>JBAMAW010002162.1:0-4800000 GCA_037043295.1 Amiota minor
CTTCGATACAAAAGTATCTAAGGAGTCGCAGCAACTGTAATTTTGTATACTTACTTATACTAGGCACTGTGCGTTGTTGCATGGCAAATAACCAAATGCAGAAAGGGTCATTCTGATCATATTTGGTGATTGCCCTAAATGCAAAGTGTCAGAACCTCATCCCATCAATTGTAATAAGAAATTAAGTAAACAAAATTGGTTTCGATTTACATTAAAAAAAAAAAAACCAACAAATACGAGCAAAATTATTTGATTTGAAAGAGTTACAAACTCATTTATTTGCAGCCATATGTGCATATGTATATAAGTACGTAAGTATGTATGATCGAGAATGTCAAAGTAGACCGCTTAATCGATTAGGTAGTCACGCACCTCCGGTAGCTTCTTGCCCTTGCACTCACGTAATAAAACCGTTCGCTTCGGAGCATTCTCATCTTTTGTCTTCTTCGGTCCATTCTTCTTTGCTGGAATTTACAAAATTTATTTCAATTTAAAAAAAATAAAACACAATTAACAAATGAAAATGTTCACCTTCAGTTTTGTTTTGGGCCTTCGATTTGTCCAAGCCAGAGTTTTGCGATACATTTTCCTTTTCCATTTTGGTATTTTAATAAATTTTTTAAGAGAGGATGAAGCTTAAGTAGTCGTTCCGAATAAATATGCTTTGCAACAGAACTGCCAACAATCAAATAAAAAAAACTCGACTCTGGTTCATAGGGCCCATACACGATGAGTTGCGATCATTAAGCTGGTTTGATTGGATTAGTGAAAATAATTTTTTGTCTGATATTGATATTTCCCTAGTTTACAAGACGCTCAAAACCATATTTATAAACACATTTTCAAAGCGAATTTCAAGCACGAATCGAATTCATATGGCAACTATGACATTACATATGGAAACAAACCGAAATCGATTTTATCAAAGCGATGTCGACTGCCTCATGTAAACGTAAGTAACAAAATCGATTTTCGTTATATCGAAACTCGCAGAATCGATTTGAGCGTCATATGAAGTACGTAATTGACGCGTTGTAAATCAATCTGCTTATTTCACTAAAACAATTAAACAGTGTGAATAACAATTATGCAGGTTCTTCACGAAACATCGTAAATGTTGTAAATTTTCGACACAAAGTCAGGGCCGCCAACATTGTAAATTATATGAGAATTGCAACTCTACCCAAAAGTGGAATTTTTTTTTTTATACGAGTAATAAATTATTTATTACAATTTCTGTACTTATTTCAATACACTTACTTTGATAAATTTTTTCGGCATCTTACCAATTTTAATGATTTAAAACGTTTATCGCCTTTTCCATTTCATCATTTCATTGAAATCAAAACTATTGCAACATTTACTTACTTAGACCCCAAAAAAAAAAAAAAAAACATTCGTAGCTTGTAAGTAGAAATAATAATTTAGCTTATTTGCAGAACTGCTATTTGACATCATCGTCATTGGCGTTTTCACGCAACTTTAGGGCTCATTCGTACCTTATGTTTTTGTTTTTTTTTTTTGTTAAGATGTAATCGTATATAAATGTCAAGATGGTATTTTTGTAACAAAGACTATGAATATAAATATGTATATACCTAAGTTTTTTTTTTTTTTTTTTTTTTTTGCGTTCTTTATTATTTATTGCATCACTTTGAATACAACACAAAGCCTAACAATAATTGAGAAATCTTAAAAGCTAATGATGTTTTAAAAGTTTCTATAGTGGTGAGCTAAAGAAACTTTCCAGTGTTGCGTGGTCCTCCCAGGTTTATGGGGCAGGAAAGTCATTCCGACGAAGGCGCGTGCGACAACTCATATACGATAGTGATCGAGCTAGTGGATTAGGATGTTCCGAGAGCTTAACAAAATATTTTTGTTTCATTTTGTCCAATTCGGTTTTAATTAGTGGGACGTTAAGGTCTCTGTGGATATTCGCGTTCGAAATGTACCAGGGAGCACCTGTTAAGAAACGAAGTATTTTTGATTGGGCTCTTTGGATGACTTCAACGTTACTTGGGCTTGCATTCCCCCAAAGCTGGGAACCGTATGTCCAGATAGGCTTTATTAAGCTGTTATATAACAGCACCTTTAGATCGAGGCTTAGCCCAGATCTTGGGTTTAAGAGCCAGTGAAGAGACTGGGCTTTTAATTTCATAGAAATTTTTTTGGCTTCTATATGCTTCCGCCAGGTGAGTCGTCTGTCCAAATGTACTCCTAGGTAGGTGACTTCAGTACAGTGTGGTACGGTGGTGTTGTTAAAAGTAATGGACGGACAGTCTCTCTTGTTTAAGGTGAAAGTTACATGCTTGCATTTATCCGGATTGACTTTTATACGCCAATTGTCTAGCCAGTTCGATACCAGTTGTAAATGATCACTTAGCTCTTTCGTCGCTTTTTTGGGGCAGCGAGAGTGACTGATGATTGCAGTGTCATCCGCAAAGGTTGATGTAATAAGGCGGGGATTTAAAGGTATGTCAGCAGTGAAAATGACATATAAAAGCGGACCGAGAACACTGCCTTGTGGGACGCCAGCATTGATGTGGTACTCGTTTGAAGTGAAATTTTTGCATCTCACCACGAATAACCTTTTAGTAAGGTATGACTCTAGTAGTTGGTGTGAGCTCTGTGGAAGCACGCTTTTTATTTTGTGAATGAGACCAACATGCCATACACGGTCAAAAGCTTGAGCAACATCAATGAATATAGCTGAACAGTATTCTCGGTGCTCAAAAGCCGTTCTGATACCCATAGTGACACGGTTTACTTGCTCGATTGTACTGTGTTTTGATCTAAACCCGAATTGATGTGTGGGGATTATGTTGTTTGCGTTTATATACGGTATGAGCTTCTTAATAAAAATTTTTTCAAATAATTTAGATAGCACCGGCAGCAAACTTATAGGCCGATAAGAGGACACCATTGATTTGTCTTTACCAACTTTAGGGATCATAATTATTACAGACTTCTTCCAAAGTGCTGGGAAGTAGCCCACTTTGAGTATTGCGTTAAAGAGCATTGCAATGAATGATATTGCACAGTTTGGTAGCTCAATAATCATCTTGGGAGTGATGAGATCGTGTCCAGGCGCTTTCTTTGGGATTAAATTATGAATTGCTGCTCTTATCTCAATTGAATTAGTTTTAAGCACGCTGCAATTAGCCAATGGAGCGCATGGCTGCAAGGGAAGTTGAAACCCGTTTCTTGGCAAGTTTGGTTGAAAGACGGATTTGAGGTGGTTAGCAAAAGTGAAAGCCTTTTCCTCGTCAGATCTCGCCCAGTTTCCACTTTGATCCCGGATGGGGCTGTCAGCTGTTATTGGTGGATTCATGCGGTCTTGTGCTCTCCAAATCGAAAACTTGGTACTCGTTGATGAAAGGTTTTCAATGTAGTGCCTTTGGATTTTGCGATCTTCAGTCTTAAGAGCATTTCTTAACTGTTTTTTAGCAGTTTTGAGTCTTTGCAACGAAGCGGGCGATCGACTGATCTGCCATTCACGTCTTAGCCGGCGTTTTACTGAGACTAGCCGTTCAATTTCCGCACTAGTTAATACGACAGTATTCTTGGAGCCCGGTTGTACATTCGGTGTCGTGGCAACAGCAGCGCTCGCAATGGTTATGTTGAAATGTTCCAGAGACTTGTCAATGTCTGTTCCGGTATCAAGTTTTGGCCTCATAGAAATGTGGGTGCTGACGTATTTTTTATACCTAAGCCAATCAGTCTTCCATGAGGTAAGCTTTAGGGAAAGATCACCTTTTGTGGGATGCTCCAGTAAGTGAAAAGTGACTGGAGAATGGTCTGAAGATAGCTCGGCATGAGTTTCCGTTGAAATCACACTACGAGAGATATTACGAGTAACTGCAAAGTCAATTAGGTCAGGAATTTTCCTTGGATCCGCTGGCCAATATGTAGGCTTTCCCGGAGAAGCAAAGTTGAGTTTGTTGATTGGATTTATTAATGTGTTGTAGAGCTGTTTTCCTTTAGGATTTGCAAGTCTAGAGCCCCAGTGAGGGTGTTTAGCATTAAAGTCACCTGCCGCAAGAAATTTGGACCCTAGGGTGTCGAAGAACTGCTTGAAGCACGATTCGGAAATCGAAAATCGGGGTGGACAGTAGACGGATGAAAGCGTCAAATTTCCATTTGAAGTTTCGATGACAATCGACGTAGCCTGCATATAGTTTTGCGAGTATGATACCGACTTATAGTGTTTTAGTCGCCTTCTGATGAGTATACCCGTTCCGCCATGTGCTTTGCCATCAGGGTGGTGTGTGGCGTAGAAGGAGTAGCCCGGGATCTCAAATTTATATTTATTTGTAAGGTGCGTTTCAGAGAGCAATAAAACATCAGTTTCTGTCTCGGATAAGTATTTTATGAGCTCAAGTTTGTGTTTCGATACGCCGTTTGCGTTCCAGGAAGTTATTTTGAACGAAGGCATTTTAAGTACAGAGTTTTTGTAAGATTAGATTTTGCGTTTTTAATATCTCTTGAAGCATATTTTGCATTAATAATGTAGTCTGGGACATACATTGTATAAAATTAGCAATCATATTTTCAAGAGAGCTATGTGGTGTGGGTGGTGTTATTTCCTGGGTTATACAATGCTGTGGGACTTCATTCTTCTGAGATTGTTGGAGTGTACGCTTGGTAGTATCTGTTACTTTCTCTGGCACTACGGTGGATATTTGTTGCGAGCCAGGTCGCAGTGCGGATGCGTATGTAATGTTGGGAGTGGTAGTTAGGAAAGTACGTGGATCTTGCATCGTGGCTTTTGTCTCAGGTCGGTTATGGGCAGTTGCAGTTACTTTGCGCTGATTCATTCGGTTTTTCAGTTCTTTAAAAACTGGACAGCCTCTATAATTAGCAGTGTGATTACCCCAGCAGTTACTACATTTTTTTGATGTTGTGTCTGTTTTGTTTGCAGTGCATTTTGAAGACTCGTGTAGGTCACCACACGATACACAGACAGAAGGTAGGGTACAATACGATTTCGTGTGCCCAAATTCCTGACAGTTTGTACACTGCACAGGGTCTTTGCGCTTGTGAGGTTCCTCTACAGTGATTCTGCGGTGAAGCAAGTATTGTAAGTTGTATATTGGGTGAATGTTGTTTCTTTTTTCTGGTTTATTCACATGAGAGAGCTCGACCTTGAACATTGGCTGGGGGATTTTGCTTCTGTTCAAGATGTTAATCACAACCCTAGTTGGGAACCCTTTTTCCTCAAGAGCACTTTTAATTTCATTAGTGTCAACTCCAGCTTCTATTCCTTTTATAACCACTATCAGCCCTTTACTACTCTTAAGTTGGTACGTATAGTAGTTTTTGTTGGCATCACTGAGGAATTTCGAAACTATCCTGTAATTGTTCTCAGTGTAGATTTGCAGTTTAGTTTCATGCACTTTGCCTTTGGTTAACGGAACAATGTGAAAATTGTTGTTGCCGATAAATTGCGCTACCTGTGATACAAGATTGTTTGAACTGCGCTCGCGAATGTAAATTGGGGGAGGCTTGGTTTGCTTGACTGCTGGGGCCTCTACTACGTCGATGGGATCATTATCGCTGCTAAGAGCTTCAAATCTGTTACCTTTCAACACGTTGGGCTCATTGGTTGGGGTAGAAGAGGTATTCGATCTCTTAGATTTGTTTCCAGAGTTAGGTTTTTGCGGACTGAGTTTCCGTTTAATCTGCACATAGCGATCAATTCCAGTCTGTACTGCCGAACCTTTTGATTTTGCGGTCTCCTTCTTGTGCGGGATAACTGTTTCCGTTATTTTACTGCCGACAGGGCTTTGCTTACTTATTGAATGAATTTGACTTGCTGCTATAAGAGGAACAGAGTTAGCACTATAAGTTTTTTCTTTACCGTTTGTGCTGGATGAGTATGCTGTTTGTTCTCTCTGAACTGTATCAAATATGGGTGCCAAGGTTGTTGCAGTGACCAATGATGAAATTGAACAGGTAGTTGATGTTGTTGCTATTGATGCAACCGTTGTAGTAGCGGTTGTTGATGTTGTTGTGGGAGGTAGTGTACAGAGCATCACAGGTGAAGCACACTGTGAACTCCATGAGGTTTCATTGTTTGTGTTATAGCTTGTGATGTTGTTTGCGTTGTTGTTTGTTTGTTGGGCGGAGCTTGATTCTAATGACTGCGAGCGGATGGTGAAGTACCCGCAGTTGGAGAGCCTACGCTCAATCTGAGGAGCGCCAGTTCCACTCATCAGCGACACAAAAATTGGCCACGGATTTAAAATACCGTTGCACTTTTCGTTGTTAAAGTATAATTTTGTTTTTGGTGTAATGCTTGTTTTATTTTTTATTTATTTTTTCAAAAAAGAATCAATAGCGCAAGTTTATTGACACGTCCTTACTCACCGACGATCAAACTTGAACTTCCTAAGTGGTGTGTGTATATTAGAAATAAGTTAGAGGTGAAACCAAATCTCAGTACACATATCCTTTTTTCTTATATTAAATCATAATTTTTGTAGCGTACATACTTATTACATACATACGATATATGTTATAAGTGCATATGTGAAACTATTTCAATGTGCATATCAATCGAATTAAATAATTTTTTCCGCAATAAATGTCAGTTGCGGACTGACATGTCAAATAAATTAATTTGTGCAACGAGCAACGTCAAAACTAATTACGATGCAATGCCAGTGGAATCGAGTGGAATCGTCTGAATTCAGACAAAATATATATTAATGACGTGTCAAAATTAACATTTCATTATGTGATTATATGTTCGAGTCGGAGACCGAATCCAAATGATGAAAGTGTAGCAACCAACTGACAACCCAAAAAACAAAACAAACTATAATATTGAATTTTTGCTGTAAATGAATATAAACTGATATTGAGTACTAGTAGATAGAAGTTAAAAAATACATAAAAATAACATTCAGAATGAGAGACTCCTTTAAATAATCCATCTATCTATCTATCTATCTACCGCTGCTCATCAATCGTCGTCATCGACGTCGTGCAATATGTCTGCTGTCAATCAATCAACTTCCGGTGCTATGCAATCAACTATGGTTGCCTGACTTTCAATGCAACTATGGTGATATATACATGTGTGTATGTGTGTGTGTTTGCACTTCTGTATATCTATGGTAGTACCATTTAACGACGAGAGAGAGAGAGAGAGGGAGAGAAAATGGGATGCCAAATAGACAACGACTAACCGCCAAATCAATTGATTTTGTCAATTGATTTTAATGCTCAACTGCGAAAATCGCTGTCACATGCATGTCTTTATTTATAATAGTATCTGTGTATATACCATATGAGTAAATGTGAGTGTGTATGAGTTCAATCATTGATGCATCGTCACTGTATGCGTCAATATTTTATTAAATGACATTAAACTGTCTCTATCGGCTTAATTAATTTATTGTTGCTGTTGTTATTCAATCACACACACACACACACATGTACATACATCTGAACATACTAATAGACAAGCTGTCAGTCAGACAGTCAGCCTGAGTCTCCTTCTCTCATACCGCAGCACCCCGTCATGCACGTTTATGTGACATTTTTATTATGCGAAATCAATAAAACAATCACAAGACTCCAATACTCCACTCCTCCTCAAAATCCTCATCATTTCCATCACATTTTTTCACATTCTGCCCGACCCGCATTCGGCCATTTCCATTTTGACATCATCATAGACACCTCGACGCCATTTTGCCTTTTTTGTGTTGAAAAAAAAAAAAAAACAAAAATTTATGTTTAAAATTTGTTCAATTAATACTTGTTGCGATTTTTTCGGACTTCACTCAGCTTGCAACGGAAAGTAGTAGGTAAAAATAAAGAAAACAAAAAATATCTGACAGTTTGTCAAAGTGTATTGCGTTCAATGCGTCAGTGGCAACAGTGAGTGGCATCTGGCAATGCGAGTCTATTAGTCAATGAAGTCCATTAAATTTCAAAGGTCTCGTTTCCTTTTTTTGTTTTTGCAAAATGTTGAAAAAGTAATGACATTTTTATGTAAGGAAATTATAAAAAATTAAGCAAAAAACTTGTTTAATATAAAAGTTTTCGAAAATATTATCTTATTATTAAAAATAGTATTGTAAAAAAGTAATGGATAAATAAAATGAGATATAAAATTGAATTGAAACTACAAAACAATTTTTTAAAATCTCTTTAAACACTTAATAGTGTCTTAAATGGCTGTTAATATTTATATTTTGGGCTTTTTAAAACTGAAGCTGTTACGCACTGTATTTAATTGATATCTAAATGCAATATAAATGATCTATACAAAGGTGGAATAAATGTCGATGACACCTTTCTTTAGTACCTATTAGGCGCCCTCTGGTGACCTTATATTTTGAAATATAATATGACACGTGTACCCTTAACAGGTGGGCATCACTGAAAAATGAGATGAGGGTGAATAAAGCAAAGAAAGGAATAGAATGTTGAAATTCCCCTTCCTTAAACAGATGTGTAATTAATTGTGAATATTGTAAACATTTTACAGTTGAATGTTCTTTTATTATTACTCATATTATGTACGTAAGACTTTATATTTCTTATATAAAAACATTAGTTCTATGAATAGAATTATATATTTAAAGTTAAAGTAAGTACTAAAAAGAATTATGAATCCAAACACATTTGTTAAAAATTTCTGCATCTACATTTTTGTATTGCGAAATTGTCAATAACTTCATCGTGACAAACCAACATCAGAAAATCGAATGTAACCATCAAATACTGATGGATATAAAAATAACTCCTATCTTTTATGTCTTTTCGATTCCAATTACAATTGTAAACTCCTTAAATTCTCACAAAAGGCTACATTTATGATAAGCATAGTCACACTGCATGATAAGTTGATAATTAGATGTTCAAATTGCATTGGCTAAGTCACTCTTAGGATTTTGGCGAGAATGACCAATTTAGCCTTTAGCCAATTAATGTCAAGTAAAATTGCATTTATAGTTCGCGTTTACATTACAATTATGTGAAGGGATTATCAATCGTCTTCCTCAGAGTAAGAAGATCCTTTCTAGTGAGACGAACTAACAAAGCCAGTAGCCATGAAAAACGAATTGTCGCCTAAGTATCGTTAATTGAGACCACATACACACCACCCAACATACTCGTACATATGAAAGATACACAGATACATCAGTTGGCATCTTTAATCGCACGTATTTGCAGTCGAATGCTTCCTAACCTAATAAATGTCAAACCGCTAAGTGTATTTGTCAAACTCGATGTCACTGGCGTTTGCATTTGCAACATCGTGAATACCGTCAAAATGTTAATTAGTTGCCGTGCAATGAGTTCCGGAGCTAATGGCTCAGTTGCACGGTTTGTCGCTTGTCTTGATGACGCTTGAGGCGCTTTGCATGCATAATTTTTACCGTTCATTTCGGTGATTTTCATCTGCTTTCTCCGCTTAAAATGCTTTTGGGATTTGCTTTGATGTTGCATTGTTTGTCTTTGGTTCGACGCTTTGCATCTCATTGCAGTTCATCCCTCTACACTTTCTGCACCATGAATTGAGATACACATGGTAAATATATACATACGTACATGTTCAATATTTGTTGTTGTTATTATTATTGTTGTTGACTGTCATCGCCATTGTCAACATATGCGACAACTGCACCTTGAACTATGTTTCACTTATACAAAATTACGTTCAACTCAATTCATGAAATATGCTAGTTAGCGAAATAAAAAGCAAGAAAATCTTAAATTCACTACAGTTTGCTTTATGCACGTAAATGAAATTTGCAGGTAAGTTCGGTTACTGCTAAATGGAATTGACTGTACATGAATCTATGGTTCTCATTATCTCACTCCAGGGCCTAAAAGTATACTTCATCTGCATAATATCATTAAAGAGCATTAATCACTCATCGTCGTAGGCTTTTACTCATCGCCATCATCACCAACATCATCATAATGATCCATTGGTAAACCACAAATCATTTTCACAATCATCAAAGGCTAAAATAGTGACTATGAAATGTCAACAACAACAGAAATATCAAAAACATTAACATCTACAACAATAGTGACAAGGAACTCATGAGGACACGTGAGGACATCATCCTCAAAAGCTAAACACAATTTCCCTTTGTTTTTTCCACTTCCACCTTCCTTCCTTCTTTTTTCTACACAGTTCCCACTCTAATACGCATTGCTGTCGTCTGGCTTTGATGTGCGTTTTTGACAACTGAGTTGACAATGTCATCTCAAGTTGACAATCTTATTATTACGTTGATTAAGATTTCTACTTTTATTTATTATTATTATTATTATTATTATTCTTTTCCTTTTCCTTTTCATTCACATTCCATTCATACATTCATTTATTTATTCATTCAGTTTATTGTTGTTGCAGAAGATATTTTATTATTTTTTATATTTAGTTTTAAACTACAATAAATGAATGCTTTGTCATGATTCACAAATATGTATTTACTTATATTCAAACCTTACATAAATTCATATGTGTATACTACATAAATGCTTTTGTTATGAACAGAAACTACTCACGTATAACCGAAGAGTAGAGGCCCAGTAAAAATTTAAGCAAACTAATTTGAACCCAAAAATCTTTCGTTAAAAATAGCATAAAATACAGTAAGTACTTTGAAAGGTTGTCATATTAAATTCTTATCTACACACAAATAATGTGAAGGACGAACAAGTAGTAAATCCTAGAGAGATGGAATAACATACTTAGTAGTTCAATGGAATATATTTATATACACATATTCAATTCTAAAGTTCAAATTTTCGGATATTATACAATGAAATAAGAATAAACTTTAATTGACGAGTGAAAAGAATTTTTTAGGAACTAAGATGGCTAAGGTATCAACTTAGCCTAAGCATTAAAGTAATATATGGCTATAGTGGTACCGTCCTGGGGAACAACTGCTAGCATCTAACTAATATCTATCTCATCCAGAAGATGCAGAACTGAAATCGTAAATGCACCTTGCTAAATGCATTGCCCACGTTATTTCCAGGAACCTGCCAATTCTCTCGGTCCGTGAGCAGATCAATCGTCACACTTACTGATATAATGGCCGCCCAAAGAACCATATAAAGAGGTAAGCATCCGCTTTGGTGCTTTGGGTACACATGTCTTAATATAAAAAACTTTACCCAGGAAATTATTAAGACTATAAATCATCTGCAAATTTTTAGCAATTGTGCCAAATAAACTTGTTATAGCTGTTAAGGCGGTTGTTTAATGTTGTCTTATAAAAAAAAAAAACAGAAATTCATTATAGTAAAATCTTAAAGTAATCTATTTCAAGCAGACTGCAACATACAACATATTTTTTTTCAGATCTTAGACCAAATTACTAAGTGCCTGAATACCTTCTTCATTTTAAACTTTTATACATAAGTATATTATTTATGGTTTACGGATTTCATCAATTGAAATCCCTTAAATTTAAGGAACACACACTCATACTTATATAAATGTGTAGGCTGAACTACACATGTTCAATTATTCATTTTTATTTGGCTCACATAACATTTGATGAGTGTGATTGACAGTTGAATCAATTATTTTGACAATTTTCTCATTTAATATCCACAGCCACCACACCAAAATCATTTAATACCAACAAAAAAAATGAATATATATATATCTATATATATAAGTATATAGACATGAAACTCATGACATACAATTTAATAGATGGAATTAGTAATATAAGGGCAGGAACAAGAGTTGGAAAGGAAGTAGGAACAGTAGTAACAGGAGCTAAACAAAAAATGTCAAATGCCATAAATGTGATAAGTATAATTACACTCAAATATAATATGTAAGTATATTTTTAATAAATGATTTTTTATGATTGTGACGATGATGATTTCTACTTTTATTTTGTGCCTTTCCATTTTGAGCGTTTTGGTCATGCGATGGATGCTTCAAGTATTGTTATTGAAATGATTTGGGTTTCTTGGTCCTGATGAAGCTTAATCCAATTCAATGAATTCTGTTGATTTACTTTGACACGATGGAATTTCGCACATTCCCGGACATACACACACGTCTCGACCTGTCAGTCATTGACCATTCAAACTTCAAGCACAAGAAACATCATCCCACATCAATGTCGTGTCGTTCAACGCCCATCCAGCAGAGAGTCTATGTGTAGAGTATATGGGCAACCACTTGTCCGTTTTCATTGTCGGACGTCACATCAAAAGCATCAAAACTTTTGTCATATGCCACGTTGTCTGTACACATCTCTGTCTGTATATGTACTAACTATATGTATATATAAAGTTTTTTCACCTGTCTTTAATACAAAAACGTTGACATATTAATCCTAAATAAGAAATTCAACAGAATAGCGAGCACCAACAACACAAAGCTGGTAGAACTGAAGCCAAAGTTATCGGTGCAAGGACAACGGAGGAGATGCGTTGAAAAAATTATGGCAATGACAATGACAGTCAGGAACAGCATAGCATACATAACAAAAAAAAACAAAAAAGAAGACAAAGACAGATAGAGAAATGGATGATTGGATTAGATGAATGAATGAGTTTGGTAGGGATTCTTTCCTTTTAAATACTAGTAAGGAATGTGAACAATCGCATTTTGAGTGTTTATTTTATGCCATAGTGGACATGTCAATGACAGACACATCATCATCATCATCATCATCATGTGACCATATTGTAAGAAAAAGTTTACAAGGAATGCTTTCGATTAAAGTTAATTCTACAATATAAGCATTAAAATATTTCATCCAAGAATGCAATAAACCAAATTTCATTTAAATTCAATTGAAAACAGAATCTTGCAATACTTTAAGTTAACCCAAATTGAAAGAGCTCTTTCAACATGACACACATTTCCCATTCAACCTTTGGTTGAAGTCAAACCAAAATACTACAGACGAAGCCAACGTCGACGTAAGGACTACGCAAGTACTGAAGTCTGAACAAGTGTTGGCGATACGAAGAAAGCGAGTAGGAAAGAAAGGAAGCCAAGCCAGCCAACCAGCCATCCAGCCAGCCAAGGATGTGTGTGTGAGAAGAGAAAAAACGAGTGAAATTCGCAAACAAAACAAATTGCAAACAAAGTGCGCCCTCAGTGCGACTACGAGTTGAGTTGAATTCAGGTTGAGGTTACCGTGAGACGCGCGCATTTTCTTCCTTTCAATGTTTCCAATTGTGTGCGTGCATACTTCGTTGTGTGTTTTAAACTCACATATAGAATGCGTGAGGTAAGGACAATGAACTTATCACTGACAATAGTTAGTGTTAGAGTAGAGACGAGGAAAAGTTAAATGTCAGTCAAACAGGCACAGGAAACATTTCAAGTTGCTTCGGCTTGAAGCTTGTCACTCACACAACAATGCAGAATCACAAAAGATGATGAATGAATTTGCGATTTGCGATTTGCAGGTTAAATAAATTTATCACACACATATAAATATGTGATATTTGAACACACCATGTATGATGATAAGTTGAAGTTGGCTGCTAATGAAGTGATTAGTGCAACGCCTCATACGAACTCATTCATTAGTCAGATGCGCCCTCGAATGAATTAATAAAAGTGATTCTAAGCAAAGAAATTGTGAAACTTAACTTGAGGAAAATTTTCCAAGACATCAGACGAGGCGAAAGAAGAACAAAAGGAATGAATCACTTTCAATCGATCACATTTATTAAGCACATTTATTAATACAGCTGGGTCAGATGAGGCAGATTGTCCTGAACTACCATATACCATCGCACCAAATAAGCAACCGCCACCTCGTTGCGTTTATTATAAAGCGATGAGCATCGCAAGAACTTTGCCATCAACGCCAATTCAAACTTTTGTCCTCTTACAATCCACATACACATAGTCAGTTGTAGAATAAAAGAAGGAGAGATGGAGGGAAGTCAGTATGTATGTACAGCACACACATATGCCTCAGACACAGATAAATTTGCGAAACGTGCTCAGGCGGCAATGAGGGTAGTCAACCGAACGAACACCCAAACGGACAAATGAATAAGAGCGCAGAGAGATGAAAAGGACAGTGGTCGGTATGGGTATGGGTATGGATATGGGTGTGGGTGTGGGTGTGGGTGTAGATGTAGATGTGGATATGATTGTAGATGTAGAGTTCAACATCTAATCAATTCCAATTAGTAGTTCCAGCTCTCTGATGTATTCATATAAATTATTATTTATCATTTGCTTATTTGTTATTTATTTCGATCATAATTCGTTAAGATATAGTGAATATACTCGTAGTGAAAGGAAGGTGTCTAGCTACATTTATATTTCCAAATGTAAGTGTATACATATAAAGAGTTTCTGTTGTTAGTTGAAGTTAACAAATCTATCAAGTAAATGTTGCGATATTAAGTTGAATTCATACAAATTTAAACTATGATAATTATGATATGATTTAGAAAATAACATTTACTTAAGAAGATTTACAATTTGCAATGCCAACAAAAAACTTTTCTATTTCTAGGCATAAGTTTGACCAGATTTTTTGTTATATTAGGCAAGATTTTACTAATGTTTTAATTTCTTTTGGCTAGTTTTTCTTCGATTCACTTATTTATTTTTTTTTTTGCTAAGATTTATGTTATACTTATTATGATCCGGGGATAGTGGTTAGTAACCAAGACGTTTTGAATTCCGATATAGTACAAGTAGTAACCATTTTATGATAACTTTTATTCACAATATAATTTTACAAAATAAAAATTATTGTATTGGCTTTTGTAAACTATTGCTACATTCAAGGATTTGATTAAATTTACCATATTATAGACACAAAATCTTATTCAATTTAAATATATTTCATCATTTTGATGAGAAAATCTTTTCTATTTTCGGATACCGAAAGCTTTAATCTGAAAATATTGTCATTAAAGAAGAATGTGTCATAAGGACAACAAAGAATAAAGAAGAATTATTTCAAGCATATTGAAATGAAACACATAAGTTCCATCACTTGTCAAAAACTTTATTCTCTATAGCAGTTGTATACCCATGCTCGTATATACAAGTACAATACATACATCTGCTTGTATTACTTAAGATTTCTTTGACAGATACTCATGTAAGCCAACCAATTCTTTATTTATCCCTTTCCTGAAGCAGCGACAACTGAGGCAATGAGTAACTAACTATATGATGCTGATGACGATGACGATGATGACGATAATGATGATGATGAAAGGATGATGGGGATGCATACGATGGCGGCCTTTTGGTGCACTTTATTAATCTCAGCGCTATTTATTTCAGCTGTCAACGGGTTTTAATACGCACAAATGTCAAGGAACCACAACAACAAGCTCCAAGTGTCAGGACTAGGAAGTTAAGGCAAAGTAAATGGAGGAAAGTTAAAGAAAGAATACACGTAAATATGGCAGGACTTTTACAAACAAACGAACAAAATAAGTGAAGAAATAGTACGTGGGTGAGTGAGGGAATACTTGGGTGGATTCGTGGGTGAATGCGTGTTTAGTTCTGTGAATGGTCTTGGTTTGGGTGGTTTTGGGTGCTTATGCTTTCTTTAATTTTGACAAGACGTAAAGTCTATTAAGAAAGTCAATCAATGTCTCTCAAGCGAGTTGACTTCGTCGTAGGTCCTTCAACTCAATTCAACTCAACTCAACTCTGAGCAACTTGAAGAGTGTACAATGGCAAGCGAAGAAGGAGCAGACACAGGAAAACTTCTTCGATGTTTGTTGTTGTTGTTGTGCGAAACCTTAAGGATAACAAGAACATTGGAAGCGCATAAAGTTCTGAAGTGACAGACAGCAGAGTGACAGCAGAATGACGTTTGGACGCAAGGATGAAGGTGGCAAAGACGAATGTTTGGATGAATGGATGGATGAATGGATGAATTGTTGGTTTCTTGGAGGGTATGGACATTCTATCCTCATCTGTAGTAAAGTATATCGTAGTGCATAGTATGTATAAATTTGAGCGTGAGTGACAGCTGGACGTGTGAATAAATGCGACTCTCCAGAAGGGATCCTAAGGAGACGAGGTGCAAAATTGGAAACGACAACGAGCGCTTGACGCTACTTGATTGAAAGGTGAATTCAATGTGCAATGAAAATAAAAGAAAAAATTATGAAGAAAAATTGAATTCGTTAAAGGAAAAACGCGAAAAGGACAAAAAAGAAATGGAATAATTTTTTGTAGAAGGAAAACAGAAAAAAGAATATTGAATGGGAAAAAGTTGACAAAATGAAATTTCAAGCACGAACAGAACATTGAGGACGACAGCAAAGGATGCTTCAATAGAAACGACAATAATGGCCGTGGTAACGGTGATGAACTTCAAGACCAAGCCAGGAAGCGAGTTGGAAATTGTCATTGTAGATACTTTCTCTATGTTTGTGTGTATTCTTTTTAGGGAGGAGAAAGTTTTAAGCAAAATAAAAAAAAAAATAAAAATGAAAGTCAAGATATCCGCGTGATATTTATTTGTAAAAGTGTTTTCAAACACAAGATTTAATTAACATCGCAATCTAAGAAGGCGACCAATTGAGGCAGCCTAATTCTAATTGACGCCGATTGAAGATTTGCCAAGTTGATTAACCAAACAAAGGAGGAAAAAACACTATAGAATTCAACTTATCATTTCTATCATAGCTTCATCGAATGCAGCCTGCCGCCTTAATAATTGAAAATCATCACTCGAGATTCACTAATTATGTGGAATTATCGCTTCAATTATTATTCCTTCGAAAGAAGGACAAAAAAAAAACCTGCTACGTTGATTCTAATTACTTTTTCAGATAATCTCACCTTGGATTGGCATCAAAGTCTTGAACTTCTCACTTAAATGAATGCATAAATCATCGAAGGCACGTCTCAGAGTTACACACACACACACACACACAATATTCCCAATTGGCTCAACGTTATATGCATCGAAGTGTGAACTACAAATAATAATAATAATAATACTAAAGCAAAAGCAAAGGAAGCCCAGAGATACAATAAATAGATACGTAGATACTTAATCACTCCCACACATGTTTAGTCATAAATCTGTAGAAATGTTGCTAATTAAAAAAATACGCATATTCCATCATCATAAAGCCAAGTTAAGGATTTTACTTTATACATAAATACGGGACATGGAATAGGAATAGTCTTCCGTATATATGTGTATATGTTGTGTGGCTATGGATGTATGTGTGTGTGTGTGTGTATAGGCATCATCTGGTCAGCAGGAATGCCAAGGAAAACTGATAAAATCCTACTGAGATTTATGTGTTCCATAATCCATAAATATGTTTATGCTTTCAACCACGAAACTCACTCAACGTCAACATATGTATCTACAATACTTATTATGGCCAAGCCAAATACAATTGTATAACTTCTTATTTAATATAGATGCAAGATACACACAAGCATACAATCACACAGATACATACTATCACATAGACTATAATATTTGTTGAGGCAGATTTATTTTTATCTTATTATTATATGGTTATATTACATAAAATATATATTTTTTCGCGTCACTCAGCAACGCATTTATTAACAGGAAATGTCCCTCTATGATGGTATCTGCAAGTTGTTCTTATCAATTAAATTATGGCTATTGCAATAAATAAATTAAAGTATAAAAATTAACTGAAATTAGATTTAATATAGGTATGTACGTATAAAGGAGAAAATATCCATAAATATGCAAAATATGTTCAATGTTTCACACCTTAAAAAGAAACATCGGAATTCAATTAGATGCCAATAAATCAATCCAAGCGAAATATGTGGAAATAAATACAAAAACATGAAACCAAAGGCAAGAAGAAAGAACAGAATGAAGAACCCACCATGTAACTGAAACCGCATGACAGATTATTGTCTATCAAAACACTGAATGCTCACGTCAAGTGTCAGCGTAGCCTGAGGTTGACTGACAGCAAAGGCTAAAGTGTGTCCAAGAGTCCAATGTTCAATGACGAAAGCACTCTGGTCTCTGCACTCTGTTGTCCATCACCATTTCTATTGCCATGGTTGACACCGTCATCGCCATTTCATTGCACTTCGATTCATTCAATTATGCTTTCGTCCTCCTCTTCCACAAGTTGGTCCACGGATGATGATGGATAGTTGTGGTCTGCTTGTTTCACCATAGTGTTGTGTTGTCATCTGACAAGGAAAACAAGGATGTGTGTGTTGGATTTACTAAAATTATATTAAGTAAACGTTTGTAGTTGAATCATGCGAAAATACAATATTAATCTAATCTCAATTCATAATCCGTTCACAAATCAAATCCTTCAAATTTTTGTGAAACCCAAAAAGAAAAGTGGAACAACAAAAAAAGCTAATCTAATATTCTTATCGATACACGAACGAAAAGTTTTTCTCATATTTACCTGGCAATTGAAATAAATCATTTAACAACGACAGCATTCATGATGATGACAACAACAACAACAACAACAACACTAAGCAACAAATCTTTAAATTTTAAATATGCTTCATTCTAAATTCTGCCTAAAAAATTTATGTGCAAAGTTGCTGCTTAGGTCCTGAAGTTTGGAGGGTGCGTACTTTACATACATAGTTGCAACACAGTTTTTCATTTACATACCTATAAGATTATTTTGGGTTGCATCGAACAATAATAATTATCTCCATATTTTGAAGATTTTAACCCTTGTGTTCAGTTTGGAGTGATGATAATCAAATAAGAACATTCAATATTGCCGATTTGCTGATAAAATTTGACGTAGATAAACATGCTCAATCATTTCTTGTGTTCGCGATTGATTGACGACCCCAAACAGGCACCAGACAGACAAAAAGGCACACAGATGAAGAGGTGAAGAGGCATAGAGATACATCATTGAGGCATCAAGATCAAATGAAAAACCGCAACAAGCGTTTGACTGGAGATTGATTGGAGTACATCATGCGAATAATGATGATGATGATGATGCCGACGACGACGACGACGACGATAAGTACTTTTCGTAAGCAAGCAAACAATAGCAATGGTGAGGATGATGACGATGTCGGCATTATTGCGACAAAGACGAGAGATGTTGTAGTCAGAGTAGAAGTCACGATTTGCGTGCGACGGCTTGTAGCCGCCTGGAGCAGTGCTTTAGTGCCAACTTTGATTGATTGATGACGCATCGAGTGCTGTAATTCATCTTGAATTCAACCAAACCCAACCAAACCAAACTGTATAAAATCAAACATCGAAGTAACGAAACAAAGTGAAGGTGAGACAATAAAACCTTACTAAACGTTTCGTATAATTTCCATCATGAAGCTGCTGCCTTCTCCTCTTGCTCAACCTTGTCTCTTAAGGATATACTTATGTAGATAAATAGATACTTTTGTTGGCGTGGGAAAATGTTTGAGCAACATATTGTTGCATTGTTGTTATTTGAGCCTTGTTGGTCTTCGATTTGATTGGAAAATGAGTATAGTATTTTCACTTGTTTTTCCTCCTCGGAGTGGATGAACTTGCTTTTTTGCAAAACTAAGAATGTGTGTTGCGTTTGATTATGTTTGTGTTATGCCTACTTCCGGCTTCCGTCGACGCATCATTTTAACTTTATTTTGCTTTCTTTTTCTTGTTTTTGTTTTTTTTTGTTATTCTTAGTTTTTGTTGTGTCTCGCAATCAAAACAGGACTAGGGCAAGGACGACGCGTTCTTTGCAAGTTAAAAAAAAAAGAAACGATTTAAACGAAGCGAAAAAGTGAAAAAAGGAAAAAATAAATATGTTAAAAAAATGTGCTTTTTTTTCTGTCAAAAAAGAAAAACGTGAAAAGCCGAAAAGCTTCTGTTTTTCCCAACGTTTTAATGTGGCTCACTTGGCTATACACTTTCCTGTTGAAGTAGTTGATTTTGTTCGTGTTGTTGTTATCCTTGTGGTTTCAGTGCGATTCTCTGTGGGTGTCCAAGGGAGTAAGTAGCACTGCGCTGTCTACGCTGCTGTCTGGTCTGGTGTTCGTGTCGACCCAACTTATTCTAGACTGCCTCGCACTTGAACTCGCTCACCCAATCGCTCGCTGGTTGCTTTGTTATCCTTATTCGTGCCCCAATGAGGCGCCTCGCCTCTGTGTGGCCTCATTCCATCCCATGTCTATATAATACACATCGAAATGATAGCAACTTGTTGATTTTGTAGCTGTTCACATGCAAAGCCAATTCGTTGCCGAAGGTTGTCCTTGTGTTTTCGTACTCACCCGCTCACTTGAAGTCCTTAATAGGAATGTAGGCTGCTCGAATGGGTTCAATGTGCAGAAATCAATACTCGATTTAAATTGTTGTTGCGCCACACTTTAGTTGTGAATGATTTAACTGAGAGTCTGAGAGTAAGCGAATGTGTTTATCGATTTGACGACAACCTTTAAAGTGATTTCATGCTCTCTTAAAGGTCTTAAAGATTTTCAAATAAAGCAATTTACTTAAAATTACCATTTGCCTGCCCAACTAAGTCTTACAATGCAATTATCCATAGAGAGTTCATTGATTACTTGTTCACCCAGATAAGTAAACTCAATTACCCAACTTCATATATTGTACGCGGTAAGTATAGCAACTGAGTAAATCAACTTTAATGTCAAAGAAAACTAAATTAAAAACTAATCACGAGCAGTGAAAATGAAGGGGGAAATGGAATAATGGCACAATTCATAAAGCAATAAATGAAATTCATATGAATTTTATTAACTTACTTGTATTTGGTTTTGCTCAAGCGTTGAGCAGTTGAGCACGAAATGTGATCAAGTGTAAAAAGCCAATAAAGTAAGGCAAAGTGCCACAAAATTGTAATGTAGCCCATGAAAGCGTGGGTTGTTTTTGCTGGAGCATATTGTAGCATATAGTGTGATTATCGCCAACAAGATCACGACGACGAAGACTATTGCAGCAGCAGCAGCAACAACTGCTATAACTTTTCTCGATGCTGCATTTATTGAGGCCCCCTGGGGTTAATTGTATCGCCTCTCCTGATCGGGACTTGATTAAGTGATCACTAAAACGACTGCATTACTACTATGACAAGGGAATAAAGGAAACTAAGGCACAGCAACAGCAACAGCAGCAGGAGTAGTTAAAAAGCCGCCACAGCCACAAATCTGATGGACGCATTTAGCGCTTATTTAGATCAAACTTAACTGAGCTGAGCTGATCTGAGGAAAAGGTGGACTTGATTTATGGCAGTGAATGTGATAAATCAGAAATATTACAAAACATTGAAAAACATTATGAAATGAGAAGTGGAAAAGAAAGTTCAATTTGGTTTCATTGAAGTTTGAATACTCTATTTTAATAGATATTTATGATCTAATCAGAGCTATTAGTTGAAGTTATTATTGTATATGATTCCTAACAGAACTCATAAATAAGCTTTTAACTCAATTCAATTCAATAATTTAGTTTTATGCCAAACTTAACTTTCATATATCAGCAATTTGTATTAAACATTTAATTGTAGGGTATAAAGAATCCCTTTGCAAAGAAGTAAGTATTGCATATGGATAAAAATTGAATTTTTGGCGCCAAATTCATTGTGAAATTTACACTTGATAGAAGGTGTCAGTAGCTATTAGAACCTGTATACTGGATCAGGTAATTTGAGTGGGCTCAAATTCAGAAGCAACTGCCAAAAACAAAAAGGTAAATTCAGTAGCGCACAAATTCCATTCCGCTTATCGGAAATTAACAAATGCCGCAAGAAGTTGAACATCAGAATGGTAAAGGTTCTTAGCACGAGTTTCTGGTTCGGAATTGTCGACTCACGTCAGTTGAGTCCTTTGACAAAATCTTTTCTCTTATTTTTATAATTCTTTTTATTATTTTTTTGTTTGTTGGCTTTTTTTTCTGCAAAATTTTGTTAATCGGATTTCTTCAGTTTTCAGCTTTTATTTAGTATCCCTGCTCAGTTTGGCGTGAAATGTCAGAGTTCATTATTTCGAGAGCGATAAATTTGATGAATGAGTTTGAAATTTACTATGTTTTTGAAATACTCATCAAATTGTATCGAATTACAATTTTATTATCAAATTCTTCTTTAGAAATTGAAAAGAAATTAACCAATAATATCATTCATTAATATAGAAGTAAGAACTTCTCTTAACAATGGATCAAGATAATGTGTATGCAATTGTTTTCGTTATTTGCAGTGTAACTGAGATTTTCATATTCCTCTTTATGTATTTTACTATATCGTGTGATAGTTATGTGTGTAAATCATAATTTTAAAATTGCAAGCAATAAAATCACTCTTAATTTCAGAGCCATAACCATGAACATGATGCCTTAATTTAATTAATTGACAAATCCATCAAAATCGAAAACAAAAACAAAGCAAAGTGTGGTGGAGATTGAAGAATTGACAGATCATTCATCAAAATTTCTGAAATCTTTATGTCAAATATTTGCAATTGCCAATTTATGGAAAATAAAAAGCCAGTAATGTGAACATGTCAAAAGTATTGATTAGTGTTCAGTAATATTTTATTAATCTGAAATCAAAATCCAACAATGAATTGCAGGAAAACTTAAATAATCAACTGCTAGATAATAGTTAATGCCCTTTTCTCAGTGCTGAAAAAGTTGCTTGCATCCAAAACCCAAATCATTTTGCTTTCATATTGTTGTTTCGTTTACTGGAAATCAGCTGTTGTTTGCTTTGATTATACATAAAGGAACTGTTGCACGCACATTGTACTTATTTCAAATGTAAAATTTGTGGAAAATACATGATTTAGAACAATTTTTATTGTATGTAAATAGTTCTTGCAAATTCCTTTTTCATTCCTGCTAAGTGATTTATTAAAATTTTAACAACACGCTTACAAATTCAAATTAACTGAAAACAAAATCAGCTGTTTTCTGTTCACGTGCAACAAAAACATGGCCAGCCTGAGTGCAGAAAGTGCTTTCAAAGTAATTTCCACTGAGTAATCAGGTTAATAATTGTTATTTTAGTTTTATAACAACAACCCCTCAATTTCGTTATTAACCCTGTTGATGTTGTTTACAATGGCATCTTGTGGCCTTCAGCTATATAATACAGTGTTTCGTATTTGCACAATATATACAATACTTACAATATTTAAGTGGATATTTAAATATGGTATACTTTTTTTAAATACATATTTCAAGTTTTATAGACTACTTATGTAATAGAGGTTGCTTACAGGTTTATTATATTAAAAATTATATTTAGTATCATATGGTTATTGAAGATTCAAATTTTGTATAATAATATAATCTTAACTTGATTTGTAGCCCCTGTATTAACTTTCTAGAAATTCCAATTTTCTTCATTCCAATTTATAAACTTTGCCTTATAAGAAACACTCAAAATTACACTTATGGATAAGTCCTTCAAGTTACACAATGCTTAAACATACTAACAATGATATGAGACACTATTATTTAGTATGTCATATGAACAAGGGAAGAATAGTGTGAGGCGGCGGAAAAATACAAACCCGATGCCAGTAAAATGTCAATATTTTGACATGAAATGATTTGTTCCATGCCAAGTAAATACAAAAACCGGATAAAAACTACTCATTGCAAAAATGAAGAGGAACAACAAAACATCACTCGCCTCGCTATAGAACTCAGGTGGAGTATTCAACATTGCATGATGATCAACAATAAATTGATGGGCCTGACAAGCATTTGTCAGAAACGAGTTATGAAAGGCAAGAGAATAAAGCTAAAATGACCAGAGGCACATAGGTATATGTATGTATATATAAGTACGTGAACATATATGTATGAATCGTTTGACGATGGCTATGAAGATGGAGATGGTGGTGGTGGTGGTAGTGATGATGATGATGATGGTTAACACTTGAAGTATTTTTTCTGGGGTGTGGAGTAAATGAATACTTGAATCAGTAACTGACAATGAATGACGAATGAAAGCGCCCTGAGTCAGCTGAAAAGTGACTTGACTACATCGCATTGTTCAAGGTGTGTGTTGTATAGTTTACTCAGGTAGATACTTAGAACTGGATATGGGGACAATGTCGTATAAAACTTTCTATGAATGTAGATTATGAATTATGAGCACAAAAAGATCTATGACTACTTCATGACTAGCGTTCTACTTACAATAGAGGAATTCTTTCAAATGTGTTGATGTGGTCAGCTGTAGTCTATCTTGGCAGACATTTAATTATGAGTAATTTATGAATGCATTGTAGTTGTCGAATGTGAAAACACACCAACACACCATGTGTCAAAGGCCTCATTTACGCGTTGTCTGACCAAGCAGAGTACAAGCGCCAAAGCTGTATATTTCGATAGTCGTACTTTTTGCAACCCCTGTTGATTTCTCGCTTCTTTTTGATTCCAAACAGGATGTAGAATACAGCCTTGGCTTGAAAGTATATTGAAGCAATAATGGCTGGACACTTTGCCTAAAAAAAATTTCGAATTCCTGATGAATACAGAATTTCTGAAGAAGAGTAATTTTGGGGTTTTGTACACCAGGTCAAATTGAGGCAGTAGTGACGAGGTGGCTAGCTTCCGCACTTCTCCTAACTTAACAAAATTAATTTGAGAACATAGACCCGGTGAGACTCTGCCACGTCCTGCATAAAGATAGGTAAGTACAGAGAAGCAAAGAAGGAGGATATATTGTACATAGTATATAATAGTAGTGTAGTTAAGAGCTTTTTGATTCCAATGCTTGCGGAGCTAACGTTTCCTTACCTTTCATAAGTATAATTCATTTAGTTCTCTGCTAAACTTTAAATGAGTTAGAATCTTGGATACTAACATGGAGTGGTCACAATTTCTTTCTTATATTCTAAGTAATTCTTGGTATGTAATATTTCCAATGCAGTGAAGTGAAGACCACCCTAGTGGGAAACCATAAATCTTTTTCTCCGTCTAGTACCACCTATGTGTGCACATATGATGTTGACATTGATACTCTCAACTACTAAAAAAAACTTGTCCACTTCATAATAGTACGAGCACAAACACAACACTAACATATTTTATGGCATTCTCTTGCCACGTCACTCCTATGTTTTCATCTTCATGACCACTTTAACCATCATTTCACTGTCCGGTGTCCTATTTTCTCTGGTCACACATGTATCAACATTTATTCGCATCACTTTTGTGGAACAAGCTGTAATTGCAGCTGAAGACATTTACTGTCCACTGCAACAGCAACAGCCACAATAGCATCAGTAAACAGAGACTTGACATTTACGACCATCACTCGACAGTATCGCACTAAACTTAAATGGAACAGGGGACGGACTGACGAATGGACCGATGGACAATGTATACCCGCAGAAACTCGCTACGTCGACATTGTTGACCGTGATCTGAACCGAACAACCGACAAACAGACAAAAAATGGAAAGAAATACTCACTACTAACGGTACATGGTACATAAATTTCAAACTAACATTCTACTATGTGTCCATCCTTCCGGACAAACTATCCGTTCGTTAGCTCGTCAGTCCGTTTATCTAACTATCTGTCTGTTTGTCTGTATTCATGTCCAACATGTTCCAACATTTCAGCTACCAGACATTTCACGCAGTGACGACAAACACACGCCACTCCCAACACCACAGTCTCCTGCCCTCACCCAGATCTTACACACACCCACTCTCATATATCCATATAAAAGCAAAAATATTAGAACTGTGAAAACCAACAACAACACCAACAACAAGAAAGACAATAAAGAAAAAATTAGAAAACATTGCAGAAAAAACAGCAACAATAGCAAACCAAACAGGATAAAAGGCAGGCAGTCAAAATTTCAGAACTAAAGCTCATCCATATCATTGGCCCACTCAACAAGAACAACAACAACAACAACAACCAAAAATAGTGCGACAACAATTGAAGTGACACATTACTGTAGGTGTCCCCCATCCCCATCAAAATTCCTGTGGCACACTGCACTCTATGGCATTTACTCATTCATTCAGTCACTCAATTGCTTAACCCCCCGATTGGACCCCAGACGCCAGTCCCCACTCGTCCCTTTGCCCAGCTTGCTCTCGCTCCCATGCTTGGCGTGCAGCCGTGGCCAAATTGGTTGACAGCTAGAAAAACAGTTTTTGCTCAGAAGCCGTCAAATTGCATTTGGTGTGACAGACCGCAAAATGCATCATCACCAACATGAGCGACGAGATGAGTTGCGTTCCGTTCCGTTCCGTTTCGTTTCGTTGGTATGCGTTGCGTTACGTTACATTATGTTACGTTGAATGTTGTCCTGGTATCTACTACTCCTTTCTTGTCCTTTTCTGTCACTTCTCCCCTTGTGTTCTGTGGCGTTGATGTTTATATTTTCGAGTAATTTACGAGCTGCATAGAGCCTGCATATAGTCCACGAGTTGAAAAGTGCTTTGTCACACACACACACATATATACACACACAGATAAACAGTGTTCTGCAAAAGGCATCGCATCATGCTCCTTAATCCTTTACACTTTTAAGCTAAGCTGCATATTTTTGGGCGCATTACTATGTGGAATTACATTGTGTTGCCTGGTTAGAATATTGAGTGTTGTTTTTTATTATTGTAATTGTTGACTCTTTACAGTGGACTTGAATCGATCAACAATATTAAAATAACTTATTTGCTATAATGAATGAAAATCTATTAAAATGAAAAATAAAAAATTATGAAATTGATCATTTTTGTTTAAACGATAGATGGAGAAAGTAATATCCAAAATTATCCAATATATAGACGAAAAGCAAGCCAATGTTGAAAGTAATACCATTGAGGAGAACTTATAAATGCATCTCAGCAGATAAGTGAATAGTGATAATAACAAATATCCGCCACTATGAACAAATGATTCAAACTTTGAACGATTTAAAAAAGTAAAGAGCTCTGTGATAATGTATTAATGTGACATTTTATAGAAGTGTTACTAAAGATTTTTTCTAATTAGAATCCCCATTCGCATTCTTTTTTAGGAATGAATTTACCACGTTAACTAGATGTAAAAGAAATAAAAATTGTAGTATTAAAACATTAAACTATAATTTAATTTTTATACAAAATAACGAATAAAAGACTTCCGTGTTTTTAAAATTAATATCATTTTGTACCACTGTGCAAGTTTAACAACTTCATTCCAAACGCATTAATATTGCGTGAATTAAGTGTCAAGGACACTTTTTTTGGGGAACAGAAACACACGACAAACATGCAACAGCCAACTCACATACAAATGCACAAATATGGATGTATGTATTGCGTATTTTGAATGGTTTATGCGTGTGTTGATGTTGTTGGTTTGCGTTTCATTGTATTCTATTATGTTGTTGTATTGTCAAGCCTCTCTGCTCAGCTTAGCTCAGTTCAGTTCAGTTCAGCTCGGTTTGGTTAGGTTTGGTTTGGTTAAATGCGATGAACGTTAAAGTAAATGACGTAAATGCATCATTCACATAAGCAACAACATACACACAAGTACTATACATTATAGCCTCAAACTGAAGCTAGACGTGGCCAGATACCGGCATACCAACTGCAAACGGCCAATGATGCCAACAACACCATCAACACAATCCAACGATACTAACACCTATAACAATACAATAATACAAAACAACAAGAACAACAACAGGAAGAGTAATAACAACAAGAACAATAAAGACAAGAGCAGTAACTATGAGTGGCACAAACCCCAGATACGCCTGTCAAGATGAATGCCATATCATGGCACCGAAAATGGTGTCAAAACGACAGCACCAACAACTCAAAACTACCATGCAACCGAGGTGCCTGCAGACTCCAGTTGCTAACCAACAACAATAACAAGAACATAAGGACAACAATGAAAGCAGTAAATATGAACAGTAAACAGGCTCAGCCCAGACATCACACTCATACACATACGAATATAAACAAATATCCACGCATCACCATTCATTGCCACGTCCGTCGCTCGTCCATTCATGTTATCCTTGTGAATTATGAGTTGTGAAACGAGCAAAAACCTTCATTCCATGACACGCACTACAAGCCAGTTCTTACCCGAATCGAATATGCTGCACACAGATACATATACATACACACGCATCAGTTGTAACACCACGCCAATCCATCAGAATCATGCAACAACAGAATGGCATGCAATGAACAAGGAATCTGGCAAGCGACCGACCTACCGACCGAGCGATTGTATGAAGCATCACACATGAAACGTTTACGAAAAACTCTTAAAATAATTTATCCCTCAACGACCACAACGAAATTAAATGCTAAACGAAGACATTAACAATGCAGGACATCTACATGCAACGCAATATTGGGCTACGCACTACCAGGACCGAAATTGGTGTTGGTGACTGACTGCTTCGAGGGAAGCCTAGGTTCTGGTGATGGTGAGATTTCAACTGAGTCAGCCTCGTGACGCCTTCATTCGTTTTTGCCTGCCTGGCTTCCTGCATCCTTTCTCTTAGTGGTTGACATCCGTGAATGGCGCCTAAATGTATGCAATTTATTTTCATCCCCTTCGAGCTGTGACTGATTGCAAACAATCTTTTGCTCGTATGTATGTGTATGCCACAATTTGTGGCATAAAGTAAAACTGTCATTATTCAATAGTTCACAGTTTATAAAAATTAACAATAGTGATGAAGCATTGATCATAATTAAGATCGAGTTTTTTCTAATAAGCCTTGACCTAAATGGAATTGAATAAAACAATGCTAAAACTACAAAACAATATTTCAGATAATATTTACATACTAGTATCAGCATGTTCTACAATCATTTGAAAGTTAATTTGTTCGATAACCTCCGGTGAAGATCAGCTCACTTAGGCCACATAACCAAGTTCATTGTAATGCCACAGATATAAAGATATAATCCTAATTTTGTTTCAGTACCCATACTACTGGCCTAATGCCTGTTGCATTTATTCATCTAAAATTTAAGACAGTAATTTTATCCATTTTATGAAGATAGTAAAAACAATTAAAGAAAAAATACTTCATATGGTAAGACTGTGAATATTTCATGCGAAATATTTGCTCAATCGGCCACTGGAACAACTGATGTTGTATGCTTCATGTAGCAACAACTAAGCAGCAAATGTTACAAGTATCAAAACACAAAAAATTTTACAATTTACTTACCTCGTTCAAATGCTGTTCAAGAAATGTTCTTTAGCGTTATTTGTTATGTGAATTACGACTGAGAGTGAAAAGCCTAAAATAAATTTGTAAAAAGGATAAATGAACCGAAAGGAACAATATGAAAGAAGGGATAGACGGACAGACAAATGTAGATGACTGAATGAACAAAAGAGTTCAAAGGATATAGTATGCATGCATTCGAGATACAATACATTAGGTAACTTGTACCCTGATTTTGTTCCTTTGCTTTGCTTTGCTTTACTTTGCTTTGCCTTTTGCCAACACAACCAATTATTCAATGTTGATGATAATGATGATAATAGCTATGATGATGATAATGATAATGATGATGAATCTGTATATGATGCACTTTTCTACTTTTGATGATTTTTGATTATGATGACGTCAAAGGCAAATAATTGCTCAACAAACAAGCAAACAAACCGAAAGAATAAATGAATGAACAAAACTCATCTAAGCCACATTTTCCACTCTCTAATGGTACCTAAAGGGTTGCACTTTCAGCTTAGCCTTAATAATAAAGTTAGACAGTAGTCCTTTGGCCAGAAGATAACTTGGCTAACTGACCAACGTTTGTTCAATTGTCTGTCGTCGGTATGTCTAATTGCTTTTAACTACTTTCGTAAATTGCATTAAAAATTTTATTTACAAACATTTTTGTTATTATTTCAGCAACAGCCGAGTTTAATTTTTTGATGTCTGACAACTCAACTCAGGTCGAGAGTTCTCAGGTTATTTGAGTCCAGTTTAGTTGCGTTGAGTTGAGTTGAATTTAGTTCATTTCATTTCATTTGGTTTTGTTTTTTGCTTCTTTTGCTTCATTTATTTTGGTTTGCCTTTCTGATTTCTTTATTAAGATTATGTCTAAAACAGATACAGTCAACAGATCCAAGTCCATTTTCACTAAATATTTAGTAAATTTATGATTTTTGTACTCTTACTATTCAGTCTATTGTTATCTAATATTTTGCACTTGATTGGTCTTATGCATCGCCTACCAGTTAAATTTTTTGAACATATTGTTCACATTTTATATATGCATTTACCTACTCTAAAAGTTCCAATTTGAGGCTGCACTTTATTGGGTTCATTAATGGACTTTTGCAATCAACTGTCAATGTAAAATTCTTCACATCAATTTATTTTATCGTCATCCTCGACAACCAACGTGGAAATGTCAACAACTTTGCGAAGGTTCCATCAATCACAAATATTAAAGAAAACAATAAATAAGACAAATGAGGAAAGGAAGGAAAAGTAAATTATTAATAATCCAAGTTATGTACGTTGTCCAGTTTGTGGATGATGTAGGCATGATAAAGTGTCATTGCCAAGCCCAGTTATGTGTAAGAATCTTATACTTGATTGGATTGACACTTTTGAAAAAATTGCCATTCATATGCGGATATTTGTAAATTTTCTTTTTGAAAACCCACAATAAAGCTGAGAATATTGAATTAAATTTATTCAACATTTTCGGATATAGTCATTAAGTAATCTTTTATTTTGGACGACAGTTTGGAATAGGTTCAAGGTGAGCTGTCTAGAGCAATCGAACTGGAAATATTTAGCTCTTCAATTTTGGAGAACAAAATACTTTTTCCAGACAGAACAGAGTAGTCACCAGACTCCATATAAATTAAATCTTCAATTCCGATTGATCATATCATTACCCCGGCAGTTGACACATGAATGCATTACATTAGTGTGGAACTTATTCTTATGTTGAATAATGTAGCATATAATACAAAGCATCGTAAATCGGATCACTTCATAATATAGTAAAATTTAAGTATGTTCAGATTCGAAATGGGGAATACATTTATCTAATTATAAACGTCTATTCTGTCATGCCAGTTATATAGTAATATGAAAGCATCTGTTAACTGAGTATTGATGAATTGAATCCATTGGTCTATTTTCATTTTGCTTTAACTATTGTATTAACTGAGATCTTTTCTATCACACTCATTGTAATGAATCAAGTGGATTTTCCAAGAATATTATCGATATGGATAAACTCTATGATAGGTAAGAAAAATACGTTTGCATCTGCATCGTTCTTTAGTTATATTCATCTTCACCACAGTGTTATTATAAACTTGAAGTATACATATGTATATCTATAATATCTCCATAGTTGTCAGTTCCTTCATTTATCTCCGCAAACTTACACGTTTGTTGGTTCAATTGTTTCATTATCACATATCAAAATAATCATCAAAATTTTGATTGAGTGCAGTTCGAAATTCTCATCGAAAGACATTCCAAGCTTAATACGCTTACAAGCCATGGCCTAGGCCATTTGAGGTATTTTCGTCCAATCATGTTGTTGATATTAATAATGACATTGACGGTTTTGAGATCGCTCGCTGAGTGAGTGATTTTGTATTCAAGATCTCAAGTGCGTGCTAGTATATCGAATGAATGAACAAACCAACGAACAAATGTGTTGTCTGTACGGATTTGTTGGATTCGAATGAATCTAAAGCAAAAGCAAGTTGAAATAATTCAGTCGGACAGACAAAGTAGATTGGTGAAATCCAGTATAGCATATAGTTCAACAGAATTCATCAAGCTCTAGTTGAGCTTCAACTTATAGTGTCAGCATTTGTTTGCAACAAAGTGAAAAGTGTTGATATTGAATTTTTATTGTGATGATGATAATGATGATGATGATGATATTGACATTAACGAGAGGCACTTAACACGCAAATCACAACAAAATTTTCATGATAGCGTAAGCATGCACCATAGCCCGTCATCTCCTCAACGTGTTTCAGCAGTAAAGCATCGAATAGTTTTCGTTTGCATCTTGGAACGATGCACCACTGATTGATTCAATATAATTAAAAAACAAAAAAGAAGATATTTGGGTGGCATATATTACAACAAAACAAACAAGCAGATCATATTTATGCAAAGTTTGCATTCTTTAGATTGATTTATGCCGCATTATCAAAAATATGCCCCACACACTTTAAACTGTCGACTCTCAAATGAAATACATTTTTCTATTTACAATATTTATTTATTTAAAACTGAAAACCAAGAAAGATTAATAATCAAAATCAAATGGCCAAGGACTGAAGTTTTGAAAAGATCATTGCCGATAGAAGAATCATAATGTGTGATCTGTCAATGTTAGCAACTGAGCTCGATTTCTTTTGAATGACACAAATTTATTTACTTTCGAGTTCTTTGGTTGATTGATTGTTTGAAGTAATGATTTTTGATTTTCATTGTCAATCATCTCAATAAGTGAGTGATTCGTTTCAAGATCGAAGAATGATATACAAAAATCTGGTTTGGTTCCCACATGAAAATGTTGTTTCACGATGTCTATCTGATTGACACTCACTAGTGCAATGGGACAAAGTAAGAAGAGATACAATATAAACATAAACATAATTTACAATCGAACGACTTAAGAATTAGTTGGCTTTGTATATTTTGAAACTTTTTTGCTTGTTTAGCAATCATTCAACTAGGCAAGAATGCATCAATAAGATATTGTATTCATGGTACGTAAATTCCATATATTCTTGGTTCTGAAGAACTCAGTCGTCGGCAGTTATTCGAAAGATACATCTCTTTTTCGTTTTTTGAGAGTTATCGTTTCCAAGCAAAATATTCACCAAGAAATTCAATGACACGCTCACATCGGTTGTGATTATCCATATGTCTGTCTGTTGGCTGTGTGATATTGGTTGGCTCATGATGTCTGGCAGCGGCGCTATATCTACACCATCTGTGGCAATAAATAACCGAAGACAGTAGAATGTTTCGTAAGGGTTTGACATCGGTCCACAGAGGCGAAACATTTCGCGCTCGCAGCGCTATTATTCCAACTTCCACTTTGGTATGAGATGATGGGGACGCAATCAGAGCTTCACTTGAGTAAAGTAGTATGCTTTCGTTTGGAATCTCTTGAGACAATGCATGTTATTCAAACATACATACTTGTACATTGTATAAGAGTGAATGGTCATTTTGGTTCATTTTGTCTTAAATGATAAATTTATGGCGGTCGAAATGTTGAAAAATAGAAGTGGACATTTCTAAGACACCAATTAAAGTAACTACCAAAATAAAATAAAGAAATTAAGAGAAGCCTACCTGGCTTATGAAGAACTCCGATCGGAGTATCGAAAAGATACTTAGAGAGTAAAAAAAAAAAAAGAATTCAGGAATGGAATATTGTACTTGGTAATGTGATTCCATCTCAGAGATTTCTTTCCTAACCTAAACTCGCAACTGTCAACGTCTTGTCAAATACACTTGAATACAATATACACACACATAGACACACACACACGCGCGCGCGCACATACAGATGCAGATGTATCTAAACTCAAACTTTGCGTGAGACTCTCGAACTCATATCAGTCAAGACAAATCTTAAACCAAACGATCAGGCAACATGCATGTCCGCGATCTCAAAAGTACACGAATTGAAAGAGGATTCAAGTGAATGAGGCCCAAGCCAAATGGTAATGGTAATGCAAAGTGAGAAACCCAAGAGAGATTTTAATTACAACTGCGTCTCGATGCTGGCAATTATTTACATTAACACGATCACAACTCAGAGACATTGCACATGCATCATCATGTAGATATGTCGTTCTGTCTGTGCCTGTCCGTCCGTCCGTCCGTCTGTCTGTCTATCTGGATGTCTCTTTGTCTGTATGTCGATAGTGTGGCAACGATGTACGACGATCGAACGTGCGGACATAACTGGCTTCCCTTCATCTTCATAGCAACTCGTCAGATATTGTTTTTGTTGTTCCCATAAGATACACATTTACCCATATGCAGATAGCATAGTTTACTCGCTTATTTCTTAGTTAGAGATACATTTGCCACTGAAGCTGTTACTGCTGTTACTACTGCTCCTGCTATTCCAAAGTCTGTCTGTCTGACTGACTGACTGACTGTTTATTTGCAATTGTTGCTGATGCTGCCGCTGCTGCTGCTGCCGCTCGGGGTTGCTGCCATGTATGCATATTAATTTATTGGAATCATGTTAGTGAGTCGATATTGATACAAATCCATTTTCGATCGTAGCGCATAGATATCGAACGAAGAACGATGTCAGAAGGACGGATGGACGGACGAACGGACACAAACATGGCAAAAGCAACTGCAACTGCAATAGCAACAGCAGCAGCATAATCGCAATGTTCATTGCTGCATGTGGGTTTGATGAAGGCTCCTTAGAGACCCCCAGACCAGACAGCAGACAACAAACAACGAAGCAAGGTACTTCTCAACATTTGTTGGTCACATGCTGCGTTCGCTTGGCGTTGATGATGTTGCTGCCTGTTTGAGCAAAGACTATGACAAAGACAACAAAAATATCGGCAGCAACAGCAGCAACAACATTACACAATATATATCGCTACCCATATTCGAAGACTACTACCGACTGCCATCTATAGTGGGCTGGTTGGTTTGTTGGTTGGTTGGTTGGTTGGTTGGTTGGTTAGTTAGTGTGCTTGCTTCCTCATTTTATCCTGCATTCAATTCAAAATATTCACCGCCTCAAATCGCATGCTCAACGCTCGTATTGAGCATTAATCGCTTCGCTATCATGCGATTATTGGTTTGTAGAGATAGATCCAGAGATCCAATGATCCAGAGTCTAGAGATATTGTGCGTAGCATTTTTAGCATTTTATGCTTTCTAATTAATTCAATCGATTACGCATTTGATTTACTGCTGAACACTAAGACACATCATCATTGCCTGATCAATGATCTTCACAATTGATATATTTTTATGGTCACAACAAACATACAAAGGACCAATTAACTCAATTCACATTTATATTTTTATAGAACAATCATGAAATATACCAGTTTGCACTTAATTGTCCACGTTCATGAGTAACTCAATGGTCTTATATCAGACAAAAGGTTTTTTAAGAAAACAAACAATTTATAATCCTTGTTCCTTGTATCGTTCGCATGTGAGTAGGTTGAGCAAATAAGATAGTTTAAGTCAGAATAAGTCTGAAAGAAATATAAAAGTAAATATATTTTAGTTAAAAAAGAATTGCTAACTTGTAAGTATATTGCAATAAAAAGAATGCAGAATATTAAAATCAATTTCACGAATGGTTACAATTTATAAAAACACAACAAAATTTAAAGTAAACTTTCTTTTATAAGGACTTCGACAAGCTCTTCTAGACATTGACGTTTTCTAGTTTTGATATATCAGCTATGTGTACAATAAAACATTTCTACTCCAAAATTTAATTTTATAGAGCAAAATCTGGAAGGTTAGCATGGATTGTAGCGCACAGATGGATGGTCAGACGGATGGATGGACGGATAGACGTATCATATTCAATTGGTTCTTATTGGGCATAATATAAGTACAATAATGTAAAGAATTCTGTAAAGTTAAGTCATCCTAGCGCTGACCTTTACTATTTGTATTTTATAGGATCTCTTACTTGAATATTTCGCCATGTTGGTGTATATTCTAAATTGAACACATCCAAGTCGTCCGAGCACAATTCCCGTATCTCAACAAAAGTCGCATTCTCTGGCGTTATGCGTATGGTAAACTTTTCGTCTTCATCTCGCCTTCCCTTTATACCTAAAACTATATTACGTCTCGTCGATAAACGATTCCAACTCGAATGGAAGAAGTTCAGAAACATACAATGCATTGCCATAATAGTGTACGTATGTAGTTCTGATGCTAAATGCTTCTGTGAAAAATAACCTAAGGAAAATACTCGTAGAATAATTAGTAACTTCAAAATATTATTGATATTTTTGCAAGCCAAACATACCTTTTTCTATATAAAAACCAGCATCATGATTGGCAAATATATTAATATTATTATCACGTAGATACTGAAACAACAAGCACAAATATAAGTACAGAGAATAACAAGTAAATATGTATTTAACACATATAATACATGGATCATTTTAAGAACTAACCTTTTTAAATTCATTATAATCGGAAATTGGTTTTTGAATATTAATATACTTGACCGGTCTAACTACATATTCTTTAGTTAAATCGGTGGCATAACCACTATAACCAGCTGACGAAATATAGATGATGACGCGTACATTTTGCGTATCCAGTGATAATATTACCTCACCTTCTTTTTCAGGATTTGGTTGCAAACTCCAAAAACGAAATGGGAAATGCTCATAACGTTTGTAGGCCAATCCAAAAATACCTAAAAATCGGAATAATCAATTTAGATTCGCACAGACATTAGGATTTTATCTTTTACCCAATCGGTCAGTAATAACAAGTAAAGTATTATCTTCTTTATTGAAAACAGACTTTTTGATATGCCTCGTAGTCCAATGTTTCAATTTGATCATTTTTATTTCCTTATTTTCGGTTTCCTTTCCCTTGTGAATTGGAAAATTTTGTTTCAATTCAGAATCTTCCATATTTAACATATTTTCGTATAAGCTGAGGGAAGATAATTGCGATTGCGGATCAACGGAAAATCTAGTTTTGGAGCCCGTGGGACCAATTGTTATTTTATCACGACTGGTATCACGATTTATATTAGCTTGGCTCCTGGACTTTTTTTCAGTAGGAAATTTGATTCGAAAATCTTGAGTTAGAAGTTGCTTGTTGTTATGTAAATATTTCCGTTTAATATCATCGAATCGCTGTAATAACGAAAAGAATGTCTTTGGTTCTTCATCTTCAAGAAAATATCCTTGATCAAAATAGTCAACATCTTCGGCGAAATCGAATACAGGATGAAAACGTTCCGGATTTAGTTGTTCTTCATAATTGTAGTCACATTTTGCTATCGCTATATCATCATCATTTGTAGTTTCTATTTTTCTTACTAGAACATTACGTTGCATTTTAAGCTCCTCAACTTCATTGGCAGAATCTCTGTTCTCTACGGGAAAATGAAATGATGATAATATACGAGGCAAACAATACCTTTCCATATTGCGTATATTAGTCTTTGTCAAAGTGGTGTCCAATCTAAAATCAGTAATTGGTTTCACTCTATTCGGTAAACTAATAAGCCTGCTATTACGTAAAAGCACAGACAATGATGAGCGAAATATGTTTATGGAGCCTGTTCGACGCGGTTCGTCAAGTGAGCCCTGATTTCGTAACGGTTTCATACGCCTTTCTGAACTATCCTTCTTTGTTTTATTAAATTCTTTTAATACACTGGGCGCAATCTCAGGCTTATCTTCAGGTACCTCCACATCACTGTCTTCGAAGTGACAAATCTTTGGCTCGCCCCATATGCACAGAAGCTTCGGTAGTTTAAATTTAACATGAAAGAAGGGCAGCACATCCATTTCAGAAATTGATTTTTTCGCATCGAAGTTCATACGGGAAATGGATTTTTGAATGCGTTTACGTACATCGGTTCGCCTAGTAGAAATGCGTTGACTGGCAGCACGAGTGCTTCTTCTATAATCGGGCATCGTATCTGATTCGCTGCTTTCCTTATCCCAATAATCTAAATCGGCTACAAGATCTGCCAAAATATGCAACTTGCGGTTTTCCGAATGTGATGTTACATTGAATTCGTTGAAGAGAAAATGCTTTGGTCGGCGCACAAAATGTAAGGAATATATACCGCCTAACATGATATAATCCTTTAAATTTATCTGAATATTTTGGGTTAATAAATAGTACAATTCAATAGTATTTAAAATTAAAATTGATATGTCACCTCATCACTTTGCAAGTCCAGTGTCATTGGATGATAGAATTCATCTAAAAACTCAACCCATTGACTTTGTTCTTCCTTAAGAAATATCGAATATATATCGGGTAACATACCCGGTGGCAGTTCTTGTGGGGCCTTCGGAACCTTTGGCACTTTCATTGGTTTCTTTTTATCATCTTTGCTTTTCTTTTTGGCATCTATAGCTGCTTGCTCGGCGAATTGCCTACACAGTAAAAAAAATTTAACTGGCTGTAATCACAATTAAGAAAGTTATATGCACTTAGCCTCCTCGTAATCAGCATATTTTCTTAACATTTTATCTTTAATATCATCTAATATATCCGTTTGCATTGTCCATTCATTGATTAAGCAATCCTCTAGATCTGTTCAGAAAGTGAATAATTGAAAGATTTTAAAAGTGTTTATGGAACATTTTATAGTCCGCTCACCTGGTATGCCAGCATTTAGATTACTAGTTTTTACCGTCACTAATTGTTCATAACTCTTTGCCTTTGGTGAGAAATGATCAAAGTCTTTATGGATACAACGCAGAGTAAGACAATGAGACAAGACACTTAAAGGTATTTGCACCTCGACCTTACAAGTATCCAAAATGGCCGTCATTACGGGAATACTTAAATTTGAAATCATTTAATTCTGTCATATTTTCATAATCATGTAGTGTTAGCATACTCTAGTTCTTTAAAACGCACAGGAACATTACATAAAGCCCACAAATCCACACGGAACCTACCACCTTCATATCCGTATTTTTCCACACGACCATCTGCTGACCTACAATATTGAACATTATTGAATAGGAAGGAATTACAATAAAAAATATGTATCTAGGTATATCTTATCGAATCGTACTTCATGTAAGCGGTATCTGCACTAATAATGCGATAAACAAAACGATCAAATATTTCTTCGATTTCATCTTCAAGTTCTGTTTTTAACTATAGATGAATAGAATTGAATTGAGTAGAAAAAAGTAATAAATAAAATTGCTACAAAATCAATACCTACCGCAACAATTGCTCCTGCTGTTTGAAGTGAATATTCCAGCATTTGAATGTCATTATCTAGTAAGCGATCCATTCGCTTGAGAGTCTGGCAAATAATAAACACCTTAAAGCAATCACAAGATAGAATTTACTAATTGATAAGCAAATTTACCTCCAAAAACTGGGCAATAATATTTTGGTAAGCTAAACCAATATTCGGGCATTTCTCCTTTTCCAAATAACTACGAGTCTTGTTCTCCGAAAAAATATTCTGCGTTAGAATACTACGTTCATCTATTCCAATTCTCCAATCAACAGTCTTGTCATCGTTTATTTCCTCGAAGTAACTCTGTCCTGCCACAAATGTCCGTATATCCGGCACCACAAATGGTTTCGGAATTCCGTCACAGCGCAAATAATCTTCCCAACTTCTATCGATATTATCTTGCCTTACCATATCGTCATATGCATTAGTTGCTTCTATCATGTACAAACCCGTATTACGAACATCGATCAAACGCATTAAATAAGCCTGCTTACGGGCTTCCATTTCTTGAGTAGTAATCAATTCATAACGTTCTTCCTTTTCCTTTTGCTTGCCTTTAGCTGCTTTCATTATAAAAGACCTTTAACTTAATTTTTGTGCTAATGTAATGTATACCACCTATATATATGTATAGCACAAAACATTCGTATGCTTATGAAAATATACTTTATGTATTGTATGAATTATTAATTATTATTTTTTGTTATTGTGTTAACACAATATGTTATATGCTATATCGATGAGAGTAGAATCAAACAGTCTACTATGTCCGAAGTACAATATATCTGACAGATAGAATATGTAAGAAGTAAAGAAATTCTAAAGATTCTATTTGCAATTATTGTACAATCTCTCTAACTCTGGGAAATGTCTTGACGATTTTTTTTCCCCCCTTTCATCTGTACTAATATTATAAAGAGGTAATATTCTTTCGACGGTAGAGATAATCTTCGAAACTACTCAGCAACTTTTTATCAGAGGACTTCCGCCATGTTGAAAATAATGACAGTAATTAATTTGTGAATTTTAGATGTTTCATCATCATCATTTTTAATTTAGTTAAAATTCCAATAACAAGAATTTCACATTCCTTTGCAACACATTTGACTTGCTCATTGATCGGTTCTTGGTTCGCGATCATGTCCTTGTCACATATCGCCAAGAAATGAGTAAAAGAACGAAACCGAAAAAAGTACTATCTCGTTGACAACTAATTTTGTTGGTGCTGCTGCTGAAGTTGTTGAAGCTTGTGTAAGCATGCTAAGCATGTCAACAAGACACAACAGCGACAGCGACATGAGCACAAAACAAACATTGAAATTTCGATCAACCAAGGGAAAGCAAGAAAGAGGTACATCTTCAATGATCTGCACTGGGATCAGCATTGGCATTTGCAATGGCATCGCCATCGCCATCAACATCAACATTAACATCATTGGTGCAACATCTTGCTCATCTTCAACAGAATCTATCTCTTGGGCTGCTGCCCATCGATTGCTATTGCTAGCAACTTTACGCATGCGATCGTTATTGTCTTTGTCCATTTCATATAGTATCGTATATGTACATAGTAGGTATGTATATTTAAACGCACACTAGTTACTTTGCATTGAGAATCTCGGTCTCTAGATTACGATCTCATTAAAACGAATTATTTGTGTTGCTGACTATACTTCGTTGTTGCTGCCTTCTTTCATTTAGCAACATTGAGAATCGTGAACGCGTTGTTGTCAACATTGGTGCCGCTTAGCTTCTTTTTCTTCTTGTTCTACCTGATCACATTTTCCTGCATTCATCGATGATTGTTATCGCTTTGATAACTTCAACTGGGCTTTGCTTGTACAGGGTGCGATTTGCCAATCGTTTAGGCCATTTTCATGTTGTTCAAAATGTTCAATTTACGCACTCAGATCGTACGATTTCATTATAATTTATATTATAGCAGAATGTCATTGGATATTTTGTCTCGCTACCTAAGTATAATACTTTTACTTTTATTATACATAAGTACAGAAAAATGAAATCAATCAATTATTTTGGTTGATTAATACAATATTATCTTTCAGTCTTAACTTCTCGTCATAATGTCTATATTTTGTAGATATTTATATTTATATGTTATTTTTCTTTAAAGGTCAATAGCAGTTCAATTGGATCAAGTTCATTAATGCAATAAACAATTTTTGTATTATAGTAAAATTAAAGTCCTTCAACATGGAATATATGACAATAAAAAATCGGGTTCATTTAAGCTGCAAAAGAACATCAACACCTCAGATCTCATCTTAAATTTTGAAATCAGTAGGACAATATTCCTTTTAAATAAGTTTAACAGATAATCGAATCAATAAGCAAATAACTGGCAATGTGAAATGTTTGAATGAATTCATACACATAGATAAAATAGAACTAAAACACTATTAAAAAAGTTATGACATTCATATTAGTTTGATTTTATTTGTTTAGAAACACCAATACAATAAATTCTTTATATTATTCAAGTAAAATTATTAATTAATACTTTTCAAAATATGCATATTCGATTTAATAATTATGAAAGTCCGAATATCATTAAAAGATCATTCATGTCAACCGCATCCACTAATTGAAAATACAACAACTCTGAGTAGATTTCATTTAGTTTTTGAAACATGTTCATACTATTGAAAGGTAATGCAAATTGCATTTTAAATACATGGAGCCACTAAATAAAGGAAAAAATTATTTATCAAAAAACTTGTGAAAACGTCATAAGTAGGCAAAAGTATACTTACACGAACAATCATTTCGCTTTTTGAAATATTCTGTATAGAGGCATGACCTCTTCAAAAATCTGATTGTAATACAAGGCTTTTAAATTTACATCACTTTCCCATGATTCATTTCCAAATTTAAGAAGGATAAGTTTTAGTAGTCGTATAATATATGTAACCTTTGCCTTATGAACATCTTCCACCAGCTGATCGCGTGCTATTTCTTGTAAAAATTCTGTGGCGCCTGCACGAACCGGAAAAGCCTTCCAATATTTTGCTTCTTTGTCATTGTCCTTAATCGGCGGAACATACTTCTTGTCAATGGGAAATTTTAGTGTGGGAACAAACGTAAAACATATTTTGGCACCACTTCCAGTCTCAACCTGCTCCGTAGCAATTATTGTTTGGTGAAAGAACACATTAACCATTCCAAATGACTCAAATTTCAGCGAGTAAGTTCGTCCATTTTTGCATACGATTGGTTTAATTTTGGGAATGATGTTATTCAGGTTACCCTGCACTAGAAAAATTAGTAAGTCCTTTGATATAAAGCCATCCTTTACTAATGGATGGCTTTTGTTGGTCTTTAAGCGCACACATGAAAACGAATTAGAAAAATCCGGTTGCACCTCAAAAGGCAATTCTAACATAAGAGAAATGTTGAAATCATTAGGCAGATCGTAATGGTCTCCTTTGTAATACGAAGCTGTAATTGAAAAAAAAAAAAAAAACAAAATGTACAACATAAAAAATGCAAAATAAAGTAAATAAAATAATAGCTTCCGATTTATGTCTTTTTCAAAAGCAAACAATATTAGTGATCTAGTACATAACACATATTTATATGTGAAAACATATGTATATTTATAATTTAATGTGTATATCGAATGTAAAAATTTACTGGATCAAATGATATTACGAATAAAATTCTATCTAAGATTTTCTAAAACTGTAGAATTAGATACATGATTATTCAGACGGACGAAAGGATGTTTTGGTTTTCCATCAATATAATTTTTACCACTGTTATCTGTTATATTATTTATAGAAAATCTAGTTGCATTTAAAATTTCACTTTTGTAAAAAGTAATAAACAAAAAGAAGGAAATAAGGATACTTACCAGTTTTTTTTAGTTCTTTATACATGTCCTTGAAAATTGAGTTCTTCTCAACCATAGTTTCGTAGATTTTTGATGAAATTTTTTCTGCATCATCCAAAAATATTTGATGTTCCTCCTCAGGAATTTCAATTTTCTTGCAAAGAGCTTCAATGGCGTCATCAAATTTCATTGACATTTTAGCGATAATAAATTGTGCGGTAAGCAACTGAACAAGTAGAGGGTCCAAATAGAAATGTCTTCTTTAAGAGAATCAGAGAAACTCAAAATAAATAATGCTTACACACACAATATTTTGAAATGGAGTCACAAATAACCATACTCCATTTGAGTAGAATTGACAGGCTTTCATCACTCAAAATTTTCCATATATTGTATGTTTACCCTTCTATTTAGAACACAATCTTCTCAATTGCCTTGAAATGTTTATTTATTTTTGTGAAGTAGTACGTATTGCTATTTTTTTTTTTTTTTGTTTTGGATTTCACTTCACTTGAGTGATTTATACATTTGCTTGTAACTGTGAGATAAGATGCTGACAATTGAGTGAGAATTGCAAAATGTTAATGCAATTTTTAAACATACTCGCACCAGAGACTGTTTATTTATGTTGACTGGCCAATATTCGGAGAATGGTTATTTGAGTCAGTTTAATATCTCGGGATTCCAAAAACAATTTGAAACAAATTATTGTTGAAACCCGTTGAACTTATTATTAGAATAACGAGAAATTATACTCATCCAACTCCATTGTCCGAATTGTTCAGTCTATATAAATTATGGTCTCTGCTCGGACAGGCAAACGAGTGAGAAAAATTAGTTTATAATGTGGTTTTCATAATCATAAGATGCTTTACAATAACCCGTTTACAGCACAGCTGCATCACGTATTTTGACGGAGAACACTTCAACGTTTACAGTGCCGTTTCACCCTCTAGAACAGCATCTTCTATACACAAATATAACGTTGCGCTAAGTTCAAAAGTAAAATTTGTTTAAAATACATGATTTAGAATAATTTGCGGTGTATAAATATATTTTTTGAAGTTCCCTTTTCCACCTACGTATTTTCCAAAAATTTTAAAATGTTAACAAAAATTTTACAATTTGTAATTTACTTAAAAAAAAAAAAAACTCCTGAAAACTGCCCAGCATGACCACAACCAAAAAAAACAGGAATGACCAAAAAGTTTGCAACGATGGGCAACCTTTTATTTCACATTTCTTATTGTAAGCAACGTTTCACAAACTAACAAATTTTAAAATGATCCCGATAACAAAGTCCACTTTTGCTGATATACTAGGGTCGTTATCTGAGTCCTTAGAAAATATTAGAATAACAATTTTATTAATCACCTTTTAGCGCGTTGCATTTGGACCAGCATTTTTTACATTTTTTTCCTTCCAAATAATAGGCTCTCTCAATGTCCTCAAAATAGACATTTGTTTCAGTGATGACTTCTTCATTCGACCCAAACACCGAGCCATTTCTTCAGGTTTGAAAACAGAAAATAATTTCATAAGGCTATATTTAGAGAACATGCCAGATTGGGTTGCAGTTCGTAGTTTAATTTATGGTTTTTTTCCATGGTGACCACACACGTGCATTGCCATGGTGGAAAACACTTCTTTCTTCTTTTCTGAATCTGTCCTACAGCTCTGAATAATATTCGTTGGTGATTGCTTAACCTTTTTTAATGTAAGGTCATAGCCTTGTTGGCCGACAGACAAACTTTGGCTTTCTTTGGTGAACGTTCACCCGAAGAATACTCCTTTGAAGTGGCCACACAATTGCGTTTATGGTCGAGTGTGATCAATCGCGGCAGCCATTGTGAGGGAAGTTTTTCTTGTCCAAATATTCCTGTAAAAAAACAAAAAAAAGTTGTTGATGTTACGAGGGCCATCTCTTGGATTTTCTATGGACTGGGCCTGAATTTTAATGGGTGGTTTCTATGGGAGGTACCCATCCTAGTGCTCCCATCCAACTGAAATTTTGACGCTATAAGTTTTTATTTCAACCAACCAAGTAAATTTCAACATCGTAGGGTTACTGGATCGTGTAGCTCCCATACAAACACAATTGTGACGTGCTTGGGACCACTTTATAATTTTAATTATTGTATATTTCAATTTTAGTATTTGTTAATGTGGCTCGGATGGAACTACACATTCTGTGAAATTTTTAACTTTCTACATACTACGGTTCATGAGATAGAGCCCTTAGTAACAGGGTTCAGATTGGTACCCTTTGGTTTAGGTCATTCAAATTAGTTTGATTTAATTTTTAATTCTGCTTCACCGATACTTTAAGGAAATATGACATCTATATAAACTTTTATTGAAGATATAAATTTGGATTGAAGCTATATTATTGCAAAAGAGTTCATTCCGAGAGTTCAAACTTGCTAAGATATTTTCCTTAGAAACCTGGACCTGTTACACTTTACCTACAATACGCACATGGGGATCTTTCTTGCTCTTGGCGACAATTTTAAGCCTGTAAGGCCAGCTTACCTAAGTCACAGTTGTCTCTGGTGAGCAAAGGTCATAAAAAATTGCGTTTTACTTAAATTTAGAAATAACTATTGTAAAATTTTGATAGCTTTAGCTTTCAGTACAAAAATATTTTATTTAATTAGAGAAATAAGATTTAAATTTTTTATATTATTCATTGATTAAGATTAATAAAAATTATTTAAGAGATACGTATTATATATAATAATTATGAAAGTCCGAATAGCTTCAAAAGAACATCCATGTCTACCGAATTCTTTACTCGAAAATCATTCATTTTTAAAAAGATCTCACATATTTTCTTAGATATGCTCGGATTGAGCGTTGGTGTCAATACCCCTTCAAAGAACTGAATACATGAAAAAAATTAGTTATAAAATTACTTGTTAAAACATCATAAGCATAAAATTTACTTACACTAACAATCATGTCGCCTTTGGACATATTCTTTATATTTTCAGAATTGTTCATTACCTCTGCGACAAACACGCATTTTAAATTGAAATCAGTTTCCATTGTCGCAGGTCCAAATTGAACAAAGACAATTTTTAGCAATCGTAGAAAATATACTCCATGTACCTTATTAGCACTATTAAGCAGCTTATCGAGTGTGAAACGTTGAACAAATCCTCCTCTAAGGAGCGGCATTGCGATCCAGTATCTTGGCTCCTCGCGACCGCCATTATAAGGAAATTTGAGTGCAGGAACAAACTTAAAGCATATTTCGGCTCCACTTCCAGTCTCAACCTGCTCAGTGGCAATTATTGTAAGGTGCATTGCTTTTTTATCATTTCCAAGTAAATCAAATTTCAGCGAATAAGTTCGTCCATTTTTGCATACGATTGGTTCAATTTTAGGAATGATCTTATTCAGTTCGGCTTCCACTACCGAAATAAATAATTGCGAAGATATTAGGCCATCCTTTACTATTGGATGGTTGCTGTTGGTCTTTAAGAGTACAAAAGGATTTTTATGTTCCCAATGAACATCAAAAGGTAACTCTGACTTAAGAGAAATTTCAAAATCATCGGGCAGATCGTAATGATTACCTTTTTGATATGAAGCTTGAATTGAAAATCAAAATGTAAGTATAATGAATGCAAAATATACATAATAATAATTTCATATTTATGCCTCTTTCTTTCAGATGCATGCTATATGTAAATACATAAAATGCTTTGTTGCCACGCTTCGAAACACAGCAATGTATTTCATGTATCTTAGTTAAAAAAAAACCCTAAAGATTACGAAAAGATTAAAATTCAGAAATTATGCACTGGCTCTGCACTATGGTATAAGAGCAAATATAACAAAAGCCAGAGGTTCGAGAGCGAACAAAAAACAACACAACATGTGAAACGGTACTTGCGAAAATAATTTTAATCACACAAAAGAAAAGAAAATCGTCCAAGTGCGAGTCAGACTCGTACTCGGAGGGTTCCGCACCAGATTGGGGTTTATTTGGAAGGTACCCTTCCTAGTAGTCCAACCAAACAGAAATTTTGACACTATGAGTTTCTATTTCAATCAACCATGTAAATTTCAACATCGTAGGATTGGTTACTCGATCGTATAGCTCCTATTGTATATAAACCAAAATGTTTCTTGTATGTTTAGAAAATATTTAAGTTATAGTATTTGTTCTTGTTGCCCGGATAGAGCTGTTACGGTTTATGAGATATGATTGGATGACGGACGGACAAAGTCTCTGCAATAGGGTTCCGTTTGGTAACCTTTGAGTCCGGAACCCTAAAAAGAGTATTATTTGAGGGAGAAGGGAATAAATAGCAAGAGAAAACTTTGAAAATAGCGAAAGTAAGATTATGAAAAAAATAACAGACTCACAACGCTAAAGCACTGGCAATGTACTGCAAGAGCACACAAAGCAAAAAACAAAAACAAATTGTACTGAACGAAACGGAAACTTAAATAAATGTTAATAAAAGGAAAATTTGCGTTGACACAACTAATTAAATAATAAAACTGTCGAATTAGATAAATGATTACTCAGACGGACGAAACGAAGTTTTGGTTTTCGATCAATCTAATTTTTTTTTTTTCTACATCTTACATCTTTTCTACATTATTTAGAGAAAATCTAGTTGCATTTAAAATTTACTGTTGTAAAAGGTAATAAAACAAAACAAAAAGAAAATAAGGAATCCTTACCAGTTTTTGTTAGTTCTTTATACATGTCTTTGAAAATTGACTTCTCCTCAGCCATAGTCTCATAGATTTTTGATGAAATTATTTCTGCATCATCCAAAAACATTTTATGCTTCTCCTCAGGAACTTCAATTTTCTTGCAAAGAGCTTCAATGCCATCAACAAAATTCAGAGCCATTTTTGCGATATAAAAGCGCGTCGCTAACAACTGAACAAGTAGAGAGTCTGAATAGAAATGAATTTTACCGATATAAGACAGATTTCGATTATAGCATTAAATAACGGCAATGCCGATACCGATAACATAAATTGTTAAATAATAAATCAAATCGTTAATGTTGTTGTTGGCATTATTATTTGACAAATTAAAGCTACATTCTAACCGCATAACATTTTTGACATTCACCAATCGCTTGTTGGTTGATGAAGAGGGTCGATTGCATGTTTCTTCTTTGTATGCAAGCGAATGACAATTCGGTATCTGTTGTTATTTTGTTGCTGTTTGTCCACTTCATCTCTCGACAAGAGATTGATGTATGACAAATTTGTTATGTGATTTCAGTGCATTATAACAAACAAATTCAAAAAGTAAGCTATAAAAAAAAATATCTGAATAAAGTTGAGGTTACAAATTTTTGTTCAGAGAACAACTTTTTTTTTAAATCATGTCCAAATAATCTATTTCGCTAATCGTCTTGAGACCTGCAGTTGAAAAAAGACTTTCAATGTAACCGAGCTCATTTGATAAGACAAGAGTTTTGGAGCAAATTTTTTAAAATTTGTGAATTTCTCTACAATGTTTTCTTGATGCTTAAAACGATTGGTCTTGCGATTTTTTAATCAAATTGTCACTAGAACTTCAGATACCTTTGAAAAATCTTATCGTACATCCTTTGTGAATGTTATCCCCATTATCCCTTTTTTGTATTTTTAATAACCAAAAAGGAAAGTATTTTTTCGCCAGAAACGATTTAATATAAATGTCTCCTCAATGTCCAAATGAGGAAATCTGTCATTTGATTCCGACTCTCAAAATGTCCAAACAATTCTAGACTTTTATTGTTATTATTATCAGCGATTTGTGCTACGTGTAAACGTGGAAAAAATGGAAGAGTGCACATATGTATGTACGTGTATAAAACCGACGCTGCAACCACGACTTTGTTGAAGGTTTGTTTGAAATTTAAAAAAACAAAAATTTTTGAATCTGAACTGTTCGTGTAAGGCCGAAAACGGATACAGAGCCCTTTAAAAAGCGTAAAGCGTCACATATCGGTCAATATACAATCGCCGATGCCGAATACATCGACCAATATTTTTGTATTGCAGTCGAAATCTTTACATCCCTATTTTGTTCACTCAACTGTCAAATATGTACAGCCTTTGTGAAACGCAGTTATCTCGCTTGTATAATAAATTTATACATTTTAGGGTTCCGTACCCAAAGGGTACCAAACGCAACCCTATTGCAGGAAAAACTTAAAGCGGTTCCCTTACAAGAAACATTTTTGTTTGTATGATAGCTATACATACTTTGAAGTGAAACTTTTTTAGCGGCATTGGGCAAAAATGTATACTAAAAATTTGAGTTAAAAAAAATACAAATCGTCACGGTTTGGTGATTCTGTATCTCATGAACCGCACTAGGTGGAGATTTCCATTTTTTTCACAGAATGTGTATTTCTATTGCCATATCCCCAACAAAAATAAAAATCCACCAGAAAAGTCTCAAAAAAGAAATTACATTTCGACAACAACAATATGCAGTTTGTATGCATGAAAATGTTTATAACAACAACATGCAAACAAACAGCTTGTGTGTTGTACAAAAACAACCGAATGTACGAAGAAAAGAGACGAAGAAAGAACAACAATTAGACACGATAAAGAAACCAAAAGCAATATACAGACGGACAGACAGACTTTGAGATGATCTCTCTCTGTCTGTTTTTAAGAAGTTTGACTTCTATCACGTGTACGTTGGCACACGCGCAATTTTTTTTGTCCTATAGAACTGAAATTTAAACACTATAAGTTTTGAATATAGGCACTGTACATCTATTGTAATCAGCCAAATTGGCCAACAGGATGTACCTCCTACACAAATTCACCGTTAAAGTTCACGTTCTTATTCGAATAACTTTTTTGTTTTTTATGTTATCGAACTGAAATTTAAACAGTATAAGTGCCCGACCTATATTCAACAACCATAAATATTTCTGTCTCAGTCTTGAAATGCTCGATGTGTACTGACTATACCCTAGACATAAGTCAAATCAATAATTAAATATTTCTGAATGGTCTAACACAGAGCGTAGGCAAAATCATTCGGTGCTTGAAGAGTATATCAACTTCGGCATAGGCGAAGTTAAACTACTTTTTACTTGTTTTTATTTATTTTTAAAATGCAATTGCATTCTAAGTTGCGTTATGTTACGGTTATTTCTCTATTTTAACTATTGCTAATTCTATTGAATTCCATTTCGTTGACAACTAAATGCGTTGAGTGAATTATACATAGATTTGCATGAAACTGGAAGTGAGGAAGAATTAAGAAATTTTCAGATGACACGCGAGTGAGAAAAAATTAGCAAATGCAATAATATCAATGCACACATAACCTCGATTATCCGGACCTCCATCAGACGTCAACATTTCTTTGCTTGTCTGCGGAGTAGTTCATTTTATACCTCTGTTAATCGCATTTTCCCTCCAATATTCGTAATATCGTAATTATTTATAGAAAATATAGTTCAGCAAATTAAAGAACTTTTCTCAAAATGTGGGGAATCAGTCTGCAAAAATACGAACCCAAAACACAATTTGACTTTGTTAGATTTTTTAGAAAACTACAACAAAAATTAATGAAAGGTGTAAAAAGTAATCCATTCATTTTTCCTAAAATTGAAGGCATTATTTAGCATAGTTAGATTGATCCAATTTATGTCTAATTTGTACCGTTTTGTTCTATAACTTGTTGGTATTTGAAGGTAAGTATTGGCAAAAAACTGGGACATGCAATTTTTACAAGCTTCTCTCGAGGCAACTTTTTCAACAACAAAATTATTCGCCATAGATGCGATCTGGTGATAAACACTTGGTGCCAGGTCCGAACTATAAGGTGGCTGCCCCCGGAGCTTCTGGCGAGTCACTATCGATGTGTGTGGCTTGACGTTGCCCTGATGAAACACAAGTGCCTTTCTATTGGCCAAAGGTGGGCTGTTTCCTTCAGACGATCCAGTTGTTAAAAGTACAGATCCGAATTAAAAGTTTCACCCTAGGGTAGAACAATAGTAGAAAACTCTTATTGACTGTCAATCCTAGTATGGCCACCTTTTGTAGAGAGAATTTTGGTCCCTGAGTTCTTTTTGAATTAACTGTGATTAACCCATATATCGAGCTCCTTATTCAAGAGGTTCCAACCGAGTTTTTGACTTTACGATACCCATTAATTCATAAACAGTTTAAACAATTGACCTTCCAAAGTATCAAATTTACTATTACCGTATCAGGACCATAAAGACTATTCATATTTTAAGTCGCCAGGCTTGCGTTTATCGTCTCTCAAATATCACTGAGTTAAGCAATCACAAAACTCCCAGAGTAATTTTTCATATAACGAAATCTTATCTTCCTTTATTGAAAAAATGATTGATTTCTTTTTGCTACACCTATTATATTTTTTCAATGAACAAAAAAGTATAAATAAATCTTATTTAATTAGAAAATATATTGTATTCGCCATAAGTACGGAAAATAAAATTGAAAAGCAAAATAGAGGCACAAAATTGTCAAACATTCCTTCCACCTCCGCAGCCCATAGAAGGCAACTGACGTTGGAATACTTTGGTCACGTGCAAACCTGTTGCATGCCTCCGAATGTGGAGAGTGCGTAGACCACTTTCAATGTGTCTACATAAGTATGTATGTATATAAAAATCGATGAATCGTTGTTACTAAGTACTGTGTTGCACTATGAGCAGTTGCTACAGCTGCTTAGTTGCGGCGGCTATTTCTATTAATTACACTGATTTATGTTTTCATTGTTCATTGTACTGCGATTTTAATGCATGCATAACTCTCCTCTTCGGTTCTTTCCCCATCGTGGTTTGTGTATTCAATTTTTTGCCCACGCGATTTTTATTTGGACTATTGGATCCGAATGGAATCAACTAATGATGCATAGTGCACCGCAACAATTGCAACTGTTACATATTCATTACAAGCATTGTTTTTTCATCTACTTAGATACTGTATCTTTTGTTTTGAAAGTCACATCAATTTACAAAAGCATATTGTTTGTATTTATATATCATATTACAGTTGTCATCATCAACTATTTTAGGATTAAAATTCAATTTAATAAATATACAAATGTAAACAAAATGCTACTCCTGCTAAAGAATGTTAATTTGCATAGATTCATCTTTTGTCTCCTTGTTCTCTTAAACTTATGCAGTGTGTGAACCCTCTCCCTTGACTCACGGAATTTTACCTGCAAAGTTACGATAAAATTTGTTTTGCGGATTGCCTTCAATTATCACCAGGATGTGTATTACTGATCTAAATACTTCAAAATAAACAATTTCGTTGATCGAAAGTAATTTGTTCTTAGTATGTACATATCTACATATTTGTGGGTGATACCATCATTCACATAAAGATAAAAATAAAAACAATTTCAGAATGTAGTCTGTAGATGAAATTAAAAAATTTATTATTATATATTTAATGTTGGGTATACAAATTTCATACAATAAATCATTTTTGAGAATAAATTAAAAACACATTGATATTGTTGTTGTTATTGTTGCTTTTGTGTTCTAAATATTTGCGAAAATTTATTTTAAATTCCCTACATGATGCGAATCGAATGCTACTTTTGCTGGTGTTAAGAGATTTCTTATATCAAAATAAACAAATCATCAATCAGAGAGAAGATCTATATGCAATAGCAACAAATAATATGGGTACACATAGAAAGATAGAAAAAGAACACTCCACGAAACCAAGAAGCAACGAATTATTATAGCCGCCGTCATGGGCAACTTGGGCGAGACTCGAGAAGCTGTCGAACGAGTTTTGGCAGACAACCGGAGAAAAACAACAAAAATGTATGTATGCCTATCATGTGTAACGAGCAAAGGCTGCGAACTGCGAACTACTAAGATATCTTTGACAGTTTTCCCGAAGTTAAATAATCAACGCGATACTCACATGCACTCAAGCAATCAGCAGGCAAAAGATACGCGTACTTACTGGTTAGTATGTATGTATCTATGTATGTATATATTGTCGATACAAAAGAGTATCAGTATTTTTTTGCATACGCAGCGTGGGTGAAGTGAAGAGTGAATCGCATTCACTCAGCACAGCAGTCGACATTGGCAGTATGATAGACACTTGGATCGAGACGCAGACAGATCGGTTTTGAAAACCATACAATATCTGCATGCAGTCGTAAAATAGTTTTGATTAAGATAAGTGGAAGATTTGAACAGGAGATTGAAGCGAAACTCTTTATATAGCCAACACTTCGCAATAACATATTTGGTTCAACTTTTCACAATGGAAATAGTAAACGAAAATAAAATCTTTAAATCCCACAAAATCTTTGATATTAAGGGGAGCAATACAATAAGATAATGATATTTGGTAATCATAAATTCTTATTTTTAATAAAGAAAATTATCTAAAATAAGAAATTTCATTAAATCCACCTTCCAACATAATTGATTTCATTGATTTAAAATACTCCACATTGATATGATTTTCTAAAATTACAGATTAGCCTCGATTAACCGAACTCAACTGGCTAATTTATAAAGCGGAACGCTGAGTAAATGATTTTATATCTCTGTTGAGCATGATTTACTTCTTTTATCCATATGGACGTGTTTAATATTTCATCTTATATTATACATTAATATCCGGGAATTCCCATTTTTCTTTTTTTATATAATTGTGCATAACAAATTTCTATATCTACATCTTCTTTAAATGAATAAATGTATTTTATAAAGGAAAACAAGATATCTAAAAAAAAGAAAAGAAAAAAAAATAAGAAATATAATAAAATTGAGAAATTCATAACACTTACCTCTTTCAGAGAAAGGAGATTTTCGATTCTTCGTAATTAGCCCGATCCAGAGCAAGCTGTATAATAATTGAGGTGCAACTGTATTTCCCTGATTATGTACATATTACATGCCTGCTGGAGGATATCAATGGGGGATGCAACATGTATCCGTCTGACATCACTGATTGAGATCGAAGAAGTTTTATGTGGCGGTTACAAAAACTGATCGATGAGAACGAACGATAGATTGTTTATTTTCGCTTATGGAGTGTTTTTCTTTGGCATATTATTACATTTAGACGAAAGAGTGAGTCCATTTAGTCATTTGTAATGTTCCTAAATCGAAGTGAACGTTTCATTCGATAATTTAATATTGTAGTTCTTGAAACATGCTGCTTTCCATTGTGTGTAAACATTTCACAAAAATGTTTTTTAAATAAACAAAAAATGAACTGACGAGATCCGATTTGATTCAATTTAACAATGTTTATCTACACAATTTATATGTACATGCATACATTCAGTATGTATGGCAGCAATCGAGAGGATCGGGCATAATTTAGGTATTTCAACCAATGATATGCAATGCTAACCTTCAAAAGTTGACATCCGTGACTGCCCTCGGTTTGTAACGTCTCGTGTGGCTCCAACGTGCTATTTGAGTAAGGGGGCCGGCTTTGTTTGGCTCTTTAGCATTTAGATACTTATGCAACTGTAGACAGTAACATTCTCTCTCTCTCTCTCTCTCTCTCTCTCTTACTCTCAGTCTCTTCTTTCTTTTGCTTTTTCTGTCGTTTTTAGTTGTTCATGGTTATGGTCCGAAAGGCAAACAATAGCATTTTTTGTTAAAAATCTAAAATAACTATACTTCTTTTTGCTCCTTGACTTTAAACTTGTTACAACTTGGCCAATGATAGTCGGTCTTTTGGCTCAGAAGGTGGTACCCTTTGTTGACATTGATTCATGGCACACTTTATTGATCGTTTTGTCCATTGTTTATCGGCTATGTTCTTTTTTTCGATCATAATCAAGTTTAATGCATTTTTGTTTTGGAATTCTCCCTGCTGATGCACAAAATACAATTATTTTTTAAAGATACTTATGGCCATGTAGAAAAAAAAAAGATATAGAAACATCAATAAACCTCCTTCTCTATTTTCCCATAGCCTTAATAGGCTTGCAGCGATTTGAATGACACATCGGAAAGTTCATAAGTATCTAGAAAAAATAAACCTAGCTAGTTATAGGATATGCTTCTGACAGAGTATCTCGAAGAGATAACAATAATACGAAACACGTAGAATTTGGAATGTGTTCCAATTAAGTGTATCGAAACTACAAAATCTAAGCAAATTTTACACCAAATTTAAAGAGCATTTTATAGAGAATTTGTTAATTGTTGACTAACAAATATTGTATCGTTTATACATATATATATATACATATTTGTTCATATACGAGTGTAAGTAAGTGTATATAGATTATGTTACGGTTTCTAATGAAGTTCGTAAAATTGTAAAATTTATCTGTTTGTGTATTTCAATTTTGACGGATTGTAAAACAGTCGACGCCTAATTAGGCACTAAGCGCTATTGATTGCGGGCATTTGATTAAAGTGTGTATCTGAACGAATGTGGCATGCCACACGAAAACAAACACTGCCCACTTGAAGTGCTGCAACACTGCACCACAAGTGCTGATGGAAACAAAACCACAGAATACACTCAACACTCTTGCTAAAAGATACATGTATCCAATAGATACTCATCTCTATAAACATTATATGTATTTACATATATAGGCAGCAGCATGATGCCTCAGCTGGAAGTTATTTGTGTTGAAATGATTGATTTCTGATTGTTTATACATACTATAATATAATGCAAGTAGTAACGTATTGCACACACATACACACGCACAATAGTACATATTTATTCTATCCGCAACTATTTTAAATATACAAATGTCCAATATACTTAGTATTCTATGCATGTGGTAGTACAATATTTTATTGTAGCCTGTGTTAATTTTGCATGTTGTTTTTTTTTTTTTTTTTGCAGCAAATTTATTGCATTATTTGGAAAGATATAAAAATTATTATTTACGTGGCGTTAATTTTTGTGTTCCGCATCACACTCATGGAGTACGTATGAGGGGTTGAGGTTGAGTCTTTCTCTACTTAGACTTGTGGCCTCTCTTCAAGATGTTGAAAACGCTCGTTCGTTGATTGAATCAATGAGTAACTTTTTACTAAGTAGACTATTCTCGTTATTCATTGTTGTTGTGGTTGCTGCTGCTGTTATTGTTGTTAATAGACGGGATACGAATCGAAGTATCTTTTATACAAAAATTTGAAATTATCCATATGCTGAATTGCATTTACTACTTACAATATTTGCACGATCTTTCGTTCTTCGGAAATAAGATAAAATAATTTTTTATTTATATTGTTTATAAACTGAGATTTATTGTACTTATATGCATTTTGTGCTCGTTTGCTTTCAGTTGATTTTATAATACTTACTACGTTGATATAAGCTGCCATACTTTAAAAATCTTTAAGATATTAGTTTAAAAAGCTCGAAAACTACGTCACCCTTCTAGTCGAACTAAACACACCTTGATCTATGGGTATTTGGGTTCGGTGATAATTTTGTTAATAAATTCATTTCAGTATAATATAGTAATACTCCCTTGCGAACTGGGTTCTACTTGAATGAGCATTAATGTAGACATATACGGACACTTGAATTGTAACTACAATGCTGTCCAATGAAATTAAATACTAAGTAAGAATGACAACTATTAAAAATTCTTAATGGAGACTTACTTGTACATCCAATATTTCTCACGTGTTGTTAATTTAAAGTAATTTGTGATAGAGTATCTTGTGTAAAGAAAGTCTTAATTCATCACAACATTAAGCTTATTCCTTTGATATCAACTCATTGGACCACAAAGACTAAGTGCCATTGAAGAACGACCAAACTTAAGCAACTAATCTACCATCCGGTAACATATTATCATACTTCATGAAAGTTTTTATGCCAAAAGATTTCGAAGGATTCCTTGAAAATTAGAAAGTATAATATTCATTAAAAAAAATTAAGGCTATAAAAAGCATAACTACACTTTATGTACTTACTTCATCAGAGATATGATAGAGAATGAGTAAAGGAGCAACGGGTAACATTTCAAAAAATGTTCCACTTTTATTCATTATGAAACGTTCAATATGATATGACGATAATAATGATGTTGATGTTGATGAAGATGAAGATGAGAGGTTAGTAGCACAAAAGTTGACGCCTGCCAATATGTATCTCGTTAGTAACCAAAACAGAGATATCAACATGCATTGAAGGAATACAATTCAACTTTTTGTAGAGCAGAGAATCCTGACCTAACGATGAGAATATCAATTTCAAAGCAAAAACAAGAACAAATATATGTGTATGTATGTATGTATGTATATTAAATACCATTGTCCATAAGGTTCCAAACCAGTTTGGTGTACTCAGAACTATGACGATGATGATGACGTCGCCTCCATTGTCGACTGCTGCTTCTTCATATTTCGTACTTGAAATGTAATTACTTTCGAAAATAATCGTTAAAAGTAATGGACTGTATCAAATATATTAAAATATTATATTATATAACCCAAGCTTACAAAATAATAAAAAAAAAAACAGCAAATGAAACGTAACCGAAATGACTTTTTTTGATGAAAGGATGGACTTCTGAAAAACTAACGGAAGCAACGACTCCGAACTCTTTCTAAATCCCAACTTCTGAAATTGCCAACGTCAGCTTTTGTACGAGATCTTTTGCTGGCAACTTTCCCAGTGTCTATCCCTTTAATTGCCAACTTGCCTGCGTCCAAATGGCATTCGCACTCATCATGTCACTCACAATGCTTACTAATGAGAACAAGGAAAGCGAATGACATTCGTATGTCAAAATTATAATGTTGACTCTAAACCACCGAAATCAACATAGGAGCAACCATTGGGCGGCATGTTGAATCATCATCACAATAAAGTAATAATCTGCAATATAGTATAAAAACATTAAATGAAACAAATAAATAAACAAAATTTCTTAATGAACATATTATACTAAGATATCAGTTAGTCAGCTTAATGTGATTCCAAATAAGTTTTGAAGCCCAAAAGAAATACCCGAAAAACATAATAAAACCAATTGAGTATTTGGTTACTGTATAAATCGGACTACCTTCAATATACAAATACAAAAACCAATTTTATAAAACAGATATTTATTCTATGTTATTATCACTAGTTTTCCATTCAGTATTGAAGTCGATGAAAGCCAATGTTGACTTTATCTTCATAAAATGAGTTCTTCTATCCGCCTGCGAATCAGTTATGCTATCATTCTACGCTCTCTGGATTTTCATATCCTTCCCTACCGTCAAGTTCATCATTTTGGTACAATGCTTGGAATTAGTATGAAATTTTTATTATACCTTTGCGTCGGTTTTCATTTATTCATATTTAAATTATAGCATGGATGGACCTTGGCAAGTCCACAGTGCGATAAGCCAAAAATGCAGGGCACACTTACACTAAGCAAGTTGAAAATGAAAATAAAATTGTAGAAAAAAGATATTAACTGGTCTAAGGAAAACCAACATACTCTTCACATTAGTTTGAATGGCTTTTTTTTTCATAACCTTCTCTAATTTAAATATTGAAAGACTAATTGGCAATTAAGTTTGTATGCTGGATCTTTCTCAAATCATGATGGCTGGCAACAAATTTTCTTTACATTGCATGTATGTATGTGCAGACAACAGAAGATCATGTACAAAATTTCAAGGGGAACTCTGAAGCACTTTGTATATACTACTGACAAATCATAGACAATAGTTATTTTAAGAGAACTCCTTATTTGACGGTTCTATATGTTGCAAACATCAAAGTGAAGTGATAGTACATTTCAAACTGATTTTAAGTGTACATAATGAAAGAATACCTGAACAACTAAATTACTAAATAAAAGCAAAATTAAAAAAATATTTTTCTATAATTTATAAACATATAAAATGTATTTACTAAAGGCAATTTTCTTAATATATTCTAGGATACCTTGAATAAGTACAATGGTGGGTAGAGGACTCTCTTTCTTTCTTATACTTATTACAGAGACTTTCTCTACTTTACTGATCCCATTGAAAGAGTCTTTGTGTCGCCCACAAGCCTCCAATTTTCTTTAATAAGTAAAATTTAATTTCTTTTGTTTTGTTACTCGCACGTCATTTGCAAAATGAAATTATTACAAAATGTTCTTTTCCACCACCATTTTCTTTTTCCAACATTCAGTAGAATGCTTCAAATCTCTTTTTCTTAAATTATTCTGTTGTTTTTATTTCTTATTTTATTCGTTTATTCGTTTGTTCAAAAATTCAAGGAAAACTGAATATTGTAACAAACAAAACTGAACACAACGAAACTGAACTGAACAGAATATAGTAGTTCCCGGGGGCATATCATTTGCATCACTGAAGGCGCGTCTTGACTTGCCTTTTCTTTTCTTATGTTCACATCTCCTCGGTTCCTTTCCATACTTTTCATTTTACTTTTTGGGATTTTCATTTGGTTTTCATTGTTATTTCTTTTTGTTGTTACTATTTTTTTATATTTTTTTCTTTGCGTGTCTTAATCATTTTTGACTCTGTTAATTTTTGCTTGTACTACTCTACTGGTTAACTGGTCCTGATAGACTCATTTACTTTTCCTTTCCTTTCAATTATTTCCATTTTCATTCTCAATTAAATGAATTGTGAAATCATCACACTTTGAGTTGAAAGATTCATGAGATGATTCACAAATGACCTTTATAACTATGCAACTCTTTATACTATTATAAAATTTAGATCAGATTATAACAAATTATTTTTGTCTAACATAATGTATATAGATATATGGCAAACATTTGATGTGACAAAAAAACCCCCCCAAGTACATTATTACCAGAAAAGGAATCTTCAAAATTGTCCTTTGATAGAAGTATTTTGTTTTTTTTTTTTTGTGTTTTTTCGCCTTTCGTTTCAAAGAACAAAACGACCAAAAATCCATCGACGACAATCAGAGTGTTCGATGAACATCTTGAAAGCAATTGGCTAATTGATTTTTATTATTTGATTTTTTCAAAAGGCTCACTTCTGTTGCAGCCATCTTGAATCACACCGACGATGATCACCATCATTGAAGAGCAAAACAAACGTTTGCAAGACCGTTACTCCTCTTTAAAATTTTCATTTTCATTACATTCACCACAATACACAGTTGTAAATACAATTTCGTAGGAAAAGAAAGAGTATTTTATTTATTTAACTTATTTAATACAAGAGCACCAATATTAAGATTGATGTGGGTTGGAATAAGACTTTTATTATTAAATGAAGTTATCCTCAGAAAGAACTGTAAAATAAATGATTATTTAAAAGTTGACTTTCATATTCAAGTAATCAAAACACTTAGTCTAAAGCAAATAATATATTTAAACCACAGTCACTAATTTGCAAAAGACAGCCCATAGCACAATCGACTACTTCTCATTAAAATGATCATGTTCATGTAGACTTTATGAACCCTCTGGTCTTTGCACATGTTTTGTTTGATCAAGAAATATATTTATTTGTTTGGTGTTGACTCGTGCAGGACTCTAGTTAAAATACACTCGAAATATTCAAGATATTTTATACCTCAAGGGAAAGTTTAGTTTCATTGTGACTTTTGAATATCAGTTTTTCTTCCGATAATTGTACGATAATCAAGCCTAGTATGTATGCATGATTTGAATTAAAATGCAATGAAATCAAAATCATAAACACTACGCAGGACAAAAAAATATTCTAAATCGGATTAAACCAGTAATGAAAAACATAGTAATTTTCTCGTTACAACTTACTCTATTCCCCCACTAAAAGGATTTCAATGATTGCTTTTAACTGAAAATGTCGTCAAGTACATGAACTAACTCTTTTTATATAAACTTATCTGTGCAGACATGTATTGTACATATATATTTAGAAACATACTATGTAGTATCTTTTTCTGAATTCAACTATTGAATCTTGCTGCTTTTAATTACTGTCTACAAACACATACACCATACACATATATGTATACTCAAAAGATAGAGGAGAAGCATCTTGAGATTGCAAACAAAGTGTTTTGGGTTACTTACATTCAACATACTACTACCTCAGTTTTCTCGTATTTGTACTCCTGCTGCAACGTCCTCCTCATCGTCATCATCAACGTCGTCATCAGCATTAGCAATGTCCATGCCATCCTCATCAAGCCGCATCGAGTCATCATGGGAAGCATTTGAGCGCAAAGCAATTTTTAATTTCATTTCAGTTGCAATTTCATCTTTAGATAAAAAGTAAAGAATTTCCCAAACCACTTACCCTTACATCTCCCACGACCCAGCTCTGTTGTTTTAATGTTGCCAATGCAATCAAACAATCCTTAGTGTTGCTGTTGATGCAGGCCTTGGCATTTGATTCCTTTTTTTCGTATTTCTTCTTTTATTTTATTTGGATTGGTTGTTGTTCCATTCTTTCTATCATTGTACAAGTATTGTACATTGCAAGCGAATTGATGTGAAAATTGATTCGGTTGCATGTGACATGTTTACAGAAATGCTTCAAAAGATCTTTGTGATCCTTTCAATTGTTTTATGGGAATCACATCGATATATTGTATTTGTTGTAATTAATGTGCGCCGACCGCAATCGAATCGTGTAACGCAATCTCAGCGTATTTGAAACGAATTTTTACTTGAGATACAACTGTCCGCAGCTGTCGCTCATAGTTGTACGTTGTCCCATCCTTTGGATAGATGTACCACAATATCCAATTGTAGACCAGTCAGCATGCAGGAGCATACAAAATGCTTTGAGGCTAATTAGTGCGGTCACATTGTCTTCTTCTTTTTCTAATTAGTGCCATGAAAGGACAACCGAAAGGAAAAATACTTAGTATTGGAAAGGACATTTCATGAACAAAAGAAATATCTTCGTGTTCATTCTTGTTTTTCTGCTGCTGCTCAAAAGTCTAAGTACAAAAGAAAATCTTGCAAAGTTGTCGCCTTCGCCTTCAAGTATTTTTTCTTCCAATTACATATTTGACTAAACTCCATGGAATGGTAAAAAAGCAGGGCTTGCTGGTTTGTGGTGCCATCAGTCTGTCTTTCTGCCCGTCTGTCGGTTTAAGGCTAAAATGAAGACAAGACAGAATATTAACTTTGGCGCTTACCGAAACTTACATACCTTTAGAAAATTGCACATTTCTTGTTCGCTGCGAATGATGGTTAATTTTTTTTTAAATTGGAGAACTAATAAGTGCACCAGCTGCGAAAAACAATAAAATGCCAAAATACCAAATTGTATCTGCATAGCTCAAACAGACGGATGATTCGATTCTCCTCGTGTCGCTGATCATTCGCATTGTGTTACAAACATCGAGCCTAAGTGCTAGGACATGCTCATTTTAGTCTAAAATATATAAAAATAGCAACGAATTAGTAACGACACGACGATGAATTAGCCAACCAACTAAAGTTACCAAAACAAACTCCATCCCACATATTGTTTTTTTCTTTTTTTTTTCTTGCGTTTGTATTTGTGTCTTTTTTTTTCCTAGTTTTCGCTTGAAGGTCCAAGTTGTCTTTTAAAATTTGCTGGCTATTCACCAGCAACAGGCAAAGCATTACAGTGAAGGCGGGTGTCGCTGGCAAACGCTAAAAAAAGATATCTATCAAAAGAAGAAATCAAGTCTTAGTGGAAAGGGATATAAAAGGACAAAAGCTGCCCATTCATTAAACACACTCACCCTATGACAAAGACAACATCAAAAAATGGACGCATTTGCGGCCCCCTTGTGTATAATCTACTTGTAATTTGAAGAGATTACATTCAATGCAAAAAGTGACACCAACACATCAAACAACAAAAACTTATGGAATGGGTAATATTTTCTTCCATTTTTTATTATTTATCTGGTTTCCAGGTGAACATGAGTATAAAGCGGGATAAGGGACACTTAAAAAAACAAAGAACGGACACCCCTTTTGTCAATGAAAACCTTTGGACGAAGACGACCTAATGTCTCCAGCTTTGTTAGCTTGTTGCTCTCACACATTCTTACACAGATTGCTAGATGGATGATTGTCTGTCTGAATGCTATTTAGAAGGCTTGTGTTTTTGGTCAATTCCATTCTTTTGCTGGCCAAATGAATGGATTAGTTCCTTTGAGAATTCATTTGCGGTTCAGATTTTCGCATCTGATAGATGTCCCATGCTTTTTTGTTGATGAGTTTACATTTTGTAAATAAACAAATCCCAATGGTCATGAACTTGACTAATATGGGACAAGGAAACGCATTAAGAAAGCTTCAAACTTGTATTTTGTGTGTATTCAAAATGTTATGGCTACCTAACCATTGTCTTCTTTTTAACAATTTTGAGCTTCAAAAAAGTGAAGTGCAAACAAAACATGTGCTCATTTATTCCTATTTTATTTTTTCACAAAATTCACAACCACGAAAATGTTAAAAGTAATCATTATTTAACTCTTTATATTCTTCAGTTATCGCAAACCATTACCCACGGACTGACTACAAACACAATCTTGTAACTATATGCTGCTGACGCTTCTTCTCCTCTAACCAATACATTGTAGTTCACAGTAAAATAAAGAGTTGTCACATAGTCAAAATAATGGAGAATAGCAGCTATATGCAATTCCAAATGAAATGTCATTATAATATATATTTTAATCAACTAATTAACTGAATTTAGTTTAATATTGAATTATGTATTTAGATTTGTATTTACATATACTAACTAAAAAAATTATAATATTTTATATAATTTTGTATTAATAGTAACCAAAATCATATATTTTAAAATTTACATTGGTTACCAAAATTTACATGTAATAAATCGTCTTCGCATTACCTTAGAGGATAAATCGTGTATTGGCTGGTTTAGTTGTTGTTAGTTGTCAGAAAGAAAAAGGTCCAATTCGGTACTGCACTTATACAACATAATAATTCATTTTCTTGCGAATTGTAAGTACAAGAATTAACAAAAAAAAAAAAAAAATTCACAATATTCATTAAATAAATTTCTAATCTTAGCCATCAGCATCTAGTAGAATGGAAAAATTTGGAAAACATCTATTAAAGCCTCTTGGTCCCGATATGGGTCATACCATTTTGTTGCTTCAACCCGGCATAGTGGACACGCGCACTTTTTCAGACTATGATGGTATAGTTGAATGCTTAGAAGGAATCGTTTCAATGTTCAAAGCTCATATGAACAGTGTTAATCCAGGCATCTCTTCTGGCAAGCTACATGTTGATACTATGCGTTTATTCAACTTTATTGACGATTTTAAGGTTTTCAATTGTTTGATACTCCACACTGCAACCAATAGCTATCGTGCTTATGGCAAGGCGTGGATCAAGGAAAAGCTATATCTGCGTTTTAAAGACTAAAAATGGATTATTGGATGAAATAGAAATCAGTGCAATTTCAATAAAGGCTCAAATCTTGCACCAAACACATGCATTTTTTTTTTTAAATTAATAAGCTATGTTAATAAGTCCCAAGAGAGAAAACTTTAACAACACCAACCGTCTGTAACAATTACGGAAGGATTTATTACTTCCTTATTTGGCGAGTTAATGAATTGCGTACCGCCATGAACAATGGTTTCTATCTTTCGGGCTTTGGTTTAGAAGAATGCAAAAAGTGTCGAGTGTTATTGTCCAGTAATGGGTCAACGCATCGCTAGATCTTTCTACTTAGTAGATATGCACGAATTGTTGCCTTTGTCAAAGTGCCGGTAAATCAGCACTATTCTTCTGCGTTTATGATGATGATGATGATACATACATACATCATGTACCTGAATAGATTAAGAATGTATTGCAGTTGGTGGATATACACAAGGCAGCTCATCATTTACTTTCTAATGCAACCTGGCAGCACTGTTGCCTCTACTGCTGTGTTCTGTTCTAATTTCTGTCGCAAATGTACTAAATCTGTTTCTGTTTGATTTGACAAAAGGTCTTAAGAGAATCTTGTACTTGTACCGGGTACCGTATAAAACAGAAGCAGATCCGGAAATGAAAACAACAATTCTTGATCATTTCTGTTTCTTGGGGTTTTGCCGTATACAACTAGAAGAGATACTGAAACACCCATACATTTTTATTTTCCTTTTACGGATTTTTTTTGGTTACGGTTGGCTAAAGCAGAAATAAAATGGGAAATTCTAGGAAATCTTAACAGAGAAATGATTGCGAGTTACAAATTTTTGACATTCCGATTGTCTCCAACACCAGAAAGAAGACAAAAGTATTTGTTTCTGGTTCCGTTTCAAATACACTGACCTAGCAGTACTCTTTTCTCCATCTACAATATTTCTGTTCTGGTTTCTTTTGCAAATGTACTGAAATTGCTTTAATAGAGAATGACATCTAAAAGCCTTTGGACCGCATGTAGCGGTCATTTAAAAAAAAAAAAATTAATTAAATTTAATTAATTAAAATTAACTATTTTACCACTAGTTTTTATTTAAGTTTCTGAATACCGTCAAACCGAAGCATGCATCAACTGCATCGTGTATAAGCCCTAAAAAGAGTATGACGCTTGTTCAACTCTAACCACTTTATTGTAGTTCACAGTAAAATAAAGAGTTGTCACATAGTCAAAATAATGGAGAATAGCAAACAATATGCAATTCCAAATGAAATGTCATTATAATATATATTTTAATCAACTAATTAACTGAATTTAGTTTAATATTGAATTATGTATTTAGATTTGTATTTACATATATTAACTAAAAAAATTATAATATTTTATATAATTTTGTATTTATAGTAACCAAAATCATATATTTTAAAATTTACATTGAGTACCAAAATTTACATGTAATAAATCGTCTTCGCATTACCTTAGAGGATAAATCGTGTATTGGCTGGTTTAGTTGTTGTTAGTTGTCAGAAAGAAAAAGGTCCAATTCGGTACTGCACTTATACAACATAATAATTCATTTTCTTGCGAATTGTAAGTACAAGAATTAACAAAAAAAATAAAAATTCACAATATTCATTAAATAAATTTGGTAATCTTAGCCATCAGCATCTAGTAGAATGGAAAAATTTGGAAAACATCTATTAAAGCCTCGTGGTCCCGATATGGGTCACACCATTTTGTTGCTTCAACCCGGCATAGTGGACACGCGCACTTTTTCAGACTATGATGGTATAGTTGAATGCTTAGAAGGAATCGTTTCGATGTTCAAAGCTCATATGAACAGTGTTAATCCAGGCATCTCTTCTGGCAAGCTACATGTTGATACTCCACACTGCAACCAATAGCTATCGTGCGTATGACAAGGCGTGGATCAAGGAAAAGCTATATCTGCGTTTTAAAGAGTAAAAATGGATTATTGGATGAAATAGAAATCAGTGCAATTTCAATAAAGTCTCCAATCTTGCACCAAACTTTCACATGCATTTTTTTTTTTGTTTTTAAGTTTATAAGCAATAATTACATTTAATGGTGTTTATAAATACTTATTATTGTTATAATCTTATTATGTACACATGTACGTAGTTTAGATCTACCGAATTTCTTCAAATTCAGTTTCATAAACAGAAAACAAAGTAATGTTTTTTTATGCATGAAAAACGGAAAGTGTGTTTGAAATATTGATGAATATGTCCCAAGAGAGAAAACTTTAACAACACCAACTGAATGTAACATTTACGGAAGGATTCGTTCCTTTCTTATTTGGCAGGATAATGTATTGTATACCGCCATGAACAATGATTTCTATCTTTCGGCCTTTGGTCAAGAAGAAGGCAAAAAGTGTGGAATTGAATATTGTGCACTAATGGGTCAACGCATCGCTAGATCTTTCTACTTAGTAGATATCCACGAATTGTTGCCTTCGTGAAAGTGTCGGTAAATCAGCACTATTCTTCTGCGTTTATGATGATGATGATAAAGGCAACGAGACGATAATGACGGCAGCGGTGAAACAGTGCCAAATACATACATACATCATGTACCTGAATAGATAAAGGATGTATTGCAATTGGTAGATATTCACAAGACAGCTCATCCTTTAGTTGGACCTGGACTATTGTAGTTGATGTTATAGCCCACGCCATTCGGACATAGCTGTGATAATTTTGCTGCTTCTGATACTGTTATTTCTCTGTTTTCATTTCTAAACCTTTGTGCATCTAATAATGAAGAAAAGCTAGTAAATTACTCTCAAAGGTATAATTTCGTTAGTCCTTATTGTTTTTTATATTCTTTCCGTTAACCCTAACAATTTTTAGTATAATACAATTTAAAGCTCGATTTCCATCAACTGTCCGGCAGAATGTTAAGTTAAGTTCAATCAATCATCACCACTTTTAGACCGGCCGGACATTGTTTTGACCCTTCTGTCGTTGCCCATTAACTTATTCGTGCCACTCGCATTTCATGCCACAATGCATCCACAACGCCTGCGATTGTCTCCAACACCAGAAAGAAGACAAAAGTAATTATTTCTGGTTCCGTTTCAAATACACTGACCTAGCAGTACTCTTTTCTCCATCTACAATATTTCTGTTCTTGTTTCTTTCGCAAATGTACTGAAATGGCTTTAATAGAGAATGACATCTAAAAGCCCTTGGACCGCATGTAGCAGGCACAGATCCGGAAACGGAAAAAACAATTATGAATCGATTTCTGTTAGTGTTCTATTTTTGTTTTTAAGGTTGTTTCTGCATACTACAGAAACAGAAAAATCCATATAAATATTTTCTTTTGTCGGCATTTTTTAAGTTTTTTTCTTGGCCAAAACGATTGAATTGAATGGTGGAAATTGTTTTTTATTTTTTTCAAAAAAAAAATATATTAATTAAATTTAATTAATTAAAATTAACTATTTTTCCACTAGTTTTTATTTAAGTTTTTGAATACCATCAAACCGAAGGACGCATCAACTGCATCGTGTATAAGCCCTAAAAAGAATTAGAAATCGAATTTATTTATCGTGTGAATTATATGTTCACCTCTAACAGAACGGAAAAAGCTACGTGTGTGAAGTAAATCAAGCTTGAACAATAATATTTATAAATTATCTCAAATTGTGAAACAATCCTCCCAAAATGGATGCAAGCGATAAATCTAAGGTCTCTTTTAATGGAGGTTTGTTTACTTTTAATAAATTTTGCATGAACCTTTTTTACTGTACGCTACTATATGGGGGGTACCGCCCATAGAAACCATCCATTTGAATACTGCGTGAAGAGTATTTCATCTTCGGCATAGTCGAAGATAACTTCCTATCTAGTTTTTACTTATTTATATTTCTTGTTGGAAAGGCCAGAGCAAAGCGTGGCTGGGCATAGCTAGTCCCCTATAAGAATCTACCATCTTTCAAAGATATTGGAAACTACTAGAAGCATACAAGTAAATGCATAAGTAAGTATGCACTAGATCCGGCAAAAATGCGGTCAAACAGGTAATGAATGGATCCGCTCTGAAAATCTATGCATATTGTACAGCCCATACTGGTGTATGTGTACAGTATAATAGAGATGATTACTCTGGCTAATAGCTTCCGCTTATATGCTCGGGGCCCGCCTATGTTTGCCATTATGCGGGATAAGGCAAAGTGGTCCTTAAAGGTCAGCCTAGCATCAATTAACACTCCCAGATATTTAATAGAAGGCTGAGAGGTTATATGAACATCACCTACTCGAAACATGAAAGCCTCCCTCACTTTCCGTATGGAAAGGAGGACCACTTTTCGGCTGCTAACTCCAAGTGAGCTTGATTAAGCCAGGACCGGACTTTGGCTGTAGGTATACTGCACCGGACTTGTATTTGCTCTTTTCTTTCCCACGAGCACTAGAGCAATTGCGTCAGCGTATCCAAATAGGGTTGCGCCTGTAGGTAGAATCCCGTCGTACATCACGTTCCATAGTGTACGACCCAGGATCGAGTCCTGGGGAACACCACACTTGACTCTATTGCTTCACACCGTCGTCAGTATTGTACAGCAAAACTCCATCTGCGAAATAATTAGGTATTATCCTGATTAGATATCTCGGAGTGCCAATACTATGAAGGGCTTGCATGATACACTGCCAGCTTGCCATGTTGAAGGGATTCTTGACGTTCAAGACACGATACAACGCCTGTAAGGGAATTTTGAGGGAAAAAAGACTCCATCTTTTCCATTTGTTGGGAAAGATTTCTTCGGCAGGGCATATAGAGTATACTCTCGTGAAGATAGCAGGATCCGCTTTCAACACAGCCTTCAGAGCATTGTTTGGGATGCCGTCAGGCCCTGGAGCTTTCTTTCTCATATGTGCCTATATTGTTTTCACTGATTGACAAATGAAAGTGCTTACTATTTAATTAATGATAAGGTTGTTGTTTTGTATCTGAGATTTAGAAGTGTGAAATTAATTTAAAGTAAGTGATAAATGTTTATGAACTTGAAAAAATTGCTTGGGTTAATCGAGTCCAATGGTTGCATGAAGTTAGTTTCTTGGTTAATGTTGGCACTGTTGCTGAATTTGTCTGTAAGTTTCTCGAAAAGAGGCCAATTGTCTTTGGTAATGTTGAACTTGGGTGCATCTAAGAGGTGTGTGTTCTATAGTGTTTTGTTCAAATAGGGCTAAATGAATTGGAAAGTGATCACTTTCTGAAATAGAGTTGGCGATGCTCCAATTTGAATGTATGTATTGCTAAAATGTGTGATGCAAGAGAAAAATCTATGTGATTGTAGGTATGGTGTGTTTTGAAGTGAGTTATCATGGTTAGAGATGATTGGTTGACGTATTGGAAGAGTAAGTTACCTGTGGTATCCCAACTATTCTGCCAACTATTGAAGTCCCCAGTTACAGCTTGGTTGTTGTAAGTTATTGAACATATTTCTTAGATTTATCATGTTAAAGGGATGGTTTATTTGACGAAATATGCATATGAAGATATAACTATGAATTTTATGTATCTCTATTTTTTTATTTTTATTTTTGTTTTTCTATGCAACAAACCAATATTTTATAACATGATATTTATTTATAGAATGTGGTACAGCATTACTGACCAATTTACTTTTTAATGAAGATTATGCTGATATAATCTTCATTGTCCAAGGCCAACGTGTGCCTGCCCATAGAAATATTCTAGCGGCGAGCAGTGAATATTTCCGTGCTATGTTGTTTGGTACCTTTGAAGAAGTAAAAAAGAAGGAAATTCACATAGATGAAGAAGTGGATGCCTTTAAGTTCTTGATACAGTACGTGTATAAGGGTTTGCCTACATTGATTGACTATGACATAGAATTCTTGATGGATATAACTATAGTGGCAGATAAGTATTTGTATCCTGGATTGATGGCTTCAATTGAGCAACTTTTAAGAAATAAATTTAAAGGAGATAACATGGCTAAAATTGTAAATTGCGTACAAAAATATAAAATTGATAGATTGTATGATTCCTTATTAAGGTTAATTGATTCATCATCATTAAAAATACTTCAGATGCCGTGTTTTAACTTATTTTCCAAGGTAAGTTGATATTTATTTATTTCATATCACATATTCATGAATCTTGATGAAGTATTGTTATACTTTTATTTACAGGAAGTACTCTCTGATGTAATCAAACGGAACAGCTTCGAAGTAGATGAATTGCTTCTCTTCAAAGCAGTTTTTCGTTGGAGCAAAAGGCATACTACAGAAGATTTAAATGTTGGTATTTTTGAAACAATACAAAACAAAAATAAAAAACCAATATAAATGTACAAATATTTTCTTTTTCAGTTTGTTTTGCCCAATGTACGATTCACATTAATGCAAACTAGTGACTTGCGCGGTTATGTTGCATCGACAGGCGTTTTGACGGAAAGCAAAATTCAATCTGTAATCAGCGAAATTAAATGTTTCGAAGTACTACCCTTTCGCGATGGTAAACTACATCGCAGACAGATAATTCAGTATTTTCAGTCAAACAATACCTACATGATTTGGGTAAACGGGTATCCAAACTTCGATAAACAAATGTGCCTTAAGCTACATTCAGAGAAATGCATTAATTATATGGAAGTGGAATTGATGCAATCAACTGAATATTATATTGAAGTTTCTCGGGATGGTGTGGAATGGCAACGCATTATAGATTACAGAAAATATCTTTGCTCTTACACACAAAAATTATTATTTGAAATAACACCTGTGCGTTACATTTACATTCAATTTACGAGAGAGTGTGTTTGTGTAAGTATATAGCATAAATAAATTCTTAAGTTTGGATATTAAGTAGCTTGTAGCATAACTCATATAATTTTCCAATAATTCCATATTTTCAGCGCAGAATTAAAACGCTATTATCTAAGCAACAAGCAACTTTAGTGAATCAAGTTATAGCACCAGATTTGGATATGCCTTTTCAAAATAGATTAGTAGAGATTGAAAAGGGTGATTACAAGATATATTTGTCGCAACCCCTGCATATAAATTGCATTTCATTTAGAAATTCCAACAAGAATTTTAAAATAACTGGTGTGCAAACCACTTCTTCTTCTCGTTATAAAAGAATTGCCATCGAAAGGGGAAAGCAGCTAGATTGTGTACTCTTTAAAGGTACTACAGTGCTTTCTATACGATTTAGCATCTTGCCCTTTATAACCCTGGTAAGCACAAATTATAGTTAAAGGTCATCGTCGTTATACATTAATCACTTTCTATTACAGGAAAATTCCGATATTCAACTATGTTTCTCGGAAGAAACTCCAAGTTTTTTAGAGATACGCAATAAATCATCCAACAAACGTAACAAGTAACCTCATTTGCTAAAGAACGAACAGAATTTTTTTTTTATTTTTATATGCTTAATTACTTTGTTCCTTCTATTAATAAAAAAAAAAAAAAAATTTAAATTCTAATTGGTATTTGCAATACAAGTATATACATAAGTATATATGTACATACGTACGTGAATCTCATTCGCTATCATAAATTGTGCCGATGGAACAAAAACAACTGGAAAAAAATTATAAAATGGAATAATAAAGAAATGCGTGATAGCCTCATCAAATTTTTGCAGCATTTTTCAACACCACAATGCGATGATCATTTATCAAACGGTCGAAGGAGTCCACAATATGTACAGCAAATTCAGAGGATCAGCATCAGTGGTGATCGCATCTTTCGCCGAGTGAAACTCATATAAATTACGCACATCTGTCAACCTTTGAATTAACCATTAAGGCACAAAATGTGCAACATTAATAACTGACACGACACTCGATTTGATTCGTACACAGTCGCGTTCCTCATCAACTCGCCGACTGGAGTCGAAAAGACCCTAATACGTACATACTAACTTGTACATATTTGTTATTGTTGGACTTGAAGCGGAACTTGCTGATCGTTTGACCAATGAAGCGAAGCGTTGTCGCACTGTTGCATATAGACAGACCAAGTCTCGCTATGTCAATGTCAGCAAAACAAAAGTCCTCAAGCCACAAACTATGCGATATCGAATAATTGTATGCAAGTAAGATGGTGCGACGCCTGCGCCAACTGTAGTAAAAATATCTGTGACTTCGTTTCCTAATTGAAAGTAATTACTTGAAAGTGCGCATCTCATTTGTCATCTTTTTGTTGATTCTTGAGTAGTATTTTGGGTATCTGAGTGTTGGAAATTATGATTGAAATGATAAAGAACTTTTTGGTTCCATCACACAGTAGTTACTCCAAGTAGTATTGTATACATTGTTAGATACCAATGATTATGGCAACTTTAATGGAGTGAATTACTAGTACAACAATATGATCTTATGGTAGTTTTAAATGATTAGAAAATATTTTGTACAAACACGTTTAATTGTCGAATGCAGCTGGTATGTTAAAATCAGAATTCTCCTATAACAGGAACGGAGACTTGTTGGAGAACCATATTACGTCAAAAATTCAACAAATTTTGTGATTGCATAATCGAGACAATTCTCAAATAAAATAACAAACAAAAAAATATTCTACAAGAGATTGAAATTCAGTTTCTTATAGAAAAAGGTATTACCTCTTGTATTATCACACTGAAATTTAAGTACTATAAGTATCTGATCCATGTTTACCAACCATGTAAATTTCAAGACACTAGAATTACTAGGAGACGTACCTCCCATACAAAGCCAGATTCAAATTCAGTATCTTATAGAAATACTTTTTTGGTCTGACCCATATTCACCAACCATGTAATTTTCAATAGCCTAGGATTAATAGAAGGGGCAACTCTTATACAACCACAGATTCAAATTCAGGTTCTTCTTAGAAAAACTTTTTGTTTTTTCTATTATCAAACTAAAATTTGGACACTTTAAGTGTCTGACTCCATTTTACCTGTGCGAAGCTCGATCGTCTGATATTGAGACCAAAAATAGATTATGTAGAATAATACAATGCAATAAAATATTTAGATCATACAAAAGGAATATTTTGGCACTATAAATTTCATAAGAAGTTAAAGTGTTTCGGTGATAATGTTGTATGTTGGTCTTATAATAATTTAAGCATCAGTCTCTGTAGTCTACACGTAAGCCAGTACTTTAAGAGCAATAAAAGGGGGAAAATTAGCTAAGAAAATGCCGTAAGGTCAACTAGGTAGGTGCATATTGTTTCTGATAGATGCAACCAACAACGATGACAATTTGTGGTCAGAAAATTCCTGAGCAACTGTCAACAACACAAATTACCAACAACAATAACATCAGCATTTTGTTGACATTTGGTGGCGACATTACCAAGTTGATGGATTCATGTTGATGCACACATTCTCGTATGTACTATTGGATATGCGTGTTACATGTCCTATGTGTACTCTATACTCAGATACTGACACAAGGCATAATGTTGACAATGACGAGCACGAGAATGACAGCAAAACCATTCATTCCATGTCGTCGTCTTTGCTGTTAATAGTGATGGCGATGATGATGCTGCCAACAACTATTAAAGGTACTAACAGTAATAAACTTGAAGTTGACAATTGTAAAAGTCGTCGAGAACAATAACAACAACAACATCAACCAAATAAAAAAAAACATTAGAAGGAAAACTCATTTCACTCTAAAGTTGTTGGTAGCGTCACAATCGTCAAATATTGCAGCAAGAGCCGCAACATCGTCTACAATAGAATAACAGCAACAATTTGAAATAATGATAGCCTCTTTGAGCAACAACAACAACAACAACAACAAGGAGAAACACTAGAAACTATGAAATTCATCTGTTAGTAAGAGATCTGACTGGCAATGTTTAGTGTTACTTCCGTCATGAGCAACATCATCACTCACGTTGACGATGTTGGCGATGTCGAGTATTGTGATGACGATAGCAACAACAGCAGCAGTTGTTGTTAAGTGAAATTAATTGCATTGTTTTTGGCCAATGAATTCCATTCAAGTTGTCGTCACGCTTTTTGTGAAAATTCCCAACTGAAGCCCAATTCTGATGAGGCCAAACCCAGGCCATTCATTGTCTCTTCATCAGCAGCACTTTGGTTAAGCCACTATGCGCATTCACTCACTCACTCACTGACTCACTGATTCTCATACTTTTGTACAGTTGTATAGCAGTTAGTTGGCATCATCAGCAACAACATCAACAAGAACATGTTGACAAGTCTATGACAGTGTCTATGTCTAAACATAAATACACAGATACAAACGTACACACGTATGTGTATGTATATAAATCTATCCATCTATACCCAGTTTTGTACCCCTGGATTTCGTTCGCGTGCTCGCTCGATTTCTATGCAAACTTAACATCGGCGTTTATCACTTTGTTCTAACTTTGACTGACTGTCTAAACGACTGACTAACTAACGAACTGGTGACTGAGTGAATGAATGTATCTCAGAATCTGGTTCTGGCTTTAGTTCTCTACTATGTTTGTAAGTATGATTCACATGGCTTATGGTCTTGTTTTTGTGGTGATATATCACACACTTGACACTCATTCATTCGAGCAACTTTGCTTAACCGCTTTCATTTGAATTTCATCACATCACATTCGCAAGCACCCAGTCGAGTCCTTCCTGTTAACTCTATCCACTACTACTAACTACTCTTCTTGTGGTGTTGTTCTGATATTTCGGTTGATGTATGTTCTTTGATAGTTCTTTGTACTGTTGTTGTTGCATCATTGAACTTTTGTGCTGCTGTTAATTTGTGTTTTGTTGCTCTAAACTCATACACACTCATCATAGTCATAGTCATAGTCATAGTCATCACCATCATCATCACTTATCACAACTCGTCCTTGTCATCACAGTTCCTGTGTCCGTTTGTCTGTATTTTTGTCTGCTTGTTTGTGCTGCATTGTCGCTTTCAATTGCGCCACAAACAAATGTTTATGCAGATGAATTGTGTTTTGAGCTATGAGCACTCTCCCCCCCACTCCCCCACTCTCTATTCTAATTGTTGATACTGATATGTCTGTCTGATATCTGCTAAAGGACATATGTTTGTTCAGTTCAGTTCTATTTGTTTTCGACTCTGTTCCGTTGTTCATTTGATTGATGTTGCAAATCTTTGTTAAGCTTTCCACATAATGTTTGTGTAATAGTTTTCAAATCGAATGGAATGGATCAGAATCAAAAAACGATTTTTATTACAGTAGATCCTTTATCCTAAGGGACAATGAGTGTTGATGATTAAAAGGATGATTCGTTTATTTTATTGAACTTGGTTAATTGTTGATGTAATCGAAGTAAAAAAAATAAGCAAAATAAAGAAGTTTTTGTTGTATTTTTTTTTTAAAGATCTTCAGAATAACAAACTAAGTAAGACTCAATTATTGATCATATGAACAAAGATGTCTTTGGACACACCATTATTGAATGACAATAAGAAGTAAATCGGATTTTAAAGACCTATCCTCCAGTATTACTTAACCACTTCATTCAAGGGCATTTTCAAAAAAAAAAAATGCTATACAAAAAGAAAAGAATATACTCGTATGTGTTAAAAATAAGAGAAGACCTGAATTTCAAATACTTATTCACAATAGACATTTTTAGTAGTCTTCCTTAATTTTTGAAGCAAATTTGGTCAGAAACTACTAGCTTTTTCTAAACAAACCGATTCTTAAGAGGGGAACAAATCAAATTTTCTGTGGCATAAGTTTATGGAATCAAATAAGCTATGTTTGTAAAATAATATGATTATGAAGTACTCAGCCTATAAATAAATTTATTTCAATTGACTCTGGTTTTCACGATAAACAATACTTTTACAAATGCAAGTTTTTACTAATCTAGGGTAGATTCTCTTTTCTGAAGTATAATGTAACAAAAGTATTTGTCAGTGTGTGTTGATTTAAAAATCGGCCAAGTTCAGTTCAGACTCGTACACAGAGGGTTCCGCAACAAATGCGAGATATCCCCTAATGATCCGATTTTACTGATTCCAAGAAATGTACAGCGTCTAGATGAACTTAAAAAATGTTTCTAATATAAACCTGAATTTTATGGGGACCCTATTAAACTGAAATCTATTTCCACTAATCTAGGACCCTAGGGTTTCTTGTATGGCGACTCCTTTAAGTGTTGAACTTTATTTTATTTTTCGTAATTAGTATTTCTGTAGCCCCAATACAACTAGACATTCAATATTTCAACTTTCTACCTTTTATGGTTCATAAGACAGACGGACGGACATTGTAGCCTTAGTAATAGAGTTCCCTTTGGAACGCTTTGGGTACAAAACCTTAACAATGGTAAATTTTGTAATGGGCCAGCAAGAAGTATTCAGTAAATACCCCTATTTTCATTGTCTGTAAGATAGTCGTTTGAAAAATGAACACTGGAGCAGTTTAGACTGGCCGTTGAAAATGAACATGACTATAGGATAAGCTAACATTGATCATTTTTCAGCCACTACTTATTAAAGTTTACAACAGTTTGTAAAAGTTTTTGATAGGAATAAATGGTTTGATTGACTGTATATCAAAAAGTAGAGTCAATTGAATAAAAATATTAAAATTCCATGCCGCGGAATCAGTGCTCCCCTGTGTTATACTTGTATTGTATATTTTACATTTGTACTTTGAGGAAGTATTGAGAATACAAATGAATTAGTCCAGTATAACCAGAAGATGGATCAAAACAGATAATCGTTAGCCAGATTTTGCATTCAAATGGCGTAATCAATGCTATCTGTACATAAGTATGTATATTTGTATCTCTATTTGGATGTGCAGGATATAAAAATAAACGACAAATACTCATTTGAATGTTGTAAACTACTGTGAATAGCCATGGGCTGAATTTGAAACTGAAGCGAATTATATTTTTGAAAATTTTAATAAAATGAAAAAGCTTTAGTTAATTTTTGTTTATAATATTTTTTTTTTTCTGTTGGCAACTTTTTTTTATTGTGGTTCTTTTTAGTATATATTTTATTTCTGTTTTTGATGTGAATGCAAAAGATGCCATTCAAAAATGTTATACTCGTACCTATTTAAATTTGATAAAATCAAACAGAAAAAAGAAGATAATCAAATTTAAAACAAAAAACTTGTAAAATAATAGAAAAACATTATCTGTTGGTTTGCTTGTCTGCTTGTCTGTCAGTCTGTTTGTCCATTTGTTTGATATTGAGCTGGTATTTGGTTTAAGGCGAATGCATTGCATTCATTGCAAGCAAATTTTTGGTTTGTATTGTTGGTTGTTTGAATGGGTAATTGAAGACCACCACATGACTTTTATTCTGTCAAAATTTTGTTCGATTGTCAGTCAAAGATGGAACAAACCCAAACCAAAAAAAAAAAAAAAAAGTGTAAACAAATTTTTACGAAAAAAATTGTCGCGATAAAAATGTCTCGTCTTTATGATTTTTGATGGCATTTTGACGGCGACTAAACTGTGAATTGTGAAATGCAGCAAAAAATGCAAGCCAAAATACAACATTCAAATGAATGATGGTGACGATGATGACACAATGAAGATGAGGAGATATCGGATGCATATAGAAAGAGGCATAGAAGGCGTGAAAGGACAAAAAGCTTGTTGCAATAGAAACAGACAACGAACATGACATTTATGGCAGGCAATTGGCAGCAGAAAAAGCCTGACAAAGAAAAACAAAACAAAACACAAAAAATGGATGATATTGCAGGGAATGGGAAAATAGCAAAATAATGTCGAAAACGACGCTTTGAAGTTTGACAGCCGCATGTGTGACAGTTTCGCATTCACAACAATCGATAGGCGATTTTGTGGTATTTTAGACTTTACAAAAATCAAATACTCGAGCCTTAAAATGCATTTACATATGTATGTACATATGTAAACATACATGCATACTTACATAAATGTTTTGTATCTTGCATCTACTAAGTATACTAAATATACCTTTATGCATATCATAGAATTTTGATTTTCATACTTTCCTTTTGCATAGAAAATTTGAATTTAATTTGCAATTTGATTTAAAACACAGAAGAAAAAGAAATTTTTCCCTGAGATGAAATCTCATAAAGATGCGTAATGGATTCATGCGCACAAATATTGGAAAATAACAAAAGGCGACGAACAAGGTGCAAACGCACAACGTCAGCAAGGCGAAGTTGCAAAAAGAAGAAATACATACAAGTACATTAGATGAAAGAAATAATAAGATTGAAATTTTAGTGTTGATTTGAAGAATTGATTATGAAGAGGGTTGACGAAGTTTCCTATAAGGATTTAAACCAAAAATGTTGATACATCATGTGTTCTTGAGGAACAAGAAATTATTTAGCTCAATGTACAGTTTGTTTTTTATTTTTGAAAGAGATATAAAATATTTTGGTATGGGATGGATTCACAAAAATATAGTATATTGTTCAAAAGGGATCCACGCACTACACGGACGTACGCGTGTTTCATTCATCTGGTAGAGCTTTGTGGTCAAAGAGTTTGTATGCGGTGAATGCTCACCACACAAACAATGCCGACGAACTTACTCAGTCACTCGCTCAACTAATCTCATTTGCACACTCACTTTTAAAAGCGCGCTCCCTGCCTCTTTCTCACTCTCTTGAACTCTACATATATCTCTTTAGCTTTACCCTTCTCTTTCAACTCTTCATATAAGAAACGCATCGCATCCCATGCAAAATGCCGACGCAATGCATGCAACAATTGTTTTATCAGAACTTTGTTAGGGACTTTAATAAAGCTAAAGGGGTCTGAAGTTCATCAGGTAGGTAGGTAATTTGATGACTTTAATTTTAAAACTGAACTTTACTCAAGCAAATTTTTGGCCTCTTTTTATTTTGTTAATATAAAACTGTACTAGAAACATCAAAATCCAGTAAAAGCATTTAAGTTGGAAAATGTTTTCATGAAATAATTAAATAAAACGAAAAACATAACCAAAATGTGAATAAAATTGTGAAATAGTGCAAATTTCCTTTTACTTTTACAGTTTTTGTTCTTGTTTCTTTTTGTTTTTTCTTCTTCAAAATTATCATCATCATTATCATCTATCTTCTTCTTCGTGCTCTCTTTTGACCACTTTCATGCACACTTCATTTTCAATTTCAATAAATAACCTTGATTTAAAAGCAACAGCAAACTGAAGGAACTTCCGTGACACCTCCATCGCCTTTTCTAAAAACCATACAACTCACACTCACACAAAGAGACATTTACAAACGTACATTCATGCACACATATGTCCAGCCATGGACCACAGCACTCACTCTCACCCACACATGCTCTACCCTAAGTTTCCAACGTCTTTATTATTACAAGCAAAGTTTACTTTTACGCGCTCAATCACAATGACACACACTCATGTGCACTGAGAGTTGAATTGCATTTGCCATTTGCCTTCGTCATTGCTCGTTGTTCCTGCATACGCTACTCTGGCATGGCATGCTATGCTCTCTCAGCCACCCACACACAAACACCTGTCACCTCATGCAATGCACTCATTCTCTCCATTTACTCTACGTTGCTCCTCGTTACTTACAATGCAGCTTCCTAATGTTATTCTCTCTGAACTCGTTTCTTTCCTCTTTTTAACTGCTTTCAAGAACCATAAATCTCAAGCAATTTCATGAATTTCCCCAGCTTCTCTCTCACTCAGTACTCTCTCTGTCTCTCTCATTCAATATCTTTGGCATTTACTCTCTGCTTTATACACTGCAAGCTCTCAGCTGCGACGCTGTGCTCAAGTAATAAATCAAAACAAAACATCACACATACGTATGTACACACGTACGCGAACTGTGCACTTCACTAGCAGCGCTCTCTGCAATAACATTTTATAGCATTTATGTGTGTGCTCTCTCGCACTGTTTACCGCTCTATCCTGCTTTTGCTTTAATACACTTATAGAAGAGTATTCTTCTAGGCTTATGATAAGCGCTCTTGCTCTCTCGACACATCAAGTCGCACGCACATTTATCAATTTAATGGGGGAAATTACTCTCTTGTCAAGCAGCAGCCCTCTTTGTTTGTTCCTCTTTCAGTGCTTCCCGCGTCTCTGCGAAAAACGTCGCTTTCATCTTCGTCATCATCATCGCCATCATCGTCAACTTCGTTCGCTGTTGCTGTTGTCGTTGTCGTTGTTCGTCTGTCTGCCTGCCGCTCTGCTTGTTGCCTGCTGCCTGCCTGGCTGGCTGCCTGTCAGTGTCAAAAAGATGTTTTAGTCGTCGTCGGTCGTCGGCAGCGCAAAGATATAAGATACACGAAATTATGTCGAATATTTTCATTGTTGGATTTTTCGCAAGAAATTCAACCGCAACGACAACACCAACAAAAACAATCGTAACTAAAGCAACAACCAAACATTATTTTATTGCATTAGCAACAACAAATTGTGAATTGAATTGTGAAAGAGAAGAACAACAAAAAACATTACGAAAATATAAAAACGCAACATTAGTATTTAACGGTAAACTCAGCTGTTTGTGTAGCGCGCGCAGTTCGTCGTTGTCGGCGTCGAAGTCAACGCTGTCGTCGAACGCACGATTGCAACGGCAACGTGTTCGTGTCAATCAGCGACAAAAGCAGAATCAGAAGCAGCAGCAGCAGCACTCCAACTTGGAGCAGGTCAACTCCCCGCATTAGTTAGTGGTTCCTCTACCACGTATCACCTCCTCATCGGACTATTTATACAAACAAACACACTGAAACACATGTTCGTGAAGCATTCGTCGCGAATGTCATAAACTTTTTTATTTCTCTGCTTATACTGTTGGTTTTTTTTTTGTTTTTGTAATCGTTTGTTGCTTTTGTTATTATTATTCTTCTTATTGGTGACATCCTCGCTCGGAGTCCAGAGTTAGACGTTGCCGTTGACGTCGTCATTGTCATTGTCGTTGCTGCTTCTATCGTCTGCCTTCTCTAAAACACCGTTTAGTCGCTAATGAGTAACTGTTTTGAACGGTTAACGGTAAATTGCACTTCACCGTCACACGAAAAATTTCTAGTCAAAAATGAGGAAAATCACGTGAAAACTAAAATCACGACAAGAATACGAAAGAAATTATTAACTAATAAATAAAAAATAAAAAGACTAGTGACAAAATAGAAATTTTTATTTAATAATTTTTGCAAAGATTTATTAAGACGAAAGAAATATAAAAATACATGAAATGTATTTGAAAACATATCAACAAACATTTTTTCTCAATGAAAAAAGCAACAGTAAATCATTAAATTAATGGCGTTTCTTGTTGATTGAGAAAACTGTGAAAGGACCCAAGAACTAGAGAGCGGTGGGAAGTGCTGCAATATAATTAAGTGACATAAGTAACAGTGCACTTGACAAGGAATAGTGGACAAAAACAAAGAAAAAAAAAAGAAAGACAGGAATCGTAAGCCATTATCAGCGCTACTTGGACATCATTCAAACAATACAACTCAGTCTATCGCCCGCCCACCCCACACCGTGTTATTGGCCTTGACTTCCTTAGTTTATGATGCCCAAACAATTCGATCCGATCGGATCAGGCAGGCTACTACTGCTATAACTACTTGCTGTTGGGCCCGCACTTGGACTCACTCACTCATTCACACCCTCCGCCGTTCCTGCAGCTGAATTTGCCTTGCCGTCCATTGTGACATTTGATTTATTTGACGTGTGTGTTTTTGATAGAAGCTCAACACGAACGAGAGAGAGAAAACTGACAGCAAGGCAAAACACACACACACACACACACTCAAGCGCGCGTACACAATAAACAAGTGTGTAAAGGAAAGAAAAGTGTGTGGTTGTGGGTGGTGAATGGATGGACGGATAGACATATGGCTGGCTAATAGAGAAAGGCAAAGGGAAGAAATTGGAATGAAAGCAGGCGAGCGCCGCGACTAAGCAGCAATTTATTGTGAACTGTTGGCATTCTTTGTCTGCTTCTTTTAGCTACTGCTGCTGTTGTTGTTGCTGTTGTTACAATATTTTATTTTTCATGTTTATTTTTATAAGAAATAACAACACCATCATCGTCATCGACAAAAACAACAAAAATCAAATAAAAGTATTAAGTGTGCGGTTATGTTTGTATTTTCCTATGAAATCCATCGTTGTCACATTCAATCACAAAAAACACCAACAACATCGACAACAACTACAATAAAAATAAATAAATGAATAAATATATAAATCTCTTAAAGCCTTAAAAAAACAAACAAATAGAGTAGAAACAGTTACACACGCACACAAGTGTATGTACCATAGTTCCATGGATGTGTGCTAAACGCATGAATGAGTGATTTATGTCTGGCACCAAACAACACATCAAAATTAACTGGTAAAAAATAAAAGTGAATGAAAGTAAAAATAATACCAAAAATAAAAAGGGAACATTAAAATAAAATTGAAATTGTAACAAACGGTAGCATTTCATACTGTTCAGATACAGTACAGTGTAATACAGAACATTGATTTCTGTCTGTCATAGTCATACTACTTAGTTACAATCACAAGCGATCGAAAATTCCAAAAATCCAAAATGATGCTACACGAGGCTGTCATGTTAGAAATCTATCGTCAGGCATTGAGTGCAAGGTAATTATATCAAAACCAATCAACTGATTAATTAATTTAAAATTTTTTATAATAAAAATGGTTCCCTTTTAACAATTTAACATTTTTCAGTAATAAAAAAAATGAAAAGTAACCAAAATGACTGATGGAACTAAACTAATAAAAGCACAAGCAATTTTTTAAAATTTTACTAGAGCTTCGATACTATACTATACATTTATGGTAGTGCCTAAGTAAGAGTAGTAAAACATTTGGGAAATCCTGGTACACCGAAAACAAAAAGCATCTATGTATACATAAGTGCGAGCACCTTTTTTTGTCATTTTAATGTGTTAATTAGTCTATTTGAGAAATTGCGATATAAATTGAGTCTTACAAGAATGTTGTTTTGTGCGAACTACTTCTTTAATAACGTGCAATAAGTCATTAGAAAGATAACAAGGAGAACAAATGATTTGGAGAAGTGCTCAGTTTTGATGTCTATGTACAATTTAACTCTTCATGCAATGTAATAGTATACCTAATAAGTTTCTCATTAAGTTTGTAATATACAGAAAGAAACATCGGAACCCCATAAAGTATTGTTTTTTGATCAGCTCGATGAGACGAGTTGGTTTGTCGGTCTGTCCGTCTGTTTATATGCAAACTAGTCTTTCAGTTTTTAAGGTAAAGATTTATTTCCACAAGAAGCTACACATTTGTTGTAATCAGCTGATTCGGATATTTAAAGAGATACGTCCCATACAAACACCCATAAAAATTCAGTTTCTTATCAAACAAAAAAAAAAAAAAACTTTTGTTTTTTGTACTATCTAATTTAGGTAACATGCCCACTTTGACCAAACTTGTAAATTTCAAGGCTCTAGGATTATTGGATCATATAGCTTCCATCAAAATATTTCGAGGTCAGTGTAAAAATGCTGCATGTGTATTGTGACTCTGTATGTTCAATTGCAGTAAAAAAAAGGTACAAATTTGACTATCATATGAAAGAGTTTTATAAGTCGATGGTGTACGCGTATAACTCATCTATTGTTAAATCAATTCCACAAGCAATGCAATTCTAGTTATTGACTCAAATATTAGAAGATTGTAAAGAATGTTAAATTTTGAGGTATCTTTTTCAATTTAAAATGAGACATGAATTGTATGAAATATTTCTTTATTTTTACAGGAAATTAAAGCACCTCGGTTCTGTTTATTAATGAAAAGGAATATCGTTCAAATGACCTTCTCTGCTAGCCTAGCACATCTATATCTTCCAATTTACTCCAAAAAAAAATTTTTCAATGATCTCACAAAATCGAGCTTTATTCACAGTAATGGCATTACCATTTTGATTTTTGAACAAAATTTGGACCAATTACGCCTTGACCTCAAAACCTGTAACTTCCTTTTTTTGGTTTCATTGACTTTTAAAACAATTCTCTATGATTTTCTCTAGACCAAATGCAACAGTTTTGTTGGATGGCATAGCCACCAATAAGCGTCATCTATAAAGAAAATTTTCTTTGAAAAATTCTCGTTTTCTTCTTGTTTTTCTCGTGTACCGATATATTTTAACTAACCGGAATATATTTACATTATACATGAAAAATACCTCAAATTTTGACACGGAATACCATATATAGTGGGTAAAATGTACTATAACTTTCTAGTTTTAATTTCCTTTATATAAAGTTGAAAAATTAATTTGTTATTATTTATGACATTGAAAGTATTACGATTCAACACTGTGGACTTTCATGAGAAAAATTGAGAATTTAAAAACAGGTTAATTAAAATATTAAATGTTTTATTTACTTTTCCATTAGAATGTTTTTGAAAATAATATCATTCTTGTTTGAAATAAAGAAAGAAAACTATGCTATCATTTTATTAGGATAAAATAAAGTTTATCATACCACTAAATACTAAATTAAAATGTAACTAAACATGAGTTTAATTTGTAGATTATTTACCATTTATTACTTTTTCTGACAAATTTTGTGAATGGAATTATATTTGCTTGTTAATTTAATTTGAAAAATAAAAAGTCCCTATGGGAGTTGACAAAACAAGTCGCTGGAATCATTTAAATAGACACATGTTTCTCTTCAAATCATTCAATGTAAATCAATCAATGTTAATTTCAGTTAATTAATTAAGTTTATTTATCAATTATTTATTTATATAAAGTCATTTGTGTTATATTGAATGGACAAAAATAAGTTTTTGAACTTTTGATAGAACTAAGGGAATTAAGTTAATTAAAACACAGAAATACAATATCTTACTTAAATGAACTTTAATTTTATCAATTTCTTCTTTTGTTTTTAGTGAATTGACGAGTCCTCGTTGCCAATCAAGGGAATCAAATACATCAGCAACTGCTGGTGATGCAAGGTGTCCATCAAATGAATCACATTGTTCGGCAACGGATTGCTTGACACCAGCACCAACACCAACACCCACATCACCAGTAGGACTACCCCTGCCAGCAACATTAACTCCTGGTGCAGCTGCTGCATTGCTACCCCCACAATCTGCATCGATTGCAGCATATCTGAATGCAGCAGCAGCTGCGGCAGCACAACAAAATCACCTGCTATTGACAAATCCACTGGCTGCGGCTGCATCACTTGTGCAACAGGCAACCCAGCAGCAACAACAAGCACATTCACCCCAAAGTAATAGTAATAATAACCACAGCTCAAATTCCAATGGAGAACAGAGTGAGGTTGAAGCGCCCGCTTTGGACTTTAGTCGAAAAAGACAACAGTCTGAAAACGCCAGTGATGATGATGACGAAGATCTTCGCAGTGAACAAGGAGATGCTGAAGAACAAACTCCTGCTACTGAAGATGGAAATTGTCCACTAGATTTATCGGTGACAACACGCAAGCGACGCGCCAGTGATGATGAGAATGTCATGATAATGCCAACTCGTAAGATGGCACGCGGGCACGAGTACAAGGCACCGCCACCAGCTCTACCGCCTGGCACCTGGGTGCCACCTCTCAATCCCTATTTGGCCGCAGTAGCTGCAGCAAGTATGTCACCGAAAACGACACATATGGGTTTGGTCGATTGGAACAGTGTGAGCGGTAAAACTGCTGTTGGTGTTGCTAATAAAATGGTAACAAATGAAGCAACCAAAGCCTTGGAAAAAATGACTGAGATGAGCCGTTTGGGTGCTGCCACAGATTCTGTGCTAGAGAATGCACCAACATCGCGTACATCGAACAGCAGTGGTGGGACCAGCAGTTCAAATGGACGTCACAGTGCTTGGCAATCGCATTGGTTAAATAAGGGGGCCGATGCGGCCAAAGATGTCTTTAAGTGTGTCTGGTGTAAGCAAAGCTTTCCCACGCTCGCTACGCTTACGACACACATGAAGGAGACTCAACATTGTGGAGTTAGCATGCAGCCTGGCAGTATTAACCTCCCGACATCAACAGCAGCTGCAATGGCTGCGAATAGCAGCAGCAGTGCCAATCAGTTGGCCACATCTGGACGTCACTCAAATTCAATTCAAAGCACGAATACATCGAATGCAGCTACTGGTTCGACCGGGTCTTCCTCCTCCACTTCTTCGTCCAGCAAATCTGATTTGAACATGTTAATAAAGGAGACGATGCCATTGCCACGCAAACTGGTCCGTGGTCAGGATGTGTGGCTGGGCAAGGGTGCCGAGCAAACACGTCAGATACTCAAGTGTATGTGGTGCGGTCAAAGTTTTCGCTCGCTAGCGGAGATGACCAGTCACATGCAGGAGACACAGCATTACACTAATATCATATCGCAGGAACAGATCATTTCATGGAAATCAACTGACGATAAATCTGCTGGTTCTGGTGGCACTTCGGGACAATCAAATGGTGGCACAAATGCTACTCCACCACCCGGAACAGTGGCATCAGGTGCCAATTCTACTAATGTCGGTGGACTATCTTCTCCGGCTAACGCTTCGAATGCTACCGTCAGTGCTGTATTGACATGCAAAGTGTGCGAACAAGCTTTTCCCACACTTAAAGAGCTCAGCAATCACATGGTTAAAAACAATCACTACAAAGAACATATGCTGCGCTCGAGCATAAATGAGTCCAACACACCAACAGCGTTACCGAAACGTGGTCGTCAGCCGCGTGAGAAACGCAAGAAGTCACTACCCGTACGCAAACTACTGGAATTGGAACGTGCTCAGCACGACTTCAAGACTGGCAATAGTAATAACAGCCTAGATTCAGCTCTAAAGCCTCTACGTGACTTTGCCGCATCTACAAAGATTACATGTGAGAAATGCGGCACTAAGATTGAGACGGCACTCTTTGTTGAGCACATACGTAAGTGTTTGGGTGATTCGATACCTATACCACCACGTAAACCACCGCCAGCAGGTGCTTCGCACGACCAACGGTTACCCAGTCCACGAACTCCCAGCAGTCTAAACAGCAGCATAGCAGATCATGGTCATTCACCACTGGGTACACGACCGGACATTCTCTGTCCAGTGCCAAATATCACTGAAAAAACATCGACACCTTCCGTTCTTAATGCCATAGAACAATTGATCGAGAAGAGCTTCGATACTCGTTCTCGTAATGCTAACTCCAGTTATGGAGATCCGCTTCATGGCAATTCTCCGCTTGGTTCTAGCATTTTAAAACGCCTTGGCATCGATGACAGCAGCGACTATACAAAACCACTGATGGATGCTCAGACAATGAATTTCTTGCGCAGCTATTCGACATATTCGCTTCGTGACCGAAGCGCAAGTGAGTCGAGTTCCATTTCAGAGCGTTGCAATAGTCGCATTGAGGCTTACACTCCGGAGCGACCCATGGAGCATTTGCGTCAGGCTACACCACGCTTAACGCCGGAAAAATTTGAACGTGAGAGAGTAGAAGTGATGACATCTGTAAAAACGGAGCCTCAGGAGACTATTACACATTTGAGTGAGGCCACAATTTCACCACAGAAGATTTCTGTTAAGAAAGAGTTCTCCATGCCTGATGATGTAGAAAAGGAGGGACAGCTTCCAAGGCATTCCCAGACTCCAGGATCTCGTGCGCTTAGTCCAAATATTAGTGAGCGTTCTATTACACCCAAGTCAACTTGTTCCGTTGATAAGAAAAAGAGCAGTGGGGGAGGTGGTAGCAGTTTAGTGGCACTTTCTTCTATGTTTGATAATCTAAACAACATGAACTTGGCCAATGCAACAGTCACCTCGAATCATAGTTACCACGAGACCAATAACAACAATAACAAAATAAGCGTTGCGACTAAGAAATCGAATGCGAATCCTCTTGCTGCGCTGCAGAAACTCTGTGACACAACAGAGACACCGCCGGCGACCAACACACGCCATTCCATCGGCTCCGGGGGATCTGCAAATCAAAGTTATCAAACCAGTAATAATCATGCTAGTGGCAGCAATAGCAGCAGCATGGTTACCTTTAGTTGGGCCTGTAACGATGCTGTTACAACCGCTGATTCGATCATTAAGTGCTCCTTCTGTGATACGCCATTCTGCTCGAAGGGTGCATATCGCCATCACCTTTCTAAGGTACATTTTGTCAAAGATGAACCGATGCCTGGTGGTGCCGGTAGCAGCGATTCACAGTCTTCCCATGCCATCAAATCTCCGCACTCGCCAAAGTCGTCTTCCTCCAATTTGGTAACCACGATCTCGCCTAAACGTAGCGCTTCACGCAGCCCGGCGGCAATGCGACAACAATCGATCTCACCAGCAACTTCAGTGGTTACGCCCACGATCAATCCATATGATGAGAGCGCCCAGTCAAAATTTTTAAAATACACCGAGTTAGCAAAGCAATTGTCCTCAAAGAATGCCTAAGAAGAAAGAATAGGAGGAGTAAAAAAAAAAAGAAACACTAATTTGGATCAAATCACAACTTAATTTCAATAGGATAACAAAATATCTGTGGAAACTAATTGACAATTGATGAATTCGAATGAACCGCCACTTAAGAACAGATCACTCAAGACTCTAGGAAAAAAAATACTCTTTTTAAAATATAATTTTAATTTTCTATGTTCCGTCGCTCTTTTATTTGACTCTTGTATAATGTACTACTCTTGAAGCATTTCCCCGCCAATCTATTGCGCTGACAAAAGAGAGTAACATATGAGTGCGCAATAAATTTCCCCATGTGTCCAGAATTATGCTCTTTCAATAACAGAGTGTAAAGCAACAAGAAATAAAACGAAAATATTCAAAGTCGAACAAGAAGGCGAAAAGCAACAGTAAAAGAGCACAAACACACATCCCAACATGCTCACAGAGATTAACAGTCTCATAGATACGCACACACACACTTGTGTCCAAAGCGAAGCGCCACTTTTATTGTTTACCAATCACATCATGCCAACATGAGAAGAGCAATAACAACACAACAACAACAGATACAATAATAACAGATACAATACTAACAGATACAAGAGGCAAGGAAACATTTGTAGTAGAAAAAAAAAACAAATAAGCCAACAACAACAACAACAACAAAAGCATCAAAATTCAATTAGTAACAGCGCATGTCGTCATCATTGGTTTTGTTGTTCGATCTTCTCTTTGTTTGTTTGCTGTTTCTTCTTGTTTGACGCATGTTCGTCACATTCGCACTTTCATATAAATATATCTATGTATTTTGATTCAAAAACAAACAAAACCAAACAAAAACACAATCATCAGATGAAAAAGCAAAACCAATTGGGCAAAGTCAACAAACAAAAACAAACAAACAAACAAATAAATAAACAAAAGGAGAAAAACCAACAATGGGGGAGGTATGATTTCAGCATGGATGGAACCGGTCGGTTTTTGCTTTTGTGTATCTTTTTATTGAGCATTTTTTTCTTTTATTGAAAGGCAATTTTTTATCAGTAATATGAATTGAGTGATTGAGTTTATTTGAATTGAGCACAATTGAATTGAAAGAGTAAGTCTGAGTTGGAATGAAAAGTAAAATATATGCAAAACTGTGCCAAGAAAAAATATATAAAAATTACAAAATTATTATTAAAATATATATACATATAAAAAAAATCCATACAAATTACTGCAACTCTGTATACGTAAAAAATGAAATTTTAACCTCATTTTATGAAAATAAATCATTTTTATGATAAAATGGAATAGAATTTTAAATTAAAAAGAAATATTATAAATCTTAATATAAAATTGTAAAAGAAAATTGTATACTAAAAACGTAACGAAAATACCTTTAATCCCCATGAAACAGAAAAATCCTTATAGGCCACTTACAACAACTACACTACACAAAATTCAATATGCAAACATGTTTAACAAATTATTAAAAAATTACTTTAAAAAAAAAAACCATGTAAATATACTTATTAGTTTAGTTGGTTTACTTTATTGAAATTTACAATATCTTAATATCTGATAAAAAAAATAATAAAACTTAATTATATTTAAAATAATATATATAAAAAATAATTAAAAACTTTCAAAAGAAATCAAAAATAATAGAGGATCGTCGATTATTAAAAAAGCAAAACATTAGAAATTTATTAGTAACAAATAAAAAATAAACAAGATACAAAATGTCATGTAAACCAAGTATACGCATAAATTATAATTAAATAACAAAATATTTAAATTAAATTTAAATGAAAAATAAAAATTAAACTGAGAAAATATGAATATGAAATTATTTAAAGTTAAAAATGAAAAAAAAAACAGAAAAACCAATAATAATAAAATACATAATTCAAAATGAAACTAAATATTTACCTAAGATTAAATTAAGACTTACCTACTTAAATCCATATAAATAAACAAAAATTATAATTAATAATAAGAAACATTATAATTAATATAAAAAATTATGTATTTTTGTGATATTATTTTTTAAAATTATTTTATTAATTGCAATTAATTTCCTGCAACTTTACTTCCATCATTTGCATTTGTGAAATGATAAAAAGTAAAAAAGTATAAAAAAAACGAACTAAAAGTCAAAAAAAAAAAAAAAAAAATTAAATTTAATTACAACAATTTCTCTTCATTTGAACTTTATTCTTGATAACAAAAAAATAATATTTAAAAAACAAAAAAGGAAAAAGCAACATAATCCAAAATTAATGATTCAACAGCTCAAACAAAGGAAGGAAGATAAAACAAATAATAAAGTTGTATGTTTCAAAATAAACAGAAAATTATAAAAGACAAATACAAATACAGAAATCTTTTATTCGCATTATTATATACAGGATGTGATTCTGTGGGTCATTGCTTTGTCTTAGTTGATTTTTATATGTGAGATCTATCAGTATTTAACACAACATATTTAATTATTCTGTTGGAAATTCTTTCCATATTTGGCACGAGATGCACGAAAAACTGCTACATAATAAATTATTAGCGTATAAGTAGCGATGTTTGCGAAATTGAAGGTTTTTAACTTTTTTTTTTGATTGATGTTGAAGTTTTTCTTTTATAAGCACATTATCAATTTTTTTTTTTTTTTATACTAGAAGTTATTGAGCATGCTGATGCAGTAGCAAAGGAAGCGGGTTATGCTTCACATCTGACAATCATCAGACGTATAGAGCGCGGCATTGCTCCCAATGGCGTTCATATTCCCATTGGTTCAAAACATTCAATGCTTTCAAAACTTCCTTAACACTTGCCATAGTGGAATTTTTTCAACGTTTGTTTGATTGAGAACGGGACACTGTCAACTCACTCAACAACATCTTTTTGATGGTAAATAGTCGTTTTTCTTGATCATTCTGTGGTAATTTCTCAATGAAATACCTTTTGATGATTGTACAAAGCTTGGAATCACTGGAACTCAACTCTTCGGTACAACCTGTGGTGTGGTCTAGATTAATCAAATGACTATACCTCGATAATATCCAAAAATATGCTCCTTCATAAAGTCCTGCCATCTTAAGAATTTAATTAAATCCTTTTTTTATACGATAGCCTTGTAACTGTGCAGTTTTGAAACGTTAATTATATTATATTTAAGTAACTATATGTTTTGTGTTTTTTTCTATAAGAAGTTAATGAAAAGTGGCTGCCAATTTTTATAAGACGCTAATTTTGGTATCTGTTTAATACATTGTTGAAATTGTTTTTCTCCAGTATTAAAATAAAATTCTTAATTTTTGCAATTAGTTCCAGGAACTTTTTTTTTATTTGTATAAAATTAAGTCGGATTGTATGGAATCTGAACTTTGTAGTTCGTGTTATCCTAAACACACAGTTTTTCAGGAATTATGAGTTGCGTTATACGAAGTTTGACTGTAATAACGTTAATGCTCTAATTTATAATATTTTCTTTGTAAATAAAAAAATAATTTTAAAAAACTTACATAGAAAGGAGGAGTTTGTGAAAAATGATACAAAAGTATAGCACAATATACACAAATTATAAAAAGTATAATCTAATGGAAATTTTGTTATTTTGTATTAAAATGTTTTTGGAATTTATGTGAATCACTGAAAAAGAACTATTAGCTTTATCATCATAATATCAATGGTAATTATTCTTGGAACAATTGTGATGAATAAGATCGTCAGATACACATTAGTTGATAGCTTTCAATTCGTACATAGCAAATAAATATTTTGTTTTGCATATGATCTTGAAATTCATCGTTTCTAAGAAAAAGGATCAGAAAAATATAATTGATAATGTATGCACTTATGTTCATTGAGCTCCATTATGAATTGTCCCCAAAAAAGATCCTTTTATAATAGATACATAGAAATATACATACGAATATCTGCTTTTGAGCCGTCAGCCAAGGGGCATACAAGAAGACCGGTGTACACCGGTGGTAGTGCGACTATACCCTCTACGTGGGTTCAGATAAAAACAGGACTCCAAAAGACCGGAGGGAATAAAGTGAGTTTGTTATTCCGTTTGGCATTTTTAATTTCTAAAAATATTATTAAATCATGTACAGAATTATTTATTGTTGATTAACTAACAATATATCAACATTGCATCATGGGATATCTTAGTCGTATGGATAATCATGACGGGGTCATGCTAATTAGAGCACCATCCTAACATTTAGTCAGGTGCAAAATTCGAAAAGTTTAGTAAACTATGGACAAAATTCAAGATGTCCAAGCTTAGCGGTATAACCATCTTCAGTTTCCCTGTTCGGATTACAATTCTTCTTTTTTCGTGTACCTTGAATTCTACTCCTTCATAGGAGAATGACACACTTACCTATCTTTTACTAATAGGTCCGTATACGCTGAACTCTGATTCATCACTTCAATATCACTTCTCTTTTATTGTCGGACTTTACAACATAATAAAAGAGATACATTTGTATTATGCTTATCTTAATTTAAGTTCAAATAAGTATTTATAACACACTGACTGTTGCATTTGTGCGTCTCAAGACGACAAGCAAATCAAGTTGTTAACTAATTGTAATATTTGCCTAATAAATGACTTAATTACATTTAAATTATGGTCATGTTAGTGAACAATAACAATAGCAACAACAAATAACAGCAAACTAACGATGTGTTTTTCGCTGATTTATGACTAACAAAGGATTAAGTTCACATACATACTCACACATCTGCACACAAGGATATGTTAGTAAAATCAACTCACATAGATACATGTTAAACGGAGATACATGCGAATAGAAATTATACTCAAACAAAAAATATGCAACGTTTTATATTTCAGACATGACTCAAAGTTTATTGAGTTAACATGATTCCAAAATAACAAGAACGAAGAAGTTTGCGGTGGCGGCGACGATTGTCGTTGATGATGAAGTAGTGGAATATACTCAACTGAACTTGAGCTTCAATTGCCAAAGGATTCATTTTCACGCAAAATTTATGCGTCATTAAAAAAAAAAAAACCAAAACGAATAAAAAGAAAAAAAGTTGAAAAGGAGCAGGACATATATGAGTTTGGATGTGGGTATGTTTGAGTTTATGGAGCTAAGGGGATGTGTGTGTTTAGAGATAATTTTGAAAATGTTTTCAAAACTCGCAAACGAACAAGAAAATTAAAAAAAAAAAAAAAAAACTCAACTCTGAGATACATAAGTACATGTTCTTCGGTGATTCTGCTCACATCTTCCTTTTTTTATACAAGTGGCATAGCAGCGCAACGGAACGCCGCTTAATGAGATACAAACACATAAATTCTCAAAAGTGTCATACAACACAAACACACATAGAGAGAAAGACTGCATACACAGATATTCCGAGTCCTTGTTCTTCCTTTTTTTGTGTGATAAGCCAACAACAAATTCTCTTGAGAATCTTCTTCATTGCTCTAAGTAAGTGTATTTGCCTGTGTCAGTGTCTGTATCTGTATCTGTGTGTGTGTGGAAAAAGATGCTTGAGGCGTTGACGGCAAAATCAAATTTATTTACCCGAATGTCATGTGGCAACAACAGTCAATGCAAAAACTAACTACACCAACATCAACTCTGGGCCAGGGACATACAGTGGGTGGGTTAGCGCTTTAAATGTAAACTTTTTGTTGCCATCCATATCTCATGGATCACATGTATAAATGTGTATGTATGTGTGTATGGTATCTGTTCCGGCATTCATTTTGCACCTATTTAGCGTGTTTCTAATGAAAACGGGTTAAAATTAGAGCGAATGATATACGAGCGTACGAGGAAAAGAACAACCCACCCATTAGTACCTTGTTTTTGACTACTTACTCACTCACTCCTCATTTGCTCGTTCGCTCGCTCTGTCATTTACACATTTACTCATTCTTTTATTCATTCATTCAGCCAGTCAGTCAGTCAGTCAGGCAGTCAGTCATGAAGATAAGGCTCTGTATAAATGGCAGAAGCACATGAATGCCATCTAATGTTCGGCAACAGCAACAACAATGAATCAGATACTCAACTATAGATACTCCTCACCCATACAAGCATACGTGTGAACATGAAGTCATACGCCATTTTGTCGAATCCTTCTTTTTCCATTCTTTCTTTGTGCAATCAGTTTTTATAATAATGAATAAGTTGCAAAAGAAGATGAGAAAAAGGTGATTGCTTACCAAGTTGGTAAAGTGTTAGAGATCGAGACCGAGAATGTACAATATTCTTGTATAAGAATGGATGGCTAGAGGGTACTCACTCGAGTACTTTTTCTGGTTTTGCTTAATAAAATCAGGTAACTCTTTCTCCTATGATGCATAAACAAATGCATAAAAAAGTAGGAGACACTTACGTTGCGTTAAAGGAATTTATGCCAAAGCAGTAATGAATGAAAGGAGAATGTTTTGTTTTTCATTTGGTATTAGGATTTTATTGTGTGCTCTTTTTTCTTTCTTTTCTTTTGTATTCCATTTTGTATTCCACTTTGAAGTTGCTTTGTGTTTTTGCATATTATTTATTCGTAATGCTAATAATAGTAAGCCATATTAACTTAGTGATCGAATAAACCTTCTTTTGTGGGGTAAGGATTACCCATCGGTGACGAACATAGAACTCCGGTGACCCGGGGCCGCTAAGTGAGGCTCCTGTCGAATTGGAAATGTACTCATATGAATTTGCTTGAAGAAACCTTTCGTCTATATGATTAGTGTGCCAATATTTTTCCTCCTAATTTAAGATTTGTTAAGTCAATGTTTTGAGGCCTTTTAAGCATAAGTATTTTAGTCTTGCTTGGGATTTGATTATAAGGGGTTTCTTGAGATTTCCAGGCCCCTTCCACATTGTTACCTACTTATCTGGAAATCTTATAAAACCAGTATAAGTTTTCATGATCCTATAATAATTATACTTAGTATTGCATCGAATTATATTTAAATCTAAGCACATGCTTTTAGAATTACGTATGTAAGTATTAATAAAAATTCTAGATACTTTTCCAAACTATTATGTATTGCATTCTTTGAGAATCAAAAATACCATTTGGATGTGAATGTTATACATAAATGAGAGACTCAGTCACTTGTACAACTTCTGGCTAATTACCAAGAAGAATGTTTTTATTTTAGACCCACACGGGAGCGACACAAATGAAAACAAAAATGCATATGCAAATATAATTCATTTGTAATTCGGTGTGTGTGGACTGGGGATGGGAATGGGTTGATATCTGTTATGAACCCCCCGCCTCTAACACCAATCCAGAACCTTGACTACTTCGTAATGTACACCCCCAATGTGTCGCTTGTAAAAATCACTGACTTTATGCATGTGTCTCCAGTGGTCTCTCCTTTCTCTATATATCTATATAACATACATATATCTTTATGTGGATGTATGTATGTGAGTTCGTCATAGTGCCATACGCCGCCATATCCTGTAGCATGAATAAAGAAAAGTGTAATAAAATTTGATTTATTGTAGACAAGATTCAAGTTGGATTTTTGTATGTGTGAGTGGATGAACTTATATATGTACATATCTTTCTCTCTCACTCACTCATTCACTGTTATTATCCTTCTCATAGATACTTTTATACGAGTATGTGAATGTCTGAGCTGCTCATTCGCTCGTTTATTCGCTCGTCCTTCAAGTCTTCGCCTTGTGTAGCATATTTCATGTGGCAATGTCTTTTAGCTTACGTCGCTTTGCGCTATTGTCTACATTTGTATATATGTATGGTTCTGTGTACGTGTGCGTGTATGAGTTTGCATAAGTATCTGTGTCCTTGTGTCTGTCTAGTGAAGTTTTAGCTAGCGAATGAAGCGTTGGAATTTACGCTTGTTTTGCCACCTACACAAACGCTCAATACTTTTGTCCTTCTTTTTTATACTTATTTACTTGTCTCATCGTTTTGTGCAGCATTTTCTTCATACACCCTCCCTCCCCTACTTGGTTTTCCACTTCGACCATGCTACTATACCTCATGCATCATTCTAGTGTAGATATCATTCATCTCTCGGCGTATTCGGTAGCGTTTTGATGCTTCTTTCTCCGCCTTCATTCGCCATTCACATTTTCTGACACTTTTGGAAAAACTTTTCGGGTTCTCACTGCAGGCGTTTCTTCTTACACTCCCTCACCCAACTTTATAGATTAAAACCAAAACATGTGAATGTTTTTTGTTTTCCTCAAGTTTACTCTTATGTTCCTTTAGCTTTTAACTTCTTTTTGGCTTTTGATTTTCCATAATTACTTGAAGATGATTCTATGAAACTTTATGTTCAACCCAATCAATGGGTAGCTTGTTTAAATCTAAACTACAGCATTGTTATAATGATATATTTATTTAAACTTTATGTATTCAATTCAATATTTGTTAATAGAAAGAGATTTGATTGTTTTTTAAATCAAATCAAAACAGTTTTAAGAAAAAAGTACCAACTTAATAATATTCTATGGCAAAGATCCTTGATGGTACTTTGATACGCAATATCCTTTTGATCCGTGTTAACACTACAGGATATCCCCAATTATTATTATTTCACGATTTATAGCAATTAGAGATAATGATTGAAGAGGAGTCACTCTTCAATCATGAAATGCATCAAGTTCTTTAAAACAATCTAAAAAAAGATTCGAACCAAAAACATTATATTTTGTGGTTTCTACATCATGACCTCAACGAATATTTTTATTGCGAAAATATTGAACATAGATGAGTATGGTATTGTCATTCATGGCTTATAAGACTGTTTTGGTAAAAATTAAATTTTAAAAAACACTAAAAGTTCCTAAAATTGGGATGAAATCCGCGAAAGAAGTTGCTCCGCGAATATACAAGTATAAGAACTGCTTTTTTGAATTCGATAAATTATTGGCATCCTAAGTGAAGAGATTTTTTCCCCATCCAACACACGTGATGATCGTACGTGACACAACTAAAATTACTATTAAAAGGTACCGGAAAAATAGTATTTATTTGTAAAAATTATGTCTGATCAAGAGTTTATCAAAGCCAATTAGATGAGAGAGACATCATGTCCCTTAATTCTCTTATATATCCACTAAGACCTTTCTAAAGGGATTTCTAAAGAAATGAACATAATCTGGTGCTTTTACGTTGGGATACTTCGTTATGTTCAACTTACAACACACAAAGTTGCCATTGGTTGGAGATTGATATCCTTGTAAAGAGGAAATTATTGTCATCATCATCATATGGGACATGAGCAGCCACTTTTTTCTTCACGTATTTTCTCTGGAACGTCACTTAAACAAAAAAAAAAACAAAAAAAGAAGAACTTTTTGTCTTGTTGTTTGCTGATTTTGTTGTTGTTGTTGTTGTTTTTGCTGTGGTAACTTATGGTATTCCTTGCCATAGAAAATCGTATTTCAGGATGACGACATGGTATCGTGAGCGAACGACCGGGCAACTGACTGAGCAAACGAACGAATGACAGTGCATTCAGGTGAAATATGTGATACACGCAGCGAGGGAGCGAGCGCTTTCTGGGCTTCTTGTTGTCTTGGTTTGTCCTTGTGCACAGGATGCAAAGGATGCACAGGATGTTGTTATACTATGTTGGCTGTTATTCTCATGACTTTCATGCATTGATAGTCATCCCTCGCGCCTCTAACTCTTTTCTTTTTTTTTTTTTAAGTGCCATGCACTTCTGATCTATGGACTTTCGAATGAACGTTTCATGTGTTGTTCTTTTACTGCTTCGGCTCCTTCTTCCTCGTCTTCAAAGCTTCTCCTGCGCAGAATTTATGTGCGCGACTTCGTCTTCATCGTCTACTATGTTGACTTTAGTAGAAGGAAGCAAGGAAGCATCGTTTTGCTGTCGAGGTTTCATCTCCGTTTCGTTGGTTTCACGTTCGTCTTTTTTTGCTGCTGCTCCTGGTGATGATGTTGTTGTTTTCGTATTTATGGATTTTCATTGGCGCAGTTAGTTTTGCGGCGCTTTGCGATGTCGAGGCGGTGTCTGTCAAAACGCAAATGATTTATTGAACTGACAGCGAACAGTGAATTTTGTCGAGTCAAGTCGTTCGACCACGATGACGACGTCGGAGACGACAAGGAGACTAGGATACGACAACGGGCCACGTTATTCTTCAGTTACTGCTACTCGTCCTTCTACTTGTTCTTCTCCTTTGGGGCGTTGCATTCCTTCAATGTTGCAGCTCTCATCCTGCTCAATTTTCATGGTTTCACTGGCATTTCTTGTTTCGATGTTTTGTACTTTTCTACAATTCTTCTCCTTCAGCACCCCCGTCATCTCATTCATATGCTTCCTTTTTATTCACTTTTGTTGCAAGTCAACTCAACTGAAAACAGAAAACTGAGCGTTCCAAGTTGAGCTCACCAGCGAGAACAGGACAAGAACTGAATTGAAGCTCACCGTACTGGCACAAGAAATGGCACCGAAGTGAAATGAAGTTTTGATTTAGTTCAGCATATTTTTTTTTTAAATTTGCTTTCTCTTCTCCTTTTATCAAAGACGAACGACGAGTTCAGTTTCAGTTTCTGTTTCACTTTTTTACGCTCGCTTTTGCTCTCTTCTCGGATGTCTTCGTCTCGTCTCGTGTCTTCTCTTCAAGTCGCTCTTAGTTGTGTTTTTTACCAATAAATCACAGCATGGGTTGTCTCTGATATGGGAGGAACAGGACCTTTCGGGCGTAATGGAATTTTGATTTATGCTTCAACAATATATAAATGCAAAAGTTCTTTCATAAAACGACAAACAAAATCGAATACGTTTTTACTAAACAACACAAAAATATTTTACAAAGTTTTAAATAAATCTTACTCTCTCTATCAATATCTGTCCTTCATTCTATCGCTCTATATTGTAAGTTTTCCAAAACTATTTCTATTTAGATTTTTCAATGATTTTATAATTTCTTGTCATAATTCAAATTACTTGGGAAAGGAGCTAAGACGTTGTCAAATAAATGAAAGTTGATCTTAGATTACATTGAGATACATTTATTTCCAAATTTTTATGCGATCGCTTTTCGTTCTTAAAGATTGTTAAACTTTCTGATCTCTTGTTTCGATTGTTCTTTCAAGAACACATCCTATTGTTTCACATATCTTGGACTTATGTTGCCGCATCTTTTTTAGGACAGTTCGGAGAATAATGATATACATATATGTACGTAAACAATTTAGACCATTCGCTGGGTAACCATATTAAGTAAGTAGGTTGTATTGCCACGATTTGCAAGGTATACCTTTATTTCATTTTATGACTCAATAATCTGGAGCTTAAAGCACGGGGCCATAAATTCTTGATTGGTATCCTGATCGCTGATCCATCTTTGAGTTGATCAGCGCACCACCCATTTGTAGCTTACATTTTGTAATAGGTGAGTAACCCGGTTGTATGCTTTTGAATGATAATTTGCATGACAATTCTTTGATATGTTGCTATGGGCTGGAACCCACAAGTGATATACACGAGATTTATCTCGTGTTAACTCTGCATTACTTTAATGATTCTTTAGGAATAGAACTGGGAAACTTGATTTGTTTTGGGTCATTAAGTTACAATTGACCTCAACAATCTCTGAATGGATTGAATTAAAGGTTGCTCGAATAGTTTTGGCACAACCTTTCCTTAGATCTCTTGAGACATTAACCCTATAATAAGAATAAGAAATTAGTCTTAAGTTGCTCTTTAAAAACCTGTCTAATTAGACTGCACACTTTCTGATTACCTTTACTATGTCCTTCTCAAATAAAGTGTAATGCAAACTAAAAACATGCTTAAATCATTTTTCTATATCTCGTTCTAAGCCAAGACATAATTTACGATATTTCGTCTTGGTAGAACCACCATTACCTGGTGCCATCAAAAGCATCAACCAAAATTGGAAAATATAAATCATTTTGTATTCTTCCTTTCGTCCTTTTACGTGTGTGACGAAATCTTCTAAACATTCTTTAATGACAAAAGTTAACCACATCCATTATTTTGGGGGAATGAAATGATGTGCAAAAGTTTGCATTATAAATCAAACCCTTTTTCGACATTTATGATCGTAAAGTTGAAATAAAAACATAATAAAATATATGATATACTCGTACATAAGTCTCGACGTACGTTGCGAAAAACATCATAAAATGCAACCCTGTTATAAATTTAATGTTATCAGGACACACGAAGGATTACACATGGCAAGTAATGAGCAATAGCCGGAGCGTGTGTGTGTGTCTTTCATGTCCTTGGAATTGGAAACTTAACACTCAATGATGGTGGCAGCTGCATTATCGAAACATCAGTCTTTGGTAGTTCATTTTGCCAAATGTCAAACAAGGACATATGACGGTATAGGAGAAAAGGCAGAGAAATGTAAATAAAATGCCAGACAAAAATCGCATAAAAATAAAATAAACATTATAAGTTCGCCTCCGGTTGAACGCTTACGACAGAAAGTTGTAAATCACGCGATTAATTACACCCCCTCGACTAAGGGAAGGAAAGTAAGCTTACGTACATCCAGATGTATGTGTGTGTACTCTATATATGGAGAAGAAGAAGTTCAATCTCATTTAATCGGAATTCATAATGTTCATTGAACAGTACACATTTCTTTATTAATATTATAAAGTAAAATGGCATTATCAAGTCAGGATTAAAATAATAAATTTATAAAGGCAATTGCATAAACTTAAACTACACAATTCTCTTTGCTGTCATTAGTAAAATTATCTACAGAATGATATTCTTAGTTATATCTTATGTATTATGTATAAGAATATCAATGAATTCATCACACTTGTTTACAATAGTTTTAATAACGCAAAAAAAAAAAAACGTGCATCGGAGAAACCATATTGACATTAAATTAGTTAAGGGGAAAGGCAGAATCTAGTAATTTTGATATTGTAGCCTCGATTAAGTTTAGTTTAACAAACTCCATAATTATAGTTCATTCCTCTGTGACTCTGGTATTTGTCACGAATTTGATGATTTTCCTACAAGACGAATCTGCAATTACTGATGTTTCTAGGCACTGGTTACCTAGTTATCGGAATCAAGTCCAAAATAAGCTCTCACAGTGGCATAGAAAATGCTCTACTGCCTCCTCTTTTCCACAAAATAATCTATGTTGGACATTTCGCCTAATCTACAAACAATATTAATTAAAAACTAAGTAGTCTTGGCCTATAGAGGCAAGTAATTGGCCCCTGTGGTTTCCCCCAATCACCAGAATCACCACACATGAGAGAGTCAGAATCGAGCTCTGGTGTTAAGTGTTCCCAGTTTGCCCTATCCTGAATATTGGCTTATTAGCATCAGGAGGGAAATCCGGAAAAATTGGATATACTTATGAAATATGCATCAATTTTCCGAGTAAATTTGCATTAATTTAATTCTTTTAATTTATTTTATTTAGGAAGTCATGTTTTATTATATTTATTTTTTTTTTTTTTTCAGTTTTTATTGTCGTATCCATCAGGTAAGTATGTCAAAATCCTTTTACTGAAAGGAAGGAAGATTACCGATAAAAAATTGACTTCAAGACTGATTATTTAACTTTATTTTTTTTTTTTATTTATTTACAGCTTAATTAAAATTACAAATAAACTAAAGTTTAAGCTATAGCTACAAGGCCTTAAACTTTATTTATCTTTAAATTAATACATATGTTTAAAATCCTTTTTTCCATGCCTTGTATGAGTTAAATGAACTCACTTATGTCATTAACCGAAGACTAAGACAGTCATATAAGTATACTTGCTTCGTATCTTGTGATTCAACAACTTTCATATGAACTTATTATAATTTATAACGCTAGCAAAGCCACGCATAACGATGATGAAGACCAGAATGAATATGATGGTGATGATAATGATGATTATGATGTAAATGATGATTTTAATGATATAAAAATGATAACCTCATACGCATAGTATTTATGTTATGTACGAGTATATGAAAGCTAGGATGAATTGCATGATAATCATTCTGCTTTTGTTGTTATTTTTGATGTTGATGATGTTTTCGTTGCATAATACTTAATTTTTGTTGTAGTTATAAATGCAGTTTAACTTCACAGAATTCAGAGAAAAAATAGAGAACATATGAGTGTTTATATCTCATGCATGATTTCTTGTTGAAAAGCTTAAATAAAAAATGAAATGAAATAAAATATTATGTGCTGGATAAACAAGTAAAATGTATGGTAAAATTGTAGAAGAAAAAGGATATGCAAAAAATTGTGAATGAACAAAGGAGCCAACGAACGACATTACCTAATTACAAATTCACCACAACATTTAACCCAAGTTTGCATTTTCTAACACTACCATATATTTCCATTTTCCACACCTTGAATAAACTTCATATCACAGCAACAATAAACAGCAAGCAAACAAATCCTGTCAGCAATGTTCGTCCTTTTGAGGCGTTTCAAAAGGCGGACTACAACCAACAAAGTAGGCGAGAGGCGTACGAAGTAACCACTTTAAACGAAGGAACAAAAAAATATATGCAAAGTAATGAAGAAGAGAAAGATCGAGGTATGAGGACAAGAACCAGCAAACAAAAAAAAAAAAACAAGCTCAGCTTGCAACATTTTATGCTGATCCCTGTCAGGATACAAAACACACATAATCTTCAAAAATAACAAACAAAATAAATACTTACATACAAGTAAACTAACACAAAGCGCTACAGCAGATGAGTTGAAGTAGTTTGGGTAGTTGGGTTAGTAAAGAGAAGCAGAGAAGCAAACATCAACCAATAATGCAGGCGCGATTATGTCCAAATAGGACACACCAGTATCTCCAGTAGCCAAAGGACACGGGAAGCTGTGCGAATGAGTATGCAACTCGACGAGTTGACGGAACACAAAAATGAAACGAAAAGAATATGAGAAGAAAGAAACACGATGAGCAATAGAAAATAAAAAAGAGGACAACAACGAGTATACAGGACAAAAATTAAAAACAAACAAAACATTCAAAAGTGAAGCGCTTAAGAAGACGATGAACAACAAACGAACAAAAAAAAAATGGGAACAAATAAACGCTAAGGAGTATGGGAACTCGAAACGAAGAGTTAGAGAAAAGGAAACAAAAGCACGAGGACAATGGGCGGCGCGCCAAACTAAGCTGGCTTTCGAATGGCACAGAATAAACTGATTTATGTCAATGAACAGGACGAAGGACGAGCGTGCAACGGCGGCATACTTCCACATCAACTACACACCCAAAATGGGGAGAAGATTAAAAGAAGAAAAGCAACGAACTTATGACGATTGCAGGCAGAAAGTTGTTGGATGGAAAGATGGTGTCCAGAAAAGAAGAGGCCAAGTTGACTTGCACTTGAACAATACTAAATACGAACGACTCCCCTCATTGGCTCTTGTTCTCCTGATGCAGTTCGTACTTTCTTTTGAATGTCATTCGATCGAGACAAGCAAAAAAGTGCAAAGTAAAGACAGAGAGTGTAAATGGTGAATGATGAGTAAACGAAGTGTTGAGGTAGAGGAATTCGTGGGATTGAGTCACGAAAGAGCTGTGGGGGTGAGTAAAAGTTAGAGTGATTTCTTCCTTGGTCTCTTCTTCTGTTTTGCTTTGTTTTACTGTACTAAAAACTACTACAGTTTTGCTTCGGTTGCACTCTCTTCGGCTTCAATCGTTTACCATTTGCTCGCTTTTATGCATAGAGGGTGGCACATAGATACAATTCCATCTATTGTTAGTTTGTGAAGTCCTTCTAACAAAATCGTACATATCCTTTATATATACGAGTATGTGTATTTATGTTTTGGTTGTAGTTTGTTTTGTTTAGTTGTTGCCACAGTCTTTGGCAAACGCCAGAGTAACGCTGCATAAAGAAAAGCAAACAGAATTTATGTTGTGACATTTTAAATTGCGCAATTTTTATGAAATCCTTTTTCTGTTGCGCGACTCCTTTACTATCATATAAACATGACTATCACTACTATACGTGTACGTATGTATGTATATTTGTATATAGTATATGTGTGTGTCCAGCGCATCCTTGTGAAATTTATAAATGCCGCTACTGGACCAACAGAACCAACCAACCAGCCAACCAACCGACGATTCAAGTGAGTCTGAGCGACTGAGCGCATCTCAGAAAAATGTCCAAACACATTTTTGCGCGCAGCAAAGAATTTTTAGAATAAATACACATACAGAAATAAACATTTACACAGAGTGTGCAAAGCTGAACAAGTCCTGTCAAGTCCTTTATTTATTTTTATGTTTTGAGTCAAAACCAGAAAATGTCCAAAACTGTCGCGTTGTCTTGCTGTCTTTGGACTCTTTCTCAGTCTCAGTCTCAGTCCCAGCCACAATATCTCCCTCTTAGGTTACTACTCAACTACTGAAGCAAAAGGAGCATCGTATCAACAGCCAAAAGACCTTCGAAACCAAGCAAAGACCCACCATGATTTACGATGATGTGCGATTTGCGATTTGTGCATTTCTGTTGCTGTGTCTGTCTCTCCTTTTTTAGTTTTATTATTTTCGTTTGAGCTTTCCTTTTGCTGTTTCACTTTTCCATCGTATTTCTAACGACAGTTTTCCTTTTGTTGAGTTTCGTTTTGACTTTGACTTTACAGTTTCAGAAGGATGTTCTTCTTGTTTTATATATGTATATATATTTTTTTTTTGTACCTTCTGGAATTTTATCCAATGAAATGAACTGAAGACTGATTGTTGGTTAAGTTACTAGTTACTCGAAATTTTTATGCAAATAAACTTCATTGGGATTTGAAATACTAGTATAACAGAAAAAAAACCTTGGTCCTTCAGAGACTTAAAATATCACTTGATAAAAAATCTTGATAATTCATAGATAATCAATATTTTAATAATGGACAAATCTCATAGCTCTAGATATCAGTGAACTCTCCTAACAAAGTTGTGCTAAATTAGGTTAGGTTGGGGTAGTACGAAACTAACTATCATCCATAATGTGGTCACTCTTCGAGGGGTACTGCTCACCTTTCTACTGCCCGATCAGTCACACTCACTTAATCATTGTTGGACTGAGGTTCCTTTATAATTGGTTAGTGTAGTGAAGAATAGTAAAAGAAATGAATAAGATAGGCGGGCTGATCATCTCCGGGCGAGCTTAATTTAAGCCTCAAAAAGATTTGATGCCTTAAAAGTTGTTCTTTTTTGACTTAAAGTAAACGTTTGTTTTTCTTTTCAACTTACTAACGCCCTCTAGAGATAAAGCTAAGAACTACAAGAGAGAAATTGTGAAGAAAAAAAAAAAAAATGGAAATTCCATCAAATCATACAAAGAAATGGTAGAGGAGAAAGCTGTACGATGGTTAGCACAGCAGCAGGGTAAATCTAGAATGTTAACGATGAACGTAGGACGATGTGTAGTGACGAACGAGCCGACGATGATGATGGCAATGGCGATGAACCGAGACAAATAGCCCGAACAAGTTAGATATGACAGTTGGAGCCGAATGCACGAGGTGGAAGTGATACTGGGATGCTGCTACTATTGGGTTGCGTATTGGTCGATGTCATTGTGAGCATGTCAAGCTCATGTCAAGGCGTCGTCATCGTCGTCATCATCGTCATCATCATCACCATCATGAACAACAGTCAGAGCAAAAGGCAGCACCAACAAGAGCAACAATACCAACAAAGAGGGCACTTTTAACATCCACATGAACGAACATCATGAGAGCAAGCGCATCAAAAGCAGATTCAGATACAGATACGTTTTCTTTTTTCTTCCATTCTCGTTGTAGATGAATTTTTTGTCTTTTTGCTTGTGTCGCTACTTTGAACGAATGGGAAAACTTGATGAGTCGCATGTTGATAGGAGAAATGCAACAACGGCAACCGTAACAGCAACAACAATAGAAATATTATGTATCTAGATACATTAGTTAGAATGTTTAAATGTATGTGTCTTTTGGATTAGATACATACATATGTATATGTATGTAGTATTATGTGCTTAGCAGTGACTGCTGTGAATGGCTGCGATGAATGTGCATGTGCAGAACACAAGTATCTTTGTATCTATTGTGCATTTTATCTTTTTTGCCATTTGATAGAGTTTGTTATTGTTGTTGCTTGGTCATTGAAAACATTTATGTTCACTCGTTTTTATATTTTACACTTATTTTTTCTTGTTCTCAAAATTTCTTGTTGGGTTTGGTTTGCAGATACATTTTTTTAACTATTGTATAAACTTAAAATATGTTCATTTCTTAGTACTTCAGTTTATCGTTTAAAAATTCTTCTATACCTGTTATACATCATTAAGTATAACAAATGTCAGATTAAAAATTAAGTTTAATAAATAGAAATTCCAAACTTTTAATTAAATTACAATTTCTTCTTTGTAGTTTCGAATATACTTAAGTACAAGTTTATTTTTAAATTCATTTAAAATTAAAAAATTGCATTAATATTATGTACATCCGATGTCAATATCCTTTTGCCAATTGAATAATAATAGTGAACATATTTAGTAGCAGAAATCTGTGTACAAAAGAAATTCAAAAGTATTAACTGTCCGAAACATTAAGATGTCTAGCTTACTGGATAGGATAAACCACTGAAAGATTATTACTTTTGTATTATACTAAATAAATATTATGCATATATTAAAGTTTAAAGTCGAATTTTATATAAAAGACAAAGATTGAAATGTATCGGAGTTTTGGTAGAACGCAGTTAGCGATTTTTCTTATTTGTTTATTTGATTGCGGATATTCCCGTCTATAATGAAAATCATATTTTTTTGAAAAGAAGTTTTATTTTACTGATTAGTAGCGTCAAGTTAATTGTTGAAGTTGTTTAGTCGTTAAGTCACGCATTATGTTTTTTGAAAATATGAAGTTCTTTCAACAGATAAGTGACTACTTCAGATAGAAACAAGAAGACCGACCTACGAACATCCATCCACCCATTATATCTTGTGGCATCTTTATAAACTGTCATTTATGAGAATACTAAAAGAGAATTTCTTTAAATTCAAGTTATGTATATACCATATAATGTGTGTAGAAAAGTTCAGTCATTAATGCCAACTGAATTTTTTTAATGAAATCTAAGCAGTCTATGTTAGTAAATTGGGAAAACTTTTCAGATTTAATCATTTGTGTTTGTGTTTAATAGTTCATTTGTTTGATTCTTTCTTTAATATTTTGGTTTATATTTTATAAAAAATAGAAACAAGTTTTATACGTTTATCATACTAATAAATTCGTCTAATTGTGCATTAAAGATGGAAAACAAAGATACACGTTCTGGTATAGAATTATCAGTGGATATAGCAAAAATCATTTACAAATACAAATACAATACTCGGAATGAGATGACTCAAGATGATATCAGTGAAATGCTGAATAAGGCTGATGCCAATCAAATGGTAATTGATGTGAAGACTTTGGAAAATGAGATTGTACAGAAAAGTTTGGAAAATTATATCCTGGGTAATGATATCCAAAAGTTTTGTAGTAGACCAAACAGACAAAGTAACACAAAACCAAGTAAACGTTCATCCAGAATTCTGAGTTTGAACAGTTCATCAATGACTTTCCACGACAGAAATAAGGAGTTCAATCTGAACTTTCAGACACGGAATGAGTTGGCGCAGAAGCTTCTCATTGAGAAGGGGAGACATATTGATTATATTGAAAAGTCTAGTATGTCTTAATACTTGATATATAATGAGTATTTCTGTCTCTAACATTGAGTTTTGATCTTACAGCAAAAGAAGAAGTGAAGCAGTTGCAAGGTGAAATTGAAGAACTCAAATGTCGCAAAGAAGATGCCATCCAACTGAGGAAGAATTTCAATTCAAATTTCATGAACGATGCATTTGATTTACATATTTTGAAAACAGCAACAGAGAGTTACTTACAGGAAAAATTCTACAAGTTTACGAACGATTGGCTAAAGTCTAGGCAAATATATATTTTGAGAATGAGATTTATAATCAAATCACTGGAAAAATATTGCCGTACACTGCGTTCTGAATTAGAGATGAAAAGCAGTTACTGTGGCTTTTTGAAACCTATCGATTTTATACAATTGTCTCTGGATTACGATAATCTAAAACGTGATTTTAAGGAAATATTGGTAAAATTGGATAACAACAAAAATGCTACTCGTTTGACATCTATGATGCTCAATGACATCAAAAATCGCGTCTCTATGTTGGAAGCAAATATCAAATGTTTGGCAGATAGCAATAAAAGAGGTCGTCGTCATGTGAAACAATTGCTAAAGGAAGCTGCGCTTGTTGAGGACTGTAAAAAAAACAATAGCTCCACATTGGCCACTCTAAAGAAAAAATATCAGACTTATATAGCACCGAGTGTAAATCAATATGCTAAACTGAAGGAGAAACTTGTTAGATTAGAGAAAGAGGAAAAAATTCTACACGTAAATCGCAGTTGCTAATATAAAATTTAATAATCTGAAAGTAAAGCAAGTTCCTTCTTCAATATAAAAATACTTATGAAAACCTATTAATTGTTTATTATTTAAAAGAAAATAAATTAAAAATAGATAATATGAGCGGCAGCTAGTCAGGTGACATGACATATACAATACATATTCACAGATGCAGATGTCTGGTGTTCATTAAGGATTCCAATACTTTCTTCGGAGATAAGTTTTGTCATTGCTGTTGGTGGGTATCGAAGTCTGATCCAAATTAGAGCAGTGTGTCATAGCAAATGCTATGCTGTTACCTCTTCTTTATTATATAATTTACTTTGGGCGTTAAGACTTAAGAAACCTGAGTCTATAATGGGTTAGATATCTTATCTTATATTGATATAAGAGTTAAAGATTTTCTTGGGTCCTCTCTCAGTCAGCTGGGTCATATTTTTTAGTTGAACTTATCTAATTTGGCAACAACAACAAATATTCGAAAAGTCCAAACAAAGTAACAATGTAAATAAATGCCAGAATGGCATAGAAGGGACAATACAAAGAGCAACAACATCAGTAACAATACATAATTCTATTAATTATATGAAAACTTAATCTATAAATTTATCCATTTTGCCACAGAGAACGCAACAAATCACGATTAAAAGGCTAATAAAATTGTTCCCCAATCAAAGTAATGTTTGTTGTTATTGTTGTTGTTGTTGTTGTTGGAACATCAGTTGAAGGAATAATAACAAGAGCAGATGTATCCACCAACACAAAAGGATGAAACGGATGCCAACCAACAACAACGACAAGAAAATGATTTTGTGCATGAGTTTTTCATAAACTTAAACCAAACACACAAACAAAATCTACACTGTAGATACATACATAGATACATATGTATGTACATATTGTATACAGATACATGTGTGTACAGATACATTTTGAAGCATTTATACAACACCCACAACAACTACAATGAACGAAGACAACGCAGCTACGAAGCCCAATGAACATAATTCGTGTTAGGAAATCTACATAAAATTTACTGCAACTTCACACGAACAAATGTAGAAGGCAAAAGGACGAACAAGGACATGGCTATAGTATGAGAGTATAAGGGAAGAAGCAGACTAAAGATTGCATGGCATGCAGAACTGAGTCGTAGCTGCTGTGTAGTGTAGTATAGTGAGCTTCAGATGCTGATGAGCAGATAAATTCATTACGCAAAACCATGTAATTGTTCCGCCAGGATGAAGGAATTGAGCAGCACCACATTGCATTCAACTTCAGCATGAGAGGGATGCAAGGAGTCAGGAAAGCAGGCATGCATACTTACAATCATACAAATAATCAGGACATGAGGACAAGTCGAGCGGGCTCAGCTGCATGTGTGTGTGTAAACGGACATTTACTATTCTCTGCTTCTCAGTGTTTGTAACTTTTCACGACCGCAAGGCGCACATCTTAAGTTTACCAACCTCACGTACGCAATGCAATCCACAGACGTGCATTTCATCCTGTTTGCCTGCTGCTGCTGTTCTCTAACTGAACCACTAAATACAAATTAAACAAATCCATAAATAATATTTAATAATATTAACAAGGATATTAGTAGACAACAAAGTCAAGCAGACGACGAGCAAAACCAACATTTGAACAGACCCCATTCTATTGTATCTTTCCTGAGACCATCTTACTGCCTCTTGTTGCATTTTATGTATCTCCTTTCTGTTGCTGTTCTACATAAATATATTGATTTAGTTTCAAAATGTATATACAAAGTGTTAACAAGTTGGATTTGTCGGCCATCATTGTAATCAACTACAATATAAAACTAACATATGTGCACATAGACCGAGTCTATAAATGTTTAAAAGCATAAAATTGGGTGATAATGAGATGGCATTATATTACGTTAGTATCTATTCCAAGTACAAATCTTTCACTTGCAACAAATTCAACTTTGCTATCCACAAATTCATGAAATTCTAATAAAATATTTTTCATATTTTGCACCATACCTAACCCTAACCCTAACCCTAACCCTAATACATCGCTCCCTTCCTCAGCCATGCAGAACACTAAATCAAAAGTCATAATTTATGATCAGACATGATCAGAAACGCCTTGAAAGTATTGGCACGCCCAACATACATACCAATGCCACATTGACATATAGACAGCAGATACTCACTACATATTGTATGTACAATATATTGGTACTACAGTTGCTTCATATCATCTACTACGTTTGGTGGTCATAAATCGCTGTCCAGATATGTTTAGGCATCTTCAAATCGAACGAAGGTGAGATAAAGTTAAGCTGATCTTGTGAATCGATTGAAAGTCTCAAGAGTGGCATAGTGATGAGGCATAGCAAGGATTGCAATGGAAGAACTTCAAGGCATAATTATAGTTTACATTCGAACACAAATCAATTTTATGCGGAATTTCATGCGAATGCTAGTTTCATTAGGTTTTCATTCAATCTTTGATAGTACATACATATAAGAGTATGTCTGGTGTGGAATTGAAATTGGAATTTACTGAACGAGAATGTTGATTTGAGTCGATCGGTTACCAAGATACAATCCATTGATATACGAGTTTCGCCCCCGTCGCCAAGTTCGCTTGATTCTGTCTTTATGTTTGCTTGAAATTATTTCCATACATTTTAGTTTGGAATTCTTAAATATTTGTACAATGCTTCAACTTCTTTTCTGTTCTCTGTTGTCATTGTCGGCATTTAATTGTTCTCATTTTGTATCTCGCTATTGACACAGCGCTTGCGCAAAGGCGGCAATGGCATCTTCACCTGCATTTTGTTGGAAACGGCTGAACTGACACGCGTTATCTTCTGTTGACACTCATTTTAAACGACTGAACCAAACTGAACTGAACTGAACTGTGCAGAAGGAAGTGAAGGAAGGGATTGGAAGGAATGGGAAACTGTTGTCATAGTTAGCACACAGTGGTTGCCTTTGTTTGCCGCCCTCACAATGCAATCACAGCTGCCGTTGATGCCGTTGGGCTGCCACTGTTGAAATGCAAAAGTTAATTAATTAAGATTTGCTTTGAGTTGGGCCTCAGACGCCGCCATGAACATACGAATATATTTGAGTATGTGCTCGTATGTATTTTGTATCTCTTATGTTCTGTCTCATCATTTGATACATTCAGTCTCATGGCTAAGAACACTCATGAGTTGCCTTTTCATTACGCGAAACCTGTTGATTTTTCGTTGCTTCTTAGATCTTTGGGGTTCCATTTAACGTACTTGATTTTGTCGCACTTTTCACTTTTGCCACGTTCTCCTTACACAAAAGCAGTTATTGTTTTTGTAGATACCCACACACATGAGTGTTTGAATATTGTATTAAAATTTTATTATTGTTTGCATTTTACTTAACTAATTTTATGAATATAATTTTCTTTATTTAGATTTTTCTTTTGTTCTAAGACGGCAAGTTGCGGCTGTAAAGCGGCTCGCTTTGTAATATACTTACTAAAATAATGAATACATATTTATTTTAACATTTCGAGATACTTCTATGCAAAGAAGCAGTCTGAAGTAGAACATTTATCGGAATTTTAATATAATTTTTAAATATTTGCTAAATCATAAAAGATTAATTAAATTTAGTACTTGAGGATCTGACATAAAAAACTGCTTTACGGAATTCAAACTAATTTATCTTTTCTAGAAATCCCCATTGAACTACTCATAACTTCTATGAATGAGTCTAATAATATAACAATTTTTAAAGGTTTAAACTAATCTTTATCCAAAGGAATTTTCATTCTTTGTGAACATTTATCATTTTATACTTTGCTAGTTGCTTTTTATATTTTTTATTGTAGTGCAATATTTAGTAGATTCTGCTATTTATTTTACGCTTAATGTTTATCGAAAGCAATAAATCTGAGTTAAATCGAATTGGTTTTGTAAGACAAACAACAAAACAATACAAGTACAACAGAAGATCATCAAAGAAGCAACTGGTAATGTTGGATGATTTGGAGGGAGAGAAACTTAGAGACGAAAGAATGAGAAAAAGGAACATTTTAAAATTGGCAAATCGAATTGTGAAACCAAATGAAACTTGCAAAGTTAACGATGCTCGTGCAACGTGAATAACATTTAATTTGTGTATCGCCAGTGAAGCATCTACAACGCAACCAATTCCTCTGCCAAAATAAATGAACGGACGAATGAGTAACTGAGTTAGTGAGTGAGTGAGTGAGTGAATAAGGCACTTTCAAAGACACAGATCGTGGACCAGTAGACGCACATTCACTGGAAGATTAGGACTTAGTGCTGCTGTTTTGTTCATTTGTTTGTTTGTTTGTTGTCTTTAGCAAACGTGCTTTCATCTCCAGTTGAGCATCTTTCATCGTACAGTGGCAAGGGTCAAGTCCGTTACCACATTGGCTCCATTACCATTTGCCAAAACCCCTCAGACACAGCGGTAATGTCTTCTTGTAATTTACAATTTACATACGAGTAAGCCGATATTCAATTCTATTTACACACACAGACAGTTCCTTCTACTCGATGTCAATGTCCATGGATTGGAAACAATTTGCGGTAGTCGGTAGCAAAAGTCACTGTTCGATTTGGCTCGGTTTGGATTGCATTCAATCGGATCGGATTGGATATGATCTTGTGATTAGAGCACAAAAGTCGTGCTTTTGACCATTTGTTTGGGCAATTATTTTTAGTGGGAGTTCAAGACGACAAAGAGCGCAAAGCTGTTGTTGATGTTCTGGGCCAGGTTGTAATTAGCAAGGAATTCCAAAAGGTAAAAGGAAATTAAAAAAGAAGAAATCGAGAAATTTGGTTAAATTTTGGTATTTCCACTTCAAACAAATTGTTACGAATGTGCATGTTTCCTTGCGATGATTTATTCTTTACACAATATAAACAGTACTGTGCTTCTACTATTTCCTTTTAGGTTTTAGCGATATATTGGTATATATTTAAATAAAATATCTAAAACGTTGTCAAGACCGCAAAAAACATCTGCATCGAAAGGACAAAACAAACAAACATCATTAGTAGTTTCAATGAAAAATAATTGTTGGTTTGTAAAAATTGTATATTTTCGCATTATTTGTTCAAATTTTCCTTATTCTTATCATTAATCATTGAGAAACCGAACGAATGGAAAATGTTAAAATAAATGTAAAACAATTAAAATATTAATTTGTCACTTTTGTCAATGTCGAATGAATTTTATCTCAATTAATATTGGCCAAAGTGATTGACAGCAATCATCAGGGTGAATTTATTTCTATTGTCTAAATGTTCATACCTACATACAATACATTGGGAATGGGTCTTTCTTTTGTCTAAATTTACAAGCATCATTTATTTTGAAACGAAAAGCAAAATGTGATTTTTGCAAAACTGTTAAGATCAACATCCAATTTAATCATCCACAAATACAAGTATTGTATGATGCTACTTTTGAAAATATCGTTCGTAATGTAAGTAGTACTTTTTGAAGAATTCTAACAGATTATTTTTCAGATTGTTTAAGCGTTTCATTATAGTCAACCTTAAATTGCTAATGGACTTTTGCAGTCATCCTTTTATACCGCACAAAGGAAAAGGGGTAGGCCGACAGCTCAGGTGAATAATGCTGCAAACCAGGGCAAGTTGACGAGCAAAAAGGCTTCCACAGTTCAAATGAAATTTGTGTTTTGGCCGCATTCACACTTCACTTAGGCCACGGGATGAACAATCTTGCGGTAAGCCAATCTTGTCTTTCGACACCAACAATCACCATTTCAAATGAAAGCTCTAAGACGTACAGATTTACGCCAACTAATTCAAAGCGATGTGATGATGGGTCCGTTGTAGGTTGTGTAAGGCCTTTGTCCAAATAAGTAAAATATGATGTTTATCTTGCTGCAGCATTTTAAAGAATTGGGTTTTAAATATCCACACAAAAATTTTCAACAAATTAAATATTAAATATATTTGTTTAAAACAACGATTTTGAAATTTTTTACACCACTGTTGGCTTCAGACAACAACATTCTCTACACGCCAAACGGGAGACCGCAATAAACATGTAATTTATTGTCATATTAATATATGTTAGAAAAAATAAAAATTTTAGAACAGCAGTTACTAAATTTGGTGTCTTTTATTTTGACTTAATTTATATATTCTTAATTGAACACTTTTTCAGCACCAAGTTTCCAACGTCTAAGACTTAGAAAAGTGTGTAGCGATGTGTTATTCAAGTAGGCGTAGAGTGTATGTTTCATCGTTTTTCGTAATGTTTGTAAAGCATAGTACTATGCATCTAAGATCACGTCTGCCCATCTGCTTCTCTCCCAATGAAACAAATAGTTCGTATAAAAAATGTACTCGAAAATTATTACTTGTGTTGTTTATATTTCTACCAGTTTATGTGAATGAATGCTTATGTATGGAATATTATGATTTCGATTCTTAAGATATTCAAAACTATAACTAATTTGAAATGACAACAATTAAATTATTACAAGGAATTTAAGATTCGATGAATCATAGTTACTTAAGAACAAACACATAAAATGTAATTACCTTTTAATTAACTTTACGCCTATCCCTAATAAATAAAATGGATTTCCTATTTATTGCCCTCCCAATTATTGTATTGTTCTTTAGAATTCAATAAAAGCATTCCGGCCGATAACAAAGTGGCGCTTTTTACCTGATTTTGATTGAATTTTTTTTTTTCCAATCAGTTAAAAAATACAATTCTTCTACCTTCAATTCATTCCACTAAGGAAGTATACATAGTCATCTTTTCGATTACTTTGACAATTTGGCATTTCATTTTTACGACATTACAATTCTGTCGTTTGTTGTTAATAAAAATTTATGATTATTGTTTTCACATTTTTCATGTTGTCAATATTCAAAAACATTATTTTTCACACGAATTGACATGAAAGCAGCGCAATGCGATGCAACAACAGCAATGAGCATGGCAAAATATGGGATGGAATGAGATGAGAAAGGGTTTTCACAAGGAAATGGACGAGTGGAAAGGCGAGTGAGAGCTGCCAACTCATTTCGATGATTTTTTGGCATTTGTTCTTCTTTCGTTTTGGTTTTGTTTTATTTATTGAAATTGCATGCGTTTGGCTGATGGAATTTCAGGCGACAATACAACAGTAAGCAACTCATAACTCACATGCAACGACAAGGCTTAACAATATATGTATCTAGGTATATATATATATTTTACATATCTACAACTCTTGTTACTGTTTTTGCTGGAGGCCAGTGACAATTGTCAAGCAATAAATCGATCTGTTGTTGATTGTAAATTTTACGCCGTCCATCGTTTTGTTGCAAAAAAGTGCATTTTATGCAATTCGACAATACGCCAACAATATACCATCGAACCACTCACATCACATATACCCACAAATGGATGTTAAAGATACATATGCATGTATGTAGTATCTAGATATGCATTGGACACTTGGTCCGCGGAAACGGATGCGGCGCCATAGTACCAAGTTCTTCTTCATCTTTGTCAGTGCTTTGCATATCAATGAAAATGCAGACATTTTTCTTCTCATACGATTGTGTTTTTCGATTTTCACTTCACAATACACTACACTAGATCCTGTCGACATTCATCACCACCACATTGTCCACCACCTGCCGCCCCCTGTTGCATTTACCAGTGTCAATTGAAATTGATGCAACCGATCCCCATATCCGGAGGCTGCACAAAAGTGCAGCTTGGTCGTCCATCAAAGGCATAAATCAGTTGGTAGCACAACAGGAGTTAAAAAAAACAAAAACAAAAAATGAGGAAATATATACACTTGTATTCACATATACGAGTACACCGGATGTCCGCTTTTTGTTATAAATTGCAAACCATAGTTGCCAACGTGCATAAAAATGAACTAAAAATAGACAACAAACCAGAAAGAGAGAAAATCAAGTTGAATAAAGCGCGTTTTTTGGTAAAAATCTTGTAAAAGGCGCTGCCTCCTGAAAATTGCCAAAAATAGCGCTCACATTTGACGAATAAAAGCACCCATTTATCTACTCAACCCCTTATAGTAGTCGATGCGAGTGGACTCGCATTCACATTGCAAAAACATCGAAAATCCATAAAAATGCATCATAATTTCCAAAAAGGAGCAGCCTATGGCGGCTAGGTAGCAGTTGCTGTCGCCACAGCAGTGGATCATAACGAAATGCAGCCACACCATCAATGACCATGTGAAGAGTTTTATAACTTTACCAACCCAATCCAACCAAACTCTAACCATTCCATTTCTTTTATGTAAGTATGTATATATGAGAAAAAATCCGTTTTGACCATGTTTTGCGGTATTATTTCATAAATATGCAACACGAACGAAACACATACCATACCCTTTCGGAATCCCTTTACTGCATTCGCAAGACTTTCCTCCTTCTACTAAGTTGTAAGAGTGTAGAGCACAGTGGGCCTGATTCAATCCTTTTTTTCTCTTTACTTTTTCTTGCTGACTTAGAGTGAGGATCCGGGCCGCGATATCGGTGGTAACCTAACTTATCGTTAGGGTTCTCATACCGGTTAGGTCACAGGCGAATACTGAAGGTAAGAACAATGCAAACCAGGGATCACAATGGACAGTAAAGCTTCTGCGTTAACTCGCATAACTGTCATCACTTCTTTATTTTGTGTATTTTTAAGTTTGTTCTACTGTGCAGAATTTGAATGCGCGGTGCATGTTGACAACCCATGTCCTTGTTGAAACATTTGTTGGTTACTTGATAATAGATTTGGTTACTACCCCCACATTATTGCCCGCTGTCATTGATGTCCTTTGACTTCTTGTATACAATTTTTGAGGATTTTCGTTTGTTGCTTATTCCTAATGGATGCGAAATGGAGCAGTCAGGAACTTGGGAAACACGGTTGCATATAATCACTTTTTGCAAGCGCGAAGAACCGCACATTTTACTTCATTCATGCGATGCGTTGCCAGTTATTCCAATCCCTTCGAGTCCCTTCCAATCTATTCGAAGCCATTTCATTCATTCTTTTTATTTTTGATGGGATCGGATGCCAGTAGCTCTGGATGGTCTTTCTTGTTACTGTTGTTGTTATTGTTTGAGTGCATTCGATGCGATATGTTGCGCTGTCAACATGTCATCCTTGTATTTTATTTATTGAATTATGACTTTTGTGCATTTGACCAGCGAAAAACAAGGCAAAAAACAAATAAATTCTTTCAAAAATAGTTAAAAATCGCAATAGCAAATTTTTTTTGACAAAACCAACAAATTTATTTGGTTACTGTATTCATAAATGTGACTTAAAATAAGATTTCTTTCACACTTAAATGTCCTTCCTGCAAGGATTTGCTTACAGTTCTTCTAATGGAGAGTATTAAAACAAAAGAAAAACTTAACTATGTCTAAGTTTAATTATTTTATAATTCTAAGCAAACTGGAATTAAGAACTAAATATTGTATTTGTGTGTAGTTTCCCTTGCATTACATATGCATTATGCATATTATGCATATTTATCATAATTAGTGTCCATTTTTCCCAGGTTTTCTTCACCTATAAAACAACATACCTGTGAATAATTTTAAGGATTTTTATTTACTTGTAAACCTTGTTCTTTCCATTACTTCTGTTTCCTTGTGAAATGCGAATCATTGTTTTTGCCGTTCCCTCTAGGATTTTTTTTCCATTTTCGTGTAAGCCGTGAAAGTCTTATTCTTGACCTTGTGGAAGAAATAAAATTGAGAAATGAAATGCCACATAATGAAGATGTTGCATATTCGTTTTGATTTTCATCCAAATTATAGTCATGAGCAGATATTTAATAATCGATAACTGAAAAAGCAGTCTTAAAGTTATACATCTGTTGGTTGATAAGACTCCAGATTCTAGTTATTCTGGTTTTCCCAAAACTGTGAAAGTTTACCTTGTCTCAATGTTTATCTCATAATTTAGACAAAAAAATTAAATTTATCAAAATACAAAAAAAATGGTATCCTTCGTATGGTGAAGACTCTAACTTTATTGATTTTGGCCCATTCAAGAATCAACGAGCAAATACTTTTCTTTAAAAAGGTAGGACAAGACAAAATATTCTACATTTTGAAAAAACATTACCAAATTTATTGATAATCGTACAAATTCCTTGGAAACCGATCAGTTACTTATTTAAATTTTTTTTTTCTTTTGTGTTTAGCAATAATTAGTCAAATGGTCGTTAGTTAATTACAAAAAATAATGGAACATCATTAACGATCATCCATGTAAAATGACGCAGCTGTTGAGAATAGGTCACAGTTCAAAACGAAATTGCATTAAGGAAACAAACATCTAAAGCTTCATTTAGAAATTTAAAGATAACAAATTACAAAATTAACATTTCTATAGCCATCTAAAAGATACTGAAATATTGTTATAAAAATGTCTGACAAAACCCATATCGTTATTGGCGATAATATGCACATCCGAGAAGGTGGTTCAACCCAACCAGAGAAGATAGAGAGTAAGGAAAGAAGTGATATGAATAAAAGATCGTTCTGTGAATTAAGCCGGAAGCAATCTGCGGATGATTTGTGTAGCCAAGAAAATGTTCTCAATAATGCCTATCGAGAAAGCCAGTGGAATGATACGGAGCAGTCCAGAAACGTGTTGTGTAGCGTCCAAGAGGATCAGTGCAGCCAGCTACGCCAGGAGCAAGCCGAGACTACAGTGAATCAATCGCAGTCAATTCAACGTTGCAATGATTACACGGAAAACCAGCATTGTGATGATGACTTGGTCTCTAAATTAAATCAGAAACAAACCGGGGGCGCTGATAGATTTTCGAAAGAATTCGACAAAAACGCTGTACGAGAGAAAATTTATACGGCCATCAAATCAAGTTCCAGCTATGAGGAATGCGCTCTAAAACTCTTGATGATGCAAATGAAACCTGACCAGAAGATGCAATTTTGTCGAGTATTTAAGGATCGCTGTGCCGAAAAATATCCCTACCAACACATCTATGGGTGCGTCGGAAAATATTCTGCAAAGTCGACAAGAAATTCATTACATTCTTTGAAGATATTTTTCCCCTTGTGTATGAAGAAGTAAACTATATGGATCTGCGTGCCTTACGTAATGTAAGCAAATTTTACGCTCATTTATTACAAGAAAATGTTATCCCTTGGGATATCTTCACATATCTAAAGCTCAATGAAGACACCAGTTCGGAAAAATACGCCTTCGTTGGAATGTTCTTACATGAACTGGTGGATTTTATGGGTATTGGCGAGTTAAAGAACAAACTGAAATTGAGTGTTTCACCACAAAGCCTTCTGGGTATATTTCCACGCGATGATACAGGGAACACTCGATTTGCTATTTACTATATAAAGTCCATTTGTCTAGACGACCTGACTGATAACTTGCGTCATTTTTTAAAGACATCATCAAAAAGTGTTTTGAAGGAAGAAGAGTTATTAGTATCCACCAGTTCTACATCTTTTGCTGATATGACAGATCCATCAATATCTCTCGAATCGAGCGATGTTGAAATGATCATGTTTTTAAACAGTTCATCATCGACATTAAAATCATTCGATATGGAATTCCATAAGGAAAGCGATTTAGGTTTGACTTCGATGTAAATTTTTAAAACATTTTTATGACAGTTGTACATTTTATAATTATTATTACTTTACTACATTTAACATAAGAAAATAAAAACAAAATAAAAAGAAATTGTATTATGAATAAAATAATTTTTTAATAAAATATATAATAATGAAAAACAAATTCATAAATTTTTGTATTTTTATGCATTTAGCATGTCGCTATATTTTTCAGACCAGATACGCTATAACCTCTTTGTTTATAAACTGCGAGAAAAATTAATTCATCTGGCCATGTCTATTCTTTCAAGTCCTTGCATAACAATTCCCCACTGTATCAACTATTCATGTGGTATTTTACAAGAAAGGCAAAATGTGAAGTGCAGTAATTTCACAAATTCCGAAATTTGACGAAAAGAAATAAAATTAATATAATTACCGATAAGGCAAATAAATATATTGTGGAGCAGTAGTTGGGTTTAGCGTTTCTGGTGAAACAACGGATAATCTTGCTGTAATGCAATTTTGGGTCAACAATGCTGAGGCGTATAGCACACTACGGCTCCGGCAACTTTCGGTCGCTTGGATGTAGCGGCGCAGTCTACTTCACTGAAGGTTTGAAGTTGGTGCCAGATTTACAGTTTAGGCGGACAGCATTTTTAATAATCCATTGTGCTCACTTGAGATTTTACGTTCACTTTGGAGATGCGTGTTTCGTTCTCCCCAGGCGAAGCGCACTAAAAGCTTTGTAAAGTTGATTTTCTTTTAGTTCAACGGAAAAGTTGTGATAATGATAGGAAACGAAATTTTAGGATCGCTTACTGTTATAATAGTTGTGAGTATAAGGATATTAAACAACATAATGAATATGTACAATACAATAATATAAATGTGTATAATAAAACATATTTAATTGTGGCTTTGTAGTAATAAGTTTGTATTTCAAATTATATTGTAATTGAGGACAATTGAAAAAGAAATATTTTTCTTAGAAACGAACTATTTTGTAACTTCAGATTGCTGAAGAGAAGGTAGTGATTTTTAAAATCACTTATTTTGACTTTGCAATGCCTCTAAGAATCACCAGTATTTTCGGTATTGCCTTCCGATACATTGTGACTTGAAACTTCACCTCTTAATCGTTCCCTTATTATAGCTTGACTCTCTGGGTCGTTGGGACAAATATGTTCTAGGAACTCCTCGTAGGTATTAAAACATACTGCGTTTCGGCGATGGCGGTTCATTTCACTTAATTGATCATCTTCAATGTTTGGATTTAATCTGCGTGGCCTTCGCCTAAGTATTGATCCCATTCTGTTTTTTTTTGTTTTGCAATATTTTTTCCTAACTAGTCGAAATATTAACTTGGAGTTTTGACATATTGGAATTGAATTTTGAATGAAAGCTTAATTGACTGTTAAATCACAGATGAATCATATTAGATGTGAATATTTTTGATCAATGATTTCTATACAAGAACATAATTGTACAATGTACTTGTATACTTCACAAAAGTTCTGAAAAGTAGAGTCTGCATACAACTGCGAAACGTATATCCATTTGTATGCATTGTTCCTCTAAATTATTTAAAAAGTATTTATGATGTCTTAAGAAAAGATAATATTTTGATGAAAAGGTCATTTTTTCATAGCCGCTGAAAAAGATAGGCTGAATCCTAATGCATAGAAATACAAAAATTTATGAGTTTGTGTTTTCATTATTATATATTTTATTAAAAAATTAAATTATTCATAATACAATTTGTTTTTCTTTTCTTATGTTAAATGCAGTAAAGTATTAATTGTAAAATGTTCAACTGTCATAAAAATGATTTTAACAATTTACATCGACGTCAAACCTTAATTGTTTTCCTCCTTATCGAATGATTTTAATGTGGATGATGAACAGTTTAGAAACATCAGCATTTCAATATCGCTCGATTCGAGAGAAATGTCAGCAAGTGAGGTAGAACTGTTGGATATTATTAACTGTTCCTCCTTTAAAACACTTTTTGATGATGTCTTCAAAAAATTGCGCAATTCATCAGTCAGGGCATCTAGACCAATGGATTTGAAATAGTTAATAACAAATCGAGTGTTTCTTGTGTTATCTCGTGGAAATATACCCAAAAGACTTTGTGGTGAAACTCTTAAATTCAGTTTGTTCTTTAACTCGCCAATACCCATAAAATCGACCAAATCATGTAAGATGATTTCAATGAAGGCGCATTTTTCCGAACTGGTATCTTCATTAAGCTTTAGATATTTAAAGATATCCCAAGAGATAGCACCTTCCCGTAAAAAATAAGCATACAATTTGCTCACATTACGTAAGGAACGCAGATCCATATAGCTAGCTTCTTCATACACAAGGGGAAAAATATCTTCGAAGAACGTAATGAATTTCTTGTCGACTTTGCAGAATATTTTCCCGACGCACCCATAGATGTTTTGGTAGGGATATTGTTCGGCGCAGCAATCCAAAAATACTCGACAAAATTGCATCTTCTGGTTAGGTTTCAGTTGCATCATCAAGAGTTTAAGAGCGCATTCCTCATAGCTGGAACTTGATTTGATGGCCGTATAAATTTTCTCTCGTACAGCGTTTTTGTCGAATTCTTTCGAAAATCTATCAGCGCCCCCGGATTGTTTCTGATTTAATTTGGAGACCAAGCTATCATCACAGCGCTGGTTTTCCGTGTAATCATTGCCACGTTGAATTGACTGCGATTGATTCACTGTAGTCTCGGCTTGCTCCTGGCGTAGCTGGCTGCACTGATGCTCTTGGACGCTACACAACACGTTTCTGGACTGCTCCGTATCATTCCACTGGCTTTCTCGATAGGCATTATTGAGACCATTTTCTTGGCTACACAAATCATCCGCAGATTGCTTCCGGCTTAATTCACAAAACGATCTTTTATTCATATCACTTCTTTCCTTACACTCTGTCTTCTCTGGTTGAGTTGAACCGCTTTTTCGGATGTGCATATTATCGCCAATAACGATATGGGTTTTGTCAGTCATATTTATAATAATATTACAGTATCTTTTAGATGGCTATAGAAATATTTTTTTTGTAGTTTGTTATCTTTAAATTTCCAAGTGAAGCTTTAGATGTTTGTTTCCTTAATGCAATTTCGTTTTGAACTGTGACCTATCCTTTCCTGTCCTTTTATATGGATGCTCGCTAATGATGTTCCATTATTTTTGTAATTAAACTACCGACCATTTGACCAATTATTGCTAACCGCAAAAGAAAAGAAAAATAAATATAATTAACTGATTTGTTTCCCAGGAATTATACGATTATCAATAAAATCGATAATGTTTTCTCAAAATAAAGAATATTTTTTCTTTTCTTAACGATTTCAAAATAAAACATGTATTGAAGAGGTATTTGATTCCTGGATGGGCCAAAATCATTAAAATTAGTGTTTTCACTTTGGAATGATTTTTTTTTTCATCAATTTACCTTTCAGGTTATGGGAGAAACATTGAGGTAAATTTATTTCTAGACAAGGCAAACAAACTTTCACAGTTTTGGAGATATCAAAATGACCTTAATGCAATAATGAAATGTACGATCCTTCACCCCCGCATTCACCGCAAGACATAAATATTTATTGACACCAAAAAGGGACACAAAAAGTGGGAGTCCTACTAGTATGCTAGTGTCTTACCGACGGACAAATGTATAGCGACAAGACTTCTTTTTCTGTTATTGCTTATGAACTATTTGTCCATGAATGTAGTTTGGTTAAAAACTGCTAAAGAGGGTATGCCATAACAATGTTTCGCGATGCATAAAGAAATGGTAATGAAAAGATTGGAAGAAATAAATTTTACAAATAGAAATAACGCAATTAAATGTATTTTTATGGATGAAGAAAAAGGACCTTTTTTATAAAAAAGTATGCTTATATGCAAGGGAAACTGCAGCAAATAGTTCTTAATTCCATTTTGCTTACAATTATAAAATAAAAAATTCCTTTTGTTATGTTCTATATGTGTTAAGTACACACTGTTTTCATTAAGTATAAATAAGGCAAAAATTTTCTTCACAAGAGCCTTTTCATATAAACTTCGCGATCGGCTGCTTTTTTGCAACTATTTTAAATGTATGTAGGACGTTGTTTATATAGCAAGCGCTCCTAACGTTCAGTTCCCTATCAAACTGTACAGTTGATAAAAATAATAGCCGAACCATACCAACCGTTAAGTACGCTGCACATTTGGATAATGTATCACGTTCCTCCTAGTTAATGTAGAACCTCAAATGGGCGCAAGGTTTACTTTAAAAAGCTGTCTACCCAAATATGTTCCCCTGCTCTACTATATCCAAGCAGGCAAAAAGAGTCGCGGAGTGTACAATATGGGGCAGCATAGCCGAACGAAAATTGCATTACAGCAAGCATAACCGTTGCATACACGATAGCATAAATTCTTCGATGCACAACAAATCAGCCCAAAACAGCAACAGTAGCACATAGCAAAAACCAACAACTGCATAACGGGAATTCAAGATACAAAGCTGCAGTGACATAGTGTATATACAGTGCTTAAAAACTAGATTACCTTGGTGATCAGATGAAAAAGGTGATTATTTCCTACGGCGCATGTATTTATTTTCATCACCGGAGCTGCCAACTGATATCTTAGGGCTTCTGCATTTTTGCCAGTGCTGTGAAGTTTTGCAATGATTTTTGTTAGGCGCCAACATAGCAAATTTCAAAATGTATACTTTTGGTTAAAGTTTTAATCAAATAGTACGTAGCAAAAATGACATAGGCAACTGCAACCATCTATTTTCCACAAATTTTAGATTTTTATGATAAACAAAACAATATTGAATTATACATAAGTTAATTTTTAAAAATATATAAATATTTATATTAAAAAAAAAACAAATTTAAATTTTTAGACCAGAAACTCGATATAACAACACTAAACATAACACTAAAGGGAAAAACACATACAAGCAGATATAAAATAAGAAGTGTGAAACGACTTATTCAATTGCTCTTATGGTTGATACCTTATGGGGTCTCCGGTGCGCAGTTCTTTTTGATATTCTATATTTTGTTTATGTATTGTGTTTTGTAATATTGAGACATACAAGGTGGGAGTTCACATCACATTCCGGGTCATCAACTAAGCAAAAAGACTGGACCATTGTTGCGAAGCAGACGAGAAACTTTCCTGTACCTACAAGAGCTGTGGCTAGTGGATTACCATCTTTAGCAACTTTACCAACATAGTTACGTCTTCATTTCTGGTATTCCATGGATCACCCTTTGTATAACTGCAATTTTACTCGTGCTTGCCTTGCCCCACAATTTGGTTTAATAATGAACTTATACAGCCAGATCTTGTAGCCGATTCATAGGATTATATAGAAAAGCACATCTCATACACTTTCCGGGTTTTGGACCAAGTATAATAACAGATTTCTTCCAATTAGACAGAAAGTATTTTGTTCAAAGGATAGCGTTGAAAAGTTTTGAGGGAAATATGGAAATTTTTGTTGCCGATAACTTTAGTTATACTCTCTACAAGCTTGCGCTTGATTGTATATTGGGGGATGTTTCACAGACTTAATTTTTGTCAATTGCTATTTTGTGGGCACACGATTTTTTTTTTTTTTTTTTTTGCATTTTGAATGTAGCGTTCAATGTCTGTCTGCACTGCATACTGCACTGTTGGGTTTACCGTTTCTGGCGAAACATTCTATAAGTTTACTGTAATAGAATTTTAGTTCGGATCTGCTGCCCCGTATTGCACAGTTCACTCTGGCGACTTTTGCCTGCTTGGATAAAGAGTAGGAGAACATATTTTTAGTAGACAGCTCTTAAGGTAACCATATGAGGTTCTACATTAACTTGGAGGAGCGTGACGCATTCTCCAAGGCTTATTCGATTTCGCTGAGTTGATTATAGCCATATAGACTTTATGGATTTTTAGTCCTTGTTTAGGAGCTATTTTGTCTTTTGTCTTTTATTTGAATGGTGAAAAATGTTAGACAGGATATGCCAGAACAATGTTTCGCGATTCACAAGGAAACAGAATTCATGAAAAGATTGGAAAGAACAAATTTTAAAAATATGTATAAAGAAAAAATTTGAAAATATTTTTATGGGCAATGAAGAAAGTAAAGTAAAGTGAAGAAAGCCGGCGTAACTGGACAAAAGGACAATAATTATAATAAAGTGTGTTTACGGGCAAAGGATACACAGAACTGCAACAAATACGAAAAAGAAAAAACCAAACGGAAAGTCACTTTCAAATAAATGTAAAAATGAGATGAGAAAAAAGCTAAGCAAAAGCAAAAGGATAACAATAAAAAGAAAACAAACGAAAAAGAAAAAGGGCAACAATAAATATTTTTTTGGTGTTTTTGGCTTTATGTGTTTTGTAAAATATTTTAATGTTTATTTATATGTAAAATTCTTTTATTTGGAGAAAAAATAAAGAAAAAAAATTAACATTGAAAAAAAAGACTTCAAATAAAATCAAATCGCACAATGGAAAAGGATGTGTGCGTTGTATTATGTACGATGCGAATATATATATTATCATGGCACAAAAGGACAACACCGCGCATTAAGGACACCTTTTGCATTGTCCTGGTAAGAGAAGCGCCTCAGCAAGCAACTGAACAAAGAAGAAGGACAGGACAAGTTCACTCGCGCAGACAATCAACTCTAAATAACAAACCACGGAAGTAATTTACAATGCGAAATAAATAAAAAGGACGACGAACGAAAAACGAACGAACGAATGAATGCTGCCAAAAAGGACGAAAAGGACATACACACCTTCATTCATTCTTACTGCCTCTCTCTCTCTCTGCCAGTATAGCTCAAATATTGACAAGATTTATTTTCAATTAAAAAAACAACGAAAAATAAAATTAAAAAATGAATGCTACATTATCCTTCCGCCGCGTCGGCAATAATTTCAAGTTTTAATGGGAACATTTTATTCGAGCTTTCAATTAACAATAAATCAAAACACAGACATACGAGTAAAATGACAATGATGATGCTGTTGATGATGATGATAATAATGATGATGATGGTGATGAAGAAGAATATTTGTTTAATTCCTTACTATATAAACTACAGCATGAAAGTAATGTTGATAACCACCCCTCCGACAACTTACCTTCATCGTTTGATGAATGACGATATGCATCAAAAAGACAAACCGACAGACTGATCTATGTTCATACTGAGAGATTGAGGTTGAGAATAGAGGAGAATCACAATGCAATAATTTTATGTGTGTCCTGCAAACAATAAATATAAAAATATAAAAGAAAATAAGTAGTAAAATCGCGTAGAGCACGCGCTGCAAGAAATCCTGGTTCATTGTTGTCCTTGTTATTTATTGCCCATTAAGGCAAGCGAGCGGCAATTGCACATGTGTTTTTCACACTCTCTCAGATACTCATACACACATTAAGCGTCTGCATCCTCGCTTATTATATGTGTCAGGACCTCGTCTCTATCTCTCTTCTTATTTTATTTCACTGGAACTTTGTACATCTTGCGAAAATGTCACTTTCTTTATCAGCGTCACCATTATTGCTGCTGCTGCTGCTGCTGTTGCTGTTGTCATCTTTGTCTTCGACTTTTGCTTTTTGGCTTTTAATTGTTTTTCCACAAATGTTAATAATTGCGCATTAGTATCTGTTACTGTAACAGTCAGTATCTTTGTATCTCTCTGTATTCCGAGAATCGAATGCTGGCTTTGTCTGAACGCTTTGCCTTCTAATAATAATATTATGTATTACGATGATTATGGGGATGAGTGCCACCGACTAAGACATAATTCATTCGTATGTGTTCATGTTGAATTTATGACATTTCATTTCCACATTTACGCACACATTAAAACAATTATCTTGCACAGTCGTTATCTTGTCATCATAACGCATTTAATTGCCTTGCCAAAGGATTCAAATGGAGACATTAGAAAAATCTGTCGTCGTTTTCATGTTCACAATAGATGAACGAACGAACGCATGCATGCAATGTGTTATATTCAGAAGTGCTTAGAAATATGAAAAATAATGGCATAATTTTTATAGCAAACAAATATGGATCCTTGTTTTGTTTCTATATATCACTCTATCCATCAATCTACATAAACGTATTTATCTATTTGTCTTATTACCACATACACTCCGCAACAAAAACATAGTCTGTAGTTATCTTCTCATATTTTTACAATATGAAAATAATGTCATAAAAAAGAAAAAATACTTTATTGTATTTTGTGATATTTTATAAGAAAATTTACTTTACTACCATCTAGTATTAATATATATCGGAATATTCTGTCTAAGTATCCTTTTCGAAAATCATTGAATAAAAACTAAACAAAAGTATTCATAATATGGGAAACTTCTCTTAAAAAACGAAGAATTCAAATTTAAAAATACATTTAACTTACTAATAGAACATTTCCAACAACATGCCAAAAAGGAAGCGTAGATGTTTTGAATTTGTTCCACCTGATCGACGTCGTAGTGCGCTTTGGAACGTTGTTCCATGCTATTGTAGTACTCCAAGAGGTCCGGGAGACCATGATAGGCTAGATTCTAGTGAGCCTCCCTCTAAAAAATCCAGGTTTAGTAAATCTGAACTATCGCATTCAAGTGATTCGGAATGCACCAAGGTAAGTACTTATTATTATATGCTATAAATACTAAATATTGACCAGTAATTTTGTAAAAAGCGTCAAATCAAATGGAAAACATTACTACATAATGGGCCGATCTTGCCACCACCATATGAAAGACTTCCCAAGGATATCAAATTCTTGTACAATGAAAAACCTGTAGAGCTTTCACAAACAGCAGAGGAGGTGGCCACGCTCTATGCAAAAGTCTTAAAATGCGATTTTTCCCAAAAGCCTGTATTTCAGTGTAATTTCTTTAAAGACTTTCAAAAAACGATGACAGATTTTGAGAGGAAACAAATTACGACATTCGAATTATGCAACTTTGCAAAGATCCATAATCACTTTCAACAACAGTCAGAGACCAAAAAAATACCAACACCTGAGGTACAATATCTTTTCAAAATGGTTAAAGACCGGGAAAAAGCTAAATTTTCTTTCTGTGTCATCGATGGTATTAAAGAAAAAATAGCTAACTATCAAGTAGAGAAGCCAGGCTTATTTCGTGGCCGCGGGGAACATCCAAAAATGGGAATGCTTAAGCAGCGTTTACGGCCTGAAGATATAATAATAAATTGTAGCACTGATTCAAAACCATTGAAAGAACGTCGATGGAATCGGGTAATAAATGATCAATATGTCAGTTGGCTTGCATCATGGAATGATCCCCTTTCACAAGTTCCAAAATATATAAAATTAAGTGCAGCGTCACACATGCGTCACTTGAATGATATAGAAAAGTTTGAGGTCGCCCGACATCTCGGCGAACATATCGATGACATACGTGCAGGCTATCGAGAGGATTGGTTATCACCGGATATATTGGTGCGCCAGCGAGGTGTTGCTCTATATCTAATAGATAAGTTCGCACTGCGTGTCGGTTATGAAAAGAATCGGGGTGAGTCCGACACTGTAGGTTGCTGTTCCTTACGAGTGGAGCATATTACTTTAGACCCGTTACATCCAATAATAAGTCTGAAATTTCGGGGTAAAGACTCAATATGGTATGAGAAAAAAGAGTCTATTGAAAATGGGGCATTTGAGAATCTAAAGCAATTTATAGAGGATAAAGGAAGCAAAGATTTGCTATTTGATAATCTCACAGCGCCACGACTTAGTAGTTATCTAAAGTCTTTAATGACGGGCTTAACGCCAAAAGTTTTTCGTACATATCATGCTTCTATTGAATTAGAAAATCAACTCGATTTACTCACTGCCAATTGCTATACGCTAAAGGAAAAATTGGAGGCGTATAATGAAGCAAATCGCATAGTTGCCGTCCTTTGTAATCATCAACGCGCACCTCCAAAGAATTGCACCAAATCATTGAATCTAATTACTGAGAAGATTAATTCCATCAATAGGCTATTGAACATGCATAACTCTAGCTGCAGGTTACTAAGCAGATGCTCTATGAACCATTCTTTGAGAAAATGTCTTACAGCTACCCGTTTAAGAAGTAAATTGACGCAACTCAAGTTAAAAAAAAAGAACATTCAGAAATATTCAACGATTGCATTAGGTACCTTAAAATTAAATTATATCGATCCACGTATTTCAGTTGCATGGTGCAAAAAACATAATGTTCCCATCAATAAAGTTTTTAGCCGTGTTGCGATGGATAAATTTGCATGGGCCAAAAAACAAACTTCCCAAAGTTTTCGATTTTAAAATTTCACTTCAACAAAAAAAAATTGTTTGTAAGCTTTTAAATTTGAATGCAAAAAAATATATTTTTATAAATTTGAAACCACAACTCTTTCTTATATTTAAGATAATCAGTACACTGCATTCTTGATGACACGAAGATTGTTTCAGATTTCCAACGTTAGCCAATTCCAGCCCAGATGATTATAAATTCGCTTCAATGTTGACAACGACTTAGGACAATCGTTTCTTTACCCAAATCATCAGCAAAGAAAACTTGCCATACTGGCTAACATGCAAATCCATCTACATGATCATTTATAGTATTGTAATATGATGTTTTGCCAATTATATTGAAACTTCTCTTCGAAGAAGTTGGATTCCATTTCAATTTGTCCTGCTTTAATGGGTTACAGCGATTCTTTAGCTATAACTGATCTTGGGCGGTCACTACTATTCGGTGTTTTGTAATATTAGTTAAATAAATAAAATTAATGATCATCTTGCGATCTTATGTACTATGTATTATATACTTATCTCGTTAAATACGTGTATCAACCAGTTCATGTGACTATTTCATATTATTGTATTTGTATAGTAATACTATTGAGCAAGAAATTGAACACAACAATTACTTATTTTCTGAAAAAGGTTTCTTCTACAAAATACAAATAAAAAATAAAAAAAAAACACATGAAATCTTCTCTGCAAATAATGCCAAATCGTTTCAAATCAGACATCAAGAAACGTTTTTAATGGTTTGCAAAGTGTCATTTTTGATTTGTTTGTCCTTGATGGTTGGGCGGGACGAGGCAAGTTTAAATTTATATTGTCGAAATCGTGAGTTACAACATTTCCGGTTGCCAGTTGCCCAATGCCGTTAAATCCTTTTTGGTAGTCTTGGCGCCGAAGGCATTCCTCCTTGGTCCTTTGCTCAAGGAACGCAAAATGATTTCATGTGAAATGGTGATTATTTTACCCACAAAAATGCACACATACACACAGCTACATATGTGCGCGAGGATACATACGACGCTCGGAATCGAAGAAAAGTATATTTATGGCAATTGAGCGTGTTCAGTTTGGTTCACTTCTCATTCTCCCTCTTTGCCCAACTACATAGTATCTTTGAGTTGCCGGTTATTCCCTCAATTTTTTAAGGTCCTTTGCTCTTGTTTTCGTACCTTCCCCACTGTCTCTTCCACCGATCCCTTTCCTTTTCCTTGTATATCATTCGTTTGCTCTATTTATGTCTTCGTATATAGTAAATCCATGTCTTCAGAATACACGTCTTCATGTCAAATGTTAGATTTATAATTTTCGGCGTTCGTAGTTGCGTTTTTACCCTCTCCATTCCAAATGAATAGTTGCATTATCCATGTGCCGTTGCAGGCCAAAAATCAAACACACTCTCTGTAGCCACTACATGGCGTGTGCTTGGCTTGCAATTCCTTGTCGTCAGTTACTGGAGGGTAGGGTAGGTTGGATGTTGGTAGAGAGAAAGGCTCTTGGCGTCGCCTGTCGATTGCTATGAATTATGATTTTTGATTGAAGTTGAGTTATTGCAATTCAATTTATTATAAATGCTGGTTCAATTTCTCCTTTGGCAAACCACTCGCACTTCTACTTCGTTTGCAATTGTTTCTCCCTTTTATAGTCGCATTTCTTGCCATCGCATCGGTTGCATTCGGCGTTGACACTTGGTGTGTTGCCCATAGTATCACGATATCTGCTCGGGACATTGAACTATGTGCAAATGTTTTTAGCAATTTTCTTTTTGATTTCTCCGGAATGGGTTTTTGATTTCTTTTTCGACACTTTAGCGAAATTTATTATAAGTATCATTCTTCTTCTTTTTGGTTTTAAATTATATCCACATTTCTGATTATCCTTAGGTTTTTTCAATCTTGGTTAGTTATTTTTACTACATTGTTTTATTGATTTTACCGGTTGAAATAAATATATCTTTCGATAAGTCAGTTAACTAAGAAATTTCAGTGTGTCGAGTTTATATTTATGTGATTAACTTTGGGTAAAACATTTTTGTAAAAACACGATTATGCATATTCTAATTGATTGAAACTGAAGAATCTGTGTCTTTTGAAATGCTTTGTAATAAATAAATGATGTAAACTAAGTATACTCGTACTTATATACAACTCTTTTAAGTATTCACAAAAATTCGTACATATTAAACATTTCAATTATTTTTCGATTCTAACATTTAATGTTCTCAGCGTTTACAGATAAGTTAAAGGTTTTTGGAAATTATTGCATTTTGCATTTATGAAATATTTAAAAATAACTTTATAAAAAATAAATTAAAAGACTAGTTTTTTGCTTATATTTTTCAACCATTAGAATCCGTCATTAATTTCGTTAGAAACTTATATTCTGTTGACGAATTAACACTAACTAAGTACCAAATTCTTCAAAGTCTGTATTTTTAGTATTATTGTGTATTATTTTTCTACATATATATATTTTTTACATAGCTTGGTTTAATGTCTTAATGCATGGAACTCAGCATAAAATCAAAATAGAAAAATGTAACGCTGAACTTGTCACGTTTTCACTATTTTGTTTCAAATAGAATGCAAAATTTGAACTAAAAATCTTTAACTCAGAGGAGCAGTTAACCATATCCATATGACTGCATAACATAAATTATGCTGAACAATAAATAAAAGACTGTTAAACATTCTTTTAATTTTCTACTACAAACTATTTTATAATACAACACAATAATGTACAATAAATACATATCTGATTTTGGATAAATTTGCAAATATGGAAAAAATATACAATATAATACAATAATTTAGAGAAATATTTATAATAATTAATTCCAAAGTAAAACCATATCAATAAAAGGTCTTAACATTGCCAACTAGCTTAAATTTTTGGTGTGTTTTCATCGCCATAACCGACGCCACCAGGTGTAATGCGCACTTCATAGAATCCATCTGACGATACTACAATTCAACAAACCAAGTCAATATCGTAAGTGTCCTGTCCACGTTCACCTTCAGAACAGAATAAACTCTCATGCACTTGAAAAGAATTCCCAAGCGTACGCAAATTTCATTAACCAAGATCTTTGGACATAATGAGCAAATCCATCGGTATATCCTGATAATGACCATCGATTTTGTTCTTACCGCAACTAGTTGCATAACTGACCGTACTTTCTATTAAATACAGGTAAACAAAACGTTTGTATATGATTATCCAGTTCCAGAAATAATAGAGCAATGTCGTTGTGCAATAACAATCAATTGATTGTTTGATTACATAAGCCTTTCGTTTCATATTTATGGTTCAGCTGTGATCAAGATAGAACACAGAAGTTATAAGTATTGGAAGTCAAATGGTACAATATTTTGTTTAAAAAGTTGATAATGCGTGTTGATGAAAGATTGTAAGCAGGACATGTATTTATTGCGATAGAGTAATTAATGCATCTTCATGTTTTGTCAAAGTAAAGGTAAAAATTCAAAAAATCATTAAGTTTCACGACGGTTTTAATTATGATAGAAAAGGGGTTTTGGAGCATGGAACAAAAGTTAAAATCCTATACCATTTGAAATAAAGTTTCTGTGCAACGGACTATTTTTATACCCTACACGCAGTAATAGTATTATAATTTATTATTATTATAGTATTATAATTTGTAACAGACAAAAGGAGACATCGGAGAATCCATAAATCAGCTCTATAAACCTAGTTGATTTAGCCATGTCCGTCGGTCCATTCGTATCCTTGTCTGTTTGCATGCAATCCAGCCGAATCATCCACTAGGAGGAATATCTCCCATACAAACCCATATTTAAATTCTGGTTTTTATCATCAGGAAAACTTTTTGTGTTTCGTAGTATCGAACACAGCACTATACTTTGGACGCTATACGTTCCTAATCCATATACACCAACCATGTGAATTTCAAGATCCTAGGATCGTATAGCTCCCATACAAACCTAGATTTAAATTCATGTCCCTTTAGAAAAACATTTTTTGTTTTTTTTTTTTTATTATAAAACTGAAATTTGGATAGTATAAGTATTTGATACATATTCACCAACCATGTAAATTTCAATCCCGTACGGTTAATGGATAAGATCCCATACAAATATTTCGGACTCATTGTTGAAATGCTGTATGTATACTGACTTAATCAATAATAAAATATTTCTGTATGCTCAATCACAGGAGCGTAGGGGTGTATGAAGGCATAGCCGAAATTTCTTTTTTGTTTCTTGTTCTTGGCTAAAGAGTCTCTATACAAAGAAATAGTTGAACTCCAGTCATCTTACGCATTGTGGGTATCTTTTGATTTCCAAAAAAGGGTGTTCCGAAATGGACAGTCCTGCAGATCGAACAGAGCTATTTACCAAAACTAAAATGTGCAGCTTTTATAAGTTTATATTCTGTATAATACATATATAATATCATTATAGACCGGATGATACTTATGCTACCATTTTTTACTTTTAGTAAAATATCAGATTTCCAAACTATTGTACATTTAAATTTTCCAACAAAAAAAGGAATGCCCATTTCTTGTGCTCTAAGTTAGGATATAACATAAACCAAACAATTTTTATTGGTCATAGAAAGAATTAAATAAAGCGTAAAAGTACATAAAGTTTGACAATGAACAAATACAATTGCACATCTTTAGGTGTTGCCAGTAATTGCGCCAGTATGTAGGCTACAAATGTTTACACACATGCGCACAAACACACAAACTTAGGCAACCATTGCACATGGCATACAAAGAGCATTTGCCTGAACATAATTTTAGATGGGACGTGCTTCTAACCGCAAACAGATGAATTCCTACAATGATGTTGCAACAGCATCAGCATCAGTATCAAAATATGAGTTTACTTCAGTTGGCCACGCGGCACGATGAACGAATAGAGTTGAAGTATTTTTAGGCAGTGCACCCCGGACGGACTGGCAGATGAACGAGGAAACGAATGAATGCGTCTCTATGCGCCAACTGCAATTCGTCCTTCGGGTCTTTTTTGTGTTAATAATAAATAAACAAGCTACGCTTGGCATAGTAGTGCTGCCATAATGCCAAGGCGAAAGGGATGACAACTCATCCCGGCAAAGTGAACAAAAGGTATGCAATACTCTCGGACACGGAAGCGTATTTTAATGGACGCGACAGCAGAGCTCATGTGTGCCTGCAACCTGCTTCCAACCAGCTCATAGAACTCATTTTAGAACGTGGTGGCTCGTCCATCTTTTGATTTAGCACCGACATAAAAATGATTTATCAGTGACATTAAAATAATGCACACTGTGGCGCATTTTATGTGCGAATGGATTTTCGCGCCTTTATGTTGTTTTTGTAGTCCCATTCTCTTTGTTATTATTGTTGGTTGCATCTTTTTGTAATACCTTAACCCGTCGCATTTCCCTACGTCCCACATTTGTCATGCGTGTCTGCCTTTTAGTATTCCATTGTCCTCTCCTTCCTCGCCTTTGTATGCTGCTTCTATCAGTAGAATGTTTTATCATAATAACATTATGGAAGTATCTTCTACCTGAAGCTGCCACAGGCTTAATGTCCCACAAATGTATCTTCTACCAATTCAAATATAAGTACAAAGATACATTGTCAGTCTCACTGCATCTGTCTCAACTCACAGAGAGACCTTTTCTCTTCTTAGACAGAAGTACATATTTACTTTATTTGAAATTTAAGTTTTATATTTGATAATAATGTAAAAAATGCACTGAAATTCTTTTCCGATTTTGTTGAAAAATAATTTATTTACATTATGATTTATCTAAATTTGTTGAGGCCGTAAAATAATTGATTTCAAGTTTATTCTTCGCTTTCAGTTTTTGGTCAATCCATTGACGTAAGTGTGGTACATTTGCATACACACCTGGGACATTTTCAGTCCCACAACCAATTCCCCAGGCTACAATACCTGCTTGATAGTATCTACCCGGTAAACCTTCAATAGGGCAAACCAGTGGTGAACCACCATCGCCCTGGCAAGTGTCCTTATTCTTTTCACCTCCGGCACAAATGAAGCTTTCGTCTAATTTAAAGTAGTTACCAAGAATTGTACGTCGCAGCTGACGTTGACACTTGCCGTGGGGCACAATTGGTAATTCGATTTTTTTTAAAATCACTTGATACTGTCCCTCAGAGCCGAATTTGTCCTTTCCCCAGCCAGTGGCAAAACAACGTGACTTGTCAAAATTCGTGCCAGCATCTGGTAAGCAGATTGGTTGGACATTATCTTCTAATTCAAACGGTTTATGGAGTATTAAAAGCGCTACATCATTATAGAGTGTCTCAGCATTGTAGTCCTCATGGATGATTGACTCAAGGACGTAACGATCTTGATGGGGATATACCTCAGCATTGGTTTGAGTATCCCATTCACCAGCACGTACTATGAGATCTTTGCTGAATTTATTTTTCACACAGTGGGCACCAGTCATTACGACAGTGGGCGTAATCAAGGAACCACCACATTCATATACATTTATGTTACGATCACTCTGTATGTGTAGAATTGCCACCATCCAAGGAAATTCACCGAATTGAGCTTCGTTATCGAGGGCATTGGATATACCAAACATAACACCATACGGATTACGATAGCCACAAATACCATTGGCTACCTTTGGCACAGTTGTTGGCAAAACTGGCGGTTGGATTACCGTAATGCTCTATAAATATGTTAGATATATGAATTAGGCTAAAATTTATAAGGTTTCAATTACCTTTTTTTCTTTATCGCAACATATTTCCAAATACGGACAAGTGTCGGGTAGCTCAAAAGCTCTTATATTTATAATAGCAGCTCCATTGCTGTTTACAGCTTTATCATTACACATGAATCTTGGGACACAAATTCTGCCAAGGCCACATGACTTGTAATTTTCTTCCAATTTTTCATCGATTGGAATTGGAGTTGAAAGTTCGACTTCCTTAGTTGTGTTAGTTTTAAATATGTCGTCAAATACACCATCATCATATTTCCATTGTTTTTGACTAAAAGCCAAGGGTATCAACAAAGCCCATAGTATTGAGAAGCTTTGTTTCATTTTTGCATATAAAGTAAACACAAATACAACACAAATAACACAGCAAAACACTCTTTAATTCACTTTATCAGTAGATTGTTGTTAGATTAATGAATCGGTTGAATTGAGAGACAGATGCAAAGCTCGATTGACTACTTCTCAAAACGTTTCGCATTCAACTGATTTGCAATCATGCTTTTTTAAGCATCAATACTATAATGTTGAAATGTTGTTTGATAACCCTTGGGAAACTTTGTTGCTGATTAATATTATTGTGAGAAAGACCCAATATTAGCATAGTAAATAGGTTTAGATTTCTTATATGATTCAGTGTTTGAAAATAGGAAATACCTTCATATTAAATTTTCATTTATAACAATACAAATGCATTGAAGTAGTTTCCAAATTTGAGTGTATTTTTATACTCTTCTCGCAGCAGTACAATATTATAAGTTTTTCATGAAGTTTGTAACATACAGAAGGGGATATCGGATACCCCATAAGGTATATACATATATTTTTGATCAGTTCGACGAAACGAGTTGATTAAATCCTTTGTATGTGTACTGACTATACCCTAATCATAAGTCAAATCAATAATCAAATCTCTATCAGAGGAGCGTAGGCAAAAACGTTTTCTAGGGGTGCATGAAGAGTATACCAACTTCGGCATAGGCGAAGTTAACCTTCTTGTTACTTGTTACATGTTACTTGTTATTCATATATACCTTTCACTCAAGTATGAACAGGTTTGATCACTTTTCATGCGTCAGAGATCCCATTGAGTATAAATAGAAATACTCGTCGTGACGATTGGAAACGATTAAGCCATGTTCTCCCGATCGTAGGTGCATAAGCATGCTGTGCCCTTAGCAATTAGCTTTCAAGCAGACACGTTTTATTGTTGTACGAAACTGGAATGACAAAATACAAAATTCAATTCATAAGTGTAATTTTTATTGTTAATTTTGTAATAGTCTTCTTCTATATCAAACCAAACGATTACATAATGATTATGTATGGTTAATTATTAACAAAGTTACATTTTTTTTTTTTTTGTTTTGAGAAATTACGCAATAGAACCAAATACTTATATGCAATGTAAGTTTTTGAATGGATAACTTTTGAATTTCTGGAGATATTAAAATGAAACGTCACAAATTGATTTGAAATGTCAAATAACACACTTGGTTATGTACTACGTATGAAATATTGGTGATAAAAGATATGTAAGCTTCAGTGTCATAATGGGATTGACAAACCATGGTTACAATCAAACAAACCATAAAACCACTAAATGAATTTTCACAGTGTACATATATAGTTCTATGTTGACTGTTTGTACTTCATTCCCATCTTATGAAATGTGCTCGCTCATGTGAGCTGCCACTTTGCGTCAAGCAAAAGAATTGAATGGAATGGTAATAGAAGTGGACTCATTGACCCAAGCTGCGATACACGTACTCAGAATGAGAGACGCTTTGGCTGTGAGCAGTAGTTGGAACTCATTAGCTCGGCACTTAAATGTTACCATGTTTGCGCAACGAGTATAAGGAAAAATGTGGATGGAAAACTATGCACGAACTAACGAATAAATGAAAGGACAGAATAAATGAACGAACGGAGAAGGAAGTGTACAACTGCAGAGCTTTACTGAGTCACTGATTGGATGTCCTAGGACAGCAACAACAGAGGAGGAGAAGATCATTCGTCTCACCTATGCATGTACATACATAGCCATACATATACACTTATTTCTACATTCGCACATGTGCATCTATCTTGATTTGATTGTGTTAGTTGGCAACGTCAGCATAATTTCCTGATGCTAAATGCCAAATGCAGAACACAATTGTATGGATATGGCGAGCGAGCACTGACCATCGACCATCAGCAACCAACAATGTCAAAATTGGGCGGTGGGGTAGGGTCACAATAATGTGACGCGCATGAAGAAGAAGTGGTCATTTAACTGGACACACATACACACACAAACACACCTGTTTTTGGGTAATTTATCTTGAAGAATTATTATTTCAAATATTTCGAATGCGGATGCAGCAAAGAGGCAAGAGGACAGTTCCTCATAGTCAGAAGCAACTTGCAACTGGCGAGATAAAGAGAGAAAATGAAAAAGAGAATGATATAGAGAATCACATTCGCATGGAGAAATAAAAGGATTTCAAAATGGTCATTTGATATGAATTATGCGCGTTTATGCAATTACACGCTGCGTCGACCCCTCAAGCCCTATAACCATATGACCAAACAAACCCTTCCATATTCACTCAACCATCAACTCTTTTGCTTGCTCTGCAGGTCCCAATATTTAAAATGCAACTGTTCTGGGTTTGAGTCCAACCTGACTACATTCATTCATTTTGGTTTATGCCAAGCATGTCCCCTACTATACGTATGCCTTCCCATCTCATTATATGTAGTTTCAGCTATTCCGAATATTCGGTGAGCACAACTTGGTAACTTTCGGATGAAAATATGCTATTTGTTTATGGACAGACGATGTCTTTTGCACGCTCATAAAACATTCGGTTGGACTTCATTGTTGAATAATTAAATCAGCTGCTAGTCCAATATATTTCACTTAATTGCAACTAACTCATGATCGCGAATGAAAAATGGCCGCCGCTATTTATCATTTTATGAAAGATGTGCTTATTTTTTAGGTAAAATATGCGTATCATTTTATGATTGTTCCGAGAGTATACAATAATATTAAATCATTCTCCCACTACCACATACTATGTATATACTTATAATATATTCAACTATAGAAGTTTTGGCATCCTAATCATTCATGGGCATATCATTCGAAAAAGACTGTTGACCATTGGGGGGTGAATGTGGGAAAAATCTCTGCATTAAACGTCTCATTACATTAGTTGAAGTGAATCAACTCAATTGTCAGCCACGTGCCACAATTTAGACTAAACTGTATATATAAATAAGATCCTTATGTGCAACAATCTCAATGAATATTAATGAGATGTCATCACTCTTTCGTCAAACTAGCTTCGCCACAACAACACAACAACACAAGTTCACAAACACAAACAGAAAGACAATCTTCCTATCAGACCACAGACAGAGATTCCTAAGGAAGTGTTGCGGTTAGTCTTCTAATTGTTGCCAACAAGAATAAATCAACAAACAACATCCCTTCATCTAAGAGGTAAGAAAATGAAGCAGCCTGATTTTAGTAATTTGTTGTAATAAAACATTTCATCAAAAGTTGCAAAGGTGAAAGATCCTGTCTGATGTTCTCGTACTTAGAATAGAATCCCCCGTAGCCTGAAACTATCATCGCGTGTCAGTTGTTTACACGCATATTATTCAAAGTTTTACTAAGCAGAACCCAGTATCATACAACCCCCCTAAAACCTTGAATATTCATACTCATCCATTTTGTTTTTCCTTCAATTACAATCCGCTTGTTCCTTGGCTCGTTCATCCGTCACCACAAGTCACTCTGCATCAGCGCGTTTTCGACACTCTGTGAGTTTCATTTGACGCGCGATTGAATCCACCAACGGTGTGTGTGTGTGTGTATGAGTATCTCTGAATATAATGATGATGTTCTCACAAGTTTATGTGTAAATATCCGTGATGATAATGATGATGATGTTGATATTCTAAGAATCTTGTTGTTTATTTATTTTGTATTGTTGTTGGTTTTGCCTTCCAGCGGTTTTTTTTTTTTTTTTTTTGGTTTTGGTAAACTTAAACGATTTAATGTCTCCTGACAGATTTCTCACTTCGTCTCACAGTTTAGTTGACGTCTCGACATGTCATAATTTGTTGCTCATTTTATTGTTATTGCAGATAATAGTATGTTAATGAGGTTTGTTTATTTGATTTATGTGCCTTGAAAGAATTTCATTCTTCTACTGACTGATTCGCTTATCACCATAAATGCTCATTACGGGTTTCTTAGAATGATTTGATTTGGATTCCAGCGAAGGAAAATTAAATTTAAGTTAAATTAACTTTAAATAGGATTTTGAAATTATATTCTAGAAAAGAAATTTCATGATAAGTCAGAGAGCTAAGGTTAAGTGTATATTTTTCAAAATTAATATGTTCAAAATACTTTATTAATTTTGTGCCTAACCCACAAATGAAAGATCCAACAAAGTTCAAAGTTCTTTCTATTTATCCGCTCACCGCAAAAAAATCCCGATTGTATATAAAATCTCTTCTAGCAACTTGCCGAAGGAATCCACATTCCATTAATTGAAAAATGTACACAATATCTTTATAAAATCTGAGTGAAAATGAAGGGTTAATCAAACCCATAGTTCTCATTGTATTGTACAATTTTTACCAATTATAAATACCCATTGGGTATTTGATATTTTATTTGTTATTTTTGCAGCTACTTATTAAAAATAAAATGTCCAATAAAATATCAAATTATTAGGAGTTACGCCAGCCGTTGGCCGATCATAAATATAGCATTTTAAATGGGTTTGTATTAAAATTCATGGCTTCAGATGAAAATTAGACAATGTTTTTATTGTTGTTGTCGATTGTCGATTGTTGCTTCTGTTGCTCCTGTTGTAGCTTTTCATTCGACATCAATTTCCGCAAAATTACCGTACTAAATTACCATAACGATGGTGTACAAGGATGCGTTGTTCGTAACCCTACGAGCGTAACGATGAACCAAACCTCCCCCAAAAACTCCCATCTCGGCGTAACAAAGAAACGTAACGAAAAACCGAAAACTAAACGGGAACATATTATGCCAACTTAAAAAGCAAAAAAAGACTTAAGGAGAAGATAAAAAAGATGGAGAGAAGATGAACGCGATGGCAAAGACAAAATGAAAAAGGCAAGGAGAAGACGAAACACCAAGAAAACAAAACGAAAAAAAAAAAACCCAAACATCAGCAATGCGGAATTTAGTTCGGGCAGCTAGATACAAGACATCATATATTGTAACTAACTCACTAACTAACCCACCTGACAATCGGTGGCTCCAAATGGTTACGAGGAGTGTCCCACAGGACTTGTAAATAGTAACAACAACGGCAACACGAACCATGGGGTATGGGAGACAAGTTAAAAAGTTTCCTTTTGTCTTGTGTCTTGTTTCGTTTAATCTTCATGGTATTTCTTTCTATTCTATTTTTCTTTACGTATATTTTACTGAGCAACCATAATCGTTTCTCATTTCAGTCCATAGGGTTTGAGTTCAGATTCTAGTTCTAGTTCGGATTCGGAACCGGTCCGTCCTACCAATTTAGTTTTGAAGGGAATTTCCTTTTAATAGCTTTGCCGCCAGTCGGCAGATAACAAACATTCAGCAAAAGATACAAATATGTAGTTGAGAGATACCTTTGCCAACTTAACTTAACTCAATTCAACTCATCTCGACTCAAAGGATATCTGCGCTAAGACACTCATAGAATGAAAAGGTCAGTTTGTGAGCACAGGTGAGTGACAAAAAGCTCTCTTTGTTGGCATCTTACTGTTGTTGTCACATCCTAGTTGTTGTTGAACCTCGCAGCTAAATTGCTTAATTTGGTGGCGCACTCTTCGTGCCCAATTTTGTTTGTAGAATGTCCTTGCTTTTGTTTTATTGACGGGCGGCTTTTGGCCGTTATCCTTTGGAGGTAATGGTGGGCATGGTTTGCATGGAGTGGGCTCAATTTGATGTTTCGCTCAGGAATGACGATTTCATTTGCATTTTATGATAATTGAACTTCATAAATATGTCACGACAGCATCTTAAAAGTGCCAACGGGCAGAATCCACAACGTTAGCTGCTCGAGATAAATGCGCATTTTAAATTGTGGGTCGACCTACTCGTAGTTGGAGGCGACAAAAATGGATACAACATAATGTAATATTGCTTTGTATTTTATTTGAGAGCATAATTATTTTGAAGCGTGTCATCCAAACATTTGAGATACATTTTTAATGCAAGAAATGCTCTATAAACTTGTTTACAAAGTGGATTAGGTTTGTTATTAAGTACGCATAATATTAAACGATATTTCAAGACAATGGAAAAGAAAGTTGAAGAGAATGAAAGGACCAAAGCAAATAACTTAAAAAAAAAAACGTATTGTAATATTATAATTTAGTTAAACAATGAAGCTGAAAAGGAATCGCACCAATAATTTAGTCAACAGAGGGAAGAAACATTTCCTTTAAAAAACAAAAATTTCATGAAATCAGTTTAAGGTTTACAAGTATTAAGAAGAAGTTAAGAAGAAATAGAGAAAGTACAATAGTATACACATAAAAGAATCATAAATGTATTAAAAATCAATCGCCTAACGGTCTATTAATAGTCCGTCACAAGAAGACACGTGTTTTTTGCTCTCTGCTCGTTTTGTTTCGGTTGTTTTCAAATTTTTTTACATGTTATTATGGAACGAGGTCTCTCTTTATGTTTCAAGAATTTATTTTATTCTACACACAATAGTACATATCCTTCTTGTTATTTTTGTCACTCTAAGTAAAATTCTCATAAATTCAATTCTTAAAGGATGTTCTCTCTTTCTCTCTCTCTGGCATCACGTTAAGGTTTGATTTGCTCCATTGCTACTGGTTCATCTAAATTTCTTGTTTGCGTTCATATTTCGCCAATATCAAGGATAACAAGTACAAAGATACAACCACTCATTATCTTATACAAAGGACACTCAAGAAGACACTGTTTAAGAAAAGAACACGCTGTCACTTCGTTTAATGGCGAATAAATTTCCCTTTCCCGAAAGAAGTTTCATCAACGCAACATTGCGGCGGCAGGACATTGTTGTCTTCATCCTTTCCTTCAAGGATATGAAGGTTCCTATCGTATATGCAACTACAAACAAAACTTGACAAGGATGGTTGGCCGTCTGTTGGTTCCTTATTGTTGTCTTGATCGCCTCAAATTTATTTATTCCGTTAGTTATTTTGCTATTTTGCAATGATTTGAAGTTTCTGCAGCACATCATCATCATTTATCAGCAGCAAAGTCAACAAAAGGACGCACTCTGGCTTCTCTGCTATTGGTCCTGTAAATGAATAAACCAACAACCACTTGACTTGACTTGAGTCAGGGAGCCCGACTCTGGGGCATCGTAAACACGAAATACAGCTCTGAACATTTTCAACATAATTTTTTGTTGCGTTTCATTTTAAGGGATTTTTTTTTTTTTTTTTTTCGACGACAGACAACTCGTCGCAAGTCGTCAATGACAGTTATGAGCTGGGGTTTTCCTTACTCCCTTGCAAACAACATCACTCCTCTTTGTTGCTCGCCCTTTTTTGGATAGTTATGACCAACATTATCGTTTATGTGAGCTCTCAATGTATTTTATGAATATCGGATTTGAAATTGTTGTTATAATTTCTACCAATTTTTGTTTTTTTGTTCTGTTTTTTTTTTATTATTATTGTATTTTTTTGTTTTTGTTTGTCTCTATTTAACGCCAACAAATGACAAAAGTCCATTAAGGATTTGTTGTCGTTACTATTATTATTATTGTTGTATTTGCTGATGTTGTTGTTTTTGTGGAGCGCGTATCTAATTGCATTTTAAAATTGCGACACCATAAAATGTGCTTACGATATAAATAATTATAACGACATTTGTCGCAACAAAAATAATAAAAACACCAGCCACCCAATTCCAACACAATTCCTATACCACAAACTAGAAACAGTCACATCCTATGAGCCACTTTGACTTGACTCCGTCGTTGTCATTGTGTGTCGTATCTTTCTACCTCGCATCCATGCACTCTCTCATTCATGGTTTTACTACAGTATGTATCTCATGGATATATTGCATCAGTGCCTTTGGCTTCAATTTCACCAGTCCGTTGCATGTTCCTTTCACTCCGATTTTCATTCGTTTTCATGCGATTAACGTGAGTCGCATATTTTCAACTAATTTTCTAATTAAAACGGAATTTATGCATTTTCCAGTTCGCCGTACTAAACATTTAGTAAACAGGCGCAAAGTCTCACCGTCTTAGTTGTTTGCAACTGATGATTTTGTAATGAAATTCTATATAAGGAATGAGACGAAAAAATGCTTCTTCAATTACTTTAACAGCAAAAAAAAAACTTGAATGAAATCAATGTGAATCGGATTTAAATACATATGTACATAGTTTTTCGAGTGTCTTGTGAAGAATTTGGAAACACAATACATACTTAAGACCGTCGTCGACGCCGTCCTAGGCCATGCCGGGGGCCCATGGGCACTCAAGAATTTGGAGGACCTTTTGGAAGGAAAAGAATGTGAATGATACAAATATTTTTCTGCTATGATCTTATATTTGCTATGGTTAACTGATACAAATCAACTAAGTATGTTATTAATCAAATAAATATGCTGCTGGTTTAGATTGGTTACGATTTCTGTTGAGCAAAATCTTCTAAATATTATATACTCAAAATCTATTTCACATAATTTACAAATGAGTTAATTACTTGTTTTTGCAACTCTCTCTCTCTCTCTTCACCATATGTGGTAACCATTAAGCAAGGGAATATTCTTGTAGCAACTTCAACATTTGGAAAAGTTCTTCTCAAAGTTTTGGTGCAACCATAACCATGGGGTATAGTGCAATTCTGTAAACTAAAGCTTGTTTTATTCATAATTTCCAACAAAAAATTCCATATGTCCGTTAAAAGAATATCTCACTATTCCCACGTCAAGCAAGACCTCTTAAAACCAAAAATTTCACTTCTACATTAAATCTTTTAAGTACATTTTCCCAATAATTGGCTCCTGCGTTATAATGGGACATCAACTCGCTATCAGGTCGTCAAGTACTTTTGCTTCTTGCGACTTCATTTATAATAAATTACCTTGCTGTAAACTGCTCCCATTAATAAGTTAATTATTTGCTTCCAATTTTTATGACCATTCGCTGAACTCAAATTATGTCAGTAGTATTAAAGAGACGGCAGCAGTAATAGTACTCAGATTTAACCGTCGGTGAATAAAGGAGCCATTTTCATTTTAAAGACTCACCATTTGCAAATTTACGAATGATAATGATTGTAGTCAAATTTCTAGATTTGTCTACCGCTTAAATCTGGAAAACTTGTAGAAATTTCGGAGATGTCATAACTTTCATTTGAAGAAACTCTGACTCTTTTCGAATCGAAATATCGCTTAATTCTTCCATTAAAATTTCATCACAGTACGTACCTGGATCAGAATCAGGATCACAGTAGCTTGAAGAGGAAGGTTTACCATCTGATGTGTTTGTCAGTTATTTTTTCTTGTGATATGCAAAAGTATTTTAATCATGAGGTAACGAGGGTGAAATCCCCATATTTGTTTCTTGTTCAACCTTAGAAAATGGGCCAATTGCGAGTCAGACTCGTACACGGAGTGTTTCGTAACAGATTCGGGTTTGTATAGGAGGCACTCCTCCTAGTGGTCCGATTTGACTAATTCCAACAAATATACCGCGCCTATATCAGAAACTTATATTGTCTAATTTTCAGTTCGATAAAACAAAAAACAAAAAGTTTTTCTAATAAGAACCCTTTTAATGGTGGGTTTGTATGGGAGGTACCCTCCCTAGTGGTCCGATCAAAGTGAAATTTCGACAAATTTCTGATGTATAGCCACCATCCATCCGAGATCGTGGGATTACTGGATCGTATAGCTACCATACAAACCAAAATGTTTCTTGTATGGGGACCCCTTTAAGTTTTTGAAAATATTTTAGTTTTAATATTTGTTGCTGATGCCCGGATAGAACTACACATTCTGTAATAAGTCTCTAGCTATTGCGGTTTATGAGATATGACCCGAGGACGGACGGACAACCAAGTCTCTTCAATAGGGAACCCTTTGGGCCCGGAACCCTAAAAATGAAGTAAGCCTGGGAAGTTATTCGATTACTTCTTTTTAGTTGTAACTTTTTCTTCATTTTTGTGAACTACTTAAATATATGTATTCTTTTTAAAATAATAAAATGATATACTCGTACATAGTATAAACGAAGCGAAAATGTCAAAACAACTATGACCACGCTCCAATTAAACACGTGTAATTACAGCTGTGATATTCAAATAAAACTCATTTGAAATATCAATGTGAATGAGTGTATTTTGTATTCTGTTTCTGTAATAATAGAGTTGGTGATTCTCTAACGAAATATTTGCGCTCTCTTCTCTTGGATAATAAGAGCAAAAAACATTAACAACTACAACACAAAAGTAACAAAGCATAAACAATGAAAAAGCGAACGAAAATTGATGTATGTATATGATTTTGCGAAACCAATAACAACAACAACAACAACAATATTGAGAGCGATCACAATTTCATGAAAAAATTGTCCAGTCTATGTAGGCTACATACTCCTGTTGTATCATTGTATCATGGTATAGAGAATAGAAATTTCTAGATAGAAATATGTATACATTGATGACGCTGACAGAGCGGCGCCAATCGACGACATTTACGTTGTTGTCCGACAAACGCTGTTACCGTGGAGCCAGTCAACGATGAAAGCAGTGATAATTCAACATTCACAGTGCACACAATGTAAGCGGTAAAGACGGCATAGACCTTCGATCATGGACAGGTGGACTAATATTCAAAAAATAATGCATATGATGAACTTAGCTCAAAATTGTGCTGTGCCACAGACTATGAGTATTGTTGTTTAGAGTGGGAAAATCGCTCAGGAAATACTGCATCTCTCTGTGAGGTTGTGATGGCGTTTTTTGCCATTTGTTGAGTGCGGGATGTGAGAAACCTCAAAATTGTTGTTGCTGAGAGTAAACACAAAAAAAAAAAAAAAAACATCAAAGAAGAATAAACGATAATTGTTTAGTTAGTGGTTTTCATTGCCTTTGTTGTACATGCCTTTGTTTGAGCAATAAACAACAGTTTCGCTCAATACCATTTTATAATTGAGCGCGTTGAGTGAATATGAGTACCAATGAGACTAAAATATCTCTTTTAGTTGTGAAAAGCTAAAACAGATCAGAAAAGAAGCAATTTTTTATGCACCAAATTGCAATTGCAACAGCATCAACGCGTCATCTATATAAAATGTGGTTAATTGTTGGAGGATGAAGAACCGCAATACATAATATATAAATTAAGAAAATCTTCCGCGATGTGTCTTCTTTCAAAAGTGTTAACAAAATATTTTACTATAATTTCCAATATGAATTTAAACGAAAAATATGAAAAAACTAACATACAAAAAAGTGTAAATTAATTTGATTTAATGACCAAACCAAATTAAAAAAATTTACTCAATTATGATCATTGCTTTTATTTGGTTTGCGTTGATGAAGACATTTTGATTTTTTGGGAAAAATCAAATTCAAATTAACACAAAACGCAGACAATTTGGCCAATAATGGAAAATTGTGAACAACATCAAACAAACATTTGGGAATACAAACAAAGCAAATATTCATTTAAAACCAACAACACCGAACAAACTCAACTATGTTCCAAAGGAAATAGAAATGAGTTTGGGTCCTGCATCCATTGATAGCGATACAAACATGCCAGCATCGAATCGAGTAATCCAGAAAATACACAAATAGCAGACGAATGAAGTATCTACATACACACCATGTGTAAGTTCCCCCCAGGAAACTATGACAACTAAAATTTAAGATCTAATCAAGTGACCAACGTAATCACTTTTGCAGCCACGTTACCACGTTAGCCAAAGGCCGATAGATGGAGTGTATATGAGACCCAACGGCTACAATATGCGTGGCATACATATATCAGACGTAGATTCGCTTGTTTCATTTCGATGCCATTTGAAATGGATAGAGCTACTACTATTCTACAACACAGTCACTGGACAATCATAAAAATTAGAATTGATATCGAATGAAGCGCATACTGTGGAGATTTTAATTGCCCGACAGACAGACAGATAGTCACACAGACAAATGGACAAACGAAACAAAATGTAAGGAAGATTTTACATTGCAATGCAAGTAGGTAAATTTGTGTGTGATGCTTCAACCGTTGAGTCGTTTCGGTCGACCAGCCAACAGGCACGGCTTGTCAACACAATTGTGAAACATGTGTGGCTTCACTCATCAACTCATCCTTTTGTTATCCACCCATTTAGATACAATACTACAAACAAATCTACTGCCTCCATGGAATTGTTTCGTGGGCGAACAGCAATCAACCACAGCGGACACATCAACAACTCGTGCGCCGCCAAAAGCTTGTTCTAATCCAATCAAATTTCAAATTGCGGTTGTTTCACAATTGGTCACACTCACAGCCAGGAGCCATCGATATGGCGGCTTTTGTCTTCTCACAGTTTATGAGGTGAATTTTGTGGCGATTGTGATACCGATTCCTGTGGACAGACACAATTAAAGTTTGTTGGATGCAAAAATAATTTCATAATTTGGAATACGATATAAAATCTCTTCTTTATCTGTTTTTTTAGTTATACCTAAAATTTGTTGCATAATGTCCGACTGTGGAAATGTTTAAGCGTGTCTATAAGAAGGCGGCGTCTCTATCGGCTATGAGAAAAGTAAAACGCATCAGGAAAATAAAAAAAACAACTGGGTATTGCATCACATCAGTGCCACACTTTGATGAATGGAAATCTGCAGCAGGTGAGAATGTCATGATCCAGTAGAAAACATCATTAATATTTGCTCTGATTTAGTAGGAAACGTATAAAAAATATAAGTAAGTATGAGTATCGAATATTATCATCATTAATAAAACACTCAATTTCCATAGACCGAGACTAACTTATTTGGCATTCAATGCACATTATCGTCTTCGTATTATTTGCTAATACAAACGAATGTGGAACCATTACGTTGGCAATAATTGAACCTGAGTTGGTCACTCGAAAGATCGACTTACTCGTACAAGGACTGACATAGCATGCGAAGGTGACAATTGGAAGCCATAAAATAAATGCTATTTACTGATGAGTCATCAACATAATTTTTACGATTTGCCATTCGATGAATAAACAAATGAACTACAAACTCCAATGATATGAGGTCAGCTTCTTCCATACGGTCTTTTGGTCCTTTATTTTTTCTTTTTCTTTGTTGGTTATGTCACGCAAGCATTTACCATGCATTGACTTTTTATGGCAACCGAATAAGAAAAAATGGGAAATCCGAGGAATAGAATACAAACAACAAATAATGCAAAATCATTTTAACTCGAAAAGAAAAGAAAATGGATCAGAAAAAAGGAATGGTATGGAAGCAACCCAAATGAAACAAATGCTAACCAAGTGTCATAAAAATCCGTACAGCATGAAATTCTCATCATCAAGTAACTCTTGTGACCACAATCTATTATTGTACAACATTCCGTTAAGCAACTCCAAGCCAACGACGCAAGTAAGGCGCCAGAACGAATTCATGGACACTTCGTCGAAGTGACCCAACCAAATATTAGATCCTTGAGCTCTGTTGAGAACAATCGCGCGTGACTAACGTAATCAGCTCACGTAACAGCGTATTTAGGAGATGAAATCACCATATTTCTCCATGCATAAATACCAAGAGAATTTGGAGAATTGATGCCCAAAGGAATTCGAATATTAATGAAAGCGATTTTGTGGATCTTTAACATGCGATAGTGTTTTTTGGTTTATCAGTACTCAAATATTATGCATTAGAGAAATCTAAAGCATAACAAGACAGAACCGAAGCTTAAACCTCTTTCTTTTTATATGTATTTACTTATATTGATTTAATTGTCTTTATCAATTATTATAGGCTGCTGAAAAATAAAACAACAATTATGATTATTGAGTGCATTTTTAATGGCTGCTATCTCTTTCAGTAGTCTGAATGCTACTAATTTCAGCTCTGAAGCTCTAAAACTGAGCACATCGGTTTCCTCATCACGCTGAACATTATGCAGTGAGTAGTATTGTAAGTTTGTAACATACAGAAGGAGATCCCATAATGTATTTATATAAATTCTTGATCAACTCGTCAACTTGTATAACTATAATAGTTTCTCCGTTTTTCATCTAGAGAGCTGAGATTTTGCAAGAAGCTTTCTTTCCAGACGCTGTACGTTTGTCTCAATCTGCCGAGTCGGACAAATATGTACATATTCAAATTCAACTTCCTATTAGAAAACCATTTTGTTTTTTGTGTTATCGAACTCAGCATAAGTATCTGGCTCATATTTACTAACTATGTAAGTTTCAAGACGCTGGGATTACTCGATTGTATAGCTTCCATACTAATATTTCAGTCTCAATGTAAGAATGCAGTATGATTACAGACTCTACCCTTAGTACTTGTAATTGAAATATGTAATGAAATATTTCTGTATGCTAAAACACAGGAGCTTAGGAAAAAACGGAGCTCTTAATGAGATTAAAGCAAAGTTTATTATACAATGCAATGCAAGAAATATTTTCCATTAAAATTCATAAATATGTATATTTTTATTTCAAGCTGAGTGCTGTTGATCTTATTGTGTCCTTATTCGACTATAATGATGAAAAGTCAACAAAGTTTATTTTATATATTGTTTCTTTTTTGAATCTACAGTTGAGATTAATATTGAAGTTGAGTTTATCATAGAGACTCGGAGATTTTATTGTATTGTCTTTGCCTATTTTAATATGACACTCTTGTCTTTTGTAGGTGACGAACTCAATTTATTAGTAAGTGTCACTTTGGTTTCAGTGCTACTATAAGTTTTGCACATATATAATCGTGGTTGAGTTCGACGACGTGTAAATGGGTAATAGGCCACACCTGATTCTAATATAGTTTTATATTCGATATCCTTAGATGTTTCCAGGTCTAGCGTTTTATTGCTTCCACTTAAATACGATACTCTACGCAAATTATCATTTAGTTCGGGAACTTTAGGCTGTCCACTTAATTTATTATTTAATAGACCGACGACAGAGAAGCCGCCAAGTTCCATTGCACCAGATTGATTGTTTATGAGGCAGGTTTTTTCCAGTGGAACCTTAGACGGACTCATCCTTTTAGTAGTCATGTATTCTATATCCTTAGTTCCCTCATAACGTATCATGGCTTTATTGTTATCGTTCAATTTTCATTTTAAATGATTCAATTTAGGCATTCTCACGCACTCGGCTTCACAAATTTTTTGCCACCGAACAAATTCACTTTTGGTGCCATTTTTATTAGAAACACATTTAATGGGTAAAGATGTCTCTTGTCTGCCATGTTTCAACCGCAGTCCAATTCTTGTTGACGTAGTTCCCATCATGTACGGTTTGGTTAGTTCTACGACACCAATAATCTCAGCAATCCGATAGACTTGTATGGAGTTATGGGTTCCAATGTATGCACGAACGAAACATTTTAACACTGTTTCCAGGAAAATTGGCATCATGAACAGTTGCAATTTTGTACGCGATATGCACAAATTGTTGATTTCCTCTAAAGTACTCACTCTTTTTATGATTTTTGGAATGAGTGGAAGAGTGGTGTCAGTTTTGCTACTAATATTACTATGCATTACTTTGCAAACAGCGCTTACAAGTTCTTTAATTTCTTGTGTATTATTTTGATCAGCAACTAAATGAACAAATTCATGAGTTAGATAAAATTATTTAAACAAGTTGATATTCCCTTACCCTTCCGATATTTCGCATTTTGTTTAGTGAATAGCTGCTCCATTTCCCGTTTCCGCACACTATTATTTGCTGAATTCGATACATGCATCAGGCGCTGCTGGCTGATTGTCGTAGTGTCAGCTTTAACATGCCTAACGTAGTTTACCTTGTCATCATCACCAGCATCAGTCAATTGAGTGCGGTTTTCCGTTGCGGGTTGTATGATCTTTTCCTTATTATTACCTTTCCAATAGTTTTCTTTGTTGCAATCAATTGTGTAAAATGGTTCTGGCACCGCTGGGTCACAACATTTTTTTGGCTTTTTTAATTCTACGCCATTAGAGAACATTATTGTGTTTAAAATTAAATGCTACTTTTTTACTACTCTACCATTAGTTTTATACGCAGAAAAGCACCAGTGCTGACTTTTGTAAAGATGGCAGGAAATAAGCAGTGATGGCAAACACTTGCGAATATCGGAAGTTAGTTTATTTATACAGGCAGATCCTTAAAATAGAAATGCACGTCATGCGTTGTCGCGTGCGCGTGTTAATGAAACACCTAAAACATCTCTGCCGTCGAAGTGTGAATGATCAAATAATTGCGATATAACTTTAAATAGAATACCCTTTTCACAGTAGAGCATAACCTGCTTAAATATGCAAGCAGCTCAAAAGTGAACAATAACAACAGGTATTTTCCCTGAAATGAAATTAAGGTATTGTTGTTGGTTTTTGATTTCTAACTCAGTAGAAGACATTTTTCAAACACATTCTGCACTCAGACTCAGACAGAGGTCTGTTGAAAGTGTTGCCAGTGCTGCCAAGATTTCGCAATAGCTGCCTGTTTTTGTTTTTTTCTTCCTTTTTGTTGCGCGTAAACACAAAACAGCTGATGTTGATTTCAGTCAATTTGAAATTGTAAAATTTGTGTTAAATTTTATTAGCATGAATAAAAAATAGAGTTGCAAGAACTATTTGCACACATGCTAATAGTGTACTTTTCACTAATTTTAAGTTTGAACTTATCGCAACATGCACGTACGCTCCACGTTTATGTATAACCCAAACAAAAGACAACGCAACATCGACAACGAACGCACCTGAACGCTCACAGCAAGTCGCCTATTAAATGAAGTTAAACGTTTCAATAAATATATTTTTAAGCATGGAAAAATGCCACTTTTTGAGGAATAACAACTCAGTGAAACATAAAATTTGTGGAAAGTACATTAAGATTACTTAGAATTGTTTTGTGCCATTATCAGCTAATTAATAAAAAAAGAGGAGATCGGTCGAACATGACCACGGAAATAACATAAAAATTGGTAACAATGGGCAAAAATTTTAGCAGCGCTCCGCAGACCATTCAGTTACAGGACTTTAACCTTCGCTTAACACTTGTAGCCTTTTTACATAGGCGCTGGATCAAGTACCTTGAGTGAGATTCAGGGTTCGATTGTTCCTGCGCTACTTTATGTCTTATTTTTTTATGATCTTCTCTGATTCGATGGATCTATTTAATACTCGTAATTCGTATGTGGGGATGTATTTATATAATGAATTATAATATGTAAGCTCCGGTGAACCGATGATAATGTTGTGTTTTATTTTTAATTTTCTTGAAAATATGAATTATTTTATGATTATTATTGATATAAATAATTTTTATAAATTAAAACTCATGCACTTCTAGAAAGTAGATATTCTAAGAAGTATTTTAATACCAAATCAACTCGATCAAGTTCTTAAGTTCTCGTCCACCTTTTAATACTGACACAAATGTCACTAGAATATTATTTTTATTTTTTAAAATATGTACATGTGTGTGTATTTTACTTTCTTTATGAATTGATAACATATGCTGCGACCGATTTTTTTTTATTAAATTCATAAATGCGCCCGAATCTCCCATTTTTGTTAGTTTTTACACTTTACTTTTTATCTACACAAAAAGTGGCAAATTTATTAAAAAAGAAAATATCACAATACAAAATTTGCGCTTCATTTTTTTACTTTTGCGCTGCATAATGAAAGTTTTCAACATCAATGAAAATTTGCATACAAATTTTGTATTTCAACATTTATATTAGAAGACCGAAAGTTCAATATTGATTCAAAATATCATGTAAAGCGTAGTTGGAGTAAAGTAGATTTCTATGAAAATTATGCAAATTAGAGCAAAATACAATATTTTGGAATAAACGTCACAAGTACGAAATATGGCAAACTAAAGGATGAGAAGTATATAAATATTTATAGATTGGCAAGAAAATGAAATGTACTCGTATATGAGTGTATAACGAATCACAATTGCACATACAAAACTCGACTATATTGTGTTAACATTCTATTTACATTCTTAAGATTGAAATGCGCGCAAACATTTTACATTCACAAAGACATTTATTGAAATATCTGACTAAAATTTTATAACGTCAGTATATATTTGAACATTTTGCTAAATTATATTAAAATTTAATTAGATGCATTTAGTATGTTTAATGGAGATGAATTCAAGAGAATATTAACTTTATTCTTTTGGGAAAAATGGTACTTGTGGCTTAATAAGCATCTTCAAAGATCTCATAATAGATTATGTATCTGAGGCATTATATCTCAGCTATCAAATCTTTTGCCTTGTTCTTTTTGAAATAATTTATGAATGGCTTCAGTAAATATGAACGAAAAAAAAATAAAAAACGAAATCTTAAGTAAATCCAGTTTGGACAATCTGAAACTAAACAGAAAGTAGATAAAGAAAACAAAAATGGAAAAGGAGCAGAAATGTAAAGAGACAAAAGTAGAAAACATCACGCATAAGTTTCATTTTATTTTGATTTTTACGACCGAACGAGAGTCGAACTCATGTCCCACCTGGATCAAATTGAACCTAAGAAACAGCTATAGCAAAATCAACAGCAACAAGAACAAGAACAATGACAACAAGATACCAAAATACACATGAATATAAAGAAAATGCCTATTTACGAGTTCAAATATTGGTGGACACATGGTAATCATATATTTTGGTCATATCTGTGGCCCATAAAACCAGTGTCCTTATGTGCCTGTCAATGAGTTGCTTCATGACATTTACTTTTTTCCATGCTAAAGCTGTTGCTGTTATTACAATATATTTGTTGTCCTTGCGGCCAGACCAATGTCTTCTCACAACATTTTGTATTACGATGATTTCGATTATGTCGTGTGCGGGTCATCTCAGAATCCGGAGCGGTGGAGGTGGGGGCGAATAAGGCGAGGATTGCGTGCAGATGGAAAATATTTTAGTGCCCATTTAATGTCCAATCTAAGATGAGCTCGTAACTTTTGATCGAACGAATGGACAAACAGTTGGACAGACGAATATTGGGTCGTTAAACTTGGAATGGGTTCTCGGATGGGGTGGTTTTGGTATGCTACGATATGGCTTGGTTAGGTCTTAGATGCTTAAGTTTAGTTTTGTTATCTAGCTGGCTATAGGTCGTGGAAAAAGAAGGGTTGGGTCGAATGCTCATGGGATAATTCTTTAATTTTCTGCGGTTGAGATACGCTCTGAGTGATAAGCAGAAGTTATTTGCCACCTACGATTTAGATATTTTATGATTCCAACTACATATTTACTATGCTGGGTTACCATTTTGATTAGTTTTTTTTTTTTTGCTTTGGTTGAAAGAACACTGCTTACCGATTCTGTTATTCCCGTAGAATGATATAATAAATTTCATATAATAATATATAGAGGTACATTTAATTAAAAATATATTACATTCATTTTTCCAAAAATTTCAAAAAAGTTAAACAAATATTGTAATTTTTTGTTGTTTAATTTTTCAGGCTCATAAAAACTTATTGTGCGCACAAATTTGTCGACAACTTTGCCGTGTGCCTCTAGTTGCCTCTGGACGCATGAATAAGCAAAAAAAAAAAAGTGAGCCAAATTTTCCACATGTAGAAATAAGGTGAAGCTACCATATACACGTGTATTCAAATGTTCGTGTTACGCGTAATCTCCTTACACAAAAAAAAATATACCTATAATAAAAAACATATTGTTTCAGCCATACCCACCTAACATAACCTCCTTTCAATAAAGTATGCTCATGTTACAGACGCTTCCATCATTATGAGAAGCAACAACCTTCTTCTCAAAAGTAACTACTTTCATCTGTTGTTAGTTAGTTGGTAAAAGTAAAAGTTCACGTGATGATACAACTCCAAGAGGTTACACAAAGGTGTGCAAGGTGTGCGAAAAGCCAAAATGTCATTTTGTGTTAGCGGAAATGTAAAATAGGTTCAAAGGCTGCCCCATGCAATAAGTTTTTGCCAAGCTATGCTACTACATGCCACAATAGCCCACCCCAGTGGTTGTGCTTCTGGAAAGCATGCCTCAAAGACTCGTCTCGTTAAAAATTAAAATCGTACTCACCCCGAAACTTACACTTCGCAGCATACATCGCTCTCGGAGGCTATCCTCAGTCCCATTTTTGGCAGCAGCCCCAAAGAAGCCGCGCAGCTTTTGTGGTTGTTAGCGGCGATTTAAGCGCGTGAAACATGCAACACTTGCGCTTCGCATAACTTTTGACTTTTTAGCCTCATAAACTAGTTTTATATGTGACGCCCCAGAGATAGAACTGTTTCTGAGCACAGTATGAGGTGTAACGGGAAGAACGGGCCAGTAAAGCGGATTCTGTTTTGTTTGAGATATATCTATGCGTATATAAAGTTTATATCATTCAAAGTAATGTGTGGGGTTTGATGTGTACTACTTATGTGGTGCCTTTCTATTGTATTTAGATAAAGTTATTTTGTTTAGCTTCATAAAAGTTGACTTAAGTTGCATCCTACTTTGTACTAAATGTTGTATTCACTTACTAATATTATCTCCTTATGTGTGATAGTATGATACTTATAATTCGTTAATAATTAATTTGTTACAATCAATCTAGTATTTTGAAATATTGCCATCTTCTAATCTAAGTATCCTTTTAAGAGCATATAAAAAAATGTTAGTGTGCCTCACCCTCACAAGCACAATAAAAATAATTATTGATGATTACTTTTGTATTTCTATTATACCTATGTACTATGTCAATCCATAAGATATGTTTTATTTTGCAACAGAAAATCTAACTTGGATTCGTTGTGTGAACACGTTTTTGATTTGGCGATTAGTTGCAATTGTTTACGGTTTTGGATTTGAGATTTGTTCCCTCGTTTGTGTTTCTCTCTGGCAAAATTGCTCGCCTGATGTAAGTTATTGCAAAGTGGCGTGGCTAGTGGCCAGCGCGAGACCTCCAATTGGAGAGGAATGGGACACAAAGGTACGGGAGACTTTAGTCTACAGTTTTGTATTTTGCTTTTCTTTCATAGACTTTATCCACATTGTAAAGTAGTAAAGACATTATGTTGATGTCCCCTTTTGCAACGTGTGTGTGTGTGTGTGTGTGTGAATTTGGGTGTATCTTCGTATCGCTTTGGGACATCAGTATCGGGTAAGATGTGATAATATCCCTGAAATTATTTTCAGTTACATCGCAGCCATTGCTGCCGCTGCCGCTGCCTGTTGTCCTTTGGCTAAGTGTCATGTTTGCCTTTTGTTGTTTTATGATTATTGTTTTGGTGTTTTTGCTGTTATTTTTGGTCGTGTTTAGACAAACTCAGCCTGTTCCAAACGCTGTCCGCCATTATACATTAATGGAAGATGGACACATTCATTCAGACGTTCGTTCGTTCACATGTGTCCAATATATCCGGTGTACTTTTTTCGTTTAGGTTCGGGTTTTAGTAAAGTTATTACAGTTGCACTAGTATGAGAACGACGAGACATCCAACGATGGAGAAGCTAGGAGGTTAAGGGTTTGCAATTGCAATTACCACGTTTGCGTGTGAGATTTCCGTATATTGGCTCTCCAAATAAATGGCTTCACTAACGATTGTAACCGTTGTTTCTAATGGCTTCTGTTATTCCAATTTTACGGATTTGTTTTATTTGCAAATAATTTTTGGGGACATTATATTAAGATATTTTTGTATCATATCAAAATACTTAATCTGTTGATAGAACTGACCAGTTGGTGAGTTAAAAGAAAAAGATATCGCACATGCATTAAGAAATCTACGGAAATCAAAATCGATTACATACTTTTTTAACACCTTTTCATTCGATAGCCTATTAAAATTTTCCAATTGAAAGCACGCATTCTCACTCTCGCATCTTAAAACACTCACAAATTTATTGTTAATATAAAAAAAAGGATTCACGCATTCAGAAACAAATACCCACGTATGTTGCAAGCAACAAGATCTTCTTTTGACCAATCGATAGATAAAAGATACTTACCTTGCTAAAAGCGAATGTTTGCGCCACTCATAAACATATCGAATCAGACATTTTCAATATCGAAAAATAATCTCAAAAAGGAAATGGCATATTTAGAGGCGGCAAAGGATTGTGTTGGTTTAACTTATAACTAAAAACGAAAGGACATTGCCCATACCCAACACTATCTTGCATTGGTACCATCTTCAAAACTCATTGCTCTTTAAACTATTGTAAATGGTGAGAGGTGAAAGGAGAGCGCGAGCAACTTGAGATTGTGTGTAGCTCCCAATGCGCGAAGTCTGTAAAGCGCTTCAGGCTCTTTTAGTGTTTATTGTCTGAGATTAGTTTGTTTATTGTAATCCTTGTAATAAATTTGAAGAAGTTCCTTCTTCTTTTTCATTTTGTAAACTCCAATGAGCCAACAAAAACGGTATCAAAGGAGACAGTAAGGAAGTAAGTTTCCTATATTAATTTAATGCTTTCTACTTTAACCCCATGGCGTTTTTTGTTAAAAATGTTCGATTTGATTCAAGATAATAATTGCCACGCATAGTTTATTTTCTGTTGATAATGTGATTTGTTTTTAATATATTTAATAGCAAGATTTGGATATTATTTCATAAAAGTTTCTATATACGAGTATATAGAACAAGAACATAATATGTATAGGGGTTTTTAACAGGGACGTAAAGCAAGATCGACCGAAAATATTGCATCCGGAAATGTTGATTACACGACGTTCGCAACAGCCAGAATATGGCGAATTTTGCAACTACAATATTTGAAATTTAGTTAACGAAGCAACTGAAGTCCATGCGAAGCGCAGAATATTCTCAGGTTGAGTCCTCGAGCACATCGCCGTTAATTCACATTTTGCCGACAAAATCATCTTCAGCGACGATGCGTATTTTTGGATCAACGGATTTGTTAATATATATAAATAAAAATAAACAACACTGAAGGTTTTTGGGGACCTAGAATCCACAGCAGATTTTGGAAGTATCTTTACACTCGGAAAAAGTAACTGTGTGGCGTGGAATGTGTGCCGGCGGTATCATTGGTCCGTACTTATACGAGAATGTGGATATCCAGGCATTGACGGTCAATGGTCGGCCGATACAGAAGACATACTTTTTCAACAAGACAATGCAACATGTCACACCAGTCACGAAAAAATGGATGTTGCGTGAACACTTTCCGGATCGATTGATCTCAGTAAACGGTAATGTCAATTGTCAAGCATGGATGAAGACTTGACCAAAGAGGAACGGAATAAATTCGTTGTTAACATGATAAGATACGTACTTACTTGTATAATGTGTCTCACTTCAATAATTCTAATTTTTCTGCAAAATACTTCCTCCAACTAAAATAGACGAGCAATGCGAAGTAGTGCTGGAAAACTATCTTCTAACAGACTTAAATACTTTCGAGGCATGGAGGCTTAAATTGACATCTTATAGTTGATTTATTTAAATCACCAAATTTGATTTGTAAAATACTCGTTGACAAAAATGTAACCTTCTTTAAATAAGTTAAAGATCTGATTAGATAAGATAATTTTCAATTAACTATGAACTTTATCTGATTAAGTCTTGTTCTGTTTATAGGCACTTTAAATGTCGTAACAGTCTGTAAAACTGTTGAGCGCTGACGATTTCGCAATACTGAAACCTTTTACATAAACCAAATTTCAAAAAGATTAAATTTGAAGCAATCAAGTTAAGTCCAAATCAGAAATTATACGCAACGGTCAGGACGATTGCCAACATAAAAGACTCAAGCAATAAAACAAAACGACAACTGAACAACAGACGCAGATAAAGGATTTCACACTTCAGATTCACATTCATTCATTCACTCACTCACTGACTCAATTGCTCACTGGATTGCTCATCAAGTTTCCATGCCAGGACGAGTAAATGAATCTGAATTTGTGCGTCTATGTCCTTTTGCTCGGCACGCATTACAAACGAATTACGAGACTCGTTCGGCAATTGCAGTTCATTGTTATTTAATATGTCCAACCGACCAGTAATGCCCAGGATGTACCATGTCCTGCGATACCGACCATTGCAATGCTACGTCAGTCCATTCGAGTCCAGTCCAGACCAGACCAGGATGAAATTATACTTTATGCAGCTTCAGCGTATCTCACAACAATACGAGCAATGCCAGTCAGGACACACTGCGAACAAGGATATGGACGACTCAACGACAACGAGAACGACACTGATTGCGATATAAACGATTGTCAACGTATCCAAGTGGATTATTACCTCATGCCAATTATCATATCAGCCACACATACTCAGTCGCACTTGTATCAAGGCTCGCCCATGAGGACATGCTTGCATATACAATACAATACAATATAGTAAGGATATCACTGAAACATCGGACATATAGGCTGACAAGTGGCGTACACATGAAAATATTATGCAATTGCCACCAAATGCCGCCACCATCGTCATCATCATCATCATCAACTAAAGTACAGCTCCTCCTTCACACTTGCTCCTGCACATATGGAGACACAGAATGCCATACTCTGTGTGGGTGTGTCAATATTGGATAGGCGTCGTTTATATGCAAAATACCATGGACTCTATATACAAGTTTAAATGGATTTTGATTGTTTATGACGATTCACAACGAGACGAGCAATCATTGTCTGTTGGGCAAGACCCATTGCTATTATTGTTGCCTACCTACCCTTAATGTTGCATCTCTTATCCTATGTACAACAATAATAATTTGGCATTTAAATAATAACATTGAAGCCTCATCATCATCATCATCATCATCACCCACTCTCATCAACAGATTCATTGACAATAAGTGTTAAAATTTGCTTATTTTAAGCCAATACACTTCCGTACTAGAACTCTGAGTGGATACTCTGATTGGATACTCTGATGGTGTTTCTATCAAATTTGCATAATTTGTTTCTCTTAGTCAACTGATTCGTTGCAATTGTTGACTCAATTGCCATTTATTGGCATTAAAAATATTTTATATTTGTTGTCTTATCAACAAGGCAAATTCATTATGATGAAAAAGTTTTAGAGATCTTGAAATACTTTTGATTTAGAGTAACTTTAGTTTAGATCCAACTATATAATTTTACTGAATTCTAAGTTTTCTGGAATTTTGTTTGAATCAGAAAATTAAAGAGTATTTAAAACAAACGACTGCAATTTACTGCTACCTAAATTATACTTGTATAATAATAATAACTTTTGGTTTTATAACTGATTTTCAACTGATTAGCGTCACTTAACTTGGCTACTTAAATAGCGCAAACGAGCTACTACTGTACTCGTATAGTTCTAAAGCTTCAAAGTGCACAAAAATGAGTCTTTGGATAATAAATTTCCATTAATTTGCAACTAAAACCACTCGAAACATTTTGTCCATTTTGATTTCGCAGCGAAACATTTTTTGAGGCAAAATAAAGCAAAATGGGAACAACATTTGTTGCAATAACAACATCCAGTGAAATAGTAATAATAGCAACAATGAAGTGTTACATTTGAATGTCGCTTACGCGGTTTCGTATTTGGCGGAATTCATGTTCGGTCCGAGTTTACAGCCGCAGGTACTTCTAATCTCATGTTCAGCATTATAAATTGTTGCGTACTTAATTTTGACCAAAATAATAACACGAGTAATTAATTTAATATGCCATAGACATACATGCTACTCTATATTTGTTATAGTTGTTATTGTATATATCGCATCTGCGGCAAGGCTGCCACTTAGGCAAGTATTCATTCATACTATTATATATGTATAAAGAGAAGAGTAGCAAGGACTCACTTACCCAAAATGAGCACTCAAATAGCAACAAAAGCAATAGCGATACTTTAGAACAAATGAACTAATGTTCATTGCAATTGTCGCGTAAATTACGAATGCGTAATGTATCTGAATAGTATGTATCTGTATCTGTATCTGTATCAGTATCTTTGTATCTGCAATTGTGCGTCATTAATTCATACAGTTCCAGCTGCAACTCGAACTGAACTCAAATCTGTTCATGATGGTGCCCATTGTTGCACTGAAGTATGGTTTCAATTTATATTTACTATATAGACGACATTTTCATTGCATACACAATAATTTGAATAAATAAAATTTAAGGTTTTGATTTTCTGCTATTTTTGGCCAACGAAACACTTAACATACTACCTACCTGATTTGAAATTTCCAACCTAGTACCAAACCATACCATACCACAAACGATTTGTTCTACATATTTGGTCATCAATATGTGGCCGTCTTTATTTGTCTCATATTGGTCATATTGGTTGGTATCTATGTATATTTTACTTTAGTCAACTCTACTCCGCACTATTCTTCAGGTCCCTCAATCTAGTGCTGTGTTTTGGGTTTATACTTGGCCCTTTGAAATAAATTCGTTGTGATTTTATGGTGCGTAAATAAATGTATGAGTGCAGCAAAACATTTATTTCAATGCTGCAGCTATTTATTTATTTGTTTCGTTTATTTCTTTATTTATTCACGATACGAAAATGTCGAATATTTAAATTTATTTGCAAAAATAATTGCATTCAAATAATCACAATGTTTTTGCTTCTCCATATCCATTCCCATTTATTGTAAGTAAGTAGTAAGTACTATATGTTTGTATTGTACTTTTTGTCTGTACTGTCTGTTAGTGTTAAAATTAGAAAAACACGTTAATTAAATTTCAAAAATCAAATATATTTACAAAATTCAAAACATTTCATTAAAAACAAAATGATAGAAAATGACTCAATAGTTGCTACAATACGAAGCCAATAAGTCTTAATGCGAGTACTAAACTGACTAGCAGTTATTTATTAGCAGTATTTTTAATAAGCTCAGCAATCTGCAATTTTTAGCCAAAACATCATACAAATTTTTATTTTTTAAGTTTTCTCTAATGATGATAGATATAGTTTTAAGAAATTCTTCTAGATCAACCTCGATGATTGCGATTGATAATGATCCATTGTTGTCACTTAGTAATCACTTAGAGAAGTTTCTAACCAGTAATAGAGCAACTTATATTTATCATTTTCAGTTATATGTAAAAGATGAAATGGGTTAGATTTTTGTATATCAGTATGCTTTATCAAATAATCACATACTTCAATTATTAAAATTAGTTTTTGAATTCTTTATTCACTAACTTTTAAAACTCATTGGAAACTCAATCAACTGGAGAATGTTTCACAAAATTCGAGTAACCAAAATTAGAAAACTACTGCAAAACAGAATACGTACTACATCATAAATACAATAAAATACTATTAGGGCCCATACACCACACAAGCATGCTTGCAGCAAATCATGTTTGAGCAAAATTGGGTAGCAACTCGTTTTGACAAACATCATTTGCCATTAAATTTTGTTATAGATTGTGGTTTTATTAATTTTTAATGTAATATTTTTCCAAAAATGTAATTATTGTTCGAAAAGTATTTATTTATTTTAGTCCACTGAATCAATTTTTTTTAGTTTATTCACTTATTTGTAGTACATTTTCAAAAAATCAGTCCAAATACATTATACGAGTTAATTTTGTACACAAGGAATTTCATACGAAATAAACTAATTTCGCTTCACATGACACAAACATGTTTGTCAATCATATTGAAATGAATTTGGTTTGTGCCCTTTTCTCGGTGCTGAAAAAGTTGCTTGCATCAAAAACCTTTTCATATTGCTTTCATATTGTTGTTCCACTTACTGGAAAACAGCTGTTATTGTCTTAATTATACATACACAGAACTTTGTGCATACGTTGTGCTAATTTCAAACGTAAAATTTGTGGAAAATACATAATTTTGAATAATATTCATTGTAAGCAAAGAGTTTTTTTTTTTTTCTTTCCTGCTACTCCATTTAATACAATTGGAAATTAACACATATCAACATCAGCTGTTTTGTGTTTACTCACAACAAAAAGAAAGAAGAAGACAGTCAGCAATTGCGAAACATTGCCAGCACTGGCAGCAGTTTCAACACACCGCATGGTCAGTATGAATGCAGAAAGTGCTTGCTCTGAGTAAACAACTCAAAAAAGTCAATAGGCCATCGCTAAATTCAAATGCAAATTTAATTTAATTAGGGTCTTCATTGGGCATTGGGTTTTGCTTTAAATAAATATCTGTTCTATTTTCTGATTGCTTTGTGCACCAACTGGCAACACTAATTTCTGCATTTTTAGTGCTTTTTTCACGTTATTTTCAACACTAAATGCGTGGTCCCATGACATGTGCCAAATTGTTGTTTACTTTTACTATATAATTTGACGGAGTTGGCAGTGCTGACTTTTGTGAAATTTAGACGCATCAATTGTCGTATAAATTTACAATACTGTCAGAACAAGAGTGAATCTGCTCTTCAACAATTTGATAAAAACAATTAGAGTCGTAATACATAGATAAATACCCAAGGCGTTAAAAGCAAGAAAAGAAACAGCGCAAAAGCCATGTTAGTCGGTAACATGGCGTCACTATCATTTGCAAATCCAGAAGGCTTTGAGCAAACAGAGATACTTGTACAACAGACTATAACCGGAGGAATTTGGGACGCGTATTCCTTAGCAATATCTACAATTGTGCCTCTTACCGTGTCAAGTGAGTAAATCAAGTTCAAGAACCCGAAAAAATAAAAATTCTAAGAAATACATTTTAGATAATTTTGAAACAACAATTGTTATGACGAAAAATCTCAGTGACATCAACAGCAATAACATTATGATCGCTACACTTAGTAGCACACTTTACATCAACATATCCTTGGACCCAATTAGCAGCATCCCTACCATTACTTTTAACAATACCGCCGTGATGACCACTGAAGCATTGCCAGTCACTTAGAATGTGGACGATTGAAAAAACAATATCCGAAACTAATATTTATACTCTTCACAAAAGAGGTCACATAAAGTATATATATTCTCAATCAGCTCGATTAGACGTATTGAGTAAGCCATGTCCGTCTGTATTTAGTCCCTCAGTTTCTGAGCTAGAGAGCTGGAATTTTGCACGAACTTTTCTTTTTACTATACGCAGTACATTTGTCGGAACCAACCGAATAGGACCACTAGCTACTAGGAAGGGGTACTTCCTATCAAACCACCCATTTGAGTACTACCATGAAACATTCACTGCGTGAAGAGTATTTCATATTCGGCATAGTCGAAGATAATGTTCCTTCTAGTTTTTCTATTGTTACCATACATACAATGTTTTTCATTGAATAAATACGAGTGTAACAAAGCTTAAAGATCTTTGTTGATATCTAAGTTCTTAGCCTAAAATTCAATATATTTACGCACTGCATGTGCAACAGACTTGAGTTGTATAAAGGAAACGTTTACACGCACAATTTATGCACACAAATGATTGCATCTTGTGAAGTGGGATCGAGTGCATGTTAGGCGACCCAACAAGGCAAGGACGACGCACCCAGCTGGTAAGTACTCTCATATGGTAATAGTCCATCCGGATGTTTGATTGTGGAATAGTTGAGGGGACATTGTTTCGATGTGGCAAATACCGGAAATATTTTGTGGCAATTATTAGAGGAGAAGAAATTTAAATTGATTGGTGGCTGCATGTATGAACCCCAAACATATTGTGCGTTATTGGGTTTATGATAGCGTTGCTGCATCAATTATTGGAAACTAATTATGTTCTTGTTTTAAGCCCACAGATTGGAGGCTTTGCTCACTCGTTTCTTTGTATATAGGTATGTTGTTTTCAAAACGCTTAATCTTCTACTTCTAAGACAGAATCATTTTAAGATGATTTGTGTGATCTGGATGTCATTTGTATGGCGCGCGTTTCAAGTTGCAAGTGTCGCATAAATATTCCGACTACTATTTAGAAACGTTATGCCTGCAGCTGAGCATCAGAGGTGGCCGCAAACACTTTTCTCGTCTAAATTTATGGATGCTTTTTCAGCTGCAGGTACTATGCACACTTTTGTATCCTTCCAAGGACTTAATTGATGTTGTGTCGCGTAAATTATAAACAACAAAAATTAAAGTGGACACTGAATGAGACTAGAACCAGGAGCCACACCAGCTGCCCAGTTGTTGCCTAGTTGCCTCGAGTAGCCCACAGCGTGACACGCCAGCAGCCAACTGCTGGCCAATGGCGATCTGAAACGGAAATGCTTTCATCGCAAGTGTCGTGGCTCATAAAATAAATAAACAGCAAAACAAAAAAATGCGGAAAAAATATACAAGCTCCCGATACTTAAGCGCATTGCCTCGCATGTTCCGGCTGCGGGTCTTACCCACCACACCGCATTAGGCAATTGGTCAAGAGGCCAAGGAGGGAATGCTGCCGCTCATGTTACGTTGCGTTGAGTGAGGTCAAGTGTGAAAGTGTCGCTCGAGTTGTGCGAGTGTGTTCTCTTCTTCTATGTTTGTGTTTGTGTTTGAGTTTGCGTTTGTTTTTGTTCTTCTTCTTCTTTTCGCTTGGTTCACCTACATAAATTTTACTTTTTGCATCTTCACATGTGTTGAATGCATGTATGTGTCTGTGTGTGTATGCATGAGTGTGTAAGTGTGTACTGCACACTTTAATATAGTTTGCCATGACTAAGCTTCTAAAAGCCGTTCTTTATACCCTACATTCATATCTAGTAGCGAGTAGCTGAGTATGTAAGCATATTGGTATTGAAAATGTAACACTCAAAAGGAGAAAATCAAAAGCCTATAAAATTTGTATGGGTATGATTACTATAACGAAAATAATCGATGCAGCCATGTTAGTCTGACCATAAATTCAGGCCCTGATGTATTCTAAAAAAAAATAATGAAATATGATTAAAAATATTACTTAATTTTTACAGATGCGGCTCATTTGCACTTAATCATGTGAGGGGTACAGGATGTTCGATAGTCGGTATAAGTGTCTGACCTATATTCATCAAGCATGTTAACTTCAAGATCCTACGATTATTTGATCGTAATAATCCCATAAAAATATTTCGGTCTCAGTGTTAAAGTGCGTTATGTGTACTGACTATACCCTAAACATAAGTCAAATCAATAATCAAATATGTATTACTGAATGCTCTATGACAAGCGCGTATGCAAAAACGTTTTCTAGGGGTGCGTGAAGAGTATATCAACTTCGGTGTAGTTAAACTTCTTTTAACTTTTTTTGGTTTTCTCTATCGCATTTTGTTCTACTTCCCATTGGCCGGGTGTCTGCAGATTTGTCTATCCCATTTTTTTCATATTTTAAATACAAAACTGAAAAAACACAATATTCATAGTTTATTTTTTCGTTTTTTATTTTTCAAATATTTGTTATAGCCGTAGAGTTATGTTTATGATCTTTCAGTTAGGATAGGATAATGGATATACATAATTCCGTTAATTTTTTTGTTTTGTTTTGGTTTTCTGTTATAGCATTTAGAAACATTTTCTTGTTTTTATTTCATCGACGATTTATTCCATTTATTACAACATAAGAGGAAAGAATAACTAATCGCCACCAATTAGAATTACTTTAATTTAAATCAATAAATTCATTCAATTTAAGTGTATGAAAGTATATCAGGATTCTTAAGGATTTTCGTCAACGGTTATATATTCATTATTTGAGTTCTTATTGCATCATGTTGATTAAACAAACGTTTAAAAAAAATGATAAAGATTCGAACATATTTTGAATACTGGAACAATTTTTATTTCCATTTGCTTAGCGAATTTACTTCGAGTCAACATTCAATCTAAAAACAATTAGTGGACTTAAGCACATCAACTAAGTTGACTCTTTCTTGTCTCCATTTAGCTTATTCTCTGTCTATTTGTGTTGCTCCACCTTTTTGGAGCAATAAACAAGAAAACGAAGGATACTAAAAGCTAATGATGACGCAAAAGAACTTTATATAAATGGCATCAAGTACACATGTGATTCTGTTGTCGTTTCCTACTCGGTCACTTCTGGTTGGCCATATGGATGATGTCGGTATAGTGGGGTATGTGCGTCTATCTGTCTAGTCAAGTTTTGTTTATGAAGCAGGATAATGTCTTTTCTTGTACTTCTGGTCCTTTTTGTGTGTAACAAATTGTATCTACGAATACATGTATGTATATAGTTGCTTGCTTACCCGTTTCTTTAACATTTGTTCATTCATAGGTTGCTTTTTGCCCTCACAACCCGTTTCCATATTCGTTCTGGCCACGTTTATTTACCGCATCGCAATGTCACTTCCACAAATCACTCTACCTTACACAATAAATTTCATTGTTAATTCCAATTAGGCAGTTTGGCACTCAGTTGTCCTATAATTTGTATTCATTTTACTGAGGATACATTCCTTTTTCTGTTTGCATCGTATGTTTTGAAAATTTTTGGTTTTGGAGTAATTTAAGCAAAACGCCTCATGGAATAATTACAAATGATATTTGGAATAGACTTGAGTGCCTATTATGGATTAAAACAAAGAACTGGAAAAACTGAACTTCTTTGTTGTGGCAACCAGAATAAAGTGCAATAGTCATTTCAACTCAGATTTGTAATAGAAATAGACTTACTAAATTTACGTAGATAGAATACCCATAAGGAGTAGACTGAGATCCCAAAAAGTGCAATAAATGTTTGTATTAGCAGAACACAAACAAAATGCGTCAGATAGGAACTATGTGCGTTGTCTGTTTGCCCATCTGGATGTCTGTTTCTTAGAAATCATAGAACTTAGGAAGCTGAAATTTAATGTAAATAGTATATTATTGATTCAGGTCAAGTTTCTATCAAATATTTTACCGCGATAATCAGGGAAATACTAACGTCGGAGACCAGTAAACGATTAATTTTAGGAATTTGGGGTGGATACAAAATAAACATATTGTGTGTTGCAGGTTTGTTGCTTTCTTGGCCACCATAGTTTTGGAGATTTCACTCAATTTGATAAACGTTCTTTAATTCGGAAAACTTTAATTCGTTGGTCATTAATGCAATTGAAATCCAAATGATTGTTAATACTTGTAGTAGCGCTATTACTTGACAATATAATATAATATTTTGCTGCTTAATCTAACCTTGAATTATTATGTGATTATGAGCTCTTTCTCTGTCTTGTGAAGAATTTAAGTCTAATATAAGATTAAGGATATTTTACAATGGATAATCTCAGCTTGTTGGCATTCATTGAGTCATTCATTTAGCTTGCAACAGGTTGTTGTTGCTATAATACTTCTTTCAACCCATTCAACACCCAAATTAAGCATAACGGAAATCTATGAACTTCCTCGAAATGCTTAAGTGAGCGTATCTAAATGATGTCCTCCCTAACTGTGTGTTTGTGTGTGAGTGTGTGTGCGTGTGTGCAAAGGCATGTATTCATACTAATGTGATTATGTATTTTAACACAAAACATACGCAATGCAACAATGCAACAAAGGATAAAGAGTAAGGATACAGAGACAGAGGGACTGAGATGCGTCCGATTGGGCAGCAGAAGCGACAGCACCAACGATGCGTATATCTATATATCTCATATATTTGCATCCGAATTTGCACATGTTCAAATCGAGATTTACGATGCCGAATGACATCATTAATCAAGCGCCTGATTGGTGATCCTGTTTTTGTTAATTAATACAATAATGGATTGCGTAGAGACCTTTTTGCGCCAACTGAGTATATAAGACATATGTATATTCAGATATACAGATATGTACATATATATAAATATAAAGAGAGAGTCCAACATCCTTCACATCCGTAAAATGAAAATTTATAGTCTTGAGCCGGCATAGAAAACCAACCAACTAGTAAAATACAAAACAAAATGGTTGAAGAAGAAAAAAGTGAATTTGTTGAAACATTGATTTAAAATTTACAGCAATGAGGCAAAGGTTGCTCGGATGTCTCCATATGTTGCGTTGATTTATAATTACAAAACCAATAGAAAACTAACTGGTGAAATCTTAACAGATTCTCTCCCAGAAGTTCGGTTCTATAAATTCTACTTGCCCGCTTGCAACTCCTTCTACAGTTCACAATGTCGTGAATATTTTCTTCTCGCAAATTTCAATTAACAATTTTACCCTTAATTTGCCAAAGAAGATTTTGTTTTGTTAAGGCTTTTGGGTAAGGTGGAGACGTCGCGGTCTATTCAAAGACATAACTAAATTACAATTTTCGCCCACATTCCGGTAGTCTTCAACCTAGGACAGAGAGGTGTGGCGTGTGCATTTAGCTTAGTTGTCGAGCATCAATTATGATTATCGTCACGTTTTATGAGACATTTTTGGCAACTTTATGACTTTGGCATCACACACACATACATACGTACAGTGTGTCAGAGAAGTACAAACATGTCAAGCGCCTAAAACTGTGTACATATAATGAATGTAGACAAAGGATATGACCAGGGGTTGGGTCTTACCTTTCTGCCCGCATCACTGCTTACGGTTGAGGTAATATCTACGTCAGTTTACCTCTGTGTGATTCTCATTAGTTGAATTAGTGATACACTGTAAAAATATTTTTCTAAGCTATTAGTTTGGCAATGAAGTCTCTACGATTTATTAATAGATAGAGTCAATGGATGCGTGGGCGTTTTGTTATGAAATCTTAACCTTAATAGCTCATTCACAGTGAGTAGAAGCTGCATCTAGTACTGATGCAGCATAGATGCGTATCTAATTCAACAGCAGCAATAGCGAAAATTACTAATTTTGAGGAGATGTAGCAGGAATGAAAAAGGGAGCTGCTAGAACTATTTGCATAAACTGGAAAGACGCATCTAAATTAAAATTTGTGATGAAGCTCCACTATAAACAGGCAATTAAACATAAAAAAAAAAAATAATATAATAGTGTTATTTGAAATATTACTTTATTAAAGGGAAGTTGAAAATATTGTGAATAAACTTTCTATTCTGCCAACAGAAATCAAGGTCTAAAGAACGGGGAAAAGATGTCTGCATAGAAGAGATGTTCGTGACAAGAGATTTTAGTGTAATCGATTTTCATCCAATTTTTTATGTAATTGGTTGTTACAAAGTACTTTTGCCTTACTTCCTGAAAGAAACAATGAAGTTTTTGTTTTGCCAACTCAATATAGAATATATTCTTGAAAAAGAAAAAAATACATCATATGTCATATACATAATACTGGGGAACCGCCCTGATTTGCATGGGTGCAATTAATGAGCAACAATAGTGATGGAAAATTGACACAAATTTCATGCAAGAAATGTAAAATACCACAAAATTTCCGTATCAGAATCCGTTGCGAGGTTTTAAAGTTTCTGTATATGGTAACGGATAGGAATTTCGACTTTGCTTTAATCTTCAGGCAGATAGATAAATATTTAAAAATTAAGTGAAGGGTAATGAAAAGAAATTACAGAATTTGAAGAAAAGATCTTGGTTTTGTAGTCTCCGTTTGCAAATTTTTACTAGAATTTCTTTCAATGTAAAAATGTAAGTAAAGTTAATATAAATATTGACCAAGAATTAAGCACACATGGATATTAGTCTAAACACGCATTCTATTCAACTTCTATCTATATACATATGTATGTATGTACTACTCTCTCCATCTTCAAGTTCCACAACCGCAAACTAATTGCATAAAAACGTAAGTGTTCAGCATAAATGCAGCCACAGAGGATAATCAAAAGGATAACAAGAAATCCTAAAGAAAGCAAACGTTCGCAAGCATTTTGAGTGTAGTTTTGCGTTTATTGAATATTAAAAACGATACATTCTCATTAAGCAGTCGATGTCGCCAACAAAGAGTTTCCACTTTCCGCAGACATTAAAAGAAAATGACACTTTTTTGTTTCGGAAGCTCGGGTGCATTCTAATTTCGTTTACATGGTGGTTTTTTTTATATTGTTTTGGTGGAACTATTTGCATTTTGTAATTGTAATTTTGATTGTCAACACAATAAATATCAATTAGAGTCTGGAATCTAATCGGAACCATTCTATATTTCGCGCCTTGGTGTGGTGTGGCGCAGCATGTACCATAAAAGGGTTTTTGCTCATATTCATTTCCAGATTACTCACTTGGAACTACTTAAGTCGAAGTGTACTTTTTCTAATTGCACTTATAGAAATTCAAATGACACAAAGGATCTTTGTATCAGGAATTGTGTAAATTGTAAATGAGAACGTTGGGAAAAACCAGTCTTTTAGGAACACACAAAAAAAAAAAAAAAAAAAAAAATATGGAAAAAAAACCTCAAAACAATTTGCAAATGAAATGGTTTTTCTACTTTTTGTCGTTGATGATGATAATGATGATAGTGAAGTTGATGATAATGATGATGTTGGTATAGAAATTGGTTCTGTTTGAGTTTTTTGCGGTCACATTTGTAAATTCTTTTGGTACTTTTAATTTCTTTATTCTTTTGCTAATTTCAGTCTAAATTCGCTTACAATTCGCTTACATTTTGATATTAGAAACATTCACTTTGTATGTAAGTATATCCAGCAGCTGCCGCTAAGTGCCGCTAATTGAAATTTCGTTTCATTTTGTTACGCGTTTTAATTGTGGCAATTTCGGAGCTAACCACATCCTTGCAACATTCGCAATTTGCAATATAACAAATTTTAATTGTTTTCATATTTTCAAATATTTTGTTTTAATTTTTCTTATTCTTATTTCAGGATACGAGTATGTGCTCAGATAATTAGAGACAACTGTAGCACGACATCAACATAGATACGCATAAACAGTAAATTTCATTAATTCAAATTGTTATTATTTAAATGAAATTTAATGAATTTTAATATTTAAAATGAAGCTTAGGTTTTTTACTAATCATTCTAATTTCAGGAACTGAATTAACTCAACTCTTTAAATAGATGATATGATGTTAGATTAAAAACCTCAAACTTTGGGTAAATCGAAAAAAAAAAAAATTAAAATAAAATAAAAAAATATGTTTATTATGCATCTTCCACTTCATAGGCAACAAATAACAATCTCAAGACTTAATAAGCCACAACACTTCTTAGTTTTGAAATTTATAATAATTTAAAAAGTCGAAAATTTATAACGAAAAAACGGTCGGCAGCTTAAGAAAAACGATGAGCATTTTTTAGGACAACGAGCAGGCAACCAGGCAATTTGCATTTCTAAATCCATAAATGAACTAATAATAAACACACCGGAACACGAGTCCACAAATTGTCGACATAGCCAGCGAACTTCAACCCCGTGTCCAACTTGTTGTTCATTTATTACCTTTCACACGAAATTTGTATGTCATTCTGACTTTAGCGTAGTGTTTGTAACTCATTAAAGAAGATATTAGAGTCAAATTTTTAAAATATATACAAGTCTTTAAGGTAGACTGAATATATATGTAATTATTATAATAATAATTTTCTAAGAACCCGAAATAAACGATATGATATTTGTGTTAATTGGAATGCTTTTTTTTGTTTTTTGTATTTCCAACACCTGATTTCTCGGAATTTAAGTCCAATAAACAATATATAGTTTACAAATAAGAGAATAAAAAAAAACCCAAAACGTTGGATCACGGATCTTTAGAATTTTAAATATACCATAATTTAGATAATAAGATCCCTTATATATTCCATATAAATTTTCCTAGAAATATTCCCCTAAAAAGTATTGAACCTTCGGTGGGACTGAAGTTAATATTTTCCTTTGAATTTTTTGTTTTTGCTTACTTTCTTGCTCTTGTTAGAAATAGAATCCCGGTGTCGGTTTGGTTAATAGAGTAGCCAAGGCTCACTGATGACGACAACCACAACGAAGACTCATTCGCGGGCGCACTCAAATTGAAAGTTATGTGCTGAAGAAGGACAAGTAAGGAAACAGTAGCGTAAATCTTGGGGGCACCGATGGGCACAAGGGCAAAAGGCCGTGCGACAGTCGGAGGCCTATAGAGTGGCGGAAATTGTTACATGACACCGACTAAAGACGATACCAATGAGCAGCATCAACAACACGAACAGAGTATTTAATATTTCGTTTTTTCGCCTTTTTTAACAAACAAATAAGATTCTAAAACTTTATGTCGGTTGCTGTCAGGTCAGTGAGATGATAACACTGAACCCCATTCGAGGGAGGCCAAGGAAGTTAGTCATTGTATGAGTGGTTGGAGAATGATTTGACTGCGGTTTCCATGTGTTTGAAGTTAAATTGGTTTGAGTTTCGTTGGGGTTGACATTAGGTTGTTGAGCTAAGCGGAAACGGAAACTGAATGCCGCAACGGTTTCTCTTGGTTTTAATCTATTTCCGGCTTCATTGCGACAACGAAACAACAATCTTTAAATAAACAAATTTATTGCTCAATAAAAAAGCGAATTTAACTTAATTTCGTGACACAAAAACTTTTCTGGTGAAGAAGTTGGAGAAAATATATTTTATAGATTGTCTTAAGTGCTTCGAATGCATGAAACAAATACAAGTGATTTAGAATTACAGAAACATGAGTCTACATAGAGCAGAGCAAATCTGTTTAAGGAAGGAGGACATAACCAGACGTATCTTTAATCTATTTTAAAAAACAATTGACGTATACCTATAGAATACTTGTACGTATAGTTATAGTTGATAATTAAAATAGATTATTTAAAAGACTTCCAATCAAATTTGAAATGGAAAATTGAGATAAAACTAAAAATCATAAAAATATGTCTAAAATTTATTCGCATAATTTACCCCAAGAGAAATGCATTTTCTTTTCTGTTTGTTTTGGTATTTAATCTGTAAAAGAAAAAGTGATAAAAAAAAAAAAAGTATTTGCCATGATATTATTTTCAAATTATGATGGCAATTTTCAACACGACTAACCAACCCTCTGAACTCAATGATCCACTTGACCCCAGAAAGAAAGAACAACTTATTGTAAATATGGTCGCCGTCCAATGAAGAAGAACTTTTTCATATTTTGTCGTTGTGTTGAGCTGAGAAAATGTTTTGGAAATTTGATTATATAGATATTTTTTTTTTTTCTTTTGCATAGATCCTGCTTAACAACAAATTAACATAAATTGTTGTTGTTGTTGTTGTTGTTGGTTTTCTATGTATTTTTTTTTTTTTTTCTTTGCTATATCTTCTTTACCTTCCTTGGACAACGACATGTTGAATAGATGGTGGACAGGACACTTATTTTCTTCGTAGTATCGCTTTGCCGCGACAAACTTGAAACATTAATTGGAGTTGGTGGCCTGAAGGAATTTATGTGCTCAATTAAATTTTCAAATGACCGAAAAGTTGTTTTGGTTTTTAATTTTCATAAATTTCACTTAAATGTTTCAAATAATTTTTCTGTTCTTCAAATTTTGCGAGTTATTTGTACTAGAAGTGAGATGATACTCGAAATAAGATTTTATGATGATTAAAAAATTATACTGAAAAGAATATTTTTGTTGCTTGCATGTATTAGAATTTATTGCAAATTGAAGAAATGTCGACCGACTATCATTGGGTGTGACTCGGCGAAAAATGGGCGGCAAATACTGCAAGTGAAAGTATTAAATCAAATGCTGGGTGGTTGACCAACCCAATGGGTTGGTATATGGTAGATGTATGTACATGTATTTGTAGTAAGTAAAAAAAAGTGGCAACCATGGCCAGCCAGCCAACATAACTAAGTAAAAACGCCAAATGCCGGCATCAAACTGAACAAACGAAAAACTATGATATACAACATTTTGAGGACCTTTTATACAACTAAATACGGATAATCTGTAAGTTTGCTTTTGCTCAGAATTTATGACAAACGGGTGGAGTCCATTCTTCCTACGTGCATATATATTATTATTGTTCTTTTACTTACCGCCGCTCGCTCGGTCGCATGGTGCATCTTTCCACCAGCTTTCAATGCACTTCACCACTCCACCGAATGCGCTGATTCTATTCGGGCCGCCTCAAACCAAGGGTGCATTTCAGAGTTCTTGGCTCAATTCATTCAGGCAACGTCCATAAAATGAAGAAACCAATGAAGAAAGGTTGGGTAAGTAGGTGTAGCACCCAAAGGTTTTTAGTACCCAATCACTAGAGTTTTGTGTGTGTGTGTGTGTGTGGATGTGCGGAGATTTACCGTTTTATACTTGACATTTCCAAAAGTTTAAGTTTTAATTTATGACGCTTCTCTATTTCTATATACAGACGCAGGCCTCAGTAACAGCAACATCAAGAGCAGATGAAGAAAAAGAAGTAGGAGTAGATAACAAAAAAAGAAAACACTAAAAACTAAAACTAAATATGAGCGAACGGCATCGTCCTTAAACAGGATATCTATCTACTCATTGTCGTTTCGTTGGTTGGTTTGGTTGGATTCATTCAACAGTCCTTTCATTCGTTCATAAGTCTGTCTGTCTGTTTGTCTTTCATCCTTGCTTTGTACTTTTGTCCATAAAATATATCCACTCTCATTTTCAATCCCTTTGCCACCCACTCGTCCCCACAAAGTAATCACAGATAATAGTTTCCCAACTTAACAGCCCGCCGCCTGCTCGTGTTCCCATAATTTTCTCAATCCCAAATTTTATTTTTTTTTTTTATTTTTAATGAGCCAAAAAAGTTGTTTCCTATTTTAAGCTTTGTTTAGGAACAACAAAAGGACTAGCGTGCAATTGATGTATTTCTTTCCTAAATGCAATTTTCTCTATTATAGTTTCAATAAAATTGAGTGAATCATAGAAATACACGAAAATACTTTTTATAAAAATGATGTAAATAAATGTGATCGAATCATTAATAATTTTGATCTAAAAAATCTATTAAAGAAAGAAATGGTGTCCTTTAAGTTTATACTCGTAGTAAACACAAAAATGAACATCAGACTTAATGATAATTCTAAGCTAAAATGCAAATAGAAAACAAAATGTTGTTCATCAAATTTGAAATACGCTTCACACGTTGAAAAATGACCATGGGTTTCATTGTATAATCTTAGGACATTCCATCAACTCACTGGAACACTAAAGATGGTGCGATCCGGTCCAAGGTATATTCTTTATTCAAGAAGGACGTAGCGATATTTCATATTTCGATATCTTTGATACATTGAATGCTTGGCAAACACACTCTTAAATACTAATATACCTACACTTAATGTGTAGCGTATAAAAAAACATAAAACTTAAATGCGTCTGTAGGTAATTAACGCTTGGGTATTTTACGTCCCTCAAAGCCTCCACTTCATGCACCTTTATAGTAAAAAAGGGGAAAAAGAAAACAAAACGTAAAACAAACCCCAGCGAATGCAATGAAGGATTAAAATAAGAAAGATGTGCAAATAAAATATTTTACAAAAACGGACAACAAACAATGCACAAATGAATGGTAGATGATGTTTTCTACTATGTACCTACGAGTATATGGTATAGTGGGCGATGTGTGGGTTGTGGCTCGCTCACTTGTAAGCATCTTTGTTACTATTGCGGATGTTGATGGTCAGAATTGCAAATGGGCGTCGTTCTCAGCATTTGTCTATGGGACACATGTGCAGGGGTATGAGTTACGCTGAGTTGAGTTGAGTTGAAGTGAGGTGAGACCTACGAGTGGATCTGTGTCTTTGGTTAAGACCATGACCATTCTTTTGGTATACAAAGTCGGTTGCATTCGCAACTCTGTCCATGGAGTATTGTCAAAATAAATCAATCGGTTTTATGTTGCTTTGGAATTTTTGTTTTGTTTTGGGTTGTGTTATTTGGGGTTGTTGCTGTTCTGTTGTCTGAGCTTTATGCATTGTTTAAATGTTGTTGGTGGTGGTGGTGGTGTCCAGGAGGTTGCTTACAGCTTGTGGCGGCATAAATCAGCTGTAAACTGGACACATTTATGACAAAAGGATAAGCAACAATTTAGTTCTATTTAAATACGAAATATAAAAATAAAAAATTTGAATGTATTTCATTTATTTATGATCACGTTCACTTACCATCTACTATCTACCACCCACCATCTAGTACCACCATAAGGATATGATTTTATGAAGAATTCGAGTTGGAGCAATACAGAGCATTTTTGATTTATCTCGAAAGGAATTAAGATGTCTCAAAAGTTGCGCGCCCAGGAACATTTTAAACCCTTCACTGAGCTAGCAATACCAAAGACAACAACAACAGTGAACCAAGAACAAGTGCTCATAATCGTGCTGACTTCCTGCTGCAAACTTTGTGACATCATATATATTCTCTCTCTCTCTCTCTCTCTCTCTCCAGTTAACCAGGCCCACCACTCTAAGATAGTATCCAAAGTCGAGCTTCAAATACTCATACACTTAAATACACATGCACCCACACAAATACAATACATCCCATACTCATGCAAAGACAAATAAAGTGAAGCGTAAGTTGGTTGAATCTGGCTAAAGTTTTGAGGGTATTTCTTTATTTTTCCTTAACAGGACGTCTAAAGTGATTTCCTTTTAGAATTTTCAAAAAGTTTCGCCGAAGGTGTTTGCTTCACGCACACACAGACACATATTTGTACATATATAAATATGTTTATATGTCCCCACATACACACACACACATGCAAACACATATGAGTCCTTGTACACACACACACACACACACACACACACACAGACACACACACAAGAACATGCTTTTCAAACAGAAAGTCTAATGAAGCAGGAGGCAATCCGCAAAGCCTTTGCGTCTGTCCATTTATCTGTCCGTCCCACCGACTGTCTGTCCATATGTCTGTCTATTTGTCATTTCGTTCTCTGAACCGCAACTGCTTTAATCCTGCATAACTTTTAACCAAGTGACTTTGTGCACACAAAATGTCAAAATCCATCAGATTCACTTTGAAATGGTCCAGGACTTGTCCCTTTTTCTTTACCTCTTGGCTTTTATTTTTAAATATTGTATGTATATACTTATTTTTTGGATTTAGAATAAAATATAGCATCACTTATGAAATTCAAAGTCAGTAAATATTTTCAATTTCGAAGAATAAAAATTAATTAGTCATTTGCTTTACTACCTGGAATTTAATTACGAAGCAGTAAAATAATTCTATTGAATTTTTTTTAAAGGTATATTGTAATTAGTAGAATATTATGGGCAGATCATAAGTAATGTCATTAGCGAAATGCGTATAAATAGCACAGCCAGTTACGAATGAGTTACATTGTGATTCAAGGATCAGTCAAGTGAACTTCATCTCGACTTTAACTTACAATTTAACAATAATATATAAAATCTTCACAGAACTGAAATTGAATTGAATATAATTTTACCAAAAATTATTATAATAATTGAAATACTAAGTGCAATTAAAAACCGTGATCATTGCAGATCCAGCTGAGAATAAATTACATTCACCAGGTTAACTATATCGAATATTTAACTGATCTTAATTTCTTTACCAAGTGGAAATAAACAAACATCTTCACAATGAGCGACATCGTATCATTACACGAATCTAGTGGCGATGTCACAGAGCCAGAGATTTTCGATTATTCGTCGCTATCGGAGCTGGATGACTGCCCCGCAAACGATTCCATTATCGAAGAAGCAGAATTGCCTATGGATATCCCTTCCAGGGAAATCCAAATTTTTGAATTCGAAGATCTTCAGAAAGTTTTAATGGATGAGTTTAGGAAGTTGGCTTACTACAATGTAAAAGACATCGCAATGAAAATGCTTCGTAAGAACATTTTGAGAGGAAAGGATGCCTTTTGTTTTATAATCATGCAGGAGCAATCAATAAAACCGGATCGGACACATACATTTGCAGCTTTGATGTGCATTATCAATGCGGTAATACCACAAATTGGCGAATTGCTATTGTTGTATTTATTGGGGCAGCTCAAGAAGGCCTTGCAGCAAAATGACGAATCAAAAGGTTTAATAAGCTTGTGTTTCTTGGCGCACTTGATAAATCAACGCGTCGTTCATGATACTATGGGCATAGAAGTGCTCGACATGCTAACCGATCCTCCCTCTGAACTATCTGTATCGATGGCCATTGAATTCTTAAGGGATTGTGGCAATAAATTAGTGGAGGTTAACAAAATAGGTGTTGATATTATATTTGAGAAATTGAAAATTATTCGAGAACACCCTCATAAAGAACACCCGCGGCAAGTTAATACTATGATTGATACATTGCTAGAGATGACGGAGAAAGACTTCGATTTAAATCCAGTCCACTCTCTTAAATTGGACTTTGTTAATGAAGAAAACCAACATACTCATATACTGATGATAGCTGAAGGATTGAATATAAAATACCCATTTGAAACATTTAAGTTCGATGAAAATTACAAAGAGAATGAAGTCACATATAAATATCTTATTAATAATAATCTAAACAAAGTATTGAAATCGAACAATGAAGTGACACAACATAGATTTCCTGAAGCTAATGATCAAATCAAATATATTCAATCAATCCGTAATAAAATTTATGGAGTCATTTATTCAAATCTCGATCCTGAAGAATGTGCATTTGAACTGATCCGGTTAAATGTGGAACCTGGTACAGAGATTGATAAGTGTACAGCTTTCGTTGAATGCTGCAGTGATCAACGTGTCTACTGGATGTTATACGCTATCATTGGCGCACAAATTTGCAAAAGAGATAAGAGTTACATTCAAATTTTCGAAGATATCTTTTCGGGCTTCTGTTCAGAGATGAATGCAAAACATCATGAATCCCTAAGTATGCGCAACTTGAGTAAATTTTACTCTTATTTACTTCATACGCATGTAATTAGTTGGAACGTGTTGAATTGCTTGCAATTGGACTATACGGATTCTAACATGCCCAAACATAATAATGACTTCATCAAGATATTTTTTCTGGAACTTTTGGATGTCATGGGAATGGACACATTAAACTATAACCTGAGAAATGAAGTTATGCCACAGAGCCTTCTGGGCATATTTCCAAGAGATGATCCTGTCAAAACAAGACTCGCCATAAGCTTCTTTCGATCCTTTGGCCTAGAAGATATAACAACTGATCTGTGTCACTTTCTGAAGATATCAAAATATGAATCAAAACACGACAACTATTATGAGAGTGGAAACACTTCCACCGAAATCAGATCAACTGATGAAGAATTCATTTCATTGCGTGAAACTACAAGCTCAAGATTATTATCTCAATCCAGCAATAACTCTTCTCAGCGTGAAAGCAACAGATACCAATCAAATTTGAACAAGAAAAGAATGAGACTCTTAGATGATAGATCCTATTCTTCCTCAACATTCCACACGGTTTCAATGGACGATTTAAACGACAGCATGAGCGAAATATCTGAAAATTCTGATGTATCAAACGATGAAGAGTTAAAATTGTTAGGGGACAATGTTTTCATACCAATATCATCATCATCATCTGAGGTCATTGAAATTTCTGATAATGAGAGTGTATTGTTGCAATCAGAGGATAATAATGAAGAAAGAAATCCCTTGGACAATGTATCTTCCTCAACAAGGATTGTTTTTCAAATAGATAGCAGTGATGAGGACGACGAGATGCCAATGTCAAAAAAAATGAAATTTGAATAAATGCAACCAAGGCAAGGAACGACAAATAATAATATAATAGTATGTACTTCAATTAACAATAAAATGTATCGTATCTACTAAAAGATTAACAAATATCTATTACTTAATAAATATAAATATATTAAAAAACAAAAAATGCTTTTACTTCCATTTCGTGGTAACAATTTACTATTTAGCCCAAAAGTTTGTCAGTTTTGTAGTAAGTCGCTAAGATCATGAGTCCTTCCTTTTTATCTATGACAATTTATGACTTCATTTCAAAACAATTAAAGGAAGTTACAAGTTTTGGTTTTTTTTTTTTTTTTTTGTGGCAACTTTTGAGAAACATTCACAACTATTTCAATTCATTCATGTAGCAAGTTACTTGTTTCTTTTGCCCCTCGCAAAATCAAAGGAAACTGCATGATTCTACTAGTTGGGCATGTGCAGCTTCTTGAAGATAATAATAATTTAGTGTTGTTGAAATGACTTTTGACCATCAGACACAATTGATACTCCAAATACATCTATGTATCCCATATATCCATGCATCTGTAAGTATGTACGTACGTATGCATTCATACGAAGTGCGAAGTCAAAATTTTATTTTGAATAACCGGCATTTCCCTCTAAATCCAACTAACTTTATGAATAAGCCAATGTTTGTTTGTTTGTTTGTTTGAGAAATAAACAACAAAAAACGCTAAAATGCCAACAAATTCAACACAATCGCACCCACATCCATAAGTGTAGATCCTTAAAGGCAGGCAAAGAACATGACTCAGTGGAGGTACATACCAAATGAAGGAAGCTATTTTGCATGCAACGTGGTTGCCAGCCAAACAAAGTCTAAGGACTCAGGACTCAGTTCTGTTGTAAAAATTCACTCGTAATAATTTCTCGATTTTGCTAAAATTATTTGATTACACACACGTGTGTGGAGGAGTTCACTGTGTCGTCTTCTCCTCATGCATCCTTCCGTCCTATTTAGGCACATTGTTCCTTCTCTTATCATGTGTGTGTGTGTGTGTGTGTGTGTATTTGGCTAATAAAATAAACTTCATCTTATTCTTTGGTCCTTTGGATTTTGGTGGCTCAAGTAGAACGAACGTGGTGCATTGATATTGTTGGCATGAGAAGTGCATCCATTCGTGAAATTCACAAAACAAGTTGAACAGATAGAGAGAGAGAGAGAGAGAGGGAGACCCAGAGATACTACATTCGTAACCGTGGAAGACAACAATGCACACTTTCATGCAAATCATTTGCCACCCTCCGCCCAACTCTTTCTTTTTTTTTTCTATAATATTTTAGTTCAAATAGATATACTAAATGACTTCACACACGAAATTGTTTCGATTGTACAACAGTAGTAAAAGTATTGTCTGAAGTTGTAATGTTGATTTTTAACCTTTTCCAAAGAATTTTGAAGCTTTGATAAGACAGAGTAACTATAGAAATAATTCTAAATGAAAAATCGTAATGTGTCAGTATATACAATAGTCAGTTGTCTGTATTCCAAGTAAATAAATACTTACTCGTAAGATCTAAAATTTTGTTTTCAAAATCAACGAAAAACATATGCTTGTAAATGCATTTCATAGATACATTTGCCGATTAGGACTAAAAGCAATTTAGCAATTAGTGGAATTTAATTAAACGCACTAAATTAGCCTTACCAACGAAATCTGAATTTGTCGCAAGTTTTGGACTTTTTCGTCGTTTTCAACATCCTTGCCAAGCACAATTTTTTCAACTAAAGTAAGTAGATAACAAAACAAACAAACAAATCTCAAACTTGCAACGAGAAAGTATAGCTAGTAAGTAGTACGAGTATATAGATACTTCGTTCATCTACGCCATATTCATTGATGTAGAGCGAACCCGCACATGCAATTCGCAGAATCGTAGAATTTTGTTTTGGATTCCTTTTTTAGCGCGCCCATAAATATTTACGGATGCAAATTTTTCGCAATTCAATCTTAAATCTTTGAAATATGCGAGCGAACGAGCGAGCGTCTTGCACGGCGTTAATTGCAGCAGATAAATACGAATGAATGCGATTCCGCCATAATTACGATGGACGGACGGACAGACATCGAGATTAGGTGGATTCACGACGCTTAATTGTCGGCTATAAAGTGAAGTGGCGGCAACAATGATATCGCTGAGCTGGGCTGCGCTGGAATGGGCTGGGATTATCTCAGCCTGCGCCAAACTACGATTAGCAACATAAGTAATGTTGGTCGCGCTTCATGTTCATTCATCCGGACTACACAGAATGGAAATGGAATAGTACGAGTGTGAAACAATTTTAATTATTCGACTTTGCATATTCATTGCTGCGATGAGCATGAAACAGACATCGCACTGTTAGTTTTCCTCTTCTCAGTTGGCCAGCGTCTGAAGGAAAACTTATGCGATTTGCTATCGGCTGAAAGCGGCAATCTGTGCTGCACCTTGTGTTTTTCAGCCTTTGTTGATAAGACAAACCAAGAGTACTAAAGATACCAGCGATATGTGTCATCCTAGTAAACGCTAATTTCATCGCATCATATTTATTGTAAAATAGTTTTTCAGTCCAATTGCATTGAAATTGAAAAGAAATTTCAGAAAACTCTTATGTATATCTAAATTGTTTTGACATTTTATCATTTTCTACCAAGTAATAGCTAAGAGGAATTAAGGAATCTTAAAATTCATAAACTCTACGGACAATTAGTGTGACCATATTGGAACAACAATAAGGAAATTCTGTGGAACAATGGTTATTAATCATATTACATATAAGGCAAACAATTTAATTCTATGAGGAATGACGTCGTAATAAAGAAAAAAAGTAGATTCCCTCCGGTTCGCCGGTTAAAGAGATTCTCCCTGTGGAATAAAATTTATATTTTTTTAATCATTTTGTTTTTAAATCTATTTATTTAGAATTTGTCAAGCAATATGTAGGCAGTGGCTAAATTCCATAAGGGATTCAATTATCTTGTGGTTTTATTAGATTAGATATGGGAAGTAAATTGTTATTAGGTCACTAGTTGAAGCGTTGCGATTTTGAGATCGTTACGAACATTGAAGGAAAACTGAAATCTCTGTGTGATGTTAACATTGGTGAACGCACCCTAGCTGGATGCCATAGGTCCCGATTGGCCTTAGGATCGCATTCTAGAGCAATAGCTTATTGCGTATTGTGGGAGATGCAATCTACTATGTTTGCATGGGAACATCACGATTCATTAAGTCTAGGTTCTTGATTTTTACTTATAGTGACCAAATGTTCGATAGTCGAAAAAACAAAGATTTTCTAATAAGAATCTGAGTTTTAATGGGAGGCTTGTATGGTAGGTATCCTACTTGTGGTCCGATTACAATAATTTCGACAAATGTGCAGCGTCTTGTGTAAAGAAATCGTTTTGCATACATACGGACATCTACTCGTCCCATCGAGCTGTGCCAGTATATATGTATATACAATACTTCATTGGGTATTGTGTGTTACAAACTCATTGAAAAACTTATTATAACTACTCCTTCACGGCGTGAAATGTATAAAAACGGCCCAAGTGCGAGTCAGACTCGTACACGGAGGGTTCCGTACCAGATTGGGGTTTGTATGGGAGGTACTCCCCTAGTGGTCCGATTTGACTGATTCCAACAAAGGTACTGCGCCTATAACAGAAACTTATAGTGTCCAAATTTCAGTACAATCGACCAAAAAACAAAAAAGGTTTTTCGAATAAGAACCTGAATTTTAATGGTGGGTTTGTATGGGAGGTAACCTCCCTACTAATCCGATCAAACTGAAATTTGGACAATATTAGTTTCTGATGTATAGCCACCAACCATCCAAATTTCAAGATCGTGGTATTACTGGATCGTATAGCTGCCATACAAATCAAAATGTTTCTTGTATGGGGACCCCTTTAAGTTTTTGAAAATATTTTAGTTTTAATATTTGTTGCTGATGATCGGATAGAACTACACATTTTGTGAAAACTTCAACTCTCTCGCTATTGCGGTTTATGAGATATTACCCGAGGACGGTCAGACGAACAGACAGCAAAAACTGCAATAGGGTTTCTTTTGGTTCTGTGGGTCTGGAACCCTAAAAAAAAAGTTGACAGCCGATAGATGAACTGTTGTGTTCTTCTTGAACATGGCTCAATCTGGGTACTTACTGCTGCGACCACGTTACAATTTAATACGAATGGGTTTGATTGATGAGCACAATATCCAGTTTTTTGCAATAACGTAATTCACTCATTGTCGGACTAAATTAGTCCTCATTAGTTTTGCTTCAGGGTTATCAAAACGATTACTTCACCAATTTTCATTATTAATATTTTATTTTAAGAAAACTTTAAATGCAAACGAAGTAGTCTATTCAGAAAATAAAGAGAAGTGACATTTCATAATTTTTGTGAAAAGAAAAAATTCAGTTCAATTGGAAATAGTTTATCATTTGCGTAATGGAATCACAATTAACATCAAAATCCTCGCGATCGAAAAAAGAAAAATCTGGTAAATTTAACAGTTTTTTTTTTTTTTAATTTGTTAATGCACTAATTAAATTTACCATGTCTCTAGACAAACATGAGCGAAGCAACAAAAAAAAGGAAACGGAAACCGATTCGAATGAAAGATCCTACAAAAATAAAAAACATGCAAAAAAGGATTCCGTTTCGAGTAAACATCGCAAGCATGGAAAAAGAGCGCGTAAATCAAAGTGTTCAGCTGTCGATGGAGGTGGTAAAATTGAAAAATCTATAGTCGGCAAGGAAATTAATAAGTGCGATCCAGGTGATGGTAGTAAAAATGATTTGAATAATTCTGACGATTCCGAAACGATGGTCGAAGAAAACAATGAGATTAAAGACTTGAAAAATGATAATCAGTCGATGAAATCGGTTTCAGATCAGAAGGCCCCGGAGAATGCAAACAATTATCAACCACTATGTTGTCCAACAAGCTCAGATAAACCCTCTTCAGATGATGACTCTAATATTGTGCAGTTAAACAATTACAAGCTTCGGAAACGTTCTTTTTCTGGTGCTTTTCTTGACAGCAGTACTTATCAAAAGAACCCTAAATTAAAAGGCAAATCGAAAAAGAATAAAGGATCTGAAAATGAAGACTTAAGTCCTAAAGAATTAATTAAATCTGAAGACAATATGACTAATGCGGCTTCCACTAAAGTTGCGGCATATTCAATACAACAAAACCGAAGCTCTGATGAAGAAGAACATATTATTAAGCCAGAAAGTTTCCTGCCAAAAGAAACGATGCGCATAAAGCCTAAAAAACTGAAAGCAGCCTCTGCAAAAAAACGTCGTATTACAGCAAAGTTTGAACACGTTTGTGCTGATGACGATGAAAATTTTAACGCAGACATTATTGACGCTCCCGAAGAAGGTGAAATTTCGAGTTCATCCAATGAATTCAATGATGGCTATGATGAAAATCTAATGGGTACTGAATCGGATCGTGAAAGGTTGTATAAGCTCAGCGAAGTCCAGCGCGAATTTGAAATATTTAACCGCGTTGAGCAACGTGAAATAAAAAAGCGCCATTGGGAAATCATGCGTAGGTTAAAAAGAAATTCCATTGTTGAAGACAATTACGCCCCTGAAACCAGTGGACGTTCGCTTAAGCGTAAGGAGGAACTGGAAAAGGTTAATGCTAAGAATGAGCGTAGTACTGCAATGGCTGAGTTAGTAAAACAGCGTGAAAAAAAGTATAACCATGGTAAGTTTAATTATTTTAGAGCTTTCAAAAAAATATATATATATATATCTTGAAGCATTGGAATATTGCCCAGCCGATAACAAGCCCATCCGGGAAAAGGAATATGAGATATTACCACACGTGGCGAAACGTCGAAGATCGACAGTAAAATTGAAAGCTTCTGACATATATTCCGATGAATCGTGTAGCGAGAATGAGAATGTCGTTAAAACTGCTAAGCCATCAACACCAGTGATGATTCAAAATATAAAAACAGTGAAGCAGCTTAATCAGATGTTCATCTCACGTAGCAACATGGAAAAATTACTTTATCTTCCGATGTTCGAAAAAGTGGTACTGCACAGCTATGTGCGAGTAAAAATTGGAGTAACTGCCCAACAAGGCAAATATTTTGTTGCAGAGATAATTGGTTTCAAGGATGCCATTAATGTCTACACCTTTGGAAATACAATTACCAAAACATATCTCCAACTAAAGAATGCAAAAAGTTTATTAACTTTATCTATGCAATTTATTTCAAACGAACACTTCAAAGAAAACGAGTTCCAAAAGTGGCTGACTGCTTGTAAGAAAAACAATGTAGAGCTGCCCAAATTGGATGATGTTACAAATAAAATGGAGGAAATTGAAAAAGCTTTAGACTATAATGTCACCGATGAGGATATAAACAATATGGTAGAAGTCAAAGCAGCCTTGCGTGAGTGTTCCAAAAAGACGGTACCGAACAAAACTTGTTCATTAAAGGATCGCAACTCGGCTACTCAAAATGTTGGTGTGGATCACATTGTCTCCTTTTTAGACGAGAAAATAAACGAATTGGAAAAACTTAATGGAAACAAAGTCAGATTCGGGCAAAGACGGCAAACAGCCTTCACATCTACTTCTCTGTCTTACAAAACTACCAAATCGAAACATTACTTAAGTGAAGAGGCTGCCGATGCTAATGCATATGATCCATACACACGCAGGCCTACAAGGCCCCATAAGGTTGTAACATCGTTATTGAATAAAGACTGAAAACTTCATGATTCCTTCCTTCCATCACATTGGAAGTGACACCTCCACAGCAACGCGTGCAATGCTTGAAAATGATGATTAAATTTACAAACACATTCCATATGATCCATACTAACGCCGGCATACCATAAGGTTGTGGTAAAATCGCTCAGCAATAAACAATGAAAACTTCTTGGAAGTGAAACCTCCCAATAAAAAACGATAATTAAATTTACAAGCACATTTGATGTGCATAATAATTATACAATATTATCCAAAATCAATATTCAACATCATGGGTTCCAAAACCTATTTCAACCACCCATTTTTGCAATAAAATAATAGAATTTTTTTTTTTTTTTTCACTATTGAAAATATATAAACATAAAATCAACAAAATCTGTATATCTCACTTTTTAAATCTGGTGGAATGGGGTTTGAATATAAAACTAAGTAAATTCTTCTACTTGTCGGTCTGTAGGTATTGCTTTTCTTAGCTAGCTGATATATGTATAGATAGATGCATAAAATTGAATATTTATTGTTAAAGTAAATACCCCTTTTTTCTAACCACACCCATTTGTCAAGTAGAAGTCACGACATCATCAAATTAGATAAGCTTTCCCTTCTCACCTGTCATTACCAGATCTACTAATGCAATGGGTGTTGCTTATCGTTAAAATGCTGTGTAAATATTTCGTATCGAACCATTTGAGCATGAAATTTTGATTTAATTTTATTTATCACAGAAACAAAAAGTAAATAGTACATAAATATTTCGAATTTGGTCATGTTAGTCAGTCATGTTGTTGTACAGTTTCGTGATAATTATTTATCGAAAATTTTTGAAGAATAAATTTTCCAACAACAATATGAAATTTGTTGTAATACGTACCCCGTTTCTTCATTTTGATGACTTTTATAAAATGACCAAAAACTGACCAAAACGATAAAGGCGTAAAGACTAAGCAAACCCTTGTGACATAGAGCAAAATAGAATAGATTTGGATTGTTAAAAGATCATTGCATAATTGTAGGCTGCAGCATTTATTGAACTTTAAAATTTTATTCAATTTGAAAAAAACATTGCATACTTGTCGGTGCCAATGAGAAAGCGGAATTTTTGCTTGATTTCATACAAAATGTCTTAGCTACCAGGCGAACAGAAATGCGCAGTAGGTAGAAATTTCGATTACATAAATGTTGAAAGGTTTATATCTCCTGAATGGGTACACCGAATGTGGTGTCATAGGAAAGGTAGTGAGTTCTACTTTGTGCTATCACACTATGACCTTGATTTGACCTTAATGAAGGTTGAAAAATTAACTTCAAAATGTGTTTACAAGGATTTAACTCACTTCCAGTACTTAGATTCAGTACCAAGTAAATTCAAATGAAAACCCTACTATTCATTTAAACAACCGTAAAACTCTCGTTCGAATCCCTCTAATAGTTTATAAGGTAAAGTCATTTAAACTTTTTGTTCAATTTCAAGGAGAAAATTCATTGATATTTAACACTCAAATTTATTAGGGTTTTTTCGCCATTTGCCTTTCCTTTGAATTGAAAAACTAAAATTTCATATTTCAGATAAAAATCAATTCAAAATTTCCAATTATTCTTCTTTATTTAATTTATTTCTCTCAATAAGAAACCATTTTACTTAAAATTTTAATTAATTTTAATTCAATTTAAAAATTAATATTAGCAAAATAGTATCCTTCATCAAATCCTGTAACCTTAGTCATTTAGCACTCCTTAAAAAAACAGGCTATATATTATAAGTAACTAATGTATATAATCTAAGCCTGTAAATAAATAAATAAATAATATTTAAAATTTTAATTCAAATTAAAAATAAAAAAAAGAAAAATCTCGAAATTTTCAAATTGATATGAATTACAAAATTGCCCTATGTTTCAAGCAAACTGTGGGGAACTTAGAGCACATATTTCGAATTTGGTCATGTTTGTCACTCATACCGTCGTATAATTTCGTGACAATTTTTATCGAAAAATTTTAAAGAAAAAATTTTGCAACAACAATATGAAATTTGTTGTAATACGTACCCCGTTTCTCCATTTTACACAAATACTGGGCGAAAATGACCAAAACATGACCAAAATTATGAACGTGCCCCGTTTCTCTATTTTAACAAATTAAATTAAACATGACCGAAAGTTCAACAAATTCTGTAAATAAATAAATAATAATGTTCAACGTTAGGTGCCGCCCTGTTTCCGTTCTTTCTAGCGACCCTTAGATGGCAATTCTACTTGTATTTCAATTTCGACACATAGGTGGCGCCCGGGGTTAGCTGGGACACAAACCTTTTGTATTAAGGACTGTAGGTGGCAAAAATTAATATAAATAATGAATTGCTTTAAGTTACCAAGTTTTGCTTAAAACATAAGCAATTTTGAGAAACTTCAAAATATTTCTTTAATATTGAAAATTGGCATGTTTGAATAAATGGCTTGAAACATAGGGCAATTTCGTAATTCAGATCAATTTGAAAGTTTCAAGATTTTTTCACTTTTTTATTTTTAATTTGAATTACAATTATTGGGTGTATGCATATGATTCCGCCCTTTCCGATAGTTTCGCTAGTATCGCCGCTTACACTTGCACACTAAAATACTAATACTTGCATTCGATAGTGCCTTCTATCAGCTGTTAAACACAGTGTATAACAGCTGATAGAAGCATAAACAACAAATATTTCTAATTCATTGAAAATGTCGAGTTTTATCCCAAGTAAACATCATTTGCGGGAGGTTTTATTGCACTATTTTGTTGCAAAGAAAAGTGCAGCGGAAACTTATCGTTTGCTTGCTGATGTTTACGGTGAGCATGCTCCATCGAATACAACTTGCAAAGAATGGTTTCGACGATTTAAAAATGATGATTTTGACATTGAGGACAGAGAACATGGAAAACCACCCAAAAAATTTGAAGATGCTGAATTGGAAGATTTATTGACCGAAGATTGTTGTCAAACACAATCAGAATTGGCAACAACATTAAATGTTGATCAATCAACTATTTCAAGACGTTTGCAAGCAATGGGAATGGTTCAAAAAGTCAATAACTGGGTGCCACATGAATTGAAAGACCGAGACATCGAACGTCGCAAAACCATTTGTGAAATGCTGCTTCAAAGACAAAAAAGAAAAGGTTTTTTGCATCGGATAATCACGGGAGATGAAAAATGGATATATTACGAGAATCCTAAACGTAAAAAATCTTGGCTGAAGCCAGGTGAGGCCGGCCCATCACAGCCAAAGAAAAATATTCATTGTACCAAGGTTATGCTCTGTATTTGGTGGGATCAGAAAGGTGTTGTGCACTATGAGTTGCTGAAACCGTCTGATACTATCACTGGCGATGTTTACAGACGACAACTAATGCGGTTGAAGGTAGCTATAGAAGAAAAACGACCGGAATGGGTGAATAGGCATGACAAATTAATTCTTCAACATGACAACGCCAGACCGCATACGGCAAATGTTGTGAAAACATATTTAAATGGACAAGACTGGGAAGTGCTACCCCACCCGCCATATTCACCAGATATAGCCCCTTCAGATTTTCATTTATTTCGAAGGATGCAGTCTGATCTTACGGGAGAGCGATTCACTTCTTATGAAGATATCAAAATTTGGCTTCATAATTGGATTGCCTCAAAAGACCAGGACTTCTTTATGCAAGGAATCCGTAAATTGCCTGAAAGATGGGCAAAGGTTGTAGCTGCAGATGGGGCATACTTTGAATAAATAAATTTTCCTTTTTCTAAACAAGCAAATTTGTTTTGTTTTCACAAAAAAGGGCGGAATCATATGCATACACCCAATAATTAAAATTTTAAGTATGATTTATTTGTTTATTTACAGGATTAGATTATATACATTTAGTTACCTATAATATATGTATAACCTAAGTTTTTTAAGGAATACAAGGCCTTCGACTCGTCTGTAACAAATGAATTTAATTTGAACGAGCCTTTTGATCTTTTATTATTTATTTATTATTTTATGTTTTCTTATATTATTGACTAATCTACCGTAAACAAAAATTGATTGGTGATTTCACCATTGTTTGCACACACAGAACTATGTAGTAGTCAAACTAATCCTGTTTTATAGAAAATCAAAACACGATAATTCTTCAAATCGAATTGATTGATTGGATTACTATAACTTTAAAAGCGCCACATATTTGGATACTTGAAGCAAAAGTTAAATTAGCATTCAAAGGTTTTCGCCATTATAAATAGAAAGAATAATACACACGAAGGAATTAATGATGGTCGAAGCATCCAGAAGTACTTTATGAAGGAAGATTGGAAATTTACATTTAAAACTTAGATATTCTATAATATAAATTGTACTTAAAATGTTTCCTGCTCCTTTTAATCATGACCGTTCCAGTTCAGATTTTGCAAGCTTTTTCTTTTCGATCCTACTTAGCATTACTCTAACAATATTAATTAATTAAATGCAATAAAAATTTAATAATTCATTATTATTTTTACTTAATCTATATAACTTTATTTGTCTATATTGCTAATACCAGTCTTTTCGACTGTTGATAAAAGATCTTGTAACTTGTTATCAAATAACTCGCAGCGTATTGGCATTTCGAGCGAATAGAATGGATTCTTTAACACATAATCCGAATACAATTCGTACACTTTGCGCAATAGTAAATCCATGCCATTCAGGCCTGTTTCTGAGACAATAATGAATTTGACACCTGTTAGCGTCTGAAAACAATGCAACGTAAATGTATCGGCTTCAAGTATCTCAATGCCGGAACTCTTTGGCTCAGGACTCAGTTGACTGGCAATAGCAAATAGTGGATAGAACATACTAGCCAAGAAGATTTTCTCATTTGTGGTCATTTTTGGACGACTAAATTTCAAATTTATGGGATAGTTTTCAGCTGCTTGCAGCATGGTTTTGACATCGCTGCCATCCTCAAGTGTGAGACCATTTACAGCGATGCCATTGACGCTCACCAGCACGTGACCCACTAAAATGTGATATTGGATGATAATTGTTAAATTATTATTATTATTCTTTATTTAAAGTATTTACCATTTATGCCATCTTTGCGATTAAATGCAACGAAAATTTTCTTAGAATCATAGTCCAGCACCAAATCGAGAGGATAACTAAACGTCCGCTCGTGTTCGATGCGCGGCACATTGTGGTCTAGGTTAAAGATGAGGCCTCCAGATTTGCTTACAATATAAACGCCATAGATGAGCATTATATTTTTTTATAGATAAATGCTTCAATTGACATATAATTGAAGAATGCAATATGTAATTAAGCAAACGTAAACACCAGCAGCGCAGCAGCTGATTAAGTGCCCAGGGTGACCAATCAGTAAAATTAAAAAAATACATTACTATCAGTGCTGCCAAGTTGCTACAAAAGTAGTACCAGACAGCACTCTACCTGAGAGATGTGAAATGAGCTGACTTTCTGTGACGTTTTTTCTGTCTTCTTTCTGGTATTTTCGTTGTTATTTGTTCATGGAAATGGGAAATTTATAGAAATGAGGAAACGGGGCAAGTATCCTCGTACTTGCTGGCAACTATCCCATGAAATACGAGTACGAGCTCGTAGCTACTCGGTATATAAGTGCGTATTATTAAAATACAATAAACTAATCTCTTATAATTTTAATAAAATTATAATTAAAACAATGCAATTCTTTTCGCCATTTGTATTAATAAAATCCAATTTTAATTTAACAGAATTTAATTTTGAAATTTTCCACCGGAAGCTGTTCAAAACTAAATGGGGGTGGCAATGTCACAAAAGCAAACATTCTTTTCCAGTGTGGAGGCCCTTGACGAAACAAGAACCAAACAAGGCGATATAAATACATTCAGTGGTCGGTCGAATCATTATGTTAAATCTGGAAAAGCGTGCGGTTGTGTTATAATAATAGCTGGGCCATTTATGCCAACTTTGCGTTTAAATGCAACGGAAATTTTCTTAGAATCTCAGTCAAGCACCAAATCGAGAGGATAACTAAACGTCCGCTCGTGTTCGAAGCGCGGCACATTGCGGTCTAGGTTAAAGATGAGGCCTCCAGATTTGCTTCATACAATATAAACGCCATAGATGAGCATTATATTTTTTTTATAGATAAATGCTTTAATTGACATATAATTGAAGAATGCAATATGTAATTAAACAAACGTAAACACCAGCAGCACAGCAGCTGATTAAGTGCCCAGGGTGACCAATCAGTAAACTTAAAAAATACATTACTATCAGTGCTGCCAAGTTGCTACAAAAGTAGTACCAGACAGCACTCTACCTGAGAGATGTGAAATGAGCTGACTTTCTGTGACGTTTTTTCTGTCTTCTTTCTGGTATTTTTGTTGTTATCTGGTCATTATTAGAATACAATAAACTAATCTCTTATAATTTTAATAAAATCATATTTAAAACAATGCAATTCTTTTCTAATTTTAATTTAACAGAATTTAATTTTGAATTTTCCACCGGAAGCTGTTCAAAAATAAATAGGGTGGCAATGTCTCAAAAAGCAAACATTCTTTTCCAATCTGGCAGCCCTTGACGAAACAAGAACCAAACAAGGCTATATAAATACATTCAGTGGTCGGTCGAGTCATTTTAATAAATCTGGAAAAGCGTGCGGTTGTGTTATAATAATAGCTGGACTACATTTCTATTGCAACACGAATGCGTTGATTGCGATTCAATAATTAAGTACGCGTCGTCATCACTAACGCCTCCATCGAAAATCGAAATATATAAAAATACAATGGGATCCGATGATCTCAATCTAGGTGAGAAGATCCAAAAGGGTTTTCAAATTAATTACATGATACTACGAGATGTCGATTCCGGCAAAATCATATGGCAAGATAATAAGGATTTCTCTGCAGCTGATATGGAACACGAAGCCCGTGTTCCTGTCAAAATACTAGATATGCGTGCTGTGTCGCGTGAAATAAACTTTAGTACAATCGAGGCCATGGAGAACTTTCGCCTTGACCAAAAAGTTCTTTTCAAAGGTCGCATCATGGAGGAGTGGTTTTTTGAAATGGGCTTTGTGGGCGCCAACACAACAAACACCTGGCAATCGACTATCGAGGCAGCACCCGAATCACAAATGATGCCCGCAAAAGTCTTAAATGGCAATGTGACTATTCAAACCAGTTTCTATGACAACGACACACTCATCACAAAGTCAGTTGTTCGTTTATACTACATATGAGGCAAATATAATGGAGCTGAAGCAGAGCGACCACAACAACGATACCAAATCGCTACGCCTACGCACAAAACATCGCAGCGTTGTCAATGTCATTGTCACCTTGATTTGGTTTACGGTTGCCATACTTCTGCCTCATACCACACCATACCATACCATACCAATCAATCAATCATTTAATGACTGTGTAGAATCTGCAATACATAAAACAACATGGACTTCATTACACTGCAGCTTGCCTTAGTAGCGCAGTTTTTCATTCAAATTTCGATTTCGTTCGTTAATTAATTCTCTTCTCGCATTTCAATACAATTGAAATTTTATGTTAATTAATTATATAATTGTGTATTTAATGTATTTATTAGTTAAATAGTTAAATGCATTTTGAGATAACATTTAAATATTTATTTAAAGATATAATAAAATTAACTATTAAGATAACTTAAGTCAAATGATTTTTGTTTGCTTTTGCTTTTTAATTGATGATACACTTAGTCACGCATTTGTATTGAGCCTTGACCATTTTGGCAAGCTCAAAACTTAAATGGTTTCGTTATCTTTAAATCGATTTGAAGAGTTATTACTAAAAGTCATCATATTTATAAACATATATATTGTAGTTCTTTGGTTTATTGAAAACTATTAAGCATTAAGAGATTTTCAATTTGTAATCCAATTTTTCACAACCTTTTAATAGAATTCTGTGAAGTAAAAAATCTCTAGAAATGTAACATGTGATAACAAAGGAATCTTCCAATCTATAAGAACTCTTACTTCATGATAAATTCCGTTGTACTCTTCAACGAAATCATGTTCAATAATTCAAACTGATTCATATACAAACACTAGCAACCCACCCTGCTTTGCACGGGTGCAATTTAAAAGATATCGCTTTGGTGTTGATAGCAAGAAATTTTCTTGAAGTGACGCGCGAAAGAGCTAAATATAACTGTCCATGGGAAAAACACTCAATGCTCAGGTAGAATATTTGAACTTGTGATTTGTTATTTCTCTTCTCCCCGACAAAGGAGCAACAAAGGATACTGTAAGCTGTCATAAGATCGGTGCAACTCAAATATTCTGTGCAAGTTGTCGTCACGATTGTGCAATGCAATATCTCGTTTAACAAATTGTTGTCCAGCTATCATAACTGCAACTTCACTCGTAGATGGGGCATTATAACGGCCGGTGTGTTCTCTTCACTTTATTTGAATGGGTTACGATGTTAAAGTCCGGTGTTCCTGTCGGTACGCTCTCAGTAGCAGTTTTGAAAGATTGTACGTAGCTGTTATGTAGCAAATCTTGTAAAAATCTTACCAAACTTTGATCCATTGGTTGTGCGACACTGTTACACCTAGTAGTTGCTTGTTTCGGTCCCCACCAAGGAAGGAGTTATATTTACCAAAATAAATATGACTCAAATTTGGTACCTGCGGATATCCGGATATCCATGTGCATGGCACCGTGTTTTTAAGTCTTCTCAGGTAGGTCGAGCAGGTAAAACAACGGTGCTTATTGTCCTTTTTTCTTTTATTCCTAATACTGCACTAAAATCTCAGAATTCCCCTAAACTCATCTATTCCCAACTACCCTTGCTGTTCAACAATTCATAAAACAGATTTGGTTACGTTTCTTTATCAAGTAAACTTTATTTGTGAGTCATAAAAGTTTATGATATACTATTAAATTCATAATTTTTGGTGAAGATAATATCAAGGTCAATCAAATCCACAATCCTTTTTACTTATCTGAGGAATACTGTGGATATATGTCGTGTGTGTATATTATAAAACAAAGTCGCTTTTTTCCTATAACCGCTTCAATCTTCAAAAATACGCAACATATTTTGATGCGGTTTTTTTTAATAGATAGAGTGATTGAAGAGGAAGGTTTATATTTATAATATTTATAATAACATCCATTAAATAGTGCAGAAATACTGTTATTTTCACTATACATATACCTATATGCCTATCTTTAAAATTAATGTAGTTGGCATAGTATTATAATTCATGGAAAAAGCATTTACTGTCACTACAATATTCCAGCTTCTCATTGTTTACACAGCAAAGTTTCTTCAAATGTGATTTTAGATTTTTTTATTTAAGTCTGATTATTACTATCAAGAAATTATAAAGTCATGTCTGGAAGACGTCGTCGTTCCAACATAGGCCGTGCAGTGAATGCCAAAAGAGTACGTTCAGCACGAGATGAAGAATCGTCAACGGAACGTGAGGCTCGCCTCGCTCAGTCAGGTTAGGGATAGATAGCTGAGAGAGAGAGAATCATCAGCACGAGTTACTAATTCATGGGTAAATAAAGAAAATTCTGCCACGAATTACGATCCTTATGTTGCTTACTAGGAAAAGTGAAATTAGAAGAAATTCTACCTTCACCTGAACCACTTCACTCTCTTCTTACGGGTGATCATCTATATATACAAAAATGCACTCAAAAAATAGTATGACCCCGCAAAACTCGAGAACGGCTGGACCAATTGTGATGATTTTGTTTTATTTTTTTTTTTTTTTTTTTTTGTTGTACTCATGGAGATACAGTCAGGTTCTTTGCTACATTTGGATCCGGTAGGTAGCGCTGTTGTCCAGATATAGATAGTTTTATGCCATTTTTAATTTTTTTTTCTTATTTGGTGGAAAATATACTGAACCGATTTTTTTTAAAAGAACAAATGATTCTTGAAGTTGCTTAGGTTATAATAGAATTTTAAAATATATTGTAAATTATTAATTACACATTTTACAACAAAGCTTTTTATAAGAAACACCCAATTAACGCATAGGGGGTGTACCAACGCACGCCGGTTAATGCTTGTGTATGTATATGTAGCTCAAGTTACATTTTCCTGATCAAAGTTTTAATGCGAGTACCCGGTAATCGGAATTATGAAACTGAAATATCTGTACCTAAGTACACATACATATGTCACATTTGAGAATTTGAGTTCTAAAACTGATTTGTGATTTCTCGCTAATTTGTGGTTTGTTATTATGAAATTATATAGATTGGACAAATCGCTCACGAATTGTATCTCCCTCACTTAAATATCAATTCTCGCGATGTCGAACACAATTTGTTGATGGGTAATATCGTGAGCGATTTGTCCAGTCTATACAATATTCGTAGTATTGGCACATTATGCGGTGGTTCTTGTGTTGTCTTGTGTTGCAAACTTCCTATAAAAGTGACACTTAAGGTAAGGTGTTTGTATATCACTATATAAAAATTTATGTTAATTAGTAAGTGTCGTAACACAAAAAAAAAAAAACTTTGCTAATAATTAATAATAATAAAAAATTAGTTTAGCCATCGTTGGTTTCGGCACTAAAACGACGCATAATTAATAATCAAAAGATTAATAAAACTTTACTTTCTATAGAACGAATGATGGTGGCAAAAGATCGAGTTGCGATGAGAAGCAAAACCAAAGAAGAAACCTGATTTGGGACGGACATTGGTTAATATTAAGATCCAACTTGACCTGAATCTATGGCGAGAGATAGCAATTCAAATTTTAATTTAAATGGTGGTTCGTACGTAACTCATCATCTAAAGTAGAACTGAAGCATTGACCTGTTGTTGATGGTTGCTGCCTTTGGCGCTGTGCGTTGGCCCATCAGCATCCGATGACACTTGACACACTCGAGCGCCCATAAAAGCTTTTGAATAATTCATAATTTTGTTTATCTTTTCCTTTTATTCTGATGAGTTTCTTTTGTTGATCATAGAGAAAGTTTACTTTTTAAGTTTGACGCGTTAGAAGAAATCAGTTCCAGTAGTGTCTTAAACGTGTTAACATGGCTCGATTGGCTCTTTTGGTTTTAACGATCCTGGCTATTGCTTTAGCATTAAGTGATGCGCAACAACAGCAATTCGGTGGTGCCGGTGGTGCGGGTGTTAGACGCCAACAGCGTCCTCGACCTAATCAAGGAGCTGGAGGCAATGTGCCAATAAAGAACAAGAAACAACAACAGCAGGAGAAGCAACAACAATTGAACAAACCCAAAATCTTTACAACAACCCTAATGAATTTGGGACGCATACGTGGCCGCATTATCAAGTCGGATTGGACGGACAAGAGTATTTTACAGTTTTTGGATATACCCTATGGCAAATCGCCTGTAGGTGCATTGCGTTTCAAAGCCTCAAAACCGGCGGATGCCTGGCAAGGCATCCTACCAGCGCATCAACATCACCATGGTTGTCCTTCCATACAAGATTTGGATAAATTCGATGCTTTATTAGAGGAAGGTGTGGATGTTGAGGATTGTCTGAGATTGAGTATCAGTACAAAATCAGTAAGTATTTGTCTCTCTATAGATATAGATGTTATTTTCTTCAGAACATGTACAAATTCTTACGCCTGTTTTTGAGTAGTTGAAACGTTCGGCTCCTGTTATGGTCTACATTCATGGTGACTTTTTCTACGATGGTGACACTATAGAGGCTGCACCTGGTTATCTGCTTGAACAAGATGTTGTCTTGGTTGCTGTACGATATCGTCTGGGTCCTTTGGGCTTCCTGTCAACAATGTCGGAGGACATACCCGGTAATGCTGCTGTACACGATGTTATACTCGCTTTGAAGTGGATACAAAAGCATATTGTAGCATTTGGTGGTGATCCCAATCGTGTAACACTCTTCGGTCAAGTTGGTGGTGCCGCACTAATCAATGTGCTTACGCTTAGTCCAGCTGTACCGAATGGTCTCTTCCATCGTGTTATCTATCAGTCGGGCTCGGCTCTTTCGCCTGCCTTCATTACCGATACTCCTATTTCGGCAACCAAGGATATTGCTAGAATTGCTGGTTGCAAGAATCTTAAAAAGATTGATGCAATGAATAGGTGTATACATCGTTTGAATGCCACCGCTCTGTTGGATGCCTTTAATGTACATGGCGATTCTCGAGCTGTCAATGGCATTGGTTCATACGGTGGCGTCCAATTGGTTATTGGTGGACCTTCTGGCATTTTGCCTGAGCATCCTGGTAAACTTTTGATCGCTGAGATGTTTAAACCATATCCAACGTTGGGTGGCACTGTTAAACATGCCGGCACCTTTATTTTAAAGGGTAAGTAAGACCACGATGCTGAGGCTTAAGCACAACATAACTTAAAAAATCTGCTTCTTGTAGATATCTTTATCGATAAATTCAACGAGACCATCGTAGATAAAGAGATGACTGGTGTGGATTATATCAACACAATTATTGAGCAGACTAATGGCGTTGATCCCTCTGGTGCCTGGAAAAAGTACGCAGAGGAGAATATCTTCAGTGCCGCCGATATTAAGAATGGCACATTCCAACGCCTTACGCCCGGTTTGATTGATGTGAGCTCTTGACATTTAGCCACCATGCAATAAGCCTTTCACTGACCCAATCGATACTCTTTCTCTTCTGCAGATGTGTAGCACGATTTCATTTAAGAATCCCGTGCTGCTTGTCATGCAAGCCAATGCCAAGAAATTGCCCAACGACACATTCCTTTACAGCTTTGACTATGAAGGTGAACTAAACCGTTACTCAACTATTGAAGATGATACTTTTGAGACTCTCTTCGACCTGGGTGTTTCTTTGACAGATGAGAATCTCTATCTCTTCCCCTGGCCACGTTTTAACATGATAAATTCGAATCGTGACGTTAAGATTGCCAAGCGTATGGTTCAACTATGGACTTCATTTGCCAAGACCGGCATACCAATGGCACCTGGCGTACCTGCCTGGCCTGCGATGAATGATGAAACTGGTCCATATATGAAAATTGATCGGACTGTCACTTTTGGCGACAACTATTTGGAAGAATACAATGTTGCAGTTCGTGAAACGAAAAGGGGCTATAGTCTCGTCAATGAGGACTTCTTTGATGAGTTGCGTGAAGAAGACAACGGAGTACTAGAAATTCATGGTGACGAAGAGGACAGTGAAGATGAAACAGCTGCCAATGAGGGACGAGGCACTAAGATAGTAATCATTGCAAGAAAGTCAAATCGAAAGATCAAGCAATAAATAGTTGTAAGATCATATTGAATTTTCTCAGTGGCAATGTGTATTTATTAATTTATTAAAATGATAATTAAAAGAAATAAAAAATTTAACATAAACTAAAATCACCAGCATTTAAGTTGAATATTCAGTAAAAAGAAAAAAGCAGGAAACCATTAATGTTTGTCATAAAAAAAAATAAGAAGCTTTTATTATTGAATTATTCCTAATAGAGCAATTTATAACTCAAAATCATGGTAAAAGGTTAGTTAACACGGTTACTTTTCTATTTCGGGTATAGAGAACACAAACAAATATTTTTTACTTTCGTTCAAATAATTTTCAACACACTTTTGCCACTAACCGCTCCTTGAGGCATCGAAAAACGTTAAAAAAAAGAAGTCATTGTGTGTCGTCAAATCAAGAATGTTCCACGTAGAAGAATAATTCGCCTTCGTCGGTTTGTTTTCATCTAACACTTTTGGGAAACAAATGGTTATATACCATTCATAATGGACCGTCCTACGTTCCTCTGATATTAAGGGGGTCACATGTCTGATTTTTGCGAAGCAACTGGCGACCATTTTGCGGAAAACTTTTGTTGGATTTGGCTGGTCTTCGAAGTCTCCGACAATCTATTGCAGGTTAGTTTTGGGCTCATACGCATAATCAATTGTCTAAAAGTTTTTTGAAGCTCTAAATAGTTGTATTTCTTTAACTTTTATTGCTCCAATCAACACGAGTTTTCTTTTGAGCAATCTTATAATTATGCGGCATCTAACGCGAAACAACGTAGATGCAATATTGAATTTGCCGCCATGTTAGACCGACGTCGTGTTCAATGAGGCCATGTTAAACGAGTCCTAGCTGTATTATGGTGAAACTGATGTCTAAATCCCATGGCAAGACATATGATCATCTCTTATTATTAGCTCACGCAGAGCATTTTGAGCTGCTCAGCTGATTTTGGACGACTTTCATGAAATTCGTTGCTGAGCAAACGCCGGCCACGATATAGTGTTGAAAACCTTCAAGATACTGTGATTTTCGATAGTGCTTAATCGCTAGACATCGAATTAAGGTCATCAATAAACTCTTGTTGAAATAAAATAACTTCGAAAATCGAATGACTCATCATACTCTGCTTAATTCTGTGTTTTTAAAGTGGCTCGGATCAAACTGTTTGCAGTATTTTTAGGGTAAAAAGTGTCAAATTACACAATGCTGTGACCTGCAATACTAGGATTACCCATTCCTGAAATATAAAAGGCAACCCTCGTGAATACACGAGCAAGTCATATATTTTATTTATGTATTTTAATTTACAATGTTTAGCACAAATTTATAATTGTGGGGTCCCAAGTTCTAAGAATTTATCAACTAATGGAAAATGCTAGAAATATCCAATATTAGCGATTTCCCGCGTCCTTTCGATCAAGCGCTTTGTGGAATTTTTTAAGGACTGTGGTTATACCAGAATTGTTGTTGATTTTGAATGTATCTAGGTTTTTCGGTCTGTTTTAAATTCAATGGAAGCTTGAGTGCTGAATGCGCCCTCAAGTGGTGTTGAGGCAATTTCCGTTCAAAATCAAAGCGGTCACCTGTGTAACCAATCATCGTCAATTTCAGCCAATTTACGATATTTTGATAGCTCAGTTACTCTCTGCATTGAATGTAGTCTTGAAGCCCTCGGCAAATTTCAAAACTCGAACCATACTCAAAAGAAAAAGTAATCAAACGCACATCAAATCAAAGAGAATAAGAGAATAGCAAGCAGCTGGAGGAAATTTTTTTTAATAAACCTAGAGATGCTTTTTTTTCCACAGTAGTCATGGTTACCTGGATGATGAATGATTTTCAATGAAACTGGAAATTTTTGATTAAATTTTAATTTCCCACCGAAACAAGACAAAAGACATTATCAATATTATTATTAATAATATTTTTTAATATAATATTCTCTATTTTTATTTTTTTTTTCATTTTTGTTGTTTTTATTAATTTGTAATTTTCTTTGTTAATTTATGTTATGTTTTGTTGTTGTTGTTTTTGTTTATTTTATAAGTATCTAATAATATATTTTCAATATTATTATTACATAATTAAGAATTCATCATTTCATCTAAATATTTCAGTTTAATAATATATTGTAATAATAATTAATAATAATAATAATAATAATAATTTTTTTTTTCTTTTCTTTTCGTTTTTTAATAATGTGAATTTTTGTTTTTAATTAAATTTTTGAGTTGCTTTTATTATTATTTTTCATATTCTTGGATTTCTTCTTTCCTTTTTGCTATATTTAGCAATTACATAATTTTAAATGATTTTCTTTAGATTTAATGTTTTCGTTTTGTTGTTTTTAATTAGTTTTTAGTGTTTTTCTTAAATTACAAATAATGAAAAGTTTTCAAATCATTATAATGAATATTTAGTTTGAATTTAATTTTGTATATTTGTCAATTATTTATTTAAAGTTTGAGGATACAGTAAAATAAATATGGTTCATTTGGTGTTTGGTGTTTGGTTTTTTATTTTTTAATATGTTTTTTTAAGCATTTTATTTGCTTTATTATTGAAAAGGAATGAATCTAATGAAAGCTAAAAGCAATTAATATATTTTCTTTGTATATTTAAATGTGTCATTGTGTTTCTTTTTCCTCTTTTATATATATATATATATATATATATATTATTTTGTTGTATTTTTTCTTTTTTACTAATCAATTAAATTTCATACTGTTTAAAAAAGGATTATTATAAAATTTTTCTTATTCTTTTTCCTTTACTTGATTATGATTTGTTTTTTCAACTGTTCATCATTGATTTGTATAGTTAAATAATTAATTAATTTAATTCAATTTTCAACTTTTTTACGTATATAACGGTCTCAAAACATGTTCATCATTCATTCATTTCCCATGTTTAGATTTTGTTTCTGAAATTTGATTTTATTTTATTTATTTATTTATTTTTCGTTTTGTGCGCAATAAATTTATTATTTGTTTTATATATTTTTGTAAAATGTTTCATGCATTTGCATTTAATGAATTTGTAAATACATATTTCATAATATACTTAATGCGGTTGCTAAGTATCTTAAATAAAATATATATACTAAGTATATGAGTGAGTTATGCCGAAATTAAGAAGAAATTCCGAAGTTCCTGTTTCTTTGTTTATGTAAGCATAATTCTAGCTGATTCTTTACTGATTGTTATTACATATTTTGTTAATTATACAATAGAAAGTTTAACAATATATTTTTTTTTGAACAGTTCTATTATTATTATTTTAATTAATTAATTAATTTTTAATGAGTGTTTTTATTTTATTTATTATGAAAAAAAAAATGTCGCTAAATGCATTTTTTTTCTTTAGGAACTTCTTAAAAATAATTTATTTAAATTAAATAACCATAAATAATACAAAAAATAAAACGCAGTAAAAAGGCAGTTTTTGCTGTATGTTTTTAAATATTTTAGAAAAAAAAAATGATTGTTTCAAATTAACTTATTTGTCTGTAATCTGATTTTCTTTAGAATACTTTTTCTCATTTGGAAATAAAAATGCATTTTCGCTGATGCAATATTTTGCCATAGTTTGTTGTTGTACATTATTCAAAAATTGAAACGATTTGCACAATTTGAACCTAATTTTTAATTTATTTTTATTTTTTTAGTTTGCTTGTCAATTTGTTTGTCTTTTCTTTTTTTTTTTATTATATTAATAATAAATATATTTTTATCTTTTTTTTTTCTGTAGCTCAGTCTTTTTACTAATGTGTTTATATTTTTCTCTTTACTTTTTTATTATTTTTTTTATTTATTAAATCTACAAATATTAAACTTTTTGAATATAAATCGTTCCTTATGATTTGAAGTGCTACGTTTTAGTTTAAGACAAAATAAAATATTGTATGGGGTTTTAATAAGTTTTTTGAATCGAAAAATGATATATAAAATTTCAGTATTAGTTAGTTAGCATTGCTTAATGCAAAGAGAAATAGAAATCTATCAAAATCCTTCTGCCACAATATAATGTTGCCCATAGACTTCATTTTAATACAACTCTACAAATCTGATTTAATCAGAGATATAAGTACAATACTTTTCTAACAAAAAAAAGTCTGTTTAGCTTTCTAAGTTTTACATGCCGCACAAAGTATTATCCGGTACCCATTATGCAGTATATTTATACAGTATGAAAACGATCAGTATCATCGAGAGAGAATGCATTTAGTTATTCAAAAGTTACCTAATTTCCCTCTTCTATACATATTATATTCATGTTTCTCCTCCACAATAATTTATTGTCATTTTTATGACAATTTTTTGAATTTGAATTTGCAATTCAAAAAACTTACTAAAACCGAAAGGGATAATTTGTGAAATCATAATGAAATAGTCTGGACTACAATTGGTGAATATTCTATCGGGTGTATGAAGTGTGTATACTCCTCTGTAGAGGATGCACACACACATACACACATATTTTCATATACCAATACCAATACTTATACCAATAAAGTATTTATTTTATTTCCTTATTGTTTTATGTATTTATTATTGTAGATATAAAAATAATAATCAAATGCGGAAATTGACTTTGCTATATGTTACTCGTATTCATTATTTTCTTTGCTGAAAATTGTGTATGTTTTAAGGTTAATAGAGAAAATGTATGTATATATTTCACACTTGCGTCTGTCGTTTTTATTTTTCTAACGACACGAGACCATCTAAGTAATCTTCACTTCAAATCATTTGTACAACTATCAAATTTGAATTAGTCCTTAGTAGATGAGACAAAGGCCTAAAGTTTAGTAGAAAGTTTTATTTTGTCAACGTGAAAAGGGTTTTTCAAAAGGGTTCGCTTTTGGTTTTGCCAATTCTTTTAATAAATCTCGTGACTCGAAAGTCCTAGCACCAAGTTGTTTATATTTTCCGAAAATAGAGAAATGTACGTTGCCTGTAAGAGCAGTTTTGTCACTGCGTGCTTACGATATAAATGGGGAGAGGCGTTGAAAATGATAAAAACATTATAATTTTATAATTAAGAAAATTCTATTATATGCTTGACCGATTTGCCTGATATTTTTTTTTTTTTGTTGTGTTCCTTATAAGGCAAATTAGAAGAATATCAAAGGAAATTTTTGAATAATCCACCAGAAAAGTAAGTATTTTGATTTTTGTATTAAAATGTCAATAAATAAAAAGTAAGATTTCTTTCTTTATCAAACCAAGTTGTTAAAAAAACTATTTATGCAGGAGCTCGTTACAATTGTACATCCTTTCAAAAACGATAAACTATTCATTCTTTCATTGTATGTAGTTATGATTTTCTTTGGCTCATTGCATTTATTTTAATTTGTTTTTTAAATAAACAGTAAAAATTTAAATTGAGCCACGAGAAAAGTTTTCACGCATATATTATTACAGAAGTATGGCGACACTATCTACCACGATATTTTTCCCTTTACAATTTAGTTGCAGTTGTAATGATGAGAGATGATATTGATGGTAAAATGAACCGTGTTTCTTCAATCGATAGATGGTAACTCGTATACATATTTGTATTCCATATAAAAACAACTTGTGTGAAGTTTATGTAAGCTTTGGCGAGAGACCAAAGCAACATTTCCTTTTCCTCGTGAATTATTTAATTTTATTTTATATTATTTTTAGTTTTTTTTTATTTTTAATTTTTTTAATAAATTAATTTTCTTTTTAACTGCTAAATTATCACTACATTTGCTTGAAAAAACTCGACTGATTTCGAAAATGTTTAATATGCATGCCCAAAATGCCCATTCCTCCTCCCTCATTCTATATTATATAGAGGACTTGCCTAAATCTTCAATTAATAATTTTTTTTTTTTATATTTTGTAATTATTGTAATAAATTTAATAACTTTTTGTTTTACTTAATAAATGTTACCTAATCACCAAACCATATTATTATATGTAAATATTTATATTATTTATTTTATATATAGTAAGTGGTAAGTGTTTTTGTATCTATGTATGTGATGAGATCTGTATATTGGTGTGGAATCTGTGTGTGTGTGTGTGAGTGTGTGTTATTGTGTGAGTGTTGTTTGTTGTTAGCTCAATAGTTGCTTGGAAGTATTGCCATTTTTTTTTTGTTTTTTGGGCTGATCGATCGATGCGATCATTTCTAACTTTTCTAGTCATTTTGCGCTATATTTTCAACAATGTTTTATTAATATTTCATTATTATTATTAATTTTATAATTAACTTACTAAGAATTTTAACATATTTTTTTTTTATTATTTTTTTGTTCAGATTTTTGTCTGCTTTTTTTTTGTTTTCTTTTAAATAACAACGCAATTTCTACGCATTTGCAACGTTTCTATGTAGTATGAGTTTTATTTTATATTTTTATATTATTTTGTTAATTTTATTATTATTTTATTTTATAACAAAATAACCTTTTTATTTTATTTGTAAAATCCCAAAAAAATAAAATAAAAACGAAATTTTCTTGCTTTTTTTTTTGGTTTTGTTGTATATTTTGTTTTTTATATTGTATTTCAAAAATTGTAATTCTATTTTATAATTTTCAGTTTTTGATTTAATAATAATAAATAATATTTTGGTTTTGTTTTCCTTAATTTTTTATATTTACAATATTTTTTTTTTAAATCATTTTTTGCTTGTTAATCTTTTCTAATACAAGTCAGAAGTGTTTCTAAGAAGAAGATTAGATTATTTTAAAATAGACACACCTATTCTCATTGCCATTGTTTGAGTTGATCTTTCCATTTCAACTTCAATGCAAATTCATATGAGAAATTTTGGAATTTTTCAAAATTTATTGTTTGTAAATTAAGGACTTCTAAGTAGGGTTGTAACGGAGGCCACTTTGGCGGAGGTTGATGCGGAAGAACCACTGTTTGAACTCTGCGGAAGCGGTAGAAAAATCGGATTCGAACAACAATTTCGAACAATTTATGAGCATTTTTTGTTGCGAAAGATTAATAGAGATATTGTCTAGTCCATGGCTGTCCAGACTGCTTGGTTTCCTGAGCCAAATTGGAAGAAGGTGTGGTAATTCCGGCTTCAAGCAAAATGTTGAGCAAAAAAGCAAAAAAAAAAAAATCATTAAATGAAGTTGGAGTGCAAAAAAAAAAATAAATGAAAAATCGGAAGTTTTTTACCGTTTGTATGTCATGAGATAGAATCCGAGAGGTCAGAAACCTAAAAAGGTATTCACTTCAACCGCACGGTACAGTCCTGAACTAGTGTATCTCTGCTGACGTTTTTCTTTATCTTCTGTCGCATATTTGGCTTTTGTTAAGTGAGAAAAAATGTAACGACTATTCTGCTGAAGCTCCGTTAAAAACATTTGGATGCAGATGTACGATTTCTTGCGGATGTTCCACAGGCGGAGGTTAAGTTCCGTTACAACCCTAGTTCTAAGTAGTTAAAACATTTCAAAATGACAAGACTGTGAAGTGGGAACTTCAAGCAGATTCAAACAATAAAATGAAATAAGAAACTTATTTCAAATCTCTAAATTATTTACATATTCTATATGGGTGAGACTAAAGGACAATTTCAGCTGTGTGATCGAGTAACATTCACCCCGATTACTTGTTACTTTTTGTTGATTTGATCAAGAATATACTGTGTACGATTATTATAAAAATTCCCATTTTATGAATTTTATGCAATTTCATTTATTTCAATTTTCTTCAATAAAAATAAAAATATCCATAAAAATTAAATGTAAAATTAATTTTGTTGTCATTTGATGATAGAATTGAATAGTTGAAGATATTATAAGTATTTGCATTCGATTCGAAATGAATAAGAAGAACTTCAATAGCAACAAGAACGAATGGAGAATGGAGAATGGAGATCTTAAAATTAATGACTTGTTTTGTAGCAATTTCTAATTATTAATATTATTATTTTTTCTCAATCGTAAAAAGTTTAACATAAAATGAAAAACAATATGAAATCAAATTTGTTTGTAACTTTTTTTAATTGGTTTTAAAAATTTGTAAGCGTTCACTAAGTTTAATTATAATAATAATAATTATTTTATTTGATTTATTTTTGTAATATTATTTATTTATTTATTTATAACTTATGTTTATGTTTTGCTTAATTAATTATTGATGTATGTATATATAATTTGTTGTTGTTTTTAAATTTATTTTTACTTTATTTATTTATGTAAGAAGCACTTGAATATATATCATGATAATGAAGAAGAAATTTAAATATATATATTGTATAATTTTTATATTTGTTTTTCTAATTTTTTATTTTAAATATTATTATTTTATTTTTGTTTTTTGAATCGCATTTGTTACTTACTTGTGGTATTTACTTACTTATTTATATATTTTTTTTTTATATAAATTTGTTGCTTAAAAAAATGTTTAATTAAATTTGATGACTTGCTAAGTTATATTACGAGTATTTCAATTTTCTCAACTATTGGATGTCTCAGGATTCGAGTGTTTTTCTCTTGCATATATCATTTTTTTTTTTTTTTTTTAAATACATAATAATAATAAAGTTTCATTTTACTCATTCTAATGATAATTATTATAGTACATACGAGGGAGTATCATTGTTTGATTGATTGAATGTGATAATTTTGGAAAGTACAATATATCCTGAGACATCTGTGATTGATTTCAAAAGAAGTTCAGTTTTCAGTATGTGATTCTTTCACAATTAATATTAATTAGGCATATTTTGTAAAACCTTCTTTCAATGCTATAAACTAAAAGTGATACAAAGAGAGAGAGAGAGAGAGAGAGAGGGAAATTATGTATATACAATCTTATAAAATATTAACTGTATGTCTATTGGTTTGATATAAAAATCATTTCGATTTATCACTTTAACCAATCCAATTAGTAAATTTCATTGAGTATTTGCATTCATGTTACTTCTTTTCTTTTGTTACCTGCCATCTTTTCTTTGTTCTTAACTTATAAATTTATTGCTTTCTTTTTCCTTTTATTAACATTTTAAAAATATAGGTGTATATTAATTAAAAGAAATAAATTTAAAAATTAAAAGATGAAAGAAAGCTACAAGGCAATAACAACAATTTGGTTTGAAAAACAATCTACTTATTCCAATTATAAGAAAATCGGCTGACTTAAGTTTAATAGTCGAGCTCAAGTATTTTAAGTTGAATGTGAAAATCTCTTATTGATATTGATTTTGAAGATATAAGCACACTTTCTGTGGTTTCTTTACTCAAAACATTGCCCTATTTCAAAACTTAGTTTCACAAAAAATAATAAAAAACAAATGAAATTTATATAACTTTATTTAATTTTATGTTTAAAATTACAAGAAAAATCATAATGATAATTAAAAATATAATAAAAATACAAACTGAATAAAACAAAATTATATTATTTAAAAAATTAATTAAATGCAATTTAATTTATATTAAATTTACTCTTTGGCATTGTTATATTTTTTTTTTTTTTATTTCTACTCATGTTTATTTTTATCTTGAAATTGTATAATAAAAATGGGATCAGTTGAGTTCAGAAAATAAGATTTTGAAGTATTTTTCTGTTTGTTTTGAAGGAGAAGCATGTAAATTAAGAATTTTTAAATCTTTAAACGCACAGATTTTATTTACTTTCTTTCCCAACCTGCAAGATCCTTTTAAAACTTATATTTTGAAAGCCTTTTTGTTTTTAATAAATTTGAGGATATTTGTAAAAATCATATACATTGTTTTCTAGGTAAATTGTATTTATGATTGATGAAGAAAATTTTGACTTTAACTTTGTATACCTTTCACATGCGTTATAGTGACTACCCATAGAATTGTGATCCACAAAGTAAGCATATAGGAAAGTAATCAATCTAGCCATGTCCATCTATCAATTTTTATCTAAAGTAGTCCTTCAGTTTTTTAGCAATTCTAATTGTCCAAAAAATATGTTTCAAATGGAAGAGAATTATCCCTTCTTTCGATTAAGTATGAAAAATGAATTCATTCAAATGTTGTTAATTCCTCCCAATATTTGTTCAGTGATTCGAAGGAAGTTCATGTCTGGATATACAAGACAATGAAAAAATGGATTCTATCATCATTAAAAATAATAATTTGTTTATGGGTATGGTTAAGTTCTACAGAAATGTTCTGATCAGAGGTGTGAAACGCATATAAGCTTCGGTTTGAGTCAAAGTTTGTATTCTATTCTGTTTAATTTCGTTATAAAGGTATATTTTACTTTAGATATTACTACGCTTTCCTTATTTTACTTTCGCTTATATGGTAAATGAGTAGATCAACCATTTATCGTGTATTATATTAATCTTCATTCATCATCATCATGTATCATCTTTTAATATTTTTAATTTGTAATGAGGAAAAATTGATTAAAAAGCTACTTTACTATTTTGCAATGATTTTTCATATTTCTTTGTTTGCTTATTTTTGTTTTTTTTTTTTTTTTGTTTTTTTTTAAATGATTTCTTGATTTAATTAATATAATTTGTTGTAATTTTCCATCCTTTTTGTTTTCTATTTTACTTTATTTTATTTTGTTTTTGTGAAGTTTCGCAGTATAAAAAGTTAAAAGGTTTTTTCGTATGATGATTTTCTCATTTTCATTTAATTGCTTAAATATTCTAAATTACTAACAATATTTTGACTTTTTATATAAATTGTTTCTTTATGTCTTAATTAATCAGTTAATTATTATTATTATGATTATTTTTTTTTCGTATATACAAAATTCTACAAATGAATGTTGTGTCTAACTTAATTTCTTAACAAAATTAAATTTGAAAGCTAATCTCAGTATTTTGTATAAATAGAGTGATGAGTGCGTAATAATTATTATTATTTATTATTATTATTATTTTTTGTTTTTTAGTTTTATTAATAATATTATTTTATTATATAATTGTTGTTCTTTTAATTGTTTTTGTTTTTTTTTTTGTGTTTTTTTTTGTTTTTGAAAATTTGTACCAAATCACATATTTGATTTTTGCATTAAACAATAACCCATAATTAGTATTTATATTTATAGTAAATATAGAAATTATATTATAAGTATAAGAGAACGTAGAAAGAACATTAGTATGGCACATAAACGCACATTTCTATTTACACAAAAAATGTATATCAATTTTATGTAAATTTAATAATATAAAAATAAAAACAAAAAATTGAAATACAAAAATAAATCAATAGAAAAATATAATTTGCATTTTTGTTTTTGTGTTTTGTATTATTCAAGAAAAATCTACTTCCATAATAGGCGCAAAATATTTTTATTGAAATGTCCTCAACTATAAAAAGAAGTTTGGTTATTACTCTCTCTCTCTCTCTCTCTATAAAAAAAAAAAAAAAAATGAAGTTGTGAATATGAAAAATGCAAAAAATATTCAAAGAAATAATTAAATTATGTAAATTAATGCAGACGATCTACTTATGTAGATTTCTGTTGAAGAAGTTTTATTCTTTGGTTTATTCAAACTCATTTATCGCATAATTATATTAATAAATTTAAATAAATTTAAGAAATTTTGTTATGCACATATATAATTTACAAAAAGAGATGTTTGAATTCTATTGAATTTTTATTGATTGATTTGTCTTTTATTCATACTATACAGTATTTTATAGGAGTTTAGGACTTTAGTCTTTGAAATATCCATTTAAAATCTTAATTCTTTGATTGTTGTATAACATGAGAAGTGAAAAACTGGGTTCACTGATTATGTGTTGTTTCATAGGGAACTAAACATAATGTTTTAGCAACAATATATGGAGTGATTGGACTATTATTTAATGAGTGTATGAACCTTTGAGTAACTGTGAGATTTTCAATGGAAAATATTTGTATTTCTTAGGATATGCAAACACCACTTCCATTGATAAATTTTTGAAATGTGGGTTGCAAGGAGAACCGAAGTTCCATTGATTTCAACAATTCCATTTAAATAACAATGAAAATATTTGAGTTTATCTATTTCAAATTTATAATTGCCTATTTATTTCATTTTGAAAGTAAATAAATTACAATTTAATTGAAATCATTTTTCATACTTGATCGGAAGAAATGTTATATCAAATAAAGTGAAATTCCCTTACAAAATTGTGTAAATGGAGAAAAATAGAGAAGGACTGTTCCTGTGTATGTGTGTGTGTGTGAGAGAGAGAGAGAGAGAGAGATGGAGAATTTAGATTTTATGATTATTATGAAGTTAACATGCGGTTTTTGAATTATTAATTTTATGTTTTCTTTCAATTAATTTTTGTTTATATTTTTCTTCTATTGTATTGAACTTTTTTTTGTTGTAAATGATATTTTTCTTTTTACTTAACCAAAAAAAAAAAAAAAATAATGCTACAAAAATATAAAAATAAAAACATGAAATCATCATTTAATAAGCGTTCTTTATATAGTAGTTTTATTTTTTCTTTTTTGTTACTTTTATTTATTTAATAATATTTTCAACTATTTTTAAATGCAAAAATTTACTTTTTTTTGTATACAATTTTTTGTTTTTTAATAATTTCCTTAACGCATTTATTAAATTATTTACAATTGCAGCGCAAGTCCCTAACTTTGTGTGTAAGAATGTGTATTACATCGTAATTGATGCCTTTTATTACTTCCCTTTTTCCTCCGTTTGCTTTCTCTAAATTCATTAATATTTTTGTGTTTTTTTATTTGTAATTTTGTTTGTTTTTTTCTCTACATTTTAGCAACAAATTGCGAGTGGTTTAATCTTTAGTTTCTATTTTATATTTTTTGTTTGTAATTTAATCCTTTACCATTTTTTTTTTTTGTTTTTTTTTTGTTTCCTTATCAAATCTCTCTCTCTACGCATAAAATATATATTTTATATATCGTCATAATAATGTTTCTTGGAGAACCAAATGCCTTTCACGATGTCATCAGTATGAGTATAGTAAAATTAAGACAAAATTGTGTACTCTTATAATTGGAGCTAAACAAATTATATGTTTGCCAAGTTCTGGGTCACTAGACGCATGTTAAAAAGATATCGTGTTCGATTCTAGTTTAAATAATCTTATTTGTGAACAAAATGACTAATCAATTGAATGATTTTAATTGATGAAATGAATAGCAATAAGATCTTTTGATTACATTGGATTACACACGTCTTTGGTGGTTATTAAGATTCATTTTTTTTCAGTATGTGTAAAGGCAATTCAGCAAACCGAATAGTTTTTTTTTTTATGATACTAGCGATACTAGAATTGTTGATGATGTTAGATGTAGGTTTTTCGGTCTGGTTTAGAGCTTGACTGCAGTATGTGCTGTATGTTATATCCGTCATCGAGTCAATATCAAAAGCCGTCAATTAAATTATGTGTAACCCATGTCACACTGCATTATCAACTACACTGCTCTCTGCTGTGCTGTCTGTGAGGTTTATATGCCTATAACCTTTCTCATGAATCACTTCATCCATTAATGAAAACCATATGAAAATGATTTGGTACTATTTGAGCTTATCGCTTTCAGACAGACAGACAGATACTTTAGATTCATAAACCTCTTATTTGATTTCAATGGAAAGCAATATGAAATGTTATTGTTATTGTCTATTAAGAAAACTTTTTCAATTCACACACAAAATTCTATCGAAATGAAATGATAACAAACTACATATTTGATGATATTGTTTCATGAAAGACATTCTACACTATACTCGATATAACCGAATATTTTCATTATGTTTTGCTTTTCTAAAACTACGTAAATATTATGAAATTTATGTTTTTCACATTATTTATTCTTTTCATAAGAAAATTACTAAGCAAAAAGAAATAAACTAGTAGTTTATTAGCAGCAAATTGGTAATTTGAACTGAAATTTCATTTTTCATTTTTTTTTTCTTATATTTAATAATGCAAACTATATTTTCATTCCAAGTCAAGGCTTTTTCATTTTTCTTTCTATTTCTTTTATTTTATTTTTGTGGTATTATTGAATAATTATTAATTTTTTTTAATTATTTAATTTTATGTTTTCGCTTGGCTTGGTTTGCTTACATATTTGTAAAATCGCATCTAAAGTGTTGACTTGTTGTTTTTGTTTAAATAAATTTTTATCAAATTGTTTACTAATTATGATTACATAATGCTTAATAATTAATAGTTTTCATATTTTGTTATATTTATCGCAGGCTATTTTTTTCATTTTCTCAATTTTTCTTTTCGTTTATGTAATAATTACTTTTTGTCTTATTTCTTTGTACAGAAAAGTACAATTTGTTCTTAATATTGCTAAAGTAGTTTAGTATATAAATTTATGTATATAGTAATTATTATTTTTATATATATATGATTTTAGCTTAATATATTTTAATCACTAGCAATTAAGAAGGTTGTTTTTGTTTTTTTTGTTTTTTTGTTATTTTGTTTATTTCATTTTTGTTTCAATATTTCTAAAGATACTCGTAGTTCAATGACTAATAATTTTTGCATAAATCAAGTGTATTTAGTATTAAATTTTGTAGCAATTTTTCTTTGTTTTTTTGTTTTTAATTGTAAATAATAAATATTTTGAAAATTTTAAAATAAATACAAAAAAAAAATAAATTTAATTTCAATTTTATATATTTTCTTTTTCAAAATAACAAAAATAAACATTCTCAACAATTCTTAATTTAATATTTAAAATTATATAAAAAAATAGGACAAAAGAGAAAACAAAATTTTACTAATTTTATTAAATAAAATTTTTACAAATCAATTGCTCAAATGGAATCCATCATTACAAAGTTTACTCGTATATAGTTTAACTTGCAATATCATCATTAGATACAAACAAACACACACACACGTACACAGACACTCGATTGATTTCCAGTCTTTAGTATTGCAAGCAGTTCGTCGTTCCTTAATACATTTCATTTTCATCCCAATCAACAGATTGCAATACCAATTTATCCAATTCTTTGGAATCATCTGTGCTGCTACTGCGTCGTCGTCGTTTTCGATGTAGATTTGTCCACTTGCGATTGAGTTGCGCCATTTGGGGTCCAGCGAACATGGCTGCTGCTGCAGCACTTAGTTTTGTTGGAGTTATAGCACTAGCAAGGCTACTACTGGGTGTAGCTGGACTCATATTGAAAATCTCTCGATTGCCGAAGAGAAAGCGACGCGGAGGCGGTGGTGGTGGTACGATGCCAACATTGTGACCACTGCCATGGCCTTCTATAACAGCTGATTGAAGCTGTGGTGTATCATAAGGCGGTGGTGGTGTTATCATGGCCAACGATGATGAATCCTCTTCGTCTAAGGCATAATCGACATCATCATCATCTTCATCATGATCATTGGGATTGCGATTGTTTGATTGACTATGTGCATTGATGTGTTGCAGGAAATTAGGATAAGAACGCGATGGTATGTGGTCATAGATATCATAAACGTTATCTTGGCTATCACTGGCGAAGTCAGTGAAATGTGCAACCGAACTGCTGGCAGGTGATTTTGGTTGAACTGGTGTAACTGGCATTGATTTTGCTGTTGGCTTAATGTGTTTCTTATGATGACGTGCTGCATTTGTTGCTACTGATGTTCCTACTGCTACTGCTGATGTTACTGTTGTTGTTGTTGTTGTTGCTGATGTTGCTGTTGTTGCTGGTTTGATTAGTGGCATCGATTTGGTATTACATATCAATCAATCACGGTAAATATAACTGCAATTCTTGGGGCTCTCTTGCGGACTTGGACTGCTAGATGGTGGCGCTGGACTAGAACTACTATTGGACATTACGGGCGATGAGCCAGAGCTGGAGTGATGTGGACTATTTGAACGATGCTGAGTTACTGGATTGAAAAAATAAGAACAAAACATGTTTAAATTAGTTATAAATTAAGTTTGGAATTTTTTTTGATTTCGTACCCCCACTTTGATCTACTAATATAAGACAAAAACAAAAATAATGAAGTATAATTTTATTGATTGTAATATTTCCACTACTAAAAAATCTTTTTCTAGAAAGCCACAACCTTTTCTTTTTTTTTCAATAGACTAAATGTCAATTTTTTGTGAGACTTTTCCTGTTGGCGCATTTATTATATTTTGAAGTTAACAACTTTATATTAGAAGATCATTTCGTTCTATCAACTAAAAGAAGAGAGTATAACTTTTTTTAAGAACCCAAAGCTTAGTCCTGTAAATCTTGGTTTAAAAACATATTTAGTACAATAATACTGTTGCTATTCAATTCCATTATAGGAAATTTCTTTTTTAGAAAAGAGTAGATTCTAACAAGTAGAAGGAATAAAGTGACTTGCAATTCCTAGTGTCTGTAATGCAAGTCATAAATGTCTAATAGTCTTACGATAATTGAATAGACTTGTGATTAATTTTGTCGGCGTTCTCATTACAAGTGTAAAGTTTAGATGGCTTGCATCTGATCATGTATGTGTCTACTTGCACCTTAAAGCGGAAAAGCAACAGCGCATATAGAAATTGTTGTTGCTGAATTAAATGTCCTATGATCGCTTTTTTCTTGTTATCCAGTGTCCGCTTTCTTTTTGTTGTTGTACTTTGTATGTTTGTTACTTTATAGCTCAAAACATAGAATTGACTACGCTTGATTACAGTTCTGCCGCTCCCAACAATACTCTTTAAAGAATCTATTGACAATCTAATATGTATATTTTTCATCAATTAAAACAGACTGAGAATCAACAAAAACTTTGTGAAGGAAAAATGTTACAAATCAATTAAACTTATACTTTTTAAAATTTCTTAATGCAATGAGCAAACATTGAATACATACTGATAAGATACGCACTCACACTTAGAGATACATATAGAAAGCAATAAATACACATACATACATACAAACAAACATACAGATTCACACATAAAGACAAACAAACAGAAATGCAGATTACTTATTTCTTTTAATTTTGCAATAAAATAATAAAATTAAAAAAAATAAATAAAAAAATATTTAAAAAAAAAACAAAAATAATAAAATAAAAAGTTTTATAAAGAAATACAATTGAAAAATAACTTTAATGTTTATTTTTTCTGGTTTTAGAGATGGCGGAGATGGAGTCAGGGGGCAGAGGAGAAATAAAATGCAAAAAATATACTATTGCCGGGCATAAATAAATAAATTACGCATACACAACGTATTACGTGCGTAATTTGTTGCAATATTCACATTCCAACATATACACACATGACCGGAAACGGAAACATTTATACTCATCCATAAAGCACACTCACACAGACACACCCACACACACACACCTACACAGGAGAAACAAAATTATTAAATTGCTTATAAATAATTGAATTGAATTAAATTAAATAATTTTGTTTTTCTTTAACTGCAAATGAGGAATCATCATGATTCATGAGAATAGAATGGTATAGAATAGTGAGATTCTCTCATGTAAATAGAAAATGATAGCAGATTCTCAGGGTGTTCATAATAATGCTGATGATGATGATGATGATGAAAGATGGATATAAGATAGTAATTTTTTTAGAAATGAAAGGCAAATGAAGAAAAAACAGTAGAAGAATTAGACTAAAGTAAAGAATAAAGTGAATTTAGTGAGAATGAAACTTTGGGTTTATGTGTGGATCTGTGGATATTTTATTACATTTTTGTTATATATTTATTTACTTTATATTTTATAACTCCAAAGAATGTGATATGAACTAATAAGTAAAGACATTTTTGTGTGTAGAATAGAATAAAAAGAACATTAAAGTGAAGAAAAAACAAATAAAACAAAAAGATACTAAAGGAAATGAAAAAACAATAAAAACTTATTTACTTATTAAGTTAAAAGTGAACGATAGAAAAATTCAGTAGAAAAGAGCCAAGAAGTCAATTATAGAATAGAAGAATAGAAACTAAATGATAATAGTAGGTGAAAAATATAAAGAGTAAACCATAAATGTAAGTCAACTACTTTTTGTGTGTTTGATCTATTGTAGGTTTGAAGAATTTTTACTATTTTTTGTTTTTGGTAATTTGTATACACTTCACAACATTATGTATATTATTCACAAATTGAAACAGTCCCTTCTTCCTTGGAATACTAATTCCCATATTAATATGAGCATATTTGTTCACAAATCTTCTTTTGAAACTATCAAGTGACCAAAGTGTTAAAGAAGCGATTTAGTGCTAAGCCTATGGCATTTATTCTTAAAGAAAGTTTCAATCACAAACTTTCGGAAAGCCCATGGGGACTTGCATTGCTTATAATATTGATTTATTTATCTCAAGAGCCGCGGAGTTGCCTACACAAATAATTATTTCTCCGAGCCACTAGAACACTCACCTACAATGTATCATGGTAAATTGATAAATATGAATATTTGCTCATTGATAGTATAAGTTCTTTTATTTTACTATACTTTGATTTTTTTATCTAAAACAAATTATGTGATTGTGAAGTATGTGTACATTGGCTTCGGTTAGACCAAAGTTATCTGTTTTCTTGTTTAATTAATTTGAATGTTAATTTTTATTTACTAGTATTTTGTTATTTGGTAGTTTAGTTTTAGTTCATTTTATTGGGATGGAAAAACTTACCGATACCATGACGGGGCGGCTGCCTTCTTGCGCGACCAAGACTTCTGTTTCGTGTATTTGTGTTGTTTACAGCCTAAGAGTTGTGAGATTTTTTTTTGTATTTTTTTGATTTTGTTATTTGAAAAATAATAGAAAATTATATAAAAATTATATAAAAATATTGTAATAAAGAAAATTGTTTTGTGTTTTTGAGAATAAAAATGGTATAATTATTTTTCTTTTCATTTCTATTTGGTGTTTTTGTTTCTTAATATTAAAATAAATGGTGCAAATCACGTTTTTGTTTCCAAACTTTTGCTTAACAAGTAAAGTAAAAATCATTAAAATCATTTAAAAAGTAGAAATATTTCTATATAAATTTATGTGGATTGATGACAAGAAGTCACTTTCTCATATATCTCAATTCTAATTGATACTCGTATTGTCTATGAGAGAAGAATTTTGTAGAAAAGTCTATGATAGATTTCAATTAACAGATTATTAGACAATTGAAATTATCATGTTCTGATTGTATTTAAGCTGGTGTTGTTCCAATACCCTTGACTATCGTTGCAATCTCTAATTTATAGACATAAAAGGAAAAGTTTTATTTTATAAAATTAGAAAGTATGCTCTTGAAGGAATATGATGACTACAGTGGCGTTAGAAATATCTATATGTATTTCACAAATGATCATGGATCCTTCGACCGACAAAAAACATAAGTTATCAATACAACTCTTTTTTAGATAAGACAGAAGCTTCGTCTGCATTATTTTGTATAGATATGTATGTATGTGATTTGAGCCTCACTTAAACGGCCAATTTCTTATTTACATGACCAACTAGATGTTGCATTAAGAGATAATGTAAGTCTGACGAAGAGAATAGTTTAATAGTTTATACTAAATATTTACTTCTCAGCGTGAAAAAGAACATTAAGATTTTCTTCAGAATATGTACCCTTTATAATAAGATCGCATAAGGAATATAAAGATACCTTAAATGCTTTTAATCTGGTGTAAAGATTTTTCTACAAGTAGCCTAAATTCTGTTTGAGATATTGATTTTATATAATTTAATTAAATGAATGCATCAATTACAATGTATTGCTTTACTGAAAATGTACCACATATTAAAACTTTGAATCTTGGAAATCATTTGTGTATTAAGAATTGACATTATTTATTTGGCATTTTTAATATGATTGTGGGTGTAGGGTATCTCATAGCTCATAGCTACATATGGCGTTATTATTGGAGAATCTAAATTGTCTCTGCAGTTGTGTAAGATATTCATTTCATCATTGATAAAACAAATAAAATAATATTTTTAATTTTTTGTTATTTGCAAGCTTAAAATCATAAATCAAATCAATAAAAAGGGGGAAAAAAAAAGAAATAATGAAATATATATTTAATAAATAATAAGCATAAACATTTGAAAACTAGAGAAATCTAAATGCACAAATTGATTGTTTACTATGTGAGATATTTTTATATTTTAATATTTTCTTTTTTTTTTTTACTCGTAACTAACATAAAGAAGATTTGTTGCAACTAAAAATTGCGAGGAAACATGCAATGTTTGGTAGGATTTGTATAGAAGTAAACCTACATAAGTAAGTGGATAGAATTGTAGTAATTTGGGATGATATTGATTGGTAACGATTTATTGATAATAATAATAATACCAACAACCGATAATTGATACCGATGAAAGGCGACGAAAACAAGATGATGACGATGATGATGCAGAAGCCATAAACGTTTTTCAATGTTTTTTTCTTTGTTTGAAAAGAAATTCAGTAGAGGATACAACTTTTGATAGAGTTGGGCGCGGGATGGCTGATTCGTTACATATTTTTAGTTCACTGTAGTATTTATGTTTATTTTAAAGAACACAAAATTGTTTGTATTTTTTGTATAACCAAATTAAAAAGAAGAGAAAACGCATTCCACTCAACAAATTGAGTTTTAATTGAAACGATTGAAAGAGTGATTGAATGAACGAACGATTGATTGCATAAATAAAGTTTGCACTAAAATTGGCTTAAATAAATTTAACTGAAATAAAAAAAGGGGATAGGACAGTATTATTGATTTGTGTTTCAGTTTTTTACTTTGAATGTGTGTAGTATTCCAATTTTTGGATGAAAATAAGTTGACCATGAAAATATGAATTCATTTTTTGCTGATGATAGTCTTATGTTGTTTCTTTGAAACCCTTTTATGAACTAAGTGATATAGTCTATTATAGTCATATGTATATTAATAATCTTATTAACCATGACCAAAATAAAACTATCTAGAATTATACAGATAAGACTTCTAGATAAACCACAAAATCAGACCATTCGGACTTGGGTAAGTACAAGAGACTTTATCCTCCGTGAAAAGCGTATTATTTGTAAATGATGATGTTATTTGTCATTTAATTAAATTAAAAAATAAATAAAAATAAATTATAAAATTATATAAATTATAAAGAGTTCGTAAACACTTGATTTCACACTTTACAACACTTGAGGTGTTTATAAGTGTTTGATGATTTTTTGCTTTAGAAATGTCATAAGTATTTACCATATTTTGGGTAATTAATCCCTGACTGGTTTCAGCCGCCCCACTCCCGTCTCAAAGGTAAACCTGATAAAAAAAAGGGAAAAGAAGAGAAAAGATAGTATAGAGTTTGTTGTTTTTGTTGTTGTAGTGTGAGTGTTCTTTTATTTTATTTTATTTTATTTTTTTTTGCTTTCTTTACTTTAACAGTTTTCTTTTGATTTAGTTGCAGAAGTTGAAGAAGCGTTGAATTATGTATTATTTCGTAACGATATTCCTTCGAATATTCAATTATTTTTACAATTTTTTGTTATTACAAAAACACAAAACAAAAAAAAATCCGATTTAGCGCGTTTCGTTCGATTGGTGTATTTCTTCTTAATAAAGAGATGAGTGAGTGAGTCAAACGATGTACAAATGGGAAGGACCAAGGACCCCAATAAATTAATGATGAAGATGAACAAAGTTAAAAATGGAATAGGAATTTTTTCATGCTTTCTGGTTTTTTAGTAGTTCAAATTGATGATGATGATGATGATGGTATTGATGATTATTGGTAATAATGCGTAGATGATGATGAAGATGATGATGATGATGGTGAGTATATAATGAAATATAAATTAGATTAGTAAGATAAAATTTTAAAATATAAAAATTAACTAGTGAGTAGGGTAAAGAATTACAAAAAATAGATAAATTCAAATCAAAATTGTCAGATTTAACAATAAATTATAATCTTACTCAATTATTTATATAAAAAATAACGAATTGGAATCACATCACTAGTCACTTATAACTTTTGTCTTATACATGTAATGCACAGGAGATCCCAGAATTATTATAAGGCTCTTGAATGCTATCTAGTCCCACAGAAATCAAGCGATCAAGATTATGTCACCGTGTATTGCACCAATCACAATACTATAGTTGCTACAATACAATTAAAATCATGTTTTGATGACCATTTTTTGGGAAGTGCATGCTTGCTTGCTTGCCAGTTTTAGATCTAAGAAATTCCGGAAAATTTAAACCATTTTTCCTTAACTACATCTATGCGTTATATTTTATGGGAACAACTTTAATAAGAAATAGTATTTATACCTAATAGTATGTACCCCATAAGTTTATAATACAAATGTGAGTTTTAAATTAATAATATTGAAATATTGTTTAATTTTCCTAGTCTAAATTTCTGTAAAAATCTACAAAATCATTTATATAAAATTTTATTTTGAAAATCATATCGGAGAGTAAAAATTCCGTACCAGATTGGGGTTTGTATGGGAGGTACCCTCCCTAGTGGTCAGATTTGACTGATTCCAACAAATGTACCGCGCCTATATCAGTAACTTTTATATAAATTTCAGTTCAATAGTCCAAAAAACAAAAAAAGTTTTTCGAATAAGAACCTTAATTTCAGTGCTGGGTTTGTATGGGAGGTACCCCTCCTGGTTGGCAGATTTGGCTGATTCTTACAGATGTATAGCGCCTATATCAAAAACTTATTGTGTCTAAATTTCAGTTTAATAGGACAAGAAACAAAAAAAAATTTTCGAATAAGAACCTGAATTTTAATGTGTGTTTGTATGGGAAGTGCCCCCCCCCCCCCTAGTGGTTCCATCAAACTGAAATCGATAGCATGAGTTCCTGATGTATAGTCTTCAACTATCTAAATTTCAAGATGGTGAGATTACTAGATCGTATAGCTGCCAAACAAAGAAAAAAAAATATTTGAGTTTTAGTATTTGTCGCTCATGCTCGGATAGAACTACACATTCTGTGAAAATTTCAACTTTTTAGCTATTACGGTTCATGAGATATGACCCGAGGACGGTCGGATGGACGGACGGACAACGAAGTCTCTGCAATAGGGTTCCCTTTGGTACCCTTTGTGTCTGGAATCCTAAAAAAACAATTTAAAAATATTCAAAAATGAGAAAATGTTTTAGAATTTTCATTTGTCATTAGTTTTCCAACATATTCAGAGTTCTTATACCTCTACCCAAAAACTTCATCATGCAAATTATAATAAAAAGAAAAGGAATATTAAAACGAAAAATTAAAAATAAATTGAAAATATGATATAAAATATTTTGCTAAACTATTGTGCAACATCAAACAACAATAATAATAACATTAATGGCAACAATGACACTATGTTATATTGCTTAAGATACAATAATGATTTACTCTATTGTATAATTAAAAACATTAAAATATTTTGAAATAAGAAAACTATTTTACAATACATTAAAGTTAATTATATTTCAGTGAGTCTAAGAAATACACCAATCGACGACTGAGTGATATTTAGAGAAATAGACAGTTAATACTTAGATACAGAGAGCGAGAGAGAGAGAAATAGAGAGACATTGATTAATAGATAGAAACAGATAGTATAGAGAGAAAAATAGACAGATAGATAGTTAGTTAGTTAGTTGGTTAAATTTTGAACAGTACAAGCGCACCACAATTGACAGTTTTGCAGATGTATGCAGATGTAGTACTTTGATCTATTGTAATTGTCATTCAATCCAAATTACAAATCACAAATGAAATTTTAAATTTTAAATTCATCAACAACGACAACACAATTGACATCGAATTAACAACATGATCAAGTGTCAGGTTCAAATAAAATCATATGAGAAAACAAACAAATTAAAGCCAAACAATTTGAACTCACCTTCTTCACACTGCGAGTTGTTGAGAAGCCATCGCCGCGTCGATAGTTATCACCCTAAGTCAAATCGGTTTAGTCTTTTAAGTTCCATGTTCAATTCTATTGTAGTAATGCCAACTTACCATCACTTGGTGTGATCGTAGGGTACCAAAATTATCACGACCACGATATGTTTGCTGTGCAGTGTTATAGCCATCGGGTTGGAATTGGAAGAGCGTTTCAGAATTGGGACCGCCATGGTGGGCTGCCTGCATGATGGGCTTACGCAGCGTATTCTTTGGTGAGTGCATTTTATTAGGTGGTGGTGGCTGAGGCAAAAGCACTGGCTCAGCATATGTCACTTCCTCAACCTGTGGCAAAAGTTTGGGTTCCGCTTGAATCCTGCAAGTGGAAGGAAAGCTAAAATGCAGTCTGATATAGAGAAACTTTCAATCAATTCGTAATATAATTCTCCACTTACCTGTTTACATTTTGTCGTTGTTCAAAGTATTCGTATTCCGTATCCGGATATGGTAGATTGTCATCTTCGTCCTTGTGACAACGTCGGCCACAGAAGTAGCCTGTGAAGAAGCCCACTAAAAGTGAGAATATTGATCCTGCCAGTACGGCCATGACCAGGGTCTCAACGGTATACTGGGCATTGATAATATCTGGAGAAATTTGCGGACCTTTTATTAGTTATTTATGTTCAATGAATGAAAGAGTTATATTAAAAATATTTATTTTTATTGTCCGGTTTTGTGATTAACATTACGGGTTTGTTGGACATTACGGGCGTTACGGTAAGTGGTCGTGTTGGGAGCGTGGTGCAGCAATTTATCAATTATCAAAATTCACATCAAATATGGAACACAAACGCACACAAACGAGTCCAAAATGATGTATATACGATATATGTGAGTGTGTAGATTTTGGTAGTTTGTAATTATATGTTTATATTGGGAGAGTTTCATATTGTTTAGTTTATGATAGTACGAGTATGTGATTTATAAGGACAACACCAAGAAACATCCAAACATCGAAGTTGCCATCGAAAATATTGAAACATTGAAAATACGCCGAAACCGAACGAACATTGAATTGTTGGAAAAATCATAAAAAATGGAAAGAAAAGAAAAGAAATAAAAGAGATACATAAATGGATTTCCCTTTAACATCAACACTAATAATAATAATATAACAATAATAAGAATTTTGTTTTTTTTTTTTTATATTTTGACAATTTTTTGCAGATTTTTCTAATCAATTTTAAAGATACTTTTGAGACATGCAAATTAAATAGAAATGAAACATGCAAGGCAAATTTTGTCATGCGTTAATGAAAGAAAATTTGGATGATTGATTGAGATAAGTAAAACCTTTTTAGCTTTAAAAATTATTGCTGAAAATAAAATTCTATAGGAATCCAAGATCGTAGTTGGTCAAATCCTTTTTGTGTTAATTGATTTTATATCAGTTAATAAGAAATATAAGATGTAGAATATATAAAAAAGTTAAAAGAGTTCATAAGTTCATTTTTATATTTATTTCCTTCTTTGCAAACACCTTCCTCCTTTCTGAATATTAACCTGTAATCTGTTGTTTAAACAGAAGAAATTGAGGAAATATAAATTTAAATTAACTGAATTCAGCATCTGATCAACTTTTGTGTCCCGTTCTGTTTTTTATATACCGAAACGTTACTCGGCTGATGTTCTACAGTTGTGTAAGCTCTAGGAGCGTTCTACATAGAATAAACAAGCAATTACTTTACTTCCGACTTCACTTGCGAAACAAAATCTGATAAGATCAGAAGCAAATCAACTTCCATGAGTATAGCTTTATACTGTGCCATCTGTGGTCTACCAACCTGCATGCTATTCCAGAGAGCTATGTTCAAATTTGAACGTTTTGGAGTTCGAATTTGGTAGTACCTTGGGTACGAAGTCTGACCAGAGGTTATTTTCTCGTACCACGGGTGGTCAGGAGCCCACGGAACTTGTTTCCGTCCTGGCCAGTGGGTACGGCCCCCTTGTTAAAGTATCGTGGTGGCTGTGGTTTAATACCCAAATGCGGGTAGAGTAATAACTCGACGTGGAGTTGCGTTATACAACCGGTTGCTGTGACCCAGAGAGCAGCAGAGGTTTAAGATGGGCCTCGTTCCCCACCAAGGAGAGAGTCATATTTACCAAAATAAATATGGCTTAAATTTGGGACCTGCGGATATATATCCAAGGGGACGTTGATTGACGTTTATCAATCCATGTGCTTGGCACCGTGTTCTTAAGTCTTCACAGACAGGTGAGCACGTAAAGCACTGGTACTTCATTCACTTTTCTTTATTCAGAGTAACGAATTGAACAAGGACAGAGTGGACTCTATTTGACAATTAGACTTATGAAGATTACCGATATCATCGGCAACAACTTTACTTTACTTGACTAACTTACAATAGATGTTACATATAGAATGATACTCCCATAACAAGTGTTTTTAGCACCTACTGACTACCTTGAAGGATAGGCTGTTGCTCTTATAGCAAGCACTCTTAGTTCATTTCCTACTGACTCATTATTATACGACTATTTTATTTGACAAACTAACCAGTTGGATGTGGTAGAACATTGCTATCATAGCAAGCGCTTCTCTTCTCCTTCTAATCATCAAATATCGTCAATATGTGTGGTTGTTAAAGAATCTTACTTGGGTTATACATTTGCAAATTTTTACATATTCATTTTTCATTTCATTTTTTGCTTCAAAAATATTATTCTTTATGGAAATACCAGATAGTGATAGCATTCATGACATACAGTCATTTCTCGTCTGTCACAATTTTTATTAAGTCTTGAAAAATTCCATTGTAATATTGATTGACTTAGTATGGGGTTTTTGAATTAACCAATTCAAAAAATACAATATTTAATAATAAAAATAAAAATTTAAGATAACAAATGCTTTAAAGACACCACAAGAGTAAGTAGTATACGTGTAAAAGAGATCTGTGTCTGTACATATGAATGTAGAGTCTGTGATAAAAGAAAAGAAAAATAATATTTTGATTGAAAACTGAAATTGAAAATCATAGATATGAAGAAGTAATGAAGGCAACAATGCGGAAGATGATGATGATCATCATACTCGTTATTGTAATGATAAAAATATGATAAATATGCTGGTAGGAACTATGAGTTTCTGCAATGAAATAAACAATTGGATATAACAAAGGGGAAAACGAAAGATGATAAATGCGTATGAAAAATGCAACAATATTGAAACAAAATGTATTCAGATTTTCTCTAGATTATAAAATTGAGTTAGCAAGATAGAAACAAAAAAAATAAAAAATTGGTAGGTGATGAATGTATGGATAGATAGACAGAAAGGTGTGAGAGCAAGTGACATGCAGCATAAGGGCGAGCATGTATCTTAGTATCTACAAAAAGAAATTGTATCAGTTGGTAGCAGGTGCATGCAAGCGAAGTTTAGTGAGAGATTGTGGCTGCTAGTCGTTAGGGCATTGATAGATAGAAGCTTTATGATTCTTTACCTTCAAAGTTCTTATCTTGCATAATATTGATGATTTCTTGATCTGCTCTGTTGTTGCTTTGGCGCCGTGAATCCAATAAGTCCATATCATTGCGGAAACCTTTTTGTTCGCCAACATTCGCGTCCTTTGAATTTATTTTGCCTAAAGGAAAATTTAAAGTAAAATGCGGACAAAGAGATAGATAGAGAGAGAGAGAGAAAAAGATAAGTAAAGCGTTGCCAGGTGTAAGAAATTTAATTTTAATAAAGGAAACAAAAAAAAGAATCAGAAAACTTATTTTACTCGTTGTTGGCATTGTGCCAAGCAACTCAGCCAACAATCGTAGCAGCTGCTGTTGCATATATCAAATATGAGTATATCTGATCTGTATGTATATAGTAGAGTGATGTGAGTGAATGACTACCTGAAGGACATGCGGCATGCTGTCCGGTTGCCACATTCTGATAGAAGTAGTTCTCCTCCAGCCAGCGCGGGGCACCATGGGAACGACACTTGCCAGCAATTTTGTCCCAGGCACAATAAGGATCCTGCAGTGCGACACATTCACTAGAAAGAGAAACATATAATATACATACGAGTATGAGTGTGAGAATAATAATACTCCATGTGAATAAATTGTGAAAGTAGCAGCAGTGCTTTCACTTGGTTTGCTGGGCTCACCAGCTACACACTTGGTTGCATTCATTCATTCACTCATTCAAATAAATTGTATATATTTTTTATTTTATTTTCACTTTTTTCTTTTTTAAATATAAAATTAAAACGCTACCATTTCGCGAGAATTGCACTTCACACATTTACACACTTTACTTCACTTCAGTTAACATCAGTTCAGTTCTGTTTGGTTTGGTTTGGTTTGGGTCAGGTTAAGTTCAGTTCATTCGTTTAACAATACATTCATTTAATGTATGTATGTATATATAGTATCTGTGTTTGTATCTGTGATCAGTCAGTCAGTCAGTGGAGGATTCACTCACCTGCAGCTGGTGATTTTATCATTGTGACAACGATGCAATTGTATTGCAATCACTTGACTATCTGTGACAATGACTAATTTGCCATCGTCGTAGCTTCCATCTTTCGGTTGATCTGTTTCAGGGTAGCAAAGAAAAATCATTTACATTAAATTATTTCGCATATCTCTCGTAATTGGATTGGATTCATTTACAATACTACATTGTAATGCGTATTGATAGGGAAATTCCTTTATTCATTTTCTGTATTTCATTTTTCTTACCATATTCCATCGTTCGAACGATTTCCAAATTACGTATGGGTTCACTTTTGCTCAATACATCGATTTCTTCAATAACAACTGATGAGACTTTCTCCGGTGAATCAGCAGATTCAGCATTAACAGTTTTAATGATTTTCCCATGATCTGAAAATTTAATATTGCATTGTACATATATTAGAATATATATCTAAACAAAAGTCACTTAAGTACAAAAGTATGTATAAGCTATTCTTTCGACTACTCTATAACTATTAGATCTATACATTTCTAATTCTTTATGTGCGCTTTATAATAATGTAGCCTCTTTTCCACTACTTATGACTTTTTAAAACTTGTTAAACTCTAAATGAAAATATAAAGAATTTTTGACTTTCAGGACTATAGAACTTTATTTAGTTATTTTTAATCCCCACACAAAAACAAAATATTACAAAAAACTAATTAAAATAATACTACTGGCTTATTGTCTAAAAACTTTATAGATAAAAGTTGAAATGAAACAAAAAGGAAATGGAAACTTTTTCGTCCAATCATGGATTGAACTGATTGAACTTACCTGTACCCACGAATATGACATCATATGTTTTACCGCCAGGCGTTTTGATTTGTGCATCTACAGCAATTTGTGTAAAACGATAACTATAAAAATAGAAAGAAGAGAAATATTATATAAAACTAATTGAAAAATGTTGCCAAAACATTTTAATTTCAACATTAAGAGAATGGGGCACACGGAGACAATCCAGAAACTTTAATCAAAAAAGCACCACACTGAGTGAAGAGTTGGACATATAGAGATGTGCATACAAGATTAACCTATTTAAAGGTGGTGGCAGATATTCCAAAACATTTACAATTTATACAGGGTTGGCCATATTAGGTGAACTTATAAATTTAAAAAAAAAATGTCATGATAGAAACACTTGTTTTGCTTTACAAGTAAGAGATTATTTAATTTGGTTTAAGAAGATTTGTTTACATCACAAATGGTCACCCTGAGCTCGAATGTCGTAATGTGCTCGTTTTTCGGAATATTCCATTGCATTTGCTAATGTTTTCTGGCGGATGTTGGCCTTAAGTTCGTCTAGGGTCTTTGGTATGTTGATGTAAACCTTTGACTTCAAATAGCCCAGAGGAAAAAGTAAGGCGGTTAAAAGAGAACTCAGTGAAAATCTCTAGTTTATGGAAAAAGAAAAACGATGCTTGTCAAAGTTATAGCATTGTTAGAAGGGAACCCGTGCCGACTTGCATCTGAAACATGTTCATGCTGGTTGAACACCACTTGAAAACGCCTCGACCGCTCTGTATGATTTTTGTTTTGAGTTGTGTTCGTAAAAGTGCAAACAATAAGAATATGTAATACAATTTTTGGGAAAATCCGCCGGAACAGGCGGAATTTGTGGATCAATATTTGCTGTTTTTGTTGCAAACCAAGAACATGAGCTGACTCAGGGGGCCGACAGCTCATGAGTAAAATGAGTCAAGACAATATTTGTAAAACCATTGTTGATCACGATTATTGTTGTCAATTCCCTTTTCTTCGATGGTTTCTGTCATATGATTGTTTTTTGTTCAGAACATTATGTACTGATAATGAAAATAATAAAACAATATGGCCAACCCTGTACATACAGAAACCTATTAATAAAGAACACCAAGTGGTCACAAATAACAAAATAACAACATTTTGAAGAAATTATAAATTTAAACTGAATTTTAAACTTATTTCACTATTATTTTGACTTTTTGTACTGTACTTTTTGCAGTTAGTCTTGTTGTTTTAACTGCAGGGGGGGCTGAAGAAGGTACAACTACACACTGTTACTGTTGTTGTTGTTGTTGTTTGGTCGCTGTCTGTTATTATTGTTCTTTGTCCTGGATCATATTGCTTGCGCTCTATTTCCTTATGCATTCTATTTGATTCTATTTTATTTGTGGTTTTGTTTTCCATTTTGTTTCATCTTATTTTAACATTTCCATTTCCGTTTATTGTTTTGTATTTGGCCACTCATATGTTTATTTGCCCCCTCCCTTACGATGCCAATCAAAAGTTGTTCGCTTAACATTTTTTTCTATTTTCATTGTCCCTTTTGCCATTCGCTCGATTAAAATGCAAATGTTTTCTTAACAAAAAAAAAAAAAAAAAGAAAAGAAAAGAAGAATGAATGAATTCGAATCAGTGAACAACTGACTGACTGACTGAGTGAAGTGAAGTGAAGTGAGTGAAGTGAGTGAGTGAGTGAGTGAGTGAGTGAGTGTGGAAGATGAGTAGAAGGATAAAATGAATGTTCATTAAACCAATCTTATCCTGTCCTTTTCAAGGGGAAGTTTAATTTCGAAATTAAAACTATTGTTTCAATTAAATGGTTACACAATTGTCTACTATCTTTAATGACATCCAAAGCTATTGTTAACCTTCTTTCTTATTATATTTTATCAAGAATTCTAGACCTTTTTATGCTTAAATGAAAATGTAAAGTTATGTACTTAATTTGTGGTCCCAAAATGTGGGAAACTAACTATAAAATTTTAAGATTGGGTTAAGGGTCAATGTCTTTTTAATATGTTTAAGTTTGTGGTAAATTAAAATCTTTGAGATCGTCTAAGGATTTCTTATACTTATGTTGTAGTTTCCTAAGATTTTTTTGACGGTTTTCATTCAACAATTTTTTTAAAATGACTCTTCCATCCTTATGATGGTTTAACAACTTTTAAATCTATCCAAAGTTTTTCCTTCTTAAACACGTATATGGCAAAAAAACAATGTGAAAATTGTATAATGACTATTAACAAAAACTAATTTTCCAACACTAAAAGACTGGCAAGCCATTGAGGAATATAAAATGAAAGAATTATTCTATTTGGCCACAAAATGTGACAAATTATAGATTTAATTTAATACAGGAAAAAGCAATTGAAGTTTTCCCTCAAAATAACCTACAATATATTTGATGATAACGGGCAAGGACACAGGACCTAGTAACACGAATCTCGAGAGAGAGAGAGGAGAGAGAGAGAGAGAGAGAGGTGTACGGGACTGAGGGATAGTTACGCTTATGAAATTTAATACTTCAGTGAACTTTTACAAAAACAACAATATACATTTTGAAGTTGCCAGAAAAACACAACAGTAAAACAAGAAGCAATAGAAAACCCTGCCAAAAAAGTTTTGAAAGAACTTACAAAATGGGCAATGAAGGGAAGAGGTATTCAGAGAGAGGGAGGAAGAGTAAAAACAACAACAAACAAAATTAAAGGTCTCAAAAATAAAAATAAAAGGCGACAGGAAAAACAGAATGGAATAGAATAGAAAAAGAGACATTGAATGAAAAGTTCTTGTTGCCCTTTTTGCTTCTTTTATACTTGTATATTCTCCATATAGTCATATCCTTGCGAACTTCACATGCATGTGACTCAGAGAGAAAGAGACAGAAAGAAAATGAGAAACAAAAAAGCGAGAGAAGGAGGAAAAAAGCATCATGTAAGATGCGTCAGTTGGACAACAATACAAAGACTTACAGACTTCAAGGAAAAAGGAAGTGGCAATTTTTGTTTTGCTTTTCATTTACATTTTAAGTTTCTATAAGAATTTCCAGGCAACAGCAGCAGTCTGAAGATGAAAACAATGTACAAGATAAAATGCAATGAAAACAAAAAATACAAAAAAAAAAAAAATAATGACATAAAGAAAAGAAAAATGAAGAAAAGAACAAGAAAAAATAGAGAGAAGAATAGAAAACCGGGCGAGACATTGTCAAAATGCTAAAAGTTAACAAGCAATGTCACTCATTGTCCTTGCTGAACTCAGCTTCTTGATAACAATTCCGCAGGATAAGCGAAATTGTCTTTGCCAGTATCAGTGTGTATGTGTGTGTGTGTGTGTTTGCGTCCATGTCCATGATGATATATATATATATATAAGAGGGATGCCACCTTGGTCTGTGGCAACAGGCGTAATAGCTAGCCATGCATAGACAGGATATGCATGGTTAGTTAGTTAGATGCCTTCGTTCGTTCCTGAAGTCTATGTCATATTAAAAGATGTACTTTGTGGTCGGTAGCTTTTTTTCTCATTGTTCGTTTTGCTAGTAGTATTCTCTTGTCTGATCTGCGCTGTTGATATTTCCGGTGAATGGAACGGAAGTAATTTGTTTACTGGGCGTATGTCGAGTCGACGTACATAAGAACAGAAAAACCGCAGACGTCCAAGACTTGGGAGTACAAAATGCAAATTAGTGGTATTCTGACAACATCCAATTCGAAGTGAGTTCGGTAAGAAAAAATCGAAAGATAAAATAAAGATGGATACCGGAAGTGACATTGCCATTGAAATTTTTGAATTCAATACAATAATGATGATAATAAATTTTACTTTCCTTCACTCGTCCTCATCACTCTCCACTCTGCTGCTCACATTTTTCGCAATAAATTTTATGCACATTTTGATTTGATTTTGGCATTAAAATTGACAACCAAACTAAATTTCCATTCACAGAAATTCGACATTTTCTCTTTATTCTCTTTCTTTCACTTTTTATATTACAAATTATTCGTACGTCCAACATAAAATCCTTGACATTTGCAAATTCATGAAATAAAATCGAACAAGACCCTTCTTCTCTTTCCCGCATTTTCCGCTTTTCTTATTTTTTCTATTCTTTCATTATTCTGTGGCATTGAATAATTTATTTGAATTGAATTGTTAAGTTGCAATTTGTAAAGTTTGATAAATCAGTCTACTTTTCTTCCTTTCTTTCTTTCTCTATTCTAAGATGCTGGAGATAAAGTTGTGTAGAGAGGAAAATTTGAGGGCCTTTACTAATTTATTTTCATTTGTATAGAATATTTTTTTTTCTTTAATAATTTTTGCTGATAAAAACCAAAGAAACAAAAAACTGAATAGTTTTTCATTTGAAATATTAATGTACTTAAAATTTAATTTGAAAAGAATTTAAAATTTTCTTTTTTGAATCCTCAACATTTCTGTAAATCAATTCCACACAATCACAGACAGCAAATAGAATTCAGAGTTCATTTCATGAATTTTTAAAAAATCATTAGATTCACAAGGAAAGGAGGATAGGACAACTGACTCCGATTCGAGGAACTTTGAAATTTAAAAATTTTCAATGTTTAAGCAAAACTTTCTACCAAATAATTGAGTCACAATTACCGACTGTTGTTGCTTCCATTCACCATTCAACCACTTCGAAGTTCTTCAAGTCAAAGTATGTTAGAGTCAAGTAAAGTAGGATAATGTAAAGTAAAGAGTAAATCAAAATTGCAGCAAATGGTTAGCGGGTGCCAGAGACATGCGGTTTCGGATATTGGTAAAGAAAGCAAACAAACATGACACAAGGAAGCTGCAAAGAGATGAGCGCCCGGATTCCCAAATATGGTTCCGGATGTACAACACACATCTCTATGAATGTGTACCATACACTGAGATGCAGTGCAATCCAACGTGATGCGATGCGATGCGATGCGAAGCGAAGTGAATAAATTAGAATGATATATGGAACACGTTCACTCCATTTAAAGTGGCAGCCGGCAAGCAGGCAGAAGGCAGTTATATTATCTGAAAACCCCGAAATTTGTTCGCTATAATCATACACACACATTTGTAGAGAGAGGGAGAGAGATTGAGTGTGTGGATATTGCACATTGGACTAACCAACTGCAATTTGTGGATTTTCGCATAGATACACACTTACACACACACACACACACACACACACACGCACAAAGTGATGCTCAAATATATTTCAAAATTTAATCATGCTCAACTCAATTGAAAAACGAATAAAAACCAGCGAGCAAAAAGTTGTTCTCTCAAACACATTTGAAATTTATATTTCGACCCAATTTTCCGCTCTTGCGCCATACGAAAACATCAAAAGTCATCCTCATCCTGATAATAATGATGCTGCTGCTACTGCTGCTACTGCTGCTGCTGACGATGATGATGCTAAATGAAGGAAAAAGAGTTTAGGAGTTCAAGGGGCACAAGTTTATTGCAGCATGTGGCAAGCAAGCAAACATAAGATGAGGATGAACATAATAAAGATGAAGAAGAAGGTATAGAAAGCAGAAGATAAGTTTGAAAAGGAGGAGGTGATGAAAAGAAGTTTGTATAGAAACATATTTATGCAGAAGGATATGCTTGAAGCGCTCACATAAATCTTGTCCAGTTCAAGGCATTTAAAGCAAACGGCCGCCGCATGTTGCAAAATGCTTTTACTCTCTTACATACTCGTACATAAGAGATGTGTCCGAAAAGTACCCGACTTGAGTCCATATCTGGCTCGTTGCTTCCTTCGAAATAATCTTCAAGTAACTGATTGATGCTTCCACATCCTGATACAGTTTGAAAGTAAGTTTGCGATATGTTCTTCAGTACATTCGTCTTTTTATTATTTTTTTTCAATTGCCATTATGGCAAAGAACTGGTTACAGCTTTATGCCGTAGGGTGCGCCGGTAGGACTCTATGGAGCCATTTCCAAATTCTCGAAATATAAGTTTTCGGATTTTCAACATCAAGTACTTCACGCACAGTGAAACAATAATCAAGTCATTCACATGTATATATTGTACTTAAAATTTTCCGATGTTATAGAGCTCGAATCACTGGTTACACTCGTACCTTACAGAGGTCGCTTCAATATTCTGGCATGGATTAATGCACAATGTTCGGATACTTTTGAGACATACTTCGTATGTGTGTGTTTGTGTATTTTGAGAAAGTGCAGGGCAATTGTAAATTAGACGTCATAGTCTTTGTTGTTGCTGTTGAATTGTAAAAATAGCCAGCAAGCAGCAAATTGAGGCATGTTGCAAACGAATGCTTTCTGTGCTTTTGAATCATCATCAACTTGACTTCGTTTCGCATTTTTACTGTTCTGCTTGAGATTTTTGGGGTTTTTGGTTCTGGGGTCATTTGGCAGTTGTTGATTACCCAAGAATTAAATTATACGCAGGAAGCCATTTTCAATCTTTCTTTGGCAGCATGGAGGAAAATTGTTAAAATTCCAACAGAAATCACATGAAATTTCTATGAAATTGAAATTTAAAGATGTCGGCATTCAAACAGATTTTATTATATATTTATATTTCCTTGGAAATAATCCTTTCACATCTGGTATACTCAATTAGTTTGCCGTGCTAAACGGTTGACTAGTGTCTACGATACAAAGTTACTATTATCATTATTATTATTTTTAAACTTATTACAAAAGGGATAATGACATCTTGCTAAAGACAATTGACAATAGCCAAGAAAGGAAAGGAAAGGAAAGCATGAACAATGATGACGAGTCACGAGCGACGGCTGTGGCTCTTTTCAATGAGTAAAGTGGTCGGTTGAGGTTCCTGTGGTGGCGCGACCACATCCGGCGTTTACCCGCTTCACCGCACAACATTATGTAACAACAGTTGCTCAGGTTGTTCCTGTTGTTGTTGCTGCTATTATGCAATAATATTTACATTGCCGCAACATCATTTTCCAGTCCCTGACAACAACGTAACGCATACAACAAGGATAACGAGCAGACCAAAACGGGGGGAAAAAAAAAAACATAAAATGTAGCAAAGAGAATAACCATCGCTGTCGTCGTCCTTATTGCAACTTTTTCGCATTCATTTTTGTTGATGTTCTTTGGTTTTCATGTCCGAGGACGAACAACAATAACAACAAGCAGGAATTTCCAGGAAGTTGTTGCTACAACATGCCGCAAAGTATGCAATGCGCAATACGGTTTCATATGTCGAAAGTGGTGTAGAATCTCAAATGAAGGTTCCAGCAGCAACTTGAATTGACTTGATGATTCGGTAGAGTGGACTTTAATACTACTTTCATATGTTGGTACTTTGTTATTGCTCTATACCCGTATGTATGTATAATATTTATGATATTGTCGTTGTTGTTGTTTATAGTACTTACATTGTGCTCGTTCGGACCAAAATTGGTTGACCGAAAAATGCCGGAACATTCTCGTCCATTAGCGTGTGTGTTTTGATGAAATTTAATGTCGAATCCTTTAGTGATCGTGATTCATTGTGACAGGCGCCAGGACGCTGATCGGGTACCTAGGTGGTGAGACAAGAAAAAAACAACAAAAAATTTATTATTATGTGACTTACAGAGAAAGAGATCAGGTAATATGAAAGCGAATATTGTTTGCATGCGTTGGTTACGTAGCGTTATCTCCACTGAAATAAATGGTTTTAAATTGACTGCCCTCTTTATTTACATTTTTATTTATTTTGTGTACAACACTTAATGGACGCAAGCGTAACGCAAGTCACTTATGGCCCCTGACTTTTGGCCAGTGAGTTTCATGCAAAATGCTTGTTGTGACAGTTGAAATTGAGTTTATTAAATGAATTTTGAGTCACCATCCTCTATGAGTTTATATTTTTTACTAAAATCGAGTAAGATAAAGGATTTTTATAGAGTTTTACTTACCTTTGCTTTATTCACTGGTAGCCAATTGGAGTTGATGCCACTTTGCTCCTTGAAATTGCCCTCGAAAGTGTCGGCGATGTCCTGCAAAGCAATTAAAGTGAAATAGATGTGATAAAATTTAAGGAAATGAAGAAAAATTGAAATTGGTTTCGGTATGAAACACCGTACATCTCAGTATAAGTAGTAGTAGAAATCTGAGAGTTAACAAAATTGTGCACTCACCTGCAAGGAGAAGGCACAAACCGCTGAACCGGGAATTGAATTTGTTGGCGTATTAAATACACCATAAATCAATTTGGCGCTTGTAGGTCCATACTGGCCATCGACTAGATGACTAGCAGATTCTGTGAAGCGTAAGACAATAAAGAAGAACGATAGTTACGATGGGAATGATGCGAATGGTGCATCCGTCGGCAACGGAAATGAGCGTTACCCAACCCAAAGTGTCCCAAAAAATAAGCAAAAAACCAGTAAACAAAAATAAGGTAAAAATGAATACAAATCGATAAACGGATAGAATGGATGGAATGGTTGAACGGTTGAATGAATGAGTGATTATAGATAGAAAGATGTGTATTTATTAAATACACGCGGTAAATAAAATGAGGCAAGCCAAGGACACACAGAAATTGCGGCACAACCGGCGTCAGTGACAAACAGCATTTCCGTTCCAAGATGGCGTCCAAAAAATGTTTGAAAATAGAAGAGAAAAGAAGCAGGAAAAAAATTAAATCAATTTATTTTCTATGGTTTACCAATAAATTGTTAGTTGATTGGTTAAGAACGAAGGATGTTGCTTACGTATTTCATTGAAATAAAATGGGTAATCGTTTGGTATAGAACAATTGAGGCGCGACTTTAGGAACGTTGTCCAACGATTGCGGAAACGATGCGGGCCTCCTTTGTCCCATTTACAGACGCGAGCAACACGCGAATAAATGGCCTGAAAATATACATGGAAAATAATAAAAATAAATTTATATTGCATATAAATAAATATTGCATAAGTAACAAGTACAAAAACAAAATTTGATTATTTGAATATATTTACAATAAGACTACATAGATACAAAAGTAAGCAGATTTGTACGTAAATATTGTACAATACAATAAACCGGATATCCGCATAGAAAATGAGAAAATATCGAGCAATTTCTGAAAGCATTGAAAATATGTTCAGATTATTTGGCCTTTTAATTCAGATATAATAGTTTTGGTGAGGTGATAAAATATCATCACCAACAATTCATAACCAATAAATTGTAGCTTTTTTTAAATAGAATAGATTTGATGGAGTTTTTTCAGATAAGTTTTGTTATGAGATAAGCATGCGCACGAGAGCCATTATCAAGGAGGAATTGTTTTAGGATTTGTTTTGCTTGAACGGAAACTTTCCAAAGATTTCCGAGCATCAGAGAGCATTTCACAGTAATGACAATGAAAGAACAAAAAAAAAAAAAAGATTGTGAGGAGTTTATTGAGTGGATATTGCTAAATCTCAAAGCAATTGTAAGGAATTTGAAGAATTATCTTTTTTTAAGAAACTCATAACTTTTTTTGTTTTGGATTACATATAAATTTGAGATCATCCAAATACTCCTGGTAACTTGGTAGCTTCAAACTACCACATTTTCTATAGTCGATGGATTTGTGAGACGCAAATTATATGAACACCATCGATGATCTTAATATTTTATTTCAAATAGAAGAAAGAATTGTATTAAATCTTACTTTAAAAATGACTCTCATATATAGATATTTCTAATCGGAACACATCTTTTTAATAATTGATAAATTCGTTTTGTTTTTTTTTTTTTTTTGATGAAAGAAATGGAAAAACTTACCTTGCCACAGTTAATAAACTCCACCGCAGTTTCGCGAAAGAAGAAATACACAAAGTTTCCCTGTGTAAAGGAGCTGACAAAATTTGGCGCTGTAAAGATATAGAAAAATAAAATAATTCATATGACTTACTAATGATATTGTATAATTTCTTCTTCTCTGACTCAAAAAGGTAACCCCCTCTGTAGACCTTTTATCAGGAAAAAAAGAAATGATCATCGTTATGTGATACAATACTTTTATTTGAAAAGTTCTAACCCAATCCAATCAATATGAAAGCGGAGCTAGATTCTACTGTGTCAAATACAGTATAATATTGGGTGGCACAGTTAATATTTCAAGATAATCATCGCCACGGTCGACAAAATAAAGTGACTACGCCAGATATGGAACAGTTAATTCACAAAATGGTATTGGATGATTGGCGGCAGATAGTACAAGAGCTAGCAGATAAGGTACACATAGCAAAAAGTCCTGTGCATAGCATTTTGACTGAAGATTTGGAAAATAGATGGTTCTGCGCAAGATGGAAACCGAAAGCCAAGTGTGTGCTTCGATTCATCACAGTCAAAACTATGAATTAAAAGGAGAGAATTGGATCCATTGAAGGCAAAGACATATCGATCTGTAGGCCATGGCGATAGTCTTTTAGGAGGCGGCTGTTTATTAAGATCGATTGGGCTCAATCGCGCTTATTTAGCTGACTGGGCATTATAACTTTTTAGGTAATAAGAATGCGGATGACTGCGTTAGAAGTGAACTGGCACTGTCCGTTTCTCTAGCAGTTGCGGACATAAGCAGACATTTAGAAAAACTATCAGAGATGAAGATGAAGAGAAGTGGGCGAATAAGCTTGGCTGCAATATTGCTAGGATACTCTGGCCTCGCTTTAACAAGAATAGGATTCGGATGATGATGGCCCAAAATGTTGCACGTTCCACATCAAGATTTTTGTCATAGCTGTCAAGATGAAGAGGAATTGGAAAACATTCAACACCTCCCACGTCACTGAGACGTTAGGCGGATTTCGGCAAAAGTATGATAAATGCTCCACTGGAGGACCTGGCTCGCTTAATGAATTCTTAGGGTTGGTTTTAAGGGGGACCTTCTGAGACCAACTAATGAAACTTATTTTTATTTTCTTTTAGATTACCCCAGTGAGTGAATTTTATCTCCCAAAATTACGCTGTGATTTTACTTTTCAAAACTAATAAATCTTATTTCTATCAGAGTGAAACATCATAATATTGCGTACATTATGCTGTTGGCAATAAGGAAAATCTCCATTTTAAATATTGTAGAATTTAGTGATTGAAGTAAATAGATTATCGTAGATACATATCATCGAGATTGCAACTTGATTTAATTAAACAATAACTTTATTATAATCCTACAAAGAATTGTCTATTTCTCATAATTATTATCTTTAAAATAACCACAATATTTCAATATTATTATTTTAAAATATTTATAAACTTTGAAAGTAAAGGTTTACAAATATTTTTGCTCTTTACCATATTTACCATATTTCTTGTTTTCTACAATATTCAATATTTCAGTAAAATACAATAATTTCTTGTAGTTTTTTGCTTTTGTTCTATTAAGAACTTTAAATTGGATCATATTAAATTGATAAAGAGGGAAAATTGTTGTTGCCTAAAAATGTTGTCTTGAATTATTGAATGGAAATGAGAACGTACACACACATGAATATCATGAATAGAGATGCACACAAACACACATAGATATTTTACCAAAATGATATTGAACTTAAATATGCAGAAAGTGTCAGTTCGCATAAATGTTCTGACAATATAAATAATGAAAACATGTACGAGGAATTTTTGGAAAGTATGTACAATATGCTGACATATATATTGTCAGTATTTCTACCCATGTTAAGTGACAAGTGAAATAAAGAAGCTTTATATACTCACTCGAATATTATTATTTGTGTTTTATGCTGTTGTGCATATCAAAAAACTTGCCTTGTACATTGTTGTTGGTTAGTAAAATAAAGCAAGGACGAAACCAAATAGTACGAGTACGAGTACGAGTCGAATAAAACGAATAGCATAGTAACAACAAGAACTTTTTCAATAAAATGTTCTACAAGAATATAACAACCAACGAAACGAATCAAATAAAAGTCGAAACAAATTTAATTTAATTAATTTCTAAGTTTCATTTTTTTTTTTTTTGGTTTATTTGCTCAAGACCTTTGGCCTTTACAAAGACTTTGGCTGCAAATACTCGTATGTCAGTTAGTCCCCACCCCATTAGCATAATCAAACTGTACGATATATGGATTCTGCTGCGACACAAAAATAAATACTATATGAATGTGCATAAATATAACTTACCATTGAGACTTAAGCTATCATATTGTTCTGTCTGCAACGGCTCACGATAGATAATCGGATCACTGCCACTGAAATCGGCAACTGTTCCAGAATATAATTCGTTATCTGTAAATATATAAATGAGCATAAAAGAAGATTATATTATAGTACATAGTATACTACTAAGTAAGAAGTTTGTATTTATGTATTCAGTTTGATGCGGATTAATAATTTAGAATTTTGCTTTTATTTTTATCTGATATTTTGTAAATCAATTTTATGGACAAAAAAAAAAAAAAAAAAACAACAAAAGAAAAAAAACTACAATACTACAAATTCTTTAGATATTATTAAGCAAATTCATGTAAAAGAATATGAATAAATTCTTTAACAGTTCTTATTGTAGACATAAAAAGTTCATAAATCAGAATTGAGGAAATATGTGAAGAGATGTAGAAAATGAAAGGCAATGTATGGATGGAATGGATACAATATTATATTGTATTAGTTTCGCAAATAACACTTGGCCTTGATATGCAAAATTATACTCGCATGACTTAATGATAATGTCAAAAAAGATGCTTTCATTTATTTCCTTGGGAATACAAAGTGTAAAAATGTTTGATAAAAAAATTTCTTTAAAAAAACATTCAAAGGAGGATGACAAAATTGACTCTCAGATTATTCAGAACATGTATAAATATAATTAACATGACCAAATTTGACACCATAACTAGGCATAAGACTGCAGAGCTACATAAAAGTTCCGAATACTTTTTTTGATAGAATATCTAAATGAATGGTAATTTATAAAAACATAAATTGGTTCAAATTATATAAAAAGCTTTATTCATTTTACAAACTCTTTAAAGAAAAACCTAACCATATAGATAATGGTATCTCTATAAAAAAAAAAAAAAAAATAGGATAAAAATATAATCTACATTGTCAGTTTGTTAGCAGCATCATAAATAAATTCAATATGCAAATGACTGCAAAAAACCCACAGAAATAAAAATCAAAGCCAAAAACAAGTGAAAATGTAATTTGCACACTCAAAGGGACATAAACACCAAAAAGTAAAGAAAACAAATGTTGATAAATTAAAAAGATAAAAATGCGATCACAAACCGCTTTTGTCTGCATTTAAAATTTTATGATTTTATTTTTAATTATGTTATTTTTTTTTTATTCCATTACATTTTAATAAATGCAAACGTAGAAAAACGATAACAAAACGAACAAGTTTTTGTTTGATTTAAAAAGCATAAACTAAATATGTTCACAACATATTCAGAAATAAGAAAATGGAAAATGTTTACTGATAAAAGCATAAATACACACAACTGAAATGAACTTTTGTGGTTCTTAGTGGTGCTTAAGTCTACAATTTTATTCAGTTGAGTTGAAGAGGCAACTTGAAATGATTTCATGCAGTGATAAGTTTTCAGTTCAGTTAAAGCAAAACAGACATTTATGCTTCTTTTTGGTATTGTTCTTCCAAGACAGAGAGAAGAGGACACCAAGAGAAGCGACATTCTGTCGTAGACGTTGGCAGACAGCAGCCGAAAGCAAAACCATTTCCGGCCAGACACATTGAAATCGACAACAACAAATATAAGAATAGTGGTATACAACAAAACAACATCAGTAAAAATGGCGCGCATAGCATTTCCGGCTTTCCGATTGAAAGTTTATCTTACAATATTCTTTTGCTTCACTGCTACACTGCATCATCATGTTCATCATCGTTATCTTCATAGCTATTTTCATGAAATCGATGTTTGACAATGCGACAGCAACCGATATAACGAAACAACAAGAGCATGAAAATATTCTTAATTCCCCTCAACAAAAATTAAGAGAAGAAAATTCTTTATTCATTTTGCCGTCAGGCGCAACGAGGTACGAAACACGTGCCTTCGAAAAATTCGACTTAATTTCGAAAAATGAATTCAACTAAAAGCAAGCTTTTGAAAACAAAAAATATATATATATATTTTCGTACAAAAAGAAAACGGAAAAGCAAAAGAAAACTTTGTCATTTCGACTTAATTAAATTTACGCAAAGTCAACGAGGTCGAGTTGATGGCAACGATGAGAAACTTATTTGCCCATAAAATTGAGACGGTAAGAGTGCATACACACATATACTACATTTACACACTCACACTTGTATATACTTAAAGTTAAATGAAGAACAATTCTATAACCTCATTCTAAGCCTGGTCTCATTTAGTCTAGCGTACAATGCGTATGCGTAATTTATTAGAGTCAAAACAACAACTGTGAAACATTAGAGTCAGTTTAGTATACAATATTATAATATACATAACCCACTGTGGAATATATTTGAAAGCCTCAACCAAACTGAAATAGGCCACTACTTTCATGGAAACTAAGTTAGTGTGTGGTTCGTGATATTACACTCCCCTTCTAAGAGAAAGCAAACCATATGTGTATGCTAAGCCGTAATATCGTTCACCCCATTGCTTCAATATGATGCATTTTTTAGGCATCGACTTTATATTGTACAATAAATATTCCTTAATACAATAGTTTTTCCAACAAAACGAAACTCAATTATTACAAATTACTTAAACTCTTTAATGCAGTACAGAATTTGATGGCTTTCTGTTTGAATAGTTGTGTGTTCTATTTTTAGAATATGATAATATGCATATGGGACAGGATACATTTAGGTTTTGTTATGAAAGAAACATTTAGTTTGTTTTAGCAAAAGTTCATTAATTGAATGTTGCTCCGTTTCAGTTCTAAGGACACCTATATTTCATATGAAATAAGAAGAGAGCAAAATTGGATAAAATAATTATGTATATATTTTTATACAAAACTATAGTCCACGCCTAATTGCCATTTTATTGAAATTATGATATTTGAGAACTTAAAAGATCTTACTGAGTGAGTATTATTACATATTTTTAAGACTTCTTTTTTTCTTTTTGTTTGTAGTTAAAAATTAGTTAAAGAAGTTTGTTTTGATTCTAAGAGAGGCAGGCAAAGAGGCCATCACTTCATCATCATCATCGGTTCAGAAGGGAGACATTAAAATTCCTAGTAGACCACTTAAGTTGAGACTTTATTTAAATGAATGCTGTTTTTTTTCCAGAGTCTTTAGAATTCGAGAATTGTTTTACATTTAATATTTTGTTATTATTTATAATATAATTCATTGCGCGAACATGATAATTTATGTACAAATAAAAAAAAAAAGACAAAGCAGAAAAGGAAATCAAAAAAAAAAATTACATAAAACTGACTTCCGGTTTGATATGAATTCTCTGCATGATTTGAATCGATAAAATTCACTGCCATACCAAATAAAAATAAAAAACGAAAGATGTAAACGTAAAACAAAGTTGAATGAAAATGTGAATTACGTGACAAAAAATATATCTACGCGAAAACAAAAATATATTTAAGTAAGTAAAGTAAAAGCAAACCACATTAACAAAAAAAAAAAAAAAGAGTCGTCTGCAACAAATCAATTTTGCCACACGCCATCACCCCCACTCTAGACCCGTACTCCCTTGCCATTCTATTATCCTCAGACTCAAGAACAAACAAATGAATGAAAGTGCGTCATCAGTCCCCAAGGCGGTCATAACAAAGATTTCTACGGGAAACGCTCCTTTCTCCTATTCAACACCACTGACGAAAATTGCAAGAAATTCTTTTGAATAAAATAAGAATCAAAATAAGAGAAAGAGTGAGTTGTGAGAGCAGTAAGCATAAATTAAGAGGCTGTGCGTACGACTACTATTGTAGTACTATCCGATCGGCAGGGGTAAATAGTCCGAGAAGAAGTGAAGCTACACCAAACGTAGTACATTGGCCGTTATGAAAAGGGAAGAAACTCAATCCAACCAAAAGAGAGAACTGAGTTAAAACATGAAATGTTTTTGCTTGAGTCATAAATAATGAATGCTAATTTTCTATCGGACTTAAATGTATGGGGGCACTTTGAAAAGGGGGTGCCGGCAATAGACAGGTGGAACAAACGGCCAATAAAGCAATTTATAGTGAAATGGTGGTGGATGGAGGCTTAAAGTTTTATCAAGATTTTATAATGTCAAAATTTAAAGTGATACATAAGATTTGTGTCTTGTAACAAAGTAAATCTCCTACGCATAATACAATATAATGCCAGACCACAACGCCTAGCCACCTCATCCAACCCCAATTAAAGTGAAATATGTAAATTTCAGATTCTGATTGAGATTGTTTAAACAAAAGGCTAACAAAAACAATGTAAAGAGAGATGACGACATGAATAAACAAAATGTTGAAAATTCATAAATTTACACATTGTGTCTGTCTTTGTTGGGAAATGTGGCAAGGTCTTGCCCTCGGTTCATGGGTTGGGGAAGAGTGGCGAAGCGTAGAGAAGCATTCAGCTCAAAGGCTTTTATAAAATTTATATGAATCGCAGCTAATTAACAATGGAAATGCAATTTATGCTTGAGCGACTGCTTTTATTCACCTACAAAAAACCATCCACGTCCCTCCATATACTCGACCATCGATCTATACAGACTTTGTAGGTTGTTTAATATGTTGGAACTTTTTATGGGCGTAATGAAAAAGGAGGAATATTACATCTCTGTCGTCATAATCATCATCATAATTTGCCCACCAATGTTCTGTTGTTTGACTTTTATTTCTATTTTAGTTGTTTGGCTTTCTCTCCAATTTTGCTAGTTACCAGGTTGTAAGTAGTAACCAGTAACCAACTGCATTACATTGCATTGCATAGCAACACTGGCTTATTATAAAACACAAAGCAAATTGCTTTCATTTTTTCACTCTTATTGTTATTTTTCCCCTTTTGTAGTTTGTTACCACCATTTTGCGCTTAACTTATTCTAAATGACAATCTAGCGTGCAAAAATTATGCACAAAACATTTATTTTTCTACTCAACCCTAAGGGCAGCACAATGCTTAAAGCCTTGCCGTTTGTATGCCCCATTCTCATCCACAAACTCATTTTTCTTATCCTTTGGATTGTTATATTATTGTATGTCCCGCATAAACAGTAACAGAGGGAAGCGCACTTCTGTTGCATGGACTATATGCATGTTGACTCTGTTTATGAAACCTTCTGTGACCTCACGCTGTCTTTGTGTCTTTGTTCCTTTGCAGTCTCTCACTCTATCTTCTCTCTCTCTCTCTCTCTCTCTCTCACTATCTAAATGTTCTTCTATTAGTGTAGCGTACATGTGTGTGCTTAGGAAAACTTTGCGTATAATTGCCACATATGATTTCTTTCTGTTTCTTCTTCTCATGCATATTTTTGTTATCATGTAGAACAATTTATGTAAAAGTCCTTGTGTTTTGTTATGCTTGATGTTTTTTAATTGTCTATATGTTCTGTCTGTCTCCCAGTCCCCCACCGACACTTTGTATATGTTGACTTGTTTATTATATTCCGCCATATCTATTCTCCTTTCAGTCATTACTTTATTTGAATTGTCTTTATTTTCAAAATACAAAATGAGTTGTCGAGTTCGATAAACTTTTTCAAGTGTTTTAATCGATTTTCACTTGCTTCTATTGTATACAAATACATATGTACATACGTTTATTTATTGGTGTGTGTGTACGCGGAAAATACTCTTTAGTTTAAGTTTAGATCGCGTTGACTGCAATAATTTGCATTTTTGCATAAATTAAAATGCTTAACAACTTGTTTTGACTGCCACCATCAATCGTCGCTCGAACTGACTTAAATAATCTATGGGGAATGGTAAGAGTACCTATCTACATATGTTATGGTATGTCTGCTAACAGTTAGACACGTGTTCATTCGTTAGCTTGATTTCTAAAACATAGGAAGCAAATAGCATATGAAAGATTTACTAGTATTCTGGAATTATGCATGTGCAATGTCAATTATCCTCTCCTCCGTTTTTGTGTTTGTGTTAGAAGGCGGAAATAGTTTTCCTGTTCCGTTCTCCTTCTTAAGCATTTTCCTTATTTGATTGTGATTTGTGAGAGCACTAACTTTACATATAACAGAGAGACATAAATGGTAAAAATTTCTTTACTATCCAACTTTGCTTTATCCTCTCTGTTCTACTGAAAGGAATAAATAAAAAATAGACAAAAAATTCAGACAAATTTCAAAATTTTGAATCAAGAATCCTAATAAAGAAATTCAACTTCAAATGCAGTCAGCAAACAACAAATTTCACATTTGGCAAAGCAAAAATGGTATGTGAAACAATGAAGAGAAATATGGAGAGCAGAGTTTGTTTTTTTTTACCAAAAACAAATTATGGTAATTGGGACTTAACTAAAACAAAAAATCATGAAAATTAAACAAAAGAAAATGCAATGCAAGATGCAATTAAAATCGAAAATTTTGCCAAAAAATTTAGGACTCAACAGTTGTTTACCCTAACTTCTATTTAAATTTGAGGGATCGGATGAGACACTCTCCGTTAAGGGGCAACAGCAACATTTTTGAGTTTTTAAGTATGAAACGAAAGATTAGAAAGAGGGAAAGAGGTAATGGTGGGGATTAAATATATTTGAAATCATGAATTGCCCAATGGAAAACTGTGCCAAGTGAAATGTAATTAGGAAGAAGATGATAGAAAGATCAAAACCAATATTGGCACGTAAAGTGCAGAGGTGAAGGAAGGTCAATCGCTTGAATGTTCAAAATTTAGAGAAAAAATCCATTGAACTATTTAAAAATGGCGTCATTGAGATTGTTGCCAAAATAAAAGTATAATAAAAGTAAAAAAAGAAAATTAAGAAGAAATTTACCACATTTCCAAAAATGGAAAACCAAGGACATTGTAGAACAAAACACATTTAAAAGTGTTCATAAAACAAAGCCTCTAAAGCGAGCCAAGAAAATCACCAAATGTAGGCCAAACAAAGAGAATCTCTTTCAACACAGTCAAATGTTTTTTGGTTTTAAACTCATTTATTACTTAAATTTTAAACCACAAAATGGGACATTAAAAGATATGGCAAATGGCAATGAAAGGCGCTTGTTCCGATTTTACAATTGTATATTTTGTTATGGTAAGACGTCTCCCTCTCCCTCTCTCTCTCTCTCTCTCTCTCTCTCTATCTCTAGACTGACTGCCTGACATCACATTTGGTTACTTTTGAGTGCCTTTCGCTTTACGAATATTATGCCAAAGAAATTATCGTAATTAACAGATTCAGATTAATTAAAAATGTTCTTAAAGGATAAAGACATGAAGAAAGTGAAAAGAAAGTGAGCAAGAAGCGTATGAAATGTGTGAACAATAAAGACTCTTTGAGGTTTTTGAATGTCAACATAACAGACTTCCCACTGAGCGAGAAGCTAAAACAAACAATAAACTATTCAAGTAAACAAAATTATAATGATACACGCATAAACGCACGCACGTACGCACGCACTTACCACACTTACAATGCCAATGACAAAAGGATAAAGCATAATTGAGCAAGAATATACGTATGTGTTTCGAAAGTGGCAACAAGATACAACTAATGGTTAGATAATAAGCTTGAAGGGATACAACTTGATATTATATTGTGTGTACTATTATGTTAGGTCGCTTACAGAAAAAGGCAGAATGATATAAATTATTAGTACAAACACATCCATATAAGCTCGTAGATATTGTGCAAACAATTTTGTTATATGGAACCGAAACTGACTTTAAGGCTTTAAGCGGACATTTCAGGACTCATTCCTGGAGTAATATAGCCAGAGGATGCGTGGCAACGATGTTCATGAGACGCAATTACATGTGCTACGACGCATTGTTATACTCTCATTACAATATATCAGAGAGTGAGAGAACTGAATTAAAGCGCAAAAGCAAACAAAACAGACAAGAAGAATCTGGGAAAAAGTAAACATAGTAATGAATAAGCATTGGTGCTCAAAGGCTTTTGCCTTTAGCATTTCTACAACTGACAAGCATAACTGTTTATTTCATTGTCTGCTCGCTTCCTTACCTTAATCTAACGGTCTCTTTATCGTTACTTCTACTTTTTATATGCCTCTATAGAACCTCCTGTCTTATGTATCTGCAATAAATACGAGTACATACTCATACATATGCAGCTCTTGATGATAGTATCTTTGTTTATATTTTCAGACTACGCGTAAATTGTATTCATTCTTATGACAGGAGAACAAGTCTTCCTTTCTTTTACGCACGTTTTTCAACACGAACTCATATGGAAAAGCTACTTCGCAGTGTATGGAAATTACACACTAGAAAGAGGTCGTCTGACATTTTGGTGACTAACTTTAAGTAGAACAACAACGACAGCGACAACAAAAATTATTCATGAACAATTTTTGAGATTCTCTTCCACTTTCTCTCTATCTTCTTCTCTTTTTAAGGACCTTCTTCACCATCTCTTTCTTTTATGTGCATATGATTTACAACACGCAAAACGGAATTACTACGCAGTCAACCACTGGTGATGAGAATGGAGGAGTTTGGAGCAGATGATAGCGACGAAATCATAGGCAATGGCGGCGGCAAATGCTAAAAGGATTTCAAGTGTCGCATATATAATGGAGTTTCTATTTTTTTTTTTTTTCTTGTATAACTGTTCTTCCTGTTACTGTTCTTGTGTTACAGTTATGCTTCTTGTCGTTGTCATAAGAGTTACTCACACTTCTTTCTATCTCTGCTTGGATTTCGTAGAGTGTAAGTAGTGGGGTGTCATAAAGTTTCTCTATTCTGGAACACATAGAAGGTGTGTATACATGTATGTATGTATTTAAGTAACATGGTAATTGTCATATGGAGTAAGCGTAATTATAATGTAGACATATCATTAAAAAATACGTGGAAATACAGCAAATATATACGAATTTATACTATGTAAGGAAAATGTTGATGATGTTTTCAGTAAGAATAAAATTTGGAGTTTATTACGAAACAAAACAAGGCAAAATATACACTTGTAGTATATGATAGAACTTGAGATATACCAAAGTATGTTATACACTGTATTCATGTTGACAGATTTTTAATGATTCTCTTAAAGAAAAAAAAACTTGACAAAATATTTGCAATAATTAAGGTAAATAAACGAAGCACTTTTGGTCTTAATTAGAGATTTTAATGAAATTCTAAACATTTGAAATGAAATAAGAAGTAACAATTTTATTTTAATTTGATGCCAGGAAGATTTGAGCAGAAGTTGTGACAAATATTAGCGAAATCAGTGCATTGGTATGCATACATCAAGACTATGATTATGTTGAAGAAAGGTGGCAGAAATGTTTGGCAAATTTGTTAACATATATTTCACAGACGCATAATCTTCTATCAACTTTATTTATAAAAACTACTAGACTTCACATCAAAATTCTTCTTTAAGTATTTAAGAAGCTCAAATTGAAATATACAATATTTATCCTAGTTGAGTAATAGATGTTTATTTTGAAAATTGAATCGATTCTTGTCGTCACTATAAATATCAATGCAAATCATCAAAATAGCTATACGAACTGTGTGTGTGTGTGTATGTTGTGTGTGTGAGGGTATAAAAAATTTAATTAAATTAATTTGATGAACGAGCAACCTCCCAATGAAATTTTATTGATTTTCTTGAAACAGATTTGTATTTCTTATTTCTTTCTCTATGACTAAGGCAAATCTCTTTTCAATTATTCACTTAAAAATGTCAACAGAAGGTAAAAAAAATCTGTTCATTCATTAGTTTCCATCATTAATGACTACAATCATTTCGTAAAATACATATATATATATATATATATATAGATATATCTATATATATATTTTTTTTTTGTTTTTTTGTAAATGTGTCAATTTTCATTAAAAATGCATATAAAATAGAAAATTGTTAGTTTAAATTAAATTATGGAATGAAAATTGCATGAAATATTGAAGAGCAACAGAAACATCATCATCATCATCCTCATCATCATCATCATCAATAAAATAAACCTTAATTGAAGTAAATTTGCATTGAATACTTTATGGTTGAGTGAATGTATGGCAATGGGATTTAATGATTTTTCCTCAATATGTCATGATTAAAATATTTTGTTTTTTCTATTTCTTTATCCTTTTTAGTTAAATTTTATGGACATTTCTTTTTTAAGTCGCCATGAGATGGAAATTATTTTTATATTATTAGTATTGAAAAGAAAAGAGAAAACTGCAATTGATGAATGCCATTAAAAACACTTCATAATCCCATTTATTTTAAGCACTTAAATTTGCTTGGAATGATCAAAACCAAGTTAAATTATTTGTGGATTCAGACAAGGGGAAAAATTGCAAATGACAAAGAAAGAAAGCATATTAAAGATAACAATGAAGTTTAGAAACAAATAAAAAGAAAAAAAAAAAAAATGAAAAAAAAAATGATGTAAAAAATTAAACAAAAGAAAAGAAAAGCAAATAAAATACACCAGCGGAAGATGATATTAAAATGACTAGCAAAATGTGGGTGACAAAACAGGAAAACGAATAACAAAAACAAAAATGGTGAATTCCGTAAAATAAAACATGAGAAAGTTTTAAATAAAACAACAGAAGAAAAATTGTTTAGAAATTAAAAGAAATGAAAACGAACAAAATAAGATACTCGAAAAGTGAACAAAAAAAGCACAACAAAAAGGAGAAGAAAAACAAAATGGTGGCAACTGTCATAAAAACAAATGGAAGCATCCGACTGGCAGTTCCTAGTCCCAATGCAACCGAAATAACACTAACTACTCAGTCGCGGCTGCCATGACCCTTTTTTCTACTTATAAAAATACTTACAATGAATGACGTTGATTTTGTTTTGGGGGTTTTTTTTTTTAAGTTTTATATTTTGCTTTTAAGTAAGCATCCTTAATTTGAAAACAACAAGAATAACAACCCTGAATGAATGCTGGCCAATAACAATGGCAATGTAATCAACAAGAACAACTACAATACAAACCAAAAAAATTAAAAATAAAAATAAAAGAAAAAAAAGGAAGAACTGCACAAAAAACATTAACAAGAACAATTAGTTTTAAAAACCATCAACAACAGAATCTCAGTTTCATTGTTGTTGATGTTGTTCGTACTTATGCACAGTGGGTCTAATTTGTCTTTTAACGAATATAAACTCACATTATTTATTTATACCTACTTTGTCTGTTTTAAGACAATTTTCGATGCAAATAAAATTAATGCTTTAATACTAGATACTCGTTCCTAGATAGTCCCATTTAAGCATTTGCTTAAGTTTGTCGTTTTGCGGTATGTCACTAAAATGTATGCAGATTTTTACGATGATTTGTACGAAAACACTTGCCATAGATTTAGAACACTCTAGTCCATATACCTAGCAACTTTGAAGGAGACACTCGCTAGAGTTAAATTTTGGGTTTCTATGAATTTTGGGAAAGTAAAATCCCCATCAGAATTTCCAAATACTTAGTTGAGATATTGAAAAATAAAAGTCTTGGGATGTTGGTCCAATTGTACTCGATGTGTGTAAAAAGCAAAGGCCAAACTAAGTAAGTCTATTTAACAACTTTACTCGATTGAAGTGTGTGGGCGATGGATAAAATGACTCACCAAAAAGATATAAATCTGTCGATTTAGAGAACAAAGTGCCGGAATTGAGCTAATAACAAACTGAGCCAATGAATAAATAAAAGAAGAGAATCTGTTACTTTCTTTTCTTAATTTCTTAGTTTAAGAGCGAAACCATAGAAACCAAAATACACATTACAACATACATACGTATGATACTGTGATTTATTCTCTCTCACTGAACCCATAAGATGTTTTCAATGTACTATGTACATATTGACCTTCGGCTGATTTAAGTTACTTGAATAAATGAAGAATATGTTCATATACAAACATCATTATTATCATTATTCTCTTCATAATAAAGAAAATGCTTCATAATATATTTTCTTATTTTTGTTTTTTGTTTTTTTGCCATTTATTTTTGATTCGCATTCAAACAGCTTACGCTCATTAATGTTAAGTCAGAGAGCCCACACAGAAAGTGCACTTACTAAAGGAATAAGTGAAGTATCTACGATAGAATTCACTGAAAATTGGCAATTCGTTTTTGTTATTTTGTAAGATTTTTGCTTAAATCTTTCAACAAGAGAGTATTTTTAGTAAAAAGAAAAATAGCCTTATGAGGCTATTAAAAGAATTAAAACTTGTTTGCCAAACAAATGTTTCTTGGATAGATACATATATTTATATAGTATATACATACAGTTGTGTTCATAAAAGTAGTAGTGCAACAAATCCTTATGGTTTAAACTCCTTTCCTTTCTGACATGTTCTGTTTTGCAAATGAGAGACTTTTTTTATTTATTTGTAGAACAGAATGTCAATAAAAGGTAAGCAAAATAATCGTATTTTATTAATGACTCCAAAAGTCTGCTGTTCATTAAAATAGTAGTGCTGGGTAAGAAAAACTTTAAAAGCCGTCATCAGTAAGTGTGTTTAAGTAGTCCAAGAATTTTCAGTTATAAATTTTCAACAATAGCGTTACTATTTGTTGTTCAATTGGACATGAGATTTAATAGATAGGCTGAGAAATTGGGTCAAAAGCTTCAAGCAAACAGAAAATTTCTCCCCCAATCATAGCGGAAGGATGACATTATTAGTCAACAGAAGGATTGTGCGATATAGCAAGTCAAATGGCGTTAAATGAGTGAAAATTACGTAAATTTTTCGGTTCGTGTGATAATTCGCCGTCGTCTTATAGAAATTAATTTAAAATCGATAAGTCTCAGAAAGGACAAAGAAGCACGTTGACGAATGATTGAAGTTTGCAAGACGTCATAAGATTTGGCCTACTGAATAGTCGTACAACCGACATATTGTGCAAACATTCCACATATCATTTGAAATAACAGTTAGAACTTAAGATCCAATTACACTACTATTTTTTGAACACATCTGTATATAAAGTAGACCGATAAATGGTTCGCAATTGTATGGTAAACAAAATTATTATTCAGCTCTTTAAGGAAGGAATCTAAATGGACTCAAATTCAAAGATACATTTAGATGTTACTAAATGGCAAATGTTACTTCATGGAAATGAGTTAACTTTAACAATAATGTAATGTAATGTTACGTGGTTCTTTAAATGTTTCATTTTCCAGTTATTCGTAAAATAAAGTTTAAAGTAACAAATTGAAGTTCCTATTCTCTTTTCATTATGGTTTTCTTGTTTTCTCATTCACATTCCTATTATCCTTCCTATCCTCATTGTCATTATCATTGTTATCATCAAATTTATCTTTGTTCTTATGCCATCTGATTTTGATAGTTTTAACGATGCGGGTTGTTCTAAACTTTTTAACATACCACAAAAAGGTACTTTCTCATATCTCTATGTTGCTCGTTTTTGGATTTTCAAAAGTTTTACAACGAAAAGTTTTCAAGGTGTTCTAAACATTGTGCAACAATGGAGTTATTATCTCTAATCCCTGGCGAATATTTAAACTTATTTATAAGTTAATTTAGACCTTTTGCAATAAAATCAATGTTACTATCTTTCCATCTATGTATTTTCTTTGATTTTGTTTCTAATGCTTTTTCATAATTAACACTCGATAACAAGAGAGAGAGAGAGAGAGAGAGAGAGAGAGAGAGAGAGAGAGAGAGAGAGAGACAGAAACACAGACACAAAACACGCAATTGAAACTTATATGAAACCATAGAATTTATAAAATATTTTAGTTCATTTTATTTGAATTGAGTAAAATTTCTCATATGAACATATATGAAAGGGTCGAAGGTTTTATTATCTAAAGATGTTTATAATTTTAAATTTTAAATATTATTAGGCATAATTATGAATGTTCTTTGATATCCTTTAAGTTAGTTATACACACATAGGTATATCGAGATAAAAGGTCTTGAAAAGCAAAGAAATTGTCATAAACAAATTTGATAAGGGGCTGACATTTATTGTCAAGTACAGGTTTTGTACTTTTTTTATTTTGTACTGTCAGATAGAAAAAACCTAAAGTTATGCTACTTTTTGTTCAGTAAAGGAAAATGTTAAATGTCTTTGGCTCAAGTTCTTTTGTTTTTCCCATTAAAAGAAAATCTTACAATCAAAGATATTTGGCTATTTTAATTAGTTTAATAAGTAGATATGAGAAGTATGCAATGATGCATGGTGTTTTTGATCATTTCTATTTTATTCTTATTAGCTTATCTTTAAACTTTCTCAAACTGAGCTACCGTCAGTTCATAGAAAATCCCTTGATTTGACAGTGGCATCTTTGGCTTATTGTTAAGTTGAGTTATTTATGTTTTCGTTTAATAAAATTTAAATAAGAATTGGACGAACAAAGATACGCGAAAGATATATTGTATTTGCAAGCGTTGTCTTGTCTTACTGCTGTGAATTATTGCACAAAAGTATACCATGGCAGGATTTTATTTGTTTATTTTTAATGTTGGTTTTTATTCGCTTCGCTTCGTTTTCTTTTTATTTTGTTTAAAATTTTCATTGAACAAAAGTTGGAGAAAAATCACATTCGTTTTTCCAATTAATTGCATCGCAATCAATATTCGATGAACAACAGCTCTCAGTGTGAATCCCCAAATGAGTAAAAGTACAACAAAAGCAATAACAGAAGAAGAAGCAGCAGGGAGTTTGGCTTTGAAGTATCTGTTAAAGGAACGACATAAAAAATGGCTGCAAAGTAAAGTGTTTTGGGGTTTAAAACGTTCCGCAATACAACTTAAGGACCACTGATGATGATGGTATGATGATGTGAAGAGATGTCGTCGGTTTGCATGCTGCTGGTAAGATGGTATGGTGGTGGAATGTGTTGGGCAAGTAGTTGGCAACACTCTTCAGTAGATCAAACGAAATACTATAGCAACTATACTATAAGCAAATAAACAAAAGGAATTGAGTAAATATCAATGAACTGTAAAACAATAACAACGTCTACAAGGATATGGTAGCATAGCATAGAAGGATGTGGCAGAGGATGTGAATGTATAGCAAAATAAACGAGACAAAAATGGGCGAAACATAAAATAAAAACAAGAAGAACATTAATGAATTTGGGCGTTGCAATTGAAAAAGCAGTAAGGGAGAGACAGCAGACAGGATGCGCAAAACTGTGCCAAACAACGTTTATAGAAGCAGAAATACTGAATACCAAAGGAGAAGAGAAAAACATATAAAATAAAAATACGAGAAATGAGAGAATAAAAAAAGAAAAAACAAAAAAAAAAAACACAAGAAAAACTCATTAATAAAAAGGGAACGGAACCAACAACAAGAAGCAACGAACAACTATAAGGGTAGTACTACACATGTTTGCATAAGTGAAGGATACACAAATACACACAGTGTCATAAATACACATACACATACTCATGTAAATGTCTGTGTATGTTTTACTTATATTTTATTTCATTAATATCCTCTTTGAGTAACATACACATATTTGTTTCTTGCGCTCCAATGAATATGGAAAAATAATAAAAAAAAAAAAAATAAATAAATAATAATAATAGTTAAGGGAATTCTGGGGAAAAATATGCCCCAACCAATAACTTTGAGGTTTTTTGTTACCACTTTGATAATCAAATTATGTACATATATTCATTTCTCAATTATTAATAAAAAATTTTCAAAAGGCAGTAATGGGGTCTACCGACCAAAGTGAAAGCTTAAAACTATGTAATAACAGAGAGGCGTTTCAGTTAAGTTTCTTCCAATTTTTCTCGTCGTTTGACGGCAAACAGCTTTGTTTGTTTGTGTTTTTCAGGCTCCCCAAATTTGTAACAAAGGGATTTCTCCTTCGTAATATTGATGGTCACACATCTACTATTTTACAGAGTTTTGCTAATCAAGAATTTGACACATTTGTTAAATATGCCTAAAAAATGGGTTGGCAACGTAATCAAATAAAAATTATTGTATATAGACTTTCAATATAGAGTATCGGATAAATATCGATTTATAGTTTTAAATAAATATCCCTAGCATGGTGGTGACCCAACGTCATATTTTTTCCGCCTATCAAAATTTGTTTAACGCGCCTAAAGAAGTTTTCTCTTTAATAATTTTGGCTCCCAAATTGAATGGATTTCCCTCGCTTATGTACAAAGATCTATTAAAAATGATTATACCACTGAGTTGGGAAAAGTAAGAAAGAAACAAAGAAATTAAATTGGATTAGGAAACTACCTAATTTGAATAGTAAATTGACATTTGTAACAGAGAATACTTTTTGTATTTAGTTCTCAATATCGTGGAGCTAATGTATTGAAATGAAAAAAAAAAAAAGAATGAAGAAACTTTTAGCATAATGCAAGGCGCCATCATCATATGAGCATCAACCAAAGGACATGGCATTCTTACTTCATTCTTCTATTACATTTCTACTACTTGACATTATTCTCACCCACATACAATTTAGTTGGGATCTTGAAATCACTCTTCATTCTTTTCTCCATACTGTTCTCCTCTCTTGTGTTATGCTCTTCTCTGCTGCTTGCATTCATCACAAGCGATTGCCCCGTACTGATTGCGCGGGTAATGAGCATAAGCACATGTAAGTCGGGGAATGTATAAGTTAGTGGGTGAGTGAGTATCTGAGTCTGTGAGTATGCACTATACAGATGGAGGTTGCAGTTCTTGTTGCTATTCGCATGAATGACTGAAGGAGCCTTTTTTTTTTTCTCTACAGTAGTGTGCATGTGCCACTAACCGTTTTATGCAAAACATTTTAATAATGTTGTTGTTGTTGTTTTTTTTTTCTCTTCATACTTTTTCTTCTGCTCTTCCCTTCTCATCTTTCTTTTCTTTTTGCTTGCCTATTCTTTTATAATTTTTTTTTTCTGTTTGTATAGGTTAAAGTGAGCGACACAGTTTCAAATGTGATTAAGTGTCCCCTGCTTCTGATTTATTTCATTTTTTGCGCTTTTCTTTTTGTTTTAATATAAAATTTTTCTTTATGTTTTTTTCTCGTTTTCTATGTTTGTGGGTTTCTCGTTTTACAAAATGAAAAAAGGAAAATGTTTATTATTGTTTTGGTTTGCAATAAAAATGTTGGTTTGCTTTGCTCTAAACAGAAAATAAAATAAAGTTTTCCTTTTAATTGTGCAACTAACTTTGCAGACATCTTTGCTTTGTGCAAACGAATCCTTATTATGTTATGTGAAATTGTTTATGCATACTTTATATATGAGTACTTAAATGTGTATGAGCTTAAGAGTTTCAAATGTATTGATGCAATAGCAAATAAGTTTTGCAAAGTATACGTATTAGTATTTGTTTGAACGTTTGATTGAAATTCGACTTTGTGAACCCTAAAGCTTTCAAATTTAGTCAAAGAATTGAAATTTGCTCCTTTAACTATTTTCTATTATAAATTTATCAATAAATATTTAATGATTTCATTGAATTAAAATCAATGAATGCAAACAGAAATTCATAAAATTGTATGGATATTTGCTAACAAAAACTGCAGCGCAATTTAATAAGTATGTTGAAGCATTTGCCTCCAAGTTAAATTATAAAAGCAATGTCCTAAAAAGAAAATCAAAGCAAGAAACCTTGTTTTATGTCAAATATGGATTTTTCTAATAAGACCCCATTTCCAATTGTTCAACATATCATAAACAACTTAGGTAAATGAAGAAGTTGATTTGCTAGAAAGGCAAAAAAACCATATATTTTCGTTTCCTTTACCCATCTGTGGCCGGGGAATTTTTGAAAAAAAAAAAGGAATATTATTTTAGTTTGTTGTAACTTTTACATAAACTTGCTTGCTTTTCTTTATTTTATTACTCAAGTATCAACACTTTTCTATATCAAATTTCAATTGCAATGAACTCGCAACAAATTTCACTAAGTTTCACAACTTCAAACATAATATTCAATCAAAAGTGTTTTAATAAAACGGAAAAACCAATTTAAATCATCAATTTTTGAAGGCTTAACATCATCGCTTTCAATAGGAGGGAAAATATCATTTAAAAAATATTAAATTCAAGTGAATCGTGAATCATATTTCAAGCAAAAGTCAATTCAACTCATTCAATGAGCCAAAAGATGAGAGTAGACAACTTAATTGCTTATGAAATTTGATTTGCATAAGTTTGGAATATAATCACACATTTATACAAACTCAAAATATTGAAGTTATACAATATTTTTATCCACCCTCTGAAATTCCATATTCTTTACTCAAACTTAAAAGGGGTTTGAACTCTTGAATGTGTTCAAGTGAGTGAGTGTATGTGTGTAATATCAACGCAATTAAGCGGGCGTCCCTTTTTTATGCAAATGAAGTAAAAGGTCAAGTTTTCGTTGTTGCTGTTTACGCCGTTAATGTCATCGCATTCAGATATGCAAATACGCATTAAGTCCTGTTAAAATGCTTACAAAATTGACAAAATACAGTGAGGTCTTCTGTTGCTGCTGCCCTTAGACAGCACAATGCTCAATACGCGCACACACACACACACACACACACACACAAACATTCATTCATAGGATAATGGCGATTTTTTGCTTGGTTCCCTTTTCCATGCGAAAATGGCGCCATCTGCATATGAAGACCCTGTCAACGATGTGCTGACTTTGGATTTGTCATGTCATCATTCTCAGTGTTCTTTTTGTTGCTACTTTGCTGCGCTTACGACAAACAATTTGATCTCATTGAAGAAGGTCCTTGACATTTCTTTACTATTTTTCGTTTTTATTTTGTAAAACACTCAAAATTCCCATGCCAGTCACTCCTTTTTTTTGGCATCAGCGTTTTTAATCGCATTTCACGTGCATCTGCTTGGAAAAAGTCCAAAATTGAGGATGGCGCAATTTACCCGTCCTTTCCTCGCCTTTGTTTTTTTTTTTTTTTTGACTTTGCTTTTGCTCTGTTGTTTATGAGTTAACGTAGCAAGTAGGAATTATTATGCAATGTCTATAAGGCGATTTGCCTTTATTACTTCAATTAATACTTTCTATTCTCTTCCATTTATTGCACCATGTCGATGTTAAGCGTTTTTAATACTTTGATTTGAGCTTTTACCCAATTTCTGGAAAGCGATTAATCCCTTCCTTTTTTACGTAAGTGGGTGTCCTGTTTAAGTTAATGGTACTTAACTATGAAGTGACTAGAAAAATATTGCGATTCGACTTAAAGCATCAAGTTGGAAATGTCGTTAAATTGTAGTTCTAAGCCAAGTAATTTGCTGTGAGATAAATAATTTGCTTTACCGAAATTTTAAATTAAAAATATTTAAAACAGAAAAAAACAAGAATTTCTGCAAAAAATATATGAAATGTGTTTGATTTTTTATTTATTTCTTTTTCTTTTTTTTTTTTGAAAAAAGAAATCGAAACAAATCCATTAAATGAATTAAATGACAAAGCAAATAAATTTTTACTACGATTTATCGTAGCGATATTTTGTTTTTTCATTTTATATATTTTGCTTGGATTGTTTTTTTTTTTTTTTTGATGTGTTGCAAAAGTTTTTTGTTTACGCTTGATTATTTCGATTGTTTTTATTACATTTTTCAATTTTTTTGTTCTTCCACACAGTTTAAATCAAAAATAGATTTGTGCCAAATAAACGCCCATCTCCTGCTGAGTCCATTGTACTGTGCCATGCAATGCCAGGCCAACACAGGACAGCGAACAGAAAACCAATTGAAAACTTCATCATGAGTAGAAAAATATTTTTACAATGAAATTGGCTAACAAAATTCGAAAAACACTGAGAGAAAAAAAGAAATTTTTAAATAATAATAAAATGGAGAGAAAAAGTTATTCGGCAAAACTAAAGAAAATAGAAATAATTTAGTTCAAAGTGCATGTTGTTGCATGATGTGTTAACATTTGAATTTTATGTTGGTGAAATATTGTTGTATGGTATTTTGATGATTTGCGACGGTGCAGTAGGATTGCCTACTACCAACGCCTCTTTCTCTAATAGCAGCACCGACTGTCACGAAAAACATTTTGTGCATTAGTAGCGCGGGAGCACATAAGGACAACTGAGAATTGATAACTTTTTAGACACAAAAAACAATATTATATCATGCCGTGACCAATTTGTAATCTAAATTTCATTCCTTTTGTATTTTGCTAATAACAGACACATTAAATCGATCGATCAGAGGAATGAGTCCTGCATTGAAAGGCAGATAAAATGACAGCGAGAACGTAATAGGAAAAACAGAGAAATGGGAAAAATGAAAAATACAACAACAAAATCACCAAATGGCATATGAAACGTGCACAGAATGGCGGTGTTCGTTGTTCTTCTTCTTTTGTCAACGCCATATGTAAAAACAAAAAACAAAAAATCAAAAATGAGAAATGGAGAGACACAAAAGGTAACGATAAACTTAAAGTTCAACGCCATAAAAAACAATAAAATCAAGCTAAGCTAAGCAAAGCTCTGCCAACAACAAACAACAAGCCAAGAGAGGTGAGTGAAAGCCGAAATCATCTCAACTGCAATGAAGTATAAAATGGCTTAGTCAATAATGATGGTAGCAACGACGATGATGATGATGGTGGTAACGATGACACGACCGATAAAGATAAGTTAAGTAAACCGGAAGTGACAGCATCTTTCTCACGTTATAATCATGGCCGCTCGTCGTTACTATGACCCAAAAAGCGTTTATGGAATACAACACTAACACACACAACAACAACAAAGATAAGAACAAAAAATAAATACGCGCCATATTGCAAATTGCCTGATCAGACACACAAACACTCACGCCTATAAAAGGCATTACACACACAAACACACATGCCTATAGGGGGCATCACACTCAAAATAAGGAAAACAAAAGGTGAAATATTCCTACGTCGTTTAGAAAATTTTTCATAACAACATAATGTGTCCCCAAATCTGTTGTCAAAAGGATAAACTTGCGTGTGTTTACACCGTTATTTAAACAATTCTGAGTGACGTTTATCGATACTATGGCAACCGATAATTTATATTGTTACTCTGTGAGAGAGTTTTAACTCTACTCAGCGGCATTTGCGTTTCTTGGCTTAAATGAAATTTCCTTTTCTCGACTTTAGTTGCAGCAACATTTGCTATACTTTACTACAGGACCAAATCAACGAAGCCTCTACCAAATATACATACATATATAGTGGTCTAGATTTATGCTTATGAAATCTGAAAAACGTGGATTGACAAAACTAGAGTACTTGCAAAGTCTCGAATGTTATGCGCATAGCATACAATGAAAGTTACGCAAACATTGTTAAAGGACTCAATCGTGAAAGCTGTAGAGGCTAACTGATTGGTCCTAAAGATATCTATCTATCTATGGTCCAGCACGTCACAAAGTTTTTAAAGTCTTAGAAATTCAGAGTAAATTCAATACTTAAACACACACATACTCGTTTCCTCACTCGCCTTAAACAAAACAGAAAAGAGACTCCATCTGGTATCATAACAGATCTCAGTTCTATGAGGGGCTTTGGCCAATACATCTAACAATCTAATCTAACCAAACCAAAGATAAAACATAATAAAAGAATGTAACTGAAGTCATTACAAAAAAAAACAAAAAAAAAAAAAAGAATACGATAAAAGTTTTATATCTTTCTTTGATGCAAAGAATATTGCATATTTATTTTGCAAAATATTTATATATTTCGAATTTTACAATTGTTTGGAAGAACACAAAACCGAAAATAAAGAAAACAAAAAATCATTTTTGAATGCGAAACGAGTAAATCTAATTTATGTAAAGCCAATGCGGCATTAAAGCCTCATCATCAATCATTTTATTATGCCACATGCCACACAGTGCGCCACAGAAAATTACATACTCAACCAACGATTCAAGTCAGCCAACAACAATGAAATTCTTTACCATAAATTTCAATCAAATGTTAGACAAACACTAAAATCCGGAAATGTTGAGCCAAATGCCAAATAGAAAATCATTTCGCCGCAAAATATGCAACTTTATCGAAACAAATCACAAAAAAATAAAGCCATTCTCTCTCTAAACATACAAATATTCATATTCGTACACTACATTCTTGTATACACTTCTCGTATTTAGACTAACTATTGAGTCAATATAGAGAAATACAGATACAAATACAATGGAATACATAAATAAAGTGGAAAAATAAAGAAAATGATAAAGGAACTTTAGAAAAATATTGCATGCGAATGAAATAAAAATTGGATTTGTTATGATGAAATATGTAGTCATACACACAAAAAAATATATACATATATAACACGTTTTGCATCAACATATTATACCATAGATAGATACACAGATAGATTGAAAGACGTACAGACAGACAGACTATATGACAGTATCTCGTCGTTGTGTTCTGGAGGTGATGTGTGCATTTCCATTGGGATTTGTGACAGTAAGAAAAAATAATAATAAATTTATTTTTGTTTTGTTGAACTAAAAAAGAGAAAATGAAAATAAAACTAAGTAAAGTGCAAATGACTACAGGATGCGGATGCGAGAGCAAATAGAGTAAATGAAACACAATTGAAGAAAAATATTTTCACAAATAAATAAATGACGAGATAGTAGTATCAGATTTGTTTTCGACATTCGTCAGAGAATAAAAGTAACACTCAAATAGAACAAACAAGCAACTGGAGGATGCAGTTCTTAGGTGGGAGATATAGAACAATAATAAAGTGATGTGAAATCCAGCACGTACAATGGAAATAACTCTAGGATACACGACAAAATGATGAATCACAAATATGCGCGATACAATAAAAATAAATATTTATGGCAAATACTTAATTATATTTAGTTTTGATACGAGTACAAGGTACAAGTATGTATTATGAAATAAATATGAAATTGGTATTTATATTTAGATATATTTATATTTTATGTACTTACCCGCTAGCACTGAGGTTGAGTTGTGTCTCGGATCGTAAGGACAGACAGCCTGGCCATTTTTCGTTTCCTCCAGTGTATAGTTATTCTCGTTTATAATATAAGTATTGCACATCGGCCGGAATGAGTTTGTGCCACAGACATATAGACGTCCCGGCGATGTCACTACCATTATTCGTATATAATTCTGGCACGTTTCCTGAAATATTAAATATAAAAAAGCAAAAACTTTTAAACATTTTGTAAAAAAGTAAGAATTTACTTTAGTAAAAGTGAGATATGAACAAAATTAAACTAAATCTAGAATTTTAATTCTTTGTCCATTGAAGAGGGAAAGTTGTCTTGATACAATGCATCTTAGGGAAGTAAATATATATGTCTTCTTATTTTTATGATATTGAAAATATATAAACATAAAAAGACTTTTTATTTTTTAACTTAAAATGACACATGGAAATTATTTATCAAAATGAAATGAAAGAAAATCGAGTCAAATTGTGGATATTGCATATAGATGCCAAGTGGAGTAAATCGCAAAACGATACAGAATTTCACATAAACAATGACTCATTTAGAATTTAACATATGTATATACATATATAAAAGATGAATCCATGAAATATTATTGTAGTAGAAAGCAAGCAGATTTGCTATACTTCCCACATACTCAAATCATCACTTTTACGCCGACACATGTCATGCCTTTTGTCATTTTAAAAAAAAAGCAAATTTTGCACAAATGTTTTTCAATAAATATTGTAGTTAACGATAAACTCTTCTGAGTAGCTTTTCGATATGCAGGAAAGTCTCTTAATTTACTATCATATATATGTACAATACTAATGGGCAACTAAATGAGTTTGCTGACAGGGAAAACTGAATATTCAACATGATAATGGTTTAATTTCCATAGTAGGAATCACAAAGGATTTCTTCGCACAAAGAAATATACCAACTTTGGAGTGACCGACAACAACTATAATAGGGAAATATAAAGGAGGCCAGCTAAACAATCATAAACATGCATGGTTTGACAATATTATTCAATGTCATTAACCTTCTGTTCTTGTTGCTATGTTAACTTATATACTCTACAATACCACTTTCTCCTTTTTCTGGGTACCGCAATAGTGATACTACGATACTATTGTACAATGTTTTGTTAGACGAGCATCAGGACTAGGGTTTGGGAATTCTCAACATTTCCAAAGTCCCGGGACATGAGACAACATACGAGCAAAATACCAGAATGTCCCGGCACTTTAGGAATTCTCAGAATAAATTTACTTAGAATCGAGTTCACTTTTGGCGAGATGTCTAAATACCAAACAAAATTTTTTATTAAAAATCAACATGAAAATAAAGAATAAAATGCAAAATATATTTATGAAGAAACTAGAGTGAAAACTAAAATAGCTGGATCATTATTTTATTTGCTTTTAATATATTGTATTATTAAATAGTTTACATAGTTTTAAGATACCGTTTAAAAATTTATTTTGCAAAGGTGCATTGATAAATTATCCTGCTAATGCTAACAGAATTGAATACTCTATCGTTCCTATATTGTTTCTTGTGTTTCTGAGATTAAAAGTAAATTCTTGACTTGATATATATCAAAACTTTTGTCTTACCATTGCTAAGTCCATTAAATGGAGGGTTCATCTGACTAAAATCCAATGGAAATTCTTGAAACATCATCTGAATATTGTTCAATGTCAGGCAGGAATTTATCACTTAACTCATTTTAAGCAAAACGAAAACAGAAAGAGGCAATGAACAACAAAAACAAAAAAAGTAAACGCCAAAAGAAAATTAATGAAATGGCAAAAATTCCAAAACAGAAATGTCCGAAATACATAAAATGAGCGATAGATAGATAGTTAAGAGGAAGAGGTTAAGTATGTTGTTCTGTGTTGGAAAGTGTCTTTAAATGATGCACAAGTGTGATAAATGAGCGACGATGGGGCATGGTAGTACATAGATATAAACATAGATACGCTGGCAAGGCAAGGAAAAACTTGTGGTTTGTCTAGATCGTATAGAGAGAATCAACAAAACCAAAAGCAACTGTTTCCTATTATTCTGTTCATTTTAAACTGGGGAATTGAGCGTGTTAACCACCTGAGAGAAAGTGTGTGCATAAATTACGCAAATGGCAACAATAAGTGACCATAAAAAGAACAAGACGTAGAGAATGAAGTAAACTATTTCGGAATGAATGAATGCATAGTGTTTATGAGTATCTGGTTCTTGTTGAAGGCTAAGTTAAGCCCAAGTGGGCAATAATATACTCAGCTCATTCAGTAGTACAATGACAGCATCAGCTGTCAAAATGACAACTTCAGCAATAAGTGACATAAAATATTTAAGCAAAAGAGACATTAATTTTCTGCCAGACTGTCCGTGAGCCAGTCATCCATTCATAGTAACCATTGACTTTTTACAAACAAAACCCAATAAGAAACATGAAACCATAGACTGAATAAAACCGAAATCGAATCATCCATATCCATTCAACCATCCTTTCCATTCATTCTATGTATACATTCAATATACATATGTACAACAATAGCAACCCATTATGTGTTCAAAATACACGAGTGTACGTTGTATAATGTAAATGATATTTTGGTATTCAGCAGCTTTTCGAGTGACTTAACAAATGTTTTAACAAATAATGAATGTTCCAGTCGAGTCGGAAGGTATAAAAACAAGAACAAAAAAACAACAGAAAACTATATATACCGCATATCATTGTTAAAGGTATAGTAAGTAAATATCTGCATTGTAGCACAACATAGAAGGTCAAGAAGAAATAGCTGGTCTAATGAATCAGATGGAAAATGAAATACTGAACGAAATGGCAATGGCTGTCAAATGTTCTTATTTTGTAAAATTCTACCAATTAATTTTGTAAAACATTGAAAAATAATAATGGACAGCATGAATTATCAATGATGAAGTCGGATGTCAATATTTAAGTATTATTCGTTTCGTTTTATCAATGTGATTCTACTCATAAGACTATTGAAAATGGCGAGAGATTACAATTACATTGTCATTGAGTGTATATAGTCCTCAATAGAATAACGAAAGTGAAAAAAGTAAGGGCTTTATACTTCTATGATAAAGGAAGGTAAAAAAATACCAAATAGAGACTATCCAACAAAAAGAAAGACTAAAACAACAGAACTCAATTTATTAAAGTAAAAATGCCATGAATGGGGCAGTCACAAATGAACCAACAACAAATAAAGGACCAAACGAACGAACGATGAGTAAGCGAATGACCGAATGACAAATATATGGCACGACAAGGACGCAAAGGACAAAGTGGACAAAATGGACGAAGTAACGAATATATGAATGAATGAACAGAACAAACGAATGAAAAATAAAAATGCATGAAATATGCAAAAGTTTTACATTTTTGAACTTTGTTTTTTATTTTTGTGCCGTCGGTTAGTCTTTCATACAATTTATTTACTTGGGACCACTTTACACAAATACACATGGAGGCTATAGGTAAACTGAGAGAACGTTAAGGTGAGGTCTATACACACACAAAAAGATAATAAAACAAAAAAAAAAAAAAAAACAAAAATGAATTCTGTGCTATAAAAAATCATCATCAAACAAAAGAAAAATGCTTTGCAACAAAATTTTACAATTTTAAATGGATTCGACTTTCACTCCGTCACTGCCACTACCACTGCCCCTGTGTGTGTGTGTGTGTTTGCTTATCATTAATGAAATTGTTGCCTACCTTGTGGTGCTCAGTTATCATTTTGCTGTCAAAGTTAACAGAAAAGTCAAGGTAACACACACTCACACAATAGTGTGTGACACATACACACAGAGAAGAGGAGAATATAATATAAAAAAAAAAGAAACATAAATGAGAGAGAATATAATCCTATTTTTACACAAAAACAACCGAAATTGTATATAGAATAACTAGGAATGAATAGAATAGAATAGAAAAGTGAAGTGTGGCAAATTGAATTCTGACGCATGTCAAAATTTTTTTGTTGTTCAAAATTGTTATTATTTTTCAGTATTCTATAGAAGACACACACACACCCACACGCACGGCACTACTAGTCTAAAAGCATTTTCAACTTTGACAGGACACTTAGATTTGGTATGCCCAAGTGTTGCAGGATACTTTGTGTCGTATATTGGTACTTTTGTGTGTAACCAAAAGATGAAGTAAAATGTCATAGTTCTATGAATTGTATTATGGAAAAGAGAGTAATTTCTATGACGGACATATCAACGTAGCTTCTTTCTGTATATAGATAAAAGTGTTGGAAAATTTATATAGAACTTCTATTTTCCGATTAAATTTCACATTTTAATTGCTTTTATTTAGTTATGAAAGGTAATATCTTTACTCCAATTCAAATGCAGTAGAAAAATAAATTATGAACTTGTTAAGTTCATGCTGTCAGTTGTTGTTAAAACTTATACAATTTTTTGTAACACTTTTAAAGGTTAAACTTGTTAAGTGCTAAAAATATTGTATATCAAACTAAAGACATGCAAATTAACTCTATAAAGTTCATATTTTGAAATTCTAATTAGATGCGTCCCAAAAATAGCATTAACCTTTTAAGAAGGCATACTCACACACACACAGCACTAGCATATAACATCATTCTCAACATTATTTGGAAAAGAAGTTGCTCAACACTTTGTGACACGCCAGTCGAGTGCGTCAAACCAGTGAAAACATCATGTACACGAAAGGTGAGAGTTTGCTTGAAAAGCGTCTTTATTATTAGAAATTTTTAGGAAAGTTTTTTACTTAAGTTTAAGTTTAGTTTCGTTGAATTTGCAATTAGTTGCAGGAAGGAATAAAAACACGATCCAAAGTCACGCAACTCATTTGCACAGCACAATGAAAACATAACTTCTAATAACACGAAGTTACTAATTCACAATGCAGATGTTTGGCCTTTATATTTATAAGCATTAAATAAGGTGCAGGATTATTTAAAAATATCCACTAAGAAATAATGAATTGAAGGTAATTGTAATGATTACAAATCACCATACCCACCAACGAAGAAAAATATAATATATACGATAAAGTTGTATAAGATGAAACTGTGGATTTCTTACATTTTGTACTTTTCATAATATACAGAAAATAAAAGACAAATAACCTGGTGTTTAATTTGCTAATATCACTGTTATCCAGTGAATTTCCCACAAAAATTGAAGAGTTTCTTGAGTATTGAATGCCATACATACATCATACTGTCAATGGACTTAATATCTTTGTTTTCACTTCATTGAAATGTTGCACATCTCGACCGTACAAACATTTCAAATTTGTATTTATTATTAATTTTTTTCTTTATTGGGTTCGCAAATAAATTATGCCAGATTTCGTTATTATACTTAATGAACCTTCTACCATATCTCAGGCAACTTCATAGTCCCCCTCTCACAAAACTTGACTTAACCTACCATGTGATCACATAATTTCTATAGTTGCTAACAACAGCAAACATTAATCAATTCTTTCAGTGGCTTCTGTTAATTTTTTTCCTATGTTACAACTTTAGAATAGTAATTTCTTCACATTTTTGTTGCACAGAAGTAGTCTCTTGTCTCTGATAAAAATCAATCAAGTTATTGAGGCGTTGTAACAGCAACCGAAACAAAGTGACAAACACAGCAGGTGCACAAAGAAAACATGAACACAATGGATTCTTTCATTGACCCACAGACAAACACGCACGCATACAAAAGGATTAATAAGAATTGAGTTATTAAAATTGCATGTATGATATACATTACACACACAGCACATTGAAACAACGGCGACCACTTTGGTGTGTCATATATCGCAACAAAAAAGAAAAAAAAAAAAAAAACAATAAGTGGGACGATCAAAAGGATGTTTTCGTTGGCATAATCACCTGCTGTGGCATTGTGTGTTGGTGTTGTTTGTTTTAAATTTTTAATTGATTTATTATTTTAGTCATAATGTTTTATTAAGGACACACACCAGCAAATATAACAAAAATTTGATTGTAAAAGAGCAGGAAAGCCTGCCAACAGCAAACCATGTGAGAATGGCGATGCCTCAAACTACAAAAAAAGCGCAGCATATTTTTTTGCGCTTTTTTTGATCTGTTTCTTGCACACTCATAATTGCCTGGTCATGAATAAAATATGCAACTACAACGTGGAAAAAGAAATATAAATAATGTTATATAACAATGCAGAATTTTTGTTTCCGATGTTGTTTCTGTTTCTGTTGTTGCTGTTGATTTTGCCGCCATAGTAGAAAAAGAAAGACAAGCGAAAAATAAATAAAAAATAAATTCATCCACAATTTTACAATTTAATTAATAAAACAAAGTTAAAATATTTGATTAAATTGTGTAAAGCCAAATATTTTGCGTGGACTCTCCTCCTCTGTTGTGTGTTTTTGTATATTTTATTAATAAAAAAAAAAAAAAAAAACCAAATGGAATGCGAAAATTGTTTACTATGCGTTGGCCTATTTAATTTTCTGTATTTTTTTTCGAGCTAAAATATTAATTTTATTTAAAAAAAACATGGAAACATGGTAGAATAGAGTAATCCACTGATGTTCAGATGCATGTATGTAATATAATGGTTTTATCAGTTTAAGATTTGCTTGACTTTTGTAACCTCGCAAAGTCGAAAATAAGAGGAAGTTTAAGGTTCATGCCGAGCCTTAAAAGATTTCTTAAATATTATTATCAAATTTTTAGATCCAGTTTCAATGAAGTTTTGTAGGTTATGTGTCACAAGATGGAAGAACATACGACTATTTTACCAATCTTCACTACCAGTTCGTTTCCTTCAATCCTTCCTTTGAGATGTAGTACATAATATTTTTATATGTTTTGTTTAATATACATTAAGACACCTGAAAATTCATATATTTGTTAGCCTAAAAACGAAAGGACGGAAAAGCAGCAAATAAATTCGATTAATCTGTCTTCATACTTTATGGGGTTTTCAATGACATTAAGACTTTCAACATATGTTAAGTTTTGGCATTTAAAATTAAATTCATTTAAATATCTGAATTATTTGAAATGTGTTTAACAACAATAAAAACAAAGTGCGAATTTAATTAAAGAAGTTGAAATCGAAATTAAATGAATTTTTTATTTGTAAAGGGGAAATATTTAGAAGTATAAGTAATCTTAAATTTGCCTAAGAACTGTTAGAGTTGGAGTTGACAAATATTGAAAGGATTGAATAATCTGTGCTGTCATTTGAAATTAGCAAATAATCATGTGAAAATGTTTTTCTTAAAATTCATTCATTTTCATCGTCATCATCAACACGAACATTTATATTTGATTTTAATTTTTTTTTATTTGTTTTTCTTTAATTTTCCATAAAGAATTCATTATATAATTATTTATTTAAACATATGGTAAATCAATCCTTCATTTGGTTCACTTTGCATTTGTTTATGATTTTATTTAATTTATTTAAATTTTATTTATATTTATATTTGACATTGCATTACTTTTCACTCGTACTTTTGAATTTATATTGTTTATTTTAGATTTCCACTTAATGAACCAGAAAATATAATAATTTCCATTTCTAAATTGAACCTTCAGTTTGAAAATTGAATTAGTTTTAGTTGTTATCTACTTTATACACTACACAGCGCTTATGTTTACTGTCTATTATCACTTTATCAGATGTTTGCAAAGCATATAAAAGTGCCTTGGAGGCTTCATAAATATAACACTTCAGCTTTAAAAAAAGAGACTTTACTCTAAATTATTCATAGGATGATGTGCACAATAGTCCAATCATTGGTAGGCATGGCCACCATATGGACTTCTCACTTACTGAAACTCTATTTTTCCACATTTTTTTGTAGACAGAACATTGAAAGCAAATGTGGAAACAAGGATAACAAGGTAACAAAATCCTTTTGTAATGTGTAGCATGTTTATTGCTTTTGGTGAAACCAAAATTTTCTGCTTTTGTTTATTTAATTATAATATTTTGTGGTTGAATATTATTTTTGTTTTTACAAAAATTAAAAATCAATTTAAATATTTAATCATCCTTTTTTCGATATGTTAAACATAAAAACATATAACAACAATAAATTTTAAATAATTTAGGTGCAGCATTCAAATTCAATTTGTTATGTTAACATATTTGAATGTTATAAAAGCAGTGGAATCACTTGTTAAAAGTCTTACTTAGAAGAAACATTGAAAAAAAAAAATAAATTATGCCTATGGACTCCTAAAACCGCTGAACCGATTTTGATGAAATTTTCAGGTAGCATACTTAGTAACGATGTGGATTGGGCCACTGGAAAAATCGTAATTAATGGTGCAAACTTAGTTAAGACCGAATAAATAATGCCACAAAAAATAAATAATGTCACCAAAAAAACAAAAACATCAATTGGAAGGAAAATATCAATAGAAAGAATTGGGTGGACCGATGACCTTCCACAAACGACTTCAAAGCCTGAACTGACGGCAAGGCAAACAAGGTTATGTTGAGTGTTTGGTGGGATTGGAAGCGAATGGTCTCTTATGAGCTGCTAAAACGTAGCGAAACAGTTATTTCGGTTCTTTACTGTGCACAACTCGACCGTTTCAATGAAGCAATCAAGAAAGAGCGTTCAGAATTGGCCAACAAAAAGGGAGTTGTCTTCCATCATGACAATGCTAGGCCACCCACATCCTTGATGACTCAGAACAAATTGTTGGTGCTTGGTTGGGAAGTTTTGATGCATCCACCGTGTAGCCCGGACCTTGCATCCTCTGACTACTATTTGTTTCGGTCTCTGCAAAACTCTCTTCATGATAAAAAAAAAAATGTGCCGACCGAAGAGCAGCTGAAAATCACTTGGCCAAGATTTTTGCTGATAAACCACAGAAGTTCTACACCGATAGAGTTATGAAGCTACCAGGGAAATGACAAAAGGTTATAGATAATAAGAGCAAATATGTATTTGATTTAATTTTTTGGGTTTTTCTATATCTTTTATCCCTTTTTGTACCACTACAAACTTACTGTTCAATTTCTAGACTATTTAAATCCTCAATAATATCCCAGTACCATAAGAAAGTAGCCTTATTTTTGTATTATTTAATATTAAAACACATTCATGTATATACCAATAAATAAAGTAAAATAAAGTAATTTGTACACAAACACTTTATTTATTGTATTTCCTGAGCTGAAATCCATGGCAGCTAGTGCTCTTCAGACTAAGTAGTTTAGGAATATATTTTATATCCTACTGTCTATTATCACTTTATCAGATGTTTGCAATATGCAATTTCTTAACAAATAAATAAATAAATTATTGTACACATTTCCTAGAATCATAAACTCCACCACATATGCATTTTTTATTGTTATGGTATAATGATAGACTAAACATTATTTATATCTCTTTTAACTCTTCCGTTTAACTTCTATGTACAATTAAGTTAAAAAAGAAAAATATTGTATCTAAACTCCAAGAAATATAATTGTAATAAGTTAATGACAAATATGGTTTTTAAGACTCCTTTGTATTGAAAATTTTGTATTTATTTGTGAAAAACAGCAAATGAATTCATAAGAAAACACTTAACAGAACCAAAAGTCTGTATTGAGAACAAATTTTTAACATTTCTCATATACAACCAAATGACGACGACAACATGAAGATGAAAGTGTTGAAAACGACCTAAATTTAAATGCCACAAAGGAGAATAAAGGAAATTGTTGTTTGAGCACTTTGCATAAATGTTGCCAATTAAAATATTTAATGATAAAATGCACTTAAACACACATGCAATGAATCTCATGAGAGAAAAAGAGAAGGACAAAGAGAGAATGAGATATTTAAATGAATTCTAGAAAGTTGCAACTCAATAAATATTAAACAACATGAAGCAGAAACAACTAATTGCAACAACAATGACAACGACTTATTTTATTTATAAACACAAGTACATAAGTATAAATTCAAAAACATGTTTGTTTGTCTATAGTTCACACATACACAGATACTCGTGCAATAGTAGTTTACCTTTAGTCCCAGAGTTGGAAAATAACAAATTCTATTCTATGTTATGGTTTTAAAGCGGAAATGAAAATGCTACCATCAACAAAGGAAGTAAATGAGAATCGGAGGAAAAATATCATTTTACGCAACTAAATATTGCATACTGTTTCTATTAGGAATATTTGTGTTGTTTGTTATTGTCATTTTTATTGCATTTGCTTCGAATGGATATTATAGTGTTGACTAATGTTTTTAGTAAGCTAGTAGAGAGCCCAGCGCGCATTGCTACGCCCCCAATGTGATGTTAGTGTGTCACTTTTTGTAATCAATGTTGTTGTCATAATAGTTTCCCACCAACATTAAATCGTTACTTTCCCTTGAATATCTGCGAAGAACTCGAAATGCTTGAAACTGTCGCAAATACATAATTCATACCAATCGAAACGAAATGAAAATGGTAAAAATCTGTGTCTCGAAAACCGAAAAATAAGAACTATCTATGTGACCCCTTAAGTTAAAAAAAAAAAAAAAAATAATAATAATAACTCATCGAGATGTCGGAAAAATCATGCTACTTCACCACAATACACTACATTCATAGCTCCACTGCTTTTGATGTTTATGACATTCTCGACACTTTGGTCATGCAGTTAACACAATGCAGGGCATGATGTTTTCTGACAAACATCTTCATATTTCAGTCAGTTTCCACAAAATCTTAATAACCTATACATCTAAAACCTTCCTGATGAATCACTTCATCCATTGGTAAAAACCGTAAGAAGTTATGTTCGGTACGTTTTAAGTTTTCCGCTTTTAGACAGGCAGTTGCGACGAGGAGACTTTGTTTCATAATAAGTATAAATGTTTCAAAAATTTATTTTAAAATTTTAATTTTTGTGTTTTGTTTTTATTATTTGAATAGTTTTTGAATAATATAATAAGAGAAAGTCCAAATTAAATGTGTCTAATGTAAATTTGTACTCAGGTCAAGAATAAGAATGAATATGTGAAATTAATGAGATAAAGTTTATGTAAAAGAGATGAATCAAGACTTTTTATTTAGAGAAAGTTATCACAAATGAAACAAGAATTAAGATTTATAATTGCATTTTCATATATAAGATGTCTTTTAGTGTACGACAGCTGAAAAAAGAAATTTTGGATCTGTACCAATCGCAATTTCCCATACAAGTCTATGCACTAAAAAAACTATCCTTTGTTCCACACATGATCTATGGTCATAAGATGGCTTAGAAAGTGAAATGATCCGTAATGAATATATTTCACATATGATAATGCATATGTGCATAATAAAAGGAATTCAAGATATACCAAATGTTCTTAAATAAGAGATGCAAAACGCAAATCTTGTTCTATTTCTATTTGTCAGTAATTTTTTCGTATATTTTATTTAAGTGTTTAACATGGAATACTCGTATTTTCTTATGGTTCTACATTATTTGTATGCTCATGTTCTTGTTATCTTTATTTGGTTGTTGGTGTCATATTTCTTGCTGTTGTTATCATGCTAAAATATTTAAACATTTTGTTTGCCAACTAATTTTCCATAATTTGCACTTGTGTGTCTGTGTATTGTTCTACAAAATTTATAATTGTACTCGTATGTGTGTGTATCTGAATGTATTTATATGCCTAAATACGCTTGTGGTAGACCAGACCAAGTTTACATTTGTTTCGTTGAGTGTTTGTGGTTAGATACTAAAACTAAAACCAACATTTGCTGAGTCAAACTGCAGTCCTGTGCATATGCATGTATGTATGTTTTCTCTGTTTCTGTTTCTGTTTCTGATTCTGATTGTGTATTGTACTCGTATATCTGTGAGTTTGTGTTGTCCTGTTTAGTTGTTATTTTGCATTATCAGTGCAGTTGTTGTTATTATGTGTGTTTGTTAGCAAAAATTACAACACAAGCAAATAACAATCATAAATTGATACAGTTTTATTTCATTTGCCATGGAATTGTATCTCACTCTATTTGAGCCTTTGTGGCCAGTGAGTTAGTTCTATTCCCAATTGGTAACGATTATTTTACTTTGGTTAACATTGCATTCTCATCTCATCTCATCTCTTCTATTACATTGCTTTTATAAATTTAAATATTTAATATTTTTATATTGTTTTACTAGTGAATGAATGAAATTCATATAAGTACTATTTTTTGAGCAATAGTTACTCGTGAAACATGATATTGTTTCTTCCAATGCTGTCTTTGTTTAACTTAGGTTTTACTGTAGATCGAATAACCTTTACATATGATACTAGTTTCTATAGTCAAATAATGAAAAGTTTAAATACTCAATTCACATTGTGATTTCTTTTCAAATTATTAAAAATTCATCACAACAACAACTTACATAACTCAATGGTTAAAATAACAAAAAATTACCAAAGATTTTGTATAAAGAGATATAAGTATTTAACTTCTTTTAAAAGAAAAATGAGAAAATTTAACTTGGTTTTCTGAGTTATTTTCTGTAATTCAAACACGACATCTGACAATAAATAAAGACGAGAACATTATTAAAATTCACGTTTTGTTTCATTGTAAAGTTTGTTAAGAAGACGAATTTAAGAGCTGCTAATTTGAATCAGAATCAGAAACAAGAAGAAAGAAAAACTTGATGAAAGAAAAGTTAAAGTAACATTAACATTTTTAACAAATATTAAAATAAGAATACTAAAAAAAATTAAGTTTTTACACGGTAATTCTTAAGTTAAACGTCCTACTTTCGTATGTAAGAGAGATTTGTATGAATACAATCATTGCACACTGTACACTGCCAAAGAGAAAGGTAACAAACACTCTTTTTATACTCACCCTAAATGAATGTTTCTCTTCGTTTACATATAAACAAATGAAATATAATTTAATGTTTAGAAAAAATTAAAGAAATTAATTAAGTGCAGTAATGTACAGCGTGTGATTTTAGCGGACGCTTAACACAGTGCAGTGCACAGTAACTATTCAGACTTGTACAGAAAAACATGTGAGTAGATTCACTATTCGCTTTAAAAAATACAAATACCATACACTCATATTCACTACAAAGAGAACAGCAAACGATGATTATTGATGAGTTTGTCATTTTGAGTGCATGTTTATGTTTAGAAAAAATGAAAGAATGTACAGCGTCTCATTTTAGCGGACGCTTAATACAGTGCAGTGCACAGTAAAAAGGACACTATTCAGCATTCGATTATTAGTAAGTGTACAGAAGAATATGTGAATAGATTCACTATTCGCTTTACAAAATACAAATACCATACACTCCCATTCACTACAAAGAGAACAGCAAACGATGATGAATGATGCATTTGTCATTTTGAGTGCATTCATTCAGATGTCTAGTACGTATATGCATTAAGAATTAGACTAAAAATCATCATACCTATGGTTCATGTGGTGATTTTGGTGGTAGACGTTATGTAAACCAACTCACTTAAGTCATATTATTTTGATTATACAAATAAAGTATTTTACAAAAAAAAAAAAAAAAAAAAAATTGATGGCGTAATTCCATCTTCCATCCAATTCTGGTTTTATGTTTTGTATGAAAGTCATATCTTATTTTACCATACGAGCTTTTTAGCTACGTGATAAAACTTTCTTTCTCTCTCTCTTTCTTATTTTCCAATGGCATATTTTTCTTCTGCTGCAATTTTATCATACTTACTCCATTGAAATCTGAAATAACAGCAAAAGGGAAAAAAAGCAAATGTATAGCAGGAGAACAAAATTCCAATAATTTAACTCATTGCTACCACAAAATTGACCAACTTTGGTTGTGGCCTAGCGTAGAAATTGATTTATGCGAGTTTTTGCCGCACATTTTATATCTTTAAACAATCTAAGAGAATAGTTTTTTTTCCTTCCTTTTTGGTTTTTCTTTTTGTTATTTCTCTTTGGTTTTTGTAGAAATAATTTCCTTTCTTGGGATGCCTGCCACTGATAAAAAGAAAATTATAAACGAGAAAATGTTTGGACTCAAGCGGCAGGCGGCAGGGCTGGTTAGAGAAGATTGGTGTGCAATTTGCTGCTTTTACTTTTTAGTTGAATAAGTTTATTTTTTGTTTGTAATGTCGATTGTCTCTCATCATTTGAACTCATTTTCTTTGTTTATCAAAACTTATTTTCTCATTTCAATGTTTTGAGATTTTAATTTACTTTGCCTTGCGCTGCACTTCCGTTTCCGGTCAATTCAACAAGACGCAACTACACAATGGAAATAGGAAGGTAGAGCAACTAAATGAAAACAATGTACATACATATAAAGTAGAAATGAGCATAGCCTTGGTTTGATTTGCTTTGGCTTGGTTTAGTTTGCATGCTCAAGTGCACTTTTGTGGACAACTGACGTAATTATGGAGATATCTTTCTCTTTCTATTCTCACCTTATATTGTGTTCACTATTTCTTCCACTCCCCAATGTCCTAAGTGACTGACCAACCCAGTGTAGTATTCTACAACAGGTGTAATTTGTAAAACTCTATTTGTGATGTGTTTTCATTTTTTGTTTGGCTACATTTGTTATTCGTTATTTTTTATTTTTGGTTTTTGTTTTTATTTGAAAAGAAAAACTAGAAACACGAAAGAGAATTGTTTAATTTGCACGTACAATTTATATTTCTTCCTTTCCTTTTTTTTTCCACTCTCTATAATTGCTTTAGTTTCATTTAATTTACCTAACACACAAAAAGATGAGTAAACAAATGAAATGAAAAACATGTAATTTTTTGGGGTTTGGTACTCACCTCATCTTTGCCTTTGACTAGGCACATTTTGATATCATCCTCTGGCGAATGCCAAGTGAGTCGCTGTTGTTCTGTCAGATCGTGTATACTTAAGTTATATACAATATTTCTGGAAAAAAATACAAAGAACATTTTATTAGAAAGAAGAAATAAGTTTAAGATCCTCAATCAATATTATTTACAATTATTAATTCTTTAAAAATGTTAAAATGTTGCATACTTTTAGAACTAACAATAAAATAAATAAATGTATGCCCCATTTATACAAACTACCGATTTAATTTTGGGGAATTTCAATCACAACAACTTGAAATGTAAGCAAACAATTAAACGAATTATGTATTCACATAATTTATTTTTGTATATTAAATGTTTCCGTTTGGAAAGGTACAAGAACAACAAGAAAAACACTCTGAACCAAAAATTAGAATCACTAAAACAAAAAGTTACATGTCATTTGTCATAATCGTCATTACGACATATGAAAGAAACTACTCGAATATCAGAAAATGGTGAGGCACGCAGCCAAAAACATTAAAAAATAAAGGCAAATTTGTTTAAGAAATTAGGTTCCTCGATAAAAAGGAGAAGGAAGGACACACGCTTTAATACACACCCACATATGCTTGAAGAGAAAAGAAAGAAAAGAAGGGTGGGAGGAAGCAACGCACTTTTGCACGCATGAAGGCATTTGTATGCTGGAGTTGTCGTTGCCAGTGTTGCCACTTACGTGATTAATGGATTTTTAACAAGTTCTACATGGTCACAAAGGCTGGCACACAGGGAGGCAAAAACAAACTGAACGGAAGTAAAATGAAGAAAATATACATACATACACTCAAAAAACATACACAGATACACCGCCTTTTGGGTATACTAGAAGTATATACATACATACAAACATCTTTGTATGTTTGCGTACTTACTCAGTAAAAGCTAACTAGAAGTATATGTGTCCGACTAACTGACTGACTAACTGACAAAATGCCGATTAACGAAAACGCCAACGTCTGCGTCAGAATGTTCTTTGGCTGTTGTCATCGTCGTCGTCATCATCATCATCGTCATTGTCATCCTCGTATTTCTCTCACTTAAAGGCACAAAGTCATCCAGGACACGATTCAACTAAATTTGGCTTGGTTGGAGTGAATGGAGCCATGTGAATTGTTCTGCTCTAAACTAGCATGACAAGCGGAAATGCGAATGTGACACGCGTTTTGCATGTGAAACGTCATGAACACAGTATATACATTTACTATATACATACACGAATACACGTGAATGACTCCTTAAAACTCCGCATCTCGGTGCCTGGGTAGCCCATATTTGTTTATGGTTGCTGTTGTTAAAGTTTTTTTCTTTGATATTCTCGTCATTGAATTGCCGTGTCATGCAAGGCCAAAATATTGTATATGAAATTTTTCGGTTATATTGGAGAGATATTCATATACGAGGAGTATAATAGTAGTATTGTACCTACACTACTAACAACTCATAACCAAAGGACAAAAACTCTGCAAAATTGTTTATTGGAAAAACACTACTTGTATTACAGCATGCACATTCAGTTTATATTTAATAAGAGTATCTTCGAAATATACATTGAATGAAACAATATTCTCGTAAAATATTTTCGAATCACATTCATTTCGGTTTCATTAACAAAAAGTTGCAAAATGAAAAGTTATTTATACACAATAGTTTCAATCCGTTTTTATGAGAATTCTAGTCATCTAATGTTTTTGATTTTAACAAATGTTAGGCAATGAGTTTCTCAGTTTCGTTGTTGTTTGAAAATTCTCCAAAAACTATAATTCTTATAGAAGCTTCATAAAATTATGGCCAATTAGTCTAATGTTTGTATATTTATTTAAGAAAATAAAAATTGACTTGATGACTTTGGATTGATTGATTCCATTTGCTCAATTCTGATGATGCTTATAATCACTTTCCGCATTCATCACTGACCGCGTGAACAAAACATCCTTCCTACACTCACGCACTTCTAAGAATAAATTATATTGTAGTGAATTGTGTTTGTTGCATTATTCTAAAATAAGTACATACTTATATTTCATTTCTCTTCAGACCAGTGAAAATGTTGATTGTTTTATCTTTCCGAGCAGCAGTTAAAGAAACTTCTTCATTTCCTGAATTTTTCATGTTTATTTCATTATTTTTGTTCACTATTGTGAAAACCATGCACATACTTATGAATAAATAATGTATATGCCCATTTTGACTGTGCGAGGATGCCAAATTCAGTTCAATAACTTACAACTTCGAAACTTGAAAATTTGTTAAGGACGGACAGAGGGAAGTTTGAACACAGCTAAATGAATTTTATTGTCAATTCTGATCATCTATTCTCTTTTTGTTTTGTTTAATTTATTTTCATTAATTCAGGAAAAACAACTCACAAATTTGGGAACTTAAGTAAAACTTAATCTAACCACATATTACAATATTATTTTATGCTTCAGTTAAACCACAACTTTTGTTATAAAGCTTTTTATTATTTATATTATTCTAAAAACTTATGAGTCAAATTAATTCTTTTAAATTTGTGGAATTTGCCATACAAATAACTACGAAGAATTATGAACAGAATCCTTTATATAAAAATAATATTGTATTATAATACAATATATCATATACAAACATAATATGTAATCAGGGGAATAACAACATAGATTTTATATTCCTCGAATGAAGGAAGGAAATAAAAATTAATCAGCTTTCATTTTTATTTATAATTCAAAAAACTAAAGCGAGGACGAGCGCATTTATTCTTCATTATCATCATCATTGTGATTTTGGCGGCAAACATAATCATTTTTATTATGATGGTGGTGATGATGATGCTGCTGCTGATGATGATAATGACGATAATAATAGTGTGTTCTTCCTTGTTATTGTGGCTCTCGATAATTTTGTGTTTGTGTTTGCGTATGCGTGCGTAATAAATTTATATGCTTATTCATGTGTTGGCAAACCAACACACACAATGAATGCGAGGGGAGAAAGGGGGATTTACGCCCGCATGTGTCCAATAATAATTTACGTGATAATGGCGCCAAATTACAAAATGACAAACCACACACACACACACACTGACACATACCCGCAGTTACACAAACACATAGACATATTTTATCAAGCAACGCTGTAGCACATATTTAGGTTTAGGAGGGAAATAGAAGGGTTAACATGAAATGGTAGAAATAAATAAGTTACTTTCTATCATAACCAGAAACCGACAACCACACACATACAGACAAAGCTAAATCATCTTTGTACCCACGCACAGTCACACATACAATCTACCAGACATTTTAAGAACGGCAAGGACATAAGACAACCTTCAGCCTGAATGTAAGTATTTAGGGTTCATAAAAATTTTGAATGGTTTTGATGATGAAAATCTTCTTAGTGGGGCCCCTCCACAATGCGTATTAGTAATTTAAATGTGTTTTTCATTTTCATTTTCCTTTTATTATCAAAACGTTTTGGAAATGTAAACTTCTTTAGGCGCGTTGAGTTATTTTTGGTTGCCTCTTTCAAATTTATTTTTAAGTTTTTATAATTTTTCATCTCGTTTGAATTATATTCTTTGTGGTAAAGGAATGGAAATGGGTAAGTCTCTCTTTGATTACTTACAATATATGAATATTTCACTTTTGTATTGTAAATTGAGTTTTAGCGAAAGTTTGCTTTAGTGATAATGAAGTTATATCTCAATAGAATATTGATATTTTTAAATATAGTAGCATGATTAAATTTGATCAAAGGATGTTTAAACTATCCATAGACAATATATTTGGATGATCTTTAGAAAAAAATTATACATATCTTAAGTTTTCAACGTTTTTATGTGTTTTTTTTTTTATTTTGCTTTAAACGACATTTGTAGGTCAACCTACATCTACCACTTTTAGTGTTGTTTTTGTTTTAGTGCGTTTGTGCAATCCTTTTATTCTTTTTTTTTTTTTTTTGTTATAGTCTTGATGTGGCATTTTTGTTTTATCCTTTTCCGTGCGTTTACAATTCAAAAAGGTTTTGCTTTGACACTTTTCCAAGATTTATGTGCGTTTTCTCCATGCTTTTCCGTTCTCTCCAATTCTTAAGATTTTCTTAACGAAAATATTGCTCATAAATTACTAAATAAAAGAAAAAAGTCCGAAAAGTATATTTATGGATTTGTTTGTTTCGAAAAAGAAATTTAAAATCTGCCAGAATATTAATTTTGGTTTCTAACAAACAGCTAACAGACCCTTCACACCCTAGATAGATACATTATTAAATTGAAGCCTTTACTTTCTCCATACTGATTTCATAACATTTAGAGGAGTTTAAATTAATTGTCCCACCAAAAATTTCTTCACGAAACCATGCATTTTTACTATATGTTTCTACTACAAAATGTATATGAATTTTTTCGGTCCAATCGGTGTTAATAAGTAGAAAATTTGTTCTTCATAACTTCTAATTCAGATCATTTTAGCCTATTTTGAAATCATTATTATATCCTCTTTATCAAGCTGATTTATCACTTTCATCTGAACGATACAAGAACTTTCTTTATATTACAAACACCACGACAAAGTGTAAAAGGTTTAAAAATCAAAACAAAAAATAATTTTATAGAATTTAAATTTCATTTTTATGTATATTTAGAAAGAATTTCTTGTTTTGATCAGAAATCACTTGAATAATTTATGTGTTTTCTATGCTTCGTTTGTTTTTTTTTTTATTTTTATTTCCATTTCAATGTCAGAATTCTTAATACATATTCTTAATATTCGCAAACTTGTGGTTACAATTAACATAAAGTTAGTATTGGAATCATAATAGTATTTAAGGTGTCTTTACGCTTTAAGATAAATCAGAACTCAAGTTCTACATAAAACTCTTTCACTTTTGAGTCGAAGGATTAAAGACTTAAGTTAGTAAGAAGAAATAACTCTTTTTTTTTTTTTTTGTAATATTGTAAATAAACTTAAGGACTCTCATTATACAACTACAAATAAATATGAATTGTTCCATTTTAGAAAATACTCCCCCTTTTGTGTGTGTTTCTCACATTGTTTGGAATTCGTATTTAAAAGTATTAAGTATAAGAATAATATTATACAATGGGGCTAAACTAAAGTCATCTGAAATGTGTAAATTAGAAAACCGGACACGCCTTAATAATTGATGTCAATGAATGTTCATTCCATCATTATGAAGATCGGCGGTAATGGTGGTTTTGATGTAGGTAATGTCAAGTGATGAAGCTTGACTTTTTAGTGCATGAAAATCACGTATACGCACCGTTTAATCACAAATTAATTTTACACCCATACAAGCACAAGGGGAAAATGAACAAATATACGAACAACACCAACACCAACACACGCACAAACACAGATACTTGTGAACACTCCGTCAAATATTGTGAAACAATTTCTATTATGACATAGTCATGTCATCGTTTCGATGTCGTTGTCTAGCTTCAATGATGATGAAAATGTCCATGGTAAATGACAGAGATAAAATGAGTGAATGAGGGACTGAGTTCTCTTTAGCGAGTGAAAGCGAATGGAGATGGGAAGAGAAAGAATTTGAGCTTGCTCTTTCATAAATTGTTCAAAGCTAATGCCATAATATCATAAATAGCATTTTGTATGTACGAGTAATTTTATGCAACGTTACTGAACACAACAAACAGGACAACAGGACACTTTACAACACTGCATGCAAGCAGAACACAACACAAAGTCGTGGTGCAAACAATGCACGGGTGGCAGAGAATGAATCGAGGTCCATAATAGTGATGTGCTACCGAAAGCCTATAATGGCGCTAGAAGCAAGGTGTTCGCTTCGTTTATCAATTATGATGAGCGTGAATTTTTGTAATTATAACAAACAGGACCTTTTATAAAAGACAACAACATTCACATAATAATTTTGATTATCATTATCGACATCCTCTGTTTTTCATTTGATGGATGGGCAGACTTTCATCAACAACATTTTCACTTTGACATATTAGCATAAAGTGCATTAAACAAATGCGACAAAAACGAAAATGCAAAAGATTGTAAAATGAAAGACAATGACTGCTGCTACAATAAATAATCAAACAACAGACACACATACACACACAATAAAAGCACAATTTTCACGCACAGTTGCACTCACAGATACAAAAACAGACAAATCTATAGCTAAATATAATGTCCCCCGGCTAGGCGGCAACACTATTGAAAACACATTTTGGCATCAAACCATTTTCGTTAATATTTTCATTCAACACGCTGCATGTGGGCTGCTGCATCATTGCCACCATCGTCGATTGCAATTGAAGAGAAAGAAATGCCAACCACATCATTGCCAAGTAAAAGTAAGTTTACGTTGACGCCGCGGTACACATTTCGCTTACACTGCAGAACATAAATATCAAATTGTCTTACATGAATTTGTGATTTCAAATGACAAGTTAGTTTCAAAATGGAGAAATTACTGCAAAAATATATATAAGAATAAGAAACTTACATGATTAATATAAATATGCTTTTCATTTTGATGAAATTTTACATTTTATATCGACAAGCTGAAAACATAATTGCTTATCTTACTTGTTTATGATTAGCCATATTGAGACCACTTAGAACAAACTAAGTAGAAGTCTAATAAACTGGAAATTTTAGCATCAAGACAGTTTGTAATCAAATAATTATTAGAAAATAACAAAGATCCTTACTGTTTTCTTAGTGATGACACCGAAATAGCTGAACGTTGTTGGTACCGATCTTGGCCCCTATTTCCTTATGATAGATGTTAAAGGTTGGTTTTATTTTATTTCCAATTTGAATTCTTTTGTTTTATTGATTCTTTCCCATTAAAAATGATATTAACAATTTTCTTTTTGTTCTCACGAACTTCATAAGCCAATTAATCTGTTTGTTCATATAATCAATAATTCTTCTATTAATTATCGTGCCAATTAGTAAAAATGTATACTTTTTTATAATTATGGAGGAGACTTGGATCTACCTACCACCATGATCCTCAACAGAAACAAGAATGCTTACAGTGGATTAAAGCTGTTTCTTCATCTCCAGATAACGAACGAACGGCAAAAAAGGTTATGGCATCAGTTTTTCCGGATGCAAAAAGGGTTTGTTTTCATTGATTATCTTGAGAAAAGTAAAACAATTAATTCTGAATATTATTGTAATCTTTTGAAACAGGTGAATAAAGAAATTCTTGAAAAAAGAAGAAGAGTATAATTTTCCATCAAGACAATGCACGTGCATACACAGATGTTTTGACGATGGCTAAATTCAATGAATTAAAAATGGAATTGTTTGAACATCCACCATATTCACCAGAATTGGCTCCCAGCGACTACTACCTCTTCATATAATTGAAACTATGAACACGTTTTTCGTCAAATGAAGAAACTTTTGCTTTGCTGTGGAACAGTATTTTATAGAGCTTCCGGAAAATCATTACAGAGATGGTATAAAATTATTAGAGAATCATTGGAATGAGTGTATTAAAGTTGTGAGAGATTATCTTGAATAAAAAAAAAAAAAGAATAATTTAATTTTAAAATGAACATTCTATTCTTAATAGTATTTCATCAAACAACTTTATTTTTTTTAAAATTTTCTGTTCCTATAGTTATGTCTTGCATTGTGAAGTGGAAGTAAAAATGCGAATGAACGTTTATGTGTATTTTTTCGTTATTTTCTTCTTTTTTTTTTTTTTAATGATATTGTATGTATTTGTGCCAATATTTCTTTGTATGCATGTCAGTATTTGCACATACCTTCATATGTATATTTGGCATGGATTTACATGCATTTGTTTGTGTATCTGTATGTGTAATACACATTGTGTATGTACAATAATATTATAGCAGTGCAGTTCTTTTTTGCATTCGCGTATTTCCGTTTTGTTTGTTTTTGGCGCTTGCTTTGTTATCCTGGCGGCCTAAATACACACACACACATATATATTTATACGCATACAAATACATAAACCCTTAAGACCCCATGTATGTATGTGAATCTATTGTTATTTATTTACGTTCATTCACATATAAATCTGTGTGCATTGCGTTGGCTTTTCATTTGCTGGAAGCGAAGTTCAATTGCCCGCATTTTTATTGCAATTCTACATTTATTTACTTTCTGCTCAACAAAAACAAAATAAAAAATGGGAAACAAAAATCCCTATATACACTAAATAAAGGACATTTTTTATTTAAAATCAAGTATGATAGAATTTTATAAAAAAATACAATTGAAAAATGGAAAAAGTGTGCATCAACTGTAAATAAATAAATAAATACAAATTAACATGAGAGATTCATTGGGTAAATATCTAAACTAAAAAAATAAATTTACCTACGGGATGTGGTCTAAAAATTGATCACAAATCTATTCTAATATTAACAAAATGATACTATTGTATTTTATTCATCATCTTCAACTTTCATGAACATCATTTCTTCTCATACTTTTTGCTTTAATGTTGCTTTTCTTATTTGCCCATTTTTCCAAATATCAATGATCAGGAATCAAAGCCACGACATGAAACCAACGAAACAGTATACTATATACATATACATCAATCAAAGAAAATCAAATGATTTAATTAAAAATTAATTAAAATTCATCATTTGACTGATTATCGTCAAGAAAAATATTTTTCGTTTGCTCTATTCAAGTCTATTGCATCCTTTTTTTTCTCTCTCTCAAAAAAAAAAAATTAAATACAAAATGTCTGAAGCCTAAAACAAAAATGAGTGGCCCCTGTCATAGGGGTTCAAGTTGGTTGGTTCGGGTGGGAGAAAGTAAAATATTTAAACTGAAAAATTTTCATATTACCAACTCATTGATTATGTAAACCGTAACTGTTTGTATTTTTCCCGCTCTCCTACATCATGAGTGTGTGTGTTGTGTGCGCTTGTGAAAATGTTTGAGTATGTGAATTTGGTTAACCACAAAATTTTACGGTTGCTGTACATGAACAAGCATTGAACGAAGCCAAGCCAAGCCATGCCATGCCAAGCCACACCAATTCGAACCAAGTCAAACCAAGAACCCCTATCAAAAATTTCCGGTGGAACATGGCTGATGGAGGAAAAAATTGTATGCCGGAAAGAATGAATGTAAATATTGCTAGAAGTAGAGGTAGAGGATGGAGGTGTGGAAAACGGCAACAAATTGTGGTAGAAGTGAAAGATTAATAAATGAAAATTACTTTTTATACACAATGGCAATAATGATGGTGGTAATACTGATGATGATGATGATGATGATGATGAAGTTCAATTGATATTCGACAATGTCAATGATAATGATGAAACTTGGATGGCGCCACTAGTAGTTGTTTGTTTCCCATGATTGAGTCACGCTTCCGCTATTTACTACAATGCATTTCATCGATTTTCAATAGAAGTTGGAAATAAGAATAAGTATAAGTATATATAATACACAAGACCTCAAGTTTTTTAAAGCTTTTCAAAATATATGAAACAATCACTTCCTTATGGTAGCTTAAGTTTACGTATAAAATGGTTTCCTTTCTTGTTTCTCCTTCATTTTCCATTTTCAATTTTCAGTAAATTCACAAAAAAAAAAAAAATCATAAAAAATATTAAGGAAAAACTCTTATACCAAAAAGGATTCTTTTTTATTTTGTGCTAATTGGGTTTGTCTTTCTTTCTACATTGAATTTAACTCCTTTGTCTCATTTTGTATTAAATCCCGCAATGTTCATGTGCAAACAAACAATCCCAAAACACCAAATAAACAACTAAACAAAATAAAAAAATCATGTGGTCAGATGGCCACGGCTATGAGAGACTCTTTACTGAAGAATTGTTTTCAAAAATTTTGAAAACATGTTTATGTAAAAACTCCACCAAGGGTACATTCAAAACTTCTAATATTGTCGGAGAATTAGACGCCCGATACTTACATGAATAAATCTGATTATTTCCATCCATCACTGCCATAAACTTCCTGTACCATTTACCTTTTTGGAAAGTTACTGAGCAGGGTGTCAACAAAAAATAAAAAAAAAAAATAAATAAAACCACGAATATATTTTATGGTTTTGTTACTGTTGTTGCCTACCACAATTCAAAGGTCAAATTGATGGCACAACCAAAAATCGCACATACATATTTCACATGAGCTAATACGTTTTTATATTTGTTTGTTTGTTTGTTTTTTTTTTTATTTTTTATGAATCTATCCAGAACTGACACCATCAAAACTCTCAAACTGAACCACATCTCAATGTGTAAATATCAAATTATTCATGAAAATTTTGGTTGTGATTTTACGCTTTTCCAATTTTTCAGAAAATATAATATCCATATGCATTGTATTTGTGTGTGTTTGTGGTCATCAATTTGTTGTTATTGTTGTTGTCTATATTTTTAGTCTAATTGCCATTGTTTATGCTATAATTATCGATGTTTTTTGTTTTAATAAATAATGAAAATAAATTGTTGTGCATTTTTGGGTTTTGATTGAAAATGATTCGTTTTTTTCTGGGTTTCTTTTTTGTTTTCATGATGAATTATTCATGAATTGATGCAATTTATATATATGTAAGTAATATAAATGATGCTTTTACATTGAAAATATTTTTGGGCAAATAAAAGATTAAGTGCGATTTGATGATTTCTATTTTTGATAATTCTAAATTTAACATATTTTGAATTTATGTAATAATTTCATGTATTTTAATAATCATATTAACAAAATTGAAAAATATATCAAAATATTGTGGAATCCTCACATAAAAATGGAAAGCATTTTTGAACTAACAAAATGATTTATATCATAAACGATACAACGAAACAACTTACATTCCGGAATCGAATTAAAAAAATTAATTTTTAAGAATCATATTTTGATTTTTTTTTACTCATTGTGAGTAATATCTTTAGGTCAGTTTTATTTGTTCTTACAGAAAATAATCATTAATTGCGAATTTTATTTTTTGCTCAGAAAATAAAACTTACTCTTGTGTTTTATTTCATTAGGCAGAAATTAATTGTTTTTCTTGAGTTTTATTTTTTCCTCAGAAAATAAAATTCATTTGTCTTTCGGAAATTTAAAAAAAAAAAACTATTATATATTACATTAATCTTAATTGTAAGTTTGCCATGTTTTTGGAACAGACAGAAGGAGACATCAGAGACCCCAGAAAGTGTATATGTTCTTCATCACTTCGACGAGACGAATTGATTAAGCATTGCCCGTCTGTATGTGTATGTATGTAAAATAATCCCTCAGTTTTTGAGCTACAGAGCAGAAATTCTGCACGAACCTTACTAAACGCAGTACATTTATCAGAATCAGTCGAATCGACTCCAATACAAACCACTCATTTCATTCATTCAGGTTCTTATTAGAAAAACTTTTTTTGTTTTTTGTCCTATTGAACTAAAATTTAGATACTATTAGTTTCTAATCAATGTCCATGAAATCCGTAAGTAAATTACATCTTAAGCCTGTAAATATTTATTTCAATGAAAAAAAAAAAATGCTCTCTCTATGCTATGCAAAGCTGTTGGCAATCGGTCTACGGTTGTTAAATTAAGGATATACTAAATTCTAGATAATACGAAGACAACAAATAGAAAATTTAGTCACTAAGGTGCTTTTGTAGGCAAAATTCTTTATATGTAAATTTTATAAAAAAAAAATGTTTCGCCTGAATACTTTCTTTCTTTCTGGCTCTCACAATCTCTTTCTTGTCCAATGGAATCAATGCTAATCAAATCTATTGGATGGTTCAAGAGGCCATTACTTTATTTATAATGAAATTGAACCTAAGAAGATAGGTTGCCACATCAACCATAAAGTCCACAAGCTTGCGCCACTAATCTTTTTGGTTGGTAGAACGTTTGTTTTCGTAGACCTTCACAAGTTTCTCGCAGCGAAATATAAAAATTTCTATAAAAACAGAATTGTGATGTTGTCCGAGAGATGACAGAAAGTCATCAAACATTAAGGTGAATACATTATTGATTGATGTTCAATGACTTTTGGAAACCCAATAATTAAGTCCCAAACAATTAAATTCCATTATTTCATCACCTAAAATTTCACTTCGTGTTAAAAGTAAATTTCCCAAGATGAAAATTCAAATTTTCACAATAAAAAAAAGGACATGCTCCTCAAATATTGTACAAAGGGAGCAGCAGCAAAAGCAGCAAAGAACCATTCAAAATGAAATGTTTGTCGTGATGACGTATGACAAATTAAAAAATGGCCGCCATTAACATTGCATGAAATGACCGCTATGCTATGCCATGCATGCTAAATCGGTCCACTGATGTATCTTTGTGTGTGAGAGAATATGTGATTCAAGTGATTGTGGGGAAGTGTGTTTTGGTATATTGGTAGGTAATGTTTGAACTTTAATCATGTTTATGACTTTGCAGATGAGCATGAGACATGACTAGAACGAGAACGAGAACGTTTCTGATGTTGATCCTGATGCTGATGACGATGTCGTTGTAACCGACAAGGACGTGAATGCAATTTGCTTTGTCATGTCGGTATTGATGGTAACAACAACAACAAGAACAACAACAAAAAACTTCAAACACTAACTTAAATGGTTTACAAAAATATGTGTGGATGTATTTGTTTTTATATCTGTGTATATATATCTTTGTATGGGTTCTTTTATAGTCACATGAAGCCATGTCATTGCCGACAAAAGTCAAATGGCACATGGCACCTGGCATTCAGTACTCTTGGACATTCTGTAGATTTTCCGATAGGTTAAAGAAAATGTGCGTCGAAAGCAACCGAACTAATGAGTCCTTTTCCCCTGAAATGATATGGACGTAGTTGCCATTCAAAGGAAAAATACAAAACAGAAAAAGGTCGGTCAATAACATGAAATACAAACCGTCAATTCCGTGCATAGCAAAGTAGAAAATTTCTCTAAACACAATGCAACAGACAAAAGATAAAACAGACACAGGAAGTGAAGCGATTGAAGAAATGAAGGATGGTGAAATGTTTTTTTGTATGAGAACAAAAAAAAAAAAAATGAATGTTTGATGTGATATGGTGTCTGGCTCCATTGCCTTCTCATCCAAAAGGCAATAAGATACAGGAACTTGCTTCACATCAAATGAAAGTTGAATTGGCTTAGTCGACATTTCATATATATGAAAAGGTGGATGGAGAATCGGGACAGTTGCAAAGAGAGCATTGAATTTTTTAACATCGTTCTTTTTGTGGAAAAATTTCGTAAAGCGAGCAATATACGCTTCGGTAATTTTGCAAAGGCCGCAATTGCATAAACAAACGAAAGAAGAATTGTGAAAGAAACAGGGCACAAGGAGTGTTGCCAACTCTACACAGTAGTAATATGGAAAATGAAAATACAAGATAGCGAGAAGAGATATGTAAAGCAGCAGCAACAGAAACAAACGGAAACGGTAACGTCAATTTCAAACTTTGGCAGGATGAAAATCAAGGAATTCCAAGCCGACAGATAGAAGAACGAAAGGACAAAAAAAAAAAAGATGATGCCAAGCACATGACTTGAATGCATTGGAGTCGGAAATTGAAGAAGCATTGATTGTGACACAAAAAACAGGAATGAAATGAGAAGTTTATCCCCTTGATGCCTTGAGCCAGGACTAATCGAGATACACTCAACTTAAATAAGAAAAACATTGTAGACACAAAACAAAAAAAATAGAAGGATTTCAAGCCGTTTACCATACGAAGTCATTGCAATCAAATATCCTTCCTATAATGCAATATGACATTCTTTCTCTTCCCACTCTACATTCATTTTTTTTTCCAATACTCCGCAAGTTAGCTCATGTGTGACATTGAAAGTCGTCATTCTATTCAGTTCAGCACCACGCTTACTAAAGTGGCAATTTGCCAGCTCAATAAAGTGCATTGTAGTTACTATATACTTACATACATGCATCCTTCATTCTGCATTTACAGCGTCGAACAACCAAAATAACTTTAATTTAGTTGGTGGAACTTGTCAAGAAACTAAAGAAAAAAAAAAATATAAAGTAGAATTCAAACTTTTGAAGGCAAAACACACTGTCGATCAGAAAGGGCACAAAAAAGGATGCATTCAAGTGTGGCAAATGTGCTCGAATCATCAGTTGATGTAGAGATGAACAATAAAGAAAAGATGATGATGATGAGGCGGCAAAAGTAAAGTTGGAAGTCAAAACTTTTGATTAAAAACTAAGTTAACAAATATCCTTGGACTATGCAGTTTATGTAGCATTCAGATGCAACTGACTTTGTGCCCTTTTCCCTTTCAATTGACTTTCAACAGAGTATAGGGAGTCAAAAGTATCTTAATGCCATTCTTATAGGCTTTTTTGATCGATCTGCTATGCATACAATAAATGATTGATTAGATGATTGTTTCACAATACAAAAGTGTCTGTATGTGCAATTTCTTCTAACTGGAGAAAATCGAAAATGGCTTTGGTTTTGATGATGACAATGTTCATGTTTCATTAATTTTCTAGGTCAACCCAGTTATGGGTGCTTTTTTTTTTGTGTTTATCAACTGACTGACTGACTGACTCATTGTTTGATTGTCTGATAAGTTTGTAAAATTATTCTCTCATATTAAAAATTTATTATTGTATTTCAAAATGAAATGTACAAAATATCATTGAAATATTTATTTGAATAGTGCATAATAGGTTTTTTAAAGCAATCAAAAACATTTCTCAAAACCATCAAGTGGTTTAAGTGATCTTTGAAAACACATTAGTATTTTAGATACATTTAAGATTAAGATAAAACCCAAGGGCAAACAATAATTGTTAAATAATTAATACTTTACAAGGATATAAATAGAATGAAACATAAGAAATGCATTACAAAAATTCTTCAAAAAGAAACGATGCCAAGGATAACAACACTACATATTGGATGAATTGAAAACACTTTGATTTATTCATTTGTTCTTTGCATGTATAGAATATAATTACAATCACTCGAATTGTAAAATGAATGCTAAGCGGAGACAACAAGAGAATGGACGAAGTGAAGCAGGAAATTGCCGTAAAAATGTATTTTGTTGAAATGAAAACAAAAGGGAGAATTGTAGGGGAAATGTGCGTTGCATTCAAATCATTCATTCATTCATTCATTGTCCTTAGAATAACGAGAATTGCACACAAAAGTATGCAACAGTAAAACTCTGTTCGCTTGGAATTAGTGCGCACTTGTTTTCATTCTTAGAGAAAGGAGAACACTACCGATAACTAGAGAAAAAAAAGAGTGTGCAGAGGAAATAATGAAAGTGAAATAGAAAATGAAATGTGCAGCCTAACTGATTGCAAGAACCAAGCGACCGATGTGCATTGAAATCCTTTTGTTCCAAGAGCGATATTCAATCTAAGGCATTTTGTTCTGCATGGAACGGAAGTGAAAGACCAAACAGAAAAAATGACCACTATTTCTTATCAAGTCCTTTATCTTACATTCGCCAAGTTAAAATTCTTTTCGCGTATTTTTTGCTGAGTTGACTTAACTTGGATTTTTCTGTATATTGTGTTGTTGCACTATTTGTCAAGTCAACAAGAAAAACGAAGGAAAAACCTTTACACTATGTTTGCTTCTAAATCCACCAAACAAACGCACAACGCTGATGATGTTGACTTTATACGGAGAGAGACGAGAAATGTCCTTACTTCGAAGCTACAATGTTGCGTTGACACAAGCTTAGGCCAAGCCACCAGCATCATCGTAAGCATTACCATCACTATCACCATCATCATCATCATGATTATTATGACTTTTTGTCGTCCTTTAGAAGAGGAGTCAGTTTGTTTTCACGATAGTATGGACCTCAGGTGCTTTTGTGCGTTGCGACCAACGTCATCCTCATTCTCATTGCCATTGGTATCGCCATCATCATCATTCCAAATGTCGCTGAGCCAACAAATTGGTTTTAATTGTTGTCTTTATACTTACAACGCGTTTACCAACATGGTTTTCACTGTACTTTAAAAGTAAAGTACACTGTGCGGTTACACAATATTTATGTAATAGAGATCAATTCGAGCCTCTCTGATGAGGGTGCCTCATCGGCATTTTGGATATATTTCAAATGAAGACACAGATTAACTTGCAAGAAAACAGCTTCCACTGTCTTCACTGAACTGCAAAATTTAACTACAAGAGAAACGAAATCCTTCATGCCTGAAAGATGGCCTTTAAAGAAAGCGAATCGTAGTCTCCAGACAAGACATGCCTGGAAAAAGAAACAGCAGATCATTCGAAATACCACAGTGAAGGTCTTTCTACTTAAAATTAACAGAAACTTTAGGCAATGTAGAATCTGAAACTATGTATTTAGTATGTTAGAATAGAACTAACAAAGACCACAGTAACGAGGTGACTAGTTCGCGCCTACTAATTTTACTTTATTTTTTTTTTTTTTTTTTCAGTGTATTTCTATTTTGTGTTTTCAATCCTTTACAGTCTGGGTTCGTATTTTGTCCATTAATGCATTAGTCGTTTGTTGTAGCTCGTAACTAGCAACGTTACTTTGCTTGGCTTGGTTTGGATCGTTGAAGTAGCGTCAGCCAACTGCCAACTGTCACTTATGCAAATCAGCTTCTACTACCAGCAACCACACAACTGAGTCTCATAGATTCTTCTTTGGGCAAACACATATATAGTATCACCCTTTCGATAGACAGGCAGACCAGACCCATAGTCAGACAAGGTCTACTCAACCATCTATGGTTGGCTTTCAGTTATACGCGTAACTTTGCGGTCGACTTGATGTTGAACGTTGTTTTCTGCTTTCTCATTTGTATTTCCTCAACGCATCCTGTTGAATTGGGATCGTTCGTTGGTACGCATATACTTTTCGTTGGTCATGTTGAGCAGTGGTTCTTAAGCTGTGGTGTACGTGCAATTGGCCATGGTCCACAAACCCATTTCGACAGAAATTTGAATAAAAAATTTGTATCTAACATTGAAAAGAAATTCTGTGCAAGACATGGACAGTTAACTATAAAACTTTAAGAACCGCTGATGTAGATAATTCTTTTTTTTTCTCCCTCCCGTTATCCTTTCGTCCTGTGTGTAAATCCTTAAATAGCGTATTCATGAGCTGGCATGTGAAAGAAAGAAGAGGCTTTGTCTTGCTCGTTAATTTAAATGGACGTCGAGTGTTCGTTGTTAGCTTTGTTGACACAAAAAAAAAAAAAAAAAAAAAACAAGTTCAGAACCAAAGAGAGCATGGAACTGCATGATTCAGGTAAGTAATGCAGCAAAGATTATCTTAGTATACGAGTGTGTACATATGAATATATAGTGTATACCATGTCCTTTTCTTTTCTTTTTCGTATATTCTTGACTATTTTATGCTTAAGCACACACTTAATTCTACTCCTCTTACACACAAAACTTTAATGCAAATCTTAACTCTCGCGCTCTCTCGTTTTTATGTCCTTTCGACGTCAAATTAGGTTAGGTACATTATTAATTCGAAACATATTCAAGTAGCGTTGTCAGTGTCCTTTCATTTCGGTTCGTTTCGTTTTGTTTCCATTTTCCCCATCTTAGCCTCAAAAGCTTTGCAACATTTTTTGTTTGTGTAACAAGTGCTAAGCATTTCCTATCCACCATTATTTCCCTTATCCTTATTTCAATGAAATTAAAACTAAAAATCCTTTTGCTGAACGACATTCTATTTACATTAAAGAAATTACAATAAAATTCAAAAATCAGTCGTTATTGTTATTTTTTTCATCATTTCCATTCTTGACTCTGCTAAATTTAATGTCTTGGAATATATTTTATTGTGTATTTTTGTGTTTTTTGCTATTGACATGTCAATTGCCTTAGATTCTTATTTTAAATCCAATTTGATGCTGAAATCATTAACAAATTGTTAAATAAACTGATTCACGGCTTTTTGTGAATAACTTTTTGCTTTGTTCCTTGGGCAATGTTAAACTTTTGTATTTAAGTGACCCGGAGGATTTATTTGTACTTTATCTATGTAATGTATAAAATTTGCTAAAGATGAATTGTAAGAAAAAAAAAAAAAAAAAATAGGTTTAAATAAGATGGTTGTGCAAAATGATATAAACTAATATTTCTAAATTAACTAATACATAACTTATTGGTTTCAAAAACAATTTTATTCAACAACATAAGCACAATTATATGGGACAAACATTGCACATTTCAAATGAAATCTTTGTATATATCAAAAAAAAAAATAAACAAAAAAACATGTTAATTAAATGACAAGTGACATTAACTTTATTTTATGACACTTAACAAACAGACATTTACTTTTGTCTGAAGTATATTTACTTTATCTTAACCTCAAAGTAAGTGCGAGTTTTACCATTTAAACAGAGTGGATAAATGAACTTAAAATAAAAGTAGAGAAATCCGAATGTGGAAAAGGGTTATACCTGAATGAAAAGACAGAAGGCAGAATACAGAAAGGCGCGGATAACGAAAAAGTTTTATCAACGGCCAACTTTGAAGTGGCAAACTAAGCCGACAAAAATCGTGGGTTGGTAGAGCGAAGTAAAGAAGACAAAGTAGGCGTACATAAAGAATAAAGAAACGAGTTAAGATCGTGCCACAAAAGAGAATATGGAATTAAATTTGGCAAAACTAAAATGGCGGCAGTCTTTCAGTCTGTCTGTTTGTGTCTCTTTGTAGAATTGTGTTCCGACTGTGTGCATTTCCAAAACCGCAAATTTGCTTAGACGAAAAAGCGCCATTTTTGGTTTCATCATTGTTTGTTGTAAAACAAAAAAAAAAAAAAAGAAAAAGAAAAAGGGCAACGCAGGAGTTTAATATTGAAGTTCGGCAAGGAAAAACACACAACGAATGTGCTTTAAATAACAAGGCACCATAAACTTCAAACCAATACACAAGTTGACACATTTGTTGAAATGTTGCATACTTTTCGGGCGCTGCTTTTATACTTTTCTACAACATTTCTCCTTCTATATAACTACTTATATCTCCATGTTCTAGTCTCTTTCTCTCGATCTATGGGGATGCATTTCCGCTGGTAATAAAGTTGTGCGCCAACTGTCTGCAATAAAAGCCAAGGAATGCCAAGAACAAATGCTCGTAACTTTTAAGACGACAAGTATGGAAAGCACATACAGGCGGCTCACATACAATATGAGAGAATACATACACATATGTGTACGTTTCTAAGTGGATACCAAAAAGATGCAAAGTGAAAACTTTGTTGAAAATTGAAAATAGTTCTTTTTTTGTTTTTGTTTTTAGTTATTTGGTAATTTTCTATTAACACAAGTCGAGTACAGTCCTTATCGTCGAAATTCTTGTTGTCCTTGCACAGTTTTCATTTTGTTCTCCGTCCACTGTGGGTATCTTTATTTTGATTACAGTAGAGCAAGGATATACAGTAGACTCCATGCGTGTTCCTCTGTTTCTTTAGTATAACATTACTTCGAGGAAATATAATTACAAAATACAAAAATGACAAAGACGCAAATAGACAGCTTCTATCTTGCTCGTGTTCTCTCTGTGCAGATCTGTGTATCTCTCTGCATGTATGTGAATGAACATATCTATGTAATATGCAAATATCCTTGTAGATATTCCGCAGTATTTTCATTGTAGTATAACCAATTCCTTTGCACTCCCTTGACTATGTTTTCTTCATTTTATTTCGCATTTCTTTGCAATAAAAATGCAATTTTGTGTCTTTCGGTTGTTAGTTTCGTCCTTGCCGTTGCCATTGTCCTTGTTTGTATTGGTTTCTATTACAGCGTAAAATTGTTAATGTCAAAATGATTATCGAATTTTCTTCTCTTTCTTACTTTCAGAAAGATAAAAATGCAAATTCATTCAATTATCATTTGCCTTTAGAGTTTTTTGTTTTTATGCGACATTAATTCAATATTCACTCATTCTTAATTTGTTTACGTTAGCTTTGGGTTATTTTTAATAATTAATTCATTATCTTTGTATTATTATTTAAAAAAAATAGAGATATTCATTTGCTTCTCTCATACAAATCAATAAACAGTTTCCAGAATTCATTTTATTTGCAGTTTTAATTCTTTTAATGTATTTTTTAATACATTTATCCTAAAATATATGGTGCAATCAGGGGTTTCAGAAGCTCACTCACAACTATTTCCAAAGTACAAGAGTAAGAAGTAAGTCAGTGTTACATTATAAAACCATTAAGTACTATAACTTTGCGGTTTGTTCTGTATCAGCAGACTTCTTAAATGCTAATTTATTCATAGAGCTCTGCCACTCTGGTTCTTATTTTTCTGGGAATTGTTCGAATTGCGAAACTTGTGATTCTTTAGTCCTAAAAACACTTGATCTTATGATGTCTTAATTGACTAGAATTGAACTGCTCTAACATCGGTTACAGTTGTGTACTTCTGACACTTTAAATTTAAAGAAATCATCAAGAAACAATTCATTAATTCATTTTATATTCCATACAGTAAAACAAAATGCTTTTCATTTGATTTAAGATGTAAACTAAAACTTAAGTTAAGAGCAAAACTGATAAAAACGTAATGGAAACTTGGTTAAAATTGCTGCATTTTGCAAAGGGAATGCATTGGAAATGAAGAAGTAGTGACAAGGAGAACATGCGGACTGATGAATGGATAGAAAACAACACTTGGTGACAGACATAAACAGCTGACACAAGTAAAAGAAAAGATGCGGAAAAACGTTACATCTTCCATACTTTGATGTTGAAAGAAAAAAAAAAAATATAATAGTAGTATGATAACAAATAAATAAAGTCAAAGGATGATAGAGAGAGTAGTACAGGAACTCCAACAAAACTTCAGAAAACAATAAATGAAAGACATACTAAGAGTATAAAAAATAACAATAAGAAGTAAAAATAATATCTTTGCGACAAAAGGACGGTGTGCTGGTAGAAAAGCTTGGCAGTTGACGGAACGAAGAAATGTTGTAGCACCTGTAAACTGGTTGAGTGTGAGGAAAAGCAACAATGACACCAAAAGAATGAAAAGACCACTCGACGTTGCTGAATACTACTCCAAAGTAGCGTTTTGCTATTGTGGGCGCGTTCATCAGAAGACGAAACACGAAAGTTGAGTGTCCTGTTTATATGAGAGCGACGAAGAAGTCAACAAAGTTGTAGTGAAAGCTTGAGGAATACATTCTCTTTTACTTTTCTTTTTTTTACCCTCATTCTGCGCTGCGCTTTTGTTTCAGTTTTCGTCTTTGCGTGTGTTAGTTATACGCTTTGTTTGTCACAAAAGCACCGACCAAGGGATGACGTCCCAAACAAAAAACAGGACGAAAGTAAATAACAGTGACATCAGCCTTACTATTTTTTCTTATTTAACATATACAGGAGAGAAAAGCAACCTATAAGCATAAGCAAGAATTAAGGATATAAAAGTAAAGGAAACACTCACCTGGCACCAATAAGCAGACTGTTGCCATCCTTGGTGACGAGCTTGAAATGATCCACGACACTTTCATTTCCGAGAAATTTTAGTACATCTTCTGGACCTGAAAGTAAAAATGGAGAATAAAAAATAATGAGTTAGTGAAGGTTAAAAACTTTCTTTTATGCTTTGATGATGTATTACACGGTCGACGGTCGCTGTCTCCATCCTTTCGTTCGTTCTTTAGTCAGTTTGTTTTTGGAATGCATGTACATGCCTAATTAGGCAATTAAGCGCCTCAAAAGCTGCATTGAAAAATAGAAAGAAAAACAGAAACGAAACAAAACAAAAAATTGTATACAAAAATGCAAACAAAACAAATTCATCCAAAAGACAAAACTTTAAATAATTAACAAAACAGAAAACACCATAAACAGAAAAAATTGTTAAAAAAAGAAAAAAAAAGATATGGTTGCTGCTATCGGAAAGAGTTCACAGTTGCAGCAAAAGCAGAAGCGGGATGGCAAATAAAGTGTATAGGAAAAACGGAAATGGCAGCACTTTGACAAATGAGACGCAATTAGAGTAAAAGACAGATGGCTTAATGAATGGATAAATGAATGAATCTAGAGTACGAGTAACTGACTTTACTGTTAAAGCATTGCTCTTCTGTGCTTGGAAGATAGTTTATTTTTGTAGCATTGAAAATTTGACAGAAAAAATTATCTAATTGAGATTGTGTAACAGTATGTATGGGGTATGTAGAAAAGTACTCTAGATCATCATGTGATCCTTGTCCTTATAACTCCCTTTTTGAACTACAAAATTGTATTTTGGTAAGCATAATTTATTTGTTCCCTTATAAATGTCACTCATATTGGGAAAGAAATCAAAAATGGATATAAAATAAACAACCCTTCTTCATTGGTAAGAATGTTAATTACTCATATTCTTATTATTTACATTTTGAAAGGAAAACATCTAAAGCCGCGTTAAGCGATTTCTAATAGGGAATGTCACCGACTGTCATGCGATAAACAGTTTTTCGTGACATTGTATACACGGTTACGAATCATTGTGATTGGCACGTTTTCGTGAGATTGTTAAAATTGTTGGCGATATATTTGAATTCACTGTAAATATAGTATCAACCTATTAAATCACACTAAGGCGAAAACCTGTTTCAAGAATTACACAAAGGCAAAGATAAAGGAGGAATGACAACTTTAATTGTTCATTAAACTTGAGCCTATTGCTAACAAGAGAGAAAAATAATGTCTTCTGATGATTTTTATGATCTTATGCACAGGAACAATGAAGAACATTGAGAGTTTCTGTTTTATACAATGCATAGCCTGATATCTACAGATTATATTATATTTAACTGGACCAGGTGGTAGTGGCAAGACTTTTGTAAAAAAACGAATAGTTTGTATTGGGCTTTTGCAACTAATAAATAAATCATATAAAAATGTATATATTGTAATTGTTGCTCAGAGTACCGATCAAGGTAAAAACCAGACTAATGTTAATAATTGTAATTTCCAAATTATGAAATTTTATTTTTTTTTATTCTACAATTAATTTCAATATTAAAAAAAATCACCTGATATTTTATACTTTTAGGTTTTCACTTTTGCCGGCAGTCCCCTTTACATTACCGTTTATCTTTGTTATTTTAACGCCATGAAATGAAATTTATTAATACCGTATACATTTCTAAGTCTTGCATCCACACATGTAGCTGTCCTTTCCGTTTACTGTAAGGGATAGTCCCTGCTTGTTTTACAAAACAAAGTGTTCTTTTTTATTGCCAATTCACACAGTGATCAATTGTTTTAATGTTTCACATCAAATTATATCGAATTAGTAATAATAAAAAGACCTTATAACACATTTTTGTGATCTATTGTTATACATCGCATGGTATCAAATTCAAAATTCTATGCAGTTAAAGTTAATAGTTTTTGGTTGTTTCCTTTATAGTGACATCGACTCTGTTTTGAACTTACTTTCGGATATGATACCATTTTATTTTTTAATTAAAATATCATATTAAAAGTTGTAAAACTGTTTTGGTCTCACATTTGTTCATTTATGCTCATTTTATGTTACATTCATTCCACTTTTTGTATTCCATTCAATTTTTTAATAATTGTGTTTTACAATATTTGCTTTTCAATTGCTGTTTTTTTTTTTTTTTTTTTGTTTCATTTTCGAACATAAGAGTACGTGGATTTTATTTCATTTTCCGGCACTTTGTGCATTGACACATTTTACGCTTTCACTTCCGGTTGAACAGCTCTTAACAACATCGCACAGGAAAAGTAGCAATAGGAGCAACTACCAAATTCAACTCTTCATCGTATGGGTTCCCACACACACACACACACACACCCACACAGAACAGAAAAAGCCATTTTGTTGACTAAATTTCACTTTACTTTTTTTTGGAGTTTTTAGTTTGTTTCCTTTATTGGTTTTTCGTTTCGTTGGTTAACCACAAATGGACAACATACATATACACACTAACAATTCTTCAATGAAAATATTTTCAATAATATTAAAAACTTTTTCAGGGAGAGAGGAAGGGGGACGAACAAGAAGGACGAGGGCAGTTGATATTTGATGTGTGTCTATGTGACTCTCATAAGTTGAAAGCTCAAAAGCTCGAAGGGTATTACGAAAGGTTAGAAACACAATCATTGATCAAATACAAACACAAACAAAAACAAAAGCGAAACAACAAATTCACCCAAACAAACCACACTCCCACCCACCCACATAGATACTCCAGCAGCAATTGTGGTTACTTATGTTCATCGTTAGTTTACATTCTCTTCTTTACTACTGATATCTATGTGTATATCTATACACATATGTATGTGTATATCTATGTATGTATGTGTGGCTTCAGTTGATGCTTTCTGTTCTGCTGTCCTGTTGCCTGCCGTTTAGCTGCTTTCAAAAAGGATAATTGAAAAAATAAGCGGATGAGCACAAAAGTCTTTTTCGCCATCAGTTTCACTTAAACATTATTTTTTACCCTCTTCCTTGCACCATACACTCCTCTCGATTTCGTTTGCGCAAAATAAGAACAAAAACGAAGAAAACGAAGAAATTTAAAAGGACAAAACAACTGTCAAATCTTTTTAACGAAGCATCATTGAAAGCCAAAACCAGGAATCTGTGAAAAAGTTAAAGCGTCAAATTTGTAACTTCCGTCTTACATTTTATGTTGCTATTATTGATATTAGTGCAAATATTATTTTTATTTCGTATGGATTATGGTGACATCGACTGAAGGAATAATAAAATTTTAACAAAATTTATTTTTTTATATATGAAAAGTGTTGCTCCAAATAAAAATTGTTTGCATACTTTTAGGAATATCTAAATATTATGTTGTATAGCATAATATAATATTTATGAATGAATGAATAGTTCAGGTCCATTTCCTCAACAAAAGTATTGCATTTTGTCGCCTTATAAAAGTAATATTCGGTCGATCAGACGAAAAAAAAATATCACGTCTTTTCCCTTCGGACTATGAGATATCGATTGTTTAAACGCCGGGCTGCTGCTGATTCTCGACAACGTCTTTTCGCACTTTCAACGTAGGTGTAAAGACAGATGCTAGGTAGAGGTCCTAATAAGCGCAGGTCCCGGTTCTTTATTCTCGCGAGCATTTTTCTTAATTAATACAATTAACAAATACGATGATTAATTTAAATTATTGAATATTTAAAGAAAAAAAGTTTCTTTGTATTACAATGTTTCTGAATATTTGATACATTTCTCAATTTGTGGAATTCATTATTTTATCACTGGTTTCTTGGCATCGTTCGTTTCAGTGTTCACTTACAGTGTTTTAATGGCAACAAATATTATTAAATATTTTATTAAGAATTTTTCATTTAATTTTGTTCTTTGGGAATTGTTGTTTTCATTTTGTGTATATTTTACCTGTTTTACAATTTTTTTGTCTTATGCCAATACTCTTTCTTTTTTACTTTTCACTTTTCTTCATCTCTTTCTCCTTTGCGGCAAATGAGAAAGCAAGAATTCGCTTGATTGAATGGGAGATTTTGGTTGGACTGGGTTTCATTTCATCATTCGACTGGCAGAGACGACTCTATGAACCAATAACAATAAAAACCAAAAGAACCACAAAAGGGTTTAAATAAAAAAAAAAAAATTAAAAGCATAAAAACGAATGTACGTACATATATGTATATTGCATGCATGAAGGCACGCCACGTCATCACCTGGCTCTCAAAGTAGTGCTTAATGCGATCAGTAGAATTTACAAAAATAAGAATATAGCAATAGTCTCAACGAAACAAGGAAACACGGCTATGCAGAATGTCGATATCATTCGTTTATAAGAAGCAACAGGACAAGCAACCGCAACAAAAACATAAGAGGTTTGGTGCATACTTTCTGTCAGTGGCACCATTAATGGCGGCCTTAGTCATAAGTATCAACAAAAAATAAAGAAATCAAAAGAACTCACTTTTAATTAAAAATGCAACTCAACACTCAAACTATGAGTTGATAAAGAATTAAATACAATGTCAGGTAGAACACTTCATTTTTTTTATTTTTTTTTATTTTTAGGAATCTTTCAAGAACTTTCATGTTTGTTGCTAGCTGAATTTTGTGTCTCTCGGTGGCCTGATTTTGCTTATCTGCAGTCACCACTTCTAAGAATGATACCGCAACCGGTAATCATACAAAGCAAGAGCAAAAATTAAGACAACAACACAAAATTTGACTAGTAGGTCATCTAAAAAGGTTTTTTAGTTATTTTATTTTTCTGTTCGTTTATTTGAAATGAGATATTTATTAGTTTATTTTGAATATTTAAATTAGTCAATTGAAATTTTGATTACAATAGAACCTCCATAACCTGAATATCTTCATAAATCAAACAAAAGAATAGATTGTGTATTCCTATGTTAATTTTTGCAGGGTTCCGGATCCAGTGGGTACCAAATGGAACCCCTCCGTCCGTCCTCGGGTCATATCTCATGAACCGTAGTATCTAGAGAGTTGAGTTGTGAGTTTTCACACAATGTGTAGATCTATCCGGCTATTAGCAACAAATACTAAAACTAAAATATTTTCAAAAACTTAAAGAGGTCCCCATACAAGAAACATTTTGGTTTGTATGGTACCTATACGATTCAGTAATCCCACGATCTTGAAATAAAGATGGTTGGTGGCTATACATCAGAAACATATATTGTCGAAATTTCAGTTTAATTGGACCACTGGTGAAAGTACCTCCCATAAAAACCCCCATTAAAATTCATGTTCTTAATAAAAAAGACTTTTTGGGTTTTGTTCTATCGTACTGAAATTTAGATGCTATAAGTTCTTGATATAGGCGATACACATCTGTTGGAATCAGACAAATCGGCCAACTATAAGAAGTACGTCCCATACATACCCACCAATAAAATTCAGGTTCTTATTAGAAAAACTTTTTTGTTTTTTGACTATTGAACTGAAATTTAGACACTATAAGTTTCTGATATAGGCGCGGTACATTTATTGGAATCAGTCAAATCGGACCACTAGGGGGAGTACCTCTCATATCATCCCCAATCTGGTACGGAACCCTCCGTGTACAAGTCTGACTCACACGTGGTCCGTTTTTTTTATTTTTTTTTATTTTAATTCCAAGATTATAAAAAATATTTTTCTGTGGGCTCGTCGCTTTGCTTTTACTTATAGACTGTATTATGTATCAGAAGCAAGGAATGTAGATGTCAAACAATATTGAATATGGGACAATGAAGATAAAATACATACTTTTAATTTCATTGACTAAAGTTGATGAGATTGATTGATGAAACTTGATAGAAGCTATTTACTAAGCATGGATCATCATCAGATTGAATTCTAATATAATACACGAGGAACTACCAATTATATTGAAGTGGAAAATGATATTATTAAACATTGCAGTTCAGAACTAGTAAATCTGACCTCAGGAGCCATAGAAAGTGGACTTCTGAGAATACTGTAGTAGAATCATTGATAGCTTTAAACTTATATTTCTTAAAATAATGATAGTAATATAAATGACGATGATCAGTATTCATTAAGTTTGAATTTGATCAAGAACATGAATGTAAATCGTTTAAAAAATCTTCAGTATGATGGCATGAGATAAAATCCCTGTAAGTCATTATGCTACATTGGTATTACCACAGGGACGAGTCCCTTTCATGTTAAGTATTAAAAATTTAGAAAAACAAGTAAATGGTCAGTTTCTAATTCTTTATCAAGAGTATTTCAGTATGTTAGCATTAGAACAGATTATGATGAATTTATAGATTATTATGATTTATAATAATGAATTTCTTCCAACATTCAAAGTTTCTTAAATGTCATTTATCTTTCAACTAACAACTATGGAGCTTATTCTATATTTTAAATGTCTTAATTAAATCCCTATTTAAATGAGATCTTTGCATTATACTTACAACTCTCATAGCATTACCATTTGTGGCATTCACGCCTTCTTGAACATTAAAAATGAAGTAAAACAAGTCAGCATTGCAGAAAGGATTTTTCCACTAACACATTAGTTCACTCAATTAAATATGCTTACAACAGTATTTTTCCAGAATCAACTTGTGTGGTAGATTAGCAATTATTTTATTTTATATTATTTTCTTTATTTCTTGTAGCTCAAGGTTTGCTTTCATAAGTTGTTGATAGTAACAAACGTGTTGTGTGTTAACATCATACAATAATTTCACTAAAGAATCTTTATAGAAGTCAAGATTCAAAATATTATTATAGATGGTGCTGTCAAGACATCATAATGCAAATGATTTTTATTGCAAGTCATAAGATTGCTTCTTCATGGCAATTTGATTCAAATAGAGCAAGAAATGAAGAAAGTTATCAATAAATTTGTTGTTCTATTTGCCTTGACCATAAGTTATTTATTCAATAATAATAAAAACAACAAAAAAGAAATAGAAAAGAGATTTCTTTCTTTCTGTCATTTCATTGTGCACATCATAAAAATGAATTATGATTATTAAAATATTATTGTTGCTCTTTTGATTATTTTGTGCAATTAAGACATTTTACTGAATTGAAAACAATTTATTAAATAAGTTTTCTCTTTTTTTTTTTTTGTTTGTTTGTTTGTTTGTTTGCTTGCTTGCTTGATGACATAAATCCCAAAAGATGTCACACAATGAAAGATCTTAACCTGTCTTACTTGCGCTTTTTAAAAAAAAAATAATACAATAATATTAATTAAAATTGCCATAATTCTGTTGACGGCTTGTCGTATTTTTACTTTAACTTGGAAGTAGCGTTGTTAATTGGTGAAAATATTGCGTTATTTCATATCCTGTTGCATCCACAATAACGATGATGGTAATGTATGTACTAGTATGCACACGAGTAAAAAGAAACATGGTGGATGTATGGGTCAATCGTAATACATATAAATGAAATGCAATCGTTAGCAATGAAAGAATGAATGACCAAATGACGACCAATTGAATGAATGAACCTAAATGAATTAAAAGGCTTTTATGGTTATTTTCGACGGCGACTATTAATTTCATTTTGTTCGGAACACGTATCTGTGTGCAATGTGCAACAAAATGTTGCAGTCTCAAAAATGCCAAGCAACAAATACAACAACAATGACAGGACGAGTAATGACAGAAACATGCGAATGCAACAAGAAAATGAGATACTTTTAATTTGCGTCATCAACAGATGCAGTAAATTTTAGCAAAAGGCAAAGGCAAAGTCAAATGTTAAATCATATATCAATGAATGTTAACCATTTGGACAGGCAAAATATTGAATTTGACTTGCAGCTCTCGAATTTCTTCACAATGTTATATGTAGTATAAACCTGCAACAGAAAGGATTTATATTCTAATTGCTTTATTTGCATTTTGAACTTTTCATTTGCGTAACATCATAATTAGATTTTAATTTCTTTATTTATGCATCAATTAAAACAAACAAAGACAAAGAAAAAAAAATATTTTGCGTTCTCACAAAAAACAGAATAATTGAAGTGTCATGTTTGCTTTTTTAATAACATAAACCACAAATAATTGTAGTAATTATTACTGAAACAACAAGGTAAATTATTTACAAACTTTATTTTTTCAGAATAAGTATTTGCTATTTTTTTTTTTAATGTTATCTCATATAACATTTAATGGACTTAATGGAGAAGTTACTAAAATCAATTTATAATAATATAATAAATAAAATCTATGCAAATTTCACTTTTCTTATGAGTTAAGATAAGATAGATTTCCTGAATGTGAAATAAATAAAAATCTATATATATATAAAAGAAAGTCGTGTTAGTTACACTATTTATAACTCAAGAATGGCTGAACCGATTTGGCTGAAAATTGGTGGGGAACCAGGAGACGGACATAGGATAGGATATGTTTTTTTTCGTCCGTCCGTCCGTCCGTCCTCGGGTCATGTCCTAAAAACCGCAATAGCTAGAGGGTTGAAATTTTCAGAGAATGTGTAGTTCTATCCGGGCATCAGCAACAAATACTAAAACTAAAATATTTTCGAAAACTTAAAGGGGTCCCAATACAAGAAACATTTTGGTTTGTATGGCAGCTATACGATCCAGTAATCCCACTATCTTGAAATTTGGATGGTTGGTGGGCATACATCAGAAACTTATATTGTCGAAATTTCAGTTTGATCGGACCATACAAAGCCCCATTAATATTCAGGTTCTTATTGGAAAAACTTTTCTGTTTTTTGTTCTATCGAACTGAAATTTAGACACTATAAGTTTTTAACATAGGTGCGGTAAATTTGTTGGAATCAGTCAAATCGGACCACTAGGAAGAGTACCTCCCATACAAACCCCTCCGTGTACGAGTCTCACTTGCACTTGGCCCATTTCTTTTTTTTTTTAATAACTGGGCACGCACAGGGCACGTAGCAACGCACGCCGGGTAAGGCTAGTATAAATATAAATACGTATATAAATATTTTCTTATGATTTCTCTGAGTATCTTCCGCTTGTTTCTTGGCACCAGAAATTATTTGATTGCGTTTAATTCTGAAAAAGATTATCAATATTTACCCTGCTTACCTAATTTCAGCAGCTCTGCAATATTGTTGGATATTAATCCACAAAGAGTTTCATACATTCATATCACATTTTAAAATGTAGAATACAATTATTTGTTATATACTTGAGTTTTCAGATTAATTGTTCTTTTATGACACCATTGCATTGATGGAAAAGTTAATAGAACGTTTAGCAGAATTCCTTCTTATGAGATTCATTTAAGACAACATAAGGCAGCAGTAAACCTAATTATTGTACATAATAATTGATCAACAGAATTCATTCTATATAAGCCAAAAGCTACGTCAAAACTTACATTATAAAATTTACTTAAATTTCATTCGAGTTATTAACTACAATTTTTGACTAAGTATATCATGACAAAGCTTACAACTAAACTAAAAGTTTTTGGTTTGTTGCACAAAAAAATACTCATTAAATCCATTTAACCCCAAAAGTTGCCAACAAAACCCATTTGGGACAGATTAATCTGAAATAATAATTAAAAACACTAAAGCAGAGTCATGCATCATCAAGTTTAAGTGCAACCAAAAACCGCAGAAGTGAAGATGCATACCACAACAAACAGGACCTTGAGTAAGTAACCGAAGGAACTTGACGATGACAGTAATGGATGGATGTGGATGGTTTTGTGGGTTAAAGTTGGATATCTTTGGAGAGAAAAGTTTTTTTTTTTTTGTTTCGTTTATGATGATTGTCATTTAAGTCAATTTCTGTGCAATGTCCTCAGTTAACAAGAACGACAAACATTGGCCAACAACATATCAACATCATCATTATCATCACCATCTTTGCTAAGATGATACTACAATAAGTACAATAACAGTAAAGAGCGTAGATGCGATGCGGTTAGTTTGGTTGACATTTTGTGTGTTGACGCAAAACAGTCCAAAAAGGACATAAGTGGATTTTGAGAAAAAGAAATGCTCTGTGAAGACATGAAAAGCAACGAAGGCTGAAGTGCATGGAAGATACTCGTATAATGTTGAATGACATTTTATGGGTCATTGGATCAACAGCCACAACAACAATAAGGCAGAACATACAACGCCATCTAACGTCATTCGTAAAGCTTCAGCAGAAGAATGACAGAGCCAAAAAGTGAAAGCGTCATTAAACAACTACAAAGTATCATCAACTTCAATACAAATAGACATAGGATATAGTAAGAGCTATGAATCTATGAGAGCATGTATGTGGGAATGTTTGTAGTAGAAGTGTAAGTAAGTGAATAATAAGAGCCAAAGACATAGACATCATGTCCTTTTGCTCTTTAACCACACACACACACACACACACACGCACTTATACTAAATATACTAACATATACATAGATATACGGATACATACTGACAAATGCCGACCCCAAAATATTGTAGAAAATGTCGGAAAAGTGGAGCAAACATTTAAATTTCGTGTTGAGTTTATCATCATAAACAGATACGAGTAGAATAACCATCCAACTGTAGGTAACATAGTGTATATCTAGATACATTGGTCTATCTGGCAGACTCTGTTTCTCTGTGCGTCCTCTCTGTTTGCACAAACTTGTGTCAACTTCTATGGCTATGATGATGATGATGATGATGATGATGATTATAAGAATGTGTATGTGAATAGTATGTGTTTCTTGATCAATTACATTCACTGACACTTTAAGGACACAATTCACTTGTATTTGTCTAGCATAGATGGCTTAGCTTGGCGTGGCTTGGAATCTCTTGCTTTCTATTTTTTTTCTTTGTTTGTTTATATGTATCTATGTAAATTCATATCTACACCTGCTTGCCTGCTTTCATTTATGGCTATTGTACGTTTGCAAACTATTTATATCTGGCTGCAGTTTCCAGTCCATAGACATAAGTATCTGCAACATTTCTCATGCTGTTTGCTTAAGCATATGTAAATCTTCTTATCTAAATCGTGTATCTGAGTTAGTTTTACTTCTACTGCTGTTTTTCTTAGAAAACATTCTTTACATGACACTCAGATCTCTGCCATGGATAATGTAAACACAAGTTTTTATCTTTCTCCTTGCTATTATTTGTTGTTGGTGTCCTTAAAATATATATATATGTATATAAACCTTCTATCTAAAAAGTTATACAAAGAACAAATTTGCGAGACAGTCGACACTATTTATGTTTGTTGTTACATATCAAGTATTTAACAGTTTGCGCCTAAAATTATACAAAAAATTTGTGTTGGATAAATATTACAACTTAAAAATAAAGATACAAAAAAACTACTTGGCTTACTGCATTAAAGAAGAAAAAGAATTATCAGAGCATAGAATGACATCAACAATAAGTTACATATTTGGAAGTGAATATTTATATTTGCAGATTTTGTAATATATTATTTCATGTTTCATGGTCATGACTTTGTGTCTATTTCTTGAAATTCAATTTTGATTGTTTTATATTCTGTATAGAATATGTTTATACTATTTTTTTATATATTTTTGATCAGCTCGATTAGATCGTCTATCCGTCTGTATGTATGCAAACTAGTCCCTCAGTTTTTGAGCTAGAGAGCTGAAATTTTGCACGGACCTTTACTTTTACCATACGCAGTACATTTGTCGGACCACAAGGAGGGGTACCTCCCATACAAACAACCCAATTGAATTCATGTTCTTATTAGAAAAACTTTTTTGATTTTTGTCCTATCGAACTGAAACTTGGACACTATCAGTTTCCAAGACAGGCGCAGGATATTTTTCATAACCAGCTCAATCGGACCACTAGGGGGTACCTCCACCCATTGAATACTACAATGAAACATTCACTGCGTTCCGTGAAGACTATTTCATCTTCGGCATAGTCGAAGATAACGTTCTTTCTTGTTATAATTGTTAAATTTATATTTATTTATAGATTTGTAATTTTACGCCTATTTTTTCTAGTCAAAAATCTTAATGATTTTCCAAAAAAGAAAAATATATCTAAACGATTTTCATTAAGCTCCTAAGACAAGTTTGTAAAATACAATACACTTTCGCTTTGTACAAAAATCCTTTTAGCTCACATTTTGCTACTATTTATTGTATTTTTAGAACATTTAAACGAATTGCTATCTCAACAGTGGATTTTTAACAAAAGCAAACCAAAGAACCCATCCAGAGAGCCTTTTGTGTAATTTCAACTTGTTTTATGAACAAACATATTTATGCAGGGAGTGTCCTTGCGCTTGTGTTCCCTAAAATACCCTCAGCCCACACAAATTCTCGATAAGTTGCTGCGTTTTCATGTCTATTTATTTTAGCGATGAAAAGCCGATGAAGCCGAAACGAAGAACTTAAATGGCAAAGCCTCTGCTGTACTTTGAAAATAGCACAACAATAAAAAAATAAAAAAAACAGTGAAAAGAAAGCTAGTAAGAGCAAGTGGAAAATGCTGCCTCAGCGACCAAAGCATAAGCATTTTCCATGACACACACGTACTTCAACAGAGGGCCCTGCATATAAATACAATATATTGTCTTTGGGTTTTGCATTGTAAACTCTGAAATGAAGACTGAAAGATGAATGGGAGAATGAGTGAAATGAGAAGAAAGGAGAATGGCGATAGTAGTCAAACGAACAAAAGATATATTAAAGAGACACCAAGAAGTAATAAAGCAAACGAAAGTCTAAAGTGCTTGCGGCTGAATTGCGGCATATGATAAAGGACAAAGGACTTAGGAAAAATTCATTTGGCACACAGTCAGTGAATTGGTATGGGAATGTCATGGAGTACAATCACAAAAGTATGAAAGAAATGAAGTCTACTTACAGAATGGGGAACAACAATTTCAAAAGAAAAGCAGCAAGGACAACACAATGTGAAAGCTACATATAAACTCATTCATTTAATGTTTGACTCTCTTTTTTTTGTTTTTTTTAAGAATTTCCTTTTTTTTTTAAACAATTTTCTTTTTAAAAAAGGTTGAAATTTTAACAAAATTCATTTTAATGTAAAATTATTTACGAAGACAGAATACATAATTTATTTATTCCATTTTCCAACTTTAAGTTGCCATTCTAAAAACTTTGGAAACGAAAGATTATGGTATAGTTGAAGACTTTAAAAACTCTTTAATGAGTAAATGGAATCCATTACAAAAACTTAACTTTTCGGTTTCATTACTCTGCACTATGTAACACTTCGGAACATGGCTTTATACTCGTATCCTAAAATATTCATAACCACAATTTTAACTCAATTATGTTGAGAAAAGAAAAATAGAATTGGTTAGAAAGGAAAACTTCTCAAGTTAACAAAAAAAAATTCAAAATTAAGTTGATGTTGTTCTACTTGAATTCAATAAAATCGCTTCTGGGTACTTCAAAGGTACACATAACCACACTTGTTAACTTCGAACTCATGGAGGACCCATTCCTAAAATAATAAGAATCAGCTAGCAGCTGCAAAGTGCAAAAGGTACAACTTTTAGATACTTGAAAAAGTTGCAACAATCGATGATCAAGCGGCAGAGGGAAACTGAATGAACAAAAGTCGAAATAGAACAATGTTATTGTAGCTTAACGAAACATGATCCACATACACTCTTCCTCATGCATCTGTACCCATTATCCTTACAAAATTGTAGCATACTCGTACATTTCTTTTTGCGTTCAAAAAATAAAAAAAAGATGACAACAAAAAAATTGGAAAAAAAAAAAACCATAAAAAGAATTTTTAAAATTTTAAAAATCAAAACGAAAAGGCTAACAAAACAAAAAATAGTTGTAATAATAATAATAATAATAATAAAATCAATGGCTAAACACACGTCAATAGCAAGCCGATACATACACACACACACACCTGAGTTCGTCCATGTGCCCCATACCTCCTTCCTTCCAACTATTGTAAATGAATATCTATGGTTAAAGGGCGGTAGTGTCAAAACCAAACACAATTTAAAGCTTTTATTTTTGTTTTCATTTTGGTTTCGTTTTATATTTTGAGCTATAAAGAAACATCGACATCGAACGCACGAAAGAACGAATTGCGACACACGAAACTGGGTTAACAAGTTTTATATCCTATTTCTCGATTTCCATTTTCCCCCATTTATATTTCTTTCTTTATGATGATTTTTGTGTGAAAGGACGAGGGAGTGTTTAGCACATTTGACTTTATTGGTATGCAACAAAGTGAATTTATGTGCATTGCAAATAATTTCACTTTGTGCTTTAATTTCTCAGTATTTACTTTATTGCTTTTGTTTTTGAATATTAGAAAGAAGCATTTTTTGGAACCATCAAAATAGGAGATACAATTAGAAATCAAGATTTGGTATACATATGGAAAGTTGGTTGACATGATACTAAAGCCTTCGGAACTTCTGATGTTGTGCCTAATGGTCTACTCTTTCTCTTCCCGATCGTTGGAATCTGCAAGATACGATCTTTTAGTTTTTTTATCTTGATGTGAGATTTTCAGGTGAAACTTCTGTCAAGCTTCAGGCTCAAATACAATACTTCACAGTGTAACACTTTGGAAACTTATCTCACGTTATGGCAACTGGAGGACATGTCATGCGGTGGTGCAATAAAATTTGCTGATTTTATGTTGGTGCGCAAAAACAAAAAGGAAAAATTACCAGAAAAATAAAAAAAAATTTCCCAACTTTCATGAAAAAATTACCCATTTCATTGAAAGTGTCTATTCTGAATCATGGTAAATCAATTCGTGATTCGACTATAAATCTACAACAACAATCCTTGAATGACGTAAATTTCCTTATGATTGTTGTCGAATTTGTTTCGAATTAATTTTCGAGTCATGGAAATCTAGGAGAAAATGGGCTTACATGATGGAAATACGGACCTTTTTTTTTTCAAGTATTCAAGTTTCCCAAACCCATTTTTTTTGCTATTGTTGCCTCTGTTGTATAAAATCCATAACGTTAATATTGCATTAAACAACAAATAAAAATTCCATAGAAACATAATTTGATGTAGGATAAAAATGAAAAAATGTTTTTCGTTCGAAAAAGCATCGATCTGTATAAAAATCTATGGGGCATTGAATTTGATGCCACTTTTGTCGAATACAACAACAAAAAACAACCAGCCAAACTAGAACACGTTTGTACAAGAAGACGAAAAAGATACAAACAAAAAAAAAAAAAAAAAAAAAAGATAAGCCAAAATCAAACAAAAGTGTAAACTACCAACAAATATAAATGAATACCACTGGCGATGCCACTTTTCCCACCTCATTCACTCATTCACTCATTGCTATTCTTGTTTATATACTGGTAGTACATACTCGTATATAGAAACACATCAAATATAACGAAATGAAATGCAAGTTTACATCAATGCAATGTTAGCCACATTCATCAATACAATTAAAAAGCTCTTTTTTTATCTAGCATTCTTTTTCCTTTAGTTTTTGCTTTGCTTTGTTTTTTTTATTTATTTTTTATTTTTTTTTTTGCTTTTCCTTTGTTGGCAAACCAAAACATGTCTCCAGTGTCTTTTCTACAACAAATATATTGAAACAAGGAAACTTAAAACAAAAAAAAAAAAAAAAAATAAATGAATGAGAGAATTCCCATACAATATTTTGCCTCAAGTTTGAGGCTGCTCAAGGCACCTCCAAAGGGGAACTTAATCTTCGAAATAGGAGTATGAGTAAAAACAGAGAGTGACTAGCAATGAAACTAGAATAGAAAGAATAGAATATTTCTGGCAGTTCCGACCGACAACTACAACAACTCGAACAACAATTGCCAACACAATAGAGCACAAGTTTCAAGTAGAATTGTTTCAAAACACACATAGCTAGCATGTACTATACTATAGATACATCCATCCACCCATTCATCCAATCCAATGCTTCGTTCTATCATGTACTCCAATACACAGAAATGGTTGCTTATGTAGGCCACCTATGTATGTACATATATGTACATCTGTGTATGTTCCTAGTACAAGGATACAAGGATGTCGAGCATGCTGCATTGATGCAATATTTTTGCAGTTGTTATTCAGTTTTTATTCTTTTACCCACTCCCTGGTGTATTGCACATTTGTATTTTTATTTTCCTCCCTTTTTATTTCACTTTTGCTTTATTTAAGTGACTATTGTTTTCCTTTCTATATGGAACTGAATCTCTCTTCTCTAGCACATACCAGCATGTGACCATCTCTAACCAATATTTGGATCCAGTCACCCAGTGTTATATTCGCCATATGTTGAGGCATATCAACATTTGTTCATTGATTCATTCACTTATTCGTTGTCAAGTAGCAACACAATTTTGTTATATCGTTCCTATTCTACTATGTGTTTTATCTTTTACTATGCGAGGGATACGAATACTATAAATAATGAAAGAATTTTAACATAATTAAAGGAAGTTTTTATAGTGAAATCCGGTCAGTTTTTATTTGACTTTAACGATTGGCGTTGAAATAAGTTTTGTAATAAATTGTGTTTTTCAAGAATTTGGAAGAAATTTCTAGATTCGTTGAGAAATTTATCTAATGAAAATTTTTCCAAACTAATTGATGCAAACTTACTGACGTCCTTAATGGACATATTTATTCTGATTGATCTCCATCTTCTTTTTGACTTAGTACTTAACTTAAGAATGAAACACTTAAGAATAAAAAGTTCACTCAATAATGTATTGACTAACGAGACTACAATGAGTTTATAATAAATTTCGCGTGCTCAACTTTTCCCAGAAACAATAAAAAGCAAAAATGAACCAAAAAACAATAAAAGATAATAAAGTCAGAAAGTGAAAAAAGAAACAGTGGACAAAGCGAAAAACAACTATGATTGTGAGTGAAAGAAAAAGTACTCAAATGAATGCACAATTAATTTTTATGGCGAAGTTAACAACAATGAGTGATTTCAAGTTTTTTTTCTTTTTGGCTTATAATGATCCAAATATATATAAACTAAGAAAACCATCTAAGCTAAGATGAGAACATTTTCAAACGTTGGAGAAAACACGAAAACAAAATGTATTAATTTGAAAATTTAAAGAATTCGCATTATTTTATCTCACATTTTTAACAATCATCGTAATATTTTAGCCAATTTACCTTAAAAAACTTTAAAGAATTATACACCTATAAGCTTTCTCATGAATTACTCCGTCTATTGGTGAAAACCGTATAAAAATACGTTCTGTAGTTTTTGAGTTTATCGCTTTTAAACAAACAAATTTTTGATAATATGTATAGATAAATGTTTAGATATGTATATTACTGATTCTGGTAATAATGTATTATTTAAGTATTATTTTGATCATATCATATTGATATTTTGGTGTATATTCTGAGAATTGAATTGATCAGTTTCAAAATTCTAAAAACAAATATACTTATCAATACTATTTGATGATTAATGTACCCCACACACAAAGTATGTAAGTAGAACGGATAAAAACACGATTATTATTGTTATTGATGTTACTTTATTTTTTATTTCCGTCAGAACAGTAAAATGGAAAATAAAAGAAAACTTTTCAAAACTTTTAATATTAAAATTTATTTTAGAGAGTTTCTTATTACAATAATTTTTGGTTTGACTGTGAAAAAAAGATATTGGTTGAAGTTTTATAATGCTTCCTTAAACCAAACTAAAAGTTTATACAATTTTTCATTATTTTTTGTTTGTTTCTTTTTTTTTTTTCTTGGAGTAATGCAGCTAATTAAATAAAAAACATATAAATCAAAATATACAAGAAAAAATTATAACTTTCTTTCATTAGAGATTTATTGAAGACATAGTTCGTTTAGAAATGTTTAAAAGGACGTAATTTTTAAGAAACATCCAATATAAGTATTTATGAAACAATGAGACTTTCAAAATAGGTACCATATGAAAACCAGTCAGATCGATCAACGTTTGTCAGACTACTTCATATTTCAAGATTTCCCTATTTATAATAGAACAGAATTCAGGTTGGTATCCCATTACAGACTTTGAAAAACGAAATACATCTGTGCAATCCAAAGTTAAGTTTATGCGTTCTCATCAAAATAAAAAATATAACAACTGTGCAACCATTATTTGGTGGAAATAATATATTTAATGAAATTTTTTCTATCAGGGTAGCCGAGAGAGGAATGAAATAAACTAAAAATGCATAAGAATAATAAGCAAATTTAAGGGAAAACTTTCTTTTTTACTTTTACATTTCATATTATTTTATTTTATTTTTTTTTTTTTTTTTCTTAAAAATGAAAATTTTTCTATTGCAACATCAGCAAAAGCTTGGAACTTATTGCGTTTTCAAATGCGGTAGCATGCAAATGTGCAACACTAACAAAAAAAAAAAAAAAAAACTAACAATGCCAACAAGCAAATATATTCTATGTAGAAAAAATTCATTCCACAACAAAACATTTCAGTCGTACACTTACTCTTCTTCTTTCTATCCCCCTTCTTTTGTTCATTCATTCATTTAGTAACAAAAAGAAAAAAGAAATAGAGAATGGAAAATATAATGAAGAAATGAAAAATCTTCTCATAATTGTAAATGCGTGCGAAAATTTTTCTTAAATGTGAAAATTATGAAAATGAAATGAATTTCATTTCGATGAGTTTTCCAAACGTCACCACATCATCCTCATTTACATACCCCGAATGAATGGAAAACATTTGCGGTTCACAGTGGGGTTTATTATACTTAAGATTGCACGACTAGACCAAGGGAAATTGCTTCTTGTTGTACTCGTATTTGTGGCTGCCAGATGATATTGTAGTTCACTTATTGTGGAAAAGATAAGTTGGTTAGTTTTGTACTTTGGGTTGGGTCCCATGTAGGTAGTATGTTAATTTACATAAATACTTATAATATATACCTTACATGTTGTTGTTGCATATTAATGTGTATTTTAAAAAAAAAAATTCAAAACTATTATTTCAAAAAAAGGTAGTTTCGAATTCGCAAATCAAAATATTCACAAAGTTTAATATATTCTTTAAATAAGTTAGATGATTTTGATGCCCTTTGTAGATTCCATTGAATCTTATCAAACTACCCAAAACCTTCTCATTTTATATACTCGTACTATGATAACAAACTTTTAATTATATTAATTTTTTCCATACCCAAATGGGTCTAGACATTGTAAATCATGCCACTCTAGACTGAATTGATTGAAATCCCCCACGATCATAAACACACGGAACAAGTGAACAAACATTATCTTCTCATAGCTCATATAAAAAATAATTCTGCAAAATAGTAATTGCAAATACAAAACAGAAAAAAGTTTCTAGAGTCTATTTAAAGTTCTACATATATTCGAAATCTAATGTACAAGTCATCATCTTCCGATTAGAAAAAAATAAGCACATCAATAGCAGCATCACTTTGCATTCAAAACAAAACAACAACAAACACAGAATTTCGCAATAGAGATATTATTCTCCAATCAAAGAGGCATTCATATCTTATCTTTGGCATTTTTGCATAGCAGCCTTGGCTCGCGTCGTTGTTGGTTGGTTGGTAACGAATAGCTGATAAGTTCAGCTCAGACGGAGGCAGGCAAGTGACAAAAACAAAACATAATTGATCAGGTCTATTCTTAGGCATGGAACAAATACTTACTCAATCACTCAATCGTTAAGACGGAACGGCCATCACGACAACCTTATCGAATCATGCTGTATATGCTTTTCCTATGGCGCTATCTCGTGCGCGTCTGCAAGAGACTTCGCCCAGCTGAGACTGCAAAGGCCAATGGGGGTCAACAATAGGTGTTTCGACGATGCATTGAGCTGATAAGTTGTTACGGGACTATAAAAGATCCACAGCACGACGAGAAAAGCATCAGTCTTAAGGTATTCGAAGCTGTGCAATACACATAGCATCGATCCGGAGCAGTTCGTCGCAATCCAAGACATATCCACTGATAGTTCAACGTTATGAAATTAACGCTTGCCATTCTTGCCCTGGTGGGCTGTGTGGCCGCTTTCAGCGTGCCCACAAAACCAGTAAAGATCGCTGACAAGACCTTCTTGCAAAAGCAAAAGTTCCTATTCGAGATCGTTTACCGTGTTGAGGATCCTCTATTCTTTGAAGAATACATCAAGTATGGCCAGGAATTCGTCGTTGACAAGAGTCACTACCAGGTATATTACATACATAAAAGCAACCTTTAAATTCACTGAAAACACTTTATTTATTATTCTATTCATATGTAGCAATTCGACTACTACATGGAGAAATTCTACGAAGCCTACAAGGTAGGAGCACTCCTGCCCAAGGGTGAATTCTTTGGCGCTCTCGTTCAGACCCACCAAAAGCAGGCCTGGGGTCTCTTCAACTTCTTCTACTATGCCAAGGACTTTGAAACCTTCAAGCATATTGTTTCCTGGGCACGTATTCATGTCAACGAAGGCTTGTTCGTCTATGCTTTGAACTTGGCTGTGATCCACCGTGATGACTTCGAAGGTCTTGCCTTGCCAATGATCTACGAAATCTTCCCACAATACTTCTTCAACAGCAAATTCGTTTACGAAGCCGAGAAGTTCGATTATGATGTCTGGAGCAAATTGATCATGTACGAGAAGGAATACAAAGATGTGCTCTACAAGGATGTTAAGGATATACCCGACAATTTCTATTACTATACTAAAGACTGGAAGACATGGCAATGGTGGAAGATGATGGGTCTGGGCGAACACTGGTACACCGAAGACAAATACATCCTCCGCGAAAACATTAATGAATTCAACAAGGATCCTAAGTGGTTGGATGTGATCAAGGATGTCAAGTTTTGGTACATGCCCGTTGACTATACTCGCAACATTGACCTCTTCAACGATGAATCCAAATTGTCTTACTTCACTGAAGATTTGGGATGGAACGCATACTGGTACTACTTGAACTTGGACTACTCTTTCTTCTTGGATGGCAAGCAATTCGGTTTGGACAAGGACCGTCGCGGTGAATTCTGGATCTACAATGTTCAACAGATCTTGGCCCGTTACTACTTCGAGCGTTTGTCTCATGGTTTCGGTGAGATCCCAGAGTTCTTCTGGTACAAACAGATTGAATACGGCTACGATCCTCAGTTGATCTACCACAACGGTGTCGGCTACAGCTACCGCAAGAACTACTACGATTTCTACACCTACGGTAACTACGAACTCTTCCACAAGGTCCAGAAGTTCTTCAATCGTATCTCTGAGATTATTGATACCGGTTACTACAAGACTAATGATGGTACCTTCATCGATTTACGTAAGCCCGAATCCATTGAACACATTGGCAGCTACCTCCAGGGTAACATCGATACATACGACAAATTCTTCTTCACATACTGGTACGTCTACTCGCATATGTACTTCGCCGATGTTGATTACAATGACTACGAGGTGTTCCCCAACATCTTCTTGAACTTCGAGACCCAATTGCGTGATCCATTCTTCTACTCTTTCTACAAGAAGTTCACAGATGTCTTCTACCAATTCAAATACCACTTGCAACCCTACACCCACGAGGAACTCTTCTTCCACGGTGTCAGCATTAAGGATGTGCAAGTCGACAAACTCACCACCTTCTTCGATTTGGTTGACTTCGATGCCACTAACTTATTGAACGACAAGATGACTTTCGTTGATGGTGAATTCGTCTGGGACAAGACTCTATTGGCGCGTCAGGCACGCCTCAACCACGAGCCTTTCAACTTTGAATTCTACTTCGAATCTGACAAGGCACAAAAGGGTGTTGTACGTACTTTCATTGCACCTAAATTTGATGAATTCGGCCGCGTTATTCCATTGACTTACAACCGCGAAAACTTTGTCCAACTTGATGCCTTCGTCTATCCATTCGTTGCCGGCAAGAATGTTGTCAAGCGCAGCTCCAAGGACTTCTACTATACTGCCGAGGACCGTACAACCTACACCGAACTCTACAAGTACGTTTTGTACGCCTCTGAAGGCAAATACGATTACCCATTGGACATCAGCGAACCACACAACGCATTCCCAGACCGTCTCATCTTGCCTCGCGGTTGGGAGAAAGGTTTCCCATTCCAGTTCTTCTTCATTGTCACTCCCTACACTGAGAACTACGAGCAATTCAGTAACTTCGACTACACTTACTCGAGCGGTGTTGGCTCTGGTACTCGTTATGTTGACAGCAAACCCTTCGGTTATCCATTCGATCGTCCCATTGACGAATACGACTTCTTCGTACCCAACATGTTCTTCAAGGATGTCAAGATTTACCACGAAGACAAGTTCGAGAAGTACTTTGAAAAGAAGTACGAGAACTTTGGACACTTTGACTACAAGCAATTTACATATTAAAATGTTGAAATCTTTAAAAACTATGTAGTGAAAACAAAAAATAAAAAGTGAATAAAATCGAATATAAATTAACAAAAAAGAACAAACCACATACGAATTCCATTCAATTCAAATAGTAGACAAGTGACATTTCTGGTCAGATACAAAAGCAATATCAATCGATTCATAGATCCTTTGCTCAATCCAAACCAATGTATTGAAATACTTTCAGCGGTTAATGGTTCATGCGGATAACAATGTGTGGTAACACATACATACTTTTTTACGCCCTTTAGCTCGATCATCGCGCTTTGATTGCATTTCATTCGTATCGCAAACCACAAAAACTAATAATAAAAATTCAATTGCTAAGAGTGGCATCCATAGTTATTACATTCGCCTCGTTGGCTTCAAGAGTTACGAGTTGATGCGCAACGAAGCTCAATAAATGTTGACTAACATCGAGCAAATTGTTGGTACATATACAAAGTATCTATGAATTACAATTTCGCCACATGACAATCTACGCAAAATCGTAAAAGTGTTTGCATTCGAATTCGCATATTGTGATCATCAAAAAAAAAAATATACGTTATTATATGAAAAGGCCTTTCTAACATATATATATCAACTCACCAAGCAACATGATTTGCATCATTGATTTGACGAATTATTGAGTCATAGATGAGGAGAGTTGATTACACAGAATTATTAAGTTCGTTATTGAATGAGCATTACATTTCATATAAACATTCACATGATATAGTCATTCAAAAAGTACTTAGGAGCAACATTAACCACAATCATACATCTATATAGGCCTGTGCTTACTTTTGGATATTTAAACTTGTTATTGTCTATTGATTAGATACAGTATAAAATATGCATATTTTCTATATTAGTGTACTTGCTGTGCTAGAAGATTACAATAAATAATGCACCAAAGGAGTATTGCATTGTATTAATGAACATGAAATCAAAGAGAATGAAATTTTCATTACTTGATTGCTTAATTGAAACCAACTAAGAAAAAATCCAATTGTGTCTTTCATTAGAAAACTTATTATTTAGATAATTGTAACATTTCAGAAAACTAATAGGCCATCATAAGTTCAGTTCTGTTTTATTAGAATTTGTATCATTCCTTTTAATTGATTACAATGAAGAATTGATGCCTGCGGTGAACATAGAACAAAGCATAATGAAAGTAACGCAAGTACTGAAGGCAAATCAAAAGCAACACCAGTCTCACTCTCACCAAAGCTTATACACTACTCTTTACATAAGTGATGTAAGTAATTTCTTTTTTATAACCTCCTATAACAAAAAAAAAAACAAAAAAAAAAAAAAACATGGTAACAAAGAGATTTTTGTATGAATTTATTATGAGTTCTTCTATTAAAATTTAATTCTTTCTGAGCGCAGTGGCTCGATCGATAAAGTTTTGTATGTAATGAACTTAGTCTCTATCTTTCTCTACGACAAACAACTTGATCAATTACAATGTGTACAAATCTTTAAGATTTCAAAACCTAAAGCACTTACAACGAGGTATAAGGGCTGAAATCAAAACCAATTCCACTTATATTGGGGTCTCTGATTATTCGATGTTATGCGTTACAAACATCATACTAAAGTGATAATACTTTATAAAATCGCGTCAAGTGCAAAATGAATACAATAAATGCAACATCTTGTTATTTGTAACAATTAATATCCAATATCTCTGGCGGCTATCATTAGTTTTACTTTTCTTAATCATGCGAATGAACGAAATCCAATGAACTGAATGGTAACAGAGGCAACGAGAGACATGTACAAATCGAAAGGCTAACAAAGACACTATGGATGACTCACAGACAGTTATATTATAGTATGTGCTTATCTTCCCTGAAGAAGGGGAAAAATGGAGAAAGGAGGGAAAGCCCTGCTGTGCATTGGCTTAACGCCAGCGTAAGCGATGCTACTGTCCAGGCAAAGTCTTCTCCTGCTGTGGCAATCTGCTAAACTGCTAATATCTCAAAGGATATTTCACTTGGAAACTGATGATATCAATGAGGACATAGACACAAAGAAGGCAAAAGGGAGCAACACAAAAAAAACAAAAAAATTGAAGAAAAAATCACTACAAGAACATGGATGATGATGAAGAAAAACTACTACGGACAACAAAGAGGAGACAACATCAACATACATACATACATATACTTATTCGAAGCCAACCAAAAGCAAAGACAACAATATTTCAGCTTAGGAGTCAACTTTTATTGGAGAGGTGTGGTAGTATATATTGTTGTTCTCTAAAAGATATAGAAAAAGAGAGATGAGGAAGGATATGAAATGAAAGAATATGAAGAGAAAAATGTATACTTTCCCAATGATTCTGCACTTGACAGACCATTTATCATCGTACTAATTGTGTATCATTAAAAAGAAAATAAGGAACGGCGCTGATGTTAATCCATAGGATACACAATAACGACAATAGCGAGAAACAACATCACTGACAAGGACAATAACAACAACAACAACAACAGAACAAAGCACTAAAGTCTACATTAAACCCGATAAAGTAGATTAAACAAGTGAAATCTCTTTTTTTCTTTCTTTTTGTTCTCCTTTTAGGTTGTTGTTCCCATTGCTAAACTAGTCTTGCTAAACTAGTCATCACTGAGGCACAAATAGATTTTCCATCACTCACATTACTCATATACATGACCCATACACAGACAACTCCCCAAGGCTGCTTCACACACACACACAGTCACTCACATACTTGTACTATATAAAACAAGCTCTAGTCAACGCCAGAGACTTTCATTCTGCCAGTCATTCAATCAGTCAGTGAACCCATCAAGCGGCATAGTTCCCATGGGTTTCAGATATTGCGATGCTCTCATTTTGTGTCAAGTGATTGACTTTGGCTGCTGAAGCGCATTTCCAGCGATTTCATGAATGAGTGAAAAGTGACTAAATGAATGACAGAATGATTGACTGATGTACTGATGGATTGAAGTAAGTACTGTTGTTGCTGCTAACTGTATGGAACGAATGATAAATAGAAATTTGTAGAAATAATAAGGAGAAAATATAAATAATAACAATAACTGACTTGAACACATTAATGATATAGAGATATGTATATAGGCAGACATAAAAGAAATCACCATCACTTCTTTATTAGACGACAACAATAAAACCAATCAGTAGCGGATTAAAAATGATATGTGCTCCCTATAAAGGAGCAAGTCACAAAGAGAATAAAATATTGTTCTTAATGGTCACTTATGTTGCTTGATTTTACGAAAACATCACAAAACTTTCTTTTCCTATAATTTCTTCATTCTTCTCATTCTTATTCAGATAATTTTGGATTTTGGTTTTTATCATCACAACATTATGTACCATCAACATCATCATAGTGGTGAAAAACAGACGATTTGAAACAATATGTACAATGTAGTACATACATACATATGTATTTGTCTTAATTGAGTTAACTTTTTGCATTCTCTATATTTCCTGCTGATTAATACAAAAATTATCTGAAGATATCTATTACTGGATAGAGGAAAGTCATGAACTTTGTGCTTAATTAATATTGATTTTCTTTAGGAAGTGGTGTTGTTGTTGGATGATGAAGGGGATTCATTATTTACTTCGACTTTTTTATACACCATAATTGTTTGCCAATCCCAAGTTTAACTAAAACCATGATGAATTCTTGATTAAATTTATTTATTTACTTTTTTGGACAAACTCAAATTTGTTCGACCAATTTTAAGCAAAAAAACTTAGATTAATCTACACATCAGTGATTTTAATTTTCATAATATGGAAAAATCTTTATTCTAATATTCGCATCACGACAAAAAAAAACAAAATACAAATAAAACCATGTACAAACAACCATGTAATCTCAAAAAATTATTGGCCAAGTCCAATTGCTTTTCTTTAGGTTCTAAACGTTAGAACGAGATAATTTATTTACAACTCGCAAGATGTATACAAAATGTTAAGTTGATATTATGGATTTAGTCTTTTTAAATCTCTTTTATGTCAAATGCATGTCTTAATTTTGAACGTTACACTTATACAGAATAGGAGACTTCTGTTTAGAAGAAGTTTTACATTCCTTTTTATTTTTATTTGTTAAACATTGCTTACACAAGATTACGTAAGTATTCTTCGCTTTATGCCATGTATTTTACATGTATGTATGCATTTTTTTTTTCTAATTCAATCTATTCTTTATTTCATTAAAGGCCAGCATTACTTATGTACAAAAGATATAAAAGTATCTGCATTTCATATTCATAAAAATACATGTTTCCTGCTTTCTACCTTTGTTTTTCCTTTGATTTACCCTAATAAAAACGATGCACATTAAATCCCAAACTTAATATACTAAATACAAAAGTCAGAGCTATAAAAAAATTAAATGTGTTTTTATTTTGCTGATTTTTTTTTTTTTTTGTAAGTAAAAGAAAGAATATCTTTTATTGTCAGACCAGGTTGATGTGTCTGAATGGAACAAGACAACTTATATGTACGCGTACATAATTTTCTGTATGTTTGCTCATCAGTTCGTGCAACACAATGTGCCACAAATCGACTGATGCAAAACAATTTCAAAATTTATAAGATACAAATATTTAATGAAATTATTATGCAGCTTACACAGCAACAAAGCCAAGTATTGTACTACCAATAACAATAATACTACAGGGTCCTTTCCTGACTGTCTACCTGCCTACAATAATATTCACGCCGTCGTAAGTAGTAGCATAACAAAATGCAATTGTTGCATTATTAATTTATACTATGCGCAATTGTTGTCTGTTGGTTCTCTACTACAACAAGGGATCAGGAATGCAGGGATACAATCTTACCCAGACAAAGAGACGCTTCTATAGGCCTTTGGACATGTACATGGTACATGAGTAGCGTAAAGCAACGCAGAGATAAAACCATGCCAGCAACAAAAAAAAAAAAAAAAAAAACAAATTACAAAAAATCAAAAAGAAGGGAAAGAAAGTTGTATATTATGGCTGACACAGTATCACCAACAGATATTCAAAAGCGACATGTATCCAACTTGTGCTAACAGAATACAATAAAAACATTTGCCAACATCAACAAAAATAATACTACATACAAGTTTGTGTATGTGTAATACGAAAGAAGGTAGAGGAAAGCGAAACAACGATTGAAAACAGTTATGATTGGAGTGGAATGGAATGGAATATAAAACAACAATAACAGCATTCATAGGATGGTATAAGCCACTGAATGTGGCATAAAAACAAACACAAATCCACTCATACAGATACACAGATATACACATACATACAAATACAAAGTAAAATCGTCGCGCCACTAAAGATACTAAGTAGTACGAGAACAATGTGCCAACAACAGCAGTAGCAGCCACAGCAGAAACGCAATAGTAGCATTAGCAGCCGGATTGGTACCATCCGTAATAACCACAGTTAGTTCCACTGCGTCCCAGACGCATCGGGGTTGGTTTTATTGTAAATCACCCTCAGTCAAAAGCATTTGTTCAACAACACATTTTCCCAACAAGATTTCAGTTTTTGGTTTCTAGTTTCTTTTCTTTTCGTTTCATGATTTTTTGTAATTTATATTGATCGATATTCACACATTATCATGTACACCAACATAAGGATTTATAGTGTTTGAAATATTGCTTTAACTTTTACAAGCATCATCAGGTTTATCTAAATATGTATGTATCTTTAGTAAAAAAGTTTATTACTGTTCAAAATTAAATACTTCCTATATTAAGAAAATATCATTAACTACCAAAAAACCATTTCTTTGTTTTGGCAAAATCTTACTTTTTTCATTAAAGTGAAATAACTTCTTTATGAAACGAATATGAATTAGTATGTTATGGCCTTTTTTCCTCCAAATAGATTCAATGATATGCACAATTTTTCTAACCATGGTACAATATTATTTTATTATATTCTATGGTAAATATAGTAATAGATACTATGTTTTAGTCAGAATTTATCTGATCGAAAATATATCCTTAGAACCTTCATTCGAAAATGGGTCTAAAAATAACGCTTTATAATAAATTTTCAATATTAATCCAAAATAAAATTATATTATATAATAAATATTTTATTATTCCATTTTTCCATTGCTCGATTAATCCAGTTATCTGCAGGTTTGCAGCATTCATGTACAAGTATATCTTTTGGCTACAATAATAACAAAACACCAACTTACCGCATTATTTCAGCCTCTGGCACGCACTTCAAAGCGAAGCCCGTCAAAAGGGTGTGACGTTGGTTGCATTCATCGAATTTCGCAGACAATGCGGGTTACCTACCCATTTATATACACAAATACATATTTGAAAATAGTTGAAGACCCTCCAATTTCGAATACGTTGTTGTTTGATTTTCACCAAGTAAAGCAAATTGGTTACGGGACAATGAAATGTGGTCAGGCGGCCAATAGTCAGGGAATTGAAAGTCACGTAGATTGTGATAGAGGAATACACAACTAAATTGTGGTTTAAGAGATGTAGACACGGACACATAAACAAAGCAATGTATAGAATATATGTTCCAGGATATAATCCAATATATATGTATATGTTCTGTGGCTATAGATGCTTTTGTTCGTTGCGTTTCGAAATAATTGTTATTGTTACTACCTCCTCATGATTCTTCCACCCACTCAAAATTATCGCCTGTCTGCCTGCCTCTACCAAAAAGCGGTAATGTGATTAACATTCGCAAAGCTCCCTAATGGCCACATTGACTACTTAACTAGTTCCAGCTGCTGGGCACCAAAGCCATCAATATGCTTATGGCACTTTGGCATACTGCATTCATATGTCGAGTGTGTTTGGGTGTTCTGGTTCACATTGGCCGCTGACCAAGCAAGCAATAAGCAAAGTTATTAAACTTAAATATGAGCATTGATTGGCATTTGCGGCCTGCAAACATCGACACAGAACTCTTTCTATTTTTCCTAGATTCCCAGATCCTACAAGTAATGCTTGGTCCACTCCGACGTGTTCACATTAAAAATGATTGCCCTCATTTTGCAGGAATCGCTTAAATGTTTATAATTGCAAATTAAAAATTGCTTATTAAAGAAACGAAGATTCTAATTATTTCTCTTTGGAAATTAACACAGATTGTCGGAAATAAATTTTAATGAATGCTCGTAATTGGTTATTCTCAGTGGATCCCAATGGAACTTGAGTGTGAACATTTGATTGAAGATATTTACCTGAAATGGAACAAAAAAAGATATATTTAATTTTTTTTTATTATTTTCTTAAACTACATTTACTTTTAAACTATCTGTTATAGACTTAAGTAGATTAACTTTTACCAACTAACATAACCAATTTTGTTTAATTTAACCGAAAATACTTTTAAGATTATATTTCTTTCTTAAACATAATCGCTTTATTAGCTCCAGCAATCTATACCAATGCCATTAAAGCAAGTGAAACTTAATTTGCGTTGCACAACGCCCTCAAGTATGCAATATAAAATTTTCTAAACATTTTTCCCTTCACATTCTGAACGTGCATCAATTTTTTTTTTTTTTTTCTCCCTCAAGTCAATCTTTTACTCGCAAAAGCTAAACGCAACGTTTACAGATTTTGAAAGACTACAAAAACTACAACAAATTTGTTTCTGAGAACAGAAAAAGTGGTGTAAGGAAAAGTATCTGGAATTATTGAGGTTAAAAAATAGGAAGTAAGATGCACATCTCTTGCCACTTAACACGTTCATTTCTGCCATGTATTTTTCTTTTCTTTTTAGCATGTACAGCTTAAAGATATTTGTATTTATCTATTTTGGCTGCGCAGTTACTTTTTGCTGCTGATTTGGCATTTTTTTTGGGGGATTCAACTTTGCCATGTGAGTTATTTTTTTGTTTTGTTTTCATTTTTGTTTTTTTCTTTATCCTTGAATAATCAAGATGCGAGCACATACTGGAAAGGAAAACCAACGAAAAAAACACAAATACGAGAAGTTGTTGAAGCTAAAACTGAGAAGAAAACCGTTACACAAATATTGTATTAATATTAAACCTTGCACGACTATACCGAGACACCCATGAACACACATGTATGAGTATGTAGGAAAACAAGAGTAACTAAACTACTCATGATGATGTTGATGAAGAGTAATAAAAAGTTGCTGGCATCTAACGAGCACCAAAATGACAATGACAATAAAGAAAAATCAAAAGTAACAGAAACCAAATTGGATCTCTTTTTATACTATGTACTCGTACTTACTTCATGTTTCATCTTGTCTTGAGCAAATATTTCTGCTTTACCAGTCAACTACAAGTCAAGTTGCATTTTAGAATTGAGTATACGCAGCATACGCTTGTTTGACTCTAATAAGCTGCGAGTATACTACAATATTTTCTACACTTTCCTTTCCCAAATTTCAACTAGTTTTTATTTATTGGTTAAACTTGGCCAACAATTTATATTGGATATTATCAATCTTAAATCATGGCAAAAAATCAATACGAAGAACTTTTCTTACCATAAGCATCATTTTCGGTATCAATTATTTCTACGAACTCAGTAGTCACCGCCGTTTTATAGCCATCAGCCACAAAGCATTGCCAGTGGAACTTTATCATTACTTATGGCATGGTTTGGTTTCTTACTCTGGTTATTGCTCAACAAAATCACAACATCATTTATATTCAACTTGTTTTCAAAGTTGCTGCCACTTGCCACAAGTTTTTCGTTTCATTTTTTGTATTAATTTTTCCTTCTCTTCTCTTTGCTTTTCTTTTATTTATATATTAACCCAGGGTGTGGCAGAACTTGAGCTGCCATGGCATTAAGAAATGCTACAAATGTTCTGTTTGTTGTTGTTGTTTTTTTTTTTTTGTTTTTACTCTTCTTACTACTGTTGTTGGTGTTACTCAATCGAAAGTATCAAATTGCCCACAATAACACTTAAAACGACTCGCGGCGTTTTCGTCAGAGTCAGCCCATGAAGAAGTAGTCATATTACTAGTAGTATTCGCCGCAGCATCCATGTCAGCTAGAAAAGAACTTAGTAAGTCAAGAGAAATATACCACCAACTAAAGTTGATAGCTGAGTCAAGCCTGTAAAGGGGCACAGCACAACATGTGTGTGTTCTTGATAAATATTGTTAAGCATTATGCTGCCCCATACATATATTTTATAAAGTTATGTATTAGTTTTCAGGAAGTGATAAGAAAATTAATTGTTGTTAACGTTCAAAGTCACTGGGATCATATTTCTATCATTTCTATGAATACAAATTATAATAAGTATAAGTGTAAGTATTAGACTTCCAAACAAATGGAGATTTATACTTATATAAACGAGCAATAGGAAGCAAATTCGGAAAATTAAGAATGAGATAGCAGAAAATAGTAACGCAATGAAAATAGTGAATTTGTCAGAATCGATCAGGATATGTTGTATATTCTATATTATTTATTAAGCTGAATACTTTGTGAAAAAGGCCTTAATTTATTAAGCCAAAGTTGCATTTATTGTTTTTGTTTTTACAGTTCTGGAAATCATTTTAAAACAATAATTTATAATGCCACACAGTTTAATTTTGATTTATATAACATATTCTTTAACTTGATTTTCTTTGACTTAATAGGAGACCTCAACATGTTTAATGAAAGCACATACTAAACAAATCATTGAAATCTTTTATATTAAAATAATGATATGCTTTTTTTTATAGAATGGGGCCACCCCTGATGTGTGACACTTGAGACACAAATGTGATCTTCTTGTTTTCCAACAGTCAACATTGCTAGCGTGAGGCGAGTCCGGAAATGAGCAACAATAATAAAAATGTTGCAAAAAATCTTAGAATAAAAACAAAAAACAACTTAAGAAAATTCGATTTTCTGCCTCAAACTCAAATTCTGTTCACACACTGCGGCGTCCCTTTTTGTAGATAACATTTTTTTTTTTTTTTTTTTTATTTTATTTGTTAGGATATTTTGCCAAGTTCAAATTGGCTGAAGTTGGCATGACTCAAGTAGTATACAACGGCGAAATGCTTATATGATTTTCAATGTTGTCAGTGGAACTCACAACGAACCTTCGCCCCACTCTCATTACTGTTCTAGTTGTTGTTGGTGTTTTTGTTTCTGTTTCTGTCGATGTAGCAAGTATTGCCCCATTTGAAAAAAGTCAAAGACGAAGTTTTCTTTTTTGTTTTTTTTTTTTTTCTTGTTACTTGATTTCTCCTGTTTCATCGTAACAATATTTGTTGTTGCAACAAATGTTGTGCCATAATTTCCTTCGTTTCATGTTTTTTGTTTCGTTTTGTTGCAGATTTCCAATGCAGAGAACAGAACGAACAAAAATAGCAACAATTGTTTCATATTTTCCAAACTTATTGTATTTTATTTTATACGCATGACTAAGTGTATCTGAGTGTGTTTGTACATTGTAAACATTTAATATTTATTTCATGTTTTAATATTTGACACGAGCGCAGCATTTTTTCTTCAACAAAAACAACGAAAGCATATTGTTTAAAAGTCCTTTTTCCTTTTTTATTTTCTTTGCTTTTCCCTTCTCTTCTCTTATTTTATTTTTCTGATTTTTAGTTTCATTTTTGTGCTTGTTTCGTCGTTCTGTTTTTAATGTTTTTATTTATTTCTGCACTTCATTTGTTTTGCAACCATATTTTTTTTTCCTAGTCCTCTTGCCACAGTTTCCTCTTCTTCCCATATAGAATTCGTGTAAATATTTGCTGCCCTTCCCTTTCCTAGTTTCTGTTTCCGTTTTGTTGGCTTAAGTTGTCGTTATTGGTGCCACCGTATGATACGAGTACTGAAACAAAATCCTTAATAAGAAACAGCAACATTTTAACCTCAGCAAATGTTTATACAATCAAGAATTTTACTTGTTTTAGTATGTTGCATTTTATTTTTTCTATTTACGCAATGTGAATGCCATTTGTATGTATGGGTTTATGATATTTATGTGTTTGTATACATGTAATAAAAAAACGATTTTTTAGTTCACAACACTGCAACAAAATTCAATATCAAAAACCTTAACAATTGTTCTTTTAAATTAATGAAAAAACACAACTCCACATTCTTATAGCTATGATATGAGGAACTGCTATAGAGCTTGGCAAACTTTCAGGGGCCTATCCACAAAATCTGTTCAGGCGGAATTTGTGTGAACAGTGTGCAGCGTGTTCAGAACTCTTTTCTAGTTGTCCATAGTTGTTATCTTGGATATTACTGAATTCAGTAAACCGATTCTATCAATACCTTTCACAAAAACATAAAAGGACGCACGCTTTATCACGGAACTTTTGACTTGCAAACTAAACCTATCTTGCAATCCAAGTTATCTTCACATTTGATGTGAATGTGCTGTGCATTTAGCAATGCGGATTTGTTTGCTAAGTGGACAAAAATTCCAGGGCGAACTGAACAATATGATGCGATTTCTGAAAGCTGTAAAACGGGTTTAAACAGAAGCTCCAATATGTTTCTTTTTGACTGATAAAGCAGACAATTTTGATCTAATTTGTTGTTGAAATGGCATTAATATTGGACGTCCTGCATTGATACATCAGATCAAGTAAATTCTTCGTGAAATCTGGACAAGCGTATACGAAAATAAATACGCCCGCTTCTTCCATTAGAAATAGTAAAGTTGGTAGTGTGCGAAATACTCATAAATTATGCAGAAGACATTCCAGAAGTGGATCGAAGCTTCATTGAGTTAGAAAATATATATGGATATCTATACTTCAATCTTGAAAATGCAGAGCATGAGAGTTCACAGGGATTTAAATGAGTGGATCAACTCACTTTTAATACAGGTAACCTTCTTCTTCTTTCAATAAGCTTATGAGCAGAGATATGTTCTTGTGTTTGCAGCATTAATCTGATTTTTATTATAATGTTATAACACAATTTTGTACTGTACTGACATCTAAACAATTTCGTATGTTACTCACTGTCAATTAAATTGGTCGTTCAAATATCTTATCACTTCTAACATACAAACAAAAAAACAATTGTATATGTCATACATTCTACATTTTTAATGTTATTTTATAAAAACGCAGCACAAAATTATTGTGAAAACACATAGAGTTATACAATTTAAACCGGAGTTAAAAATAAAATAATAAACGAAATCAGTTCTTAGATAATCTTAACTGCACTTCAATTAACAGAAGTTGCCTTTTATTGTTACAGTAGCAAAATGCAGATTAATGACTCATTTGTCAGATTTTAAATAACCAGTTTTTATAAAAAATTTTATTTTAAAAGGTATTTAATTAAGAATATCTTTTGATTCAATATTTAGCATTTCATACCAGCACCAAGTAGCGGCCTTCACGCCACTTACTTTCAGACAACCTATCAAACAATCTACCAACCATTAGCTTTTTTTCATTACTGACCCACTTACAAGTTATCCATTCAAACAAGTCATATGAAAATAAAAAAGAAACGCATAGCTAGAAAATTTCATTAGAAAAAACTAAAATGAAAATGAAAAGGGGAAAAAACTTGATTAGCGATTTGCGCATTTGCACAAGTTTTATCCCACAAACAATAACAACAACAACAACAACAATCCAATAAACTAGCAAAGCAAGAGTGATATTTCCTAAAATATTGGACCAAAGATATGTACACGAGGAGTGTCCAGGGTAGATGAAGGAATGAAAAGTTTTTACGTTTTGCCATTTTGTGTGTGCAATACAAAAACAAAATAAATTTTACACTCAACTCGGCAAACTTTTTTGCTAAAGGCAACGCGAGCCAAGGCATGCCAAGCCAACCCAACCGATTTTTCACTTTGCAACACCAACAACTTGAACGTCATGGAATGTGCAACATGCAACGATTTGCTATAGCAATGTTATCAGTGGCAAATTAATCTAACCGAATACAAACTCAACTTCACACTCGAACTTTCGATTCAGCGCGTGGCCCCAGGAGAAAGGTCAGGAAGTTAGATCAAAATGGAGTAGAATAGGCCAGTGCAAGTAGACTGCACCCAAGAACTTTTGCGTACATCCATCATGACAGCGATGGCGATTTAAGCCCAAAATGGACCAAAAACCTGAAATCAGTCCGAGTCATCCTAGTTGTTCTCGTTGTCGCCAACGTAGCAGTAATTCCCAATGTCTCCGTCCACTTATCCATTTTATGTTGCTCTGAGCAGCCCAAGTAATTTTCTGCCTCACCACACCCCACTACTCCTGATGGTTCTGATCATGGCAATGCTGCCGTCGCTTCTACGAGTTTATATTCCCAGCCAAGCTGCTCAAGCTTCCTATTTTATCCTGTTGCAATTCCCCAAGTTAAGCAAGTGAATGAACAAACAAAAAGGAAGACAACTTAGAAAAGAAGGTTGGAAGGAAAGAGTAGTATTGAGGTAGGTAGACTATCCACAACTTCTAACTTAACTTTGCATTTGCAATTTGTCTTTGATAAAACTTTTCCTTTTTTCTTAGTGCTCCATGTATGTGAGAAAGAGTTATTGCCACTCTTCATATATGTACGAGTATATAGTATTTGTATGTAGGTATATATTGTGTACCTGACATGACTTTCAACCTGATGCCAGTTGCCGCTGCTTACTTCTCTTCATCATGCGGAAGCGCGCGAGCGAGTTACCTTCTAATGAAATTCTAAACGAAACACAAAACTCACTTAGCCGACTTTGCCCTCTTGCTACATTCTCCTTATGTACCTACGAAAGCAGCGAATTTTGTATTAGGATGAACAGCAGATGCTGTTGCTCTTTCTGTTGATGCTGCTGATTCCAGGAACACGAGAGATTTGCATTATTCTTTCTACCATTCTTCCATTTATTCGGTCGCTCAGTTTGCATGTTGTTCGCTTTGCCACGCAAAACTTTTCCCAGGAAAAGTTTTTAATTTTTTGTATTTTTTATTTTTGTATGTGCGAAAATGTTTAGTTTGAGAAAGTGCAACCATCGCACAATCCAAATGTCCATTGAGTCAGAGAACTCCTGGCTCCAGCTCTATCTATCTGTCTATCTGCCTGTATATTGGTGTCTTTCTCCGTGAGATTTTTCATTCATTCTGAGTGCACATTCGGTTGTTGGTTTAACTCTCTTCCTTCTTTTCACTCTATTTATATTGTTTTTTTTTTTAACATTGCTGTACACGCATTGAGGTTCAAAGGTGTTGGTTTCTGATGCGGAATTGGTTTTTGCCACCGAGTTGCCTCTGATGTGTTGGTCTTTGCTCGTAATTTAATACCCTGGCGAATTTAAGTGACCCCTAATCACTTGAAAGTTAAATCTGTAGCAGTCACCAGGGAGTGTTTTCTATTTTTGACTTTCCCAAACGCCTTTGTTGTTGCTTTTGTCGAACGTGCTGTACTCAGACTCTTTCTCCGTAAAGTATCTCACAAACTTATTCAGATTAAGAATTTTAATTCATTTAAGAGCAAAGTGCTGCTTCTAGTTTCATTATGATTATATATATATATATATATTTTTTTTTTTGTGTTTTGGGTTATTTGCATTGGAAGATCCCCAAGTCTGGAAATTTAAAATTTTTTAAGATAACATAATACATTCAAAGAGTAGATGAATCGGGCCTATAAGTCCATAGTAGGAAAACGAATGTGTAAAATATATTTTATTGACTGCTTCAGGACACTTCTGACTACTATAAAAATAAGCTCCCTTTTAAATCAAAAATAAATGTGTACAATGTTTTGAAATACGAACATTTTTGATTTTCTTTGCAGTCATAAAATAGAATTAAACCAAGATCATTTTCGTATGATTATTTTTGAACTTTCAAGGTACTTTATCTCAACAAGAGTTCATCGATGAACTTAATTCAATTTATAACGATGAAGCACCATCGAAAACCACAATTTTTAGAATTAATTCGTGTCCGCCGTTCGCTCACCTGATGACTTTCGTGAATTTTGTCCAAATACAGATGTTTTGTGAGAAACAATCGAAGGTTTGCGAGAACTATTCTTACAAGGTGGTTATAGGACATATGACTGAGATTAAGGGCGTACACTCAATATTGTTTGCATATTCGACCATCAAGAAGATTTATTCCCGCTGAACACTGCATATTTTGACGATCGCTCAAAGGGAGGCATGAGTCGATTGGTGCATCAAAAGACGTTTATAAAAGCGTAGTGTAGGATACAAACATTTAAAATTTAACACAGATGTATTTCATGCTAACAATTTTACATTACTTATAATTAATAGTTATGAGACTACTTTGGTCAGGACAAGGCTTTGATAGACATAGCTGTATCCCAAAGTGAATTATAAGTAGACATTTCAAAACATAAGCTCACTTTGGTATTAAGTAAATAAATACAATATTATTTATGGAAGACGTTCTGTCTTCTTAGCAAAATATAAAAGTTTTCCGTTAAAATATTCTTAAAACAACCTAATAAACTGCATAATAATCACTATTGCAGCGACGGATATTTATCGATTGGAACTAGTTCACCCGAGGAAGTCTATTTTTTGAAAATTTCTCAATGCAGGTATATATTTTTATTAATAAAGGAATAAATGTTTCATTCAAAATGCAGAAACTTTGTTAAAACATCTCGATAAGATAATTCTTGCCTATAAAATTAACCATAACCAATTGTACGCGAATTTCCTTTATATTTTTTAATTCTATGTAATCTTTTTCGTTTACCTTTGTGTGTTGCACTTCAGGTTAAGTCTCCGAATCTAATATCATTAAATTATTTGTTATAATTATAAAAATATAAATATGGTGCATACTTTTGGGCGATTCTATTTTGTTAAGCTTTTTTAAATGTAGTCCAAATTTTTGTAAATATAATAACCTCTCGTTTTTCAGCTGATGTTACAATTAAATATAAAAAATATTAGTGCGGTTTATCGGTTTAAGTTCAACTTTCTGTTTTCCTTTTTTCTTATCTCTTTTATTCTATTGTATTTCATTGTGTTTTTGTAAACAGAATACAGAACAACTTTTTGATAAGTTCCCAAACTAATTGTTCAAGCTCTTTTACTATTTCATCAGCAATAAATTTTCAAACATTTTCAAAATTTAAACTTCAGCTAAAAACAGAATTGTAAAATTTGTTCTAAAATAAAAAATTGTATTTTCGTAAAAAAAAAAAAAAATAACATCAAAAAATCAGCAAAAACATCCATGGAACATGTTTTAAAACTTACACTGATGTTTCATGTTTTTTGTTTTTGGGGTGGGGACTAATAAGGCCAATAACAAGGATGACAATAACAAGGATGCAAACTAAAGCACAAAAAGTATGAAAAATGCACTCAAACACATGAAAACGATGATAAGAGAGAAAGCGCTGGTGACAAGAGAATAAAATACGCTGAACGAGGACATCCTCAGCGAAGTGTTCATTTTACTTTCGTATCCTTTTCACATTTTCCATTTGCAATTTTGGTTTGAACATAAAAACTATTTACGCTTTTTAGTTGATATTTGTGTAATGCTGTTAGTTGCATTCAGAACAACAAGGATATATGTCTGAGTACTTGTTTTTACAGTTGTCAGAGAATAGCAAATTTTGAGTTTCATTTCCATTTAGCACAAACATCACAAACATATCGAGTAAGAGAACAAGGGACAAATTAACAAGGAAAGGTTGAGTGTTAGATGGCTGAAAAGCTGATCCACATACATATCCTTTTGTAAATACCCGTATCTCGCACATAACCACATTGAATAACATTGATTATTTGTTTTAAAACATTGTTCCATATAGTAACGTCTGTGAATGTGTGTATCTGTTTAATGATGACCGCCGGTTAAAGGGTCACCCAAGTGAAAATGGTCATGCAAGCATTTCAAGCGTGTACGCGATGCAGACGCGTCAACCATTAACAGGAAGTCATTGGTACGGGAGATGAATGACCGAACTGAAAATAATATAAATAGTAAACACAACAAGCACTCACTTATGTTGTATCCTCTTTCACGCATCTATGCCGGTAGAAACGTGTGCAAGGACATCGCTTGGTTTGTAATGTGTGTTTCTTTTTAATGCTGTTAAGCGATTCTTGTAACAAGCATATCTCAAGCGACTCAACTAGTCTTTACTTTACCTTTGTAAGTCTGATTGTTCATTTATCTGTCTGTCTATTTGTATGTCAGTGTTTGTTTACCTCCCTTAATGTGAGTGCATCGTAGGTGTCCTTAAATATCTTTTTATGCTTTTCCGGTTTGCTTCTTCAGCTTCAGCTTCTCAACTAGATGACACATGTTGCGTAAGTCATTCTCAGGTTTTCTTTCAATCTTCTCTTCATATCATAGTCTTTTTTACATCGAGTCTAAAAAAACGGTAATTAAGTTTCCGCGAATAATGAGTAACATACTAAATATATTGAATCATTCACACAGATGGAAGAAAGTGAAGTATAAATGCATGTATATACAATATTTTCTTGATCAGCCTGAAGTGACAAAACAAACTTCCAAGTGATTAAGGGTATTCCAAAGTCGAGTCCACCAGACCAAAGCTTACTAACTTTTTGTTATGTGTTTTTTTGTCAACTGACCATAAATTCAATACGAAATGGCTATGTTTGTTGTGAAATACCATAAAGGATAGTAGAAGTGAAGAAGAATGACAAAAGATAACAAGTGTACTCGTATGTGAGAGTTAGAAACAACACATGAAGCATATAAAACATAATAACCCATATCTCGAGGGCGTTCATAACTCGTTATTATTGATGGCTCTACTTAAATACACCAACCAAATTTAAGAGATTCTTATATGCATGTACATACTCGTATAGTACCATATGTATTTGTGTTTGTTTTATAGTTTATTTCTATTGAGATAATGGGGAAAATATGGTAGATGTCGGTGGAAGAACTTTGGTTGAAATTATAATTAGTTTTGTAGCTTGCTATTTACTGATATCTTTCTTTTAACAATTTAAAATATTTCTTTATTTTTTGCGACACGTTAACTAAGAATAAGTAGGATAACATACAGCATTCAGTAAATTGGAAACGCTGCTAAATCCCAATGAAAGAGAGTACAAGTCTTGCAGAAGAAGACATTTTGCCTAATGTTAGGATGCCTATGGTATGTTAGAAACTAAACCCTACATAGAACATGGCGGTAGTTGAGGAGGATCAGATCGCATTTTATACCAGCCGATTTAAAGACCGTCTATTGGCAATGAACAATCCCATATAACAGACAACGTATTAGGCTTACAAGGCTTCTGCCCGCTCTCCCCAGGCCTTGATTCACTAAATTGACACTTTCATTCTTTTTAAAAAATATTTAACTTAATGTAAAGTCCTGGCGATACTTTTACGAAGAAAATAAACGCATTTTACAGCATAATAAGCCCTGATTGATGCTTAACAAATTTAAAAGCAAAATATAATTTAAGAAAATACACACAAAAAAATACTCCGAAAGCTTGTTTTTTTTTTTTTTTTTTTTTGTTTAACTTGATTTTTTCCCCCACAATATTGACCAACACTGCACTACTGTTTTGTCCTGCCTTTGTTTAAACGTTTTAACTTTTTTTTTTCTCTTTTCCAAACAAATTAATGAAAAACATGTGTTGGTTGTTGTGAGTTGCTTGTCTGTTTTCAGTTTTTCCTTTTCATTCCTTTTGTTTTTTGTCTTTCCATCTCCTATGATTTTTCCTTGTCAATACCTACACATTTGTGCTTTTTACTGATTGCTTTTCCCGTTAACAAAATATACGAAAATAGAAAAACAAAGAAAAAAATATGCTTTACGGCAACTTGACTTTCGTAGAAACTGAGAAAGAAAAAACAAATGGAAGCAAAAGTCATTGAACGCCACAAAGAAGAAAAAAAAGAAAAAGATAAAAACCAAAAAACAAGAATGTAGTATTGTTGTTAGAATGAAAGACGTGTAAAGCAAAATAGCCAAAAGGACAGCTGACAAATATTAGTTTCTTGTTAGCAGCAGTAGCTCGTATCCTTGTGCAAAGGACAAATATTGTTGTATGAGTGAGTATCTGCGTAAATAAGTTAGTTTGTACATACAATATTTTGACCAAGCTGTTGCCAAACAAAATATCTCTGCCTGTCTTCTGTCTATCTGTCTTACTAGCAGTGCTCACTCTTATCCAATACTCGCGATAAACTTTTATTTGCTACAGTTTGTCTTATATCTTCATTTTTCATTCATATTTGGATAAGAGGGTATATTAAGTTTATTGAAATGTATGTACACCCAGAAGAATGGATAATTTATGTATAATCCATAAAGGAAGTAAGTAAGACCCTACAGATTGTAACTACTTACATATTCTTGATCAGCGTGACCTAACAAATCGATCATGTTCTCAAAATAAAAGTAGAATCTGAGAATTCGACCACTGATAGATACAGATACAATATAACCATCGATCAAGTGAAAATATAGAACATAGACTAACTTTAATGTATCATACAAATGGATTAATCTTAATATCACCAGAAACTTCTTCAGTAAGGTTTAGATTTTTACTTTATAACTCATGTTTTCACATATAAAAGTCTATAAAAAGAAATGATACAATTATGTATAGAAGGTTTTTATTAATTTGTAAGTCGTTTGTCATAAAAAAAAAAAAAAATGCATACTTTTACTCTATCAATTTTAACAACAAACTTAGCTTGCCTTTGTTATGACCACGACTTGTTTCCTTCTTGATTCTTTCTCTGAGCCATTGTACTTTTAATCAACTTGTTTGGACATGTCCAACATTGATAATTTTCTCCTTCTCTTGTAGTTGTCGATTTTTTTTTATCTTTGGATGGAGTTTCACATTGTTTTGTTTTTCTTTTTAACTGACTAAATGTGTTTGAGATGTTTTTTTTTTACTCGTAATTATTTTCTTTGTATACTAATGGATAAAGTTACCACAAAGAAATAACTTTCTTTTGAAAGAAGAGACAATTATCCTCATTTTTCTCAACACATAGGATCCATCAAAATCCTAAATCTTAAAAGGAAATATCTTAATAATTGACAAAATAATGAAATTCATCTGTTGTACTACACAGAAAAGATGTATACATATATGTATATACTATATATATTGTCAAGATCCTTCCTCTTCTTCAGTCTTCTAACAGAAATAATAAAATTTTACAATAATCAAAAAAAAAAAACGTTTAAAAATTCAAAAGCTAAACTGACAATAGAAATTCTCTAATGATTGTCTTCTATTTCTGAATGAATGAGTGTGTTTTCCTCATTGTTTTTGTTAGTTTCGTCATCTTATTAAAATTCTCGGCACAAACAAAATTCTCTTTTCTAGCAATACTAGTATAATAGACAAAAATAATAATACTCTTCTGTGTATAGTATATGTGTATGTGTATGTCAGTCCACTGCCACAGCCCACAGCGCAAGAGACAAGTTTGTTTCAAAAGTGACTCACTCACATACGCGAGTAATCATCATTATCTTTGCATCCTTACGGCATATGAAAAACGATAATAATTGTTGTGTATATTTTTTTGAAAGTGTTTGAAAGGGAATGAAAACCAAACAGAAAATTTTGTTTAAAATTCGTGTGCGCAAATATCCCAAGTGTAAAAAAGTCGGCGCTGCAAAAAGCTGAAGGAAGAGCCCAGCCAAGACCAACTCGCCGACAAACCCCACAAAGATGCAAGGATCTGAAGTGTGCAAGCATCAATGGGCTCACAATGAGTATGAGAAGGCAAAAGGGATGTGCGCGTGTTAAGCATATTTAGTTCATTTATTTCAAATTAGATTTTTGAGCGACAAGAACCAGTGAAACATCTACAAAAAATAAAAGAGGTAGAGTGTTAGAGAGTTCGTATGAGAAGGATGTCCTTCAGGAGCCTTTTATTGTGTATGTGTGTTTGTAGTTATGTATATACAATATATACTTACATATGTAATTTTAAGGCATGAATGAAAGAGGGTTGCTTGCCATTCTGGCACTATGCCCAACTCGTTGGCACTGGTTCTGGCTCTGGCAAAGTATGATAAGCGCGCAAGGAACTTTGTAAATTGCGGACCCATGCAATGTTGTTGATTTTAAGTATGCATACATTACTGGGAGTTACCAGTCAGTCACTCACTCAGACTCTCTGTATTTCCCGTTTTTCCTTATTTATTTTTTGGCATATCCTGTCTATTTTTTCATTTACTGATTAAACTAACCACTGTTCGAGTTATGTATTTTTCGGTCTGAAGGATCTTAAGTTGCAAAAAGGGTTAAAATAATATTGCCTTAAATAAAGTAGATACTTTTATTTGATGTTGTGTCATACTGAGTTCTGTTTGATTATTCTAATTGTGGGCTGGAAAAGTCTGTCAGAATTATTTAAATATATAAATTTTGTAGGTGGAATGATTCTGTTTTATGATCATTGACCTTGTATGTTGAGGGTATGTTGAGATTATCACTTAAATTTATATCAAGTGAGAAAGTTTAAAACTAACAAACAAATTTTACACTAGTCTACCTACACATTTGAGAAGCACTTTATCAATTAATTTGTCAAGTACTAGTACTTCTACACCTAAAATTTTCTTATCATAATTTGTGTCAACATTTGATATCTTTATAAATTTTAAACAATTTAATTTAATATATTGATGAAAACAAAATGTTTAGCCTAACGTAGAATAAATCCTTTTAAGTATGATCAAAGAACACACGCACTCGGGTTGAATATTGAGAAAAAGAATACAAATATTTTCGCAAATGGAAAAAAAAACAAAAAGATGTAAAAGGGAAAAGCGGTTGCAGCAGAGACCCAGTTGGTCATCAATTATAATTTCATTATTATTATTATTTTTTTTTTTTCCTTTTTGCGTAAATCTTTTTCTACTTTTGGTACATTTCACACATTAAAAATATAAGACTGGAACATATTGTTGAAGTACAATAGTACAAGCAAATGAAAAAGAAAATATACAAAAGGCAGAAAAGGAAAAGGGAATCAAAATGTGATGGTGGTTGCTATTTTTTCCTTTCTTTTTAATGTTTTTTGATATTTCGTTTGTGTAATAAATGAAGGATTTATATTTTTCTTAATAAAAATAATGAAGAAATAAATGAAATTGAAAATCATTGCAAATATTTTTCCTTTGTTATTTCTATTAAATCGAAATTGAATTTTACACAAGAAAAACAAAAATTGTATTTGAATATAGAGAAAATTCATTCCATTTTGACAAGGGTTTAGGTCTATTTAGTTTTTCAGAATTAAGTTGAATTCACTGCTCTCAGTGCCGATGTCAACTATAAGTTACTATAAATTGAATGCATCACAAAATCACAAACAAATCAACGATTCTAAATTGCTAAGTTGCTACTATAAAAATTATTTTATTTATTTATCACATCACAGATGTCAAACCGCACTAGATATTAACTTTACCTAATGCTTTTGTTAAAACCGCAAATCTCAGTTAACCAATAAATTCAAAATACTAAGGAAACCCGCACATGTTTCTACTCATATTGATTATACTTCAATCGACACATATTTTTTTGTTCCAATAACTAAAAACTTTCTGCAAAAATAACATTAAATAATAAATAATCTACACCGTATGTATTTTATTTGTTCTCTCCCTGGTGGGTTCTATACGCAATGTGTTTGTGTATACTTCCAACCATATGCGTCACATCTTTACTCTTGGCCTCTACTGAAATGTCTCTATTATAATCAATTCCCCCACTTGACATTTTCACCATAGTAATTTTTACATCAGATAAGTAAAAAGACTGAAAAAACTTTAGAATCGACAATTTATTTTCTAAAAATACTCCTTTAAAATGAAGAAAGCTACACACACAATTGCAAAAAATATATTGAAAATATGCAGATATTGTAACTAATTCAATATGGAGAAAATATCAATATAATTTTTTTAATTCAATTTCGTTTTTTTTGTCGGAAATTGAAATATTTTAATGCAAGTTGGCATTTGTTGAAACAAAAACAAAAAAAACGAGAGAAAAAAAGGATAAATTTGTAAGTAACAAGGGCAATAAAGAAAGGCTAGTCAGCTTTTGGTGCGGCAACCAAAAGGACCTTCATGACTTGTAGATACAATACCTTCATATAGGATAATACTTTTACTCTGGAAAAGAGTTAGAAGTGGGGAAAGATAGCAGTGAGCCACATGAATTTGTGATTTACCATTGGTTTTTAGCTTTTGCACAATAGAAGGAAACAACGATGGGATGACGAAGGAAACTTTTGCGTCATCATGCAAGAGAACTCAACTAAATAAATTTTGTGCAAACGATTTATCATGAGGTTGATTACGAAAATGCAGACTTGACATACACACAATACATATAGAAATACAATATATATATATATATGTATATAGTTTGTATGTGTGTGCATAAAGTAATGTTTTATTATAATAAGAGAATGGAATGGTATTCGCCCCTTTGCCATTATGCTGGCATCGAATCCAGTTCGGTCTCGACTTTTGCATTGATTTTCAGTTCGCTACACATTTCTCGATATCCAAAGTATTGTAGTTGTTGTTGTTGCGGTTGTTTAATGGATTGTTGCCAGTCATTGTACACAGACTAAGTGACCGATGGTTCATTGGATCGTTCAAATGAAAGCTCAGCACGGATTAAAAGGACTCCCAGATGCAGATATGTATACCTATACACATTCAGGTTTGGGTCTAAATTAAGCTACGCAAACGAGTTCAATCATCGAGGTTACATTGAATTAACATAAATTGTGGTTTTAATGACTCAAAAAGCATTTGTTCAATGCTCAACTCAACTTAATTCTACTCAGCTCAACTCAATTCGATTCGATTTGCCATACGATTTTAGATTGTTTTGGTTATCACACAAATAAACACACACAAAAAGGGATAATTACAAATGCCAGTGTAGCCATATAAAGATACATATATATGTTACTTATATTTCAACTGTTGTTGTTGTTGTTGAAATTTTCATGTTTGACATTTGGTTTATGTCATTCTTCAATGCAGTTGATATCATCATTATTACGAATATCATAACCAGCATCATCATCATTATCATCTTACCTGCAAAGAGAAAGACAGAAAATTTTTAGTCAAAATTTCAATGTAGAAGGGGATTTTCATTTGAAATTAATCATACATAATTTAAATTAAATAGCGTTTGCATCTTTGGTTACTTAGTAATCTATTCTTGTATTGTAAATATTATCTGCATATTATCATGATTTTATGAAATTCAATTAACTCACTTCTCACTCAACCATTTATTCATTTATTAGTTAACAACTCATTTTAGTTGAAGTGCTGCTTCTACAATTGAGTTATTGAAAACTAATGAACTTCTTTTAAATATGATGTATCTACTTGTCCATATAATGTAGGTATATCTTCTTAGTTAGTACATAAAGGCGATTAAGTCAAGTAAGACAATTCAATATTGACTATACACGGAAAAATGTCCAGACAATAAACTTTGATTTCCCATCTTTAATGAACATTTAACATAACAGTAGTATAAAAAGATTTATCACTTTGCAGTGAGAAGATATGACATCACGGTTTCGTTGTAAAACTAAAAGACCTGCGGTACATAAGAATTTATTGTTCAGATAAGAAGTATCGGTGCTATTAAGGATATTTATTTTCCATTGTAAATGTTATTGAGGGATCCAATAGAGAACTATTACGTATTTTTACGTATACATCATAGTGAATATTATCTCCCTTATAAATCGGCCTAAAAAACTGTTGATAGAAGTCTTTTTTTTTTCCCTTGAGAAGTAGGTCTCCAGTAGTAGATTTCGCAGTGCAGCAAAAGTTTTTTTAATGCGGTTTCTCGCTTGCTGAAAATATCTGGTTTTTGTTTTGACTTGGCAGCATTGGTAGCAGACCGATTGGCAGTCTGTTTTCAAAAATTGCTTGCAAAAGGAAAAATCAATAAAACTTAATAAAAACCTCATAAAAAGTTTCATCAATTAACATAATTTGTTTCATACTTCATCCTTCTATACTCAACAAAAGTGAAGAATGGAGAGATAAATTAAGAGAACAATTAAAAGCTCTCCTTCGTTGCTTTTGTAATATTGTATAATTATCATAAAATAAATATGTACTGGTTAAAAAGTATTAAAATTACAAACGAAAATGAAGAATGAAAATAAAAAGTTGAAAAAAAATATGCAAATAAATCGCATTAGAAAGAAACTCTAAGATTCTTAAACAAAACAAAAGTTTATCCAGGAAAAATGGATAAGTAAGTATAAATATTTATTAGATTATTTCCAGATTTCAAAGAGAAAACCCAAAGTCAGATACATACTAAAAAAAACTAAACAAATGAACTTGCTTATACATAGATACGATAATTACGAGTATATTAAATTCATCTGTTTTTGGATTATTTATTATGTTATATTTATATAAAATTTTTTTGTAAAGTTTCGCTTGAATATTTTAAGAAATGCATATAAAAAGTTATTACCCCAGAAGTTCTTTTAATTATATTTATTTGTGATAAATTTGTAGACAATCAACAAATAGTGATGACAACTCTTTACATCAAAACTTTGGTAAGCCTCCAGCGAACTCAACCAATATAAAACTAAACCTAACCTAACCTATATTCTATGTGGAAGATCTAATACGTGAAGCCTTTCCAGGCGCAATGTCGTTTGCTAGCAGACCTATTGCTAAATTGTTTCTTTGGATATGCAACTTTTTGATGTACCTATTAGTTTATTCCACAATAATGCTATTTAAAATATTGGTTAATTTTCTGTGTTTACTCTTAATACAAAGTTTGAATCATTAACTTGAATAAAATGTAACACATATAGAAAATGTAATGAATACGCAATTTGAAAAACCAAATAATTTTGTTAGTTGTATGAGTACCTCCCTCTTCCGAAATATTGTATTATTAAATAACAAAAATCAAATCGATTATATTCATAATTCAGTTTACATGCTTTCACTACAAAATTTTCATTTGTTTCGTATAATACTTTTGTTGTGTGTCTTATTTTACCTTGCATGATTCCTGTTCTGAACAATCTGGTGGTATTGATAATTATCGTTATTCATGATAAACATGTTAATTGTCACATAACATATATTTCATTAAATAAATTTATTTAAAATATTTACAATACACAAATTGATTCATATGAGTTCTTATTCTTATTTAATTTATATTTTTTGAACCATAAATAGAAAATCCTCAGAATAATTTTAACAAAGGTTAAACAATTTATTGTAAATATTTATAGATGTTATAGAAAAGTATGCAATATAACTTCAAAAATATATTTTTGTCGGTGTGCCAGTATTTTGGGCGATTTGTTTTCTCGAGCTTTGATGTTCTAATTGAAGAGTGTTTGCAATGTGACAAGGAAACAGTTTCCAAGTGTGTATAATAAATATTAATTAGTTATTTATAAATATAAATAATTTTAATTTCGTTAGAAGTATTTAAAAAAAAAATTAGAATAAAACAAGCTAAAAAACGAAAAGCCACTTGCAAGGGTTATTGCGTTTGAGATGGTGAAAAAATGACTGTCATCTCTGGATGACTCTTCTTGCCAACTTGCACCAATGAGATTATTAAATCTTCTCATTAAACTAATATTTTTTAACGCAAATTTTAAACATCAGAGCTTTGTTATTAACATTAATAGTTTCTTTTTAACATATGAATATATTAAATTAAAGGTAAATTTGAATCTCCGAAAATGTGAAAACTTAAATGCGAATAGGTTGGCATATTCCGCATTGGTTGGTTTTGTTTGTTTTTGCTTTATGCAAAAGCGAGTTGTGTAAAATGCAAATTTCTACATAAAACAACTGAATTGTTGAGTTGAGTTTATAGAGGAAAACAATAAAGTGCAGTTTTTTCTACAAATCACCTTAAAAATTACAGTTTTCAAAAAGAGATTTCAGGCACAACGTGAACTGCAATTGCTTGGAATTAGGTTGGAATTGGGTTGCTTTCGGTTTCTGCCTCATGTCCGAATATATTGTAATAGCATAGATATGATTATACATAAAATAATACATTATTGTACATGGATGCAGTTGGCAAACATTGTTGTCTACAATAAACTTAAATATTTCTTACATTGTAAAACACAGTGAATGATGGAAAATAAATCAGATATTCCTACTACTTACTTCATAGCCTTATATTATCTTAACAAGTATCCATGTAAATTCATTTTATTATAAGATCTACAGCATTTATCATATCAACTGACTTTTAACATGTTGGAATATATTTTCAATTAACATTGCAAATAAATAAATAAATTACAAATATCAAAATTCAGAATTCAGATATACAACAATAAATGCAATGAATTCAATCAGCAGTAAAAATATCATCAACAACAATAAAATACTCATTATTAATTGCAAATTTTAATATCTTTGTACTTCAGATTTATATTAATTTCATAACAATTAATTGATGGCAATAGCAATATTGTAATACTAATGAATCCTTTAAAAGTATTCGTTTGATTCTATTTAATGCAATTTTCATTTTATTTGATTATATAATTTACAATTAAATATTTTATACAATATGTCGATATTTTTATAGCAGCCCATTTCAATGCATTTCATAGCCAATCAACATGTAAAGTACAATCCTGTCATCTTGTTTAAGAAGTTGATGCTCACAATGGTCAATAATGGATAATAATCCTTGGACAAATGTAAAATCAAATATCAAGGATCATCATAACAGTTTTATTACTTTAATGTTTCTCTTTAGACAATTTCAAAGGAGGTCAATGTTACCAAACGAGATCAAACCAATAATCAATTTCTTTAAAATAGAAAATAATGTGTTAATTGCATGCGATTTTTTTTTTCTTTCTTTATTTATTTATATACACGATTTCAAACAAATTGGAAGAAAATTTCCATCAAGGAGATCCTTACCATAGTACTGTGTTTATTAAATTATTATACATATAAACAAGCAATCTGTGAAATAGTAGTTACAACAAATGGTTGCCGTTACTATTTCGTTCTTTACTTTTCAGTATGATATGTACGGGTATCTATTCATACTTTCCCAATGTTTCTATCTTGTCTCTATGTACAGTTGAACGCGTGCATTGCATTACACAATTTCCCTCTATTTTCTGCTCTTCCATTTTGTTCTCATAGACGTTCGTTATTTGTTTATACAATTGTATTTCTTTTTCTTGTTTATTTGGTTTCCTTTTTATTTTATTTTGTTGATTCTAATTTTATTTCGTTCTTGTCTTTTTTTTTTTTTTGCTTTTATATTTAATGTACATAGTTGCATTTATTTGTCAATTCTTAATGCAATTTATTTGCGAAAAATTTTGTATTTTCTTTGGTTTTTCATTTGGGGATTTTCTTTTGTATTGAATTTTGAAGTTGCAGTTGTTGAGTAAGCAAAGAAGGAATTGCATTAAAGTTAACCGTAATTGAATTTTATTCTACAGTTTTTGCTGTTTTGATGTTTTTCAAGACTTTTAAAATGCATTGAGTGCTTAAACCAATTAAAATAGCATAAATATTGAAATTCATTATCTCATGAAATAAAATCAATATTCATATACAAAAGACTAATCTATCCGTCCGCATTTTCTGAAAAAGAAAACAAAATCAACTGCAAAAAATCGTGGGATGCAAAGAACCACTGAATACAATAATTAGCCACAAAGTGTATAAAACTTGTGTATGAACAGAAATGACTTTTCCTTTCTGCGAATTGAAAAGAAACATAATAAAAGAAAGAGGAAAGACAAATAAGGCAAAATAAAACACAGGACAACAAACGATGATGAGATAATGTTTGCAACCAACACAGAATCATCATAAACTAAAATGTTTAACAAGAGCAACCGAGGGCTATGAAGTGTAAGTGCGGGTGAGGGGCGTACGCGTAAATGTTCCGATGTTTCCATGACGCGGTTTATCGCTTTTTGCGGCAAAGTAATCTCGACAAGGCGCCATTTTTATTCTGCTAGGTTATTTGTGGGCGTTGTACCTGATAATAGGAAAGACCATAATCATAATTATAATGTCAGTGACGATGATGACGTTCTACAATTTCCTTGCCATGGCAATTTGTGTCTACTTAGATAGTAAATCCATGAGTGAATGGGCGCATTTTAATCAAAGTCACTCACTCGACTCATTCATTTTAAGCAAAGTCAGCAGAAAATAAACAACAAAAACAACCGCAGGCACAATCAGAGAAATCATGAGGGTGAAAGTTGCAGTCTATGGAGCCTTTCGGGTGCAATGTTCACAGTTGTTTCAACGATGCTTTGAGGTTTTGAGAAGGGCTTCAAGTACCTAAATGAAAATAAAAGCATAATTCGGGGAAACAAGGCAAAACTCAATGCAACAACAAAATGGGAACGCAGTCAGATAATTTTCATAAGGCGAATGATGATTTTTCTTTCCTGCATGACGGGACGTAGTTGGAGCATAATATATTCACTAATTATGCGCATTTAATTTTCCAGAAAGTAAAAAAAAAGAAAGCGGAGAAAGCATCCAAAGGAGAATAAACGACGAGAGAATTTAATGTGCCACCATAATTGCTTAAATAATGCAGCTTCATTTGCACAGATAACTTTGTACTTTCCACTTCCTTTTTCTTTTGTTTCTTTCTTAGTTTTCCCACTTAGTTTCTTTTCACTTAGATTTTTACTTTCTTTCGCTGATAAACTTTGTGAAAAATGACTAAAGGCGCTCAAAGTGTCACAAAGCGTAGTTCGCTCTTGGCAAAATGACCACTGAGCGCGTTATATATATAAAAAAAAAACAAAAAATAATAAAAAACAAAAAAAAAAAAAGACAAATAAAGTAGAACCCATATTCAGAAAACCCACAACTTGCATACCCTTCTTCTCATCATGAAAAGAGCAAACAAAAATAGTGTCCAAGAAAGAAAACGGAAGTCGCCGCTTTAACTTGACAAAAAGAAAGACACAAGAGCAGACACAAAAAGTTGGCATGCCTCAGCACTTCACATTTGCCGCCATTTTGTTTGTGTTGTCTGTCAGACATTTTGTTCGTAATGTTGTAGTATTCGTTAGCATAAAAATATTATGTAGTTTTTCATTTGTGTATTTACACAGCAAGAAATTAGAAGTATTTTGTATTATAAAATAATAAACTGCTCATTTATTGGTAATTTGGCATACAGATATGGGGATCTGTAGGCAGCAGCAACATTTGTAGGACCCAAACCGTCCAAACTACAGGTGGTGGTGTCATATCTGGACCTCCATGGTATGTGAGAAACACAATGCTGTTCTTAGTGTTAGATGAAACTTTAACAGCAGCATACATAACATAAGACTTCATCATCCCACTGCCTCCCTTTATATTATCCATTATACTGACGTCGCAAAAGACTAAACCATAACGATCTAAGAATTTGATTCCAGAAAGATTAAAATATACAGGTGCACTAAGAAAAATCGAAGAAAAAATTACAAATCTCAGAACGGAAGGAATCGAGATTTATCATTTCTGCTCTAGTCCTATGAAGGCCTTAGGGCAGAGAGTCACCAATGAGTGTACAGTTTCATCCTCAGGAAAATTTGTCAGCAGTCCGGGTGTGTCATTTACTGAACATACTAAATTCCATCGGTATATTTTCATAAAGAATATCGAATTACCTCAAACAAGACAATTAAGTTATATATTTTTATTAATTTATGCAAAGGTTTGAAAACATTATTCGTTCGATTATCAATTGATCTCAATTTTTGCTGAGTTGTTGATGCACAATATCTGCACCTGCGAGTAGACTAAATAAAAAGCCTTTGGAAATATGGAACTATTTGCATGTTTAACGATGGTCACAACTCTCTATCTATCCATTCTTCAGCTCTACATAAACATTTTAGGTTTAATAATTTTAATAAACTTTCTTTTTTGCAGAGTTTGAGAAAAGATTATTGCATTATCAACTTATAAAAGGTGATTTTAGCAGTGTTGTGGGAAATATGTTATGATAGAAACAAGAATTTTTGTCCGTGTATCGAAATGAAACAGTGAAACCTGTAAAACTGGGAGTTTCTCATTTTAATTTTTTTGTATTTTACCCGAATGCTTTAAGAATTTTCAATGTCATTCTTTGTATACATACCCACACACACAAACACACAAAACGATGAATTGCACGATTTTACATACAAGTATGTTACTCCCAGCAGACAGAAGTATGTGTGCGCTTCCGGTTTCCGCTTGAAGCTATTTGCACCATTTTGAGTGAGCAAGTATGCAGAAAGTAATGCATAAAAAACAGTGGAATAAAAACGGGAACAAAGAACAGGCAATCATAAAAGGAAAGATGGGAAAGGGGAAAAAAGACAACGGCAAAATGAAAATAGCAAAGAAAACATGTCCAAGCATATAGAGCCATAAAGTATGCAATAACATTTTATTGCAACAACTCGTTTAACGAACGAGCTACAGCAGTCAGTGTCCCTTTCTACACACATGTAGATGGAAAATATATGTGCTACATATGAATGTAAAGCTTTGCATCTTTGTTTTTGTCTACTACTTTCTGCGCCAGTAAATTCAGCTAATCAAATTTATTACACTCAAAATAAAGCTACAACTAGAGAATTTATGTATTGTGCCAATGTCGAAACCAACGTCACCGCCATCTTAACCTCCCTAGTTTAAATAACAGGCACATTACATAGCCCAAATGTTCCATAGAACTAGAACACTACTTGTGCACAACAACACAAAACAATATGCATATTAAATTTAATTAGGGAACGTCGGTAAACATAAATCCTATAAACATACCAATGTTTCACCCTGTCGCTGTGCTTGACTAAAATACGTTCTAGCTATGGTTATTTCAGTTCCAATTAGAAGTTCGCCTCGAGATATTCTTGAGCCGCTGCCTTGAGAGTTTTTGTTGGCGATTCCTATTTAATTTAATAAATCACAAATTTTCAAAGAATCCCAGGCAAAATAAAAAAACAAAATGGAAACAACAACATAAAGCGAAACTCAAAAGTAGCGAAAAATACTTGACAAAAAATCATTCGTGCACGCTACTGAATGATGACTATAAACCGGAGTCCATAAGCCCACGCATAGAAAGAGTGGCAACTGGGCAATATGGAAAAGGGAAGATGGGAGAGAGCGGAAGACATTCACTTTAAGTCCAAAGCAATCCATTTTGTTGCTAATTTTGATTATTTTACTGCACACTTTGGGGATTTTCTGTTAATTACTCGCACTCTACCTTCGACCAACCACCCAATCAAACGACCTACCGCCGACCGACCAACAACTTCGTCCTAGTCTTTAGTTTATTAAAAGCCAAAATACCTTGTGGGGCACAATGAAGACGAAAGTCTATAATATTCATCTCCATCTATTCATCCAATCTAATAAGGGATTTTACACACACTCACACAAGTTGCATGAATGTGACATTAATGAGTCCTGAGCATGTTGGCTTTAGTTGGATTGCCTTTTCAAATTTTATGGCCATAAAAATCTGTGTGTCCTTAAATATTCTGAGTGTATGTATGCATGTGACTGGCAATTAAGCATGTTTTTTATATCATCAAACTCAATTTGTTCGTCTTCCATTCTTTCTATTATTTTTTGTTTTGGTTTTATTTTTCTCATTCCTTTCTAAATATCGTTGCTTTTGGCCAAAGTCAATTCGTGTACATTTAAGGGCCTTCTAGGATTCCTTCCCATCATTTACCATTTTTCTATTACGGAAATTAACTGGGCTTTTGATGAGATTAAATTTGCATTTCCTGTGACATAAGGACATGACATTTTTTTGGATTATAGTACTACTTAGATGTCTTAAAATAATGAATAGAGAATTTGTTGGGGATTTATGCCGGAATCGTCACATATAAATAAAAGGCTGCCAAATTAATTTAATTTTGCCATTTAAAATAAAACAATTTTCACTGTCAGGGAATATTTCTTTATTTGAAATAGAAATTGTAGAATTTGTTGCGATGTTTTTAAGAAATAAGTTGAAAGTATCAACTATCAGACGATATACACCGAAAGACAATTAAGTATTCGATCTGGATCTGGTTGTATCGATATCCTTATGAAGATTAATTCAAATTGTTTTTTCCACTAATATTTAAAGATCCTTCTATCATTTTAACTAAAGCATTGTGATCATGAGCCACAAAATTGATAATTTTTGGAAAGTGGAAAGCTTTTATTCTATAAAGAAGTATATGTTGTGCTGAGATGATAATCGCCGCACACTTGACACATCAACCAAATTGTAAATTTAGTTACAGTTCTTCTTTTGTTCTATTTTTTATATAATTTTTTGTTTAACAAAAGGTCATAAGATCAAAAACAAAAGTTGATCTTGATAATATTGATCGCTTTTTCAGAGTTGTCATGGATGGTACAGGGCCAAAAAGTAAGCTGATATGTGCTGGAGTTCTTCAGGGGTTTATATTAGCTCCTATACTATACAACATATACACCTAAGACTTCTCAATATCGGGAAATTGTACTACATCAATTTCTGCTGACGACTGCAATCTCGGATGATCAAGCCACCACCACTTCAAGAATCATTGGATTCTACTACTCCTTGGAAGTAAATAATGATCAAATCACTTGATATTAGATTTCTGGAAATTCATCTGGATAAAAATCTTGGCTTTGGGAAAACTCTTGACAAAATAAATTGAACTATCTGTATTCATAATCGAAGATCCAAGATCAAATATTACGCGCAAAAACAAATTTTAACATAAGAACACATCAAGTTGCAAAATGATTGTTCTGTTCAGTACTTCATATACAACTAACTTTTAAGGTTGAAGGTTTTCCCATTTTCTCTTAATTTATTAATTATTACATCAGGCAAAATTAGAACTAATATACCATATTTACACATCGGCCTCCCGCAATAACAGAGTTACAACTCAGTTTAAATTCACTCACAATTTTGCTAATTATAAAAAAAAAATATTCTTTTCTCACGCGGTATGTATGTAAGTGATTAATATGAAATAATAATTTAAATCATCATAGAACATATATTTCTGCATCATTAATTCAAAAAACGGAGATGCGATGTGTACGCAAATGTACAGTAGATAAGTAGCATTTTTCTCACTTATATCTGTAAATAGTAAAGTTAAATCACCAGCTTAAGGGAATAAAGCAAGATTGTAATTGAATATTGATTTCATTAAGTACAAAATTGTTGGAACTTTGAAATGACGCCGCCGTCCGTCTAATGATTCCGTAACTAGTTGCTGATACTAAATGATTATACTGTGTACTCGTATTTCAAGAAAATTCGAGATTTAGCATATAAGTTACAGTTGTTTTGATTGACTATACCATTGGCATCTTCAAAACAATGCACAGTGGTCGGCATCATAAATTCAGTCGTAAATCTGAAGTCCCTTTAATAATATTTGGAGGCTTTTCTTGATATACGAGTAACATTCAAACCAACGCTTTTTCTTTTTTATGTCTGATATATTTTCATTCGACAAGCCTAAGTCGGACGTTTTCATCAATGCCCAGCACTATTGTTCTGCTTTTTTTTCCTTCCAAACTTCAAATATATCTTTACGGTGAAACCTCACCTTGCCTGCAACAATTCATTTTATTTTAAAATGGCTCAAATTTGCGCACAAACTATAAATACACATATTGAAGTTTTGTTGTACATTAGAACCTGCAGTGGATCTGAAAGAATTCACTAGTTCTACTCTACTAAAGACAATCAGTTTGTGGTGAGATTTTACTAAAATTACACCCACAACAAAAACACTAAAAACAATCACAAAACAAAAGCACACATAAAATATTCTAAACAGTTGTCGTTTAAATAACTTGAGCTTTGTTTTACCATGTTCAAATAATCAATTGACACAGTGTTATTCGAAAACAAAAACACCTAGTTGACAGAATTTACAAAACAACTGATTCTGAAGAGCTGAATTACCACAGAAATCACAAGATAATATTATTGGTTGGTATTTATATTATTGGTTTAGGTATCTAGAATTCAAAAATAACAAAAACCTTTAAAAACAAATAAAATTTCTGGACTTTATGGCTAAAGTATGACGATTCCGACCAATGTAAGAAAATGATATTCGGCTTTTGATTAAACCCTGTGTGTTTTGATAGGAAAAATATACTGTTTCGAATGAAATCAATATTTTGATAAGCATTATGAATACCAATGATTCAGACCATTATATCATCTAAAACTTATTATTTTTTTTTTTTTTTTAATTTATCACAAATTTTCTTTTTAAGATTAAAAACAATACACAATTTCCATTATCGTATTAATTTTGTTTATTATAGACATTTCCCTGCTCATATTATGAGAGAGAAATCATCATTTCTCACACTTTATAATCACAGTTAAACAACATTGATTTCCTGATTCCCATTCACAATGAAGATTATCTTTAATTAATAAACTTAAATTGCCTCATACACGCAAATTGCCTGTAAAACTCAATTAATTTTATGAGCATTTAAAATACTTTCAACTTAATTGCCATTAAAGTAAACCTTAACCGCAACGCAAATCTATTGATAAATAGAAAGATTCAGTCAAAAAGCCGTTAAGTGGATATACAATACTTTAGAGATATACCGCCATCCGTTCTTTTTTTTTTATGCATGATAATCAGAAAATCAGATAGGAAAGAAAATTAAAGAGAATCATACACAAATACTTAGATACATAGAAAAAAATATCAGTACAATTAAATTAAAATCTTTCTGTTTCAATTACGAGTTTCAAATTCAAACAAATTGCATTGCCAAATGCATTAAAAGCAATTTGCGACAAAATGAAAATTTGCATAAAAGTGTAATGAAACCAAAAAAAAAAAAAAAAAAAAGGAAAGGAAAGGAAGGAAGGTTGGTTGGCGTTAAAGGATAGAAAAGAAAACAAGAAATCTAAACGAAACAAAAACCACTTAAATAAAGAAACAAAAGAGTGAGAGTAAAATATACTATTGTATATACACTGTCAATTATAAAAGGAATGAACAATGAGAGGGTGACACCAAAATTATCTACACACATTCAACTTCAAATCGAAGCAATAAAAAAGAAATATAATCAGGTGGGGACTGAACACATATCAAAGCCGGCGCCGTCAGTGCGGCAAAGGATTGACAAATTGTATTGTATGTTGTACACTCTGTGTGTGTGCACTTTAAAGAAAGATACAGTTGAGTAGCGCTGCATATATGTATCTCTCTATCTGCTGCCTTAAGGCAACATTCAACCATAATAAAAAGATACAAAAGAGGGCGAAACCAAAACCAAATCCAAAAACACAAATAAAGTGTTTGCCAATGTTTATTGTCGATTGGGTGGCATTGTTATTTGTAAGCCGAATACTACACAAAACAAAATACATACAATATATCTGCATTCGTTGCATCGTACTGAATCTGACACGCTCTAAAAGGTGCAAGGCACCGTAACTTGCACTTAAGCCAGGAGACTCAACAGACAACCACACACACACACTTACTATGAGTGAGACAAGCAGACTGCAGACACAGATTCAAATAGAGATTCATGCAAATATACATACATATGTTGCTACAAATAGTAGGTAGTTGGTTGCAACGCCACAACATCAGCGTCAGCCACACACAATGCAAGACACGTCTGCAAATTCTCTGGTAATGTTCTTGTTTATATTTGCCATAAAATGTTGATGCTGTTGTTGTTGTTGTTACTGTTGTTTGGCGCCTTTTGCGCCCTTTCAGCAATGAGTGTTTGTTACATGCAACAAATCAAACTCAAGTTGCCAATACAACTGACGAATAATGAGTACAGATGATGTCTGGCACGAGCACCGAACGAGAACGACGACACTTGGCAAACACTTTTCCATTTCCAATTCCCTTCATCTTTCTACTTTCTTTTTCATTTATTTATGTATTTATTTACACCAACAAAAAAAAAAAAAAGGAGAACACTTTGCAAAGTAAAGTGGAATCTTAGAAGCTGGAGTTGCCATGCAATGCCTCGTGCCATGTCTAACGCCTCTAGTGTAACAACATGTGTCTAAGTTCACGTAGACACAGTTGCAGATAAGTTAAAAATGCATTAAAATCCTCAACTGTATTCAACAAACAAAACAAAAAAAACCAACCCTGAACTTTCAAACTCACACCAACTAAGAGTTCTAAGGCAAATTTTCATCTGAAAATGCATTTGGCGTATGTTTTGTGGCACCAGCAGCATCATTAACACTAAACAAGAAAAAAAAAGGGCAAGAACAAAAAAAAAAAAAAAAAAAAACAAAAAACGGAAAAGATACATTTCGTTTCCATTTTATGTAAGTTACATAATTTGTACGATAGTCCGGCGGCACTTCAAAATGCTCCCGGCTGAAATTGTAAAATTTGTTTTATACATTTTCTTTTTTTTTTTTTTCTTTTTTCAGATTTTGGGTTTTTTTCCTTAGGGCCACCCTGAAGCATTAGAAAGTATGCGACTGTCCAATACGAGTCTACTTTCAAAATTGAAATATGTATACTAACGCACAAGGTATCAAGATACCTTCCATCGTCACGAAACGTCGTCAGTTCCCGAACTTTCAATAATTTCGATTTGTGGATAAGCTGGTTTTTTCTAATTGAAAATGCAAATACGAGTACATTAGTTAAAATAAGCGTATCTTTCTCTCCCTTACTCTCATTAGGGCAAGATAGAATTCCAAGGACCATCAAAATATATTTCTAAATGATCTAAGCATTATTTAATTTAGAAAAAAACACTCTCCCCTTTTTCCTTCCTTAAATTCTAGTAGAATGACAATTAAAAAATGTGCTATTAATATCCAAATTCTCTGGGTTAGTATATAATATTTATTTATTATTTTCATCTTTTTCAATAAATAATAGTTTAAGAATGGAGGTATTTCCAATGATTGCACTGATTCTTCTTGTTAATTCTCCAGTTATGTCTTACGGTTTCTCCCCTTTTTGAGTCGAACGTACCTTCTTAATTTTTAAGTTACACTGATGTTGATCAGTTTTTTGTTTTTTCTAACTAGTTCCATAATCCAATTGAATAATTTTCACTTTCTGCTAACATCAAGAACCAACAAAGAAAAGCTCATGAAAAAGGATATAAACTAACTAAAGCAAAACAAACATTGTATCTATCATTGCAGTAATAAGATTAAAATGGGAGCTCTTTACCAAACTAAGAACCGTACAAAGTATAAGGTGAACTTAAAGAAAGCTTTATTATATTTCCCTTTTTTTTGTTTTTTTACTTTTAGCAAAGATTTTCCAAAGTAAAATTGGAGCTAAAATAACATAGATGTATGAAAGTTCTCACAGTAATTGCCATGGAAGCAAAACACATAACATAAGCAAAAGGCAGACTGTAAAACACCAACAGGCAGACAAACTAACAATGATGGGTTAACGAAAATGAAGCAACACAAATGAATGCATGTTATCTATTGTCTATTGTGTTGTGCTCTTAGGTACAACTAAATGAAAATTCTTCCATGCGGTTGATGGTGGTACTTTTACTTTTCCTACTAGTATATACTTCTATTATTGTGAGCTTTCAATGGATTCATTTGAAAAAGGAAATATATATGTGATGCAATGCACTCCTACAGCCGACAACTGTATTGCAAGTACATACGAGTATGTATGAGTATGAAGGAGAACTTAATCTCTGCGATGAAGGAATGTTGTGAGATATAGTTATCCTTCCTGCGACAACTCTACGAAGTTGACAGACAACATTATTGTCACTGAAAAGTAAAAGAAACATGAAAAATAAAGACAGATTCGTAGAGAAAGAGAAACTGAAACATATTGTAAAAACCAATGTTTTTGTCACTTGTAACTACAAGATACTTTACACGGTCTATCTGTTTCACTGTACATGTGGGAGTGCCTGCCTACCACTAGCAATGCCATTGACAAAGTTTACATGAAGATACCTGCTACTTGCTGCTGTAGATACTACAAAAATGTATCCGTAAGTATCTTGTTGTTCCGCTTGTTTTTGCATTTGCCTGTGTGATGACGCTTCAATGAAACGCCCAAAAACACTTTTGTGGCGCCACAAATCGCCCTACTTTACCCTTCTTACTTTCTGTGTATCTCGATACAGTGGTATGGTGTATGGTTATGTATAAATATATGCTTATATGTAAATGCATCTGTCTATGTATTGTATGTTTACACTTCAAATTTTAGTTTTATGTGATATGCGGTAGTAATTATCTCACATGAAGTAGCGCAGCTCGGCGCTTCGTTAGTTCATCATTATCAGGCATCTTGCTGCATTTGCACTCAGATCGTTAAACTTTTTAGAAGTGTTATTAGTCTTTGATGCATAACATCAATTTTTGTTCAAATTTTGTGGCTTTACATTTTCAGCTGTGGTTGCTCATGAGGATAGTGAAATTGAATGAAATTGAGAGTGAGTGATGGCGTTTAATCTTCTAGTTCATGGTTATAAAATATTACCCATTTAACTTGTTTGACTGTAATCAAAAAGTTGTTTATCAGATAACTACACACTTAACTCATTTATTAGAAAATCTTATATTTCTTCATTTTGAATGCAATAGTCGATAAAAGCAAATGTATTTTGAGAAAATAGTCAAATGATAGTCAAAGATAGGAAAAAATATTTAAGAATAATTTGACATGAGCATTCATAAATTGAACATTGATTTTTGATATAATAATTCACATCTTCTGCTTTCAAATTGAATTAAAAAATTTATACAAGATACAAACCATGTGTTCCCCGGTGTCAAATTTCACAAAGCGAAAACATGAATTGAACATGAGAAATACAATCAATTCTAACCTTTCATCAAGTCATCCATTTCGAATTGTGTTAAAATTACTTGCATCGCTGTCGTTTTCAAGCAACCAATTGTAGAAACTTCTGCTATAGATACTTTTTACATTAGAACAATGCCAACACACTACACTGCATTTGACGGAAATACTCGCCCTGCACAATAAACGAAAGAACGAAGAAATCTAGCAAATACAAATGTAAAAAACAAAGAACAAAAGTCAAAAGTTCATAGCAAAAGATAGAAGAATTTATTACAAGAAGAAGAAAATAGAATTCTGATCAAGAAAGGAAAAGAAAAAGCATTGAAAAAGAAAATTTTACACGTTGCACACAAATGAGCTTAAGAAACTGTCAATAATCCCACAAGTTGGTTTATGTTCGTCTTCTCCTCTCTAACTTCACTTTACTTTACTTTATTTCACTTTACATCGTTGTACTTAAGGCAAGTGTACGCATGCATCTAAAAGATACTTGCACGTATCTATCAAGATGCCAATTGTCGTCATTGGCGCTTGTTATTCTATGAACATTTTTATAATAATTATTTTTACATTTGTTGCCATCGTCGCCCGCAGTATGCCGAACACCCGCATAGATACACTGTTATGTATGCACATACATACATAGTATGCTATATAAATCCAACTGATGGGAATTGAATGCAATTCAAGTATTGTTGCTGTTATTCAAGCGTTGCTAATGCGCTCAAACATACAATAGTAGTAAGTGGTGGCAATGTTCAAGTTTGAAGTTACATAAATTGAGACTTGAGGCAAATGTAATGTAAAGCTTTGATGTAGCGCAATTGGATGCGTATAGTTAGTTGGAGATGCAGATGCATATACATTTATCTATCTATCTATCTATCTATCTATAAGCATACATAAGTGGGGGCGAATGCAAGCGAGTGAAAAATGAAAAGTATCCATAATCTAATTTTATCATTATCACAGTTGTCTTCGCTAAGTGACGTCACGAAAACAATGTGTGAATGAATGTCTGAAAAAGAAGAAAGGGCAGATTGAAGATGTAGCGGAATGAAGAAAGAATGAATACCAACAGCATAAAAAAATACGAAAAATTGTATAAAGAATTTAAGGAAAATGTATCTGTGTAGCAATGAAGGACGAAGACTACGACGACATTGTGCAAGCAAATAGAAATAACTTGCACTAAGCCAGTTGTGGGGTAAAAGTTAACTTATAAGAAACATCAGCAATGGTAACAGTAGTGAGAAGTATCTCTACATTTATGGGTGTTCAAGAATGTATCTATATGTGTGCAATGCAGCAAGCAAGGCAAAGCTGAGTGCAAACGAGTAAAAAATGTCACTTAAATAAGTTGAGCATTATTTCTGTCTATGTGAGTGTATATGAGAAATCGCTTGCCACTTAGATACTTCAACCTTTGCTGTTATTGTTCTTCGTGTTTTTCCAACTCTTCTTTATCATCATCACCATCATCATCATCATCTTCTTGCTCTTCTTTACATATGGTACATACTTTTTCATGTATTTTATTTTTTTATTTTTTATTTTTCTTTTATTCTGCCTCATTGCTATATTACGCTTTAGTAGACAGTGTCCTTGTTGAACGACACCTATTGTCTTCGCTGTTGCTCCTCCCCATCCTACTGCCGGTATCGCTCCTGCAAGTAGCATTGTACTCATCTTCTCATCATCCTTCTCAATGTCCTGGCAAATGTTTTTACGGGTGTGTATCTCTATGTTTATGTTCGTGTGAATGAAGTTAAGTAATCCTAGCAGCATACAATAGATGAACAATAGACAAAGAAGAAGTAGATAGTTGAGTTGAGTGATAGTAGAACGAACACATTCCATTGTTGCAATGACTAAAGACTTAATTCAGCGTTTCATAGTTACTCCCAACAACTACAGCAACAACAATAGCAACGAAAAAATGCCGCATCACAAGAATGCATCTCTTAGTGTCTACAGAAGTCAACAACTGCAACAAGCACAACAACTTGAATTCACTTCCATGCACACATATGTATTGTATATATAGATACACATGTATCACTTACACTTGCAACGTGGCAATCTTGCTTGACATGTGTTATAGAATGAAGATGAAATATTGGAGAAGACTACAAAAATGTTGAAAAAAAATCTCTTGAACAAGAAAAAGTGCTAACTTTGGTTCATGAGAGTCCAAAGACAAACGCTTCACATATGTAACTTCTTTTTATATATATATATTTAATTATAGAAACTTTTTTGAATTATTTATTTTTTCATGGCTTCCTATCCTATAATTAAGATCATTTGTTTTCATATATCACTTATGTAAGTGTGAAGTTTATAATGTTTAGAACCGAGCATCGAAGTCCATACGAAGTATATGCCATACCATACAGCATTGAAAATGGAATCGGAATGGCTGTCCGTCAGTCACCGGTATATAGTCACATAAAATTAAATATATTACAGAAGAATTAATCAGATCACTTGACACAACTATACTGTTTGAAACTGTTTACTTTTTCATAATCTGATAAACTTTGTTTTAAATGTTCCGCATATCTCCAGTCGCGATTAATTTAAGCCCAATTTGTGGAAACCCCTTTATAAAAAATCTCTTATATAATCCAAAGTTTTGAACATTTATTTAATTTTGAAAATAAATTCGAAATAATTTTAAAGGTCCCCTGCACCATTATAATGTACTAACCTTTTTTTTTTAGCTTAGAAAAGGTTTCGAACCAATGAATTCGTACACATTGCCGATAAAATTTCAATGGGGTGTCCAGTGGCGTATGTCAAGCATCTCATTGAAATGATGTGAATACACATACTTACATACTAAGCGCATAGTGCAAATCAATTTTAGAAACTTACTTTTTTATACTATTTATGTATAAGGAAACCCTTTCCAAAAAGTTTTAGTATGAAATTATATGATTAAATTACCTGAAATTACATAGATAAATGAAATTTATTAAAACTTTGTTTTCAAATATAATACATTAGTTAACAAGTTAACTCAAGGGCATATGGCTAACCATAATAAACAATATGAATTTATATTTAGTTTTAAAATTAATATAAAATTCTCTTCTCTTAATATTAAATTACATTTGAAGGATTCAATTTGTCATTTTATTGATACCCAATTCGATATGAGATAAGAATATCTTTCAAATACTTAATTAAAAATACAAGTTCAAACAATATTTCATATTTTCGAGCTAAGTTTAAAAAAAAAAACTATGCTGTAAGACAAATGCAAAAATTTTAACAGAATAACACAACAAAACTTCCACTAGATATGTAAAATTAATGGCAAAATGATATCATCAATCGCACGAAATGTTTAAAAATTAACTGCCTTAATATTAATTTAATCAGAAATCAATATTTCAATTAAACACATATGAAACAACTAATTTATAAACATTTTTGAAAAGAACAAAAATAAAAATTAAATAATATTTTTTTTTTTTATTTTCTCTCTGTTAAAACTTTAATTATACTGTTATTAAACTTAAACAACTTAAATTAAGCTAAATACAAAACAATAACAAAACAACTTATATTAATAAGTGGGAATGAACAAAACATTTAATATGATATGGTAGGGAGGTCGACAGGATGCGATCTTCTCAGCCTCCTCGACACCCTGACCCCTCCCTTTCTGCGTCGCCTTAAAAGCCGCCTGGCTAGATCGTTTGGATGATTTGCCAACCGATTAATGTAGTCCTTGGCCTGACGATTAATCACGTCGCCAATTTTTGGTATTTTCAAGTCGTGCTCAAGGTCCGTTGTGCGCATGAACCAAGGAGCCCCAGAAATCATGCGCAATGTCTTGGCCTGCAGAACTCTAACCTTAGCAATATTTGTTTTTGCTGCTATGCCGTACACCTGTAAGCCATAACGCCAAGCAGGAGCAATTATTGCTTTGTAGATGTGTACCTTATTTCTTAGTGACAATTTATTGCGACTGTTTAGGAGCCAATACAATTTCCTAATTCTCTGCCCGAGCGACTTCGTTATACTTGAGATATGGGTTTTAAACGTTAGCCGCCTAGCCAAATATACACCAAGGTATTTATATCCTGAGTGATGCTCCAGCAACTGATTGCCAATAAAGACGCCCGGACAAACATCCGGCCGTAAGGCATCTCGGACTGACGAGCATCACACTCCTAGTCACCCTGATTAATTTTATTTGTACATTATATCTATGGTTATATTGTACTTGTCTACGAATCATGATTTTATGTATCACAAACATCACAATTTGCCTAATTGCTTTATTGTAGGATAAAATAAATAAAAATAAGTAATTGACGAATATTGTGTTATTATTTTATGAATTATAAGAATCAATTTCTCCAAGTGTGTTTGTTGTGAAAAATTACTAAAATAACAGAAAAACAAAAACAAAAAAAAAAAATAAAACCATACAAAATCAATTAATATTCTCTTTTGAAAAGTAAATTAAATGCATGACCGCAGGCACCTAAACATTAATGACCTCGACCCTATAATAATGACGATTACAACATAAACAACAAGTACAATATTTAACTTGTATACTTCCCGACACACCCTCAGACTAAAACACACTCTCACAAACACATAGACACGCACATATACCTAGATAAACTCAAGCATGCACATAAATAAATTCAAAGAAATAAATAACAATATTCTGACATTTGTATGCAGCAGCAATTTACGCCTCATTAAACCGAAACGAACACAACAAAAAACAACAAAAATAAGAAGAACAAAATTCAGACAAAAGAATACCAACAACATAAAGATACTGTATAACAATAATAATGAAAGTGAGCAACATAACAAGAATATGTAATAATAATAATAATTAAGTCTATTACATTGTTCCTTCCAAAGGAGTGAGAAATCAAATGTACTCGTACAACAATCAGAAAGAAAAGAAAGTATAAGTAAATGAGTTTTTGAGTTGTGTAGGATAATTGTTGGAGAAGGAAGTTAATATATACAGAACTTAAATAAAGAATAGCGAGGCATATTTCGATAGGCTTAGTTTTTGTCAAATGTTTTTGATTAAGTTATAGAAAAATGAAAATTAGTTACGTTAAACCAATTGGAATTAGAACGAACACCACGAATATTCGTGTTCTCAATTTGTGGAAAAGGTCATCATTCAACATTGAATTTGTAATATAATTAAGCATATTTCATATCATACAAATAATATATTTTCTATGGAAGTCATAACTACTAAAATAAAGAAGTATTTCAAAAGAAAATCTCAATTTTTGCTATTAGAAATAGCGGGCATTGTCAGTTAGGAATAATTATATTTTTTGTATATAAAAGATAATTTTAGAAGCAAAAATTATTGTAAACAAAAAAGATATTTTTTAGTGATAAATATCTCTTCATAATTAAAAATTCAAAAATTCTATGAGCATATTAAAATTTTCTAGCATTTACAATAGAAACATTTTTCCACTTGAATTAGCTAAATTATTTATTTTTTTTTTTTTTTTGAGCAAAGGAATGAATCAATTAATTTATTAATTACAAATTATAACTTCAATGCTAATCAATTATAGTATGTAATTATTATCTATTAATTTATATAGAAAATTGCAAGAAAGGTGTTTCTCCTTTTACTTGTGTACGAGTGTTGTCCTTGTTCTCCTACTTTTCAGAGAAACTAAACGCACAAAACCAATTAAATTACTGATTTAACTGATTTATGACACTAATACTTTTCTTATACGTGTTAAAAAACATTCTACATTCCTATGTACATTCCTAGATATGACACTGTGTATCTCCCAGCCCCACATTTGTCCCACTGTAGTAGTTATTAGCGAACGTATGTACGAAGTGTGTTCAAAATAAAGGTGAAAGCAGCTCCAAGAATTTGTATTCAATTTTGTATGAAAAATAAAATTAAATGCTTCAGAAAACCGACAAGATGTTAATGATTATGCCGTCCCTGGATACCCAAGCACGTCATCAACAGTTGAAAACGTTGAAGTACTGAAGAAAATTGTTACCTATTGAAAAGTTGCTCGTGATTTCGGCAAATCGGTTGATACACACCATGCAATTTCTACAGATGTTTTGGGCATTTTTTTGTTTTGAAATTGCTATATTTTGATTGTTAATGAACAGGGGTTTTCCACATTGGAAAAAGACAAGGCCACAGCAAAAAACGCATATCAGAAGTGCTATGAAGATTAGAAAAAGCGCTGGCATAAGTGTATTAAATCTGAGGAAGATTACTTTGAAGTAAACAAAATAGATATTAAAGAATAAATAAATGCTATTCGAGTAAAATACAAAGTCACCTTTTTTTTGAACACACCTCGTATATGTAAATATGTGTTTGATTTATGAGTTAAAATGTTTATACTCTTAATTATGATTTATTTAGTGAAGTACGAAGCGGAACAAGATATGTAGTAAGTATATACCTATATTTATTTTTTTTTTTTAAGTACATTGTTATGTTGTTGTTGATCACGGATAAGTTTAATTGAAGTAATCAATATGATTGGAGTTGTTGTCCAAAGAGAAGCAAAATGAAATGAAACTAAGGCAAATTGTGAGTACATGTGAGTAAAAGATACATACATACATACATAGTTGAATGTTGTTTTGTGTGCTTTCAGTGATTGTGTATCTATGAACAGTGACACATTTACACATTCGTCCATTGTAAACACAGAATAGCTGTTATTATAATGCATCATCACATTCATAGATACATAAGTATAAATGTACAAGTATGTATGTGTGTATGTGTCTGCATGTGTATATCACGATGACCAGCTGTAACCACAAAAACCGTTATGTCCTTTGTTATTTTTTATTGTTTATCTTAGTTAATTACAACAAAACGTTCTCTCGAGCTATGTTTTTGTCTCTTGCTGTTGTTGTCTTTGTCTTTGTTTAAGGCAATAAACTATATATTATATATGTTATGTACATATGTATGTATTGTATATGATACATAAATATGTGTATTTGTGTGAGTGCGAGTATTGTGTTTGTGGGTGTAACGTTATATGCACGATTACACCTACTAAAATATAATACATACAAGAATGTATACGTTGATTAATTGGTTGCAAACATACAAAAGGCAGATACATTATCATCACATACATTTGCTTAAACACACATACACCACTGACATATCTTCATTATTATCTATACATATTCCAATGAACATATACTTATATATATGTGTTATGATACCGCTATGCTTTACAGTTTTTACTTTAGTTTTTGTGCCTCTATTTCACCAACACTCAGAGAAGCCAGTAAGTAATTTCCCTACTCTTTTAATTACCCACTCACATATGTATGGACTATCCTTATCACTTTATTCCTTTTCCTTTTTACACAGTCTGTCACACACATTGTGATTCATCATAACTCAGCTGCTCATTTCATTGCTCTTCAATTTTCTTTGACGCTTCATCATTTGTACTTTTTCATTGTTCATTCATTGTTTATCTCAATCTTTTCAGTCTTACTAACTTATTTCCTTCAAGATAAAGCACCACACAATCAGCCATTTTGATTTATCTATTGTATATACTCACATACAAATGCATGTGTGAGCATAGCATATTTTTACAAATAGAATAACAATAGATATAAGTAAAGTACAAAGAAAACATGCTTATTCAATCATTCATTTCTATAATTTAATTTTTATACATTTAGACAGATAGACAGGCAGCCTGAATACATGTACCATAGATTCATTCATTGATTTATGCATTCATTCATGTATAAATCTTAACCAAAATTTTACTGCTTTCTTATAATACTTTCTATCACTCGTTCACTTGCTATACGCTCTCTGTCTCTCTACATAAAGAATAAGAATCATCAAGCACGTCTTCAATGATTTCCGTAATGGCGACTAGCATCATCTTCATCTTCATTTGGGTCTTCACCATAGTGTTTTGTTGGGCATACTAAGTACTTTTTCTCAACCAACACTCTCTCATAGTCTTGTTTCTCTTGACATTCTTAGAATTACTCATGCGTTTCTTAAACTTTGCATTTTCCTTCATTTTGCTTTATATTAAGTGAAATGCAAATAAGCAAAAACTAGAAAATACCAGCCAAAACGGGCTTCAACTAAAAACCCCAGAAAGCAACAACAGCGACAATGGAGCTATGAATAAGCATCACACAGATAGCAGACAAACTGGCGTCATCACTGTTGCTGTCGTCATCGTCATCAACATCAGACCTAGCAACATTAAAATCAGAGTTACCAGCTCCAACAAAAACGAAAAAATGTCCCATGGTTATTTATAAACTAACGACAAAAACAACAATTATTTTACGTTCCCCTTTCTTTAATTGCTGTAAGGAATTGTCATGCATTGACGGCCAGCATGCATGACAAATTTGCTTGGCAGCGGTGAGGTGAGCGTAAGTAGTAAAAATACTGATGACGAACTTGTTCTTTCAGATTACGTATAAACTTGGCATTAATTTCTACAGTCCTGCGTACTTCAGTATATGAGTAAAATATTTGACAACAACACCTAATACAAGGGTCATACATGGGAGCTGGGGGAGAAAACAGATGTTCGAAACCCCTAACTCACATGTTACTAAGTAGAAATAAAATAACCCAAAGCAGCCCGATTTCCTTAAGAATTTGTAGAACTGGGAGTTTTGTTTAGGATTTTTATTTTGGTTGGGTTCCCTTTTTGTTCGGATGCTGTTGATAATTTTACAAAAACAATCATGCTATTCAAGTACGCTGCCACAGGCATTAAATAACCTTTCGAATCAAGCAAATTTGGCATGCATGTTCATCATCTATGCCTGCTCTCAAGCAGATTTATTTACTGACATACATACTTTCTACTTACTCAGCTGTATTTTCTTCGAGTCCATGTATCTATCTTCTTTCTTTCTCCCATCACATTACGCATTCACACTGAATTCATTCTAATCACTCTTTTGCTTTCCTTCTCCCCTCCCCACTATTTCACTCCCTTCGAGACTTCTAGTGAAAAGTTTCAGAGCAACTAACCGTAAGCCATTAGTTTGTTTGTTAGTTTTGTTTGTTTGCGCGTAATTGATGATTAGAGGTCAAAGTGCACAAATTAGTTTGTGGCTTGTCGAGATAACATCATCGAGTAGTCGAACATTACATTAGTTTTGCTTTCTTTACTTTGAAACTTTTTTCTACTCTTAGATAAAAGATATATTTATACAGATACTTGGATATTCTAATCAGTGTTTGTGTTGATTTTTAGTTAGTTTTGTGATAAAATTTACATGTTTTTGTTTGTTTTTGTTTATTTTGAATAACAGAGATTTAAGAGTTTTTATTTTTCTTTTCTTACTGTTTTTTTTTGTTATAATTTTATAATAAAAAACTAGAAACATAAATATTTTCCCAAAACCAATTATGGCAAATCATTAAAACATTTTAAAACTTTAATTTTAATCTCATTTTCAAATTAATTTGATTGGATAATATAAACATTTTAATAATCCTAAGGGAAATATTTTTAATTTCGAAAGGATTCTGTAATGTAATCTAATATAATACGAGTGTGTATGTATCCCTTTCGATAATCGGACATTTATCTTATAATTGTATTGTATTATATTGTAGATTGTTCTAAGTTTTAACAAAATTAACAAAAACCAAGACAAGACAATGCAGCCTGAGGATTTAGGATATTAAGTTCGTTCTATGCAAATCGAAAATTAAAGCTCAAAATTGAGTTCCGCAAAATTAATATTACATTTAGATACAATATACTTAGTACATTCGTCTACCGATTTAACATACGCAGTAGCACGTAGCAACAGCCACAAGTGATGCAAATGCGTTCAAATGTATATATATATATATATATATGTGTGTGTGTGTGTGTGTGTGTGTTTGTGTGTGTGTATTTATCCAAAGACACAAAGATACATTAGCAGCAGCTAAGATACTTAGTTAAAATGTGCCTCAAGTATGCAAGTAATTCGAGTTCTAACTACTTTAGCAATTTTATGGCTTACATTATTATTTGATGGAGAAAATGCGAATACGATGAGTGCAACTAAAAATTACTTAACGCTCTTTGTATGTGTAAGGAGTTAGTAGCTAAATGAATAAGTGTGTATTTTGCAGTAGCGACAAACCACAAAGACGAAATTCAAAATGTATCATTATTGGATTGGATGTAGGTTGGTTGGTTGGCATACTACTATGCATACATTTATGCAGTTGTAAGTTGACTAAAAAGCAAATATTGACGAAATCATATTCCAGCATTTATTGGAAATCAGAGAATTCTTGATGGTCTTACGACTATGTTATGGATAGATAGATAGATAGCGAGGGCATAGAGGAAAACTATGATGTAGTAGTGTACCAGGACATTTGGCTATGAAGTGAAACAAAGTAATACATCAATTAAACGCATCCTTTGGATAATTTCCTGCAAGCCAGACTAAAAGCAATGCATATAGTCTCAATGTATCTAGATACACAATACTTGTATATATCAACTCAATGTAGTTGCTGCAGATATTCCAGTTGCAGTTGCAGTTGCAATTGTCCAAATTACAAATGCCAACTTCCCACTCTATTCACGATTGATCCAAGACTATGACTACCATCTCTGTAGAAGATACATGAACGAATGGGCGAATAAGTGAGTGGCAGAATGATAGAATAGTTGACTGACTGGCTGGTTGTCGAACTAATTGGATGCAGTCATGCATCAGTTGTCAATAATTTGGTTGAACGTTTGTTGTTTGAATGTGTCTCCATTCCTTCCTACTATTCTATTTGTGTTTTCGAAGATATTTCGTTGCAATGCAAATGTGCGGCTTTAGCAAATTTTGGGCAACTAATCGATAGTGAAACATTTGCACAAAAGCCAAAGTCACATGCACAGATACGCACAAACACAAGCACATAACATAGATTTTCATATTAAAGGAGGAGGTCACATAAAAAATGTTAACTTGCCTGTCTGGTTGCCACTTTTGGCCAGTCTAAGCGCACATTTGATAGCAGAGAGCAAGGAGAGCTAAGCCCACACCATACCATACCAACACAGTTCAGATTAGATCGAAATACATTTTACAGAAATAGTGGTCACTGCTCAATTTACCCCAAATGTTTTAAGAATAATACTTATTGCTTTGCATTCGCTTCTTTCGAATACATATGGTGTTAAATATCTTTTATGTCGCATGTTGCTATATACATCATTCTGCTTTGGTGCAAACACACAAACAACACTGAATACGAATCTATCTCACATTGGCAAACTTTATACCAAAAATTGTGTTCGATTTTCTTTGAATTATTATATAAAATTCGATAAGAAAAAGAAATGTCAAACTTACTTTAACTGCACCGAAAGAGAAAATATAAAATCTTTTGAGTTTGCAATTTGTGTATCTGCTTTGTTTTGCCCATCTAATGAGATTAACGTTCTTATAATGACAACTGTCATTCATGTCACACATTTTATGCAAACGAAAGATACTTTTGATGGCTGGGAGCATAGTTTGCTTCATTGACAACGCGTTGCCAATTGAGGGCTCAGCCATGCTACAAAAGGCAAGTAACATCACATTAAAATTCTAACAAGCTACCAACATAGAACCACTGAGTTGCCTGAAATAAGTTAGGCTAAGCTGGATTCAGAAAGTCACCTTGATTCCATTCAAATGTCACTCAGCATTAAAATTCAAAAGGCTTCAATAACAACCGAAAGAAATACTTCAAAGCGGCATAAATGCATTGAGACAAGACCATCAACTTAAGCTCTACTCTACTACTAACTATAACGACGACTTATGTTATTGTAGTTCAAGATAATCATCATCATCATCATCATCATCATCATTATCATTGTGTTTTGTTTTCTCTTCATTTGAATCAACGTAAATATTGTACTTTTCTTTCTTTTGTATCCACGAATTAAAATCTCAGTTGTTTACTTTGTTGCTTTTGACTTTACAACTTTGAACCGAAATTTTCAATTTTATTGCTCAAGGTTCGCTACTGCCACCTTATTACCTTTTCTGCATATTTCATAAGCAAAGCCAAGCCAATTCAAAAGATATAAGTTGAAAAAAGAAAACGCAAAAAGGAAAGTTATCCTTGACTCGATTTCCTTTGACCGTGTCTTTATATCAACCGCAGTTTAACTTGTGACAAGAAATAAAAAATGAAAATGTAGAAATTGTGTCGCCATAGTAAAATATTTTCTTTAAATATTGTAGTTTGTAGTTTTTCTTTTACTATGTTTTATGGTTCATAAAAGTCGAATAATAAAAAAAAACGAAAGTTGGGAATGCGGTGAGAAATTGTGTCAAATAAGTTTTCTGTTTTTGGTTTTTTTCTTTTCATGAATTCAACTGACATCTCATTGCATCACTTTGACAAAATGAAGTAATCTGAAGAGATCCAAACAAGATAATCACATTTTTTGAAGGTTAGTAAATAGAGAAATGCAAATTATTTTGTATAAAACTCGTCCTTATCAAACCCATTTCAATCCAAACAAATCTTTATTTTGGTTTTAGGCAATATTGGTTATATGTATTAACATTATGCAAATTGAATTTATACGTATGTTCTTTTGCAATCTTTGAAGGTCCATGGTATGGAAATACCTGGTCTTAACAAGAAAATATTTTTTTCATTCAGCATTTTATAAAGTTTTCGCGACACTTGGATTAATCAGTGAGTGAGTTGACATCTATGTTTCTTATGAAATGCACCCGGTTGCCTTGTGTCGAAGCGAATGATCAATAGTCAGCCCCATTCAATAGAATGGTGTTTTAAAAGAAAACTTTCCATCTTGTTAAGAAAATGCACTTCCCTTACGACGATGGGATGATGGATCGCAAATCACTATGAACCCATCTAACATTTACACTATATTTAGTCTTCTTGAACTAATTTCTGCACTCAAATCCAATGAGATAGTTCTAGAAAATGAGACTTGCAGTATAATTGACGATAGAAAGGTTTATTCTGAGGACCTCAACAGATCCTTTTACTTGAAAAGGTGAAAAGAACGGAAGAAACATTATGCTAGATGCACTGAGTTTAAGGGTGATCAAGTTGTAAAATTAAAGTTTTTCAATCAATACAAAGTTCGTTACTATGTTTTCGTAGAGATTTCTTTATCCACTTCCTACTTGCATATAAAAGAAAAAAAAAAAAAACAAAAAAGAAAATGGAAAAGGTAAAGATAAAGATAAAACAAAAGATTAAAACTTAACAACAAAACTTAGAACACTTTTTACCAATTTATATATGTACGAGTATATACCATAGTAAATACATATATATCTATATGAAAATCAGCGACAATGCGATAGAAAAAAATGACTGTCTGAAATCTGAGAACAAGAACTATTTTCCTTATTTTTAAGTATTTGCAGCAATGAAGTGATAGAAGTCGGAAAAGCAATAAAAATACCTTACATGACGGCAAAACTGTAAAGAAAAGAAAAACCGAAAAGCAAATAGTTTTCTAACATCTACATCAGACAACACAAAACAGAAAAAAAAAAAATTCAATCTTATAGAATGAGTCCTAGGGTCTGTGAGAAGGAGTGAACGAAGCCCGCTGCCGAGTTCAAGTGATAATTATAATAATAATGTGTTGCTGATGCTGATGATGTAATCATAGTCAATGTTGTTGTCATTGTCATGACAAACAAGAATTTCCACATTAAACAACTTTTGCCATTTTAAATGATGATGTTGATGAGGTCTTTCACAACCAAAGGGTTAAGAAAACCAGAAACAATTCTTATTGGAAAATGCAATTAAAAACTTCCAATGAATGAATGAATGATTTTGTTTTGCATTAAGGTGATAGATAGATAACTCAGATCATTTAACTACTCTGAGTTGTGGGGAAAATCTTCTAATTAAATTAATTAACAGGGAAATAAGTTGCTAACTGAAAGGTGTAAATTTGTTTTTTCTATTTTCTGCTCCATTTACTTTAACTTGTATATTATTGTTGCTATTGGTTTGTGTTTGTGTTGTATTACTGACTTACTACTGCTGTCATTTAAAAAATAAGAGCAATTTTAATAAGAGCGAAGAATGATAAAATCAACTGTATCAATTGACTTTGTTTATCTCGCATCTGAACAATCATTGTTGCCCCAGTTTAGGGCGTAACATGTTGCAATACGTTTCTTCCATATGCAAATTGTTGCTTCACAATTCGCACTTAAAGTGAATTCATTTGGTTTATTTTCTCTTGTTTTAGGTTGGTTTACACAATTAACAAGGAAATCAACTATAACAACAATACAATAGTAATGAAGCTATAGCAATAGAAATGAGAATGCAATTGGAACATGGAGTAGCACAGCAGCAGCTGCAAAAACACTTTGTTTGTTATCTTAGTTAACATGAGATGCAATTTTCACACACTACACTCTACCACAATTCGTTAACTGATTTTACATAAATCAAGACATATATTGACATATTTTTTTTTTTGTTTTTCTATCTTTCATACTAGTGTGAGTAGATGATATCTGAAATTCATAGAACCGTGTTTCGGGTGCCCCATACAGAATACAGACATGGAAATGATCACTTAAGCTATATATGCATCTGTACAATTCTAGTCTCGAGACACGTAGAGAAATAACATATCAAAATTTGAGTTTACCGACTACTGTTAGAGATAGTACGTACATATGACGAAATTGAATTGAAAGTCAGATTTTCGTTTATTATATTTTTTAACAGCCTAACGCAATTCAAATCATAAGTATGCTAGTTCGTACTGCACCAGTATTTGACATATCTGTCATAAAAGTCTTTCAATTTTTTAAAGTTTTTGTCTTAGTATGCCGAATACAGTTTTTGGATAAGTCTCGGTCTCTGTTGTGCTTTCAAACGCTCTACTCTTTTTACTCAAGCAAGGCAGATATCCCAACACATAAAATGTTACTCATGATTCAGACGGTCTACACCTCATTCTACTCACCATGCTGTTAGAGAGTTATGCTTGCACAAGCCATGCTAATGATCCAAAAGCTTCAATGCTTGAATGGCGCCCACGTCGTTACTATCATCATCTGAGTCTTTTACTGTGTCTAAGACTCGTTTCAGTATTTTTTTATAGCTTGCAACAAGGTTTTAGCTTTTGGTTGATTGCACCCACACACACCATATCGACAACGACGACGACGACTACTAAAAACAAAACGCCGATGCCATCGGTAACGCCTGCTTGGTCCTATGTATCTCTTTTCGTATGTCCCCCTGTCGAATATCAACTGTAACGATGTCAAGGCGTGAGCGTCAACGTCATCATCGTCAGACGACAGGCAACAATCAGCGTCAGCTTGAAACAAATGTTAGGCAGTTCTCCAATGCCGCTACTTGTCGTAAATCTTAAGTCATTTCTTTCCTGTTCTTTGTTTTTTTTTTTTTTTTTTTTTTTTTGTATTTCAAAGTTTCCTCAATTTCTTTGTTTTCTGATGGTTTAGGTTATGTTTTTTCTTCTTATATTTATCGTTTATTATACATCATTGTCGTCGTGGTGGTGTTTGTTGATAGGAGGGTTTGTTATTTGGTTGGTCGCTGGATACGAGTAAGACTTAAGCAATGCCAACGTTATGGAATAAAAACACAAGCCTCAAGAACACATTTGCGCCAACATTTTGATGAATTATTGAGACAAGCCTCATATCGGTTTGACAATCAGCAAATCAGCAAATGCGACATACGCGATGCTACACTAATAGACACGGAAAAAGATATATGTATGTATAAAAGAGAGAAAGGGGCAATCAGAGACATAATACTTCTGACAGTCGAAAAGACTAAACCACTGTTTGACTGATAACGTAATGTATGAGCTTGACACGTGCGTCAACGTCTCCGCGTTCTGGTGTTGATTTGTAAAATGCTAAATGATAGATGAGTTCGACACATGTTTCCCTTGCAGCAACCTTTTTGTTTAGTATTCAACATTACTCTTAGTTTTAAATCGGATGAGTTTAGTGCTTTAAAAGGTTGAAAGTCATTTTAAATAGAATAGACTTAAAGGGTGCAAATTAAATTTTGTAAAATTTTATAAAACGGTATTGTATATGTAGATACAAAACAACTTTATAACAGGAATCGTAAGTCAGTCAATGCGAAAGTTATTAAAGTGAGCCTCCAGTCGTTGTCAACTGAGTCTTCATTGCGATAGAAATAGTTCATGTCTAACAAGAAATGACAATCAAAAGTATATTTTGACGTACAAAATATTTAGAATGTTATAATGATAACAAGCAAATAAAAAGACAATTCGCAATATATCAAGTCACTGAAATGATGTTGATTATTATGAAAGTTTATGCTGTCAGAAACATTTGATCAATTATACAATTATACATTCATTATTAAGCTTTATAGGTCCCTGAAGCATTTTAACTTACAAAATAAATAATTCCCGTACCAATGAAACTTATTTACTTTCTTCATTAAAACATAATTGTCATCAAAGACTCTGTTAATATCAACAGTCATATATGTTATGTATACGAAGCGAAGTGTGTAGTTTGGATTAAATATTGAGCTAAACGAAAGAGCTGCTAATTATCAATAATGGGACACCAGCAGCCAGCACCTAATACACAAGCACTCCAACACTTTGGCATCCAACATTTATTCAACTTTTAATCAATTTATCAATATTAACTTTTAAGAGCGAGGAAAATAAAGAAAACTTTCCGCAAAGTGAAAAAGTAGCAAAAATCAAAAACCTTTTTATTACAGTTTCGTACTGTTTAAAAGTCACATTCAGAATGAATAAAATAGGAGCGGACAAGAGACCCAGAGAAGAAGGAAACAAGTTAAAGTAACTACATCATCATGGATGCACTAACTAAAAGTCTTTAACTTTTTCATTACGACAGAATTCTCTTTTATTTTTTCCTTTCCCTCCCTTTTTATTTTTGTTTCCTTTTTTTATAACCAATCATGTGAAATTATTGGAAGGGAACAAAAGGATGAGTAACAACAAGGGAATGTGAAGAAAGGAGTCCAGCCATCGTCATTGTTGGTGACGCCGCACGTTATTTCAATTACTGACCAAGCGCCAGAACAAATTGCCGAAGCAAAGCGGTTCGTTTTGAAACTGCACAGGACAAAAAAGATAAAATTGTGCAAAAATAAAACAAAGAAGAAAAAAAAAACATAAAACAAATAAATGAAATGATAGCACAAGTAAAAAGTGAAGAAGATGATGACAATGATGATGAAGAGAAGGGACAATGCATAAAATAGTAACAAAAGCAAAATGTGGCACGTTTTGTCCATGCGACTTATTTGTCGCAGACAATGCGACTACGCAAAAATCGCATGCGAGGGGCACAAACGCAAGAGGCACATGATCGAACGAGCAAATGAGACCTAAACGGAAGGAATGAAAATGAGTAAAGCGAGTGTAAAAAGAGTAAGTAAGTAAACGGCGAGGATTACACTTGTCTTGCTGTGCTTCGTAGTACTAATTTCCCTGGTGGCTCCACAATAACGCCAACAAAAACAATCATCTAGACAGACGACCCACGACTGCGATAGTGTTGATAATGTTGCTGAGTAATACAGTAAAATGATGATGATGACGATGACGTGATAATGATGATTAACAGACCTGAAGTTCTGTATGGTATGTTTGTTGTATGTTGTCTTGAGCAGACAACATAAAAATGACAGCAACAGAAGTCAGTCAAACTGTGCATCTTTCTAAATTTTATCTATATACTACCAACCACCATCTGTACGATTAACTGCAATTGACATTGCTGATGCTGCATTAAAAGGTATGGCAACTTTTTGATTAACATCATTATGAGCAATTGTTGCGCGTTAACAATTGTCACGCAAGAACTTCAACTTCAACTCAAGTCATGCTTCAGTAGTTTGTCCAACCTGAACTTAAGATTAGCTCACCACAAGGAAAGGCTAAGCATCATTCTTCAAGATACTGTTTTTATAAACATCCACCATATGTTGGTTGTTGTTGTTGTTGTTGTTACTGTTGCAGTTGATGTAAAAATTGTACTCATGTGTGTAATTTCTTTGTGTTGTAACAACATTTTTCATGTTGTAAACTTTCAAACGAAAAATATTCACTCAATTAAGAAAAGCACTTTATCTGAACTGAACAAAAAGTGTGAGTGTGATTGTAAGTATCTGAGTGTGTGATAAGAAGGGTGTATGTATTTGTTTGTATCTGTGTTTTTGTAATTCGTGGTAAATGTCCTTGCTACTGTAATTGATCTGGTGTGACTTGATGGATGGATGGATGGATGTACATATATCAACAAAGCACATGTCTGAGATTAGTTTATTCCCAGAGAAGCATTAAATTTGCCTCTTTAATGTTTTTTTTTTCTTTTTTTTTTGTGTTACACAGACAAACAATATTTATTATTTGAATCAGTTTAAATTGTTAAATTTTATTTGAAATTAATATGTGTAATTATTTTTGTTGATGGAGAAAAGTTTTCTTTTACACTGCAAATATTTTGGGTCAAAAAAAAAGATAGATCAAAGTTGATGAATCCAATGGATACTTGAGGGATAAGATGTTTTTTTTAATTACTTTTATAAATTACTTTTCTACTACAAATTACCTAGTTTCATACTTTTAGATGTTTGTTTTTTTTTTTCTAACTTCCTCTTTTTTTATTAAGCACAAAACAGCTGATGTTGATTACAGTACAAATTGTTCAAATTATAAATTGTTTGTTAAAATTTTAATAAAATACATAATAGGAATGAAAAAAGGGGGTTGCAAGAAATATTTGCATGCACTGCAAATTGTTGTTTTCAGTAAGCAAAATAGCAATATGAAAAAAAAACTATAAGATTATATTAAGATTAGTCTTCAGAAGATGAAGCAATGTGGAAACAAGTGACGAGTGAAGAGAAAAACATAATCAAGCAACAATTTTTGATAAAAAATGTTTTAGAAATAAAAAAGATTCTAAACCGATTGAAACCAGTTTCATAGAAATAGTTAAAATACGAACTCTATCAAATTCTTGTATATGTTCTTCTAAACTTTAAAAATTATACGAATGTTTCACAAAAGTCCTTAAAAAGAACAGTAAAGAAATGTTCAACAATGAACTTAAACTAAGGCAACCGAAAACTAAATCTACTCGTATATAATGTAATAGTTGTAGTAGTAGTAGTAGAATGCAACTGCCAGCTTAAATTATGACGACTTTGAAATCTGAAAACTAAAAACATGGCAAAGGATAACGATAAGAAAAGTGTATTAATGGGAAAACAAAAAACAACTTTTTACGAGCTAAAATTGTAATTTGACTTTTAAGTTGAAGTTCTTCAAGTTTTAGCTACTAGAACAACCTGCGAAGATATCCAAAGATATGTTCTAATGTAAATATATACATAGATACTTGGTTGGTTGGTTGGTTGTAGGCACTTACAACAAGGTAAGTCAACAAAATATACAATAAATAAAGTAATAAACTTGCTTAGAAGAAGAAGGAAAAAACAAAATGAAAGATGAAGGAAAATGGGTTAACTACTACAACATTTTAGGGTTAGAGTACTAGTTTCGGGTATGAGATAAATGCCATTAGAAGGTTTTAGAGTGTTGCACATGCCGAAACATCCACACTTTAGCTATCTTCTTCAACTATAAATAACATAAAAATGCCTGCAAGACATAACATGTTTCCACAACTATTGTACATTTTTCAATGTATCTATCTGAATGTCTTTGAATGTATCTGTTAAGCAAGTAAGGTGCAACCACCACCTACTATCATCATACCATGTAACAGTGTGTTGTGAAACGTATGCAAATTTGGCTAAAAACTTTTGTATCTTTCGTTGTTGGTTTTGCTATCTTTCTTTCATTCTTTTAGATCCTTGTGTATCTAAAGCAAGTGGTCGTGGAAAGGAAGATGTAGAATGTGAATGAGATGAAGCTGAAGCTGAAGCTGAAAGCGAATGAAGTGGAAGTCGAAACACAAGTGTAAGGAAAAACTGAAATAAAAAAAGAGGCAAAAGCTTGGAATGAAAGACTAAATTCTAAAAATATCTTTGTACGCTTCAAAAATTACGTTATTAAATGTGCATTTGGCACACACTAAATGGGTGAGATGTGAACAAGAAGAATAAGAAGATACTCGCTCAGATACTTCGTCTACTTTGCAAGGCTACATACATGCAAGGAGTGCAGTGTTGATGTAGTCAGGATGGCTGATGGTTTGCCTGAAGCATGAAGATAGGCAGATGCAGATGCAGAGACAGAAGCGAGAAGATGACATTACTTACTGGAAGCGATTCTTACTCTTTTATTTTTTTTTTTGGGTAGACAGATGCATGTGTGTATGACTATGAGTGAGTATCTGCAGCTTATAAATGAAAGATAGTCAAGCGTAGCACCACTCTTTCTAAAGCTCAGACACAGCAGAAGAAATAAAGTAATGACAAAAAAATAAGGGAAGTTGCTTTGCACGGAAGTAATTCAAATGAATGTGTCACTTCAGTTGCATAGAACTAAAGAATTGAAAGGAGAGGAGGCAAGGGCCAACATAAATGCAAAGAAGACGCAGATAAGTAACAACAATGTGCAACGTGCTAAAGATGATGCCGAGGAAGAATACAAAGATGAAGAAAACGAAGGAAAACATGTAGCAAGTGAAGTTGAAAATGACTAAATTGTCAACTTTCTGAGGCGGCAACGAAAGTATCTGAATCTGTAGCAACTGAATTGAAGCAACAATAGGACAGGAGTCAGCAACAAGCACGTAACCGGCAAACTGCAATGCTTGCTTACTTGATGATAATGATGACTATGATGATGGCGATTACAAGGCAAATGATATGATAGTAGTGTGTGCGATGTGTTGGGGCATAAACCACCCACTTGATAGAAGCAATTTAGGCATAAACTGCTTTTATGCAACAAAACCGACGAAATGTGAATTTAAATGATGCGTCGTTTACGTCTGCAAGTACGAAAGAGGAGCTGAAACATAAAAAAGAAGATATGCAGTAAGGGGGAAGTAGGAGGCAAAGTATCTGCATGCTACAGCATATGAATACATTATCAGCAGCAGCATGATGATGATGATTGCAACATTTGCTCTCCTGGTGATGCAGCAACAACATTTACTTGACTAAAACGATATTTGCAACAAATGCAAATATTGCACGCATCGTTGATGTCACTTGCTACAACATCAAGGTGTCATATGTTTCTTATTACGATTTTTTTAATTTTTGTTTTTTTTTTTTTTTTGTTTATTGGTAAAAGTTCTATTTTCCACCCCCATTTTTTTCTATGCTTTCATTTATAATTTGCACATTAACCTCGTTTTACTTATCTTATTTTCTAATATTGTAGAAACTTGGCTTTCATGAATTACATATGAAATTTGTTGTAAATCGGAAAACAAAAGATCTTTGATGACTTTTACTATGGAAATGCTTTTTTCTATATTATAACAAAAAAGATTGTAGGATTTAAATCCTTTAGTCATATCCAAATTTTAGCCAATTTCATTTGTTTTTTATGAAATTGAATGTCCAAAAGAAGCCTTTTTTTAAAACTTTTGATTTCAGTTTTATAATAACAATAAAAAATGGGCCAAGTGCGAGTCAGACTCATACACAGAGGGTTCCGAACCAGATGGGGTTAGTATGGAAGGTACTCCCCCTAGTGGTCCGATTTGACTAATTCCAATAAGTGTACCGCGTCTATATCAGAAACTTACAGTGTTTCAATTTCAGTCAATAGTCCAAAAAACAAAAAAGTTTTTCGAATAAGAAACTGAATTATAATGGTGGGTTTGTATGGGAGGTAGCCCTCCTAGTTGGCCGATTTGGCTGATTCCAACAGATGTACAGCACCTATATATAAAATTTATAGTGTCTAAATTTCATTTCTATAGAGCAACAACAAAAAAGTTTTCCTAATAAGAACATGAATTTTAATGGGGTTTGTATGCGAGCTACCCTCCCTAGTGATCCGTTCAAACTGAAATTTCGACAATATAAGTTTCTGATGTATAGCCACCAACCACCCAAATTTCAAGATCGTGCGACTACTGGATCGTATAGCTGCCATACAAACCAAAATGTTTCTTGTATGGGGACCCCTTTAAATTTTTGAAAATATTTTATTTTTAGTATTCTTTTTTGCTGATACCCGGATAGAACTACACATTCTGCCAAAATCAACGGTTCATGAAATGTGACCAGAGGACAGACGGCAACGAGGTCTCTGCAATAGGGTTCCCTTTGGTACTCTTTGGGTCAGGAACTAAAAAGGAAACTTTGTCCTAGATGAAAATATCTCCATATATTTGATTGTTCAACTCAAATCATCAACTAATTAATAATTTACTTAATTTCTTACTAATTCATTTCAAATTTGAGATCTACCATCTTTGATTGACTTAAGAAAGTAAATTCTTTTAAAACAGAGACTTATGATTAAACTGTGATGATGATTACTCAAATGTTTTTATGATAAATTTTATTTGTCTTCTGTTAAAAATCGAGTGCTCTTTTTCATGACTTATGTATGTTACAATACATAATATTGTTTTTCGCATATTTTGTTATGTGCAAGAAGAAACCTCATATGCACAATATTATGTATGAATAATAAAGAAAATTTTATAATTTATTACATTAAAAATTCCAATATTGCTTTCCCCATATCGTTTTTTTTTTTTTCTTTTGTCTTATTCAGTTTTTGCACAGTTCTTTTTGGTTTTTAATTTCATTAAAATGATTTTAATAAAAGTTCCGGCATAATTTATGCAAATGCAAAGAAGAAACTCGCTCCAAACTGTTGTCAGAAACATGTGACAAGACACAAGACACAAGACACAAGACAAGACACGGTTCTCATCTCAGTTCCTATGCCCTCTGATTTTTTTACCATATATCTCCATCTGAAATTCATGGTCCCTCTCTACTATACAGTACATAAGTAGGTAGTTTGTTGTTGGCACATTTCCGGCGACGTCGACATTTTTGTCGCTTTTACATTGTTTTTCAGTTTGTAGTCGAAGTAGTTTTGACTACCAAAAATGACATGTAGAAATTATGCGCCACACGCGTGGCATATTAAGTGCAAGCATACAGGCCAAGTGGGGAAAATGAGGAAAGTTGAATGTTAATGGTGGGAAGTGAAAATAGAAGAAATCAGAGAAGAGACTTGCATAGTTGGCAGTTTTGGCATGGCGCGTTAATGAAACGACAATTAAATTGTAAATTAAATTGTAATGAGGCAAGCATAAATGAGGCAAGTATCTACATGCGAATGGTAGAAGAGCATGTAATGCAAATAAAGTTGGGTGAGTATGGTGAGTGGAGTGACTTCACGGAGTGAGCCAGCCACTGAGGCACACAAACAAAAATGGCAATTAACAGTTATGTACGCTTGTTCATTCGTGCCACAAAATAAAGACCAAACGTGCAACGACACCACTTTTCAGACATTTTTAATGTCGCAATGCGCGATGCGATGCGATGCGTTGCAATATCAACGCAACTTACTATTTGACTTTTGAATTCTCCTCATTCTTCTTCGTTCTGTCATTCTGGTGTAGCAACTATTTTTAGTTGCAGCCGCAAAAGGGCAGAGCATTGCATGAACACAACGGAAGCCAGGAAAATGAAGTAGGAAACGGCACATCACGAATTAAAACAAAAAAAAAACAGAAAAACATAGACTAAATAAAAGAAACGTGCAACTGCCCAACGTTTGCACGTAAGCTAAACTTAAAGTTGGCCGATGCAAGCAGCACCAGATAGATACAGACACCACCTTTAGTTTCATTGCCGCCCTAGTCTGCGTATGCGGCAAATGGTGTCGAGTTGCGACCGCCATTGGCAGGAAGTGGCTCTTCAATGGTTGGCTGTACCCGGCCGCGCTCATGTAAACTCTCATCTTCCAAAATTGGCTGACAAACGGATGTACACATAATTTAAAGTCGATGGTCGACTGTCGACTGGAAGCTGAAGGGATCTACCCCCTCCATTCCCTACCAATGGTCATTGGACAATTTAAAGTTTAATTGCGTGGAATATCTCTGATATCACTGGTATCCAACGTGCGCCAAAATGACTGCGCTTCGTGTCGCGTGTTAAGTGCTCGGCGTCTGTGCATCCATTTGTGAGTGTCTGTGTCTACAATTTGAGTCAAGAAGTTTCAAAATATGATGAAATAATATGGCGGCACAAGATTCTAAGTTGAGGAGTAACTTAATATGTGTAAAATTTGTAAAAAGACAAATTTTTAACATTTCTTTGGATATTAAATCCATTTTCATGATTCATACAGCATAAAGTTTAGAGTAAAATTGGAATTATGAAAATAGTAAACTTATTTACAAATATAAAAATGCATGGGGAAAGAGGAATTACTTCATTTTCAGCACAAGACTATGGAAATACAATAAATATATGAAGGATGTATCGAATCAACATTTTACTGCTACCGAGTTACCTAGTATTAATTTGGGACCAATGCTTATCTTCGTGGGATACCTTAATCAAACTGTCACAATCTTATCTTTAGCTCTTTGTGACTTTACAAAAACATTATCTACATTTTGGGTTGTGAGCCCAGCTCACTAACTTCTGAACCAACGAGCCAGTCATCATTGTATCAAATTTTACTCTAATAATTTAAAAATATACACTCTAATTTATGCAGTCTCCAGAAATCAATTGTGTCTCTACTTCTAAAAAGAGGAGAAAGAATAGATTCCCACAACAGAGATGTTCCTGCTATTTTAATGAACAGTAAATCATTGGCACTCGGATATTACAAAATTGGAATAGAATTGGTGAGTGACATGTTCAAAGTTTCAAACCAAACGATTAAATTTGCCTAGCGAACCTTTGTGTTTGACTTTCTTTGGTGGTGATGAAGCGAGCGGCTTGGAATCCATATGTGGAATGCAAGCAATTCTGGATAGATTTGGGTCTTAAGCCCGAGCATATTTTGCTAGGCAGCAGAAGAGACAATTTCTGGGAAATGGGTGAAACATGCTCAGAATTGCAGTGTTTCATTTAATTCCATATGCTTTGATTTAGCTATCAAATTTATTTATCACATAATTAAGAACTATTTCTATACAAGACCTTTGCTATAATTATAAATTAATATTTATTAAATAACATATGTAAAAAAAATAAAAAAAAAATCTTAGAAAAATGTTTTCGTATTAATACATATATATACAATAATAATATTATAAAACTTATAAAATTGTATTGCATTTTCAACTTACCTAATTCCACATAAAGTTTCGGTCTCACATTCTCCTGCCAGGCACTTTGATTACCAATCACGCAGAGTGTCAATACAAGGAAGACTTGCGTCCAATTATTTGTTAATAATTTTATTGTTAATGCATATTTTGAATGCATTTTGCTTGTGTTATTATTTTTGTTATTATTTTTAGTGGTTGTTGTTGTTGTTGTTGTTGTTGTTGCTGTTGCTATTGCTGTTGGTTTTGTTGGGGCTAGTGTTGTACGATTCGCAATATTATGGATATTTGTCATTTTTACTTGTGTGTTTTTTTTTTAAATTTTTATTTTATGCTCGCTATATAAGTGTATTTTATATTTTAAATATTAAATATTTCTTAAATGGAGGTTATATTTGTTGTCGTTTTTGTTGTATTGTATATTATTTATTGATAATTGATTATTTTATTTATATATAAATGTATATGTTATAACGTGTGTGTGTGTTGCTATTGTTATTCTATTTTATTTTTTTTAAATGCAATTTTATATTAAAAATATCAGAAGTTGTAGTTGTTTTTTGTTATATAAAAATGCCATTGAATTCATTTGAATTATTTTATTTTATTTTTTGTGTTTTTTTTTTTGTTTTTACAAGAAATTTAATTTAAAAACTGAACACGTCAAAGACTCGTTGTTACTGTTGCTGTTCCTGTTATATAATATGTATAAAATATTTTTAGTATTTTTTCATCATTTATTTATGTTTATAATTTTTTTAAATAATTTTTTATGCGGCAACATTTTATTCCGGTTTTCTTTTTTACTTATTTTAATGTTTTCCTTTTCCGTTTGGGATTTTTTTCATTCAACTGAAAAGAGAAATTAAGAAGAAAAATGTATTTTTCATAAAATTCATTAAATTTTCTTTTTATTAATAATTTTTTTATATAAATAATTGTGTGTTTTTTGCACACATTCACAATTCAATGATGATAATGATAATGTTTTCTGTTCTCCGCTACCAGTTGAGTTAAATTTTGCGTGCATACTTTCAAGTACTCTAGACCTTCTTAACAACAAATAGAGAGTAGACTCTTAACTATGTACCTACACAGAGCAATTTCCCCATTTCCCCACTCATTTTACAAGCCTTTTGCTTATTCTTACTGAGACATATATAAATGTATGTTTGTAAGTGCCTGCCATTGGCATGCAATGTGCATTTATCTCAACGCACAATCAAAATGGGGCACAGTGAAAAAAATGTGTAAAAAATGGAAAAATAAGTAACAAAAAAAAAATAATATGAAAAAATTATAACTAAGACCATTTGTGCCCTTTTCGTTGCCATAATTCGTTTTGTGTCGCTCCAGTTGCTCTTGACGTCATAATTAGAACGAACACACACATAACATAACTTAAAACAAATTACTCGGTGGCTCTGACAACTCATCGGAATCTCGTCCCATCACTCTCCTCATCCTCATCATGATCGTCACTATGATTTCACTTCAACATTTCAACATTTGTTCACGCGTTTGCCACACATGGAATTCCTTTGGCGGAGGTTTCTTTGTTTGCTCATGTAGTGTTCTTCTTATTGTTGTTGTTGATGGTGTTGTTGCTGTGAAACTCATTAAGTCCAAAGACACTTGGCACCTTTATATTTAATAATTTTACTCATATTTGTGTCATTATTTTAATTTTTCTAGGTTAAGGTTAGCCACTCACTCTTTGTTAACTAAAAGCAAAGACGATGCCGCTAGAGAAATCTCTTTCATTATTATACTTACCAAGTCTTGTGTATGTACATTTGTCTAAAATTCCTCATAAAGGTCTAATTAGAATTAATGTAATTGTTAATTCATATAATTTACCTCTCTTCAAGAAAAAAATTGTTAATTAATCTCAAATTCAACATTTAAGAAACTTGACATTCTTTGTGAAGAGTTTGGAAATTTTTAATGATAAAAACCTAAATTTTTGACGATTGGAAAATTGATTGAATTTCACATTTATATGTACATATGTACACGTACTATGATGACTCTGTCTAGAAGTGGTCGGAATCATGTAAGCTGCAATAAATAACCTTTACTCATTAAAAGGAGATTTCAGATCGATCGCCACTTGATGAAATATATTTGTTCCAAAGGTTGCATAAACTTACTATAATATATCAACTATTTTATTGTTATTTTCAACCGTTATTATGTTAGCCTTTAGTAAGGAAAAGAGCCAACTATGAAATAATTGGGAATTTTCAAATTTATTTCTTCAGTGGACTTTTATGCTTTACTATCATTTTAGCGCTGGTTACTTATTGTACGTGCCTCGTTATTCGTATGCAAAAGCATTAACAATGGAAGAAAGCAAAGACCCATAATTTGTGATAAACGAAATCTTTCTCTATTCAAACCAGACACAATGACAACAAACACATTCACATGTCATAAATATACAAACAATCAACCATACATACATATGTATCTAACCACTCAGAACGAAAGAATACAAGAAAGACAGAGACTCTTCTCATGACAATATAAATTTAAAAATGCCTCAAACAAATTGCAAAATATTTTCGTCTTAAAGAAACCAAGAAAACTGGAAGTATTTTCATTTTATTTTATTTTTTTTTTATTATTATTATTTTCATTGTTGAGATAATAAACGAAACGAAGACAGTTCTAGATACACACGTACTCGTAGATGCATAGATATTTTATACAAAAAGAAATCATATTTATGACAAGTACAATAATAACAAAAATAACTTAAAAACCAACAAAAAAAAAAAAACAGAAACAAAACAAAAAGAACAACAAAATAGAATACGCTGCAGGATATGCAAACACAGAAAACAAAACGAAAAAATGCAAGACATACAACATGGCAAACGAACATAAGTCAGCGAAATAAAGTCGCAAGAACCAGGAATTGATGATGATGATGATAATGATGATGATGATAATGATGATGATGTAGAAGAAAATTACTGAAGTTGATTGCCATGAAGACGAAATAAGGCCAAAAACATGCAGAAAAGAGCTTTCCAAGAGTTGCCGCCTGAGCTTTGTTCCCAAGAATTTTTGTGGAAAATTTTCTTAAGTAAAAATTATGTATGTAATTAATATGAACTCGTATATTATAAGTATTATTAAATAATTGAGACATTAAAGGATTTAAATAGAAAGAAAAACAGACAAATAACTGATCCTTTTTTTACTTAGAAAAATTCATAAATTATTTATTATATTTCACATAAGTTCAGCATCAGGATAGATATAATTCTAAAGGACTCGCTAATGAATAACGAAAACAACATCATTAGAAACCGATCTTAACTTAAAAAGAACGGTTTTTGTAAGGTTCTTTATCACTTAATGACCAACATAAATTGACAAGTTAGATAGATTACTTATTAACTAACACTCACTACTCTTTAAGTTCAGTCATTTTCCTGAACAATATGTGGTAACGCTGGTCATTTCTATAGGCAACTAGAGCATCCGGCGTCGCACGGCTAACCACCGAATTCCTTGCACCACAAACATAAATAAGATGAATACCATACATTTGTGGTATTTCATTCTTGTTTCCCGCTGATCTTTATTTAGGACAAACACATAAAAATTCCTGTGACTTAACAATTGAATAAAAATGCACACCTTCCTTGCCTTGTAACCAGTAATATTGTATTATAAAGTCCTTTAATTTATTCAAAACAAATACTTCAGACGAATCGAATACTTTGATTAAAAATATCTTTGATTTTGGACACAGACGATTTGATTTTTTTTTTTTTTTTTTTAAATCTTTAATTTAACAATAACAAAACAACTTATATTAACAAGTGGGAATAATACTAATACATTTAATATGCTCTAGTAGGGAGGTCGACAGGATGCGATCTTCTCAGCCTCCTCGCCACTCTGACCCCTCTCTTTCTGCGTCGCCTTAAAAGCCGCCTGGCTAGATTGTTTGGATGATTTGCCAACCGATTAATGTAGTCCTTGGCCTGATGATTAATCACGTCGCCAATTTTTGGTATTTTTAAGTCATGCTCAAGGTCCGCTGTGCGCATGAACCAAGGGGCCCCAGAAATCATGCGCAATGTCTTGGCCTGCAGAACTCTAACCTTAGCAATATTTGTTTTTGCTGCTATGCCGTACACCTGTAAGCCATAACGCCAAGCAGGAGCAATTATTGCCTTGTAGATGTGTACCTTATTTTTTAGTGACAATTTATTGCGACTGTTTAGGAGCCAATACAGTTTCCTGATTCTCTGCCCCAGCGACTTCGTTATATTTGAGATATGGGTTTTAAACGTTAGCCGCCTATCCAAATATACACCAAGGTATTTATATCCCGAGTTTTGCTCCAGCAACTGATTGCCAATAAAGACGCCCGGACAAACATCCGGCCGTAAGGCGTACGTCACGTTGGCACATTTCTTTTCGTTAATGCCAATGTTCCATCTTTTTGTCCAGACTTCAAAACTGTGCAGATATTGTTGCAGGTTGTCCGTGGCTTCATATATGCACCTGTTTCTGGAGAGGATGGCCGTGTCATCTGCAAACGTGGCGATGATAAGATCATCAGGATCTTCTAGTGGTAGCTTTGAGCTATTGGGCATGTCGTGCGTGAACAGGGTAGAGAGTGTCGGCCCCAGAACGCTACCCTGGGGGACACCTGCGCGAATAGCTTTGATGCTAGACTCCACACACGTGCTTGATATCGAGATACGCTGCCACAACGTACTCCTTGGCCTCAAATCCTTCAAGGATAAAGTTGACTACCCTATTCAATTGTTCTGGAGTACCATGGGCCTTACGGAACCCGAATTGAAATGGAGGAACAATTTCCTTGACCTCTTTCAAGTCAAGTATGCGTGTCAGCAGACAGCGTTCAAACAGCTTTGCTACAGTGGGTAGCAGACTGATTGGCCTGTAAGAATCCAATATGTAGGGGCTCTTACCAGTCTTATGAATCATGCAGATTCTCGCCTTCTTCCACTGTTTTGGGATATATCCCAATCTAAGCACAGAGTTGAAAATGAGGACCAAGAATAGCACAGCTTTGATCGGCATAGCCTTTAGTGTAAAATTATCCACACCATCTTCACCTGGAGCCTTTTTTGTATTCAACACTTTAATGTGACCCGAGACTTCCTCTGCTGTGATGGGAGCAACTGGGGGGCATAATTGGCCAGCGCTATCAAGTCTCATTTGGACTTGGTGAACTCTATGTGTTGAACTAGTGTCAAATGGCTGAAAGCGAGTTTCTAAGTCCTCAGCAAAAGTCTCGGCTCGATCCTTTAAGGATCTGGCCCAGGATCCGTCAGCTTTCTTGATTGGAAATTTGGGGGTCACCTGCTGCTTAAACCTTCTAGCCAACTTCCACAAGGAGTGCTTTGTGTTGTCATCGGAGGAGACACTTGACAAAAATCGGTCGTTTTCCTCCTGTTTGTGCAGTTCCAGCAGCTTCTTGGTTCTATTCGACACTCTACGAAAGACCCTGTCCACAACAGGGTCCCGAGTTCGACAATACTGTCTCTTAAGTCTCCTCTTGATAAGCAGCAGCGCCTCAATAGCTGGAGGAAGTCTAGTACGCACCCTTGAGCCATTAGATGGATTTAAGGGGGCAGCAATGAGAGCTGCACAGTGCACCTTATTTAAGAAAATCGAGTGGGCGTCTTCAATATCCTCAGGCACCAGGATTTCAAAATTTAAATTAAGTGATTCTTCCAAATCTCTACGAAACGCAGCTATGTCAGCTCCAGGTGATAGTAGTCGTCCTTTTATTGTTTCGACCTTCGGAGTGGAGTCAAATGTAACCACAAGGGGAAGATGATCAGAGGAGAGCCGATACCCTGTCCTGATAGACAGCTCATCTGGACGCAGCCCATTATATATGAAGAAATCAATAGCGCTGGGTGTATTTCTTATGGCATACGGGAAGTGGGTCGCTTGACCAGTTGCCAGGATTTGAGCTGTCGAGTTTTGCACTACTTCCTGGAGGCGGCTACCCCGTGTATCTGCTCTAAAGTTACCCCAGAATCTGCTTTTGGCGTTGAAATCTCCACCTATAAGGTACATTCTTCCTAGACTGCTAAAGAGTTCTTCAAAGTCTATTGTTGACCAATTAAGATGCGGGGGGAGGTATAATGCAGAGATGATTAACTCACCCCTACTGGTTGCAATCTGAATGGTGGCCATTTGCAGTTTTGTCGTCCTAACGGGCTTATGTTTGATTTGATTGATCATAAAAAATATATCTCTATTATTATATGCAAAATTTGATTAATCCATTTTCTCGACAGCTGCGCCAGTTTTCAGATCTAAAACTATCCTATGTCCAAGGCTGCAAACAACCATCGATCCTAACTTTAAAATAACTGTTTCTATGTATAATCTACTCTTTTTAACAATCAAATAAGATGTAGCTCTTATTCAAAAGAAAAAGGACAAAATAAATCTATGAAAACAAAAGGTTATGATCGACTATATTATCAGTAATCTACATTGATATCAGTATTCAGATTGAGTCTTACACAAATGATATACTAGAAATATCCATTGATCATATTTGTTATATTCAAAGTGATTGATGATGAGGAATAAGACTGTCCTACAATTTCAAATGTGTTGAAATACAGAAACTACAATTGTTATGAACACACACACACACACACACACACTATAGCTGTACAATCTTGTCCATTTTCAAAAAATAATCATGCAAAGGAACTAGTTTTTCTAAAGCAGAATTCCGTGCGAAACATTAATAATTTTAAGGATAAGAAAATATTTATTCAAAAATGTTGCTGTCAGTCAAGAGTTTGTTCAGACTATTTTTCTTGCATTTATTTTTAGTTAATTTTATATAATTTTTCAAAACTTTGTCTTCAATCGGGGGCCACCAATGCCATTTCTCCTATGCGAGTATACAAGTACAATACTTATGAAAAGACTTGCATTTTATATTGGGTTGTCCTTTTTTCTACTGCTGTTGCTGCTTCTGTTGTATCTTGTTTTTATTCTTGTTGTTGCAGTCAAGCCACAAACAAGTAGCAATAGCGCAGCAACAATATACACATTTTTGACATATAACCCAACTGAAACTGAACCATAGAACTATAGATGAGGAGGAAAGATACTGCGATACTAAGTGCCACAGACAGATAAAAATGAGAGCGACGAGTGTGTATACAAACAAGAAAGCAAGCTATGAAAAAGTCAACGACTTCTGCAGTAAACATAAACTTGAAGGCAGGAAAGGATAACGAAGGGAAACAAATAGACAACAGAACTTCTATCTAGGCGTCGGCACTAAGACCCAAAAACCAACACTCGTCGCATTCATGATGACTGTTCAAAATAACAAAAACAACTACAAGCCAAATGTACATTCCCCATCTCCCATTCCCATCGACATCATCATCATCGTCACCATTCCATTGCATTTTATTTTGTTCCATTCTGAGTCAACAAAAATAAAAAATAAAACCAAAATCAGCCACAAAATGCATGCATCAGAAAAAAGGATGAGTTTACCAAAGGATTTCGTCCTGCTTTTGTTTGCTGTTCTTGTTTTTGTTTGTCTTTTTTGATGTTGTTGCTACAATTTAAAATGTTTTACGCCATTTTGTAAACGAGGCTTATTATTTTTTTTTTTGTTTTCTCTTTTTTTTATAAGGTTTTCTTTCTATTTTTTGGAAGATTATTTCTGAAAACACGACAACTTTGAGTTGCGCCATTAATGACTGCAATTTGTACATGTTTCTCTTTTTTATCGTTTTAATGGAATTTGTCGTTATCCTTGTTGTTTACGAAATCCAATGACTTTAAATGGAAAACCATTTTTACTTTTACACAATCATTATATTATTCTCTAGAGATTATCAGGAGACCTAACAATTCTTTTAATCTCACTAAAGATCTGATATTCATATTATTATTGGGTAGGTTGTTCGACAATACTACAAGACTAGGCTTACACCGCTCTGATTCGTCTTGATTTTATTGCATGTTTTTTGTTTTTAATAATTTTTATACTTTAGGCACGAAATATCATAGATAGAAGTTATCACTTTAACAAGATGCTGGTAATATTGTATATTTAAGGGATAATCTGGGATTTCGGATTCCGATGCTAATTTATTTAGCTATTTCCTTTCACGCAAACTTTTTATCCGAAGACATTCAATCAATATAAACGCAACAATCACGCGAATTTTAATTTTTGCATGAAAACCCTTTATGTATGTTTTCTTCTATCATCAAAGTTCGTGTGGCCACTTGGCTTTATTTTTCAAAAAGTTGTTTCGAACTCTTAGCAAAGATTATATGGAACATAGGTGGACTCATTTGACAACACTATAACTTTGACAAGAAACATCAGATCGTGTTTAAAACGTCGTTTTTAGGAGTTTTTTGCAATGGAGCAGTACACACCAATCGAACGCGCTCAAATTGTTCAGCTGTACATTCAAAATAACTTCTCAATTGTTAAAACTCAAAAATGAAGTACAAAGTGTACCGTCAAAGACCACAATAAAGCATTTACACAAAAGATTTTTATCTCCTGGTACTGTCACTAATTCAAATAGAAAACGGCCGTGGCGATCCGATAAAATATCGCCACTTTTAAAGGTCTCCGCGGATATTCAGATTCACATCGTTCTGCACAATTAGGCATTGCTTATACCACGCTAAGGCGTATAATATATTCTGATTTAAAGATATTCCCGTACAAAAATCAATTGACTTAACGACTGTTGTCAACCGATAAGTTTCGTCGCTTGGAATATGCGAATTTCGTCGTACAAATGGCCGAAACCCGGGAGGATTTGTGGCAAACAATCATTATGAGTGACATTTCACATTAAATGGATATGATCACGGGTCCTTTTCGAAGGCGGCAGTGGAAACACAATAAAAGTAAATCAGGAGCGTTATTGAGCCTACGATAACCAATTTTTGATACCGATTGGTGTGGAGCACTACTGGTTTCAACAAGACAAGCACCACCGACTTTTCCCTCAGGGGCTACTTTAAGTCGAAAGTTTACAGCAACAAGCCAATGACCCTTAACGAACTTAAGACCAACATGCGTCAGAAAATAGTCACTATATCGTCCATAACATTGGAAATGTAATGGGAAATGCAGAAAAACGAGCACATTAGAGCACTCGAGCTCAAGGTGACCATTTGCGCAATATCATATTCAAAACTTAATGTAAACAAATCTCCTTAAACCAAATTAAATTATCTCTTATTTGTAGAACAAAACAGCGGTTGTCATTGGGTCCACCTTATATGGCCAAACATTTATGTAAGTACATAGTATATAGAATGTTTTTATAATTTTTATATCGTTTTCCTTTGTATATTTCTTATTGTTATTGTTGTTTACTGTTCCGGTTCGATACAGTCTTTTGTGTTCATAAAGTGTAAATTCGAACTATTTTAGCAGAAAAATTAAATCTTCAGCAAACAAAACTCATTGTTGTTGTTGGTCGACAGGAAATTATTAATGAATCACAGTAGAAAACTGTAGTTAACATCGAAAATGAAAATGAAATAAAATCAGTGCATACAAAATGAGGCAAACAAAATGAATAAAAGGAAAAATAAATTTTAAAAACTCAAGAGTAGAAAAGAAAAGTTAAATAAAAAAATATGTACAATAAATGGAAAATTGTTGAAGCTGTGGATAAAAGTTATTTTTGCTGGCAGCTTTTACCAGTCACAGTTGCACAAAAATGCAATGCGGAAGTTTTAAATTTATTTACATAACCACAGAAAAAAACACAAATGATATATACAAATGTAAACAACAACAACATATGATATATATAACAGAAGAGAGTGGAGACGGAGGGAATAACAATAAAATACATTAACTTCAACCGACAAATGGCATTCAGAGCATGTGGCAGCAAGTAAGGCCCCGGCCTCAGCATTGGTATCGAGAAGAAAGAAGAAGTTTGTACATTTAAGGAAGCCAAGGCACAAACAACTTTAACGTTAACTTCAAATAACAACAATAAATAGCATTATGCTAATCCAGGCCAAACAAAATGGCAGATGAACAACTTGAAAGCATTACCAACACTCTTACAGGATGCACCCACCCCTCTCTGCCTATGTCAACGCCAGAGGATCTAATGCCAAAAGATCTCATTTGCCTAGATAAAGTTGTGGCAAAGCAGCCACCAACAGAAACAAAGGAGCCATAATTATTAAAGAAAATAAATGCAATACCACCAAAAACAACAACAACAAAAACAACAGATACAAGAAGAATAAACGTCAACAAAGTATTATATACTAAAATAAGTCACAAAATATACAAACAAAACAACATCCAACATCAAGAATGCACCAAAAATAACACAAAGGACATATTCTAAAATGCAGTCCAAAATCAAATCCAACCCTCAACTCCCTCATAGCTAAACAAGTATTGCACTTTGCACTCGAAAGACAAAGTAAATTGAGAGAAAATGAATGGAATAGAGAGAAAGGAATCAGAAGAGAAGAGTGAGAAATTAAGGCCACATGTAAATCCTCTACTTGAAAGATAAGTTTAAGCGTATCCTTCACGGATTTGTAGCTGTACAAAGAGATGCAGACTTCAAGCCGAATGGATAAACACAAGAAGTAGAAAAAATAATGAAAGCAAAGGGTGAGAGAGCATGGAGTAGAACACCCCGGTATTCAAGGCAGGCAGATGGGCAGACAGACAGACAAACAAACCGACATACGGCGGCGAGACAGATCCCGACACGCATTCCTGACATGAGCCTGATTTATGAGTATGTTTCTCATGGTGTTACAACAATACTCTGCTATTGCTGCTGCTGCTACTGCTACTGCTACTGCTACTTTGTGCTTTAACGTCCTTTATCCTTACACTGCTGTTGTCTTGCTGCTGCCGTTGCTGATGTTATTCTTGTTGTACATAATCCCATAAATATAAATGGCCTTTAAAACCGGTAACAGAGTGTGCGGTGGCGTTTGGTTGTCATTTTAAACGAGTTTTTCCAGCTTTTCATGATATAAAAGAAAACAAGAAAAAAAACCTAATGTAATTTTGAAATTTTTCCTTTTCGCAACCCCATGGTGTGTATCTGTTATAATCGTATTTATAAGGCGTATAACCTCGTCCAGTTAATTTATCTGGCTGAAATAATCTGAAGTGCACATTGTGTTTTATCTGAAAAAATCAAGTTTCGTAGAATAAAACCCAAAATAAAAAATTTTTAATGCCTCCATATTTATAATTGTACGCGTGTATATGATGAATTGAGAACAATTTTGAAATATGAAATTCAAAAGTACCACAAATAGAATATAGATATTTAAATTGAGAACTTATACAAAAGTACCTTATGGTATCCAATTTCCCTTGTTGCCTACGCGAGTAGAATATACGATTCGTCGACTATTTGGTTTGATGCCTAGTTAATTTACGAAAATTTAATGTGTCTACTTAAATAAATTTAATGTGTCTACTATTGATTTCAATGAAAGTAAAAGCATAAATATACAGTGCACTCGGGATATATTGTGCTATTTAAAATCAACGACGTTTACCAGTCTACAAACGTGTTTACGTTTCTTAGAGCCCCATCTTAAGACGAAAATATTTTATTACCCTTTAAATGATTTTTTTAAATAAAATAAGAACAAAAATTTCATTCAATTATTTATTCAACTTCATCGTTCAACAGAGACCATCGTTAACTTGCTTCAAAGTAGTCTGTCTGAAGGGTCCTGATGGCTTTAATTATTATTTCCATCACTTGAGAAAGAAGACTCATCAATTAGATCGAATTCAAAACCAAGTCGGCGAAGAACAATATTCTATTATGGCACCTGCGAACTTTATCACTAAACATGAACACTAAATTTTACTAACTTACAATCATTTCCCTTTTGGACCTTTTTCATTGATTTTTCACCACGACAACGTACCTATACACATTGCCCAAGTCATTAAATCGAAGATCGCGATAAAAAATGCCAACATTTTGAACTGTCCACCATTTTCGCCAGACATAATAGAATATGTTTAGGGATAGCTAGTTCCACAAATTTATGTGACTGAGAAACAGTATTTAAGGTACACTGAACTTAATGCGATCTTCTAGAAAGCGTGGGCTTCAAATTCGCTTGACTTATTTAAAAATTGTATGACTCAATACCAAATTGAATTATCAAGGGTATTTTAAAGAACCCAGTACTTCAATGGTTCAATATACTATCAATTTTATATTTTCTTTACTAAAAAATGTTCATTCATACATAAAAAGTAGATTACTGCACATTAAAAGTAAAGTGAAACAAAATACATACATAATTTACATAATTCTTAAGGTTTTTGTTTTTTTACTTTCCAACTAAATTTCCAAAATTTATGTTAATTTATATTTGTAGAAAAAATTACCTTACAATTACCTTTATTTTGTGTAAAAGTTGTGGATAGAAAAAGAACAATTTGTAATGTGAGTTATTCAACTGAAACGATTTGTATAAATTTCAAAATCCAAAATACCATTATTTTTATTTATTCCACAAAACAAAAAAAACAGAATTTTTAAGATTACAAACAATTGCATTATTGTCAATCTCTTTTTTCCAATTTAAAAATAAAAAAAAAACGCTAATTAAAAAACGTTTTAAATTAAACCACACACCAAACACACTTGATTTCCATTTGTGGTATAGACACACATCGAATTAGTACATACTCATATATGAATCAGTAATTTAAAGTGATTAAAGGACAATAAATATAAAAATACACCAATGTGCTATAAACTTTTATTATTAGCCATTGTAAAAATGTCAGTCTATAGATTGACAGACAGACACGTTACTCAATGAAGGAACCACAGATGCCACGCCATATATTTGAGCACATAACATCAGAGCGCTAAATCTTTACGAGTTGTGATATAACAATAAATCAAATCAAGTACCACACGGTGAATAATGTGTGTGTGTGTGATTGTGTCAGTATTGAATACAATACATCAATCAATTAAATCATCAATTTAATCAAATACCATAATTTTTCAAATATATTTCTGTGTGTGAAGAGCCAAGGCAACAAGGGATGTAAACACTCAAAATAAAAATACAAAAATTATCAAATAAAAAATCATCGCCAATCAAATGATAAAAAGAAACTGATACCTTCTGAAACTGTGTGTGTGAGTATCGGGTGAGTTTATGAGGTCGTGGGTGGAACCAAGTGGGCGGTATTGTTTGATCGTCATTGTGGTTACTACACTGAACAAAAAAAAAAGCAAAGATATAATATTATGTCACGTCATAAATGTCACAGACACATTTTGTATATTTAATGCTCATCAAACATCGAAAAGAGGAGACTAAAAAAAAAAGAAACTCGCATTTTTATGATTCGTTGAAATGTGATATAAAAGCTAAGAATGAGGATCCACCGCAGCAGATACACACAACACACTCCACAGATATAGTATTTTATGTTGAATACTTACAAAAACAAAATAATAATAAAAAAAATTAAGTAATGGTCAGGAGGTGACAAGAAGAAAGGGTTCAATAAAATTGTTATACTACGTTGCCAGCAGACAGCACAACACAACACAACAAAACAAAAGCATAAAAGGGTCAATATACGCGTTGGTAAGTGTTTAATTTTACACGCCGTGAATGTCTCTAAATATATTCATATATGTATGTATGAGTGCATAATACAATCAACTGACCCCATCATGGGCTGATGATTGCCCCCTCTTAATGCCTTTGTCGTCACTGCTTTGGTTATAAAAAACAAAAACCTTGTGCCGTGAGTCCGACACCAGTGGAGTGTGCCCTCATGTCATAAATCACTTAATCACATAATTAGAATGTATAAAAATTGATTTACGAGATTTCAAGTGCAGTGCTATGCACGCGATAAAGGTCGATGGTTGGTATCCATTGCACGTAACTATGGATGCAATTGCAACACACACTTACTTACACTGTCGTGTATCGTTGAGGGAGGGAGTAGCATTGAAATATGTAAGTATTATAAAATATTAGTTGAATTTGTATAAAAGTTTTCAAAGGCCAGGATCGGAACTCCTAAAAACAAGATATAGATATTTTTAATGCCCTAAAAACCTGGTTGACAGATCGGTTTTGTACATATGTATAAAATATGATACATTTGTCTAGAGAGACTGTACAAAATCACATACTTAGAAACGACAAATTGCTGAAAATTACATTCTTAAGAAATTCTTTATTCTACCATATCGTTTCTTAGCCACTAATTGCAAATGCTAAATGTTTAATTAATGGAAAAGGAAGCAGTTTTTCTAAATTCAATGCTACGATCATACAATGCGTTCAACTTATACTCTTAGCCCTAATCCTCTAAGGTTCTTTCCAGTTTTCCTTGCCAATGAAAAATATGCGATTATATCTCTTGTATATCTTTAGCTAAGCTAATGGATTAAAGTAGTTTAAATACTAATTCTTTGCATATACATATCTTGCACTTAATATACAATATATAAAATCCTACAATATTTTTGAAACCAGAAAGATCTATGCTTATGTTCTGCAATTGTTTGAAAAAATCTCTATTCAAAGGACAACAATCAACATATGTACAAAACCTCCATTTGTAGAATAATAAACCTGATATATTTCTAAGATTAGATTAGATTTGGAAGGGGCAGGAACAATTACACCTCATCAATGCGGCCGCGAGTGGGCCTATTGTAACAAATATAGTTCTTAAATTCCTTAATAATAGTTAATTCTTCTGTAAAATAACAATAAAAACATTAGAAAAAAAACAAATTAAAGATTATATTAAGCCTCTAGATATATTTAGAGTATTTTTCTTATATAATGTAAGCTTTAAATATACTCGTATAATAAACAAGTGATAGTCCTTGTACAGCTTCTTAACTTTACGAATTTTTAGAATTGAGATTTACATACAATATTTGTTGTAAGTAGATATTTCTTCTCCAAAGCTGATTTTATTATTTGCATATTTTTCTTATATTAATATTAAAATAAACTTGAATTTTTTGTTATGGTTTCGCTATTGTTGCGCAGAAAATTTCAAGCATTTGATAAGGCACACAATGGCCATCCACAACAATCCCACCCACCCATGGATTGCAATGCGTGCAACCAAACAACCAACAAAACCAACCACGCAACTCACCCAAAACGAGTCAAAAAACCAAAACAAAACAAGAAAAGGAGAAAGTGTTTTCCAATACCTTAGGACAACCTATACTACTACACTATATAAACAACTAAAACTATACTATACGGGGAGTATGAGAAGAAAGACGTAGAATTATTAAGAGAAAGAAAAAATGTACGCTCATCGAGAGGACTTCGGCAGGCAAGGATAACAGAAGAGAAAATAAAGTCAAACGGGGAAATTCAGTCACAAAGAAAGGACAATGTTTATAAAGCAAGCATCGAATTGATGAGGGTTATTGTATATTGTAACTATAGCAATATATTGTATGTTATATATGTATGTATGTAACTAATCTATATGCATGTGTACACTATGAAGTGTGTTTGATTGTAGTTTTAGGGTTCGCTGCACGCGTTGCATGTCAACTCCATGGATTTTATATGAATGAATATTAAATGATAAATGTGACATTTACTTAGAAGCGTCGACAGTGTTAAGTTGAGTAAATACATGGCTTCTATTTTATTTAGTTTATAAGGGAGCAATTGTTTAGAAGAGATAAGAAAAAATACAATATTTATTTCGGATACATTTTATTCAGTTATTTAATTAATAATATTGATTAAATGTTAGAATGGTTGATAACATTTTTATGTTTGCTTATTAAATCTGATAATACAAGTTAAAATAAGCGAAAATTCAGGAATGAAACCATATTGATATTGCTTAAGCCATTTTATCTAATTTTGTAGTTGTATGCAGCAAACTAAATAGCCCCATTTTGTTTTATGGGTGGATAGTGAATTCAGTAGTCGTGGGTAATATGTATTTAGGCGAACCAGTAAGTGAGAAGAATTGAAAGATAAGTATTTGTTTACTTTCATGCAACTTATGTATCTGCTCGTGATAGAAGCGTCAAAGATTCAAGAACAATCCACAGCTTGGGATTCAATATTTTTTAATGGTTACAATGGAAGGCTCTGGCAAAATATAAGTGAAATTATAAAATGTAATAATTAAAAAAATTACAAAAAATTAAAAAAATGTGTCTTCTATACAGATATCTAACAAAAATTATTTATCATTTTACCCTTATTAACTTTCGAAATGAACGGACTCACTACTGAAATCAATGGTGAACGGTAATACAGTCGGTGGCAACTGACTCCGTCCAAAGGCATCGCCATGTCACATTCAGCAGTCGCATACATGCATGTAAAAAGGTATAAAAGTGGTTCCAAAAGGACTAGAAATTCTCCAGCTGATATGGTATGAGTCACATAGTATCGTAAGTATCTTCTTATCAGTAGCAAAAAATTAATTGAAATCTGAAATATTGCTTCTAATATTTTGCAAATTCAATTCAAATTTAAACAATTTCAAACCAAACAGCTTTCAATAACAGTAGTTATTATACTCTTCCCAATATTCCTACAATGCGAGTTCCTTCTAATACAAATTTGACCTAAGAAAGCAAGTAAACGTCACATGGCTCCAGATACGACGACTAGACAAACATTTTGATGGATAATGCAAATGTATAAAATAAGTAGACTAAATCATGTTTTGTCAATGCCTAAACCTTCAGCATTCGCACATTTGTACATTCAAGCGATGTAAATTGGGATCAGATTACATGTTTTTTTTTTTTTTCTCTTTTTTTAACGACTGCGTGTATACTTGTGTATGTTTTTTCTATGATTCACATTATTTTATTTTATATCCAGACCTCGTAACTTCAATTGGTTTTTAGTCTTTCAACTACTATATTAGGACTTTACCAAAATTCAGCATCATCCCAAAAGTTTTCACCTCTCTCATTCAATCTAAAACTGCTATGTTTTTAACCTTGCATTTCTGTTCAAATAAATTATTGTTTTATATTTATTCACTTTTCTTTCTTAGACATTTTTCACCTACTGAACCATTTCTCTCTGCTTCACAATTTAATTTTCTTTGGCTATGTGTTTCGATGTGTACAAGAATGTGTGTGTATCTATGTTTAAGTGTGCATGTGTTTTATTGCACCATAAATTTAATATTTTTATGTAATGTTTGTATAACGGCACATTTTATTGCCATTCTCATTTGAAGACTCCACCACTACCCGACTTAAAAACCACTAAGACTCCTCATCACATACACGGCACGATACAAAACCCAAAATTTCACTCAGAACACAGAATCTCATACATAAAGTCATAACCAAAAGAAGCAAAGCTACTCGTTTTCTTTTGTACATACATATTTTGTTTTCTAACAACGTCATCGCCATCGCCATGTAGCCGCCACTGTACTTTACGGCCGCGTGTCGAAATTTCTTTCTTTTGTTTTTGCTTTGTGACATTTCTTTTGATTCTCCCTTTTGTAGTATGTACACAGGCTACTCACCCAACCCAGTTTCTTACTGGCAAAGCAACGATGGACGAGAGGATTTTTGTCAATAATATTGCAGGGACCAGGGGAATTGGCCATTCGTACGGTGCGTGCTAACGACTTTGTTGTGCGTTTTAAGTTGCCCGAACGAAGCTCGACAATTTAAAAACTTTGAATTATTGGAATCGCTTGCTGGTTTTTGTTCCTTTCTTTTCTTGCATTATTCATTCAGATTTTTTTTTTTCTTTGACATCTATCCTTCTATCCTTCCTTACTTCCCCTCTGTAATATTATTCATTTTTTTCTGTTGTTGCTTCTGCTGTTTATTGACGCCAATAATGATGTTTGTCAGAGATTTATTGATGTTCTTTTTGCGAAATCTCAGTGGTTTCGTGTTCATCCGTCAAGACGATTTACAAAATTCTAATGAGCCTTTTTTTCTTCATAAATTGAAGCAATTTTGTGGGTTTCCAATTTTGTGGGCATTTATTTTCAGCAATAAAACAAAGAACAAATAAACATTCGTCGCCCACTCATCAACTGGGCCCAACTAAATGTGATTACCACAAGCGACTATTTACAAACACATAAATTGCTTTGAAAGTTTTCAAGTCTTTAAAATTTATGGTAATTTAAAAAAAAAGTTTATCATTTTTTCGCACAACAACAATAGATTTGTAAAACTTTTGTTCCCGCAAGTTAGAATTCCTTGAGAGTAACAAATATGTCTTTTTTAAATTATCAAATACATAATACAATACAATAATTTTACGGATTTGTAAAAAATCATGTTATTTAAATTTTGTGAAAATTTGTAATCAATTTTCAAAATATCTTTATAATTGTAATTCTCAAAATTCTTTCATTTAAATTCAATATAAACAAATCATGAATACATGAATACATTCGCTATGATACAAGAAGATATCATTTCCGCTATGACTGCCAACAAAATTCCCCAGCAAATTTGTCAATTCTTCTTGAACACCCAACATTTCAACTTCATACATTGAACCCAACCCATTGCAACTCCTTCCCGAACCATATCATTTATACAACAATAAATTCTTAAAATTTAACTAATCTACACCACCTAATTTAATAAGGATTATATCCTTGTGTATGGTAAATAACTCAATGAATTAATTTATGTATATACATTATGTAAATAACAATGATATTATTATTACTATATCAACAATGAAGTAAACTTAAGGCACTAGATGCTTAGGTCTTCAATATTTTTGTAAGGATAGTATAATTGCGCTGTTACTTTATTAATCACTTGCCATAGTCCTGCCGTTTTCATCAACGGTGACACCATTCTGGGGCATTCTAAGGCTGAAAATGGCGAAAAGAATGCAGCTGGGCTTGAAACTTTCAAGAATGAGTTAGCTCTTTAGGTCAAACTGGTGCCAAATAATCTCTTCTTGTAAAAGGTTATACTGAAATCGGTATGGGCTTACGATATAAAGCTTTGGAACGCTGCATTCAACTTAAATCTTTAAATTCTTCAGAGGTTTCTGTCCAAGTTTATTGCAGATTATTGCAGGTGAGCATTGCTTTATCCGAAATTCGGTTAACCACCGAGACTTGCAGATTTCAACGATAAAAGAAGAAATCGTCACCATATTACAATCAACCTGTTTGGATAACAGCAAACAAATGGGACACATGAAAAGACTACACCCATAGATTTCCCACTCTGCGTTACGGATGAATCAACTTATCCAAACTTGCTAAAGTGACTGACCACACGCTGTGCTGACGAAAGCACCAAATAAAAAATATAAAAATAATTACAAACATAAACCTTATTAATAGATAATAAATGAAGAAACAACAAATATTATATTAAACTTACATATTTAATCAGGATAGCAAAATGAACTATATTTTATAGAATATTGAGTCCAATAATTTGTAGGAATTACCTGAAAAGAAAATATATATTTATTATTATTATTACTATTATTTTTTATTGATTTCAACAAAGTACAAGCAAATAAAGAACAAACGACTTTATTTATTCGAAAAGTATGACAAAATGGGGAAAAAAATATATATATAAACAACAATTTTAATAAATTCTTATACATATATTATTTTGTTGCATTAATTATAATTATACTACAATATATATTTATTTTTTTTTTTAATCCATAAAAACTTCAATTCATTCATAAAATGGAATTACTGTATTTGGGTTGGGATTTACGAATCCAAATGTTCTCTTCCTCATACATTCATATGTTATCTTATACACAATACTCGTATGTATAAAAAAAATAAACCACCCGCTTGGATAGATTCTCATCTATTCGATTACATTTCCGCCCGCTAATAAAAATATGTATGTATACATTTTTTCGAATTAAGTACAATACATATAAACATACAAATTATGTACAATAAATATACAATAGAATATATTTCCCCTTAAACCAAATTGATAAAATCAACAACTTAACAAATCAATTCAAGAATACATGAATTGCAACAATAAACATAAGAACACCAAATGGACATTAAAGCAATTAAATGCCACATTGACAATAAACATTCAAGTGTAGCTAATCTTGTGCTTACATATTTCAGATGTTCTTTTCATATTTTTATAAAATATTTAAGAACAAAATGGGCGAGACAATAATTTGGAAAAACAATTACAAGTTGTTCCAGTTCCAGTATTAAGACATAAGACCAACTCAACAACTTTGAAAATAGATAAATCTATTGGTATTTAATTAGATATAGTCATATTTATAGACTTGATTTCACTTGACAATGACTTGCTTTATTTAGACTACATGTGGCATTCTGATCTAAAAAGTTGTTTGGGATTTATGTGTGGCTTTAAGATGTCAACCGGATCGAATGTTCAGAATTCATCAAGAATTTTTTTGTTACATACAATTCTTGATTTGGTTGCTTTTTGTTTTTAAAATCTTAAATGTATAAATTCCTAAATGACTCACACTTGTCCACTCACCAGTCCATTTACATGTGCATCATTAATTCAATTGGAAGCTTAATGTTTATCTGAAACAACTCATTCTTTAATGCAGATTTGCATAAGAAATGCCTTCTTTGCTTCTTTGGCTTGCTGTGTTGTTCCCTTTATTTTTTCCAATGTTTTTAATTCTTTTGTAGACTTTTGGTCAGTAGTCCGCAAGACGCGAAAGCGCCTACACTGATAAGCGCCCAGCTGCTTCTATAATCCAACAAGAGACTTGGTTGCTTCTCGTATCCACCAAAACCATATTTCTTTGTGTGTAAAGTCTTTAGCCTGTTTCAATGTCATTCTTGCATTCATTCTGTCACTCATTCATTGATGTGTGTTTCGAGATAATTTTCGTTTGTTTTGTTTATTTAAATTTTTGTTTTTTTTTTTTCATTTAGGCATATTTATGTATGTGTATACGAGTATGTATATTCTTTATATAGTCTTCTTCCACTCACACTAGGGATCCACCAACATCACGCATAAATTCTTATTCATGCATTCTCGATCCCCGGTCGTCTTTCACCCATCATTTATATCTACAGTTATCATTGTCGTCTTTTGATAATTTACGTTTGATCCCCCAACGCAACCGACACATTTGTTTCGTTTATTTTCTCTTCTCCGATAGTTTATTATTTTATTTTTATTTTTATTTTTCTTATTGAAGACATCTTGATTTATTGATTTGTGCGTTCCATCGTCTTTTTTTTTTCTTTTCTTTCTTCTTTCCTTCGTTCGTTATGTTTTTTTCTTGGCATGGAAATCAATTTTTTATCGTTACTGGGCAATAATGCAAAGTGGTTCGCCTCTTTGAGTTGGGTTTAAATTTAGTTAGGCCTTTGAGGTTATGTTAAAGGTTAAACTGTGAGTATGCAAATGCCGGCGTAAGTAATTTGATGCCGTGGGAATATCGCTTTATTTTTCTTTTAGTTGTCTTGGGTGTTTCATGTTTTGGTTGTAGTAAGGGTTACCCAATTTTATATTTAATTACTTCGTGAACTAAATAAACTTTCTTGACGTGTGTTTTCATTTTGTGATGGATGTTCTTTCGACCGAATTAAGGGCTGTTTATTTACTCTAAAGTGAAGGGAAGCTATCAATCACATATGCAATCAATTTAACAAAATATCTAATGTCATATTTGGTATTTAATAATTTATATGTACAACATATGTATGTACAAATAGTTGTATGCTTCTATGATAACAAATTCTTCATTGTATTCATACATCAAAAATAGTATTGCTCTTGAGAAATATGAGAAAGATTCTTAAACCCCCTCTAAAACAAAATTTGTTTCTCGGACCAACCCAAGCAATTTATGTCATTATTATTAATCTTGTACACCATTGTAACCCATGTTGCTCATCAAATCCCTATTTTCTTAAAATTTGTAATGTTAATATACAAAACTCAAAGTTATAGATGTAAACTTAATGTCAAAATTGTGGCACCGAAGACCACCAAGGACTACTGTTTAAAAACCGCTGCTATAGATTTAAAATTAGATTATTCTACCAAATCATAAATCACATGGACTCAATTCTTTCTATTCGCTGAAGAATTAATTCATACATGTGTATAGAAACAATTTCATGGATAAACTTTATATGAGGATTATATTATTCATGAAAGTCCCAAGGAGTTTTCAATTATTTTACTATTGTAGAGTAAAAGAAGAGTAATTTTCAAAAGTAGTTGACATCTTTGAAATTCATTTTCATTTTCCACTTCAACTTCAATCAAACCACGCCCAATAGAAATTCGTGAATGCATTTTCAGTCCTTTTTTTGGACTGGAAAAAAATTAAAAATTAAATAATACAAAATAATACAAAGTTTATAAAAATAATTTCAAAGTTTTCTTTGAGAAGAAAAGTTACTTTTCCAATGACACTTCTTGCAGTAAACAGAAAGGCGACAGCAGGACGAAAACGATGACTATGGATGATGATGATGATGACCAGTCTAAGTAGAAGGAACTCAGAAAGTGCAGAAAACCCAAACTCAAAATTGGACTCAAAAAAGATTTGAAGATGAAGAGAATCTTAGTTAACAGAATGAGAGTACGAGATCAAGAAGATAGAGGAAATGATGATAAAGATGATGATGATGCAAAGCTTAAGTTAAGTTGAAGAAGGAAAAACTTACTTCAATGACTTTTGCACATTTCGCAGCACTTGACTTCAACTTACATACTTCTTCTTATTCAACTTCTTGTCTTTCGTTATATCATAATAACTATGTGTAGACTGACCTGACCCCCCCGTGGTGCTGGCATGCTCCCACATGGTGATAAAGATGCATCTTCGTTTGTTTCATAGTTGGATTGGATTGTCCCACTCTCTATACTTCTAGACTTGGAAATGCTTGACAACTTTGAAATTTCAATTAAATTCATTTGAACTTGTGGCTGCTGCCGAGTCAAGCACAGACTTTTTGGTTGAAGAGGAGGAAAGAAGGGTGAGTAGAAAGATGGAAAGGTTTATTCAGTTACACTGTTGGTCAGTTAGAAGATGACAACTCTTATTATTGTTGTTCTTGTTGTTCTTATTGTTGATATTGTTGTGGGAAACAATGCCAAGCAAAGCGCAACAATGAAATGCAACGTCAGTGGTCAAATGTAGCGGATTACGTACGATTTGCCGTACTCCGACCCACTACCCCTCACTCTGGCAATTTGCTATTAACATTGTTCTAGAGTGTGGGTTTCAATCAAGTTGTGGACTCCTTTACTCTTTCGTATACAAAATTACTAAAAGCCGACGAAACGGAAAATGTCTTCATCAATCAAAGTGTTATTCTGCAAATGACAGTAGAGTGGGCAAGAAGACAGTGAGAGAAAGTTCCAGAAATGGAGGAAGCGATGGATGGATGGATGCACGAGAGGCCGAGAGCCGACAAGGCTGGCAAACTCTATGAAAAATTTCATTGAAAATTGTTGGTTGCATTACGTTATTTTCAGAGTTCAGGCAAGTCAAGTTGCATTCAGTTGATAACACTTGGTCTAGGGCAAGTCTGAGTTTGCGTAAATTTCTATCCACACAAGAATGTTACTAGTTTGCTAAATTTCAATTACAGCAACAACTACAGCAATATTATCACCACCATCATCATCCTCATCGGTCTCAACTCAGCTGTCAACATGACAACTCAAGACAAAACCAACTCAAACGACTAATATCAACGCAATGGAGTTCTCAACCGCTGACGATTGACACCCTAGGCAATTGCATAAACCAGTGGTTCATAAACTGTGGTCCACCGAATTCTATGAGATACAATTTTGACATGTATTCATTAGGGGTCCGCCGACAACAGTTAAAGAACCACTGCCCTCGGCATTTTTGCTTAGACAATCAGTAGACTAAATTTAAAGAAGCACCAATGAAAAATATCATTTACTAGTTGTTCGAATAATTGTCTCAGATACACCATCATCATCATCATCACCATCATCAACATCTCCACCAACTACAAAAATATTCAGCATTTAGAAAAACAAGTGGAAGTTACAAAGTGCAAATGTACATTAAAAGTGTCTGTCCAGATAAGGCTTCATCTGTCTGTCTCTATATAGTTGATTCAACTCATTTGTCAGCCAGATGGTTTTTGCATAAATTTTCATATGATCATTTTTGTTGTTTCGTTTCTCATTTCATTCATTATACGCATTCATTCTATTTATGTTTGTTATTATTGCTGCTACTTTAAGCGTTGTAAAGTCGTTGTGTCAACTACAACAACAATACAACAACACAACAAAAACTCCTCACATTACAAATTTTCTCTATGCCCAATAGGGTAGAACTCAAACTGAGGAATATACAGTATAAAGTCACGTTCATCAGCAAAGCATTTGGAATTGCAGCAAAACACACTTCAAGCAAGACAAACATACCAAGTAGGAAATGAATCATAGGTAAATGATTTTTTTTACTTAACTATTTACTTAAAATAAATCACAAATTGGCCATATCCGTTTGTATCTTCAAGAATCTAGTTTTACAATTTTCAAAATTTTTTTATTGAACAAACGATTTTTTTTTTTCGTAATTTTATTTTTATTTTTCAATATAATCTCGTTTTTCTTAGCACTATGCACTTTTCCAATTTTGTTTACAAATTTTTTAAACCGTCGAAGAAGTAGGATTTCGGAAGTTCCTCAAAATAAGCTTTTTTGCAGTGAAGACCTCTTCATTCGATTCAAATCTCTAAACGTCGAGCAATTTCTTCAAGTTTGAAAATACGAAATAGTTGCATACGGCTAAATTTTAGGGAATATGTTGGATGGGATAGTAGTTCGTAGCTTCTAAAAAAATGAACAAATTATAAACTTATAGACTATCTGTGTTGTATGTTGTGTAAGTTTCCCCTCCGGGAAATTCTTCTGAGTTCTATAATCTTAATGTATAGAACTCACATTCCTGGAGGGAACATTATTTTCATTTATAACTAATTACATGAATGAAAACATAATGGGGCACCAACCCATGGACTTTTTGGGGTTCGAATTGGTAGTACCTTCCGGTACGAAGTCTGACCAGAGGCTTTTTCTGGTACCACGGGTGGTCAGGAGCCCACGGAACTTTTTCCGTCCTGGCCAGCGGGTACGGCCCCCTTGAGGGAGTATCGTGGTGGCTATGGTTTAATACCCAAATGCGGGTAGAGTAATAACTCGACGTGGAGTTGCGTTATACAACCGGGTGCTGTGACCCAGAAAGCAGCAGAGTTTTAAGGTGGGCCTCGCTCCCCACCAAGGAGGGAGTCATATTCCAAATTTAATATGACTCTAAATTGGTACCTGCGGATATTTATCCAAGGGGACGTTGATTGACGTTCAATCCATGTGCTTGGCACCGTGTTCTTGAGTCTTCTTAGAGACAGGCGAGCACGTAAAACCCCAGTACTTCATTGTATGTTGTGTAAGTACATTTCATTTTTTGATGATATGACCAATTTTTCTTCTCCAATTTCCAAATGGGGCATTTATTATACTCATATAGAGTCATGCCGAACATTTGCAACATCACAATTTTGATGTGCTAAATATATGCACGAATGAACAAATGAATGAATGAATGTAATGAATTTCTTCTTGTACGATAAATTTCGTTTTGCAGATGCACAAACAATCACAAATACACATTTCTATTTAAATGGAAATAATAATAATAATAACAGCAACATCTATGTTATACTATAAGTATGTACGAGTATATTCATTGTATGTGTATGTATATATATACATCTGGAAACATTTAAGTGTTAATTTTCCTTATGTATAAATAAATAAATTGTTGTTTCATTAGCTTCAATAATGACAACAATAATAATAATGAAATGAAATCAATTTAATCCTAAGCACACAAGTAAGTCATCAACTACTACAATATTATTGTAAGTGTGTCATTGTAATTTCATTTACAAAAAGCTTATGAAATTTATGATTTACCATAAATAGTATTGTATTTATGTATGTATATATGTATTACTATTACCAAGTTTATTTTTCAATAGAAAATAATTTCTATGTTAAATTTTCTTAAGGTGTTTTGACTTTCATTTCATTTTTCCCACTCAAACCCAAAGGATTGTCGTCGACCCTGTACTATTAAACTGACTTAAGGAAATGACTTTAACTAGTCCATTGCTTCGGTTATTCGCTTATTCACTGAGGACTTTCAATTAGATCAAGGCGATTTAAATTTAACATTGAACCATGGAAAGTCATCCAAAGGAGATGACGCCATTTGGCACTTTTTGGCTTTAGCTAAAACTCAATTAAGCTCAAGTTACGCTATAAAGAACAATTTGCCGCAGGACAATAACTAACTTTACAAGGACAACAACGATGCAGAGAGCCATACAACCATAGTGATAATATAGCTTTTGAATATGGGATATTTTAATGGGTTAAGTGTCGCTTTTTGATGAATTTTTAATGTCGGAAATTGAACAGACGCGTTGCTGTTAATAATCAACATGTTAATGATTTTAATCATTATGGTAATCATTGTAATGATGGTAATGATGATGATGACGATGACGATGACGTTGACGATGAGGTTTCATTGACAGCTGTTCTAGTTTTAATTCTGACTGAACAAGGACACTTTTTTTTTTTTTATTCTATGCAAATCATATCATAAGAATCGTTCATTAATATTGGGTCCTTAACTTTCCATTTTTTTTTTTTTTGGTTGTTGTTGTTGAATTTTTCTTTAATCATTTTCTCTCTAAGTCATGGTTGGTTTTTGGGGGTTGTTGCTCTTATTGCCTTTGGCTTTTAACAAATTGAAAAATAATGAGACTGCAAGCATGAGAATATGCAGATGTGTGAACATTTTGCTTTTCGACTTGCTTTTCATTGACGCTAATGACCCTTATTTCTGCCAAGTACAAAAAACTTAAAATTCTAAAAATATAATGCACAAAATGTACAAATTGGTAGTAAATTAAACCCTTATTTTCATAGTCATTGAAACTGAATAAAGTAAGTAAGTAAAATAACTGCAGCATGGAAAGAGTGAGGGAAGTGTGTGCCACTTACGTACATTTCTTTCAACAAAGTTGTCCTTTTTGTGTATATATATATTTTTTCTTTTTAATAAGAGTTGCACTTAAATGGCACTTTAAATTCCACTATGACATTGAAATTTCAATTTGTTTGAAATGCTGCACTTAAACCTAACCTATAAGCCTACAATATATTACAATAAATTAAATTAGATAGTTATGATTCATGAGTGATTGCATATCATGTAAATAAGTATCCACTTATAATTGGACTGTTGGAAGCTATACATCTGAAATACTATTATTCTATCAGAAAATTAACGTTCTTATATGCGAAGCTATTTCATCAATATATTGGGTATACGGAGAGCATTCTCCAACAATTTCAACATGTGAGTACTGGTTCCGACGTTTCAAAAGTGGTGATTTTGACACAACTGACAAGGAACGCGATGGAAGTCCACCAAGGTTTCTAGTCGCCAAATTACAGGACATTTTGGATGAAACTCTAAGAAGAACTTGCGGTAACATTAGTTTCATTGAAATTCTCCTTCAACGGTTCAAAGAAGGGTGGTTTTTGCATCATATCGTCACCGGCGATGAATAATGGATTTATTGCGAAAATCCAAAATGCAAAAGGCTTATGTTGAGCGCGGGGAACCCGAAACCATTTACGCCAAAGCCAAACATCCATGTCAGCAAAGTTATGTCCTGCATTTGGTGGGACAAGAAAGGAATTGTGTACTACGAGCATCAGAAGCGTAAAGTGACAATCGACAAGACTTTCTACATACAACAACTGATGCAATCGAACCTATCTCGATGGTATCGGCTGGGAAGTCCTAGCTCACCCGCCTTATAGTCCACACCTTGCATCATTAGACTACCATTTATTTCGGTCTATGCAGAACAACCTTGAGGCTTGATGATTTCTTGGCCTTCAAACACGAACAGTTTTATTGACGCGGAATACACACCATACATTGCCAGAAATGTGGGCTACAGACATAGCTAGCGATGCTTAATACTTTCAATAAAGTACCGTGTACCAATTTTGCACAATAAAGCTTCAATATCACTTATATATCCAATATACTTGTATAAAAACAAAACAATCTATAAATTAAAACAAATAAATTGAATCTAGTTATTATTATTATTAATTTTACTCTTCATCTTAACAAAAATAAATCAACTTCTCATATTCATATTTTATTGTTTATTTATTTTTTATTCTTTCCTATTTAATTTGTTACCTCATTTTGTTAATGCGTTTGTCCAAGCTCTGCTGTGCCTAAAGAGATGTTGTTGTTTTTGTCATTGCGTGGCAAATAACCATAAAAGCGCAAACCAATTATACTAAGTATGTGAATGTGTATGTCCTTAGAACAATAAACATCCCAGCACCATCAACACTTCCATTAAACAATAAAACACAAAATCCCCAAACCCAGAAATATAAAAACTTTATATAAGAACTAGATATTTCGTATCTGTGAGACACAGGATGGTTTGGTTTTTTGACTATAAATGTGTGCGTGTATTTCTTAATTGATTTGAGTGAGTGTGTATGTCCAGGTATTTTCATTCAAAGGACATTTATTTATTTTGTCTTCTTTAGTTCACGTTGCCTGACTTTGATTAAATGACAAAAAGAAAGAAAAAAAAAGGAAAATTACGAGTATGACTGATAGATGAGTTGCTTGAATTAATAGATAGAAAATTTAATAAATATTTTGTTGTCTTTCGCGAAAAATGTAAGCATTAACTAGCCTATGAACTATTATTATTATTATATATGTTTCGTATTTTAATAATTAAAAAAACATAAGGATTAAGCAATTTATAACACAAACATTCTATATTTGTTTTATAATATTCAAAAATATCTAAGCATATTTTTTTTATCATTTTACTGAGTGTATTTAATATAAATATACTAATTAAAATATCTCATCATTTCCAAGACTTATGTATGTTACATAGATTAGAAAGAACCCTTAAAAATCTCTCAAAATCATCTTTAAGAAAATACAAAATACATTTATGTCATTTGCCACCCACCCAACCCCATACTTTATACTCCCTTCCTTAGTCATTTCCTTCATTTCACTTTGAAACATACGTAAATAGAATAAACCAATAGAGAAGTAGAAAAATAGCGCGTGTTGAATGATTGATTCACACCCTCATTCATCACTAGGACCAGTTCAGTTCGTGGTCTACTTTATTAACTTCAACTTGCCTTTGGTTTTCGGTTTCGAAGTTTTATTTTTTATTTCATCTTCATCAACTTTGACCACAAACGAGTAAACGTTTAATGTGGTTAACCACAAATGAATGAATACATAAAGTGTGGCAATAAAACTAAACAAGGCACAACGCAACACAGAAAGACAAATAAATAAATAAAGGATTTCATAAAAAGGACAATATTATTATTAAACCACTCCATAAATTTTTATAATTTGTTTAGTGAATAACACGAGTAAATGCATTTCAATTAAAATGTACACATACTGAGCGAGCAAAACTCTTTTTATAAAATATTTTTAGTTATTTAAATCTTGTTTTTTGCACATTTTTACGCACAATAAAAATGCCATAAAAAATTGTTTCATTTTTCCCTTTTTTTTTTATTAAACGATTTTGTGATAAATAACATAACAACAAACACAATTCAAACAAGAAACAAAAACAAATTTAATTTGAAAAACCATAATTTATATTATCAATAAAGAAAAGCAATGAAAAAACTGTGAGAATCCAAATTAAATGGAATATTAATAAAGAGAAAATATGCTACGAGTACATAAATGTTTTAACAATTCCAAACATAACAATGCGCAAGTAAATATGATAATAGTTTTATTGAAGAGAAGGATCGAATTTTATATAATGATAGATAATAAAGCCCTGCACGAGTCAATACTAAACAAAAATTTATTCTCTCTCGCTAAAACGAATCACTATCAATAGTCATACTGTCTTTACGAACACTTTTACAAATCAACTCGTGCGGGGTTGTGAATCAAAGATTTAGTTGAATTGGTTAACAAAAACAGTGTGTTACCGAGTCATAGCAGAAAACATGAGTCGACACGATAGCATAGACGAAATGAGTTGAATGAATCGCACAGTTTTTTTTGGTATCAAAACATACAGTATCAAAAAACACTGTGCACACTATTGCTATCGCATGCATCATCGCTCATTTCCTCTCGCTCGCACTCCAATTTGCTTTGTTATTGTATTTTCATAACAGTGTGATACCGAGTCATGGCAAGTTATACCCAAAAGAAAGAGTCACACCAAGACATTCCCGAAGACACGATTCACACGACAGTATATTTTCATGATAGTATGATATCGAGTTATTCGATAAGACACGAGTTGCACAGCCGTTTAGATGAATCAACAAAGCAAAGAAAACAAATGAGTTGATTGACTCGTTTTCATAGTGTGCACAATGTGATTGCCGACTTTTCACACTACAGTAGTCAACAACTAGTGCAGGGCTCTAATAGATATGTAAATACATCTGAATAACAGTTTCAATGAGAACAACAAAATCACAATAGATAGAAATATTCAGGAAGAGCAACTCTTTACCTTTGTCTTTTTTTTTTTTTGATGCAAATCTTAACGGAATCCTTATCTTAAGAACTAATCAGGGACATCATCAAATTGTATATGTCCCCTAATCTTATTATCCTAACTAATCTACATAAATAGGATACAAAGACTGATTATGATGAATGGTTTTTAGAACAAAAATTCTCTTAATTTTCATGCCTACTTATTTAAATTTTTTTTTAAATATTCAAGATGTTAGCACATTCGGAAAAATTCAAATTAAATAAGAGAAATAAATAATAAAAGCTTTTCGCATCCATTAAATATTAAATTTCATTTGTTGTTTTTTTTTGTTTTTTATCATTATTATTTTCTTTATACACACATTTATTTCGTGTTATTTTCATTTCATACAAATATTTACTGCTTTTAGTTAAATAATACAAAATATTATTTAATTTCTTTTTTCGTTTTTAGTAAATTATATAATATACATTTTTTTATTCTATTAATTATTAATTGGGAGTAGCTTTTTGTTTTAGATAATTTGAAAAGCAACGAAAAATAAACCTTTGTGTGTTCTTTTTTTTTTAATATTTAAATATGTTTACAAAATTAACCCATAGAATTCTATGGTTTTATTAAATAGTTTGTTTTTATACTTAGTTAATTAAACATCTTTTGTTATAATTTAATTAATAAAATTTTAATTGCACCAGCAACCAAATTGTCTGCCTGAACGAACTATTTAATTTTTAAATTACTTTTTACTAATCTTTTGTCAATAATTTTTACATATTATTGAGGGTTCCCAATCCAAAGGATACCAAAGGGAACCCTTTGCAGAGACTTCGTTGTCCATCCGTTCGTCCTCGGGTCATATCTCACGAAACGTAATAGCTAAAGAGTTGAAATTTATACAGAATGCGTCTATCCGGGCAACAGCATCAACAGTGCTTCGATGAACTTAATTCTTTATACAGGCATAAAGCATCAAAAAAACTGGTATAACGAATTCCATCGTGGACGATTTCTGTGAAAGTCGTCCACAATCGATTGTTTTGCCGAAAAACATGAACTGATAATGCAAAAACATCATGTGAGATTGAGGCATCCTTGGATATTAAGTGTTGCTAGTAATGCTAAGAAAATTTGTTCAAACGAATGCAAAAGTGTTATTGTTCTTCATGGAGAATCTTTTGAAAAATAATAACACAAATTTCGGTCATAAATATTTGTTATCTCATTATTGGGCGAGAAATATAAAAAGCTGCCCTCGCAAAATAGGATATTTACTTTTGTATTGAAAAAATTGAATAGCAAAACTCCTCAAAAAAAAAAGGACTTTTATCTAAATTTTCATTTGTTAAATGGTTGTTATCAGTAAATATGGGCTACATAATTTAAAATAAGTTAAAATGATTCGAAGAAAACCTTTAACAGAAGCAGAATATCCAAAATAAAAGCTGGTACATGTCACAATGTAACGAAAAAAATCAGAAAGTTTTATCCCTTTTTTAAGTGATGAGTCTAAACATGGGAAAAAACATAAAAGCTCGAACACACAATGTGCTTAGTAGTGTGAATGTACGTGAAAAAACCTCAAATTCACACGACTTAGTTGTCTAAATAAAGGAAAAAAGTGGCGTTAATGCCAGCCCAACCACTATTCATATTCTGAAAGCTAAATAGATAAACAAATTAAAAATATATACTATATGTAATTAGAAAATCTTCCTATTTATACCCACAATCTCTGCCACATCTCAATTTACCAGAACTACACTGGCAATACGTTATCTTCTCAGAAGTGAAAAAGTTTAATTGGGAGGAACACGATGGCTCCAGCATTAATTTTTATTTTTTATGGGAAGCTAGCCATTACTTGGACTTTCTACAAAGCAGAAAGGAAGGAAGGTGGGTGTAACACTTGTATTCTACAGTTTTTGTATATTACTGGAAATGCGAAGCCATGCTAGCTTGTGTATTTCCATTTTTTAGACCTTTGACATGATCATATTAACATAACAATGTTGATATTCCACGGATCGTTAAATGGTTAATCGAATGCCATAACTTACCGCAATTAAACTAGCACCCCTGAGTCACTGGAGTTATTATCAAAAGTGTTTGGGGATGGTGGTCCAGAAAAGTTTATGGGTCTGGACAACAATATTTATAAAGAGATCTTAATCTGTGTGAGCTATTAACCTTCCACATCATCAACACATTTCATTATTTTTTTAAATATTCTTTCAATACAATGACTGACCAACTCTAATGAACAAATGCGCTAATAAGCAATCAATGAAATGATTTCAAATTCTTGTCACGTCCCACCAACAACCAATTGAATCAGAAAAAATAAACATCATAATAAAAATTCCAATAATTCAAGGCTTCGCCATTTCAATCAAACGATTTTCGTTGGCCGCTTTGCCTTTAACTATTAATGACAATTGGCGGCGCTCATTTTACCATTAAATCAATCATTTTTGGGCGGTCAAAAACACTTTCGGTTCAAAACAAAAAAAAATTTAGGGCGGTTTGATCCAAAGTGATTCATTTGATTATTTTTTTTTTTTTTTATGTGTTCCGTATTTTCCTTTTATTTGTGGCATTTTAACACGCAAAACTTTTGCAAATTGTTGTGTGTTTTGGTAAGAAAACATGATATGGCAAACGCGTGTCAGTTTTCATTATTCATAACATTTCTTTTAAATGACAATATAAATTTTTTATATTGAAAATTTAATTTTATTGAAATTTAATTTATTTTTAGAAAACCATAAATTGATTTCATGAAAATTAATACAACAGTTTTTTAAAAATAAACTTAATTCAATGAAAGTAGTACAAATTTCTTTGACTATGTAAGATACCTTGGAAATCATGATTGAGTTTATAATTCTTAAATAAAAATATTGAAAACAAAGTATAACATAACAGTATTTTTAACTCACAATACAATATCTAGTCTATTATTAGCTGGGATTGGATTACATATGTTAAAATCAACAAATTTGAAAAGAACCACATGCAATTTTTAAGAAAATATCATTCATTTCAGATACAATCTTCATTTAAAATAGAAAAATATAATATAATTTATGCAAATCAAGCAATTTTGAACGGTAATTCATACGAGTATTAATTAAGCCCATGACTCTTGCTGTTAATAATTTATTAACATATTAAATGAATAATAATAAAACTTTATTAAAATATTGACAATAAACTAGGAAATTAATGTGAAAATATCATCTCGTATGAAAAATTTAAATATTAAAGTTCAGTGAAAAGAAATGTTTAAAAATGTAAACGACTTTATTAATAAAGATAATCAATTTATCATGAACATGAACAATGTAATCATCATGTGTTCAAAACAAATTATGTTATTTCCTTAGCAAAACAGATAGAGAGAGAGAGAATGTTTAAGATGCAACATAAACTTTAACAAAAGATATAAGTTACAAGAGATACAATTTCATATTGCCAACGCTTTTATATTTAACAAATTTATATTATATTATATTATATTATATTATATTTAAAGTTTATTGACTTTGACTTTCTTTCAAATTCTGAATAACTTAAAGGTTGCTCAGCACATTTACAATATACTACGAGTATAATATCTACACACTTATTCATTCGTTCATTTACTGAATAACCACTGTAAATCTACCTACTTAAGTATCTCAAATGTTTGAAGCAAATGAGCAACACACAGACAAACAAGTACAAATACATTTCCAATTTAAGATATTCTCCTTAAGAACATATACCACTGACATTGACCATATCACATATCAAATTCATACACAAACAGATACAGAATCAGACATAGAAATGTATTATAAGTAAATACAATGCCACTTAAGTATCCTCAATGCACAAAGGATAACGTGCTACACACAAAGTTAGTACGCATTAGTGTGGCTTATATAAGTATGAGTATATGAACATCTCTTTGTTGAGATGTTCCTGTGTCTATGTATGTATATAATGTTTGGTGTTTGTATCTTTATCTAACTATGTAAAATACAAAGTAGCACGTTCAAAACTCCCATTTCTTCTTCGACGACGACAACATTTGGCATTCCAATAAGACGCAACAAGGAATTGGAGATTGGGATGGGATGGGATGGGATGGGATGGGATGGGATGGGATGGGATGGGATGGGATGGGATGAATGTCTTCGTAGACGTTCATTGCCCGTATTGTATTACGAAATTTAATTTCATTCTACACGGTTCTGATATTTAAGCAGCTTGCTAAGTATCTACAAGAAACGAACAACGAAGAATGAAGCTATGAAGAAATTCAAGATGTCACTGAAGTAGAATGAGCCTAACATTTTAAGCTTTCATTGGCTTGAGGTGGTGCTTGACGCGACCTAACTAAGCCAGGCTCGCAAGCTCAAGCCCTAAGACTAGCTGCGGGCTATCAGATGCAAATGTTACAAAAACCATTTTGAACGCCGTAGGTGGCGCCGCTCAGCGTCACAATCATCACCAACATCAGCATACAAGTATATAATAATATAGACAGATACAAAGTCAAGTCGAAGTCAATACTAAAGTTATCGCTATTTTGAACTGGGCTGAAGGTTGCTGCCACCATTTGGCATGAATTTCTTTACTTTACTTTTCTACATTTCTTATTTTTTGTTTGTTTTTTCACTCTTTTCTTTTATTGATTCAACGACGTTTGTATCTCATTCGACATTTGCCTTTTCCATGAATACAATTCAATACGATTCAATTCAATTCAATTTCTACGATTTCATCGTCTTCGAAACACCATGAACAGCAACAGCAGCAAAAATGTAAATCGTTCTAAGGTTTGCTTTATGTAGAAGACACATACATGCTCGTATGTTTGTTTGGATCTGTGTGTATCTGTGAGGCATTTTTGTATCTTTATCTCTTTAGCTATTGCAAGCGCACCGTCGGCGTTGTCAACTTAACTTGGTAGTAGAATATGTGAGTTGTGTTGTGTTGTTGTTTGTGTTTGTGTTTGTGTCTTATGCTAATAAATTTCAATGAATTCATGAGTTATTTTGCATTCTCTTTACCTTTCTTTTTTATTGTACCATCTATAGATACATATATCTATCTAACTTTATCTAAGCTGCACGTTTTTCTAAGCAAAACGCTTCTATTCTCTTTTTATACCATACACGTACACACTGTGAATGGTATCATCACTTTTTTATGATATTGGTGACGCTTTAATACAGAAATTTGAGATACAATAAGGAAAAGAAAATTTAAATGATCATCGGAATGTAAAAAATGTAATCTATTTCGGCTATCGAAATGAAATTGAATACAAATAGGCAGATAAAATGGAATGTAGAGTTTCAAATTTATCAATTACTTGCATAGACAGTCTTCGTCCAAAACAAATGACAGACTGAGAAATTGGTTTTCAAATGAAATATAAGCAAAAGATCAAGTGATCCCCTTATTAAAATGTGTAGTATTTATAAGAGAAATTTCAATGTTTATAAAACAATAACAGATCTTTATAATTTATTTTTAAATTTTACCAATCGAATAAAGTTATGTTTTAAAAATTATTTTCTTTATATTTATGGTATATTTATCAAGGAGTAGAGCATAAAAACAATAAATATTACTTGATATTCTAAGATATAATTTATAAGATTTAATTGAACTAAATACAATTTTTTTTTTTTGTTTCTTAAATTTTTGTGTAAGGTACTCAACTTTTAGTTAAAACTGAATGCACTTTGTTTACATTTTTTGTCATTTTCATAGTGCACACACTGTGTACACCTAAAGACAATTTAATTTGAAACCATCGCCCGAGCAAGCAGCTTTCCCCGCCTCTATGCCAAATGGAAAATCATGAAGAAACAAATGGAAAAAATCTCATAAATTCATATCTGAGTATCTGCTGTAAAGTTCTATTTGGCTTTATTTGCCTATTGTTCTAACCGAGTTTTTCTTGTTTTTCTTTTTCATTTCATTATTATTATTGTTATTACAATATTATCATTTATTTGTTGCTACTTTTTCTTCTTGATTTTTTCGCTTCTGTTTCATATCTTTCCATTTCTTTTCCTTTCTTTTATTTATTTATTTTTTTTTTTTTTTTTGTCTGTCAATTTAACTTGTAAATTTATTGTCACAGTTTTCGCAGCAATAAAAAAAAAAGATAAAAAAAGAAATTTTCTTTTTATTGTATTTTATCTGCGTGTGTCTTGTATCTTTTTTCCTAAAGAGCGCATTATTTATTTCAATTTCAAAAGTTGAACATTTTTTGCATTTGGGATTAGATGTGGCAATAGAAATTAGTAAGATGTCTTGTCTTTATTTTGTCATTATTGAGATAGATTAGGATTTTATTTCTTTTTCTTTCTTTACTTGTTTCCTTTCGTTCCTTTTTCTATTTTCTTTTTTACTGCATGCAATGGTGTATAAATACACATTAAATTTTAAAATTGTATTTTTTTTTTTTATCTGTAGAAAATCTGGATCCAAACAAAGTATATAAAATTTGATAATCGATTCGAAATTGCCTCAATAAAATAATGGGTTCCAAAAATCATATACCTAAATATCATCATTGGTTATTTTATTAAAGAACAAGTAAAATGTAAAAATGTGAATTAGTAAAAAACTTGAATTAAAATTATCTGCTTATTTATTAACTAATATCCTTCAGATCATTTTAATTGAACATTCACTAAATTTAATGAGAGAATATAATATATTTAATGCTTCCTGCAAATTAAGCTACCCACGACAGTCAATTATGTATTATACGAATACTTTCAATGGATGATACTGTTTCACTCTTCTCATATAGCTGCTAAGGCCTAAAATAATGGATGTTATTATGCTTTTTCAATCATTTTGTATAGCTTATATTTTACATAACGATATCTTCTCTCACTGAAAGAAAAAGATATGCGAAGATCTCGGCGCAAAACTGAATTTTTGACGGACAAGTCTTTGAAGGACCATGGATTTAAATCTATGCAATATTTCAACCATTGGGTTCTGCTGTATGACGATCTGTTTAACCTAAATGTTTCACTATTGATTTGTTGACTTTAACGATTTAAATAAAGCAAAAGTACACAAGGCTCAACTATGCATTTGGAAAACTTTGATAGAAATTCAAAAAAATGCTACAAATTTAACGGCTAACTATATTCTTTCTTATATTTTAATTCTTAAGGGACTGAAGAACAAAATTTAAGACTTCTGTTGTAAACATAAGTACAACATCAATTGAAAAGATTCAATATTTTCACATGATTCGATGCACCAACAAAATAAAAATAAAAAAAAATATCTTATATAAAAGTCGACAAATAGTCCAAGAAAGATGAAGCGGATTCTTACCTAAAAAAAACCAACACAACTGGGATTATTTCGAACAAATTCGAATCTCTTTTTTTTCTGTCACCAACAAAAACACAAATTTAAAGAGCATTTTAAGAAAATGTTATTAAAAAACTTGATGTTATGTAAATAAAAACTTTTCTTTTTCAATGATTGGATCACATTTCGCCAAATACCTAAGTTTTAATAAATAATTCTATAATTCAAAGTCTCCACAAGTCGAAATATTCTTGTTCCTTATGGAAGTTCGATTGTATTTGATGAAAAACTTTTCTGGAAGCCATTTTTATAAGAATAAACACATTAAACTCAGATCTTTCGATTAGCATTAACTGATATTTTCCTGGTTTTATTGAAATCTTGAAATCTATTAATTTTGTAGGGTTTGAAATGAAATGCCTACCAAGGGTTTTTAACGCCCAAAAGTATACTAGAGCATGAAAAAAGTCAAAGTAAAATCACTTTCGCACTTATTTCATATATTTCTAATTTGCACACAATCTCCAATAAAATGACACTCTTACCTTTTATATAGTTTTTTGTCCTTCCACCAAATATTAACCTTTTTGTATACAAATGGCTTAGGATTATGTCCAGTAAGAAGAAAATTTGCATGAGAAAAACCAACAAGAATTTTTTGGGTTTTCAAATTTGTAGCAATTTACAAGGATACGCAGGGCTATGGTGGCTGGTTGTTATTTCAATTGTTGATGGAAAAATTGCAGGTGTTCACGTTGTTGTTGTTGTTGTTGTTGTTGTGGAAACTGTTGTTGTTCCATTGTCCAAATAAAATCGGGATAAATCACAATCAGAAAACAATAGAACCGAAATACGCGAAATTAAAGTAAATATTTATTGTACGAAACGCGAATGTCTTTCTTAGCTTGTTTTGGTTTTTTGTTTTTTTTTTTTTTCTTTTTACTGTCACTTGGTTAGGCAAATTTCAATTTCTTTTTGTTTTGTTTGTTGTTAGTAAAATAACAATAACAATAACAATAACAACTTGTTTTAATGATAAACAAATACACACACAAGGAACTCCAACAAGGATACGACGAATCTTAAATATTTAAACTGGAGACCAAAAAACGAAGGATCGTTTAACAGAAACAAAATCCAAAACACATTTTTAAACACATACACACACACACACACTGACCAAGGAAAATTAAGAAACACCAATTTTAAAAAAAATAAATCAAGGATTATCGACAACGACAATTCAATGTAAAATTTGTTATTTTGCTTCTTGTTTATTATTTCCTATAAGTAATTTAATCGGTTTTGATGTGATTTGATTGGGTTTTGTTTCGTTTCGTTTCATTTGTTGATGTTTATTTTCAATTTTTGTTTCCTTATTTTAATTTCATTTTCCGTTCTTTTTTCCTTTTGTTTGATGGACAAGATTTGCATTTGTATCTTTTTTCTCCAAGTATTTTCATCAATCTAAAATTGAAAAATATTTTTATCCCACACAGTCAAATCATAATATTTTGATAAATGCATCTATGGCTATGTGCTATGAATGTATCTATGTATCTATACCTATACACATATTGAGTAGGTGGGTGAGCGGGCGACACAATAAAAGTGAGTAACAATGAATTTCGAGACCACGCGCGTATAAAATAACAAACAAAAAGAATTCAGAATAAGTAAGAAAAAAAAGCGTGAACAATTTTTATCTTATTTTGTTTTATTTTGCTTTTTATTAGTAATGTATTTTTCATTGATTTTTTGCTGTTTCTTAATTTTTCATAGTAAAAAACTGAAACAAAAAAAAAAAAAGAAAAACTAGTCCAATATGAAAACAGAATTTTGTTTTTGGGTTTTTCCTTTGAAATCTTTTATTATGACAACCGAAAGGAAAATACGTTGACAACACATAAAAACGTGTTTCACTCCTTGCAGAAGGAGCTTGGTGTAAGGTTGTGGGTGGGGTTGCGGGTGAGGGTGACAGTGCGCCCTGTAAAGGACAACGACTGTGTTGCCTTGCGAAAAACTTGATGAAAAGGAAATACCGAAAATTTTACTTATATGTATTTAAAAAGAAAAGCCTGCAAAAGAGAGGAAGAGAAGGAGTGATGAAACAGTTTCATTGAGATTGAAGCATTAGCAGAGCATCATTTGCAGAAGATGCGCAAGCGCAATGCAACAAAATGGAAATGGAACAAGTTGACAAAGAAAGAGAACTCTTCTGCTTGATGTTATTCATTGCAATTCCAAATGTTTCAATGGTTCTGCTTAATCCTCCAATTCTCCACTCCCCTTGATGATCAATGTGCATATGTGTGGTTGTCCTTCGTTTGCAGGATAACAACACATGCTGCGGCACAGGGCACTGCAAAGCGAAAATAATGCAGAAATGGGAAACGAATTGAGAAGCAAACGAAATGTGAAGCAAGAAACATACAAAAACATAAACACCAAGAAGAAAAAAAAAAGCATAGAAAAGCAGAAAAGAAATGAAAAAAAGGACCCGCACCCGAAAATTTTATATGCAGCGCTGCAGCGGAGACGTTAACAGCAACGCAGGCTGTTGTCCTCTTGAAGCAGCTGGTGGATGGCATGGGGAACGCGGCAAGGGCGACATTGTAAGAGCGCGACGAAAAAATCAATGAAAAATATGTAAAAAATTGCCGAAATTTTCTATTATTATTTCTTTTTGTTTTCATAAAATTTATTTTCATTTAATTTGAATAGAATAATTTATTTCCATTATAATATAAATTTTAATACATTTTTGTTTTGTTTTGATTGACCAATTGCAATTATTTCTTATTAGAAGCAATTAGATTTAGCCGAATTATTTGAATAAATAAATTTTATCACTTTGCTATAACATGCACACAAATTGCTCTTTATTTATATTAAATTATTAATTATGATTAAATATAATATAATGTTGTAATACTTTTTTTTTTGTATATAAATTAAAAACGCCGAAAAACGCGACGCGCCGGACAAATTTCCTTTCGAATGCACGCAACGCAACCAAGCGCCGAAGTAACACAAACGAACCGCCTCACTTCGCTTCCAAATTGAGAATGCGACAATGTTTTAGCAGCTGCGCAGCACTAAGCAGAAGCTGCAAATGGAAAACCTGCCAGACAACAAAATTTTAATGACTTTCCATTTTGGTTTTACTACAAACAAACAAAAAATAATCATAAAAATCACTTAACATTTTGCCGAGTTACTAATTTTTTAATTTTTATTTATATTTTTATTTATTGTATAATTTGTTAATCTTGTTAAATTCTAACTCAGTCTGGCAACACCAGTGGTTGCAGTGTTTCATTATCATTCCGTTTCAAAGTGCATTCATTACTCTCACTAATCGCGCTCTCTGTTTTTGTCACTCTTTCGCCGGCGCGCCTGTAAAGCGAAAATATAAATAAATAATAAAATGTATAAACCACTAATCAAAACAGAATTGGTCTTTTTAACAAAAACACCATACAAACATGACTTAAATGATCAAATTAAATTTATTAAATTCACTTTTTACTTTTGTTTAATATTATTATGTTTAATTTGTTTATCTTTTGATTTTTGGTTTGGATCAGTCGGTGAGTGGGGTCGGTCTGTGTGGGGTACATTATGCCATGCGATTCTCCCTATATGTACTCCCTAATAGGTTGTTGTATTTTTATTGATCAAAAACTTTACCGAAATTTACACAATGAAAATAATACTATGAGAAATGCTTTTTATAATTTCCGTATAAATTTCTTTAATTTCTTCTTTCTTTGTGTGCAACACCTTGATTTATTGTTTTTATTTAGTATACGCCGCGTATATTGTTATTATGTGTTTTGTTTAGCAACATTCTGTCGACCGGCGGCAAACAAAGTTAATAGTTTTCAATGGTACACTCTCGCATGTGTTACGTTTTCCAACGCATCGTAGGATAGTTTAAAACGGAATAAACTTATCGACTCTACAAACTGGTTCGATTATTCTGTCAGTTATCGGTATATTTTTTGTATTATCATGCATCTCGCTTGTACACCCTTTACAAAATAAAGCGCTTCGATATCATATTCAAACTTTTGCACATTTGAAAATATTTTAGTGAATCTCAAAGTAATAATACACAAACAAATGTTTATTAAAATTAGGAATTTTTATTTATTCACACACTTCAAATAATCCAGTTCAGGCAATTCAATATATTGTGGTCGAAAATTTGTAATATTTGAAAAAGAGATTATAATTTGTTTCATATTTTATGAGTAACGTTATTTGTATCGTCTGAAAGTCTGTTGTGCAAATCTCAAAGTAGGCAACCTTGAAATAATGTCATTTAAAATTGCATTAGGGTCAATATTATCTTCTTCATTATCATTCATCTTTCATGAGTCAAGAAAACTAGATGTATTTGAAAACAATTTAAACTCTTTACATCTACATTCGATTAAACAGATTTGTAAGATTCTTTAAAAACCATAGATTAGCGATTTAAGAAGATAATCTTTGAAGAAGGAGAATAGGTGCTTTTGCTATATATATGAATCTCATATGTTCTTAAATGTCTTGAGTGTCTGTAGTCATATAAGTAATTTACTGAAACCATTCAAATTGATTTAGTGGTTCTTGATTTATAGATTTTTAGAGTAGTCGCTATAAAGTGCATAAGAAGCATGGATTTATTTACCTAGTCATTCTGTCTTTCAAGTCGTCGCTGCTTTCAGTGCACACTTCTATCGGTAATTGTGTCTTATACTGGCCATAGACAGTGAATCAAGAAACGAACCTTTCTCACTTTAGGATTATGAAGTATTGTCATCTACTTTATCGTGACCAGTGACCAGTGACCAGGTACTCGAAAAACAGGGAGTACGAGTTTGCAGGTAATTATACTTATAATTAAACAACGCACAATAAGACACAAAAATTAATGTCGTGTGGGATTCGTTAAAGTTAAATCTTCATTCTCTCAATTTCTGCTATTCAGCAAGAAATGGCCTGATCTCTTTATAATCTACTTAAGGGAACAAGGGCGAATTCTTTTAATGCGAGTTATGCACTGCAAATCAATTTTGTTCGATTTACAATAAATAAAATTTTAGTTTACAGTATTTTTCTTTTTATTAAAAATAACACACAATATGAGAAACAATAAAATACAATAATATTTACATTATGAACTTATAAATAAAATATTAAAATTTGTCGAATACTGTAAAATATCCCTTTAATGAAATATTAGAATTAAATTATTTTCTTTCTTCTATTTAAGTACATTTGTATACTTTGATTGTTATGAATGTTTCATAATTTTAATCGACCTGCTTGGCTTCATCGCGATTACGCTTAAAAGACACTGAGTGTATTAATAATGGCGGCAAACTACCGCGCAACATTTGAAGGCGTTTGCTCTTCTCCTTCTCTGGGCGGCGTAACTCACTCGACGATGTAGTCATTGATGATGATGAAGCAGCCGAAATAGAAGCCATAGAATTTGTTGTGCCCGAAAGCATTTCGGTGCTTTGTGTCAGCATGCCTGAACGCCGGAAGTGACGTGGCATAGAGTAATCATCCTTTGAGGCACGTGCAGCATTTGCTGTTTGTATGGAATAAAGACTTTGCGAGACGCGATATTTCTCAATTGTGGGAGTATCTTCATAATTCTTCGGTAAGTTACTAAATGAAATCGATGGCACTTCCGGTGTCATACTAATCTGGCTACCAGTGCCCGTAATGGAGAAAATATCTATGTCATTTATGCCCGAGCGAACATGCAGATGCGGCACACTTTTTGCTGTGCGCAGTGTGCGTTTTACAATGGCAGGTGCCAGGGCGACCGAAGAGACAATCGGACTGCCACCTCCGCCACCGCCATTCAGAGGCAACAAATGTGGATGACGATCGATAAGACGTGGTCGTAATAACACTTCATCGGTAGCATCCTTTACAACTGGATCGATCGGATTGGTCATTTCCTCTTCGGCAATCACTTCGAATTTCTTAGGTGTAAGCGTTTGGCTGCCTTCAGGTGATGAGTCTGGGAATAACGTAAATGTGATGCGTTTCTCGCTATTAGTCTCGGCACCATCTTTGCTGGGTTGTTGTATTGGAGAAGTTGATGTAGTCTTCGTATTAGTTTCATTATTATTATCGGTTGTGTCGCCATTTAAATTTCCTAATAAAAAGATAAGAAAATAAAGGAAACGATAAATTATTACTAAATTTTAGATTATTAAGAAAACTACTTATTTTATATTGTCTAAAAAGTACGGGTGACATTAGTCATAAGTCCTCAAACAAATGTGAATGCGTGTTGTAGAATTAAATGTATATTTTAGTTTATCTCTTAATTATCACTTTTCCTTTCATATCAACATTGCGGTTTAAAAATAGACTTTGTTTATTAAATAAATAAAAGTAAGTGCGGAATTTGTTGTCATCCATTAAAGATATGTTCCAAGAATCTTTTTTTTTTTTACTAAATTCAGTCTGAATTCTCATAGCATTTACCCTCTAATCTTGATCTAAAACTGTTTGTCTTTTGATTTTATGATCTACACTTGAGTCTATTTTTATACTCTAATCTCTACCCTCAGTAATATAATTTTCATTTATGCTAGCAGTTCAATATAATAAGCTAATCTAATCAATTAAAATCAATTTATATTACTATAACCATAGATTGCACATCTATATTATAGAAATATATTCTACTTATGTTGAATACGATATCTTTAAATTAACTCTTCTCTAATGTTTATACTAAAATTTCTCTACCAATTCACTAGATGTAATCCATCCCGTCTTGATAGAATCTACATATTTTGCTAAAGAATCGGCAAGGATTACAACAAAACATGCATGAGTAGACTACTCATTTCTTCGCTTCATTTTCTATATTCCGCTCCATTTTGTCACTCTTCTTTAACAATCTATCTCAAGATATAACAATTATCTTTAATTAAAAAATCGCAGAAATGGACTTTGCCTAATAGAAATTTTCCAAACAAATTTACGTATAATTTATACTAATTTCTAATATGATTTATAATCGTTAAGTCATTCAAATTTATTTATAGTATTTCATTCAACTGAAATTCACCATTTAAAGTTCAAAGTTTCTTTTCACTACAATATTAACTGAAATTAACACAAAATTAATGGCTCTTTTGGGGGTAAAAAATTATCTTTTAACTCAACACTGAAAATCAATTTCTGTTGTGTGAAACGACAATTTTTTAAAAATAAATATTGTAAAACCATTTAATGCCATTTACAATTACAAAATAATAAAAAATTACAATAAAACAAATAACAACAAGAATATAGTATCCACATATCTATTCCCCGATTAAATGGGAATGCGTGAGAATGTATAAGTAGATATGTACTTCAAATATATACTAAATATGTACTACAAAGTATGTACTGTCAATCAAATGACATATCAAAGTTATAATGATGAGGCATTGAAAGACAAAGGAATACAACATGGGTTTAATAAATTTATGATTTTCTACAGTGTACTACTACTTCTACTACTACTACTACACTGTAAATGAATGTCTTAAATGTGAGTGAGTGTGAATGACAATATACAATAAAGAGTCGTTCCGGTGAGCATTGTGAAAACGTGATTAATAAATAAATAATAAATATAGATTAAAAATAATAATAATAAGAACATTTGAGTTGTTTTATATCTAAAAAAAAATAAAATAAAATTCGCACATGTCATTTGTTCTGATCTGTTTTGATCTGTTTTATTTTCTTAGCGTTTATTCATAAAACAGATCAAGTTTTTTTATGCTTTCAGACAATATGAAATTCATATGGCTAGAATTTTATAGTTTTTGTGATCAGTTTTCACTATCATTATTATCATCATGGATACTGGAACCAATTGAACAAACTCAATATAACAAAAATAAATGCAGAAATGATCTTCACAGTTGTCATATGAAGTATCATTTTTATTTTTTCCGTTTGAGCATTGTGAAATTCAATCTCATTCATATTTTTAGAATTGAAGAATAATCATAAGATTGTAGTTGAGCAGAAAATTATAAACCTATTCCTGTGCAAGGTCTGTTTTTATTAACATAACATTATGATGAACTTATAAGCCTGCATACATGCGGAGCAAATTAAACTTCTATGACTAGAAAACCTGGGTACGACCAACTAGATCGATTCATCTCGCCATCTTTCTGTTAACAATATATACATTTGTCAACACGTTAAATACCATTTCCTCGTGTCATACTTGATTTCATATAATGGATTTCTAATCCCAAGTATTGTTCGTTGTTTACTTTATACTTTTTTATCTACAAATAAATTTTGAATGATAAATTTTTTATGAAAGAAAAGAAACAAGAAATAATAAACAATCCAAAAAGGTGCATTTTCATAATAAATTTTAAAATGATATCTTTGCCTTATCAATGACACATGATTATTATCAAATGTCTATCAGGTCTAAATATTCCTAAATATGGGATGGCATAGGGGCAGTCTTTCAAAAAGAAATTATTAATAAATGAAATATAATGAAAGGAATTTATTACTGGAAAACTACTTCTTTAATTTGTAGATATTCAAATCATTGAAATAACATACAATACATGAAATATTGGACCAATGGAATTGGTGATGGGGCTTTCTGAAGAGTATATAATCGCACCAATTTTTGTCACTTGAAATCATAAGAATTTTAGTTTAAAAACTTATGAAATAATTTATGTATATAACAACTAAAACTTCCAGTAATTGGGAAAGTGTAAGTAATACATATATGTATATACATAATTTCAATAAACATATGCCACTAAGTAGTGACCGTGCTCAAGATATTGAACTGCAATCATAATACTGTTCAAATACTTGTGTCAATATTGTAAATATAAGTATCAGGTGTAAAAATGACAGAAAATCTTATACCAACTCTATCAAGAAATCACAATGAACCCCTTAAGTAAATGCATGAATGCGTATTTCCTCTTTATCATTTTTATGGCGTTGATAATGAAATTGCATTCAACTTTTTGTTTCATTTAACCCAGGTGAGTTTGCTTTGTTTAATCCCAATCTCAATCTCAATCTTTGTCTTTTGCTTTTGTTTTATGATAATAATATTATACGATACGAAAAAAATAATAAAAAAAAAAAAAAATACCATCACGTAAATTTTCTGAGGAAACTAATTTTCATTTCAGTGAGATAGTGTAACAGTTTTTAGGAAACAGAAATGCCCAAACTATGAAAATATTGTATTGAATAATATGTTCAGAAATTTCCATAAACTGGCTCTGAATATGAGCATAAAGTTACATTTTCTGCATTCTCATATTGACTACTTTCCTGAGAATCTTGGTGCCGTGAGGTGAGTGGTTCCAACAAGAGTTTCAAGTTGTAAAGGATGGTTAAGGTGTCCAAGTAAGGTTAAATGCAAACTTGATGGAATACTACTATTGGATGTTGAAAAGAGATGAAAGGGAAAGAAAGCATAAGAGATACATATTGAACAGGAGCTTTTAAGGAAGTAAAAAAACAAAATAACATTATTATTTTTCATTCACTTAGTGTCTTGAAATTAACTTTTGTTTTGTTTTTTTTTTTTTTTTCATTAAAATTGTTAAAAAAATTCTAACATATGCAAGTCATCAATAAAAATAAATCTAGATATTTAAAAAATAACATATTTATTGTTAGGGAGAAAAAAAGTTAAATTTCGCAGGCATGTGCTATCGGATACATTTGACTAAGACAGATTAAGATTAATTAATTATATATTCCATAAGAATAAGCATTCTTTGGTGATGGGTGTTTGTCCCTTCTTTATGGTATCTTGCCAAAAAAAACATAATGACTTTCCCTTTCCTTTCCTGCACGTTCAGTAGGAAACTATTATCCAACACTCCCAGGTGTTAAGGCTTTTAAATAATGTTCATCATCATTTGCTCATATAGAGCGTACACCCTATAATTGATTCGTTTTTTATATCATTCACTCTAGGCTCAATAGGTATAACTTTCTCATTTCTATACTCTTCAAGCATTCATTTTTATACTCTTCATAAATTAAGTCATGCCCGTCTGTTTGTCTGTACGCACTAGTCCCTCAGTTTTTTTAGCTAGAGAGCTGAAGTTTTCTTTTCACAAGACGCTGTACATTTATCGGAACCATCCGAATCTGATCAGAGTGGTACCTCCCATGCAAACCCCAAATCAAATTTATGCCCTTATTAGAAAAACTTTTTTGTTTCTCTTATTAACGAACCAAAATTTGGGCACTATAATTCATCAACCATGCAAATTTCAAGACTCTAGGATTATTGAATCGTATAGCTACCATACAAATTTTTCAGTCTCAATGTAGAAATGCAGTATGAATACTGACTCTACCCTAAACATAAGTCTAATGAATAATGAAATATTTCTGTATGCTCAATTATAACATTTTCTATGGGTGCGCGAAGAGTATGACAACTTTGGCATAGACGAAGTTAATCTTCTTTTTTCTTGTTTTGAATTAAAAAGTTGCGAATCTTAGCAAAACATTTATAAACAACGCAACAAAAATTGCCATAAAAAACGGCACTAAAAATATGATAATACAATTTCTCTATGAGAAAATTCATCAGCCGAGATGTGAATGATACTTGTAGTACTTATATTCTCGTATGTTAAGCTCTGGTGGATTGATGTTAATGTTCTGCCTGGTTTTTATTACGTGTAATACACGTATTATTTTTATTACTGATAATTAAAATCAGTTAAGATTAAATGCAAAGCAACAACAATAGTTTATGAATGTAAATCACTATGAATTGCTTTCCATAAATTTGAAGGCAAACAAATGACGTTTATGTTCTCTAAATTAAAAATGCATTTTATATAAACGTAATACTAAAATCAATTCAAATCAAAATATGAAATGCCTCGTTTTTTGTTTTTTTTTTTTTCTATATGATGCTTATTTGTTGTTCTTTCTTTCAATTATGAACAACAACAATTTCAGTTAAGTTTAATTAAACCTATAAATAATGAATAATAAATAATTGTATTTGTTACAAGGTCATTGTTATTATTATTATTTTTTTGTTTTTTTGTTTTTGAAAATGTCATAATAAACAATAAATAAAACTATTGTAATAAACATAAGGGTTAAGTCTTTTAGATTGTAAATATGTAAGTACATATATTAAGTATTCGTATAGTTTAATAAGTTTATTAACTTAGGTTAAGATTTGTTATTATTCCTTTCGATTTCATTGATTGTGACAATTGTGACAACTGTGACGAATGTGAAATTATCATCAAATATTTCTAATACACTTACAAATATTGTAATTAAAATAGAGAATAGAATAATATTTAATACTTAAAAAATACATGAAGATTAAAATAAATAAAAATAATAGTATAGTAATAATATTGAAATAAACAAACAGAATATTTTCTTTGGCATAAATACTGTTAAAAATATTTAAATATAAATAGAAAATTAAATGAAACTGAAAATTTAATTAAAAATAATAATAATATTAATATATAATAGAAAACAATGATTGCTCTTTCATTTCTAATGCCCCTCATTCCTCATTTCCCACCCTAACCAAAGCAATAACAGACGATCATCAATCAATTATTCATGTAAGAAGAACTTAACCTTAGGCACTACAATTGAGATGCTACTACTTCGAGTACTTTTACCACTTGTACTACCAATGTGGTTATAACCAGCATCATTACCTTCCAAACGACGCAACAAACGATCCTGTTCACTTAAACGTGGCGTTGTTGGCATATCTTTATTGGGTGAATGTATGCCAGTGAGAAAGGTTTTTGTGTTAATACGATTGAGCTTAGTTGGTTGATGATCTTGAAAGATTTGTGAATTGGCGAACACAGCAAGTATTTCTGGGCCTAACATGGGGACATTTGTTTGGGTTTCACGTCTATAGTCTTCTTCGTGTATTTTTGCACTGTAAAATTATGAAAAAGAATAACAAAATTTATACATAAATTAATGTAAATCAATTTGGTAAATATTTATAGTATCTTGTCCATATGTATTATACATACATAGGTACATATGTATGTATGTACGTATGTGCATATTGTTTTGTAGAACTCGAACGTCAATAGCAAGTACCAAAAAATTAAAGGCGTAAATGAATCGTATCAATTTCATATTATTTGACTGACTCAATTCATCTCAACATGACTGACAAACATACGAGTATACGCACATTTATTGAATATAAAAATTAATACCTCATTGGTCCCAGTCCAGAGTTGCCACGTCCAAGTGGCTGATGACAAATTGGCTGTGGCACTTGCAATAAATTATTATTATCTGTTGTCACTGGTTGCATTCGTCCAATAATTATATGATTGCCACCATTTTTTTGTGCTGCCAAATAATCTTCATCCTCTTCTGGATTATAATTAGCTAAAATTATAGAAAAATTTCATTAAAATATTATATGGATAGGACACACCACACTTTGAGCTGATAGGACATTGCAAAAACTAAGACTAATAATATTTCTAGGTTCATTACTTCCATTAAACAATTTTCAGCATTACCAATAAACTTCAATAAAAACGAATGTTAACTCCGGCTATGCCGAAATTGTCATACTCTTTACGCACCCTCTACAAAACGTTTCTGCCTAGGCTCATGTGTTTTAGCATACAGAAATATTTCATAATCGATTTGACTTATGCATTTCAACACTGAGACCGAAATATTTGTATGGGAGCTATACGATCCAATTATCCTAGGGTCTTGAAATTTACACAGTTGGTGGATATAAATCTAAAACTTTTAGTATCTAAATTTAAGTTCGATAATACAGAAAACAAAAAGTTTTTCTAATAAGAACATGAACATGAATTTGGAATTGGATTTGTATGGGAGCTCTACGATCTAGTGACCCTAGAATTTTGAAGTTTACATGGTTGGTGGATATAGAATATGAATTTGAATCCGATTTGCCTGGTTCCGACAAATGTACAGCGTATATTAAAAATGAAAGTTCGTGCAAAGTTTCAGCTCTCTACCTCAAAACCTGACGGACGGACGGACATGGCTTAGTCAATTAGTCTCGTGGAGCTGACCAAGAATTCTTTTTGGGATATCCGATGTATCTTTCTGCCTATTCACTGCGTGAAGAGTATTGTATAATGATTATATTTTACCTAAAATATAATAAAGAAATTGTTTAATATTATAAAACATCATCAATGATTTATGAGTTAAGGGGCTCGACTTTGTATCTCATCAACTTAAGTTTCAGTTAAGAAAACATCTACTATTTATCTAGATGCAATATGCAAGTATATATTGCATATTTATTTTTACCTATGTATGCATTTGTATAATTTAACCTGTTCATTAGTGCCACAACACCTTTTTCTATAATTTAAGCTTGAAACTTGTGCTATAACACATTTATTTAAATAAATAAATAGATAAATATTGTAAATAAATAAAATAAAGAAATAAATAATTGTTTTCTTAGTTAATATAAACAAAGTTAATAGTTTTCTAAGCAATTCATTCGTTACTTGTCAGTACTTACATAATAGTTAATTAATTTTTAAATTAATGATTGTTTAAATATTGTATTACAGCAAGTAAATCTATTGTAATTCTTCTATAAATGTCAAAATTTATTTAAAAAATTAATTATGAATTAATTTTTTTTTTTTTTTGTGACTTATTTTGTGTCTCAATGACTTTGTCCAAACTTTGAATTTCATGCATGAGAAACAAAACAAAAAATTCAAAATAAATAAATAAATGCAAAAAAAAATGTATTGAAGGTGAAACAAAAACAAAGTCAATGAAGTACAAAAGAAGAACATACAATACATAAAAGAAATTAATGTAAACAAAAATGAATTCCATGTTAAGACGACGTCATAACTTTAAAGCAAAGTTCAATTGGAACCCATAAACATCTAGAAATACTCCATGAATATTGCATAAAATAAACCCTTTTATAATCTAATAAAAATAATAACAAAAATAAAAACACTCACCAATTGATTCATCATAACAGAAACGCTCTTCGAAACAATTCCAATAGAAATCCTCCCAACAACTGAAAAAAATGAAAAAAATTAAAGAAAGACTTAGAAATGATTCTTTAGGCAACAGCGGCACATTCTGAATGAAGTCTCCCCCAAAATTAAAAATGATGTTAGAAATTCTAAGTTGTAGTTGTTTGTGTAGTTGTAATAATGTCTCGTCAACGATTGAAGACACGTTGGATCTGTAACGTTAAAGTTTTTGTTTTTTGTTTTATAGAATTTCGATTGATAACAATACTTGTCTGGTTAAATCTTTCTGTTGCTGTTCAATCAACTCATACTAAGGTTTTTCTGTTGATCTCAACGATAAACGTTGGACGTCGGTAACAACCTAACTGCTGCTGCTGCTGTTAACGAGCGACAACGAAGGCTATACAGACAACAAAAAAAAAAACTCAGTAAACTCATACATATACGTTTATATCATATGTATATAGATGAAGGTGTGTACGTGCTGCGATTTCTTCTATATGTTTGTGAGCGCGTGCGTCCGAACGATCACCGATCCAATTGAGAAAAAAATTGCGATAACGCGGTAAATTCTTTCGAAGCCACTTGGAGTGAGTATCTTAAATTGTAGTACATATCAACGACAACAAATCGAAACAGGTAAGAAATTCATAAACTGAGCGCAAGTAATCAACAAGTAATGACAAAATAAGCTTTAATTTTAGAGAGGAGTACGCGAGACAAAACTCTCTAGCGTTCGTGACAAACTTCACGAACACACTCGTAAATAAACTCTCAGACTTTCTTAAAGGCCACGAAATACATACACACACACACACACACACTCATTCATTCATTCATTCATACAATATACTCTTCCCACCTTCTCTCATCTTCTTTCAAATTCTCTTTAAGCTTTACTACCTTGTTTTATTTTTAACTATATAACTTATTATTTAAAACTCATATTTATGATAACTTTTATGAGCGGAAAATATCGTAAATTACAAACGATCTTTTTTTTTCCTCATTCATTCACGTGTTTGCTTGCTCTCTTAGCTTCAATCCACCCGCATACGTCATGATATGGCGTATGGCGTCCATTGATAGAATAAGACTTGCTCATTCACTCTCTCTCACTCTCTGAAATACGCACGTAAACACAATAAGCTTGTTCTGGAAGCTAATTTACTCTCACACGCTCTTAAGTTCTCTCTTCAATTTCATGCTCAAATGATTCGATAAGAATGTTTACACAGCATTTTAACGATAAGCAGAGCATTAGTGGATCTAGTAATGACAGGTGAGAAGGCTTGAAACACTGGGCTCGTGGGTTTAGAAAAGGGGATATTTAACAATAAATATTCAATTTTATACATCTATCTATACATTTATCAGCTAGGTAAGAAAAGCAATACCAGACAAGTAGAAGATACTTAGTTTATCGAACCGCATTCCACCCGATTTAAAAAGTGAGATATACAGGTTTTGTTGTTTAACATTTCTATTTAAAGTTATCTGCTAGTTTTCATAAAAAGTAAAGTAGAGTTTTTATTATTTTCAACATCATAATCATATCATATCAAATCTAATCAAATCACGAAAAACAAAAACAAAAAAAACAATTTGAAATTGTCGCAAAAAATTGTCACGACAACATGACTGACTAACATGACCGAAAAAATTCGAAATATTGTCGGAAAAAAAGTAAATTCTTGAAATGGCAGCCTACATAGCAACTTTTATACATTTTTCTATTTTTCTATACATTTTTTCAATATTAAATGCAATTCCTACAAGTATGCAATGTGATCTTTTAACAATCCAAATCTATTCTATTTTGCTCTATGTGACAAGGGTTTGCTTAGTCTTTACGCCTTTATTGTTTCGGTCAGTTTTTGTTCATTTTAAAAAAGTCATCAAAATGGAGAAACGCGGTACGTATTACATACAACAAATTTCATATTGTTGTTGGAAAATTTTAATTCAAATATAAAAAGTAAAGTAAGTTATATTGTACTAATTTGTACTTACTATATAAATTCTAAATTTGGTTAATCAGAAAAATGACAAATACATTTTTGAAAATTCCGACACTTCACTTTTTCAATCAAAACCCTTAAAGGGGAACATTATTCATTTCTCTACATTTCCTCTCTACATTTCCTAATTATAATTATAATTCTCAACTTACATTGGAAATAATTTAAATGTCTATTAACTATTGTTTGGAAAAAATTAATTTATTCCTACCAAGTACAATTATCTTTGCATTCATCTAATAATCATTTCTAGTAACTTGCCAGTCATTTCTATAGGAAACAATAAAATCTAAAACTTTAATAGAATTTCCAAACACGTGAAATGCTTACAAATTAACCTCATCGGGGGAAAAAAGTACAAGATTAAAATTTTAAAGCTTCAATAATGAACAGGTTAAAATTGTTGCTGAAATGACCTTCATTTCTTTTTAGAAATAAATTATTTTGTAATACACACTTAGTAATTGATTAATGGGAAAAGTTTTTAAAACTTTACAAAGTGCTTTTTCTACTTTTTGTGACTTGATACATGGCATATTTTTGCACAGATCATTTTTTTTTTTCAGTAGAAGTTATACCACTGATTATTTAAACACTTTTTCCAAATGTTCAAGAATTAAAGATTGTCTTGATTAAACGAAAACGAAAGAGAAATACAAACCCCATACTTATAATATAAGGTCTAACTATGCATTCAAAGTTATGTTCTATAGGTTTGATTTAGCATATCTTATGACTTTGACAGTCCATAGCTATGAAATGAAAATCATTTCTCAACAGCATTGCAAGATTCCAAAATATCAAACACTTCTAAATTGTGCTAAATCTTTTTTTCGGATCTGACACTTCTCGAACTTACGGTGACCTAAGAGAATCATGTTGCATCAGGAACAAACAGGAAATTTTAGTGTTGAAAGCAAATATAGTCCTAAGTTTTCCAAAACAGTTTGAAAATGAATTGCATTGCTGGTACCCGATACCGATAAAGATTCTTGAGAAATTTAAAACCAACTTTAACAACAATAAATTGAAACCAACCAATTCTTAAAATTCATGGAAAAGATTTACAAGATTTACCTACTAGAAAAATGGGACCTCAAAAGATAAACCATCTGCGAATAAATACATTTTTGACAAACATTTCGAAATATAAAAAATGTTATGAAACCAACCTTAAACAGTTTTTTTTTTCTTGTATTGAATGAATACGAGGGTAAGTCAGTAAATTGTTAAAAACAAAATATTTACATTCTACTCAATGTACAATATTTAATTCAATGATTTCCGAACTGATTGAACCATTTTGAATAATATGATTTAAATTAGCCATTGATTGATTGCTCTATGTAACTTAATCTCTTTCTGAACAACCATTTCATCTTCAGATTGAATACATTTTATTGAAACTTTCACCAAATTTGACAAATAAATGCATGATAAATGCGAAAGCAATCCAATGCTGGTGCATATTTGATGAGTTAGAGTAGGCGGAAAGAAAGTTTCTGTATCGGTGGATGGGCTCAAACCAGCATTTCTTGGGAACGATGACAACCAAGGGGAATCGCAATGCAATCTACCACGTACGTATGAAAAGAAGTTCTGGGTTCGATTTTCGGATTCGTGACGTCATCACTGGAGGGGGAGTACTGTGGCAACCTACAAAGCGCTACCTGACGCTTTTCTGGAGCATCTGTCTCACTCTCACATGAGGAGTCTGAGCATTGATTTCTTTCCGTGAGAAATATTTTCTGTATTGAAATTTCATAGCAGGAAATTGATGTGATAACAACCTGCGAATGATTTGAGATAACTTTTTGACTTACCCTCGGATTTTATACAAATCTTTTGCATCTTGATGGCTACTCAATTAAGTAAATTAACTTAAGTTTGTTAAAATGAAGTAAAGTTTTTTATTGTTTTTCTTTTCGAAAATTTCATTCACACTTTGTTGATAGAAAACAACACAAATTTTACGACCAGAAAAACAACAACCACAAATACACAGTAAATTGGCATTTAATTAATTTATATTTTTCAGCCTTAACGATCTACGAAAGTTTTTCAATTAAATTTAAGCTGAGATTGATTTATGTTATTGGATTTTTCCCAATGTTAGTGGAATGCAGACATATTTCAGAAAAAGTGTGTCAACTTCAATTAACTTAATAGTGAATTTGATTGAATTTATGTGAATTCTTTAATTGATTTGATTTTTTTTCTTCCAATAATAAAGAATGTTGACAAATGAAATTTTCAGTTTAATGATCCTGGATTGAAATTAAACAAAGGCATTCATGTAATCTTCAATAAATGATTGAAAGTTATTTTGATTCACACTTTGTTTGCATTAATCAATATTAAAATAAGGTAAAGCTATCAATGAATCTTGAATCCATCACTATGGTACATTTCTTAACAATAAATTAAACGCTGAATGGATAACGGCCGCGAAAATTGTTACTGCACCCAGCATATATCCGAAGCTAGCACCAACTGATACCATTTACCATTTATGTCGTTGCATACAGAACTATCTCTATGGCATAACAATGCCATGCCCGACTACTATAAAACGGTATTGTCCCAGTTTTGTTTTAATCAGCAGCCCCCCAATTTCTACAAATACGGTATTATGATTTTACCCGTAAGATTTCTTGGAAAATATTTATTGAAATAAAGTTTCTACCCTATATGGATAAAATTGTCAAATAGGATTTTCATTTCCTGAAGTTACAGTACTTTTCCAACAACCTATTTTATGCCGTTGCATTGAGTAGAGAATTGGAGTAGTCGAAAGATAGATTTCAAAATATTTTCAATCATTTATATTAAGTATTTTTTATTGTTGTTCTGAAACAAAATATTTTTCCCGTGAAACACAATAATATTATTGCATTTCCTCTTAGAAAAAAAGTTAATTAAAACTGGAATTATTAAAATGCTCTCAGTATTTGTTGATTATAAAATTGATAACCTTTTGTAATGAATCACGTTGTGACTTGTATAACGAGTTAAGTCCCGAAATCTACAACAACCTGAAGCTGGACAGTATATATAAAAAATTTATTTTGTCGGCTTTTAAAAATGGTGAAGTTGAGCAATCAAAGTAATTTATTGCTTTGCCGGTAATGAGGCAACAATAACAACAAACATTTAACTATAAATACTTTTAATCAAAATTAGGGAACAAAAATCGGCTACGGACTGTTCCGTACCAAATGGGGTGTTTGAATGGAAGGTATCCCCCCTAGTGGTCCGATTTGGCTGATTCCAAGAAATGTACAGGGTCTATATCAAAAACTTATTGTGTCTAAATTTCAGATCGATAGTACAAGACCGAAAAAAGTTTTTCTAATAGGAACCTGAAATTTCAAGACCATATAGCTCCTATACAAATCCATAGGTCTCTTGTACTGGGACCCCTTATAATTTATAACATTATTTTATTTTTATTGAAAATTTCAACTTTCTACCTATTACGGTTCATGAGATAGAGCCTGAGGACTGCCAGACGGATGGAGGAACTGACATTGTAGCCTTACTACCCTTTTGTGTACGAAACCCTAAAAGCTATTTAACTGACAAAAGTGATCTCGCTAATTGAGAGAGACATAAAAAACAACAAAATACTAAAAATAAAAATAAGAATTACTTTAATTGAAAGTTTATTCAAGTTTTGAAAGCGAAAATACAACAATAATGCAAATGTAGAATGAGCATGTATCTCACAGATACTTCTACGCTTTCAGATACACTCCCTCATCATTCGATTTTCCATTTTTAAGTGAATACACAGCACAGTTCCAAGTCATCTTCAATGACGAACAACGCAATAAAAGAGAACTACGATCGTCATCAGATCAGACATCAAGTCTTCCTATTAGTTAAACAAGTTTTATGCTTATAATTTCAATTATTTTTTTTATTTTCACGAATGGAAAAAAATCTGTAGCTACTTCAGAATGACTATTAAGAATTCGCAAAAAATGAAATGAGCAATAATAAATAATAATAAATTTTATGGGATCACAACGTCTTGTTAAATAAAATAGGTATATAAATTAAATTGCAGATACAAATGTACTGGAATCCATAAAACATACATAATTTTATTGGATCCATCTAACAAGATTTGTTACCCTAACAATCGAAGTAACTATATATAGAAGCAATTTCCAATTAAACCCGATTAGAATCATCAAATCAAATCGATCAAGTTCTCTTCCATCAAAGTCTATAAATTTTTGTAGTGTTATAACGAAATTTTAGGGCTTCCAACATTAATTTTGATTATTATTTATCGAAACTTTCTTTGTATACTTTAATATTACATAAGCATTAATAATAATAATAATAATTAATATGGAAAACTTTGAATATTTTTTATACACAGCACTACTCGGACTTTGTGTGATTGATGGCTTTAGTTTTGATTTCATTTATTGTTCCTATTGTTTTTTGTTTTTATTTTGTGTTCAACGAACCAAGTGATCACCAACATGTTAAATAACAACAACAATAATAACAACAACAAGAACAAAAAGTAATGAAATAACAACAATTATATTTTACTTATCCATTATCATTGTTAAGGCACTAATTTAATTTCGTTTACTTATTTAACATTATTTATTATGCCCTATATTCATAAATGAATATTAGGGTTCATAAAATCTGTGCCTATGTTGGTAACAAATCAGAACTCAACCAAATTCTTCCAATCCATTGAAAAGAAAAGTTATTTTTGAATAATCATATTGGGCGTACAAATAGAAAACCGCCGTTTTACAAAGATGGCGCCAGCGCGCGCTAATCGGTCGATAAGTACGATCAGAAACATTACATAGCCAGCTGAGGTATCGGTCAACAACTCTAAATAATCTCGCTTGTGTATTTTGACTGTGCTTTGTCCTGTTCGTTAAAAATGGCAAAATTCGAGCCTACAAAGGGCCATTTGCGGGAAGTGTTGCTTTTTGCATATCATTCAAAAAAAATGTTACTCAGGCGCATCGAATGATTGTAGAAACTTATGGTGAAAGCTATATTAGTGAAAGAACGTGTCGGGAATGGTTTCAAAAGTTTAAAAATGGCGAATATGGCGTGGAAGACAAGGAACGTCCCAGTCCCGTTAAAAAGTTCAAGGATGCAAAATTAGAGACTTTGCTGGATGAAGATTCGTGTAGAACGCAACAGGAACTTGCAAGTTTATTGGGCGTGACTCAGCAATCCGTTTCTCATCGCCTAAAGAGCTTAGGAATGATCCAGAAACTGGGACATTGGGTGCCGTACGAGTTGAATCCGAGGGACATCAACGGCGCCTTTGCATGTGCGAACAACTCCTTCAACGGCAAAACAGAAAGGGTTTTTTGCATCGCATCGTGACCGGCGATGAAAAGTGGATACACTATGACAACCCGAAGCGGAAAAAATCGTGGGGGCTTCCCGGCCATACATCAAGTTCGACCGCGAAACCGAACATTCATGGCTCGAAGCTGATGCTGTGTATCTGGTGGGACCAGCTCGGTGTAGTGTACTATGAACTCTTGAAACCAGGGGAAACCATCACAGGAGCCCTCTATCGGACTCAAATAATACGTTTAAATCGAGGAAAAACGCCCGCAACACTTTGAAAGACACGACAAGGTGATACTTCTACATGACAACGCTCGGCCACATGTTTCCAAGGTAGTGAAAACATACCGCCCCTTCTGATTTTTATTTATTCAGATTGATGACGCATGAACTAGCAGGACACCACTTTCGTTCTTTCGAAGAAGCCAAAAACTGGATTGATTCGTGGATCGCGTCAAAAGACGAACAATTTTTCCGACGAGGAATTCAAAAGCTGCCAGAAAAATGGGAAAAAGTTGTGGCTAGTAATGGAAATTATTTTGGAGATTGAGTATGTAACGAGTTTTTTATAATAAAGCCTCAAATTATGAAAAAAACGGCGATTTTCTATTTGTACGCCCAATATTAAGATAAAAACCCTATTAAGTTTAAATTTAATATGTAGAAAACTATACATACATAAAATTTTAACCATCAATATACCTTTCACACTACAGTGGACTCTTGCGTAACAAGTATGTCGCATAACGAGTGCATGGCATAAGAATTTATTTTATTTATTTATTAGACCTAAGATTATAATTACCTTCATGTCTACTTTAATAGGAAACGGAAAGCCATATTTAAACATACTAGCCATATAAATCTCCACAACACTGATATCTCCTGGGAACATAACGTAAGATATCTAGGAGTTGTCCTAGATCCTAAAACCATTTTTAAGGATCACATCGCTTATATCATTAATAAAGTGAACGTCTCCATTAGAACTCAATACCCCTTGATAACGTTATGAAGGAAAGGAGGAAGTTAGAAAACTGCAGGACCAGACTTGCCCTAAGCGACAATCAAACCCGCGACTCTTGTGATGTCAGCCCAGTGCACTAACCTCTCAGCCGACGAGCCGGTTTGGCATAAGAATTATTTCGCATAAATCTTTAAAAACATAAAACGCTTCAATGGATACATTACGCATAAGGAAATACGGAATTTCACATAATGTACACGTAGCATAGTCGTTTACCATTTTACTAGACATCTTTCTTATTTTACAAAGTACCCTCACTCAGATGCATTTAAAGAAAAATTCGCAAGACAACATTAGTAAATATGAGCATAGAAACTCAATTCGTTGGCAAGGAAGCTAGCAATTACTTTCAAATTCCTTAAAAAAAATATTCAAGGCGCTATTTAAGCGCAATCCGGCGGAGTTCTTGAGTCGTTTCGTGACCGTCGACGAAACATGGATTCACTGGTACACACCAGAGACGAATCACCGAACGATATTGGTTTTTTTTTTTCATTTTTGTAAAACTGACCGACACGCTCGCTTCCCAAGGCTATCAAAATAAAACTAATGAAGGGAATTGACTGAAACTTTGACAGTAGGCTACTAAAAGAATGTACTGCACGATGGTAACACTCTTTTGTAATAGCAGCGCCATCGGGCGGTAGGCTAAGTACTTGTTGATTAACGATTAGATGCAATTAAGCTATGTTGCTAAATAATATTTGATGGAACCCTTCCTAGCCTACCTAAATTTAAAAATCCTCTTTCTCATCGAGTTAAACCAATTATTTTGGATACAAAAACTAATGGTAATCTATTAAACATTATAATTGTAATGTAGTATATTGTGATCTTTCATTCTGTATTTCGATTTTTGTTTCGGATTGTAAACAACTTTAAAAAGAAATATATTTTAAATATTTTTAATATATGATTATGGGACTCTGTGAATAAAACTTTTTTTTATAATAGTAGGTGAACATAAACTACTACACAGTTTTTTCAAAATTTATATGAATTTATATGGAGAAAGTGGTTTGCTTAACGAGAGGTTATCTATCTGGAACGAATTATGCTCTTTACATATGTGAAAGTCTACTTTACGAGTATGGTGTATTGAATAGATTGGCATGATGTTGATCACGAATAAAAACATACTATTGTATATAAAAATGATCAGAACTACTTGGTTAACCAACTAATTCAGAATAATTCAATGCAATCGTTTTAAAGTCAATTTAAGCAACGATTCCTCACATCCTTCAACTTTGATTGGATAGTAAAACAGGGCATATGATAGTCGGTGCCAACTGTTTGTTGTTTTTCTTTTTCTTTTTTTGCAAACCGGTAGATTGTTCATTCTACATTTATACTCATATAGAAGTTTAAGGCTTTGTTTATTTAACAATATACTCGTACTTATGTATGATAAAATTTCAGAGCGTATCAAAAGTTGCCATCACCAACAAAAAAAAACAGCAATTTTAATAATACAATAAAAACAACTAGTACAACGACAATACAAAATCACATGCTCAAAAAATGATCAATCCGATTTTGTGTATATTGACCACATTGAAAAAAAAAAATAAAATAAAATAAATGAAAAGGCGGCCAACTGCCCGCGGTCATTGGCTTAGTGTAGTGGCTCCACTTGGCTTACGGCCGTGAACGTGTTCATATTCGTTTATTGACATCTATCAATTATAAGGGGGCAGGCAGTGGAAAGTTGAAATATATACTACGTATCTATGTATATCTGTAGTAGTCTACGAAATGCATTTTAACATGATCTTTTTTTTTTGGTAAATTTCCATTGACATTATTACAACTGCATAAAATTCCATGAAATCGAAATGGAATGGAAAAGAAATGAAATTCTTTTTCAAATTAAATTTAGTATTACTTTTCATATTATTAAATAAATAGCAACATCAAAGCAATTAACACAATTTCTTTTACTGTTCAAATATTTTTTCCTTTAATCTTTTTATAAGTGTTAATCGAATATGTCAATATGCTGAAGTGTTTTTCGTATTCTTGTTTTTTTTTTTTTTCATATCGCATGTCTTGTCAAATAAAAAAATATACAAAAGAATAATGTCAAACAATTTTCAATTGATAATGACAAAATCCAACAATGTCATAAAATTAAATTTATTTCAATTTATGAAAGTGTCACCACAATAATAATAAAAAAAAAAACCTAAAAAGGTAATAGGTTGGAACGGAATCTGAACATTCTATTTATTCTAATAGAATCAAGCAATTAAAAGTCATCTTTTCTCAAAGAGAATTTACATTATGCAATATGAAGAGAATCAGAATCATGGAAAGACAGTTTTTACTTAAAGGAATTCTTAGTCTATAAATCTATATTGTATTTATATGTATAACCTTTACTTATTCCACCTATACTATGTACATTATTATAATACAATATGTATTTAGTTACTTCGCAACAACCTTTCATCATTGCGACATGGCGATTGATGATGTTATAATATGTAATGTGTATCAGTCCATGTAAACCCATTCGTCATCATGAAGTAAAGTTCTGGTCGTAGTTGTTGCTTGTCTATAAACTTTCCATTAAGTTCACGTAATTAGTATGATCCCATTGTGATTCATTTCTGAATCATAATTCGAAAGAATTATCTAGTAAGATCGTGTCTTTTTTTTTTTTTATTGTATTGATACTCACTCGAGCAACGCCTTAATTTATTATGGGAAGGCAACAACAGAATCACTGAACAATGAAAGCAAAATTTCCTTTGAGGATACAATTTATTAAATCATTCATAAATGAATTTCTAGAATTCTTAAGAAATTCTCAGGGAATTCAATTATTGTTTACCATCGAGATAGCAACACTACTAAATAAACAATAAATATGATTTACTTGGAATGAAAAACGGATTTAAAACATTTCAATAGAAACATTCAATTTGACTTGGTGAATTAAACAAATCTTATTAAATATCAATGAGTACCAAGAAAATTCTGTGAGTTATGTACAATGTATATTACGAAATCTAAGCAAATATTGCTATAGGAATCAATCGTGAGAGTTATGTCACACTTATAGGTTTACTGATTCGAAATGCAGGAAATCTATGGAAAGTGAAGTAGAAACCTTAGACCATGCCCTAAACTCCTGCCTAGCAAGCAGAAGAACTCGCATGATATTCATATGAACTTCAAACTTTGACAATCTTCGAACATAGCGAAATAGGGAGTGAATTCATTCACGAAATATGTAATACATATAATAAGGGATCCATTTAGTATAGCTGCGGACCTCAACTCTATGTTGATCAGAAAATATGAAACCATTAAATAATAATGGTAAATTGAATATAGATATATATATTATACTCGTATATAAAGTTGCCATGTCGTTTAACAAGTTTTCTAAAACGATTTTACCAAAACTATTCATTAAATGCAATCAAATTCGAAAATCTTAGGCGATCCAATTTTCGATAAAATGAATTATAATTTTTATGTTCTTATAATTGCAAGTCTATTGATTGCACTACAATTACTACAAAGCAGGCAACAATTCATTTTTCGAGCAATGATGATAAATACTTGAACAAATATTTCATTTACTACAATTGAATTGCCAACTAACAACATACGATAAGCGTATTTGTGAACACTTGAAATTGTCTATGGCTTGGATCCGGTTGCCGTCATTTCAAATCGAGTGAAAAAATCGTGAATGCTACAAAAAAGCATTTGGGTTAAATGTTTAAGTAAATTGATTTTAAGTATTTGTGTTTATTGCAAATGAATTGTAAATAAATGTATCAGTGAGAAGATCTTTGAAAAATATACAATAGTAAAAGGAATGACGACAAGTGATTGAGGAATAAATTATAATAAATTTAATGAGAAATTAAAGAAATTCAAATTATAAAAACGAAAATTTTAAATTAATATAGAAATAGTGGAAATTGAAAAACAAATAAAATATTGGTATCACATACATATATTCAACTTGGGAAAGGTGAAAGGAGGTCAAATCTTGACAAATACTTATCTTAAGTATCTTAAGTATGTAATGCAATATGTTGATATTTGTAATTCCTATATTTCATATTTCCCAGTTTATTTATAGATCCCAAATCTTTATAAAGAAAAATGAAATCAATTTCAGCATCTCAAGCATCTCAATGCATAGAAATAAAAAGGAAAACATCCAATTGACAGTGAAAGCAACAACTTGTCTGGTGTGAACTTGATCTCAAACGAATACTTGTTGTTAATTTTATGACTTCCACAATAATGTAACTACCTGGTATTATCACTTTATCGTGATGTTTGAGATGCTCAAAGAATGTCTGTCCGTCCGTCTACTGTCATATACCACAGTTTTTGATGAATATAGGTAAATATTTACATGGTCTTCTCTTATCTTTATCATTTGTTTTCATCTTGAGACCACCATACAAAATTTATTTTACACTCAACGACTCGTTTAATGAAAAATTATTTATTGTCTTGGCCTTCTTACATAAGATAAAAGTTAGTTTAATTTTTATTGTATTTTATAATATTATTCCTTTACAAACAACAATTATGTTAAGTACCGAAAATCCTCGTCATATTCATTGTAATCAAACATATGTTAAATTCTTGAGATAATCTCTTGAGATACCATGTGTTAGAAATCATGACATCTTATCAAATACAATAGTAAAACATTTTCACGCTTTAACAGCAGATAAAGGTAGAGAAACCACGAAGATAACATTTTTTTGTGTGTTGTATCTGACAAAACAAATGCCCCACGTTTCAATGCCGTACGATCATTCATTCAACTTTTTAGTTAAATTTTATCGAAGATACACTTAATTACGATTTTATATTTTATGGTATAAGAACGTTTTTTTTTTTTTTGTTTTGTTTTGTAAAACCTATAATTACCATAAATTGAGAAAATTGTTCAACGACACACAAGAATTCTTTCGAACAACAAGAAAACCGGTGAAACAGCGTTTGATTATATTTATGTATAAAACTAACAGATAAAGCCAAAAGTCATGTCTGTTATTTGTCGTTTAATAAATAAAATACTCGTATAAATGTATGCATACTTTGTGATTAAGTTAGTTACACAAAATATTTGAATGGGAGATTTTCATAAAACATTCCATTAAGCAAAAGTGTGTTTTGCTGTAAACAATGTTTATTCTTGGGGAAAAACATTTTCAGGGTCAATCGAACTAGGTAGATCCATTTACTTATACTATGATTTGTAATTGAAAAGGTGTACAATCAATCCATCGAATAAGCGAAAGAACTCACGCACTTAATACGCTTAACACTTGATGATCTCCTTCGCGTTTTAAACCGTCAAGATCAGTATTTGCAATGCATTCTCAATATGTTCACAATCACTACGCAAAAATTCTCAAGTGCGTTCTCGATTACCAGTTTTTTTTTATTGTATATTTTTTATGTTTTTATACTTCACTTTGTTGTATCTTGACAAAAACCGTTCACTTTTTTGTTTCTTATTAAAGAGAATGAGAATGTTTAAAGGCTATTTTCGGCTTGAACAAAGATCTTATACCCTACACTTATATTGTATTATTTATTATTGGTATAATCTTTATTGTTTCTTTATTGCACATACTCATAAGATCAATAACACATTTTTTGTTCTGAGGAACAATGGAAACAATCATAAAATGATTGAGACTTCATTTTGTCAAGGGCACAATCAACTATTGTATAATTTTTCAAACTAATTAGAGCTTTTGTTTGCACTCATTGTACAATATGTATGAATATGATGATTTGTGTTGTTGATTCGTCTTGGTTTTCAGGGAAGTAAAATGTGAATCACTTGCAAAAGCAATTTAAAGCATTCAAATACTTCGGAAAAAAATATTAATTTGATTTGTAAGTGCTTTTCCCATTAATGTGAACCTTTCCTGTTATTGAGTACTGTACAATTGCAAAGCTTTTTCTTGGAAATATTAAAAAAAAAATAATTTATGTGCTCGGTCATCTTATTATGGATTACGATCAACATTGACGAAGCACATTTTTTGATAGATGAATTGATCGGTTTGATAAATATACAAAACTATTGCGAGAAACATCCAGATTCCTTCATTGAAACATTATTCCTAAGATCCTAAGAAATAAACAGATTTGTGCTGCTTATAGGCAAGCGAAATCATTTGACTTTATGGGGAGCATAAGCGATTATTTGTTAGTGACAGAGATCTACTTATACAAATATATTGTAAAAGACATAAAAATAAAATAAACTAAAGACACATATTGCTCAAATAATCGAACTCGATTTGTGCGAGAAAGATATCGAAATTGATGTTCAAGGAAGCCATTTACCGGAAGTTAATGTCAAATAATTTTGTAATCAATTTTCCATTGTATTTTTGGTACTTTAAATAAAAGTTCAGAAGCCTTTTTTGATGACTTCACATAAAGAAAAAAAAAAAAAAAAATGATTTCGATTTCTTAATGCCTCTCATGTTTCAACAAACAGTCTCTAATAAACTTTATATTTGCCGAAAATATCTTTAACTCAACGTTTCTCTTTTGCTTTCTATAAATTTCTGTTGTATTTTTCTGCATTTCGATCACCTCCTTCTTCTATACAAAGGCACAGACGCACACGCGCACTCGCAATCTCTCAAATTTCACCATAAACAAGTCTTTCTCGAATAGACTTTTATGCTCTTCAGAACATTCTCACATTCATTTTCTTTTGGCGCAAACGCACAATATTATTTTCTATATAAATTTTTTTTTTTTGTATTTATTTTTAAATCACAATCCGGATTTAAAAACTTATTTTTGTTTTCTGTTTCGTTAAGCGTGAAATGACATTTAATTACACTTAATTACAGTTTATATAATATTTCTTTTTTATTTAATAATTCCATTTCAACGCAGCACAACGAATACATTTTTTATAGCGCGATTTATGTATACATTTTACATACATTTCAATTCAATTGAACAACAAAACTGCCAGTTGACAATATAACAACAACAACAACAAAAACAATGGACAGTCTTTAAGCGATTTACGATTCACGATTCATATGCGATCAAAATAATAAAACAAGAGACACGAGGAAATTAATTAAAAAATCAAAATCATATGAATATTGAAAAGTGGCGTCGTCACGCCAGTTCAACAGTCGTCGATTAACTGTTCGTTAACGTTCGTTGGTTAACTGACGTTCAAAACAGTTCGGAAGTTGTTGGCCAGAAAAAGGCGACAAACTGCATGGCTTAGCTTTGCCTTTAGGGTGACCAAGTTTGTATAGAAAGACTTTGAAATTTTGGAAATATGAGAAGCTTTTCAAAGGAAATTCATTATTAAGATCAATTGAAATGTCTGTCAAACATTATCATATGAGATTATTCCTAAGAAATCAATGTTCAATTTAACTCATCTACATAAGTAGATTATAACATTGTATTCCATAAATATTGAGAGATACATACTTAGTATTTGTTTTTAATTTACATATAGTATGTCCAAAGGATACTAAATAAGAGTGCCGCTATCATTTAGGTAAAATACATAGAACTGGAGCTGAGAAATCTGAATGAATGTCTAAAAGACAACTAATTTCAGTTGGTGGATCTAGCCACCAGAATTTAGCTAGTTGCTGAGATCATTATTGATTACATTCATCAAAACCATCAGATTCGGTCTCTAATTATCGAGATTGTAGTGATCTTAATAAACGATTGTTATGACTAAAGTGGTTTGAATATTTCACCATATCCAATATGTATACAATATGTCTGTACATAGTCATTAACAAAAATTATATGGTCACCTTAAAAGATAATTCAATCTCTCTCTCTCTCTCTCTCTCTCATTCTCTCTACAAGACAAAAACAAAAATAAACTTGAAATTTTAAAACTCCACCATGATGATGTTATTGGTTTTCTTATTGTCGCTAATATTGCTTTGAAGCATCAAAACACAAAAAATGAATTCTCCTGAGATATTTTACGAATTCCATTAAAAGATCCCAATATCGAAGCAACGTTATTTTAAAGACAAACCTTACCACAATGCAAAGAGACTTCAAGACAAACAACTTAAACGAAATGATGTGCAAATATTAAAAGAATCTCATAAATATTTAATAAACCAATTGATTTATGTATATTTAATAAAATATATACATATGTATACAATAGAATAAATAAGGAAATACTTATGACAATATATATGTTTAAATATAAATAAACGTTTAATTGAAGAAAAAGAAAAAAACCGGAATTGTTTAAAAGAGAATAAATAATTAATATATGGTACTATGTATGACACATTGCAAATAAGCTTATAATTTCTAAACTTACCATTATTTAAAATATGCTAAATGTCATTTTATTTTTTTATTTTCATTTAATTTAACCTAACTTTCAAATTTTGTTTTATATTCATTTATATACATGATTTAGTATACATTTAATGCAATGCATTACATTAAATAATCATTTATATAAGATATACAATGTATTTTAAATAATAGCCGCTCATGATAAAGAACAAATAGTGTTTTAAATTATCCATAAATTTTCAAAAGTTTACAGCACTAGAATTAATTTTAATAACAATCGATAACATTTGCGAAATAAGCAAATCGGATCGGATTCATCCACTCATTCTCTGCTAACCAACACTTGATGCCTTTTTCGCTCGACCTATTTTCGCAGAAGTTGTGCTGAAAAATAAAGAAAGAGAAAAAAAGGCAAATTGTTATTAATAAGAATAGTTAATATTTTCTAGTATTTATTTATATTTTTTGTTTGATTTTCTGTTTCAAATGTGCGCAAAATGAAAGTGACAATAAAATCATGGACCGGAGTTGCAACATGGCGTTGGATTGCAAATGATGAGAATTGCCATTGGCGGTCGACTTGCCGAATGTGCGCTGCCAGGTGACGATTGTCCTTTGGTGTGGGGGATTTGTTCACATTGTTTTCACATGCATTGCATTGTCAAGTGGCTTAATCTGCAACCGTTGAATAAACAATGTCCAATGTGCCGCCAGAGTTGGAAATTCAATATACATTAAAAAATGCGAAGAAGCAAGCAAAAAAAAAAAACCAAGAATCATCGAACGAACGTTAGTTAATATTGCAAAATCATAAAGTAAAGTGAATATTTCCAAAATACTATAAAGGCAAGGAAAAAAGAGTGTAAAAGTATAACACAAAAGAAGCAAAAAGACAAATATGGATAACGAACGTCAACACGCATTGTTGTCAACGTCATCGACTGCAACAACTTCGGGCCTTACTGGACTGCCACCACTGCCTAAAAGCCTTAGCGCTGCGGCAACAAGCAGCGTCGTGGGACCTCATGTTGCTGTTACCACCGCAGCTGCCATTGCCGCTACGCGTTCAAATACATCGTCGCCACTTCATCCTGGCGCTCAATATGCGTCTGCAAATGAACGAGAACTCTTTCTCGGTCCTTCAACATCTGCTGCCGCCGCTGCTGGACGCAATCGTAATTACAGTAATGGACATAACCAGCAACGCCATGGCACCTTTCGTCAACACAGGAGTCACTCAGCGATCGCGAGAGCGTGCATAGTCGCGCCTCATCAACACACAGCAGCAGTCATCATCAAACACCCACCAATAGTGATGTTGCAACTGCCGCCGCAGCAGCTGCAGCCACTGGTTCAACTCTCGACACACAGCTGGCCATATTGCGCCGGGAAATGTATGGGCTTCGTCAGCTAGATCTCTCATTGCTGTCACAATTGTGGGCATTAAATGAATCAATACAGGGCTTTCGTGTCTTTCTACAGGAGCAAGATGCGCTATCGCCACCGTCGCGTTCACGAACGCCATCCGATGCGAATTCATTGACATCAGATGAGGACGATGATGATGAATCGTATCCAGTTGAACCGAAAATATTGACACAACCAGTTGCACCCACAAAGCTGCCAACAGGTTCCACAACATCGCATGCATCGACAAGTTCTACGTCAGGTACGTCCGGCTCATCATCTGCAGCTTCGTCAATGAGCAAACATCAGCAGCAGTTGAACCAACAGCTGCAACAACAGCAGCAGCAACATCAACAACAGCACTTACATCATCATAATCATCATCGTCACCAACAACAACAACAGCAACAACAAAGTAAGCACCATCAGCAGCAACAACTTCAACATCATTATCAACAGCAACGTGCTGTTAGTGGTGGCTTAGGTATTGCGCCTGCACCACCGCCACCAGCACAGCACAAAGCACATCCACAACTGCCGCGCATATTGCAGCAACGTATGCGGCATGCACCACCACCGCCGCCGCCATCACGGCCGACATCGAAGGCCTCCTCAAACAGCAGCAGTAATCACAGCATTAGCAGTGTGAATCAGCTTCAACAACAGCAACAACAACTGCAATACCACCTCATGGCACAGCAGCAACAGAATCATAAACATCAAACGCCACAACAACGACCCGTATGACAAAACCCGTTCTTGGATTAAGCAAGTGGCTTATCTTGGTCCAAGTATACGGTAATCACAGGCCCTACAATGTGACAGCTAATGCAAAGAAGTTGCTGCTGTCATATTAACAAGATATTGATGATGATAACGAAAATGGCGCAGTTTGAACGTTTCCAAGTCAATTTTTCGCTCCGAAGAACCCAGCGTCAATTCCAACAACATTAATAATATATACAATTAAAATGAAATGAAATAAAGCCTCTTGCCACCATTTCTTTGAAGCTACTTATACTTATTCCTTGCGCGATTATGGAAAAATTTTAAAGAAACACAAATTTTTGAAATTCATTTACGTATTTTAAATTAATATTGTGAAATTATTTATGTATGTAGAGTAAAGCAAAGAAAAATGAAAGAAAGAAACATTTATACACAAAGGATGAGATCCTTATTTAAACTATTTGCATATATATTTATTAGTATTTGTATATTACACACATTTATATATATATATTTATTATTATTATATAATTATTATGAGTACACCAATTAATCGCTTCATATGAATATTTCGCATCGAATTAATAAATAATGAAAAAATAACAAAAAAAAAAAATTGTTAAAGAAAGAATTAAAGAAAAAGTAGTTAAGAGCCCTCAAAGAAGCAACAGCAAATTGCATTTGTTAACCAAACAGAATTTGTTTCAAAATATTCAAAAAAAAAAACTAAGAACTTTATCTTCTATCTACATAAGATAAAATATTTACAAAGTATTTCACAAAAATACTCTTCCTAACCTTACCTAGAAATATAGAAAACTAAAACTATTGAATACTAAAACTAAACTCTTGGCCCAAAACGTTTAATTCCTTTCTCTTAGATATTCTTTTCATTTTAGTTTGTTTTGTTTTTGTTAAAGCGCCAATGCAAATCTAAACAATAATCAATCGTTATTTAAACAAATAATATTATACAAATAAACATAATTACATAGTTAAACATATTGAACAAAACAAATAGCAATTTATAAAAACAACAGAAAAAAATATTACGTAATTATTATTATTATTCTTATGTAACATAACAACTACACCTAAACTAATCTAACCTAACTAGTGTTTATTTTAGTCCAATATTCATGTATAAGTATACACCTAAACCTAAAACATGGAAACCCATTTACCCATAAATTCACGACTCTCTCTCTCATATGTGATTTCCATTATTTGTAATTCCAACAATTCTAAAAGAAATCTATTTATTAAAAACGATATCATATGAGCATTAAATCAGTTTGTGTAAATGGGTCATAAACTAAAAACTCCGCCTAAACGAAACCCACACAAAAATCCTGGATTGAATTGATTAGACAAAAGAGAATAAATCTTAGGCCAAACCTAACCTAAACTTAGGTAAACATCATATCTACTAAATCTATATACATACATAAAGACGAATAAGTAAATATTACTACACACGATATATAGAATGAAAATCATCAACGAAACACAAAAATATACATACATTAATATTTAAAACTATTTAATTATTTAAAAACAAATATAAGAATGCAATGAGTAAAATAGGAATTATGTAGTTACTCAAATGGAAAAGAAAATAAATTAAACAAAAAAAAAAAACTATTTATGGAACTTAGAAGAAGTAACTTATTAAAACTGTTCTAAATACTCAAAACCTAAAATAAGGCAAAGAATTATCTAATTGAATAAACAGAATTGAAATTTTGGATAATATTATAGCCTCTAGATTGAGTTGTTCGAAAGGTATAACTAGACAAAAAAAAAAAGAAAGAAAGAAAAATATCCTAAAATGAAAAATGTTTCCTTTTCTTACAATTTGTTTGTAGCGCTCAAAAACTTCAACCAATATTATTATACCTATATATATTGTTAAATTCAGTCTTGTTCGAGACTTATGTATATGCTGCCTTTCACACAAATTGAATCAATGATAAAAAACCCTACGAAATGGAATGGAAGATTGTTTACTCCTTGTCTACATAATGAGGCCACATAATAATTTTGACTATAACATAACAAATGGTTTGTTTAAAAACTCATGATTCACACTTGGATATGACTAGAGATATCTCTCTTCTTCCAATTTGTGTGAAAGGTTCAAAAAAAATATCCATAAATAAACCCAAAGCAACCTACACTACTCGTACATATTCAACCGTTAAAACTTCGGTCATATACAATAATAAATAATACAGAAATAAATTGAAATAAAATCAAAATTGTAACCAAAAATCTTTATAAATTATATACAATTTATACAAATCAATATATATAAATGTATATCTAGTATATATCATATTCTTATGATACATACATACATCCACATACATATATACTACAATGTATACTTAAAATAATACATATGAAACAATAATAAAGGTTTGTTCTATTAAATAAACTCAAATTTGTTTAATAGAACTAATATATTGCAATACCGGAAGAAAAAAAGTAAATAAAATCGAAACTTTTGTAAGTAAAATTCACAAACTTTTACAATAAATAATATTAATTATTACATATACTTACATACCATATACAATATAATAATGAAGTGTTTTTTAAGATATAAACGAGATACAAAATTTACAAGAGCCACAGAATTAGAGATTTTTTTTTATTAAAAATTTTATTATAAATGTTTTCAAATTAATTAAAAATGAATATCGATCGTACCACAACAATACAAATAAAAATAACATAAAAACAATAAATATTTATTAAAAAATTAATTATTTAAAGCTGAATATAATTAGAAATTTAAAAAAAAAAATAAATATAAAATATGCCATTTGAGTTAAAAATTAATAACAATAAAAAGTAAAAAAAATCGATAGAATAAATTATCGAGTTAAATATTATTAATATTAAAGTTAATGTCTGTCTTCTTATTTTTAGAATCCTGAAAGGACATAATAGTTCAATATATTCTTAAATATCTTGACGATACAAATTATTGATCGATCAGTGTAACCTACTCGAAAATTTAAGAGACAAAAAGTTTTTTAGTTTTACAACATTCTTTTCTTAAGCTTCATTTGTTTTTCTTTCACCTTATTGTTATTGTTATTATGTATTATTATTTAGATCTTGCAATAAGATTGTAACTCTTACATTCTATATAATTATTTGTCCTTTCTATAAGGTGATGGCCACGATCCTCTAACTTAAGAAACAAATGTGTTTCTGGAGCGAACAAGAACTCTGGCTGGCTAGTGGAATAACATGTTAATCAAATTTATTCACTTAGCTACACATCTTTTAATAGCATTAATTGTAGATCTTTGCAAATGTTTTCATTTCTGATATACGTGGAAAGCCCCAGAAGTCCCGACCTAACAAAACAAAAAAAAAAAAAACGTTTTTCGAAACAATACCTTTATTTCTTTACATAGTCTACTTTTAGCTCGATACACTTCTCCCAACGATGTACAATATTCAATACCATATTTTTAGTGAGAATCGTCAATCTCCTTAAAATAGCCTTCAACCGCAGACTCCACCTCTTCATTGTTGATAGGTAAATCATTCAGTTTGGAAACGAAAACCAATCCCGGAGGCTAAGTTTACTAAATAGGATTCATAAGAAAGCAATTTGACTTAACCTCATTGATTTTAGACGGTTTTGCTCATTATTCAAACGCTGCAATAAGTTTATTTACATAATACCCGCCGCTGAGTTTGACTGTTCTTCGTCTCACATGTGAAGAAGATGATGGACCCATATTACATTCATCGATATGAATCGACGAAATAACTCTACACTATTGCTGTGAAACTTTGCCAAACAATTTATTGAAACATACTCATGATATCTGGCGCACAACCCTCTCACGCCCAAATTTCTGGAATTGCCAACGAGGAAGCAGCAGCTGAGGAACTTCTTCATGCCCCCAAGATTGAAGAAGTTGTCGACCATCCAGTTGAGGAAACAACTAACTGGGCCGATGAAGTCGGTGCTGAAACTGTCGGAGGTGTTGAGGACTGGAACGATGATGCCGTCAAGACCTCATGAGGTAGTGATGGTACCTTCTAAAAAAAAAGCCCAAAAGAACTTGTACAGCTTGCATCTGAACTATTTTTGTTTGGACATCGAAATAAAGAACGCAGATTTTATATCTGCTATCTGGTGTACTCTCAGTTGATGGTCATCCAACATCATTTTGCAAATTTTCTTTACCATTTCTGGCTTGGTCACTTCGTTTATAAAATATTAAAATATAAAATAAAATATAAAATAAAATATTTTACTTTTGTAAACAAAGACTGTGATACTCATAAGGATTTTGGATTGCGACGTCCTACAATTCGGAAGCATATGTTCAAAATGATTTCATAATGGAGTTATACAGCTTTACTACAACAAAGTTCTTTCCAATTATGCTTAGTTAGGGTAAATCTCAAAAATGTTTATTTTTAAGATTGAACAAAATTGAATATCCGAGACACTTCTTTGATTCAATTCTTGACGGAAGGCAGATACAAGTATTTTGATATTACAATATATTTACATTAGTAAATAACATCAAACCTGTGGAATCTAACTTTAAATAACATTTTCAAATTCACACTTAAAATATTCAAATTATCAGAAAGCAAATACAGAACTTGAATTGTTTGCAAAATCTTTTCAATTCTCAACATTTATTTTTCCCTTTTTTTTTATTATAAAATCAGTTGAGTTGATTATTTATCTTTCAATTAATCCAACCTACAGGGACATTCAATCGGGTATTCTCTTTTTTAAGCCACTTATATAATGGTTCAAAATATTCCAAAAATGCAGCGGGATTCATTTCGTTTTCACCACTAAATTCTTGTAAAGCTTGCCTCCAATGCTTAGATGCGCCCAACGATAAGAATTTCCTTCAAAGAAAAAAAATTAACATTAGTACATTGATTTAATATAATCACATTGTGTTTTACTTTAATGCTAATCCTGCCTTTTTATTGCCGTAAAAATCACAGTTATCTAAACTTCGTTCTGTATCATTTGGCGCATATTCGTTAGCCATGAGACAAAGTGATTTATAAAACTGAAATTGAAAGATGTGAGATGCGAAATATCGCATATATTCAACATTGAAACTTATATGAAACTTTGCTGGAGGATCAAAATTTTCTTCTGTGCGATTAATAGGTGGCGCCACTCCTGACAATATTGAACGAAGACGCCAGAACTCTGTATTCCAATTTTCTTCTGGTATATCCCCACGAAATACAGCATAACGGTATTTTTCTAAGGCATAAACATATGGTAATATGACAATTTTCAACAATGCTTTCACAAAAAGATTGTTTATGCGGCTTTCATTATTAAATTTTGATATAGTCGAAAGACCGATACGTTTCAAGTGTTTAGGTGTCGTTACTGATAACTGCATGCAATCACCAATAGCCTCGGTAAACCCAAAATTTGGTGTCTCGCGAAATGGTGTTGGCTGGTGTCTATATTGCAGATAATACTGTATATGACCCAATTCATGATGAATTATGTTGAAATAATGCTCATTCACTTCAATGCACATAACAATGCGGACATCATCATCATCATACAAATCTATTGCAGTCGGATGACATGAAACTTGACGATCAGTTGGACGTGTAAATAAACTATGATTCCAGAATTTTTCTGGTAAAGCTTCAAACCCCAAAGACTGAAAGAATGTATCGGCCAATTTGACAAGTCGAGTTACTGTATAACCTTGTCGTTGCATTTCCAAAGTCAAATTGACATTCACCTGATTTGGATATGGTTGAACTAAGTCGATAATACCGCTCCAATCCTGTGCCCAAACATTACCTAAAAGATGCATAGGTATATCACCTATGGCAGGCACAATATCATTACCATAATATTGATTTAGACGATACCGCACATAGCCATGCAATTCACGATAAAGAGGCATGATATCTTCATAGGCCTTATCAATTGAATTCTCAAAATTTGGATCTTCATAGAAAGTAAGCCAATATTCAGCACGTGATTTCAAATCTAAAGCAATAAATAAATATATTGTATTATAAGTATTATTAGAAGACTATGTTTTCACCACAATACCAATATTTCAGATATGTCTTACTATTCAAATTAGCTGCTTTAGTTGATAGTTTCACATACTTTGAAAAATGATGTCGCACTGGCGCACCTGCCTTGTCATACCACTGACGCCAATAATATCTCAGCTCATTTGGATCACGGCTTTTAGTAAATATATTTTCTATATCTGGTTGAAGTTGAAGAGTACAATTTCCATGATTTCTAAAAGAACAAACTTTTGCTTCTGCATAATTAGTTGTCATTGCTGTAATCGCTGTTCCTAGCTCCTTGTAGTCTTTTTCATTAAGAATGCTGTCACCGATTTTCATGCTCAAATTCAACTTTCGCTTCAGCAGTTCATTCTCAATTTGTTTAAGATCCAAACTTTTAAGAAATATAACCATTTCTTTATCTTTTATTGAATTCTGTACATCTATTTGATCTTTTAATTTGCCATTAGTTTCAGTGACATTCGTAAGATAGTTAAATAATGCCAAGACTGCAATATGAAATCTTTGTCGTAGTAGTTCCAATTCTTTGTCGATTAAATGCTGAAGTCCTATGGAATCCGAAATATTTCGCGATAGAGTCTAAGGAAAACAAATGAATCATTCAGAAAACATTTTCCAGTACTAATACCAACCAAAGAACTGAAAATTATCACTAAAAATAATGTAGCACTCATATGGGTTCACTCTTATTGCCTTAAGTTTTGCTAAACATTTACAAATTTCCAGAAGAAAGCGTGTCAGTCTTCTAATTGAAAGTGTGAAATTATAATTCAAATTTGTATAGCTAAATAGATGGATGGATAGACAGTAGAGTTCGAATACATGTACTAGGTATATCGATTTCGCTTCAATGACATTTCGGATATAACAGCGAAGAGGTAATTCTTAGTTGGTTTGCCTTAAAATACACTTTTAAAAACGAATAATTTTAAGATTTTCCCATTTACCATAATCCTCCGCATATATTTTTATATTCTATAAAATATATTGGAAAATATGGGACTTCCCCGCTTTAACTTTATTTACAGTACTCATGTTCTACATTCATTAACATGAAATCAATAAAACATTTAGGTTTGTAGCATATTTCAATGTAATTCGCTCCAGATAATTATCCGTTATTCGGAACGCCCACTTTTGCCATACAAATTAATGTCAAATTTGTTAAAAGTCAATAAAAGCGGCCAATTTCGAGTCAAACTCGTTCACGGAGGATCCCAGAGGGTACTAGAATGTGGTTTGTATGAGAGTGATCCAATTTAGCTGATTCCAACAAATGTACCGCGACTATATCAAAAACTTAGTGTCTAAATTTCAGCTCAATAGTTAAAAAAAAAAAAATAAAAGTTTTTCTAATATGTATAAACTTGAATTTTACTGGTAGGTTTGTATGGGAAGAACCCTAACTACTCTAGTCGTCCGATCAAACTGAAATTTCGACACTACAAGTTTCTAATCCACTTTAATAAATCAACAAAATTTCAAGAAGGGGTTACTGGATCGTATAGCTCTCATACAAACTAAAATGATCTTTTCAATTTTTGATTTTTAGTATTTGTTGCTGTTTCCCGAATAGAACTGCATATTCTGTTAAAATTTCAACTCTTTAGCTCATGAGATACAAAAGCACACACATAAACATTTTATTTTCAACTTCACAAGAAGATGTGGGGGTTCTCTTCAATGCACCTTTCCATGACTTTACAATAATCTTAAGGCAAGCAACAATGTGGAAGTGATTTGTCCAAAACTCTATTAGAGTGAGATTAGTTCCTTTTGCGTATCTAAACCAAGCTGAAAAAATTCTTTAGTGTACGTCTACAAATAACCTAGTGGGTCCATAGGATGAAGTAATGAACAAGTTGCTTTGTAAGCCAACTCATTATATTCTAAGCCAACACCCTTGTTATACGAAACATCACTCATTAAGCGAAACTTTTTTTAAAAAAAAATTTTACTCTTCTTATGCTTCCTTTAGAAAGATATTACTACTGCAAATAAAAGTTGAAATATGTACATATATTCTACAATTGAATTTTATTGCTAATACAGAATAAATTCTTTAAATTGAAGTCAAAGTTATAGTAAACACACACAAGTGTAAAGTTTATTTAAAAAGTTTTAACAGATGACGATGATGTACGATTATAATACAAGATTTAGTAAGTATATTAGTTGGTTGATTAGTTTATTTACTGGTGTCGATAATCGGCATGAAAGAACCGAAGTGATTTAGAGTCTAGAACTTCTAAAGCCCCTATAGTTTCCTTTAAAAAAGGAATACATATAATATACCACATTCATATGTGTAGTGTACTAGTTCATATATAGTGTATGTCCATATTAGTAGATTGGAAAGGTATTATCAATTTTATAATGCCATGCATGTAGTCCACCGATAATATCTCGTATGGAATGCTTTGATAATTTATGTCGCATCGCTTCTACTGCAATTTGTGAATCATTGCCACGGCGACACAGTACAAATACTGGCAAATCCTTATTCTTTAGCTCCGTTTCTATTTCCTGAAGGTATGTGTCGTCAATTAGTTTCTTTAAGGGCACATTGCGTGCTCCTGGTAATTGGCAAATTTCAAATTCTGCTGGAGGGCGCACATCCAATAGTAGATGTGGATTCTTCTGCAATGCTTTATAATCTTCCACACTAATACGCGCTTCACGTTTCAGTATTGTTAATGCAAAATTTTTATCAGACGCTTTCATACCACAAAATTGTTCGTAATCAACCAATTCTGTGATAATTGGTTTCACTGAACAGATATCACAATCCGCTCGCTTTGAACGTAAATTTATATTACGGAAAATACAACGCATCCCGTCGAAAATGAGTAAACGGCCAGCGAGGACATCCCCCAAGCCAATAGCAACTTTAATCGCTTCGAGTGCCTGTAACGCACCAATTGTGCCAGTGATGGCACCTAGGACGCCACCATCGCCACAATTTGTTATAGTTTCTGGTGGTGGTGGCACAGGAAATATGCAACGATAACATGGTCCCACCTCGCCGTAGTTGTACACCGTAAGTTGACCATCCATTTGCAGAGCACTTCCAGAAATGAGCGGTTTGCCTAGCATGACACAAGCATCGTTAAGTAAATAACGCGTTGCTACATTATCCGTGCAATCGAGAATCACATCATAAGCACGAAGCACCGCCAAAGCCCTGTGCCGATTCAATAGTTCCTTATGGCAATTTATTTGACAGTTTGGATTGATTCCTTTGAGGGTCATGCGAGCGGATTCCACTTTCGACATGCCTAAACTAGCCTCCGTATGTAGTGTTTGACGATGGAAATTACTGCGCTCGACAGTGTCATAGTCGACTAAGCCAATCTGTCCGCAACCTGCAGCGAGAAGGTATTGTGCCGCAGGACACCCTAGGCCACCCAGGCCGACAATTAGAAAAGCGCATTGTTTTAGCTTCAGTTGACCGGCAACGCCGAAATTTGGCAATATTAATTGACGACTATAACGCGCGATATCATCGTTGCTAAGTCCATTACAGTGTGTGATTTTAAGACATCCTCTGTCCGCTTCCAATTCAAGTAGACGTTGTTCCTTTTCTTGTAGCTGCACTCGCAGCGCAGTAATCTCATGACGCAGTGCGTCAATCTCTGGTGACGAAGTGTCGGTAGGCATGGATTTTATCAACGTATACTTTATATTCCTTCTTTTATCTACATGCACTTCTTTTAGTAAAACTTTATGTGCAACAGCATTTAGTGTTGAACAACAAAGCAAGTGTCAAAATCAGCTGTGCTCGTAAATAGTGATTCCGAGTGGCGAATGGTCGGTTGTGTTCTATTTAACTTTAATATTATATAAACATTAATTAGAACTCGCGCCATGTCCTGGCTTTTAAGTACACTACAAAAGGCGTTTAGTGTCACGGCCGTTAAAACGCAACCATTCGCCCCCAAAACTTCGATAAATGCCACAGTGCGGGCACTTTCACATGCAGAGAAGCGAGCACGCGGTCCTACTGTACGCCGCTATGGCTACAAGGACAAAATATTCCAAAGCGGTCTATTGCCTCACGTTGATAACGGACATCAATTACCCATGCCCGTATACCAGCCCAAAAACCCGTGGACTTCGAAACGTGCATTGTTTGGTCAAAACGATTATATCGATATACTTGGCAACGACCGTTTGCATCCAACGCGTGTTCTCTACTCCGTGCCATCCTGGCTTCGTGGTGTATCTGGCAATGAATACCAAGTTCTTTTACGTAAGCGACGTTTATTCGAAAAGTCCAAGTATCCGTTAGCGAGACCAACGAAATGGAAGCAATTACAGAAGCGCATATTATATTTGTACAAATTCTTGAATCGCAAAACGAAGACAGGCTATTCAAGACAGTAGAGTAAACCTTTTACATTAAGGACATTATGGTATTCTTAAAGCAATTTCTCAAATTATTGTTATTAAAGAATTAGTTCCCTGCCCAAAGCAAACTCATGAGTTATTTACAATAAATAAAATTACAAAAGAAATCATATTTATTTAAGCGTAAAATAATATTGAACTGAACTTAAATGCATATTTACTCTGTTCAGAGATTTAGTTTCAATCATTCTAAAATAATTTTTGCCTCCTTGCCACCGATTATAATTTTTTGCCCATGTTTTAGACTAAATTCACGTTTAACATGGGCAAAAAGCAAGTCTGTGATAAGAAAAATTTGACCCGTGCAAAAGCCTAGTGTGGCTCCAAAGTAAAAGTTTGCATTCGCCGAACCAGCGTAAATCCATAAATGCCACAGGCAACCCATCATGGCCAATGTAACCACAAAGAAGCAGCACACAACAAAAGTGTGGGTCATGACTATAAAAATGTATAAAATTAGTTGAAGTACAATGTAAAAGAAAATATAACCAAACGCACATTTCCAACAACGGCGCCAGAGTGGCAACAAAGCAAGATAGTAGCTTACATCACCCAGGCAAGGATAAGAACGAAATACTGTCATAAGTGCGATAAACACAGTGGCCAACATGAGCGGATCCTTGCGTAACTTCAATGAAAGTGGCACCAAATACAATATGGTAGCATTCATTTGGAATGTAATAAGAAAAAGTGTACGAAAATGATCAAACATTTCCGTGAAGAAATACCAGAATAGGCCAATATTTGGACGGAAATCACGATAGTAAAAACTGTAAGAAATAAATCAATGCTGATATACTAACACAAAAAAATAAATGTATAGTCTATACTTACATAAAACCCAATGTGCCATCAAGGAAACTCCAACTGTTGTACACTAAGTAATTAAGTCCAGCTATCAAACCGCAACTCGCGCCAAAAAGCGCCACTATGACCACACCCAATGGCACTGACTTACGTGCAAAGATTAACACCAATGGTGCAATCAGTACAACTGGATATAGGCCACGCATTGTCTCAAAAGCCAACAGCAATAAACCTGGTAGCAAATGACGCCCCACCAAGCAATAGAGTATTAGTGAGAGCATCAAATTTCCAAACACCGTTGTAGTTAGAGCGGCACAACTCAGTATTGACATTGGATTAAAAAGATATGCCAGAAACACAAGACGTGGAATGCTTTCTTTATCTGACGGTTGATATTGCAGCTCCTTGCTGTCGGCAGCATATTGAGACGCTTCCATGTGTTGCTGTGCAAGCTTTTGTTCTACAAAGCGTTGACTGAGCCTATATAGTACAATGGCTGTGAGGAGATCAAAAACTATGTAGAGCAATGGCAGCAAATGAGGTGATTTATTGTATACGCTGCCAACGGCTTTGAGCACCAATGGAAGTTCATGTACCAGGTCACCACTATAGGGATCTATGCCCAGATGTGTAAGTGTAATGCCTTCAAGCACTGGGAAAATATACAATAATGATGGTCAATAATAGCATAAGGCAAATGTACGGTGTAGGCACTTACTGCGCCGGTAAGCATTTAATGGTGTTGCGATTTCTACACGTTCTCTTATCGTACTGGACAAACTACTTGTACTGATGTAATAACGAACTGCACCGCCTAATAGCAGCAGCACAAATATATTTTTTTGCATTTTAATACTTTACATTAATTAACTATAATAGATAAAATGCTTCAACTCTGAATCAAAACAAGAACAGCAACAACTGCACCAACAAAGAATATCAAGTGTTAACAGTGAAGTAATGATAGCACGCACAGCACTGAAGTAGTAGTGTTGAACAACAGCGATTTTCCCAGATGTTTTTATTTAGCATGCGGTTCTGAGAACACAACCAACAACAACAACGGCAGCGTCGTGTTCAAGTATTTTTTGTTTTGTTGCGCTCGATGCTCTTTTAGTTTTATCAATTTTAAATAGATTTTTGAAATAAAATGGCGCCTGTTAAGAAAAAAAATGTATTGAAGAATTTGTTTAAAGAAATAAGCGATAGTTTTAATACTATCACGGAGAATCCTGAAAAGTTTCTTTTGTAAGTTGTGAACCATCAATATGTTGCACGTGTTTTATATAAAATCTAAACAATTTCAGGCCCCAACCGGATTTGTGTCCACAAATACGTGATCTTGTACAAAAAACATATTCTGCAGCCGTAAAATGTGATAACGAGAATAGAAACTCACTGGAAATATTGCCGGAACTGGTTGTTGATGAAGATATGATGAGGAGCAAATTTGGCAACAATTAGAGCTGCGAAACAATATCGTGATAGATCAGTTGACGAAACAAACGGCTGAGCTTTTGTCGCTAAGTGAAGAAAATTTTGAAATTCATTTGGATGAGAGTGATGCAGAGAGTGAGCTAAATAGTGAAGAAGAGGAATTTTATGATGACGATGATGTCAGTGATGAAAATGAAGCATTTGATAAAACGAATGTTATACCGAATGATGAAGAAGACCCTGAGCAAGACGATGATGAGGACGATAAGCTCGAGGAGAAGGCATCTCGTATTAAAGATAAACGAAAACAAGGCAAAGGACGCAAATCGATTGTGGATGATAAATTCTTTAAGTTGAGCGAAATGGAAGAATTTCTCGAGCAAGAAGATAATAAAGAGCTGCGTAAGCAAAAGGGTAAACCACCAGCTAATGAAGGTGATATTGATTATTTTGCTGATAATTTTGGCGACGGAGAAGACAGCGACGAAGATAATCCGAATTACAAAGATTTCTTTGACGATGATGCTGATGCGGAAAAGGAAATGGGAAATAAATCAAAAAAGAAAACTAAAAAGCCAGAAAGGGATTTCTTCGCAAATAAAGATAATGATGAAGATGGTGGTGAAGACGAAGACGAAGCTGTTGAATCAGATGTAGATGATGCTGAGGATGATGATAGCGATAATAATGAAGATCTTGATGAAGAAGTGCCAAAAACTAATCGACTACAGCCTGCTTCTGATTCTGACTCCAATGATGACGATGACGTTAACGATGATGATGATAATGATGAAAAGGAAGAATTAACAGAGGAACAGAAATCCAATTTTGAATTACGTGAGCGACGACTCCAACAAAGGATGCGTGAATATGAGGCAGAAGTCCTTGGCGAGAAACCATGGCAATTGCGAGGAGAAGTTGTGGCACCAAACCGTCCACAAAACTCGTTGCTAGAAGAAATTTTAGAATTCGATGCGAATATAAGACCTGCACCAATCATAACAGAAGAAACAACACGTTGCCTTGAAGATATTATACGGCAACGTATCAAAGATCAAGCTTGGGATGATCCAGTTCGTACGGTGCGGCCAATAATAACGCCACAAGAATACCGTAAGCAACTTGTACTCGATCAGGAGAAACCCAAGGAGTCGCTTGCCCAAGTTTATGAAAAAGAATATCAGAGCGAGTTGGACAAACACAGTTCGAATCGTGATGATGACACTAACGAACCAGAGCCGAAAGCACACCAAGAAATTCGAAACGCTATGCAAATGCTTTTCCGTAAACTGGATGCACTTACGAATTTCCATTTCGTTCCCAAACCGGTTGCACCTGAGGCGAAGATTGTGACAAATACGCCAGCCATAAACATGGAAGAAGTGGCGCCAGTTGCACTTAGCGATGCTGCATTATTAGCTCCCGAAGAAATTTTCCGTGGTCCTAAACATGAATTAATTGGTAAAGCAGAGCGTACACGAACAGACAAGAATCGCGAACGCCGCAAGAAGAAACAGAAGCAACGTGCTATCAATAAAGCTTTAGAGAAACGTGACCTTAACCGTCAAAAGCAAGGTAAACCAATCTCTAAAAAGTCGGAAGATGCCAAACTACTAAAGAGCATAACCAAGCAACGCAATGTACAGAAGGTAAATGATTACATTGATTTAAAGTCCTTGGGTGAAATTATTTATCTTTTGTTTTTCTTCCATTTAATCCAACAGATTACTGCCAGCAATGATCAGGGTTCATTGAAATCATCAAAGACTTTCTTTAGCAAGTTACAGGATACAGCGAGCAGTAGCAATAAACGTGCTAAGAAGCAGCAGTCAACGACGGACCCATCGAAAATCAATGCGAAAAAATTGAAATTATAAACTTTATGTAAAATTTTATTCTTTGTCTATTAAACAAAATATTTTTTTTTATTATTCCTTATCCTTATGAGTTATTTTTTCTGTTTGTATATAGTATATGTTTTTCGATAAATGAAGCATCTGTGCGCATCCTGCTGTGCCACATGACGTCTTCATCGCATTGTAATCTGTCACGTGTCACTAAATGCTTTTCATCCAACTTGGAATTGACGTACGAGCGCGTTTTCCACATGTAGTTTGGTATGATTATCGCCCTTGGGAACCTGCACGCGCAAGGACTTCGAAATTGGCGGTTCATGTTTGGAATTCGCATAGACTATAATTGATGTTCTTACTATATTTAGATGAAAATTAACTTAAAATAGTTTCAGTAGGAAGAATTTGTTTTTCGTTGAATGAAAATATGAAATTAGATTTGTGTGTCTGCACAAGGAAACCTTAAATGTTTGTCCTACACAACAAAGTTTTATTAATCATATTATCTCTAATATTATCACTTTATGACGAAAATGTTGGTTAGTTCTGAAAGAAACACACAATAATAAAATTTTATAAAATCAGTGATTAGGTAAAATTTCTATATTATATTGTATAATCAATATAATTATGTACATAAGTATATAAAATTTTCATTATATAAACTCAACTTGTTTACTAAACAAAGAAAACACTGAAATTGGTAAATGATTTTACCACTTTTTCGAAGTATTTTAAAAATGAATTTACTTAAATTATGTACATACTAGAACTATTCGTCATCATCTTCTTCCTCATCGTCTTCTTCATCATCTTCCTCCAAGCCAATATCATCATCCTCCTCAATACTTTCATCTTCATTTTCTTCATCACTGCTATTATCTTCGTTGTCATCATCATCACCGATTTCACCCAAATTTTCCTTATCTTCATCAGTTTGAGGTTTTTCATCATTGTTTTTAATATTTTCCTCTATGCGTGCTTTTTTTGCTGGCACAGCAATATTCTGCCCCGCATCTTGGTCTTCTGTTATCTTGGCGCCATTCTGAGTAAGCGCAGCATGTGCCTCCCGCAATTTACGTTTGTTTTCCACTTGTGTGGGATTAAGTTTAATGAAGGTAGCATCCTTGGTTAGAGTAAATTTGGCCAAAACCTTATTGGCATCCGATTTCAAATTTAATAAGCGTTGCTCCCGTGGGCCAATCACATATGGTGTATCTGCTGGCGGCAAACTCATGCTAATGTAGAGTGGCAATGATGATGTACCCTTGATATCGATTTTCAAATGCATCGAACGCACATTAGCATGCCCACCGGCATGAAGTGTCTTCAACTGCTCCACTACACTTAAAATATTCTCGGCTATTTGCTCCTCAGTAAAATGATAGTTGCCAATGGGTATGGAGATAAGATCACCTTTTTGTAATTGTCTATAGGCAGTACGACATAAGCCGCGTTCAATTTCGCTCTTAAGATTCTCCTTAATAAGACGCACAGCGTGTAGAACAGCGCGCGGCTTTTGAGTGTACTATTTTGGGAAAGACAAATGTGAGTAGATTATTAACTCAAATGAAATGAAAAATGATTAACCTACCGTGCCGAGCAAAGCATGTGCTTGTCCTGATAAACGTCCATCGCACAAGTAATAATCATATGTATTACAAAATTTACGTTTAGTCTCAAATGAGTTCATCTCATTGCGCAACTGATTGAAAGGTATAATTTTTAAGCGTTGTACACCAGCCTCACGGAACAAATCTTCATAGTGCTGTATGGTGGGATCGTAGTCCACCTTAGCGCCACGTTGTAAATCTGGTACAATAATGGCGACATCATCGTCTTCGCCTACCAGCGAATGTTTAAGATTCAGTTTAACCATGCGCCGTGGCACGTTGGCGATCTTGAAGCTGGCCACATTTAAAAAGTAACGAAAATCACTAAATATTGACGTTTTCTGTTTTTTAACCTCCTCCGCAACCTGTGCCTTCAATGCGACAACAACTTTCTGTACGTTCTCTATGTTAACAATCTGTTGGAATTTAGTTTCATCGAATTCAACTGGTTCATAAATAACAGTCCGTTTTTTCTTTAATTTCTTAACATCACCAGATGGTTCAGTGCGTTTCTCTGCACGTTTCACTTTCATGTAAGCCCGCTTCACGGAATTAGTTTTTTGCTTTTTTGTCAATGGTTTTGCTGTTTCATCAGGCGTTTTAACGGATTTCTTTACCGGCAATGCAACACCTTCATTGGTGGCTTTTGCTGCTTTCTTTGCTTTCTTAATTGCTGCTTTACTTTGCCGTGGTTTCGTTGGTATTGCAACAGGATTTGCAGATTCTGTTCTCGGTAGAGCTGAAACTTTAGGAGTCTTGACGGTTGTTTTTGCTTTCTTTTCTTTAGCAGTTTCTATAACAGGCACCGATTTAGCGGGTTTTGGCGTTGGAGCTTGTACTGGTGATTCTGGTGGTGCCAAATTTAAAGATTTTTTGACCATCTTCTTATCATTCTTTGTTTTTGTTGTCGTAGCTGCAGCCGGTGCAAGCGTTTCTGGAGGTACCAAAATTAAGGGCGCCTTCTGAACCTTTTTTTCTTTGTGTACTTTGGGCGCTTTTTTGAGTGGAACTGGTGAAGGTGATTTCTGGTGGAGCCAAAATTAAAGGAGGCTTCCCAACCCTCTTTTCTTTATTTACTTTAGCAACTTTTTCAACTGGAGCAGGAGAAGGCGATTCTGGTGGAGCCAAAATTAAAGGAGCCTTCCCAACCCTCTTTTCTTTATTTACTTTAGCAACTTTTTCAACTGGAGCCGGTGAAGGCGACTCTGGCGGTGCTAAAAATAAAGGTTCTTTTCTAGATTTTTTTCCCTTTTGACTTTCCACTGGTTTTATGGCCTGTCCTGGCGATTCCGGTGGTGCCAGAATTAAAGGTTGTTTTCTTGCCTTCTTCTCTTTACCTCCTTTTACGGGTTTTACAACCGGCACAGGTGATACTGCTCGGGCCAAGGTGAGAGACTTCCCTTCTTTATTTCCTGAAGCCTTTTCACGCTTTTTCTTTTCATTTCCTTTCGAAATTTCAGTCTTTGTTGCTGTTTCTGACTTTTCACTAACATTCTCCTTTTTCAGCTTCTTATCCTTCTTCACAGGTTCAACAATTTCTGCAACCTTAACTTCTTTTTCTATTAACAATTTCTTCTGTGTTTTTGCAGTTTTCAAAGAACTTGCCGATTTCTTCGCTTTCTCTTTAGACTTCTTTTTGATACCATTACTTTCGGCTTTATCCAATTTATTCAATGATTTTGGTTTCGGCTGCTGTACTTTAACCATTTTTGGCTTTATGACTTTTCTTTAAAGAAATTTATACAAATCTTAACAAATCAACTTGCAAATGCGCTACAAATCAACACGTGCGGATTTATATATTCGAAAGTGCTTACCAACGCTATTGGTATTTGGTCAGTGTTGAAAGTTGCAAATGGACGAATATGCAGGGCTGCTAATCTGTGCGAATCGTTACAACGTTTATCAGTTAAATTATTTCTTACTTTATTTAACATATCAACATCTGAAATATAATATTAAACATATTACTAAAATGAGTGACTAACTACTGGGTTGGGCTCGTCTAATTAATTATTTAATAATGCACATTTCAATCAATACAAATCAATTACAACTTTACTGTAATGAAAAATTTCAACGAATCTTTCTATTCATTGAATGTAATGCCGTAATGCATTGTTTATGGCTGCCTTTAATCAAAAAATAAGTTTTTGTATTTGGCAGTTAAAGTCAGTGAGTCGGTTATCAACTGCCCGCTACTAAAAGAATGTACTGCACGATGGTAATACTCTTTTGTAATAGCAGCGTCATCGGGCGGTGAGGCTAAGTACTTGTTGATTACACCATGCGTTCTACGTGTAGTAGGGTTCCTGTCATTGCCTAGCACGGGTTTCCTTGCGATGCCTTTTAAGTATCCCCGTTATTCATTTCAATTCAGGACCTTAGTGTCGTTATGGATAATGCTATGTACAATATATAAAAATTGATTCTAGCTTGAAAGATATAATAATAAGAATAATTTTGGATCTGATTTATAGCGCCATTGTCGATATGCAGTCATTTAAAGAATGAATGACGCAAATTATACTGAATAACTTTGAAATCGCTATACCAATTAAGTGTATCAAATCGTCCTTATTAGAAAAACAAAAACATATGGAAATTCTAATAATATATTGCAATATTATATTAATAATATAATATTTGTAATGACATTATGATATCTACAGTAATTTACTGAGTGTTGTATTTCTTTTGAAGTGAAAACTTCTATAGGCACGTTGAGAGGCTCTTAAAAAGGGGAACAATTATTAAATGTTGTCACCAACACCAACACCGTCACGATGTTCACAGTTTTTCGTAATATAGTCAAAGTAGTAGGATCTTTACGAATTGTCAAAGTAGTTGATGATGGTGTGGCAGTTTTGAAAAACAACATCATAATGAAATGATTGATAAATAAATAAATAAACCATTTAAACGAATGAAAATAATTTGCTTTGACACCAAACTATTATTAATACAATAATTTTATTTAACAATTTTAAAGAGTTATATTTAATAACTACTGTTAAAATTCAAAAAACAAAAAACAAAAAAAAAGAAAATATACAAGTGTGTAAAACGTGTATCTTTATTTATTTATTAAAATATATTTATGACAAATAAAACAAAAAATTAATAGAGCAGGAATATCATATGTATAATTTCTAAATTAGATTCAATTAAAAAGAAATTAAAACAATAACATAGAGAATAGTTTCACAAAATGAATAACCATTGAATATATTTGATTTCCTTGCGTTTTCTAGCTATGAAAATTAAATTTTATTGCTTAAACGATTATAATAAAAATTAACTGTGTAGTAAATGGACAGTATCATTTGGTCTCTTGATCTACTTCAAATGTTATGTTATATATATAAAACAAAATCTTGATGAAGGAAATTCGGTACTCAAAACTTAATTACAATGCAGAAATTTAAATAAAACGAAAAAAAATTATCAGTAAAAATAAACTTTCGTAATTTTAAATACTCAATTAAAAAAGCAAAATATAGTAAAACAAAGAAATGTTTAAAGTTTTAAGAAAAACGTTGAACATCTTGCTGTAAAGCAGAATGATATAAAACCATTTTATTATTTCCTTGGATAAAATTAAACTTGTATTTTAATAATTTTAATAAAAAACATAAAATGAAATTCAAATTACGACTTATAAAAAGTTTACAAAACAAAAAACAAAATTATATTGATCGAACTTAAATGTCCATTTCCACAAAATCTCAGGATGTACAAACTATCAAACTTTAAAATGAAGCAAATGAAAACAATAAATTTTAAACAACATATTCTTTACCATTTCACAAAAGAAAATGCAAACTAAATAAAAAAAAAATAATTCAAGCAATTTAAACTGAGAAATTGATATTGAAATTAAAATACACAAGGTTACAACGAAACTATTTTAATACTTAAACATGTTGAAATACATAACATGTATGTTTATTTAGCAAGACAATGAACATCGAGAAGGGAGTTTTTATATATATAAAATAAAAATTCAAAAACTTGATAAAAAATTATTTCTAAAGTATACGAGTATCTATGATATTATTATTATTTTATATTGAAGATATTGAAATTTTCAACATTTCATTTACTGCAGATGGGAAAAGGGAAAAACGTTTTGTTGTGGTCTAACAATAACAAAAACAATAAGAACAAAATCTTGTCTCCCCAGTGACTACAAGGAAAAGCTTTCCACCAAAAGACTTCAAAACATTTGCAAAAATGGATATGAGGAACGAGACTAAAGCAAAAACACTTTAAATGGAAGTCGATAAATTTTGTCGACGCCATTTACTATATGATAAGTCGATTGACCAGAAGAAGAGGACAATGACTTTACAAAGCATAAAAATTGCAATGTTACATCAGGCAACATACATACACATACATATGTATATGTATGTATATAAAACATACCATACACTCTACTTACCCATACTATGTGTAATATAACAAAATACTCCAATTATCAGTCAATTCACCAAAATTTCAAATATTAATGAAATTTATAAGCATGAAAATCTTTTAAAATATTATAGCATCTTTTAACGTACTGTAGTACAAGTAAAACAATATTAAATTACAATAATTTTTAATTAATTTTTATATAAAGTATCCTCTTTTTTTTTTTTGGTACATTTTTGAATAAAAATTTTCTTCATTGAAAATCAATTTTAACCAAGTTCATATTGGCTATTATTATCTATGACGCTTTGCCATTTTTCTGGTAACTTCATTGGTGCCGTGGTTAATCGGCAAAAAATGATTTGCCAAGTGATTTTCAGAGGCTCTTAGACCAAGCAATTTTCTTACAGAGACCGAAACAAATAGTAATGAGACAGTACAAGGTCTGGACTATACTATACGGTGGATGTATCAAAACATCACAACCAAGTTCCGTCAATTTGTTATGAGTCATCAAAGAGATGTGTGGGGCCTCACATTGTCATGATGGAATACAATTCCGTTTCAACAGTAGATGGTTCCAAACTGTCATGTAGTTGATGTTTAGTACCTCGACTATTTTCTGACAGCTTGCGTTTCGGTTTTGCTCTACCAGATACAAAATTTTATTCGCTTTTTCAGAGACTGCCCCATCAGAGCGAAAAAATATCACATAGTGTATTTCTTTAGATATTTCATTCATTTTCAAATCAATATAACTTTTTACATGAGCAGTGAATTACAGAACTGTATTCACATAAAAAGTATTCTGAGATGTTACCAAAAATATGCAAATACGAGTGAGTACATTTTTGTGTGATATAATCGGATTAGTTTTGAACAATGAATGAGTATCAACACGATCTAGTGATAATAAGCGCGGATACTTTTTCTATCGCCTAATATAAAGGGAGATGTTTTAAGCTTTTAAGAAAAGAAAAACAGAATAATTTGCACAAAAGTATAAAGTTTTTATTTGAGCTGATAAATCAATGATTGCCATTTATATTTTAATGATTATTTCAAGTAAGTTTTGACCATGACTACATCTACAGTTGTTCTTACGGAAAGTCCAATTTTGAGTGAATTTTTGAATGTGCATTGACTTTAAATTATCGGCATAGACTTAGTCTAAAGGTGTCAAAACAAATCACGGTTCTCGTTAACAGTGGCAGATACGGATGCAATATTTTCCTCCATACACACTGTACGCATAAGATAATTGGTGCGAAACTTGGTCTCTATGGCTTGAAATAATGAATAATATGAAATATTGTGTTCTAATATATATGTACGTGCCATATGTGTATCAATATCAGGTTATCGTCTTAAAAACTAAAGGGCTATTGTGCTTAAATCGTTGGTTACTTTCTTCAATTTTATATTGAATCATTAAATCATTAAAATGAAAAAAAAAAAAAAAAAACAATCTACACATTGTATTAAAATATTTCAGCTTAATATCTTAAAAATGAAAGGATCTTTCAATGTCAAACATTCTCAAAGGCCATTATGATATAACCACGAAGTGAAAAGTTACATTTTTGGAAAAGTTGCCGTCTAGATATTAAATCTGAAAAAGTCCAGGTTAGATTTATTCCCTTTTTTTAATTATGATTCATTGGTTTATACTTTTATACTTATGTCTCTAAGGTCACATGGATTTCCTTGTTACAAACTTTTGATACTCCATCCAAAAGCAAACAGTTTGCGAAAAGGCATAAAAACCATCAAAATGGATGATGAAAGTTGATACACGGTCATGGTACTTATAATCATGGAACAAACATTGTTAAGCTTTTATCAACGCATTATTATCATTGGATAATGTTAGGAAAGATATTTGTATACTGAATGGTGGAAGTTAATACATTACATATATGTACATACATACGTATATATGCTTATGTATGTAGATGAATACAAGTACATATATGGTATATATAACATTGCTATATACAATATTTTTCTTTAGGTTTCGATTTAATATAATAAAAAGCCTAGTAAAGTTGATTTCTAATTAGGCTGCTTACTTATTATTCAGAAAATGATTACAATCATGATGATGATGATGATGATGATGATGTGAAATTTCATAAAGATAAGGAATAAAATTTTGTCACAATTTATTTTTATAAATTACATATTCATATGTTTGTGTATGGTACATATGCTTATACACTGAGTATGCATTTATTACATACTAGGAAATGCTTAAATAAATGGAATTTCAGATAATTTATAACTTCCAAAATGACTCATGAGTTATAACTTATGTACAATTTAACTCAAAAATGAACTCGAAATAATGTTTTTAGACCTACAATGGAATAAAGTTATCATCTAACATTTAGCCTAGAGAGAGACAATTCAAAAATATCCTGTAGCCAAGGGCGGCTAATCAAGAAACAACTAGTTTTTAAATGACTAAATGCATACTTACTCTTTAGTACTTAGTTCGACGGTTCGAGTGACTGTAGCCTAGTAAGTATTTCTTCTAATTCAATATTTAATTTATTTAAAAAATGCAATAATCTGTATGAAACTTTCTATTAGAGTTTGACTTTAATATTTGAAATACGTAGGTTTGTGTTTCTTATCTTATCAAAATAAATTTGGCAAATCGAAATACTTAATCAGCCTATAATTTCCATATGTAAATATATTTAGTATTTAGTTATCATGGAAATACACACTCACATTAATAAACGATCTCATAAAAATGAAATATGGTACAATAATTGTTAGTCGATTATGACATCTGCGCCATAGAATTTAATTGAATATCATTAAAAAAAGAATAAATTGTATTTTAGTAGAAGCTCTCTTCAATAAATTTGCATTATCATTGAAACAGTGAATACTTGTATCGATAAATAATTGGGCATAATTGATGATATGATGATGATGACGATGATAAGATTGACCAAAATATATTTTCGGCGTAACCAAACAAAAAAAAAAAACAAAAAAAAACAAAAACTACAAATTTATATAAAAATTTCTATAATATAGATTATATTATGAAATCCGTATGCCTGTTGCATATTGTCTATTCAAATCATTCCCTATCATCACCCAACTGAAGTATAGTAACATAGTAATAAGTGGGAATATAAATATGTAGAAAAGATAACGATGACTGTGCGCAAAATCGTTCACATCGTCAACTCTCGGGTTTTACCTGTACGAGTCACATACACATCAGCCGTGTACATTGTGTACATACAAACACACCAAGGCCAGCAAAGCTAAGTGAAAAACTCTCCAAAGCTTCCGTTTTGTGATTTTTGAAATGGCATACAACCGTTACAAAATGACAAACGCGCCATTTCCTTTGCTTGCGCGTGCCATATAAATCTGATGCGTCTGCGGCTGCTGTCTCACTTCGGTTTTAGTATCAAAGCCGTGCAGTCACTTAGTGACCATCAACAGTATTCTTACTAGTAAAGTACTACATATTTCATCATCATTCATTGCGCCCAAAGTTTTGTTAAAAGTGAATAATTTTAACGTTTTCTAAGTTCTAAAGAATTTAAAAAAGACATTACTAATATTTCCAAATTTCAAAGGACATAAAGGTCTTTAGTGAAATTGGCAATAGATATTTATTACATTTATTCAAAGTTTTCGAAATTAACAAACCAACTTTGTGCGTTTGCAAATATTCAAAAGAACAAGTAATCTTTCAAGGGTAAGTTTTATAAAATTTTATATTAAATGTTTGATATTTTATTGTCAAAATATGGGTGAATTGCTCCATTGTACTTATATTTCCAGTACTTAGATTTGTAAAATGTGTCTTGAAATAGAAAAAATAATTTTAATCGCTACGAAATTTCAAATAAATAGAAGAAAGAAAGGATTTTATAAAACAAAAAATATATTTGTTTTAGAGTTAAAACTTTTATATTTTTTCAAAAAAAAAAAGAAGAAGATTTTGAATTGCTTAATATTTGAATATTTTAAATTTAATGTTTAACTCTTACAAATATTCCAAAGTTTTGATTGAAGTGAATTATTCTATTCTTTCCAATGGTTCTGTATTTAAAATAATGAAAAGGAAGATATTAAATTACTTTTCAATTAAAAAGAAGATTTGCAATGACATATGATTTCATTAGTTGGAATCTTCTGAAATTCTTTGAATTTTTGCAGAAACTTATTATTATTATTTTATATTCTAAATTCATTTCCATTCAAGAAAGCAATTTACTTTTCAATTCTTTGCAATATTTTTGAAAATTCATATGGCAAAAGGGAAAACCCATTATTTGCCTACAAATATAAATTTCTAATTAATTCCAAATATCTCAATGGTTATGTACTATACTCATATTCTTAATTTCTATTAAGTAGGCTTTTAGTAGGATAATTTAAATAAATCTTAAGTATTATAGCAAAGCTAATTATGCTTATAACTATGAACTATCTCCTTTTATTGGTATTTTCATTTATCCAGATGTATATTTTTTGTAAGTTTGCTTGTTGGTCATGTATAGATTTTAATCAAGGAATTGTTTCTGCCTGCATATTTTACTTAAAAATCCACCAAAAATGATGTTCTTTTATCCAGAAGCTTATGAGTCAAATACAAACTTTGTGGCTGTGCGTAGCCAAACAATTTCATTAATAAATATGCAAATTTAATTAGAAACGTTGAAACAAACAACAGAAATAAGTTCATGAATCCAGAACAACAATCCAATCCCATTTGGTAGATGTGGGTGAAAGTGAAATTAAGTCAACGCAAAGCAACGCAACTAAAGTAAAATGAGTGTGAAAATATTAAATGAATAAATGGACGAGTTGCACGATTTAATTGGCATAAACAATTACAGAAATCATTCGAGCTAAATAAAATGAGAAAACAACTATAAAATAAGGGGAAGATTTTTATTTGAAATGTTTTTAGCAATTTCTTAAGAAATAAAGAATAATGAATGAATTCATTGATTATTGCAAATTCTGTCTTGAAAAATATAATATGTTCATAATTTGTAGTGAGTCGTTGAGAATTGTGGCAGTAAAACAGAATTTCGGTGTCCCTGACTCCCAATAAAATAATTTGCATATTCTTAAAAATAAAACAATTGCAAAATCATCTATACTTTTCAGTTCAGATACAATCTGATTTGATCAAATTGTTCTAAATTCATGAATCAACATGTGAGGGGATTCTTTTAGGATGTTGGTTTGTGTTTGTCCTTTGAAAAACTAGTTGCACTTACTTCATTTATTTATTTTTTATTTATTAATATGAAAGAAAGTTACATTCTTAGCTGTTATGACATGATTTGATGGAAGATTATGTTATTCCTCTTCCTGAGGAAAATAAATTTCCTTTTTCTCTCAATTAAAATAAGCTTGATATGCTTTCCATTAAATAATTAAGTGGAAAAATATTGTATTATGGTTCGATGACTTCCAAGAGGTAACCTGATTTAATCTCCCCAATTCACATTAACATTTTTCATATCTCTGACAAGTCAACTCAACGCATCCTAAGCTAAAAACACTTTAATGCTTCAGTAAATCATGAACATATTTTGTTGCTTAAAATTTTAGCCAAAGTGTTTCTTAATTGGGGTCAGCTTCTAGGTCGTAAACTAGATAAAAAAAAAAAACAAAACAATTATCAAAATAATAATAACAAATATTTAAGAAAAATGTGTCATCAATGGAAATCTGAAAAACCCAAAACCCAAAAAGAAAAGGATAAACGAAAAAGGAAACAAGTTAATTGACGATGTCAGAATTGTTTTTCGAACAAGTTTTTCTTTTTTATTAAAAATTAATTTTCGGCCATTTTAATGTGACAAACTTCAACGCCTCCTTCTCCCTGCAAATGTCAAATACAATCCTTGGGGCTTGTTTAGCATAAATTCGGTTTGAGGTGAAATTGTTTTGTTTTTGGCAAATGAGAAAAACTGTTAAAAGTTTATTTAACGCAAATTTAAAGAAAATAAACAAAAGTGAAAATAAATAAAATGAAAGCATAAATGACATGAATTAAAACAAAACAAAAAAAAAAAAAAAATTAAGATGGAACGGAAAGAAATTGTTTTGGTTTTAAGATTGCAAAGGAATGAAATATGTTTATTTCTTTAATTAATTAATTATTAATTTATTGGTTCACTATAGAAATAAATTAGTAATCTTATAGGAAGATAAAACAGACATACTTGACTAAGGATGTCAAACGTCCTAAAGTAGGCAACATTTTATTTAACAAGTTTAATTCTGTTTACCGTCGCCATTTGCAATGCTTGCAATTGGTTGATTTCTGTCTTGTTATGAAGTAATTTTAAAGAAGTTTTCAATTTATTTCTTTTACTATGAATATTTAATTTCATTATTTTTGAAAATATTTGAAAAATCTCAGTACACAGTAGAACTTTCAATCGAGACACTCAAAGAGGCTTAGAAATCGCTCATGCTCTCAATAAACGAAAATTCCTTGGTTCATTATTAGTTTGTTAATTTAAAGTTGTTCATTTCTAGTTCCTTTTTGTTTTGCTTTTATAGTCAAAGATTTTTACGCTTCACTTGATTTTTCTGAATTTTTCAAAAAAATACGATCTTTTCTGTGTGTGTTTCCATTTATTTGCAATCTCTTCTTATTCACAGAATTTGTTTCGTTTTTCTTGCAATAACATTATGTTTTCCAGATGAATATAATTTTCTTTTTGAATTTGTTTCGTCATGTGCTTAACCCATTGTTGCATAAAGAATTTCATATGCCAAGCACATGAAGCGGAAAAGTTTAAATAAAAAAACAGGAGATATGCACATGTGGCTGGCAGCAGCATATGTATTTCATAAAAAATATAGTTTTTTAATAAAATTCAATTGAAAAACACGAAAAAACATATTGTGCAATATATGAAGTTATGGCTATGTGGACTCACCTTTAACTCAGAAACATTAATAGAAAAAGTAATTGTAATTTTGGCAGAACTTCTACCTTCGTATTGCACATATAGCTTGTTACAATACGTTCTAGGATTATATTGTAGAAAAACTTATATAGGCAGTGAAGAACTTGGAAGGGATAAGCTAAGCAAGATTCTTTAAAAACGAAAAGAAAGGAAAGAAAGAAGTGGGTTTGTTCGGATTTCAGTGAGCAAGTGATCAGAGTCATCAATAATACATAGTTTTAGTTTTCCTTTTCATTTATTGAAACTACATTTACAAATGACTAACAAGCAGAATAATTATAGCATCTATTAAAATTGTAAGTACTATAAATTCAATAATTTTTATGAATCCGTAAGATCGCTATGTTTGATGCACTTGAGCCGTCGCATTAGCCCATCGATTTCAGACAGAGTGGAAGCTTCTTCATTTATATGATTTATTAGTCTGTTTTTATGGGTTGTTGTAATTTTTTGTTAATCTGCACTTTTACCCATATCAATTTGCATTAGCAATATCCCTAAACATAAACTTTGTTTTGATGTTTTTGGATTGTATTTTTGGCGCTTTAACTGTGCTCCATAACTTCATACTGGCTTCAATATTAGTGTTTTGTTTGTGTGTGGATAATGTTGATCGGCTAAGAGCAATTTCGTGTTTTTTATTTTAATTTTAATCAGGAAGGAAGTAAAGTCATTAATGAATGATTTTAACATTAAACAAATTCAGAGATTAACGGAATTAATGAGCGCAACATACAAGGCACCTCACAGACTGAGAACATGTGGGACAAGAGACGAGTAACGTTATGATATAAGTGACATTAAACATGAAACCTGAAAAATATAAAAATTTAGCGCAACAATGCACAATGCAGATCTCGAAACTTCCATTCCGTTGATTTTTTACTGTTTATGAAAAATTGGCCTAAATAACCAGTAAGAGGCCTCGAAATCTCATGTATGTGGACTTGAAATCTTGAGAAAGGATAATCATAAAATATCCACTAACCTAGTTAGAGAACTAAAAATAAGGTTTTTTGAAAAATTTTCTTGTTCTGTCTTCTTTTTTTTTGCCATTTAGTTTTTATAACCAGGATTACTGACGACGTTGTTCAACCAGTCTATCTCTATAGGAAATCTTATAATATGAACATTAATAGATCTTTATAATTTGCCTGACTAAAGCTTTCATAAAGCTTGTTATCTCCATCAACTTATAACAATAAAAAACTTAAAGGTACCCGGAGAGTACTTAGCCTCTGCTGTCTGTTGTCGCTGTTGTGTAACTTTAATAAGTAGAAAGTTGAAATTTTCACAGAATGTGTGGTTCTATTGCGGCTACAACTAAATACAATTGAGTAGTCGAAGCAAGGACAATACATCGTAAACATTCACGTCGATAAGATAAGATATCAATCAGAATGATGAACTACAAATATTTCTTCCAAATGATTCTAAGCAGAAAAATTAATGTTTTGTCTAATTTTTTATTGTGATGCGAATTGTCCTAATTTGTTTTTGAATATTTAAAAGGTTTTCTTTATGATTTTCATTTAATGTCTTCACTCAATTTGAATATTGAACATTGCATTAATATTATTTTCTTTTTGCCATTTAATCTTCAAAATATTGTATATTAAATAATTGTAAGAAAGTATGTACATATATTTGTATATTTCTAATTTCTAAAATCATTTTTTCATAATATTATTGCATAAATTTGTCATTGCTAATATTAACTAAAGAAAAAATTCACCATAACTCAACTTGAAGTATTGCAATAAACAAAGTTTTTATTAATGATAATGATTTTCACATTAAAAGTATTTTCATTTAACAAAAGAATATCTCTTTGAAGAAGGAATCACAATAAAATACAAACCAGAATCTGATATTCACTTAAGCCATCATCATCATCATCATCATGACAAAGTGAATAAAAATTTAATTGAAATGCCGACAATATAAATATTGAAAGTACATACATTTTATGAAGGCATTTCTGATGTGATATTGTAAAATGCTGCAAATTTGATGTGGTTAACATACACGAACCCACTTTATTTGCTGCAAAGCGGAAGGAAGTATTGTGTACCCACAGCCATATCGAGGAACATGTCTTATCTTACTGTGACTATATACGTACAAAGCAAAAATTTCACCCTTTGCTGCATAAAAAGAAAATATAAAAAGGAAAAATTTAAATGAAAAACCAACAAGAAAAATTCTTAAAAAACTAATGGTTTTCACAATTAAGCGTCGCTAACGGAAATTAAAAATTATACTTAATTTCAATGAAATTGTGCAAAAGACTAAAGTATTTCTTCGAAACGAAATAAAACTCTTTCTAAACGAAATTTCAAAGAGTTTCAGTTTTCTCATTTAAACTATAGTATAAAACATCTTTTTTGTTTTTAAGCAGCACATTTTAATTGTGTCTTATATCTTTAATTCCATTATTCTTTGAAAATAGCATGGCATTGACTTCACTTCTGAACTCGAGTTGACTTTATCTAGACGAAATAAACATCGAATCTATAGGATTCTACTGCTACTTTCTCACTTTCCTACTTGACAATTAATTACATACTTATGAAATGGATAACCGATATCCTTGGCCGCTACTTAACTTTATTTAATCAACTTAATAATCTTGTCGGTAGTGGCCCATAGGAAACAAGACAAGACTGTCTTCTGATACTACCTGTGATGATGATATTAATAGGTCAACTGTGAAGGTTAGTGAGATTCGTTCGTTGAAAATAAGCGTGCCTTCTGAAGCGTTGCTTGCAACTCTTAGCTCTGGTCTCAAAATATGGTTGTTCATGAATTTAAGCAGAAGAAAAGGAACAGCTCCTCTCCCATTATGCTGCCACTATATTCTAGTACACTTCCTGGTCAAAGTATGGCTTTAAAAAAACTAGGTTCCAGCCTAAAGCAGATCTCTTCAATAACAAATTATTAAAGCACTTATTGTCTAAACTTAACAAATTGTATAGAGATATTATTTCTCTTGTCGCTGGTGTCATTGCTTACATAAATTCTCGATAATCATTATGTAGTTTATGACATGGTTGCCAGATGCATCGAGGTGCTGGTAAGTGCTTCTCTTCTCCTTCAAATCTTCTTAATTCGCAAATATCTGGTTTTTAAAGAATTTTAAATGGGTTATCTCTTGCAAATCATTAATATTGTATATTATTTATTATTTGTATTACAAATATTCTTAAAAATATTTTTAGTAAATTGAGGATGCAAAGACCACAGTTTAAGATTCGCTGTTAAAATTTCTTTGAATGAAGGAACAACAAGTTCATTAAATGAACTATTGTAAATAGAATTTAAAATGAAAAAAGAAACTATAGACTCGTAGTATGCAATGGAAAAAAGTTTGAAAATCAACTTTAAACAAAACAACATTCAACATTATAAAATGCAATGGAAATTGTTTATGATTGCAGCAGAGTTGACGCTGATGCTGATGCTGGTGATGACGACAAGTGTTTTGTGATATACACATACTTACATGTATTTATGTTTGTATGGGTGAATGACACATTATTGTATAATATTAACACAATATAAACCTATATAAACTACAATATACAATACACTCGTATGAAGTTGCCGCGCATATCAAAATAAACAACTTACAACATTCTAGCATAGTAGAGTCGGCAACATTGACTTCTTTTGAAAAACACCAAGAACATTTACAGCGATATAAACCTTTAGCATAGATTCACACTTACACACAGATATACTATACATGTATACACATATATGTACATATGTGTAGAGACTTGTCACATGCCACTTGTATTACATGTTTATATTGTTGTTAAACTTGGTGGTATCATGAGAGAGAGGTTGATGCTGATGGAATCAACAATGAAAGCCAAAATAAAATAAAAAATGTATGGGAAAAGAGAAGAAAGGTTTTCTTTGGTTTTTTCTTTCTTCATTTTTCAAAAAACATTTAGCGGCGTCATTTCACCAGGATGCCAGGAATTGGAATTGTTTTGCTATGCCGTTTGCTAAACAATAATTTAATCTTTTATTTGAATATTTCAAAACATTTCATTGTAAGTATGTTATGGCCGGGTGTTAAGGAGGGTGCTAAAATAGGTCACACATTGTTTGGAATTCTATTTAAGTTTCCTAAATGCATATTCTGATTGTGTTTTAGTTAAACAGGATTCCAAAAAAGGCAAATGAGCTTCTTATTTAAATAAAATAATAATGTTCTACTTGTTCTACCACAACTAAAGAAAAAGGTCTGATGTACTTATATTTACTATAATAAAAAAACCTAAAATGTAAATGTAAAACCTCGAAAGATATTTCATTCCATCAACAGTTTCATTGAAACTAAGCTTAAAGTGAATTTAAATCTTACAAAACAAACACATAACACCAAAATTGGTTTAGTTGGGAAAAATCTCTTAAGCAATGTTAGTAATTATAAGCAAATCAAAGGGAAGAGAATTTTGGTCAAAATTGACCATTTATTGACTTAAAAAAGATGATGACGATGATGTCACACGAGGTGTCACCCAAAAGTATATGACATTCGTTCATAACTCCACGTTAGCTTATTCTTCTTAACCCGAGTCATGACATCCTCAATTGAAAGAGCAACATAGGCCCATCGGTGCTTTTATATCCTGAAGCAGCTCTGGAAGTAATCTCTTTCTATGAGTAATGAAAACTATTATCGTTTAAAATTCTCAAAAAACAAAAAGTTTTCGAATAATCTTCTTCATTCGCAAGTAACAAATATTCGATTATTTATGATGACATTGTCCCTAAAGGTTGACGATTAGACGTGTAGCTTTTTTCAACTGCTTGTAAAATTCCTTCACCATAAAGAGTATAATTGTACTCTACAGCTGTCGCTCCAATATTTTGATGTGGAATTTTGAACTTAGGTCGGATGCTGTTAGAACACTCCTCGTAAGCGTACCTCATGTTAAAATACAGAACGCATATACAATACTTTGCAGGACACAAGCCAAATAGGATAAACAATTGGCTAATAGGATTTTATTGAGATTTGAAAATTGAGATTCTATCTACTCGCACAATAACTGAACTGACTCATGTCATAAAAACATAGAATATTTTTCCTTTTGGGATTTTTGGTTAACTTAATATCCAGAATTTCCATTGAAATCTTTATTAAAAGACAATTTAAATGTGCAATAAAAGAAAACATAATACAAAAAATGAGATCAATACGATTGGTTTTTATGTCTGGTGTCCCTCGTTAAGACGAATAAGCAAGGATATGTGTGTTAGGTGGTGGGGAGAAAATAAGACAGTTATATTCCCAAGTAGAAGGATATTCGTCACAATCGAAGAAGCCACAGGTTGGCAAACGTTTACAACTACACGAAAAGTAAAACCCTCATAGCTCAAGAGATTTCGTTTGAATGGGCAATTGGCCAAAGGACTCACAGTGTTTACCACAAAGCCACATACAACTACACATAATACAAAGAGGCAGAGGCACGTGTGTCATAGTGATGGTCAAACGAAAAGGATTCTGAACGCGTTCATACAAATAAAGTAATCAACGAATTTAACGCATCACAACACTATCTCTATTTCACAAGGCAAAAAGGACATTATTCTAAGGATAATACAAAACTCAATACAATACAAACAAATAGACAAACATAGGGTTTCTATATTAGAACTTGTGTCCTTATTAGCTACTATATTCTACTTATTCATTCAGGCATAACTCTTTTCTTGTTATTCATATCGAGTAAATCATCAATTTCATCATGAGTTTTGTTGTTTTATTGTCGCATTGTATGCCATAATATTTTTGATTGACCACAAATATGTAATGAGTTTTTTTTTTTTTTTTTGCCTTTAAGCAAACATAAATGTTAACCATACGCAATGTGTGACTAGTCCATAGTCTATGCATGCCTCATATTTCTAGGTAAATCAGAGTTTATTTTGCACAAATTTTCAATTTATTTTCATGAGTAAACACTGACAAATTCTATGCAAATATTTTGGTGAAATTTTAAAATTTTATTTGAAAATACTAAGCAGTTTATGAAGTTGGGACTACTTGCTTTTCGCAAAGTATCACGTCCACAGCGCTATGACCATTAATGGGATTTTTTCCAATATTTATTTTCGTAAAATAGTTTTTTCCATAATTATTTTTCACACCCTTTCACCACCTTCTATTCATCTCATTTGTGCAAGGTAGAAAAGGCTGCAGTTTCCATTAAGCACCATTGCATCCTTGGTTTGACTACATAAATAACTGATTTATGACTATAGAAGTTTATCCGCTTATGGACTTATGGAATGCATTTTCTCCTGCAGCTACTTTGGTTTTCGATTATCTGATTCAGTCATTTGGATATAATGCACACAGTATCAACTGCCACTTTTCTACTGCTTCAGTGTCAATCTGCTGGCAATTGGCCTGCCATTAGAGATAACATGGCAAAACATAGCAAAATGAAGTTCGATGAAGTGATTTGTCATTGATTTAGTTATTTTATATACCATTATTATTATATTTTAATTTTATTAAAAAAGGAAATTCATCTAAGAGTTCTCTGAAGGGGATTCAATGCCCGAAGCACCACACAAGTCTCTAAGCTTAACTTAAATATTTAAAGGAATGAAACTAAATAATTTACTTTGTCAGCATATTTTGAGAACTGAAGACACTTTATAAAATGAGTTTATCCAACATGTGGCAATTTAAACGTACGAAAACTATAATCAGGTGTTAGTAAGTAGATAAGGTATGTGTTACTATTTATACATATGTAGACTAACGATGACTACGTTTAATTTGATGGTCAGACTTTAATTTTCTATATAAATGAAATTAGAATTTTTGCTAATATGAAAGTGAGAGGACTCAATGTTGAGTTGCTTTCATTTGACATATATTTATATTTTCTTATGAAGAAATAGAAGAGATATAGTAGTGGGGATGGAGAAATAAATGTAATTCCATCAGTCCTTCATCTTGGTCAAATGAATAGTGTGAGCCGGACCTTATCCTGTTGCTGTTGCTATTGCTGTTGAAATGATTCGAAGCAGTAGCCAAGAGTAGACGACATTGAAATTGCATTCTGTTGACTATGAAAGACTAACAAGCATCAGGGGATCTGGCTGAGAATGAGAATGAGTGATTTGAGTTTACGATTGTAATTGAGAATGAGGTTTATTATTCGATTGGGCATGGAATGGATGAATGATGAATGAATAGCTCAATAAATGAATGGGATAAGTGTTGGTTACTGACCACCTGCGGTGTTAGTAACTGAAAACATACTTACATACTTATACAACCAAGTTGGTAGGCATGAGATATTCGAATTGATTGTGTAGTAGACATTTGGAATGAGATGAGTGGATAAATGAATCAAATTGTTGAATGACGACAACTGAAATTGGCAAACGTGTTCAAGAGATTAAATTTGGTAACAGAAAGAAATTGGATAAGATTGATAAACCTTTGAACTTGATTTTGATGACGATGATGGTAAATATAAGACTAGAAACCTGTCCAAAAAAAGAAATATTCCGAGCTAATCTTTGTAGAAGGAGTCACAAAAAGATATTATGAAATTTATTTCATTCTGATGCTTTTTCGTCCTTAATGACTGATTCACTTATCAAATATAAAATGAGGGGAAATATTAAAAAGCATAGGGGAGGTGGATCTGTTTCACAACAGGAATACAACCAAACTCAACGCAAAATTGTTGTAATTGAATGCTTATTGAGTTAATAGCAAAAGCTAAAGTATCATCCTTTGACAACAAAAAGCATCAAATGCTTTTCCCACTGCCACCACTTCAAGTAAGGATACAAGGATATTTATCAAATTATTTCATTTGTCAAATTAGTCAAATCGAAATAGACACACGCAGTCAGTAAAAGGAGGCAGACAAGGAGTAAAGACAGATCAGATGCCTGTCTGCCTGCTTGCCTGCGTGCTTGCGCGCCTTATTTGACTGATTGAATGGCAGTTGTTTAGTTATGTCGCCTAGATGACAGGAAACAGGATATTTGAATTCAGTTTGATTTCAGCTCACTTATGTAGTATTTGCTTTTATTTGTTTTTTTTTTTTTTGTTTTTAGCTACGGTTTTGTGTGTCCGCAATTCACAATTGAAATCTAAAGTTAAATATGCTTTTCCAGATGTCTGTGGATATCTCGCTCTTACCACAAAAATCAATAACAAAGTTAACTTTTCTTTTATTTTTATTTCCTAATATGTTGATTAGATGGTGATTTACAAAATCACTTTGAATCAGTATTGCAGAATACTGGAAATACTGTGCTAAGTGCACTTATGGAAATTGTTTATTGGCGATGATAATAAGGTAATATATTTTAGTATTTATTACCCGCCACTTTCAGATAGAGAAAATATTTTTCCTTCACAGATAACAGCTGATTAGCTCAAACAATATATGCAAAGTTTTCATAAAGTGATAGAATTAAAGCAGGAGTTGACAAACTTTTTTCAGAAAGAACTAGGTTGTAAAATTATGAAAAACATTCTGTCAAGAAAGTACCAGTAAATTGAGATAAAAAAAAGTTTATTCTTTTGGTTACATCCTATTACATTTCTTCTAAATTCCAAGGTACAAACATTTCCTCCTAGGGGTTATATCATCATACGGGTATTGGTTTGCTGAATTCTCATCTAAAGGATTCACTCGGTTAAATCACCAGTAACAGGTTGAAATTTATTAAAATATGACAATTTTTAGTCTTCATATACCCATTCGATACACCAATTCACGAAACTTTGTAAAGCAAAACAAAAGCAAAAAATCCCGTGTGACAAATTTAACCTGTTGTTTGAATACATAAAAATGTCATTGTTAATACAAGTAATTTTTTTATTTATTATAACTCTTGGCATTTATTCGATTTTGTGTTTCAATTTTTTTTTTAGATTTTTCTATAAATTTTGTCAGACAAAATTCAAAACACATATAAATACAATACATCCTTGAGTTACAATGAATTGTGGAGTGAATTATAAACAAATTCAGGAAAGAAAACAAGTGCTCGCTCAGGTCTTAGAGCAAGTGCCGGTGTACCCCCAAAGGATCCTTAAGTTGCCATTGCTTAGTTGTTTTTCTGTGCGTGCGAGGAGGTTTTTATTTTGTTTTGCCTTTTAGTTCTTTTGTTTTGTGCTTTTTGTCTTTTTACATTTCTTCAAAATGAACCATAGCTCGTTCCTTTGTTCCGCTATACCGATTTCTCTCTAGAGATTTTACAATATTTTGTTTCATATCTTATGTCAGGCAACTGGTGTGCGTGAGCAAAGTTTACTTAAAGAATTTTTACTTCATAATTTCGTTACTTGAGGTCAGAAGAAAATAAAAGAAAATGAAATTGTTCACTTGAATTGTTGCGTCGTTGAAACAACAATAAAGTCTACCATACTTTTCTTACTTTGTACTGCAAATATTATATAATTTTGTTTAATGTTAAAGTTAATGCTCACAATGTTGTTCTAAGCTTTTCACGTTCTTAACATTTTTTTTTCTTTTTTGAGCACTCAAGAAAGTTTTAGTATTCCCTGTTCTGCTGTTCTTTTTCTGTTGTTTGAAACTTTTTCCAGCATTCGGCAATTCTACATTAATATATTTTAATAATTAATAAATTACGTATTAACAAAGGTCATGCCATCAATTATTTGTTGTATGTTATAATTATGATCCATTAAGTTTTCCATTTAGAGAAAGAAATTGATCTAATTGATCTGGCCTAAGGGGTATGAAATAAATTGTAGCATCATGAAAGAAATTCTTGTACAAATCCCACCTTCCCTTGTACCTTATACTTGTCTATCCTTCTTAATACAAATAGGAAGTCCCTCCAGTCTCTTCGGTATTTGGTGAGCCAAAGAAGTTCTCTAGTGGAATTGCCATTTTTATCGGACCATACCAGGCCACTGACTTATCGCTACTAATCGGGTAAGTCACGGTCCAATAGCCTTTTTTGGCCAAATATTTGTTTATTTGGAATCCCTAAGGTTTTTGGGAAGATGAGCGATATTATAAATTTGTGTACTTAGTAGTTGTGAGAGTTGTTATGATAACCTGATGGTCTTAGTTATGATAACCTGATGGTTTTATATTCATGAGTGTGTTTGACAATTGATTTTGATTACTTGTTTAACCAAATATCATTGCTTTCTCTACGTGAAGTAGATATTGTGATAAAGAGAAAAGAACAAGGCCGACTTTAGCAAAGCTACTGACTGGTATTGTCTCTAAAGCCGGCAAGTTCCATTGGTATTAATTACAACAAGCGGTTCGGTGTATCTAATCGAGAAATCCGTCTGTTTGATTCTATGCAATCTACCTATTTTTTCAGTCCCCTATAAAAATCCTTCCTTAAAAAATGTAATTTATTTCTCAGCAAGTTCATTAGACGATATTATTATTTCATTTAATTTTACTCGAACGCGTGTCATGTCTTCACTTATGTATTGTAGTAGCCAAGAAATCCAATTTATAGAGCATAACTTGGATCACAAATTATAAGTGAAAAACAATGTTCCCTCCAGGAATATGAGTTCTAAGCACGGAAGGCTTGTTGAACTCCAAAAATTTCCCACAGGGGGATCTTCAGAGGTTATGTGAAAGTATATAGGTATGAATAAGTTTCCCCTTTTCTTTTAGAACATAGTAATCGCTTGAGTTTTCAATCATTTTATGTATATTTAACGTTTTCGTTGTCATTTTGTACAGTTTGTTTTATTTTATTTTAGTATACACAAAGTATTCGTTCAATATACAAGAAACATACATAAAAATAAAAAAATTAAAAATATCTGAGAAAAATGAATAATATTGATATGTCCCTTGACGAAGGAGAAAATACGCGTTTTACTAAGATATATAGTGATATTATAAAACAAAATTGTCAGCAACCATCATTATTTACTCACACATGCATTGACATGCATTTTTATGGTTTATCACAAATTCGTCATTGCAAATGGACCAAAGGCCCGGAAGATGACTAAAAATCAATTTCAAACAATTTTTCTAGTCATTTTCCGTATCTATGATGCATTTATAATCAACCGAATACTGTTTACCTTAGAGGTTACTGCCGATAAATATGTCACGAAGGAAAGTTGGTTGGATCTAATGACAATTTTCTTTACCAAAGATCTTGAAATGCGCATGAAATTTGTATTTAATGTAAGTGCAGATTGTGGATTGTGTAGATTGTTGCAAGTTACAAAGCAACATATATTTATTTTTTAGGTCTATAATATAGATGGTTCTGGGATGTTACATCGTGAATTTGTTTCTCAATGTGTGGAAAATTTTTTCACAGGCGACGATGAAGATGAAGTTAACGAGTTGCGTAGCGTAAGTTGGTTTTTATTCTGAAATTCAATACATACATAATAATGATGATGTCTTTTAACTATTTAGGATATGGTTGAATTTCTCTTTAGCAAATTCGACCACGATAAGGACAATTACATATCATTTACTGAATACTGTGATGTTGTTAGAATGCAACCAGCATTATTGGAATTTCTAGGTCAAGTCCTACCAACGCCTGAAAATTGTGCAATTATCGCTTTCTGTTTCAATATAATGATAAATAAACATTCTTAATTGTTAACATTTTCACACATCAATTTTGGTATAAACAAATGTTGTTATTTTAAAACACCAGAAGCGGTAGTCTCCATCAGAATTCGCTTATGTCTTCAAAAAACTTAATATATCAATTTTAAATGACAATCAACTAAATATTTTATTCGTTAGGCGTCCACCCCAGAATCATGACTTAGCCATGATCTTTTCTTCATTCTACTTCCTCGACTTGTTCTTTTCCTACATCTGAACATTCCAGAGACACACCTCATAACAATCAGCACCTTGATAGCACTTGCCTATCTCTAAGATTTGATTTGTCGCAAGAAGTTGATTTTAAATTGTATTTTATATAAATGTTTGTCTTCACATGTAATTTTTATTGTACATGTAGTGAAGGTATCTATTTATAATACGAGAGTCAATCAATAAGTCTAGAAAATCCGGGAGATGACGCTCGTATCATCGATTACTTTTTCCTTTTTGAAGTTTAGTTCATCACTAATCTGCTGTTGCACTCTCAATAATATTGACCACATGATTTAATTTTAATTGTTTTTATTGTCAGTTCAACCAACAAACTTTTGTGTAATATTTAGAAATATGGAAAAATGCAAAAAGGTGAATTTCGCGTACTCATCTTACACTTTAATTTTTTAATTTCAATGGCTAAGATCGGAAATTGGAAAAGCATGAGGTGGCTGAGACTATAGCCATCTCAATTTGAAAGTACCACATCTTAAAGGAATATTTGGTCGACTGCCAGTGTAAGCAACCATAACCGAATCTGTGTGGCCACTTCAAAAGTGTTTTGATGATGTCGAACCGCAATCCGAACCGGTTTTTGCACCTTGGACGAAACATTGATCAATCAGTGAATCAAGTGAAAGCAGTGGACTTCTCAGGGTAAACATGCACCAAAGAAAGCCAAGGTTGGTCTGTCGGCCAACAAGGCTATGCAGACATTTTTTGGGGATGCACGCATGTGCCATTTATATCGAATACCTTAAAAAAAGTAAAAAAGTCACCGACGATTATTATTCAGAGCTTTTTGACAGTTTCAGTATTGATTTGAAGCAATAACGACCGCATTTGGTGAAGCAAAATGTTATTTTCCACCATGTCAATACACGTCACCATATCACCATGGAAAAAATCCACAAATTAAAGTACCAACTGCTATCCCATGAATTATATTCTCCATAATTAACCTTCTGCAACTATTTTCTGTTTTCAAACCTGAAGAAATGGCTCAACTTTAAGAGATTTGAATAGGTCATCACAGAAACAAACGCCTATTTGAAGGACCTTGAGAAAACCTATTAAATATGCTAGATGAAATGTGTCGAGTTAAAAGAACATAAATTAAATTAAAAAATAAAAAAAAAAATTTCCAAAAAAATATTTTCTCTAAGGATTTATTGATCGACCTTCTCATGCTTTATCTGTGAATAAAACTCATTAAGGAATTTTGCAACGAAGGGCGATCAATAAATCCGTCAGAGATGAGATGAAGAACAAAAGAAACCTTTTATTTTGACCAAAATATTTGCCTAAACTGAACAATGAGCATATGCCACAATCCAATTTACAGAATATTTAAAATTCAAATGGATGTCAGAAGGCTAAAAGTCCATAAACTGGTAAACAATTAAAAATCGATTGAAATTTTAAATTTATATTACATATTTGGTATCGCACGAAGCCATTTGGTGCTGCCAGTCAAACGGATCCTAATACAATTTTTACAATTAAGTGATTCATTAAATAGGCGAAAGCGAGTGGGTAGTTGCCCGATTAAATGACTAACTGATTGACTAACTGACTGATTGACTGACTAACTAGCTGAGTGGGTGTCGAATGGGTGATTGTGCTAAGTAAACGATGAAAGCACACAAGTGATGAGTAGTTTTACCAGACATGAAAACCCATTTGAAGGACCTTGAGAAACCCTATTTTATTTAACTTAACATTCGATATACAATATTCTCATGCTTTATCTGTGAATAAAACTCATTCAGGAATTTTGCAACGAAGGTCGATCAATAAATCCGTCAGAGATGAGATGAAAAACAAAAGCAACCTTTAATTTAAATTTCCTGTTCTCATGTCATCAATGTGATGAATTGAAAAAATTGGTATAATTTTTATTTTGTATACCTGAAAGATTTGTTTTAAAACTTCATTTATTTCGCTGTTTTACAATCGTGTTCACTTTGCATTCTGTTTGGTTTTATTTTTTTTTTTTTTTTGTACTGTGCTTTAAGTAGGAATTTTGATTTTTATTTTATTTAACTTATTCTTACTATAGTATGTATATAATATAGTATTGCATCTTGGAGTAGAGTCGAAATTCAAAACATTGTAATTATGACATTATTTCCTTTTATGTCTATTGCTATAGTTTGTGATATTGAAATAAAACCATATACATATTTACAAATCGGTGGTATTAACTTAGTTCTTAAGGTTTTCCGACCCTATAGTACACATTAATAAACTACATATTATAAAACTGGTATCAAATTAATGTTGTGTTTTGTTTTTAAATTGTTTTTCATCGTCTCCTTAAATTCCAATCATGTATTCATGTATCGTCTTCTTTGATCTGGTTTGATAAGATCAAAGTTTCGATTCTTTTTTCCCTGTTTTTAAGAATCCCGTTTAATTAAAATTTATTTACTTGACACTGATAGAAAATGATTTCCTTTCATAATCAATAAAAAATAATTAAAATATGATTAATTTTTCTTTGACTAATAGAGCATAAGTCATTTATTTTTTTACAATTTCCTCCCTGTCAGCCCAAGACATGTATTTCTTTTACATGTTATGTAATATATCAGGTGTCATTGCATTATATGGAAGAAGAAGAGTCTGTTAAAAGAAACTCAATGAAAACCTGCCTTTTGATTGCTTCCGTTCCATGCTCAAAGTCATTCAAATGGGTTTTCATGACTGGTAAAACTACTCATCACTTGTGTGCTTTCATCGTTTAGTTAGCACAATCACCCATTTGACACCCACTCAGCTAGTTAGTCAGTCAATCAGTCAGTTAGTCAATCAGTTAGTCATTTAATCGGGCAACTACCCACTCGCTTTCGCCTATTTAATGAATCACTTAATTGTAAAAATTGTATTAGGATCCGTTTGACTGGCAGCACCAAATGGCTTCGTGCGATACCAAATATGTAATATAAATTTAAAATTTCAATCGATTTTTAATTGTTTACCAGTTTATGGACTTTTAGCCCTCTGACATCCATTTGAATATTAAATATTCTGTAAATTGGATTGTGGCATATGCTCATTGTTCAGTTTAGGCAAATATTTTGGTCAAAACAAAAGGTTTAAAATTACAAATGAATGAAAATACTACATTTTTGTTTTATTTGAAAAATAATAATGTCAAGGTCAACTTTATTTTGGCAGAAATTGTGTTAATTCAATTATGCTTTTCTAAAATGGACATCGATTGACGCATGTACAATAGTTTTCCACATAATATTTCTAACCAGTAAAATACAATACATTACTACGTTATTTATACAAAGACTAGCCAATGTACATTTATTATGCTGCTTAGAAAAACTCTTCCATTGTATTGAATGAACAACATATGAACAATAATTTAATCCTGAAACTCCCAGGCCAGAGCTCCGATATCATATAACAAAAATAGAGAAAAAAGTATTGCCTACGCTCCTGTGATTAAGTGTTCAGAATCAGTACACATATAGCATTTCATGACTGAAATATTTATATGGAAGCTTTACGATCCAGTAATCGTAAGGTCTTGAAATTTAAATGTCAGGTGCATATGGGTCAGACACTTAAAGTATCCCAATTTCAGTTCGAAAATACAAAAAGCAAAACAGTTTTTTTTAATAAGAATTTGAATTTGATTTTCAGTTTGTATGGGAGCAATATGATCCAATAACCATAGGGTCTTGAAATTTACATGGTTGGTGGAAATGGACTAGTGTTATAGCGTCCAAATTTGATTTCGAGCATATAAAAATCAAAAAAGTTTTTCTAATAAGAACATGAATTGCAATTTGGGTTTGTATGGGAGGTACCCCCCTAGTGGTCCACTGCTTTCGACATGTACAGCGTCAAGTGGAAAGAACAATATTTCAGCCCTCTATCTGAGGGACTAGTCTGACATACAGTAGAACAAGCCTTAATTAACTCTTCTCGTCGATATGGTCAAGAATATATAGTGTAATTTATGGGGTCTCTGATCTCTCCATCTGTGTGTTACAAACCTCATGACAAACTTGTAATAATTTTCACTGCATGAAGAGTATAATGATATCCCAAAGAGGCAAGCTCATTTTCCTAAAATTTGAGCGAGGACGAGAGCTTTCAAAAACCACTATTTCATACGCGGTTTCATTTTTATTTTCCAGTCTGCTTTGGTCAGCTTTTTTAGTTACATCAAATTTAAACATCTTATCTTGACCTACTCCTAAATGGCTGGACCGATTTTGATCATGTTTTGAAGTGAAACTTCATTTTGATTTTCGTCACATATCATTTTCTAATTTTTGAATTTACCTTCCTTCGCTGAAGAAGTTTCAATTCCATATTGTGCTTATGACGGTGAGGTACACTACATAAATTTTTTTTGTATGTCATTTAGTTTGTCCCTGATTGATTTAAATTCCCAATTGAACACAGTAGGTGTTGAACCGATGTTAATAATTTTGTTTCTAACAATGAATGGATGCTTGTTTTTAAAAAAATCCACCGGAAAAGTCGAAATTTGTGGATCAAATTTTGCATTAAATGCTTGAAGTGCATTTTAGTGCTTTTATGAGTCAAAATTTGACCTAATTTAAATTTCCTGTTCTCATGTCATCAATATGATGAATTGAAAAAAATTGTTTATATTTGACTTAGGAAATTTGAAATATTTTTTAGGCTTACCTAAAAGATTTGTTATAATACTTCATTAATTGTGCTGTTCTACAGTTGCGTTTTCTTCGTATTCCGTTTAGTTTTTAATAAAACTTTTTGAAATTTGGTATATTTTTTTTTATGGATACCTGAAAGATTTGTTTGAAAACTTCTTTATTTATTTTGCTGTTCTGCAATCATGTTTTCCTTGCATTTTGTTTGTTTTTTTTTTTTTTTTTTTACTGTGCTTTAAATAAGAATTTTGATTCTTATTTTATTTAACTTAACATTCGATATAATTTTTTTTTATGAGTCCTTGGTTTAAAATAAATTCATTCTTATGTAAATGGATATTTTTTTTTTTTTAAGAAATACAACTCGAATTTTTTGTTCATATTTAATTTTTGGTTTTTTGTTCATATTTGCGATTTTTTGATCCATTTTTTGGAATAGGCAAAAATCGAAGACGAGCCAAAACACATTCAAGCAAAAAGGCCAACCTTGGCCTTCTTTGGTGAACGTTCACCCGGAGAAGTCCTTCGACTTTTCCTTAGTTGCGCTTATCGTCGAGTGCGAGCCATCGTGGCAGCCATTATCATACACTTTCAATTTTCAATCATTCAACGTCATTCCATAGATTTAATCGACGACTACTGGAATGACCAACTGTCACTTGTGTACAAAGAATTCAGCTAATCTCTTCTTAACCATGGAATTGATGGTACACAGTAGTATTTTTACCTTTTTCCATTTTTTTTAAGTACGCAAAGTTTGTTGCTTTAATTGACAATAAAAATGAAATCATGTGGTTAACATTATTCAGACTTCAACAGCAAATTAGTGATGGACTTAACTTAAAAAAGAAGCTACGAGGACCATCTCTCGAATTTTCCAAGGACTTATTGATGGATCCTCGTATGTACAAAGAATAATAATAACTTCAAAGAGTGGTGTTTATCCAAGGCAATTCCAACGATTCTAAAACTAGAAAAACTGTAAACTTTTCACGCCAATTTTGATCCTCAATTTGATGGTTTTAGGATTGGTTAATTAAAACAACATTGCGTCTATAATAATTGAATAATTGAAAAACCCTTTCAGTATTTCAGCTTTTTGGATTCATCAGTTGATTACAGAATCATACATTTGCATAAACCAATTAATTATTTAAACTTTCAATACAATATTTTCTTTTTAACAAAAACCATTTGAATTAATAATAAACATACCTTCATTCTTGATTTTCCAGATTCCATAACTAACGATAATGATGGCCAACCGTTCAGCTTTTTGTGCCTTGGCACTCTTAACGATGTGTTTGCTCTTGATTTCTAATATTGAAGCAGCCCCCAGGTAGTTGTACAATATCTTAACCCATAATTGCATATTCCATTTGTATTTTGTAAGCATAATTTTATCAATTCAAAATATACACAAAAATTAAAATGAATTAAATATTTTAAAAATCGTTATTAAGATTAATATTTATTTATGAAACCCAATTAACATTCAAGTATTTGAAAGTAAGGGCTAAGGCGACAACACTCAAATGTACTTACTTACATACATGCCCATACATACAAGTATTCTTATTAATTAGATACATATTTGCATCAGCAATTGTTGAATTTAACTTTCCATTTACATATTTCAAGGTACCTATTTTCCCTGCGTTTATTCAAGTCATTAGAATGTAGCAGTAGAAGTGTTTGTTTGTGTATATGCATATTTTGGCTTTACACTCCAACCGAAGTAAAAGGAAATTATATATTTATAAGATGAATATTTAACACTTTCTGTGTGGTTGTTTTTGTTTCTTAAATTTTAATTACAATAATAAAATGTAAGCAAGAATTTCTTTGAAATGAGCTTTGAATATTTTGATTATAAGAAGACAATTCTTTTAATTGGATTTTTAATTAATTCTTCACTCAAAATCAAAAGCAAAAAATATTATCATTTTTGTTTTTCCATTCCATCCATTGATTGATCAATGCATATTTTTGTGTAGGTACTTATTTTGATTATTAGAAGACAATTCTTTAATTTAATGTCGTTCTTTGATTATCATTTTAAAAGTTCTTTAGTCAGTTAGTTGAAAGGTAAGAAATTGGACACGTAAGTCCTTAACTTTACGCCTTATAGTTCTGTATGTCTCAGAATCCTTGGCGATAATCCTTATTTGATTAGGGTTGGACTTGGCCATGTAGAGTTTATGACTTTAACGAGATCTTGCCATAAGTTACTGATATCCGAGACATTAGAAAATATGATTAATGGTTGTTAGGAGTATTGGGTTTTTAAATAGGCGTTGTGTCTTCAGAAACAAGTTGAATGGTCACCGTATGGTTGGTTTCCTCCATTTGATTACCATCGATTTAATCTAGTATTTGAAAACACGTTGAATGTTTTTCTTAATATTGTAGAAGGATTTTTTGTGGTAAATGCTAAGTTATCAGACAATTGTAGTATGTAATAGGTTTAACTTCTTTTAGTTAGTAAATTTCCACAAGCAAGACGATGTATTGCTTCATGATCAGAGAAAGAAGAATCCATTTCTACTTGTGAGTCGTGACTTATAGTCCCCTAAACAAGTAAGGGGATCAAGCTCGAGCTAAATTTTTAATACTTCTCGATTTATTTGCGGTAATAAAGAATCTTATGTTTATTATTAAAGATTAATTTTCATTTATTTTTATTATTATTATTGATTCCTTAAATATTGAATTTACTATTTATTGTTTAAACAAAAATTGAGGTCAATGTTCATAAAACGATAGACATCAGCATTTGATTAAATCAAATTATTTTATGACAAACTAAATAAATTGTAAATCCCCCTAAAGATTTTGTTCACTTTGCAACAAAAAAGTAAGAACTTCATTAATAGCAATAAACATTATAGATAATTTGGTTTAATTAAAACATGTCAATTGCATTTTTTAATGTGCCTTGTCAAATAATTCCATGGAACTAATTTGAAAATTTTTGTACTGTATGCTGTGTGTTTTGAACTTACAGTACTAGTATGAGAGACCCTGACCAAAAAGCAATTTCATTCGCATGCAAATTATATGTAGATAGACTATAACTGTAATGATGAAAATAACATTATCAAAGTTTTCTTTTATTTATTTATTTTGTCGTTGTTATTTTCCTTTATTTTCTTTTTTTTTTTGTGTTAAGGAATATAAATTGTATAATGATAGAAATGAAATGAAACAAGTTGAGATAATTAGATACATGCTGACTTAGTCAAATTTGCATGAGTTGGTGGCAAGAAGGAAGGAAATACAGTAGTCTGCAGAAAATGAACAACAAACGTACTCATACTGCTAGTTTGTAACTTCTTAAGCATAGTACAATGTACATTCAATTCTAGAATATTCTACAAATCAAAACGAATTATTACCGGTCAATGTTATTTTAGTAAAGAAGATCTGACCAATACATACAATATTCTAAGTTAGAGTTAATACAAGTTTTTAATTAATTACATTTCCCCTTGAAATTGTTTAAAAGTGAAGTACAAGTATAACGACAATCTCGGTATGTCTACAATTTTTGCCTCTGTTTTGCACAGAACTGTACATGGTTACAAAAAAAAAAAGTAGAAAAGATAATGGAAATGATGTTAAAGTTTAAAAGATATGTATGAAAAAAGTTTATAGAAGAACAATGAACAATCAGATAGACAGAAAGACACGAACGAATGAAGGAATGAATATACTTACGATATTTCTTTTCTGTATATTTAGTACTTACAATATTTGTATGCAAATATAAAGCTAATTATTTATGAAACACTAATTTTCCGGTTGACTGCGGCTGCACTTATAGTCCTAGCAATGGCGTTGGTGGATATAACTATAACAACGAAGTGGATGATATATCTCTGCCCGATGACCTGTTGTTAGCATTGATGAGTCGTTTTGGAAGAACAATATTGCGTGCACGCAACGATTTGGAAAAGTGAGTATCTGTAGCGAAACTAAATGTACTTAATCCTAATATTTCAAGGCTTAGATACTTTTCATCTTATTGGAACATTTTAAATAATCCATACATCAATATATCTCATATATAAAAATCATATAAATCTGTAATTATTTTATATAAATGGTAGCTGTGTTTTTAATGTTGTTTGTATTTTTGGTTTACTTCTTTTTTTTTTTTTTTTGTTTAGCGATGAACCACTTCCTTCTTTTTCCAGCTCAAAACGTACTGTGGACTTTGGTTTGGCACGTGGTTATTCTGGCACCCAAGAGGCGAAACATCGCATGGGTTTGGCTGCAGCCAATTTCCCCGGTGGACCGGGCAGAAGGCGACGTTCCGAAACCGAGGCCTAAATGACAAAAATCGAAGAAAAACACAAATCTAAAACCAATAGTTTAACAGAAAAGCAAAGTATAACATTAAAATGTTAAACAATTCTAAAGATTTTTAGTGTTAATTCCAAATGAAAATGCAAATTCACAAAAATTAAATTATTTTAATTTATGTTTTATTCATTTCCTTAAGTTCAATTAATATTTTGTATATAAAAAAAAAAAAGAAATATTATTTCAATGAGAAATTGGAAAATACATAAACATACAACAACCAATGAAATGTTAAACTGTTGCTCCAAAATTTAAAAAAAAAAAAAAACATAAATTAATCAAATGAATTAATAAAAATACACACAAAAATATATTAAATGTTTAAACTTAACTGCATTAAATGTTCCTCTCAATGTTTAAACAAGAAAATTATAAATCAAAAATTTATTGAAAATCCTTAAGTAGATGAATGGATGTTTGAGCATAGATACAAAGATATAAATGTAATACTATAATTACTTAAGTCATAATTGGGTTTATAAATCTTTATAAATTTCATTAACAAAATGTTTTTAAAATCAATCAATATAATTTTAATATATCGTATTTATTTTAAAGATCGTAGATACTATTGCTTCAACAAGATGCAATGCACACATATTAAAAAAAAAACTTTGTCACTTGATACCTTCACAATTTTCTCTAATACAATACAGAAAAATATTCAGTATTTATTCTTTACTTTTTTTTTTTTTTTTTTTTGTTTTTGTTTGTTTTCAGAAAATCTTTTCTAAACTAAATAAAGCACAAATATAATATATTTACTATTTATAACATAAAATATATGAATATGTTTATACAATTAAATATGTAGTACTTTATGACATATAAATATTGTATTTTTGACTTGGGCTGCATGCAGATACAGATACTTGTGCACAGATTTGTTATATTGTATTTTATGTTCGCTGCGAGCGATTTTATTGTAAATAAAATCTATTGAAATTTCCATACTCTTACTTTTTAAATGAAATTTTGCATTTCTCTATTGTACACTTATTACAAGAAAGGAAACGAACGAAAGTGACAACAAGTGCATAAACAAAAATTAACAAAAATAAAAGGAAACAGAGATAAACTAACATAAAGAATATAAATGTCTCATGGAAATTTTTAAATGTCTATTCTAAAATAAATATTTTCAAGCAAATTAATTAAAAATATTTAATTAACTATTCAATTAAATATTTACATTTAGAGAAACTGGAATCTGGATGTCTTTCATTTCTTTAAGTACAAGTACAAGTACGATACACAATATACTTATGTACCAAGTGGGAATCTGGAGCTCTCTAGAAAGGAAATATTCTGAACGTTACAGTTCCCTTTTATTTTTTAATTAATTATTAATTTGCCACGGACTTTCTTCCTAGTATTTTTAAGGCTTCATTTTGATAAGACATTGAGCTTTATAAAGAAGAATACAATTTATGCCAGGGACTCGCTTTAGTAGGACAAATAAGTTTCTTTAGTTGTGGTAGATCTTGTTTTTGCAATCTGATCAAGCCATCGTTTATAACATTGAATGAACTTTGATAGATAGAGAACCAAAAATACTTTAATTTCAATAAGCATTTTGGTATTTAAAACTTTTCAGATGATTCATGTAGGTGAGATTCTTAGGATCATTCCGTAATGATTAGAAAGTAAGTATAACTTATCATTGTATAATTGTCACTTGACTTGCCTTGTCACGTTAAGAAGTGTAAATAGAAATCATTACTTCCCTTATTAGTTATCTCTATCAATACTTATTAATGAACATTAGGTTTAGGTTTATAGGTTTAGGTTATATACTCGTATATAAATAGATATGTAGTTACTTACTTAAGTTTTAATAATGATACCTACAAGGCCTTCGACACGTCTATCTTATAAAAGAATTATATTGAATTATAAAGATTGCAGGACTTGATAAAGGAGGATTTATCATGGATATTATCGAGGGAGAGTTATTTGACCAATGTGGACGGAAGATTTTGCCCGAAGATTTGTGTTCCAGTGCAGTCAAGTTTTGTGCAATCGTCTAAAAGGTTTTGATTGACAAATTATTACCACATTATGGGCTTTTATCCTCAAGGAAGTGCTGGTGAGTTAGTGGTTTGTGCGCCATTCTCAATCGAACAAAAGTTTAACAAATCTCACGAACGCAAGAGTCTTGGAAGTGGATAGGAGTTTTGAAAAGTTTGGATGTTTTGTACCAGTGGTTAAATGAACCACCGACTTTCCTTGTTGCAGAATCAAACTGCTTATTGCTTTCTATTCCCTCGAGACCGGGAACAAAGAAGGTTGCTTTTGTTGTATAAATTTTCGAACTCCTAAAACGTTTGACAGATTATCATTGTAAATAACACGGTTTATATCCCTTTATTCGCTTGCGCAATGTGGTATTCCAACTTATAATACAAACTATATAAAATTCTCTCTCTTTCTCTCTCTCTCTACTAATTGCAATATTAACGATTATATCTCCTTATTGCTAAGGGCACCAACACTTCGTTCGTATATTTTTGTTTTTATTGCATTACCTTTAGGAATAATTAAATTAAGCATACATTATTTATCACTTCATTGACTTTTACTGGTACTAAAAATGAATACACATATATGAATTTCGTAATCGATTGATGGTAGATGATAGAAGCGAAGTACTTTCTGTACCCAAAGGACAAATAAAACATGTAAGTATATTTACTACACGTATGAAGAAGTATGCCAAACTTAAAGATGCATTCCTTAATTATAATATTAATAGTGTGTAGGGGAATTTGTCAGGGTTAAGCATGTGGCCACGGTTGGTCCTTTACGATTTGATGATTTTGTAATACGAACTTTATTAAAGTTAGTGAGTGCAAAATTTCTCTTTCAGATAGTACATTTTGAGTGCCATTTTCTTTTGTTTTAAGTAATTTTGGTAAGTTTATTTTCGTTTCGAAAATTAAAAAAAAAACCAAATTAGTTATATGCCTGTGTGTTGTGTGATTTGTATATTTCAAAAAGCGGAAAGAAAGCATCTATTACATTCTATTACGTGTTAGGTTGTGAACGTTTTTAAAAAGGTTCCATAGTCATGTCAAAATCTAACGGTGCGTTACACCCAAAAGCTTTTGGTGTTGCCAAAAATTTTAATATACCTCGTCACTCAAATGTTGTAGCACCAAGTAATTTGTATATTCTGAAAATACAGGAATGCACGCTACCTGTAAGATCATTTTTGAAATTGCGCTCTTACGTCATCAAGGGGTTAGATTGGCTTAGCATGATGAAAATATTATGAAAAGGCTATTCTTTGTAAGAGTATATCTTCAGAACGGCTTGACGTTTTGATGGACTTCGCTTTTTTTGTGTGTTTGTTATAAGTGAAATTAGAAGAATATAAAAAAAAAATATTTTGATAATCGACCGCAAAAGATGGAAAATTGTATGGATTTTATAAATTAATATACAATACCTTACGTTTTACGTTTTTATCCCATTTGGATTCATCTTTCATTTGCCCTTTGCTTTTGCTCAGTGTGTATATTTAGGTTGTTTGTTTAAATAACCAGTAAAAAACAAAATCTAAGTGAGAAACGTTTTCGCGCAAAATACAATATTTTATGGTAAAATACTATACTACCTACCCCGTTTTCTGTTATAAGGCTGTGGATGCATTGAAGTGTAAGGGAAGAAGAACTCGTAAGAACGTTATCTTTGACTATGCCGAATACGAAATACTCTTCACTAAATTTGTATTGGTGGTTCCCCCCTAGTGGTGCGATTCGGATGGTTCGGACAAATGTTTTGCGCCCGTCTTGGAAACTGATAGTGTCCAAGTTTCAGTTCGATGGGACAAAAAACAAAAAGTTTTTCTAATAAGAACATGAATTCAAATGGGTGGGTTGTACCCCGTAAAAAAAAAACTCGGCAAAAGAAAGCCAAGAGAGCCCGGGCATGGGTCAATGCTATAAAACTATGCCTTAGGGAAGAATTAAAGTCTGCCACTGTCAACAAACATCAATATTTTTACTCACTCTGACAGCAAGATCTTAATGCTAACGAGTTCAAATCGAAGATAATTTAGGATTGCTTGATGGTACTCAACAGATTAGAATCAAATACCTTTCTCAATTAAACCTTGGTATCTGGGAACGAAGAAACAAATGCACTCGTCAGAAACGGATTTTGCAAACGTTCTCAGTGTACCAGAGCCATGCTTCAAGCTGCCTTGGAGTTCCACGAAGTTTAAATTCAAACAATGGCTTGATAACAAGTCGCACAGCTTTTGGTTAGATCCAGAATTTAGTAGAGTAGCTAAAATCTTCGTACCTACTAGAATCTAACAAGAGAACAAAGGAATTACTGAGACTGATATGGAATAGAAAGATTTCGCAAGATCTCAAAAGGTTCACATAGTTTTGGGCTTCTTGCCAGGACATTGCAGAGTAATAAAACATCTGTATAACATGAGGTTCAGTCGTATTGATCAGTGAAATTATGTACTTCTTAAATTTGCTTGGTTAAAATCAATTTCCTTCCAATCAATCAATTAGTAAATAAAACTTCGTTTTTTAGAGATATTTTTAGTATCTAATACTTTATATTCACTTTTTGTAAACTTATAATTAATGCAAAATAAAATAATTCATAAACATTTACGACATCATAAAAATTTCCATTGCTTATTATTAAATGAAATGATCTAAGTACAATGTTAATACCAACATTAAGAGTATAAAATAATTAAATGTATGCATAAAATATAAAATGGAAGAACATATGGATTTCATTATATACTTTGTAAATGGAGTTACATATTTTTATTTGTTGGTGATGTTTCTATTTTAATATTGTAATAACGAAGATTGGCACGTAAGTATTATGTATGGGTTACAAACTATTGGGGATTGGGATTGGGGAGGACCAATGTAATGATGAATATATTATACTTAAAAACAAAAAATCATAATCATAAATTTTTAAACGAAACGATATGTACGAGTATATGAAATTATGCGTAATACTTATAATAATAATAGTAGTAATAATACATAATATATCGATAAAATATAATAAACTATTTACAGTCTTCTGCTTTCAAGTTAAGCCCCATGACCAATGACCAATTAACATATGCAGACAGTAACAGTAGTGGCTGGCACGGTACAAAGGAAGGAAATGATGGCGATTGATGTTTGCGGTCGGCAACATTGGATCAAAAATTCAAATTTTCACAGCATTTGCTGTCGGAGGATTGTTTGCTGACCCTGTTACTGTCGATGTTGGTGGTGGTATGGCGCCTGGCTGCTGGTTGCTATTGTTGGCCACAATATTAGCCTTATTATTGTTGGTTTTGTTGGTGTTGTTGTTACTATTGCTGCCGCGTACCAGTTCCATATACTGAAAGGGCACATGAAAACTTTGACCCTTGTGCTCAACAACCAAGTGGCCACGACATGTTGAAGCCGCCACCACTGTGACCGCTTCACCCTTCTTCAATTGTAGTTCGCCTGATGCCGTTGTCAATGCTGATGTCGTTGTTGGCTGAGATGTGGCTGCTGGTGTTGTAGCAGCTGGATTAGTGAGCGCATCCTCAGGGAAATTCATTTTCATGATGCGACTTTGCGGATAACCCAGCTTTGTGTTACCCGTTATGGTATAAGCACGGGAGGGCGGCACAGGCGGTGGTCGCTCCTGTTATGTTAGCAGCAGCAGCATCACAATCGCCGTCATCATCAGAGTTAGCATCATTCCATCAGCAATGAACGTCATCAGCAAAGTTGTCGACAAGAATTTCATAAAAGAAGGATTGACAAACAATTAGAAAAATGTCTGAATGCATGAAAGGAGTAAACTTTGTAAAGATATAATGGATGGAATGGATTGAAATATTGGCAACAAACATAAAAGGCCGCATACATACGCATACTGACATTCCCCCACCGAGTTCACATTTTATGGAACGAAAGCTTACAAGTAAAATAATTTGATAGAAGTATCGACCCTGGCATAGTCACAAACGATTTCTAAGTTTATCATCAAAGAAAGCATTTTATACATATACTTGCTTAGTGATTAGTATTGAAAAACATTTTGCCATAAAGTAATCAATAGATGACATCAAAGGTTTCATAAAATCTATACATTTATATTGTACATAAATGCAATCTAAAACTTAGAAAATAATAAGTATTACAATATCATTTTTTGATATGAAAATCTTGAATTATACTTATATTTTATTGCTCATCATATGTAGAATAAGTTTCTTAATCAGGATCTTTATGAAGATAATCCCCTATATAGAATATGAGGTGTTATAAAAAGAAAGGCAATATACTCATTTTTTAAACGACATTGTGGCTTCTACGAATAAAGAGACTATCCAGCCAGATGATGACCCTTAGCATACTGCATCTAAATCCCAAAGTAATCTGCCAGAATTACCCTTTCTATTGAAGTAGCGCCTAGCCTATAGTTCAGATCTCTATGCAAGCATTATTCTGGGGCCATTGGAGAAGGGCTTTCAAAATATAATAGATTGCAGCATAATGAAATAATATTTCCAGTACCTATACTCACAAATTAGTAGAAAATTTAAAGTAGAACTTATACTGATATAAAAAACAATAAAAAAGGAGGTTGCCCCCTAGAAATTATTTTTACCTACGCTACTGTGATTAAGCATACAGAGTCAGTCAACACTTTGACAGAAATATTTGTATGGTAGGAATACGATCCATGGTCTTGAAATTTGCAAAGTTGGTGACTATGGGTCAGACACTTATAATATCCAAATTTGAGTTAGCTAAAACAAAAATGAAAATAACGTGAATTTCAATTTGGGTTCGTATGTGAACACACAATCCAGTAGACCTAGGATCTTGAAATTTACATGATTGGTGGAGATGGATTAGTAACCTATAGTCTTGACTCGCTAACACGAGCTCCTTTGAGACATTTGACATATCATATAAAGTCAAAACAAGTATTTACACATTAGTTTATGCTTTCATTGCGAGATATTATCCTTATTTGACAGGACTACTTCTATATGAGGAATTTCATCAGTTGTAGTGTGATACTTACATCGGTGAAGCGATATCAATGCGCTATTTTACTTTTTATTATTAAACTTGTAATTGCTTTGCTCTTCGTCAATATACTTGTACTCGTATGTCTTGTGTTTGTTTCCTTAATCCATAATTGTGTGTTATGTGAGTGTGTACGGAACAATAACAGGAGAGGAATAGAAATAAAAATAAAACAACAACTTACCAAATCTAATCCGAAGAGGCTACATGTTTGTTGTATAATCTTTTGGTCGCATTTCTCATTCGGATCCGGTGGTGGAGTACCGGCAATTGGTTGCGGTCGCGGTCTGGTCACTGTGCCCAGATTTGTGTTTTTTGCAGATAAACGTGGCACTGAAATAAAATGAAATCAAAATCAACAACAGCAAAAACGAAGTACGAATACAAAAAGAAAGGAAAAAGAAAAGTAATAATTGGGTTTCAAATAGATCAGGAATACAAGAACAAATCTCGACTCACCCGCATTAGATGTGACTAAGCCGCCGCCACCACCAACACCACCGCTACCATTATTAACAATGCCATTGATAGCAGTAGTTACGGAAGTTGACATGGTTGCTTTAGCACTCTTTGCGGGTACATGAAGAATACCACGTGGTGGACGCTTAATGCCACCACCCATTTTCTTACGCCATTGCCAACCACGCCAGGTGGCTTGGATTAAAGTGGCGCTCTTGTTGCGTATTTCCGTGCGCAAATGCTCCAAATGCTGCCGTATACCTTCGCTTAGGAAGACATGACGTTTCCCGGAAGCCCATGCCAGGGTGACAGATCCATCAACTGGTGGTGGATTCTCCATGGCATACTGCAATATGAGATTGCAATCTTCCAGTGCCTTGTCCTCTGTGCGACGCAACAACCGGAATGGAGCCAACATACGATAGCGTGCATTGAATTGCTTAAAACGCATGCGATGAGGAAAACCAGAGGCCATTAAATTCACAGTCTCCAGCACCTGAAGTGCACGTATCTGTTTAACCACAGTGGCCCGCTCAAAGGTGCCTGCCATTTCGGAACCATTGCTGCGTATACATCTCACAAAGTGTGGTCGTGCATGGACCAAAGTACGGAGTAAATTATCAAGACGAGTATGGAAGTCCTGCGTTAGTGTGGACACAGGTTCATCGCCATTCAAAAGATCCGAATGCGATGTTGGAGAGATACGAAATCTGAGACCACGGGGCGCATTCTGCATGGCATAAAGTGCCTTCAACTCAGAGCCAAAGAGATGCGTGGCAAAGCCAAAATTACATGAATGTTTATAGAACACTGCTACTAAATCATCGGGTACAACATCTCGATTCGTGTCCAGAAAATCTGTGGCGTCATATTCCACACGCCCTGCGAAATGACGTATGAGAAACATACGAGGTTCAAGTGATTCAGCAGCATGTTTACTTTCCAATCGCGCCGAGTTGCGATGCTGCACCTTGATCTTGGCTACATAACTTTCCGCTGTACCACGCACCGAGCACTCAGCGTCCAACATACTGAGCAGACCAGTGCGTAGCGATGATATCAAGTCGATGCATGGCACATTGTCCACATAATCGACTTCGGTGTCGCAGACAATTCCCTCGTCACGACAAGATTCCACGGATGATTTAAAGATGTGTGTGTTATAGAAATGTTGCATTGTCTCTGCGCATAGATTAATACACAAATGCTCAAGTTGGGCATGTGGCGATGGTTCCTCAAAGCCAAACATATCTAATATACCAATGAAACCATCAGTGGCATGTCGCACAGCGTTATTCAGTGCAGCCATGGATTTTGAACCCGCATTGCCACCAATAGTCGAGGCATGCTGTGAAGCAATATCCGCTTGATTATGCACCGATTCATTAGAGTCGGAACTCAATGTTCCCAATGTGGAACCCAATCGCTTAAGACTATTTGCCCGACGAACAATGGTGGCCACTGTGCGACAATACAATGCCTTTGCAAGGCAATCACGTGTCATGTTTGACATATTTGCATCGCAAACTGACTTCACTAGTTGACCTCGAGCATTATGAGTGCGGGTTGTAAGACCACGGAAAAGTGCTGCCGGCGGGACTCCAAGTAAACTGGCAACGGAATTCAACTCTGTTTCACCTTTAACATCAACCTCAAGACCCTAAAAAATAAAAACGAATTAAAAAATAATAAAGTATAAAAAAAAAAACAAATACAATTTAATAAATAAGAAAAAAAAAATCTCGCTCAGTGTACCCGGCTTTGGTACATTCTGTTATCGAACATGGTTTGTTCAGACGTAAATTACCCAATAGGCATCATCGCGAGATATAAACCACTTTTAACAATTAAATTGAAAAAATTCCATCTCACCCTCAGCGCGGTTTGAACCCGCGGCGCGGCGTTTTGTTGGCACTGACTTTGGCCTCACGCTTTAGTCAGTAGTGCCAACAGCCTGCCATGCGACTTGTTGTCTAATTTCAAACTTATTTTTTTTGTGTATGTATATTCAATGTGTATATTGTATGCGTTTTCACTGTAAATAAAAGCTTTTTAGATGAGCTTTTTAGTATACTGAAAAAATGATACTATTTTTAAAGGAGCTTTCATTTCGTACAATTAATATAACTTTGACTCGTTTCTATTCCATTCATTTGTGCTTTTATACGAGTATGTAGATATTTCTACCAAATCTGTAGCAAAAACACTAAACACTTTGTTGTATGTAGAATTTATTAAGTTCTGCATTAAAGAAGTTTTCCTGATTGTTTTTATTTAAATATGCATCGTACTTACCCCACCATCAATAAACTGAACATTGCCAAGTAGAAGCACAGCAGCCAATACACGCACCACATCCAAAAATGGTATACCCAATATTCCAAGGCAAGTCTTCCATGCCTGAAAACGAAGTGCATCTTCCTGCTCATTTTGACCAATGTCACCCAATTGCAAATAACGCAAATTTGCTGGAGAATATCCTTCCAGATTTAGCTTAATTCGTTCCTCACGACTGAGCCCGGCAAGCATCTGATAGAATATATGATAGTTTTTCTCCTTGGGTAATGGCCGAATGACACGTGTCTGATCAAGGAAATAACAGTGGATTTTCGTACGATAGAGTGCTCCATCAGTGACCTGCACTTCAATGAACTGACCAATGCGACTCGATTCCGAGTTGGTGGTAGTTTTTGCTGAACCCAGAGAACGGAGCACAGTAAAAGCGGCAGCCAAATGTTTGAAAGCATCTGTTTCGGGACCACCACCAGCAATGGCAAACAGCTGACGAAGGAGTAGCATAGAACAATGCGTCTTACCGGCCCCAGAAGTACCTGATAATATTATGGCCTGCGGGTAACCGGTCTCGGCTTGTTGGCGTACAGCTTCCTGTACAATTTTATGTAGTTGTGGTGCCAATGGTAATGAACGTGTCGAGGACAGTGTAAGCGGATTACCAACATCCAGATAAGGATTAATAGAGAGTAGTATGGGACCAACATTTGTCTGGAAATACAAAATGAATAAAATTTATGTGTCCATAAATTAACATTCAAAACTTTTGCATTAAACCTGGAGGAGGAGTCACTTTTCTATAAATACATACATTCTGCTTATAATCTTGTGATAATACCGAACATTCACTTTGGAGGGTATACAAATTAATATTAATGTCTGGTAATAAAAAAAAACTACCGTTCCAGCCTACAGACTTGCAATCTTCCCATAATGATATTAAATTGAGCAAGTGCAATATAATTTATATTCGATAAAACAACAATAAAGCCAGGCCAAGACCAGTTCTTCGCTGTAATAACCATTTATACAAATCAACTCTGACTGTGGGAAGTCGGAAAATCACTATTGCCGCCAATGACACTTTAAACTTTATAGTAAAGAATGTCGACAAACTTGTAGAATATGGTTAAGAAATTATGCTAGCCAGATATCTATCTACATATGTATCTGCATATGTGAATGAATTTCTTATCTTCTTTTCTTGTTTTGTTTTCATAGAGTCTCTCCATTCTATACGAAATGACAAGTTTGTACAACTTGGAACAGTAATAAGAACCGCAGCTTAGCTTTGTTTACACAGATGCACTTAGTAGTTGCCTGGCGAAAGCCTTGAGGTCTCAAAACCGGCTTAGAAAAGAAAATTATATACCGGTAACGGAGATTGCTTTAAGAGCCAATCATGTTTATTTTTCTCATGGTTGTTGTTGACAATATGTTGTTATTGTTGTTGTTGTTGTTGTATTTGTTCTTGTAGTCAATAAATTCAGACTATAATTGTCGAAATTAGCAGTTAATTTGAGAAAGCGCAAAAAACGTAAATTTAATTTGTGTCTATGGAAATCGATTAAAACAAATAAGAGAAATTGCAAGACACCGTTGGAAATTGATCGTTTTTCTAAATTAGATTTCATCAATAGTAATTTATGATAACCGGTGTTAAGTCAAGAAAGAATAATTCAGATAAAAATGTTATCCAATTGAAGTTATCTATGTAATGTAATTCGTTTTTATGAGACCAGTTTTTGAAATCTAACTTTACATTGCAGTAAAACAAAGACATGTTTTCCTATGAGTATCTCGACCGAATATTTGAGGCTTAGAATTCTATAAGACAAACATCTGAGATCAATAACATTTACTGCTGCTGATCGCTATCGCTAATAACTCAGCGATTGGAATCGAGGACTGAAAGAAAAATACGAAGAATGGACGAGCAGACATGGGAAAGTGAATATGTTTCATGACAATTCCCGGCTACATCTGGCTAAACCAGGAAATGTTGGAAGCATTAGGCATGGTATTCACCACACCTAGTCCCTTCATATTACCATTTGTTTCGTTCCATGGGGCAAGGAACGAATAAGCCGAAAATTGGGTGAATTGCCTCAAAAGATCAGTATTTCTTTGAGCGCGGAATCCGTGATTTGCCTGACAGATGGGTGAAAGTCATAACCAGCTACGGCAACTATTTGGATGGACATATTCCTTCATTTTAATTACAAAATAAATGGTTGAATTTGGTCAAAAAAAAACGGTAGTTCTATGGGAATAGATCCAATATTTTGAATTTAGCTATCATAAGGATAGACGACACGAAAACTAATCCAAATACGCCATTGGTAAAAGTCAAAGAGTAGCCAAATAAAAGTTTTACTCAAAATACTTACAAAATAACAATTCTCATTGAATCGTGCATGCAGGGTACGCATGACGGCATGTTCTGTAAGAGGTCCAGGCAGGTGTATCAGATCAGACATATCGTGTGACAGTTTATTATGGCCACTACCACCACCTCCACCACTACCACCAAAGCCATTGGCAATGCCATTTTGCATTTTCAATGTTTGTCCTCGATTTCCGCCAATGGAAATTGAATTCGGTGATTTGGAAAATCCAAAAGGTAAAGTATTTATTCCCTGACAAGGATTTAAATGTTTTGAAACTGGTATAAATGGCAATTGTTGTTGTAGCTGCGATTGTTGATTGTTATTATGGTGATTGGTGGTAGTTGCCGTCGATGATGATGTCCGCATGGGCAAAGTGTGTGATGAATGTGGCAAGGAATTATTGCCATGCAATGGTAATGTGGATTCGGAAAAATTGTGTTGTGGAACAGATGAATTACCTAAAATGAACAGAAATAATTTGTTTTGATTTTTAGGGATCCTGTGTCAATATGCGATCTTACCATTTGCTTTCTCATTGATTTGATGCGGCAATGGATGGGGTATTGAAGTATTGCGTGAGGAAATGACTCCAGTTCCGGATGTATTATGCGGCAAAGTTTGGCTGAAGGTATGTGAGTTCTAGACAAAATTTAAAAGAAATTATTGAATGTACAATTAATTAAATTAAATAATTCTGCATTACTTTGTTAAGCGTATGATGTTCATTATGACCATGCGTCACTGTGTTGGCATGTGAATGTGTATGATGATTTAGTGAAGACATAAGACCAGCATGTTTCTGAATGGAGTTGGAAGTGAGCGTGGTTACAGCGCCACCACCACCACCAGCACTGCCGTTGTTTGTCAGATTAGGAGTTGAGGCATGTAAGTCAAGACCTGGTGAAGTCGGACCCTGCGATTGTGTATGTTGTTGTTGTTGTTGTTGCTGATGTTGGTGATGTGGTGTCGCAACATTGCCACCGTTGCTGGCATTGCCCGTTTGACCGACATGTAGGCGATTACGTAGGGTAACCAATTCAGTGCTTAAACTTTTGAGACGTTGCTGTAGATGAACAGCTTCATTGGAAGATGAAGCGTCTATAAAATAAAAATAAAACAAAAATAGAATAAATAAATTTCGAATATCACAATCGGGTAATGAGACCAAGCACATGACCCATTTATTTAGAAAGTACTCGTAATACAAGTGTTATCAGATTCAATTGACTGACTTTGCATGGTTGAATGCATGCATCTGTTTTTACTTTATACTTATGACTAATGATCTTGAAATGCAAAATAAAAAGTCATTGAGCCATGAAAACAATGAATTGGAACAAATCAATAACCATATCTGAATGATCATTCGATATGAAAAATCTATTATTCTGTATTTTATAATTGAATTTTCTCTACTAAAGAAAGAAACAAAAACATCAAAAAAATCATATATGTTAGAACTGATAGAGGGTTTTGTTTGTATCATGCATTATGCTGCTAATTAGTGGTTTATCTCGGTTCTTATCTCCCTTTGGTTTTTGGCAAACTTTCGAATTTTTAAATAAAACAAATATTTACAAAAAGAACAAAAACCCACATAAAAGGGTCGCAGTCTGACAGTCCCACAATCAAAAATGAAAATAAAAAATCTTTATGAAAACCGGTTAACAAAATGAATGATTAAAGTTTTGTTTTGGCATCTCTTTAGTTCGGTTCAGTTCAGTTGAATGCCCTACAAATGACATAGCAAAATGTTTAAATTTGTATTTTGTTAGTTAATTATGTTGAGATTTTGTGAGCATTTAAAATGTTTGCATATAAAATACGTTTCCCCTCTACTAAAACAACTAGGTTTAATGGACGGTTTTGCATAAAAAAAAAAAACAATTAACTGAAAAGCATATAAAAATAAACCTAAGCTGACGATTCAGAATAAAAGCGACAAGAAAAATCACATAATGAAGAATAATTAACAATTATAAGAAATAATTTGCAAAGCATTTTTCTCTTTCATTTCTCTCAATGTAATTTGAATCTTACAGTATTTTCTCATTAATTTCATTTTACATTTTCAAGTCCCCTAAAACTCATTAAATGTCAACACAAGTCAAGTCTAAATGGTAAAAACTCACAGTTTTTCATGAAATTCTTACTCACAATTTGTATTTTTTTTTTTTTTTTTTTTCTATATTTTCTTTTTATTAGGTTCCGGATCCAGAGGGTACCAAAGGGAATCCTATTGCAGAGACTTCGTTGTCCGTCCGCCTGTCCGTGTTCGGCACATATCTCATGAACCGTAATAGCAAGAGAGTTGAAATTTTCACAGAATATGTAGTTCTAGTTCCGGACATCAGCAACAAATACTAAAACTAATATATTTTTACAAAATTAAGGAGGTCCCCATACAAGAAACATTTTGGTTTGTATAGCAGCTATACGATCTAGTAATCCCATGATCTTGAAATTTAAATGGTTTAGAATATTATATTGTCGAAATTTCAGTTTGATCGGACCACTAGGGAGGGTACCTCTCATACAACCACCCATTAAAATTCAAGTTCTTATTAGAAAAACTTTTTTGTTTTTTGTTTTTGTCCTAGCGAACTGAAATTTAGTTTCTGATATAGGCGCGGTACATTTATTGGAATCAGTCAAATTGGATCACTAGGGGGAGTACCTCCCATAAAAACCCCAACCTGTTACGGAACCCTCCGTGTACGAGTCTGACTCGAACTTTTTTTGTATTTTCCCCTATAAATTAAATTGATATAATTATTTTAATATGTTAATATCAACAAATATCAAAAAAGACTTTATATAAAATACATATGTACCAGTATATGGTAACATTCGCATAGATCCAGGTGAACCAGGATTTCTTCTATTCTTTAATTATTTTGAAAAAGAGCATAAAGCCATAAGGTAAATCTTCATTAAATCTATCAAATCATTGTTCATGCGTTTGCTGCTTGATAATCGTTTTCATTTGGTACTCAGAAAACAAAAACTCACTCCCACACAAATGCCAAGCCAGACGAGGTCCATTAAAAATCGAAAATGACTTGGTTTCGCCACTAGGTTAGAGGAGATTCAATACAAAATTAGTTACTACTTTAAGACCACAGATCTAACCCCATTAGCCATATATACTAAGCATCCACTTAAAAGTTAGTTAAGTCTTGAAACATAGGATTATACGAACAAAATACATTAGCCCTAACTCATTACTACAATAATAGCAATATACATCATATTCACATTACAAAAAAACAAAGAAAAAAATGAGATTATTATGAGAGTTATGATCGGTTAATAGAAATAAAAATAAAAATAGATTTAAGATGATTGGATGAAATAGAGTTAGATATCCGGTCGCAGTATAAGTTGTATGCTTTGCATAAGACGCAAAATGAATCTTACTGCAAATAAGTGGTCTTACAGGTGCCAACATACAAGTATATAGGGGAATCATTCTTTGTAATCCGAGAAGGAACTAAGTATAAAATTTATACTATCGACCAAAGTTGCGGAAAGATACTACCAGCAATTTGATTGTGCAACAACAGAAGAAGTGACACCAAGTGTCATTATGTGACTGGATAAATTCTGGGAAGTGGATTAACTTTAGATGACTTTGGAAGGTTAATAAATATTATAGATCCTTAAAATAAACCCTTCTTTTTTTAAACTCATCTAAACTTATAACTTTATAAGGATACAATAATAAAAATGAGTTCGATAAATAATTTTGCTCGGGGTTCGTATGGGCGTTAGACGACCCAGTTATCCTTGGATCTTGAATTTACATGATTATTAAACATTGGTCAGGAATTTATTGTGTCCAAATTTCTATTATATAATACATATTTATTAAAAAGGAAAATTTTTCTTATAAGTACATGAATTTCAACACAGGGTTTGTATTTGGTTACCCCTTTCAGTAATCCTAGAAGGTGAATATGGGTCAGGCACTTAGTATAGCGTGCATTCAAATCGTTAGAACCTTTTCCGAGATAATTATATTTGTATTCAAGAATTGCTCGTAAGCAATTTATTACGACGGTCGATCAATGAGTCTTTAGAGAAAGAATTTTCTTTTTATTATTAATTTAACCTCCTTTTAGCTCGATACATGCAGCATTTTTTGTAATTTTTCCTTCCAATTAATAGGTTTTGCTCAAGATCCTCCAAATGGGCGTTTGTTTCAGTGATGGTCTCTTTTTTCGACATAAATCTCTTAATGTCAAGCCATTTCTTCAGGTTTGAAACACGAAATAGTTGCAGATGGCTAAATTTGGAAAATATGCTGGATGGGGAAGTAGTTCTTAGCTTAATTTATAGATTTTTTTTCCATGGTGTCTATACACGGATATTGTCATAATGGAAAAGCACTTTCTTCTTCACCAAATGTTTTACCTTTTTTAAGGTATTCGATGTGAATGACACTGCGTGCATCCTAGAAAACTGTCACCATAGCCTTGTTGGCAGACATACACACCTATACCTTTTTTGGTGCAGGTTCACCCAGAGAAGTCCACTGCTTTGATTTATCCTTGGTCTCTAGTATATTGTGATGGAGCATTGTTTCGTCCATGGTGGTAAAACTTGTTCGGATTGCGATTAAACAGTACCGAATAATCCTTTGAAGTGGCCAAAGTGAGTTTTCAATAAAAGATCAGTGATGAAATAAACTTAACAAAAAAAAAAAAAAAAATTATCGATGTTACGAGTGCAGTCTCTCAGATTTTCTAAAGACTTATTAATCGACCCTCATAGATAATCAATGAGAATTAAAATAATTCAGCAATAATAATTTTTAATGACTCCATTAAATTGTTTTATTAAATTTTCTTTTATCTTGGAAAAGTGGTATAATTATATGTATTAAAAAATACAATAGATAGATAAAAATGCAGTTCCAGTTGGTTTAACAACTTTCAGTTTAGTTTACTTAATGATTTCCGTTTTAAGACACCCATTTTTGTGCTAAGAGTCGCCATAAAAATTTTCTTTAAACTAATGAATGTAAATTATCTTAAATTATAAAGTATTAAGGTTGTCGGTTTTTTATTGCATTAAAATCATTTGAATATAATAGAAATTTAACTGACCACAATTCAAATTAAAACAAATTAAATCATTTGTTGAAATCACTTTCAACTTGGATTAGAAACACAAAGATATAGAAAATACAAAGAGATGGAGAAAGAAAAGATTTTTTTTTTTTTTTTCAACTTTATAATAAAGGGAGGAAACCAGTTTTTGAGTTCACAAGTCAAAAATAAACAAACATTTTGTATTTTTTATACTTTTTATGTTGTTCGAAGCATTTAAGAAAATAAAGAGTGAAGAAAATTTCTTGGAAGCTGAATCCAACATAAAGAAATGATCTCTTGGTGGTGGCAGTAATACCAGCAGCATCAAAAACACCAGAAAACTTGTAACGCAAGTTAATAAATAAAGAAAAACACACTTTGTAGTCAGACATTTTGTCAAAAGACCAAATGTTGAAAGATCGTCATCATTCACTCCACTTACTTACTTACAATACTCTATGCCATTGCTCTCTGGCATTCAATAATAATACATAATAATATTAATAATATTAATAATAATAATGAACTTAACAACATTTTATTGTAAAATATTTTGTTTTATTGTATTTTGTGATAAATTTAAATTGAAAATCATTTTTCTAGTCTTTGGAAAATCTCTTTTATTGACCTCAACTCATTAATCAAATTTCTTGTTGTTATTCTTTTTTTGCTTGTAGCGTTGAACAAAAATCTTTTGTTTTGGAAATGTTTTAACTGTGCTGCCCTTGCCTTTGTTCAGTTGCCGAAATTAGCATAAGTTTTTGACTAATTGCCAGTTTAAGCAAATTTTTTTTTTTTCGTGTGATTTGGCCTTTCCAAGTCAATGTCTCCCTCTTTTACTTACAACTTAATGAATTTGCTTTTGTATAATCAGTTTAACGCAAAACAAAAGACTTCAGTAAAGAACTTTGAAATTTATGCACAGAACTCTAAATAGAGTAAATAAAAATAAGTAAATAAATTATTAAGAAACATGGAGATCTTTTGCAATATGAGAAAGTAGTTTAAGATATAGAATCTACAGCAAATGTGTGGAAGCAGCCAGTAGATGGGCAATTTTTTTCTTCAAAGTTGTGTTCATCCCATAAAATTGTTTGTTATTAATATTGTACATCTATTGGTTGCTTCAAAGGTTCATCTACAAGAATTTAGTATAACCAGAAGTTTAGTCAAACTGCAGCCACATTTAACATATGTAAATTGCCATTGACATTCAAACTTTCCAATGAGATTTCCAAAAGATAACTCATTCTCTATGTGCAATTGACATCCTTACCCAAGAAAACCTTTTAACTTTAATTCTCATTTCATTAATCAATATCTCAACTTCTTATTAGAAATTTATTTATCAGGAATTTAAAAAAGTTTCTTTTTAAACTAAATACTATTGTACACACAATTCAATTGAATATAAGCATGAAGATTCTTTTCAATTATAAAAAAAAAAAGGAAGCATGCCTTCATCAAATCTTTAAATGCATCATTTTATGAAATTCATATCAAAAACAAAAGACTTAACGTACAAACTTGCCTAAAATAATAGATAATCGTATAAAAAATACCAGAAACCCAGCAAAACAATAAAAGAAAAAGAAAAAGGATAACAAAAATTTCAAAAAAGAAAAGAAAAAAAAAACTGGTCTTAAACTAAAAATCATTCTAAACCAAACTAAGAAATGAACTCACCCTGCAACTTCTTCTCTGTCTCCCAGAATTTTTGCAGCTCCGTAAAATATTTATCCAGTATGAAAACTTTTGAAAGGCCCAATGTGGCCATCGTTGATCAACATTTGTGTGGCGCGCGCGTGTTATTTATGGCAATGGATCTGGGATCCGAGGTCCGGTGTTGGGGGATTGGTATAGGAACGCGACTACAGGCAACAAAAAAATGCGACACTAAACGCAACAACGAAAATGACGGTTATGGTGATGGTGACGGTGACGCCGACAATAATATCCGAAAATACAAAACATTCGCCACAAACAAGTTTTACATAATAAAAAATAACACAAAAAAAAAACAAAAAAAATTAAGTACAAAACACTAACGACAACGACAAAATGCCTAAAATGAAGAAAGAAAATAAGGACGAAACGGCAACAAATGAGCAAGCGACGCTCGTTTGGATTTTTCTTATTTGAATAAATAGTCTTTGAGTTCGAACAGGTTTCCGAAATGCGAAACGACGCCAACCAAACAACTCCAAATGGCAATGGTAACAAAACCAAAGAATTAAACCGAACCGAAACGATCCGCACTAAAGCAAACCAAACCGCACCGAACCGAACCGAAATGACAGTACTCTCCCGCCCTCCACACAGTACAGAAAGAAGGTTCAACTAAGTTAAAAATGTATCTATGGGATACAAATACGAAGTTATGTACAATATTTCTGTATCACGACGACGACGACTTGCAACAAGTGAAGATGCAAAAAACAGAACACAAAAAAATTGAAGAAAAGAAAATGAAAATAAACAAACAAATGCAGAAAGGCGTGTAGAATGCGATGCAGGAAGGAAGGAAGGAAGAAAGGAGTTCAACGTAGAACCAAACCAATCCAAACTAAATCGAATCGAACAAATGAACACAAAGCAAGAAGTGTGGTGTCGGTCGACGATGTCAGACAATTCCAAGTTGTGAGCGATACTCGCTCGCGTATCTGCCAGATACTTTACTGATTTCTGTTGGTATGTAATTCTTTTTAGACTGCCTTCTTTTACTTTTTCTTCTTATTGTAATTTTTCGTTTTTCGTTATGTTTTTGTTGTTGTATGTTGTTGTTGCTGCTGCTGCATTTGCCCGAAGACGAAGCCTTTTTTGAAATTGCTCTCTGTGTTGTTTGTTGTTATTTTCTTTTTCCTTTGTTGTGTTTTTTTTTTTTTCTTTTATTATTTTTTTTGTTTTGGTGCAGACTTTTTTTTTACTTTATTTCAAAAACAAGTTACCACCAGCCAACATTCAATGCACACATGCGCACACTCATTGAGATACACGTATGCCAAAGATACACACTCACAGTCACAGATATCATACATACAACACAACAAACATACAACGCAGCCAAAGCCTAAAGACTCTGTTCGGTTGAAGTGCGCGCTCGAGACCAAGTGTAGATACTTAGATACCTTAAAGGTATCCACACACAAAACAAGATTTATTTGTACACTTTGTTTAAATTGTATTTCTTTTTTTTTTTTTTTCAATTTTATTTTTCACTTCTTTCAGTTTTTGCCTACAATTTATTTTTTTTTTCTTTCTTTCTTTCTTTTTGTCTTCTTAGACTTTTTCAATTATATTTTAATTCCTCGATTTGATAAATAAAAATAATACAAATTTTAACTATTTTTTCAGTCACTTTTTTTGAATTTTTTTAATAAAAATAATAAATGAAATTGCGCTTGCGATGTTTCTTTAAAGACTCTCCGAAAGATACAAGATACAAGACAAGGCAAGACGCCAACTTGTTGCTTCTTCAATGCTGCCTCTGTGGCTCATGCGAATTCCCTCTCTCTCTATCTCTCTCTCTCTCTCTGCAAAAAGGAATTCTTTCTCTTAAATGCTCCTAACAAAGTTCAGTATTCGCTTAAAATGATATTAAGCCATTGTTTGCGACAAGTAAATCGGTTATAGAGAGACACACAGAGAGAGAATGATAGAGAGAGTTGGAAGCTGAGTTGGTTACTAACTCTCTTGCTCTCTGATTGTCTCGTTTTTCAGCTTATTGTTGATGGTGTATGTGTGTGTGTTTGCGTGTTTATCTCAGTTCTTCAAATATGAGGTCAAGTGTTTGAACTATGCGCCTTCTGCTTGTTGGATGCTCTAATCTATCTTTCTGTCTATCTATCTATCTACCTATGTGTATAAATATTTAAGTATCTTGTTATACTCCTCGTTAGCTGTCTTCAAATGAGCGTGACGCTCTCTCATAATGATTTTTTCATGCAATTATTAATTGGCTTTGTATCTACACATTTTCATTATGCATTTTCTATTTTAATAATTTGTTTTGCTTTGTTTTTTATTAATTCTACAATAGATTGCTTGATTTGATATGGACAACATTATATTGAATATATAAAAAAATCCATTCTTATCAAAAAGTATGGTGATACTTGTATTTGCATTTACACGGCACAAAGTTTCAATTGAATCTATAGTCGATTCTTCTTTCGTGTCGTTTGCTTGAGTTCACACAGAACGACAGTCGTCACGAATCAAATTTTTTCACATTCATTTTCATTTTTATTTTCATATGATGGAAGGTGTGAATTTTGTTTAGATTTAAAATGAGTTGGAAAAGTGCAAACAAGAAAATTTTAATCACATTTCTTTAAACTACTGTAATATTATAATACAATAATTTCTTAGTCGAAGGCCTAATTACTAATAATTAGTTATAATATTATTGTATTTTGTTTTATTTTTTCTATTTTGTTATTTATTTTTATTTATAATAATTAAAAGGCTCAAAAGTTTAAAACAATAAAAGCCCAAAAGGCCAAAAGCCCAAAAAACTCAAAGTCCAATAGGCTCGAAACTCTCTCCCTATCACGAAGCATAGGAGCCTTCCCAACAACGCCCACTAAGTGTGTTCTTGCGGAGGCTGGGTTGCGGAAATTGCAACCTATCAATCTCCCTGTTGGTACGATTGAAAACGAGGCACACTCAACTCACACACCAACATCTCCTCGAAGGCAAAGCCAACCTCCTCGTCCATTCTGTGGTGACTACTTGTCAATAAGACACCTGCTAGATGATTGAATAAATCACCACATCTCTAGAACACAACTCTTCGGAGACATTCTACTTTCCACATTAATTCAATTTCCCTCCCTCGATAAGATTAGCAAAATAGTATCCTCCATCAAATCCTGTAACCTTAGTAATTTAATCTAATCTTTTTTATTTCAGACAGACGAGTCGAAGGCCTTGTAGCTAGCACTCCTTAAAAAACTTAGATTATATATTATAAGTAACTAAATGCATATAATCTAATCCTGTAAATAAATAATAAATAATGCTTTAACCGTTACAAACAACCCTTTATTCAAAAAATGCCAATTTTCTATATTAAAGTAATTTTGAAAATAACTGAAATTTTTCAAAATTGCTTAAAAATTAAAAATTATGAACGTGCCCCGTTTCTCAATTTTAACAAAATGTTAAATGAAACATGACCGAAAATTCTAGCGACCCCCATAGGTGGTAATTCTACTTGCATTTCAATTTCCACACATAGGTAGCGTCCGTGGTAAGCTGGGACACAACCCTTTTGTATTGAGAGACACTAGGTGGCAAAAATTATTGAATTGCTCCAAGTTCCCCACTATTCGCTTGTAACATAGGACAAACTGAATTTTCGGTCATGTGTAATTTAATTTAATCATTTTGTTAAAATGGAGAAACGGGGCAAGTTCATAATTTTGGTCATGATTTGGTCATTTTCGCCCAGTATTCGCGCAAAATGGAGAAACGGGGTACGTGTTACAACAAATTTCATATTGTTGTTGCAAAATTTTTTCTTTAAAATTTTGCGATAAAAATTGTCACGAAATTATACGGCAGTATGACTGACAAACATGACCAAATTCGAAATATGTGCTCTAAGTTCCCCACAGTTCGCTTGAAACATAGGGCAATTTCGTAATTCATATCAATTTGAAAATTTCGAGATTTTTCCATTTTTTTATTTTTAATTTGAATTAAAATTAAAATTAATTAAAATTTTAAGTAAAATAGTTTTCAATATTTGGTACCAAAATCTTTTGATAAGATAAAAAATTTGTGTAAATTGAATTCAATTTGATATGAAAAGTTTTTCACTCACCTGTAATATTTCCAACAGATTTGATGCATGTCTTCTTTCGTTTGGCCACAGGTAAAGTATAAATTGCTGAAAATTTGGTGAAACGCTCAACAGGATCTATTTTAGACGAAGGTGGTGTTGTGACCGACATTAACACCTTTGTATTGGTATCTAACTCCTCAGGCCTAGAGAACTGTCGATATTTATGCGACTTTGTTTGGTTAGGCGACGATACAGCGGAACTTATAAAAAATTACAACATTTATTTATAGAAAGTCTATTAAATCATATCGCACATACCTAACTGCCTTTTGATATTGACAAAAGAAATCGGGACGCATTCGATGACGACATAGGAAATCTTCACATAACCGCAATACATCGGAACTATTCGCGGTTGATTCTCTTGTGGTATTGTGTTTCTGGTCTTGGTTTTCTTTGGAACTATAGGTTGCACTTCGCTCTTCGCCATAACTTTGTCCATCGGAATGTTGGCGATCATTATGAATTGTCGTAAAGTTGTCACCCAAAAAGTCGGGAATATTATTAAAAAAATACGCAGTACGTTCGTAACTACTTGTACTTAGGCTCGTATCAGTAGAACGTGATCTGTGGTGGAGCTGACGTTCCCGACCACGATTCGATGAACTTGAACTTTTTGAGCGTGTTTTGCTGTTATTTTTGTGATGAACATTACTGTTGGCTTAGATCTATGAATTATTTGGCGTTGTCTGGATCTAGTTTGGCCATAATCATCATAAGTCTGATCCGGCAGCAACATATCATTGTGCTTAATCCATTAACTTTTCATTTATGAAATGTTTGCATTTTTACTTTCAATCCACAATGAATTGTTAATTCAAATAGTCAATAAGTAAAATTCTAATTTAGTTGGACACCTAGAAATAGTAAAATTTTGTATAAAAGGTAAGTTTGATTCTCACAAGATCCGAAATATTAATTAATTTGCAAATTAAGTTTGCAAGCCAAAACTCACACAAATTTTTTGTTAACAAACTTTCAACTTTCAATTTGATCAGCTCCATAGACCCCAAAAAAAACAGTAACATTATTTGTATAGAACGAAATGTCCAACTAGTATATGGTAGCTGCTAGTCGGTCCCATCTGTTTATAATGCGCTTTCTTGTTTATTCTGTGAAAATCAATTTTCTTTATTAATTGGTTTTTAAAAGACCGCAACCGACTGACACCGACAACCTGAATACGAGTTCGGAGGCGTCTTCCAGCATAAACCTGTCGCTTTATTGGCGAAACCGATTACCATGACCATGACAAAGGTGACACTAATTCCTTTTACAACCAACACAGATCATAAATTGAGGCAAATGTAGCCTGATAACCGGCTTCATGAAGTTCGACACAATTCTACAATGCAATGATTGCCTTTAAGCTCGCCTTCATCTTCAACATGTCTGAGTGGTTTAGTGAAGTGTATCGGAGTCTATTCCAAAAGTGAAATCTAATCCACCAATGGATGTCACATACAAAGTCATCAAATTAGATGATTTGCCGATTTGAAGTGTGACACAAAATGCTTACTCTGTGTGTGTGTGTGTGTGTGTGGTCCAACTTCTTCGTGCAACCATTGGCAATTAACTCAAAACCCAACTGAATACGTGTGTGTTGTTGTAAGGCTAACTGAAGGTACTACGGAACCATTATCATCATCTCCTCATCTTCTTCTGTTAGTTTCCTGCTTAAATTTTTATACTCAGCTGGATACTTTTAGGTGCGTCTGCAATTGGCTTAGGTTTCTTATCTTAGCCATTCTTTGTGTTGTCATTGATTGTGAATGTGGATAGTTGCGATTACATAATGCGAAAATGTCGTTGACAAATGCAGCAATTGTGTACAACAAGAGATGTCCGATTGCGTTGAATTTATCAGTGTCATTTTGCATTTGAAAAAATACCAAAATGCACAAGTTACAATAATAAAACGGGGGGTTACTAAAGATTTATGGCCCGTAATTTTGGCAAAGCACTGTGAGAAATTGTTTAATAAATAATTTTTTAACAGGGAATAATTTTTAACAAAATAAAGAAAATGCCATTTTACAATCATTCAAGTTTTTCTAAGAATGAACTTTAATGAGAATTCACAAATACGAGATATTACAAGTTCATTATCTAAGGAAAATTCTCGTGGCTACCAAGCATTTTCCAATGACCCGAAATACAATGAGTTGACAACCTTCCAAAAATGAATATAAGTAAATTTCAGATAGTTATCTCAGAAACATAAAATTAGAGTGAATAAGTAAGAACTTACAGAAATATAAGGTCCGTTGAAATTAAATCATAATCTATTGGATGATATGTGACCAAGAGATAATGTAAGCCAGATAGATAAGAAAAGATTGTATACATTGTTTAAGAAAACTAAATTTTAATCAGTAGTAATTTGGAATCAAAGTCTGTAAACGGAACTATCCAATATTTGCAATTATTTTGGCAAATAGAGGGGAAATTAAATACATTAAGAAAATTGATTCTGTTGAAGAGTTCAACTCTAAAAATATTGACATCAAGTCAAGTCAAGTGAAATCTGATTCGACAATTGATTTATAAAAAATTGTTCTAATAAAAATCAAATCTTTAAAATCAACTATTTCATAGAGATTTATATTTTTTTAATAAAAAATATTTAAATTTCTTTTTTTGTTTGTTTTTGTATTTTTTTTTTTTTTTTTTATACACATTTCATTGCACAACATTAATCGTATGAGACCCCTTGGTGGATTGTCACCTTGACTTTGTAAGGGAATACAATAAGTGACAGCGTAAATTATCGATAGAGGCCCCCCATTCCGGGAATGTCGAAGCTAGGGGCAGTCCAATCAAGTGATGAACTCGCCCCTATGGCGACTTACCTGCCTATCCTATCCTATCCTTATTGTGTGTTATTAAATTTCTCTCAGTAAGAGCAAATTCCATTTACATTACATTAAAATAAAATGAAACTACAATAATAAACGTCTTAACATTATCAAGTAGCGACATCGCATAAAATAAAATAAATCTCATAAATATGCAGTTTGCTTAGTAGGAATTGTTGTGTTGAGCGAGCGCCTGCTTTAGTTGCAGCTACCGAGGAAATGTATCTCAATTCGTCTGTCTATCAGTCTTAGATGACTAAGTGAGCCTAATACAAATGACGTTTGTTGCTGCCTTCACGAAACCAACTAAGCCAACTAAACAAAAGTTATTTATGCTAACCACAATTGTTAACCACTACGAGAACCCAACTAAGAAAACATCTCAGCTCAGTTCAACTTGGCTTATAGAATAAACTTAACATAACATACTTGCTTGGCTGTGGTGGGTCGAGTTAGAAATCGAGCTAAAAGAATTTGTTTTTGCATTGAAATTTATGAGACAAAGAAACCCTTTAACAGTTGCCAAGACATTTGAGTGTACGACAAGGTAAGGTAAGGTAAGGTATGGTTAGAAAAGATATAACTATACCATGCGAGTAACTTTTGTTAATTTGCATTTTGGTCAATTGGGCGTCTGCAACTGAAGTAGTTGCAACAAATCAGAAATTCTATTATTTGTCTGAGGAATCTCAGAGTTTGAGCGATGGATGACCCATCTGTTGTTTTCTAATTAATGATCAACGACAACCAAAAGAATCATGCAGAGTTGTGCATTTTTCAAGTTTTTATCATTCTTGATGAAATTTCCAATATTTTCCAAAGAAAAACCAATTGTTGATTACAAGAAATTACCTTCAATATACTCGTACATACATAAGTATACTATAAGTACATATATGTATGTAAGCAGTCGATGGTTGGGATCGTGATACGAAGACAGAAACAGACCTCAACGATAAATCGTTGCACCTTTGACTTTGCGTATCTCAAAATTACATGATTTAACTTAATTTAATAAAAGCCAAAGGCGTTACACTGAAAACCACCACAATCACCAAAATCCAAGCTTAAATCACGGACGGAATGGACAGCGACAGCGACAACGGCAGACAAATCAAAGTCATAGCCACTGGGCCATGGAAATCAACGATCAAGCAACCTTCAAAGCGAACTTCGTGATCTTCGAGAAGTTGGAATAGAGCGGCAATCGGTGGAGAAACAAAAAAAAAAGAAAACTATAGGTTCCGGTACACATGCTCAATGTTTAATGCTAACTCCACCCAATACTTATGGCCAATATTATGTCTTGTCCGCCTTCACCTTGGTTTCTATTTATCCATCTCATTGTTTGGTTTGGTTTGGTTTGGTTCTTTTTGTGATTTACCGCATACAATATGCCTTAGTTCTCTCTGTTGTCTGCTTGGAACGTGTTCTAAATTATTATAAGCAATAATCCAATGATCCAATGTGCGCCTATCTATTCTATTTTTTCACAAGGGCTTAGAAGGAGGACAACAAATGTGCGCGCATCCAACACAACAAATGAATGGGATCGATTACCTTGATCTCTTGTCCGTCCGTTTATCAACGTGGTGGGCTTTCGTAGAGTCCTACATGCAGCCAGGCGACAGACAACCAGACAAACATTAAGAAACTCAAATAATGTACGCAACAGCAAGTTCAATTTCCAATGCATAGTGTGGGTTCGTTTAAGTTTTATCTCTCCTGTTTCTTCTCTTCTCTTTTCTTTATTTTTTTTCTTATTTTTCGAAATTCATAAAACATTCGCGTGAAAATGCGATACACTGTTAAAAATCATAAAGTGTTTGTTTTTTTCAAAAGTTTTATTATAGTAAAACTCTATTTCAAAAAACTGTGTATCAGCACACCCTTTAAAGCTTAGCTCAGATTATCAAAACAGATCCCCATTCAAAAATCAATTTAAAGTTTAGTTTTTCTATAAATTGGAACAGATAATTTACTTCATATACAAAAAGAAGAATTGCATCTGAAAGATATGTAAACTTTGGTACACTGAGGCGTATGTTTTGTCTTGTCTCATCTTACCTTCATCCAAAAAGTATTCAAAGTGTATTTAAGCTTTAACGAAGATCAAGAGATTTTGATTAATAGGTGGTTGGTTACTCGTTCATTGCCTTGGGTTAGACATTGAAGAATATTTTCGCGAATCAACTCGACAGACGAAACAACACAACAACAAAACAAAAAATATACATGAGGAATAACTTGCAAGCCACACAATTGTTTAGATTTGCAAAAGAAAAGAAGAAAAGACACAAAACAAAACAAAACAGAACTCTTAACATGCTACTTATATTGGTCGAAATGGTCTATGGTCTATGGTCTATGGTCTATGAATTCAATGTAATGATTCGATGCTCAAGGCATTGAATATCTCTATGTGATTCAGATTCAAAAGGAAAATGAAAACAAAACAACAACAAATTTGAAATTAAGTTTGGCAACACATTTGTTATTTATATGTAAAACTCAATAGAGGTATATCTATCTACCAGAATAATTTGCTTATGTTCTAGGGTTTGTCAATTCATAATTTCAGATTGCAATGCAAAAGATATTTATCTTGTAATTAGAACCAAAAAGTATTGTAGTTAAGCTATTGTCTATTATATTATAACGAATTTCAATTCAGATTGTAGACATGTCAAGGTTTGCACGGATAACCCAATCGATATTCTTTAAAAAGCAAAGATTGGAGATATTTGAAGATTAGAATGAGAAGATTAGAACGTCCCACTCAGAGGTAATCAAGTAAAGTAAATTTGCGACCAATATCATTGATATTAATAAATTCCATAGGTTGTTAATCTCAAGTAGAAAAGTTAGAAAATAGAATCCGATTTTCGTAAGTCTTAATAAAGTAAAGTCTGCTTTCGTTTAAATATCCGTTAAAGTCAGTTGAAAATATTTTAATATTTATTTACCACTTGGATGTGAGTCACCTAAATCCAATTTTCATTAAGTCATATCTAGTTCTGAGAGACATTACAAAAACACCAAGCAAAACTTGAAACCATTCTGGCGAAAACCATTTGTCTGAAGCATCGAGCATCAGGAAGCCATTCCACAAACCATTAGTGTGATCTGCTCGATTTAAGCAAACATTGAAAGGAAACGTTCAACATTTAGCTTTCAAGACCCGAAGCACCGATCGATATAAATAAGTATGTATGAGTGAATTAAAAGATTAACCGATTAATAATAAATATTGTGTTATAATATCCAAGAAGGACCCTTCCAAATTTCTTTTTAAGATCTATTAAGATTCCACACAGATTTTCAGAATTCCTTAACTATATTGAATTAAACTTAATTAAGTTTAAAATAGACAATTTTCTAACCGGAAACAGTTTTCAACACACTCTGACTCTCTGGTATGTAAATTAGTTTTAAATACAATACAACTGTCATTGTCATTGTCTGCCTCAAACCCAACAAAAACCTCGCCATAAACATCCCAATCAAATTCACACATCCGTTGAAGGCGTTAATTTATGTGAGAATTTTTTTTTTTTTTTATATTGCATTTTTACGTATGCAATATAAATAAGTATGTATGTATGTGTAGAAAAAGGTCTTAAAGAAACAAGTTGGAAAAATCTTTATATAGACTACCATACGAGTATTTTCTATTATTTTTTTTTTTTGTAACAGGTTCCGCTTTAAGTTGCTCAGCGTGTGAAAACCTTTAATCGCATTTTAATTGTATTCCTTAAAAAGTGACAAACGTCAAACGCAAAAGGATTTCTAAAGATTCATTTATGATGATCAATCGTTGATTCTTTGGATCTATTATAGCAAAAAATCATCATCATCATCATCATCATCATCATCATCATCATCAACGATTATATAGTGATCCATATACTATATATTGTACTATTCTTTACTTCCCTCATCACCCATCTAACTGTCTGCCTGTCAAGTTTATCTTTCTAGTTTAGTATCTTTTGTTGCGTTTAATTTCTTGTCGCGTGCAACTTATCTAATAAACATCAATCAAATGCCAACACGTGCACTCAACAAATAAAATGGGAAATGGGAATATTTCAACACAAAAAAAAAGCATAAAGAAAATTTAATAAAATCAACGAGAAAAACTTGTTTAACCGTTTAGAATTTCAATTGACTGAAAATGGCATTAAACAATTAGGTTGGTTTTTTATAATCATGTTTTATATCTCATGATAAAGACCATCAATGATGTTAATACTAATAATAATAATAACAATAATGATGCCGATCATTATCATTGCTTTATTGATTGAGAAGCGCTTAATATACAAAAAGGAAACCAATGAATTTTGTTCTCACAGAATCTTAAATAATTTTGATCATAGAATTTTAGATGTAGGTCAAAAGATACACGTACTTTACAAGATAATTTTATTGAATAATTTTATGGATTTCATGGAAAAATGTCTCCTGCAAAGTGAACAGAAAAACTGTCGTTAAGGTTAAGCCGGGATTATGATGATACAAGTGAGTTTCAAATTGTTTAAGTAAATTTTTTAAATATTTTCACCGTTGAACAGATATTATGAAAAACCATTGGTTTTCCCATTGACTGTTAAGGAAATAGAAGATTAACATAAATGATTTTATTCCATAAGAAAGCGTTGATGCGTTGGTGTCACTTATGGCAAAGTTGCAAAATCAATTAACAGTTAAGAAATTATGGAACCATCTATTAGCACTTTATTCAATATTGATGCTCTCCTACCTTTATTATTATTATTTTCACCTTTTTTTGTTGTTATTTTCTTGTATCTTTAAGGTTAAGTTAATGAGCATATTTAAGCATGCGTGACGACATGATGCAAGAACAACAACTACAATACAAGTACATACTATAATATTTATAATAAAAATACACTGTGTTTATAATGTAAGAAGATGTTTCCCACTCAGCATGCCACAATTTCTGGGTTCTCAATTCTGAGTTAAGCAACACACAGGAGAAATACCAAACTTACAAAAAAAAAAAAAGAAAAAGAAAGAGGACTCCACTTACGTCGTGACACAGAAAAACGCCAACGATTATTTAGCATTCAACCAGTTTACAAAACAAAAAAAACAAAAAAGATGCTTGCAACACCAACAACAAACATAACAGAACAGAACAGTTCTCTTAATGTTGTTGTTGTTGTTGGTGTTGTTAAATTCAACAGATAAAATATTTAGTAAGCCATTTGATGTAGAGACAACAGCACGAGTTCGCATTTCAGATAAGAAGATACATTTGTATCTCTACAGAAGCATTAACAGCAAACTTAATGAAAGTGTTTAACCATATTTGTAAATTTTGATTATTTCAACTAACTACAGAATTAATTTAACTTAGAACTAAAAATTCTATTTGGATTTACATGAGAAATGGCATCTTTAATTTTTCATACTCCCACGCGACCTCAAAGTCGACAATGTGTGACATTTGGAAAAGAAATCTTATGTAGAATGTGATTTTACGACGGCAGGTTAGAAAAGTCAGTGACCGCGTATTTACTCTTTTGTCAACTATCATCTATTATTGGACTACTGTCAAATTTTTGTGCAAGCTGCGTCATTTAGTTTGATATTCAGACAATTTCATGAACTTCGACGAAAATTGAAGAAAATAAATTTCATGTGCTCATCAAGCATTAAGTTTTGCGGAAAAAAACCATCACCAAAACCAAGGAAAGGCTTGATGAATATATATGTATGTACTTAATATGGGGACTCTGCACTTTTAATGGCCGTGATCCTACCAGCACAAGTGACGCCATACGTTCAGTTCGCCGAAGGAGGTGGTCTCTCCAGAAATCGTCATTTCAATCCATGACGATCGTAAATTACAAGGTTGGGAAGTGGCTGAGATTGTAGGCACCTCAATTGGACGAAATATTGATCCATCACAATACACCAAACACCAAGACTTCTCCGGGTGAACATGCACCAACTATGGCGCGTGTTTTTCTGGGATGCACGCGGTGTCAAATTCATCGAAGGCCTTAAAAAAGGTAAAACCATCTGAATTTGGTGCAGAAGAAAGTGTTTTTCACCATGACAACACAAGTGTGTAGTCAGCATGGAAAAAATCCATAAATTAACGAACTACGAACTGCTAACCACACCCAGAATCCCAGAATGAAGTGGTGATTACTGAAGCAGACCTTGAGGAAGACTATTTTTTACGAAAACAATGTCTTATATTCAAAAAGTCATTGACTTATCTAACAACCCCCGCGTGGTAATAAAATTTTTAACATATTTAAAATTTGTTTAAAGCAATCAAAGAAAGTATGTATAAATATTGTAAAAACCTAGTACCTATCATATTTGGACATGTTTTAGATTGAACTGGGTCAGGAGGACAAAATGTCTGACCGACAACGGAATAAGATGATCCTTGGGGAGTTCAGTCACCCGAAATGTAGAAAATGGCATTTGTACCATGGCTAAAAATGGCTTTAAACTCTTCCAAAATCTTTACAAAAACACCTGTCTTTAAATCCAGAGAAGGCAATACTAAATACTAAACATGATTTCATAAAAATGGTTCTATCATGCAGTCACATATTTTTTTTTTATTTTTTTACATTTCAACACAAAATTTACTGATTCAGTTAATTTTTTGAAAAGTATTTTCTTTTAAGTTTAATTTAATTTAAATAAAGTTGATACCTTATATAAATGTTTTGCATAAAATAATCAATTCAAATTTGTATAAATAAATTTTCATCAAAAGTTTTATCTACTAATGTATAGATTAGTTTAAAAATAATTATTTTCTTTGTCTTCTCTTGTATTTGGTTATTTATTATTTATTAAATTTTTGTGTGTTGTTGTGGCGTGACAATGTTGTGGTAGTTCATCACCCTCACTTCCTTTTCTTTTTTTCGTGATGAAAATGCTAAGTAAAACTTCTTCACATGTGCAAATTTACTGGACAATGCATCCAGCAATTGGTAAAATTGCATGTTGGAATTTATTCGAATGCTTCGATCATCATGATGCAGCTTCACCAGACCAGACCAGACCAGACAAAACCAACCAAACTCTAACAAAGCATCATTTGATCCCTTGTGCTTCTTGTCCACATTGTCTTTGAGTCATTTGTTGCTTGTCATCGTCAATGTTGTTATCTTCCCGTAATATTCGTAAGAGGAAGCTCTCTACAACGAGTAACATAAAACTAGCAGACAAAAGATTTATATTTATTTTATTTTATTTTGTAAGAAAAAGGTCCTCGAAAGTTCTTCAGGCAGCGCAATTTAATCAATTATGGAAATTTACAAAACAAACTGTGATTATGTGCGTTGCATTTTTCATTTATTTATTTTTTTGTGTCTTTCTTATTTTATACAAATTTTTTACTTATTTTAAGTTTAAATAAAGGCAGAGAGGATGAAGAAGAGACAATAATTGAATAAAGAAAACCTTTGACTTTGAGGTGTCGTCGGCATCATTAAATCATTTTTACTGTGAGAATGATGTATGCAAAGTATCTCGAGACCAGTGATCCTCAAACCATGTGCTATGGCACCGATGTACACAGAACTGCAAAGCTTAATCTTAGATAGTAGTCTGTGCTTCCATTTTTTTCAAGACCCCATTTCAACGGGCAGGGAATGATGAACCCATATTGATCAACAATTTCCATTTTCTTAACAAAAATATTTCTTGAAACCACAGAAGAACTTTAAGCATTTTTAAAAAAGAATGTAACTCCTCTTCAATTGGCGGGAAGAACAAAGCTTTTCCATTTTGAATTCTTTATACTTTTTATTTATTTAAAGAATCCTGTAGAAAAACATAAGGTAAAACAAGTTTGAAGGTCAAGTTTGAAATGAATATAAATTAAAAAAAAAAAAAAAGGATTCTCAATCCAAATTACATATTAAGTACTTAGCTCTGTACAGAATGTAATGTGGGTCCCTAGGCAAATTTTTAAATTATTATGAATGTGTCTTAATGCAAAATGGTTGAGTATCACTTCTCTGGGTTTTAGGAAGGCTTTCCCTACCTTTTACTTGGCTTACATCTGTTTTACATTCTTCATTGATTTCTTTTGTTTTCCTATTGCTCAAACCAAACTTCCATTTTCAGATAGTCAATACGTAAGTAAAGATGAAATTATATTATATTTATTGCAGTACTGACAAGTAAAATGTACAGCATTTAGCATAACTTAAACACCCACCCATTGAATGTCTGAATGATAGAGTCTTACTTCCACCCACTTTGACATAAATTCCCAAAGCACTCATTATACAATACAATATACAAGATATGGTACGTACAACACAAAGAGACGCCTAACAACTAATTAACACTTCCACCGTCTTTCAGCAACATGGGCCCTAGTATGCCCGCTCACCCGCTTTTTGGCCTTCCGGCTACCGGTCTGGCTTACTGACTGAATTAATGAACGAATTAAAGTTCGCGTGACGACATGAAGCCGTCGATTGAGCGTAGAACGAGCGATGCAAGTCAAACTTGGACTGTGACTCTCGGCATGGAGTCTTAGCCTTAAGTTAAGATCAGCGAAGCCATGCCAAGTTGGCAGGCGAACAAATATCGTGTTGAAGGTAAAGATAATGGAGAAAAGGCCAACAAATTCTTCATCCAAACTAAAGCAGTAACAGCAAACAAATAAATAAATAAACAAACAACATTCATACTGCAAATAATCATCATCATCGTCATCATTGTCTCGTGTGTGACTGTGAGAGGAGGAACAGGTTCCCTCTAGTATATATCAAAAAAATTGGCATAAATGTTTATGATACAGTAAACGGATGACAATCATGATGGTGGTGACGAAGATGGCGCTGCTGCTAATGATGAAGATGATCAACGACGGCAACAGCCAATGCTGCAGCTGAGTAAATTAGATTTGTTTGGGGACAAGCAAGTAAGACGAAAGATATCCGGAACACACGGAAACAGATCCAAAAGAAAGCAAGAAAGTGAATCTTTAAGTAAGCGGATGTCTACAGATGACTTACAAGATATTTCATTATTACCTGTTTATTATAGCTTTTTTATCTCATAATTTTAAATTTGCGAAAAATGTCAAGTGGAAAAGGGTTGGTACAAGCTCTCTCCTCCTTCATTCTCTCTACCAATTGCAATGACACAAAGATATTCAAGTTAAGCCAATGTTTATGGAAGTTTTGAAAAACAATGAATGGCGAGAAACAATAAACGTGTGATGACATTCAGCTAAACATGAGTGGGGAGTGGGGAGGTAATGCCAACAGAGGAAAAACGTTGGCATCAGACAGAGTTAAAGACACTTTGACAGTTGTAAAGTGTCATTTGTTGTCAAGTTTGACGTTGATGGATTCTTCTACATGTTCAAGACGTTCAATTGTTAGTCTGTCCAGATATTTGTTAATCGATAATGATAAATAAATGTTAAATTGAATTTTATGTTAATGAAGGGAAAAGCAAAAAAGGTATCACAGGAATATCAGGGACTATTGGAATATCATAAAATCTTAAAATTGAATATATTTCTGGCTTACATTAATTAAATCCCTACAAAAATTTACATATGGAACAAAATTCAAGTTTAATACAAACAAAGTTTTATATGATATCAGAATAGATGCCGATTTGTTCAAATCATAAATGAACATTGTTCATTACTTGATTCAAAAGTAGATTTGACACACTTCTTGATATTAAATTTATAATTTAGCAAGATTAGTGGTGAAAACATGGTGAAATTTAATTCAAACTAAACATTTCACTTTACTAGTAGATTTTTGTACAATACTTTTCTATATACAAGCAATTTAAATTGGATCACTAAGTTTTAGGGGCCAATAAGTTGCGACTTACATGATGATGAATGACACTAGCTGTAAATTTAACTTAGTTATTTTACTATACCATATATAATTTCAATGGATATTTAAATTTTGAGTGCAGGGGAACTTAATTATGTATAGTTTTTGATTATGATGAGGTTAGCAATAACTCGAATGGGTTCACGTAATCATATTGCCGGTGTGTCTCCATATTATTTTCCGAATTCAGTTGTGTTGTCGCATTGCACTTGTAACAGAATGTTATCCCATATGTTTCAATGAGTATCTATCACTCTGCGTGATCATCATGAGGAATGAAATCAGTGTTCTTCTTCTTTGTGCATCTTGGATTTAATTTTTATACAGTTTCTTTCTTTTACACCGGATTGAATATTTGTGGGAATGGGCAGGATTCGACTGATATAACACATAAGCATCTTGTGAAGAAGAGCTCTAAAAGCAAAATACTAATCACTAAGTAAGTTTTAAAATAGATAGATTAGAGGCTATTAGAAGGAAGATATATCCACCAAATACCCTCACAAGTTACATTTAGATCATTAAAATGATTAGCATTTCTTATCTAAATCATCTAAAATCTAAAATCATACTACTGAAAAATTGGATCAATCGAATTACTATGAGCCTGAACCCCTAAAATTAATGAAACCAAAGAGAAAGAGATATGTGTAGTAAATATATAATGAGTGTGTACATGAAACTTTTAAAAAGATCTTTCAAATTCTCTTTTCTTTAAAATGTAGTACCTACAACCAATATTAGTTCAACGTCTGGTTAAGTTAAGTTGTTGTTCGTGTTGCTTATCTGTAGCTACTGGAGATACACGCAACAAGTTAAAAATGACGGATGCGAAGAATTGCCATCTTCGACGACAACTACTTGTATACCAATGACAAAATATCCCCTTGAAACTGTTTGAATCAATTTGTTTTTTGTGCAATTTTAAACCAACAAAAAATGTAAATAAAAATAAAAAACAATAAATAAATAAAATAAACTTGAATACCAAAACAACTACGATGGACTTGGCGAACACTGAGCTTGGACCTGGGCTGGGACTACTACGTAATGCCTTAGTTGCGTCCACCACTTTGTGTGTACGACGCAGGCGCCTCAGGAGTTACAGGTAGCCTTTGACAGAGTGGACCAATGGAAGTGACTCTTTCTTTTTTTTCATTGTTTTTTTTTTCGTCTACATTTGTTCATTTATCATTTTTTGTTTTGTTGGTATCTTTTTCTCTTAAATTTATTTGTTAATTTTATTTTCTTTATATGTTTTCTTCTTCCTTTAACTTGTGTCCAAATTAAGCAAAAACGACCGACCTTTTCCATCCTTTTGCGGTATGCAACGTGAACTTTGTCGCAATTTTGTTAAGCGAAAAGTAGCAGCACAACATTTGTGCACGTAACATTAAAACATGAAAATGTGTTCTTTCCTTTTATACACTCTACTACACTCGTACAATATACTAACTATTCTATACTACACTATACAATACAATTCAATACAATACAATGACTATCTTCTAGATACTTTAATGCAGTTTGTCTGACTGTCTGTTTTAAAGTGAATATCTTCTTCATTGAATGTTTCTCTCATGGTTAAGAAAGTACGAGTACATAAATATATCTCTGTAAATTTCTTACCCAGAAATCTTGTTAATCCAAGCTTAGTAGCTTTTGTCAAATTGCTCGTGACTCTATGTGATTCTGATTCCTTTGGTAAATGCAATAAATCTTTCTACTTCGACTTCATACTGCACCTTCTCCTCCTGCTTCTTATACTTCGTATTCTTTATTATGTATTATTTTTAAAGATTTATTTCAAATGTATTATGATAGCTTGATCACATAAATAATCCTTGGCAAAAAACATAAATAAATAAAAAAAACAAATTTCTTTTGTTAATCAAAAGACGCCACAGGTCATAGGACCAGACATCAAATAACCTTGGTAAGTTCTTGTGATTTATTGTGTTGAGTAAATTATTCACTGGGACTCGTTCTAAAGAAGCAACATACTAAGTATACAGGCAAGCCCACAAAACACAAAGATAACAAAACTTTTCAGTGAAACTTTATTTCAATTTCATTATTATTGTATTATCATTTCACAATAGTCACTATTTTCACATGTTTTTAGAAAATTAAGTACTATACGATTTCTCAATAAAGATTCAAGAGCGAATTGGAAAATTTGAAATAGTTATTAGTTTCACGTCCGATTCGCACGTTCGCAAAAACCAATCTGATTCACAAATTGTCGGCTAAAGCAGATTATAGTTGGTTGTAACAAACACTATAGATATTCATAGTCTTTGGTTGTATCTATACGATGAAGTTGGACTTGCAACATGTGCTTGCAACATGTTGTCGCATTCGATGTTGCCTCGAAAATGCAAACTTAAATTATTAATATTATTTTCTTAACACAATATAGAGAATCTTTAAATTAGCTGTACAAGGATCCTTCAAGTAGTAACATGTAGTAGTAGTAGTAGTAGTAGTAGTAGTAGACTATAAAGTATCCAAAAAGTGAACATTTCTATTTCATATAGTATTTCTTAATAAATTTTATAAGTTTCTTAATGGGTTCGCCTCCATTCTGTTCTATTATATGTATAATCAAATTTTATGTTAATTATTTTAATGAAAATGATGCCCTCAAATGTCACGTTAATCCATTTGTAAACCGGAAATTTGCCTATTAAAAACATTTAAGTCAACTTTAATGCGACCGTTAATAATCGCTACAAAACCGTTTTAGTTGCACTTGTCGGAGTCTTTCATGCTGATAAAAACCACAAAATCAAACGAATCGCTGAGTAAACCAATGCCAAAACAAAAAATCGTATGTATACACAGCTAAGATTTATGCCACACATTGCATCTGCAATACTTGCGACTGACCGCCAACATGCCCCCTTTTGTTTGGCGACGCCAACAAAGTTAACACGACAAGCGTGGAGTGCAGTTGCTACTCGAAATAGTAGATGCTCGCTATAAAATGTTGAATGAACGGTTCAGTGAGATATGAAGAAGATGAACAAGAAATTTACTATACTCGCATATGCATCTGTTGTCTGGACAGATCAAGGTGTGGCAGCAGACACAGGACACAAGGACAGATTTGACAGTCTCAATTTATCTCTCTTTCACAAGCAATGGTGGTGTTATCTAAACAACTTTTTCTACTTTCATTTAATGGGTATCCACCATTTGAAGCACATTCCGCTTACGTAATATGGCAGCCATAACTGGATGGACATGATGCGTGCGACAAATATCCACCATCTATGTCTGCCGTTTTTCAAAAACTTAACATTTGATTAGAAAACATACTTATTTACATACTTATGTACATAGAATTCATGTGTTATTGGGTTTTAATATTGCTAATCCAATTACCACAAGTAAAACTAACAGATCTTTCCTTAAATACTTCGAATCTTTATTTACAATCCATGAACATTGGCTCTTTTGTAATTATTTTAATAATAAATTTTCTATTTTAATCTTAATTTGTAATTATAAATTAAAGACGACTAAAACTAGAAGATGCTTAAAACTTGAGAATAACTTTAGCCTTAACCTAAACTAGAATTCCTTAAACATTTTCGATAATGGAGCAATTCAATATTCAAACGCGGAACAGTACATTTTATTTCACATATAATATTTAAATTTTTCAATATGAGCTCCGCGTGTGACACAGTTTAAGAAACTCTGACCTAAAGAAATAAATGGTTTTTAATGTTTCACAATTTTTAAAAGTTTCTTTATCCGATCCAAAATACGTTTCATATGCCATTTCGCTCTTCGGGATGGGTTTCACTGTAGAAACCCAAATTCATTGTTGGTACCATTTGACTGTAGAACGACATATCTGCGGCAGATGGCCGATGTATTTGCAGTGGCGGTGGCGGTGGCGGCGGTAATGCCAATGGCATCTGTACATCATGTGATATTTCTGGTGTCTGAACTGCAGCAGAAGCAGTGGCGTTTAGTGCTGCCTGCGTATTCATGGCCACATGTTGTTGCAATTCGTGCATTTTTAAATGATGTTCGAGTTCGTCTTGGCGCACAAATGTTATCCGACAAATATCGCAAGGATAATGCGGCGCGTGCTGTTCCAACTCATGGCGAGCTAGTTTCTCGGGTCGACTAAAGCCTATTCCGCACAGTTTGCATGTAAAGAGAGTGTCCAAATGTAGAGCTTTATGTCGTTGCAGGTCGCGTTCTCGTTGGAAAGATTTATCGCAAATTTCACAATTGAAATTTCGTGAATGAGCTGATTTAGGCATAGGCAATACCGAGGCTACAGGTGGTATCGTGGGTGGCGGAGGCCCAGTAGAAACTGTTGGACTTTGTTTCGATGGCAATTGTTGCTGCAGTTGGGCTGCCAATATACTGTGCGGATAGAGTGGTGGTCCATCGTTTTCAGGTTCGGCGTACGCATTTGCCGTGGGTGCCATCACCATCACGTTATCCATTAATATATTATTGACCGGTATCGGCGGCAATCCTCCAATGTTAGCCATGCGTGCCTGTTGCTGCAAGAGTTCTGCATCGCGTCGTACATGAACCTGCTCATGCAATAGAAGCTTATCCCTGCGTGTAAAAGATGATGGGCAACGTCCACACTGATGAGGTTTCACTTCAGTATGCGATCGTGTGTGCCGCATTAGGTCTACAGCCGTTTGAAAGGAACGCGGGCACACCTGGCACACGAACGGTTTTACGCCGGAGTGAATACGCATGTGCTTGGTGAGATTTGTATTGCGCGAGAAGGATTTCGAACAAACCATACAGGTGAACGGTCGAACTCCGGTATGGACGATTGTATGTTTCTTCAAATCGGACCGTCGACAGAAACCCTTATTGCAAGCGGCGCACACATAAGGACGTTCCGGATCATGTGACTCCTTTATATGGCCGATTAACATTTGTCGTGTCAATAAGTGCACCTGACAGAAGCTACAGCTGTATGGTAACGTAGGATCATGCCGCTGTAGCTCATGATCATGACACTCCATTTGCGTGGTAAACGCTAAATCACAAAACTGACACAAAAATGTATTCTTCGGATTTGCGTCCAAATTGGTGTTCATGGCAAGCGCATCAGGTACACCGGCTACCACAGCTGCAGCAGCATTATGAGAGGCTTGCAAAAATTCTGGTATTGTCGGTTCAAGAGTTGGTTCCAATATATCTGTATCTGCATTCGCCTCCTGCGTCATTTCGTTAACCAATGGTTCTGGATTATTAGATTGTTTGTTTTCTAGACCATCTATCTCCAAATCATCTTCCCTGTCTTCGATCTCATTTTGAGCCTCTTCTTCCTCTGACTCTGATTCTGAGAATTCATCGTCCGAACTAAGCAAATCTTCTTCGGGATTTACTTCGATTATTTCACAATCGGTTTCTGGTTCAAATGTGCCAGGATTGCCATTCAGTCCCGGCCTAAATTGTGTATTCGACATTTTGACTGTATATAAACGGAATTGCAGCTCTGCTTCAGCTTTTCGCAGAAACTGACGAAATTCTCGAAAAACCTTAACCATCGCGAGACAATCGCTACACATAAGTCGTGGCAGCAACTCATGTTGCTCATACTGTAAAGCAATAAAAATTGATTAAAATAAGAAATTTTTTAAAAAATTGGCTTTTCAAAAAGTTATTGCGGTTAACTACAGATGGCGTTGTTGGCAGTTTTGGGATATCCAATGTCATCAAGTGAATGGCAAATTTTTGCGGGTTTTTTTTTTTTTTTTTTTGCTGTCCGTTTAAGTAACTTGAAAAAAAACTGTTGTGTTTTACTCGATCAAAAAGAATTTTGTGCAGTTTGTGGCACAAATACCTCACAAAAAAAATCTAGATGAATCTGGCAGGCGATAAAATACATAACAATTGAACTGTTTAAAAGGCGTTTACTACCCGAAAACATTTTTTTTTTCGAAAACATTCATTCATCCAAACAACTCAGCAAATCCAAATCCATTGAAGCGTATGATCACAAACGAAACGAAATCGAATGTTTATCTCAACCAAAAGAGAAACTACAATAGGCAAAATGAAGCAAATAAAAAGTAATCCCAGGCGGACATCGTTCAAAACATTATATCAATCTGCTTGATTCATTTTTGCACAGAAACGTTCTTATGATAATTCACCAGATCGTTAAGGGAGCGCATACAAATTTAATGGTAAAAATTATGTTGTCACATCCACCATAACAATAAAACCTTGCGCCATCAAACTTTAATTAAGTTCGTTCCTTGCAAAACACTTTGAATGGTAGAATGTTTATCAACAAAGAACTCATAAAACAGCACCTTTGTATGCTGAAGGGGAGTTTCCTGATTGGAGCATTATTAATTTGTCCGAGAGATAGCAAATTGTCATAGAACAAACTACTAGCCAATACATAATTGATTAATGTTCATTACGCATATTAACGCAACTAAGAAACCATTGACCATTGACTTTTTGAAGAATCCAATACTATAAAATACAATAATAACCTCTATTTGAAATAAATCCTTTAATAACGCAGCGTATGAAAGTTCTCGATATGAAGTGTCTTTATCATCAACCTCCATTATTACATCTTCCTCGGTGTCTGACGCCTGTGGCGACGGTGACGCCAGCGTTTTCGTAGTATATATGTCGCTGTCATTGATCTCAGCACGTCTATGGCAGAGACGGCAAGTCGTTACACATCCACCATCCTCAATTGTATCTAGATTTAAGCTTCCTTCTGATATTTCCGACGATAATGAATCATTTTGTAACTCCACCATATCGGACATGAGGTATAGTCAGCAAGACTCTGTCGTTTTTAAATATTAAAGCAACGTTTTCCACTTCTCTTAAAATGTGCGCGACTTTGGCAAAGCGACGCAACAATGGTGGCAGATGCGGCAGCGTCGGTTTACTTCTCGTACTGTCGTACACGTTTCTCTTATCATTTGATAATCGTATAACCATTTGCACAAAAAATATATGTATAAAATAACTGCATTATTCGTACATATATGTAATTAACTACTTAAAACATTTTACATATTATATGCCCGAATACCACGCACTAACCGGGAATATCATCGGGTTGTTATTTCGCAATAATTGCGAGAGATGGTAAAATTGTCATTGGCTAGCTGCCAGTATTGGCAAATGTTTGCTGCTGCGTCATTGCCATCACCATTTAGTGTTGAAGAGCTTCCGGTGTAGAATTTCAAAATTCAATTCTGTTAAACTAAAATTGAATTTTATTTATAAAAATTGTGAAAATAATTACTTTATTTATCACAATTTAGTTTATCGATAAGTATTTAGTTTTGTTGTTGGTTCTGTATGCTTTTGTCTCAGACTGAGTTACATGTCTGACTCGATCCTCTTAAGGAGGTTAAGGTTTTGGGCTTTGGACTAGTTGGGCTTTGGGCTTTTTGATCTTTTAAATTTTTGAGCCTGTTGAGCCTATACAGCAGCGCGTCCAATATTTGTTCTTGTTTTCTTTCGAGTATTTCGCTGGTGGCGGATGGTGTTTTTTGTTGATGGCGTGTTGGGTTATTTGCATAATATGCAAGTGAATTGAATTGAGTTTGTATTTTTTTTTTTTTTTGCTTTTATATTTGCTACGATTTGTAGTTCTTGATTGATATAAATTATAGTAAATTGTCAATGAGTACGATACGATAGATTTATATTAATTCATTCTTGTAATTCATCATCGTACTGGGGAAACTGAGTATCTTTTGAAATAAACTTCATTAGTTTTGGACAACAAATTAAATTTTTGAAATCAACTCTATAGGAGATATGGATAATGAAAATTACATCGAACACCACAAAAGCGTTGATTTTATGCTCAGTCTTCATGGAGGTACAATTCTGTGCGTGATTATCAACATGATACTCATTTTGCTGCTATCCGAATGCTCAACGATATACTTTGGTAGTTTTTGGCTTATTGTGTGGCTCGTGTTTTTTCTACTTTTCGTTGCAAGTTCTAGTTTACGTTCACTGTATCCGGGCAATTGGATTATGGCGCTGATAATCAATAAAGCGGTGGCTGTGCTGTTGGTTTACTGTTGGTGTCAGATGTCGAAGAACGTTTCATTCTCCTGACAGGAGCTTTTTCCTTTGGAGCATGTGCCGTTATGGTTGCAATAGGTGCATATGTGCCATTCCATATGAGACCACGTATTTATCTTCTTGCCAGCTTCGTGACAATAATATTTGTGTGCGGTTTAATTATTTTATTGACATATTTCTTGGCACATGACAATTTCTTACAAGTGTTAGTTTATTGCTTAGTCATCTTGTGGACATTTCCTTTAGTTGTCTATCATTCCCAAGAGCTTCATGGAATTGGACCGAATGGAATACCTTACGATGATCTGGCATTGGGCATTATTTTTCTCCTTATGGATTTTCATATCATATATACTGGTTTCTTTTTTTCTATAACACTTGCGGATATATTACGAGAATATGATATACAGTTAAAACTATGATTAAGTAAATCTTTTTATTCAATTACTCGTACTATAACGAGGAATATTGTATATATATATATATATATATATATATATGTATATAGTACATGAATCAGATCATAATGTTATCAGTGCTGTAGTGTGACGAATGTCTTGGGATTAAATCAACTTCTGATTGAAGAGTAAGAATCTAAATAATCTATGAACGTACATAAGTATACCTTCGATGGTAGCGGAAACATTGCAGTGAAGTTGAATTATCGATACCATGCCATGCTGATCGAAGTCAAATAGAACAAATGGAAATCTATAAAGTTGACATAGTTAACAATAAAAGATTGATATAAAAAAGTTGAAAAAATTTAACTAAAAAGCAAGTTTACTTACAAATCTTTCGAAACCACATAGTAATGAAAGGAAACTCAACATTTCTGTTACCAATTCAAGAATAGTCGCCCTATTGAAAAATTGATTCAGGTTTGCCGCCCCGTGAACTCGACGAGCTTAGTTGGCCAGTGTGCAATACGTCTAGGTAAGTATTAAGTAGTAACGCTACAATATAAATAATTATAACTGCCAATAAAAAACAACAAATGAAGCTCATAAGGTTGTCTCTCCATTCCTTAGTTCCGCTTTGGACCTTCAACTGTGCTTCCAGCCGGGAGATCCTTTTTAAGTTGTTGTGCCGCTGACGCCTGAGTCAGATACTAGTGACTTCCTTGAGCTGGAGTCCTTTTAATAAAAAGTTCCGTGTTCCTATATCATATAACGTGATCGACAAGTCTTAGCACATTAATATATATATAATATCTATCTTTGTGGAAAATGATAATATAATAGTGATAAATAAATGTCAAACATTTTTGTTTTTTGCAGTATGACGTTATCAGCTTTTTGTAAGAGAACTCTTCTTTTTAAATGCATACTTAATTGTGAGAATTTTGAATTGTATAAGACAGTGTTACAGTGTTTATCAGTAGTCCCAATATTTGGTCTGATCTGTAAATTATAATATGTTATTGGGCATTAACAGTGGAGATGGATCATAAAAATCCTTTGTTTATGTCGGTTGTGCAATAAAAATGCAATAAAATTCCGTATCGCGCCTATTTTAAAAACTTATACTGTCTTCATTTTCGTTAGTGAAAAAACAAAAACGTTTATCAAATAAAAACCTGAATTTTAATGGTGTGTTTGTATGCCCTAGTGGTCCGAACAAACTGAAATTTCTACAAGTTTCTAGTCCACTTACACCATTCTAAATTTCAGTAGTAGGTTCTGTCTAGCTCACCACAAAATGTTTCTTGTATAGGGACCCGTTTAAATTTTTGGAAATATTTTTTGTTTTAGTGCTGTTGCCCGGATAGAACTACACATTCTGTGAAAATTTCAACTCTCTAATTATTACGTCTCATAAGATATGACCGGAGGATGGACGGACAGCGAAGTCTTAGTAATAGGGTTCCGTTTTGGTATCCTTTAGGTCTAGAACCATAAAAATGAAAAATTACCAAAAAGCTGCCAACTTTCATGAAGAAATTGAGTGACCATTCCTAAAAATCCAAATCATGGTCAATCAATTTGTAAGTCAAATCAAGCATTGATTCGAATCGCGGTCTGGTGTAAATGACCTTTAAAAGAAAACAAAGATATTGTGAATATCTTAACGAATACACTATACAAAGTGTAATATTCTTTTGACACATTACTCAAGGTTTGACTGTACTATGCACTTGATAAGCGAACTTTGAGTGTAGTATTCTCAATTTATGTATAGAGAAATGTAACAATGATCTTGCATTTGTGATGCTGAATGAATTGTATTTGCTGGAAACCCCAAGAACCCATTCGGTATTCTTAGAAATGCAAAGCTCTATATATAATAATCATGTAAAAGCTGCTAAATCTATACTATGTATATATTGTAAAATGAACACCAGTTTTGTCTTGTTCACCTAGCAAAGCAATCGAATCGTTAAGGTAAATCAGTCAAGATTAAGCTTAGCTCTTGAAATCAACTCATTGCGATAATGTGGAAGGCGGAACTATTATTACTGCCATTAATTTTACTACTAGTGTTGTGTCGACTGAGCTCAACCGCTGATGTATTGGTAAATGAAATTCTATATTTTGTTTTACATTTCATATGATTTTATAAGGCGTAATTGGCATATGATGATTCAATCAATATCTTGCAATCATTAATTGATTTTAGATCGTGTTTTGATCATTTAAACCCTTGAGAAACCAAACCAAATAAAAATATCCCAAACAAAAGCTATGGAATGTAATTAAAAAACTTGAAAATCTGCTGTGCTTATCAAAATTTCTTCTTTGTTTTGCCTTTTAAAAATGCAAAAAAAAATATAATTATTTTTTTTTTTTTATGTAGAAAATAAAGAAAATTCAAAAACTTTTTTCAAGGTTTTTTCGGAGACCCAGACATCGATGTCATCCTGGCGCATACTAACACAGGAATTGGGTATTGATCTAAATGCTCCATCATGGGAATACTATCGAAATATATCAAAAGTAATAGGCATTTGATAGGCAAAGACGTTATTTATTTTATTTTTTTTTTTTGTTTTGTTTTGATTTGTTTTCTTATAGGTTTTGTAGATTTTTTTTTTTTTATAGAGAAAAATTTAAAACAAATTTAATTAACATTCAATATTAAACTGCTTTTTGATTGGCTTATTTTATTTTCTGATTTAGCTCGATGTGGATGCCATTAGTACTAAACTCTGGGAAAATGTTGAAAATCAATTATTGGCATTGGAAAGAAAGCAACAAAATCTTAATAGTCGATTTAATGCTTGCAAAAGGTTAGTAAAAATTAAAATCATAATCACAATTTTATTTTTCAAAATGTTTACTTCAATCCTTTCAGAATTTTACGCGTGGAAGAACTAAGTGCCCAGAAATGCAAGTATTTTATGAAACTATAACCAAATATATTTAATGAATAATTCTTTTTCTTTATAAAATTCAGTTGCGGAACTTGATGATAGAAATGTTATGGTGCGTTATAAAATAAAAATTTAATAAATATGCAATTTTAATATATGTGAAATATTTTTGAAAAACATAAGGATCCCTATGGTTACAACTCAATGGAATCTATGAAGCAGGATCTATCTATACTAAAGGCCTTCCAAAGTCAGTTGAAATCGTTACGTGTCTCGACTGAAGATAAAAACGATATCACGCGTAGCATTGTCAATAGTTTAAATAAATCATTACGCACTAATCTGCCTTTGCCTGATCTCAGTGTTACCGGTAACTAATGTCATTGCTTTACAATTTTATATTTATGATTAGAATCAAAATTAAAACTTTAATTTCTTTTAGAGACTTGCACGCCTGATTCTAAAGAATATATATTCTATCCCTTCAATGGTACTGAAAATAAATTTTATTTTGCTGTCGCTGCAAAGAATGATGTCCATTTGGCGCTCACAACTGGTCCTCGAGTTGATGGCAATATGTATGAGTTCGTGATTGGTGGTTGGGGTAATACGAAGTCTGTAATACGCTTAGATCACAACAAAGATATTGTTGAGGCTGCAACAAGAAGTGTTGTGGATCCCTGTGAATTTCGTAGTTTCTGGGTACGCTGGAATAATAAGGGAATTCAGTTGGGCAACGAAGGCGATATGCAACCATTTTTACAATACAATAAGGGTCCAACGTATCCCGTTAATTTTATTGGCATTCATACAGGATTTGGTTCAACTGGTAATTGGGTGCTTCAAAATTAGAATAAAAATAATGAAATAATATTTTTACTTTTACTTATGGAAGGGTTATGTTTATTTCTCTAGATTATCATCTATTTTTCTCTCTATCATAATATTATATTATAATATTAATTAAATAACATATTGTATTTTGGAACTATAATGATTCAATTAGTCGAAATAATAAATTAAGAGATGCATGAGAATAAACAATTGATAACCTTTACCCCATTGTATAGAATTTCTTAAACTGGGATCAGCATAGCAAATACCAGGAAACAATTTTGACATATGTAAAGATCTCTTAACTTTTCATTGTATATACTAGAAATCTGCATGAATGTAATCACTTCATTTAGTACTCATGAATGTGTACTCCGTATTCATTGTATTCTATATGTATCACTTGCACTAAGAATGACACAACAAGCAATATTATATTGTTTAAAATCATTGGGAGCAAGTAAACTCTAGAATAAGTTGTATTTGTTCTGCTTTATAAATGTACGAGTATCATTACATATTATCTGCGCACAATATATGTACATTTCCAGGTCTTAACAATGTAAAACTCGGGGTTTCTCTGACCTTAGGAAAGTAAGTGCATCGTGACTTGAAGCACCAACTCGTATATATTTTTGATCACCCAAGGTTTCGTTTAAAGCTTAGTTAAACCTAATATTCCTTAACATTGGAGCATCCATCAATGAAGAATTGTAGTAAGAAAACATTTACATTGTTAACATATTTAAATTTTTAATATTTAAATTTCAGTACTCTAAAATCTTATTGTATTTTTGCCCTGACATTAATACTGAATACCGATACACAATACTTACATACATACTAAGGAAGATACACATGCCAACAAGCAAATGCAACCTATTTATTAACTTTTAACTGACAACTGAATCTTAAAAGAAAAAGCAGCGTATTCCTATTATGATGTAGAAAGTCACTTAGAGGTTGTTGATGGTGCATCGAGTCATCTTTGACAAACATCTCTCATTGACACCCTTACAATTTAAATTTGTTTATTATACTTTGTGCATAAATAATAGATATCAAGACAATTGTGGTTAAATAAAGTGGAAAATTGAAAGACTCATTACAACATGTGCTGTGAATTAGTAGTAGTAGTAGATGTATAAAATTTCAAAATTCTGTTAAGATTCTAAATTAAAAGATCTGGCAGCATTGTTTGAACTTTTAAGCTTTTGAAATAACATTCTTTAGGTGGTTACATACGATACAAACATATTCGTATATAAAAAGAATAAGATAGAAGTTTAACATCGGCTATGCCGAAATTATTATACTCTTCACGCGTTGAAAACGGTTTTGCCTACGCTCCTATGAATGAACATACAGAAATATTTATATTTATAGTATTTATTTGAACAATGTTTAGGGTAGAATCAGTTTTCATACTGCATTTTAACATTGACACCAAAATATTTGCATGGAAGCTATGCGTTCCAGTAATTCTAGGACCTTGAAATTTAAATGTTTGGTGACTATGGATTAGCCACTTATGCTATCAAAATTTCAGAACAATAATGAAAAAAATAAAAAAGTTTTTCTAATAATAACATAAATTTGATTTTGGTTTTGTTTGGGAGCTATACGATTCTGTAATTTTAGGATTTTGAAATTTACATATTTAGTGAATATGAGTCAGACAATGAAACCATACAAATTTCATAACTAACAAAAATGTTTTTCCCAACAGGAACATAAATTTGCATTTGGGTTTATTTAGGGAGCTACTAGATCCAGTAGTTCTAGGGTCTTGAAATTTTAACATTTGTTGAACATTGCTCAGAAATTTGTAATGTTCAAATTTTAGTATGATAGTACAAAAAAGTTTTTCTAATAAGAACCTGAATTTGACTTTGAGTTTGTATGGGAGGTACTCGCTCTAGTGGTCCGATTCGATATACAGCATCTGGTAAAAAGAAAAAGCTCACACTAGTATCCATACAGACAGACAGACAGACGGACAGATTGACAGATGGACATGACTAAATCAACTCCAGTTGATGAAGAATATATACATTTTATGTGGTCTCCGATTTCTCCTTCTATGTGTTACAAACTTCATGATAAACTTATCATATCATTTTCCTTCGTTCTATGTATAATGAAAATGAAACGAATGATGGACGACTCACGCAGTCGTTAACAAGCTTTTGATTCGAACGCTCTTCGCACTATCGGGCGGCAGCGACATCAACCAGCTTTCAATTATTATTCTCTATTCTTTCTTCAATTCAAATAAAACAAATCCCAAACTCAAAAAATGTCTAAATCAAATTGTTTCAAATCACGCAGCTTAAACAAACAAAAATAGAAAAAAAAAAAATCAAATTCATATTCTTTTCTTATGTTCACTTTACTCCAATACACATGTTTATGTTCAAACAAAACTCGGAGTTACAATAAATAAAAGTTCAAAGAAGTAGTGAGAAAGGAGTGTAACAAATCAACAACAAGTAACCCAACAACATTTTTGATTAATTCCCTCTTATTTTGTGAAATGTTGCATTTATTTAAAAATACATAATTTTATTGTTTTATAATACACAAATAAATATTTAAAAGTGACTAAGTTTGGTATTGTTACGAATGTTGTAAGATAATAAATTAATAATAAACTTAATAAAGTGCGTGCTAAGGATAAGGAATAGGAGCAGGAACAGGAAGAAGGACATTCATATCAATTATTGTGGTTGAATGTTAAGTTATTGTTATTAAAAAAATATACGCAACAAAAGGGCGCAATACAATAGAAATTCGGTGAGTTCAGAATAACCAGCGTTGATGATTAACAATAAAGTCCTTTGGTAAATGTTGTTCAATAATTAATTCTTAACGATCTTCTTTGTTAATAAATAAAAAAAAATTGTGTATTTACAACCCTTCCCCCTCCCTTTATCATTCCTTTTTGTGTCCTTTATTTATCTTTATGCGTTTTATTCCGTTATGTGAGACCTCTCCCCTCTCTTCCCTCTCCCACTCATCGGATGTTTTGTTTGTTTGTTTTTTGTTCTTCCAAACTCACTTTTCTGTTTGTCTTATTGTATTTGTTGTTGTTCGTACAATAAACTTTGTTTTATTTCGTTTTCTTTGCATTGCTCTTCTATCTCATGTCTGTCACTGTCATTATACTTACATATTTATGTATGCATGTATGTATGTACATAAGTGTAGATGTATTGGTGGGAGTGCTTGTTAAGGAGCAAGCAACACATGGTTAGTTATGCTTACTTACAGTGTTAAGTGCTGGTAAATATTCACTTTTATAAAACTCTAAATGAAGTAAATTTGAAACCCTTTTTATTTCACAATATAATGAAGTCATTTAATTTTTAGAACCAATTGCGATTTAAGTTCGTAAAATATTTAATGCAAATTGAATTGAACAAAATAAACAATCAACAAAAGCAAAAGCAAAAGCAACTAGAACAAAAACAAGAACATGAACTATAACAATGATACAATTAGAAATGAATAATTAATACACAACGACGCAACCCATTGGCATAGCTCTAGCTTTTGCATTGCAAAGTAATCAATCATTTATTTAGCAATATTTTGAATAATTTTTATACACTTCACACGGTTGTGGAATGTACATATTATCACTTGGATCTAATTCGCTTGCATCGTCTGTGCGACTCATTTTCACAAAACTCTTCCAGTTAAAATTTGTGTGAACGACTGTGACCCATGTTTCGCAAATAAGTTGTTTACATTTACTTAGTTGTGGTCTCGGATATTGCAAGGGAAAGAGTTTTGATTTACCAATTTGCAAAAAACATCATATATGAACGATTAATCCTCACTCGTTCAGCAAAGTTTTTATGATTTTCAAACCAAGTGGGTAATGCATCTAAAGTTTATAATATCAAATGATCAAATGATTTGTTAAGAAAGAATAAAGAAGACGGAGAAAGAGACTGTAAACAAGTCCATTTCACAAATTGTGGAAACAAGTACATACGTTTGATTCCAAAAATAGGCCCCTCTTGCTGAAAGTTAAAACCTGAAATAATTGGAAATTTGAAGACAATCTTATTCTTACTTAAATCAATTTGCAATTTGCATATTTCACATTACTAAAGTTTAAACTTTCAAATGACTGTTAGAGTTGTTACAAAATTATTCTAGATCAATCCAATCACCAATCTGTTGAAAAGGATTATGGCTATTTGTAAAAATAGATACTTCATTTTAATTGCAGAAATAAAATTTAAAGTAAAAGTAAAAATCTACAATCAAACAAATCAATGATTACGAATATTTAACTCATTGCATATGAAGTGTATTTACGATTTGGTGAGACCAAAATTGGGATATTTTGTTTGTTTGCAACATGCAGAGTTCATTGGTAATGCAAGTTCAATAACTAAATCATTTACTTATTTATAAAGTATAAGTGAATTATAAATCAAATGTGAAAGACTACTCAAGTAATCATTTTTTCAATAAAATTGAACACCTTAAATTGTATTTTGTAAAATCCACACAAAAGAATCAATATTAAATTGACTGATCTTCTGGATTGTGCGTTGTTTTGCTCGAATTATATAGAAATGATATATAGTAAATGTATAAAAACTAAGTTTGCAATTGATAAATGTACCATATTTATATTCAGAATAAAAAAAAAAAGAACAAAACAGAATTGTAAATAAACAATGATCTATTTTAGTACGAGTAATTAAGTCAATAAGTCAACTTGACTCTGACAGAGGCCAATTGACAAAACAAAACAAATCTAAACTATTGTAATTTTATGCTTCGAAGCTGTGATTATCACCAACAACATTTCATAAGAATTTGTCTTACCTACACAATCTACCCAATCATTGCGCTTTCAAGATGATATTGTCAGGCGATTTATTTTCTGCCGCAAAATTACAAGCGCCAGTTACGCGGTCTTTCTAATGAGCTTCAAGCTCAAGGTTCGGATTGCGTCGGCTATATACAACATATGCATGAATTCTACACATGTAGTGTCGATATACTATGTACATACATGTATGTATGTGTTGGGTGTTCTATCGAACGACGAGTAAACTTTTCAGTTATGGTTTCTTGCTTCCTTCATGTACCCTTCACGAATTGTTATCACAAGTTTGCCGTGAGCTATCAAACGCTTTACAATGAAAGAAACCGTGGTGATCCCTTAAAGGAAACATAGCATTAAAACTTAGGGGCTTACATCTATGAAAGTCAATTCGCCCGTCCCTTTCTAGGCAGCCAATTTGAGATAGTCAATTTAAGATATCTTACCAAAATTAGAATCTCAGGAAAATTTTTGTAACCCTACGAAAACATAAAGCTTTATAATAATCGATCCTTTAGATCATAGCCCGTGGTTCCTTAAGATCTATTGATAAAATTACTAAGGTCTTTCACCAAACTAGTACTTGATGTGTATGAACCCCTTATATATATTTTACACAGCTTAAACTTACTCCATACAAAAAAAAGTTTAAGCGATGCCTTAAACTTAATCAACAATTGAGTAGGTTAAACTGCTTATACTGAGGGCTGCCAAGTTTGTGAATTCATTATGAGATGGGATTCCGCCCAAATATAAAATTCTTAACCAATTTATATGAAATAACAATTGATTTTGTTAAGGCCTTCGTTGCCAGTGCTCTGCTTTAGTTAGTTTTAGTTTTTAAACTTTGTTGTAAACTATTTTAATAAACAATAAATAACAATTGATTTACAGCAAATCGAAGTACGAATAATAAATTTTTAATTGCAATTTCTGTATTTAATTCAATAAATTGACTTCTTACAGTTTTTTGGCATTTTCAATTGTTTGTTTAAATTCACACTAAATAGACGATTAACACAATCAAAAATCAAAACAGATGGTTCACGCAATTGAGTTTAAAATACACCTTGTTATTCTTTACACGTTTAAGTGAAGACCCACAATATACTTGTAATAAGTTTTCAAGGTATGCAAAAGGGTATATAAGTTTCAATAAAACCGAAGAAACTATTTCCTCATTTCTTTGTTATTACATATTTCTAAAGTTTCTTATCGTTTAAAATGTTTATTTATTATTTTACAAAAAAATGATGATGAGAAGAGAAAGAGAACTCATTGTGCAAATGTTTAATGAAAGACTTTGTTTTAAAGAACTTAAGCCTGCCTTGCACACCTCATAACAATTCTGATTTGGGTTGAATAGCATTTAAAATTGAAATTCTCTTATCAATTTCACACAATGCGTAGTGTGTCGACATTGTGCCGCTGTCTTCATAAAAACATCATGCCACATAATCTTATCAGTTTTATGAATGAAATTCCCATACCGAGAGATTTTGGGTTTTGCAACATTCGTTATTAGTTGATAGTAACAATTTTGTACTTCAAATCTGATTAATTTTTAACTCAATGTTTTCGTAACTTATTTAACAATTTGCATGATTAATTAAAACTTAGAATTTTGAACTATCTTATTAATTATTGCAATATCTATCTACCAATAGTTAAAACAAAAGAAAAAGTTTTATATGAAAAGAATCGAAGTTTAACTGGGATTTTAATTATTTTCTTTATAATACATAATGATATATAATCTTCCCAAAACTTATTAGTCCAAAACAGCTTAACAATATGTTTTTAAATGGGTAGACCCATAAGATTTTTATACATACTTTTTATAATTTTGTTTTGAGTAACTAAATAGACATAACTAAGTATACAAATTCATTCGCAAAGTAAACGATACTTTTTCAAAATCTCTTTTTGTAGTGACCCTACCTTTTGACGGGAGTACGAGTTGGAAAGGTACATTCTTCACTGACGTCCTGTTAAACTTTCATGATCAACGGACAATTAGAAGCCGAGTCATTGCTTTATAAGTGACAGTGTGTTTTTAGCATCGGTCGAAGCCTTTTGTAAAGTCTCAATAGCGGCATAGCGCTTTCCTTTCAGTGCCAAGTGTAGTTGTCCGAAGATGTAGGAGTCGCAAGGTTTCAAATCAGGAGAATACGGCGAATGGTAGACGGTTGAAATGTCATGTGTGGTCAAAAAATCATTCAAAAGATAGCGATTTTGAAAAAGTGGCGTTTACTTTGCGACTGACTTATACAATTATAAGTGGCTGATTTTTTCCTTATTGAATTATAATGCTGTTTATAAAGTTATTTGAGTCATGAAAAATGCAACTGAATGATTCATTCAATGTCTAAATGTCAATCACCTGACTTATTTTTAATATGATTTTTGCAAAGAATCTTTAGTATTTAAAGAAAAATTTAATTTTATTTATTAAACTATATTACATATATGTATGTATACAACATATTGTATAATTTTTAGATTATCTGATGAAACAACAATCTTATTCAGAGATTATTGATAATGATATAGTTATAGTAATTTCTAAACTTTTCGAAACTAATTTCTGGAATATTAAATAACAATTTTTATATATCTGTATAGTTTATAAGAAATTGTTGAAATTTTACTAATAACTAATATCAAGAAACCAATGTAACCAATGTTGTATATAACACAAGAAATCTTTAGGCACGTTCAGTATATTTGTATACTACAATATAAAATAAAATGGATGGGAGGATTGACATCAAATCATTGGTTATGGAAAATGATTTAAAAAGAAATAATTCCCGAACCTCCAACATTATAATCTTAAATGTTTTGATAGATTATGTGGTGGTTTTAGGCTTTACTATATTGTATGATCGTTTCTTATAAAAAATCTGTGATTCATTTTACAGAATAGAAAAAATGGCTTACACGAGTATCTTTCTTATGATATTCCTATTTAGCATATTGACTTTTATAATGCTATATGCCATCTTGAGCCCTTATAAGTTTCGTCTAACTTTAATAATGATCTTCATAACGATATTCATAATGCTATCGTTGCCAGTAATGTGCCTAAGGCCACGTGACTATCGGAATGCGTTGTAAGTCGTTGAATGTCAAAGTGTTTAACTCCAAAAAAAGATCCAATATTAACAAGTATACAGACCAGCAGCGTGGATATTTCGTAAAATGTGCCATAGTATCGGCATAACGACAGAAGTGCGAGGTCATGAGAATCTACGCCGAAACAAAGGCGCTATAGTGCTTATGAATCATCAGAGTCTTTTGGATTTAATGCGTAAGTTTGTCAAGTAAACATCGTGACAATAACTCATTAAATATTATTTCTACAAAATAATAACAAAACAATAAAAACCACGATAATAACAGTTTTAGCTGAAATTTGGCCTATAATTGGACGTGCAACGGTTGTATCAAGACGTGAAGTGATGTATGTACCCTTCTTTGGCATTGGTGCTTGGCTCTGGGGTACATTGTTCATCAATCGTTCAAAACGGGAGGATGCTATCGCCAGTCTTATGAAGCAAAGTCGTGCCATCAATGAGCAAAATTGTAAAATTCTAGTATTTCCAGAGGGTAAACGTAACTTTGACTATGGATTTTTGCCCTTCAAAAAGGGTCCCTTTCATATGGCCATAAATAGTCAGTGTGCTATACAACCAGTTATTGCTACGAAATATAATTTTACAGACGCGAAACGTAAAAGCTTTCGTCCCGGTCACATTATCATAAAAATAATGCCAGAAATAGATAGTCGTGATTTCCAGGATATTAACGAATTGAACGCATATTGTCGCAAAATAATGCTTGATGAATATGATAGATTAAATGCAGAGCTTTAGCTTAATAGAAATAGTGGTTTATCATGATATAGATGTAGATAGTAGCTAAGTATGTTGATATTATAATTGGGGACGTTTTAAGCGGATTTGGGTTTCATTTTGATAAAAAGAATAGAAAATATAATGTCATAATTTTCTTTTTTTTTTTTTCTTTTTGGATGCAAATTGATTGAACAGATGAAGTTTTCCATTTCTTTTATGTATATGAAAATGGAAAAAATAAGCGGTAGGAGGAGAATCGTTTAAGGAATCCCTCATTTCATTCAGGACCCTACCTCTTTCAGTTTTCAAACATATCGACAAAAAATTTTTGTCAAAATCAAAGATCTTTGATATCTAGAAAGTGTAATCCCTATACCAAATGTACTTTAATGCTGTTCATAGCCTATTAGAATTAATTTCTTATTTCAAGACAATTGGAAATCAATCTATCTATCTATCTATCTATCTTCTATCTATCTTTCTTTTCGAAGGGCAAAACTTGAAAACGACTGCACCGATTTTGATGCAATTTTTGTTTTGCTGTTCTTATTGAGTCACCTGTATGATTCTTAGTAGGTCGCGTTGTTGTCGAGATACAGACCAAGCGGAACTCTAATACTAAGGCTAAGCTGTCCATCCATCCGTCCTCGGGGTCTATCTCATGAACCGTAATAGGTATAAAGTTGAAATTTTTCACAGAATATGTAGTAGTACTGTTGAGGCTACAGCAGCAAATAATAAAACTTAAATAAAATTAAAAAATTAAAGGCGTCCCCATAAACCTATGGGTTTGTATAGGAGCTTATCGATCCAATAGTGGTTGGTGGAAATGAACAAGGAACCTATAGTGTCAAAATATCAGTTTGATCAGACCACTAGGGCGATACGTCGCACACAAACCCCCCATTAAAATTCAGGTTCTTATTAGAAAAACTTTTTTGTGTTTTGCACTATTGAACTGAAATTTAGAAACTATAAGTTTTGTGATATTAGCGCTGTACATTTGTTGGAATCAGCCAAATCGGAGCACTAGGGAAGGTAACCCCCATACAAATAACCAAATTTGGGTACTTTGGTAAATTTACCTATATATTTCTTCAGTTGTTAACATACGCATACCTAAAAATCAGAAAGAAAAGTTCCCATACATATTACAATGAAAGCATTTCTATAAAATATTTATATTCCATATACTATAATATATACGTAGCTTTATCCAAACACATTATGGAATATCTACATAAATATGAGAATTTAATCTCTCCGTGAGTTCAGATTAGATAACAAAAGTATGTGCCAAACATTTATTGTAATATATATATATATATACGAGTAGCTGAGTTAACCACGCTAAAAATTACTATCGAAAGTTTACGAAAAAATTTAGAGACCTCAATTATGATATAATAAATAAAAACACGCGCTTACGATATAATGGGAATACAAATTTGTATGATGAATTGAAATAATTTAGCCATTAAAACAGACACACATTAAGTTCAGGTGATATTATATTGATTTTAATGACATACCATGATGAAATATTTTACTATATAATGGGTATAAAAAAACAATTCTTACCTTTATGAAAGAAGAACAACACTTCGTTCAAGTTCGAAGTCTTTAATTGAACTGTAATGAACTAACAGCTTAGAAGTTATATTTATCATCCTGTCCTTTATTACAATATAAATAAGTACTTAATTGCCTTCTCTAAAAACAGTACATACATGTCAGTATATAATCAACGACTTTATCGTTCCTACAATACTTGCAAGTAACTTACAAAACAACGGAGGTCAGTATACATACATACATACATATGAATTTCGAGCAATTAACATACATACTTACAATATAATTTTTTATGAGAAGCAACAGATGTGTTTCACAATATAATTCGGAACTATTTTATAAACTAGATTTTTTGCTTCTTACTATAGCCAACAAAAAACTATTAAAAATAAATCAAATCAGTCATTATTATTGATAATCCCCACCATAATAACTTTTTGCTAATCTATAAATAATAAATAAAATAAATTGGGGGCTCAACACAAATTGAATTTTTGATAATCCTTTTATGAATATGTTAAGTCATAACCACACCTCTATAAATTTAATTTATACAACTGGTCATATCAATAATATAAAACATATAGTATAGTAGTGTATGTAAATAAAAAGAATAATTTAGATAGAACTTTGAACCTTGAACACCTACAATTTTACTCCTAGAAACCTGATAAACTTAATCCAATTCGATTAAATTGAAATATGACACATTTCTTAAGTACATTCAAGTGAAATTATCATTTAGATTTAGGACATATGTACTATACTTATAGTGTGCATGTGAACGTATAATGATATTAGTTAATTTAGTTAGTTAAATCTACCACATAGACCCCTAGTCAACCTCAACCTCCGAAAGAGGAAAACAAAAACTCATACGACGACATTAAATCGTCAAACAAATTTTGATAAGCATTAAACGAATTTCGACACGCAGGTGTAAGTACATACAAACTATTTATTAAATTTTTTTAGTATTGTTTTGTGTTTCCTCCTTGAAGGTTCAAAAACCAAACGTCCGACATTTGAGGATAGTTTATACAAGTGAAAATGTAAATTAAATATTGTGATAGCATGTTTTACTAAGGGACAATATTAATATTACAAATAATATTATTTTTACTTATAATTTAATATAAAAAACCATAACAAAACCCAATTCCAATTCAAACAGTCGATAAAGAGACTGCGCCAAGTGGACTTTGATAAAATAGTCAAGATTTTCATGCATGGTTTTAGTTAATAATAGTTGCCAGTCATCAATTATGAAATTGGAAACTTTCAAAAGAAATGTATTTGATATAAATACAATTGATTACATTGAATTGTGTTTGATTGTTTCCAAATAAACTCTAAAGACAATTTATAAAAGAACTAATAATGCCATTTTAAGGAAAAATATCTTTCCAATGGGACAAAACAATAAGTTATAAATCCTATTCAATCAATTCAAAGAAACCGATAAAATACGCAAAATCTCAATGTGCGAAATGTACGAGGTGTGACAATTAAGTAACGGGACTGGTCTGTAAAACATACTTTATTGAAAACTTATTACAAATAACAATTAATCTCCTTCAACATACTCCCCTTCCCTATCTATACACCGCTGCATGCGAGTTTTCCACTGGTTAAAGCAGTGCTGAAAGTCACTAAGTGTTAGACTCCTTAGCAGGTCTGCCGTTTTTGCTTTTACCTCTTCAACCGACTCAAAACGTGTTCCCTTCCCTCGTATTCAATTAGTAACAGTTGCCGGTTATCTATTATGGAATTGCAAACTTTATAGTTTAATATAACTAAAATTTCGATACAAACATGATACTTTTTAATTGCTCGTATGTTTTCTGTTAGTTTCTACTATTGATTAGCAAATAACAAAATAATTTTTATACATTCAATCTTCCATAACATGAACTTCTATAACTCGTGAAAATAACTACCATAAAATTTTTGTTCCATATTTCGAACTTCATAAATAACTCGAACAATAAAATTGACCTATCCAACCTTAAGACGAATTTTTTGATGGAAGCTGATTACGAAACATGGATAAGATTCTATAATAATTATATCTTCTACTGCTACACTAGAGGATTATAATGACGTCGGTCAGAGCAATGGAAGATAATGACAACAGTTCGGAGAAGGATATATTCAGGACATTTTCAAGAATAATGCAGTGTTGAATAAATTAGAATTTCTTTTTCCCTGAAACTAAAAATAAAATATTGTATATACTTACATAGTAAATGCCTAAACACAAATCCATGAAAATTTTAACCTTCTTTGACTTGAAAACTTGATATTATTTCAATAAAAATACGTGTAATTTAATTATTGTATCTCATTTCGCCAAACGGACTAATTTTAATGAATAATTCTATAACTTGAAGTCTTCATAAGTCGAACTTTATCTGTGCTTTATGGCGATTTGAATTATGGAAGTTCGACTTTATACTTTTATAAGAAATTTATAGATGGAAAGTAAATCGTTCCTTTAGACAATTATGTTACTTGTGTAATTTCAATAGTATGTTGCTTCAGAGACAAACTAATAAAATCTCTTTTTTTTTAGGAATCATTTATGAAAATTGTGAAATCATTAATTGTACAAGTTAATGACTTAAGAAAAAGGATTTCTCTTACAGCTAAAAAGCAAAATACATTTACAAAATACATCATCCGAAATTAAAAAGAAATAATAACAAATAAATTTTAACAAAATGAATGATAGAACAAATACCATTTCTCGCCATTTTTATATGATTTTATTATAGTTTTTCCATATCAATCTAGATAGTCTTGTTAGCATGGCTTGCGTGTGTGAAATGATAGGAATCGCCTGCGCCATAGCGCTCATTATGAGTTTCTCGGTAAAGGCACCATATCAAGTGCGAATGACAGTAATCTTTTTGGGTGCTGGAGCCATAGTAATGCTCTGCGTACCATTTATGATACTTAGACCTCGGGATTATCGTAATGCGCTGTAAGTGAAAAAAAACACACTTTGTCTATATGCATGTATACTTATTAATTAATTTGAAATCAAACAGCTTCCCATCATGGTGCTTCCGACAACTATGCAAATTGGTCGGCATTACTATGGAGGTTCGTGGTTTACAGAATGTCCGACGTGATCGTGGCGGTGTTGTACTCATGAATCATCAGAGTGCACTCGATTTGTGTGGTATGAAATTAAAGGAAATATGATCTGTAACCTCCGTTGAACTTTCAACTTTTATTCCAGTCTTAGCCTATTTGTGGCCTGTAATAGGACGTGCTACAGTCGTCTCCAAAAAGGAGATTCTATACCTACCATTTTTCGGCATTGGAGCTTGGCTTTGGGGTACTTTATACATTAATCGTTCGCGTAAGACCGATTCAATAAACTCTCTGAAAAAAGAGGCTGCCGCTATCAATGAACGGAACTGTAAATTACTTCTTTTCCCGGAGGGTACACGTAACTCCAAAGACACATTGTTGCCATTTAAAAAAGGCTCCTTTCACATAGCTTTGCAGAGCAAATGCACCATTCAGCCCGTTGTCGTATCAAAATATAGTTTTATGGATGATTCCAAGAACACATTTCGCCCGGGACATGTCTTTATAAATATCTTACCCGAGATCTCAACAGCGGATTACAAGGATCACGATATAAGCAAACTGATTGAAGATTGCCAACATATTATGCAAACAGAATATACAAAACTTAGTATAGAGAGTAATTCATATAATTCTAAAAAGCATAATTAAGTTATCATATAACTTTTTACGTATGTTTTAAAACAAGAAGAACAACTTTATTACTCTCTACAATTAGTATATACAAAACACAAGGATAATTTGTATTTAATACTAAAATTATTTAATTAACACTATTTAATTAATTTTTAATACTATGTTTATACAATATTATATTTACTAGAAAATATGGAAAAGCTTTATACTTATGTAACAAGAACAAAACAAAACACAAACATATTAACACAAACCAAACCTATAAACACTTTGGTTTTACTGAACCCGCTTTAGTGTTTCCAATATATCAGTTTAGTCTATGATATTTATTTTTATGGAAAAAATGAAGAAACCCACATTAAAAACTTTTAAGTTATATATTTTTCCAGTATGTTTTTATTTGATGAAGAATATAAGTTTGAAAAATCAAAAACTAAACTAAGAACGTTTCTATTTAAATTCAAAGGTTGTGTCAAGCAACCTGGCAGCACTGAAAATAAAATAATCAGCTGATTTTCTAGCACTGAGATTTTCCGGTTGCAACGATTTTAGTCTACAATTTGCATGAATTTTTATTTAAATTTTTACAAATGAAAGTAATTAAAAGAAAAGGGAATTATTAATGTTCATATCATAGACAATGGGAGTAACTGGACTCTGGAAATTAATTGAACCATGCGGTAAACCTGTGCCAGTGGAAACACTTGAAGGCAAAATACTTGCAGTTGGTAAAGTATTGTACTTCATGCATTTAAATTTATTGCGAAATTGATTAATTAATATAGACAAATATCCCTCCGTACAGATATATCTATTTGGCTGCATCAGGTCGTTAAAGGTTTCCAAGACAACAAAGGTTCTGCATTAAACAATGCCCATTTATTGGGTTTATTTCACCGCCTTTGTAAATTGTTGTATTATCGTGTACGGCCGGTTTTCGTATTCGATGGATGTGTACCGCAATTGAAGCGAGATACTATTGTATGTATCCATTTATATTCGTTGACATAGCGGTGCAATAATTCAAAATCAATTAATTTTCCTAGGCGCGTCGACAACAACAACGCAGTAAATTAAACAATGAAGCTGACCGAATACAAGCGCTTCTACTGCAATCGTTGGCAAAGGAGAAGGTCGTACAACAAGCTTTGGGTACAAATGCTGAACTATTGCTGAAATCACCTGTTAAGAAGCCAACCAAAGCAACTCGAAGTGACAATGCCATGGATGAACTTTTTAAGTTACCCGAGCTACCAGCTACGGAAAGCAATAGCCTTAACAAGGAAAGCGATTCGAATGATACAAGTTACACTACAGATGAGTATGCGACCACTTCTGCAACCGATGATAGCTCTTTCGATGAATCGAATCCGCGTTATGCGTACAACTCTCGTTTGCAGTCAATCAACGTCCAAAGTGAACATTTTCAAAACATTCCGGCAGATATTCGGTACGAAATTCTCACTGACATCAAAGAGACACGAAAACAATCTAGCTGGGGACGTTTGCATGAATTGCCTTCGCGTAGTGATGACTTCAGCTCATTTCAAATGAAACGTTTGTTAAAGCGGCGTGCTGTACAAGAAAGTCTAGAAAAAGCTGAGCAAGAAATGGGCGGACGCTCTCTAACCTACACCGAATTAAAGAATCTTTTCAACGAAGAAGGCATTCTTACGCCAACGATGCTGGACGAGTTCAGTACACGGATTTGTTCGGATGAGAATACCCGTTATTTGTATGTACGCGATTTACGAAAACTAGAAATGGCAGAACCAGCTATAGAAAAGAAATTTAAAACAATAAATGAAGAACCGGAAATTGTAGAGAAGCCTAAATCGGATCAAGTCAGCACAAAGATAGAAATACATTCTAAAGATGAACTCGGTAATGAATACGATACAGATTTAGAACTGGCCATTGCTATGTCATTGGAAGAAACTCAAGTTTATAATGAAAAGGATTATGATTATGAATGCGATCAAAATTTGAAATTGAATCGTGAGCAAAGTAAGCAATTGCGTAATGCTGCCAAAGGACCGGCACGTGCTTATATGATTGAGTACGGTGGCATGAATGAGGAAGAGGTGGAAAATATTTTAGAGAAAACGCAACGTCGGGATGGTGATGACACAGCATATTTCGAAAAATTACTTGAGATAAGTACACCAAAAGCACAAGAGGAAACTATTGTCACAACGACTGATGCAGAGGAAATTCCTACTTCCACTAGTAGATTGAAGAAGGAATTGAATGACAGTCAAAAGGAGACGCAATTGGAAAGCCAGGAGCTTAATTTGCGTGTTTCTGATACTTCAGATACTGATTCAGATTTAGAGGAAGTAACAGATGAAATGCCAAATGAAAGTTTATCATATCAAAAGTCATTGGACATTGTTTTAAATGTCGAGAAATCATTGGCTCCGAAAGATGATTTATTTGCGGATATTTTTGACGTAGATTTAAATGATCGTAAGGAAGCACCTACGTTTGACACCAAAAAAGTAATTAAGATTAGAGAAAGTGAGGAGTTAATTGAAATTAAGGAAAGTGAGGAGTTTATTGAGATTAAGGAAAGTGAGGAGCTTATCGAGATTAAGGAAAGTGAGGAGTTTATCGAGATTAAGGAAAGTGAAGAGATGATTGAAGATACAAAGCATGAATCACATATCAAAACTTTGATTCTAAAACCTCCAACGGCTGATAACAACAAAATGCTAGAAATATTGAATGAACTTAAAAAACAAACTGATGAGATCAAAAACATTAAATTAGAATCGATTAAAATCAATAATTCCATAATCGAAATCGTAGATAATGAATCATATAAAGAGGATTCCGGAAATTTGTTTAAAGCGACAGAATCAGTAAAATCAGAAGTAATTGAAATTTGCGATAGTGATGATAATCAAACGCAAAGAACTGTCACGCCTATTCCAGGCAAATCACCCAAGCAAAAGACACCATCAAAGAATGCAACTATAACAGATTTTTTCGAAACTAATTATTTTATAAAACGCACACCTGACAAACCCAAGGAAGAGGAAACCCCACCACCCAAAGTAAAATCACCGTTCTTTATCAAGAAAACACCAAAATCTGGACGAAAACGAGAAGGCGAACAAGATGAGCTTAGTTGCGATGAACCTCCTGAAAAAAGGGTCTCAAAAGTATCGAAAATGCTTTTTGAATCAACTACAAAACATGATGAACAGAAAGATTTAGAACTACAAAACTCAGATCCATCGCCAAAACCACTTAATGCAGAGGTAGAGATAGTAATATTTGTAGAATACTGTATGTTCAAATAATCTTTATTATTCGTTCGAAGGATGTCATCAAAGAAGCTGCCGAGACTCTTAAGTCACAAAAAACTGCTGAGGAATTGGATACTTTAGCCAAAGAACTTGCCGAAGAACGGAGAGGACTTGAGGCGGAGCGTAATAGGCAGGACCGCATGGGCATGTCAATAAGTCAACGCATGAATGCCGATTGTCAGGAGCTTTTGCGTCTCTTTGGCGTGCCTTATATTGTGGCACCCATGGAAGCGGAAGCGCAATGTGCTTTTCTTAACGGCGTAGAATTGACCAATGGCACGATTACAGATGATAGTGATATTTGGCTTTTTGGTGGACGCACAGTCTATAAGAACTTCTTTGCCCAAAATAAGCATGTGATGGAATTTCGGGCAGAGCAGATTGAGCAATCTTTTAATTGTGATCGTAAAAAATTGATACAACTGGCATGTCTAGTGGGCAGTGATTATACAACTGGTACATTTATTGCCTTTTATAATAATTACTTCTTTTTGTGCTGATGAATTAAAAACTTTCTTATTGATCTTCTAGGTGTGCATGGAATTGGTGCTGTTACAGCTTTGGAAATACTTGCTTCATTTGCCGGGGTAGCGCAGGAGACCCTAGCAAATAAGGAGGATGAACAAACACGTAACACTATACAGAACGTTATGTCCACGTTAGTCAAGTTTCGAGACTGGTGGCAAGCACATAAAAATGCCAATTTACCGCCTGGCAGTTCTGCGCGTCTCTCGCTGCGAAAAAAACTGAAGAACATTGAATTGCATGAAGGTTTTCCAAGTATTTCCGTAAGTTTGACACAAATTAAATATTAAAAATCCAAAATTGATATTTATGTCTATTGGCAGGTAGTTGAGGCTTATTTGCAACCAAAAGTAGATAACAACAGAGACGTTTTCAGTTGGGGAATCCCCGATGTGGAGTCATTGCGAGAATTTGCGAAGAAAACCTTTGGTTGGACTCAATCAAAAACCGATGATATTCTTATGCCGGTTATGAAAAAGATAAACGACAAGAAGACACAAGGTTCCCTACTCAATTACTTTAGTGTAAAAGGTGCCTTAAGTGTTCGCCAATTGAAGGTTAGTAAACGCGTACAAACCGCAATTGATAAAATGACCGGAAAAATTGATGCTGATACACCAGAGAAACCTGAAAAACCGAAGCGTACAAGGCGCACGAAACGTAAAGCTCCTGCATCCGATAAAGCTGTCACCACTGAAGAAGTTGTCGATGAATCTGATAAAGTATCTTCAACAACTATTGAAAATACTACAGCGAATACTAAAACTATGTTGCCACCAACTCTAGAAGGCCCCAGTACAAGTAAACAACGTAAATGTGTTCGTTTGCCCAACACTAAAGAGATTATACCACAACGTGAACGAGATTTAGAGCAAATGCGTTTAAATAAAGAAAAAGCTGCGGCTGTGTTAAAGAAAAATTCAATTGACACTAAGAAACGAACAGCAAAGAAAACTTAATATTATGAATTCATTAATTTTTGCAACTTATTAAATAAAGAAATCATTTTCATTTATACAAAAATTGCATTGTATTTATATAATTCCAAGAACTTTAAAGCAATAACAAAAATTATCGCGGCAACCAACATATATTCGCTGATTTTCAATGGAACAAGGAGTAGAAAATAACTCACCTTGGACACCATGTGTTGCAACTAAACCACCGTCACTTAATCGAACTAAATTCAAAGATCCTTTCGTTGAGCAACATAAAACATACATAGAATTTTTTAGTTCCAATAAAATTGGTTTAGCAAATATTGTTCCACTGGACTTATAACACCAACTTAGTTTCAGTTCTTTAGAACCTCTAACAAATTTTAAACAATAAAGATGTGCATCATGGCAACCAAACAGCAAAGAATATTCCTTGTCACTTTGCTGCCATAGAGTAAGACTGGAGAAAATATTTCCATCAGCTCGAAAAGAACTCAACTGGAAAGAAAATATTATTTAACACATATAAATTAAACATAAAGTGAAGCTGCTTACACGATCACCATTCCTGGTTTCACAAATATGCACCAAACCAGAAACTTCCGCTAGTATAAAATTATTCGTTTTAGGCAATAGAATTGGCGTGGAGAATATTGATGTGGCGCTTTTTTGTTGCCAACAAATGTTACGATTCTTGATCTCTAAGCGCACATAGGTGCCATCTAAGCAGCATATCAGTACATTGTCATCATCGATTAGTAAGGGAGCAGCAAAAATGCCTTTTGTGCCAATACGTGATTGCCATATGATATTATGTGACTGTAAAAAAGATTCAAATCAACGTATGTATATTTAATACCATTTATTTTAGTAGATGCACTGACCTTTAATGATATGCAAGTGATATTATAATCAGTAGCATAACTACCAATAACGGCGACATCGTGTGCAGAGCAAAGCAATGGCTGAGCTTTTATCATGCCACCAGTTGATACGGACCAAAGTATTTCACCCATCAAAGGTTGAAATGCATATAGATTACCATCATAACAACCAACTAAACCCAACTTAGCGTTCACCCATGTCACTTTACATTCAATGCGATCTGGCAACAATAGAGTTGAGATAACATTACCCGTTTGTGCATCTATTACTTTCAGCAGTTTAGAATGTGAGCCAACTGCTATATATTGGTTTTTATAAGATGCAATAGGAGCATCAATGCACTTTTTTAAATCCAATCGCCAGACAAGTGTGAATTTAAATTGTTCATCGCTTTTACTTGTTTGAGATGTTTCCGATTTACTTGACGACACACATTTCAATGTAACTTTTATAAGAAACTCCATTATCTGGTCAATGTTTATGCGTTCATCTAATAAATATTCTAACAATTTACGTTGCTCTGACGCATTGCTCAAATAATTACCAATTCCGGTGGCTAAGCTTAATGCATGATATGATGTGCCCCCCGCTGCACAAAATGAAACATTCAAATTGGTTTTTAGACGTTTTTCAACAGGCTCCACATGCTCGTCCTTGTATTTCAAATTTAAGCCGAGTGTGTCACTTAAAAATTCTTTAAATAATGTTAAAGGATTTGTTGAACTTTCTTGCTTTCGGCATATTTCAGCGAGCTCATGACGATCTATCTTGCCGTGTTTATTTAGTGGCAATAAATCTAGGTAAACATATTTATCGGGTTGCTCATGAGCAGTTAGATGCGATCTTATTAAAGACTTTTGTTTACATATTTCTTGGTTATTTATATCCTCCAACAAATTTAAGACACAAACTAATTTTTTTTCCTCTAGCAGCCATAAAAAAAGCACATTTACTTTGTTTCCAAGTAATTTCCCTATTTTTTGACCAAGTGTTGCTGTAAAATATGGAATTTATAAAAAAAAAAATGTTATAAATAATTAAGAAACATGACTACTTACACAAACATAAACGGGTTCCGGCTCTTTTAATGATTTCATTTGTTCTACCCAAATGGTATATTTGACCATCCTTTCTGCATACCAAGTCACCGGTATTGCGGTATAATTCATCACTATTATTAAATGCATTGCCATCAATTTGGGGTATATAGCAACGCCGGCTGGAGTTACCCAACCACAGTGATCCTTCGCCGGGACCATCAATCACCTTTCCCGAATCATTAATAATTCGAATTTTTGTATCTGACTCAATAGACTCACCAAGCGGTACTTGTTGTCGAATATGTGTTAAGTCTTTACACACATATATCGTACTCCAACAAGAAACCTCTGTTATGCCATAAATGTTACATACCAACTTGCATTGAAATTTTTTAGCTGTAATCCAAGTTTCTAGTTCATAAGAACTTGGAAATGCTTCGCCACCTAAAAGTAGAACTCTAATGAAATATAAATTGAATTTTCATTAATAAAAGTAGTGTTTACTTACCTCAAAGAACTACATTCATTCAAAATCCGTTCGCGTATTGTTTCTGCACCAAAACAACGAAAATGGGAAGGTGTCATTTGTAGAACGGAACAAGAGCGTAAATGTGATTCAGTGGGGAAAAGTTTACTAAGCAGCTTGTTTGGAGATAAACGTATTTGCGAACTTGTTATAAGTAAGGCAGCCCCACTCTGCATGGACATAAAAAATTCAACCACAAATGGATCAAAAGTTGGTGGCGCGCACAGGTATATAAGATCTTTGGAGCTCAATGCCAAACGCTTACTTAGTGAGTGGACATTTAAAGCAATGCACTCGTAAGGAACATGAACAATTTTTGCTTTCCCTGTACTCCCTGTCGTTGCAATTGTATAACACATATTATCTGGTAGTTTAAGCTGTGAGTTGATTTCGGTCCTTTTTGAGATTTTCGTTAAGCAATAAACTTGACCAATAATTTCAATATTAATCTTGGATTCCAACTCATTTGGAGGAGTTTTCGTTATTAGCCAAGATAAGCAAAGTTCCGGTAAGTGATCCAGTATCAATGTATCCGTAGTATAGAAATGACAATTGTGATTGAGTATACTAAAAGCGATAAACTGCTAATAATGAAAGTATAATACAATAATGTTTTTACCTACGCCAAAAGAATAACGCAACTCGAGGGAGTGTGTTCTTCCAAGTGTACAGCTATTCCACTACCCTCAGGTATATTGTGTTGTTGAAATTTAATAATCAACTTTTCCACTTCTGTAATTATTTCATCAAAGTGGTAAATTTTTTCATGTGCATTTAATCGATGAATAATGAAATCATTTTTCCCATGTAAGCGCAAATTTTTAATTGAAAACAATTTTTCTTCTTCCCGCAACATTTCTAAATTTAATTGGAATCTTGAAGAAAAGAGAAGGGGAAGAGATGTTTGCGATCAGCTGTTTTTCTATTGATTTCTCTCACTGTTGCCAACAAAGCCAACTTTATATCGCTTGGCAATATTATAACAAGCTTTACATATTTTTTAGCACTGTTTAGGTAATATAGCGTTTTCAGCACTAATAAGTTGTTTTCATTGTTTTAGCAAGAGAATATCATACCGTTTTTAACCATTTTAATGCATATTCTAAGAATTCTTAACAAGTCACAATTTTTTTTTTATACTCTCGGACAATATACGCGAAACGGCGGGTTAAAATAATCCCGCTGGCTTGACGAACGCAGCACATGGATCAAGCGCCTTCAACATCGCAGCAAAAGCGCAATTACACCGAATATCATGATCCAGATTATCCTAGTGAAGTTGCACATTCGGATGATGATGATGTCACTTGCAAACGTCCAAAGTTGGCTGACACAACCAAATCTTTACCTTATGAAAAAACAGATCCAAATAATGACGAAGGCGCAAAAATTAAACGACGCCAGATACTTTCCAACATCATTACGCGTGAATTCGATAATGAGATAGCGTTAAAGAAGACTCAACTTGAGCAGATTGATAAACGTCTATATGAAGCACTAAATATCTTCAATAAGCTACGGTACTCCATCGTCTCTGATTATTATCATAAGCAGGAAGTGCCGATTAATAAACCGGCTGCTGAAGCAATTCGTGGTGGTGCACAGTCGTTGTTCAGTGATGAACCAGCTGGTCCACAGCTACCATTGCATCCATCGTTAAAGAAAATCATTGGCAAAAAACCAAAAAGCTATGAAGATTTGTTGCGTACAAAACCAGAACGATCGGCAGCAGTGCAAGCCAAGCTCGAAATTCGCGCGCGAAATCCAGCGCTGAAGCGGTACGAGCGTCGTATGCAAAGGTTAATACGTCAACAGGGCATTGTTATAGATCATTCAAAAGAAGAAGGTAAAAACTCAACTTCAACAAACATAAATTTAAGACAACAAGACATCAACCATGATGATGATGACCAACCTTCGACAAGCAAACAAGCACTACAAAAAGAAAAAGCTGCTGCGGCAGCATCGACAACATCATCAACTTCTTTAAGTTTATATCCTGTACAAACTGCCACGACAACAACAACTAATTCGGGCAAAGTGCTTAATACATCGCGTCTTAATAATAAAACGAAATTTTTGTTTGTTATCGGTAACACTTCCAAATACATTGGAGCTGGGAGTGAGACTGATTCTAGTGGTAATAGTCGAATATTTTCTCATAAATGGTTGGTATACGTACAAGGCAAAGACATGCAAAAACCTTTAGAAACATATTTGAAAAAGGTAATAGTTATGGTTATATTCTTGCTTGACACTGCTTTTAATGTTCTGTTATTTTGTTCTTAGGTACGGTTTCATTTACACCATTCATATCGGCCTAATGATGTGGTGGATGTGTGTCACCCACCATTTCAAATAGCACGTCGCGGATGGGGCGAGTTTCCAATGCGAATACAACTTTATTTCCATGAAGATTTACATGAAAAACCTGTGCAGTTATTACACAATTTAATTCTCGATAAAACTCATCGCGGTCTGCATACGTTGGGTGCTGAAACTGTGGTGGAAGTGTGGCTGCGCATCGCGCATACAAATATACAACAAACAAATTCGTCATCATTACCACTAACATCATCGTGTGCCATCAACAGTAGTAAACAATCAAATACTCCTCCGAAGCTACCATCCCCGATTATTGAATCCAACAAACCACGCACGATATCCATAACACATAATAAGGAGGAACTTGATGATACTCTCTTTGCTTTTCTAAACAAAATTGAAATGAGCCCGGATATTGAGAAGATACAACCGACAGTTGTTGTGCCAGAGCAATTAGAATGTAAATTAAGTAATAGCCCTATAAAACCAATGCCAGACAACAGTACAAATGTACAGCAGGAAATACATACGACAATAACAACAGCAGGAACACCACCACAACCACCACCACCGCAAACGTCACCAACAAATCGTGTAAAAGTTACCAATTTTAATTTACCAATTGCATCGTCATTGGACTCTGTAACATCGCCTGTTAGAACTGTGCCAAACAAACCTATTGTACCTAAACTTACAACTACGGCATCTGTTACAAAACCAGCTATAGTTTATTTGCCAAAAATAAGTAATGTTACCTCGAGATGCAACAACAATAATAACAAGATCAACAACAGCAATTCAGTTGTGATAAGAGATAAAAAATGTATAGTCACAAATGCTAATGAGGAACTGAAAGCAAATGGATCTTCTTCTACGAGCAATACAAACAATCAGCTGGTCCGTTTTGTTGATAGGCACGGACGAGTCAAGATCGTGCCAGTGTCACTATCGCAGTCACAATTACAAGTACCTAAACAAACTTCCATCGTGGATAACCAATTAAAAGAATCCCAAAAACAAGATGTAAAAAGGCCTGGTCCTGTAAAACCTTCTGTTTTCCAAAAAGAAGGCAAATTATATATAATTGATCCACAACAAATGAAACTTAAACAAGCTCAAAAGAAGCAGCAATCACTGCTGAAACCGCAACAGAGTTTACTCAAACAAAACCAAACACAAGCCCAACAAGAATTGGCCTCAATATTGTATTCAATAGCAAATGATCATGATTATGCGCCAGTACCAAAATCTGTGATGTTAAGTAATCCCACACCACACCGAGTTTTGCCTACTGCTACATCCGGTGTTACCAACACAAAGCCACTCAAATTGAAGCCTCTTATTGACTCTTCTTCCGACAACAAACGCTTAATAATACATAAGCAACGCCTACAATTAGAACGACAATTTCAGCGTGTCAATTTCCATTGCATGCGTGAAGCTACTGAATTCCTGTTACGTCGTTTGCCCATCGTTGGCGAAAAAGGTACAAAAGCTGCAACTTTTAATTTTTTTCATAGTTTAAATGAATTTAAAACGCTCGACGTTTTCAAGCAACGAGCCACTGAATGGTTAAGAGCAAAGGTGGTACAACGATTCCTGCGTAATCATCAAGGTCTGAAGGACTTCGAAGCTTCCAACAAAGAGTCTTACTGGAGTACTCGCGAAATTATTATGTTTGCACGTTATCATGCATACACACCCATCATAAAACCAATTAGTGAACTAAATTACCCCGATGGTAATAAACCTAAATTGAATCAAAATATGTCACCATTTGCAGCACTCGTCCAAAGTGAGCTTAAACAGGAAAAGGAACAAATTCAATATGAAACGTTAACCTCTAACTCTAGATTACGTGCCTGGGTAGATATAAATACACAGCGACTGCAACATTTTGAATGTAACCTCATAGATAATCAAATCATCGATGTTGAGAGCTTAGATGCAGTTGCGAAGAAGCGTTCACGCAAATCCAATTTATTGCAGGAGGAGATCACATCGAATAGAACAAATCATGACTACTTACCGCTACCTAAACACCTAACGAATGCAGCGCAACTTGTTGGTGACTTTTGCAAATCAAGTGGTACCCAACTAGAGACCACTGAAGAACTCATACCTGGCGTGCTTCATACATCTGCTTTAACCGTGCTTACACATACATTGCAATTGTTTGTAGAGAAACTTTTAAGGCGTTCAATTGCCGCAAAACTAGAACACCAACAATCCAACAAAGAAAGCGGTAATGACACTTTACAGTTAGGTGCATCCAGTGATCTAGTTATCAGTCCGCAAGATATTGGTCGTGTGATTGCTCAGTTGACTGAATATGATTTTCTAACCAATAGTCATTTGGGTATAACTACGAACTCTGATGAAGTCAATCCTTAGCTGTTAAGTTAATAATGGCACCTTTGCACTGAGGTGTATGTAATAAATGTAAATATGCATATGTATTTATATAATAGGTCGATATATGTAGCATCGTTTTCTATATGATTGTATACAACTTTTTTACATTTTAGATTAGATAATAAATTTATTTATACGAAAAAGTGTTGGTTTTTTTTTTTATGAATTGTAAAGTTTCATTATGAAATGTCTCTGTGAACTAAACTTTAGTGTAAAATAACAAAAATACTGTGTATTTTTTATTAATGTACAATATATAAACAAGTTCGATGAGCCTAACAATTCTCAAATTTAACTTTATGTTAGAAATCAAACTAAGAAACTATGGTAGGCAAAGTTTTCCCGTAACCATGCAAAGGAAGATAATATTCTCGTCGATATAAAGTCATTGTCTGGGCTTTATTACTTCTAAAGGTACTGAATGAAACTGAGCCAAGGAATTGTGTAGAGTTCACGGCAATTATGTCATCGGATAAATTGTTCCCCTTTGCATTTCGAATTTTTTTCTTAATAAATAAAGTTTCTAATTTTTCTTGACAGCAACAAATTTTTGTCACTATTTTTAGTGCAATTTCGTTAGCGATGTCTAATAGTGCCATGCTTGGACTCTTCATCTGTAATTTTTGAATTTTTATAAATAAAAAACGAAAATTTGATGTTGTAATATTTAGTATATCATTTTTATTATTACAATTGTAAAATACATTTCTTTAAATAGAGGGATTTCTTTATATAATTTGCAAATCTAATCATCCAACAATAATTTTATGCTCAACTAGTATTTAATTCAAATATGTAGGGTATTTTCCTATATTGTATGTACAAGCACACTTGTATGTAGTGTATATCTTGTATATATAAGAATTTTCTTATCTTATTTAAATACAAATTCAACTACTGTTTTGTTTTACTTACTTAATTTATAAAATTAATTAAAAATTGTAACCAAAAGTTTTTGTTTAGATTTATTAATTTTATTAAATTAACAAAATACTCAAAAGTAATACTTAATAATAATAGTTTGTTTTTTTACACCAAATTTAAATTAAATTAACAAAAATTTATACAGGTTGTATTAATATTTTATTTTCATATAAATTTATTTTCACATCTTTTACTAATTTCAACTAAGTAATTTATTTATTATAAACAAAAGAATTTATTAAAAATATGTAAGCGTACAAAAAGAATTGATTTTGATTTTGGGCTTAAAATTGTAAAGAAAATATTTTTAATGTGTTTTCATTTTTTCTTATATGTTTTTTTATTTTTTTTAAATATTTTTTTCATTTATTTTATGAGTGTAGAATCACAGCCTTTTTATTAATTTATTTTTCATCTTTATTTTTTTTTTCTTTTTCTTTTCATAATTTTTTGTTGTGTTACGATTTAAGTAAAAACTAATTTAATTTTATGTAGGAATACAAATTTATAAAATTTTTACTTATATTTTATCTATATTTTTATTTTGTATACTTTATACACTTCATTGTTAAATGGGAAATTGTCATTTCATCAGGAAAGCAAGGACTGCTATATAATATATGTTATCGATTGTAGGATCTTCATTCTAGTTTCTACATTGATTCTTACTTATCTTCTCATTTTTAGACAAGTAATATTTGAATATTGAACATCGACCATTCTGTTTGATTGAGAGAAGAATAGAATTGAAATGCCCAGATATAAATCAGTATTTTTATTTAATTTAGTTAACAAAAACAAAAAAATCAAAAAACATGTGAATTTGCATTTCTAAACATAAGAATATCTATCTAGTTTAGACAGAAGGAAGGGCATCCACGTATTTAAGTATAATACACACATAAGTATTGTAATCTACATCTGAATCAATCAATCAATGAATGTATTCGATTGATAGATGAAAGGATAATAGAGGTTTAACTGTAAAAACTCGAATTAGTATAAATCGGACTACTGTATTTTAGAACAATAAATATTTTGAGATTTGCCTATGCTTAAATTCTGATTTCTTTTAAATAATAAATTAACGAATTTTGAATGCAATTTCTTGTAACTTGGTGGCAGTGCATAAGGTATTTTATATTCGATAAAACCGAAATTAGGTGTTTTTTTTTTCTTGGCTTTGGATTGTTTTTATTGTTGTTTGAAACACTTTAGGAATAGAGAGATTAAGAGGAGGCAGAGATTGTTAGAGAGCTAATTATGGTTTGTCATGGCAATAAAATTTAACTTGATTTCTTTTTCTTTTTTTTTTTTAATTTTTTACTTGAAATGAATTTTAAATAACTTTAACATAATGATAAAAGGAAATTGTCTATATTTTGGTCTCTAGAATTAATCTGAAGCTAATTCAATTGCAAACAAAACAAATAACATTAATGGTAATTGAAAATATTTGAAAATTTCAAAAACTAAAATTAATTTAAAATAAAATACACACAAATCAAAAAAATTATAATAAATCAAAAAATAATAATAATAAAAAAAAATCTTTTTTCTTTTGTTTGCTGTGAAAAATATCTTAAGTTGTTGATTAGTTTGTGGAATTATGGTATATATATATATAGGTTCTTTTTAAGTATCTTAGCCTAAATATTCTAACATAATTTAATTAACTTTGATTTATTTTAAAAACAAACATTTTCCTTTGATGAGTTTAACTAAATTGATTACATTATTTTGAAGGCCACAATGTTGTAAAAGCACATGAATTTTTTTATTTTTAAATCTTTTATAGTTTTTCCTTCTAAGTAGGATTGTGTGTGGGTGTATCTGTGTGTATAAGTATTTGATACTTTGATATTGATTGGTGCTGAATTGTAAAGGATTTTTTTTATTTAATTTTCTAATTTATTTTTGTTTTTATGATTTCAGTTTCCCAATAATCAAATGTAATTCTGTTTAAATTATTATTGTGTTTACGATTAATCAGGTAATCGATGTTATAATCTGATTCTTAGACCCATAATCGGTGATTCTGCAATTAGTGATATTATATTATTATTAATTTATTTACAATAAGAATTCATTATTATTAAGTTATAAGATAAAATAAAAAAATAACAAAAATAATGCAATAGAATAAAATAAAATGGCATGAAATAAAAAGACACAAATTGTAAAGCGAACAAATTTTCTACATGAAATGTTTATCTAATGTTTTAATAATCAAATTTATCTACAAACACAAGTGTTCAATTAAAATTGAATTGTGACTACAAAAACAAATCAATTACAAAAAAAAAAATTATATCTCGATAAAAAATATACATGTATTTATTGTTGATTGATACTTTAGAAAATTCCTATTCATATTTTTCTACTCAATGAAACATTGTTAATACAATAGTCAATGCACAAAGTTCTTTATAAAGTTTAACATTATTATGGATGTAAGTCAAAATTGTATCCTTGAAAGGCAAATAACTGATCAACTACAGACATATGGGATCGCCACTAATGACATACATATGCAATATCTTTGCTAAGGAAAGCTGATATCAAGACAACTCATATTAGCATAGCATGGTTTGGTCTTGGACACACGTCATACTTGGCAAGCTAATGAGAGAAAATCACTCAAACGAATATCATTTATTATTCGGTCCTGAATGATCTAGATAGACAGTAAATGTTTAACCTCGCCAACAATGTTCACTGCTACAATTGCAAATCTATTAGCGAGGAAGAGACATTTTCTTCCTTAAGTTTCACTGCCCTGCATTTGCAATATTGCAGATTTTTCATCAGTTTCAGTCAGTACAAGTCAAATACCATCAAATTTTTACCAATCTGCGTCATTTAGTTGGTGTTTTGAAAGCAGACAACTTCTTGAATTAATCTATTGGATGGTAAATTTATATAAAAATAGATTAAGGAAATCTGTTCTTTGAAGATCAAATCTATAAATTTGTCATCTTGAGCAATCAAATGAATAAGTTTACTCATCAGTATTTCAATAAAAATTTTATTTTCTAAACGAAAAATCATCATCTTAATGGGATATGTCGTTAAAAAAAAAAAACACGTGCAAGAGTGCAAAATAATATTAAGGAAACAATTAATAAACTTTATAAATTTTTAATGATAGAAATCATGCAATTTGTTTTTGTTTGTTTTAATATAACTGAACAACAACAAAAAAAACTTGATTCAAATAATAACTAAAAAAAACTAACGGAAAGAACAACGAAAACAACAACAAAAATTTGTATGAAATTTGTGCCTTTTTACCTATAAATTGATGAAGCTGATGTTGACCTGGACCAAGTAACTAACAAACCCTCACCTCTGCTACGTTCACGTTTATGTTGTAAAATAACCTTTGTGCTCTCATCAGGACATAAAGACGACTGTAATGTTGTCACAAGTAAACTGCAAGAAAGTAGGAAAGGGGAAAAAAATGAAAATTATGAAATAAATCAATATATAGAAAAATATAAATTCCAATTTACCGTGGCATTACAGCGACGACTGTTGCTAGCATTATAACCAACCAATGAACTGCTGAGCCGAAACATCGAAAAATTACCCAATATGTTGATGGCAATCCAAAACAATTAACGCACATGGAATTGTAGGTAATTGAGAATGCATAGAACGAAGCGAGGCTTATGACTATAGAAAGAACATGTAGAATTGTCTAAAAGAAATAAATGATTCTATATTATAATACAAATTGCAAAGGCAATCAAAAGAAGAACTTTTACCCATGAACGTATTTCAATGGCGCCATGCACCAAATTTGTATAGAGACATGCAGCTGTAATAGTTGCACCAAACTCCCAAATACCCACATCTGTTTCAGAGTAGGCAAACTGGGCAACAAAATAGATGACAAGACTTTGATAGAGTGCATCAAGTAAAATTATCCAAAAATCTGAAGAACGATAAACCAAACCTAGGCGGCCCTGCAATAAGAAGATTTATATGTTAAAAATAAAGTTCCACTTACTACATAACAGAATCTTACGTTCTTATAAAGATATGCATTTTTAAGTAATAAATCCTCTGGTACACGTTTATCATAAACGCCAATGGCAAGAGGTGGCAACGAGGTGAATATAAGATTATAAAGCATTAAATACATTTGATCCATCATCACTGAACCAGAGAAACCAGAATACAATTGATACCAGAAAATGAGAAAGACAAAAGCCTGTCAACATGGAAAATTACAAATTATCATTCAGAAATGTCAATACAAAAGTAAAAATTATGAAAACTTACAGCATTTTTATAGAAGAAATACAGTATCATACGGGCCAAACGATCATAGCACCAATAGCCATGAGCTAATAATAAACGCTCTAAGTAACGAAAACGCGAAAGGGTAAAGTCAGCAGCCATGACAGCTTGCATGCCTTCCTGTCCAGAGATGCCAACACCAACATCAGCCATTTGTATCATAGAGACATCATTAGCGCCATCACCAATGGCAAGTGTGCGTATATTAAGCTCTTCTTTGACTATCTTAACGAGATAAGCCTTTTGCAAAGGTGTTGATCGACAGCAAAGCACCGAAGCGCAACCATTGGTTAGATGCAGAAATGGACGTATTAGTTGAGATCTATGTTATATAAAGAATGATTTGTATGAATTTCAAATGAAAGTATTATTATTTACTATTCACTTACTTGGGATCAAGTATAAAGGTCAATGTTTTGCCATCCACGACAAGCGCTCGAGGTTTGCTACGCGCCGGCAAATCAAATGCAGATTTGGTTCCCTTTAAATCGTTTAAATAACAATTGATGGCGGACTCAGCAGCATCGCGTGAACGTGCAGTCAAACTGGAAATTTAATTTAATAAAAATGGTTAATCGTAAGTCCTAAACAATGAATCGAATCTATAATTAATGCTTAACGAACCGTATTAATTCCATTTGCTGCGTAAAAAGCTTTGCAGAGTAAGCAATATTAATGGCTGTCTCTGGTTTATCACCCGTTAGCACCCAAATGGATATACCGGCTGACAATAGTGATGCTATCGTTTCAGGAACACCATCTTGTAGACGATCTTCAATGCCAGTTGCACCAAGCAACGTTAAATTGCTTTCCAATTTGGCAAAGGAATCACGTAAGCGACGCTCACGATTTTCAAGAGACATTTCGATCTCTTGATGTCGTGCCCACCAATCAGTATAGTCAGAGGCATTGAGATTACGCTTGGCCATAACTAATATACGTAAACCTTCACGAGCATAGCGATCCAATTGTTGTTGGGTCTTGTCACGCAAAATACCTAAAGAGTTGAAGGAAAAAAAATACATTGTCATTTTTTTTTTTTTTGTCTTCGTTTTGTTTTATTCTAAAACAATAAACAATTTTATTAACCTTCAGTACTGTTGGGCACACAAGGCGCCAATACTGGCATAATGCTACTGTCTGCGCCCTTGGTATATAAAACAATCTCTTGGGTGCCTGTCCTTCGTACTACAATGGACATGCATTTGCGGCTTGAGTCGAAGGGAAGTATTTTGAGTATTTCATATTCAACTGAACCACCAGTGCTGGGTAAACTGACTAGGATATGATTGGGACTACGATTGAGCAAACAGCAATCGTAGCTATAGGCGGCATTCACTAAGGCCAACTCATCAGGACTTTCGCCTCATAAAGTGGACGACCATCCGGCGTTCGATACATGGGCTGTTGCTTCGCTTGACTGCCAAAAAGAAATGTAAATTTTATTTCAAATCAAATATGAACTCGATTTCTCTATGACTCACCTCATTTTCAAACGCTTGGCTTGAGTACGCGCATTCAAAAATGTGGCAATGCATGTGATTTTCGAATTAATCACCGCCTTGGCGCGACCCGTTGGTGATATACTATTCGCCAATGTTTTTACTTTCATAGGCGGTGGCGACTCTGAAGTCGGCGTTGTCTCTGCTGAACTACTAATGGGCGACAGTGTCGGCTGATGATTCTGTGTGGGCATAGCAAATACTAAATTCGGTGGTGGCGATGGCGTTACCGAACGCGATTCAGCCAAACGTGTATAACGATCGGCTGGTATAGATGAGGTTGGCATTGTTGCACCATCACTAGTGTCATTTGATGCCATTGCCATCATTGCTTGATTACGGTGCGCTTGCTTTATAGTTTTCAGTGCTGATGGACTATTACTTGTGGCTTGCACTTCAATGATGCCACTCGCGTTCATAAGATCACGATGTGGTGCTGCACTCACCACAACAGTATTACAAATGGCAAGTACCACTAGGAACTCTTGCATACGTTGTGCGTTCGGCGTTAGATATTGACTTGAGTGCCCCCATGTCATCGATTAATGTTTCATTTGTGATAATTGGCGGCGCCGGTGTACCAGGTTTGGTATACATTGTCTCCTGCTCCGACGGTGGGTGATTATAATCAATGCCATTTATGACACATCGTCGGAATATCATTTTATTCTCAGTCAATGTGCCTGTCTTATCCGAAAATATATGCTGAACTTGACCCAGTTCTTCGGTGATATTCATGGCACGACATTCGGTTTTCTTATTTGTGTCATGATCAAAAAGATCAATATTGTTGTGTATATGATAGACTTGCAGGATCTTGCAAAGTTCAATAGTAACATATAGGGAAAGTGGTATCATCACTTGTAATATAATGATATATGTAAAAAAGGTATAGAGTCCTTCGTCGGCAGCACTATGAGTAAACGATAAATAGGGCACAAGCGTAATATCAACAAAAGAGTTAAGCCACATCTTGCAACCTATGGCCCCAACAACGCACAGTATCAACAATATTATCACACACCTAAAGATTAGGAATTATGATGATTTCTCAAACTAATTATTTTTAAAATCAATCAGTCACCTACCATATCACATCAATATTCATTTGCTGTTCCACCTGAGAGCGTTTATAACGTGGTCCACTATTATTTAACATGGATTTCGTTTCATGGCCTGCATACACAACAATGCCCTCAATGTAGTCCGTATTCTGGAAATGTTACGAATGACATATGTACATATATGGTATGTATGAGTCAAGATTTGGTTGGTTTGTTGTTTATTTACCTTCAGTCTACTTTCTCTTAGTAAAAGGCACTCGGTCGATATGGGCACACGCTCTCCAGTTGGATGTATTAAGGCCCCATGGAATCTATATAACTTTGTTGTTGGAGCATCTGCTTCAACACGACTTATAAATTTACTTGGCAAAAATATGTTCTGCTTTTCCGTAAAACCACGTACAACTTCACGGCGTTTCAGATTCGTTTCACCATCTAAATCACATGTATCTATGTAACAGACCCCATGGGGGTCACTTGTGCGCAACAGCAAAATATCTGCTGGCACCATTTCATTGTTGGACAAATGTATTATGTCACCAACACGTAAATCTTGCCATTTGATTTTTTTGTAACGTTCTGTTTCACTGCAAATAAGAAGATAAAGAAATGAAAAAACATTAGAATTGTTTCACGGTCCTAAAAGGATTTTCAAATTTTCTATATTTAAGTAAATTTTTGTGATCCTCATTTCTTCAGTAATCATAAAATTTTACTACGAGAAAGGGGTGGGTAATATCTCAGACATATATATATCTTCATTCATTTACTATTCTATGTATCTCAATTGAGAACATATTCATTTTCAAGATCATGGCCATGCATCATATATGATGTTGTATGATTCTATTGTGCACAATTTGTTGCGTGTGTGTCCACAAACATTGAAGGTGACATTGAGCACATGACTACCATGACACAACACAGCAATCATCGGCATTGTCGCGGATGCGATATCATGACAAACTGTTCACAAGTGTCAAGTCCATTACCAACAAAACAAGTTTAGCTCGAGCTGAGTTGATTTAAGTTAAACTAAACATTGATTGTTGCCATATAGTACATACATTCTTACTAGTAGTATGCATAATTTATCGCATGGGAATTTCCTGTCTGCAGTCCAAACAGAGAAGCAACAAAAGCAATAATAGTAAGTACCTATAAGCAAATACTTAGTTAGTTATTGCATGTCACTTAATTGCTTTACTCAACAAGCGAAGCTCCTTTGCCTAGGGCGGCCCATCAGTGTAGTATTCTCGCTTCTCCTTTGACACCAATTGTACAATTGTTATGAATCTTTAATGAGTCAGTGGCAATTGAGGAGACCACCTACTGTATTGTCATCGATGCGATTTCTACACAATATAACTTGCATATATTATTATTCATACTATGTAAAGGTTCGAATTATTAGGCGTTTTCGCAAATGCAAAATTAATGAGAGACCGATGAGCAACTCACCGCGTCCCATAAGTTCAACTCAACTGGTTGCTGGTTACTAAATTATTATTTGCAAAGAAATAAAAGTGAAACTCACGCGAGGTACATATTTCAAAATAACAATAACAGCAACAACATTGAGAAAATAAAAAATATAAGTTAAGCTCGATTTTTGTTTTCATTTAATTTCAGGAGGTATAAGTATATACTTATAATACAATAGATAAATTGATTCCACCAACAAAAAAAAAAATTACAGTGAAATCGGATTTCGATGTTAGCGTCAAAAGGTGAAGCTCATTCGCATTCATGTTAATTACCCTTGAATGTCGATGTCGTCTACGTTGTACTCATTAATGCTGACCAAAAGAATTTGCAATTGGATATTACAATGATACCCCAAAACATCAATTCATTCAACCAACAACCATCCATTCAAATGAACTACATACTCGTACATACAATACCTATATCGTACGAATTAACCCCAAACGTGTTGAAAGTTTTATATTAATGTAAGTGGATCTATTTTACTCGTAGATGCCTGCTTGCGTTGGATTATTTCCATACTTTGTACACAGTACTACTGCACTTGATTGATGGAATTAAAGAAGCTTTGAAGTGAAGTGCTTTGGTCAGACGATTATAAATAGAAAAAAGATACCATATGGCACAGCTAATACGATAGTGAATACACGTGTAACGCATTGTATACATTAACGGATTAGATAATCCCTTTGATTTAGAACACAACATTCAATTGGGTCTTTAAATTATTGTACATAGTAGTAATTTCTACAGTTTTATTAGTAGCATCTAATCTAATGAGTAGTTCTTGTATATATACTAGACATGTGCTTGATTATAATCTCATTACCCACTACTTTTTGCACCACCTAATATGTAGTGATATTTATAGTAATCAATAATAGTAGTAGCAACTGTGTGAGGGGAAAAAGAGAACAACTTTTTTATGTATCAATTCGAAATGATTAATAGTTTTATTCATAATCTTTCTAAATGATCAGTAGTTGTAATGGTTATGAATTGAAGTATTCTGTGCATACTATATATACCATAAGTAAAATCGTTGTTGTTGTCGCTTTTAAATTTAGTTAAGTCTGGAGACTGCGTTTCGTTAAGAACAGCCGTGATGGCCATATGCCCGTAATAATTTTTAAATTTAATTATTTGTGTTATTTTTCACAATTTCCAGTTCTATCAGGCTTAAAAAACACCCTTTATTATAATCATAATCACTGCAAATTTGTACGGCAAATGAAGAACACATTTTATAGAGTAGATAATTTAAAAGCCGTTTTGATTGTAATCATGCACATGTCTAATATATACAGTAAGCTGTAGCTGCAGACATCTCTGCCCAGGAAGTAAGTGCGTGTTCCCTTGGCCGGACACGATGGTGATTCCCTTTTGTTACTTTTGTAGTGGTTCACATACCTTTGGATCTCTGGCACATGATCGACCACAATTGGGAAATGTCAGGAATGTGACTGCTCTGTTTTGGACATTCGAAAGGGCTTAAAAGAAGACTTAAGAGATTTTCATTTTTGTATGATTTTTTGTTTGGTGACGATTTGGTTATGATGTAATTTCTTTACAATCAATTATGTAATAACTATAAATTGGCTATACAACATTGACAAAAAAAAAACATTAGGTTATTTTAATTGCCTACAAGTCAAGGAACTTTTATGATATGTTTAACGAATGATTTCTTTTGAGAACTCACTACAGTCTAGTAGGTCTCCAGCAAGAACATTGAGGTCACATCTCCTACTACTTGATTTATCTAAATTTTCCGATATCATGTGATATCATATCTGTTTGGTAGAGTTTTTTTTATGTATCACGGGGTATAGTATCTCAATGTTAGAGCAAAATTCCAAAATAATCTTTGTAATTATCATGTTATTAGATTACTTTACTATCTTAAGTTTCTGAAATTATTAATATGGCAACACCAATGCTCTTTAATTTTAACAATAATGAATTTCATTGACTTGAATGATAATATAAAAGGTATGGCAACTTGTTCTGTAAAAGTTTATTCATACATCGTTCGATTTTAACAAGATAAGAAAGCCTTGAAGAACCTAAAACAGATTTTCAAACTTTAAAATATATTATTTTTTATACCAAAAACCAACATTTGATGATCATAAATTTCTCCAAATGGGTTCATTTGCTCCAACCACAAGTGAATTGCACATTAGGGGCGGCTATCTGATCATCAGTTTTTTTTTTAATTAAAGCGCACCTTTAATAATTCACTCCCCATAATATTAAAAAGACACAAAATGACAATTATTAATTATCATTAAAAAGAAAATATGTATAGTACATATATAAATTTTATAGATATAACACACATACATACTAACACATAAGAGAAGTTAAAACTGAGTAATTTTGCACTTAATGTCACCTTCTATGAGTTGACATTGAATCATGAATCGGAATCGGAGTGTTTGTGGTTTTGACATTGAAAATGAGTAGCAAAGCACGCAATAGTTTTTTGTCAATTAGAAAATTATATACATTAACAAACATGGAAAGAATATGGGAAGAGGAGGGAGAGATTGTGTGAAGAAAATAGAGTACAACAAATAACAATGACATGACAACACATACAAGTATATTTAATTACAATTTTGTTGTGCAAGAATTTTTCTTTTTCATGTTTCTAACTTGTCTTTACTCTGCTAATGAGCCAATTAAAATTATGGCAACGCTTTCTCCGACCCATTTGACAAAGTTTTTCCATCATCATGATTACAGAACAAGCGCACATTTCTCCTTCATTTATAATAAGATATCTAAATCGAAGTATGAGTTTGAAGAAAATGCCACCCGCCGCCACTCTGTTACTTGTGACTGGTTCTAACAAAGCAAAAAAAAAAGGGTGCGCTGCTGTACATGTCTTGATATAAATGACATTGTAGCCTGAATGAATCAAAAGCTACACATACCAACCAAATCAGACCATCATTATCAACATCATTATCGTCATCATCATGGGAGGCTAGGCTAGGCTAACTAAAAACGCATTGACTTAGGCAACAAAGGATAATTATTTGAACGAGCGTGTTAGCCTTGACACGCAAGTTTAGCCAAAGACATGTCATGAAAATTCCTAGTTTCTTTATTCTTTTGAACTCTCCGACTTTTACCTTTTCAAAAATTTAAAAAATTCAATGTCATCAGTGGAATGTACAATACAATACAACAAAATTATAGCCTCGTGTAGAGTAATAAAGTGGGGGGTGACGCTTTGATAAGTCAAACCCATAACTTTACTATTATTATAATTATTGTTATTAATTTTAATTGATGTTTAGCGTGAAAATTGAAATATTGGAAATCCGAGTACATCACAGGATCACATATTGTTAAAGACAAATATGTAGGTCAAAGTCAACAACTAAGCGATTATTTAAAAAATTTCTTCTAATGCTTTTGATCTATACAAAGAATCTGGAGACCAGAAAAGAATTTACCATTAACATTTGTTAAAACCAAAAAAAAAAACAAAAAACTCTACATTGATGCATTTGGCTCAAGTCGTTAAAATTTGTAGAATAAAGTTGATGACAAAGAAATTTGAAATGAAAGTTTACATTTAAAGTGTTGTAATAAAGATTATAATAATAAAATAAAAAAAAATTAACAACATCAGGATTTTTATTGATTTTTGTTTCATAAAAGAAATCTCATGATTTTGCGTTATGTGCTTGTATTTATTTAAAGTGACATATTTTGATAGGCGTGTATCTAATGGGCTGCCAGAAATGCATTGTTTGTACTTAAAACCCACCCAACCCAGCAAGGATGCAGCATTATAATGTATGCATGTTGCATTATGGTCACGTTGCCGTTCAATTACAGCCAAGCCAAGACAAGAAGTGACACAATTTGTCAACAAGAACAAGGCCAAGGCTTATACTCAACAGTCTGAAAGACATTCAAGTAAATAGAGAAAAGGATGAAATATGGTTAAAAGACAAGGCCAGTAAATGTCATGGCCAAGTAACATATACAATAGAAATACATGTACATATTTACTCGAAACCTTTTGTGCCTTTTAAAGTTCCAATTCCAATACCAATATCGTATTAAGTGAATACAATACACCATTCTATCCATGGTCATGTCTCATGTCTATCAATCAGTTTCATTTAATATTTGTTTAACTTTAATGTGGGCGTTTGTCCATCTATCCAGACACATCCATCTATCCTATCCAATCCATTTATATTGTTTGCTTTACATACAGATACACAATATATACTTATCCCATCTTAATTCTATTGTCTTGTATGTAGGTTTATACGGCGCATGTAAATTACTTTTCGTTTATTCAAAATGCATACATTATTTACCTACATGACGATGACGATGACATTTTTGTCTATTCAACTCAACGCCACACAGAACATTCATTCCAATGTCTATCTACAATTCTATCCAACTAAGTATTATACCAACCAACTAACCAGTCATGCATTTATTCTCCCATTCTCTCATTCATTCATTCATATATATTGTTTATGGACAGTTAGAAATGTCGTTGAACGTAAGGTGTTCATTTGACAATAATTGACAACTGAAATTTTTTGTCGTCCACTTTCGAGTTATTTGATAAATAAAATATACTTCTAATGCATTATCGGTCATCTGTTATTATATTATATTATGTGTCGGCGTGAATTATATTCATACCAATGTACATATGGACATGTGAAAAAGTATGTGAAAAATTGTCTAAAGCCTTCTACCCAACCCATTTGGGTGCATTCTAATCGAGTACAATATATAGTTCAAGGTTCACACACAACTCAACAAAGCAAAAGAAAGTAGCTCAAGTACAAGCAAATCGTTAGTGTATTACAATTTCCCAGTATTCTAGATTCTCTCAGGCAATAATACTTAGTAATAATTGTATTACAAGGTTTATTTTGTATACATCATCATAGAATAGATAGTAGACACGAACGACTTGAACTTCAACTCTAACAATTTCATCAGATTATAGAGACAATTTTGCATTTTACAAAATTAAAATTTACATTTATTAGTTTCAAATTGATATTTTTTATTTCTCTAATGACTTACATTAAACTTTTGAACCCTCTCCAAATAAAATATTTTTTCACTAACAAAGTAGATTCACTTAGAATTCGTAAAAAATGAAGAGGAAAGTTTTTAAATAAGAGAATTATTTGATCGGTTGATTGAATTGGATTACAATTAAAGACAATCAAAATTAGGAGTAAATGGAAAAATTGTACAACTTTCCAATTCTTTTATATTGAAGAATCCATTGAATGAATCCTACACTCATGTGATTGAGAATTCAGAAATATTTCATTATTGATATGACGTACAATATATTTAAGCAGAGTAAGTATAGCATACAACATTTCAACATTGAGATCGAAATATTTGTATGGGAACTATACGATCCAGTAACCTTAGGGTCTTGAAATTTACATGGTTGGTGAATATGGGCCAGATACATACATTATCCAAATTTCTGTTTGATAACCCGAAAAACAAAAAAGTTTTTCTAATACAAAAATGAATTTGTATCCTGGTTTGTATCGATCCAGTAATCCTAGAGTCTTACATGGTTGATAGAAACGGGTTAGAAACTTATTTTGTCCAAATTTCAGTTTGATAATACAAAAAACAAAAAAGGTTTTCTAACAAGAACCTGAATTTATATGGGAGGTACCCCATACCGGTCAGATTCGGTTGATTCTGACAAATGTTAAAGGAACTGGTAAAAAGAAAAGATTGTGCAAAATTTCAGCTCTCTAGATTAAAGGATTGACAGACTTGTCTTGACGAACTGATCATGAATCTATGTATCTATATACTTTATGGGAACTCTGATGTCTCCTTCTGTCTGTTACAAACTTCATGACACAGAATAGAAATCAATGCCTAATAAAAGCAATTTTAGTATGGGAACTTTATCTTCTATTAATCGGGTTGCTTAGATTTTGATATAAAACCGATGTCTGCCAAAAAAAAAAAAAACCCTTCTGTCTAAATGACTTAATGGAATTTATTTCAAAACTCTAATCACTTCTTTTTTGGGTCTCCGAACATGGCGTTACAAACTTCAAGGCGAAAGGTTAATAATTTTTCAACATATTGATTGTGAAAGGAATAAAAAAACAGACACACAAAAATGATTGAAATATATATTTGTATATTCACAACTTTTGCACAAATTGTTAAATATTTCTATGGAATTTATGAACTCTACTAACTCCTTCTTCCATATCTTCAAAAAGCTTTTAAATCTCAATTTTGTTTTTGTTTTAGTATTTTTTTGCATTTTCATTACAAAATTAATTGAGAGCTTTGTTAAATGATAAAAAGATACTATATAGTAGATAGTAGAAATAGGCAAAGTATCAAAGTATCTATACAATATTTACTTAAAGCATTGTGTAGTAACAGAAACGCCCCCATGTCAAAATTACTTGGGCAAAACCACAATAAACTTAATGTAGAATACAAAGAAACCGTCTGGTAGTAAAATTAATGCTTAAAGCCCAATGATATTGCGTAAAATATGATTGAGTGTGTTAGTGTGTGTTGGTGCTTTTGTTTACATATTGTAAATACATGTGTATTGTACATATGTATATGTATGTATATCTGCAAATACACAATATATTCTAATTGACCTGTTGTTTTGGATGTTGCCCCTATGTTGTTGATGTTTGTGGTAACAGAAGTAAACTAAAGTAGGTCATGTGATGTAACTACATAAAAATATTTAATGTACTTAGTAGTAAAGAAGAATCACACATTGTGAAGTCAATCAACCAAGTGCAGAAAATTGGAAAAACAAAAATTTAATCACTTAAAACACAATACTTTATAGTTTCGTCAAATCATTAAATTGCAATAAAGATACACACAAATAACAGTAATGAATTTCAAAAATGACTTTTAGAAAAGTTGACCTGACCACCCACAAGCAAGGTTACTTTTCTCAAACAGCAGGAATGCAAGTACAACAACAAACAACAGGACTAAAGGTCTGCACTATTGGTAAACATAAATGAATAAATAAGTAGAACTCCTTAGCGATTACTGAACAAATAATGTCAAATCGAAAACTAGTATCAAAAGTTTGAAACACGCTAGGATTGCCAGAAGCCAGACAGTCAGTCGCCCAGTCCATTGATGCTTATTAATCACCATGATGGCGTCTAGTATGGCTCATTGTGATGTGATAGAGAAAAACCAATATGGGGAAAGTGAAATGGTGAATGGCATTGCTAACCTACATTATTTTATAGTTAGTATAAACAGGGATATGTCTTTTCTGTCCTAGCTTGGTCTGGCCTATAACAGAGTTAGAAGTAATCAATTGTTTGCGCGTGCTTACACAGAACGCGTCGACGAATCAATCATGCAAACATTATTACTAAAACATACACACTACACTTAAAACTAACCATTCTATACACATACATACACATTTAGATACACATACTCAAATATATACATAGATATACATATGTACATTCATGCATGCGGGCGCTTGCAATGAAAAGACAGTTTACTGTATAATTATCTCGTTACACGCAATGTTCGCGAAGTTAAAACATTGCGGTGACCAGAGCACGAAACGACGTTAGAGCAGCTTTTGGGGTAACCGGTTTCGTATGGGTGGAAATTCAAAATGAACGATTTCAATTTACCATTATGTATTTAATTTATTGAATACTCTATGATCGTTATTATGTTAGATCAATCAAGTATCTATCTCATCATGATCATGGCTTTTTATTTTTCAAAACATTACTCTTTAGTCTTTCAATTCGTTTCAAAGTGTTTTTATATCCGGTTTTATTGGATTTTATTTTAAAAATAGCAGAGAACCAAATTTATAAATGAGTCATCCATCGAAAGCTTTAATAGTTTTAATGTACATTTTGATGAAACGATTTGTAATCTTTATAAAGTAAGACGCTCAGACCCCATCATTGTTATAGGACTTAGATTGGAAGCATCATTAAACAAAGTATTACTCATAGTAAATAGTACATAGCTTAAGACCTGTCTTTCTGTACACACACCAACTATAATACAATAAATATATTTTATTCCTATACTCTTATTTGATTCTTCAACATCATCGTCATCATTGGCATGTTGGCATAATCAATGGTCATATATCAAATAAAAAATGCATCACCACCAATTGTATGCCATGACAATATAGCATTTTTCTATATGCCTTTTCTTGTAATAATTTAAGGTCAATCAATTATTTTAAAAGGTCAATAAAAATATGAGTGCAATAGCCATAAAAATTAAGCCTTAATGAAGAATTTGACCCATTAGAAGTTCTCTACATATATTGCTATTGGAATTTGATAAAACAATACATAAGAACGAGGGCAAAATCAAAGAAAAAATATTATTAAGTAGCTCTGACTTTCGGATACCCATAATATTTAAGTATCAATTGTTTATATGAACATACATTTGTATGTAACTTTTAAAGTGTTGATAGAATGTTAGAGAATGATATGATAAGAAGAAGACCGAAAACAAACTTATATACAAAAGAACCAGAGAATATACAATATCAAATTTCCACTATTCAAGTACAATAGTTCTAATTATTTTCAAAAATGTCTATGCAAAACCAGCTACGAGGGGTTGCCTACTTCTTCCAAAGTTTATATACAAACGTTACTCAACTCATGAACAATATTTGTAATACAATAGAAACTACATTTTGCCACTTAAAAGGGTCCACAAAATTGTGCATACAATATTATATTATCATATAAAACTTATTGTCTGAAAATTAGTCCAAATTATATGTATGTATATAAAATGAGTGAACTGTTTGAACTAGTCTAATTAATGTCATTTGTGAAAAATGAGGAATAAATTACATACTAATATGAAAAGCATGTCTCTTTTATCAAATATGTTTAATCTGAAGGTTAACGTTAATACCTTATTGTTTGGGATTACTAAAAATCCTTTTATTAACATGGAAACAAAACTAAAATCAATTTTGAAAGTATTCTATTCTATTGACTGTCATTGGATTACATCAAAAATGGAAGGTAAACTATTTGTTTCTATGCTTTTTGTTTTAAAAATTTTGACCTCTTTTGAAATTGAAACCCAAGAAGAATTAAATCTTACATCATTTGTAAAATCTTAAACCAAATATTCTCAGAGTGCCCTTTTCACAGTGCTGAAAAACTTGCTTGCTTCAAAAACCTTATCACATTGCTTTCATATTGTTGTTTCGCTTACTGGAAGGCAGCTGTTTTGTTTTAATTATACATACAATGGAAAGTTATGCTAATTTCAGGCGTAACATTTGTCGAAAATACATGATTTAGAACAATTTCCAGTGTATACTTCTTCTTCTCTCTTTCATTCCTGCTACGCAATTTATTAAAATTTTTACAAAACATCAGCTGTTTTGTGTTTACGCGCAACAAAACGATAGAAGAAGACAGCCAAAAATTGCGAAACCTTGGCAGCACTGGTAGCACTTTCAACAGATCGCAATATCCGAGTTAGTGCAGAAAAAACAGCTCAGACGTAATTTTTGTTTCACAAAAACATTTATTTCCCCTGTTGTTGTTCATTTTTGAGTTGCTTGCATAATGAAGCGGCTCTACTGTGAAAACTGCATAAGTCCCACAGTTCTGCTTGAGATGAATTCCTCACTTAATATCAATTTGAAATTTGCAGAAATATCTACCATTTGTATATTTTTAATTTGTCACTTGCACTGAGTAAGCAGCTCAAAAGTCATTTGTAGTTTGCATCAACAACCTCCGTTATAACATTATTTTGCCTGTTGGAATAAGTTTTGTTATTTATAAAACTAAAATCAAAATGGTATTTTAACAATTTGTCGGTCAACAAACTTAAAATGGATATGAAAAATAATTCTAGTTAGAGGGAACTTAACAAAATAAATAAAACAAATGGTAACGACCGGCGTCAAACAATATGGTGGGTGTTGTTATGACATGGAAAATTGCATTCGTTTTTACATATTTTGTATTCTTTAAGACACGCTATTTATTACAAAATATTGTAGTTGCCATAACATTTCCGTTTTTTGACGTCGATAAATTCCAATAAATAACAAACAACAAAATACTTCAACAGTCTTTCATTTTCTTTTTTCATAAATCATAGTAATCAAGATGCTTTAATTCTAATATAAATTATTTCATTTTAATTCATATCATAAAAGTGTTCGGAAATATTTTTCTCATCTTAAATTTTTCAAGTGAAAAATAACAGCAAAAATGCCAAAAATTGTCATTGAAACCCGTGAGGGAGATACATTTAGTATGCCACTAAGACTCATCGAACACATGCAAACAATTCGGGATATGATATATGCTACACGGGAAAATTCATTGGATGAAACACCGATTGTCTTAAAAAATATTCGAACAAAGACTTTACAATATATCGTACATTGGGCTATGTACAACTCATTAACTGATGCAGCACAACAAATGCAAGTTGATGGTAAATAAATAATTCATAAATATTGACATACATAAGTCCATTACATATACATATATATTTTTATATAGACACAGGACGTATTTCTTTAGGGACAATGATTATTGAAAAGCAACACTTGCCCAGTGAAATGGCAAAAATGGATCCTTGGATTAAGAAATTTTTAGGTGCTATGCCTATGACAGATCTGTATCAAGTAATGGCTGCCGCTGAATTCTTAAATATTGAATTGCTCGAACATCAGGCGTGTATCTTTGTTGCTAATCATATACAAGGCAAATCTACCAAGGGTTTTCGTGACTTCTTTGGCATTAAGAATGACTTCACTCGTCAACAGAAGAAGGAAATGAAGCAAAATGATGAAAATTGGAAAGGAATATATAAATAGTAGGTTATTTGTTAAAAGTTGAATGTCAATTTATTTTTCGCTTGTCAAGTAAATATAATCATAAAAACTATAAATAATTGATGAATTTTTTTTTTTTTTTGTCTATTTGGTCAAATCTAATTTTCAGGATTGTATTTGGTCATATCCAATTGTCAGGTTTATCAATAAGAATTTCTTATACCGAAATGATCTTCTTACTTAATTCACTTTAGTATTATAACTGGCTTTTCTAACATTATTTGATTTGAACGATGAGAAATGTCAACCAAACTTAACCGAACCGGACAAGCAACAATTTCTTTGTTGTCGCTGAGAATGCTGCCTGCAATCACAAGGCAATCGCGAACCGCTCGATCAGTTTGCTTGCTTGCATGCATGTTCTTCGATTCTTCTTTTGCTATATAGTCAGCTTTGTATTGTATTGTATATTCTCAACATTCGAAAAACTCGACTTCGATACAATTGAGCTAAGAGACTTTTGAGTTCAACTCACCAATTTACACTCATTCAACTGCAGTCAATAATAAATACCAGTGGTACAAGACCAGTTGGTAGTCAGTCCCTCAACACTTTGTTTGTCAGTCAATTTGTCTTTCCGTCGTCCACCAGCATTCGACGACTTCACGCGAATAACCGGTTTCGGTTCATTATTTGCCGCTCTTTCTATAAAATATAATATTATAGCTTTGTTTTGTTGCCGTTTTTTTTTTTTGTATTTCAATGTCATGTTTTATTTTGTTTGGAGGTTTTTTCTTCTTCTGATTTTCCTCTTTCCTTTCCTTTACTATCATTAACCCAAAAGCTTATGTTCACTCTATATTTATTTCGATACTAATGTATCTGAATGTTTTAGACGCATTTAAGGGGAAGTATCTGTCAGTGTAAATGGATCTCTATGAGTGTGTATCTGTTGCTTTATAAATATTTATGCTCGACGCGGTCAACGCGCTTAGATCGTTCATATGCTCGTATAAAGCTGCTGTTTTAAACCGCTAAAGATTTCTATCTCTCATAAATTTTAACTCAAATATAATTTTGTTTTGTATTTAAACTTTTTCAAGGTTAACTTTTGGTTTTTCTACATACTCGTACATACATATTTCAATATGATTTTGTTGTTTATCGTGTGTATTTTTTATTCTGTTTTGTTTTGTTTTTTTTTTGTTTTTGTTTTCCAAAAACCCAAAAAAGTTAATTTTCTTATATTTGCTCATAGTTAGTTTTAGCCAAAGTTGATTCAAAGGCTACTTAAGTTTTATTAAATACTTCACATGGCCTTCTCAACATATTTTGCGTGTGAATAGTTTGAGCATTCTATCGTCTTTGAAATTGTCTAGTACATACATATACTCGTATTTATACAAAGTACATACAACAAATTAGTTAATCAACAAAGGAGACAAGAAAATAGTTCAAGTAAAACAAATGTTAAAAATTTAATGCAAAAGAAACAGAAAATGCACACATGTTGTTATATTTATTCTATTGTTTAGCAAACAACCAAAATGTTAAATAAATAATTATTTTATTAGAATATTGCATTTCTATTTAGAATGCAAAAGGCAGGATGGACTGACACCTGTTATTAACGTTCGTTTCGATGACCCAGAGAATATTATATCAACACTTTTGACATTTTGTGTGAAATGGACCGAATGTATATTTTAATTGTTATGGGTCAAACAGATTTTTTAAAGGTTGTGAGAACATTTTGAACACATTGTTTCATTTTTATTCCTCTAAATGGATTTTAAACACGTGCCGCATTTTTTATTTATTTTTAATTATTATACTACTTTTTCAAATTATTGTTCAGAATGGTTTCAAAAGACTAAAGCAAAATAAAATACTGACTTCCTTTTTCTATCAATGGGAGTCTAGTAAAAACTTAGTAAATCTATAGCAGATAACCTTGCTAGGACATGGAGCTAACAACTTGCAATCTGTACAAAAGCCAAAAGACAAATAAGAAAGTCAGCATATGATGGACTCAACTATCCTCGAATATCTACGCTCTTTTAGTTAAATTTCGAATGTTGGTTATCTCTCCTTTAGGCAATTAATTAACCACATGAATTCCAAAACATACATTCTGTTAAGCAGTCGAAATCCAAAAATTTCAAATATAAATAAGCCTAAGACACTTTGCATTCCATAATAAAACAGTAAACAAAAGTACAAAGTAAGTAAGTATTTCCATAGATTGAAAAGCATCAATAACCAAATCTCAAAAGGAAAAAATTACTGCATCTACAATATTTGAGCAAACCGAAAAAATATTTTGTTGCTGCTATGCTTACCATAGAACCGATAAAATATACAAAGTAAATATGCAAATATATAGTAATATAATCCGTGATTGTGACAGTCATCAACATCACTGTTTTTCAAATGAAAACATAAAAATATAAAAACAGTACCATGCATATATGTACTTCATGGGATTTCAAGTAAATTTGTGGCTTCAAACCACATTTTACAATCAAAGCTCAAGATCTGCTGCCATTGCACATTATGTTTTTACTAGGAACTTCTTGAAGGGATTATTGCTAAGAATATACACAAATACTTCTTCATATATCACAAGTGTTTATTTATACTCACGTTTAAGAAATTGGATTTACTAGCCTTTTTTTTTTCTTTTTTTTGCAATTCAATTCAAGCTCATAACTGTGTAATTTCCTTACATTGTAACTTCGTGAATCATGGGACTAAGCTTTTCATAAAAATTCTAAAAATTTTTTTATTTTTTTTTTATGAACACATAAATAAGTTGAAATTTATCAGCATATGGAATATATATTTTATAACGAAATACTATGTATCTGATATCTGATGAGTTCTTTGAAAGACTCTTTCAACATGCTTGTCAATTTATTGAAATACTTGTATACACAAATATGATTGATTTGCTTTATTAAAAATATTATCTGAATATTGTTACCTAGGAAATAATAATATATTTATTTATTTAATAATTTATTTGTACCCTGAAATGCTACATAACAAAATAGGGAAATACTTAACTTCAAACTTACCGACATACTTATAGATTAAGCAGAAATAAGAAATCACTTCGGCCCTCATGAATATATTTATACCTTGCAAACATTAAGAATTACATATCATTTTCCAGGTTAAAAACTTCCGATTGATGTCTTCGCTTGTCAAAAAAAATGTTGACAAAGAAATGAAGCAACTAATTTTTCGGGCGATCAAATTTGTAGCCTAAAAACTATATTAAATTTATGTCTGATATAGCTCATTTTGTGATGATGATGATTTATTTTAACAAAATTTCAGGACTGTATCTCTAAAATAAAATTTTACATAGAAACAACAGTCAGTAATACAAATAAAGCAAATATTAATATGACTAAACCGATTTCTCTCGCAATGCATGACAAATATACTATGACTATAGTAATATGTAACACCATTTATATCATTGTAAAGGGTACAAAAATTGATTTCTATGAAACTTTTATAAAATGTTACAATGGAATCAATATGCAAATCATTGTGTAAATAAATTTTTAATGTACGAGTATTTACTTAACAATTATAGCCACTTTAAATGAGATATTTAATAATAAATGTGGGCGTAAGAAAATATTTAATGTACTCGTAGCAGTTCCTTCTCTATGACTGCAAAATGTACTTTATATGTAGAACATTTGAGTAGTGTTTAAAGAATAAACAATTTTGTAATATCGTGGGTTGTATAAGTCTGATATGGGCGATATTCAAAGAATAGTTAGCTTTTAAATTGAAAGGTTCGTCTGGTGTCAACTCTTAATTAGAATGTGTTTTGATGCATTTGGTGATTTTTTATACCTTGGGAAAATTGTACAAAGAATTTCCATTAAATAAGTGGTTAAGTTTGAGAACTTTAAACCTATTGAAAAGGTTATCATTACCAGCGATTTTAAACTCCGGACTTCGTTCCAAATCTAGTCATTTAAAACTTAGTTTTGTTTCGGTTGAATTTTGCTTTTATGATTTGCATGTTACAATGAACATTTCAAAGAACTTAAGTGTTGTAGTCCAGTATAAAGTAGCCGAAGGGTACCAAATGGAACTCTATGAACTCCGTCCGTCCGTCCTCGGCCCATATCTCATGAACCGTGCTATGTAAAAAGTTGAAATTTTCACAGAATATGTAGGGCCTTGCAAAAAAATACTAAAACTAAAATAAAGTTAAACTCTTAAAGGAGTCTCTATACAAGAAATGTATGGGTTTGTACGGAGCTAGACGATCCAGTATCCCTAAGGTCTTGAAATTCTCATAGTGTCAAAATTTCACTTTGATCGGAACACTGGGGAGTGTACCTCCCATAAAAACCTCCATTCAAATTCAAGTTCTTAGACACTATAAGTTTTTGAGATTTAGGCCCTGTACATTTGTTGGAATTAGACAAATCGCATCACTAGCGGGGAAACCTCCCATACAAACCCCACAATTTATGAGGTCAAACAAATGAAATTCATAAACATTATAAGAAAAAGTCTATTACAATATGTTCTAAACACATTTTGTAGCAAAAATAAAGATTTATACATATTTTGTTAAATTGAAATCATTTCATTCGATTCTTTGTTCAAAAAAGACAAATGCACACAAAATTAAAAACAAATTTTTATGAAAATACAATATGAACAATATGTACTTTCACATATGTATGTATGTATGTATGTATGTATGTATGTATGTATGTATGTATGTATGTACGTGTGTCTGTACTGTGTAATTTGTTTATTGATAAATGCAACAATAATATTTGCAATAAAGCAAACTTATTGCATGTGTGGCAATAATTCATGTAAGTGATTTGTTGTTGTTGTTGTTGTCATTTGTTGTTTACATCATTTATAAATAATTCAATTTTTTTTTTTTTTCTTTCTTTGTCTTTATCTTTATAGAAATTCGCAATGTATTTCATTGCATAAAAAATCAATTCACATTTTCTTTTTACTTTAATATTTTCATTTTTTCGATTTTTCCTTTTTTTAGTATTTTTGCTTCCCTTTTGTTTTGCAAAAATATAATTCAAATGGAAGTTTGTAATTCAAAAGTTTAAATAGACCTTCCAATGATTGGATCACGATTATTGTAAAAAAATTTCAATACTATAAAATTGTAGGAGAAACTACCAGGCAAGGCAAATATGGAAAACCTTATCTAATTCCACGAAGTGTATAAAAATAAAGATTTTATAAGAAATTCTTACTTACTTAATAAGTACTTTGCTTTGTTTTAATTTCTTCTGTTTATTTATTTTTATTTTTTTTTCCTAGGTTTTAAACTTTGTTACAGTTTCTCACAAAAGTATGCACTCAAAATACTACTATGTACATACATATGTATGTATATATGTCAACAATATTAACTTACGTCAGAGTCAATATTACGTAAGCCTGAGACTAGTTTCATTTAATTGGAAAAAAGAAATAGAAAAAACAAAAAAAGGAAAAAAAAAACAAAAATACAGAAAGAAAGAAAGAATAATGTTTATTCAATTGATGATTATTTCTTGTAATTTATTTACTTAGTCTAAGACATTGAGATATGTATATATTTGTCTGGTAATGGAAATTTCTTTCAATTAATGCAATGTTGGTTTATAAAACGATTTCAAACAAAAAAAGTAAAATTTCTTTAACATATTTGAAATGGGTTTTGCTTTTAGCCTTAAAAAAGTGACTGTTGCAGTTCCATTCACTTTAACATGTATTAGGCTTATTTACCATTCAGGCAATGATAAATTAAAGAAAATGAAATTCAATTCGATTTTTCCACATATGAAACCTTGAATTTGTTCGACATATAAGAAATTTGCAATTCGTTAAATCGTATAAAGATATGATTTGAAAAAAAGACTACCACACTACTGTACGCAGGTATTATCACATTGTTTTGATATGCGTAACACATAGAATGATGAGTCGGAGAACACATAAAGTGCATTTTAAAATAATATAACTGGAAAGGTAGTCGAGTCTCTTACATGATATACTTTATGGAAAACCTTCTTATAGTCTAAATTTTTTTTTGTTTTTTAACAATAAATACACAAACATTGGAGTGTGTAAGATATGTAGGCTTCGTGGAATCGAAGTTAGTGTGCTGTCTTATTTTTATGGTAGAATATTAGATTTAGAAGTTTAAAATGTCAATGCTAATTCATTCATTTCTATGTCAAACATAAAGTGTTATTTTCTACTTATGGTCACCTGGTTAAAACAAAAAAGTGATATTTGTTTGTTTGTTTACAAGTTTGTATCATGTTGACATTTGATGCCAATAAAGAGCATTTGCGGCACTTGCTAATTTTCTTGTACAATCAAAAAAAAAAAAAAAACATCGGAAAGTCATCGAATTCTTGTGGAAATTTAAGGGAAAGACTTCTGAACGCTGGTTTCAACGATTCAAAAGTGGTGATTTTAATGTGTGTAACAAAACGCGATGTCGAATTGCAAGGATTATTGAATGCAGACAATTTAATGTCACTTAGAAAGCCGTTTCCGATCGCCTGATACCCATGGAAGAGAAACCAAACGTTGGAATATGGGTTGCACACGTACTAAACAAACGACAGATTTAAAAGCGAAAAACTGTGTGCGAAGTGCTTCAACGCCACGAAAAAAGAGATATTTGCATCAGGTTGGCAATGAAAAATGGATTTATTTTAAGAATTTCAAATGCAAGGACATCCATCTACACCGAGTGCAAGACAGGATCGCTTTGTGAAGAAGAAAATACAATGTGTGTAATGAGATCACAAGGGTGTTGTGTACTAAGTGCTTCTGAAATCTGAAGAAACAGTTAATACCAACCGCTAACAGCAGTAAATGATTAATTTAAATACTTAGATTGTGGACCAAACGAACGAAGGGTCAGAATGGACTAGAAAACATGGTGAAATCGTTTTGCAGCATGCCAACGTTCCTTCACATTCGTCCAATCTAGTCATAATTCGGTGAAGTGCAAGAATGGCTTGGTGAATGGATTTCGTTGAAGGATGAAACTTTCTTTTGGAATGGCATCCATAATTTGCATAAAAGTTTAACAACATACATACACATATGCCAAAAATTAAAATTATTAAGTGCATGTAGTTTTCATTTCTTTCTATACATTTTTTTTTTTTTTTACTTTTCTGGTTGTGCGGTTATCGTAAACCATTTTAAATCTATAGATTACGATGTGACAAAACCTTTGCAAGCAAGAAATAATTTGGGACTTCCCCCATATTTAGGATAGCTAAAATTTAGGGAAAAAAAAGTCCAATTTACTTGGCAAAAATATATGCACACATTGCAATAACTTCTGAAAGATTTTATCTGGTGATTGTAATTAGATATATAGAGTATAGTACATTCATATGCCATTTCGAATAGATACATGCAGTCCAAAATACAAGTAATTTTTCATACACGTGAATAGATTCGAAACGGCATATAAATGGATTCGTGCAAGTATCAAATTTATACGAATCACGCCCCCAAAAATCATTAATGATTATGGAAATATCTTTGCACATTTTGAACTATAATTAACAGCAGTAATTACAACAACAATAACTTATTGATATTCATAACAGATATTCATCTAAACTTGTTATACGATAGAATAATTTTCAACAATATTCGAAAAATGGAAATTTCCAATAATTTATTTGTCGTTTTTTTTTTTCTAGTGTTTGTGTTTTAAATATAAAAGTACAATATTTATTATTATTTTATTTATATTAACTTCAATAATAAATTATTTAATATCCATCATATTTTTATTTATTTCATTTCATTTTCATTAAGTTTCGAAATGAAACAATGAGGAAAGTGAGAAGTTCAACGCTAAATTTTCTCGCGTGATTCATTGCAAACAAGCTTCGTTGGTATATAATTTCAAAACGTGACACGAATTGCATAAATATAATAATACAACAGAGAATTATAAAAACAAAAAAAAGACAACCAAAGAAAGATGTCGCTAAGTGTTTATTTATTAAGTCAGGTGTGGAAATGTTTTTGTACACGAGACAAAAGTTGAGCGCCATATGGATACAATTGAATATACATAATTAATACGTTTGATTGAGTTGGTCAAAGAAATGGCAACGTATTTCAAATGTAAATTATATGCTTAAAGTAAAACTCGTTTGGGGGTTTCTGAGAATAGAGAGAGAGAGAGAGAGAGAGAGATTTTCATTAGTACTACACTTACACTAATCTAATTTCCTTTTAGTTTCTATTCTACTGATCAATGTTGTACGTAATTATAGGTGGTCAACCTATGAATTGTTATAAACATTAGTAGGGAAATATGTACTTAAGCAAGAGGAGAACAAAAGTCAAATACTATAACAGCAACAACAAAATATAACAGTTAAGTTTACTGGACAAGCAAATAATTAAAATATAGGCGTACATACACACATTTTGTCTGCCCACTCTAGGTCTAGATAAAGGCGGAAGCCCCAAACAAACGCAGTCGGCAGCAAAAGAAATTAGTAAAAAACAAAAATAAAAAAATAGATATCAAACAATACACGTGTTTGTTTGCAAATCATATACTTGTATATAAACGAAATCCATGTGCATATGTTTTTTTACTGAGTTAAAAACCCAACAATTTGAATTGTAGTTCCTGCTTTCCTTAGTCATAAAGACTTTTGACTCGGTTTCTTAGTCATTTTTTATACCTTGCCACCACCAGTACAATTATTACATTATAGAAACGTGTGTCAATGACCCCAGGGGCAAACGGGCCTAGTAGTTTTTCAGTTATCAAGCTGAATTTGGGCTTTCCCATGTAAAAACTAATACAAATCTCGGTCTTGCTATTTATTTTCTCTATAGGATCGAAACACACTAATGCAAACTTATCCAATGGAATGAATTGAAGTGGCAAATATTGATATATAGCTGTCATATAAACTGCAGTAGGCTTGAATAGTAGCCGCTACCACTTAGGGCATTACATCTCCATTGTGATGCCGCCTAGGAATTCAACCAACTACGATGTAAAAGGTATGTTAGCTTCGATGAGCCAAGTTAATGTTTACAGTGTAGTTTTACTATACTCGTACTGACTTACCGACTGACTCAAGCTAAGCTGCTGTTGTCTTTCATTATCAGAGACAACGCAGTGCGGGCGGATGAAAGTTGACGACTCTTAAATCGCACAAAATGTGGGACAACAGACAACGAAATGCAAAATACAAACAAACAAAGTCGAAAGAGCAACAACCCACACACACACAGATACTACATACAATCGGTCTGACAACGAAACGACAAAAAGACTGTCGAAAAGACAGAGAAAAAATACAATAACAAGTAAATAAGAAGAAAAACAAATTATGAGGGAAAGTTTGTTTTGTTGTTTGCTTTTATCGATTTCTAGATCACGTTTAACAAAATGTTGAAGGCAAAATAAATCGCCGCTAAAGCACACGGTATTTATCGTCATCACTGCAGAGTAGAGGGGAAAATTAAGATATAAGTACTAAGTATATATTATATAGTAAAACAAATGCAACCGGTGGCTAATATAGAAATAAACAGCAAGAAAGAATATACGGAAAATATTGTAATTTGGTATAAACGAAAATTCGCTAATGGAATATAAAATGAGATGACGAAAATTTAATGGAATTAATTATCAGCAAGTTCATTCGTCATTCTATCAACAAATTTAACATGTAAAGAAATATTTATTGAAAGTATAAGATATAAAGTTATCTGAATTTGTCCCCTGTAAACAGTAGGTTATCATTTTAATTTAAATACACAAAAAATAGCATAGTGTAAAAAAATGTATCTGATTATCTTACACACCCTTGAACGGCATTAACAGCAAGACAATTAAATAAGATTTAAAAAAAAAAAAAAAAATTTCATTTCTCTCAATGACAAATAAAAAAAAAATTTACAGAAAATATAAAAACGCTTACTCACCCATCATAAACACGACACGTTGTATTATTGATACGTTTATCTGATGCTCGTCGTCGCCGATCCTCAAATAGATCCTTCACTGCAGTTACACCTAAAACAAACAGCACCGGAATCATGGCGACCTCCTTTCCGAATGCATTTATCGCAGGCACCCAATTCAATAAAACGATGAAAATGAAATATAAATTCGCAACGCGATGAAATTGTTCCAGAAGATTTTTCGGTATAAAGGAAAGTAACGTGTACTTGGTGGTATGAATTTTATTACCAACAAAATGTCCATTGGGATGTTCCCGTTTGGGTGTTTTTGGTGGCACAGTGTGGTTTGGCACGACGACGCGATAACTGCGTCTTCGAACTTCTCATTGCGACAGAAACCGATGCGTTTCCACCAAGGTGGGGTCTCTGTACGTCGCAGCGTATAGATGGATTCTGTGCGTGAAGCCTGTCGGGAATGGCCACGGCCACTTGCAGATGTCGGTGCGGATGGACCAAAATCCCGTTGTTCTGGCACATCTTTATGACCCGGCGGTAAAATGAAATCCGTTTTGGAGCCAACACGACTATGGCCACGCGTTTGTGATGATGTTGCACTACCCGGTGGTGAATCTGTGATTTGCCCCTGTGAAAAGGCACGCTGGTGTCCCTTCATGGCCGATTTGATAGGTCGACCTGCGGCGCCAACAATTGCGCCACCACCATGACTAACAGAACGCGCATGGCCACGACCAACAAAACCGTGATTAACGCTTAATGTATGTGGAGGCGTTGGCGCTGATATGACTGTTACGCCCGGTATACCAAGTGCCGCTGATGACGATGACGTCGTCGCTGTCGTGCCCGTTGCTGTACTACCGATAACGCTCCCGCTAACTGAATGTGCACCGGGAAAGACATAAGTTCGTTCGGGCTCGTATACCGTTGTACTGCCGGGGAGTGTTGCTGATGCCGCTGCCGCCGCGGCATGTAGAGGATCGTAGTTTGATTGTAGTAAGGCGCCACCGGGCGTTGTTGTGTTGCTCGTTGTCGTTGTTGGCATCGCCAGATTCGGTGGTGCCGATCTCTGTTGCTGCAGAACAATAAACTTTCGCCGCAAATCTTCGGTGTTCGCTGAAGGCATATTCGCAAGACACCATTTAGTTTAATATATAATGGTGATGGATGGGGTGATGGATGATCCGATATTGAGTCGATCAAACGATGTCTCTCTCTCGCTCTCTCTCTCTCTCTCGCTCTCTCTCTCTTACACACACACACTTACACTTGTGCGTCCGTTTTAATTTGACTTTAACAACAATTAACACTTTTGTTTCTCAATGCTCAAGTCTTTCCAAATTTGCCATTTTGTTTGAAATCACATCTGAAAAGTCATAAAAAAAACAAAAATAAGAAAACAAGTTTAATAAATGGAAACACTTGTTTCTATAAAATATACATATGTACATATTCCTTTCAAGCCACATCACACACACACACAAACACAAAATCGGACCAACTGAGGTCGTTGTTACTCAGAGTTTGTCGAACCTAAAACGAGGGGGCGCAACCTTCACATATCTTTGCTGAATCAAGAGCATAAATGTATGAAATTCACGCAATACGACGTTATTCAATCTACACCATACCATCGACATGCCAGCCAAGGACAAGGTCAAAAACTCTTAAACAAATATATTTATTGAAAATTATTCAAATATCAAAATTTATAAAACAAACTTTTATTCTCTGGCCTACAAAATGGAATATAGTCACGAGTGAAATTTTTTGTTTTTGGGGAAATTTCACTTGTCTTGCCATACGTCATAGGTTTTTCACTTATGTTTCTTTAAGCCAATTATTGAGGGATTTAATAGTCTTAATGTCAATGTCATTTCAGCTTTGATAACCAATGAATTTTTCACGAACTTCATTATATTGAATTATTATGATTCAATGGTCTGAAAAATAAGAAAACAAGGCTGAATGGTAGTTTTGATTTCCCAGTTGTTCATACAGAAATTATAAATTTTAAAGAAGTTTTGCAGCAGCCCTTGTAATAAGGTATTTATTTATCATAATTAAATCTTATATATAATACTAAATTTAATAAACTTAACGAGTGAGTCGCTACTGAGGCATTGGACTTGCGATTTAATGATAAATAATTAATGAATTAATGATCAGCGTCTAAATTACCAGGTTGGATCTGGATCTCTCCAAATATTGGCAAGAGTCTAGAACATGATCTGCGATGATGTCGGACACGCAATGTGGACAAACTGATCGTTTGAGGAGATGTTGGTGTGAAATTTGACTGTGTCCGATACGCAGTTTATGAAAACTGAGCACGCCCGGGTGGATGAGTTGGTAGGAATACCGATTTTGTTGCAAGTTGAGTAGATGGTAGAATACCGGTGGAGGAACTATCCCCATTTCATCAACTTCTTCGTATGAAGATGACGTGTAACCAGGTTTTTTTAAATCTGGCGCTGGTTGAAGTAAAAAAGTGGGATGGAGTAGTAACTCTTAACTGGATAGTCACGAGACTAATAGTTTGCAAAGAAATAAATGGATATTTTGGTAGAACTAAATTGTGATTCTCACTCAAGCTTTTGTCATTGTAATAACTATAATATTAGGAGGGAAAACTAATAAAACAACTTATCTAATATCTATATACACAGGTTGGTTTGAAAATATGGAAAGCATAAATGAAAGAATGTTCAATACACTTATTCCAATGATCCTCCAATAATTTTATACCATCTTTGTACTGATTTTCTGGAAGCTCTGCAAAATACTGTTCTACATCCACAATAGCTTCTTCATTCGACAAAAAATGTTTTCCACTACAAAATTGTTTCAAGTTTCTGTACTGGCAGTAGTCGCTGGGAGCCAAATCTGGTCAATACGGTGGTAGTTCATTGAATTTACAACAAGTGCAAAACGGGGCTCATTTCATGAATTTTTTTTCATTCAGTTAGCCAATAATATTCATAGTTAATTGTTTTACCTTTTTCAAGACAATCAATCAACAGAATCCCTTTTGCATACCAAGAAACAGATACCATAACCTTTTCTGCCAATCGTTCTAACTTCACCTCTTCTGGAGATGAACAAGCAGCTTCGGTCCAAAGTAAACTTTCTTGTTTCAGTTTAAGATCATGGTGGTAGATCCAAGTTTCATCGACAGTTAGAAATCCACGCAAAAGATCTGTTTTATTTTGTTTAAAACGCTTCAAATTACACTGAGAAATTTTGTTTTCGATTCAGTTTTTGTCAGCACTAACTATCCAAACAGCTTTCTCATTTTAAATGAGTATAGAGTATAGAGTACCCCTTCATCTGAGATGCAATCAGCAATTTCCCGCTTAGTCAAACTTGAATCATTAGACACAATAATCATAAACTTGCTCTACGATTTCTGGTGTTGTTGCACTTTTTGGTCATCCACTACGCGGTTCATCTGCACGTATAAACTCCAAAACCCAACGATGCACAGTTGGAAATGATGAAGCAGATTCCTTTAAGACTCCCACCAAGTTTTTGTGAATTTCTTTACTGATAAAGGTGTCGCTTTCAAACCAACCTATACAATAAACTGTCACAGCACATGCAAATGATCAATGGTTGTAGAAATAAAAAGAAACAAAAATTTTAATAATGTTTAATAATAATTTTTGTAGGGGCGGCCAATGCCTGCCTAATGTAGCAGACAATTCAAGAGAGTCGCTGCCTGGATTAAGGTAGTAAATACCATTTGTAGTATTATCATTTTTAACCCATCCCTTTCTATTGGCAAACCTCACACTTATCAGTAATTTAATGAATAATTAATTTCAAAAAATCCAAACAAACTTTGATATTGATGCATTTGAAGAAACACAATAAAATCATAAAATTAGAATTTTATAAGAAAGAAACAAAATCAATTATTCAATATAAAAACACAAGGTTAATACAATAAATTAACATTTACTAAATTAATTAACAATTACTGTACAGAATACAATACACCTGAGACTGATCACCAATTTATTATTAAAAAAATACTTCGACGGTCAGTCAAAGATCAAATGAACCAATGAAGCTGCATCATACACATTCACACCCACTTGTGTCGTTTTATTTAATTGTTTTAAATATGAATATTTTTTTTTTTTTTTGTTAAATTACTACTACACCCGTCTAAGTTCAATAACAATGACAAGCAATGAAGAGTTCAATTGAGATCATTAGCTGAATTTGATGGTTCCACAAACGCCACCGCTTTCTTTCCATCTTTCATCGACAAACGCCCACACGCGCGGTTAAGTACGCTCCACTTTAAATGGGACTACATGCATAGTATTCTATATTTATTGTACAATACAATAATAATAATAATAGATGAAGTGTCGTATTGATGGATAGATGGATGGATGGATGGTTGATTGGTTGGAAGAAAAAAGAAACAAAGAAATGAATAAATGAATGTTTGTCTGTTAAACGCATTCAACTGCATCATCACTACTTGGTCATTATAAGGAGGTTTGTAAACATCTTTATAAGGTATGTATTTATTATTAATTTCATGTCTCAAGCAAAAAAAATTATTGGTTCCATTGCATTTGTTAACAATTTTCAATAATAGTCTGTTATTTTAAATTTAGTTCATTTCATTGTTCAATGGTTTTTGTATCTCATTTTATAATACAATCAACCTTTTGGATAAAGACAATTTTTTACATATTATTATTCTCTTGATACTCAAGTTGCCAAAATCAATTAAGAAATTGAAATTGAAAATTAAATGTAATTGTTTGTTATCTTTTTGTTTTTAGCTTGTTTTTTCTTAATAACGTTGACAATTTTGACGACTTCGTTGCGACAACATTGAAGGAGCGTCAGCTTTCTTTATCTTATGATTGGCATGAAAAATGTCTTCATATATTGAATGGAAAATAATTATTTATCAGACACAAGTGGTGGTGAATTTAACAAAATACAAAAGTATCAAAGTACAATGCTCGCAAAAACCTCTTTACAAAATAAAAAGCTAAATACTCTACGAAGGTTATGTTACCATCATATAAAGATTAAAATGTATATAGAGAGGGAAATAAGTACGAGACAAGAAGCGGATGTCTATACTTAAAAGTTGTCGCCAAAGTATTAAAGAAACAATACAAAAATGTACGAAAAGAACAAAACAGAATTTGTATTGCACCAGATGTGTAAACCTTCTCATTTTATGGAAATAATATAATAATGATTGTAGTTAGATGGGTTAAAAAATATCCATTACACTGCTAAAAATACGAAAAGTACTGTGATATATCTTTTTATATATATAATTCTTCTGTGAGTGTGTATGTCACTGAACTTCTCTTAAACGACTGGACCGATTTTGATGAAATTTTTTGTGTGTGTTCAAGGGGATCTGAGAATGGTTTAGATTCACAATATGTATGTATATCTATTATATAAAAATTAAACTTTGTTTGTTTGTTTGTTCGAGTCTTATGCGCGGCAATACCATTCTTCTGATTGCAATGAAATTTTTTGTATGTGAATAGTTGGTTCCCGCCTTGGACATAGGATAGTTTTAGATCCGATATTTGGGGCAGTTGTCGCGTAATTGGTGAATCAATTGTTGCATATAAAGCTTAGAGACATATTTTTAAATTAATCAGGTCGCCTGCGTTAAAACCCTAAGGATACTATGCCAATTTTTGAATTAAATTATTCGATTCGTCTCATTTTTTCAAAAGTATTTCAAGTGCTGTGCAACGCACTACAAATTGTTTTGAATAAATTGAAAGACTCTATAATACAATAATACTGAAGACAAGGCCAGGTGTACGTTGCTGTTCATTTGTCAAGTCACTGGAATTTTTTCTGTGTCTGTCCGGTTGTCCAAAAAAAAAAGCGGCAAGGGGGAAGCGAGAATGAAAGACCAAAAATATAATTCAACTTTTCTATTCATGATCGTACTGATCACACAAGTTTAAGGATTTCGGTTGCCTGTGCGACGCCGGGCTGTGTACTCTAGTTGTACTATAAATGCTTTTACTAGATTAACAATGTACTTATTTTATGTTATCGCTTTAAATTACTTAAGAGAGACAAGTAAAATGCTACCTAAGTAGTATGTTTGTTTAATAAGATCTTCCAAGATACCAAAAAAAAAAAATTAGTGCATGATAAGAAATATCTTTAGTACATAAACACAATAGAAATGTAACTACCATTTTTTTTTGTTGCAAACAAATTTTTCTTTTCAGTCTACACAAAGATTTGGTACAGGAAATTTTTGAGAAAAATATGTAAGCTTTTCTAAAACCAAAATTACATTAAATATGATTAAAATTGAACTGATTCGATGTAGCTACACCATTTCTTGACATTTTCAAGGGACAATAATGAAATTCTCATTCCTGTTCTGTCTGATTGTCAACCTCTCCGGCACTCAGACACTCGGAGCACCCTTGTTAAAGCAAACAAAAAAGAATGTAATGGATCCTCTTTAAAACCAACAGAATTCTTACACATACCTTATACAGTTCTTACAATATCAATTTTGGCAGCCAATTTATCAAATCTCATCTAAGATAAAATCTAAATATTCAAATCATTTAAACACAATAAATCGGGGTAAACATTTAACGTTCTGCATTGGTTTTCTTTGATTTTTGCCTATTATTAAGATGTTAATACAAGCAAAATACATAACAACAAATGACGATGACGACGACAAATTGTGAAAACGCTTTTTTTTTATGGACTTCCTAAAGTTTAATTTCTTTGGTTTTGGTTTCGTTTTGCGTTTCGCTCGTTTTTGCTTTGCTTTGCTCTTTTCGGTTGACTTTAGTTTATATTATTTTACTTTGTTCGCCATTATTACATTTAAGCATGCCCCAACATCAGCAGCGCTCTATCTCTCGAACCCTCCACTCCACAGACCATGATGTGATGTTTTTACGGCATTTGACACGCTAAAGTTAAGAATAAAGTAACAGTCGAAAAAACCCCAAAGCTGATCAGCGATAAAATGTTCTCTTTGTGCAGTTTTTTTTTTTTTCTATAATACAATATTAGGTATAACAAACAAACTTATTTTATATACTTAGTCTATTTATTTGTGCTTAAGTTTTTTTTTTTTTATTTTCTCAAGAATGTACTTATCGCCACATGGTTGCGTGGTTTTGCTGGTTTTGGCGCATGCCGTCGTCACTACTCTCTGTCAGAGTGAAGTCAAGTTAAGCAAAGTCAGTGAGTCGCGGCGTCATATCAAAACTTGTGCCCAACTTGTTTCAGACAAAAAACTCTATAAAAAAAAAACAAAGAAGAAAAGAATCGTTTTTAAGTTTTTTTTTTCTTTTGAAGGGGAGTTCTTTTTAATGGTGTTCTGAAGTAGTTTTATTTGTTCAGCTGCAAAACAAAAAGCAAATAATTAAAAGAAGGAAATCTTTCTTTGTTCATTAAGAAAAATAAAAATAATAATAATATTCAAAATTATCAAAATAAACGAAAGTATAGATGATTATTTTGTTTTTGGTCTTATTCTTTTACTACTTGTAGTTCCACAGTTGAATTCACACCACAAATCGTTTTATAAACAGATTATTGTAAATGTTTAACACCACGTCAATGGTTGGTTGATAGTCTGGAGAATTGCAAAGGTTCGCGGGTACATTTTTTGAATAAATGAAATAACAATGTATACTATACTTTTTTTTTTTTTGATTATGTCAAGAAAAATTTTGTTTCGGTCTTGAAAATACAGGAATATACAAGATTTTTTGAAATTGTATATTAAACAAGAAATAATTTCTCTAATAGAAATTATACTCGTTATTAAAAATGATCAATTTTAACAGATTTATCAAATTATATCGCCGCTATAACTTTGAAAATGCAGAAATAGAAATAACAGAAGTAATAGGAATTTTCTTTTTTTAAATATTAGGTGATATAAAAAGTGTCCTCGGTTTTTTGTTACAAAAATTTTCTTTATCGAAAATCAATTTTATTCAACATTATGACCATTGTTATCAAAGACCTTTTGCCATTTTTCGGGTAACTTCATCGGTGTAGAACTGCCGTGGTTTATCTGCCAAAAATTTGGCCAAATGATTTTCGGCTGGCCAATTTTTTATCATTAAGACAGTTGTGCAGAGACCGAAATATATGGTAGTGAGACAGTGCAAGGTCTGGGCTATACGGTAAATGCATTAAAACTTCTCAACCAAGTTCAATCAATTTGTTCTGAGTTATCAAATATGTATGTATGTGTTTGGTGGTCTGGCATTGTCATGATGGAATACAACTTCTTTTAAGTTTACCAATTCTGGTCGCTTTCCCTTGTTGCTTTGTTCAAGTATTCGAGTTGTGAGCAATAGAGGACCGTATTAACCGTTGCAACAGGCTGGATTGGCTGGTATAAGACAATGCCCCTCTAATTCAAGGTAACCGTGTTTGCCGTCAATGCAGCGTTGGACTAGTGATAATTCAGTCAATCAAATTTGTTTGCTTTAATTCTTTTTAAATGGTCCCAAACTGTCATATGGTTGATGTTTAGTGCCGCTTTTATCTCCTGATAGCTTGCGTGCCAGTTTTGCTCCATCAGATTAAAAATTTCAACGGTTTTTCCAGTGACTTGCCGCGACCAGAACAATGTGCATCTTTAACATGGAAATTTCATGAACAGAATCGTGTAAACTACTCCTGAGGCCGATGTTGACTTGCGGCATGTTTTTGCAGCGGTTTTTATTTGTTTTATATCAAAAAAAAAAAAAAACATCACATAGCGTATTTCTTTCTATATTTCATTCAATTTCAAATCATTATAGCTTTTTACACGAGCAATGAATCACAAAAAATTTAGCGTGAAATTCACCTAATACGTGTACGTTTGACACAATCTCAATTAGTTTTGCAGAATGTAGGAGTAACAAATCGATCTAGTCATAAAAAAACGAGGTAAAAACTGATAAACTATGTAGTTTGATTAGAAACGGTGAATCTGATATGAGTTGTATAGACGTTTATAAGGAAACTAATTTTTCGAGAAATCTGTGAACTTTGGTACCACAAATATGTATATATATATATATATATTAGGGATGCGCCGAGTAACACTTTTGCAGAATAACGAGTACCGAGTTTTACTCGCCTCAATTTTTTTTCAACCGAGTACTCGGCCGAGTAACTCGGTTCTATCAAATTCCCATTTCGAGCAAGCAAGTACAAGCAGGTTCGCGAGGGGAAGAGCGGAACTTGCAAAAGGTAAAGCTATATCAATAACTACTGATATTTGGACCTGCATGAATAACTTACTCGAATTCTTAAGCTACACCGCTCACTGGCTAGAATAGGAAATTGAGCTTCCGCACAGAGTGTTGCAGATGTCACATTTTAGAGGACCCCACACGGCGGACAATATTCGATCAGTGGTTTCAGATTTATCCGTGAATTGGGATATTAATACTCGCATTCATCTTGTCTTGAGAGACAATGGACATAAATGATAGTCAATATGTTGGCTAACGATGCTATATACATACGCTGCAATTAGTTGTAAAAGCTTCGTTGAAGGAACAAAATGTAATCAACGTTATTGCCTCAGCTAGAAAAATTGTAGGCCACTTTAAATAGTCTGCTGTGGCACAAGAAAAACTGACCCTGATACAAAAAGAACTAAAACTGCCAGAGCACAAACTTGTGCAAGATGTTACCACAAGATGGAACAGTACTTTTTACATGATAAACGGATTATTAGAGCAAAAAGGGCAATATCTCTCTACATCACAGACAACCCAAGTACAGCCAATCTACAACAATTAACTGAACGTCAATGGGATATCCTACGGGAGTGCATTACATTACTCAAACCGTCGAAGAAATTACTAAAATTACCGAAAAGAGACAAATATTATAGTTTGGCAACTAAATATATTGCTTTTCTTAAACAAAGTATACTCGGCATTCAAACCGAGTTATTCGGCATTCAAACCGAGTTATTCGGCCGAGTACGAATATCATAAAACCTGCCGAGTACGCCGAGTACCGAGTATCAACCGAGTACTCGGCCCATCTCTAATATATATATATATATATACATTTAATAAGTCGCAACCTTATTTTAATGCATTACAACTGTATGAATTGTATTTACTCTACAAAGAAATTGAACTTGTAAATAATCATTACACCATCAGAATATTTAATTTATATATTAAACAAATGAAGAAATTGTGAAAATTTTATAAAATTTAAAAGAATATACAAATGAAAAACTTAATTTGTTAAATATTTCAAAATTGTACAAATCCAATCGACTAGAAATTTATTTATTTAAATTCAAATGTCGCCACGTCATTTAAGTAAATAACAGCAGCCACAAAAATCTAAAATACAAGTAAATAAAAACATCAAGAAAACTTTCTAATCGTTTTCAGATTAAATTTATTACAAATTTAGCAAAGAAAAAAAAAAAAAAACAATACCAAACCAAATAGTGAAATATAAAATCATCATCTGCATAAATATGTGACTAACAATATTCATTTTAAAATTGAGATAAAAAAAGAGAAATAATAATAAATTAAATTAAATATTTTTACTATATAAATTTACTTACAAATAATAAACTATTTCTGTATTTAATTAGGTTTTTTTTTTTTTTTGTCTTAAATAAATGTGAATAAATCATTACATTTTCACAAAATACAATTGGCTTTTCTACAAGTTCTTACTTTACTTACTGAAGTTTTTTATTTTGATCACTTCAATTTCTAGTTCTTATAATAGATTAAACTTCATTCATTTGACCATTAAGAAAACGAAGAATTTCTTTAATATTCATTTCACTTTCATATTGTAAAAACAAAGGAGTTTGAGGATTTCTTACAATTCTATCAATGTATCGTGGATCATAATCACTTAGATCTAATAGGCTTTATATGGCCAAATATCAATTTTGGAAATGAAAAAAGCATCCACACTACACTTTATATAGAAACTACTACTTTTAAACATCACTTGGCTTTCATTAAGGGAAGCTGGATGACTATGAAACACTAATCAACCATCATCATAATCATAATGAAATAAATATGAATCGGCCAAATTGCTAATCGTAATTACGATGACATCAAAATAGTAATTTGTCTAGGACCTTACGATTCTCCTCAAAATGCTGATCATCCCAATATTATTGTATACATACGTAAATACTCATTGGTACAAGACATTTAATTCTGCCAAAATTCCAATCCATTTTCCTGCTTCTTGCTATCGTCGGATATGTTTTACTTTTGTCCGATTGCTAACGGGGCACAGTAAAGTAACGCAACAACATCTACTAGAAGGAACAAACTCTCCATTTTGCCCATTAGGCGGGAACATTATCTCGTTTAAATACATTTTGGATGAATGCACAAATCTAGACAACACTAGTTCCAAGCTGTTTGGGCATAATCTACCCTCCAACTTCCTAAAAGTTCAATATCTGTATAACATTCATACAATATCGCCCTTAATTAAACATTGAACATTTTATCTAACCTTTTCTTTTTTTTTTTTTTTTAAATAGTCAAGGCCTTGTAGCTAGAATTTTTTTAAAATTATATACTCGTCTTATAAGTAATTACAGATTTGTAAATAAAGATTTCTTTTTCTAGTTTACAAGTGAAGTAACATCATCATAAAACTATAGTGCTATACGAGAGTCGTTCAACAACATCCTAGGCTGCTAGGACTAGAGACCCGAATAGTATTGAGTGCCAACATTCCTTACTAATGCCATCTGCCATCAATCACGGGTGCTCCCTGAACGACCCTTGATTTAATTTTCTTTTTACTATTTTCATTACCCAACATTTTTATGATTTAGAAATGCCACTTGTTTTTTTTTTGTTATTATAAATAGTAAAATTCCATAAAAAAAACCAGTTAAGACTCTAACCTCTATGAATATTTCACTGAACTTTTATCTGTCCAATGCTTTGTAATTTTCATTAATTCACACATCTATGCATTATATTGTTTGTAGTACTTAGCAGTATCTCGTATCTCGTCTATCGTAGCAAAAAGTTCACAACTATTGTACTATAATATTAAAATGACGGACTCATTGAATTCAAGTAGTAGATATTGTAGCAGTAGATGCGACCGTTGACAACAATCTCAATCGCAATCAAGTGACGACTAATTAATATAGAATTCTGTTGACGCCAGGTGTGGATAAATCATAGTGTTTATAGACACATATTTGATGATATCAAGTTTTAGAATTTTTTATTTAAAAATTCATTGAAAAGAAAATACCTAAACTTGAACACTTTCGTGTGAATTTTAAATGAAATTTTCTTCTATTTTTTTTTTTCTTTTAATCAATTATCTTTTGTCATAAATCTTGGTTTTCTTTTAATTGAATTTTTTATGAACTCATAAAATTTATTGTTGCAGTTTGGAACATTTGTTCGAAACTATAGTAAACAATATAAAAAAACTTAGTATTAGATACATTCAGTATGTTGTTGCGTTGCTTGTTGTAAACTACACGTCAGTAATAACAACAACAAAAACAAAAACAATATATGAAGTGCATCGAAAAAAAAAAAATCATTAAAATTAACAACCGATGGATATTATACATTCACAAAAACAAACTTAAAAGAAACAACAACTTTCATTTTCTTTGATATCAAATGAAATACGCACACTCTCACACGCACTTACCATAGTCATATGTTATGTACCAATATGTAAGTATCTAGATACAATTCATTCTTAGTGAAAATTTTGTTTATTGTTTGTTATAGATGTTGTTGTTGTTGTTATTGTTGTTGTTTATAATAGAGGATAACTTAAGTGGTTAAGAAAATGAAATATAAAAGTTAATTCCACACGTTTAATCTAAAAACTATGCCACTTTCAAATGAATGAAAGAAACTAAAGTCGTGACAAGTTTTTCTTTTTCTTTGTTAATTTAAATAAAAAATCACGAGAACAAAGAAGAAAGAGAGGGAAAACTTCTTGAAACACGTTTTCATATTTAACGATAAAGACTAATTAAGGACATATTCATAAAAATATAAAAATGTATCCTTAAATGATAATAAAGTTAAACTAAGAAACATGCAAGTATTTCTTGAAGAATTTATTAGACTATTATTAGATTTGTATGGAATTTATATGACAAAGTCCATTATCACATTGAGGAAATTGAGATATACAGAATTGTTTTGTCATTTCTTAGTCAATATTCAGCCCGCGACTTAACGGTTGTAAAAAATTGATATGACAGTGTGCCAAAATAATGACAGACGGAGTAAAGCCTAAAACAAACAATTTTTAGGAAATTTTTAGATTAAATTAGAACTGAAGCCTACAACCTCTTTGGCGTCCGTGTACCCAAAGGTCATCAGGGTGAAGGCGCTCGAGCGTTTGAGCAAATGACATACGTCTTAAAAATATTTTCGGATTTTAGTATTCTTGATTATCTTTTCAACTCCCTCGAAAGATATTGCAAAAACAATAGTAATAACAAGGGGAAAAAATCATACAAATTCTAAAATATTCAAATGATTCAAATGCTTGAAAATACATAAATATCCATTGTTTCATCGTGGTTTCTGTGAGTCCTTCTACGTCCTGCTGTGTGGATAATAAGCTTCCTGGAACGCTGTCACTTTAATCAGTGGTCGAAATATATGTGCAATTGTAATGTTATTAAACTTAAGTAAAACACCAACAAGCAAAAGAAAGGATCTGTATGTTTGGAAAGATATTCGACCAAAACTTTATCCCATTAAAACCCATAAATCATAGCTTTTATGTTTCGTTTTATTGAATCGGGATATTAAGTTTACATTGTTCGCATATCCATCTAATTCGATTGGTATTAACATTGACGACAACGTAGAGGACTTTGACTTTGACTTTTTCGGAAAGTGGTTTCTTAAAGACACTAGAAATGACTTAGCGCTTGGATGATGACGTATTCTGAGTATACAATAGTTTCGTAAGTAATGACGCACCCTAGCGCGAGCGATGAAACTCCAGTAAGTCACATAGTTAGTTTAAGAGAATGGGTCAAAAAGAGCAGTTCTAAATGTAAAGTTTTCAGTATTTTGATCTAAAATTTTCAATCATATTATAAACTCTCTTCTCTGTTATATAACAACAGCACACTATCTCTATCTCTCCCTTGCTCCGCTCTCAGTGAACATCATAATACAGAAATAAAGAAACAAATAGCGCAATACACTTGTGCGTACTCAGCTAATAATAAATTAGAGGAAAAAATACAATAAAAACAACAACACACAGTTCACGCAAAGAAAAAAGAAAATTTATATATTTTTCTTTAAATCATTAAATTAAAAATTAAAAAAAAAAATTCATATGTTTTGATTCTGTAGGTCGATTTTGATGAAATAAACGCTAAATGTTACTCACAAGAAAGCTTCTTATTCTTCAGTAATTCAATTTTAAATCCAATCAAAGGCTTTTACGTGATGCACGCTGAAATAACCAAACAAACAGGCAAACAAACAAAAATTTCATAGTCTATGAATTTATTATATGAATTCTGTATAGTAAATCTATATAAGAAGTTTGCTGAAACTGAAGTTTCTCTCTAGTTTTATAGTTGGATTTGTTGCTATAAAAACCGTAATCAAATAATTCTTTTCGAGTTCAATAATTAACATGCTATTCGCCTGCGATATATCATAGATCCTATCTATTAGGATATGTAACATATGTATATTGTTGTCCTTGAGACATTGGCTTGTTGAATCATTTTTACCCCATCAATTCATGATTTAGGAAAATTAGCTATACAAATTACATTTAACGGAAAAATTCCATTCTTTTCTCCAAAAACTGAATAACTAAATTGGCATGGAAATAAATTCCTAAATGAAAAGACAGATGTACATAAACAGATCGATTCTTTTTATGACCCTGATGAGTTTAAGAAGAAATATTTTTTACCTGCTCTTTTTAAATTAGTAATTTAAAAACACAAAAAAAGGTAAAAAATTGTATTATCTCACAGCTACTACAACTGTTTTTCTAAAAGTCACAGTTAAGAAGGATTCGTCTTCATTCGATAAATAGGAAACAATTCTTATAAATGTGTATAAGAAATAAAATCCAATTTAAAGAAGAATATTATAAATTTTATTACCTTTTTAAGATTTTATACAAAATAAAAAGTAGTAGTAGTAGCAGCAAGAAGTTCTACCTAATGATCTACTATTATCTTTGATTGAAATCGTAAAAATTACTATATTTAACAACAAATAAACTTAATAACAATGCTGTGTACATGGATACCTTTATGGACTATAAATGAAAATTGTTATATACGATATAAATCATAAACGACGTAAACAATCATTAACTTGGTCAATATTTAATCAGTTAATCGGCGCATTTGACAACAATGGTAACACTAAAATTTCATACAAAAATATAAACATATGTTTAAATGTAATAAAACAGGAAAAGAAAAACAATATTGAGTGCTTATCAAATTTGGGGGAAATGACTCAAGGCCTTTCAAATGCAGAAACGAATATGAATGAACGTATATCTGTAGGTATAAAGAAACTTTAGCTTATCAATCAAAATCGGAAAAATGAAAAAATTGGCAACACGAAGATTTCCGTACCAAATGGAGGGTTTATATGATGATGGTCCTTACTGTCCAACTTGTAGAGGAACCAAAATACTGAAAACGTCCTGCATTGCCCGAGATTTGATGTGGTCAGATCAATGGTCTCAGAAGTGTTCAATGAAGAACCGACTGTGACGAATTGCATACACCATTTGTATCGATCGCAGCTAAACTGGGACGCACGCAGTCAGCCAGGTGGCAGCTCAAATCATGCCAGAACGGCGGCATATCGAACGGTTACGAAGAATTCATACGAACATAGAAGTAATAGGTGCTTAGTACGATTTTGATAAGAAGTTCTACGTAAATTTGTAGATTGCTTACATGGAGTAAAAGCAGATTTTGAGCCTCCTTGACGTAATACTTAACGGTAGTGCCAGGAAAACTATAGGACCTGGGGCGATGAGGTTTAGTGGGAGAGTCAAGCTTACACTGCGGATTGTAGATTCAATTGGCTTTAAATGCTTCCCAATCGAGAAAAAAAACAAAAAATTAATATGGGAGGTACCCACCCTAGTGGTCCGATTTGACGGATTCCAACGATTCAATTCAATAGAGCAAAACACAAAAAAGTTTTTCTAATAAGAACATGAATTATAATGGTGGGTTTGTATGGAAGGTACCCACCCTAGTGATCCGATTTGACGGATTCCAATGTATGTACAGCGCCAATATGAAAAACTTACAGTGTCTAAATTTCAGTTCAATAGCGCAAAAAACAAAAAAGTTTTTCTAATAAGAACATGAATTATAATGGTGCATTTGTATAGGAGGTACCCCTCCTAGTAGTCCGATGAAACTGATTTCGAATGCATATCCACCAACCATGTAAATTTCCAAACCGTATGATTACTAGATCTTATACCTCCCATATAAAGCAATATGTTTCTTGTATGGGGACCCCTTTAAATTTTTAGTTAGTTTTGATGTTTGTTGCTGCAGCCCCAATAGAACTACACATTCTGTGCAAATTTCAACGGCGTGTTAGGGTTCCATTTAGTACCTTTTGGGTCCGGAATTTTTGAAGATTAGTGATGATAATGAAATGCGATTGATAAAGAAAAAAAAAGACAAAAATCAGAGAGTGAGAATGACAATCGATGTACTTAAATTTATAAAAAATTAATTAAAGAAATAAGTACAAATATGATAAGAATGATTTGTTTGAAATGATATCAGTTAAAGACAAAAAGAAACAAGAAATGAAACGCAACTAAGTTGGTCATAATCACAAAGCAAATAGACACAAAAATAAGTTTACGTTGATGACAGAACAAAAGCTGTCGCTGCTCGACAACTTACAAAAAAAAAAAAAAAAAGAAGTAGAAGCGACATCAGAAGCAATAAGTAGAAGAAGAACACAAAGAAGAAGAGGCAATAAAACATGGAGAAGAAGCTTTAGATACTTGAAAAGTATTGCACGCGGCTTATATGTGTTTCCGCTGCTTTTGGCCAACATAAAAAAAAAAAAAAAAACACACACACACACAAAAACAAAAACCATTGGAATAGAGAGCAGCAAGCAGCAAACAGCAGTCAGTAAAACAACGAGTCAATGACTGTTGGCGTCTAACGGTAGAAGCTTGCTTCAGTTCAATTCACATCTCTGCATCCCATTCCTTCTCTCCTCTATTCTATCACTTGTTTGTTTTCTGCTTGATTGCAATAAGAGCTCAACAAAGGAAAACATAAAAGAAGAGAAAAGAGAGCGATGAGTTCGATCGTAACTACAACTTACATACATATAATACTTAAAGCAACATAAGATTGAGATACATAAGATATGATACCATACGATACTAAATGAATGAATGAATGAATGCAAAGATGGAAAAACAAACAGCGGAAAATCTTTAACAGTTTTCCAATTAGCACCAACAGCAAAAACACACTCAAAAGGAAAAGAAATTATAAATATAAACAAAACCAAAGATTGAATCCAGTTTTAAACCAAATTGTTATACACTACATCATTGAAGGCGGCCCATTGGCATGCAAAGGAACAAAAAATTGTGGGACAATATGAGGATTTATTGAATTGAGATTTTTATAACCAACACAACAACAACACAATACTGAGATTTTTACTGAAACAACTTTTTTGCAGTATTCCATGGACAGATAAGATACATTTAAGTTGACAAAATTGGACTTAAATCAATTTGGAGTCACCACTAAACATATTTTTATGATAAATTCTATGATAATGTAATGTGATTGTATAAATTTTATTTAGAGATTCACAACTTCTTTATTTGATAACCGATTTAACAGCTGATAGTTGATTTTTGTTTTGTTTAGTTTGACATCAGAGCGGCTAATTCGAATTACTATGGATCGTTACTCTTAATGATAATGTGTATCCGTACAGCAACGCATTGAAGAAGTCCCAAATCAATCAATTCGTCACCGTTCTCAGCATATGGGGAAGATTTTACGAAGAATTTATGGAAGATTTTACGAAAGAATCTTGGCCAATTCGGCCAATGGGCTGAAGACCAAATTGCTATTGATCTTACGTAAATAAGAAAAATTGTCGCATTTGGAGTGAAGATAATCCACAAGCTTTTGTCGAAACACCATTATATCCATAGGAAATTACTTTTTAGTGTACTTTATGGGCCCGCGAAGACATACATATGTCCAGAATATTACTGTCACAGAGACATGATTAGAAATTTTTTCGTACCTCAATTAGCTGGCAATAAATCTTGCCTTACATGTGGCTCCAACAGGACGGAGCCACCTGCCACACAGCGCACGCTACCACTCAAAGAAACTTTTAAAGAATGCATAATTTAACGTAATGGTCCTATTAATTGGCCACCAAGATTGTGTGATTTAACCCCATTGGATTATCTTCTTTTTTCCAATAAACCAGAGACAATTGAACACCTGGAAATCAACAATCGAAGACTGATTAGCGAAATACGACCGCGTTTGCGGTGAAAAGTGTGTGAAAATTGGACTTCAAGATTGCGCCTTGTACGTGCCAGCCGTGGCAGCAATGTCATAAAATTATCTATCCAATAAAGCCAGTTTAATTGATATTAAAAATATTTTTCTTTATATTATTTTAATTTCAAATAAAATTTATTTAAAAACAAATTGTTCGTTTCACAAAAATCACTAATTTATATAAGAGATAAATTTCTCATGATTCTGAAGTTTCCAAGTTCTTAATTGAATGAATTTTTTGGCTTTATTGATATTGAATATTGATAAGTTATACCAATTTAAACAATATGCTTAGATTCAAGAAATTGCTATAGTTCAATTGAAGTAATGCAAAAAGAAGAGTTTAATAAATTTCAGTTTGATTTCTCATTATCTAAGATGTTTAACCAGGGAAGGCTTTGCAGACTTATAAAACATCTACATAATATGCTAATTAATCGAAACGATAGGTGACCCTTATTAAAGACCAACTTTCTAGTAACCATAATTTTTTTTTTTTGTTTGTTAGATCAGTAACGGAACCAAGGTCCGTGCACCTAAAGGTCATCAGAGTGGAGACGTTTGAGCTTCCTCTTGACGGTATTTATGGCAGGCAAGAGTGAATGCTAATTTGTTGAAATGCGTTTTTAGCCTTTAAATTTAACGGACTGAGAGGATTATCAGATCCCAGTACACGACATCATTTCGCACGTACTAAGGAGCATTTACTATCTGGCAGAGGGCAAAGTTCTGCATCTTCTGATTGAGATAGACGTTTGACTCGGCAGCGTTGCCCCAAAGGGGAATACCATATGTCCAGGACGGAATAACTATTGCCTTATAGATTGTAAATTTGTTACTCAGGCTAAGTTGACTACTGGGCCGAATAAGCCAGTTTAGCTTCTCAAGTTTTTGATGACAAGTTGTAGCAGTTTTGACAATGTGATTGCGCCAGCCCAAGCAACAGGCTGACCGACCTGAGGTATGACCAAGTTGTGCAGTAAAAGTAAGCATAAAATGCTCCAACAATCACAGAAATATGCTAATTCTCTTCTAGGTTAGAATGAAGAGTATGAAAAGCAAATTAAACTCAAATTGAGTTGAATTACATGGCAAAAACTTGAAGCTGCGCTCACTCACTCATCTAACTAACTTGAGTCACTCACTTGAACTCACTCAACTCAATCATTGGTATAGGCCAAGAAACTCATAGAGTAAATTGTTGTGTTCTTTTTTGAGTATTTAATTTTCTTTCGAAACAAAATTTAAAATTGCATTTAAATTTATTTATAACATTTCTTAATTATGTTTCATAAATTCAATAAAAGTTGTTTTCTTTTAATAAAATTGATAAAAATTATAAAACTATATTGTGAGCAAAAAAAAAAAAAAATGAGATAAAAACTGGTTTTCAATCAAATTTCAATTTGAGAACTTTAAGTTTCAATTTGCTGCTTGCTGCAGCAAAACCACAAAACCATTTAAAAAACTTACCAGCAAAAAATTAAATAAGAAGGAAAAAGGGAACATTTGTCTACAACAATAATTAATATCAATTCAAACTAATATAATTTCATAAATTTATTAATAGTTTCGTCTTCTGTTGTTTGATTTGCAACAAAGGAAGCAGCAGCCAAAATCTGCAAAGCGCCGCAACAGCGACGAGGTCAATTTTGGGATTCTTCGCGGCGGCTCCCGCGAATTGAATTGTGTACAAAAAAATAAAAAATGTGACGCGTAAACAACGCAAACACACAAACTCACACTCACACTCACTCACACACACACACACACTCATTTAGGCATACTTAGGCAAACTTCGTATGCATGCAACTTGTATATGAACAAGTTAAAAATTTATTAAAAATATAAAATCATATTTAATTTTGTGCTCTTTGTTCCTCTCAACTAAAAAAGTCAATTGAAATAAAGAAATACACAACTCAACTCAACTAAAAAACAATAATTGCTGCTGCCACTTACTTTTTGTTGTTGTTGTTATTGTTATTTATTATTGCCAACACTTATAGGTATTTTTTTTTCTGTTTTTCTTCTTTTTTTGTTTCTGCTTTTTTATGTTAACGCAAACAACTTTCGTGGTTTCTTTATGTTGTTTCTTGCTGCTTGCTAGCTCACTCTTTTTTTATGCTCTTGCTTTTGTTTTGTGTTTAGAATTTCAATATTCTTGTTGTTGTTATAACAATTTCGTTTGGCTTGGCCTAGATTTTTTTTTTGGTAAAAATCTTTCACTTTAATATAATTATTAATTCATTAGAAATTGTTCACTTGTTTTCGTTTTTTGTTTTTGTTTTCTCAAATTTGCACATTTTTCTCTTGTTTTGCAATTTTTTTTAGCATCGTGTTTATGTTATGTTTTCCTTAACACTTACATACTTCTTTCTTTTTCTCTAAGATTACATCCGCGCGAGATATCACAATCTATCCACCGAATGAAAACAACTTTCAATTTTCGTATTGAAATTTGCCGACGTCCGAAAATTAACTGGCGTGCATGGATCCGCTTCCGTTAATTGTCGAATTTCGAGGAAAAGAATAAAAAATATAGTATTATTTACAAATTACATGCAAAACTTTTCCATTTTTCAACTTTCGTAAATGCCGACGGCGAAAAAAAACGGCGCGCGTAAAACAGCTCTCATTAAAAATCAAATCTCGATTGAAGAAGTAACGAGTAGAAAAGTAGCGAGCAAGACGAAAATAGCGAGTGATGGCTTTTATGCAAATAGGATTCTCGCGGGTGATTTGAAATGGAAAAGGAACGGGCTTTTGAGCGGATTCGGAGTCGCGCGGATGAAAATATTACGACTCGAGATGGAATTGGAACATGTTTTTACATTATTCGGGTGTTGCGCGGGTGAAAAGAATTCGACTCAAGATGGAATTGAAATTTTCTGTAGTTTTTGTTTTTCTCGCGGGGGAAGCGCGAGGCAAAGAGCGAACGGAAAGAGCATATTATTTTTATATTTTCAGCTCTATTACTATTTACATTTGCCAAAAAAGCCTTCTTCGAAAGTAGCGAGTAACTTTTATTTGTGATGATGTTTAATTGGATACAAAACTGACTACTGATATGTAATACATCTTTGTATTTCAATTGTTAATTGTAATAAAAAAAAATTGAAAATTAATTGTAAAATGTTTGCTCAAAATTTGTAAATATATTCTTACTTTATTTCTTTCATCTTTCATCTCACTCTTGCTATTTATGTTGAATTTTATGATAAGTATTCGATGTAGTTTGTAAATTCTATAAATTTACTGGAATAAATTAATTATAATAATTTTCAAAAAATTTTATAACTAATATAACTAAATATACTACCATACCTGTAAGCTGCATACACGAGTGTGTATTTTAAATTTTGAAAACAAAAAAAATTTCCCAACAACTAGCTGCCTGTCGCACTAATTTCTTTTTTTTTTTCTTGTACATGGAAGTGTTGATAAAATTTTGCATTTAAGCAATATCGATATTTAATTAATAATTAATGTATATAATAATTTTATTTATGTATTACATCTTATATGCTTAAAGCTAGCTTTTAAGTTTCAAGAGGGGAGGTGGCCATGGCTGCTGTGGCCTTTGCCCAAAATAATTTTATTAGTATATAATGAGTAATGGTACAATGTGTAACATGTTTCATTTCTATGAAGGGGCCATTCCAGTATGAAAAATAAAAAGGAAGCAATACCGACGAAACCGAGCGGAGCGTAATTCTCATAATTTTCTATTTCTTTTTTTGTATTTGACTTTCTTTTCGCATTTCTTAGCGCGAAAGCGCGATGAAAAGTTAGAAACGAGAAACAAACAGTGTTGGGTCAATGGACAAATTGTAAATGCAAATGTATGGCATGGCAGGATGATCATTCATAGAATACAACAGCTCATTGATTCAAAATTCTTATTTTGATTTAAACAATTTCTATTGGCAATCCATTTAAATTTTCCAAGAGTTCAAAATTTATAATAATAACAAATGACACAAAACACTGAAACAATGAAATACGGCTATATTTATTTATTTACTCTCTATTCTCGATTAAAAAGTAACGAGTATGAAAGTAGCGAACAAGACGAAAGTAGCGAGAGATCGGATTTTGTTTGGATTCGGCATCATGATTGTGTAATTTGAAATTCGGAGTCGCGCGGGTGAAAAGAATACGATTTGAATTGAAATGGGGTTTCATTTCTGCTATTTCTGGATCGAAAGGAGGAGTGTAAGAGATCATTTATTCTTTGCGCAGCGCGGGTAATTCATGTAAGGGCGACCTGGTATCCATTAATTCTGTTGTTGTAGTTTAACGGGAAAATTAAATCATGTTTCGAATTAATAATTAAAATTTAGTTTATTTTGTTTACAGATTAATTTCTGATAAACTAGATGAGATCATTTCAACATAAAAATTTTATTGGCATTAAATTTAGTATGTATTTAGGACCTGAATAATTATTTCATTTTTTCATGTTTTCCCCCCGTTCGGTGTTTCACCGAACGAATTAAATCGGTGAGTAAAGCCTACAAAAGTAGCGAGTAAGTAGAAAAATTGCGAATTACAAAATTCGGTGTTGCCACATGGTGGAATTGTTGCAACTCTTGAACAGCTGATTTTGCCGGAATTATTTAGTACATTCCCTATTATAATCCTATATAGATGAGCTGTGATTTTGTTTTAATATTTCATAACAACTGCATTAAAATGGTTTTAAAGACCACAAATCAAGGTACATGTTCATAAAAACATTTCAAATCTTTTTTTTTTCTCAGATATTTCAAGACATTAGAAGATTATTAGTGTGCGATATGATTCCAATAAACATTTTAGCCAGTTACGACGCCACCTAAAGAGCGATAACCTTACTCAGTTCGATAATCTATTCGTTCGATTTCCTTAGTGGTAAATTATACTTCTGAGTTGTTGAAGACAAATTGAAGTTTTAGAAAAGAAATTGCCACATAAATAAATTTGGAAAAACATACAAAATTCTATAGAGTAATTTTCAAAAGCATTTTCGATGGCATATTAAAATTTTAATTGTAAAAATTCTTTACGCCGTTTAATACGCATCGGCCTGGAAATCTGCGAAACACCTCGTCGTACGTAACGCCCCCTTAGACTAAAAGCTTTTTTTCAGTGGTGAAAATTCGTATTGTCGATTGTCGTGAGTAAACGGTGAAGTGACGGAGCAAAAAAGAAAAGGGAAAACGGCTAAAGAATTAATACACACTAATTATTGCAATAAAGTAATTTAGAAAACTAAAAAAAAAATGAATGAGGAATACGACGCAATTGTGTTGGGCACCGGTTTAAAGGAATGCATTTTGTCGGGCATGCTATCTGTGTCTGGCAAGAAAGTACTACATATTGATCGCAACAAATACTATGGTGGCGAATCGGCATCAATTACGCCACTGGAAGAACTCTTCCAGCGTTTCAATATCGAAGCTCCCGGTGATCGGTACGGGCGTAGCCGTGATTGGAATGTGGACTTGATACCGAAATTCCTGATGGCCAACGGGCAGCTGGTTAAATTGCTCATACACACGGGCGTCACCCGCTACCTCGAGTTCAAGTCTATCGAGGGAAGCTACGTCTACAAGGGTGGTAAAATTTCCAAAGTACCGGTTGATCAAAAGGAAGCGCTGGCCTCTGATCTCATGGGTAAGCATCTAATTGTCAATATTTTCCAGTTGGGTTTATTTTCATCTTTTTCCCCGTTTATTATATCGCTCATTTCTTTTTTGCTTTTGCTGCTCGTTCCTTTTTTTTTTTCCTACATTCTCCATTTTCATTTTCACCATATTTCTTTGTTCTTGTTGTTGTTGTATTGTACTATGACACGTATTTACTAGGCAAAAGCAAAGATGAAGTTTTTATTTCTTCAAAATTCATTAGAAAATGTTTGCAAATAATAGAAAAGATAGTTTTTAAAAATATTCTTCTTATTTGTCTTTTCCTTTTACTCTTTGAAAAGCGAAAAAAGATAATTTTGACCAGAAAAAAAAAGAATATCTGCAAATTGTTTGTGTCACAGCATTGCCAGCTTTCACCATCAAACTTCATGGTGAATTTCTTCTTGAGGCACCCACAGCATATGTTGTATATAGCGAATAAATATTCGTAAAAATATTAAATATTGGCAAATCGTCAATGCCGTCTGTCGCTAAGTCGCCACAATCATCTGTGTTATTGCTGATTATGAAGTTGTCGACAATCTTGACAATGAATCTTTTTTTTTTAGTTTGTGTTGGGAATGTTGGGCTTTTGAAATTTTTTCGAGGCAATTTCAAATTGCAGTATGTATTACCATTCATCATCACGAAGTTGTGTAAACAATTTGTTGAAAAATTATTATTGTATAAGACACACATAAAAATTGGCTTTTGGTTATCATGAATGCAACAATTAAAGTGTAATTATTTGTGTTGCCATTAATAATAATTGCAAAAATATTAATGAATTTCTTGCACGACTTTTGTTTTTATTTCTTTGCTTTTGTCCAATTTGGCAGAAGGTGGAAACAAACCAAGCAAGCCACATGCGGTGCTAGTAGCTCTTTTTGTGCAGTAAGCCCTTTCACTTGTAGCGTGTGCTAATTATGCATAAATGACGTCATTTGAGGCCAAGAATTGGTAAAAGGTTTTTATTGCTTCTGGTAGTAGTAGTGGTGGGGTTGGTAACATGATATGCTGCCTGTCAATATTTGTTTGTGATATGTAGACTAGGAATTTTGGAAAAGAAGCCGGAAGTCTTTTACTGTCATAAAGTGCCAAGGAGACGCACACACAATCAATCATTGATATTAGGATATTTGATGAAACTTGTTGTTTTCTGGTCTAAAGAAGATATTACGATATCATTACGAATCGCCAAGAGATTGGGTACGTGTCCCACTTAATTAAATAAGGCAAAATTTGGTATCGACAATTTCCTCTTCGTCAATGGCCTCATCATCAGATAAAAGTCAATTTTTATCCGATTATGCTTCGTGAAGTCTGCTTTCCTTGCTTTGATTTCAGACACGAGACTGTTTGGATCAATTTCTGTTAATATAGCGTGAATTGTATAGAGAACTTGATTGCTATCCTAGTTGACAAGTCATTCTCACCGGCGGATTCTTCTGTTTGTTGCAATAAATAAATACCCTGTCATTCCATGAAAATATAAAACTTTCTCTGATATAAGAATTTTAGTTTAATGCTTCTCAACTTTTGGCTGTAATATTTGGAAGATGCTAATTTCTGAGATATCAAATTTCCAATTTATCCATTATGTGTTATAAAATGATTTTCATTATATTTAAAATTTCAGGTATGTTCGAGAAGCGTCGCTTCCGCAACTTCCTTATCTATGTGCAGGACTTTAAGGAAGATGATCCCAAGACATGGAAGGATTTCGATCCAACCAAGGCCAATATGCAAGGCTTATATGATAAATTTGGTTTAGATAAGAATACGCAAGATTTTACCGGCCATGCTTTGGCACTATTTCGTGATGATGAATATTTGAATGAGCCGGCAGTAAATACAATTCGTCGCATTAAACTGTATTCGGATTCATTGGCGCGTTATGGAAAATCACCATATCTATATCCCATGTATGGTCTTGGTGAATTGCCGCAGGGCTTTGCCCGTCTGTCTGCCATTTATGGTGGTACTTATATGCTGGATAAGCCCATTGATGAAATCGTTTTGGGTGAAGCTGGCGGCAAAGTAGCTGGTGTTCGTTCGGGCAATGAAATCGCCAAATGCAAGCAAGTGTATTGCGATCCCAGCTACGTGCCAGATAAGGTAATTGGTCATACGTTTTAATTGAGTTACACAAGCATAAACAGATTTTTTTTTTTAATTTTTTTTTTTATAGGTACGCAAACGTGGCTCAGTTATTCGTTGCATTTGCATATTAGATCATCCAATTAGCAACACCAAGGACGCTTTGTCCACTCAAATTATCATTCCACAAAAACAAGTCGGCCGTAAATCAGACATTTATGTTTCGCTCGTCAGCTCAACTCATCAGGTAGCTGCCAAAGGCTGGTTCGTTGGCATGGTTTCCACTACGGTTGAAACTGATCAACCAGAAAACGAAATTAAGCCAGGTCTCGATTTGCTCGAACCAATTGCACAAAAATTCATTACTATTTCCGACTATTTGGAACCAGTCGACAATGGGCTTGATTCGCAAATCTTTATCTCGGAATCTTATGATGCGACTACGCACTTTGAAACCACTTGTTTGGATGTTTTAAATATCTTTAAGCGTGGCACTGGCGAAGATTTTGACTTCTCTAAAATCAAGCACGAACTTGGTGATGAAGAGCAGTAAACAAAACAACAAAATTTACGATTTGACAACGGTTTGTGTTGAAGAGTGTGGGACGAGAGCGGTAGCCATCAGTTTCAGAGAAGCAACTGCTACCATTAAAGTTATCAACCGACGTAGGCAAGCAGATATAATAAATATAATAATGGTGGGCACATTAAGTAAGGCAGATTAAATCGGGGCCTAAAACATATTTAAGTCAAACTCCTTATTGTTGTCACCGTCATTGGCTATCCAAAATCAAAAACTACAAGAAAGTAAGAAACTCATAACTTGGTCGATTAAAATTCTAACTTAATTACAATGAAATAAAATAAATAATGGCGATGTTAGAGGGTAACAAATTAAAAAAGAAAATCAGCAAACCATAAGATCGCCTATATTATAGTAAAAAAAAAAGAGTATATTAAATGTAATAATTATAATTCATCGTCGGCGTCGTCAATGTAACATATTTTGCGCATTAAGATAAAAAAGCAATCCCTTTTAACTGCTTAATTTGAATTTAAAATGAAAACAAATCAAAGGAAATTATTGGACTAAGCCTAAGCCCGTAATTTGTGTACATTCCTAAATGACGCTTGATCCTGCTCCTTTAGTTAAACAAACAAAGCGCGTTCCGGCAATCCTCATAACAGAAACCAATCCACTAAGGCTATCCTATCATATAATTTCCCTATCCCCTCACAAACGTTTTGCAAGCGTGTGTCTAAGCGCGCTCCGTATTTTCGCTCGGATAGTTCGCTTGGAGCAAACAATAAAAAAAAATTATAAACAAATATAATAAATAATATTAATACATATACATATAATGAATACGAAAATAAAATGAAAGGAAGTAATCTAAATAAGATGAAAGAGAAAATGCAAAACGTAAAAATCGAACGCAAAAGTGTAAACCCTTAATGAAATTTGCATAAATATGATATTCCGCATTTTCAGATTTACATTTTTAATAAAAATTATAAAAACAAATAAAACTTGTATTGTAATTTGTGTATCATCTGTTGTATTTATGACTAAGCATATGAATTGTATAGAAGTGGTCTAGGAATTAAAGGTTGGAAAAGTTTCTTAAAGGATTATAATTATGGATTTACACTCTAGGTGCTCATCCTGACGTAATATCTAGCGACCAGTTCCGGGGGAGAATAGGACAAGGGTCGGAAAGTTAGTTTTTTGACGCTTTCCTTCCTATTAAAAAACGCCATAGATACGCAACTATAGTATGAATTGAGGTTTTGATTGAAATACTCTTACAGGCCCAAATATACGTGTCGAATTTTAGTTCAAATCAGTGGTGTGAGAGCAATTCGACGTATTTATTTCGACATTCGATGAGTGAAGCAAATTAAAAATTTTTTGATTTTCCTCAAATTGCTTCTCTCCCTCGATTTGATTTGATGCGTGATCGTCATTACATTTTTCTTCACTTTTCCATTGTATGCTGCGTAAAGACAATAATACATTTTTTTTGAAATAAACAAAATTACAATATCTCAATTTCTACTAAAATTCGACACATCAAAAATTTGTGCAAATTTTTTTTTTTAAAAATAGAAGTCGCGATTTGACACAAACATTTGATCTGAATCACAAACACTTCAAATCACTTCTTTTTTCTTTTGGCGTTTGCACAAATTTTTGACGAGTGAATGGCGAAATCAAATCATTTGAGACAAATTCATTCGCTGTGAACAGTCGCGTCTGCTAGGTAAGAAACAAAACAAAATGGATGACGGACGTAAAGCGTTCACCGAATTTATTGATACATACAAATCGTTGCCGTCATTGTGGAAAGTAAAAAGCAAGGAGTACGGCAACAGGGCACAGAAAAATGCTGACTACGATGTGCTTTTACAAGCATATAAACAAGTAACTCCCGACGCAACGAAGGAAAGTATGGTGAAAAGAATAAATTCCATACGGACGTCGTACCGTCGAGAGCTAAAAAAAAAAAAAGAAATTGAGATGTTGGGTGCTGGCGCCGATTATGCATTTCTACCAACATTATGGTACTTCCACCAGCTTTCATTCCTGGAAGACCAAATTAAGCATCCAGATTGCGTGTGCACAATGGAAGAAGAAAACGAAGACACGATTAAGGTAAGTGAATAAAAACATTGTGGATCCACACGCAAACAAAAAAAATTATATAATCGATGACATATATCACCCGTACGCGAATGCAGCAACATCAGCTGTGTACGTGTTGCTGCACGGCTAGTCCCTACACGAAATCAGCATTCATTTGTCTTGATGTTGTTTCTTCGAAAAAGTTAATTTTTGTTCGCGAACATGTTATCCTTTTAATTTTGTTTCGATAACCGATAACTGGCTTCTGCTGCAAGCCAAATTTCAAACAATTTCTATTTTCGTCAGCAAGCTAAACCATTCTTGTCACCCATACATATGCTTATAATTATTTTTACTAATGGAAAACCAAACTGCTGCGGCTACTGCCTTATTTCTTCTCTTTCTTACACCATGATCGACAATTGAGTACGTACCGCCTATAACCTTAGGGGAGTGAATTTATTGTGGGTTGGCAAGTCTGCCTTATACTAAGGGCTGCCAGCTTTGCGAATTTAAGATGAATTCGCAAGTCTGCCCAAAAGTAAAATGTTTTACCAATCTAATTGAAGTAGTAATTGATTTATAGCAAATAGAAGTACGAATTATAAATTCTTTATTGCAATTTCTGTAATTTATTACTTATTTATTCGAGCTAAGATTATAGTGCAAAAAAAAATTAATGCAGAGTGTAAAGGACCCTCGGCACGATCAAATTCAATAGCATGGCATTATCATAGTGTTAGGAAATTATTTATGTTATGCATGCGTCTCATCAAAATCTTTTATGCCTGCACGAAATTTTCGTCAACCACTGCTTGATCGTGGGCGTTGCTGCCATCTCATTTACGCCTTCACAAAGTAAGGGCCATAGCATGTCATTCAAAGAACAGACTTGTTGTGAAAACAACAACACACAGCTACGATCGGAATGAAACGTACATATATATGTACCCAAATGCAGTATCAATCTTTATCATAGTGTTAGTGAAATATTTATGTTGCGTCTCATAAACTGCTGCGTACTGCAAGCTATCTATCTCATTTATGCCTTCACAAAGAAAGTAGGTATAACAGAGACAATTATAGTTATCGTGATTAAGTTCCCAAGCATGTCAAGCATATTCTGTGAAATATTTGCAAAGAGCGGACGTGTTGTGAAAATGGAAAAAAAAGATGTTTTAGATTTGCTAGAATTATATCGGAATTTACCAGCGCTCTGGGATACAAGAAGTGATGAATATAGCAACAGGGCAATAAAGAAACAGCAATATGAAATATTGCTTGCAAAATATAAAGAGACAAATCCGCACGCGGAAAAAAAAACACTAACCAAAAAAATAAATACGTGGCGGACAAATTATAGACGGGAATTAAATCGAATGAGAGATTTAGAGAAAAGTGAGGCTGGGACAAAAGAGTGTTTCGAACCTACCTTATACTATTTTGATGCGTTACAATTTTTAAACGACATTGATATCCCTACTACCTCTTCCAAAAGAAGATTTCAAGTAAGTAATAAATACGGTATATTTATTGGAATTCAGTAGTTTACATGTTTCTTTGATTTTGACATAGACCTTCATTATGAATTTAGTCTGTCTACTTCCGTCGCAAAGCAAAGCGTAAACAGCATTCATTTGTTTTGCTGTTTTCGATGAATTTTTGTTTCGATAACCGATAACTGAATTCTACTGCACGTCAAATATCAAGCTACATATTTTGATTTTTGTCAGCAAGCCATGCCATACTTGTCACCAAACATGTGCATGTATTTATTTTCACTAATGGCAACCAAACTGCCTGTGAGATACACGTTGTTATTATATACACATTAAAGTGAAGACCCTCATTTCTTTTTATTAAAACAACTAAAGCAAAAAATAGTTTCAAATATTGTCTTGCATTTCACATATTACAAACTAAATAAATTTATTTATTTATTTATTTATTTATTGTACAATAGAAAACTTAATTCTAAAATACAATATTAAAGCTGAAGCAACAAAGGCCTTGAGCTACAAACTAAATAAATACTATAAGTAATTATTAGCATTAGAAATTATTATAATATTAGATTAAATCTATGAGGTTACAGATTTTTTAATAATCAGAATATCTAAAACAAAAAAAATGCATTGGTTGTGCATCGTAAATACCACTGCAAATTTAAAAGAAACTATTGCCGAGAGCAAAGGGCTCTCGTCACGGTTAAAATTCAATAGCCTAGCATTATCATAGTGTTAGTGAAATATTTATGTATGCGTCTTATATTACAATGCTTCTCAATGCTGCTGCGCACTGCAAGCTACCTCATTTATGCCTTCACTTAAGGCAACAAGCACGGTTCCACATTGCTTGTCCAACATCATCATAATGTTAGTGAAATTTGTATGTTTACGTCTCACATACGATGTTGGATGGAATATCTAAATCGGTTTGATATTTCGTCCAACATGAGTTCTCTCAATTTACTCTTTGACTCTCTCTCTGAGAGAGAGATATGCAGGTGTTCACTTTCTTAAAATATTTGAAGTGAACTGACGTCAGTTCTGGGTGAAATTATTTGTAAAGTGGTGGGGTGCTAGTGAAATTTTTGTGAAGCGCCGACGGCAAATATATACATACAAAAATGGAAAAAAAACATGTTTTGGAATTGTTGGATGTGTATCGCAATTTGCCCGCGTTATGGGATATTAGAAGTGATGCCTATAGTAACAGGGTAATCAAAAATGAACAATACGAAACATTGTTGGCAAAATATAAGGAAACAAATCCAAACGCAGAAAAAATAGATGTAACAAAAAAAATAAATTCTCTGCGCACATGTTACAAACGCGAATTAAAGCGAATGAGGGATTCAGAGAAAAGTGGAGCAAAGACAAAAGAGTGTTTCGAATCCACCTTATACTATTTTGATGCGTTACAGTTTTTAAACGACATTGATATGCCTACCGGTTCCAGAAGAAGCTTTCAAGTAAGTAATACATACGGCATATGTATTTATTTAAATACAGTTGCTTTTAGTTTAGTTGTTTCCATGGTTCTTTGATTTTAGCACAGAACTCAAAATTCCCTTACAGCCGTTGTATCGTGTCTTGGTCACTTAAAGTGAAACGATACAACAGCTGTAAGGGAAATTTATCATAGTGTTAGTGCAGCATGTATATGAGAGTCTCACATATGTGGCTGTATGAAATATCCAATACTTTTGGATATTTCGTACAACGAGAGAGTTTTTTGTTGCTCTCTTTGTTTATGTAGTGCACAGTTGTCTTATTTACGAATCCATAAGGTGAGCGTGTATGAAAGAGACAAAAAAGGTAATCGGCCATTTATTTGAAACTTTTGAAATGAGTAGACGTGTTTATTCGTGTGAAATAATTGTGAAGTTCCGACGGCAAGCGTGAATTATTCGTGAAAATAATAAAAATACATAAAAGAAATACAAATACAGAAAAAAAAAAGAAAATAAATAACATAATATATTTGTAAAATGGATAAAAAGCAAACATTAGAACTGATAGAAGTCTATCGGAATTTGCCAGCGTTATGGGATATTAGGTGTGATGCCTACAGTGACAAGGTCATCAAAAAACAACAATATGAAGTCTTGTTGGAGAAATATCAAGAAACATATCCCAACGCTGAAAAGAAGGACGTAGCCCGGAAAATAAATAAGCTGCGCACAAGTTATCGCCGGGAATTGAAAAGAAGAAAAGATTCTGAAAAAAGTGGAGTGGGGGTTGAAGATTGCATTGAATCGAGTTTGTATTACTTCGATTCAATGCAATTTTTAAATTACATTGAAGCGCCCACATCATCAACAAGCACTTTCGAAGTAAGGAATATATTATATAAATATTTATTTAAGCATATTATTGTACTTCACATGGTAACTGATATGTACATATTTAAAATTTGTATATGGTTCTTGTATTCTTGATTTTGCCATGGTACTTGTCCTTCGTCTTTCTTTCATTTTTAAGGCCACAGCCTCAACAGCAAATAATATTTCGTCCGTCATTGACATTGTCCTGAACCACTTCGTTGTATGACTTTTATGCTGTACCACACACACATACTCACATGTTGGCCATACAACCGTTGTATCATGTCTTAGTCACTTTAGTTCGCTTATTTCATCGTTGCTTTTCGTTTGGCTTTTGTTGGTTTAGGCTTAAATAGAAGAAATGGCTAATGTAGAGTGGATGACGCAATCTACCAGTCTATAAAACAAAAAGTTTGTTTTTGTCGAACGCAATACAAGAGGGAATTACGATCTGTTATGGAGAGCCGTAAAAGCCGATATCGGTTGGGCTTTCTTTGACCACAATGTCGCAAGCGAAGTGGCAATTCAAATGTTGAAGTGGCAGTTCAAATATGGAAGTGGTACATTATTTTTATAAATATTGCATAAGTACGTTTTATGATGTAGCTTTAGCTTATAAATAATGAAACATCATTTGGTAAATAACAAAAATTTTGTGATGCTTTAAAAGAATGCAAATTCCAATGCCTCGTTTGAACTTTTTCAAACTAATTTTCAAGTAAACTACTTGCCTACAGAAACAAATGAAAAGAAATGTCAAAGCCGCCTTGTCACATGTGGAATGTTGAAATCATTAATGAAGATCCCAGCTAAAACAGGCGCATAGTGTATTATGGAGTACAGAGCGTGATAATATGAACTCTGAAGGTTATAGTACCGGGCAAATAAGAAGAGAGAAATTACCAGATGATGGCTAAATTATATACGAGTAGTATTTTGTTTGAGTATATTGTATAATCACTAAGCCATTGTCTTTCGAAAACACGGATGATGGTGTGATATTAAACGAAATAGAGAAGCCGTTTACTTGTTTATTAATACATATGTTTTGAATAAAAAAAAATTGATAAGAAGCAAAAAACGCATTATTTGCTTTGATAAGTTCCTTGTTAACATGCTCATTGAGGAAATAAAACATATATCAATTTCTATGCCCAGATAGGTTACTGACAATTTATTTACTAGATTCGAATTTGTACTGTAACATCTAATTTGACTCTTTCTCCAGTTGTGAGGCATATTGTGAAATGAACAATGTGGGAGAGTTAACCGTACGTAATCTGTTGAAGTCCATTACTAACATTAAATTGTTTGTACTTATGCTGCCGTAATCACATGTAACAAATTGTTTACTACTTATCATCTTATGACATAAAGCTGAAAACTAATTATGTTTTTTTCTTTCAGGAACTTGAATTGCGACCACCAAAAAAGAAAACTAAAAAACACAAAATATCAGATGAGGATAAGCTGATACAAAGGGCATGCAAAAAACTTAATAGGACGAAGAAAACTACCGAAGGCGACACTATATCAAAGTCCTGGGGATCCCAATATGACCAAATGGAGGCCTCCCAAAAACTTATCGCGAGGAAAATAATATCGGACGTGTTGTTCCATGGCTGCGTCGGATCTCTGCAAATGGGGCACGTGATGCAGGTGCAAAACGTTTTTAATGGGCAAAATGCACCTGCGTCGAACTACGTTCCACAGCAACAAGTGCTGGTCCCCGTACAGTACGTCGTAAACAGCACGTCCAATACCTCAGACCCAACACCCACATCACTGCGGCCTTCAACGCAGTCTTCATACGTGGCTTATGAACGAAACGGTGGAACACTAATTACGCCAACAACCATAAATGAGCTCGATGATGACACTGGCGATGAGTTCGAGATCAAAGATGAGTTTGGTGATGAATAGCAGTAAATAAGGCTACAAAATTTTAAAAACCAAAGCCCAAGCCTATCATAACTTATAATTTCCGTATCTTTTCACTTCGATTTAAGAGAAAATGCAAGGGGTAATATAGAACACAAAATTGTAAACCTTTTGATACTCTGCATTTGCAGATTTCCTCAGAGCAGTAGACTTAAGTAACATTTCTAATTTTGAAGTATGGATTTGTTTCGGGTTGCCACTGAATGGACATTAGGATTTAAAAATTCCTATATATTTAGATAAAAGAAGATTATGAGTGTACAATGTAATCTCAAAATCACAAAAACCTTTCAACTATGTGTCCGATGGCGGATATGGCCATCACGATTCCCTTTGTAAAGCTTGTGATCGTATATATTATTGTCTAAGTCAAATGTTTTTAGTATATTAAAATCATAGTTATTAAATCGTACAACTTAATTATCTCACATATACAAAAACATAAACTATAAATTCTAGTATTTGTCTTTAACTATAAGAGCGTACCACGGGGTCTTTTGCTTGGTAGTGCCTCATCCGTTTTTGTCTTTATGCCGACATCTGATAATTTGCCACCTTTGCGATGTAATTGCTTTTCAATGATGCGTGCATTGTTCGCATAACTATCTGCCACCTCTCGCTGTAGGAGAAAAATATACAATAAATATATACATATTATAATTCAAGGAAACTATGCTCATTTTCTTTTTTGTTAATTTACCGCTTCAATTTCATCCTCCTCCTCATCTATTGTTGATACCGTAACAGAACTAAATTTGCCCATATTCTTTGTATGCCTGGTGACCATGACTTTTTCACTTTCATCGACAGCAACTTCAATATTAACATCTTCACTAACAGGCACCGCAAATTCAGTAGTTTCCAATATATTTGAATCTTCCGAAGCATTACGAACGAGCGCTTGACGCATAATGAATGTGACTTTTGAATCTGACTTAAAGCGATAATACAGCGGTAGATTACAACTTTTGCACTGTTTAATAAAATATAACAATGATTCCAATATTATTACATACTTTGAAACAGGAGTACAATCTATTTACTTACATTGTATCGATGCTGCTTTTCAATACCTTTTTCTTTGCGACGTATGTAAATTGTCTTACCAGGATTAAATGTTAATTTATGTGCGTGCTTATTTCCATCAATAACCCGTGCTCCATCCGCCGGTCGCAATGGTAACTTTTCAATACTGCAGTCTAGTTTTATAAATGGAAAAGTGAATTAGTGATTAGTTAGTACAAGAGACTTGAGTGTTACTCACCTAAAATCATTGACATTTTTCCACAAAGGCAGTAATAGATATTAAGTGGTTTTTCTTGACTATATACTTCTTGATCTTTCGTGTCGGAGCAAACTATGCTACGTGATACAACTTTGGGCATTTTGAAATATTATTAATTAATTAATTAATAGTATGATCGAGGAAATTGCTGTAAAATTCTATCGAGTAAAGTTTTGTTTACAGCAGCCGTCAACTGCCAACTGCATTTTCGCAAATTTGCTCACAGTAGTTTTATGACAGATTGGCAGCACCAAAGATAATTTTGTTGTTGCACTTGTGTTCTTGAACAATGTAATAGAACTTGGGAACTTGGAAGATACAATAACCAAATATAATTGTATAAAGTTATTAAGTGTTTAATTTATTTTCAAACATGTGCATTTATCCAAAAGCATCGTCTCCAACAATTGAGACAATAATACATTTGTGCTTTGAGAAATTCCGTATTCTGCCCAAAACTGGTAAACCTACATCAGATCAATGGACAGTATTAGCTGGCATCGTTCAATATGACCAGAACACGAATAATGCCAAAGTAGTAGCAATCGGTTGTGGTACAAAATGTATAGGTCAAAGTCAATTATGTGAGAAAGGGCTAATACTAAATGATTCCCACGCTGAGGTCTTAGCAAGACGCGCTTTCTTGCGATATTTGCAAAATGAACTCCAAAAGGCAACGAATACAAAAGAACAGTCTATCTTTGAGTGGCGAGACACAATTAATAGTTACCAACTTAATAAAGACATCACATTTCACTTTCTAAGCTCACAAACTCCGTGTGGGGATGCTTGCATTGTAACTGAAGATCAGAATGAAGAGAATAATGACAAAACACCTGCTAAACGTGCACGTTTGGATATTGAAATGAGAGAGGAAGATAATAATCTAATTGGTTTTATACTGCATAACAATGTTTACACAGGTGCTAAGTTAATAGAAACTCAACTGGGGGATGCCATGGAACAGACAATTGGTGCATTACGCACAAAGCCGGGAAGAGGTGATCGAACTCTATCAATGTCTTGCAGTGATAAGCTAGCGAGGTGGCATATGTTAGGCGTGCAAGGCGCATTTTTAGATATATTTCTTGAGCAACCAATATACTTTAGTACTTTAAACTTTTGTTGTACGGATGCCAACCAAAAGTCTTTGGAACGTGCGATATTTGAACGATGGCATGGTCGTGTCTTTGAGAATACCCGCTATAAGCCAAGAATGGTGGACATAAGAATAACGAAGGCATTAAAATTTGATTATGCACAAAAGGCGAAACGGCAGCCATCACCAAATGGTTTGGTGTGGGCGGATTTACCAGATATAATGAAGTAAGCGCAATGTGTGTCTTCATCATATAAGTTTGGTATAGTTTTTTCTATATTTTTAGACCTCATGAAGTATCGGTTAACGGTAAACGACAAGGTATCACAAAAAACAAATTGAACACAAAGCAAGCTGCATTAGCTATTAGCAAATATAGATTATTCTCCAATTTTTGCAATTTATTACGTGATAATCCAATTTTGTTTAATAAGTTTAACTTAAGTGAAATGCAGTTGGATCAGTTAACTTATAAAGGATGCAAGTTACTTGCTAAAGAATATCAATTGGCCTGGTTACAACTGAAACAAGACTACTTCCGACAGTGGACACACAAACCAGAAAAGTACTTAAATTTTTACTTGAATGATAACTTATGACCATAACTAAACACGTATTTCAATCAATTGTTATTTAAATACATATTTGTTTTTGAATAAAAAAGTTTTATTACTTTTCACATTTTTGGTGAAATATTTAATTTAATGTAGAAAAAGACAATACAGACACACTATAGAACTTACATTTTGTTTAATAATATAAAAAAAGAAACGAACACTACATCAAAGTTTTGGAAAACACGTTTGGCAAATACTTTGCACCATCTTCGGTCACTAAAGTAGAAATTTGTTTAGAACAAATTCGTTTAGATACTGTGACGCCCGGATGCACTTCAGATTTGTAGATTGCGCAATCCATTGTTGATTCCATGGTCAACATCCCAGATAACAAGTTGTCCATCGACACCAGAGGTGCTTACCTTTAAAGCTCTTGACTTATCGCCGGAGTACAAACGAATGGAATGAATTGCATTTTGGTGTATCGATTCGACATGAGTGTCCGAGTTTTCCGTGCGTAGATTTCGGTCCAATGACTGAAATATGCGCATTGCAGAAATTCCGCTTGATTCCCGCTTTTGTGACTTGTCCAGTTTACTTGTCAGCACCAGCTTCTTATCGACCAGACTATAAACCAATGGGACACAACTGTGCCCAGCAACAACAACAGCATTAGGTGAGATCCACTCACACGCTAAGAAAGGTAAATAACCGGTACGACAGCGCACGACCGCATTGCCATTTGTTGCATCGGCAATATTGACGCAGCTGTCATGACCTACCCAACAGATCTTGTTGCCATCACTCGAAAAGCTAACATTGTTAATCCAGCCACCACCAGAAGTGGTTGAATTGCTAAATTCAGCCATTAAATTGGCAAGTGGCATTCGATTACCCCAAGGCGTAGGCGACGGTTGATCTTCGATGTCCTTAATATAGGCTGAGAACACGCGTACCTTGTAATCCGTCGAACCGGCGACTAGCAGCACATTATTGGGATGCCAGTCCAATGAGGTTACCGTCGAACGTATTGGTTTTTTGATATGCTTTGATACCCACCAATCGTTCTCCGATTCAAAGTAACACACGGAGATCAAACGTGCGCCAGAGCCTACGGCAAATTTATTCTCCGCTGGTGACCATTTCACACATGTCGCTGCACGATTGATGCGCAACAACACCAGCGTGGGTTTCCACTTGCCGTCGTCACCTTGAGTCCACACATAGGCATTGCGATCGGAGCCGCAACTAACAATACGATTCGTATTCTTTGCCCAGTCAATATCCATGACGCGTAAATCATGTTGATTTAGCACATCAGTTATCTTCCAATCATTACCGGTGCGCTTGTATATGTGAATTTCATTGTTGTTGGGCGATAAAGCAATCTCTGCGCAAAACGATGAGTAATCAATGACAAATTTTCATTATAGCTGCTTATGATATACTTACGCGAACGATCTTTGTTCCACGCATGGCAAGTGATAGCTGTCAAAGTTTCACCAAAGGTATAAGTCTCTGCCATAGTTAAAATCTTAGAAATATGTGTAAAGGAAGCTTTTGAATATCAAAAAAAATTTATCACCACACACGTTGATCTTAAAAAAAGTTAACCGGGTCAAAAACAAATTCTTCTTTGGCTGTGTTTGACGCAAATCTATAAACAATAACTATTAGTTGTAACCGCGGACTCTGGGCCGTCTACACGATTAAACTAATCAACAAAATTTCACAAAAGATGCACTAGTAGCAGAAGTATAACAAATAAATTAGGATTTTGGACCGCTCCCACAGAGTTTATATCTTGATAAATCACTGAAATTGCAATTCACAGTGGATCTGCAATTTTGTCTTTTACTATTGCCAATCATTTTATTTTGAAACGAGTTGCTAGTTTGGGCAGAAAAATTGTTGCTGGAACCTTGAACCATGCAAACTCATTAGGGGCATTCACGCTAATGTGGCAAATTGGCAAACCTGCCAAGGTGAATTGTATGAAAGACCAACTCTGTTTGTACTTTGCGAATCAGATATTCTCGTAAACGCAATTGCCAGTTTGTTTGAATAAAAAACAAACAAGAATGTAAACAAAGAATTAAAAATGTCGAGAAAAAGCAAACAAGTGAAATTATTATTTTTATTAAAGAAGTAGTTTAACAAAAGATAAATTCTCAAACTACAAGAGCACTAGCTGCAATTGCTTTCAATTCTCTTCATATATCAACTTAAGCTCTAAAAGGTTGCACACGTATGAAGAAGAATCATATCGTCTGACGTTAGCATTACATGTAACTCAGGATCATATGTTTCATAACCATTCAAACGGATAAGTTGCATCGTCTAGTGAACCCTTATAGCACATTGCAAGCTCAATTTGTTTATGCGCGCCAAAATTTATTTGAATACGTATTTATATATAAATAAACAATGGACATAATCACAACAACGGTGACAAAAAAATTTCCTTGCCGACAGGAAATTATTAGAATGCTAACTGAACTAATTGGTGATTGTGAAGAAGCATACCCCTCGGCCATCTATCTGTATGGACACTCTGGCACAGGCAAGACTGCTCTAACAAAAGAATTTTTCCGGCAATGCCAGCGGCGACAACATTTACGCACGGTACACCTAAATTGCGTTGAATGTTACACCACAAAGATACTGCTGGAAACCATACTGGATGAACTAGCTGTGAGTAATAGCGAAGATTCAAAAGTTGAAAATTTACGAGATTTTGTTGGTCAATTGCAACGGTGGCATGACGCCTCTTTGGCCGCTGATAACAAACCAAAAGGTTTTCTTATTGCACTCGATAATGCAGAACGCTTACGCGATATGGATAATAATATTTTGCCTGCTCTATTGCAATTGCAACGTTTGACAGGTTTAAATATTAGCGTCCTATTAATATCACAGTTGCCATTTGAAAAATATTACGGCAAGACTGGGCTAAGTGAAGTGATTACTTTACATTGTCCACAATATACTAAAACCGAGACATTGCGCATATTGAGTAATGATTTTAACAAAGTCAAATGCCTTATGATCGCACAACTAAAGTCAGAAGAAGGCATTCAGAAAGATGTTTTGGCACGCAGAATTAACATTGCGGAATGCATAACCGGCGATTTTTTCAATAATTATCTGAATGTGTTTTTAAGTGTGTTTTATAAGGCATGTCGTGATGTACCTGAATTAAAGATCACAGCACGTAAATGTTTTGCAATATACATGGAGCCTGTGCTTGATGGAAGTGTTGAGATGACAGATGTAACACGTCTATGGCGTCACATTGCTGGACCATTGCGGGTGGCCCTGGCACAGGTTTATATGCGTATAGATAAAAGTCAAGAAATGGTAAACCAAACTTTATAATCATATTTGACAACATAATCTAAACATAATTTCAGCAGCCTTTTAGCACAGCCACGGAACAATGTCAACCACCAACCACCGTCATGGACCAAAGCGTACGAAAACATGCTTTGTCTCTGGAATTACCTTACTATGGGAAATATCTATTAATTGCGGCATTCTTGGCAAGTCACAACTCTGCTAAAGAGGACAAACGTTTGTTTGTCAAACATCATGGCAAGCAAAAGAAACGCATGCAGAGCGTTAATGCGAAAGCAAAGGTAACTAATGTATAGAATTAATTAATTAGTTTATTTATTATTTTACTTATTTTTAATTCAACGTAGGTAATCGAAAAAATGTCCACAACATTAGGTCCAAAATCCTTTAGCATCGATCGTTTGCTTGCAATTTTTTATGCCATACTCGAGGAAAAAGTTGGTCTGACTTGTAATATGTTATCTCAGATCTCCACGCTAGTCCATTTGAAATTGCTGAATTTCGTGTCCGGCGAAAATAATGTGATGGATGGCACCTCGCGTCTTCAATGCACAGTCAGTCTTGAGTTTGTACTACAAATTGGGCGAGTCGTTGGATTCAATGTACGCCAGTACTTATGCGATTTTATGTAGTGAATATATTTAATAAATATTCTGGTATATCACTGATATGTATAGACTCAGCAAGTGTTGTGTCGCGGCTACGCAACTTCAGGATGCCATTTTCTAAAGTTTTTTCATCAAATAGTAAAGTGTATGGGACACCAAGTTTATCGTAACTTTGCAATTGTTTTTGTAGTTCCTTAGAATTATTGATGAATTTCTGTGAATTGCTGCTCTCACTAGTCAATCGTAAGCCAGCATGGCGTAGAACGTGTGCGAAATGCGTCCATAGGTCTTTTAAATCTCTGATTATACATTCATTTGGAATAGTTTGCAATGAGCATATAATGCCACATTGATATGGAGCCAGTTTACGGTGTAGCAGCAAAGCGTCTTCCCGACTATGATCATTTGCATCCAAAAGAAGAGCTGTGTACATGAATAAAAATGATAAAATACAAATTCACAAACTTTCTAATAAGATTCAATATTTACCGCATGCTGCTGGTTCCTGTTGTATAACTGAACGAATCACTGTGGGCAATATATCCTTATTTGTTCGTATATCTTTCATGTAATAATCCTTGTCATTTGTAAGTCTTGCCTCATTCAATGGAAGCATTGTCAAACTTTCTACTTCAAAGGCACCGCCTGGCAAACGCGATTTAATGGTTATCGATTGACAATGCTTTGTATAAGCTGCTCCCTCTTCCCTTATATCGAATTCGTATGGTTCGAGAAAATAACGACTGGGGTTGGAGGAATAACGCATCCACCATATCTTTCTTTCACGTTGGATATTATAGAAATGCTCCAGTCCACGTCCCGATTTCACAAAGAACTCGGTTATAAGTCTAGTGACCGGGGTTTTATAGATAAATAGATCATCAGAGGTAGTAGCACTTGAGTTAAGCTCTTGGTATCTAATGGTAGTAGGGCATTTTGCTTCTGCTTGATGCATACGGATATGTTGTAAATGATGGCGAAACTGTTGTGTATGCGCAAACATTAATCGTGTTTTGTCTATTTTCCAGTCAAATTCCACATCATCGAGCGAAAAGTTAACAGTGCTTGCATTGATCCAATGTCGCTTTAATTCCGCCGAGTATATTCTAGCATACTCCAGTAATTCTATATTATTCACATTACTCCCAGTACCCTTAACGTTTGCACGCAGATAACCAGCTGCCTCTAAAGATTTGAATGACTTCGCAATGGACTTCATTTCAAATTACTTCATTTGTTTTTTTGTTTAATTTTCTTTATTGTCAACATAAGTTGTGTTGCCTTGTTCTAGTGGTATATTGCCTGGTGGCGCTACATAATAATCCTCATCTGTCACTTTTGCGTTTCGAAGTACTTCCTCCCGGCAATTGCCCTCTGTAACCTGATCGTTGCGTAATTGCAATTGTTGCCACTCCAGCACGGTGTACAGCGGCTTCACGTTGCTTGTGTCGATGTGTGCAATCTTCTCAGCAAATTGGATGCTGCTCTTTAATGTTGCCAACGCTTCCTCACTGTCCAAATCCACCAAAGCTAAGCGTTCCAGTAATTGTATGGTTTTGTTGTCAATCTCAATGTCTCTGGAGTCTGCTGGGAAATGCGGATGTGCGGGTTCATGTGGAATCTTCGATTTGTTGTTTAGCTGTGAAAAATCAATTTGATTTTTCCTTTTTTCTTTTGGATTTTGTATATTTTTTGTGCAATAGAATCGAGATTTCTGAAGTAAGCGCAACATTTTACAGAATTAAAAACGTTGGTATATTTTAGTGCGTTTCACTCGTGCATACCCTAAATTTTTTCGGTATGGCATTTTAGTAAGCAAATTACGTTACGTTACGTTTTTAACGTTTGTCGTTTATGATTTTTTGCTAAATTTTATTAAATGAGGATTTATGTAAGAAATGTGTTTTATTTAAAAAAATAAAATGTGTTTTTTTTTTTTTTGAAATTCATACGTTAATAACAGATGAATGAGTCATAATCGAAATTCATACGTTTAAACCTTAAACGATTCAAAACGTTCAAGCAAAACGTTTTTAAAACACGTTCATATAAAAGCAAAAAATATGTATGCAAGTATTATCAGTTCAATTCGAGTGTTCAAAATAGAAACATTTGGTGTAAAGTGAATAAATATACTTACTTACAAATTCAAATTTTATAACTTATTTAATAATGGCTGAAATAAATCTAAGTGAAATCCCAAACAATTGTGCAAATTGTTCTAAAAAACAAAAAGATATTGATAATATCGAATCCTGCAAAGACCTGGAGAAATTAAAAAGGAAAGCAACAATAGCTCAACAAATGCTCAATGATATTATGTTGCAATTGTCTAAATATTTATCATTTGGGAAAAGTTCAAGAAGGCGACACAAGTTGACATATCGACGTTATCATCACAAAGTTAGTTCAAGCTCAAGTGATACCTCGGATAATGATTGTCAGTTCGTTGAACTTCAACGTTGTGATAAAGAATTGGAAGCACGGCTACAAAATGGTAATGCCATTTATAGAAATGGCCAACATGGGCATAAAGATCGACGTCGTGATCGTTCACGCTCCAGAGGCCATTCACGTGGCCGTTCTCGTGGTAATTCCAGAGGACGTTCCCATGGTCATTAATTAGTTACAAATAAATTAAAAGTCACATTTTTATTTTATTAAAATTAGACATAAATGTTAAAACACTAAAATTATTTTATATAAAAGAATAAATAAATAAATGTACACAAAAACAATAAAAAATACTTTTTAATTTGAATTTTTATTTATGGGTACTGGGAGTGCTCATATTAAAAATAAAGAGGATAACAGTTTAGTGATTCTTAACATTTTTTGATAAAGTAGCATTTGTAATAATTTAAAACATTTGACGACACATCCAGAGCTGGAGAGGGGCATATGCAACTGTCGTCGCCTCTTGTAACATTCTTACAAAGAGAAAAGAAATAGTTTCCTTTGGATTTTCTGGATACATTAGAGTTGCATTCATCTTTTATTGCTTCAATCATTTCTTAACGAGAAAAATGCGTTAAGGACTATCACACACATCCTGCAATCTCGTCAATTGAGCATTGACTGTCTACTAAACACATGTACATTTTCAAACCACTCCTTGTGAAATGTCTTCATCTTTAGTGTAACAGAAATGCCTCTTAACTAACTCACTTCTTGCGCTTTATATTTATCTTCCTAAAAACTTGTCACCTAATAGATTTTATCTAATATAGACCAAGCAGTTATTGCTGTAATGATAATGACTAATTATAGTATTGTTTTTAAAAGTACTGTAATTAAATATAAAAATAAAATATTAGATTTTGGATACATCTTTTGCTATTTTTCGTTCAGGAATTGAACTTTAATAAGAATAAAATTTGTAATACTATTTATTCAATTTGAGACCGCGGCTGAGAATCACAAACAACGTTTTTCAACACTAAGTCCTAATTTTCTACTCACTTCCAGCACCGCTGTTTGTTTTTGCGGCATTTTACATTTTGTTGGGTCAAGCATCTTGTTTTTTTGCAACAATTTATTGAAATGCCGTACGCTAATCAACCTTCTGTTCAAATCACTGAACTGACGGATGACAATGTAAAGTTTGTGCTGGAAGACACCGAATTGAGTGTTGCAAATAGTTTGCGGCGCGTCTTCATCGCCGAGACGCCAACACTCGCCATTGATTGGGTGCAATTGGAGGCGAACTCTACGGTGTTGTCCGATGAATTTTTGGCACATCGCATTGGTCTAATACCGCTTATCTCAGATGATGTGGTGGAGCGATTGCAATATACTCGTGATTGCATCTGTTTAGATTTCTGTCCAGAGTGCAGTGTAGAGTTCACGCTCGATGTCAAGTGCACTGAAGAACAGACAAGACACGTTACCACTGCGGATTTAAAATCAAGTAATCCAAAAGTGCTGCCTGTGACATCGCGTAACCAAAACGAAGATGACAACGATTATGGCGAGGGATCCGATGAGATTTTGATAATAAAACTACGTAAAGGTCAAGAACTGAAGTTGCGTGCTTATGCTAAAAAGGGTTTTGGGAAAGAGCATGCCAAGTGGAATCCAACAGCTGGCGTGTGCTTTGAATATGATCCGGATAATGCAATGAGACACACGCTTTATCCCAAACCTGATGAGTGGCCTAAGAGTGAGCATACCGAATTGGAAGATGATCAGTTTGAGGCGCCCTACAGTTGGGAAGCTAAACCGAACAAATTCTTCTTCAACGTTGAATCGTCAGGTGCACTGAAGCCAGAGAATATTGTTGTTATGGGTGTTCAAGTACTTAAGAATAAACTATCTAATTTACAAACGCAACTTAGTCATGAATCCCAACATGATGCACTGGCAGTGTAATTTTTTCCAAGTATAAATTTAATATGCATATTTATGTAAACAAATATAAACACATTGAAACATTTACAATAAATTAATCTTTAAACAAGTTGCTAATGTTGATATTGCCACTGCCGGAGCTAGACGTATTTGGTTTTGTTTCAGATTTCTTTGATGTTTCTTTAGCTTCTTTAAAATCATTTAGTAATGTACTACGTGGCTCTCCTACTACTTCGTTCGTTTCATGTGTTATGGTATCCAAAGTCTCTGCACGGGCTTGATAACGCTGCTCTGCAAGTAAGTCCTGCGCGGTCTCAAATATCTTTTGATCATCCAAAGCGCCTTGTGACTTAAGATTTTTGTAAATTTGTATAAATTGTTGTGTTTGAGTGTCATGTTTTGTGTCATACAAATTTACACTCTCGCCTGGCTTTGAAGTTTTGTGATATTTGCTGTATGGTCGAATAAAATACATGTTTAGTCACAACAATCTAAACTAGAAAAAATGATGCTACTTACGCGCGTATAATGTCCTCTTCATAGAATATTTTACGTATTGGAATATTAGGTGCTGGACGATCAAAGCGAGGTTCAAGCTTTGGTGGAAATGCAGCGTAAACATTATACCAAATTGGTTTGTCCACCGATTTCATAGCGCCAGATCGAAGCAGATTAGTTACTCTATGATATGGTGCGGTATAGTATGAAAAAACAGAATGCATAAGTATTTTACCTGGTGAAGATGGTGCCAATCTTCTCGAGTCTACTCTGAGCCATGTTTTATTTGTTTTAATTAAGTATTTCTTTTATAATTTTACTCAATTAAAAACACCACAGCGGAGCAGTTATGAAATAACCTCAATGCAGCAACACCTGATTATTGGAATGGCAGCAGTGTGAAGAAGAAGCATGTAAATAAACAATTCGCGCGTGGTGGTGTTTTTTAATTATGACAATTTTCAATAAAAAAAATGCAAATATTACGTTATTATACCACAAAAGTGACACTTACGCGTGATTTTTATCCGAGCAGCAGTGTGCGCATATTTCGGAAACCTAAAATCTCTAAATCGCCAACACAAAAGCTGCCACCAAAACTACCACAAAATGAAGTGGTAACGAAACAACTATTGTCATCAGAGAAACACATATTGGATAACGACAATGAGTACTATGAGAATGTGGTTAAAGTCCAAATGCTCTCCAGAAACTTACATAAACAAATCTTTCCACAAGTCAAACGTCTTCCTAAGGATGAGGAAACAAAAGGAAAGAATTTCATTGCAGACCTCCGCCGGCATGGAATTAATATCAATAGTACGGAATGCATTAAGGATGTGTTACTCCAGTTACCTAAATTGCATGGTGAGAATATTGAATATCATTTTCAGAACATAGCCGAGGAGCAAGTGGCACCGTACAAACAATTGCTGTTGCCACTTGTTGAATGCAAGCAACTGCCTACAAAGCCAAAGAATTGGGCATATCGAGCCGGTTGGACAGCATATGATGCTGTGAGTGGTAAGCCAACTCCAGTTGATTATCCAGAAGAAAATGGTTTGATATTAGATGTGGAGGTGTGCGTATCTGCCGGCAGTGCACCCATTTTAGCGACGGCTGTAAGCACCAAACGTTGGTATTCGTGGGTGAGTCCAAAATTGTTGGAAAACTCGCAAAATCTGCTGCAACAAAGGCAGCAATATAAATTAAATGATCTAATACCAATAGGTAAGCAAAGTCCAAAGATCATAGTAGGACATAATGTCTCATATGATCGTGCTCGCTTGCGTGAACAATATTTGATTGAGGATACCGGAACACGTTTCTTAGACACCATGTCATTGCATGTAAGTGTCAGTGGTATAACAAGTTATCAACGTGCGCTTCTCAAATCAAAGAAGGAACCTGCACCGGAAGATTTAGATTGGCAATCACAAAGTTCGCTTAACAGTTTAGTGGAGGTACATCGATTGTATTGTGGAGGTGAACCACTCTCAAAGGAACCGCGGAATATTTTTGTTGAAGGATCTCTGCAGGACGTTCGCGATAATTTTCAATCCCTAACAAGTTATTGCGCCGGTGATGTGGAGGCTACACAACGCGTACTACATAAAGTGTATCCCTTGTTTGCCGAACGTTTTCCACATCCAGTTACACTTGCTGGCATGCTGGAGATGGGCTCTGCATACTTACCTGTAAACTCCAATTGGGAGAGATATATACGTGAATCGGATTTGACATATGAGGATCTTAGTATTGAAGCAAAATACCATTTAGGGCGCAGGGCTGATGAGGCATGTGCACTGCTTAATGATGAGCAATATCGTCAACACTTGTGGTTGTGGGATGAAGATTGGAGTACTCAAACACTTAAAATGAAACAGGAAAAGAGGTCAAAAAAAGTTAAGGGTGACGATCAGTCAAAGATTCAACTTCCATCTACAAGTGATATGAGTAGTGAAGAACAACGTCTCAAGCAGAAATTTCAACATATTTATGACAAGAAAGAGTTTCTACCAGCGCGACGTCCACTTCTTCCCGGCTATCCAAATTGGTACCGTAAGCTGTGTGTTAAACCACCTCGTGGTATAGTTGTGCAGGATAATATTTGGGCACCAGGTGCTACAGAAATAGGTACAGGCATGCAAATTGCACCGAAGTTACTTGCCCTTTGCTGGGAAGGATTTCCTCTACATTATAATCGAGAGCATGGTTGGGGATTTTTGGTTCCCTTCCGAACGACCCATGACACGGATCATCTAAACGCTAATCAACTTCGTATACCAATTGAAGTATTAGCAGCACGTTGTCCGATCCCTGAATTTGCTCGTAAGTGTGCATCAGAATCAGAAAGTGGCTTGGCTTTTGATTCGTTGCCTAAGGAACTTGATAAACATTTTGGAAAACGTGAATTCTACAGAAAGAAGACATCAAAGAAAAGTGAACCAACTGAAGGTCATTACACAGGTTTGTAGCATTAACATGGTTTTTCATTTTCCAATAATGTAATGTGTCTTTAAAATAGGTTCTGGGGTTTGGTGTAATCACGTGATTGACGATTGTTGTTTCTTTCTGCGATTGCCACACAAGAACGGCAAATCATTTCGTGTTGGCAATCCACTCTCAAAAGACTTTCTAAACAAATTTTCCGAGAATGTATTGAGTAGTGGTGACGTTGAAAGTAATTCAGCGGCACGTGTGATTGAAATCGCACGAATGATGTCATATTGGCGAAACAATCGTGACCGTATTTTGGGACAAATGGTTGTCTGGTTAGACAACCATGAATTGCCTTTAGAGTTGGGAACGGATACTGATGCCGATGAATATGGTGCCATTTGTCCGCAAGTTGTGGCATGTGGTACCTTAACGCGTCGTGCAATGGAACCCACATGGATGACAGCTTCCAATTCACGTTCAGACCGTATAGGTTCAGAATTGCGGGCAATGGTACAAGCACCGCCGAATTATAAAATTGTGGGCGCCGATGTAGATTCACAAGAATTATGGATTGCTTCGGTGCTCGGTGATGCCTACGCTTGTAAGGAGCATGGTGCAACGCCATTTGGTTGGATGACATTGAGTGGAACAAAATCAAATGGCACCGATATGCATTCAATAACCGCTAAAGCAGTGGGCATCTCACGCGATCATGCGAAAGTTATTAATTATGCACGTATTTATGGCGCCGGACAGAATTTCGCCGAGGATTTACTAAAGCAATTCAATCCGACATTTTCAACAACGGAGGCAAAGAGCAAAGCAATGAAAATGTTCGCTATAACAAAGGGCAAACGCTCTTATCGTCTACGAGAGGAGTTTCATGATGAATGTCCGGATCGAGAGTAAGTGCAAATATATTTCAACCGAAACTTAAAATAATTTCAAATTTTATCCACAGTTACACTGCCTATGAAGCTACAAAAATGGCAATGCAACGGAATCGTCCAGTTAGCGAAGTATTTCATCGACCCAGCTGGGAAGGTGGCACGGAAAGTGCCATGTTCAATCGCCTGGAAGATATTGCATCTGGCGCCAATCCTGTTACACCATTTCTAGGTTGCCGCTTGAGTCGTGCTTTAGAAGCGAATGCTGATAATCGCTATCTACCCACCCGTGTCAATTGGGTGGTGCAGAGTGGAGCTGTTGATTTCCTACACCTTATGCTTGTGTCCATGCGTTGGCTTATGGGCTCGCATGTACGCTTCTGTTTAAGTTTTCATGATGAAGTACGTTATCTAGTTAAAGATGAGATGGCATATAAGGCTGCTCTGGCAATGCACATCACCAACCTTTTAACGAGATCATTTTGCGCTGCACGCATTGGTTTAAGTGATCTACCCATGTCGGTGGCTTTCTTTTCTTCAGTCGAAGTGGACACTGTATTACGCAAGGAATGCACTATGGACTGTAAAACACCATCGAATCTACATGGCTTACATATAGGTTATGGTATTCCTCCCGGTGAGAGTTTGAATATTTATGATGCCATAGAAAAAGCGGGAGGGAACGATTTAAATACGTGGACTTGGATTAAATAAAATATTGTATCTAGTTATTATTATAGGATACATATACATACTACATAGTAGTTTTGGATAAATTATATAATAGAATTCGTAATTTATAAGACTTGTAAAGTAAGCATAAAAATTTAAACTAAATACACTTAAACTTCTTAGACAATAAAGATCTCCCTGTTACGGACATACATTGAAATTTAAAAAAAAACTTGCAGTTTAAGTTTTAAATCTGATGAAATGTGATTTCCCTAAAATGAATATTTGTTTTTCTAATACGCACATTACCAAGAAAAGATTAACAAATATATAATTAGTGGATTATGGGGGCTAAGGAGCCATCTACACTAGAACAAGTTTCTTTATCCATGAAAGTATTCCATGCTTTTTAAAGATGAACGGTAATGTTCCGCTCTTTGTATCGTATTTGGCGACCTTAATGTATTAGAAGATTATGTTGAGGGAGAAAAATTTAAGAAAATAACTCTAACCAAAATTACAGATTATATGGTATATAAGTATTTTCAATAAAACTTCGATCAATACTACCAAAATTTTCTACATGACGAATTAAATTTTCATTTCCTTCATAATTTCAGCATAGAAAAGTTCAGTGTACTTCTTTATAAGTATATTTTCTAGATGATCTACGATATACGCTCGATCTCATAAGTTTCATTTATTAGGCACTTACATACCACTTACCTATAACTATATTACAAAGGTTATTTCTACAATACCATATTCTTAGTACATACAAACATAATGTATATGAATGCCACCACTTTACTCGAACTTTACATTTACAATTGATTGCCCAAGGTCTCGATCTCATTTAGGAAATACTGCATATCGGATTCCTCAAGACTTGAATTCTGCAGGACTAAGCGAAAGAAGTTGGGTAAGTTATGCAATGGTTGGTATGTGATCATCATGGAACCCTTCTTGATCATGCCCTCTTTGATTTTGGGTGCTATTTTGTGAAGGTTATCATAGAATTCCTGGTTGCGTTCCATGTGTCGTAAACTAGGCGGTATATACCAAAAACTAATATTTGTGCATTCTGGTTTCTCTAGAACAAGTTCGAAACCAGGACGTGCCTTTAGCTCAGCCGTAAAGTATTCAGCCATTTTAAATACTTGATCAATGTGTGCTTCCAAACCTTTTGTACCTTTAGCTTTCCACATATACCAAAATTTGAAGACATCTGCGCGACGACCACATTGTATATGCTTATCACCAGTATCGTATGAAGTGTCATAGAATTTGTCCTTTTGAAAAAGATAAGCCGCATTCGTTGAATGACAATGACTTAATATGTCCTTGTGTTGGGTGAGGAAAGTTGAACATTGTTGTGAAGCTGACAGAAGTTTATGCGGATTCCAAGTCACCGAATCTGCTCGTTCAATTCCGCCTAATAATTGACGATACTTTTTCGAGACAAGTGCTCCACCTCCCCACGCTGCATCGACATGCATCCACATTTTATATTTTTCACACAGTTCTGCAATGCCTTGTAAATCATCGAAGGCACCAAGTACTGTTGTACCGGCGGTGGCCGATACCATAAGTGGCTGACAATGATTAGAGAGACTCACTTTAATCTGTCGCTCAAGATCAGCAATATCCATTTTGCCTAGTTTATTGGTTGCAATCTTGCGGACATGTTCATTGCCGAATCCCATAAACATGGCCAGTTTCTCAATAGAATAATGAGCATCTTCAGATGTGTAAATTATCAGCGGTTTACCAGCAAAGAGACCTTTTTGCTGCAAATAAGGTAAGAGAATATAAAAGCAAAAAAATTAGATATGAGATGAGCAAAAATTTCCCTTTCCTTCCGTTCTCACTTTATACTACACACAACGTACACATTTAACATTCCTAGGAACATACATATGTACATAAATTTAAATTACAGTGACGATAGTGTAATGTAATATAAATATCTATGTAAGTACATGTTTGTGTCATCATCACCTACCTTTGTTTCTGGCGCATATTTGAAACGCGCACAACTGATTGCATAACCGTTGGCAATCGATCCGCCGGGACAGAAAATACCATCACCATTGCCATTATTGGGAAAGCCAACAATACGTCGCATCTCACTTAATACTTCCTCTTCCATTAATGTGAAGACTGGCGCCACTTCATATGTATAAACGCTTGGATTGAGTGCATCAGTGAGCCATTGGCCGACCAAAGCATACGGATCAACGCCAGAATATAATTGATTGATAAAATACGGATGTCCGGTCTTCACTGAATATCGTATGGTCTGCTTTAATAATTGCATCAATTTGTCTTGAGATTCACCCTCTGCTTTTAAGCCCAAATCCATTAAAGTGCGTAGCTCTGCAGGATCATGCCATTCAACTACTTTACTTGAACGATTTGTACCTTCGAAAATTGCTGTTTTGATAATCTCATCGACACACTCACGTATAAAAGATTCAAATTTAATATCTGGATGACTTGCGATCAAGGCCATTGGACGAGAGTTGTTGCTGTTAATGCCGTTGTTGTTGGTTTTGTTATTATTAATGTTTCTGTTGCTGTTGGTGATGTTGTTGTTATTATTGTCGTTTTTATTATTACTAAACATTTTCCGTGAATCGACGGGATCTAAAGCAACGATGGCGTTGCCTTTCATCTGTTGAATGCCATTGCCACAGCCACTGCCATTGCTAACGACGTTCGTTAGCATCGCCACACTGGCTGATGCAGTCAGTGCACCATTTGGCAGCGATGATGTGGTGGGCGTTGGGGATAATGAATCAGTTTTCACGGCCAAATCTTTCGTGTTATGCTTAAATATAGATTCCTTATAGTGATGTGGATGTGACGAAAAATTCTCGCTGGCTAACATGTTGTTGTTGCTGTTGTTGTTAGTGGTGGTTGCAATGCAATTTACTTGATTTGTTCGTTGAAATATGTAACGAAAACTTTGAGTTCTTTGGCCTTGCGCTTAATTTCTTTGGTTTTGCTTTGTTTCTTTATTGCATCTGAATTTCGACTATGTACTTTGTTTTGCTTCCTTGATGCTTTGCTCGCGTGTGTGTACTTGACAATGAGTCGCGTACTGAATGAATTCTCATTTGTGGGTTGCTGCTTTTTATAAAAGCTACGAAGAAAACCCCCCGATCCAGTAGCTGAAACGGTGCAGCAAAGGCGGCTGTGGTGGTGATGATGTTATTGGTGCTATCGACGTTAATTCAGATTCTGGTGATTGCTCAGAGACAGACGCAAATGTAACAGGTGAACAACACACACAGAAATGTCGCCTTTGTTTTGTGTTTTTCACTTCTTCAAATTTTGTATGTACGTGTGAGTATGCTTGTTGTTGGTATTGGTCAATCATATGTATGGGAATCTAATGGCACCTGTAATAATAACAATAGCAGCAGCAACAACAACAACAACAACAATAACAACTAAACAACCTCACCGTAATTCAATCAGCTAACCCAATCTCCAATCTGTACATCACATCACATTGTCTGCCATTCGCTGCAGAGAACTAACTACATATTCATTCAGTTAGTTAGTTACTCATTGGCTCATTATTCCCCATCCCCCCTCCCACTTATTCATTCATAACAATTTACTCATTTTAATTAGCATTAAACGTTTCATTTTTCTTCGTTTTTGTTACTTTTTGTTGCTTCGTGTCATAATTGCTCTAGCAGCCGTCAAAGGCGCCTAATTGACTGAAATTATTTGATTATGCATTCTAGTGTGGTTTGGTATGATGATGATGATGATGATGATGGGATTTTGTATTCCCTGTGCATATGTACATACATAAGTATGTAATACATTTAATAGTTTTAATTATGTGATTATTTTGTGTTGTGGCTTTGCGATCGTTTGCTGTTTGCTGCTTCACGTGCAACGTGAATGACACTCATCAGAGTCTGTTTATTTGTTCGAATGGGATGAGAAGTTGAGCAGCGCTCATTCTTATCATTTCCACCCGCATACACAACAAACAAACAGCTGTTTGCTCTTAGCATAAAAGAGTGTAAAAAACACAGAGAGAATTTGTGGAGGAGAAGGTCTTATTTCTTAATTATATGCAAATAAATTAATTTATTCGTGTGTGTGATTTGAAAGCTTTTGATGATTTGTTGTGTTTATGCTTCATTGGCTTGCAAGTGGCATACATACATACATATGTATGTATACAATAGTATTGTATTTTTTTTTTATTATTATTTTATTCTTGTGATTTGAATATTTGTACTATATATAGAAATTTAAAAAAAAAATATATATATATATATATATGTAAAAAAAAACCAACAAGAATATAATAATAATAATGAATTAATAACGTGGTATAGGTCAGAATTGTTTGTAATACACAATAATTATGCAAAGAAACCAGCGTTTAAGGACAAGGCTACGACTGAAGTCGCGTATACAACAAGTGGGTTGCGGTGCATGTTAAACAGGCTGTTTCTTTTCTTACCATTCAAGTTACGTAAATTGAATGCAGTGGGACTTCACAATAGTTGATAAATTAAAATAATTAGATAATTAATATTTAATAAGATATGAATGAGGTAATTAGACATGTTATATTCTATGTATTCACCTAAGGCATGATTAAGAAGTGAAAGGATTTCTAAAATTAAAGGTTAATAATAGAACAATAGTTTAAATATTAGTTAAAATTTATTGCTAAGTTGTTAGAATGGTTATGTAATTGTACATATCTGTCTTAGATTTTTCTGCTTTCATATTGTTAACTAGTGAGACTTTCCTATAACTCATATGTATTTCAAAAAAACTAAGAATCACAAGGTCTTCACTTATAGGTATGACATGAATCTTATTAGTTAAAAATGTTTCCCTTTTACTAAATGTATAAGACTTATATTATATTATATTCTCATTCCCCAGTTTGGATTTCCCAGCACGTTGACTGGCACAAGTCTTGATAATTTAAAATGTTACGTTTTTTTTAAATTAAAAATTTCAAATTTCAAAACCGCAGAACCACAAAACAAGTGAAAACTCATTCTGTATTGTCGTCATCAATTCTTAAATTAACGTATGAAAGTACAAAGTTTTAAATTATATCTGATTTGTAGTAGAATTGAAATTGTTTTTTGTTCCCATATCAAAGAACGAAATTTGCTCCTAATACAGAGGATTGAAAGTCTTCTTAAAGATTACTTCAATAATGCACTACATATATATTTGGGGAGTTCCCACAACATTAATGCATCATATATTAGTCATAATAACATGTTTGTGTCTTACCATTTTAAATGGTGATTTACAAGAAATCAAATAATCTGGTTTTATATTCTTTGAACTTGAAATGTTATGGAAATCCAATTTGTAACATTGTGCAGCAAATTATTACCGCAATGCTATCAGTATCTTCTCAGTTAAAAACAAAAAAAGGAAAATAAATACACATCATTTTTAACGAAGATTTCTTACCTTTCAGGATAAACTACGTTTTATATTAAAACTAATTTTATTATCTGATGCTTACATAAATTTAGCATTGAAAAGTTCTATCCAGATTTTCTTTATTCTGGTACCAATTATTGGATAAAATCTGAGAATTCAATTCAATACAATGAGAAGAATAACTAGAAAGAACGTTATCTTCGACTATACCGAAGATCAAATACTCTTCACGCAGTGAATGTTTCATTGTGGTAATCAAATGGGTCATTTGTATGGGAGGTACCACATAGTGGTCCGATTCGGCTGGTTCCGACAAATACACTGTGAATAGTAAAAAGAAAAGTTCGTACAAAATTTCAGCTCTCTAGCTCAAAAACTGAGGGACTAGTTTGCATACATATAGACGGATATGGCTTAAGCAGTTCGTCGAATCGAGATGATCAAGAATATATATACATTATGTGGTATCTTTTGTCTCATTCAGCCCGTTACAAACTTTATGACAAACTTATAATGCGATTCACTCCCGTGAAGAGTATAAAAATAATAATAACAATATTAATGATGATGATGATGATGATATTGTTGTTGATAACAATTAACGCAATCGGATCTTGTTTGGGTAATAAAAGCTCAAAATAAATACTCAAAAGAAAGCAAAAAAAAAAAAAAAAAACCTTTCAGTTATATAATAATAACAAAAAAAAAAAAAATTAAAATTAAAATAAAACCAGTTGCACTTCCAATTCAGGAAATGTACTTATGGCGCGAGACCAAAACTTAAATAAAACTGTTCACAGATTGATTTATTAGACTTTTAATAATACAATATTTCGTCACTGCTGGTCATGCCAAATTCCATATGTGCATTTTTATAAGGTTTTGGGAAACAGCATTTGCATTGCCCTGTCCAGAATGTCATTATCATCCGATTTCTGGACTTTGTGTGGGAGTTATACGATCCAGTTGGAGGTTCCCCTCCAAGTGATACGATTTGGCTGCTTCTGACAGCTTCTTTTAAAAAGAAAAATTGGGTGAAAAACTCAGATCTCCATCTCAAAAACTGAGGGACTAGTTGCATACATACAGATGGACAACTCATCTCGTCAAGCTGATAAAAAATATATGCACATATACATATTCTTTGTGGGGTCTCCGATGTACAAACATATCTTTTTGTCTGTTACAAACTCCATGACAAACTTACATACAATATATGTAATACTATTCACTGAGTATAATTTGGAGGCAGAACATTTCGATGTACCGAAGATTATATGCCTTTCACATCAAAATTTTTGCATTTATTAACATACCAAATTGATTTATGTATAAAGTTTCGTTTGATATAAACTTATATCACTTTAATCTATGTCTTAAGCATATACATACATACATATACACTAAGCTATCTGGCGCATGGTTCCACACTGTGCCACGATAAATCGATAATAGATATACACAATTCAATAATGCGAAAGGGCCACTGTCATCCCAATTTTCTTTAAATTTCCAAACAAAACGAGATATGGTAATAATCTTTCTAACAATAGTGTTATATTTTATTGTTACTCTCTACGGTCAATACATTTCTCAATATTTACAATTATATAATAACATAATATGATGAGTGAATAATAAAAATTATCTGAATTTCTTTCTGTTTGTCCTATCACATCGCCAGGCAATAAATATTATTCTTGGTTTGTACTTGGGTAAAGAAACATCGTACCTTTTTCTGCAAATAAAAAAACAGAGAAATGTTCTATTGGAACCCAATTCATCATCTTTGAATTTTCAGCGCATTAGAACTTTACCTGGATTGTTGTAAAAGTTTGCGCTTAGACTAGGTTTTGGTGGAAGTTTGGGTGTGCCATCGCTTGTGAGCGGAAAGTAATCTTTTGGAGATGAGCGTGTTGGTGGATGCATGGTACCGCTGCTGGCAACATGTGCCAATGGATTTGGCTGTTGATTGTGTTGATAATGAACAGGTGGATGCGGTGGATGTTGATGGAATAAATGATGCTGCTGCTGCAGATTGGAATTATTTGTTGAATTGGACTTCTGTCGCGATGTATGCTGCGGCTGTTGGTGCTGATGATGGTGATGATAAGTTGTTATAGAATCATTGGATATTTGATATCCGGTTTGAATATGCGGGGAAATTGGAGTCATGGGTGTCATTGGTGATGTTGTGGTCGAGGAGCTTAATGCAGGTGATATTGCCTGTGGCTGTAGTTGATCTTCACAGATCGTTGTTGTTCCTAAAACAGTTGCACTGGTGTTGAGATGAACCTGCGGCATAGCTTGGCTATTGCTGGCATTTGCAGCTGCTTGGCGCTTCTCAATAGCTGAATTACGTCGAATCATAATACTGCTTGTATTCGGCAGAAGCAAACTATTCTTGCCAACAAACTCTTTGGGCTGGCTACGCGATAATGTGCCAGTGGAATGATTGAGTCTTGGAGGAATAGGTGGTGGACTCAAATCGCCATCGCGCGGCGGTAGCTTAAATAAAGAGCACAAAATATTTAACCAGAAAGAAAACTGATGTAAATCAATTAAATTACCGTTGGTGCGTCTGGTGCTTGACGTTTCTGTGCGAGATCTGCGCAGCTTTCTGTGCGCTCTTTACGACGTGGCGGTAACGGCGGTGGTGCTGAACGGTATTCCACATTTGATGCTGTTGGTACATTAACATGTGGTGATATCGGTACGGGACCAGCCGGGGATTGACTGTTATAATAGAAATCGCCAAGCTGTGGACTTATGTCACCGATGGTGCCGCCACTATTATTGATTTGGTGTGTTGACACTATAGACTACCGCTGAATGATGAACTACTCGGACTAAAGTGCACTGCTGCAGTTGACACTATAGAAGCGAACTTGCCCGGCGTTCATGCCGCGGACTAATCGAACGACTTGGCGGTAATGGCGAAGGTGGCAGAGTAGCATTTAAATCGTTTGTGTTAAATGGATTGCTTCCAGAGAACTGCTGTTGTTGTTGCTGTTCAGTTTCCGGAACCATGCTCATCCATGAAGTAGTGTCAGAACGGTTTTCATGACGCGGTAATGTTGATACTGAACCAGATAAGAATGCCGAAGTGTTCGGTGGCGGTGGCAATACTGGTGGCTGCACTACGGCGTTATGTTCTGGTAAGACTGGACTACAGGTATCATTGGTAACTCCGCTAACACTATTATTGGTCCATACATGAGCACTTGGCTTTTTCGGTAAATGTGGTACAACTTGTGGCTTTTGTGGTTGCAAGATCTCACCGTTAGCACTGTCACTACCATGACTTTGAGTTACTCCTGCACTAATGCCACTGCCCAGTGTGGTGCCATTGCGTACTGGTGCATTGCCAACTGGCAAATACCGAATATGCATGGGGATTGCTGTTGCCGCTGCCAACGGAACTTATGGGTTGTTGGACTTTGATCACCACAGCTAACGTTGTGTTCAACATTTGTATTTGTTTGTTGTGTCGGTTGGGGATTTACGGTCATTTTGTTGCTATTGTTGTTGTGGTTTTGCCGTCGTGGCTTTATGCCTGGCGATTTGAGTGGAATTGTTGGCCATTTCCGAGGCTATTTGACAAAAAAAAAACAACAACAACAAATTAGAAAAATAATAATAGTTATGTGCATTCAATTAAAATACAGTCTCAATTATATTCTTACAAATTTCGCAGGTGTTTTACAACCTCTCGGCTCAATGCGCATGCTCTCATGGTATAAATGGTCCGATATATCTGTATCCGACATACCCTTAAATGGATCCAACGTTTCGAGGAATTGCTAAACAAGAAAATATAAATATATTTCTATATAAGATGTTCAGTTTTCAATGCTTACCCTAATTTTGGGATCTTCCTTTAAGCAATATGGCTGATTCTGATACTGTTGTATTTCTCCAATAATCTCTGAAACTTTTCGCCTTTTCGAGAAATTAATAAGCTCTGTGTTGAGTAGCAAATCGGGATTTCCTTCTTCCAAATGCAAAATATTTGTTAGGTATCTGCCAAAGAATGGCACACATGGAGGATTAATGGAACGCAAACGTTCTTGATACTTCTTCAAATGTCCATCATTTAGTTCACGACATTCCTCAAGAAACTTCTCATAACGTGCTGGTAATCCTTGGAAAGTTAACTTCAAACGGTACACTGAAGCGCTACCCATGGCTGCACTAATCGACAAAATGCCATTGAAGTTGTTCAACTCAAGCATAACCATCATCACTTCAATAGCACGCGTTACCATTGCAACACGTTCCTCATAGTTTTCGGCATCGATAATAGATTTCTCAATCCAACGTGTTACATTTGTAGTATGCTTCATAATTTTGAGCAAATTTGGACTCTTAACTTCTTTATCCTTTTTTGTCCAAGGCGACCCAACAAGTTCCGAAGGTTTAACATTCTTATACAATTCAAATTCAAGTAAAGTCAATTGACGCGCCAGCTCGAGCGGGTGTAGTGTCAATAATGTAATCTCTGCGTCAGGTACAGTGAGATGATGCTCAATTGGAGGCGGATCATGACCATATGCGTAAACGATTTTCTTACTGCTTTTCTCTTGTTCATTCTATCAATCACAAATATAGAATTACATTACATATATAAATATAAAGATTCAATAGCTTACCTTTCGCTGAACAATTTTCAAAACCGAGTCAACCCATTTTCGCATCGATTTACCGTTGATGTTTTCGAGGAAATGCAATAAATTCTCCAAAAGTGTGGGATCCTTTTCAAAATCATAGAAATGATGATCAACCCAATGCCGTAACACATTCAGAACACGAAACTGCACTGGTTGCACATACTCCTTACGATATCGTTTCCAATCTTCGCGCTGCGAATTCTTATGCATTTTCTCTGTATCACAATTAAGCGATTGATCCTTGTCTCCGCTATGTTGATTGTCCTGATATACCAAACTTGGGTCAGGTATATTAAAACGTTCGATAAGCATTGATAGCAAATTCTGTGGCGAGCAGAAATAACGATATGTAGTCAAAAAAGTACGCACAAACATCGGATCTGCATAGATGTGATAGGTGAGTCGTTCGACCAACTTGCACAATGTAGCGCCCTTGATCAATGGTACCCCCGTGCTCTCACGCTCTTCTAGCACAATATTTTCAGGACTGTCGGGTACAGCGAACTTATAGAGATCTGGGCTTGGCATTCGCAATGGATGCTTTTTCTCAATATCTAATAATATGCTATCGAGTATACGATCTAGCATTGATTTGGTATTGACCATAATGAGATCTGCCATCCAATCATTTTTGTGCTGCTGATTCTTTGCCGTCAATATTATGGTTGGCTGTACGCGGGGTGCTATTTCAAATGAATTCTTTAGTTCATCCGTATCCGCTCGATCATTGATTTCAACGCGACGCATGAAAAACTTCTCCTTGAGACGATAGTCATATGCAGGTGCACCGGTTGATTGTGTTTGTTTCTTTGTATTTGGCTTGCATAGGACCATAAGTCCATCAAAGAGAAAAACTTTACGTTCAGCAATTCGTTTGCCAGATCCAAGTTTTCCGAGTGAATCCACTGCAAGAATAGAATAAATAAAGAATTTTTTAAGATGTTTTACATATTTTCCAACTTACCTCTAATGAATTCATTACAATTCTGTCCAACTTCCTTTTCCCAGTGTTCAATCTTTACCTGTAATTCGCGTGTTTTTTCAATAGCCAATTGACGGCGCATACGACTACTCATGGGTGCCATTAGTTCTCTGAAAGACATTTAAGTTTATAGCACAATGTAGTTTATTATTATCAAGATGATTAGCTATGTATTTACTTTGGTAGACTGGCCATTATTCTTTCTAGTTCGATTCGCAAAGGTCTCAATAATCCTTGCACTTGTTCAAAACTTTCGATATCATCTTGTGATGCACTCAGTTCCATCAACAGTTTTATGTATTCAAAGTAAACGAAAGCGTGCCAAATGGGCACCAATAATAGTTTTGGTAAATAATACTTGACCGCATCACGGAAACCATGACCAGCGGACATCAAGGATAAAGCCTAAGCATAATAAGAATTAAATGAAGTTTCTGGTATATACATACACTTGATTCCAACTTACATCAGGTTTTGCTAGCAAAGTGGTTAAAGCATCTTTTGATGCTTGCGAGGTGACGTCCTGTGCATATTTTTTGTATACATCGAATTCTTCCGCCTCAGCGAGCTCCTCAAAACAACTACCAACACAAGGTGCACTCTGCTCTTGAGACATTTCAATCACGTCCTCTAGTGAGCCCAGCAAAGTGACTGTCACCTCATAGATATCCATAATATTGCAAAAAATTGGTTCTAGTTCCTTAGGATCACGTACAATTTTAATAAGCTCCTCTCGAAAGACACGTATCATCATATGCAGGTCACGTTGGTATTGTTTCTCATCATGTATAAGGTCCTTAACTACTTCCTCGTAGGTTGAGTTGGTACGCTGCGTCGGCAGAGATGACAATGGACTTGGTAGTACACTAGTTTTAATATCGCTCTGATTGAACATATCCATTAGTACCTGAGTTTAAAAACGAAAATATTATTTGGTTTTATTGAATTTTAAAATATGCGACAAAAAAAAAACTTACTGTGTCAGCATTAATGACCACCTCGATGTCCTCCTTCGTAATCTCACACTGTTCGATTTTACTGACATAGTTACCGGCCAACTTTAGTATATCTGCTGAAATATATTCCAGCACAGCCACCAGGAAAACAGATACGGAACTATCAATTTTGTACTGTAGCACATCTTTTTGCAGCAACGAATGCACTCGATCCGTGGGTAGCACAGACTTCCGTTTCTTGGAATTTATAATCTCCTTGGCTTCGTTTAACGCCCATTGATCGATAGGCGCTGGAAATGATTTGTTTACCTTCTCCTCAACATCCTGCACTGAATGTGGCAACGGTTTCGCGCACAACATTGCCAGCAAACGTAAACATAGTGTCTCCACATATAACAATGCATCGTCTTTAGCCGAAAGTCTTGGGTGCACCTGCTCCAAAACTTTCTTGAGTGATGGCGTAAAGAGGCCACGCCAACGGGCTGCATTCTCATTTTTTGTGAAGTCATAGCCATCATAGTCACCACCACTGCCCATATTTACGCCACTGCCAATGCCATGTTGCATGGAAAACATTTCACAACAACGACAATCGTAGCGAAAGATTTTCTAACGCAGGCGCTCGTAATATCCTTGCGCACATATACATGCACAAACACAAACGCACAGACACAAATGAGCTCCTCGGCGATTTAGTCGACAATACCGACGTCGGTTTGCGGGGCAAACAACATTGTTGTTGGTCTGGGTTATTAATGGGAGGGAAGTTCTTTTTGTTACCTTCCTGCGCCTTTAACGCAGTGCTTCGGATTACTATTGCCACACCACAATTGCTAACAGTACAACACACCCACTTTCCTCTTGCTTTCAGTTATTCTTTTTTAATTTTAAATATTTTCTGCATTCGTTTATTCTTGATATAAGTTTTTTTCTTCTGTCTACGTCCTGCGTTTGTTTTTTTCTTTTCCACAATTGATTTGTCTGTGTGTATGTATTGTGTGTATGTGTTCTTCCACCAATTTCTGATTTCTCAGCACCACAGCACAATTTTAATTTAAACTAGTCAGGTGGAACTTATATTTTAAATATATTAATTTATAGTTTTTGTTTCACAAGTGTTTGTATGTTAATAAAAAGCTGCAATACTTTGTTTTTCCCATTGAAATAAAACAAACTTTTCATGCACCTTTGTCTGCTCGCATTGAATTCGCTTAATCAAGTAAAGTAGTTGGCAGGTCGCACTAGCTCGTTTGTGAGTAGTTGGCATCCCGGAAAGACCGAAGAAAGAAGAGACCGATACTGAAAATGCCCGTTTTCATTCGGGCACTTACGACCGGCACGAAACGGGAACGATGAGCTTCTTTCTAGTAGCGACTTAGTAAGTTTAGAGGTTACCGATTTTCATGATTCTTTTAGTAATGGAAAGCTAATGGTTTTAGCAATATAATTGCAGATTTAATTTAAGAGAAACTATATAGGAAATATGTTTTAACATAAACAAATACAAATACTTAAAGTTTTTAATGCAAAATGAGCAAAGTCTTATTGAGTTATAGCAAATTGAATTGTGGCAAAGACTATGAAATGCAAACTTGGAGATTTCAAGTCCAAACTTTTTCGAGATTTTAATTTAAGTTTCTTTCAAACTATATCAAACACTTTCAAACAATAAAAATGTTTGAGAGAGCAAAACTTTGTTTGAACGGTTAGATAAATGTCGTTCGCGTCTATGCATTTCTGCAATTATGGCAAATCGCAAAGAAATTACTAAAATTGATAGACTCGACAATTTCTGGCTGTGTGCGGCGAAGGTTGCATGTTCGACAGTGTTCGATAGAAACCGCTTCAGACAACCACTGAAATTGGTGTTGGAAAATGTGAGTTCCGCTAAGAGACCAGCGCTGACAATGTTCAATGACAATGTGTGTTTGCTATGCATTGTGAATGCCATTTGCTTAGGTTTCCAATTGGTATTGGTTTCTAAGTACCGTAAGGATTTGATCAATAACTGTGAATATACTAGACACATCCATTGTTCACTGTTATTAGAAAATAACCTCAAGATTTCATATCGATCTTCTCAGAAATTCTATTTTACATACATAAAATTAATTTTGTTTCATCTGCAATACAATAATCAAACAATGAAAATATTTGAGAGAGGAACATTTTTTACAACGGTGAGAGAAATGAACAATCCACCCATTTCAATGTCTTTGACTTATCCCATTAGTTCTGGTTCTGTTACTGTTTCTGTCTCTGGTCTGTTCCTGTTTTTGTTTTAGGTGTGTTGTCGCATACAACAGGAACAGGAATGTGTTAAATATTTTTTGTTGTGTTTTCGGCATTTTTTTATTGTTTTCTGTCCAAAACGCAAGATAAATAAAAGCATACGTGAAATCTACACAGAAAAATGAGCGCGAATTACAATTTTTTTTTTTTTTTTTTTCATTTTGCGACAGAACTAGAAAGTCAAAAGTAGTCAAAAGTACTTGTTTCTAGTTATTTTTTAGTTGCTAATTAATCCTTGCAGCACTCTTTCCTCGTTCTGTTTCTGTTCTCTTCTCGTTTCTGTCGCAAATGTACTGAAATCTGGAACCTGATTCTGTTTTATGTGACAACAAGCTTTAACTCAATATGTTTTGCCATTGTGCCCAACTAAATCAATTTTTCATTCTCAGAAAGTTCTGCCAATCACATAAAGCTTTCAAATATCAAAGTCTGTAACAAAAATAACTGAAAATTTATGTGCAACTTGTTGATTTTGATACATTACATTAATACATTGTATTCAAATTCAAAAGTAAAAAGGTCAAATTTTGTAGAAAATACATGATTCAGAACAATTTGCAGTGTATGTAAAAAGTGCATTTCCCCCGTTCATTTCTGCTACGCATTTTATGAATATTTTAACAAAAAGTTTACAATTTGTAATTTACTATGTTGGCGCGCAACAAAAATTACAACACTCGCAAAAAATGTATTAGCCTTGGGCAACCAGTTGGAAGTTTCGGTGATTAAAAATAAGATTATTCAACTTGCTCACCTTTTTAATCAACTTGAAATGGAAATCACTAATGAAGAAGACAGCTCGGGAGAAGTGTGTAAGCGTCGAAATTTAACTTCCCAACAATTGTCTAAAGCCATGTGTTTAATTGCCGAAGCCATTAATATCTCGTGCAGTGACATCGAATATTAATTGCTATAAAGAACATAACATGGAGATAAGAACAAAAGCTGTTCAACAACCATGGGCAATTTTTTTTTAAAAAGGTTACTCCAAACAGCCAGGAGGAGATTTCCATAAAGTATATACCATGTATACTTTCCTTTTAGAAGGCGCTGAACATTCATTCCCATACAAACCATAGTTAGATCTATCTTTCTATTAAGATCATCTAGCTGAAGTCCTTTGTTGCTTCAGCTTTAATGTTGTATTTTAGAATTAAGTTTTCTATTATACAATAAATAAATAAAAAAATAAATAATAGATCTTCTTTCTAAATTAGCCGAAGACCATGAAGTATCAATATAATAACCCTTTGTTATGTGAGTAGAAAGATACTACATACTAGTTTTTTTCATCCCCGCAAAACAATAATAAAATAAATTTGAGAGTGAAGAATTTTTTAATGTGTTGTTTTGTTTCATAGATTTATGATTATGAGTTTTGTTGATTTTAAATCCTTTGTTTTTTTTTTTTTTTTTTTTTTGGTTTTACTTATTACAACAAAACTACAAGTATTTAATTGTAATTATAATACAAGTTAAGAAGAGCATTTGTTTCGGTGAATTTGTTATTATTATTAATATTATTATTAATAATATTTAAGACTTAATTTCATTTTTTTTTTGTTTTTTTTTTTTTTGTTTTGTACATTAGGTAAGGAGATTTTACGAATTTTTTATAACTAAAATGTTGAATGAATTTCAAATATTTGTATATATAAATTGAATAATGATAGCGAATTATGTATAATTGATTTGTTGTGGATTAAGTAGCTCAGTTAATTAAAGTTTGTGTCTTTAATATAATAAATTTTGTGTCTTTGGTAGGATTTGTGTCTTTATAAATTTTGTTAATTTGTTTTAATAATTTTATTATTATTGAATATTTGTGCTAAATTTAAAAGATTTAATTTAATTATTTAAATTTAGATTAAAAACTTTATATTGGTTATCCTGATTGCCGTACGAGTAACAGTCATCATCGAGAGCATCGCCATAGTTCTTGAGCGCCAATGTTAAGAGGTCTGAACAGTTTTTCAGTGCAAGAACGATGAATGCACCATTTGGCAGAATTTCACAAGTAGACACTTGGACAGGTGGCTTAAAGACAGCTAGAGATTTGGCTACAAATGAAGAATTAAAATATATTGAATACCAATGTATTGCATTTGTTGCCTACCGGTATTAAGTTCCCACATTCGGATTGCACTATCACGTCCTTCTTTGTCATAAGATAATAACACTTTGCCCAATGGGTCTAACTTTAGGAAAGTAACTGGAGCATTATGACCAGTAAGTGTAGACTTGCAATTGCCTGTAACTAAATCCCAGATTAAGATTTTCGCATCCTCCAAGCCAGCAATAACGCAGGCATTTATCTGTGAAATTGCTAGTGAGACAGTGTTGCACGTTGGTTTCCACTTTTTGAAGAGTGTTCCACTTTGCAAATCGTACACAACAATAAAATTGGGCGTGGGTTCATTAAGTTCCTTAGCGACGACGCAAACGTAGGAGCCCTCGTGTGTGATAGCAGATAGCGAGGTAACAAAATCATGGTGGGGTATGCGTAGATCATAGAGTAATTTACGCTGTGAGAGGTGCCAAACAAGAAGTGGGAATGGCTTTTGTGTTTCATCGCCACATACTAGTATACTAGAAAATCATATGATTATGTTTTAAGAAAATGTCTTCTAAAGGTAGGAAAATTTATAATCTTAATTACCGTCCATCACCCGATACGAGTAAAGAGTTCAAAAAACGATCCTCGCCAGCTTTGAATGTTGTTACACAGTCTCCAGATTCTAAATTCATGAGATTCACATACATTCGATTTCTTGACAAACAAACCAAATGATTTTGATCATGTAAGCCAAAGTAGGGCATCTTTTGATTCATAACACCTTTAAGTGTTACCTGGTAGGAATGATAAATTAGTAAAGAAGTGGAAGCTAATACTAAACTAAAAGGTGCTAACCTTGAATTTGCCTTCATCTAGATTAATAACTTTTATTTCCCTACGGCACAGCACTGCTGCTTCATAGTTACCCACCGGGCACATGGCCGTCGGTTGTGGTATACCTTGCAATTCTCTTATGCGACAACAGTTTTTTACATCCCAGATGCAAATCTCAGCTCGTTCTGTGCTCAATGAAGCAACATAGCATCCATTTTGTGGTAAATTGACGAGGACATCATAACCTTTTGGTGGAACTGAATCTCCGCTAACTAATGCTTCAACTGCCTCTGCTTCATTCAAATCAGCATTCAATATCTCCAGAAATGGTATTTCAATTTCATTCGTGTATTCCCACCACGAACGGATCTTCTCATCATCTTTAAGCGTAACGTCGTCCTTGAAACGTGTCTTTAGATAATATTTCATAAGCGTAAAGAATTGTTGACCATCATAGCTAAGCTCGTGCATATATTTCACTAAGAATTGCTTCAGAAATTTGATATGAATATAGCTTTGTTCGGTGGCTTCGGCGGCTAACCATTCTGAGCTTAAAATATCGTGCATGAGATGCTCAGGTCCGGTGGCATGTACTTTATCAGCGATCCATTGTAGATCCGTAAAATAAAAACAATTGAAGAGTATGTCGATTTTATTTGGTGCCGGCTTATCCTCGATGACGGCACAAAAGTGATGATAAGGCAGTTTTAAGAATTTCTGATAATTGTAACTGAGAATGCAAGAACATAGAAAACAAGTATTTAAACAAAATATAGAAATAGAAACCTTACATTTTCGCCGACGTGCTCTTGAACTCGTTATCCTGCCGATCAAAGTAATCTCGCATTGCTTCATGAACCAGCCATTGCTTTTGCGCATACTTCGATAAAACGGCAACGCCAAAACTCTTGTCTGCTATTCTTATATTTTTAAGACTTAAAAGCATAGGTCCCATTAACCAACAGAATTTTGACCAAATCTTAAAAGCGACCTGCGCTTCAAGTTGCGTCAATTTCTGGAATACACCAAGGCAATCACTTTCACGTATACCCCAGCTGGAGAGGACAACAATGAGCAAAAGTAGCTCGACATGATCGGTTGAAAATTTCGTTTCGAGTACTTGTAGCATTTTACCCGAAATATCGGATATCTCCGTTATCGGTATATTAACATGACCGAGCCAAGCGAGCCACCATAATGATTTAGCATGGAATGGGGTCTTGCCATGTAAATTTTTCCAGTCTTCTGGTAATTTGAGTGCGCCGTTGGCAGCATAAAAATCGCCACCTCCCGAACTGAGTATATCGTTCCATTGGCGTTCGGTGAATTGTTTCATTCGTATGAAACAACGATTAGGTATACCCATTTGGGCGAGATCACCGAGCAAGGCATTCGATTCGGCATCATCGTTTTCGGTGATTGTGATTATGAACTTTGACATTTGACCCAAATTCAAAGGTAGCCAATCAAGTGTTTCACCACGTAAAATCTCATCCATTGAATCAATAATAATAACAAAAAAGACTTTATTGGATTCAATTGTTTCTCGTATGACTTTGGCATATGCGGTGGTGGTCTTTGATAAAATATTATAGAAAAAATATCAATAAAAATATCTATGTGTTACTCATATCTACAGACACTTACATGTTCTGTTTGACATTGCTTGCCGTTAACCAAAACTGATAATTGATTTGCAATCGAACCTAAAAGGGAAGTCAAATCTGATGAACGTGCAGAGAGATTGGCATATCTAAAAAATGATGAAGAAATGATGATTTTTAAATAAGTTCTTTAATAAACCTCCATATTATTTAATGCTACCTCAGTACTAAGTGTGTTTCTGGTTTCCAACGATGTATATTTTCCATAATCTTCGAAACCAACACACTCTTCCCGCAACCAGTGGACCCAGATACTATCAATGGATGTGACGTATTATCCTTGATATAACGTTTCAAATCATTCATGATATCAAAATTGGCAGAATTTTGTGCTAACATTTTTGAATAATGACCAATTAATTGCACTTCCTCCAGCAAAACCTTATCAATTCCACTTGTATTACAAGGTATTGTATTCTTATTGAGATGTTCATCGAAAATCGCATTAAAAGTCTTGTCCAAGAGATTCTCAATGACTGCCGATAACTCTTCATCTAAGATGTTCATTGTGGGCAATAGACGTATGAGATTCTTTTCAGATAAATGATTTTTAAGCTCGGCATAAATTCGTGTAATTCGACGTAAAACTTCAATCTCCAGCTGGGTTGCGTTTTCCGGTGCACGTGAATAATGGGCACCCGTTTGTATCCAGATGCAGCGTTTGGCAAGTTCCTGACTCATAAGCACTGTATTATTGATTTCCTGCTCAACAACCGTAGTCATATAGGAATCCTTAAGATCTTCAGAAAATAAACGCAGTAGTACACTCAATAAATTGTTTAGCTCCTCATTTACTTCAGTCGAGTATGGATCAATTTGTTGTGCATACAATCGATGGCACATGGGCTGGTATGAGTTATCGATGGTGTACCATTTTTCTAGCAAATTTTTCTCCTCTTCGGAGGCAGCACTCAACACTGATGTAAAATCTTGGCTTTCAATCGTAAGCGGCAGCATGGGCATACCTAAAGATGAGCCTAAGAACAACACTGGAATAATATACGCCGATGCTGAATGTCGTGTTATCTCGCATAAACAATTGGCGGCCTCTTCGTGTCCACCCTGTGCTTCCAGTGGTGTTTGCGTCCAGCGCTTAACCTCCAATAATTTTGAGAAATCTTTCTTTGCCAATATGGTCGTCGGTGTTGTTTCCGTATCGTGAACATCAGATATTATAAAATCGAATCCTTTGCTTTGGCACTTGCTCTTGAAATGTTTGAATAGACTGTAGACAACGCGTTTGTGCTTCTTGTATTCGGGACTATTGTCGGCCAGTATATAGATGACAATCTTTTTGTCACGCTCAATCTTACGCCCAGGTGGTGGCTTGCCTTGCAATATGCTAAGGTTAGTAGCCTCTCCAGATTTTTGATTACCTAGTGCATTTGGGGCAGTTGCTGTTTGAGGTGTTGTGCTTGTTAAATCTAGTATTATACAATAAAAAATATTATAAACTTAATTCATGTATTCAATTTAATTTTAACCCATTTGCTGTACCTTGATGAGATTTGTTTGATGATGGTATGAAATTTGATGTTTGTTGTTGTTGTGGTTGTGTTGATGCATTAACTGTTGATGTTGTTGGTGTTAATGTTGCTGTTGCATCGTTTCCAGCTATTTCCGGTACTGGTTCTGGATCAGCTAGTGGCGCTAACTTATCATTTGCCGATTCGGATGCTTTGAGATTTTCTATTTTATTCGATGACTCCTGATATGGTGGTGAACTATTGTAGATAGATTTGAAGAGGAATCGTTAATATGTATTTTGTCTTAGTTTAAATATCGCACAAGACTTACTCATCTGATTTCTCTGATATGCTATCCTTTTTCTTCTTCTGTCCCGAACTACAAACGTTTCCCATCGTTGAAGATTATAAAATAAGTTGTGGTTCTAAAAGATAGAAACTATTTTATGAATATACAAGTGTACTTAAAACTTAAATATTGCTTAACATAAATTGAATAATTAACATCTCAGAGTTAATGATATAAATTGCTTTTGTGTTATAAAGACATAATAAAATTCGAAAGACAATAATAAAGTGCTCAGCCTGTCATCTAATGATTTTTAAAAAATTGGCCAAGTACGAGTCAGACTAGTACACGGAGGATTCCGTACCAGATTGGGGTTTGCATGGGAGTTACCCCTCCTAGTGATCCGATCAAACTGAAATTTTGACAGTATAAGTTTCCGATATGTAGCCACCTACTACCCGAATTTCAAGATCGTGGAATTTCTGGATCATATAGCTGTCATACAAAGCAAAATGTTTCTTGTATGGGGACCCTTTTAAGTTTTTGTAAATATTTTAATTTTAGTATTTGTTGCTGATGCCTCGATAGAACTACATATTTAACTATCTAGCTATTACGGTTCATGAGATATGACCCGAGGACGAACGGACGGACAACGAAGTCTCCACAATAGGGTTCCTTTGGTACCCTTTGGGTCCGGAACCCTAAAAGGAACATTTGATTGCAATTCACAGTGGATATTTCGTTATTGATTTGACTTATGCTTAGGGTAGAGTCAGTATCCAGTATTCATACTGTATTTCTACATTGAAACCGAAATATTTGCATGGGAGCTATACGATCCAGTAATCATAGAGCGTTAGTAAATATGGATTAGGTACTTATACTAACTTAATTTTAGTACGATTATACAAAAAACGTAAAACATCAAGAACATATGCATATATTTATGATGACTCCGATGTTTCCTTTTGTCTGTTACAAACTTCTTGACAAACTTATAATACTATTCACTGCGTGAAGAGTATAAAACACTGCAAAAAATCATTTGGAATGACCATAAAGTCAAATTACGTGATAACAACTAAGATATCGTGACACAATGCCCAAGAACAATTGTCGAAAAGAGAGATGAGTTTAAAGTGTCTCCTTCGAACATCTCAAACCTAAACCCCAGGTTAACTGCGTGACTTCTTGCGTCATCTGCTATAACATTCCACAAATCAATTAAATTTTGCTTCACATAAATTGAATTTAAGTCTTAGAATAGGGAGAGTTAGGTTTAGCAACATACATAAGTAAATAAATTGTTTATATTTTCCAGTTGATTAATTATTCTGTTATACAGAAATTAAAAAATTTGACAGATATATTAAATCGGTGAAAAGCAAAATGGGCTTAAACTGTGCCATATCTTTATGTTTATAAATTTTTTTTTTTAACTAAACAACATCTGTCAAGTGGTTTAAGACATTTACACAAGTATGTACATATACACATATATTGATTTAATATAAAACCACTTAAAGTTTTTGCTTTGTACATATTTTTATTGGTACTTGAGAAGATTAACCTGGTTTCAGGCAGCAAAAATTCCTTTAAGCTGTTCAAAACTCCAAGTGAGTGTCAAAAACCTTTCGCAAAAAAAAAACACCCGCGCATACTTGTGTAATTCAATTGTAATTAATTATCATTTTATGTTAATCATCGTAAGCTTTCGCATTAAATTCCGCGCGCGCTTTCGGCTCTTCCATTACCGCAAATATGTACGCACATACATATGTACATATGTATTGCAATTTAATGTAGACGGTTTATGGCTGCTATGCTTTTGTCCCTTTCAATTTACAACAGGTCAATGACAAAAACAAAAACGGCAATCAAACACACACAGGCACACAACGCAACACAATACAACACTCTAGTAGCAACAGAACACACGACACACAGAAAGAAAGCTTTTAAACCGTGCGGAGGAATATGTAGTAAGTAGGTAAGTATATTATAAAAATAGAGAGCTCGAGAGCGCGCAAGGTGAAGTGGCAGAGAGTGAGAGTAAAGGCTGCATTTTGTGGATAAAAGGAGAGTATGAGAGTGAACGCTAAGACAAGCGAAACGCATGCTCTGATTATCTTTATAGAGATTTTCAATGTTGTTAATGCAAAATATGGTTTAATATGATTGAGTGGGGACGAGTTCAGTTCAGTTGAGTTGAGGGCTCTGGGCTCTGTTCGAATGGGGTGGTTGGTGGTTGGTTGGTTAGTTGGTAATTTGTTTCCTTTGCTGCTGCTGCCGCCGCCACAACTAAATACGTTTTACTGATTTTATATGTACACATTCAGTTGCGGGTTTTCGTTCTCTTTCATTTTAATGCTTTTTTTTAATTACTCGATTAAATGATTTTCTTTTTATTGAGTTATTTTCACTTGCTTAAATTTTATTGAACACATTTCACTCGAAATTTAGATCGCCGCATATCAAATCAATCCAATTCGATTTCTTATTTGATTTCCTTCAAACATTTTTTTTTTCAAAGGCTAAAAATAACTTTTTATTTCTAATAGTTTGTGCTTTGATTATTCTCTATGCATTTTCCCTGATCAAATTATTTTAATTAGTTAATACGAGTATATTGTTTCACAGATAATACATTTTTTTTTTTTTTTTATTAAAGAAAATAATAGTTTTCAAAAAACAAAATACATATTTTCTTTAGAAACACACATACACAGAAAAACACAACATGTTCATATGCGTAGAAAACACTCGTGCATATATACACATCTACTGTGTATTTGATTAGCTTAATGAAAAAAGTTGACAGAAAAAAAAGAATATTATTTTCAAGCACAAAACACTAAAGAAAATTCCTTACTTATATGTACACGGCAGCAAAGTTTTTCACTCTCGCCCTAGCCGCGTTTAAAATTTGTGATTTTGCTTTTGATTTTGTGGTCTTGGCGTTTTAGAACTTAATTAAATAATATTAAATTTGTATAAATAAAGAAATTATTATTTACTAACATTTCACTAAGACATTTTGTTTAAATTGAATTTATATTTTCTTTATTCGCTTTGTGCGTCGGGTGACTTTCCGTGTGCGCTTCTTTGCTACTTTCGATATCAGTGGAAAATAAATTTTCTTACACACATTCAAAATGCTGTATTCGAAATTATTTTTTGCCGCAGAAAGCTTTATGCGAGAGAGCGTCCAAGGAGCTTTTGTTGAACAGGGCTGCATTTGTTACGTTTTATTTTAATGCCAATTTCAGAATATGCACTACTACCACTTTCCATTGTTTTTAGTATTGTAGTAAAAAATGTAAGGATGTTTAGATTAATTGGAATTTACAATATTATTTTTTTTTATTTTAAATATTTTCTTTTTGTAAAATTTGTATTTATAACTAGCGATACTCGGGGTGCATTGCTACACTCGTTAGGTCAATAGTTTCGAGCAATGTTTTAAGGTCTTTGGCCATCGACCCCTTGGTTATGGGGTTAAGACAGTTCATGGCATAATTTTTTTCTGACAATTTCAACAAACATCGTCATATTTCAATCAATTTATGCAAAACCCTAATGAATTATATACCTTTCTCATGAAAAACTCGGTCCATTGATGAGAACCGTATAAAAATACCTTCAGTAGTTTTTAAATTTATCGCTTTCAAACAGACGTGGTTGGGAGACTTTGTTTTACAATCTGTATAGGTAGATCTGCTTAAGCAGACAATAAGTAAGTTATAGAAAACTATGTGCCTTCTTATTCTATTAGTTTCGCTATTAAAATATCTCTGGTAATTATTACATGCTCATTTAAACTTAATCTAATTCAAACAAGAATAAAGAACAAATCAAAATAAGATGTATAATTAATTAATATATATGAAGGCCTTAAAATGCGTCACTAGAACGTTATGACCGGTATCTTACATGCCATTCCCATTTTGTGCTACCTCGAAGGTCGTAATCAATTATTTTGCTATGATTTCATGCAGCAGTAATGCTTAACAACAGACCTTATATTCTACAACGGAATGATAATGGCTCGATATATATGTACATACATAATGCAGTAACAAGAACAAAGCTAATGGACATGACTAGGCGCCCAAGCGGTAACATAAGTGTACAATATATTCCCATCCGAAACTCTCTTTAATCATCGTAAAATGTGAAACTCAAATAAACCATTTCAAAACCATTTTCTTAAACCTCATTATTAGATTTACATATTCTGATCTAGAAACCTTTCTTGTCATTTAATATTTATTCATTTGGAATAAAGAATTTTCGCTGTGCAATGAAAAAACAATACAAAATTCAAAATTTAAAGAAATTAATTAATAAATTAATAAACGAAATAATTCAAATTGTTAATTATTAAGATATAATAAAAATTTATATAATAACAATGAAATTCAACTTTTGTGTTAATAACCAAAATTTGATAAAGGTTAAGTTAGCAATAACAATATAATGCTGCATACTTTCTAGCGTATCAAGCATTTTGCCTTTCTGTTACATAAATTTACTTTATTTACTTGTTTTTTGTTTTAATTTATTCTTATTATTATTTTCCTTTAATCTCAAACTCTTTACTGCAACGTTCAATTCAATTGCGTGACAGCAATTCAAATATTCATAATGCTAAGCTAACGAACAATATACGAAAGGACGAAAGCAAAGGATGCTGCCGACAGAATGACAACGTTTGCTTTAGCTGCATTTCTCGTCGTTCCTTCAAAGTGTGCAGTTTAAAAATCGGAATTCGACAGCATTAAGAAACAACAACAAAGAAAGAAAAAATATTGAAATATATACTATATAAAAACGAATTAAATTAATGGCGAAAAAACATAAAAATATAAGAAAACATTATACGAAAATGCAATAATCAAAAAAAAAAGCAAATAAAACACATCAAATAATCAAACAAAATAAACAAACAACGCAAAAATGAATCGATTTTTGGTCCATTGTCTGCTTGCTACGGTCCTCATCTACAAAGGTGAGTGTACAAATACAAAAGAATTATATAGAAAATGAAATTCATGGATTAGTTATGCTTTTATTAAACAAATTTCAAACAAATTAAATGGAATTTTATGCAAAAAATTACATATGAAAAGTTTGTGCAAATTGAATATCTCAAGTGAATTCAATGTGAAAAATGTATATGCGAAGTTATATAAGCCTCGATGCAATGCGCAGGTCCAAATTCATCAACTCTGCATGAAATTCAGTTCTTTCTAATTCCAACATTAGCGCCAACAGACACCAGCATACCAACCCAGCACCCAACGTATGCCAGGGCAAAGGGGGGATTGGCAACTCCATGGGTATATAGGTCAATGTTTTTAGTTTAAAGCAAGGCAGGCGGAAAAAGAAAAGCGAAAACTTTTGTAAACAAAAACAAAACGAATCAAACGAAACGAAAAGCAACGAAAAGAAAAACGACGAACCATAATAGTCAAATATATATATATATATATATATAAATATTGTTAGAGGTTGGTTTGGCGCACAGCTCAGCTGAGCTGAAGAGTCTTTTGTTTTTATTGTCTTCTATTTGAAAAGATAGACACGTGTGTTAAAATAGTTTCGTGAAAAATGGCTTAAGAATAATAATAGGGGCTATAGATAAAAATTATAAATTGGTATGTATAGGGAAAGGTCAGTTTGAAAAAGATGGACTACCTTACCAATACATATACAATAATATTAAAACCAAATTTTTGAAATTTTTATTTAATATAATATAGTATTGCATACTTATGGGCGATCCTTTTTCTTATATTGTTATTACAAATTCAAATTTAAGATTTGTGGATATAATATTAAAATAAATCCATTTCGTTTTAGTAATTTCGGTTCCCACACTAACAACAACCGAAATACCACAGCAAGATGATGATGACGACGATTGGGATGATGAGGATGAATCTTCGGAAGCTGACGATGATGGACGTGTTTACAAAAATCCACGAAATTCACCCTCAACCGAATGTCCACGTGATGAGGAACAAGCCACTCTATTGGGACAGAAATGTTTGCGTAAATGCTCTTCGGATGAGGATTGTAAAAGCAAGAAAAAGAAATGTTTGTGCGATGGCGTCTGTGGCATGTCGTGCATAAAACCAGGTTAGTACATATTTTGATTCTTACGTCTCGAACATTTATACTTGAGATGCTTATACTTATGTGTATATCTTTTTAAGATCGGGAATGTCCAGAGTTAGCGCAACCATCATTGGGTCAAGTCACTGTTGCTGGTCGACATTTTGGTGCACGTGCTTCCTACTCCTGTCCCCAGGGATATCATGTCGTCGGTCTTCAGAGTCGTCTGTGCCAAGCAGATGGTAATTGGGCCGGTGCTGAGCCGGCATGCAAACAAAATAGTAAGTGAAATTTAACAGGAAAACGATCAGTGTATTGGATAATAGTATTTTTTATTCTTAGTTTATTGCCTGAAGCCGCCACAGATTGAACATGCTCGTAACTCTGCCCTACCAGAACAGGAAACCTTTGACTTAGATTCAACTGTACAATATCATTGTCATACTGGTTATGTTACCAATGGTTTTCCGCGAGCCAAATGTCTTGCAATCGATGGTCAAGCCAGTTGGTATGGACCCGATATACAATGTGAACGTAAGTTTATTAACCTCAGTCACACTTCATAAAGGTTTTAATTCTCCTCTTTCTGTATTTCTTTTCGTAAAGCTCGTTCGTGTGGTCAACCACCAGATCCTGCTTATGGCTGGCATGCTGGTGAATGTTACACTTATGGTTGTAAGATCACCTACAATTGTGGTAATGGCTATGAACTGGTGGGAAAACATGAGCGTTACTGCCAATCAGATGGTTCCTGGACACCAAAAGAGCTGCCTACTTGCGTCTGTAAGTAAATTTATCTTTAATTTCTAGATTGGAACTGATAGTTTTATTTTATATCTTGTATTATTTATATTTACAAGCTGATAACGCTAAAAATACCAACATCTCCACCACAACCACAAATCCAAATTAAATTTTGCCCTAGATATTGCCCAGTTCAGTGGTTCCAACTATCAACTGCGTCCTGATTTTTGCATTTATAGGATGCTTCGACGCGTTAAATTATACATTATTTTTTTGTCTTGTTATTAAATGTTAAAATATTTAAATTTAAACTAAAATGAAAATCCAAAGAAAGTTTTAAAGTTTTATCCAAAAATTGTTGACTCAATGTTAAATTCTACTACTTACAATAAATAAATAAAAGTTACCGCAAATTCAAAACCATAAAAAAATAGTTGTTTTATTTTCAAAAAATTATACATTTGATTACTAGTAAAATGGGATCAATGAATAATTTTGCGGTAACTTTTACAATTGCAAGATATTTTCTAGAACTTCTGAAACTGGTTCACTAATAAGATTTCTTTCATTGCAAATATTTTCTTTGTTTTACAATTAAAACTATCGAACGAATATTGTTACATATTGAATAAATATATTGAAGCTAAATGAATGGTGATGAATCATTGGATTTTCATAGGAAAATTAAAATTTTAATTCAATGTGCAATATTTTGAAAGCAAAACTAAAACTAAAAATCAATTTCTATTTCTAATTATTGTTAATTTAATCAAAACCCATTTCTTTTTAGTGGTAACATCTGTTGTCTGTCCCACGCCTGAGAATCCAAAAAATGGCAAAGCAACCTACACAACTCTTGCTTATAATTCTGTAGTAAGCTATGAATGCCGCTATGGTTATACATTGGTAGGAGAGAGTTCCAGTCGTTGTGGTGCCGATCGTAAATGGAGTGGCATATTGCCCACATGTAAGGGTAAGTGAAATGATGCAGAAAACGAAAATCAAAAACAAAACCAAAATTAATACGAGTGAAAATCCCAAATAAACAAAAATAGAAATTAATTGTGGCCATCCTGGTGTACTTTACAATGGTTGGATCGAGAACATAGAGGCAGGCACTGGCCTAGGCGCCAGTATAATATTTCGTTGTCAACCAGAAATGCTTATAAATGGTTTGGGTTCCAGTGTTTGTCAAATTGATGGACGTTGGCGTAACCCATTGCCAGAATGCTTAGCACCATGTGTTGTGCCCACTATATCACAGGGCTATGTTATACCCATTGAAATAATTACTGATGAGAATGGTACAACAATAATAGCCCATACAACGACAACAACCCAATCACCAGCACAACAACCAATTGGTGGAGTGGAAAAAGTCAAACATGGCACAGCCTTAGAAGTGAAGTGTGACGAGAATTACGAATTCCCGGTTTCATTATTAAGTCCACCGACATGTAATAATGGTACCTGGAGCATTATACCACGTTGTGTGCCTGCACGTTGTAAGAACATGCCAAAGCCACCAAAGCATGGTATGGTGATGGCACCTAAAACAGAGCATGGCATGAAGGCACGTTTTAAATGTAAAGACGGCTGGAAATTAATTAGTCCAGAAGGCAAAGATATAACGGATCCACATGATTATGTGTTGACTTGTTCATTTGGCAATTGGACAGGAGAGACGCCACAATGTCAAGAGCTTTTCTGTTCGTTCCCTGGTTATATACCCAATGGAAAGGTGTTATTAGTAGGTAATATGGGACTCTACGATTATAGGCCTTATGTGAAAAAGGCAAGTATCAAATACTTTTCTTCAAACTTTTGAATTAAAATTAATATGATTTCAATGTAAATAGATTGTCAATAATAAGCAAATCATGTATGATTGTGATAAGGGCTATGTTCTGGAAGTAGGGCCACCAGGAGCCACATGCGTTGGTGGCAAATGGCGACCACTTGAATTGCCCCAATGTTTATTGGGTCAACATCCTCGATTACGTTGGAATCGACGTCGTCGTCGCTCTCTTGAGATGCGTCATTTGCGTTCATTGTATCTTATGAGAAGCAAAAGGGATCTACAACGTAAATTAAATGAGCATCTGAAGAACTTGGATAATATATCTAAAACTTTACCAAAGTCTCAAGGTAATATAGTATATTTCATACAAGATTGCAATATTCAATAGACCATAATTGGTTTTACTTTACTATAATCTTCTAGTTGCTGTTATCAAACGGGTGAAACGAAATCCATCAGAGATCGATCTCGCTTATTCAAAATATTATCAGAAAATCAAGCAACGCTACCAAAACTATGTTAGGAATATGCTTGGTGCAAATGCGCTAAACACACACGATCAAGTGCATGATGGCCGTTGGTATAATGCATACAACAGCCCCGACATAGTTACACCCTATAAGGCTACACAAAAATCTCGTAGTGCGAATGACATTACAAACTATGACGATCATGAATATGGAGCGGTTGGCCGAGGTGATAGAACTGGTGTAGGTAAAATTCCAATACCAAATATAGATCAGAGTTCCAGATATCGCCAACCTTCCAACCAGCAACAAAAAAATCGCCACCAAGAACGTAAACCGTACTCAAATGAGGCTCATAATTTCCATGAACTGAATTCTTTACACCATGTGCTCTTCCATGAGGCCCATCAAAACAATGGAACAAAAAAACCATCGCAACTACGTGGTATGGACTTTATTGAAAAACTTAAATCTCAGATTGTTCGTAAACGTCGTAAGCGTAGCACCAGCATTTCTTCAGTACCGCCGTCAAGTGCAACCTTTACAGACCCTGATACGGATACCAGTGACAGTTTAGATGGAAAAGAAGGACGTAAACGTTTACGGGGTCCTTGCGAAGATCTCGATTGGGAAAGCTTTGCTAATATTAGCATTGTGCGACCGGGCAAAGCTCCAGGCCGCAATAGTGTTGGAAGCATTTTGCATCTAGAATGCCAAGCGGGATTTAAACTTAATATCAAAGGTGAAAATGCCACAGCACGTTGTATACGTGGTATTTGGAAACCAGAAACACCAAAATGTGTGCTAGGTAAATATGATTATATGAGATCTTTAGAAGAATACACAAAACAATAATTAAACTCTTTTAACTTTAGCGCCGTGTCTGGTGCCCGCTGTGGAAAATGGTAAATACTATAAAGTTGAACCGCATATGAAGCATTTGACTGATAAGTCATCACTGACATCGCTCTCGACTTATGAAGAAATACAATCTAATGAATTCATAACACTTGAGTGTGAAGATGGCTTCAATATTCAGGTAAATATTGCATCCAAGCCAATTAGGATATTCTTCTAACTTACATTTACCTATACAGGGTTCAGCTCAATTGCATTGCGCCCATGGCAGTTGGTCTGTAAATGCTTTCTCCGAATGCACATCATTGCCATGTACTTTACCCAATATCCCTGGCGTTCTCTATGAGGTGGGTTTATTGGTTTTACATATCTTGAATCTTAACTAAAATTATTCTTTTTGGATATTAACAATTCACAAAATAGGGTGGCTACCGAGAGGGCCTAACTATCGGCCATGGAGGTACTGTAAATGCTCGTTGCGATCAATCTACGAATGCCATGCCAGTCGAAATGTCTTGCTATAAGGGTGTATTAACACCGCCAACAATACATTGTGAGTCTGGCTTGCGTAAATCACGTGAAGAATTACTAGAGAATACTGCTGAAAGTGAGAAAAAACATATTGCCACTGTACCAGCTAAATTGGAAAGCAATGATATTGAAGAAATCACGAATTCTACGGAGGATAATGTCAGTGATGATGCTAAGATGTGTGGACCACCTAGCATTACGGATAACGCATTGATCTACAAGTAAGTTTCAGGTAGCAGACAAAATGTGAACTAATTAGATTTGTTTTCGTTGTTACAGAAATATAGATAATGTTGAAATTGAAGGCGTCTATGAGAGCGGTACAGAGATCTTCTTCAATTGCATACCAAATGCAGCAGGTGATCGTATGACTTGGAAGATTATCTGTGATAATGGGCAATGGATTGGGCGTTCATATAACTGTGGTTGGTATTTAAAATACGATAATTCCTTGTAAATACAATATATGATGTTTTCTAGAAAACGGGACTTGTCTTTTCAAGAACAACGAACCGAATGTTGTGAGTTTCTATAATGATTTAGAAATTCGCGAAGATATTGTCGAGTTTCCACCTGGCGCAACAATTATATCAAGGTATTAAACATTGTTAGGAGTGAAAACATCTGTCAAATTCTATCTATCGTATCTTCCCCAGGTGTGTTGACATAGGAAAATTCGCAATGACGGGAAGTCACGAACGGACATGTATACATTCAGAATGGACAGTTGCGAAACCAATTTGCAATGGGCTCAATCAAGAAAATGATTATGCAAGTAAGTATGATATCAGAAGGAATTTCCAGTCCTTAAATTTAAGCACAGTTTAATATCAGTGGAGAAGGCACCAACTATACTCTTCCGTCATCAGAATGGTCCCATAGCCCAAAGCAATGATGGCAAACTCATTGTCTATCCTGGGACAACGCTACACATGGAGTGTTTATGGATGCGTCGATTTGGTAACCCAAAATGGAATGTCAGCCATGAGTATAGGTATGACATGATATAGAATTGACGAAAACTTGATAAATATAAACAATTATTTTCCAATAATACAGAAACTATACAGAGGGATGGGTAACAGAGGCAGATGAAGGTCGTGATGCTACTCTAGAGTATCGTCTAAGCATCTTTAATGCTGTTGCCGAGGATACTGGGATCTTCTCTTGTCAGACACCAGCACGGCATGAGCATGCCGTCGAAGTTGTTGTTAAGGCAATCAATTGCCCCGAGATACCAATGCGGCGAGGACTCATTGTCAATACGAATGATACTAAGCTAAGTACACGCGCATTGATGTCCTGTGCCAATGGCAATTCGTTGATTGGCGCATCCGAGCTGTTTTGTCTGCCGAGTGGCAATTGGAGCGCTCCGTTGCCGGTTTGTGAGAGCGTGGAATGCGGCGATATACCGTTGCCAAACAATGTCAGTTCGCCACGCGTGGCCGTATTGTCGCGCGAGGTGGGCGGACGTGCGGCATTCTCGTGCGCATTGGGTTACGGATTGCGCGGCCCATCGGAGGCAATTTGCTTGCCGTCGGGTGAATGGGCGACACCGTTTCCCAGCTGTGTCGAAGTGCAATGCGATAATCCTGGAGCGCCGCAAAACGGTTACGCACAGGGCTCGGCACCTTATCGTGCCGGCGATGTGGTACAATTCAATTGCAACCCGGAGTATATGATGCAGGGACAGCCGATAATTGCTTGCCAGGACAATGGTCGTTGGTCAGGCGGTCTGCCCAAATGTGTACAAGCCTGTTCGTATCCTGGCACCGCCATAAGTGGCAGAATGTCATCTGTGAAATTCTATTATGCAATTGGTGAAAGTATTACGTTCACCTGTGATGCTGGTCTAGAATTGCGTGGCGCCAAAATTCTTAAATGCATGAAAAATGGCAAATGGTCGAGCGCTATACCGACTTGTGTTGCCTCAGATCAAAGTGGCAGCAATAAGCATCTCGTCACAATGGGATAGATCAATTAAAGTTCATCATAATACAAGTGATATGTATGTACTACAATAATATTAAATCTTCTATGTATATTGATTTAATATAAAACAATTTGAAGTTTTTGATTTGTACAAATTTATTTGTACCAAAGAACATTTTAGTGGTTTCAGTCAAAAAAAAAAAAAGAAGAGAGCATGTAAACCGAAAGAGTAGATGTTAGGGAGAAAGACACGATTAGAGAGACCTTGAACTCTCTGATGACTCGAAATCTTGAATCGTAGTACTTTATGAGTAACAAACTTTAGAAGGTACTGTAACTATGGACTATGGGTTGTCAATGTAGATTATAGTATAATGAAGAAGACGAAATAGCAGAGCATTTGGTGTAACACATGATAGTCTAATTTAGTTCAGACGCCGATAATCTAAATTTTAAATTGTCCTCCAAAACATGACCAATGCTCATGACCTGCTTGTCATAGTAGTTAGTGGTCATGGTACATTTCAATCATGAGATTTTTTAATGCGTTTTTCTTCAAGCTACTATTCAACTTACTCGCTACTTTTACTCGCCGAAATGAGTCAAAGACTATACATACAATACATACATCAAACATATCACTCGTTTGACTAGTGTCACAATGTCACAACTTAAAACCAAGCATTTCGAGAAAACGGCTAATTATAGAAAAAATATTTTCTTCTCATCTGGAAAGTATGTAAGTTATTATCGTGAATAATGAGTATTTATGCAACATTAACTAAAAATCGTGTTCATTGAGTTTGTGACACTTTGGTTAAATATGTGCGATAAGTATAAATGTATGTGTGTATGTGTATAGAGTATAGTCTTTGAATCAATTGAATTTCAAATGTAAAGTGAATTAACGCCAAATTCACATGTCATCACCGTTCGATCGAATTGGAACATTTAAAATAATGGCCGATGCAAAATAAATTACAAATTTAAAGCCAGCCAAATTTTCATGTTTTAATCATCTTATCAAAAATTAAGATGTTAATAAAAATAAATCAATTACTAATTGGAAAAATGATTTAATTTTCCCATTACCCATACTGCGCACAGAGAAGAGCGCGAGAGTATATGATCTCTTACGCTCTAATTCTTAATTAACAATTCAATTTTCATTGAGTTATTTGATATTGTTATTAATTTTTAACTCCTTGAAAATTTAATTGGATTGATAATTGAAATTGTTTAATTCAAAATTTGAATTTTGTAACAATGAGTTTTTGTATTCCATGAATGATCATCGTCCCATGCCATACATTTGAATGTACAATTTGTACATTGTTATGATTGATTGGTACATTGACCAATACTGTTCGTTTCTCGTTCCTTTCTGTTTTTCACGCTCGGTTTCGTCTTTTTATTTTTCTTATTGGCTGGGTAAGTGAATAAGAAAAATTAATTAAAATAATAACAATAATAATCACGCGTACTTACATATTCCATTGCTAGTTTTATTCAAAATTATGACGGAAGCTGTTGCATAATAAAATTATTAAATATATTATTAAATATATTAATTATTAACTAAATATTGAAATAGTTGCTGCGACAGGCAGCTAGTTGCTGCGATAGACAGCTAGTTGCTGCGATAGACAGCTAGTTGCTGCGATAGACAGCTAGTTGCTGCGAAATATAATTGTACGAAAAGCGTTTATTTTCAAAATTTAACATATTCAACTCAATACTCACTCGTGTATGCTTCATGGTAGTATATGTAGTTATATTAGTTATAAAATAAGGATTTTTTTTGTAAATTATTATAATTTATTCCAGTAAATGTATATAATTTACAAACTGCATCGAATACTTATTATAAAATTGAACCTAAAAAGCATGAATGAGATGAAAGAAATAAAGTAAGAATGTATTTACAGATTATAAGCAAATAATAATGAAAGATTGAAAGAATATTTCGTTTGCTTGTTACATTTTGCAATTAATTTTCAATTTTTTTAATACACTTAACAATTGAAATAGAAATATGTATTTAATTTCAGTTATCAGTTTTGTATCCATTTGAAAATCATCACAAATAAAAATCACTCGCTACTTTCGACAGAAGCCAAAAAATATTTGCAAATGTGAATAGCAATAGAGCTGAGAATAGAAAAATAATACGCTCTTTCCGTTCGCACTTGCCGCGCGAAGCAACAGATCAAAAACTACAAAATATTTCAATTCCATCTCGAGTCGTATTCTTCCGAATCCGCTTAAAAGCCCGTTCCATTTCATTTCATCACTCGCTACTTTCGCCTTGCTCGCTACTTTTCTACTCGTTACTTTCTCAATCGAGATTTGGTTTTTAACGTGAGGGTTTCTAAGCGCGACGTTTTTTTTCGCCGTCGGCATTTACACTTTCGTAAAAGTTTTGCATGAAAAATATTAGATTTACCTTATTCTTATCCTTGAAATTCGACAATTAAAAGAGCACATCCACGCGTCGTCAAATTTCAGTTTATTTGAATTTTTCAATTTCATTAATTTAATTAATAATTGCCTACGACAACCAAAGAAACAAACGTTTTTTACCTATCGGACAGAGCATAAACACGCACGCACGCCATTCGGCCGTTGTATTGTTATATTAAATTTAATAGTAAATACGAAAGTTGAAAATTTGTTCTGCTTTAAAATCGTTTTAAATAATATTGAATATTAACATTACTATAATTGAAATAGAGTGCGCGAAAGCAGGAAGTTTCATTAAAACAAATCAAACTTAAAATTTAAGGTAAACGCATATTTTATGTGAAAAATAAATGAAAATAATTAACATTAAATTAAATACGTGTGCGAAGTTTCACAACCAAAGAAAGCAGGATACAAAAGTTTTGATTGATTGATGGAAATCGGAATGAACATGCATTCAATGATAATCGAGATCTAATAGAATTTAGTTATAAACATCGCTTTTGACGCAAAAGAGGAAAGCACAAAAGGACAAGAGACTTAAATAAATGTGAATGAAAGATCGAAAAGGAAGAACGTTTTAACGACAAATAAGTTTTTGTTCGTTATTATTATGTATTGTGTTTGTGTTCAATAATTTGTATCCTTACTTTATTGTTTAGTAATAGTGAGTGGTCGTGTGCGTGTGTGAACGTGTTTGTGTTTGTGCGTACAAATAAACAAAAGTGTATGAATTTATTGTACTTTTCAACTAAAAGTTGCGCGAAAATTTACCAAACAAAAACAAGATCAACGAGACGAAAGCATTGGTCATGTAACATAAAAGAATCAAAGTAACATACAAAAACAACAAGCAGAGAACAGAAAAAATCATTCAAAGTATTGTCGTGGTGTTGGTGTTGTTCTTCGCATGTGCAATTTGGTGTAGGAACAACAACGTGTAAGGACGAATTTATTTCAACTATAATCTATAATTTAAGGTAAGTTATTTTTCAGTTAATTAGAGCAGAAAACGAAGAACTTTTTTTTGTTTGGTAAAGTAAAAAGTCGTAAAAAATAAAAATGCCTTCATTTTTAAAATGAATACATATTGTGTACATAACTATGTATGTATGTGTGCGTGTATATATGTGTATAAATATAGCAGCAACAACATAGAGAATAAAAAAAAAGGCATCAAACAGCTGACGCATCACTCACCACTCACCATCAGAGCAACTGTAAATGTAAATGCCAACCAAAACCTTGCCAGCCGCTCTCAGCATATGTACACACTCACCCTTGACATCGTCTTCCTTTTGCATGGTCAAAGCAAAAGCAATAGCATTGCAGTCTCACTGAGTGAGTAGTGAAGAGAGAATGAGTAACATTCAGTTACAGTGAGAGAGTGAATGAGTGCGAGAGTGTATGAGTATGAAAAAGTAATCAGTGGGGAGTTTAGGGTGCTAAGCTTCAAGGGCGATGAACTGCAACAACAATAATAAGGAAAATAGAATGATGATGATGATGATGATGATGCGACAAAAACAAATCACTCATTGTGTTGTTGGTTGATAATGATTTTTTGGCATTGTGCTCCATCGTATCGTCTACTCATTTCTTCGTTGCATTGTGTTCTTCTGTTCATTCGTTTTTGCTCTTTTCTTTGTTTATTTTATATGTGTACGTACTTTTATTAATTGTGTTTTGTTTTTACGCCACTAGAACAAGAAATCTCAAAGGAATCGTGGGCAGACACAAAGTAAACTTGCTATGAGTATTGGTTTTATGCCACTTACAAAAAGATTTCTATGACGTGATAAATAAAAGTTATTTTTGTTGTTGTTCTTTTACGATACATACTTATTTATATTTGTTTCCCCCACTGATAAATTATTTGCCCGACTGTTATCGTCACAAAAAAGGAAATGACAAGGATGGTGGTGGTGGTGGGGGTGCTGCTGACTGCTAGCTACTATCTGATAGATAAACTCTAGGGCTTCATATTATAAAGATCTCCAAATAAAGAACTTTATGGCGACAGAGTCTCCTATATTTCCCATATGGACTTGGAGCTTCAGTTTATTCTGGCGGATGATAAATGAAAGCAAATATTATTCACATCGCATCATTTGCTCAAGTTCTTGACTGCTTCACTTTTAATTGGGTCACAACAATTCAACGATTGTCGCCATAATATAGGCGATTGTTTATAGTAGAACAGAGCAGCACAAGGAGAAGTAATAGAAGGTTTATTACTACTTGTACGTACATACATACATATGTATATTAAAGAAAAATACGCATCGAAAACAGAGCAGTGTAAGCGTGTGAGAAAAAGAGTAATCAATCGTAAATTGAAGTAAATGTAGTAAAGAGTAAAGTATCGTCATTGCCACAGGCAACGTCATCATCACATCATCATTATCATCAGTTAATCATTTGTTCAATTATGATGTGTTGATAGTCGGTGACGTTTGACTATGGGGAGATCTACACACACTTGGCATGTACTTTGCTCCTCTATACATATGTATGCTGTCGGCTGTTCTTGTACTTAGTTCTATTGACTTAATTCTCGCGCATTATATTATAAAGTTAGCTAAAACTGCTTCAAACTGCTTTTGTTTTGATGATGATGTTATCTGCAAATCTTACACGTGTTTATTAACGTCTTTGTGTTACGAAGAGTCTGGCCGAGAAGCAGCACAACTGCTTTTTTATTTTTGTTTATTATTAACAAAATAAACACTTAACAAATGGAACTTTCTAAAAATATTTAAAATTGCCTTTGGCAATGGCATATAATCGTATTTCTATAAAGTTCAATTGAAGTCCAAACTGAGATTTATAATTCTAACCCACACATTCATGAATAGCTTAAGATGGCAATCAATCATTTTTTCAAAAAGAATAAATACAGAAAAAGATTTTAAAAAGTTTTTACAATAAATATTAATAAATAAATATAAATAATGGGCTCAAAAATCTTTTGTTTCCATGATGTTGCTTTCTCTTATAATGATAAAAGTAAGTAGAAAGTTAAGTGTTTTTTGCCATTATATTTATTGATAGGTTATCATAAGGGACTAAGTACTTACTTAGTTTTGTTTTACTATAGTTTGTCTTTATCAGTTTTATGGTTAACGCTAGTTATATATTTTTAATAATAATTCTCAATTTTTAATTTTAGAAATTTTGCATCATTTTGCGTAGAATTTTGTACTATTAAATTAAAATTTAATCTAATTCCTTTGGCTATTATATTTAAAGTAAATGTATGCCACATTGTATATCATGTTGATAACCGATGACTTTTCCCAAATACAATATTATAGTATATAGATACAATATTTGCCTGCATATGTTTAATAATGAGTAGCATTCAAAAAAAAAAAAACAAAAAAAAAAAAAATTAATATAGACGAATGAACTCATTACGATTTATAATGTTCAAAGACGCAATATTTTCTGTTTCGGTTTGTGTTTTGTTGTTTTCTGTAATTTATAATTAAAGACAACTAACTGACACAAAGACACACAAACAGGCAAACAAATAGACCGAGTAACCGACAAAGACATCAAAGTGTAACAAGGACATTTAATTAGAAATGAAAAGAGATAAGATTAATGCATTCATGCATTCATTTGTTGGTCTCATTTTCTTTGTCTCATTTCTCATTTTGTTGACAATCAAAATAATGATAAATTTGGTTGCAATCGATCGAAACTATTGTTTGTATATCGATTGCATAGCAAGCAAGTGCAATGAACCCATTGATCTTTGATTGATGGTGTCAAACAGACACACAGAACAAAACAGAACAAACGTCAGACGACACACAAAAATATTTTTCACACAATTCTAATAAGTTATTCATACTTGTACATGTCAGTATTACAATATGTACACTAATCTGTAAATATTTTAAATAAACAAATTTAAAATTGGCATTACATCATTTGTTGATTGACGACTGATTGTGGTGGATGGGCACAGTTTATTTGCATGGCTCAGTATAATGAAAACGAACAGCTAATCAAATAGAAACCTTAGTCACAGTCTTGTTATCATTGCACACTATTCGATTAATGTTGTACTGACATATGTACGTACATGTGAGGTAGCATTCGAAAACAGTCGAAATGAATGAGTGAGTGATGCAATAATAATACATAATAATTGTCAATAAATTCAATATTGAAACTATGTAACCTTTCAAGCGGAAATGTCACAAATCAATGTAATTATTGTCACAATGAGAAAAATAATGATTTAACACTCACTTTACACTACAGTCACTGAAATTTCAATTGATTCTGTTCATATTTGAATGGGTAAATGGGTGAATGTGTAAGTCAACATAATTGAATATTGTCTGAACTTAACATAGCTCAAATAAAATTTTATAGTTTCTCAAAGATGTTCCATTTGGCATTTAGAGTTATTTCCCGTAAAAGTACACATTTTTATGCCCTTTATTATGTTGTATATCGTTCCAACAGTGAAGGAAGAAATTGCCTGGAACGTCTGTAAAACCATAGCAATGTACTACTTAGCTATAAATCTATTAGATAACAGCTGTGACTTGAGAAGACTTACCTTTTAGAATTTAATGTTAACATGCAATACCATAAACTTATCCAATAGCCCATTTTGCATTCTTACACTAAGGTAATTCTCCCTTAGAAAATTTAGTTATTGTACCATATCATGGACAACAAATGTACATTATATCATACTTTCCATAATATTGACAACAATGACGTTCTTCCACATTTCTTACCATGTATAAGTATATAGCACTGGGAATCAATGAATATATTTTAAAAATCATTAAAAATCTCACCATTAAGGATACTGTATTCTTACTTTCGTATTCCCTACACAAGTTGTCGCCTGATTATTATCAATAGTAAAATATTAACGATTCTGTTAATACCGAAAACAAATCAAATACTAAAGATGATCCAGATGACAACATTTCGTTGTCCATTCTCAAAGAGAAATGGTTGTCACAGCAAGAAAATTCACATTGCATCGAGATTTTACTGTAGAAAACGAATAACGACAATCATTAACAATCACAATCTAACATTAGTGGATGACTCAATGAAGATGAAGACCATTTACCATCCAAAAATACAGTTGAATTTGACAGTTTGACCATTTTAAGAACGCTACAGCAACACGGAATAGAGGCTTAGCAAGGGTGCATTTGCCAATGAAGTTCATTATAGAGAAGTCCGACTGTATAATTATAGGGTTTCTTACAGATGACTAATTATGAAAACAATTAACGAGAAGAAGGAATACAAGAATGTATGAGTTTTGAGAGATTCTCATCGAATCAATACTCGTATTTAGACAGATTTATGTATCTTAGAGAAAAAGATATTTTAACCCTCAGTCTTAAGTTTTGTCTAAAGAGAAGTGGCATTAAAAAAAAAATATTTTCTCTTTCTGTCTCTCTCTCCCTATTGTCTAGACCAGTCTTGGGACCCCTAACAAGACTAGTATAGAAACAGTAAATAGTTTCGATTTTGTTTTTGTATTGTATGCACATATGTATTTCAACATGTCTAAGAACTAGGGACAGGATAAGAATCTCACGACACATGGATCGAGAATCAAGCACTTGTTTCATGATCTGATCAGTACCTGCACAAATTAGTCTCTCTGTCTGTCTGTCTGTCTAAAAATACATGGTAAATTACAGGCCAGCATGTAGTAGTAGTACTCATTAAAAATTGAAGTTTAGCGGAAAATTATTTATGACCTGCTCAACAATTTCTCGATTTTGTTGTTTTTCAAGGGATTTCCAAAATTTATAATCATCATAAATCAATGCAATATTTTTTTTTTTTTTTTTCTTTTAATTTCAAGGAAAAGAATTTGTGCTCATAACACAATACAAGTGAACTTATCTATCTTTTTGCGTTCTGGTTTTTTTTCTGTGCTATGTAAAGATGAACTACAATACAATATTTAGGTACATTTAATATTTATCTTTAACTTTTGTTTTTGTTTTTGCTTTACAAGTAGCAAAACAATGAACAATGTAGGATGAAAGAAGGGGGTTGGATGACTTGTTTAATGAGAAACGAACATATGCTGTGTGTGTTGCCAGTCATCTACAATATTTGGTTAGCAACAGCAATTACAATTTTACGAATATGTATAGTATATAGTCGTACTACACATATTACACATATGTACTCATATGTTTTTTGTGTGATAAAGCGAGAAATTCTATTGAAAAACGAACAGTTTCGTTGTCATGGAAGTTTCTTCCAATATTGTGTGCGACGCCTCTTCGATACATGCGTGAACAATGATTGTGGGATAATTGTTTGTACACATGTACATAGTTGATTGTTTTTTATTTTTTATTTATTTTCTTCTGTTTTTTAAAGTTAATTCATATCCGTATTGTATTGTATTGTATTGTAATGCTTGATTTACTATAATGGAATAGATACAAAAATATACAATATGATATGGGCTAAAACTAGAATTGTTCGAGGAAAAAATTAACTCAACATAATAAATCATATTTAAGTGTTAAATATCATTAGCAGGAAGTATCCAAGGAGAATTTATAAAAATGTGACTGTCCATGAATAAAAGTCAGTTATTTTTTTTTATAAAATTCGTTTTCATAATTTATTTGTTTTAAAACTTTCAGATTTTATTGTAAAACCCATAGAAGGTAATATGTATGTATGTACTTAAAATGGTATTGATCGAATCATGTGAATTTATCTACTTGCTTAATTTCTTACTGGTTTGATGGTATGGAGAACAATTAATTCAGTCCTTCAGATGTTACATACAAGTAGATTAGGAAAGGGTGGCTAGGGTGACTAGTCTTTTTGTCATTGCAGCCTCGATTGAATATTGAAGTAGAGAGCTTTAATTTCAGACAGAGGTTTCTTTGAACATAATTCAAAACTTATAATTCCATAGCAGAAAGATATAAACATCCTATATCTTTATATATATAATTCTTCTGTGAGTGTGTATGTCACTGAACTTCTTTTAAACGACTGGACCGATTTTGATGAAATTTGTTGTGTGTGTTCAAGGGGATCTGAGAATGATTTAGATTCACAATCTTTATATATATAATTCTTCTGTGAGTGTGTATGTCACTGAACTTCTCTTATGTGTGTTCATATTGAGTCTTATGCGCGGCTATACCGTTCGTTCATTTGATTGCAATGACATTTTGTGAATGCGTGCATGGTTGGTTTTAGCCTTGAACATAACAGAGTACTTTTGGATTCGATATGTGACGCTGTTGTCGAGAAATTGGTGGATCCAAATACTGCATTTGATTTGTCTGATTCTGCGCAATGTACTACAGTTAGTTTTGAATAAATTAAAGGACTCAATAATACAATAACACTTAAGGCAAGACCAGGGAGCTGTGCATTGTTGTGGATTTGGTAAGTCACTGGAATTATTAATGTGACTGACTATCCATTTAGCCAAATTAAAGTGCAGCGGGAAGCAAAAATGAAATACCAGAATTGCAATTCAACTTATTAATAGCGATGGTGCGAAACCACAACTGTAGGTATGGCCCAATCCACTTGCGTTCTACTGAAAGTGAAGTTTAAGGAATCCGATTGGCCGTACGACGTCGGGCAGGATACCCTAGTTTATTTATAAATTAAGTTGTAGCGGATTGGGAAGTAAGGATTTGGGGATTTGGAAAGTTTAAATGCTGGACATTGTATGTTTGATAGATTTTACAGTACAAGTTTGTTGTTTACAAAGACTAATTTCTCAAAAAGGGTTACAATTTTTATGAAAGACCAAAAAACAATTTGAAATAAAAGTTTTTACAACAAAAAAAAAAAAAAATACATTAAAATAGTGGAGTGGGAATAAATTTAGTGTTTTGTTTATTTGTTTTCTTGTTTTATAATATACTTATATACAATAAAATTAGAAACCTGAAAAAATAAATATTTAGTCTTGTTGCTGATTATAAATTTTGATGAAATTGTTTACATTTTAAATACAGAAAAATAATAATCGTCGTTATACCTATAATAGATACATTTGTATGTATTCAAAGCACGTATTTCTACTTAAATCGACTGACTGACTGACTGACTGACTGGCTGCCTTGTTGAAAATGGAATAAAACCATACACAAATACAACACGCGCTGTGCATAATGAATAATGTCAAAGGCAATCAAGTAAAATTTGCAATCTTGTTACTATGCAACAATAAAACAATAAGATCAATGAATGAAATACAATAAATGTACATACATATGTACATAGACAAATACTCTCAATTTAGTGCCCGGAATCATCCATCATACATCTTATATATATTATACATATTGTATTGTTTATTTTCCATTTGTTTTGTTTGCTTTTACAGACCATAAAAATTGAATAGCAATTGAAAATGCTGGGCGTTTGCCGATTACATTTTTCAATTTTTACAAACAATACAATAAAATTAGCAAACTAAGTAAATCGAATTGTATCGAATCGAATCAATAAAGGGCATCCATCCATTCCATTCATTGATAGGATATTATGATAGAGATACATGTGCACTGCATATACACGGTATAACCTTGTGAGTGGTCATCATCATCAGCATCATCATCATCATCATCGTATTTAATTGAAGAATTCGTTATTATTTTCAATGTGCGCCAATTAAAGAAACTACGCTTGGATAGATGTGATGTGATATGATATGATATGCTTTGCTATGCTATTTGCTGTGTCATGTTAGTAACAAAAACTACTATACAATTAAACAAAACCAGCCACAATAAAATTAAAGTGAAAAAAAAAAAAAACATAAAACATCAAAATTATAGCAAAAAATAAAAATAATTTATTTTGACAATATTAAAATAGTAAAAACAGTCTGTCACATAATTATCATTATAAAATAATGCGGTCTATTAACCGAAAAAATTTTTTAATATTTGAAGCTTCTATAGACAAACAGGAAAAAAAACCTCACCTATGAATCTCTGATTATGAGAGTTTTTATTGTTTTTTAAAAGTGATCCCCAGAAAAATGCCCCTAAACATAAATCTTTGATTTGCAGAGAACATTGCTGCTTTGCAGTATAGACTTGATGCTGCACCCAACAATCTTCAAACTTGAACATGTGGAAAAGTTTCTAAGCACTTGTTTATTTAAGAAAAAAATAGGAAAAACAACCTTCATTTACTTAATTGTGCTCGATTTGGAAGTTATTAAGAATATTCATCCAAAAGGCCTTTGTTTTCTCTAACAGGACACATTCTCAGACATATTTTCCATCAGTTTCTGGGAATACTCGTATTATTCTATTCGTGCAGCATTCTTTCCCAAAATTCATCTTGATGCTCTATTATATTTTAAAGGCATTCATTTTCCTAATAGCCATACATTTTCAATCAAATTGAGATCTTAGTTTTGGGTTGGCTATTGGACACAAGTGGTTTTATTTGAAATAAAAATCATTCTAAATATTTTTAAATAAATACTTAAACGAAACCACGGAGACATTTTTTTGTATAAGAAAGACTCTGTTACAATCTGCTTACCATACTTTTTAAAAATGTTAACTCAGGCCACTTGAGTCGCTGTATTCAAGTTTGAGGACCTAAACAGTGATGGAGTGATCTTGAGATAGAGGAGGGATAACTCGCACGTTGGCTGGCGTGATTGCTTAGACGAAACATTGAATCCATCACAATACACACCAGAGACCAAGGAAAAGCCAAAGCAGGGGACTTATTCATATGAACGTGCTTCAAAAGAGACCAAGGTGGATCTGTCGGTCAACAAGGCAGTTTTTCGAGATGCACGTGGCGTCATTCACATCGAATACCTCAAAACACGGTAAAACAATCACCGACTAATTTTATTCAGAGCTATTGGACAGATTCGACGTCGATTTGAAGCAAAAACGACTGCATGTGGTGAAGAAAAAAGTTATTTTCAAACATGACAATACATTTGTGTAACCGCCATGGAAAAAATCAATAAATTAAACTACGAATATATCTATATATATAGAATATTCTCCAATTTGAGCCCTCTGCCACTGTTTTCAAACCTGAAAGTGGAAAATGCTGGAATAAATGTATCAAACTAAAAGAAGATTAAATTGAAAAACAGAAAGAATATTCCGTCCGTCGCATAAAGATTAGAATTGAATCTGTAATGTTGGTTGTCACTCACAGTTTATTAATGCGATTTGCCATTTCTCAAACATTTATGTGAATGACTGTAGACCAGTTAATTTATATGCTTACTGTAATGTATCTATGTATGTATGTATGAATAACTAACTATCGATATTTGAAAGCAAGCAATGGAAAAAAAAAATCGTATTTTGTTGATTCGGTCGTTCGTTCGATAAGTTGAATAGGAACCAACGACCTTCAAATGGGGGCAAAAGACGAACAAATAACAATGACAGCAACAAGAACAACAAAAATCGGAATAACAAATGACTAAATTTCAATATGTTGTTTTGTTGTAATTATTATTGTTTACTTGTTGCTGTGATTATTGTTCCTGTTCTTGTTTTTGCTGGTATTCTTCTTGATTTAATAAGTGAATACAAAAAACAAAAACAATATTATTGTTCATATTAATAATAATAATAACAATATGTTTTAAGCTTTTTCACCCGACGACGACGCAATGACGCGTTGCACAAACATATTTTAGGGTTCCGGACCCAAAGGGTACCAAACCAGAAAACCTATTCCTAAGACTTCGTCGTCCGTCTGTCCGTCCTCTGGACATATCTCATGAATCGTAATAGGTAGAGAGTTGAAATTTTCGCAGAATGTGTAATTCTATCCGAGCAACAGCAACAAATACTAAAACTAAAATATTGTCAAAAATTTAAAGGGGTCCCCATACATGAAATATTTTGGTTTGTATTAGAGCTATACGATCCAGTAAACCCAAGATCTTGAAATTTGATTGGTTGGCGGAAATGGGATAGAAATTTATAGTGTCAAAGTTTTATTTTGATCGGACTACTACTAGGCAGGGTACCTCCCATACAAACACCCATTAAAATTCAGGTTCTTATTAGAAAAACTTTTTTGTTTTTTGTCCTATAAAACTGAAATTTAGACACTATAAGTTTTTAACATAAGCGCGGTATATTTGTTGGAATCAGCTAAATCAGACCATTAGAAAGGGTAACTCCCATACAAACCCGAATCTGGTACGGAACCCTCCGTGTACGAGTATGATCCGCACTTGGCTGATTTTTTTATTTATTTCTTGATCTCCACACACACAACACGTTTGCTTTTCATTTCTTTTCCTTGTTTGTTTATGTTATTTTCCTCTGTTTTTTGTGCCACAAAGATTATTTTCCTCTCGATTGAAACAAACAACAGAAATAAATATGTTTTGATTTTATTTGGTTTTGCTTTTCTTTGGTAATACGTTTTTATATTCCATAATTTTCTCTAATCCAGTAAAAATGTTCATGCCCAATTTAATATGAAATCATCATCATTAATACTTTGAACCAAAATAAATTGTTACGAAATACGTAAGTAATTACAACATAAAACCAACCGGAAAAATCTCAGCATTGGATTTTTTTTTTTTTTTTCGTAGTTTGAGATAATAGAAATGTTATAAAAATGTTATAAAAATTGATAAATTTTGGTACAAATTTGATTAAAATTATTTTTCGGTTAGTTAACTTGCATGAAAACTGTAAAAGATACTGGACAAAAAATTGTATTGTATGATTTATTTTGCAAAATATTATTGAAAATGAAAACCTCATGATTTCGTTATTTTGTGAAATATAAAAGGATTATTGGAAAAATGAAAAATATTTACAAAAATTATTAATTTTCTGTTTGATGTGTTTGTTTTTAATAAAATAATGAAGGAACACACATCGTTTTATGTCCTAAACTTTTGTTTAGTAGTCTGTAGCATCACCTTTGTCTTTAATAACACTTTTATTTCTATCGGGCATGGAAGCAACTCAAGTTTCCTTTCGAATATTGGCTGCCTGTCATGTGGGCCCACACAATTTCAATTAGATTGACGGTTGTGTGTTTTATGTGGTCAATCCAATAAATTTTTCAATCTAATCTAAATGCATCCCCATATCATCACATAGGGAAAATACTCGACAGTGGGTACAATGTAATTTTCTGCATAGCGCATCTCTTTATTTATGACAGAGCATTGGATCCTATAAGGTTGAACTTGAACTCGGACGAAAATATGTGATCGTGTCATTTATAGGATTGTGTCCAATTTTCTTTATTGTTTTTGTTATGTAAAATATCTTTCTTCTGTCTCTTGGACAGAAGTTGGTTTTTAAATGATTTCCTTGCCCTACATAAGTACGACGTTCTATCGTTTTAGAACATTGTTTGCTGATATATTCTTTTGAATTCCTTGCGGTCTTCTTTCCTCGGATTGGTACACTTTTTTCTACCCGAACCTTTCTTTTTCTTCCAGTTGTCGAGTATAACAGAATTTTGTTAAAGCGTACGATCTGTATTTGTCCCATTGCTTTCTTCTGGCATGGTGTTGTCAATCTTTGTGATAAGCTCGTACACTATTAGATCTCCACGTAAAGTGAGCTCTTAAATGCGTAAAACAACTAAAAGAGAACACTTCAGAGAATCCCTTCCAAAAAATGCTCGCTCGTCAAAACCTTATTAGGGGAAGTCCCAGTTTAGTTTCTGTTGTGTTTACGTAAAGACCTCAAAAATCCTACAATCAGCAATAAAAATACGAAAAACTATAGTAAGGATTACTTGGAACAACTGAGTAGCCATGAAAACGAATTAGCTACAAAATACCTCGACTAGACACACCAAATATATTTTAAGTTATTATGTATTTGTAAAATTTCCGATATTTAAATTTTAAATATTTAATACTTTTCTCAACTATTTCTTTGTATTAAAATATACATATGTATGTATTGGATAGTGTACATGCATATTTTGGATCAAAAGTTTCATAATTTTATGACATCACTATTTAAGTTTCCTGTTAATTAATGAGAACAGCAAAATAGAAACAAATGAAATGAAAACGAAAAAAAGAAAAGAAGAAAAAACGCGCTAACTTTGGTTTCACTAAACCTTACATACACTTCATATAAGAAATTTTCATGTTTTCATCAGAAACTTTCATCATTTCATAAGAAATTTTCATGATTTAATATCCATCCATATTTGACCTTTTATAAAAGTATAGTCCTTGTTAGCAGACTTATAATCTCAATCAATTTTAAATAAAGTAAAATAACCATGTTACCATGGTAAAATAGACCTCTATAAGGTCGCAATCGATCGATCCTTTTAACTATTGTATATCCATATGAAAGAACTCTCCTTTCAATATTCGTATTCTGATTTTGAAATGTGAAAAGCTGAGCTATTGATCTTAAAACTTTGAATAAACATTATGGATTATCTGATTCACAATTCCTTGCGTTACAAAGGTCAGACTGTTGTGTTAGTAGATGTCACATAACACTAAAGTGTAAGGTATAAGTAGGTAAACATGAAATTTTTGAATGAATTTTCTTAACCTTGACAATTTGTGTGTGTTCGTTTATTTTCCTTATAGTTTCTTTTTGTCGTTTCATTTATTTTATTGCGAGAAATGACTCATTTGGAAATTTTCAACTAAATGTGAAAAGGCGTAAGAATTATGATTTCAAAATTAGAATAGGAAAACGTGAAATTTTTATATGGCAATGGCAAAATTATAAATAACATTTGTATACACGTGGCGTGGAATATTTATTACAATAAACCAATTACATAGTATATTTAAATCAAATTATTTAATGAATCCATTTATTTTTATATTAGAAATGGTCAGAATTATAAATTACTAGCGTTAACCGGCGTGCGTTGCTACACCCTCTATGCGGTAATTGGGTGTTTCTTATAAAATGCTTTGTTGTAAAATGTGTAATTAATAATTTACAATATATTTTAATATTCTAAGCAACTTTAAGAATCATTTGTTCTTTTAAAAATAATAGGTTTTGCACCAAATAAAAAAAAAATTTAAAAATGGCATAAAACTATCTATATTTGGACAACAGCGCTACCTACCGGATCCAAATGTAGCAAAGAACCTGACTGTAACTCCATGAGTACAACAAAAAACCAAAAACCATCAAAATTGGTCCAGCTGTTCTCGAGTTTTGCGGGGTCATACTATTTTTTGAGTGCTCTATATCTATCCCGAAGCTGACTGAGGCGAGCCTCACGTTCCGTTGACGATTCTTCATCTCTTGCTGAACGTACTCTTTTGGCATTCACTGCACTACGACCTATGTTCGAACGACGACGTCTTCCAGACATGACTTTTTAATTTCTTGATAGTAATAATCAGACTTAAATAAAAAAAATCTAAAATCACATTTGAAGAAACTTTGCTGTGTAAACAATGAGAAGCTGAAATATTGTAGTGACAGTAAATGCTTTTCCCATGAATTATAACACTACATTAATTTTAAAGATAGGCATATAGGTATATGTATAGTGAAAATAACAGTATTTCTGCACTATTTAATGGATGTTATTATAAATATAAACCTTCCTCTTCAATCACTCTATCTATTAAAAAAAATCGCATCAAAATAGGTTGCGTATTTTTAAAGATTGAAGCGGTTAAAGGAAAAAAGAGACTTTGTTTTATAATATGTATAGATATAGATATAGATTGTACTTAAAATTAACAGAAAAAATAAATAGATTATTTATTGATTGTTTTAAATATCCTAAAAAGAAGTGAAAGTTATATTCTTTTTGATTTGGGTGACCCAAATCTGTTAACCAACTAATAATAAATTGGATTTCTTATTTTCATATTACTTTAGAATAACTTTAGAGCAATAAATGGATTCAAATAAATACTCGTATAAGCGAGAATAAAGAGTTTTGTTAGGCACAAGAACCAAGCCACCAACCATTTATTGAGATAGATTTGGACTCAGTCTTAAATTAAATTTAGAAAATATGTTCAGTTTTTATTTATAGCGTGATAAAGATCTTTTACAATCATTAGATCTAAAATGAGGATTAAATTTTTGTAATTAGTGAATGATATTTTTTTATTTCACAATTATTTATATTGATATTATTAATTTCTTAAGATGTGTTGTAACGCATAGTAAAATGTGTCAATTTTTTAAATGAAAATAGTCACTGTGTCTATGAGAATCTGTTTGCTATTCGTTTTTATGCAATAAGCGGTTTCTCAATTTTTTTGCAATCGTTCTGTTTCAGCATGAAATATCCGATTATAGGAAGTGATTGTTCACAACAAACTCGGTCTTCAAACTACCTTTGTGTACTTAAAATTTCTTTTCTATATACAAGGCCCGTTACAAAGTAAACGAGACAAAATCTCTATTTATAGTGACGCTATCTTGTACGAGTTGGAAAGGTACATCCTTCCCTGGCGTTCTGTCAAAATTTTATGACTAATGGACAATTAGAAGCAGAGTTATTGCTTTAGAAGGGATTGAACTTCGGAAAGAAGAATATTAAGTTTTGTTTTAAACTTGGAAATACTTTTACTAAGATACAAAAGACAGCGTCAATAGCAATAGAGAATTTTGGAAAAGTTTCGTTTACTTTGTGTTCTATATTACGAAATCCGGCTTCCTAAGGCCTCATCTTAAACTACTAGAAGAGTTTCGAAATTTGATAGAATTGTTTCAAAACATATTGAACTAAGTAGTAGGACAAATATTTAATAAGCAAATGTATCTAATAAGAACCTAAATTTTAATGGTTGGTTTGTATGGGTGGTACCTCCCATAGTTGGCCGATTTGACTGATTCCAACAAATATACAGCCCCTATATCAGAAACGTATAGTGTCTAAATTTCAGTTTGATAGGACAAAAAACAAAAAAAGTTTTTCTAATAAGAACCAAAATTTTAATGGGGGTTTGTATGGTAGTAGCTACTAGTCCGATCATAATGAAACTTCGACACTATAAGTTTCTAACCCATTTCCGCCAAACAATCAAATTTCAAAATCATGGAGTTACTGGATAGTATAGCTCTCATACAAACCAAAATGTTTCTTTTTTTAAGGACCCCTTTAAGTTTTTGAAAATATTTTAGTTTTAGTATTTGTTGCTGTTGCCCGATTAGAACTACACATTCTGTGAAAACTCATAACTCAACACTCTCTAGCTATTACGATTCATGAGATATGACCCGAGGACAGACGGACAAAGAAGTCTCTGGGTCCGGAACCCTAAAAATTGTGTTTTCTGTATTAAAAAGTTCATTATCATCTTGTGATGAATACAGATTCTGTCTTATTTTTTAATGAAGTGGCACAAGTTTTGATTCTACATGGCATGTCATTAATTAAGTAATTAAATAAAACCTGATTAAGTTTTATGTTTCAACAAATTTCAATTGATGCAATTAGTATCATGTTAATTTTTATGCATTTTTTGATTCACTTGTATTTCTTCATTTGTGTTGTATGTCCTCATTCATATATATGTCTTTTCAATTTTAATTATCATTAATTGAGGCTATTGTTTCAAACAACAACAGAAATTCTACGAATCGCAAAATAAATTTTTATTTATTTATTTATTTATATAATGCTAACCTAAAGTTAAAACTAGAAGTTAACAGAAAATTAGCCATGGCTGCCAGGGCCTTCAGCTAATAAAGATATATATGGAAATAACAATGATGATAATAATAATAATAGTGACTAAATAAGTGCTTAAGTTTCAGTTTAAAGTTTACTGTACAGATTTGCTTTTTTAAAGAAGTTAAGAATAAGATTAATGTTAGAGGACGGATCGGAAATGATTGAGATGGGGTCTATATTAGCGAATGTGGATGATCTGAGGGGGTGCAATGAGGGGCAGGATGTGATAATGTGATGAATGTTATTAGGAGCGTTATTACATAAGGGACAGATGTTATTTAGGTTTTTATCGATGAGGTGCATGTTTGTTAGGTTTGTGTGACCAAGTCGGATTCTAGTAAACTTTATTTGATCAAGTCTAGATAAAAGTTTAAAAGTTGGGGAATTATAAAGTGTGGTGGAAGTGGTATTTGGAGAGTGTATTAGCTTATACCAGCTGGAGGTGTGTTGTAGCATGGCGATGTGTTCAAGATTTATATGTTTTTGGAGAGAATTAACAATGTCGCTTATGTTGTAGTTGGGTGTGTATATAAGTGGTAACTTAGTAGCGAGCTTTGCTGTTAAATCTGCCTTTTCATTGTCTATGATGTTGGTGTGGCTGGGAACCCAGATGAGTTTTATTTTGGGGAATTTTGTATTAAGTAGGGATCTTATTGTTGATTGTTATTTGAGTCAAATTAATAAGCAGAAAAAGTTTAATTACAACTCAGAAAAGTATTCATGTACTCGGATGGCATATGAGTATGAGTATGTATGTATGTGTACATATATATACTCTTTATTGTGAACATATTATATTATACTGTAAGGTATATTTTGACAGTATTTGACTGCCAATGTAGTCCTTAGCCCTTTAGTTTTTGAGGTATCTAGTTAAAATTACACTAAGCGTAGGATCAATATTGTTAATATCCACCCTCCAAATTTAAATGGACCATTATATAAAATAAACTGACATAGAAACTTTGATCAAAGATGTGTTCTTGAACTTATCTCTTGAATATCTTTTATCTTCAAATAAATCAAAATCAATAAAAAGTTCAATGTTTCTTGCTCTCAGCTATCACCAATTTAAATTATTTTCAACACAGTAAATCCCCTTGGTGTCTGGCTTACGGCAATCCCCAGTTCGAGTTTTGCACTTTCATAACAAAGCGAGATTTATCGAAAATTTTAATTAAATAAATTATTTGTTCTGAGAATATCAACTGATGTTTATTTTGTACAATGAGATATTAAAGTGATTAATATTGAATAATTAAATATGTGAAAGTATTAAATTATTTATTTACTTGAAGATGACGCACGATTCATTTGAGCCACGAAGGCAATATTGATTTTATTTGTTATTCCCCCATTTTCGAGAACAAACAAAACAAATTCATTGATTGTGCGTAAATGCTTCATTAATTTATTTCAATGTCAAACTCAATGTAGATAGAGATATAGAACCGCCCCAGCACCACATAAACATAACACCAATCACTTGAAATGATAATGTATTTTATAAAATAATCTATCGATTGGTGATTGTATGAATAAATATAGAAAATAAAAAACATTCTGGGAAGATCCCATCTTAACCCTTACACTTAGTAAAAGTTAAAATCAAAATTAATAAATTAGTGTGTAGTAGTGGGATTTAGTGTGACCCCAAACCACTTACCCTTCCCTAAAGAAGGCGTCACGCTTGATGATAAACTGCTTTGGAACACTCGCCTACAATCTATTATTAACAAAGCTAGAACCAGCAACAGGGTAAGAACTGGGGTTTGAATCCAAAGATGTCATTATGACTGTACATAACCATCACTAGACCAATTATGTCGTATGCAACCAACTAGTGCTTAAAATTAGGGCAGGTGTTTACGGTGAAAATCCTAATGTTGCATTATGAGTCAAAAGAAGTCCGTGTTCCAGGCAGAGAGATCCATTCTATAGAATTATACCTGAGGGAAAAATTAGGATGTACAATTTTCAAAAAGGCTGCACTACAACCCTTAATACTTTCAAGTTCAACTCGAAATTGGTTTGGGAGTGCCTCATGCTGCTCAACAGACTGGAATCAAATAATTTTGTAAACCTAAACTGGGTACCTGGACATAGTGGGTTTCTTGGACATAGTGGGTTTCTTGGGAATGAAAAGGCAGATGCACTTGCCAAAAAAGGATATGCAAACGTCCTCATTAGACCAAGCGAGCTGCCTTGGAGTTCTACCATATCCAGCTTTTGGTTATACATGGAGTTTAGTAGCTAAAATCTTAATGCATAACAGATCTCACAAGAGAATACAGAGGAGATAGCGGATCACTTGCTATGCATCTGTGAGGGCCAGACTTCGCTATTTGAGTGGCCAGTACTTGAAACTTACTGAAAGTGCAGACTTGCCTTTAAAGAAAATTCTGGAACTCTTGATGAATACCAGGATCTTGGATCCAACCAAATATCAAAATTATTTTGTGGATCCTTTGGAATGATACCGTGAACCCGTGAAGGACTCACAGTTTAAAAACTACTTCAAAAACGCATTCTCATTCACCACTTATTTATAAAGAAAGAATTTTGTTTTGTATTTTGTAAATTAGTACTTTAAATCATTCGAGTAAATATGTTTAGAGCACTTGCTATCATTTGAACTCATAACACTTTTCCCATTATAGAAACTAATTCATTTACAATACAAAAAACAACGCAATATAATTTCCAAACACGCATGAATCATGATGATATCCATAAAATTGCATTAACATTTTGTTTCTATTTGCATCATTTTAATTTCTTTATTGCAACGTTTCCTTTTTGTATCTGTTGGTGTCAAATAATGAAATGGATGTGATTATAAATTTAGCACATTGATATCCATGTTCCGGTGGTGTAGGGTCTTTCCCACTCACCACTCACCACTAACACAAACTTAAATTGATTGATGATGGTGGCGTTTTCCATTAGTGTACACATAATGTGTTATTCCTTATAAGTAAATATGTACACTCAGTTGCACTTAAGAGAAAATACTTATAACGTTCAAAGACCCCACATAGCAAAAAGTCAACGTTTTAAAGTGACGTCATACCAAAGAATATAAGTATATAACATTTTCTTCATAATTAATATATGCCACAATATTTTCTTCTTTGTTTTCAGATTAATGAAATATTCTCTTATAAATTTTCAGCAAAATTTTATTCCATCATTCATATCCAATGGATGTATAGTCTGTCAGTCAGTCAGTCAGTCATTCAAGTATTCTGCATTTTAACTTGAAATTGTACAAAAAATAAATAATATTAAATAATAGAAATCAAATAAAAATTTTTGCATACAAATATATTTCTCTTTCTTCTCTGCTTCTCTCTGACATATGTTTCTCTTTTTTCTTTCTTTCATTTCATTACAGACAATGAATAAGGAAAAAGTTTCAAAAACACAAAATGCAAATAAAGCAAAAAACAAAGAGCATAAATTAAATGGAGCCACAAAAGAAACTAATGATAAAACAGGTCAGTACAATATTAACAAAAACAACAACAACAACAACAGCAGCAGCAGCAGCAACAAAGGTGATAAACAAAACCCATAAATGTATACTAAACAGTACAGATCACTACCATACAATACAATACAATACAGATAAGAGGAAACCTCCCGATTTTATATTCAATTCAATTGAAATGAAATCAAATTCAATGGTTTCTTCTGGCCTATTTTACAGTTTGATTGCGAAATCCATATAAATATCTACATACATATCACACGATTGTTCAAATCAGTAGACAAAGTTAAAAAAAAAACCACCAATCAACTAAGGATTTTGAATAAATATCTATATATTATGCATCAGTTTAATTTTCATTCTCTAAGTCACCTCAAAAGAAATTCCACTTTGTATTTACAATACATAATTGTACTTTTGGATTTCTAAATCCGAAGAAATTATTAAGATGGCAGGAATCTATTTTTCTGATCTCTTTGTACAAATAATACCTATAGGATGCTTACATCCGAAATACTTCATTGGAAGATGCCTTATGCCCTGAACTCTTTGGATAAATTGGATTTATGGTAAACAATTAAGGTCTTTGAGTAAAAGTCTTAATATGTAGATTACTAATTCGATAATCTCTGATTCGTAAATCCAATATTCTATATGGAAGGGTTACTTTCATAGCGTTGGCTATTCTGTAATCCGAATTAATTGTAATTAACTACATGATTTACTTATGATTTGAATAGCATTTAAAGTTTCACCGGAAGTATAACGACAAAATGTTTTATAAAAAGGTAAGGCATTGAAATTATTCGCATTAAAGGATGCATTTGTATTCCTCAAAAAATCAAGTGAAAACTATCTTATATACAATAAATTGCATCTGTGAGGATGATATGCTATTGCCCTTTGGTTAGGTTATCTGATCGCTCCTGCTACAAAAGCAAAGAGCACATTTAGGCCAGTTGAGGTGCATTGTGATACCAGAAGAAAGAATAAAAAGTCCTTCCGTATAAAACTACTTTGTGCTTTTAATAACATAAAGAAAGGAGATATTGCCGCTTGCAGGTAACTGCCTAAGTAATTTTGCCTGCGCATGGCTAAACCAGGACAGTGACACAGAAAATGTTCGATCGTATCTTCTTCCTCTTCTTCATCCCGGCAACTTTTGCAGAAATCGTTCGAAATGATTTCAAGCTACCTATAAGGCAATAACATGTTATAATAGCTATAACATCCCTCATAGGGTTTCTATCCAAAGGAAGCGGTGTTCTGGTTCTCCGAGAGTCAAACTTTAGCCAAAGCCTACTGCAGGTGCTTTCTAATAATGCATTTCCGAGCTTCTTCGTTGAGCATAATCCTGCAAGTATTCACCAATTTAGAGGTAGCAGAAAACACTTTTATAGATGTTTGAGTATCACTAAAAATATACACGGTGGTAGTAGGATCTGGGTTGGCTTGTAGCCATAATGCCACTTCCTTGATTGCGAATACTTCAGCTTGGAAAAGACTACAATAGCTGAGAAGGCGTAAGGAGAGCTTGACATTTAAATCATTAGAGAAAATACCGCCTCCCACTTTGCCGTCTACTTTCGATCCATCCGTGAAGAAATAAGTTGAACTATGAACCAATAATGAATTATTCTATCTATTCTTCCCTGAAGGAATGCAGAAAGAGAAGCAATTTCCAAAGAATGGTTTGGAAACTATTTAGTCTAAATTAATAAACCTGGAATTATTGTCAATTGAATTGACAGATAAGACTTTGGCATGATCATAATAGGAAGAAGTCCAAGAGCCTATTGCCCTGAGCCGAATGGGGCCTGCAATCATATGATCGAACTATCGATTTGATTTGAGCAAGATTAAAATTGTCTGTTTAATTCTGTTATTAATCTCAGACCAAAAGTCATTTAGATCATAAGACTTATCTTTTTCAGTCTCTATCAATGATATCCGCGATTTTTTCAGCGAGTTGCATCCTTATTTTATTTTATTTTTCATTTTTGAAAGGTAAATATATATTTATTATTATTTTTTTTTAGAAATCGATTTTTGATTCCCCGACACATTGCCACAGTCATGACCTGACAATCACAACCTTTACTCTTCTTTTTGTTTTTATTAAGCAATGTCGTATTCAGTTTAACAACTTTAAATACTTTAATAAAATTCTTCCCCCTTTTGAAGAAGGACATAGCTTGCCGGGTCAGCTAGTACTAAGATAAAAAAAAAAAACTTATCCCCTGATCTCTTTTTTACAAAAAAATTCAGTATGTACTTATAACTGACCTACAACAATCAAGGGAAAACCTATTCATTCATGATTCAGTGTAATTTGATTGATCGATTCCAAAAACTCGTACACTCCATTATAATTCTACGATTAAGTTTGACAAATAACCAAATCGAAATCATTCGCCATCCATCCATCATCAATTACATAAATTCATAATAGCGAAAAGAAATCAATCTATAAAACCACACTATCGTCAATATATATAGTCAACTATTATTTGTTCCTTTAGCAGAAAAAAAAACAATCCAAGGTTGGTCTTATCTAATAATACATAATTCAATTTATCTTTTTCTCTGATTTTTTTTTTTTTTTTATGTATTTTTATTTCTCATTTTATTGATATTTATAACTATTGTACTATTGTATTTTAATATTAATGAAACTTGGTTAAATGATATAGTAAATTTCGATTTATCTTTAAATAGTTTTTATTTATCAATGTGATATTGTCTCAAAACTGTTAGTCTCAGTCAGTTAGTTACACATATATCATATTTTCCTTTCAGTTAGTTATTTTCTTAAATGGTCTTGTTTCTAGACAATAGTTTGCCGCATTAGTACAGTTTTTTTTTGAATAGGTTGTTGCTTCATTATAAGTACTAATGTATTAGTGATAAAGGGGCTTTGATATTCATAATCAAATTTGGTTAGAACATTTTCAAATTTACTGATAAGATTTGTTTAAGATTAATTGGCTATCGGTATTATATAATATTCTTGGTATTCAAAAGATTTGCAAAGAGAATTTTTTTTTTTCATGTGAATTTCTTTATTATTTGTTTTTTTTTTTTTTGCTTTCAGTAAATTTGTTTATCATTCTCTCTCTCCTCTTTAAGTGATTTTTTGATTAATATTATGTCGATTAACTCGTGTGACAAAATAATCAAAATATTTTATTTGGTTTCCACGAAGCATATATACCTTTTACTAGTCTGTATATATAGAATCTAGATAAAAAAAAGTTTATTGAGCATTTTTAAGAAATATTCACCCAATACTGTCTGTGTTCCTGTCTGCTAATCAAGAAATGCTCAAACGTCTAACTCGATTCTCTATCATATACCATAAGACATTTGATTAGTGGAATTTTTTTTTTTTTTTTGATATGTTGTGTTATTGGAATAAACACTCTAACTAAACCATTTACAATTGAAGTCATTCAAAACTTAGATTACAAAAGTACAGTACCCCAACCTGGGTTAGTTTTGTTTTATGGTATATGGTATAAGGAATAGATCTTCCAAAAATATGGAAACTCTGTTTAAAACATGTCGTCATCGTACAGCAATAATAAGTGTATCTGAACACAAATTTCAGCTTGTTAGTTCAAAAACTATGATACTAGGCTGCGTATGTAAAATCAGATAGATGAATGTCATTATTAGTTTCCCAAATCAATCATCTTGACAAAGTTATAACACCTGGACACTCTTATTATGTGTAAAAGGTATAAAAACAAAAATTGCGTATTGAGTCTAAATGGGTCTTAAATGATCTTAAATGTACTTTTTTTTTATTTAAAAATTATTATACAATATTATTATTATTATAAATATCTAGCGATTAATAAACCCTTTTTGTTTTTGTTTTTGTTTTTCTCTGATTCTTTTTAGCTAGTTTATTAAATAAAAAAAATGACAACAACGACTATGATTTGGTACCGCCGGATGGAGGATGGGGATGGCTGGTGTTATTTGGATCCATGATGGTTAATATTCTCATACCCGGAACGATAAAAAGTTTTGGTGTTCTATTCGTTGAATTTTTGGAAGCATTTGAAGCATCCAAGACAAAAGCAGCATGGATTCCTGCACTTTGCTACTTCCTATATAGTTCATTGGGTATGTTGTGTATGCCATAGATAATAGAATTTTCTTTATTATGTACTAATAATATTATTGTGTTATAATACAGGACCTGTTTCAAGCATTCTATCGGTCAAATATTCATATCGAACTGTCACGATATTGGGTGGTGCATCCGCTTCAATTGGTATGATAATTTCATATTGGGCATCATCATTAACATATCTGTACATAAGGTAAGTATCCTAGTGATATAAATTTTCAAAAAAAAAAAAAAAAAAAAATCATGACTTAATGTTTGATGTTTGTCTTTCAGTTATGGTGTACTCGTTGGTATTGGCGCAGGTCTGTCGTTTCCACCGACCGTGTATATAGTAACATCATATTTTGTTAAATTACGCGGTCTGGCCAATGGTCTCTGTATATCGGGCAGTGCCTTGGGCTCCATTATACTGCCGCCAGTGCTGCGTTGGCTACTCGAAGAATATGGCTACCGTGGAGCTGTGCTCATTATGGGAGGCATTACGCTGAACGTTTTTGTGGCAGCCATATTCTATGATCCTGTCGAACAGCATATGGTGCGTGTGCCTCGTGCACGAAAGGCGCTCGAGGATATACCCGAAGAGGAGGACATTGGCATTGTGATGAAATTTGAAAATGTTGATGAAACTACTGGAAATGATGTCGGAAGCACGAATCGAGTGAATGAGAAACAACTATTGCCATCATATCAGTCGCCACGAGATGGTGTGTCACCGGAACTTGCAGATTATTTGGACTCGGATGACAAGCAACAGTTTGTGCGCAGCGCTTCGGCTGCTGTTGTCCAAACATATGGCAAACAACATGATGATTTCCATCCACATGCGCGCACTCGTAAAATAAGCACACCAGTGCGATTACCGCAAAGAAATCAGACTTTTACACCCGGCCAACTAAACTCACAATCCTCGCTGTATGCTGTGCCTGAAGGTGGTCGTTCTAGCAATAAACTGATGCTTCGGAATAGCTCACGCAATCGCCTACCTCGTCAGTCACCTTCGACCAGCAGCTTTCAGTATATGAGTACACCATTTCACGGCAGTACTCTTTCCTTTCAACCCAAGGAGTTCTCTTCACATCTATCGTTACGCTCAGCTGGCATTGGAGCACCTACAACAGTTAGCGTTGAAGGCACTGCAAAAGATGTTGCGTCAAGTGGCGCAGCTGGGGAAAAAGCTGCATCGAAAGCCGAGACAAGTGAACGCTCAAAGTTCTTTGATTTGAGTTTACTTAGGGATCCAATGTACTTAGTTATCTTGATTTCCAACTCAACTAATGCCATTAGCTACACAAATTTCATCATATTGTTGCCTTCATTCGGCATGGCGCTTGGCTTCGACAAATCCATGTCAGCTTACTTGCTCTCAACTGTGTCGGCAACGGATCTTATTGGACGTATTGGTGGTTCAGCACTCTCCGACATGGGTTTCATACCAAAAACTTGGTATTTTGTTGGAGGTTTGGCGTTATCTGGTGTCTCACTAGCAGTTCTACCACTTGCATACACCTACGGTGCCGTCAGTTTTTGGTGTGCGGTCTTTGGTCTTGCCTCTGGTACTTATGTTGGTGTCACAGCTGTCATTATGGCTGATATGCTGGGCACAGAACGCTTGACATCATCATATGGCATAAGTCTCTTTGTTAATGGTATTCTTCAACTTGTTGGACCACCATTATGCAATTATTGGACTGAAGCAGTCAACGATTACAATCCACTCTTCCATACGCTTGGTATAACGTTGTTAGCTGGCGCAAGTCTTTGGATTTGTATGCCTTTTATACAAAGACGTAAAGCCAAAGAAGAAGCTGCTGCGAATATTGATGATGAGGAAGCAGTGGATGCTTATTAAACTTACATATGTATGTACATTTTGATACCATTGTCCTATAAGTGTTGTGTAAACAACGGGCAAAAGAAGAAAACACGGACGAATAGATTAGATCAGATAGGTAGACGACAACTAAGAGAATAAATCACAGCAGGCATACATATGTATGTATGGACGACAAAGAAGCGAACAGACGACAAACAAATGAACAACGACTGGACTTAAAAATGAAACTTAAGCGTACAAAGCGCGCAAAGATAATGAAGCGTTCAATTCTTTTTAAATGTAACTTACATATTTATAGAATGTACTCGTAATGTAATGTATATTGATCCTATGATCGGTTATTCGATCAATCATGAAATATGTATGTATTTTTGTATAGATGAATCAAATCAAATGTTATTTTGTTTCTTCCAACACCTTTTATACACATAAATAATTAATTAATTTATTAGTTAAGAATCTAATAACATAATAATTATTGTAATACCTACTACTATTGCCTAATACTTAAACACATACAAAGTTATTAATTTAAGTTCAAATAGTGAATAAAAAATATTTTTTGTATAAATATTCAACTGTAACGAAGAAGATAATGTAATCATTTCAAAAACACATTCGCCAAAAAAAAAACCATTTTCTCGTTCGTTTTATTTAAGCAATTTCCTTGTTATTGGAAAAACTAATTTTGTGTTTCAAAATTGAGTTAATCATAATAGAGTAGAGCTTTTCCTTCACTTTAAACGCTCTACATTTTTGCATTCATCATACTGCATAAAACTATGCGTAATATTGGTGGCTATGATTAAAGATGGTTTCATATCATAAATAACCAGACTAATCCAAGTATTGATTTAAAAATCTTTTCGAGCTTTATTAAACATGACATATCAAAAATATTTAGTACGCATTTGTAAAAATATACAATAATATAATTTGCTTGTATCGATTAAATTATTTGTTTACATATTGAAAAATGTTCACTTTAAAGATGATTTATCTTTTGCCTTTAAGAATCCCTTGCTTCGAAAGTATCGTACAATAAATGGTGCAGAGCCAAGCGTTATGCTTATTCTAACTGGTGCAAAAACTTTATGCACTGCATATGCAACAACAAATGTACTACCGGACGCGACAGTATCAGCCATCGTTAACTTCGATATACCAAGGAATTCCATTACGGACGACACATTTACTCCACTAAAATGCAATAAAATACACTTATTAGTAAGAGAATTGATAAGTATCTTACAAGTAGAAGAATCTCATTAGTAGTGGTAGGTGCAGAACATGCAGATACGAAGAAAAGGTGCATTGAAGGTTGTTATTTCTTATGCAGTAGTGTACTCACCTTGAAATTATCAGATAGAAACCGCCTAAAGAAATTAAAGAGATCGCTACATGAAACAAAACGATAGTTGTGCCATAGTGTTTAAAAGCCAACTTCAATTGTTCCTTTTTGCTAAGAGTTTTCGTATCAGGAGTGGCAGGATCATTAGCAGCAGCGTCAGGAGTCTGCGATGTTTCTGTGGCAGTGGGCGTGGCTGTTGATGGTGGCTTTGGCTGAGTACTGTAGGTGCGCTTGATTAAGTAAGTATTGCCTATTGATTGCGTAAAATTTATATGTGATGATGCCAAAACATTTGCGAGCAATTTTTTATACAAACAAGTATGACGTATGTTAGTAAGCATGCAAATAAATAATAAGAAAGTAAATTACAATTAGTCAATATAAAAAAAGTGTCTTACCTTTGTTTGAAAGGGTGGCATTTTGATCATAAGCCGCCCAATCGGCACGTAAAGCATCGCGTAGAACTCGATAATGCGAGCTTTGCAAGTTCTGCGACATAAACTTGTATTCCTGTGACCATTGCCCACCGGGCATATTCAAATGGGAGAATTTATGCATGCCGGCAAAAGGTTGTGGTACATTGCTTTGCATAACCGAGTTAAGGCTAACTGCTCCGAAACAATCATAAGACTGAACATGAGGATCTTGTGCTCCATAGCCACTGGTGTTGTTATTCAGTGCTGTTAAAGTGTTGTCGGCTGTAATGTCAATGGTCGAAATGGGTGCCTGTGAAGTCATCACCATATCGGATATATCACGCGAACGCTGGGGTGAAAAGCGTGTCGTCTCAGCTGCATCAACATTGTTGGGTATTGGTAATATTGGTTCTGTAGCAACATTGTTTTGCCGGGCGCCACTCGTATAAATATGGCACACTGCCAATGGTGCGTTATCTGAAGCAAAATGAATGGAATATATTAATTATATATTATAAACATTATTTTTAAGATCACATACACATGTACTAAAAGTACAAATTCCAATACGTACAAATGAACTTTTGTTTAATTTCATACTCGATAAAATAAATGCGTAATAAAGCGGCAACAAGTAGAAAATCAAATTGAATTAAGCTACTATGTAGGTACATTTACTAAAGCTCATTTAGTAAATTGACCGAACAATGGAGAACATAATAGACCGGCAGGCAAGCCTAAATTGGTTTGCTCTCGATGTGACCTTTACGCCAAAAGGAGCATCGCCAAGTACTTAAGTATATATAAGTACATAAGTATGTAAGTATACGTATTTACTTGGTGCAATTATTTCACAATTGTAAGCATTATTGCTATTTTTTCTTAAACATCTATACAATTAATATGTATATAGTATATACGAGTCGACAATCTCATCACTCATTCAGTATTATGTTTAATATATATGAAAATTAAGAATAGATAATATACATTTACCTGCATGCTTCAACAGACCATTGATATAGATATTTTTGTTAGCTAAACGATTAGCTGCAATGAAAATTTTGCTTGAACTTCTCAACATTTTAATGTCAAAAAAACTACAATTCAATCTGCCTTTAAAAAAAACACTTGAAGTACAAACGATAAACGAACAAGGCAATTGAAGGAAAAACAAAAACAGAATAATCAGCTGTTTTTGAGATAGCAAGAAAGAAAATCGATAACTCAAGTGTTGGTCACATTTATCGTTGTCATATTTGTGTATTGCATCGTTATCGGGCTGAGGCCAGCAGAGCTACAATAAAAGTGAAACCAATTGTTTTTGCGAAAAAATTCAATGTAATTTCAGATATTTGATAAAATTTACGTTTAAGTAATAAATTAAGCAGAATATTTTTGAAGTGAAGTGTTTCTAAAACGGAGAACATTTACACACGCGCGATATCTTTTAACGAAATACGTAAATATTTAGTGAGTTTTTGGTTTTGTTGGTGTTTTGTTAGATCGCAGGGAGAAAAGTGTGAGACGGCGGTGTTGTTGTTGTGGTCAAGATGTGAATTAGTGGCTGCTGTTGCTGCTGATGTTTTTTTTTTTTTTTGTGTGGAGTTAACTTGTGATGTTCAAAAAACTAAATTTAGCAAGAAAAAGGAATTTTAATAAACGATACGTGATTTACAAAGAAATTGGCAAAGAGACAGCAGCTTGTCTTGCTTTTCGTGGTGTTTTGTTGGAAAAGCAAGTCGAGCAAAAAGCTGTAGTAAGAGTACAAACAAAAGCAAAGCGACTCTAACTTAGCGACATCCGAGATACGGGACGTACGTGCATTGGAGCAAAGATGTCCACGCACAAAAGCATCATCGAAATTGGTATAGAAGGTTGTGGCAGTGGTGGTGGTGATTCCCGCACTGGCACTATGACACACCTAATGGAGGATCATCACCACCATCATAATAACAGCACAATGGATAGCACTGTTCTAAGAGCGGGCGCAGGAACAGGTGCTGGAAGCGTTGGTGTACTTGCGGGCGGTGCTGAACGCCTACGCAGGCAGAGCAGTCGTTTGCAAACATCGCGTTTTGCATGTCTGCGTTGTTGTGGTAATTTCATAACATATATGTTACGACTACGCAGTACGCCCGAAGAACTTGAACAACGCTACAAGTCCAAAGAGATTGATAAGTTTCTGGAAAAGGAGAAGCATATGTTCCGACGCCAGGTATGTGTGTGTATTCAAATCTAACTATATAGTATGCTCATTGTTATCGGATATAGTACATATATATGTACCATACATCCACACATATGCTTATGTGAGTGAGTTTGTGTGATTAATTAAAAAATTAGCATTAATTTTCGTTATGACCAACGTGCCACATCCGGTTGATACTGCTGCTAATGCTGTTGTTGTTGTTGTTTTTGTTGCCCGCATAAGATTCCGCACCCTAAGCGCTTACACATTCCACTTCATGATGATCTCTTTCTCTTCAAGTATCTCTCGCGCATTCATTCATTGACTCCGCATTACAGTGCCGAATTTTCACTTTCGGCTGCATTTAGTTTATTTATTGTTGATGTTTTTATTGTTGCATCATTTATTTCGACTTATTCACTCGTCGTCAATGAACAACAAGGCAAACAAAAACGTTAAGGCAACGTATGTATGTAAAGTGTGTGCAAGTCTTTTGTGCCTTAATCATGTTTTAAAGATTATTTTGACTCATTTCATTATTTTGAATTTTTTCCAATTTTTATCGGTCAAGGTTTGTTTTTGCAAAATAATTTCATTTAGAAAAGTAGAATAGAAGAGGTGCAATTTATCTCTGTACGAATAGATCCTTAACAAATTGTTTTATATATTATTTATATATTGGGTGTATGCATATGATTCCGCCCTTTCCGATAGTTTCGCTAGTATCGCCGCTTACACTTGCACACTAAAATACTAATACTTGCATTCGATAGTGCCTTCTATCAGCTGTTAAACACAGTGTATAACAGCTGATAGAAGCATAAACAACAAATATTTCTAATTCATTGAAAATGTCGAGTTTTATCCCAAGTAAACATCATTTGCGGGAGGTTTTATTGCACTATTTTGTTGCAAAGAAAAGTGCAGCGGAAACTTATCGTTTGCTTGCTGATGTTTACGGTGAGAGCATGCTCCATCGAATACAACTTGCAAAGAATGGTTTCGACGATTTAAAAATGATGATTTTGACATTGAGGACAGAGAACATGGAAAACCACCCAAAAAATTTGAAGATGCTGAATTGGAGGCATTGCTGGACCAAGACCCGTGCCAAACGCAAGAAGAGCTCGCCGAAACGTTAGACGTTGACCAAGCAACCATTTCCAGACGTCTCAAAGCGATGGGAATGATCCAAAAGCAAGGTAATTGGGTGTCATACGAGTTGAAGCCGAGAGACGTCGAACGCCGATTTTTCACGTGCGAATTGCTGCTTGAACGACTTGGCCGGAAGGGTTTTTTGCATCGTATTGTGACTGGCGACGAAAAGTGGATCCATTACGATAACCCAAAGCGTAAAAAAACATATGTCAAGCCCGGCCAACCGGCGCCATCGACGTCCAAGCCGAATATTCATGGTTCGAAGCTCATGCTCTGTATTTGGTGGGATCAGAAGGGTGTGGTGTACTATGAGCTGCTCCAACCCAACGAAACCATCTCTGGGGAAGTCTACCGACGTCAATTGATGCGTTTGAGCCGAGCATTGCTTGAAAAACGGTCGGAAACGGTCGAAAGACACGACAAGGTTATTTTGCAGCATGACAACGCTCGGCCGCATGTTGCACAGGTCGTCAAAACATACCTTGGAACGCTCAACTGGGAAGTGCTACCCCACCCGCCGTACAGCCCAGACATTGCTCCTTCGGATTACCACTTGTTCCGGGAGATGCAGCGTAAGCTGGCTGGACACCGCTTCTCTTCATATGAAGAGACCAAAAAATGGATCGATTCATTCATAGCCGCCCAGAAGCCGGAATTTTGGAGAAACGGAATCCGTAAATTGCCTGAAAGATGGGCAAAGGTTGTAGCTGCAGATGGGGCATACTTTGAATAAATAAATTTTCCTTTTTCTAAACAAGCAAATTTGTTTTGTTTTCACAAAAAAAGGCCGAATCATATGCATACACCCAATAATAGTATATTTTTTTTTAAATTCTTAGGTGAAACTATTACTTTTAGGCGCTGGTGAGTCAGGCAAGTCAACATTTTTAAAACAGATGCGCATCATACATGGCGTCGAGTTTGGAACAGAACTCATTCGAGAATACCAACATGTGATATACCAAAATGTTATACGAGGTAAGTTAGTCACTAATAAATAATATACTACATATATTCATATAATATAATCGTAGGAATGCAAGTGCTTATTGATGCTAGAGAAAAACTGGATATACCCTGGGGCAGTGATGGCCGTGAGAAAGATGCAAACGATGCCAAATTAATAGAATGCAATTCAATAGAGGCCTCTAATTTTAACGAATATGCAGCACTTATACGACGACTGTGGCAGGATCGTGGCATAAGGCGAGCATATGAAAGACGTCGAGAATTTCAGATAGTAAGATTTAGCATTAAACCAAACCAACTAATGTTAAACTTTCTATTAATTTTACTGTGTTGTAGAGCGATTCTGTTAGTTATTTCCTAGATGAAATTGAACGCTTATCCAAACCTGATTATTTACCTACACACAAAGATATACTGCACTGTCGAAAGGCAACCAAAGGTGTTTATGAATTTTGTGTAAGAATACAGGTGAGTTTTCTCTAAAAAATTCATTTAACATATTTTCAATTTAATTAATTTATTTATCCTTACGTTTATATGAAGAACATTCCATTTGTATTTGTTGATGTTGGTGGGCAACGAACACAACGTCAAAAATGGACAAAATGCTTTGATTCATCAGTAACATCGATTATATTCTTGGTATCAAGTTCAGAGTTTGATCAAGTGCTTGCAGAAGACAGGTAAAATAAATCGAATCAACTCTTTGTATTCATTATTTTCATTAATATATATATGTTTGTATAACAGAAAGACCAATCGTCTGGAGGAATCCAAGAATATTTTCGATACAATTGTTAATAATAATACATTTAAAGGCATTTCGATTATATTATTTTTAAACAAAACTGATTTACTTGATCAAAAAGTACGAAATCCAGAGACTGATATACGCTGGTTCTACCCACAATTCAATGGTAATCCACATTCATTGCTTGACGTGCAAAATTTTATACTCCAAATGTTTATGAGTGTTCGCCGGAGTACACAAAGTCGAATATATCATCACTTTACCACTGCCATAGATACGCGCAACATAAATGTTGTATTCAATTCTGTAAAAGACACAATATTACAAAGGAATTTGAATGCACTAATGCTGCAGTGACAACAACGATGCGATGATGCATGCAATTCGGGAGGACTATAAAATCTTAATAATGCCATATCTCTATACAGACATACATAGGTGTGTGTATCAGAGTCACTCCCACATTAATCAACGCGCTCATTGTTAGCTTACAGACAGCACACTCACGCTCACCGATATAAAGATTATAGTACTTGAATCCGTACCATAAGCGCAGTTCTTAAAAGCATTATACCTTTGTAAAATTATGTACTCAAGTGCCAGCTGTTTGTTGTATTGCATCTACATACATGCATACATACATAATTGGACTGTAGCTTTTTTTATATAGTTTTATACATATAATATTTACATTTATGTGGTATACAAAAAAAGAAAACCTTCTTTGTACATAAGAAAGCTATACAAAAGAATTGTTATTAACTTTTTAAAGAATGTATTTAATTTAATAATAATTATAATGATGCTAAAGCTAATAATATAACAACGTTTACTCTATAAGAAAACAATGTATTTTTTATAAATGTATATACAATCTATATATTATAGAAACGAACCAACCGAACCCATGATATGTAATACATATTATGTTATGTAAACTTGCGTACACTTAATATTGTGCACTGTTTGCCTTTTTTCAGCATTTAATCAAATGAACTTTATCTCTAAATACTAACAAATCTATATTTATATATACAATATTTATGTATGGTGTATGTATGTATATATTGTATTTCACAATTTCCTATCAAAATCTTGCGAAAGTATTTAATGAAAAGTATTTTTATCTACATATGTACATAACTTTAATAAGAAAAATGTTCAGAATTCGTTTATGAAATTATCCACATTAATGGTTTTGTAGCTTATCAGCACTTTGCTGGTAAATTATGTTGACAAAATCTTGTTGAATCAGTTTGCCTCAGTTAAAAAGAACCCATTTTAATAATGAAGTTCTTATATATTGTTTTGCAATCATTGAGAACATTAGAAATTCATCACCCTCATCACCCATCACTTTTTATGGTTTCTAAATAATTGAATTTTCTATAAAAACATTATTATTTATTTATTTATTTATTGTTAATTTAAAATTAAAATTACAAGCTAACATTGATATTGGGTCACTAGCTTCAGTGGCTATTAAAAACCATATATTCTGATTCTTTATTGATGAAACACTTAATAATTTATATTGGATCTACTATTTGCCACATATGGTAATAATGAAGTCAATGCATTTTATGATGGAAGAACAAATATGTAATTCTAAAATCGTGACAATATACTGAAGTCGACTGATCTAACCAACTGTTGATTGATTGACAAATCGAAAACAAATTTTGTGACTTTTGTTTAATATTTCGGAATATACTATTTCTCACTGAATATGCAAAATATGTACATACTAAACACTATATTATACTTATACTTATCAATAAAATTAAAAGAAAAAAAATCATATTCCTTGTTTGCTTTGTTCTTCATACAATTGTTTTTATTATGGTATTTTAATAATACAAAATTATTTATAGAATAAAACAACAAAAAATAATTTACTTAAGTTTTATTAAGTATTTGTCTACTCATGACTTTTTTCAGACTTAAATGATTTGCTTTGGAAAATGCGTGGTTGTAAATTGAGAAATTATTGGTTAAATTTATAGACAAATCTAGACAATATACCCTACATAATAGTATTATAAGTTCAAAGGTTAGATTCCATCTGATTATCATCATATTTATGTATAAAATTATATGTGCGTATGATCCTTTCCCATAGCATTGAACCGATTTTGATGAAATTTGTTGTGTGTCACAATTGGATTCTGTAGTGTAGCACTGTTGTTGTTGTTATACATACCTTTTTTAGATCATTTGTATGATCAACATTTTCATTTTTCGTGTAATACAAACAAAACTAACTACAATGGGAAATAAATATGATTTCAATATGTAACATACCATGTCTGTTCAAAAAGTAAGGTGAATTTTTATTTTTCTTGAAAAATATTTATTTATTCTTCAATTTCTATTTTGTTCCCTTCAAAGTATTCCCCTTTTTTCACTCCTTGAACACTTCTGATAAGCGCTTCAAGTTATGGTCTTCATGTCTTCCAGCGATGCTGTTTTATATCCTCAATCATTGGAAATCTCCATTCTTCAAAAATAACAGGAAATAGTCACAGGGAGCCATGTCCGGTGAATACTGTGGGCAAAGTGATTACTGTTCCATATCCATATCTGATTGGTCCACAATTCCATATTTTTTTATATGATTTCACGCCACTGACGCATAACTTCAACATTCTTTATTGACCGTACAATCTTCTGGCAAAACACCATGATGCACAAGGTTATTGTAATCGAGCAAAACAGTAAGAAAAACATTCACATTTGACCGGACTAGTGATTTTTTCAGTCCTGGCTTTGGTTTCGATATCATAGCGATCCACCCATGTCTCGGCAGAAGTTATGACTCTTTTGAGCACATCTGGATCGTCGTTGATGTCATTTAACAGCTCATGGGCGATGCTCATGCGACGGTTCTTTTGCTCAAAATTTACCAATTTTGGAAACACGTTTCAATCCCTTCACATCAAAAAAAAATTGCATGGCATGAACCAAGCGATATGCTGACATCCTCAGCAATCTCTCTAACAGTTACTCGACGATTCTTCAAAACCATTTTTATTCACTGCTTCATCGTTTTCGTCATATGTTCGCATAGAACTGTTCAACGGACATGGAGAATTGAATTGACCTAGTCCGTCGCCTTCAATGCAATCTTGTCACCCAGTTTTGCATTAAACGAAACGTTATAATCTAATTCCACGATTCATAAAAGTTTGGTTTCCTTACAACACCGAAATGATGTGCAATTTTTGAGATATTCAAATAAATCAAAGAAAACGATTTGAAATGTCAACTTACATGAAAATTATGGCGATCCAATAAATAATTTATAAAGTCGAACATTTAGTATTTCATAAGGTTTTGGGTTCTTAAAATACAAAAGAGAAGACAATTGCAAAATGTAACAGAAAATCAAACAAATATATGTAATTTATAATTTCTGTAAGTTTATCATCTGGACAGTGAAAGATGCATGTGTAGAATCACAATTGATACCAAATGATCCAAGATATTCTATGTAAAATATAATAGTTTGTAAGTATTAAACAAGTAAACAAAAAACGATTTCACTAAATTATTTATTTCGTAATATTTTATATAAATTAAGTGCATTTTTTGTTTTTATCTTTATTACTAATATTTTGTGATGTTTTTAGTTTGTTTCTTTGCTTTTTCTTTTTTTGTTTATTTATTTGGAATGCATAATTTAAAAGTGTTTAACTTTAATATTTGTTTTGTATAAAATATACACGCATTTAATCAACAAAAAAGAAAATATATATATATATAATAAATACATAAGAGAAACACAACACAAATTACATACAAAAAATTCGTAAATTTATAATACTAAAATTAATGCTAATTATTGTAATAAATAATCTTTGTATATATAAAAATTTGCATTAATTGCATTTGTGATGTGTTTTGTTATTGCAAAAATGATCTTATTATAGTTAAAACAGAACATAAGATTATGAGTAAATCGTTGCCCAATATCCAAAGGAATATGTACGTGTATAACACAAATTCTAGCATCCATAGTTGGTCTCTCTATATCTCTTTTTATATCTCATGCTGACATATGGATAAGTTTAACTTGATAGACTAGGATTATTGCTGTTAAGATTATTACTGCTGACGCTATTTGTTAGCCCAGTGCAACAACTACTTTGCGCTGCTTTGGCCCCCAAATTACCTAAGCCAATAGAGTCGTTTTGTTGTTTGTGAGCAGCGGCGGCACTGTTGCCATCCTTACTGCGTGCCTGAACTATCAGTTCTGCTGCGATTTCATAAAACAATCGTTCCACATTTTCGGCTTCTTTGGCTGACGTTTCGAGGAAGTACATATCATGTTGTTTAGCGAATTCTTCGCCAATTTGGGTTGGTATTTCTCGATCGTCACGATCGGTTTTGTTACCTACGAGTATTTTCAATACTCTTGAATTGGCATATTCTTGAATCTCGCGTAACCAGTCGGGTAGGCAGTCAAATGTCGGCTGACAACTTATATCGTAGACGAGTATTAATGCATGCGCAGATCTGTAGTAACTTTGTGTTATGGAACGGAAACGTTCTTGGCCGGCAGTGTCCCAAATCTGAAGCTATAAGTAACAATGCAAAATGTTATAACATTCCAATATACTAAATGATAGCCAAGTACAATACCTTTATTTTCTCACCCTCGACTTCAACTGTTTTTATCATAAAATCCACACCTATGGTCGCACCCTGACCAGGCGGAAACAATCCTTGTGTAAATCTTCGCACCAGGCATGTTTTACCAACACCCGCATTGCCAACAAGTACAATTTTAAATAGGAATTTATAATCTTCCATTCTCCGAACTTTGGTTTAATTTTCTATGATTTTCACTCTAGAAAAATAAGATAGTCTATTTATGAAATTAAAGACACACCTTGGCAAGTGACGCGTAACGAACGAACGTAAATATTTATGGATGAGGGGGTTGATCACTGTTAGAGCAACTGAGTTACTATTTCTGCGCGTCTAGTGTACTCTAGAAGATACTAGTATTATGCGCAATTACACCATCGTCTTACGTTCCATCATATGCCATCGCTTTTAGTAATCGAGACTCACAATAAATGTAACAATAGCCAACAGACTACGATAATTGACATAACAAATTATTTTTTACGCTTACCTGTGGGTATTTGTTTAAGCTTTTATTGCCAAATTGTTTTGCTGGATAACGTTGTACTTGATGATGACTCAACATCTAGTAATTTGAATGAGTATTGGTATTTGTTTGTTTTAGCCAAGTTTATTTAGTACACAAGAAACTAGTTATTTTTTCTTTTTTGTCTTTAAAAATATTGCAGTTACATTTTAATAACTGTCACAAGGTATAAGCAACATTTTGTTTAAAGTGTCTTTTTCGTTATTAGCTATCATTAGCGACTTAAGATTTTTAAAATATAATATAAACAAAGATATGTTTTGGTTGTGCCCAAAAGTAATTAGCCCTCGAAAAGTAGCGTGTATCCTCGAAAAGCAGCGTGTATCCTCGAAAAATTGATTAAGTTGGCCACAATGGCCACAACGCAAGTGCCATCTATCTATTGTCCTGCCATCTATTTATAAATTTCACAATAAAATTAACTTTTATCGTATTAAGTAATAAAAATTACATTTATAATCGTAAAATATCTAAAATAATAAATATTTTTAAAAGGTTTAGGTAAGTAGTCGTTTTTACAGTACTTTTATTATATTAAATAATAAAAATTACATTAATACTCGAAAAATATCTAAAATAATAAATATTTTTAAAAAGTTTAGTAAGTAGTCGTTTTTACAGAAGTCTGGCAGCCCTCGTCTCAAGCTGATTAATCGATAACATTCGTTCATTCACATCCCTGCACTTTGGTCGAAGTAACTTCGAAGTGAAGTTCGTACTGTCTCGTTTTCTCACACACGGCTGAGAAAATTACATATTTGTGATTGTGAATAGTGAATTTAATAAAATTGATTGAGTAAATTGTAAAAAGAATTCGTAAGTTTATTTGCGAACAACAGCGCTCGACGTTCAGCATTGAATACAACAACTTTGGTCTTTTTATCTGCGTTAGAAGCCCGTAAAAAAGGCCCCCAAAAAAACGGAACAAGACTACACAGCGGCGGTAACTGCAGCAACACAACGAATTTTCATCATGGCCGAGGATTTTGACGTTGAAGCAATGCTTGAGGCTCCCTATAATAAAAACGTAAGTGCAATTGTTGCTTATGCGGCGGACTCCAAAATTGGGTTCCTTTGATAGTCTCTACATATTTTATGTTTGTTGGTGTATATATATATATATGTATGTATCAATATATATATCTATATATTTATTCTATTTAAAGAGTACCTACTATATACATATTTCTAAACAAATGTCATATATATTTATTTGTTGTTAGACGCTGCAAAACGAACACGCGTGAACGTGCGTGTGTGTGTGTATTCTCGGCGTGCTGCGATTAAAACTTAAGATGCAATTGAATTACATTCTCAAAAATACTCGATGATTGAGATATGAGATTTTCAGTACAAACGTATGCGTTTGGTTATGTTTAGAAATCGATTTTTAACCTAATTTTATGCACAACACACAAAAACAAAAATTTATTAACTGTATGCATAAAACAAAGTCAAGACAAAAACCTCCCGTTACGAGTTTGGGTGATTTGATATAGAATTGATTTATTATGTGGGGTACTTGTTGTTTTTTTTTTATGATGTCGTACTGAGAAGTCATTATATATATTTTGTGATGATGTTTGTTAGCTAGAAATATATGGTATATTTTTATAGTCAAAGAGGTTCGGAAGTCAAGATAATCTTATCAAATGTTTGTTAGTATTTTCTCGAGTCTAAGGGTTTATTTTATGGTATCAAAAAAAAAAAAAAAAAATCATTTTTATCTATATTCAACTGGAGGAAAAAAGAAAACAAACAAACAAACAACATTAAATAATCTTTCAAAGAAAACTAACAAACAAAATAATTTTCATTAAATCATATCTGCAATGTTCTGTTCTATAGATTACTTAACAATTGATTTCGAATTATATGTTTTGATTAACAACTACAAATTAACACATCAACTATCTTAAAGATTTTTCCCCTAATAAAAAGTCAAGCTTAACACTTCTTCACTTTATTTGTAAATTTCCACAAAAACTGATGAAACAGAAATTTATTACTTTTGGCAAGATCTTTGCATGAGCCACACTATGAGCATTTTTAACAGCCATTCTATCTGTTCATATTATATACAGTCATAATTGTCTTCCACAAAATTTACAAAAACAAAAAAAAAGGATATTTTTATATGAAAAGTTACGTTGTTGCACTTGAGTTGCTCTTCTTCTCCTTCTTAAGTCTCAAGTATTCAAATCAATCAAAAAAAAAAAAAAAAATAAACACATTAAAACAAAACAAAAATAATTCTCAAGGGTGAAATGTCTTTGCAGAAATCGTATAAAAGCTCTCTATCTCTCAATATGTTTGCTAGTGATTGTTTTGGTCATACTAAACACATAAAGCTGGAGACCATTTGGTAAGTTTTGTATGCGCGCTACAACATTCCTAATGTTCTGTATGCGACCTACAAAAGCAAATCGAAAATACAAAAAAAAAAAATTTTAAGAAAAATCAAAAAACAAAAAAAAGGCATTTTATGTAATTCCAAACCAAAAATTAATTTTCTTTTCTTTTAAATCAATTTTTTAAATTTTAAAACAAAACAAAAATCAAATCATGAGTTTATTTTTTGAAACCAAACAAAACTGAACGTGAACTAAATTTCAGATGAACTTCTTGTCTGGCCAGGCAGAGCACACACAGTCAGTCACTCTCTACTCTCACTCTGACTAAAGATTGATTCGATTGAATGAAAGATTGATAGCCAAAAGTGTTGAATATAATATAATAAAATATATCAAAACAAAACAAAACCAAAAAGCTGAAATAATGTAAGAAAAATCATTCACTTAAAACAACTGTACCAAAACATCATTAAGTTTGATTGATCGATCGATTGATTGATCTGATCAGTCCTGTTAAAATAAAGATAATAAAAAATATAGTAATAATAAAATAAAATATTAAAAATAAAAACCAAACATCAACCAAAGCCAATCAATCTACCACCTACCTAACTTCCAATCAACCAACCAACAAACCAACCAACCACTAGCATCAACCAACCAAATGAACCACAAAAACGACAATTGATAAAAACCAAACCAAAGAAAAGTGTAATGAAGATGCTTATGTTGTCCAAATTACATCAAATCAATTATCTAAAAAATATAAAATGAGCTCCGCGTTTATGATGATGATGAGATGATGACATTTACACACTTCTGTTATTGATTTGATATATTACACATTTATACGTGCATATATCTTTCTATATAAAATACAAATTTATATTACTTATATATATACTTAAATTTAACAATGATCCATTTGGGTGGTGATCATTGTTGACTTAAGCATTTTTACTTTTATACTTGCAGATACAAATTCTAACTAATTTACTTTGATTTGCTTTCTCTTACTTAAACGACCAAATATCAACAACAAAACAACAACTACAACCAACAACAAAAAAAACTGATTTAAAAAACAAAATCTCATAAAACAAACAACAAATACGAACCTTCTGTTGTATGTGTATGTGTGTGTGTGTATTATGTACATTATTGCTTGCGCCCTCCCTCTCCACAAAAAAATATCTATATGTAGAATGCCAGCAGCAGCACCAACAACAGCAACAACAACATCAGTGGCAATCGAAGACGCAGCAGTGTCGATGATGACGATGAAGATGACTATGAGCGCAGCGTAGCTATATCAAAGAAGAAGGACAAAAATCATGATACATCCAATGGTAGCAATAGTCGGCGCCATCGTTCCAGGTAAATGTTCTATAACATGAGTTCTTTTCCTTTCTTTTCTCATCTTCTTATCTCATTTACAGAAGCAATTCTGGTATACGGGAGGTCAATAGCCGATCCTATCGCAAATCAAAGGAACGTGAACGTGGCATCCTTAGGGATAAAGAAAAAGATCGCTCAGAACGTCATCGTTCACGTGACAAATATGTAGAACGTGATCGTGATCGCGACCGCGATTACGAACGTAAACGTAGCTCACGTGAACGTGAACGCTACGATAAACATGAGCAACGAGGAGGTGGTGATCATTCACGACGTAGTCGTTCGAGAAATGATCGAGTTGAACGTGCCAGCGACAGACGTGTACGTAGTCGATCAAGAGGTGGCGACAAAGATCGTCGCGACCGCGACCGTGATCGTGATCGTGGTGAAAAGCCCTCAAGTAAGCCTCGTACAGATCAACGTCGCCGCAGTAGGTCACCAGATAAAAGTCGATCACGTGATAACCGTCGTTTGAGTCCAATTCGTGAACGCAGTCGCAAGCGTAGTCGTTCGCGTTCAAAAGAGCGTGGGTAAGTTGAAAATTTTGTTATGTTTTTAGATACGCTATAATTTTATTATGAAACTAGAGTACCAGCCGAAATCCATGAACTTGTGTCATCAGTACGATCGTGATGAGAATTGAATTGCATTACTGGCCCCTTTTTTTGGACAAACGCACAGACACATAAATAATTCCACTAACTTACCCAAATAAACAACAATGCGCGCCACTTCCCTGGCCTTTCGTATTCAGTATTATTGTATTATAGAGTCCTTTAATTTATTTAAAACAAATTGTTGTGCATTGCGCATCGTTGATTTAAAAATGAACTTGTTATTTGACACAGATGACCAGATTATTTTCAAAATATCTCTTGAAGTATCATGGACAACATTTGATTCACCAATTTCGCTACAACTGCACCACATATCGGATCTAAAACTATCCTATGTCCATGGCTGGAAATTATTGCTTTCATAATTTCTTGTCTTATAATTCATTATAAATGTTATTAAATAATTTACTCACTCTTATAGAAATCGACGTACCAATTCACCACGTCCATTTCGACGAGTTGGTCGTACACCACCAAATGGTATAGGCAATCGTTCGCCACTTACAGAGCTTAGTCCGGAAGAGCGTGATGCACGTACTGTGTTTTGCATTCAATTGTCGCAACGTGTACGGGCACGTGATCTCGAAGAATTCTTTTCAAGCGTTGGCAAAGTGCGCGATGTACGTTTAATCACATGCAATAAGACAAAACGATTTAAGGGAATCGCTTATATCGAATTCCAAGATCCAGAATCTGTAGCACTTGCATTAGGTTTATCTGGTCAACGTTTGCTTGGCATTCCCATAATGGTGCAACATACACAGGCTGAAAAGAATCGTTTGGCGAATGCGGCACCAACATTCGTACCGAGGAACCATACAGGACCCATGCGACTCTATGTGGGCTCATTACATTTCAATATCACAGAGGAAATGTTACGTGGCATCTTTGAACCGTTTGGCAAAATTGATGTCATACAGTTGATTATGGATACTGAAACAGGTCGCTCCAAAGGCTATGGATTTATAACTGTAAGTGAATCGGTTCACCATTTACTCATTTTACTCATTTGAATTTTCCTAATATGTATATTTCTTTTTGTACACAGTATCACAATGCAGATGATGCGAAGAAAGCTTTGGAGCAATTAAACGGTTTTGAACTCGCTGGTCGTCCCATGAAGGTTGGCAATGTGACTGAACGTCTTGATATGAATACGTCATCGTTGGATACAGATGAAATGGATCGTAGTGGCATTGATCTGGGTGCTACTGGTCGTTTACAGCTTATGTTTAAGCTTGCTGAAGGAGCTGGTCTTGCTGTGCCGCAAGCTGCTGCAAATGCTTTGCTTGCAACTGCTCCACAACCAGCACCCGTTCAAGTACAACAACCAACACCGCCCATTGCTACGCAGTGTTTTATATTATCCAACATGTTTGATCCGCGCACTGAGACAAATCCTTCATGGGATACTGAAATACGTGATGATGTTCTGGAAGAGTGTGATAAACATGGTGGTGTATTGCATATTCATGTTGACCAGGTTTCACCGACTGGCAATGTCTATGTGAAGTGTCCCAGCACAACGACTGCCGTGCTGGCAGTGAATGCATTGCACGGTCGTTGGTTTGCTGGTCGCGTTATTACGGCCGCCTATGTGCCGTTAATTAATTATCACTCAATGTTTCCGGATACATTGAACGCATCAGAATTGATTGTTTCAACACGAAAGAATGCCGAAGAATAAAACCGTTGCTCAATTGATTTTTAGGTGGCACAAACCGCTTAATATATTTTATTTCTACCTTTTTTTTGTTACTTGTCATTATAGATTCTATAATAATATAATCCAAGCAGCCGGTTTGATGAAGTGTATACTTTTTGATTGAGACACACGCATTCCCTAGGCTCCGAAAATATACTCGATTTGCGTTGCGTTTAAAAATTGTATTTGAATTCATCGATTATAATTCAAAACAAAAAAAAAAAGTTTTATTTTAATTCATCGATTGTAATTCCTCATTTTTAATTGAGGATGCTATAATAATTATTATTATAACGCAGGCCAGATTGTAAACTTTTGTCATTAAGTTAAAGATTTAATCAGAAACAGAATAAAAGAAAGAATATTCGTAATTAAGGAAGTAATCCTGTCTTTTTTATTATTTATACTCAATACTTTTATCAGTACTTTTGATGCTATTCTATGCTTAATTAATTAAAGTATTTCGTTGGAAACTGTGGAGCAAATTGTAAATTAATTTTCACTGGATCCTTCTTTGTCTCTTCATCCATTGCAGCCGCAATGAAATCATCCTCATCGGCGAGCGTTGAATTTATTTTTGTGGTTGTCATTTGAATGGGACGAATGGCACCGAAGAAGTCTGTAATGGGTACTTTACTTGGATCACGTCTAAAGAGATCCTTACGCACGCCCACTGTCGATATGCAAACTCTTTTCGGGCAGACTTGTAAGAATTGTCCCATTGTATGATTGCTATGTGACTTGACTTTTTCAAGAAATTCGAGTGCATAGTAAGTGTAGCGATCGATAATGTAAACGCCAATTGTTGAGTCTACATGATGTGACAAAGAGTCCTCACCGACCAAACTGCTTGCAACAGCTAGTATATTGGGCGTAACAAATTTCTGATACAATGAAGCCGCCTGGCAAGTGTCCGCCATGAAAAAGATCTCATTATAGCGACGTTTTTGCCACATTTGCTGCAATGCATCAGCCAACTCCTGACTAGTTATCTCTTCGGAATCTTGAAACTTAAGAAAACCATCACCTCCGTGACCAGTTATATAGATTAATACATTGCTACCAGCATCGGTAAGTAATTGTTTTGACCGCGGTGTGCCCTCTTTAGTTCGACCAGTAAGCAAACGTACGAAATTCTCTACCGTCACCTCATAGCCACGATAATCGACTTCAACGTCATCACCATAAACATTAATATGTTTATTTGCATTGTTATAGACATTGCCTGGTCGTGGATTTCTCGGATTGCACGCCATGTCATCGGCTAGCATTAGTATGATCTGTGAATCGGGTATGCCTAGACGCTTCACGGAACGATAGATGGATAATACATTGGCTACATGGCGATAGTTAAACCAAAATCGCGAAGCATCAACAAGCACCGCCCAATTGTTGGTATGCGTAGATCGTTGCACCGCATCCACATATGATATGGGCAGATTATCATTACTGCCACTGATTAACTGATAAGCATAATTATTACAGTATAATGTTTATGGCTCTTGAAATGAAAACTTACTTGCGTACAAATACCTATGCAGCAGGTTACGTATATGAGGAATTTAGTATAAAGCAACATAGTCTATTTACAAATATTAAAAAAAAAATTTATTAAGAAAACAGGAACCAATAATAATAGCGACCGGCTGTTTTCATATGTAGTAAGAGCTGCCAACTTACGTTTTGCTTATTGGTACAAGCACATCGATAAAAATATATTTACATAAAATTAATTTAAAATTGTTTAATTAAATTAGATTTAATTTAATTTAAAAATGTTTCATTAAATTTAATTTAATTTTTAATTAAATCGAAGCAATAAAACCTGATTCAAAAATTATACTGAAAAAGCAACTCTGCAACTTTTCTTTATCGGTGAAGGTCTGCTTTTTGAAAGAATTAAAATTTTGAAAAAATACATAATTTAAAACAATTTGCAGTTGCATTCATGCTACACATTTTCTTAAAATATTAATAAAAAATGCATAGTAAAATCACAAAACATATTTTAAAGACCGATAAAAAACACTTATACACATCACCGGCCAAAAAAGTTACAGCGCTGGTCAACAAGTTGACAGCCTAATGTGTATATCAGTGGTACGCTGCATTTCATTCTACAATGGTAGTTGTAAAATAATTGCAGCATTTCGCTAATGTAATTGAATGAAAATGGGCTATAAGGTTTCGAGGGTACTCGCTACTTTTCAAGTTACTCGCTGAAGTCAGTCGAATAATCGAATTTTGACATTAAACAACAAAGCACAGCATGAAGTCTGTCTGCGGCCGATAAATTTGTTACTTGAGTTAAATAGTGAAATATATTAGTTTAATTTGGTGCTGCACCATCATCATAACACAGTAATATAATCAACAAAATTTTTAACGTGTCTAACGCGTACGTGTATAAAGCAGATAAAAGAAAAATATTAAATTTAAAAGAACCAGAAGTATTCGCTTGTGACGAAATATAATGGCAAATGAAATGAAATAAGTGATGTAGGTAACTGAAAACTCAACACACCACACGCTCATATAAATGTATATAGAACCTACCGAACAGCAAGCAACACAACGATAACTGGAACAAATAAAATATAATTGATGATGTGATGATGTACGGAAAATTCAATATTTTATGCTGTTATGTGCCACTTTTTTATGTTTTAAAGATAAAAAGAAAGCAAATATGTATTTGCAAAATGAAAGCAACACAACATAATGAATGACACAACACAACAATGTTTTGTTTTGCCAGGAAGCAGAAGGAAAAAAAAAAATCAAGTGCTATGTGTGTTTTATAATCAACGCACACACACGCACAAAGGCTTAAGCTGTTTGTGTGTGTTGGTGCGCGCGCTCTTAGGTTGCGGACACAGTGTGGTGGGAAGTTGTTTTGAATGTGTTAGGAGAAAACATATCCGTATAAAAAAGAAAACGAAAAGTACTAGCGCCCACGCAATATTATGACATAAAAATTTGTATACACATGTACTTCTCAATATTATTATAGTAAGGCCATTTAATCAGCACGGAGGAATCAAGAGCCACCGCATGCTACATTGAATTTTCTAAAAGTTATTAGTAGTAGTTTTTATAAAATCCTCTGAATGCCTGTGCGCATCGTATTTGTTACTGCATGTACAGTGCAGCTGATTTATGATTCATCGTGCAACGCGCACAATCTTTTATTTTATTTTTTTTTTTTTGCGTGTGTAAACCTTTGTTGTTTCAAATAATTTCCGTGTAATACGCGCGTCTAATGACCCTGCCCCATTGCGGCATGTGCTTATATAAGCGAGACAAATACATAATTCTCACTAAATAAAACAACAAGCATATAGAAAACTTTCTATTTTGGCAAAGATCTACTTTGCAGCAAATTTATTTTAGAGCATTATGCCATCCATCCACATTCACACATTCATTCATTCATTCATTGTCGTCGTCGCGTCGCGTCGCTACCGCCACCCGTTGTGCGTCACCCCTTTTCGAATGACCGACCTCATATTTTTGTACTCGATATGTTATCGTTATTTGTGGATTCTATGTGTGATGTGACTTTCATATGAAAATATTCAGCACACTTTATCTTTTTGACAGCAGCTGACAGAGTCCGTTCGTCTCTTTGTCTCTCTGTCCATTTGCCCATTTGTTGAAGTTCAACGTGTAGCGTCATCGATCGCTATCCACTATCGTGTGTGTGTGTGTTTAAAGGTTTATGGGCTTAATGAGGGGTTATTTGTATGGTAGAATATTTTTAGTACACATATCTGACTACGTCTATGCACCGGCGGTTTTACAGTCTGTCATCCATCGTCGTCGTCGTTGATGCTATTTTATAAATACATATAATTGTTTTGTTTTCGCTTGGTTTGTTCTCATTTGCTGTCACTTGTTACGCAATTAAAGTCCTAACAAAAACCACAAAAAAAAAAAAGGGAAATTTAGTTAATTTGAGATAAAAATCAATTCGAAAACAAACTGCGCCAATTAATGAAATTTCTGCATTGCGTGCCATATCGATCAATCGATTATATGTGTGATAAATGTGATTAATCGTAGATGCAACGATCCGTCGTAAATTCACTTCTGCTAAGCTGCAAAGCTATGGTTATCGCTTTGATTTTAATTTTGTGTTGTTTTGTACAATTGCCAAAAGAGTGTTTCATTTGATTGTAATTACAATAAACTAAAAAATTATTGCAAACATTACTTTTCGTTAATTTCTCTAAATGATCATCACATGCTCTACTGATGCCAACAATAATGAACACAAAACAATAGTAAATATCTATTGTATGTATGTACTTATAAATTAATTAAAGCGTATCATTTAATACATGCATGTAACTTCATGCCAATATTGTTGCAGCTAAGATCATTGACGCTACACACAGAAAATCATTAGACATTTTTAACTACTCTCGTATTTTCTCAGATCTGCATATTATTGCACTAGAGTGATTAGAGGTATTATCGCTTTGGCTTAATGTTTGTAACGCATAGAATCGCCCAACGGAGATCCAGTAGAACTTCTTCACAGCGAACTTGTATACAACGAGTTCTCCGTAACCCACGAGTTTTGTCAGTGTAAAGAAGTTGCCTCTCTCTGAAAAAAAAAAAAAAAACATTGGGGTAGGTAGTATTACTATACTACCGTAATATTTTTTACTTGAAAACATTATCGATTAGCATTTTTATTTACTGTTTATTTAAAACAAAGCACAACTACATAAGTACTTGTATTGAAAGATGAACTTAAATGAGACAGAAGAGTAATCGTAGCAATTAATATAACGGGATCCTGCATAAATAGTTTGTAAAATTCTTGATCTGACCTCCTATGTATGTCTTTGAACTCGCCTACGACAGCAACAATAACGAAAGGAATAAAGAAAAAAAAAAATCCATAAAAATGCTATTTTTATACAAAAATCCAAATACAAGTAAATTTCCAACTTTAGAATAGAAAAATTGTCTTCAATATTCGTCCAATGTATCGTATAACAAACACTTTAAAAGCCTAAATTCAGCCAAATTGGTCAAGCAGTTCTTAAGATAACAACATTTTCATAATTATGAAATTATAATATTTTCAGCATTTTCAACGCCCATTCCCGCCTTGATAACTTAAGTACGCAATGACAAAAATACCCATGCAAGCAACGTGCACTCCTCTATTTTCAGAATATATAAATTGCTTGGCGCTGCCTTTTGATTCACAAGATATATTAAAATTGTTGGCGACACCAACCAAAATCGTTTGGGTGTTGCACAGCGTCAGATTTCAACATAACTATGGAGCCCTTTTTAAAAAACGTTTTTACATTAAAAATTATCAATAAAAGCAGCTAATTGCTAGTCGGACTCGTAAAGGAAGGGGGTATTTAACTGTCTATCCTATAACGGGTCATGACATACAGCTCGCTGACAGACAAACGGGCGGAAAACGGAGGCTTAGTAATAGGGTTCCGTTAGTAGCGTTTGGGTACGGAACATTAAAGAAGAACTGGTAGATAAAGAAGATTTAACAGATGCTTAGAATGGAATTAATTCGATCCTTTTTAGAGATGAATGTGAATTAGAAATTTATATTTAATGTTGCATAAGAAAAATTAAAAATAAAAACAAAACGTATTCATTTGTTGTACAGAAGTTTGGAAATGATCAGAGAGACGAGGAACATCGATTTTATCATGTCCGTTCGTCCGTTCATATGCATCATTCTATTTAGGTATACTAAAAGTCATAATTACTGATCTTTTCTGATAGTCCACCAGAATTATTGTAAAATCAGGGAGTTCGTAAGCTTCGGTGAACCGAACTTAATGTTTGGCCTTGTTTTTAATTACAGTATCTGTATTTCATCTCATATGTATTTTTGTATTTCCATCTATCATTAATTTGTCCACAGTATCCAACTCTTCTATTCATCTTTTGCATGTCGTTTTTACATTTATTTTTTTCTTTAACCTTCTCATTTTTGTGTTAATTATTTGTTTTGAATTTTGCAGCTGTTGTTGCTTTTGTTGTTATTGTTTATTATCAAAAGCTTTACGTTTTGTTTGTTGTTCATTTTGTCTTTTGGTATTTTTCCTTTCCAATCGCTACGCGATATTTGGCACGTAGTTACTCTTATACCTTACTCTCATTGTTTCAGTTCCTCTCAATAAATTCATTATGATTTTTCTAAATAAATAATAATAATAATAATAATTTAGAAAAAGAGAAACGCTTTATATGAACAAATATTATAATTTATTTGAAGGAAATGGAGTTCATTATGTCATGAAATCATGAAGTTGTTTATTGTTTTTACTATAGAATTGAATATCTGTTATAACTGTAATATGTAAATTCTGTTGAGTTCAAGAGCATTTTCTTCATCTGTGTACGCTACGAAAACGATATGATCAGTTGAAGATGGATTCAAAACTGGGTTGTGGGCACCACGAGCCGTTTGTACACACAATCACAGCTTCAATTAAAACGAGCAAGCGAATAACCGAACGCATTTAATAAAATGATTGGAAATCCAGTCCATTGTTGTCTTTACTTGATCATCGATGTATTATTTGTTTATATGTATTATTTATTAGATTTATTTCCATTGCTCTAAAATCTTAAATCGTATTCTAATGTAATTGATTTTATCCAATCGTTCCAAGACGCTTCTAATGTGATATTTTTCGTGAGATATATAATCTTTACGGACAAGCTTAGCTTAGCGATTCTGACAAATATAATGACTTTTACTGCAAATGTTGCAAATATTGTTTAATTAAAAAAATCTAATATACATATATTTAGTGCTTAGGATCTTGAATCATCTTCATTTATTGTTGCGAAGTTCAATGAATAAACCTGAAATGCAAATTGGGTAAATATGAAAATGAAAACTAGAATATAACCAGATCAGAACAAGATTCTTTTAATGATCCCTTTCCATGTTTATAGCATTTACACTTGGGACAAGAAACATTTCATCAATTATTTAAAATAACAGATTGATCATAAAACCTTTTTGATTCACATCGCTTACTCTGAAAAGATGTTTCCACATTAAACAAAAAAAAACCAAACGATTTCTTTCCAAACACAATCGAAATTTCTTTCTCTTACATGCACTTTGTAGGTTATCAAGTCGTTTAGTAGCTTATATAATATTCTATAATTGCCTTGATATCTTATCAGACTATCAAATGACGCGCCTTCATATATCATCGATATAATAGTAAATAGACTTAAAGAGTAAAAGTTTTTTGTTTAATTTAATTAATTTATATGAACTTGAGATAAGAATGAATACTGGAAGCAAAATTTTATTTCAGGATGCTACATGATATACAAAATCTATATAAATACTATAAATATATAAACCTTCTAATGTTTGATGAAGCTTATAGTCTTGAGAAAAAGATTTAACCACGATATTAAATTAAACTGACTGTAATAGAATTTTCAAAATTTCACAAAAAAAAAAAAATAAACCAATATAAATGAAATATTCTATTCGCCATTTTGATGTTAATTCATTCGCCTCTCTTTCGATTATTGATGTTTACAAATATTCAAAACTGGTTTTTCATGCTAAGTATTTCTTACTAAAAAACCAAATAAGAAAAGAAATAAACAAAAATAGTATTCCACTTTTAAAAAACAAACGATAGATTGTAAATCACGTCGTCACTTTTGCCTGGTAGCATTGAGCATCGAGCAAATTGTGTAAAACTCCAAGATAAGAGCCGCTTACCCACGCAGTAGATCGAGTATCGCGTTGCTACATGCTACTTGCTTCATTTGAAGCCAAGGTTCGCCACAAAATATATTACAAAACCTTAAAGTGGGTGATGAAACGTCGTTCTTCTACAATTAACATGACATTTCATAACATCTGTGTTAAAAGAATTACTAGTCTGTCGTTTTATAAAAAGTTAAATGTTGCTAGCTGACTATGGCTGTTGTTGTTGCTGCTATTGTTGTTGTGATAAGAAATCATATAAAAATTATTGTTAACGAAATAAGCCAACAAAAGTGACATTATTTAATTCCGAACAAAATATTGTGTATATTAGTTTCATGTGAGAAGACTTAATAGCTCGACACGACTCTCTAAACAAATGATTAAGTGTGAAACAACTTGAGTAATTGATTTGTTTGTGTTCCTTAAACCAACAACACACTTAATTAACACATCTTTCCATTCTTTTTCATTTGTAGATACCAAAATTACAACAGCAGCCGGATTACATATACTTAAACAACACTCACTCATACGGCGCGGCAGACAGACGATACACTAATACTACAACATCTGGCTGCTAACTTCCCGTTTCCAACAACACCCACACCAACCAACATCAATTTAACAATAGTGTAAAGAAATTTTCTTGCAACGCCTCGTCGTGATAACATCATATGCTCCCAACAACTTTGGGAGCCAACGGCTCCTCCATCACATCACCATCATCAGCAGCGCTTAGTCCGTCAGCGCAGGCAACTTTAAGCAAACATCTTCCTAAATTATCATCCAAACGTTTTATACAACAAAATGTGTCGACAACGACGACATCGTCGTCAATGGCTGGGTTGTCATCAGCAACACGAGTTCAAACAGCTGAAGCCGCCTGCCTAACAGGTGAGGGATAAATGGAATGAATAAATAAATAAATATGCTAATGATAATCTTAAAATTTTTGTTTTGTTATTCTATAGATTTGTGCAGCAGCGAAAATTTGCCAGAGGTCGAGATCTTTTCGTTGCTGGAAGAACAAATACCCAAGTACAAAGTACGTTCGGATTTTATGACAGATTTTACTGGTTACTCAAATCAGGATTGGTTTGTCCCAGCTCCAGCATTAGAAATACCTGCCGAAGGTTTGGGTCTAACCAAAGAGCAAACACGGGAAACACTAAACTATTTTCGTAAGTACAATCTTTAAGTGACTCGACTTAGATAGTTTTTATCAATTCTCATGCTGAACATCATCACTCACTTCTGAATAACTTTTTATTATGTAATTCTCTATTCTTAGATTATGATTAATGAATCATGGGCAATGCGTTGCTCTTTTGTTTCTTGCGAATGTGTCTTCAATTCGGAATTGATAAGAATTTTTTTTTTATTTGTTTAATGCAATAATTAATTACCTGTGAAACTTATGAAAACTTATCAAATAAAGTCAATATGAAAGAGATCAGTTTAAAAAGATAAGTTCTATCCATCTGAACAAACAATGAAATCATTGTCGAGACACATGCATATGTTATTGATTCATTTCTTCCAATGACTCTTTCAAATTTTAAATAATGATTTATTAACCCAAATATAATTTTAGTAATTGAATAAAAGTTGCTTCTTTCACTCTTTCAAATTACAAGTTCCAAATGATTCTTCTTAAAAGTATTTCTATGGAAACTAAGCTCTGTTTTAGTCACAGTTACTGGAATAGGTAAATCCTGTAAAAATGTATGAGAAACTGGAAAGTAAATTGACCATTCAATTTACCTTGTATATCAAATGCATGTCGTTAACATAAGACAGTCCTTTTCGGCTTCTATCTACTTATTTCATTTTATGAATTTCCCTGCTACAAAGGAATTTTTTTACTTTGTACAACAATACAAAAAGTTTAATGAACTCGAATTTATTTATTTCACTTTCTTTTTGCTATTTTTTTAAATTACTTTAATTAAATAAACATTTTTATTGCAAAAATAATAAAAATGAACATAGTTCTTTCTTCATTCTTTCTGCACTCATTTTTATAAAAAAAATAAAAAATTTATGTATGTATATATTCTCATTTTATTTTAAAATTATATTTTCCAAGATACAAACGAATGTATATTATGTACATACATATATGCATTTAAGAATATATAAATATGATCTATATATTTATATGTTTTTTACATTCATGACAGAATACGCATTCAATGTTCTTACGTTATTTTTTATTGTTGACGTTATTGGTCAACTAAAAGAAAACACAATTCTTTGATAATTTTAAAAATAAAACAAATCCGAAAATTATTTATTTTCGTTTGTTTTTTGAATATAAGAAAAAAAATCTGTTTTGTCGCAAATAAATTTGTTAAAAAATGAGTATTTTTCTTTTCGAATGCCCTCAATGCTTTGCAATTTTCTTTTGTTCTCTTATATTTGTTTGAGCGATTCAGTTTTTGAAAATGTTTTGTGAATTGTCAAGAATAAATTGGTCCAAATTTACATATAGTTGTACTTGAATAAGATATGTTTATCCATTTTCTGCTTAATAGTTCAAAATCTCACAGGTTAGTAGTATGGGATAAGCACATACGGTGGATCAGCATGGCCAAATTGATTCTTTTGGTTACACTGATCCATTTCCATATAAGTTTTATCCACATAAAGCTGCGATACAAATGTTAGATCAATAGTTAAAATATAAATTTATGCAAAATTTATGTAACATCTTTTTGAATAACAACATATGTCTAAATTCTTCTGAAACTTCAAATATTGTATTAGTTTAAATTAAAAGAGCGAGCGCCATTCAAGAGGGCTACAGAATGTGAGCTTTTTAAACTTAAAGCTTTGCAAAAGTCGGTTCATTTGTCAATTGGCTGAAACACCGAGAGGGAGAGAGAGAAACATATGAAATAATGAAACAATTATTCAGGGCCTCTACCAAATAATTACCAAATAGAAGGCCAATCCCATTTTTATGTTGAAATCGTCTTATCTAATTTTTTAAAAATTAATGTGTGGATAAAAATAAACTAAATTTCAATTATTAAATGTAAAAATAAAGTTCGTTATGACTGAAATATAAGTTTAAACGGGTTCGTAAAGCAAAAAATTGCATATTTTATTAGAAATAAAACGAATTGGTTCTTTTTAGACGAAAGTTCGTTTTAAATGGGTTCATTATAAGCGAAATATAATATATTAAAATAAGGGACGCCCGGGCGCACTTTAACGAAATACCCGCACTGCAACAAAGAGGCTGATAAAGAAGAGAGAAAGAGACAAATAATCCCGCTCTTGCGTTCGCACGTGTTTTGGTGCAGAAAGCAGACATGAAACACCGTTTCAATTCCACAATTCCACGTTGCAGTCGTAATTCGTTACTTTTTTGTCACTCGCTACTTTTCGCGTCATAATTCACTACATCCGCTGAGGAAGCCCGTTTCAATTCCAATATCAAGACACTCGCGCGACTCTTAATCCGCCGGTCACTCGGTACTTTCTACTTGCTCGCTACTTTTCTACTCGTTACTTTTAAGTTGAAATTTGACTTTTGACGAGAGGACAGCTACGCGCGTTTCTTCGGCGAATTTCAATACGAAAACTTTCGTATATTTACAAAATTTGCAGAAAATTTATGTAAATAATATTAATAATTCGAATTCCGACAATAGAAGAAAATAGGTCCGATCCACGCGCGTTTTTTTTTTCGGATGTCCGCAAGTTTATCGCCTGGTCAAGGTGGTGCTTGTATTGCCGTGCCGGTCGTAATATTTTGAAATAGTGAATTTGCAACGTGTGTGAATTAATTTATTTGTAAATGTTTGTATGAAAATGTGTGTGTGTTTGATTAATAAAATTTATTAATAATATTAGTGCATGTATTTATGACGAATCTACAAAAAGGAAATATCCACATGCATACATATATTTTTTTTATATTCTATTTTTTGTATTGGCATCATTAGTGAAAAATATTGTCTATAAATATTAGTAAAGAGCAAGCAAAGCAAATAAAACAAGATTTTGAAAATTGTGCGCGAAAAGAAATATGTACATCATGATCTTGGAAATAAATGATATATTTTTCTAACAATAAACACAACAACAAAATAATGGATAAAATAAACCATATCGTGCCCCGTGCCCGTTATACAGCTGTGTCCGTCTATTTTTAGTTTTCAACTTTAAGAAGAAATTATAATAATAACAAGAAACGAACAAAATAGTGAACAAATTTGTGTGTTGGTTTTATACTCACAATGTTTATGGTGATGATTATGATCTAAATAATTAAGATTAAGAATAATGGTAGTGGATAATGATATACATACGCTCCGGGGAGGGTGGTGGAACTTGGCGTATGACACGCCGTCGTTCAATGCTTTCTTCTTGTTCTTCTTAGTTTGGCAATAATGTTCTTTTTCTGCTCTCTCTGCTGTTTGTTGTTTATGCGTGTTCTTTTTTTTTCAAAATATTTTGGTGCTTCATCGTTTTCTTTGTCAATATTTGTTCTTGGCACATGATTATGTAAATCATAATCATATGTGTATATGAATGTGTGTTATATACTATATTATTTTGCATTTCCTTTATTGCTGCCAAACCATGATTTGATTTCTCACATAATAATTTTGGTTTAGTTTTTGATAAGAATTTTGTATTGTTCTCGTTGTTGTGTTTGTCAATTACTTATGTATTTCTTTAGATCAGAGGTTCTTAAACTTAACTTATGGAGTCAATCGTTTCACAACTCATATTAATCTATATGCCCCATTTGCTAAATAACAATATTTTCACATCATTTTATAAAGAATAATTATTGTTTAAAGAAAATTGTAACTCCTCTTCAACTGATGGAAAGAACGTATTTTTTAATATATTTGATATTCCATTTCCTAAGATGGTGCAGCTTAAGCCAATGTTGAAATACTGCAAAGATTTCAATTTATCCTCCTTCGAAAACTTGTCGAAACTTTATATTACGTCGAAAATTCAGATTTGCACCGAGATCTTCGCATACCACAGTGAAAGAAGAAGAAATCTTTAGGTTTAAGGTATCAAATGCTCTGCAAATCTCTCGTTATCGCTAACATATGGAGATTCTTTGATGTGTGGATGGCGCTGATTTGCCGTTTGATTAAATGTTTGAGTCAAATGAAATAGTTTTGATTTTCTTCAAATCTGTTCTTCTTTCTTGATTTGATTTGAGTAAAGTGAATGTGTGGATTCCTACCTTCAGTAAAAACTGTGAAAAACGATTGGAAATTCAAATCATAACAACGTACTAGCATTCAATCTTTTAAACATTAACAGCTCATTTACATTGGATCATGATTCGAATCAATTCGTGATTCGACTATGAATCCAATCACATTTGACCACAACCATGAGGAAAATAACGTCATTCAGGGTTTGTTGCTTTAGAATGCGATTCGGTTCATAATTGAAACGCGAATAGATTGGCTATGATTCGTGAAATTATCACTCTCGATGAGAGTGCCCAGTGTTGGACAATTTTTTCATGAAAGTTGGTATAACAGCGATATGAAAAGACTCAAATGGAATCAACCACTTGACTTTCCGTGTAGAGTAAATATAATAATTTATAGGCGTAAGTGGCTAAATTTAAATTCCTGTATCAAAATTTACCCAAATTGCCGAATACAATGTCGCAAACTTGATTGAAGCTAGTATTTTTAGGCTTTCATACCCAAAGGGGGGTACCAAATGGAACCCTATTATTAAGCCTACTATAGCAACAACAAATAAAAATAAAATAAAGTTAAAAAATTAAAAGAAACTCCTCATACAAAAAACAAGTGTTTCAATATGCACAGTTTTCAATAGGAAGCGGCGGCTCCCTTTTGTCCAAAGTTTAAGACAGAATTGTTGTACTCTCTGCTGTGCTGTGATATTCAAATATTAACTGCCAGTTGAGAGAGTATAAATGTTGTGTTTCTTTTAAATCTTGTACAATGGTACTGAACCATACGCGTGTCATTAGCCCATTTTTTCTTTTTATAAAATTCATGACATATTGATAAATTGATAATAACTGTTTAAGAACCGCTGTGTTAGATATATAGATAGATAGATAGATAAACTTCCTATAGTAAACGGATAGATAACATTGTTATTATTGTACTTATAATGTAGGTTCTTCATTACTATTCGTTGCAAGTTTTATTGGTTGTACCGTTGTTTCTAATCTAAATTATGCACTACACCGACCGACAGAATCAATGTCCGTCTGGCCGCCACTTCATGTCTAAAGTTGTTTCTTTGTGCATACAAACTTCATTAGAAACAATTTCATGTTCATTATCATTATCAAGATCTTCATCATTATCATCAATCAAGAAACACTTGAATCATTTGATATCGCAGCAAACTTTAAGTAAGGAAAGGAGAGGAAGTAAAAAGCAAAACGAGTGTTGGGAAGTAATTACAATTTTGTGTATGTGTGTGTGTGTGTGTGTGTGTAACGTGTGCAATGAATAATGATGATAGCCACCGCATTAAAATGACCGTTTGCTCATTGATTGTTGTTGCTTTTGTTGTGGTTATTCGCGTTACTCATCATCGCTTTAGTGGCTAGCGGCGGCATTAACCGCAATTTTCTTATGTGTTCTTTTATTTTATTTCTGTTAAATTGTGTTGTTGTTTTGTGTTATTGGACTTTGGACAAACAAATTCCGTGCGCACACGCTCTCTTCTTATTATTAGTTTTGGCAATTTATTTTATATTATTTTATTTTATTTTATTCTTTTTTGTTGCTTTTGTGTTTGTTGTGCCACTTATACATGCCTTTATAAGAAACAAATTCAGAGCAAATGTGGTTTAAGTATCTACTACTAAAGAAATGTTTGTTATAAAGTATATTATCTGTCCATAATATTGCAGCTAAGTACTACATAGATACCACGTACACATACACAAACACACATGTACATATGTTCCGCTTTATATTTTGTTTTATAAAATTCCCCCTTTGCTTCCGTTTTCTTTGCTTGGCTTTGTGTGTCTTTTACATTGTGTGACACACTTTCATTACGTCATGCATTTGGTCACTCACTTTATGTTACATATATGTATGTTTTTTATTATTGTTTGTGCTTATTTTCTTCTATTTTTCTTTCTTTCTTTCAATGTTTCATTTTTGTTGTTTTCATTTCTTTTTTTTTGGTGCTAATATGAACATAAACACTTGCCAAATGTGTATCTCATACCACCCCGCCCCACGTGAACTCAAGTCAGCTGTGCTTTTTGTTGTTGTTGTTGTTGTTGTGCGCACCACCTCGCCTTAATTTTTCTTGTATTATTTACCTTAATTTCATTAAATTAGCGCAAAAGCATTCACATTTCTTGTGTTTGTTTTGTTTTGTTGGCCGAGTTGAGTTTGTAATTTACCTATTTATTATTTATATTATATTTTACAACTAAATGAGGCGAATAACTGAATGAATAAATAAATATGGTTGGGGATATAACGTTTAATATCCGTTGCAAATCTGCCGTAATTGATCTTTCTCTCATTCTTCGTGTAGACCTGTTTTTTACTCTCACGCTCTCTTTATATCATCATGACTGTTTACAGTTTTAGTTCAATGAACTGCAATTTCCAATTGATTCTTTTTTGTTGTCATCATTAAAATAAAATACAAAAGATACAAACGCTAAAACTTGTTATTTACTGTTTTTGTAAATGCATTTCTCTTGTGTTTTTTTGCAATTATTACCAACTTATATAGAAGTTGTCATACTCTTCATGCACCCCTAGTAAACGTCACTAATGTGATGAAGCATACAGAGACGGTACACATACAGCGCATATCAACACTGAGACTGAAATATTTGTATGGGAGCTATACGATCCAGTAATCCTAGCGTCTTGAAATTTACATGGTTGGAGAATGTGGGACAGGCCCTTACAGTATCCCAATTTCAGTTCGATACAATACAAATCAAGACAATTTTTCTAATAAGAACCTGAATTTAGATTTGGGTTTGTATGGGAGCTAAACGATCCAGTAACACTAAGGTCTTGAAATTTAAATGGTTGCCGGATATATAATAAAAACTTATTGTGTCCAAAATTCGGTTCGATAATACAAAAAACCAAAAAGTTTTTCTAATGAGAACCTGAATTTGAATTTTCGTTTGTATGGGAGATATACGATTCATTGACCCTAAGGTCTTGAAATTTACATGGTTGGTGAATATGGGACAGGCACTCATAGTATCTAAATTTCAGTTCAAAAAAGAAAAAAAGTTTTTCTAATAAGAACATGAATATAAATTTGGATTTGTGTGGGAGCCATACGATCCAGTAACCATGAGGTCTTGAAATTTACATGTTCTATAATACCAAAAAAAAAAAAGAGTTTTTCTAATAAGAACCTAAATTTGAATTTGGATTTGTATGGGAGCTATACGATCCAGTAACCCTAAGGTCAGATACTTTTACTGTCTTACGCTGATCACTTTCGTATGCAGTGGAGTGGAAAATACGTACTATGTACATGCAACGCATTTCATTGGCGTCGTTTAACGTGTCCTATGCTTTCTACTCGTTTCACCATCGCAAGCTGCACAGCACGCGTTAGGTGCGTCATCATCTTGCATTTTGTAATCAGAAAACATCTGATGTGAAATTTCGAAATTACCCCGCAACTGCACTTTGCACTTTTGCCATTACTAAAACCTTGAACGAGTCGTAGGCCCCAGCAGCTAGTTACTCGTTAAAATTAGTATTAAGTTTAGTATTATATATTAGATTTAATTATGATAAATAAATAAATAAATAAATAAAACCTTGAAAGTATGCTTTCCTTCATAGGAATGAATGCATTAAACCTTTATACCCGAAGTGCAATCAACCTGAAATGCGTATTATAGAGAGTCACCTTTAGAGTGAGATTGGCTCCTTCAAACATACCAAAACACGCTGGTCCATAGGTTGAAGTAATGAAGTGGTTTTACGGAACAGATCTAATAGGTTATCTTGTATGTCAATTCAGAACAAACTGTCAAACATATTATTCTGGTTATAAGAGAGTTCACCGCACACAATACTTTATGGAGTCACCAATGCACCACAATTCAATATGTTACAAACATTAAACTAAATTGATAATAAATACCTGTTCACACTAGTTTCACTTGTGTGCGTGCATACGTACATATGTGCGTTTTTGTATTCAATCAGCTGAATTGTGAGTCATTAAAAGTTTTATATCGCTTTAACATAGTTGTGTTATTGCATTTATGCAGTAGAGCAATACATGTTTTTTTTTACCAATTGACCTAAAAAACCAATTTAAGAGCGAGTTTTTGTTTTCCAATCCATTTTGGTTCAATCTTTATGCCATTGTTTTTTTTTTTTGTTTTGCTTGTTGATCCATGTTGCCTTTTACAGTTTACTCATTTAGAAGAATTTAATCGTATTTATTCTTTTGAATGTCATTTTCGATGTCTTCTTAATGTTGAACAAGTTTTGAAAGGTCTCTTAACTTTTTTTTAGACCGAAACTGTGGACCTGTAGTCAGTTTTATGTTGCTTTCAAAAATTCCAATAACACAACATGTACATACACTTACGTAGGTGTGTTTATGTTGACCCTGGTGGATGTTGGGAAAAAAATATGTATAAATTGTTGATATTTTATTTGACTTTTGATATTTTGCTATAAGCAAAAAATTTCAGTTTCGTTTAAGCTCTTACATACATTTTCAGCAAACTTATTTGCATAATTTGTTCATTAAAAATTTAACTTTAAATTAGAGTTGGATATGATGCAGCTTAAGAAAAATTCAGAACTTAAATTCAAGTCCAAAGATTAGACTAGGATTATAAATGGGTTTTTATTTAGAGGTGAGGATATTCTTGTGAAATTCGAGATGAACAGCAACTTCCTTTTCAGCCCACCACCTTTCACCAAGTATACGGTTTGCCAAGTGGTCGTGCATCACCACAAACACAAATCTTTCAACAAAATCTTCCATAGAGTGCATGGATACAGCTTCAATTGTTAAGCATGATGCCGAATGAATTCATTTAGATGTTCCTAGACATGTCTGAGGATGCATGTTATCCTGGAGAGTAAAAGAGTTGCTCAAACAATCGAATTAATTGCTCTGATCGATCATAAAGTGGACAAAGAATGCGATAAGTTTCTCGAACTGAACCATGTTTTTCTAAAAAAAAAAAAAAAAACCTGCACAATTTGAAGTCTTTGTTCAATTGCCATGATATTCATGATGAAATGGCTAATCAAATTAAACACAAAACAAGTGGCAGCTGTGAAAAAAGTATAGCCAACTTAAAGTTACATTCGGATGATGATAGTCAAGGACTACAACTAATCGTACTAAACAATCGTAGAACTCAAAAATGAAAATGTTTCCCAAATAAAAATGATTGATACTAATCTGCCTGGGAAGAGCTGATGGTCTCATAAACATTCGTCTCAAAAGTGATTAAAACGTAAGCTTGATTATTTCAAACTGTTGACTGACTGATCATAATATATTAAAGTCAATTAAAACGATTTGATGAATATAAATTTCAAGTTAAAGTCTCCATGGGATAGTCACCCTTCTGTGATTGATGCTGTTTGTTGATTGAGACCTTGTCATTGATTTCAAGTGTCCAAATTGAAATTTATACTTACGACAAAATGTATCTTGTGGTAAAAAAAAGGAAAATTAATTTGGAAAATATGTAAAATTTTTTCTTGTATTTAATCATCTTTTAACCAAATGTAAAATTTTGTTATGCAAATAATTTTTTGTTGTCAGCATGATGAAGTTGGTTAACCACTCATTAACCAACCATAAACAGAAATGTTAATTTCTGCACATTAAACATTTCGCATGGTTAATAATTTTTATTGGTGATTGGCGGTGATGGTGAATAATTGGAAAAGAAGTGGCATACAAACAAAAAATAAAAATAAAACTAAAGTTTGAGAAATGAAAAAAAAAAAACAAAAATCTTTTTATTTTAGTTTCTTCAATTGTTTATAGATTTTTATTTGTTGATGTTGCTTTTGCACAAAATTAATTAAATGTGAAAGTTGCAAGCAAATACAAGAAATAAAATTTTCGACAAATTTTCTATAAATCATGATATTTTCTTCATGATTCGTGGTGCATGGTGGTTATATTTTTTTCTGCAATTTATTTCTCTTTTATATATTTACTATATGTGTTTCTAAAAATCGAAGGAGAAATAATTTAGTTAGATATTATTATTTATTTTTTTTGATAATGTTCGCTTTTCTGAAGATTAATTAATGTTAGTTGGCCATAATCTAAAATCTTTTTCTCTTGATACCATTCACTTTAATGTGAATCGGTAATATCACACCTAGTCGTTATGTTTGTAAGGCATAGAACGGAATCTGCGATGTATCCAAATGATCATCGTAAAAAGCAAATTCATTTAAACTTTCCATGGGAGTTTCTGGATGGATAACTACCACGAAATCCTTGGTTTTATATCTCTATAAACTTCATTTTTTTATAAGTTCGATCGTTGAAACTTGTCAAATGGCAATTTACATAAGATGGGACAAATAACTGACATATCTACCATGGAATCCTTTGTATGGAAACTTTTGATTTTCTTAAGATATTCAAAAGATTTGAAATGATTGCTTAGAAAACAGACAGACATATGTAGCTGCTACATAAACCTCTTAAGTTTTACTCAGTTTTTACATATCTTAAAATATTCAAACAAACATATTCAAAACCTGGAGCTACCAAGTACCTAAATACATACATAAATGACAATGCTGCCATATAAACTTTGTATATTTTTATTAACAACAGAAGTGTGAAAGGTATTTGTAAGCTGTGATAAACCAAAGTTCAGTATTCTATCTTGTTTTTTTTTTTTCTTTCTTTCTGTCTTTTTCACTTTTCGAAAACGAAAATAAAACCTCTGAATTTCAGAGGCGTAAACCAATCGATATTTTTAGATAAAATTATGTCTTGTGTTGTGATTTTCTTAAGCATTTTCATTTCTTTCTTTTTTTCTTTTCTTTCTTTTTTTTTTTTTTTTTTTTTTGATAAAATGACCTCAAAATAGTAGTAGTTTCTTCATTTCTGTCAAGCACTCAATCAAAATTTTTGTTGTCTGTTGTTTTGTTGTTTTCTTTCCTTTCTTAAATATTAAAATTTCCCACATAAACTAGACCCTTGCAGCCCAACAACATGACCCGACCAGTTCACACGCATGCACCACAACCCATAGAATTCATTCACAACTGAATGTTTTATTAATAAGTCTAAAGAATTTGTTGCCGTCACAACACCCACATAAGTTAACCCCATTTTCGAAATAGTTTTATTAATCCATAAATTCTTCAATTTCAAACTCTAGTCAGCTGTTGTCTGTCTTTATGTGTAAATTTGTTCATGGAACTGTCAATTTGTTGGAGGACATTTATCTTTACACTGCTTGCATTGCCATCAATGCCGGAAAGGTCTAAATATTTTTATGTTTTTATTAAGTGTCACATTCAATGTAGTCGTAATTCATTCATCAGGTGGCGTTTTTATCTTTATTTTTTTTTTTTTTTTCTATTCAATTCGAAGAATTTGTTGAGTATTTGTGGTTTAGTAATTGAAATAAATAGTTTTAGTTGGAATGTTTGAGTAATTTGTATTTTAATATGAAAATAAATGATTCAAACAATTTATTGATTTATGAACTGAATTGTTGAAATCTTATTCTAAGTGGATATTAGTGAATTTCTTCTCACTAATGGCTCGAGTGAGAAAAGACAAGATTATTTAGTAGTAAAATAGTAGAAGAAACAGGGATTTCTTTAGACTTCTTCAGTCCTAAAGACAAGCGACATATCTATCGACTGATCTAATGACACTAAAGTGTCGAATGTAGAAAACTCTAAACATCATGATTTTTAATCTTCATATAGAAAAGATTTCTTTTTTAGTTAAATCATAAGTGAGTATTTAGAGAGTTTTTCTTATTGTCCAAGTTGATTAATAAGACCAAAATAAGCTCTTATTGTATCTTGTATCTTTTTCATTTTCCTTTGAAACTAAACTTTTATTGTTTTCAATTTATTCGTAAAAGGTGCTGCGTGATCGTAGACACCATTATTAAGCCAAAAATTAGTTGCACTAAGATGATGTTTCATTAAATAGAGAAACAAATTTGTAAACTTGTTTTGTATTCAAATGCAAAAGTCATTTCCATAAGAAATCATTGATATATGGTATGGTATATACACAGTAGGTACATATTGTACAAGTCTGTGTATATTATATTTTCTTTCACACATTAACAAAGAAATAAAAAAAAGTTTTTTTAGTTGAAAATTCTCATAAAGTAACGAGATAAAGAGTCATTTGATACCAAATAACAAAAACAGATTTCTTAATGTTTGGAAATATTTATTTGTCATTGTTATACGGTAGAGTTTTTGTTATTGCATTATAAATTTCTTAAATAAGAAAGAAAAAAAAAAAAAAACACGAAACAAATGTTTTTTTTTTTTCTAATTTAACAAAAACTCATAAACACGTGAGAAATTGTTTATTTTTCTTTGTTTTCTTAACGAAAAATTAATGCAAATTTATAATTTTTAAATCATTTCAAGTATTGAGATAAATGATGATAGATGGAAGAGGGCAAGACAGCTAAGCCTTTAGATTAAGTGATACCTTAGCCGCAAGTGCTTCTTCTTCCCATATTCTTTATTGGTCACCTGATTATACTTTGTGTTATACAATGTCTTATCATATCTGTCTTTTTATTTGTTGTATTATACTCTTCACGCAGTGAATGCTATTATAAGTTTGTTATCCAATTTGTAACAGACAAAGGAAGTCATCAGAGACTCCATAAAGTATGTATATCCATGTATTCTTGATCAGCTCGACGAGAGAGAGAGGAAATTTTACACAAACTGTCATTTTTACCAGATGATGAATCGGACCAGTAAGAGGGGTACCTCCCTCCCATACAAACACAAATCAAAATTCATGATCTTATTGAAAAAAAAAAAAAATCAACGTTTTGTATTATCCACCAGAAATTTGAACACTATCCCATGCCCACAACCCATATACATTTCAAGGCCCTAGGGCAATTGGGTAATATAGCTGCTATACAAAACCAGATTGAAATTCATGTTTCTATAAGAAAAACTTTTTGTTTGTTGTATTATCGAACTGAAATTTGGACACTATATGTCTCTGACTCATATCCGCAAACCATGCCAATTTCAAGACCCTAGTATTACTGGATCGTATAGTTCTAATACAAACCTAAAACATAAATTCATGTTCCCAGTAGAAAAACTTTTTATTTTTTTGTATTATAGACTTCAAATTTTCACACCATAAGTGTCTAACTAACCCATGCCTACCAACCATGTACATTTGAAGACCCTAGGATTACTGGATCATATAGCTGCCATACAATACCAGATAGAAATTCATGTTCCTATTAGAAAAACTTTTTTTGTTTTTTGTATTATAGACCTGAAATTTGGACACTATTAGTATCTAACTCATGCTCATCACCACCCATATACATTTGAAGGCCCTAGGATTACTGGATCGTATAACTCCCATATAAACCGAGATTAAAATTATTTGAAATTATCGAATTGATATTTTGATAGTATAAATGTCTGATCCATATTCACTAATCATGTAAATTTCAACACCCTAGGATTATCGAATCTTATAACTCCCATACAAGTATTTCAGTCTTTATGTTGAAATGCCATGCAGAGTATAAGAACTTGGCATAGCCGAAGTTAACATTCTATTTTCTTCGTGTTTTATTATTGAATTTTTAAAAATTATGATAGATCACGACTACAAATAGATAGATATTGCAATATTAGTCTCTTACATTCAATTTTGTTTGCATTTAAAATTTTCATTATATAATTTCACTGATATTGTGAATTTTTTCAACAAACAAATTTATTTTTAAACTTATACTTTTATATAAACAAAGAAATGTATGATCGATCTATAAAATTGTGAAAATCGTGTATGTAGTCCCAACTTTGCTTGCTCTTGCTCTCTCCTAATTGTCATAATCAAAAATTCATACTAATCGGTCAAAATCAATTAAAAGTAAATTCAAGTGTGAACTCAACAGCAAAAGATGTATGACATTTTAAGGAAAAAAAATGAAACCTTTTAACTTATCGAAATAAAAATTTAAAATAAAATCAAATAAATTTATCATTTCGAAATGTCAATCAATTCATATTATTGTATTATCTAGAAAGAAAAACATGTTGTGGTCATGTTTTGTGCAAAAGAGTGCTAAATAGAAACAAATGCCATTCTTCAGGTTGAGTCGTCCATCGTTGAAGAATAATCAAAGTAATAACCAATTAAATGTGAATAATCATCCAAAATATGTTAATACAATAACTGAACTTAGTCCAACAAAACAACGAAACCACTTAACAGTCATACCAGAACAAACAACACTTATGGAGGAGGGTGAAGACGATGAAGATGTCATCACATCTGTTGGTGGAGGTGGTAATGATGTTTTAAAACCCCAAACGAATTCCATATCAAACTGCGATATTAATACTTCAAAAAATTGCAATTTTCAAGAGAGAATGCATTTTAATAATGGAGATGCTTTGCAGAATGATGATGACGATGATGATGGTGAAAGATCCTTTGCTGATTTCAAAGGAGGCCTACTAACAACGCCAGCAAAACTGTCCATCCCACATGCAATTGTCGAAACATTTTCTTCAACGCCTTTTACAAAACTTGATACATTCGAAGGTCATGATGTTGATGAGAAAGCCACAAGTGCCAAAGAATTAAATGTGGACAAAGAACTATTTAATCCGCCAGTAGAAACTACATTATGTACGAGTATTACATCGAAACCGATCAATTCAAGTAGACATTTTGGAAATACATTTAGACTTTTACAAAATCAAGTGGCATCGACAAATCAAAAAACACTCAATGTCCTACATCAACTGAGTGCCAATGAGTCGATGGATGAATCGATAAGTCTAACATTGTCCCACACTATGCGTTCCCTTGAAGAAAGCAGTGCCGCTGTCAATGCTGCTATTAATGTTGATCCCAATTCAATGCCAACACATTTGGACTTGGAGCTGAGCGCCATGGAACGAATACAAAAGATTGTTAACAATTTAAAATCGGAAAATATTATGAAAGATGAGAAACTATGTCGAGAAAATATCTGTGATCTAAAGAAGTTTATTGTGGTTGTCGCTCCTCTATTAAATTTTTACCTTGATTTTTTGGACAAAGATAAAAATATTATGAAAAGTGATAATAATATTGTGATTCCACAATCCATCGATGAAGAACAACAAGAAGAAAGCATTCTACTGCAGGTCAAGGATGCTTGTAAATCTCTAATGGATGAGGAGAAGAATGATGATAGTAATGATAGTAGTAAATCCAAGGATCTAATCTATCATGCTTCGAAAAATGTTTATGGCAAAAATTGTCTAAAAGTTATACGCTGTCTATTGGATAATAAAGGTATGCTTAATTTGATTTTTAAAAGGTGTTTAGTATATGTGCTTAGTATATTTTGAATGAATGCTAGATAGATACTAAATAAATGTATATTGTATCAAAGAAGAAAATGTTGTGAATTGGTTTTCCATCACCTTTTGTATGAAGAAACAAGATCCCCAACTTTTGAGAATACAATCTACAGATCTGTCATTGAAAGTTCATTTATTCCATATACTTATGTAATAAAATTTGTCAAAGAACTTTAAAAAGCATTTCCCATAGTCACACAGTCATTAAAAATTCAAAGATAAGATAGTTTTTCCTATTAATAGAACTTTGATTTCTATTTGGAAATTTTTTTTTTATTTATTTATTTTTTGTTTAATTTTATTTTTGTAACATAAACAATGAAACAATTATATTTAAATATAATTTCATGGTCATTGTTTACGCTTCAGAATTCTACTAATTAAATTAAAAAATTAAAACTAAGCCTAAATCACCATAATAATAATAATAATAATAATAAGCACATATCATTATTGTAGACTGTTCAATTTAGGTTTGATAATATTTCTACCTATAATACAATAGAAAAAAAAAAAAAAATCAACTGTTTTTCTATTTGATTCTAATTTTTCATCAGTTTTAATTTGACCGCTTATTTTTGTCACTTCATAATTACTAAATCCCTTGGTTTATTAACAGACATGTAGTAAGTTTCTTATCTTATCTGAAATGCTGACTTTAATGCTTATTTATTTTGATTGAAAAACTGAAAATTTGTTGAAGTGGAAGGGAAAATACACAACTCATATATTTTACATTTTATTTACAATAAATCAACTGTTGAGTTTAAACATTTAACATTTATAACAGAGTATAAGTTTCTAAGTATTCAGGGCCTTACAAATACTCTGCAATCCAACAAGGGGAACGTACCTATATATGATTTTGAGTATCAAAGTAGACAATTTCAATTGAAATTCGAGAAACCTCTTGATTTACTTACAAATGGACCTTTGGACAAGATTTTATACATTTTGCGGAATTAGCGATGCATAAACCTCTATAGAGTAAAAGCACGTGTTGTGTGTGTAGAAACTTTCGATAAATCTATAATTTTTCCATTGAAATTTTTATTATGTTTGCTTGTTTGCTTCTTTTTATTACCATTTATTTTGGGATTCTTAAAATTTTCATGAATAGTTTTTAATTCTCCATTTAATGGATTTTGTTGTATTTTCGCAATTAATTAAACCAAAAAAGAAAGAAATATACATTTATCTATACTAAGTGTATGTACAAATAAACATGTTCAATATACAATAATAATATACATAAGATAGATTTGCTATATTCTACTTATATACAACATGCGAGTGGGTGCTGGTGGTTGTGTGTGTTTTGTCATAAATAAATAAAGATAAATTATTATTACATAGCAAATTATAGCGTTGACGTTACGTGAAATTGTGAGATATGATCTCATGATCAATAAAAGTATACTTTAACCTCTATTTAGGGTTTCAAGAACCATTTTTTGTATACTCTTCACGCAATGAATAGACTTTGGAGATCCCAACAAAATTGTAAAGTTGACAACGACAAAGTTGCATGAACAAATCATTGCTGGCAACAAGATCATTGCCTTACAATGTATTTGTTATATGTATATCCGCTCGTTAGAAATTTTAAACGCTACAACGATATGCAAGGTTTGCACTTTTAACCCAAGAGAAAATTACAATGCTGAATCCAAGGTACCAAACGGAACCCTATTGCAGAGACTTCGTTGTCCGTCCGTCCGCCCGTCCGTCCTATACAAATACTAAAACTGAAATACAGTCGAATTCGGTTAGCAGCAACCAATTTTCTGCAGAATTTTTTGTGCAGCTAAGTGAAATGTTCAGCTAAGCGAAGAGATTTTAAAATTCAGTTTCTTAGTAGATATCTTGTACTAATCCATTTCCAGAAACCATGTAAATTTCAACACCCTAGAATTACTAGATCGTATAGTTCCCATACAAATATTTCGGTCTCAATATAGAAATCCAGTATGAATACTAACTCTACTCCTAAGCCTAAGTCAAATCTATAATGAAATATTTCTGTATACTCACTAACAGCAAGCGTAGGCAAAAACGTTTTCTAGGGGGTGCGTAAAGATTATGTCAACCATCTTGTTTCTAGATTTTATTAACCATATCGTTTTTCATTTTATAAAGAATATATTAATTTACATATATGCATTCTTTAACTAATTTATATAAATCAATAATTTGATTTATTATCATGAAAGATCTATAAAATGGTTTAGTCAATATTAGCGTGTTAATTTAGATAAATATTTAAACAATTGTTATTGATAAAAAGATATTTTATCGTTATTAGATATTTCAAGGGAATTAAGATCTTTGAAGTTTTATAGCTTTTATCTACCTGCACGTATACAATCAATACAAGTACAATAATTGTGTTTTGAATCGCTTATAACTGAAATTCTTTGAAGTCATTAAATGGTTACAAATGTCTCTCTCTCACTCTCTGTCTCTGCGTTTCGGTCTCTGTAAAAATATGAGCCAAGATAATGAATAATGAAAATGTTTCTAGGAAAAATGCAAACCAGATTTTTGCATTTTCTTTGTGAATCGGTTAGTGTATGAAATATATTTTTTTCGGATTATTTAACACAGTAAATTCGTTTTACCTGTTCTACTTTTACATGAGTAAATAATGTAAGATAAATATATTTTGAGTTTTTTTTTATTGAGATTATATTTGGGTTTTTTTTTTTTTTCATTATCAGTGTAAAAGAAATAACTAATTTCTAAATTTGAGTGGAAGGCATTCTAGCTAGCACTCTTAAAACCTAGGTTATATATTATAAGTAACTACAAATGTGTATAATCTAATCCTGTAAATAAATAAATAATTTCTAAATTTATCTACATATTAAAAAATAAAACATTTTTCTGTAATATCAAATTGTGTGTGCTGATCTGACAACTCTTTTTTCCCCTGCTTATGTGGTGTATTAAATTCATTGAAGGCTGGTGACTTTTGTACTAGCCTATGGTGGAATGCGTGGCACTCACCACACTTCATGGTGTGTACTTCGTTTCGGTCTCGTCTCTCACAGCGGAATTCGTACATTTGTGTTCGTTCGCTCAGTCAAGTCAGAGTATCTGCGAAGTAAAAATTACACAATTTGTGCGAAATCATATAGTGCTCTGCTTTTTATTTTACAAATAGGAAAATATAAAAAAAATTAAAGTTTAGATTTGTGCCAAAAATTATATCTACAAGTGATTAACAAATCGAAATATCGTAATACTAGAAATATACATAAGCATTTAAGATTTTGCAAAGAATAAAATTTACATTTTTCAAGTTTGAGCTCGCATTGAAATTCATCGCCGCTTCGCGTTTCTCTGCGTCTCGTCCATTATAGTATAGAGACACAACATTCACTTGGAACGCGCGTTTGTTTCATTATTGTGCGTCAGCAGAGAACGGCGGTGGCGGGTAATATCTGCTTTATCTGTGCACGGTTTTGTATGTATGTGTGTGTGTGTCTGCCGTGTGTCACGAGTTTAAATGATACCTAGATTTGTTCAATATTCACTCATTGTGATTTACCTTTGGATCTTAATAATATTTTTTGAATATCTTGCCGATAGCTGGGTTGAGGCAGACGAAGACGATTTCGCTTTGAATTAAAATTAACAAAAATAAAAGCGGAAATTAATACAAGAAACTGTGAACAAAAAAACAAACAACAAATCCGGTTTGTTATCAAACTTCTACTTCTTAAAGTGAGTGATCCAAGTGAGTTGAGTTTTAAAACAAATAACATCTGGTACATACAATGTAAATATATTCCATATGTACCTAAGTACATATGTAGTATTATATAGCACACGGTTATTCTTTTTCATTATTCGGATGCATTTGAGTTTTTCTTTTTGTTCTTTATTCACAATGTGTTATTTTGTCATTGGTAGCGTTTGATGCGCTAATAACTATTCTCAAAGGCCGGCGACTGCATTAGGCAACCTTGCTGAGTAACATGCCTGCACCCCTGCCTTGTGAATCATAGTTCTTTAGTTCTCTTTTCTCTGACAGCCGATAGCAATCGTCATCTATTGTCAAATAAAAAATTGAAAAAGATTTTAAATTTCAAGGTTTTTTGCAAGTGTGCAGCTCAATGCTATAAAATATTAACAAAAACAAAGAAGGAAGAGTGAATATAGACTGTTTACTCTTCTTTATTTTGCTTATACATATGCTGCGCATATTCACCAGAGCAGCTTTGTTATGTATACTCACCACACAAATGAGTGGGAGTTATATTTTAGTCAGTGAGAGCAAAATTCTTTAACAAGCGTTCAACCACGCTCTCTCTCTGTTTAATGAGTGTCATTTGTATTGATGAAATATTTCGTTAGTACTCAGCTCGGTCAGTTAGGCTGCTGCTGCTTAATGAGATGGGAATTGCTTTATTATGAAATTTATTTCATGTGATAATGATATTTTTTTATTCATTGATTAACTAAATGAAGAGTACAAAATTTCATTTCAAATAAAATAGTGCCTTGTATAAATGTGCCATAACTAAAACACAAACAAATCGAAGAATAACACAAAACACTTAAGTACATTGCCAACCAACCACCCCTAGAAATCAACAAAACAAAAAAAAGAACTTGGCAAATTTCACAAAAGTCTCTACAAACAACCAACAAGAGTGCGTCGGTGAAAGGAAGACTTGGTTTAAATTACATAATCTAATAATAAGCAAATAATATATTTTACAATTTAAAGTGCCATTAAATTTAACCAAACTAAAAATATAAAAACATTAAATAATGTGATGCAAAGAAGAGAAAGCAAGGGAAAGAAAAGTTTAACGGCTGCCAATTTAATTGAAATTGGATTGAATCTATTTAATGTGCCAACAGCAGCAGCAGCAAAAGCAACAAAAATAGTAGAAACGCATCAGTATTACGTCGTCAATTAATTTCATTTATTCTTTAACTTATTATTTTTGTTTGTTATTGCAATTCTTTCTCTTCTGTTCTACTATAACAAAATGTCGGACGTAAACAAAGCTAATGATGATGACACACTTGAAATAACAAAGCAAATGAATGAGGCGTTGGATGCTTTTGTGGGGGGTGCAACGGCGTCGGCGCCATCTGACGCCGGCATTCATCGATTTTTTGCTCAAACAAACAAACAATCTGATAAAATACTCAACACCAACCATCACAATCCACAAGAAGACCAAAGAGAAGATAATGTGGAAGTTGTTGAGGATGTTGCTGCTGCTACGAATGATTGCTCTTTAGAGCAATTTTCTTTTCATGCTTTAAGTTCTGAAGCAGCCGTTGCCGCCGCTTCCTCTGTATCAGAATCATTGAATCAAGATAACAAAAATATTAAAACTGCTGATGCTGACCGTTGGCTGCATGAATTTTGTAATGAAAATGATGAAGCTGCTGAACTTGAATATGATGATGAGTTATCAACAGCAACAACTCCAAATGATTTTGGTTACTTGGGTATTAGTGGTGGTGGTGGTGGTGCAGTTTTTAGCAATGCTAGTGGGTTAGCATTGAATTGTGATAATGAAAAACTCATTGAGAATGAGCAGTTACTCTTAGAAGGTATTACAAAAAAAAAAAAAAAAAAATGTACTTATATAGAAATTGAGTCGATTCATTCATTAACATTGCTGATATAATTTTAGAAATTTTGTATTTCAATTTTAATAATTTGTTGTATTTTGCATTTGATTAATTTGCAGTTTTATGCGGTAATCGTGTTAGCCAGATGACTCGTGCATATGATGACATTGAAGCTGTAACGCGCCTCCTGGAGGAGAAGGAAAAGGACTTGGAGCTAACTGTACAAATAGGCAAAGAGTTACTAACACAGAATAATGCGCTTGAGGCGCGCATCAATGATCTGGAATCAGATCTTAAGACATCAAATGATGATCGTGCCCAATTAGTCCATGAACTACACAAAAAGAATGAACTGATTGCAGTGCTAACAAATGACTCTGATGATGGCCTTGACCCAGGTGAGTTACCACCTTATTGATTAATTATTGTTTATTTATGAATCTTCTTTGTGTGTTTTGTCATTTGTTTAGAAACGCCCACACTATCGAAATCGATTACATATGATTTGATGCAAAAGAAGATCGCTGTGCTGCAGGATGAGAATAAATTATTGAAATCCGAAGCATCACAACTGGCATTCAAAACGGACGAAGTTGAAGAGCATGAACGTAAGCTAATGCAGGATATAAGTGCCCCAAATGAGTGAAGCGAATTCACAATTCGATAATATGAGTCTGGATTTGGAACGTCAGCGGGAAGAGAATCATTTGCAGCATGAACAGATTGTTAGTTTGACAGCACGTTTGGCTGAGGCAGAGATGCGTTTGCATCAACTGACGCATGATAACGATGAGCACCTATCCCTGTTGAACATAACCAAGGAGAATCAAAATTCTCTTGCTCTAGAATTGGTTGAATTTAAGCAACGCTATGAAGAGGTATTGGCCTTACTGCACGAGTCACAGGAAATGCTGAAGCAACAACGGAAGCGTACATTGCCTCAAGCGCGTGGTTCATTTGCTGGTGGTTTTTGTGCGAGCAGCGGAATTGGTTTTGGCGGTGGAATGGGCGGTATGTTGCAGCCAGAATCACTGCAATCAGAACTGATGGAGTCATCATTGTACTCAGAGAACAGTATTGACTCTGGCATATCGGGTGATAGTCAACGCAATACAGATCGAATTAGTCGCATGATGTCTCAATTGCCGGGAGGCATGATGTGCGGTAGTACTGGTTTTGCTGGTGGCATGGGTGCAGGCGGTAGCATGCTGGGAAGCACTATGTCGACTGGCAGTGCTGGTGGTGGTCAAGTGCCTCCATACAAACGTGTATTCGATACAGTGCGTTGTGCGAGCAAACATGGCAACTATGCAGATAGTGGCAATATATCAGTGTCACAGCTGGGAGCCATGTCCATGAGTAGTGCCTCTGGACCGCGTATGTCTTCGATGGCATACCCGGCGGGTTCGTATTACCGCGGCAGCAGTAATTCGTTGGGTGTGAAAACGCTCTCCAATGATAGCTTAAACTCATCCGATGATGGTTATCCAGCACAACCAGCAGGTGTTCCTGGAGCACCTGGTGCTAAGGAGTTAGAGGCAGCATTAAAACGTTTGACGCCAGCAGAGGTGTTAGCACGCCGAGCAATGCTTTCGCATGCGCCAGCAGGTACTTATAGCTATGATGAACCGACGCAGACTGCATTGCCAGTGGGCATACGTACGCCGGATAGTATAATGTCAACGGGATCATCGGGCATGTCATCGTCTTTAACTCATCAATGGCGTCTTCCAGAGAAATTGCAAATAGTTAAGCCCATGGAGGGCTCACAAACGCTGCACCATTGGTCACGTCTAGCGACGCCGACACTGAGTGGCCTGCTGGATGAACGTCCGGGAGTGACAATACGCGGTGGACGTGGTCTTGATGATTTGGGCATGCAAGTGTACACTTTATCTGATGTAGAAGAGGATGTTGCCGATGATTTGCCAGGCAAGCAGTTTGAGGCTCCCGGCTGCACCTATACATACACAACAAGTATGGTTATGCATCCAGATGATGGCTTTGTTAACGATTTATCATTCTTGTCGCAATCCCAAATGTCATCGCGCATGGCTTCGACATCAACATCACGTCAACCAAGGTGAGTCTCATTTGAACATTTTTGTATTTTTCAAATTTTCATAATTTGTTTCATTCCTTTCTTTCCAACAGTTGCCCGCCCACACCACGTGCTGGTCTTTCGCGCAAAAATTCCTGCTCTACATTTTCTGTCAATTTGGGACTTGCTTCCATGTTGAACGAACGTGGCATTAAGGCCGTGACACCTAGCGCTCTAAATACGCCTGCCGGTCCCAATTACTCGCCCACAGTAACACCCTGCAACAGTCCTGAGGGCTCCCCACCACGTTCACAGTCACCTGAGCCAATCTTTGGTCTACTTTCGTCTGGAGCGGATCTTATAAGACGGAAACTTGTGGGTAGTGAATTAGAACGACCAAATCGTCATATCCAACAAATGAAACAACAAAAGATTATGCTGTCGCGTTTGGAGAGGCGAGCATTGCGATCGTTGAAACTTGTAGAGAAAGTGGAGAGCATCGGTCTGGAGAATATCATAACGACACTACCCAACACTGCAAGCGGCATTGCGAACCGCAGTTCGTCGCCAATGTCTCAGTTGGGTAGCTTAAAACAACTGCACACAAGTAGCAATAGTGTCGTAGATGACATACACTTCGATCGCGCACAAATCAAAGGTGTTCTGCACAAAGGACTCAGTTCGCCCACACCATCGGTATGCAGCAGTACGAGTGCTTACGATAGTGGTGATGAATTGCTATTGGGTGCTGGTGGCAATAGCAGCGGTGATGATCAAGGCATTGTGCTTAAAATGAAATCACGAGCAGCAGGAGGAACTCTACAATCAGAATTACAAGCAGCAGCATCTGCATCATCATCAACAACAACAACAGCAGCAACAAAAAGAGAAACCTCACCATCATCGTCATCAGCACAAAATGCAAATGTGTCATCATCTTTAACGATAACAGAGGCACGTCTTAAGCAAATGCAACGACAAAAATCCCGTCGTAATCTGAAGAATGGCATTGCAGCTCAAAGACCCGATTTAGGCACAATTGGTGGTAATGGAGCCAGTGGACGTGTGCGACCCGATTTGGGCAAAGTGTCTACTACGTCAACAGTCCCAGATCAGAGTGGAGCTTCTGGTGGCGCGGGTGATACTAAATCATCGCAGAGTTTAACGCAAACATTTGTCGGTTCAGTAAGTTCCTTGTTGTTTGGACGTAAAGGTGGTTGGCTTTAGATACACCAACTGCATCTGCTTCTACACATATACAGTATGTTGCTTATCTATACTATATATAATATTATCATTTTAATTTCTATTTAGTTTATATTTTTTATTTAATTTTACAACTTTTAATTATAGTGCGAATCTGCCAGAAGAGAGAGAGATTGAATGAGAAAGAAAAAGAAGAGGCACTTGAAGCGACTTAGTACGATAGTAACAAGTAGCTCAAAGAAAAAAAAAAAAATACAAAAAATAAAATATAATAATAATTGCAAGCCACATGAATTATTGTACCGCCTGCATTTTCCGTTCAGTCGTTGAATTAGGTGGCAAAATCCTATCACACTTTGTTCCCCATTGCCTTTGTTAAGTTTAAGTGTGAGGAGTGCATTTCTTTATAAGCAAAAAGCAGCTACTTACTACACCACCAGCTTCAAAATGTCTCAACTTATTAACAGTAATACAATAATGTTGGCCCTGTGTATGATGTACTAGCTATCATGTGATGTATATAGATAAATATTTTACTTTATGTTATTATTTTTATTACTATTATTATTATTTTTTAAATTTGTATTTGATGAAACCAAACAAGAAACGGCGGCAGCTTAAATCAAGTTAAAACAAGAAAGCAAAGAACAAAATGTTACACAAAATAATGTTGGCAAAATCCATCCTCCTAATGAGAATCATTTTATATTTTATAAATCACACAATAAATGATGAGCAGCACGTAAAATAAAAATATAAAAAAAAAAAACAAAATTTATACATTTTATGAATTGAACTATCTGTGGTTTTTGTTTTTTCTGTTTTATTTAAACTTTACAACATACAAATATTAAATTAATTTAAGGTGCATATTTTCCAATTATGTATTATTTGTTCCTTTTTGCTTTTATTTTATTTTATAGAGAATAATTTCTTAATTTTAACTATAAATGTTCTTTATCTTTAATTTTGCTCTGTGTGCTAAATATGATAAGAAAAACAATTGTGCTCTGCCTTAGGAAAAAGTAAATCTTCAACGAACTTTGGTTTCCCATTAAAGTTTTCATTCCTTTCACACAATTTATATAGAAACATTAAAGAAAAATTACATGCAACATAAATAGTTTTGATTTCATCATATAAAGACACGAATTTATGTGAAGTCTCTTTAGAGAAGAGATTTGTAATCGATACGAGTTTAGTAAATGCATATAATACTATGAAGTGAATAGTTGAATGTTACACAGAAGGAGACATCGGAGGCCCCATAAAGTATACATATTATATTCTTGATCAGCTCAACGAGACGAGTTGATTAAGCCATGTCCGTCTGTAATTCGATGAAAGTTTTCAAGTTCACACAGACATTTGTCGGAATTACAAACCCTGATTTAAATTCATGTTCTTATTCGAAAAATCCTATTGTTTTTCGTATTATCGAACTGAAATTTAAGTAAAATAAGTGCCTGACTCTCTTATTCACTAACCTGGAATTACTAGATCGTATAGCTCCCATACAAATATGATAGTCTCAATGTAGAAATAAGTATACGGTAAATCAGGGTTTTCTTGTTCACAATTTGTTTTCATAATATTCGATTAAATTTTTTGAACATGATCTCTTGTCTTTCTGTTTTTCACAAAAACCACCACTACCCCATAATAATATTTCCCAGTCCAAGGACTTAGTGATTTGTGTATGGGGTGATATTTTGCATTAAGAGAGTAAATTCTGATTGAAGCAGATTAACATTGTGAAATTTCAAAACTGAGAGGCTAAAAACAGATAGACTATCGTCTGTTAATGGTTTGTGGCATCCCTAATACATCATTCTATGTGCATCAAAAAGTGTTAAATCTATATGATATTGTGTGAAAGATATGTTAAAAATCTTTAGTGAAATAATAAACATTTTCTAGTCTTCGACACTTATAAACAATAATTTGCAACTGTTATACAAAGTACTGTACTCTCACATTTGGCTAATTTCTATGACACTCAGTCAATCGATCGCTCACTTTGTTATTCATTGATTAGGAATAACATTAAATGAGCGGAAATTTCGAAATTATACAAAAAACGATACAAATATCACTCACTAATGACCATTATAAGCACGAGCAGGATTTTCTCTTACATTATTTTCGTTAAATTTATATTTTAATTGTTTATACAATAAAATATGTATGCACATTTGCAATGTTATGGCAATGTAACCTCTGCGCTCACACTTAGTAGAAATCAGTTAAAATCAAAATGTATTTATATGTAATTGACTCTGGCCAGTGCTGCTAATGCCACACATATTTAATAATGCAATTTAGAAAAGAAAGAAAGCAATCCCAATTAAATTTATAATTTTTCAAAATTTTATTATTTATTATTTTAATAAAATGAAAAACAAAAAAAGATGACAAGTGAATACAAAATTATAGAGATACGTACATTTATTGTCATAAATAGAAATTAAATAAAATACATATAACAAATTTAAGCTTAAAAAAAAAAACAAGAAACTTTTTTTATTTTCAATTTTGGTATTTTTTTTTTTTTTGTTTTTTTGTAATCATCAATTGATTTATTTTTATTTAAATATAAAATTGTGAAAAGCGATTAGTTTAAGAAAATTGTTATAATGTATTTATTTTTTTGATTTGATTAAGAAAAAAGTGCACACCACTTTATGAGAAAAAGCAACAAAAAAATAATAAACGAATGACGAAATAAATGTAGAAAAAGGAAGGAATAAATGAAATGAAAATTGATTATAAGACATAAAAGAAAAAAATAGAAACTAAAACTGTGGATAGCAATAAATAAATCAATTATGTTATAAAGTGTAATTATTATCAATAATAAAGAAAACTCGTTGAAACACCAAAAAAAAAAAAAAATATAGAAGTGCATTTTGGCACCCCTGTGTAGCGAAGTTCCTTAGTTGGGTAAAGGATAAAATTTAATTAAATTAACAGAATTACGAATAAACAAATTCTACGACATCAGTATTTTCTGTTTCATCGTTTTGTTGAAACTTGGTTTCACAAGAATATTTTTACAAAAAGATATTTAAAGAAATAATAAAACAAAAACCATATTCATTAAAACCTCCTCATACGAGAAACAACTGGTTTATGATAACGAAAAAAGGAACTATACCTACATTTGTGATTGGATATTATTTGATAAAAGCAGGATAAAGAAAACAGTATTAATGGTTGTGCATATCATGTTGTTGATTGTAAAGGATTATTGATCATATGTAAGCAGTGGTTTTCAGTGGTTCTCACTTTTCTTCAGCAAAATTTACATTGCAGTCACCGGCCAAAATGAGTGGAAGTTTATAACAGTTTTGTCTCTATAAAAACACCAAATGTGATGTATGGATGAACAACGTCACGTCCTCAATGTTATTACCAGGCAATATGTAGATACACAATTAGAGACATGCAGTAGCATATTCACATTGCAAACAAAGGTTGTAATTCATGGTTCATGTTTTGCGAAATAAGAAGTGAATGCATGTTTTGCTTCTTTACAAACAGACTGAAACGAATAGGATGAGTTTGTGCCTTCAACTACAAGGATGGGTAATACAATTGCACACTATTATACAAGAGTTCAAGCGAGTGAACGCAAACAAAAAATCAAAACAAAATAATACCTCTGAGGACGTTTCTCTTTGCCGTCTTTCGTGTTTTTCTTTCTTATTGAGCGACGCGAAAATTCATTGGTACAAGGATAAAATGGACATGAAATGATGTATACTCACAATTCGCCAGTACCAACATTCATTTTCATTCACAATAGATGTATATAGGAACATGTGAATGGGAACAATATTCACATTCGGCAAAAGATGTATGTACTCCTTTATAAAGTGAGCCCGAGGACGGGACAGCGTAGACTTAGTAACAGGGTTCTTTGCGATACCTTTTGGGTCTGGAATCCTAAGAAAAAAGATTTGATTTAGCTCTGAACTGGCTTTGAATCTTTGATGATGCAGGTCCAGGGGGTTCTACACAATTTCATGTTTTTGATGATCAAACTGATTTGCAACCATTTTTCTGCTCTTTAACACAATTTCAATTATATGCAGAATCCTTAAAAGAAAAGCGATGAATATTTTGAAAGTTTAACAACGCGCTTAAAAAAGCTTCGATCTAATAGTGTATTCGTTACAAATGTTGACAGCCCTGGCAGCTGTAATAATTTTGAAATCAAAGATTTAAGTCAGCAAGCTTTGGATAATATATTCAAATAGATTAAAAAGATAAAATAATAGGACAAGTGTCTAGAAGGGCAAATTAATAAAAATTATATAAAAAATTAAAGAATAGATAAAGGAATAACATATATTGTATTGTAAGGACGACACCATGCTGCTGCTAGGGAAGCAGGTTCCCTTATTGTTGCTTGTGCTACTCTTTGCACTTGTGTTCTTGCCACAGCCACATCGAGGATCTGTGACAGCTCAAAAAATGAAGGATATATTTAGCGAAGATTTGGGATTGGGAATTTTTTGTAATCCCAATCCGAAATATGGTGAACCGACCAATGTAATTGTTACATTGAAGGAATTACCAAAAGACTTGAAATTTATCACGCGCGTCTTCTCAACAGATGATAAGCATATCACGACCCACATGATATTGCTATTTCCGACACCACTTCAAAACGGCACTCAATGGACTAATACAACAGATTTACGCAATGAATTCGATCAACTTAAAATCAACATACCCGACAATTTTGACCTCCATTTAGCGAAGGCTATTATGTATCCGCATCGACGACATTCTATCAATTTGGTAAGGTGGATTTAAAACTAGAGGTGTTCCGAAAAAGTGGTAAAGCTGGTGATGTAGCGAGGCGGAAGGTAACACTCTTTAAAAACCGCCACTTAATTGCATGCCCAAGATAAATATGTTCGAATGTGAAAATACCTTAATGCCCATGAACATCGAAGTGCATGAACATTTACAATTATCAGCACGTTTCGAAAGTAATTGCTCCGGCGGAGCAGTTAGTGACATGCAATATGAATGGAATGTTTACGATATGTTGGGACAACGTATGTCAATCGGAGAAACAAAAAGAAACAAAATCCTACAATTTAAATATGTATAATTATAGGTCTCGTAGTTAATCTTGGTGAAACTGATACCCCGCAAATTGATATAGCCCCTTATCAATTATACTTCACTACCGAAAATGATTCTATCATGCATAGTTTAATGGTGGAGTTGGCGCTATGGTTTAAGTCCATCAAAATAGTTGCTAGGGTAAGTACGAGTACTAATCAAAAAAAAATAAACATTAACTTCGATTTACTGAACCGATTAATCAATTAGTACCTCGTGTTTTTCACAATGCTGCTCTATTTTTATACTTTCACCCAGATAAGAAGAAGACATCGGAGATCCCATAAAGTATACTTATATACTTACTATTCTTGATCAGTTCGATGAGACGAGTTGATTTAACCATAAAAGTTTTTCTGTCTGTCTGCTTGTATGCAAACTAGTCCCTCAATTTTTGAGATAGAGATCTGAAATTTAGCACAAAGATTTCACAAGGCGCTAGTATTTCAAAAACCATATAAATTTCAAGACCCCATGTGGATTAGTGATTCGTATAGCTCCCATATAAAATATGTCGGTCTCAGTATTGAATTGCTGCTGTATGTGTACTGATTCTGTATGCTCAATCACAGTAGCGTAGGCAAAAACGTTTTCTAGTCTTGCGTGAAGAGTACGACGTCTTGGGAATAGCCGAAGTTAACCTTTTTTTTTCCTTAATTGTTGTAATTTTAGTGCTATATTCATTTAAAACATGGACATGTAAAGGCTGAAATTAGTGGTGGCTATCGGCGTTATGTAAATGTAAATAAAGTAATTCTTATGGATGGTTCTACAAGTCAAGACGAAATGGGAGGACATAATTCAGCTACATTAACATATAAATGGAGTTGCGTCTCCAAAAAACGCCACAAAATTTGGTATTGCCGGAAAAACATGAGCAAAAGTATGTATTGGTTGCACCTCATGATGATGTTAATAAGGTGCGTTGCAAAATTATAGAACCACATAAAAATTTTTGATTTCTTAAAAACGACAGACTATAGGGTATCACAATGTTCTACGAAAATGTGTGGAAGATTATATCGGACATGTTTTTTTTAGTGAATGCAGGTCGGCTACTTTTGGGAAACAACTTGTTTAGAGTTTCTAGTCATTTAAAATTTCTGCTTAATATCTTCGAAAACGAAGAGAATAACTAGACTAGACTTAGTAATTCTCCTCATCATGCATCAGTACCATTTAAGCATTAACTCTAATGTGAACACCATGGTCAGGTCTTTTTGACCTCTTTTTGAGAACTAAACTGCAGGCATGACATTCCGGACTATTTTTGAGTGTTTTAGTTGCAAAAAAATAAAAGTAGGTAGAAGGGCGTTTTGAATCTGTTATCTCTTATGGTACACCATGGTCTGGCCAGACCCCTATGCATTTCGTATTGTGTAGTAGTGGCTTGTCCAAAAGTCCGGACTTCAATCCGTGCATCAATTTCGAGCCATTGGAGAAGCGCAGTCTTCCAAAATCTAATAGAACGCTTCCTTTGGCTTATTTTGTCTAAGATTTACTCCACGGTAGAGTGAATCATAAATTTGGTGAAATATGACTGTGATACTGGTACACAATACAATGGTAGAGGATTTGATTTTTACAATTATATAAACTTAAAATAAAATAAATATGTTAGTCGATCATAAAGTTCTTAGAAAAAGTTAGATAGGTGAATTATGATGGATCAATTTCGTCAAGTTTCGTCCACGGCGCAAAAACTTATTCGGACCATGGTTGAGCATAACCGAAACACTCGCTAGCTTTTTCATGTCCAAATATTCCTGTAAAATAATTGATGAATACATTTAGTTAAGATGCTTACAGACTCGGCCATCTCATGCACTGTCAATTTCCGATTGGCCAATATCATTCCATGGGTTTATAGTAGATTTTTGGAGTGGATCTGAAACGTTCGGCATCACTTGTGCTGTTCCGACCACAAAGAATTCTTAACCATTGAAATTGTTTGTGCGTATTCCCTATAGTATTTGTCAAGCCTTTCCTTGGTTTCGGTGAAGGTTATTCCTTATAAAAGGGGACACTACAAAAGTATTGCAATGGGAAGTAAATAGGTATTGTTTGGATTCAAAAATAGCTTTATTAGTTTTCATGAAGATTAATATATTGTACTTTTGCATACACTTCATCCAATTTTCGAAGCACCGTTTTCATTACGATTGAGGTAAATCAAAATCAAGGCTGCACGCCGGATGACCATTTTCCGTTCTACTAGTGGCAACATTGCGATATGTCCGGTTATTCCAAAGAAACAGGCCATCATTTCCATTTTTTTAAATACACAAAATTTTCTTCCTTTAATTGTCAATAAAAAAGAGACCATGTGGTTAATATTATTGACTCTTCCACAGCAGCTTAGTGATGAACTAAACCTAAAAAAATGGGCCAAGTGCGAATCAGACTCGTACACGGAGGATTACGTACCAGATTGGGGTTTTGTATGGGAGATACTCCCCCTAGTGGTCAAATTTGATAGATTCCTACAAATGTACCGCGCCTTATCAGAAACTTTCAGTGTCTAAATTTCAGTTCAAGTTTCCAAAAAACAAAAAATTTTTTCGTTAAGAATTTTAATGGTGGGTTTGTATAGGAGGTATCCCTCCTAGTTGGCCGATTGGTTGATTCCAACAGATGTATAGCATCTATATCAAAAATTTACTTTCAGTTCGATAAAACAAAAACCAAAAAGTTTTTCTAATAAGAACCTGAATTTTAATGTAGGTTTATATGGGAGGTACCCTCACTAGTAGGCCGATCAAACTGAAATTTGGACAGTATAAGTTTTTTCTATGTAAATCCACCAACCATCCAAATTTCAAGATCGTGGGATTACTGGATCGTATAGCTGCCTTACAAACCAAAATGTTTTTTGTATAAGGACTCCTTTAAGTTTTTGAAAATATTTTAGTTTTAGTATTTGTTGCTGATGCCCCCCGGATAGAACTACACATTCACATTACGATTCATGAGATATGACCCGAGGACGGACGGACAACGAAGTCTCCGCAATAGGGTACCCATTGGTACCCTTGGGTTCCGGAACCCTAAGAAAGAAGAACTGATCGTTGCTACAAGCACCATCTCTCGGATATTTTAAGGACTTTTTGAACGACTCTCGTATATAATAAAATGGATGGATGTTTTGAATTTTGTATCTTGTCATTTCTTATGTTACATACCATAATTTGTATGTAAGTAAGTAATTTAGCCTCTAATCATCATTATCTTCGGGTTAACTAAAATTTTAATGTAAAATATGTTATACAATAACCATGCACCACTTGCTTGGAATAATTGATTGATTGCAATATTATTTATTTATTTTACAGAGGTCTCTTTCTCTATACCCAGCAACAGGTTAAAAGTTGGAAATCAATATATGTATACATTGACGGTTTCCAGCAAGAGTGATGAAGGTCAGAAATCAGTTGCTAGACAAATAATAATCGTTGTCAATAGAGATGTCGTTAAATTGGAAATAGTTTGCATATCGAATTGTCGATCGAATTTTTTTAGTAGAGGAAAAGAGGTTGTCTTGAAGGGACTTTGCTATGAATGTGGCGAAGCAAAGATTAACTATGAATGGTATATAGATGACATGGAAGTTGGACAGGAGCAAACGTTGGGAACAACAATCAATGTTGACAAGCGTAAGGTTCGTGTCAAATTATCAATAGAGACGCAAGATGGACGACTGGGTAGCGCATATCTAACGTTATATGAGGATAATGGGCCAGAAGGTGGCACCTGTGCTATTGAACCCCAAATGGGTAAAGAAATCAAGACAAATTTCTATATAAAATGCCATGGTTGGCAGACACAGAATTTACCATTACGATACTATATAATCGCAAAGAAAGTCACTTTGAAGTCATGTAAATCAAACCGCTGTGAAGTTCAATTACCAATTACAAATCATGTTGTTGTACGAGTCTGCGACAGTGTGATGATATGTAAGGAAGCCCACGTACCGGTAGATGTGCAACCATGGTTGAAAATACCACAAACTCCTGAAGGATTAAAGACATTGCTGCATTCAAAAAACTTGAATATACATGAAATGTTTAAAATTGGAAATGAGAATAAAGCATTTCTAATACTCAATGCAATTGCTAATGAAATCAAAACAGAGAATCAGGCAGCCGTGCTATTGAATGTATTAAGTGATCATGAGCCCACAAGTATTTTCGAATTGGGTAAAATGTCAAATTTGACACGTACGCTATTCGATTCATTTGGTGGGTTAAATGACGATATGATTAAGATAATAACAAATATGACAAATTTATTGAATAATAATTTTCAAGCAATCATTGACATTGGCAGAAGTCATCATCTTGGCTACGAACCCTTTGAAAATATAACCGTATCATTGATGAGTGTCTTACGTAATCTCCATAATATGACAGCGTCTTTGCCAAAACCCCCACAATATATTCTCAAATTAGCAAAAACAAAACCATTTACCGAGCAAGAATTGACTAAAATACGCCATGAAATTGAACAGATACCAATTAAAGAGGCACGAGACCGAACATCGCTTTGGATAGAGTCACATTATCAAATGGATCGTTTAAATAAATTTCTAACCGATGCTAATGCATTTCATGTGGGTCATGATTTCGATTTACGACCTACCTACTACGCCGGAGTTTCAGTTACACAGACTTGTGTTACAGTCGAAGAAGACACACAGACAGTTATACGAACATCCGATCACATTCATATTGTTCATTTCACGTCTGAACTATTGGCAGAATTGAGCAGCAATTTGGATTCGAAAAGAATTTGTATGAAAGTGGTGTCACGTGTACGTGACATGGGTTGGTGGTATCCACAAGAGCGTCAGCCAAGTAAAATCATATTAAGCGTATCCGTCTATATCCAATCGAAAGTATTATCTAAACTTACAGAGGTTAAACATGGTTTAATCTATTTTGTTTACCTTGGTAAATATAAACCGGCTCAGCGAAGTCGTGTAGCTGATATATTAAAGACATTAAATAGGACTCGTGGTGTTCTAGGGGATCGTAATAATGGTACTGTTATCAATGCTAATAATAATGATATTGAAAATGATGATACTGCACTTTGGCTTATGGAGCCATTTATCAATTTAGTAGAATTATCACCAACATCTTATCATCTTAATTCTCAAAATGATGATATTGATTATGATCTTGATTATGATCATGAGGAGGAAAATGCAGATGAAGAAGAGAGTATGAGGTAGATGATAATGACATTGACAATATGGAAAGAGAAGATATCCCAAAGAGAACTTTCAATAATGAGGACACTATGAATATAAATATTGGCATGGACATGAATAATGGAAATCATCATCGTCGGCGGAAACGTGTTGTTGAAGAGGATCAAGATCGCGTTTCATCATATGGCACTTTTGTTAATGCCTTAATGCATGATGAAATCAGTTTATATGAAGAAATAAATCATTACCATGTACCATTGGATGGGAATTCTATACTCGCTGTGCGTTTTGTAAATAGTTCACATGACTTAAACGTTCAAGTTTCATTGAATTATGCACCGAAACGTCGAGAAACGTCAAATTCGAAATGTCATGTAATTGCCGGTGAACATAATCGAACAATTTTATTAGCGAATACATGTCATAAAAAGGCTTTCGCCTTTATAGCCATTCGTGCTTTAAATCACAACAAAGTTATCACATGCGATGTTTCGGATGAAGAGAACCAAATCGTTAATGGTCCAGCCAAATATAGTTTTGTTCTACAAGTACGAGCATGCGACTATTGGTTTGCCGAAAATAATGATGATCATCATGATGAATCAGAATGGAGGCCATGTATGCCAACAATGGTCTATAATATTGCTCAAGGCATGACTTGTGTCTGTCATTATATAACAACTTATACGGCTTATGTCTTTAATTTGCCAGCACGGAAAATTCGATCACCACCGTGTATTAAGGAGTTTCCGATTCGTGCCGAGGTTATTATATTTTTCTTCCTTATTTTTGCTATACTATTTGCTTTATTCTTTTATTCTTTCTCTTGGATCAAAGAACCTAAATCCATTTTTTGTGACATTCGTATCACTGAACAAAACACAGAAGACGAACTGCATCATATTATTGTGATCATACGAACTGGTGGCCATGAATTTGCTACAACAACAGCAAATGTTACCCTTATCTTTCAGACATACAACTTTGAGGAAATGTCTTTCACTCTCTACCAAAATCCAATGGAGCCCGTCTTAATATGCAATACTGCATACACCATTGAGTTCAAAACGCGTGATATTCGCCTACCAACAAGGCTGGGTGTCTCCCATGACAATGCCGGCTTTTATCCCAGTTGGAATGTTGCATACATTGAAGTTATCGACACGACAACGCGACAATATCAACACTTTAAAGTCCGCAGTTGGATAAAAGAGGGACAAATTGCAGTACTCAGTGCACCATTGATAAACTTTAATGAAGAGCCAAAAAAAGAAAAGTGGATCCATTTATTTAATTCGAGCTTGGAACGTAATTTTGTTAATTGGTGGGGTTTCCAACCTTTAACCGGAGTTTGGCGTCCAACATTCAACACACGACCCATGACTCGTTTCGAACGAGTGTGCATTTGGATTACAAAATTCACTATTGCCATGACAATTATATTTCTATATTATGGACGAACAACAAGCGAGAATTTTGAAAAAGAATACGAAACATTCCAGTATTCTGTAGTGTATGTGCCCTTTGGGCATACAGTTTGGATCTGTTGCATTTGTTATGCTGCAATAAATATCGTTCAATATTTCTATGAGTTCGTTTTGTTGCCCATACAGGATTCTATAAAACGTTAAACAAGAATTTTATTCACGTTAAAACGTCATCATCATCATCAGAAAAATCATGTACTGTAATTAATTTCGACAACAATTTTACCATTTTATAATAAAATATTTAACTTGATTTCAATCACAACTAATTAATACAATATTAATTTCATTTAAATATTAAATTAATGGAGAGTCAGGAGAGAAAATACATATCGATGTTATAAGCCATTTTAAAAATAGATATTTTATACCCAAATTAATTACAAAAAAGTAAAAAGACGGTTAATTTCGCCTATGCCGAAGTTTTCATACTCTTTACGCAACTGTAGAAATGTTTTTGAATACGCTCCTGTGTTTTAGCATACGGAAATATTTCATTATCGAAATATTCAAAAGTCAGATTAAAGAAAATAACATAATGTCTATATGAAAATGGCCAAAATGATAAAAGCTTAAAGTCAAAAACAAGCCCTATGACATTGGACACATGTTTGTCAGTCAACTGTCGTATAATTTTGTGACAATTTTTATCGAAAACATTTTAAAGAAAAAATATTGCAACAACAATATGAAATTTGTTGTAATACCCCGTACCCCGTTTCTCCATTTTGATGATTTTTATCAAATGACTAAAAACTGACCAAAACGATAAAGGCGTAAAGACTAAGCAAGCCCTTGTGACATAGAGTAAAATAGAGGTGATGTGAATTATTAAAACATCATTGCATAAAAGTTGCTATGTAGGCTGCAGCATTTAATGTTGCATTGAAACATGGACATGATCATTTGTACTATAAGATGTGGAACCACTTAAGTCTTTTCAAGTTCTTCCCAATTTCGAAGGACTCATTTACTCACTGCTCCCAACATAACCCACAATCATCGATATACATATGTACATGATTCACATCATAAAAAGCCTTAGTACTTTCTCATTTGATGGTTTCAACTACAGTCAATAGAGCATTAAATTGAATCATGCATGCTCTGTTTAAGGGGTTCTTAATATCTTTTTTCGAATGATATGATAGTATGTATCTGTATGAAAGTTGTATGGTTTAAGAGAATTTGTTATTATGGGTATAATAGTTAAAAACCGTAAATACAAAAAAAAACAACAAAAGCTGGAAAAGTTGTTTAAATGTGCGGTCTTTTGTAATTGCAAAATTAACAAATTATTTGGATCAAATATAAATAAAATTGACCAAGTGGGAGTCACACTCGCACACGGAGTGTTGTTGTTGTACCATACCATCGTACAAGATAAGTATAAAAAGAAACAACATTTGAGAGGCACTGCACATCGCAACAATGTAATCAGTTGCATACTCCGAAAAGTTAAATGCGACAAAACTGTGGACAAAGGATTGCCGTAACAATGCTGTGCAAACTGTGTTAAATGCATATTGGCACACGTGTCTTGTATGGGGAACCCTTTAAAATTATTTTATTTTTAGTATTTGTTGTTGTAGCCGTCATAAAACAACGCATTCTGCGAACATTTTTATTTTTTTGTTTTATCTATTACCGTTTTTGAGATAGAGCCCAATGCTGCACTAACGGACACACAACGTAGCTTTAGTAACAGAGTTCCTTTTGGTACCCTTTGGATACGGAACCCTAAAACCCTAGTTAATCATTGAGACATATATACTTATGATATATCAATTTTGGTGACATTAATCTATTAGCTTCCATATTAATATCATTTTGCAAAAAATACAACATACATCAATTTGTCGTCTTTACTTATTGGGTGACCCTCGTATATATTTTTTCACTGCTGTCATCATAACCATAACTGCTGACACATATTTGCTCTTAAAACACTTTGAGAATGAAACAAAAACACCATGTTATTTATCAATTAGCAACAGCGGAAACAGCTGATTTGAAACATAAACAAACGTTACATTGAAACACACTTTAAAAGAGGAGCAGAAAATGAATTTCCGATTCAGACTCAGTCTTGAGTTGACATTGATTGCATTGGGTTTAAGCCAAGTTCCGAAAAGTTTGTGAAGTGTCAGTGTAAAAATGTCGAACGATAAAAGGCAAGAATATGAATTATATAAAAATTCATTCAAGGTTAAAACGGAGCAATTGATAATAATGGAATTGCCAGTGCGAATTTTAGAATTGAATGCATTGCTGAAGGCGAAAAAAACAATTCTATTAAAACCAACAACACTTGAGAGTCACGCTTTTATTAGTGTTGTTGAAGATGATGCTGCCGCTGCTGCTGCTGGTGGAAGTGATTGTAAGACCACTTCGATGTCATCGAAACAAAAGATTATGATGCCACATGGTTGGATGCCATGCAATAAATCGATTTGTGAGATATCCAATAAGCTAAAACCGATCGTGAGTCAATTTCTTGTGGATATGATGAGCATTAAAATGTGGATATCCTTTTTGATATCAAATATTGAAGATCGAAACAAATTGCATTTGGAAATAATTGATGACATTCTTATTGCCGAAATGGAGGCATCGAAGTTCTTCACTCAGAATTCTAATTACTTTCTGACACGCAGTAAATTGAGTTACAACCAACACAAATTTCCTTTTATCGAAGACAATAAATGCTCCATTATTGAATTGGATAATGAGCAATCGATGAATATGTGGTTATTGATGAATGTGTTACACAACCATTATGCCACATTGCATGACAGGATCACTAAGAATATGGATGGTTTGAAAAATGCTCGTCCATTGCATATGGAACATCTTTATTAGAATTAATTAATAGTTAATGATGTTTGCTTTTCCTTACTAACTTATGTGAAGTGATGACAAATCATAATGGAATTGTCTGTCTGCATTTAAATAAACATAGAAACTGTGAGAAATATCTATCTATCTATCAACCAGTTGGTTATAAGACACCATACATTTATAAAATATATAATAAAAAATAAACATTGTCTAGACGACGAAGACGGCGACAACGACTTCCTTTTTATCAACTAATAAAAATAAACAAAACATAACAAAACACATTTGTTGTTTTTTCTTTCTTTTTCTTTTATTTATATATTTATATATAATTTTATTGTAATTTAATATATTTATCCAATAATTCATTCAAAACTCTTTACAAATTTTCTTCTTAGAACTTACACATTAATGTAAAGTGGTTGCTTGGTTGGTTGGTTTCTGTTGGATATAGTGAGTTTTTGAGTGTACGAGTATTTTGTGTGTGTTTTGTCGTGTGAGTGTTATAGAATCTCTATATATCAAAAAGTTTATTTTTCAATTTCAATTTCACTTAAATTTTTCCAACTTCAGTTAGTTCACTCGTATTCTATATGTGTGTCTATTGCCTTGTTTATACAACAGCTTAATTCGGCTTAACTAATATCGAGCTAACTAACAATTTATGTATGTATGTATAAACAATTTTCAAGGCGCCTTAGAAACAAGAACCGATTTCATACAGCTTGCATTTTAAAATCGACCTTATGTTTTCGAGTCAAACTAAATGATCATGCAAACAAACACTTAGTATTAAAATTCAGTACAGAGTTGTCATGTGATAAAATTATTTTGCTTTATTTTAACTTTGTTAAAGATTTTGTGAATTACATAATGAGAATTTATTAAAAATCAAGATATATTTTATACAATTACATATATTTTTTTTTAATACAATGCGATTTTTAAAAATAAATTATTTTGATGAGAAAGTCACAATTATATTTTATGCATATGGCAACTCTGCACCAGTAAAAGAAGTTCCAAAATAATCGCTGTTAGTTAGTTCAATATAATTTACTCCGAATTAATCTGTCGTATAAACAAAGTAAGTATATTAGTATAATGGATAATATCGTTTTTTTTCTTATAAAAAAAAAAAAAAAAATCAATGAATTTTCTTCAAAAAATATTTTTAATCTTTGAAAATGGGTGACAGAGCGAGAGTAGTGAGTGACCTTGTGTATGTATGTACACGGCAGCAGGATTCAAATGGTTGATGACAGACAAATCCTGCCAAGTCAAAAGTTTTTTGTATCAAAAGGGCTAATGGTAATCGTACGTACATAATTCGTTGGTGTTGCCACATTTTTGTGTAAAAAATATAAAAAGATTTTCTTTTTTCTTTCTTTTTGTTATTTTGTGTAAATGGACGTTGTTCGTCGTCTTTCTGTTTCTGTGGTGGCGCCTCATGGCGTTTTGAAGCAGTATTTTTGTTTTTTATTTTTTGTGTCCAATAAACAGGACATTTTTCCAATATTCATTAATTCTTTTTTTTTTTTTTGTTTTTGTGTTGTTTTGCTTAGCATCAATATAATTTGAAATGAAAACACTTACAGGCAGCATTTAATCAATTATCAAAGCTTCGTCTATCTTCATTTCCTTAATCTTCACCAGCATCAGCATCATTTTCATTCATTCATTCTGTTCTGATCAAACTCTTCTTAATTGTGATTTTTGTTTTTTTTGTTTTGTGTTTGTTTCATCATAAATTTTCTTTTTAGTCAGCGACAGACATTTCAGAAATTATGTGTATACTTTATTTTTGCATAATAATCTTGGATTAGGGATATGAAGTTGTACAAAATGATTAAAATATGTATAAATGTTAAAAAATGTTTTTTTTTTGTTTTGTTTTTTATGTTTTTTTTTGTTTTGTTTTTTGTTTTTTAATTTTTTTTTTTTTTAATAATAATATTATTATATTATAATTATTATGAATAGGATTATTCGCATGTTACGGGAAGATCCTGTGTTTTTATTTCTGCCGCGACATTCTCCTTCAGATCCTTAGCACTTGCGATATCCTGCAAAATGTTGAACAGAAATTTTATTAGTTAAATTCAATTACGAAAATTCTTATAATGGGCGAGGTGGTGGTGTCGTGTGAGAAGAGTTTGTTGAATGGAGAAAAACAAAAAAAAAAAAAAAACAAATTAAAAACAGAGAAAAAGAACAAACAAATTCAAGAGCACAATAGGAAAATAGAATATAATAACAATAAAACAAAGAAAAAGCCAAAACACACAGAACAGAAAAATTAATTATATGTAAATGTTGCCAGATTGTACCAATAATGAGAAGCAGCAAAAGCTTAAATTAAAAGGGTTACCAGCCAATGGAAAAAATAAAAGTAAATCATTAAAAGAAAAAGGGAAAAAATAATCGGAAAGAAGAAAACCCATATCACATTCGAAAACAAAGTTTAAAATAAAAATCTGAATTTACCCATTGGGGGAAAAACAGAATATCAATATTTATAAATTTATGTGTGTATGTATTAATGTGTGTGTAAGTGTGTGTGTGTGTGCTTAAATTAATCAATTATTTCTCATTTTGATGATGTTTTGGCATCATTTGATCTTAATGAGAAAAGGGAAAACATACTTTGGTATAGAGTGGGTGGTTTTATTGTTTCGTTTGGGAAAAGTTCAACATTTCCAAGACTGCAAATATCAATTAAATCAATTTGCTTAAGATTTTAGATTTAAAAGGACTAATTTTATTATTATTTGTTATAAATATTGTAAAACATTATGTAATAAACATTGAGTAAATGAATAAATAATAATGGAAATAATGGATGCTGAAGCCCTAAATCCATGGTTGATGAAGAGAAAGAGAGAGAGCTTAGAGAGCAATCGCGCTGTTAGTGACACCCAGAACTGATTATCGTAATATCATTCCAACATGTATGTAAATCAATTCAATTCAATAAATGAAATGAAGCAACAAATGATACGCAACCATTTTTTTTTTTTTTTTTTTGGATAAACCAACCAACAAGTTAGAAATTGTTAATCTACTCTTATTCTAAATAGATATTATACATACTATATAACTACAATACAATACAATGCACTTAATGTACGTAACTAACATGCAATAGAAAGATGGAGCTCTCAATTACTATGTTTATGTGATAGGTCAATTGGATTTAACAGCAGCAGCAGCAACTGGTTTCCCAGTGACCATGACAAATCGATTACATCTCTGCTGGATACATAATACAATATATTTTGTGTATCAACTGATCTTAAGCGATACAAAAATGCTAAGCCAATTATGGCGACGACGTGAATCACATTTTTTGCTTTTTGTGTTTTAGATGTACAGAACTTTAAATTGGCTTTACTTTTTTTCATTTTATCATGAGCTAAAAAACAAATAACAAATTGTGTTATTGGATCAAAACAAAGTTGCTGTTGTTCCCGAATTTCACAAGAAAATATAGTTCAGCGATAAGACTCATTTTTGCTCAATAAGCAAAGAACAGAACCCTTATGCCATTGTCGAAACGCTGTTGCATTCTGAAAAAGTCACCAAAACCGGCCGAAACGTTACAGGCATTGGGCCATGACCACTGACTTTTTTGTACCACAATTGAAGGCGATTAATGTGGAAGAACTGTTGTTAACAAAACGGTGGAACATGCCACATAGCGCTTGCTACAATTGATTTATTAAATGAAACACAATTTCGCGTAATGGACCAGTGACTGGCCTGCCTCCAAGATCATGTGATTTTAACACCGCTGGATTATTTTTTGTGGGCCTGTGTGAAGTCTCTGGTTTACTTTGATAAGCCACAGTTAAGTGACGCCACATTATCACTGATATACATGATTCATTTTGCTGCAAAATGTAATTGAAAATTGGACTTTCTCCAAACCAGCAGATGAAATCATATTCCAATAAAAATGGCAATGAATTAATTACCTTTTGAATAAAGCCAAATTCATGGAAATTAACACAATTAATCTGAGTTTTACTTCAATTGAAAGTGTCATACCTCATAAAATACTGATCAGGGACATGCGTTGAAAGGCAAGTCAATTTCTGTTAAATCAAATGTACCCCTTACATTAACGTGATATGATTGTACTACATGTACAATATTATGGATCGGGAGAGTGTTTTAGTTGACATTATTATAATTATTACTATTAGTAATTACCATTAACATTATTAACCATTCTATATTAATCAATTACAATTGTTAGATGATTACATATGTCATAATAAATGCAAGCTGAAGTTTGTTATTAATTAGTGTTTGTTTTTTTTTTTTTTTATCGATAACTACACAAAACATTTTCGATGACAATCGATAGCAATGAAACCACACTACAGAGGAAACCGCGAAAAAAAAAATTAACAAAAGCAGAACATTCAAAATTTCTTGTAGTTTTTCAATTTCCACACCATACGTATACATACACATATACGCACAGACACACACACACACACACTCATACACATACACATCCATGATATACATATATGTATATACCATATAATAGTAGATATAAAATTCAGTCCAAAATCGTCCATTCTTTCTTTGATGGTTGGTTGGTTGGTTTGTTGATTGATTGATTGATTGGTTGATTTGTTGATCGGTTATTGTCGGTCGATTGTTAATGGTGGTTTTTTGTAGTCGATAGAAGAAGAAGGAAAAGTGAGTACGCAATGTGATGTATCATTATTTTAGAATAAATGTGGTTGCCAAACACAGTGGTAAATTATTTGATTTTATTAACGTTCGATGGTGTTATGTTTATGATGTATTTGTGTATGTATGTGTGTGCGTGTGTGGGTGCACGCACATGGGTATGCAATTGTTGTTGGATTTGTAGTAGTTGTAGTTATTCACCTTGTTGGAACTATCGTCTTCTAATCCATATGATGATTGTTGTGCTGTTGATGCTGCTTCAATCTCAATGGTGCCCTTAACCAGAGGATCAATTTCCAGCTCCATCGGTATGGGAACTTCAACGTTTTCATCATCAGCACCACAATCATTGCTGTTGTGATGATCATTCGATGAATCGACGACGATGAGTGTGGTGGTGTCATTTTGTGTATTCAATACATTTGATTCTCCAGGAATTTCAACGGGCGCCACCAAACATTTATTTTCCTCCAACTCCTGCCCATCTTTCATCTTTGATTCATCAAAAGTAGCAGCATTCGAATTATGATCTTCCTCCGTTTGTTGGTTATTTTCAAAAAGTATCACAACTTCTTCGTTCTTGTCATTCACATCATCAAAATTGGTTGTCTCTAGTGGGGAAGGTGGTGAGGGAAGACGCTGTGTTTCTTCATTTGCACTTTCCACAACCGAGTCGCAAGTAACATTATCAGCATGATTAGGTTCATCATTTTTGATTTCCCCTTCAATTTGTTTCTGCATAACAAGTTCGGCAGCTTGCTCTGTAACTTCACCAACGAATTGTTCAGCTGCGGACTTTACTTTCTCAAGTTCCTCATCGTTAATGATGGCTGGCGCCTCCTTCTCATCGCTTTCTATTGTTTCGTTAATGGTTACTTTTGTGCTGAATCTAACACACAGTTTCTCTTCTTCATCAGGACAAGTGATGATGTCCTTTTCCGGTACCATATCAATGATCTCGAATGCTTCATCTTTACTTGCAGCATCCTCTAACGACAATATTGTCGTTGAATGGACACCAGCAACAATGCTCTCTGGTTCTGGAATTGACTGCTTCTCATCATTATATTGTGTCTCTTCTTTGGTTGAAGAAGAAACTTCAGAAAATTCACTGCGTTGTTCGTCGTTTGCTGGGTCAGTAGAGCCAGTGGTTTCCATATCGTTAGTGGTTGTTGTCGACGTCGGTGCAGTCTCATAGTTTGTGGTGGTCTCTTCGGTCGTAGTAGTTGTAGTAGTAGTAGTGGTCTCAGTACTATCTTTGAAAGCGAATACCGACACCTGTGAGGGAGGCTGGGATACAGGAAGTGGTGGTGGCGGTAGACTAGGCTCTGTATCTGGTTTCTCTACATTACTAATGCTTACACCTTCACCTGATAGTTGTTCTTGTTCTTGTTGTTGTGGTACTTGAACTTCATTATCAATGGAAGTTGTCATGATGTTGGTGGTGGTGGTGGTAGTTGGTACATTGATAGTATCAGTATCTGTAGCTGTTTTGGGGATTTCACTAACAGCAGCAATAATGGAGGCCACCACTTGCTCTTCTTCCTCTTCTTTAGAGATTTCATTAGAACTTGGAACGTTGTCGAAAGACTGAACTGTTGCAACATTATCAATATCATCATGAACATGGGATAATTCAGAGGGGGTGGAAGTGGTGGTTGTGATATTTTGGGATTGGGTTTGATCTAACTCAGCGGCAACAACTTCGTTCAAATTGGTCAATATTAAATCATCAGCAGAAATTGTGTTTACCTCAATTTGCGACTTGTTCTTGATTTTCTCTGCATCAGCCGGGATCTGCTCGGAATCGGCTGCCTCGGCGTGATGTTCATCACCATTCGTGCCATTTTGATGTGGCTTCTCAATAACATCAATTGCTGGAATGCTTGCTTTGTTATTGCTCCCTTCCGTGTTGTTGGTGGTGGCGGCAACTTCTTCGGCGGCAGCATTGCCATTGGTCACTGGTGTTGCAGCAGAAACAGATTCAACGGAGGCAGCAACAACATTTTCAACGGTGGTGGTGATGGCAGCGGTGGCAGCAACTTCGGCAACAATTTCCTTGGCAGTGTCATCATTATTGCTACTAACAGGATCAACAGCACGTGTTGTTTCGGTGGTGGTGGTAGCGGTGGTGGCAGCAGCGGCGGCAGATTCCTTGGCCTCATTTTGTTTCGGTTGTTCTTCAGTTGGTGAGGGCGTCTTATCGCCATTTAATTTTTGCTCTTGCACATTTGCATCACCATTTTCAATGGTCTTTGTCTCGGTGGTGGTGCTACCAGCAGCTGCTCCCACTGTTGATGCATCTCCACCAGCACTTTCTTCTTTCTTGGCGCTCTGATTAATGAAGAATATAAAGAAGACATTAGTATGGTAATTTAGAGAAATATGCAACATTATTAACTTACTTCTTCAGTTTTTTCAGCTTCACCATTTGTCACTGGCGCAGTCGTTGCTCCACTCTCAGGTGATGTTGTCGCTTCCTCACTTTTGGCTGGTTTTTGTTTATCTTTCTTGCCAAATGAAATGCTTCGGAATGACCATTTCTTCTTCATTTTATCCTTCTTCGACTTGGATTTCATGCTTTCATCGGCCAATGGTGAGATTTCTTCAGCACCAGAAGTGCCACTGCCCCCCTCCTTTTGTTCCTCCTTAGGAGATTCAGAACTGTTGGGTGAAGCAGCATTACTATCACCACTACCATCCGCAGGAGCTCCGCCAGCAGCAGCTTCTGCAGTTTTCTCCGTTGTAAGATCTTTATCATTTTCAGATTCTTCAGTTTCTTTCTTCTGCAAAAAAAAAAAAAAGAAGCAATTGAAGTCCATGATCTTCATTTATCTACACAATAATTACCTCTGATGATTCTCCTTTTTCCTGTGACGTTGCGTCACCATTTACAGCCGCCGATGTAGAGGATCCAGCTTCCTTTTGATCGATATCCTCAATCTTCTCCACTTTGCCGGCAACCTCATCACCTTCGCCAGCCTTCTTCGGATCGGTGGTTATATCAACTGATCTCTTGCTTTGAGCTTTACCCATTTTGTCTACGTTAAATTGAAAATCAGTTGAGAGACTTCTTTACAAGTAAATGATATTTATTGTATTTGAAACGACAACGCAATAATAGAAATGATAGGAGGCGGCAGACAGACACACCAATAATAAAATGGATAATGATGATGATGATGATAACTATGCAATTTGTACTCTACTTAATCAATGCGAGCGATGGCGAAGCGATGATGTTGTCTGTCTTCACTGAATTGCAAATTGCGTTGTGCGCACTTTACTCGCATGTAAATTACAATATATTTTTAAAAGATACTATTTTTTTCTTCTTGTGCATTTATTTTTAAATTGACATTTACAATGCAGATTTACGCGCGAGAGTCGTCACCAAATGGAGGAAGGAATGAACTTGCTGAACTGAACAAACGAAAGAACGAACGAACACAACTATAGAACTGAAGTGAACGAGGCGTAACGAGTAACTGACTGACTACTGACTGACTGAATTAGTAGAAGCAGCCGAGTTAACTTAAACCGAGTGAGTGAGTGAGTGATGGTGTTGCTGCTGCTGCTGCTGCTGCTGATGGCATCTGCTTTAACAGGAGAACGAAGAGGAGTAGACGATCAAGTGACGCAGCACAACAATTGAAGTGATGCATGCCGGCAGAAAAAACACATTAACACAAAAGCACAACAGCAACAATATAATATAAGAGCAGAAGCAGAAGCAGAGGCAGATAAATGAATAAAGAAAAACTTCCACTAGTATCACAAATAAAGAAGAGCAACAATAATAATTTCTTCTAGAAATTTACATAAATTCAGCAATAAAGGAAATTATGTACATACATACATACATACATACACATACAATACATATACCAATACACTAATGTGTCAGAAAGGAAATTAGATCATTTCAAACAATCAAATAAACAAACAAACAAACAATTCTCAATCTCAAATCCCTTTGAGAAGAACTTCAATGCCGACGACCGACATTTATTATCATCAATATAAATAACATCATCATCATCATCATTTTTACCAATCAGCAAAATTCCATTGAAAATTGACACTTAAAACAAAACGAAACAAATGAAAGGAAAAATAATGCATAAAAAAGTATAGAAAAAAACAAAAAAAAAACTGATAAATCATCAATATTGCAAAATATGAATGGCAAAACAAAAAATCTCACTTCTGTGATAATAGTAAATAGAATAAAATAAAAAATATTTATATCAAGTAAAGTCAAGTTTAATACATTAAAGCAACCAACCAACCAACCAACTCAAACAACACATCACAGAAAAAACAGAAAGAAAACCAGATCCAACAAAACAAAAAAGAGCAAAAAAAAAAAAAAAAAGAAAAGAAAATTGCAATCAAATCCAATTTTGACTAAAGCAGCAGGTTCTTAAGCTTATGTAAGAAGGGTGTTTTTTTTTATAGATGTTCACAACTTTAAAGTTGACAATACTGCTTTATTTGACAACCGACCGATTTAACAGCTGATTGTTGCTTTTTAGGGTTCCGGACCCAAAGGGTATCAAAGGGAACCCCAGTAATTCCACGATCTTGAAATTTAGGTGGTTTGTGGCTATATATCAAAAAGTTATACTGTCAAAATTTCACTTTGATCGAGCCATTAGGGGCCACACAAGCCCACCATTAAAATTCAGGTTCTTCTTTGAAAAACTTTTTTGTTTTTTGATCTATTGAACTGAAATTTAGACACTAAAAGTTTCCGATATAGGCGCGGTACATTTGTTGGAATAAGTCAAATCGGATCAATAGGGGGAGTACCTGCCATACAAACCAAAATCTGCTGTGGAACCCTCCGTGTACGAGTCTGTCTCGCACTTGGCAGATTTTTTTAGTGTGGTGTGGTATTTCATTATGGATAGTGTTATTACACCAGAGCAACGCTTGACATTTTTTTTTTATAAAATTAATGGTTTTGTTCGTCAAACTTATCGTGCACTTCGTCCAATGTTTATTTAGCTTTATCTCCACCCAAAATAACAATAATATTGGTAAAATTTTCAAAAATTTGGCATGAAAACTTAATACCAAAAGTTATTTCGTTAACCCCCCGCACAATCACAACAATTTAAGAACAACTGGACTTGAGATTTGAAGGCTTAAAAGAAGTTAATGATGATGATGGTGGTGGTGGTGGTGGTGCTTGTGATATTTATTAAGTATATTGGTGGAGGAAACGTGTCAGTGAACGTAATTTTCTAGCATGAATCATCATCAAACACACAACAACAAAAAGTATTCATCCATCGTCTACCAGGAAATTTTAATGATACACAACAAATAAAACAACGTATATATTAAAGTTTTAATATTGTTGTAGAATAAAAAGAGAGGAATTTTTTTTTTTACCAACAACAACAATAACAACATTTACTTGGCGTCAGTCATGGTGTTGACGTGACGTGACGTATGCGTCACTTAAAAATCGAATTACATACTTGTGTTCACAGACAAAAAACACTCACTTGCGGCCTTCGCCTCGCGCCTTGCACCTCTTCTCACTTCCTAAGGCTTTAAAAGTATTAAATGAACAACAAAAAACGAAAAAACCCCCCCCGAACGCAAAGAATTTTAATGAAATAAAATATAAAAAAAAAAAAAAATCCAAAACAAGAGCAAAATGAAAAGGGCGGCAATTTGTTGGCTCTCTCTCTTCTTTTGTTTATTCGTTCCATTCTTATTATATTAAATATATGTATAAACATTGTCTCTATGGCTCGCTCGGCTGGCTTAGCTTAGCTTTATCACCTCTTTTCTTCATGAACATAATAGCTAGCTAGCCGCCCCATGTCTTTCGCATTATCTTACTTGTTTTATTCTACTTTAAAAAATAGAGAGAACTTATACGTCGTAGTACCTACCCATCATTGTATGTATGTAGGTGAGAAAGTAAGCTGAGTAAGTAGTAGCGGCAGATAATTTTGTCTGTTTGCTGGCCTGTCATCCCTTCCATTACCCTCCCTACCCTACCCTTCACTCAAGTGAAGTTGAAGTTTAAATAATTTAAAGAAGAAACAACAGACAACCGCAAGACTTGAAAAGTGTTGAAATATTGTTGTACATATGTATATTCCTTCTTCATCCTGCTCCTCCCTCCTCTATATAGTTTAAGCAATTGTATCGAATTTATTTTGCGAAAATAATTTTAAATGTAAAAATATGTATACAAGATTCACAGTCTATTGTTGTAGAGTGTAGGGGTTGTTGGTTGGTTGTTATTTGGTGCGAGTAGAAACCAAAAATGTATTCTTTCATTTAGATTATTTTTATGTTGTTTGTTTGTAATTGTTATTATTATTTTAGTGAGTGCAGAGTGACGCGCACGGACTAACAGGCGCCAGTCGGGCACAATATTATGTCAGTCAGTTAGTGCCTTTTTATGTTTAAAACGTGTAAATATTGTTATAATTGCGGCCAGCCCAATGTCGCAATTTTCCTTCCTTCCTGGCGATGAGAGAAGATGGGTAATATAAAGTAAAGTAAATCAGTTAAAAACCAACGACAAACAAATGGAGGATGGGGTGGCATTATACAAGACATACATACTAGTAGGCAGCACCAAGCAACCAAGCACCTTATGCTGAGGAGCTGAACATATGCGCTTGAAGGTCGAATATTTACATGAAATGTGTACCTATTTTACTTATTTACATATATGAGATTGATTTGTTTTACTTCAAACTTCAAAAGTGAGTGACTCATCGCAAAGACCATAAAGTTATGACTATTGTTAGGTTCTTTGGCGCCTAGCGACTCAATTTGGTTGGTTGTTGTTACTATTGCTTGCTGTTTTTTTATTTAATTAACAAAATAACTAATTACCACTGTTAATAACAGTGTTTTTTCTTAGCAAGAGAAAGCAACAGCTGTTAAGTGATATAAATTTAACATTTCAACTGATCAGTTAACTTAACAGTGACAAACAACACAAAAACAAAATAAATGAAAAATACATACAATTTCATATTTGAATATTTAACAAATGCAAAATATTATTGTAGTATATTATAAAAGAACAATGGCACCTACTTTACTCATAAGTGTATGTATGTAGATTAAAATCATCATCAATGAAAAAAGTTCATTAAACTTTGTTGACAATTGGTTTTTTATTTCAATTTTATTTTTTTTTTTTTGTTGTATTAAGCGATTAGCTCTGATGACATGGTTTTCTTCTTCTTTCACTTTGTGTGTGTGTGTGAGACAATTAATTAAATAATAAATTAGCTAATGTAAAAGAAAATTTGCATGCAAAAATGCAGAGTGAGGAATGTAGTGGTAGTGATGGAAAAAATGAATTTTGCATAGTCGTGTTTGTGTAGTGTAACAAAAAACGAAACATGATGCGAGCAAACAACAAAACCAACAAGGAATAGAAAGTAAACCACAATTTGATGACGCATCAACAAAAAGGACAGTGAACCGAAAAGGACAATAGGGAAAGGAAAAAGAGAGCTTATGACTGTTAAATGTACATACATTAAGTAAAAATGTTTCTTTGTGTGTGTGTGTGTTTGTGCAGCAATGTGATATAAACCAGCAAACAACACTTTGTATGGATGTGTGCTTATGTTTACCGTTTTGTTGCCGGCATATTTTACTATAATAGTAGTATCATACGCTTCAAAAAGCCGGCATACACACACACACACACTTTCACGCGTACTCATTAATACGGAAAGCTTTGAAAGCGTCGTTGCCATGGTAAAACGCGCCCTTAACAAAAAGCGTGAGAAAAATGAGCAAAGCACTACACAAACACACACACAAATCTATATGTTCTTCTCTTTTTTTTTTTGCTTTACTTTTTATCTATGCTTTTTTTTATTATTATTATTATTATTGTTGCAGTTGACTTTAAATTTAATTTGTTCAAAACGAGTATCAAAGACTCTCTTCTCTCTAGTCTAGATGGTTGAGTTTGGTTGTCATGTCAAGAGGAAAATTTTTACACAAAAACTTTCATTGCTGCGTCGTCCGCCGGCTGGCCACTTATAATGTTATTTAATTTAAAAAGTGTAGATTGAAGAAATTGAAGTTGAACGACGACGAACAACAAAAATAAAATAATATGTAAAGAATGCGCCGCCACTATTAATAAAAAACGCATAATCAAACAAACAAACGCATACAATGGAAGAAGACAACATAGTTGTTGCGTTATTGCTTGCTGCAGTCTCATCGGCAGAAGTGAACTACTCAGACAGAGAGAAAGAGCAGAGAGCGCGGGCAAAAGAGAATGAATGAATGCTTTTGTGAAGCTTGGCTTTCAATTGAATTGAATATGGTTTTGGCTTGGCATGGCTGAGTACATTTCAATTTTGACACTTAGCTAGCTGAGCTGTAGACAGATGACTGTTGGGCGGTTTGCTGACTGAATATTTCTCGCTTTGTTCGTTGGTTGCTTTTCCGTCAGAGAAAATCATTCTCTCACATCATTTGTTTGTTGTTGGCAAATGTTCGTTGTTTGAAGAATAATAAGTGCGCGTAAATTAAATTGATTGTGGAATGTGCCGGACGCCGGCCGGCCACTTGGTCGGTCAGTCGGATGGTTGACTTATTGGTTGGTTTATGTGGTCCTCCACAACGCGACACCACTCCACTTTGTCAGTCACACACAGTTTGCTAGTTTGAATGAAGTATTGTTGTTGTTGTTGCAAGATCAGTGGCATGCGTTTTTTTGTTGTCCAATTGAACATGATATGAGAAATCAACTTGCACCACCAGCAGCAGAAGCTTTTGTATTTTAATCGCCGCAGCAACAGTAACTTTAATTTCTAGGAGCATTTATTACTTCTTCCAATGAACATTGTGCATTACTCGCTCGTTACTCTTTAGTTCATTAGTATTTGTTCCCTTTATTACTATTGTATATCCATTCATTTTCCAAATAATCAAGAGAAAGTGAGTGAGGAATAGCATTTGACATATGTTTGTCAAAAACAATCATTCAAACATTCATAAGACTAAATAGATGCATACTCGTACGTGATAGATGATGGAACCCTCTTTTGGTCAATGATGACACAATTATAAAACGATTGAATACAAATAAAACAAAAGAAGATAATTTAATATTAATTTCTGGTATTATTTTCTTCTCTTCTTTCTGATTAAATACAACAATCCTAACAAAGAAGAAACAAACACAGGCCCCCACCCCACAGCTGCATTTCAACTTCTTTCTTTCTTGATAATTTTATAAAAATTACCACGCCCAAAATACAACAAAACAAAGCAAAACAATCGAAGACACCATCACAAAACACTTGCATCCGACAAGAAAAAGAATTAAATTTATTTACGACAATAACAAGAAATATTTACTTAAAACACTCCTCATCCCCCTTACACAACAACATCACCATAACATCATCACCATCATCATCAACATTACAATATCAATGCAACAAAATATGTTGCAAACTTATTTATAGTTGATCAATTCTACTATTAATTATGAATCATTATGAATATGAATTGGTATTTGTTACACAAAAAAACATCGTTAAAGGGCATCATCATCATCATACTGCATCCATAATGAAGAGAGAAAAAAGAAGAAAGTGGCACAGCAGCAAATGCCTTAACAGAATAACAACATACAAATAAATAACAAAACAAGGAATTTCTTCTTAATTTAACAAGGCAACAATAAGAAAAGTCAATGAATGAAAAGAGAGTTTTTGAAAGAGAACAGAAAGTATGAAATATGAAAAGATGAAATCTATTAAAAATGGAATACAATGGTGATAGATATGATGATAATGTTGCGTCAAATTCACATGTAACATATGTGGCAACAATTGACAATTTGCAGCTTTAAATGAAATTCTCAATTGACGCTTTTCAAATCTAAATCTTCATATGTAAATAGATCACAGATAAACAGACTCATAAATAGAAATAGAATATAAATATAGGATTTCTATGTAGCACTACACATGCGCATTGTACTTAGTTATGGTTCCAAATCTATTAATCACTTAGATTACTCAATGGGTAATGTTGGATTGCGTAAATTCTGATCCTACGATGATGATAATAATAATAATAATAAGAAGTATTAAGTTCCAAAATCCAAGGCCAATTTGCTTAATCAAAACACCATTAGATACTAGAATATCTATTCATTGTATATGTTGTACATATTGTACTTCCTCTTCCTCAGTCTCAAATGAATCTATATAATAATTTCTATCTTCATTACTATTACTATTACGTTGTATCTTTTATCTATACACAAAAAGTCAAAAGTTTGTTTGTTTGATCCCTCCTCCTTCTACCCCCACCCAAATACAAATTTCTGTAGTTTTCAATAAACGAATCATACATAAAATGAAATTGCTGCTTAACTATTCTTATCATTTGTTATCCCATACCCGTCGTCGTTTATCCATTAACAACCGTTATAATACAATAAATAAAAAAATGTATAAATACAACAACTAAATATACTAAATTCGAGTGTTGAACTCCTCCAAACACAAATCTATGAATGGAAATTAAATAAATTTCTTTATACAACAAAATTCAATTGTCAAATTTGGCATTGATTTTACAAATAAAGCACACAGAAGAAACCATTAAATAATTTTTGGGTTCTCAGAAAAAAAATAACTTAATTTCATAGTATTATGTATTCATGTTCTTTTTGTGGTGATATATGTGCATGTGTATGTGTATATAGTTAGTTGTTTGCTAGTAGTGGACATTCTTCATTCACCGGAAATGATAATTGAAAATTTTCCTTTTATTGTTACTAATTATGGAATGCATTTCTTTCCGATTCTGTCTTTCTTTGTCATTTTCTTTTGATTGTTATTGTTATTATTGTTATTTATTTGTAGTTTTCTTGCTTTCTCTCCTTATTTTATTTTATCAAGTGCCTGCCTTCCTTCCTTATTTCCTTCTTCTATTTTAGCGGGTGTTTTCTGTCAATTTTCAATTTTCTCTTGTTTCTTAACTAAAACTCAACTTATTCACTTCAACAAACACACGCGTCATCTTCATCAACATTCGTCGTGCACTTGTGCCTAGAAGAACCCAGAACTCGAACAATTATATATCCGGTTACTTGAGACAATGCACGTATAACAACAACAACAACAACATCATCATCATACAGTATTTATAGTAGTAAGAAGTAGTTGTAGTAGTTGTAGTAGTAGCAGCATAATGTGCAGTGAAGTGTGGAAAAATTTAGTGGAGAAGAATGACTAAGAAAAGTTTGCATTGATGAAAGGGAAACGAATATAATGAAACATTGAAGCTTATCTCACTCAATTGCATTCATTCACATTCATTCATCCATTTATTGTGTGGGTGGATGGCCCCCATATCATCTCCTTCCGATCACTCTCCATTGATGGATGTGTCATTGAATTGTACATAAACAAAACGGCGAGCTTTATCATCTACATACAGAATTCATAATTTATAAATGTGATCCTTCACTATTGTGTAATAATAAAACGGTTTGATAAACTTAAAGAGATTGCATATTTTACAAATCATTAATTATCATTAAATCATCATATTTCAATGACTCAGAAGATACAACAAAAAAAAATATTATTGGTCAATGCAATCTGAATTTACAGAGTGTGGAAAAAGAGAAATATTTACTTATGTTGAATAATCTTTGAAATGTTTAAAAAGACTTTATCTATAGTATTATACCAAAGAGATCTTTAGTTTCATATCAACTTTAGCAAAGAGGACTTGATAAATTCTACAAAAAAGTTCACACTTTAGCTTGTCAAATCATTACAAATCTTTTAATATAAACAAAGTATCTCTAAAACAATTCTTTATGCAAATATAAAAGAAAATATTTTACTTTCAACATTATATAAAAAAAAAAAAAAAACAAAAACATTCTTACACATTCATAATAGTCGCTGTCACTTCTCTTTCTCTTTCTCTCTCTCTCTCTACCCACAACAAAACTGTAATGCGCCCCCCGTCAATCATGTTATTTCAAACAAAAAAAACTAACTCAATACTTTTTCTCCATCCCATCCCATTTCAAACCAGTACAATCAACCCATCATCGCTAAATCATCCATAAACCCAACACACTACAAATAATAATGGGTCTGGCTAAGGTCCAATATAAACCGAGAATATCACCAAGTTTAAGTATGTAGTACTTGTTAAACCTTCTTGTATACTTTCACCAATTCTAAGTAAGCTAGCTTTGAGCCTTAGATACTATTGTATTAAGTATTAAGTTAAGACCAATTCTCTATAACTTTGCTGATATACACATAAGATACTTAATAAGATATATTTCTCGATTATTTCATATTTAAAAAAAAGAAAATAATAATAATAATAATCCATAATTTTTTTTTTAAATATAAGTATACAAAAGTCTAGTCATCCCTATTTTCTTTAGTCGTCGTTGGTGAATTTCCTATTAATTAATAATCCAAAATCGAATTGCATTGAAAAATAAAATAAAATAAAACAAAATACATAATATTAATTTTATTACGCAGTAAAATAAGAATAACTAAAAATAATTTCATTTAATGTAAAAATTGCAGTGCCAATTCGAAAGACGCAACAAATTAAATTACATACTTACTTACTTACATCTATTATAAAGAAAAAGAAATCATATTGTACGAACACATTTTTATAATCAACGCAAATATCAATTCAACAACAAAAACGAAAACCAACCACAAATAGTAGAATGAAAAATATTTCAAATATTTTGCAATAAAAACATAACAATGAAAGAATCGGATGAGGAGAAACGAGAACGTTTCATGAATTTCAATCAATTACAATAATAAATATTTGTACTATTATGTAGATACAGATAGATAGATACACAGTGAAGTGAAGAATATGCAAAATTATTATTAATACAAAAATGTTAACCATAAATGAATATAAAGAATCTAAGTGGATACTTTGCATAGAATCTTCTGTGTGTCTGGGCAGGAATGAGATTTTGATAGTTTGAAAGTCTTAAAAATTAGCCAAAAATTATAGATAATTCACAAATTTTAACGGTGTATCACCTTCAACACTTCTTTTGCCTTTCCTTTTATTTACTTTCTTATAGATCTATTATCTATAGGTAAAAAATTGTAAGTAAATTAGAAAACTAGTAGGAGCTTTAAATAAAAATAGTAGTTTATTCTGTAACAAAGTTGTTTGCTTTCATTATTATTTTTACCATTCATTCACCTATGTACATATATATACCCGCCCTTCCTCCAACACAAACTCACTCAATAATTTCATCTTTCTTGGTCTTGTTGCTCTTTTGCTTCTGTTAATAAAAAGTCAGCACCATAAGCAACAACAATACTAAGATTGACGAACAAAGGAAGATAAGACAACAATATCACTAGAACAAACTGACTTGACTGTCAGGCAGAGAAACCGAACGACAACCTGACAGACGATTAACCAAAGCCTTGGAAACAAAAAAAAAATAAAAAGAATTCTTGTGGCTAAATCTACACAACACAACACAACTGCCTGCAGGCAAGCAATAACTGCAACATCAAGAATTGAGATACTTCAAGTAATGTAAACTGGTTTGGGTGGTTTTCATTTTTATTTTATTTTTTTTTTTTTTTTTTAGAGATTTTCATCGACATTGCTTTTTGATTGAGTTTACCATATTCTTTTTTACTCCGCATTTCATTCATTTCTTGTGCAAGCAAAGCAACAAATTTATCAAAGATATAATAAAGAAAAAAACAACAAAAATCTTAAAACTTTATTAATTTGTAGTAGTAGTAGTAGTAGTAGTAGTAGTTTGTGAAATGTTCATAATACAAAGATATCACAAAATAGTGGTCACTACACTCTACCTGGGTTCAACATGCTTAAAACCAAACAAAAATTTAATTTACAGAACATTAACTTTCAGTTCCCCCACAGCTGATGAACAAACTCAGGAAAATTTAACTCTTCCTGTAGTTTATATGTTATAAAAGGATGGCTTTCTTATTATTAGACTGATCGATCTAATATTAATACAAAAGATAACATTTTTTGTGATACTTAAATGGGTTTGTAAGTTTAATTTCAATATCTCAAGAAATGCGAAAATTTAACATACAAAAAGTTTTTCTAACAACAAATTCGATCTGATGATTGGTGTGATTTATTCAAATTTATCAAATTTTTTTTGCTTTAACTTAGTTTGAAGAATATCTATTTTGGTTTTAATGACAAGTACAGACAGACAGACGATTTCATCCACCTGAATTTGTATTAAAACATATTATCAAACTGAATGACTTAAGTCAAGCCTACATAGTACTATGTATTCTTCAATTCACGTATTTTGTTTACATGTTCAGATATGATTTTATTTTTTTTTTCTGAACATTACTTATAATATTCATCCATTCGACAAGATCCTTAGCAGATGTAAGATTATCCTTTCATTCACATCAAAAGTAAAGATGATGGATGAGATGATGAGAGATGGGAATTAATATCCCGAAGGAAAAATAAATTGAAAGTAGTGCCATCAGCAGCTCTCCTGCCAGCTATAACAACAAACATAACTGCAAATTGAGTTGTTTACTGTACTCGCTTGGCTATCTATGGACTTGATTATTGTCAATAGTAAGTAAGATCATTTCATTGGGTGTTTCTGCCGACTGACTGATAGAATGAATGACTTACTAACAGACAAATAACAGAATGAATAAATGGAATATGATGTTGTGCTTGGCTGGCTGGTTGATGCCTGTCTCTGCTGTTCGTTCTACTACAACTTAAATATGAAACACAGTATTTTCTATTTGTTTTTCGAATAAAATAAAAAAAGTTACTTTTTAATAATTCATAAGATAGATACAACAACAACAACAGCGATAAAACATCATCAAATCTGACAAATGACAAAAGCAATTGTTAAACTATACAAAAAGAAAGAAAAACAAAAAAACAAATGAAATATATTCAGTACACAATAGTCAGTTAAAAGGAAGACAGACATACAGACAGATGGACAGATATATGGTGGATGGATGGATGGATGGACAGACAGACGGACGAACAGATAGATAGATTGGACTATGTGGCGGCGCGTATTGTGTTTCCGGTGCGTTGCCAATAAATTTCGCTGTTACTCACCTATACACAACACAAAGAAATTCTAATCCAACCGAAACTTATAGACGAAACACAACACAACACCACTATGCAAACAACAAACTTGATTACCGACCGACCAGGGAATAATGAAAGATTTTTAATGAATGAATAATAAAATAACGTTAGAACGAGGAGTCACTCAGGCACGGCGCGGGTGGTCAAAATCACACACAGAAGCGAGTGACACAAACAACAAAGAGGAGACACGAGAGAATGCGATGCGTTTAGAATTTATGATGATTTCGATTTCAAAAAATTAATAATTTTTCTTTTACAATATTTATATTTTATTTTATTATTTATATTTTACACACTTCTTATTTTTCAAATCAAAATCAAGTGAATTAAGCTTGTTGTTTGTGTACCGTTAGCTTCAAACTTTACAATCGAACTGAACTGAATTAAAGCAAGCTAAGATATAATCATCCACTGACGACTACGACTGACTGCGGTGAGTCGAGCGATCGAGAACGCCGAATGGATCGAAGTTTCAGTTTAATTGTGCCGAGGAGAATGAGAATGAAAGAGAGTAATTTTGAATAATGAACTCTCTTTACTACTAAAGTCACCACCACACCACACGACCACCGTTATGGAAGGATGATTGTTACTACTCACTCAATCACTCAGTATTCCCTCTCTACCTATGTATGTATATATATATATATATATATATATATATAGAGTATTATAAGAATTGCCGGAAGAGGGAACAACGACGCAGCAACATCGACCTATCAAACAAAACGTCATAAGTCAAAATGCGGGCGGATTTGTGTTGAAACAAAAGAATGTCACTAAGTACAATAGAGTAAGTTCCCAAAGAGTGTGAGAGAGATTGACGATTATTTGTAGTAGTATACATGCACTAACCTTAGAACAAAATGAAGCAATAAGCAAACATTGACCATTATTCAACCATCCATCGATAACATTGCCAGCAAAACAATGACAGTGATAATGACCAACGAACAACAATCATTATGGCGACACAAAACATGGAAAGGCAGGCAAGCAGGCAGACAGATAGATTCGTTCTTTTCTCAAATATATAGGAACTTGGAAGGAACTTACATAAACCAGAACAGACAATATGTTTTTTTTTATTTGTGTCGTTCGTGTATATTGTACACAATGATCCCGCACGCAGCAGAAAGACAAGAGTCCGAGCCCAACGATCTGATCTGGACTTGCTCACTTTTTCGTTCTTTGGGTGTAAATAAGAATGAATGTCATAAGTCTGAAACGGGCAATATTCTTACGCAATTAAACTCCATCAATAGAGGCGCGGCGGTAAATGAAGACCGTGGATTTTATAAGTACATATATTTTTGCAAAGTTAAGCAAAATAATTATTGGTTAAAGGGTCTTCTTCCTCATATCAATAAATATAGTATTTTACCATCTAGATACAATGCGTTGTTGTCATCAATTTCAGTATCCAGAAAAATCAATTGTGTCTGTTTGTATTGTACATTTTATACTTTATTTGCTTTGCGAGCAACATTTCCCTTTCCATTTTATGATTATCATCATTATCATTGATCATCATCATGATCAATCAAAAGAAGAATCATCAACATTTATGATATTTTCTTAATGTCATTTGTTTGTCAATTGATTGAGATTCGTTTCAGAGCCAACAATTTCAAAAGAAATAATAATAAATATGGTAAATAAATGAATATTGGAAGCAACCATCATTATATGTATGTAATTTAATTAATTTGTTAATAATCGAATTGACTCAAAATCCAGGGGATTCATAGTCTGCCTAATATCCAAAGCTTAACTCATGAATTTATTAAATTTATTATATGTACATATATTGAAGAAATTTCGATTGAAATTATACTAATGAATGACTTGATTGTATTTATGGGATTTATGGATTTATGTGGGTTTTTCTTAATTGAATTTCAATGGCATAGAACACAGCAAAACTCCAAATAAGTAATCATCTTCGACAATCAAATTATGAAACATATTCATAATTAAATATGTAATAATTGTATTGAAGATGAAGTTAAAATTCTGATTTTGAATTAAACAATTAAAAATATATGATTTGGTGGTCGGTCCTATGATGACAAATATGTATCTATAAATTTTATAACATATTCTGGCATTGAGTGAGTGCAGCATAAACCTGAAATAAAGGCCTCAAAGACTCAAAATGTATACTATTCTGTACTATTCCATCTGTTTTTTATTCAGTTAACATTAATTTTCTTCAGCCAGAAGTTTAGAATTTCTTATTATTATATTTATATTGTAAAAATTATTCCACAAATGAAATAACAATATAATATAAATCTGTTTCCTTTAGTATTGTATTTATTTTGATATAAATGTTGTCTTAAGCTTTTAGTTAGAATTTAGATTTCTTCGCAAGATGAAAATAGGAAAATTTTATTTTATCATATCATTTCAAGAGAAAAACTAAACTCGGAATCTTCATTATTCTCTGAACAAAACAGTGCAGTGCCACCAGTTCATATTTAATCAAGAAATTGACTCATATCAACAACAGTTCATCATTTATGTACTGCGTTTATGTGACAGCTAAAGCGTTTCACCCAAAGGTGCCCTACCACAGAATTGGAAATGAAGGCGGAAAAACGCATTGTACAGGTGTTTATGTTATGTGTTATGCATGCGGTAGGGCGCCATTGGATCAAACGCTTTAACTGTTGCATAAACGCAGTAATTATTACTTTCACACTATCACTTTTGTCAACATGTTTGTTACGCAAAGAACTCTGAAATGTACAGACTACACAAAGTATATTAATATGAAAATGCTCAATGTGTTGTAATAATTTTTTTTTTTTTTTTGGTAAATTTTTTTTTATTAATGTTATCACAATTAAAAATTGTATGAAACATTTCTATGATTATACAGAATAATGACTTGGAATAAAATTAAGTTGCTTCAACTTAGAAGGTCATTAGGATGGAGTCTCCTTAACGGCGTCCGCTCACGCCATGAGGGAGGATTGTTTTGATTTGCTGAATTGCAGGATTTCGTACGTACTGTGGGCATCCTTAGGTCTTTGAGCAAGGTGATGTTGTGCACAAACCAAGAAGCCAGTTATGCTCCGAAGCACCTTGTTTTGGCAAGCTTGAACTTTCTGAATGTTGCTGGCAGCAGCAGAACCCCAGATTTGAATCGCGTAACACCAGACTGGGGCCACTACTTGTCTGTAAATTATCCTCTCTTATTGTTGAGTGACAATCTACTAGATGGCCGAACTACTCAATCAAGTCTGCACAATTTCGCAAAACAAATTGCAGATAGATTTTATATGAGCTCGCCATGTAAGTCGCTTGTCCAGGATTAGTCCTAGGTAATAAATTTGATCCACTTGTGGGATAATAGGGGACAATTGGCAAGCTTTAATGAGTTGTCGAGTTAAAACTTCATCTATTATGGGCTATCAAACTGCGTCATCTATTTAAACATCTATGTTTATTAAGTTAGAACAACGATAATTGATTTTTAAGTGCAAAATGGCAATTACCATGGACTGCTCTCTGCTGGCCGATTCTGTTTTTAAGGAAAATTGACTACATTCCTCAAGCAGAACTTCGTTGAGCATCGCATCTGATGCAATCGGTAATGGCGCTGTCTTCTGTCCATAGAATTCTGTAGGATTCAAATCAGGTGATTGTGGTGCTATTCAGGAATGTTAAAGAGCAAACAAAACCTAATTACTATGTGAGTCGTATGCTTTGGATCATAGTCTTACTGAAAGTAGTAGTCATTGTCTAAACATAATTTCTCAGCACTTTGGTTTCAGTGCTTGAAAGGTAAGTAAAGCTTTGGTTTTCAACAAGCTCCGATTCATCTAGTTTAATAAAATTACAAGAAATAAAAAACAGTTGATTGCGATGAATTAAGAAGCAGATTAATTCTACGAATTTGTTTTTATGTTTTTCTAAACACAACTGTGTTTAAACTAATACATCCTCGTAAGTATATTTACTAATAGTCATTAAACTATTAGTGATTAGAAGAAACACTCGTTAATTATTATGAGTCAGACAGACACTTCTAGGACGCCGACTAAGATGCCTTCCATCTTAATATGAACTAAATATAGACAACACATTCTACATATAGTCCAATATCAATATATGTAATCTAATAAACAAATCTTGAAATAAATACTGATTACAGAAACAAGTTGTGTCTAGCCGCAGGCCATTTATCTCCCTCGTGAACTCATTCAATAGTTCATTTCTACTAAGTATTAAACACACAAAGACGTGATATTAATGATTTTATAAAGAAATTTTTTGAATCGTCTATGTGTTCACTCTCACACTATCTTATCAACTAAGATATTAAAGTTACTTATTTGAAAAACTCTTAAAATTCTTTTATTTTCCAAACAAATTCTTTACAATTTTCAATTAAAATGAAATATTTCCAATATTCCTGCACTTTTTTCTATGGAATTTTCCTATAACAGAAATGAGGGTAGTAATTCTATAATTCCCTCTCTTTCTCCCTTTATCGTTACAGATCTTTAAATATTCTTTCATATTACATTGATACATACAATTGAACTGTATAAACACTTAAAGAAACATGAATATAAATAGCTTAGTGTAATTGAAGAAAAAAGGAAAAAAATCCTTCTTCAAATTTGTATTGACAAAAGAAGAAACTCGCGATAATTGCCTGCCAAGTGTTGACATCTCTATATACTACATCCAATACTTATATATACAAAATATATTTTATCTTTTTCTTATGTATATGTACATCCATAGAAATTGTATAAAATTTAAATGAACATCACCATATGGTCAGGAGGCAAGGCAAACATGAAATCAGCAGCAGGCAGGCAGGCAAACTCACCAAAATTTTGGTTTGTGAGTGAAGCCTCTCTTCCTTCCTTCAACCAATTTATGCAAGACTGGGACCAATGAAAAAGATTGTGATAGAGAGATACTTAGAGAGGGTGTACGAGTGAAATAAAACTTTGTTACAAACAGTAACATGTGCGTCAAATGTGTTTCATTTCATTACTTTAAAGAACAACTACAAAGAGGAAACAAACTAAATGAAAGTAGTCTCGATCTGAATATATATTTCTATATACAAAACTCTAACATCAACAGCCATGGTCGGTGTGTTCCTGATTTCCCTTTACCCTTTAGAATAGAGTTAATAACATTACTGACTGTATGAATATAGGACCAAGAGTCTTTTAATGAAAAGTACAGACAAATTTTCGTTGTTTAGAAGATATAAATTGACAGAGGTGAAATTAAGATCCAATCAGTGACTCTTCTGAATTTTGCGGATGCATTTACTAGAGTCTAGACTTGTCAGAAATAAAGATCACGATAAATGATTAACCATTATAAGACTTCAGCTAATTTTATATGATTCATCTGATAGTTTCCTTCTCATTAGTAAATAATTGGTCAAAACAACTGTAACATATGAACATCCAATTTTTAGTGTAGCATTACTATTGTGATTCATCAATATTTTTGTAAATTGGCTGCCAAAGATCATTAAAGAATAGAGAATTTCGAGACTTTTCTGTGATGTGCAGTCTTAAGACTTTGGCGCATGCGTAGTTCTTTTATAGGAGCATCAATCTAATTATAAGTAAGAATTATAGCCACACCTCGTATAGAACGTTAACAAATTAAATTTTATCGATATCTTCATTTCATTCCATTGAAATTTTCTAAAGTAAATTGGGTTAAACAAAATGCCTACTCCATTGTAAGCACATTTTCAAGGGTCTTACACAATATTCGCCTCCTACTGTGCATAAGCCCATTTATGAACAACAACAAGAGGATGGGATGAGGAAAAGAAAAAAAAATGATAGAAAATAATATTGCCCACCACTTCAAATGAAATCTTTATAAACAAAAACTTAAAATAACAAATGAATTGTTTTGCTAAATTAACAAAATAAAGATGCCGCCTTAAGAGCGATTTGCTCTGACTTCCTTTCCTATCTACCATTCTTTATCTTGGTTTTCTTTCTTCTTTTTGGATTTATTATACATAAATCTAAATAATGGAAAGTATTTCTTAAATAAACACAAACGACAATACAAAAGCAAATCTATCAATAATAAACAAGACTTTGCTTATATGGAGCTGGGACTCTTGACTACTCAAAATTGTATGTGTAATCCAAATTCACACAGATCAGATTAGTTGTTGCTGTTTGAGATGATAATGATATTTGTGTTTCAGCAAATACAAGTAAAGACGCCTCAAGATTTGAAATGAAGGGAAAAAATGATGGTGAACTTTTTTTAATTGCATAAAATATTGTCGTTGCGGTTTTTGTTTTATATATTTTTTTTTTGCTTCTGTATTGTATGAGATCTTTTTATTACACACCACCGCAGCGCTATAACATAAAGATTAAGTACTAGATCTCGACGGTGGCGGATGTACATGAAAATCCCATTGAATAAGAATTTACCGCAAAAACGAACGACATGGAAAAATATAAACAAAAATCCAAATAAAATGAAAAATGAAGTAACGTTGTCGGTTCTCTTTACCTGTGTGTACAACTTACGATGTTTTGTATTTGTAAAAAATTAAAAAAAAAAAAAAAATAAAATAAAATAAAATTAACATAAAACGAAATTTAATAAGAATTAAAAAAAAACAAGATCACAAAAAAGAAAAGGGGTAATTTGAAGCCCTTTTTTTTGCACTTTTACCTTTCCCCCAGTCTCTCCCTCTCGATGTGTGACTGTGTCAATAACTTTAAGTGGCCAGTAGACTTACATTTATTGTTGGCAAATCCATACACAAGTAGTTTAATTTGAGGTAAAATTGAAATGTACACAATATATTATAGGAAATAACAAAGTCTAAATATACGTATTTATTATTACAAAATCTATACATTGTAGACTTTAAAATTTATGGGTGTTTCGTTGTTTCAGCCATCACAGAAAACCCACTGAATTTATTCAAAATCGAATTGCTGAAGGATAAGAAGATTCTTTGTGAGTAAAATTTAGCGTTTATTTCATTAAAATCGACCTACAGAGTTAAAAGATATTAATTTTTAATTTAATAATTTAAAGGACAATAAAAAAAGTTAAATAGAAAATATACAGAAAGAGAGTTTGTGCTGTTGTTAAAATAACGGAGAAGCATTATTATAGATTACACACACACACAGACACACATCTAGTAATGAATATAGTTTACAGTTTATGACTGTTGCAATTCAGATTTTGAAAGGAATCAGTAAAGCACAACAGCCTCAATTTTTGTACGCCCAATATTATTGTACGTCTATGAGCCGCTTCCTTTCCATCAACAACACTTCAATCAATTCCTTAAGCTCCATTACAAGAACTTAAGGCGCAAAAAAATAAAAAATAAAAAAAATGCGCCGTTGACTTTTTTATGTTTTAAAGCAAAAAATTAAAAGCTAAAAAATAAGATTCGAGTTTTTGTTGTTTTTTTTTTTGTATTATAATAATATTGAATATAAAATATTGATTTATAATCAGTTTTGCAATTTAATGCGTTGAGACGCAACACGACTAACGACGGCGCCAACGACTGTCAACATTTACAGGCAAAGACAATAAACAGTAATGAACACTACTAACACGTCGCTACATCCACCTCCTACACATAGATACTCGTCCACTCTTATACATAAATATACATGCAACCATATCTCTCACAGAGACAGACACAGAACACTTGTCCACTGTCATTGATAATGATGATCATATTGATGATGATTATGATCAAGTTACTTGCTAGTAAAATGTTTTGTCAATATTGTCCTGCTACAGTATGCTTGCTGATAATGATCATCATCATCGTACATTATAATTATCATTCATCGTTGTCTTTTTTGTCAGCTTCTAGGGCGGTGGCTGCTTGCGAAAAAAGAAATTGCAAATTTTATTATTTTTATACACAACAACAACAACAAAGACCTGAATAAAAATATTTAATATATAAATAAAACGATCCCCAAAACAACAATTGATAATGCGTAGAAAACGATGAAAAGAAAAGACAAGTAAATGTAAAAAAGACAACAAAAACAACATAAGTACACAGGCATCTATCTACTCGCCCACGCATTAAATTGTGCAATTATTAAGCAGAGAGGATAGGGGAAGGAAACAAGGCAGGCAAAAAATATCAGAAAAACCGTAACAAAAAAAAAAAAAGGCAAAAACAAAAATCAAGGAGAAAACACACAAACTTCTTCTTCAGTTGACTTCATGCGCGTCAACCTTCTATTTTCTTCTTTTCTTTTGTTATTATTATTATTGTTGTTGTTATTATTGTTGCAAGGCAAAAGTGTAGAAAAAGGCATTAAATAAAATAAATGATAATCAAGCGTTTACTGATAGACGGAAAGGCAGGCAGGCAGGCGCAAGCAAAGCCAGGCAGCAAAACAAAGAGTGACTTGAAACAAGTCGAGGCAATAACGATGAACCACAAAGAAAACAGCAATAACAACAACAACAAAACGATCATAAGTAAAGACAAGATACAGCACCAGAAGAAGCAACAGAGTAAGCGTGAGTGAGTGTAGGCAGCTAAAGTAGCAGAACGGCTACAAAAGCAGGCGAAACATGCACAGCACAAAGGGAGCAGAAGCAGGAGAGATAGTACCAGTAATAATCATGCACTGTGCAACGCGATGAACGAAAAGGAAGCAATACGAATATCGACAACAACAACAAACTTGCTGCAATTGTTGTTGTTAAGTTACTGCTACTGCTACTACAAAACATCCAACGCCAGACGGACAAGGCAGTGAATGGTGTTGCCAGATTATCTATCATTTATTCATATAATTTATATGAAACTAAAATAAAAAATGATTCATTCCTAAATATACTAAAACCAAATATAATTATTTATAATAAAATAAAAATTCATTCAAACTCTTTCATGATTTGGTTGGTAACGTCATAAAGGAACACAACAAGAACGTACCGCAATGTAGGAAATGCAAGTGTGTGGAAATCTGTGTGTTTGTGTGCGTATCTATGAGCGTGTACGTTTCAGATATTTTAGACGGCGGCAACAATGAAAAAAAAAGCACAGCACTAACAACTCAAAGCAAAGACAAAGTGCACACAAATGTTTGCTTGCTTGCTTAATTTTAGTGTTTTCTTCTTTTTTGTTTTGTGCCTCTGCGCATGTGTGTGTTCGTCGACGTCGTCGTCGTGCGTGCATGTGTATTAAAACAGGGTAATGCCAGGGACGCAAGTGCACAAACGAACGAGAAAACCTGAATAAAGAAAGCAACGAACGAACAACGAAAACCAACCAACCACAAGAACGAGTGTATGAGGAGTGTAAAATAAAACGAACGAACGAACGAAAAAAAAAAAGGATAAGTGAGTAAAAAGGAATACACGAAAAGCGGCCGCACACTCAACGCTTGTAACGACGAGTAGTCAGTTGGTGAGTATGAGCGACAATGACTCGCACGAATGCTTGTGTATAAAGGAACGAATGGACGAACGTACAACCAAAGAACCGAGTACAACAAGCACTAGCAACAAGGGCAAAACACAAAGCCGGCACACCCAAAATGAAAAGCAAAGCAGACAAACGAGCAGCAAGCAAAAGTAATGATGGTGACGGCAAAAGGAAGAGGACAACTCGACTGACAATGACTTGGGGCGGCGGCTTGTGCTGGCAGCGGAGCCTTGCCTTTTATATTTAAAAAACAAAGAGGCTAAAAACTGATTTTTTAAATTTAACTACTTTTTTGTTTTTGCAATATTTATAAAATTTATTATTTAGTAAAATAGGATATTTCTTTGTCATCATCACAGCAATTGCTGCTGCTCCTATAGGAAGCGTCCTTTAAAATCAAAACTGACTGATGTCTGTATCTTATTTACTTAATTTTAAGCCACAAATTTATACTGATTTTTTTGGATTTTTTAATGCACTATGGAAGATTTGAAATTACCGCCACATTCTCTATTAAGTCCTACAAAGAAACGCACACACACAACAGCAAATTCATATCTATTCATATCCATATGTACATCTTCGTTTTTTCTCTTTTTTGCATGTGCCGCTTTTTAATTTTCCGCATCTTCACTTTGTTCTGATTCTCTCCGACTCATGCAAATTTGAAATGCATTTTCTTGTATTAAATACTTTATGAAATGTGTTTCAAAATGATTTACCTGCTTAACTATTATTTAGATTTCACAAAAACTGCACAAATTCAACACTTTATTCTTTTTTAATACACCAAACAGTACTTTTTTAATTTTCACTTTGTCTTCCTTTCGTACTTTGTTTTCGGCCACTGCTCACTGCTGTTCAAATAAAAAATGTCTGCTTAATGCGGCGGTAACTGCGCGCGTGCTAACGCTTTCTTTAAAAGTCAAATTTCGAGTGAGGGGCGGGAGAGAGCGACCGAGCAAAAATCTACTGATTTGGCGAGTAAGAATCGAGTAGCGAGCGATCGAAAAGTAGCGAATTACAACTCGAAATCGGCTTCGTAACCGTAACGAGTTTGGGACGAGCATAAACGATTTAATGTTTCTCTCTTCCTCATTTAGACCAATTAATTAAAATATAATCCAAAGAAGAGACAGTAGCGATAATAATTCATTGATTTGGTTTGCCAAATGTTTATAATATGTTTTTGTTCTTATCGTAATTTGGAATCCAATTAAAAATACAAAATTTTCGTTCTGTTATATCTGAAGCAACAATTATTTGATAGTGTAAATACCCCTCAATGAATTTCGGGGCTGCCAAATCGGTGAACAAAGCAACAAAGAACTCGTTGCTGTTGTTATGCTGGACGGGTGAATGAAGTACAACGAATAGTAATTTGCGCAACCATCAGTCTTTAGAAATTAATTAAAAATAAACATGATAATTTTTTTATAATTGGTGGGGATTAATAAATTTAAGTTATGAAGGGAGCGTACAGAGAGTAAAGAGGAAAACGCGTTACGTTTTTCCATGAAACTTTTAGAATTTTTTTTTAAGAAAAGTTTTCTATTTTTCCAATTTCGAGTCGAGATCAATAAAAACTTTAAGCATTCGCAAATATACATAAAAGCTTCAACATTTCTTTCACCAGGGATGAAATAGTCAGGGTGAAACTAATCGCAGTTCTCCTTGGCATTATAACATTAGATTTGACCATCTCTATTAGAAAGCAAAATTATTGTCGGTTTGCAAGCATTATGAGCTGCTTTCTAAGCAGTATCTACTGGCACACTGCAACTACGACACAAGAACGACATCACCTTTCTAAAAGGTGACACTCTTCACAGTAGTAGCTGTAAGTTGGGTCGTGATGAATTACATCAGAGGGCAGTTGGAACTGCAATAGACCCACACCAGAATAGTGTTGTGTTAGGAGGCTGTCCTCCACCTGGTGAAGAAAACAAAATGAGACTTCCTCTTAGTATTCGGACCAAGTTAGCTCAGTTATGGTCGGGCTGGTCTCTTATCCTCCAGTACTATAGTGATCTCAAATTATTGTAACTTATGGTTACAATCGGTAAAGGTGGCTTCCTATTTATTATATGTCAATAATTTCACTTTTTTTGTTTCTTTTATGCATTTTTAATTCGTTAACTTTCAAACAAACTGTCTGTTGTGTTTGCGAACACAGTTGATAGGCCAAATACAAAGAAAAATCTGTCATTTTAGCTGACTTGCCACGATATCTGAATGCCCAATTAATTATTGAATCCACCTTATAATGAATGCAAAAAGAAAACTTCTTATCTTCTTATTGATAACATTATTGATAACATCATTCATTCTAAATTGATTAACGGACATCTGCCCGAAATTCAGTGTGGCCACTATTTAGATGCAATTTATAAGACATTTTCCAACACTCAACTTATGCTCGTGATTCATTTGCTCGCCCAAAAACAAGCAAATTCGTGTTTTTCGCGTTTTCTTTTTTTTTTATTGTGTAAATTTCCTGCATAATCTATATAAACATCTTATGATTTGATAATTTGCTATAACTTGCGATCGTAAGGTGGGGCATGTGCCAACAATAATGTGCGAGTGGCTCGCCGCACACAAAAATGGGATGTATCACCAGCACCAAAAAACTTGATGAAGTACGCCATGGAAACGAAAATGTTTTTCGTGTGAGAGTCGTTCGTCTGCTGGCTGGCTCACCAACAATCCACACTGGCTACCTGGAGTTGACACCGCGCGAACTTATTTTCTATGCACCTGGACAAGAGCCTGTGGTATGGGCATTGCAGCATCTCCGTCGCTATGGCCTAAGTGAAGATTTATTTAGTTTTGAGGCAGGTAGACGTTGCATGTCTGGGCCAGGCATATTTACATTTCGCTGCCAGGAGGCAGATTCGATGTATTTGTTGTTCCAGCGTTATATCAATGCCATTAACACAGACGCATTTGTCACTGGCGCCGATCGGGAGCGTTTGAATTCAGCACATGCAGTTAATACGCGTGGTGATGGCTATCCACATGGCAACAATTATTTAGAGCCAGCGCCTTTGTCTGCTGGTAGCGGCGGCAGCATCAGCGGTACCGGCATGCGTGCAAATTTTCATGACATTCAAAGTACGCCCATTAGTCCTGCAGAACTTGACTCACCTGATTCATTGCCTAGTTTGGGTGGATTCAACAATGATATTTTATCGACTGCACAACAACTGAATAACCAATCGCAGTCTCAGTCGCCTAGAACACCCGCAAATGCATATGTCAATACCAATCTATATTTTGATCAACCATTGCGTGCTCTCCAAGAGCATAATAACAATAATGCGGCATCATCGTCTACAACTGGAGGAGGAGGCGGCGGTTGTTCAACGGGCAACAGCAGCGCCTTCAGTACGATGACACGTCGTACTCTTTTGCGTGGTTGTTCCCTGGATGTGCCACCATTTGAATCGGCACCCCATGCAGAGCCACTGCATATGTACGCCAATGTGGATACGCCTGGAGCTTGTAGTTTACGTGAACGTTTGACCTTTGACTCTGCTGAACGTTGTTATGAAAATGTAAATCGATCAGATTTAACAATTTTATTGCAACCACCGCCTAGGCGTGAATTGTCCCAACAATCTGTAATGTCTTCACATCATCATCAGTATCAGCAACAGCAAACACAGCCAGCAACTCCAACCAGTGCTAGTAGTGTTTGTGGTGTCGTTACGCCAGGCGTTGTCAACTATATTGTATTAGATTTAGATCAACCGCGCAGTCCCACACAAAGTTCAAAGGGTGGCTTCGGTAGTGGTCTTTCACTAACACCAAGTATAGCGGAGCGTAAGCTGGCAACTGCTGCAGCCACATCATCAGCAGTGATACCAAGTACAATGAGTGCATCAGCTTTGGCCAGTGGTGATAAACCAACGTTGGCTGTGAGTACACCCACTACGACGACAACCACACCAACAGCAACGCTGGAACAGCACAAATCGGAAACCTCGCTTGGTTATTCCACCATTGATTTCATTAAAACGTGGGCTCTCATTAAATCAACAACACATGACTCCGACTTTGATTCAAATCATCGGACACTGGACAATGATGAGTTGCGTCTGACGCGTCACAGTAAATGCGTACGCAAATCCTATTCTATAAGCGAATGATGAGATTTTTTGTGGATATTCCAGCGTTTCGTACGCAATGGCAACGAATTTACAATCAAGATCAATGATGCCTCGCACAACAAAAAGCGCACTCACCAACACGCCAAATACTATTTCATATATTATTTTTCAAATTGTATTTTTTACATTTGAGATTTGCTCTCTTCCCTTATCCAAAGCCAAAGAATTAAAGTGTGCGTTGTTTGCGTTAAAAGGCAAAAAAAAATAAAAAGAAGCGTAAGTCAACCGTGTAAGATGCGCTACAAATTGTTTTAAGAAATGCAACCAGGTTGTTAAACTTGTCAAAAATACTTGATATATTATACAAGAATATTAAAGAGAGGAGAGATACATCTTATATAATAGTTAATATTATACATATATGTAAACTAAATGTATTGTGTATATTTATATTGATTACCCATGACCGATCCACACCCCACTCCAAACAATCTAAAATTACTTTTCATTTCAATTTTGTTCCTTTCATTTCGTTTGATTTGATTCTTTGTAATGTAAAATGTTACTAATTCAGTCGCTAGTCATATTCTTTTTGTTGTTTTGTTTTTTAATTTTTAAGCTTTATATATATATACATTTATACAAAACCAAAAAAAAAAAAAAAAGGAAAAACATATTTAGTAAAACGAAATTTTGTGCCAAGCTTTGTATTTTTAGCATGTAAAGTGAGTCGAAAACCAAAGTGCTCAATGTTTATTTTTTGTATTGCTTTTATTGTTATTATTGTACGATATATGAGAATAAATTATTATATATACATACATGCATACATACATACATACATATAAATATATGATTATTTAAATATGAAAACCAAAAATATTATAATAAGATAAACGGGTGAATGCAATAAAATAAAAACAAATAAATCAATAAAAATGAATGAAGTTTATAATTATATTGCAAATGTAAATGTGATAGGGACCGATCAATCACAATCACTTTGCTAAAAAGAAGATCCAGGCTGTAGGAAAGTTGAGATTCATTTATATTGTCTTTGGGACCAGTCTATCACATCTTCATTTGGACTCCTCTTCGTTATGATGGACTTCTTTATAGAGCAATCATTGAATATCAAGATTCAAACTATCAGCCTGAAGAAGTTATAACTTCTCCTAAATGAGTCTATACCTTCCACACTTCAGTGAAAATGTATTGTCAATTGACTTCGGTGCATCGTAGACCCCACATCGATTTAGCTGGGTCTGTCCCAGCTTATACATATGTGATATAATCTCAAAATTCGGTCTGAAATTTGGCAAAGACACGCTTCATTTCAATACAGAGCTGGTGGTATGTCAAAATCTCCGGTTACTTGATTCCATACAAAATTCATTTTAAAATATGTTTGTTGGATATTTGTTTTATGTTTCCAATCAATTATAATGACAACTGAATAACATTGTAGATAAATATTGATAAATCTGGTAAACCGAACTTAATATTGTATCTTGTTCCTATATTTAAGGGTGAATCGATAAGAAAATATGTAATATAAATTTAAGCCCATTGAAAGTTTAAAAAATCTGATCCTGAAGAAAATAATAGTAATAGGATCTTCGAATTGTTTAAATTTCTTAATGAAGATTACTACAATTAGATCACCTTAAATTGAGAGAATTATTGTATGCTTAATAGTAGTGGATAGAAGGTTAAATTCCATTTCAACCGCAGAAATTGTGTCATTCAATTATTATTAAACGCAGATGTTTTACCAAAAAATTCATTTTATTCAGCTGTTTTATTTTAAACTGTAATTTCTTGGAATCCCGTCATAAGTATACATATTAAGTGTTTGGTCTTGTCTCAATGCATGACATGACATGATATTTACATATATTAAGATAACTGTTATTGTTATATACTTGTATATAATAGACACTAAGTACATATTGATCATATTCATCATATTCCATTGTTACAAAAACTGCTGTCATAACTGATTTCATTTGCACAACTGACATTATTCATAGATTTAAAATATGTATATAGAGTACCTAGGTATGTCTATGTATCTCCTAAATGTATAGACAAAAAAATGATTTTGTATTACCTTTATTTCCTTCAATTGAATCTCTCTGTACATGTCTCAATAGTGTGAATAGTGAATAGTGGTTTTCTCTTTTGTCTGATGTTTATATCCCAAGAACTATATACAATAATAAAAAATCACTTTCAATATTCAATTTAATTTTTATGATGTTTGAAATCCAGTAGATTTGTCGTAACTCCAACTGTGTTTGAAAACACTGATAAGCAAAAGAAAACATAAACAAAAAAAAAAAACAAGGAGGAACGTTATCTTCGACTATGCCGAAGGTGAAATACTCTTCATGCAGTGAATGTTTCATAGCAGTATTTAAGCTTTATTCGCAACGATATTTTTACCAAAAAATATTTAATACAAGCATATTGTCGTTTTCAAATGAGTTCTATATGACAAAAAAAAAAAAACAAAAAAAATTTACTAATAAGAGCTTGAATTCAAATTTGTGGTTTGTATGGGAGGGCTGATTCGGCTGATTCCGACAAATGTACTGCGCCTGTCTTGGAAACTGATTGTGTTTAAGTTTCAGTTCGATAACACAATAAGAACATGAATTCAAATGAATAGTTTGTATGAGAGGTACCCCCGCCAATTCGGCTGGTTCCGACAAATGTACTGCGTATGGTAAAAAGAAAGGTTCGTGCAATATTTCAGCTCTCTAGCTCAAAAATTGAGGGCCCAGTTTGCATACATACAGACGGACATGGCTTAATCAATTCGTCTAATCGTGCTGATCTAGAATATATTGACTTTCTATGGTCTCTTTTGTTTCCTTCTGCCTGTTACAAACTCCATGAAAAACTTATAATACTATTTACTCCCGTGAAGAGTATAAAAAGAAAAGTTCAAGAAAATGAAAGTAAGATATTCTAATTGAAATGAAAATACGAAATACATAGTTAGAATTGCGAATAAGACCGATTATCGGATACCTTATACCCGAGTATAAATCTTTTGGATTTAAGTACATATATTGAATTGATATTATCAAAGTTGAAAGTAGATGTATTCTTAGATGAGGGAAGGGCGGCAGCTGCTAATTCCATAAGTGCCTCATCTTCATCACATACGAGTATTCTACTTATATATTCATCATTGAGACGTGTTTCATAACTCAATAATGTCGTGTTAAGAAGCCTGAGACTAAACGGATACCTCTCCGTGTTCGCCCTAGCTTTAGATACATTTTTATCCTTATATCCGACATAATATGTATTGCAGTAACACTATTCTCAGCACAAATTTCATATGCCCATAGCGTATAATGAAACAAAGTCTGCTTTATTATGAGCCTGGTACGCTCTTGCTTATCTACGAGTATATTATATATCTTACCGGCACCACACGATATAATTTACTCTCTGCTCTTTTTCTCAATCTGTGGCCTCAGTCGTTGTCAATTAGAACGAGTTCATTATCAAGCGCAGTCAGTTGCTTTGGTACGGTTGATTTGTGAAGTAGTAGTCTTGATTAAAGTCATGGTCAAGTCGTGAAATCGAAATTCATCAAATCATCAAGTGAATACTTATATAATAAACATGCAGCAATTAATGAAGTATTTGTTTGTGTTCTTTCTTATAAACTGCGCTGAGGGTCAGTAATAATTTTATGTGATATTTTGAAATGGATGCAAATTAATTGAATGTGAATTGATGAATGAATATATTAATATATTCTTTCAGTACATGGATATAATGATCTTCCACGAAGTATTGCACCAGGAACTTCCGTTCATGAACAAGAAGATGCAGTTTCAGGATTGATACAGAGAGTTGTGGGCAACGAGACAGCAAAGAAATTTGTGGTTCATGTCAATCGATCGCTGGAGTTTCGTAGTTTCAAGGTTTAGCAAATATTATATTTTAAACTTCCATTTTATTGGTAATTTTTCTGTGTATGCATTAGATTTCAAAGGATCCAACGGATGACCTTCTGCACATTGATGGATGGGATGGCGTTTCCGTTGCTAAAGGATTTCATTATTATCTGAAATATGTTTTGCTCAAGGACGTTTCTTGGTTTAACAATACTATTGAACTAAATGTCAATGATAGTTTGCCGAACATTATCCTAGAGTCGAAGTCATCCAGTCCCATAATCTACTATCAGAATGTTTGTACCTGGGGCTATAGTTTTGCATGGTGGAACTGGAGTACTTGGCGGCGACACATCGACTGGATGGCTATGATGGGAATTAGCTTAACAATTGCACCCATTCAAGAAGCGATTTGGCATGATGTCTATAAAGACTTGGGACTAACCGAAGAAGAGGTGTCAGCACACTTTGCTGGACCAGCATTTCAGGCATGGTAAGTATACATGTTAGGCAGTGAAATGCAGACTATAAGAAATTCTTGTACCAATAGGCAACGCATGGGTAACATTCGTGGTTGGGCTGGTCCACTGCCTGAATCCTATAGACGCATGCAGTTGCTACTTCAGCAGCAAATAATCCAAGCACAACGAGAGCTCGGTATGAGTGTTGCTTTGCCTGCCTTCGCCGGTCACGTGCCAGTGGCATTTAAACGTCTGTATCCAAAAGTTAACTTCTCGGCAGTCGAACGTTGGAATAATTTTCCTGATCAGTATTGTTGTGATTTATTCATTGAACCCACGGAACCACTTTTCACTGAGATCGGTACTAAGTTCTTAGAAAAAATTGTTGCCTCCTATGGTGCAAATCATATTTACTTCAGTGACCCGTTCAACGAAGTCAACCCGCGTATCGCAACGCCTGCGTATCTCAACTCTACCGCTTTTCATATATATGAGTCAATGAGGAAAGTGGATGCAAAATCTATATGGTTGCTTCAGGGTTGGATGTTTATTAAGAATCCATTTTGGTCAGACAATCTTATTGAAGCCTTTCTGAAGGCTGTGCCACAAGGAAAGTTACTTGTCTTGGATCTGCAGAGTGAACAATTTCCTCAATATCAACGCACTTACTCTTATTACGGTCAGCCATTCATCTGGTGCATGTTGCATAATTTTGGTGGCACATTGGGTATGTTTGGATCTGTGAATGTGGTGAATACGGAAATAAGCACGGCTCGCAAAATGATGCATAGTTCAATGATTGGTGTGGGAATTACACCCGAAGGCATCCATCAAAATTATGCCGTTTATTCATTGGCCTTAGAACGTGCATGGGAGGCCGATGATTTCAATTTGAATACATGGTTTACACATTTTGCAACCGTTCGCTATGGTGTGCTGGATTCACGATCCACACAAGCTTGGCTATTGCTCCAGCAATCGGTTTACTCATATAATGGTTTAAGGAAGATGCGTGGCAAATATACAATTACACGGCGTCCAGCATTAAATTTGGATGTTTGGACTTGGTATAAATATACAGATGTACAGCAAGCCCTTGAATTGCTCTTGAGTATTAAGGATGTACCAAATCAAGCATCCTATTTGCATGATCTTGTGGATATAACGCGACAATATCTTCAAAATATGGCAGATTGTCTTTATTTGAACTTGAAAGCTGCTTATCGAAGACATCAAATACAACGGTTCACATACATTGCCAAGAAGTTGTTAACTATATTTAGAGATCTTGAATCGATTTTGGCCACAAATGAACATTTCTTGCTCGGCACATGGTTGGCTAGTGCAAAAAGTTTAGCCGAAACCAAAAGCGAAGCTGAACTCTATGAGTTTAATGCACGCAATCAGATCACAACTTGGGGTCCCTCGGGCCAAATACTTGATTATGCCACAAAGCAATGGTCGGGCATTGTAAGCGATTACTATCATAAACGTTGGATACTCTTTCTAAATGAGACTCAAACTTGTCTTGCTGAGAAACGTGAATTTAATAGCACCGCTTTCAAATTGCAAGTAGCTGGAGAAGTCGAGAATCCTTTTAGTTTCCAAACAAAAGTATATCCAACAACAGCCAAGGGTGATACATGGCAAGTGGCTCAGCATATCTATGATACTTGGAAAAAGCTTAGTCAAACTCAAAAGTTCGCACACTATAATCGTTTATCGGTTAAACTACATACGGAACCTTACAATAGAACGAAGAAAAAGAAGGATTTCGATATTTTGTATGTGTAACTCTATGCTGGGATCTTGATATTTAATAAATTCCATGTAGGAAATAAATAAAGAATGATAAGTATTAAGACTTATTGGGTACAATTGTGCACAATGACGGAATATGATGAAGATTATAAGTAGGATTTTCATAAAGAAGGAAACTAAATTTTGCTTACTTTATAAATATATATATACAAAAGTATTAAATAAATAAATGTAAAAAACAGAAGTATTAAAAAGTATTTATTAATAATATTTATGTATGTTTTAAAGGAGTTGCGATTTTTAATCTGAAGAAATGAATATCGTCGATGCGCCTTGCTAATGCCATATTCCTTGGATATAATTTACTTCACAATTTTGAAACAAAAATTTATAATTATTTTTCTACTCGGTAATCTGGTCAACCATTTACACGGTAGACTCTGTAATCCGAACACCACGCTATTTTGTTTGCCTCAAAAATTAGGACTTTTGTTTTTCCATCATTTTTGTTTGCGTTTTTAAGAAAGGGGATGTCCAGTTTTTTATTTGCACATTTGACGTCAGTTAAAACAGATTTTTTTTTTTCAAATCACGTATTTGATGTATGTAAAGTATTTAGTAATATTTATATCATTATATAACTATATTATCATTCACTGCAGAGGCATTTGCTGGGCTGATTTACGTCTGGACTCCTGCCAACACTTTGAGAGCATTAAGGTCTCCCTTTTTGGTTTCCAAGTCCCATCGCATCTTCAAGAAACTCTCTCACTCATAAATATTTCCAATCTGTACAAAGTTACATTACGAAATACAATTTAATAATTTAGACAACCAATGTGATTAAATCGCAAGTCGATGGCCTCAGCAGCTAGTCACTCGTTTAGTATTTAATATTAGATTTAATTATGTTAAATAAAATAAATTTTATATTAAATGTACATTATAACGCCAATAGTTTGAAAAAACCCCCACATGATTATGTTGTCGAAGATACAACACTTTATTGAATAGGTGCGCGTAAAAATTTCAGAAATGGACACCACATTTTTACAGGTGCACTATTTTGGAAGAAGCTTCTAGCTTATATTGCATACTGAGTTGTTGACATCTTCTGGTTTGTGGCAATGTTTTGTTTTATCCCAATAACTCAATTGATATAGTTGACCTACTTGGCGAAACTTCTTTGCATGTATACAATGATAATTAGATTCATGAATGGTCATTTGACCACTCTTAATTTTATTACTAATGATTAGAAAAGAGAATTCAATGTGGGGAACATAAATGACAATGAAAACCAGGATCCAAGAATTCTCCACTCTTCAACGTTTATTACGTGTTTTAAATATGCAAAAGAAAAGGATTTTGCTGCCGGGGACAGTTTAGAACTTGTGATTCTAAGACATTTTGCTTAGATATAAAACATTGAAATAAAACTTCTACAATTAAAAATGTCTAATTTTTTAATAAATATAATTTTGAAGCTAAGCTAGGGTTCTAGTAGCTAGCGCAACCTATACTTCTCTATTCTATTCTAATGCATACTATTATGTAATAAGCAAAAATAAAAACATTTTTGACTCGTAAAGAATTGCTACTAAATAAAAAAAATTGGTATCACTTAAATTAGTAGAACTTTTCATTTTCTTTCTTCTCACGGCAATTCGGACATTACGACAATTCAGAAAGTATATTTCATCAGAGAAAAGAAGATTGAAGTCCACGAGGATATCTGTGATTTTACTTCATTAATTTCTATACTCTTCATGCTAGTATTATAAGTTTATCATGAAGTTTGTAATATGCAGAAGGACACAAAAGAGACCACATAAAGTATATAGGTGTATTCTTGATCAGGTCGATTAGACGAATTCTTATAAGAAAATTTTTTTTTGTTTTTTGTCCCATTGAACTAAAATCTAGACACTATAAGATTCTAATCAATATCCACAAAATGCGTAAATTTCAAAGCCCTAGATTTATTGGATCGTAAAGCTCCTATACAAATATTTCGGTCTCAGTGTTGAAATGCTCTATGTGTACTGACTATACCCTAAACATAAGTGAAATCAATAATTCTATCACAGAGCGCAGGCAAAAACGTTTTCTAGGGGGTGCGTGAAGAGTATGTGAACTTCGGCATAGTCGAAGTTAAACTTCTTAAAATGACTTTTTGCGTAAAATCAATGAACCATGAATTTAAGTGGGTTTTTTGTGGGTGAGCAACAGTTCGCGCGCATAGTTAATAAATAATATGTATGTCTGTATATTTCTTTGACCAACTTCAGAACATTAGTCATCTGTAAGTGAAATATCTTCTGAACTATTTAAGCAATAAAGCCAAATGAAAAATCATATGATTTTTTCTACATTTCAAAATTACATGAAATCTATTTCCACTATTAAAGTCGAAGGCCTATTAGCTAGTTATAGTATTATATTTATTTTTTAAAAATGTATTAATAAATAAATATTTCCACTACATGTCAGAAGAAAAAATTATAGTAATACACCATTGATAAAAGTATAATAAATCAAATATCATGATATTTAAACAAAAGGCACTTTTGTTGTCAATCGAATAATATTGTAAGATATGCGATCAAAACTTGGGGTTCCTATGTGATCACCTGATTATAAGTTATAAGATTGCAATGAAATAAGTAGTGATCAATCACACTTCTGGTTTTTATTGTTTTATTTGAAATTAATTTTAAAGTGTTCTTCATTTATTCACGGCAATCATCATTAATCAATCATCGATTTACATAGTAAAATGTTGTTGTTACTGCTGTTGTTTGATGTTGTTGATTTTACATTATTGTTATTAATAATAAACTTGCATACTTATATTACATTTAATTTTATTATTAATTTTTTAAAAACATACACTAACGCACGCTTTCATTCCAAATAATTAATTTAAATGTTGTTCACTTCTTTTGTGTACCATATGTATGCGGTGTTTTATGAGTGGGGGTTGTGTTTGTTTTGTATTTACTTTTTGTTAATTGTTGTCATTTTGTCTTAAATTGAAAGGTTTGATGCGGTGTTGCTTATATGAAAATGTTCTATATATTTATTTATTATTTATGAGTTTGTTTTCTGAGCGCTTCTGTTGGGTTTTTTCATTATTATTATTTTGTATTTTGTTATTTCAAATCACTCACACACATCATTGCTTTTGTTATTTGTTTCGCAACTATTTAAACCATTTATACATTATTAAAAAAAAAAAAATATGAACATATTTATCATTTTTCTTTACAATGCAATCAATCTCTCAATGCAATTATTACTATGTATTTGTTTATCATTTATTTAATAAATTAAAGTTGTAAACATCATTACCATTATAAGCAACAGCACTCGAAAACTCAAAACTGGTATTCATTTATCTTTTACTTATTTTTATATATACTTTTTTTTTTGTTTGTTTGATATAACAATTAACTTCCTTGATACCTTTCTTTTGCTTTGTTCTATTTTGCTGTTGTAAATTTCCGTTCATTCAATTTTCATTTCATTTAATATACAAACTAGTAATATGAAATTTAATTTAATTAATTTATATAATTGATGAAACGCAAACTTTTGTTTATACTAATTATAATTTCTTTCTTTTTATTCCTGTTGGTGGCATTATTGTATTTGTTCTCAATTATTGGATAATGCGTGTGTGTGTGTGTGAAATTGTTGTTTTTTTTTTTATTATTATTATTAATCTAATATTATTCGTATTCATATATTTAGTAATATGATGCTGAAGAATCTAAGTAATAATGTTGTTTCATCAAATACATTCATACGCGTTGACAATTATCCATTATTAAATTCAAACAAACTTGTACATCATCTTAATTATTAGAATTAAAAAAAACTCTTAAAAGAAAACGAAGTAAGACATATAAAAATGTGTGTAAAAGTAGTGATCAAAGATGTAAAACCATTGCTTCGCTTTATGCTTCATAATTTTTTGTGTTTTGCGAATTATAAGCTTCGTTTTAGTTGTTTGTTATTTATTTATTATTAACTCATTGCGCACTCCCTCCATCCAATTTCATTCGCTCGTTCTCTCTTTGATTTTGAATTGTATTTTTAAAGAAATAATGCAAAAATAAACTATATAAAAAATAATATTAATAATAGAGGACTGTAACACTCGATCTAACTTATTCATCCTGCATATCTTCGGGCAATTCGTGCGGATTCAGCATACCAGGAATATTACGCTGCATTAAACGTTTGCTGGCTTGTTCCTCGCGTAAGGCCGCTTCTCGCTCTTCCAAATACAAATCAGAATCATCTTCGCCGGTGACCTCCTATAAAAAATTAACAATATTTTTAGAAATTAATAATGATCGGCATAAGAAAAAAAAAACACGCAAACTTCTTACTCTGATTTGAATGAGAAAATCTCTCAAATGCTCCTTAAATGCTTGTACATTTTCGTCCAGATTAAATAAGCCAGTTACAAAAACCTTTATTTGATTATCCGATAAATGGCTAAATGCCGATTTTAGCAACGAAGCAACATACTCCTGTATAAAGATTGTATTGTCTGGTATGGGACCCAGATTGACAGTGATCTTATTATTCTCAACAAGTGAGAACATATAAGCCAAAATGATGGCATGATTTGCCAGACCAGCTGTATGTGAAGTATCTGTCACAACAGAGAATATTTGCATTAAAATATCTGTGAAATATGTTTGATAGAAACTTTGTGCAGCTTGCGAATGTTGTTCAAGATTTTGTAACATCTGAAAAATCCAAAATGAAATGCATTTAATTAAATAATCTTCATAGAAAAAAAAAAATATATAATAATATTCCAAATTTACCTTATACAAAATATTTAAACCAATATCAGCCACATTACGCATTGTATGCTTAAAGGCCCAAACAACCGAATCAAAGACAAGCTTAAATTGCGCTGGTGGTATATTGAGGAATGCCTTAAAGCAGAACGCATTGACGTCCTGTAGCAGCTCATAAAAGGCTAAACGATGCTGCGGATAATCCTCAAAGTTTTTGTTGATCATATCAAGGGTACACTGAAAGACGGCATCAAAGATTTTCGGTACTTCATCAGTGATATCATGGCGCAGCTTATGCACAATCACTGCCATAGTGCTCAGTACTTTTGGTTCGCGTGCTGATGGTACCTTGCAACGCTTTTAATTATAAACGAAAGTATAAATTAGATTATTATGTAATTTATGATGATTTTCAATCATTTACTACCTGATAATCAAGTAAGACGGCATCAAGCAAAGGCGGTATGAAATTGTCCATAACCAATTGATTTTCATTCGATCTTGATACCCACTCAGAAATAAGGTTGAGCGTTTCTTTTTTCACCACATGCATAGCCTTAATTAATGGCTGATTGTTAATGTTCGGTCCATTCAATTCAATTGCTTGTATTATGTTCTCCGATGTGATCTTATAAACATTCAACATATCCAAATAGATACGACCCAACTGTATGACATAGGGATGTCCCAATGCTTTACAAGCAGCCACATTAGTCTTTAATATGCTGCCTAATTGCTTGACAGCTGTCATGTTCTTTAGGAAATCGACATTTTTCGATGCACGTGAAATAATTTCATCCCAGACTTGATTCGGCAAAAACATATATCGTTCAATCAAGGCATCCTGTTGAACTTGATCGACCTGCGCCGAAATCATGTAGCCAACTGCCTCATAAAATGTATGAACCTATTTGCATGCAAAAGAAAGTTACATATTTATTGGTTAGAATTAATATAAAATGGTAAAGTCAATAGTTTAGTGGGAACTTACTTGTTGTGGTTGCAGATCACATATTATGCTACTCATTGTACTTAATATTTCATCAATGAAAGTACATGCCTCATTTGGCTGTATGGTGACAAAGTAGCGTCGGCACTTGATGGCGATTTTTATGAAAGTGTCGCATGCCATATCCTGAACGCCATCATGCGTCTCATGCATAAATTCAAATAACTTATTCACAACAGTTTTTAGAAATTTCCAATGAGCGCGCAAAAACCGCGGATATTGTCCAACAACATACATTATATTTGATGCAATAATTGCTTTGTTATCTTTGCCTTTTTTTTGTTCACACAAGCCGAGAAGATCTTTGATGACAGTAACCAAAAAACGTTTTTCGTCTTCCTCACAAAATGCCCCTATAAAAATAAATGACAATATTCGATCAGACAATAATAGCAAATAAAAAAAAAAATTAAATTACCTGAAATAGACCCTATGGCCCAACAAAGCGTATTTAGATTTTTCCAAGAGAATTCGGTTCCATTAACTTGATTCATAAGTTTTAGTGTCATTATGCGATCTGTGTCCACACAATCTAAATGCGTAAGAAATACGAGAGTCTCACGCATATTCTTGTATAAATTGATTGCGTTTGTATCCTTCATAAATTCACGTACGACCTCTCCATTTTCATTCTCAACTACAAGTACTTCTTCAGGCTTAGCCATGCGTGATATCATAATGTAACGCACCTTTGACAGTATGTTAGAATAGAATCGGCGTCTTGGATAGACATTTTGTCTTTTCGGCGCATCAATTTGTGGATGAAAGTATTCAGTGTTATAGAGATCTTCGACCAAACTGTTCCAATACTCCAAACAAATCTTAAATACTTCTACATCATCCACTTCTGATATCATTACCAAATATAGAAGCGCTTGAGTCAGATAATCCACATATTTAAGATCCTCAACAAGTTTACCATGTTCTTTAAGGAATGTGCACAGAAACATGGCAAGATTCTGTACAAACTCCTGTTCTGTATCGGTGCCATTTTGATAGACCTGATTCATATTCGCATTCTGGCCAATCATTTGCTCTAATTGAACCATGGTGTCCTTAAATAGCACCGCAAAATTTTCATTATAGTCGGGTACTGTGAGACCAGCAATCTCCGAGAGGCACTTTAACGTTACATTGCGGAACATCGGCACGCTGAGGAATTTAAACACCAGCGTTTCGATAAGTGCAGTCTCGAATATGTAACCTAATGGTATCCAGTTTAGGAAACGCAATAATGTTTCCAGTGTCACGTGTATTAGCGCCGCATTCATTGAACTTTCTAGCACGAACGAACACAATTGGAATATCTGTGAAAATTCCGAGCACATGGTATCTTTTAGATGTTTTGCCTTCGTTTGGGTGATTTGTCCAGTTGAAAAGTCAAACACTTCTTCACTAAGATTCTTTAGTATGACCATATTATTCATACACAGACTCTCGTTTGTCTTCGATGCGCCAACAATATCGCTTATAAATGTTTCCCAATTGCGCGGCCATTCCCGCTTCAATATCTGTACCAAAATCATATTCAATTTATTCAAATAGACTTTGTTTTGTTCCAGTATCGTTGGATCCGATGAGGTTTTTATGATCAAACTGACGACATACTTCTTAATGCCTTCACATTGATTACGCGGCAAAATCTTCCATCTCGTCTTGATAACCTCTTCCAGTATTTGTAGCGCATAGAATTTTGTTTGTTGATTCTGCGAATATTCGAGTATACTGTCGACACGTGTCCACGCATCTGGGTGCTCCTTGAGCGTAGTGAGTATATCTTGCGCCAAACGCAATTGATCACCCTGAGAAGAGTATAGCGCTTCAACAATCTTGTCGAGTAGATTAATGTCCAGCTTTTGCGAGAAGTCTAGCAATTTGCTAGCTTCCTCGGGAGAAAGCATTGCCATAGTTTTGTAGTAAAAGCAGCGTTCCCGTCTGCGACGATCAGCCGTGTCCGCGTTAATTTTGTGGCTGTGTGTTGTGTTTACTTTTTGCGCGCAAGTGTTCAAAAGCGTGTTTTAATTCCAATAAATCTGTAATTATAATTACAATAATATGTAAAATATCATAGAAACTTCTATTATTTATAAAAGCCCAAATAATTTTATTGCGTTTGCGTTTTTTTTTTTCGGCAGGCAGCGCAACCATATTTTTTTTTTCGTTCCATAGCCGTCTGTCTGTCTTTTCATGCATGCTCGCATCTCATCGCACACACGCTCTCTACATTGCTTTTATGCTTTTATTCGTTCGTTTGTTGGCTCATTCGTTTGCGTTTGGTTGCCTTTGCCTTTTTTTGCTTTTGCTTTAACAAATTGTGAATTTCACATTGTACGTACGAGTTTCCTTTTATTGCAATAATTATAACAAAATAAGTACATATCTTTATGAATTTTCTAATTCTATTTCATTTTATCGCACGCAACTTCAAGAGCTGTACCACACACACACACACACACACACGACACTCAGCTCAATTACATATCAAATATTGTATTGTACTTACCAAAAATTGCCTACTGATTCGCTAAAAAGCAGCAAAGCAAAATGTAGAAAAGAAAGCGCAAAGCAAGAACAAGAAAACGTAAAAAAAGTCGTCACAGACGGCAATTGCGAAATTTATGTTGTGCGAGTTTAAAAATCTATACAAAAACTTTAATACTTTCCAATTTACAATGAATTTACGTTCTTTCAATAAACAATTTTAACAATGATCGCAAATAACAAGCCGTTTATATTTTATAATATTTCACTGGCAAAACAAAACTTTTTTGCAGTTTTTTCACCGCTGCGCGATGTGATGTGAGTTCAATGCTGCTGCGACTGCTTCTTCTTCACAGTTTTTAGCGCGTCTTTTACGCAAAACATGCGCGTTGCTTAGATGTTTTATTTTATTCGTCTTTATTATATGTTATAGGGCGAATTTTAATTGATTCTCAATTTTCGACATAAATTCCCGCAAATTCACTACAATTTAATACGATATGTTATGACAGCGAGAAAAATAATTGTGTTTTATTCTCGTTCATCGGTATGATTATCGATTTATCGGTGCTAAATTTTGGCTTTTTAAAGTACTAAAGAACTACATTGTGAATGGCGATTATAAATGAGGCAATCGCAAAAACGAAATGAAACAGTCACCCTTTTTTTGGGATTATATTATCTCCAAAGCGATGTTTAACTATGGAGACTTTCTGCAGCAATTTATACCGTACACATTAATAGACGTTTGGTTGAGGTCTAGTAGTTTCTGTATGTACACTTTTTGAAAGCTGGATTGGGCAGAGAAATAAACAGAGAATTAACATTGTTTTCATTGTTCGACAAAAAGGGGAACAAAATAGGATAGATAAAGGATGTCTATTTATTTGCTGTGCCTTACAACAAGTGGTGGACTGCCAGTTTTTACACGAAAGAAAGGCGAATGTGATAATGTCGGTTGAATATTGTTGTTCAGTATGTTCCAATTTCAATTTAAACTTCTTCCCTTTCACGAATTCTTTTCCAGTTGCCGTTCTCAACCGTTGCATCTCTGAATGGCTTCCATATGTTCTTCAAATCGCTGGGCATTACATTACAAACAACACACACTGAAGATTGGATTTATGTTTGGCGTGACTTTCAAAATGCCATTACATTAATTGTTTGTGGTCGTGGTATTGGGGAAATTGCATTAAAAGCGCTTGCAGAATTAGTTTTCGGTGCAATTGCTATGTTTATAAGTCGCGATGAGTTTGCGCATCCAGCACTCTTAGAACGTATAAAGAAAGAATCAAAAAATTATGTACCCATTGTTGATGCCGCTCTGGAAGCGGCTAGTGGACCACAATTACTTGGATTCAGCGATTGTGTATTGGCAACAGAGAATGCTCAACTGCTGCAGCGTTTGCTTGAGTTTAGCTCACAATGTGGGTCACTTTTTTGTTGTCTCGTTGTGGGCCATCGTATAGCAGTGGCCACTGAAGGCTGGTGGGATTTAGATACGGTTGACCGTGAGCTATTATTACTTCTTTTGAATTCATCTAGCACGCTGCAACTTGATGTCCCCGTGTATTTACCCAAAAAGAGTCCAAATATTGCCTATCGATTTGTCAGCATGCCCATTGCTGCTAATTCGGTTCTGTGTGTTTTATGTGGTGCAGAACCACCATTTCGTGAACTTCACGCTATGGCACAGAACATCTATCAACGTGATCAGGTTTTATCATGTTTTTGAAAAAGTATCTAAGCATTGAACATAATTTTGGTTTTCGTTTTCAGACTCAATTGCTTAACGCTGTCGAGCGTTGTGTGCCGCGTAGTTTGCCTGAACAACTTGAGATCGATCCGAATATCTTAGCCATTATTTTAATCAATATGAATTCCCGTAAATGCGTTTTTACGCGTAATTTGCATCAGACATCGAGTACAAAGCGCATTATCGTTGGCGATTTACAACGTCTAGATATGCTTAAAAATTTTTTCCTACAAACTCTGGAAACCGAGCACTTTTGGATGAAAATGAAAATGAAGTGGCGAATACAAAAACTATATTATTGGATCAATATTGGTGCTCAGATTATCACAAATGCTATGCGCAATCTGATGAACAAAGAAACATTTTATTTTTACTATTCATCTCCGCAGTTCCGACGCATGCCATGAGGTAAATGGCAGAATATAATATGTGATTATGTAAATTTCTTACATATTGATACTATTTGCAGATTTATAGCACAGAAGGTATTTTCCAACCTGCTGCAAGACAAGTCTGTATGTTGGTAAACACCATATTGAACATTGAAGAGACTGAACATTTTCGTAGGCCTAATATATCAGTTATATAGTCCGTCCATAGTTCTTGCCAAGAGAAATAATAATAATTATTTTTATATTACCAGTAGACGCATTTCATCGTCGATTATTTTATACACCTTAGTCTAAATATATGAATGGTTTTTAGAGTAGAATCTTGCTGTTAACATGCAATTTGCAAGTAGCAGGTTCGATAAACTTCAGGAGCAAACAAAGTCCTTTTACCGCACTTACGAAACAGAAACTGATGTGAATAGTAGCAAGTCGACTAGACACTAGACATCACTTGCAAAAAGATCACCCACAAGATCGGATACAAGTCATTTCGACTATGCTATGACTACACAACATCGTGTTGCTATGGCACTCGATCTTATGATTAAAAAAAGATGGCACAAAACAGTGTTTTATTTTTGTTAAATCAAATGGAAATAATTTTTCACACTTATATTATAAAAAGTTTTTAGAACTGCCATCATGAGTATGCCAATGAATTTTAATACAAGAACCCATGCTTTCATATTGGCAGTGCATCACAAAAGATTTCATTGCAGGCAGCAACACACAGCTTGAATATTAATAAAATATCTGATCCATAAAATGTTAAAATGCACAATTTCGGACTTCTGAAGTTATATTCAATATAAGTATATCAATTGAGTCGCACGGACATGAAAATCTATGGTGATGTTGACGATATGTGAATGTAACTCTATTTCTCCTTTTGATATTTTCAGATACATATTGGCTCAAAATTTTTGTTATCCTAAGTATAAAGAAGATATATAAGAGAATAACTTGGGTGAAGGGTATGTAAGCTTTAAAATAAATAAATTTCATAATTATTATACAATATATTTATATTTAACTATAAACAGAACTTAAAATCTTTGCAAAATATACAGAACATATCGAATAAGTTTAACTAGAAAAAAGTTTGCATTAATAAAAAAAAAACAATTCTATGAAGAGGTGTTTTATTTAACCAGTTTCGACTGTAGGAAAGAATGCTATGTGCAATAATCTTGAGAGTACTAGATGGCGACGGGGGCATGTCTCGTAGATCTAGAAAAGGCTTTCGACACGGTTTAATCTTCAAAATAATACAATAGAGATTACCGCTGCATTTTATTATCCTAATACATAACATGAACCACCAAAAACAAACAGAGCCTAGAAAGCAGTAAGACGTTTTACATTTAAAGTGGTCTTCAATAAGGCATCTGCCTAAAGCATCATAATCTAAAGCCCCGGAAAAACAATAGGCGCAATCAATCAACGCACAGTGGTGGAAGTATACACAGCAGACTGGTTCCTAAAAATCAATGTGAACAAATGCAAAACAATATTATTTAGACCCCCTGATAAGTTCTGTAGTACTGAAATCAAAAAAATACGGAGACGATTCAACGTTGAATCAAATCAAACGAATAGCACTCTTCCGATAAAAAGAGCAGTTTAGCAGTATATCTAGGATACATTTTTATATTTTAACAAGCACATAGTCGGACAGTTATATAAGACAAAGAAAGGTTTCTTCGCCAATGTGGCGAATATGTACATATATAGGGGCATACCAATGTAGACGAGCTACCAATAAAGCCGTTCCGGAAAATTTATTTCAAGCAGAAAATTGGCGGTTGAATAAGAAAGAATCCAAATCCAAAAATAACCAAAATTCTGGTGGATATCAGATCAACCCCGAGCCCCCTAACCCAAAAACCCACATCCCCACCCCCTCGCTTACATCACTCCTCTCTCCTATGCTCGGTGGCAATTGTCGCCTTTTCGCTAGTTATTCTCTAGATCCTTTTCTTATTCTCTTGAAAACAGAAGGGAGCCAGTAAGAGAGAACAATTGAGAGGCAACAATTTGTTTATTCTCTTTGAATTGGTGTCGAGTGCGTAAATTCTAAACAAAAGAATATGATAAAGAAACGTTATGAAATTTTGTTAAGTGCAGTGAACATGCGTATTGACGAGCTCAGAACTAGTCCCAAAGGAAGCGAGCCGTGGCAATTGACCCTTTTCAATGACATCCCCATGTAAAATTCGCCAGTCATTTCCATGCAAAAGAGATAGGAATGGAATAGAGCTAGTGCTGGTTCCAAAGGGACTAGTCGAGAACTAGTTTTGGACTAGTCCTTCATACTACTGGGTATGTACCAAATTGGAGTTTGTATGGGAGGTACTCCCCTAGTGGTCCGATTTGACTGATTCCAACAAATGTATCGCGCCTATATCGAAACATTATAGCGTCTAAATCTCAGTTCGATAGAACAAAAAACAGAAAAGGTTTTCTAATAAGAACCTGAATTTTAATGGGGGTTTGTATGGGAGGTACCGTCCCTAGTAGGCCGATCAAACTGAAACTCCGACAATATAACTTTCTAATGTATAGCCACCAACCATCCAAATTTCAAGATCTTGGGATTACTGGATCGTATAGCTGTCATACAAATCAAAATGTTTCTTGTATGGGAAGTTAAGTTTTTGAAAATATTTTATCTGATGCCCGGATAGAACTACACATTCTGTAGATATGACTCGAGGACAGACGGACTGACGGACAACGAAGTCTCTGCAATAGGGTTAAAAATAATCCGCAGAGAAAAACGGATTACTGTCGTTCTTTTGATATTATTATTTTGAAGAAATTAAGAGTTGTCAAAAACCTGTCAAAATAAAATTGTAATCAAAATTATTTGTATTTAAAGATGTTTATAAGAGAAAGTAATTAAAAGGGAATATCATTTGCGGTGACGACGGTGGCATTTCTTTTAGTCGACTATGAATCAACAGTTTCTTTATGGCGCCACCTACAACAGATTTCCACATATAGTCGTGCCAATGATGCCATCACCAGTTATGACAGCGTTGCCAGTGAGTTACGTACCTAAAATGCCCCAATATTTTCCGCAAAACATGTTTATGCCGATCCAACAAACAGCGATTAGTTATCAGGTTCAATACATCCTTGGAGACGCAAGCACCTCGACCGTGAACTATAACAATTATAATGTTAAATACGAAACTCTTACAACGAAGTTGATATTGAAAAAGAGGACATGAATACATTTCCTGAAGCGAACAATAGAACATCAGTAAAAGAACATCAACAACGACATCAAAATCAGTTGACTAGCTCTAAAAATAAAAGCAAAAGAAATGTTAAAACTGCTAAATCTGCTAAATCACTATGCAATGATTCTCTGCCGAAAATATCAGGAAACCCAATTACAACGCAAAGTGAGGTCACTCTACGTAACTCAAGTGTGATTCTCGTTGAACAAAAGCTACCAGTGGAGGAGCAAACAAATCTGCAAATTGAAAAAAGTTTAGAAGCAAACTTGGAAATTGAAACTCATAAGCAAACGGAAAAGAATTTGTGTAATTTCAGAAAAAAGGAATTTCGTCCACCAGCTGGACAATCTCTACTTTCAGAATCTTCCGCATTTGATTTGCATCAAAAATTGCGAAGTTCCTCATTTTTAGCATTGCATAAACCTAAGCGGTCCCATTCAAATATCAAGAAACGATATCCGACAACCCATCATAAATATTATCGTTGGAATACTAGAAAGGAGAAAAGTGTTCATAAAACTAAGGACATGGCCACTGATGCAATCGAGACAAGTGTTACTGACTGTACTATAGATGATGGAACACAAACCGATCAATTTGTTTGGAATGGGCCATCAAACTTATTAGAGGGCATTACTATATTAGTTAGCAATTTGTTAAAGCAAACGGAAAGTATAAAGAGTAATGTCAATGAAGAAGATGAAGAGACTAAGAAAAATGTTCCCAATGTTGGAAAATCGGTTTCAAATATTACAATTTCATTAACATATGTAAGATCGTCGCAAGGTGATCTTGAGAATGCAATAGAGCGGGAATCAGACCAAGAGAATGTAATAAAGCGGAAATCAGACCAAGAGATTGTAAAAAAGCGGAAATCAGACCACGAGAATATAATAAAGCGGAAATCAGACCACGACAATACAATAGCGGGAATAGGCAAGAGATTAGTCAGACCACATGAATATAATAAAAACGGAATCAGACCAAGAGAATGTAAAACAAAACCAAGAGAATGTAAAACATTACCAATACAATGTAAAACAAGAACAAGAAAAAACTGAAGATCAAAAAATAGAGCTGGAAAAGATAGAACATCAGAAAAAGAAGCCAACGATGAAACGGGTGTCAGTGTCGACGGCTATAATACAACAGACGACAGAACCAGAGAATAAAATTCAAAACAGAGTGGAAAAGGAAACTGTATATCAGGTTTTAGATCCAGATGATAATGATTCGCTGGTACCGGAACGACTTGAGAAAATAAATAATTATATGGACAAAGAGAACACATTAAGGAAAGAGGTAAGAAGGAAAACTGAAGAAGAATCGGTAGAGAAGCAAACAAGCAATTTGAACAAAATGGAAAATAAGAAGGAATTTGAAACAAGCAATTTGAACAAAATGGAAAATAAGAAGGAATATGAAACAAGCAATTTGAACAAAATGGAAAATAAGAAGGAATGTGAAACAAGCAATTTGAACAAAATGGAAAATAAGAAGGAATGTGATCCGTCTCCGGTTTCTAAGGAAATTAAGCAAAATAATCAATATAATAAAGGGATTTGTGGACTTTGCAATTGTGGGAGATGTCATTATTTTCCTAATTGTCTTTGTAGCACACATATGTGCCGCATAGCTAGATGTTGCAATGGATTACATCACAATTGCGGTTGCCATCAATATTGGATGTGTAATCAATGAATTCCCTTTTTCAAATAATTCACCCATGCTTTAACTGTCATGGGGAATATTTTTTCTTAAGAAATTCAAAATTTTGTGTGCATAAATACTATAACAATTTAAAGTTGTTATGCAGGTGAAGAATAGTCGAATTATATTATGAACACAAATGCGCAATTAGTTGTGCTTGTGCCAATGAATCCAGTCCATGGTATTGTACATCCCACAGTATGTATGGAGATGCCGCAAACTCAGTCACCGAATAACTTCTATCAACCTCTTCCGATGATGCAGCCAATAATGATGCCACAGGCTATGATGATGGCACCACAGCAAATACCAAATAATGTATATCAACAATATCCAATGATGCCGCAAACTGCATTTCCACTACAGATGATGGCATCAGGACAAACATCACCAAATAATATATGCCAAATGGTACCGCCAACCATGTTGCAACAACCGGTTATGATAACTCAGACTATGCCTAACAATGATCAAATAAATTTTAACAGTTTTAATCAATCGGATGGCATTGCAAAGGAATGTGAAAATAAACCGAACTGCTTCTCAGCAAGAGAAAATAAGAAAGATACCAACGAAAACCCTGAGACCAATGCCAACTACGGAGTTAAACGCATACGTAGTGGTGCTGTTGACTATTGGAATTCGAATACATCATACACGACGATTAATGATGACCTTCGTCGATCTAATAGTGAATATACATCAACAACAAGTAATAGTAGTGGATTAAATGAAACATCAACTACTAAATCAGTGCAAAGTCCAATAGATTCAGGTGATGTCTCCGTGTACCAACAGCCAAAGAAGCATTATAGCGTTAGCACCAATGTTGACAGAGGCAAACAGACTTCCCCGTTGGTTAAAAACGAAACGACGACTTCAATACTCGGATCAAGAAAATTTTCCAACATCTTTGCAAATACAAATTCACCAATCGATTTTAAAACGGAAAAACCGTCTGCTTTCAAAGATGTCTACTTAATAAAGGCAAAGAAAAAAAAAAACAAAAGGCAACACAAGTAGAGAAAAAATGGGAACAGATAAAGAAACTTAAAAAAATAGTAGGGAAATGCTCAACATCCCTAATATCTCATTAGAGAACAATAACAGGGCGAAAAAACTTAAACAAAAAAAGTCATTACCACCACTGCGCATTGAATTGATTTCCACACCTCATATACTAAAACCTTCTCCTAACCAGCCAACACCATTTCAAAACGCAAAGGATGTGTTAGCCAAAGCTTTTCAGAATTATGAAAATGGGTTACACTCATCTTGTTCTGGCACACCAAAATTGAATTTGCAGCGGAATCTGAAATTGGAAAGCGACTCTCAAAGTGAGAAAAACGAAACTGAGCAAACATCACTTCACGAAGGGAAATTATGTAATAGAGAGTCTACTTACACAACAGACCCATTCTATCGTGAAACGAGCGGTGCCACAAAGACAATTCGTTTCTCTGATGAAGAAGCAGCAGACCAGAAGCAAAAAATTCGAGAAGATCAGCTGAAAGAAAATGACCTTGAGGAGCTAAAAGAAAACGCAAATGAACATAAGCAGCAAAACAATAATCAAGATCAGCAGAGTAACAAATCTTTGAAATATATTCTTGTTTTGAGTAAAGAGAACAAAAATGATAATGATAATCAAGCATCCAATACCCAAGCTAATTCAGGATGTAGATGTTGCCGAAAATTATCTAAAGAAAACAAGAGAGCAATAGCAATAGAACAAAACAAAGCTCTGCCAAAAAGTCAGATTGATGAAAGTAAAAAAGATTTTTTACCTGACACTACTAGTAGTCCCATAAAAAAAAGGCCATCTAGAAAAAAAAGGAATTATTACCAGCAAAACCAGAAGAAACGACCACGAATGACGAAACATGCAGTGAATCAGAAAATGACGTTACCACAAAAGAAAGGAGGAGAGTTTTTAAAAAAAAGAAACCCAAATGTCCTCCCATTCCACCACCCGAATTACCAATTAAGAGAATCAAAAGTAAAAAACCTAAACGAACTTGTTATGAATGTCGTGCTAGTTGCACGTGTGCAAATCTAAGCTCATCAAGTGAATGCTTATCGAAATGTCTTAAAAAAGAAATGACTAAAGAAATTTGCAAAAGGTGTCCTGGTTTGTTAACATATCAACCCAGACCACGTTTGCCCATCGGGCTCTTACGTAATACGCCGTGTACTTTCCAACCTTGCTACAATGCTGCATGCGGTCTATCCGGTCATTGGGATTGTTGTGACAACCAGACAAAATGTCCAGATTGCGACTGCTGTTGCTGTAATCAATCCTGTTGTTGCTAACTACAAATATTCTTATACACAGATCTACCTCTTCACACACAAAGCTAGCTACTTTAAATATTAGATCGATCTATTCCAATAAAAATATCAGAATAAAAAATATCTACCACCTAAATGAAAGTTTATTTTATGAGTCAAGATCTTACAGCCTACTGAACACTAAGACACAACTTCGTAACAGCAAAAAAAAAAAAAATTAATAATAATACAATACTTTAACATTTATCCAAATTATGGTATTATGGATATTATATACATGTTATGTAATTACTTATTCATTCATTAGATACAAATGCAAACGACAAATTGTGATGAGTTCAAAGAAACTTTGAAGATTCAAACCCTCCACCTTCAGACGGGTATTCAACGAAGCAGTGTTAATTTCTTAATTGCAGAATATAAAGCCTTCTCTTGTTTTATTTGAAGGCAATCAATGAGCACTGAAAGAAAAAAGTTTCTGTTTTAGATGGTACATTCCAATGACAACTTTGGTTCCAGGTTAGCTATGAAAGATTTAACTAGTACCAATATATTTTCATTTAATATCTTCACGCAGTAAATAGTATTTTAAGTTTGTCATGCAGTTTCAGACAGATGGAGATATAGGAGACACCATAAAGTATGCATATAGTTTATATTCTTGATCAGCTCGAAGAGACGAGTTGATAAAACCACGTCTGTCTGTATGTATGCAAACGAGTTTGTTTCGTTTTTACGCTAGACGGTGATTTTTACCGGAACCCTTCCGAATCGGGAGACTGGGTTGGGTACTTCTCACACAAACCAATATTGTGTATCGAACTTAAATTTGGATAGTTTAAATTTCTGACCCATATTCACTAACCATGTATTTTTCAAGATCATAGGATTACTGGATCGATCCCATACAAACCTTGATTCAAATTCATGTTACTACTATTAGAAAAATTCTTTTCTTTTTCATATTATCGAACTGTAGTATAGGTGTCTGTCTCATATTTATTAACATAGGGTTGGATCGTTTAGCTCCCATAGAAATATGGTCTCAATGTAGAAATGCAATATAAGTCAAATCAGGCATGAAATACAGACTATTTCTGTATGGTTAATCACAGGAGCGTAGGTAGAAATATTTTCTAAGAGTATCAAAATTACAGCATAGCCGAAGTTAACCTTCTTTTTTCTTTCTTTTTAAATACATATTTCGTTTATTATTCATAATAGGATAATAAGGTTAACTCCTACTTACTAACATTTTTGTGGCCTTCCTGCAAGGTAGAGGTAGTGGTTCACTTTATACTAAGATCCACTAAAAGCAAAATAGCTAATCCATCATTACGAAGCAGTCAATATGTGCTTCTTCTACTAACAAGTGTTGGATTAACATGTTGAGGAATTTTATTCATATAACATGTGGGTGGTTACGTTTCCGCTTAGAACATTCTTTGATATTATAATAGCAGTACTTGCAGATCTTTGTGGATGTTTTCATACTTCAGATACCTGTGATTGTCCTGAGGATCTTAAATTGAGCCACTTCTATAACTTCAATGTTAATGCCAGCACTTGCGGTACCCCATAATTCGTAACCATATGTCCGAATTGGTTTAACAACAGAGTTTGACATGAATATCCTTTACATACATATTATGTGTCTCATTTCTTAGGTAAAGGATTTATTCAATGAAACATATTTTAAAATTTTGAATATGTGCATATGCTGTGGACGTTTCATATTGATTTCGAAGATAAAAGTATATTTAACTTTTTAGGTGTCAGCCTTCGATTTAATTGGGGTGTCATTTTATTTTAGGTGATTTTCAGAAACTTTTTTTTTATCTAAGTGATGAACAATATTCAATGACATATTAGTTGTATTAAACGATGATCTATCTCATTAGTTTAGTTTAATGTATAAACCGTGTAAGGAATCATTAGGGATCGTATAAAGGATATGTATCACGGTACGTCCATTGCCAATTTGTAAATTACTTACTTAGTTTTTGAGATAAAGAATTGCATTTTTGGAAAAAAAATATCTCGCTATGATCTTCACAGGTCATTTGTTTCAACACAAACGGTTCAATTACTAAAAGGTTTCACCATTTGAAACGATTCATCTCATAACATACTTATAAGATTGTTTATTTTACTTAATTAAAATTGGATTTATGTTTGGAAAGACCTTAACAAATATGTAACCAATAGGTTATCGTATATTTTCATAGAGCAATATATTGTGTAAGGTGTATTTAAGTTTTGTGTAGAACAAAAATTTAATGTGTTTTTGTGTCTCATCATTATTTTGCAGTTTGAGAACTAAAAATTGTATACTCAACGGTTTTGAATTTCTAATGACTGAAATTTTAAAAAAAGAAAAAAAAAAAACGGAAAGTGAAAATCTAAATTGATATGATGAGATGAAAACGAAATGTTTGGAAAAACTCGAAGGTTCCCTTAAAAAAAAAAAAAAAAAGACTTGTAACTTTACCTGCAATGGCAACGCAAGACTTCTTATTTTATTACATATGTATATTGTATGTAGTATTATATTGTAGTATGTTACTACTCCAATCGTAAACAAAAGCTAGCGATACTAATTGCCGCGAATGTATGTTGGGTACGTTACCTTTACGGATCTTGTGGCAGGTGCTGAAAATTTTCAACTCAAAATGATTACAGACGACGCGCTTTGACAATTTCTGTGGCAATAACTTGGTAGCGACGACAACTCCAGATACTATACCTATACATATGTATGTACAATATTTAGTGATTTCATATGAAAATGTTTATACAATTTAAGGTTTAAATTGCCAAACACAATAATTGAAGAAATTAGCAAAAGTAATACACATTTCATAATGTTGATTTTCGCTTTACAATTGCGATTGAGAGAGTTTTTATAAAGTCTGAAGCATTTACTCAACCAACTTCATTTGTCGTTCGATTGCGGCGCGATCTAAGCTAACAAATTCCCTTCTATGGGCGAATTTTCCGAGATGCTTTCGTGTAGAGTTAAACACTCTATTTATTGTGTATTATACTTGTTTTTGTGTTTGGATTTCGGTATATGTCAAAATGAAAATTCAACAAATTTGAATCTTGAAAAACCAGAATCAAATCGCTTAAGCTCGGTTACGGGTTTTAGTGTTACATCACTTCCCAAGGATGTGCCTTATAAACGTGATGTTAAAGTGCAGGATTTATCAAGTTCAGCGACAGCGAAAAGTTATGATCCACCATCGGAATTTTATAGGTAGGCTATTGGTATGGATATCTTAAAGATACAAAAATTTGTAGAAAAAAAAAAAAAATGCAAGTATAAAATATCATAATAAATTGAAAGTTTTTTTAAGTCCTTTGTTATGTTCTCTGAAATGTTTTCATATTGCTTATATTTTAGAGGTCCCGGTTCATTACCATCGTCAACCAACTTAAATTATAATAATCCAAAAGATAGCATCACATCTGGTTTTATATCAAAACCCATTACAATAACGGAACTGACTGGACATACCGGAAGCAAGACTGATAGTCTTTCTAATGAGTATAACAAATGGCAAGCAAATCGAAATAGTTACGGAACCTTTAATGGTATACAGGATCGAATAAGTGTTGGTAAATAATTCTTCTTCGTAATCCTTGCTTATGATTTATTTGATTTTCACTCAGGACACTATGGGTCCGCTTCAGCCGCACATAGTGGTACTAGCGGTCTAAGTAGCCATGGCGGCACATCCTATGCCAGTGACTACGATGCTCGTCCTTCTGCATATGATTATGCACCACATGGACACGGTCACTATCAGCCTCACTATGGCGGCGGCTACTATGCCGGCAGTTCAAGTGCTGAAAGCATACCATTTGATGTCTATGGTATAAAAGGAGGTGGACATGGTTATGCCGGTGCTGGTGGTGAATATTCCTATACATATCCACTTGATCATAGTCATGAGGTAGCCACACATAAGGGTCCGCCAGAGATTTCATCAAAGGCTTTGCTTGCAAAAAGTTTCCTTATTCCATTAGCCAGCGCTGCTGTTCTAGGCATTGCTGCTGCCTTAGTCAGCAATCCCTTATTACTGCAATTGGGTACAGTTTCGGGTCTTGGCCCTACAGTAGTGGGTAAGCGGAAACGTCGTGATATCCAAGGTAACTCAAGGAAGCGTTATATTAAAATCAATGGAAACAAAAAAGACTCGCAAACATTGCGAAGCGCGTATCATGGTCATGCTAGAATTAATGCTTAAAGTAAATCAGGTACTTAAGTATATTGTTGTATTGAAAAAAAAAGTTCTTCAATGAAAATAAATAATAATAGAAATATTAAAATATAAAGCGAATGGCTAGATTATCTGAATTTTAATTGAGATACCAAATAAAATTTGTATGAAATTGAGTAAAAAGATATATGTATATTTGCATGGAAAAGGGGGTAATTTTTGAAAAACCACAAATAATTTTTTTCCTTACACATTTCGTTTAGCATTTTGCCAAAAGACACTGAAATAAAATCCATTTGCATCAGTTGACTTTTGACGGAATGTTAAACTGAAAAATGAAATTTGCTTCGAACATTACCGGCATCTATTTGACATTAATGGGACAAAGGTGTAGACACTTTAATGCCAAACATTATAATGCGGAATGCTGCGTTTGTCTGCTGCTAAATAGGCAAAGAAAGTCTGACGTAGTGTTAATTTACGAAAGCGAAGCGGGTCAATGGATGCCCATAGCATACGATTCTGTTCCAAGACAGCTCGATCTACAGCGGAAAAGAATTTCCTTTTGACGCAATCAGCCTTTAAAAAAAAAAATAATAATAAAATATTTATATAATAATAATAATAATAATAATAATAATAATAATAATAATAGGAATTGATAGATAAGATCATAAGAATCGTAGGCTCACCCATTTTTGAACTTTTTTGATATACTTAAATGACATAATTTTGCTTCCAAGGAATAATCGAATGTTGGGATCGAAATTGTCATTTATATTTGCAACAGCGCCGAACGATTGTTTCAAATAATTGAATTCATGGTATGTAAGATCTCGATACTTTAGACCATACCGTTGTTTTATCCATTCTATTAGCGATGGGAGTTTATGACAATCCGGAAATGTTGCTAATACAAAACGATGATCTTTTCTCATAATCTTTAAAGCAGCTTGAAGCATGCTTTCCATGAGTTTATCATCATGTGGATCGAAATAGTCTCGATTGAAATACACTTTTAATTCATTCTCTTCCAGTACTCCTTTCTCCTCGATTCCAGTAGATAGTTTCCTTGCACCCATACATAAGATATTATTAACGCAATGCTCAATTGCCTCAGTAACATTAATGCGTTGTAAGAAATTCAGATGAGAAACTGAAGTACTCTTATCAATGAGACTTTCCTCCTCCCCTTCCCCTGAATGTTCGTAAAGGGCGCTTACAGCTTTTTGTAAAATGCATTGATCCAGATCAGGACATACCATGCTTCCGAAAATATTTTCATACTTAAAACGATATGGAGAATTGGGCTCATACATTGGAGCATTAAAATATTGGCGAGTTTTACCGCATGAGCATTTACAATAATCAACTTGACAACAACAAATTGGAGTTTTTGTAGTCATATCAAATTCCCTTAAGATGCCGAGTGTTTTCAGAACACATTGTCCTGCTGCACAATTCTTATATTGTTGTATTGTATTGGAATTTCTTTTGTTATCTTTAACATTTTCTGTACAGTTTTCCATTCGGTTGCATTTGCCTGCAATTCTTCTGACTGGAAATTTATTCTGGTCTTCGGATTCATCGCTGTTAACCAGCCTATTAACATTAAGTGGACTAGATAATTCATGATTCATGCACATAAACTCTTTAACATGCGGATTTAGAAGATTATCAACGCTTGGTGCATTAACTTTTTGAAGACAAATACTACAGTTCTCGTCCCTAATAGTTGGCACGAAATACCAATGGGCTTGCCAATTTTTACCATATGTCTTCAAATAAAAATTAATATCCTGTTCCAACTGTTGCGCTACTAATTGTCTTACATTCTAATAGAAAAGAAAGCAAGCGCTGTAATATCTAATCTATAAAATAAAATATTTTTTTTTTTATATAAATACTAAGTAAGGTACTTACCTTTTGTTGGCTTACAAAATCCATCAACTTCATGCAACGCTTCTTTGCCTCAACCAAAAATTTGAATTTTTCGATTCTTTTAATTGCCTTATGGGATTCGCATAATCTAATATCATCTATGCAACTATTATCGTCATCAAGACTTCTTCCATCAACGTCAACATGATGATTACTCGATGATTGTAGTGCATCGATTTTGTTAAAAAGCTGATTTAATTCGGAATTTATGATTTTCTTAACAATCCGTTTACCTGGTTGCAATTCATATTCGGCAAACCAACGTGGCTTTTCAATAAAACTGTCGACTTGTGACTGAAACGGTAAATTCGCTTTATATGGTTTACGAGTCGCCAGAAATGTTTTCGGAATTAAAACTGGACGGGGTTGTTTTTGAAAATATGGTAATGCTCTCGCCGTTTCTGGTACTTTTTTCGGCTTTTTATGATGAGTTAATGGCTGACATTGTTGATCCTTTATTTTTGTCTTTATGTCAAGTTTGAGTTGGTCCTCAGCTGATAAATGCCCCGGTGGTAAAAGTCGATCTAATTCTTTTATTGTTATTGGCATATCTATATGACAAATAGCAGACATTAACAATTGCTCACAAATACTATAGGTCTTCGTGGGTGATTTGTAAAACGCTTCCATTAGAAAAAATAAAAAAGCCAATGGATTAGCGCGTGATAAGTTTAAAATTGTCCTTATTTGTTTATTCTTTGGCATTGGGCGTATGCCTAATCGAAACAAACAATCCCAAACTCTATAGGTAGTGCCTTGCTCACTGTCATCGCGTAATGCTAACTCCAATTGATTGGATGCTTCTAGCTGCTCTAATGAGAAACCACGACTCCAGGATGGTATATCCTTGTCCATGGATCTTATGACCATATTCTTTTTGGTTTTATTATAATTTTATTCTTTTTTTAGATGAGTTGTTGGATGCCAAATGATCTAATTTTGTAAACTCTGAATCTTTGAAAATAAATTAAAGTTATGCAAATTAAATTATTTTTGATATGACTGACAGATGTTTATGCTCACCACTTACTAGTTTGAATTACAAATATAGGCAAACCTATTAAATAAGAAAAAAAAAAAACACCATAATTAAGAGGTTAGTTATGGAAATGGTATGAAACCTAGAAATTTGATATTTACTATAAAATACAAATTTGTATTAAAGCCGAGTCTCAATCAATTTACATACAGTTATCTAAATTTATGTTTTTTGTATATAAAATAAAAAGATGCATTACTTGGTTTAATCCTGTTCATCATCATGAAAGTGGATCGAAACCAAAAATAACCGAAACCTGTGAGGAACACGCATGCAATACATAACGTACTATGTCTCAATGGAAAGAAAAAAATTTAAGTAGTGTGCCTCACCCTCATAAGTACAATATGGAAGTGAAACTTCTTTTAGCAAAGGGAGGTAAATCTAAAAAATAGAAAATTAAATGTGATGAAAATCAAAATGCAATGATGCTTCAGAGACGTAGTGGGGAGACGCACAAAACAATGCGTATTGTCTGGTGCAAGCTTAGACATGAGTAAAAGAGCGGAAAAAAAAACTTTTTACGAAAGAACCAACGAACAAGTAGCCGAATGACAGAAAAATTAAATATCTCTTTTGTATTGATTGTTTCAATAAAATTACAATATTCTGTATTAGTGATTGACCATCTACTTCAGAAGTTTCACTTCCATATTGTATTTCCCTAAATGGCTCAAACATAATAATAAAAACGTCAAATTTTGATTTTCATCACATTTCATTTTCATATTTTTTGGATTTACTCCCCTTCGCTAGAGAAGTTTCACTTAAAAAACAACATTTATCAACAATTTGCAGATAACGACAGCGACACGATGACATATTAATTTGAATTTAAATTATTGGGAAATTGATTCCCATTTAATTATGTTACATACCTATATCAAATTATATCAGTAAAGATACACAATACATACTTACTTTTGGTATATAAACTACAAGAATTTATATTTACACGAAAAATTTTGATATCCAAATTTATTTGTTTTTTTTTTTTTTTTTTTTTTTGTGTTAAGTTTTGATTACAATTTGAATTATAACTGTGTTTCAAACAATACAATACAATTTATTTATTTTCTATATATATACATGTATATTTTTTACTTTTTATTTGATAATTTTCCTATTTCACACAATCGCCATGTTGAAAAATCTACGGAACTTTGCAAGAAGCCAAATACTTTTGCTAATGAACAACTTCCTTGCTGCATCACAGGCAACAATACTTTGCGGGCCTGTGGCGTTTGGTAAAACCGATACTGCAAGAACACTAATCTGTGATAATACCCAGATGCACTTTGAGATAAAAATAGCCATGTCAAGAGGAAACGACAACCAAACCAAGCTTTATAAAATTTCATGTTGCCATGTTCTTTTCGGTCTTTTTTTAGGTTGCTGCTCGTTTCTCGGTATATAAAAATTGATCGATAAGTTTCAATCGAGCAAGATATAATTATGAATCAGTATAATCCTGTTGATATTTTAATGGGAGCGATTTCGTTGCCAGATTTTTAAATTCAAAATGAATTGTACTGTTGATAAACAAAACAATAAGAGTAACACTGAATCATAATTGTTCTGTGCTGATGGACGCAATCCTTACTTGCAGCAATTTATTTAATCATTCATATATTGGATTTGCACTTATTTCAATGAAATATGATAAAAAAAATATATATTGATAACTATAAATATAAGTAAAATACGTTAATTTTGATTGATCATATGGAAAATTTAAAATTACTAAATTACCAATAGTGATACCAGCCACCGCTTCATCCGTCCATGATAGATCACTAAATAAACTGTCATAATTATAAATAACGGTGTTATAACTAACCTTGGTATCACCAAGATGGGTATCTCCTGTACAGTTTAATTTAATTATTTGTATACTCGTAAACTGTTGAAAATTTTCAAATTTTACAGCAATTGCAAGTATGACGGCGGATAATATACTGGCTACGTTAACACAAACTATTCCCAATTTGAACTCTTTAGTCGTAAGTGCATAAGATCTCATGGTATTTTCTGTTTCTCTATTTTTATATATACATATGTATATTTTTATTAGTCTTTTATACCTTTCACACATACACATTATATGTTATATCAAATTTGAATGGAATCTTCTTTGACTTTTGCATATTAACACAATGTACTGTACTGTATGTGTGTGAAAGGTATATAGTAATCTTTGGTAGAACTGGAACCAAAGTTGATGTTGTTTATTTTTTCCAAATTGAAATAGTAAATAGTACTTACATGTATTTTTGATCTTGTACCATCCACCCACCTCCTAAATGTTTTTTAAAAATTAAATGAATGACGATAATCCCAACATGGAATAATATGGAGATATACGCAATTGCCAGTGCAACTGATCGCAATGATATATATATATATATATATATATATAAATACTTACCAGAATCAACACACTTCAACAGAAATAGTAAAAACGAAAGAAAATTCCATATTTTTGCAATCTTTCAAAATGAAACTTTAAGTCTACTTTCACGATGAAGTGAAGTGTCACTGATATATATATATAGTAATTTGCATTATAATTTAATTATCGTTCATAATTAAATTCATCTCGTCTATGAATCGAGAATTTATCCCATGTGTTTATACAATATATACAGTTAAAACTCCATATAACGTCATTCGATTTGAGAACAAACTCCCTAAAACGTCGAAATTAATTGTCCGTCCGTCCACGGATCATATCTCATGAACCGTAATAGCTAGATTTTCACAGAATGTGTAGGTCTATCCGGGCATCATATACTAAAACTAAAATATTTTCAAAAACTTAAAGGAGTCCCCATACAAGATACATTTTGGTCTGTATGGCAGCTAAACGATCCAGTAATCCCACGATCTTGAAATCTTGGCGTTTGGTGGCTATACATCGGAAGCATACACTGTCGAAATATCAGTTTGATCGAATCACTAGGGAGAGTACCTCCCCTACAAACCCACATTAAAATTCAGGTTCTTATTAGAAAAACTTTTTTATTTTTTGATCTATCGAACTGAAATTTAGACACTATAAGTTTTTGACATAGGCGCTATACATCTGTTAGAGCCAGCTAAATCGGCCAGCTAGGGGGGTACCTCCCATACAAACCCACCATAAAAATTCAGGTTCTTATTTGAAAAACTTTTTTGTTTTTTCACTATTGAACAGAAATTTAGACACTATGAGTTTTTAATATTAGCGCGGTACATTTATTGGAATCAGTCAAATCGGACCACTAGGGGGAGTACATACAAACCCCAATCTGGTACGGAACCCGCCGTGTACGAGTCTGTCTCGCACTTGGCCCATTTTTTATTAAGCTGTGTGTTGTTTAATTGTGAAATATTCATTGATTCATATAAATTATAGTAAATTGTCAATGGGTACGATAAATCTTTATAAGCATATTGAGAAAAGGATACTTTATTCGTTTATTTTAAAAAATATATTATACTTGTGTCGTTATTTGTCATTGCTGGCTTAAACTCACCAAAGACTGTTAATTTATAATCGAGAGTTCACGTACAATATTTATACAATAATATAAGAAGTGCTTCTATTTTTTTCTATGAATGCTGAAAAGATTGAATATTTCTTATTTTACTGACTCTACTTTCAAATTGAGTACAGTAAGTAAGTTGTGAGATATTATCATCATACTTAGCAAACGCTTCGCTCCTCCTTCTAGACTTCAAACATCACCAATCTCTGGCATTTAAAGAAGCTTGTCTTGCAAATTGATATAAAATTTACTAATCACATAACATACACATTTTTTTGTACAATAGAACAGTAAAAGAACAATTTTCTTAAAAAATTAAGAACAGATTTTCATACAAGAATCGTAATTCGTAAATTTATTTAGTGGGAAGGGGGCCGTTTCACATAAAGACATGGGCTGACATGGTTTACCATCACGTGATTCTGCATAATAAGTTACCATATTATCCATAGAACAACCTATTCTACGAGTAAATTCAATTAAACAGCGTTCATCTTTTGCTAGAATTATTTGTGTATAATATTTTATTACATAGTAAAATCTATAGAAATTAAAAATACTTACCAGAATCAACAAACTTCAACAGAAATAGTAAAAACCAAAGAAAATTCCATATTTTTGCCATCTTTCAAAGTGAAACTTTAACTCTACTTTCAGAATAAAGTGAAGTGTCACTGATATATATAGTATTTAACATTATAATTTAATTATCGATCATAATTAAATTAGGCATCTCATCTATAATATATGTACAGGTAAAACTCCATATAACGTCATTCGATTTGAGAACAAACTCCTTAAAACGTCGAAATTATTTGACTTCGGTTGGTTTTCCTTGTTATCCATATTAACTAAAAGCGAAATCTGTGGCACGGTGGATTGCAATTGGGTTGAAATTAAGGCGAAAGACTAATCCATGGCACGGCTGATTACATAATAGTGGTCATATTTCTCTAGATCTGTTTAGTTCTCTTCATCTATATCTTGTTTACAATTGCTTTCTATACTAAAAAATATTGAAGTTTTTAATAACATTAATAATTTTATTAAAGCGAACAACTATTCACAGAATATTTATTGTTCACGAATTGAATTGTAAAACACAGGGTGCTCCTTGGTTTTTTGCGTTTTGCTTTTGTTGTTAGGGTTCCGTACCCAAAGGGTACCAAACAGAACCCTATTGATAGTATTTAGCATTATAAAACTTAATTACCGTTTATAATTAAATTCAACTCATCTATAAATCGACAATTTTTTATACTTTTTAGTAAACTTTTAATGATTCGTGAAGCTCCCTTCACGAAATGATGAGACGTAAGATTTTTTTCGTAAACCTGGTAAACCAGAAAATAAGTCTACTCCCCACATTCTCCACGATATTCGAAAGAATATTTTTGAGTAGAATGAAGGAAGTGCGGGATATCCAGAGAGCTATACCTAACCACCACATGGAATGCCAGAACAGCTACATCGTGCCGTTCGGCAAATTCTCACTGCGTTTCAGCTAAAACAATACTGCTCCCGGAGCAGTGCTCCACGGTCTTTCTCACTCCCTGCTACAAAGCTATCCATGTGGCCGAACCTTTTTTGTCAACGTGCGCGACACGAAGTTATCAGTGAGGGCAGAGCTGGCGTGATGTCGCTATATACGGCAGACATTCCAACAATTGACTTAGATGAAGCTACTATTGCTACATATGCGGACGACACAGCCGTCCTAGTATCTTCAGAGATATTACAGGATTTCGTGCTTCCATTGAGGCGTGGCACTTGTCCAGTTGTCAACTATGACTCCCATGTCATTCCGCAGGTGGACCAAGTCCATTGCCTTGGACTAATGCTAACAAACGTCTCACATTGCGCGCTTATATAAAAACCATAACCATATGCTGGTTGCTACGGCAACCCAACAACAAGAGGACACTTTGCAGACAAGTTGTGGCCCCTGTTTGGCGTTACGCGTTTTCAACTACATTGAAATTGCAGAGTGTGCAATTCATATTTCTGTCACTTTTTGCTTTAAAAATCCACATAATTGTGTGTGTATTCAAATTGTTATTTAAATAATTTCTCCCAGTAGATAGATTTAAATTCACTTTGAGGTGCTCTGTTCCACATTTTCCCCTATTTATTATCAACCCAATAGTCACTACTCATGAATTTTTATTGAGCATCATCATTTCCGTCCAGACATTTATATTACCAAACCAGAATACCTGCCGGTCTATTATTTTCCTAGATAATTTGTACGGTAGCCTATCTTCAGCATTTTCAAATAATGTTTTTTATAAATATGAGAAAACCAAATCCAGCGAATATAAATGCCATTTGGAATACCTGCTTCCAAATATATGCAGTACGACGGTGTGTAACTGGGTAGATGCAAGTCTTTTTACAAAATAAAACTGCAACTTATCTAAGTCCTCTAATAAAGTGAATCCCCATACTTGAGCAGCATAACTTTGTGCAGGCTTAGTGACCACTAAAAATAGCTTCAATTTTGCTGTTAGCCTTATATGACTTTTGGACAAAAACCTTCTACAAGTTACAACGATGCTATTTTTGGCCAAACTATTCCTATTTTCTAAGTGCGGTTTGAAACTTATTACCCCTAGATAATTAAGTATATTCCGACCTAATCTCGTTTATTCTCGCCTCTAAACTATATACAATACATAATCGTATATATATTAAAATTATAAAAAATGTTTTGAAAACATTTTCAGTTGTTTTATAACAAAAATGAAACGAAATGAAATATGAAAACTACTTTTTGCATTTATTACTATCAATAGGAAAAACAAATTACATAATAAACAATTAACAATATTTTATTTATATTAAATATGTTGACTTTCCAAGACGGCAACATGCCATGTATAATTGACCTTGGGAGAATCAACTGTTTCTCAGGAACTTTGTCTGCTCTTATCTTGATCATGTAATTGTCCGATATTAATTGTTCATCCGCAATTGGTCCATACCTGCATGTTGATCTTGTTTCTGATCTGCATTGTATGCTCGTATTCGTTGATGACTAACTCAAGAACGTCCACAGTAGGAACAAGATCTCATCATCGCAAGCACAAAAATAATCCCAGTTGGTAAGGACCAAATGGTCAACAATGCACATCTCCCTGGCTTTGTCATCAGTATAATTAATTAATAATTTCAAAACAAACTGCAATAAATTGCGCCGCACTTCAAATACTTTTGAATAAATCAAACGAATCAATTACTTATACAATATATAACAATTTTATATAATATTGACATATAGAAGACACAAAGAGGACAACATTCTTTTTGGACAATTTTACTAAACTACATAAATGTCATTTTAAACAATTTTCTCCCACATTAAATATTGGGAATTGGCGGTTTTAAATAAATAGTCTTGATTCTTCTTGTGCTGAATTATTGTGAGTTTTATGGGTGGGCGATTTTTGTCTCTGCATTTTGATTTACTGCTGATAACTTTGGCTTTTTACCAAAGGTTTTCTTTACACTTCGTTTCGAGACAATTGGCAATAAGTTTTTATTTTTGGAGCTGGAAGCAAAGACAATAAAGCTATGATCACAAAGATATTCAATTTGCTGGCTAAAAATACAATATATCTTACATTGCTTTAAGTGTATCCAGTTTTGGTAAATTTGATACATGTGATTTCGCTCCGCCAGCTTCTTCGGCAGCTAACTCAGTTGGATGAGCTGTTTTCTTGTGCTTACGACAATTGGAACCATTGGCAAATGTACGATCACAAAAATTACATGAATAAGGTTTCAGTCCTGTATGAAGTATTAAATGTGTCTTTAAAGCATGTCCACGAACGAACTGACGCCCACAATAATCACATTTGTGTTTCATTTTATCCGAATGAATCAATAAATGTGTGTATAGCGTTGATCGGGAACTCAGTCTTTGACCGCATTCTGAGCATATATATTTATTATCATCGTGGGTTTCTTGATGTCTGCGCAAGGCACTGTTGTGTTTGAAGCATTTTTTGCAGATCTTACACTCAAAAGGTGCATAATCTGTATGAGTTAACATGTGTTGTTTCAGATTTCCAGCTGAGTATACGCCAATACCACACTGTTCACAAATAAATGGACGCTCATTTGTGTGTATATGTTTGACATGCCTTTGAAGCAACCATTTAGTAGTGAATCGTTTATTGCAAAAGGTACAGACTGAACACTCTTTCCTATCACCAATAACCTTGCTTTTTGTTTTTAGAGAATCCTTCGGTTCTAAAGGATTTTCAATTTCTGAGTCATCTTCTTGCAGATTATCTACATCCATCTCTTCTTCGAGAACAGATGCTGGATATTCCGGTACTACTTTTTCCTGATCTTTACCGACAAGGCCGCACTTAAATCGCACTTCATTAAAGTTTGTCTTATCAAAAACATCATTCTGTAGAAGATAAAACATCTTTTGCACTTTTACTATTCTTTCGGAAAATTCGACAAGTTTTGACAACATAACGAAACACTCGCCACAAATCACCTTTGGCAGATCATCAGTTCTCAATATCTATAAGAGAATCACATTTTGTATACGAAAGAGTATTGAGTGAGCATGTCTATGGAATCTTACATTCACCCAAAAGAACTTTCCAATAGCAGCAGATAGACTCAGCTCACTAGACCAGGAATCAAGCATCGATTGTCCATCGTTTTCAGAAGTGCTAAAAACATTAACGCTATCTAAGACAATATCCTCTTTGCCGCATAACCTGCACCACTTTCGCCAGTCGTTCTTCATATTTAGGCTTATGGAAAATATCTCTGACTCTTTTACAGTTTCCTAAATAAAGGACAAATAGATAAATGGATTAATTGTTTACTTAACATAATTGATATCAAATTTAAAGTGACCACAAACCTGATATTCTGCTTCATTTGTACACAAGTGTGAGTGAACAAAAATAGAAATATCCTTTACATAATTTTTGAAATCATTGTCTCAATTTGAGTAGGTTATTGTACTTCATATTAGCTTATTTATTTAATTGTTCTTCTTCATTTGTTGATTTCAATTGCTCGTCGAGCAATGACGAGGGCTGGAGCAAATTTGTTCCAATTTTGGAAATTCAATTTCATAGCACACAATGGTTCAATTATATTTTATGATTTAACAAGAGAAATAGAATTAATAATTTGTTAAACAAAAGTTATTTCAATTGGGTGCCAAAAGCATAAATATAAATAATAGCATTGCAGAGAAGTTCGAGCTCACTGAGTATTGTTGACGAACGAAACAGGGTGTATCATAATTTCTACAGTGAATATCACTTCGCTAAGAAGAAGCATAACTAGATTTTTAGTAAACAAATTGTGTAAAGCAGCAATAAATTAAATAAAAGAAAATGGATGAAATTTTATTTCCTAGTTCAACAAATCAAAAAAACGATTCTCCAAGTGACAATGATGACATGGATTTGAAATTTTTCAATATGGTAACAGAAAATCAAAGGGACGATGCTACCCCAACTGATTCCGGTATGGGTGATGGCCAAGACAATGCAAAACAAGTAGATACATCTGTAACGGATCCATCAGCAGATGAGACTGAGGAACAACGGCAAAGGAAACAAAAAACGAAAAAAGAGTTAGAGGAAGAGGAACGAGAGAAAATGCAGTAAGTTGTCATGATGGAGACTGTTGTAATAATTCAATTGTTCTAGAGAAGATTATGTTTGTTTTGCAGAGTCCTTGTATCAAACTTTACTGAAGAACAACTAGATCGATATGAAATGTATCGAAGATCTGCGTTTCCTAAGGCAGCAGTGAAGCGGCTTATGCAGACAATTACTGGATGTTCTGTTTCGCAAAACGTTGTTATCGCCATGTCTGGCATAGCCAAAGTTTTTGTTGGTGAAGTCGTTGAAGAAGGCAATTATTAATTTACGCATTTGTGTATTTAAATAAATCTAATTTTTATTATTTACTTAGCTCTTGATGTAATGGAAATACAGGGAGAAACTGGGGCCCTACAACCGAAATATTTACGCGAAGCAGTTCGCCGACTTCGACAAAAGGGTCGCATGCCCATTGGAAAATACCAAAAACCGTACTTTAGGCTTAATTAAAAAGAAAAAAAGTGAGTTTGTAGAGTCAATCAAAAACTAATTTAAGCCAAGTTTAGTCTTATTCCAATACAAAGTGTTCAAACATGAATGAATATAAAATTATACTTAACAAATATTGCTAGCCTAAGAGATTTTTAGACTGTTTAGTTATAAGTTGACGATGCATGCGATACATCGATAATGTGGGAAAGCGTTGCGGGTGGTAATAGTGGGTAATTTGTAGGTTGGTGGCCGCTATAGTTTAATGGCACAGTTGCTAGTGGTGCTGATGGCTCTGAGGGAAAATTCAATTCCTGTGCCATGGGCACATCACGATCAAGTACATCTTTTGCTAATAATGTATTTGTTTCTTGGTATTCCAAACCAGCTTCTGGTTTAGCGCCTAGCAACAGATTGCCTTTCTGTACTCCCATGTATTGCGTTGCCTTTGCGTTGAGCGGCAACTGGCCACAAGAATCTGCTTGAACTTTTCGGTGAGCTTGTAGATTAGAAATACATGTAAATCTTTTTCCGCAGCCATTGCAAAGAAATCGTTTGATTCCTGTATGAACAGTCATGTGCGTTAGTAGACTCTCTCGGTAAGGATATTCCTTGGGACACAACTGAAATCATACACAAATTAATTCAAGAATACTTAAATCATATTGCATAAACTTACATGGCATTTGAATGGTTTAGCATCGGAATGGCGGGTTTTAATGTGGGACTTGTATTGTGCTTTAACCTTAAAGGTTTTGCCACATTTATCGCACTGGTAAGGCGTGTCGTCTTTGTGCAACAACATGTGTGTCTTAAGAATACCAGCTGTGGTTAAGTGTTTGCCGCAAACATTGCACGGATACAGAGGCACACGACCACAATCTGATCTCACATGATCGGTTAGGGAAGTGCGACCAGCAAATTTCTTGCCACATTTGTCGCATACCAAATTGCGAGGAAGATTGCGGGGTTCTTTTTTGGAATGATGATTTTTCATATGATTCTTAAGGCTATCATGACCGGTCATATACTTGTCGCATATCTCACAGTAAAGTAGATCTCGATGCTCTTTATGAGCGTGTTCCGTTGCCTCATCTTTACTAGCAAAGTAGAGATTACAGTAGCAAGGACACTTAAAAATGAGTTTGCCATCTGTTCCATGAAGCTTAATATGAGCTATTAGCCGCTTTTCCATTAAATAAATTTTATCGCAGATTTCACATTTGAAAACATCACCATCAAGTTCATTGGCAACACTTTCACGGTGGAAAATATCCTTGATTTTATCTTCACATAGCAAATGATCATGACGCAAGTGTTTCTCATATGGTTTCCGCATATGATATATTTTAATGCAGAATTTGCATTTCCATGATTTCTCTTCTTTCTTAAGCATTTTCAAACGTTCCTTCAGCTCTTGCTGCGATATCTTTGCTACTCGTTTTGGCCCATCGGGGGTCGTTGGAGACTTGTTAGCTTCACGTTCACTTCGCTTTCGATATTTCCGTTTCGGTTTATCCAAATGCATATTTTCAGACTTGTCCACTGCTGGCAAGGACTTTGCATTGCGGCCAACTTTTATGCTTGGTTGATGTTTAAGCTTTGGATATCGCTGTTTAATATCTTTAAGCAAAACTGTACAATCAGACAGATCATTTAACGATATCTCTTGTACTGCTAACATATCTTCTTCCACTGTTGCAGCTGTGTCATGTACTTTAATGAGTACAGATTCAGTCTCTTCGAGGATTGTGGCATCATTTCCCACATGATTGTCTTCCATTTTAACAGTTTGAAATGGTTTAGTGTTAGTGGTTTGTAAAATGCCTCCACCATTCATCATTTGTTCATTGTTATCGTCATCCTTTAATAGAACATCAAGCAATTTATCCTTTTCACTGAATATATTACCATCCTCTTCTTTAAGATCACAGCAAGGCTCCACAACAAAGTTCTGTTCTGTTTCACTGCAACTAATGAATTCGTTTTCAGAGTCTTCATCATATTCTTGTTTAACTGGTACAGGTAATTCAAAATCCTTATCAGCACCACTATCATCACTATCAGCTGGATCAAAGTCAGGATAATCAATATCAGAATCAGTCCAAGTCCAGTTTATGTCTTGGACATCTTTCTTCAATGACAATGGACGAGCATTGCTACTTTGTCGTGTTTTACGAATCTTGGCCAATGGTTCATCATCACTACTAACTGAAGATGCATTACTTTCATCATCATCATTTGATTTCAATTTTTGTTTTCTTCGTTTGCCTCTCTTTTGGGGAGATTTCTTTGTTGCTGATTGTTGCTTTATCAAACTGCTACTGGTTTTACTGGGTGTCTTTAATTTTCTATCTTTTTCCAAATCATCTGGTTTGATGACTTTATTGAAATTACTGACTTTTATTTCTGATGTTGGATTCAAAGTCGCAGGAACTGAAATTGTAGAATGTTCTTATAGAAATCTTGTTAAAATTAATAATTTCATTGTCAACTTACTGCGGGAGCGGTAAATACGCTTACGATTTTTAGGCGGGTCATATTCCGGTAGTCCACAGGTATCAGGACGGGTTCGTCTATGTTTAATAAGATTGGAGTAACAAGAGAAACGCGAATGACAGCACTTGCACTCAACTAATCGGACACCAGTGTGAAGGGATGAGTGCGTTACAATGCTCTCACGGTGAGCAAAACATTTACCACAAACCTGTGAAGACAGAGTCGCAATCATCATCATTAACTCAAAGATCTAATAAGTTTTAATAGAGAAATCATAAACTTACATCACATTTATAAGGTTTTTCACCTGTGTGAATGCGTTCGTGTTCCATGAGGCGACCCTTCTGCAAGAAATTCTTACCACAGTAACTACAACAAAATTTACGCTCTCCATTGTGTGACGCCTTGTGTTGTTTGAGATTATATTTTGTCACAAAAGACATAGAACACTGATCGACATCGCATTTGAATGGTTTCACTGAACCGCATTGCGTCTCCATGTGACGCTTATAAGGTTCAATAGTTTTATATTCAGCACCACATTCCTTACAGGTGAACATCTCCCGGTCAACACCATTGTGTGAGATACGAATGTGATCACGGTAATCATTCTCATTAGTAAATGTTGTACTATTCTTGCATATCCTGCAACAGATTGTTGTATGCACCTCATCCAAATGCTTTTTCAGTTCCTCCTCGGAACAATACCGTGACTCACAGTAACGGCAACAGAAACCTCCGGGTGGATCATGTTTTTTCACATGCCTCACATATCCAGCAAGCGATACCAGCGCTTTATTACACACCGGACAATGCAGTTTTGGTATCCCATCTGTGGTTATCTGCACCAACATTGCATCTTTCTTGCACTCATTCCCATTCCCATTCCTATTAGAAGTAGTTGCAGCACTTTCATCTGTTTTAATATTTCAATTTCATTACAAATTAATTACACAAAACATAGTTTGGTTTGATTGATTGCATTAAAATGTTTACCAGTGTAATGAATTGAATTGGAAAAAAACAAAACATACCCATTTTGTTTGTATTAAATTATTGGGTGGTTTTCTGCATATGTAAGTTCAAATTCTTCTTGAGTTCGGAATGCAATGCGAAAATTATACAAATGAATAATAAAAACGGAAATATTTATTATTCATTTTCAATTTTGAATGTAATAGAAAACTAATAATATAAACAAACACTGTAAAAAATTAATAATACACTTGAAAAATTGACACGTCCAAAATGTGCAAAATCAAGATGGCTGTGGAGTTTTTTTTTGTGCATAAAGAGAGTAACAATGATATGAGAGAGAATTGGTAATGCCAGAAATATTAAAGAGCCTTTTTCTTTTGGAATTGCCTTATTTGACTCATAGATGGCGTCACTATAAATTGCGTCATTGTGGCCAACTGAATCAAATTTTCAAAGGTACTCGCTACTTTGATAAAGAGGTGTGGTGTGTGTGTGCCTTCTTTAGACTCGTTGCTTTTTAAATTTTTGTTTTGTATATGAAATGAAATGACAGTTTGATTAAGATGCAAGCATCTTCCGAAAAATAAAAAAAAATATTAAAAATTGAAATGTGCAATCGATAATACAGTAAATTATCATTGAATTGATAGATTTTTTATATTAGCCCATTCTTTAAACTGTCAACATCAACCAAAATACTTTTACTTCATTCATTTCTTCACAAAATAATGTAATAAATATAAAATAATAATAATATCAAATTTCATATAATCTTAATATTAATTAATAATTACAATAATAATTTACTGGAATTGACATTAGCTTATCAATTACAATAATATTAATTAATGTTAAGAGATAATAGAATGGAACTGGAATGCTTATATATGTTAATAAGACTATATTATTATTATTTCATTTATATGTGGTTAAATAGTTTACTCGATTTAAGGAAATTAATGAGTTTCGGAATATTTTCTTCGGTTGGGTTGAAGAGGATTGTAAAGGGGTCAGTGTGCATTTGAATTACAGAATTGACAGATATTGGTGGCAGTGGAGCGGTCAAAAGGTTGCAGTGGGTATAGATTTGATAAGATATTTGATTGAACATGTTTTGATATATATTGTATGATAGGATTTGATAAGATAGAATAGGTTTGGGTACAATAGGATAGAAGATAGAATATCATAGAATAGGAATAGTTTGGACTTCTTTCATCATTTCATCAGAGCCATTTGATAGCTTAAGTTACCACAGGTCATTACATGTACTAGACCGCTTTGCCACGACATGTTGGCAATTCATAAAGGGGGAACCACATATTATAACATACTTATAATTTTCGTTACAGATAATCTAATATATTTCTGTATGTTTTTTCTTTTCCAGCTTAAATATCCCAAATGATCTCCTAACTATTTGATGTATTGACCTGTTAAGTTTCTTTTATTATACGAGTATACTAGAGTTCCAGGCCCGGCATCGCACGACCAACTGGAATCCTTGAACTTGTGTGGTCATGAATAGAAAAAAAGCGTGTACACGTGGTAGAAGTGAAACTTTTTAATCATCTTCATCTCAAAACAAATACAACTATTGTACATACAATATTATAAGTTTGTCAGAAAGTTTGTAGTGCCAGCCAAACATTATGCGATTGATTGATTGTAAAATTTCATTTTGCTTGTGGACTCTCACAATGTGTGCGGGGAAGGGTCATGGCACGATTGTAAGTCAATCTGTCATTCTGTCTGTCTGTCTGTCCGTATATTACTTTTTGTTTCTGTGATTTCAAGTCTCTACCTAGTGCGCTTTGCATTCAACCTATTATCTTGCTTCCTGTCTTAAAGTTTCAGTTATCTAAGTAGCTTAAAAATTCTTAGAAAACATTGTAATAAGAACTTACTTTTGATTTTAAGGATTCATGACAGAGATTCACTCGTATAGCCCTTTCTTTAATCAAGAAAATTAACATTTCCATGTCGCTAGAGAATACGATACCAATGTGTCAAGTACAAACAAAAATAATATTATTGTATATCAGCATTTTATTCAAGTTCACAAACCTTTAAGCGCTTAAAGACTTTTTGTTTTATAGTAAAATATAATATCACTGCTTGAGTTATTGTATATACAAAGGGACAATATCTAAATGTCAAAAGTTAATCAATCGTATTATCCAATTCATATTTTTGGATTTTATCTAATATTCTATCATTTATCACTTCTTTTACATTAATTGACCACAGGAAGTCATAGTGATTCCAATCCTTATATGGTATACGATAGAGTTCCGCACATGGCAGTAATGTCGCCAAATATTCTACATCCTCCACAGCTGACATATAGTCATTATCGCTGTAGTATAAATGCACACAACTTCTAATATTTGATATTTTATATGAGGGCGGTTTTGCTTGCTGATATATCTCAATATTTAGATTGGTGCCATGATCATATTGTCGGAAGTCACCCGATGTATATAACTGAAGATAGTGAATGATCTGAGTAGTTGAAGCACCAGCGGGATGAGTCTCACATACATTAGTCAAAAGTGTCTGGAAAACATGAATTTAGTTATGAATGTTTATGGTCATTCGTTATACATTTGATGTCATTATACTTACATGATTGAGATGTCTGGTACCCCAACCACCAATAAATTGCAATAAGCCGGAACACAAAAAATTGAATCTCGATTCCACAGAGCAAACATGTTCGCATAATAGTCTTTGTGCGCTTGTTATAGGTAGCAGTTCCATACTGCCCAGAACCCAACTTAGGAACGATGGTGACCCAAGAAATATTCCACCCAATTTCGATAGCAAAAATGAATGATAACGCATAAATGCAATTGGTGCTAACAGGTGTACAGAACGAACTTTCTCATTGTACCATGGCAGTGTTGACATCAACACAAAGTATGTTGTAGTGCCTTGCGAATGGGCGACAAAATGAAGCGAACTGACATTGGATTCATTTAAAGAATAGTCTAACATGGCTGCAAGATCATAGACGCCTATCTCATGCCAGCTAAATTTCCAGAAATCCGATTTATCTGGATGTATGTGTTTATGTTGTCGTGAATATGTATTTCCACGTGCATTGCCCAACCAAACATCATAACCTGCATCAGCAAACATATAAGCTAATGAAGTATCTGGTCCATTGATTATCCAATCATCTGATGCACTAAGTATGCCATGCTGCAGGAATACAACCGGTTTTTTCGTCAAATTAAGTTTGCCCTCAACAACGTCAAACTTCGGTGAGGTTGGGATACGGTAAATGGTTAAAATATAATCATCTAGCGTATGCACAACATGTTCTTCAACAGGATAATTATGATTAGTTATAAGAGAAGCCTGAAAAATTACAATAAGAAAATACATAAATCGGAATTTTTTAAAAATTGTAGGTTTTCTTAAAATTCTTCCACAGAAAAATAAATACATATGTAACAAAACAAGAGAAAATGTTAAATTTGATCTTGCGAACTGTTAAATACATTTTATTGTTTATATGGTGACTTATAACTTCTGTTAAATCATCTGATTGAAGAAAAACAAAAGTCTGTTCAGAAAGTTTCCAGCTCCTCTTATCTTGCAAATTAATTAATTCATGGTCATCCAATTCAATCATAGAAAGACTTACATACGAGGATAGTTCCAAAAGTACTCAATCTGATGTATAGATGAAGCTTATTATTTGAATAATGAATTTGTAAACATGGAAAATATTGGTCATCGCAATACTATCATTTGAAAGGCCTCAGTTCAACCAATATCAAAATGGAGCTAAATTCTCCTCTAGTGAAGTCTACTTCTTTAACATTAGTAAAATATTGGATGGCTGAGTTAAAATGAGGATGTACATTCTGACAAGGCAAAAGTTGCAGTGCTCGACCAACTGAGGTGAAGGAAAAATTCCCTAAGTAGCGTCGAACAATAAACCTTTACCGAATCCGACAGACGTCGCTCGTAGTATCGATAACTTTTTTATTTTTTTTAAGTTTAGTTCATCATTAATCTGCTGTTGAAGTCTCAATATATATTGAGAATATGGTTTCTTTTCTAATGTCAACTGAAGCAACTAACTTTTGAGTATTAGAAAAAATGGAACAAATGACAATTACATGTGTCATCAAGCCTTGATAAATACTATCAATTTCAATGGTTAAGAAGAGGTTGACTTAATTCTGTGTGGTTGTACCAGCACAAGTGGCGCCGAACGTTGAGTTCGTCTAAAAGAAGTCGAAATCATGGATTAAATCATGGAATGATATTGGACGATCGGAGAGACTGTAAGTATCTCAACTAAGCGGGTATATGACATTTTATAGGAATATTTGGACAAAAAAATAAAAACAAAAAGGAATATTTGGACATGAGTCGACAAAACATTGATCTATAATAGTACTAAGGAAAAGTCAAAGCAGTGGACTTCTCCCGGTGAACGTGTATCAAAAAAGGCAAAGGTGGGTCTAACAAGCCTATTGTAATATTATAATATATATTTTTTTTTTTAGATGTACACTATTTACATCAAATACCTTAAAAAAGGTAAAACAATCACCGACGAATATTATTCGCAGCTATTGAACAGAATCAACATTGATTAGAAGCAAAAACGATCGCATTTGGTGAAGAAAAAAGTGCTTTTCCGCCACGACAATACACGTGTGTAGTCACCATGGAAAAAATCCATAAATTTAGTTACGAACTGCTACCTCATCCAGCATATTCTCCAAGGGCTACATCTGCAACTATTTCCTGTTTTCAAACTTGAAGAAATGCTTCGGCATCACTGAAACAAACGCCTATTTTGAGGATCTTGAGAAAATCTATTATTTGGATTAAAAAGTTGGAAAATACTGGACTAAATGTATCGAGCTAAATAGAGATTATATTGATATATAAAAAAAAAAATAAGTGAAAAACAAAATGGTTTTTCTATCATTTTCTAAGAACTTATTTAACGACCCTCGTACACCTCATTATGGATTAGTCACAATGGAACAAAACCAACATCATAAGAATGTTTCAATCGAGTGAGTAAGTATTTGGCAAAGTTTCACAGCAATAACACGGAATTTTTGAGACGATTTGTAACCATGAATAAAACACGTGTTCATTACAACACAACTTTACAACTGACACGAAAGAAGGGGACTGTGAAAACAATAGATTGAAAAGGGTGAATTGACTTCAAAGAAGGTAAAGACAATTCTACATATATGCAAGCAAGGTCATTGCATCAGTTTTGTTTTTGTGGGAGATTATATTCATTGATAATCTTAAGATAAGAAAATAAATCAATGGCGAGTATTAAGCAAAATTATTGTGGCTTTTGAAATTCAAGATAGTTTTGGAATGTTCATTCAATTCACCAGTTCACACATCCGTTATCGCGTTGCCTCAAAACAATAAGTCCGAATTGCTTCCTTACGCACTAATACTACTACTACTACTATATTCACCAATTTTAATCGCCTTGGATTATTTTCTGTTTCCAAATATGAAATGTAAAGATTTGTCAACAATGAAGAGGTAAATTCTGCAGTTGATGGTAATTTGTAATTTATGATGAGCTCATGGTTCTCATAAATAAATATGGTATCAAATCTAATGGAAAATCGATTGGAAAAATCTGTATATATTTTTTTTAAATTTATTTATTATGTTTTCTTTATTAGTTCGGGTATTTGTGGGACAGCAGTATAAGCATATTCTTGGACATTGTTAGATCTAATCTTTATCCGATGCTGCGAATCACGCCATAAAATATATTGTACTATATAATCCAAGAAAGCTTTGTTTTTTTTCCTTTTTATTTTTCTTTTTCTTTTGTTTTGACCGATTATTAAAGAAATGAATAATACAATTAAGCACATACATAATATAATATAATATTGGCCAAAGTCCGCAACGTGCTTATAAACAATTTTAGCTTATACTTGTTTCTATATCTACATACATACATACATACATACATATAAACGGGTATATAAAGTATCTTTACTGTTTAGCTTTGGTGTGTGCCGGGTGAAATAACAAATCCAATTTACTATTTTGGCAACTGGCAACTGGCAACCTGTTATTGCTCTTGTTGTTACTTAATTTTTGATTTTAAATTCTTGCAAAATTATTGCTAAATGCAATACTATGAGTTTATAGTCATACCACAAATTATTGTTACGCTTAGTTGAAGAAGTGAATGTTATTGGTTGGTTATAAGAGTGCACAGATTAATATAGGTAAAATTAGTTAAGATTTACATATAATATAATTAAGATATTCTGTCTTAAAAACTCACAAACTCACCGTTACTTTCTTGCTGTTGACATATGCGAGAAGTCCCAAGAAGCTTAGCAATAATATATAAACAAATAATGTATCCGATTTTAAACGATGATCCATTAACATTTTTCGTCGTATTCAATTTCGTTGTATTAATCTTGCTTATAGTTTTATATGTGCAAAATATATATCTCCTTCTTTCTTAATAATTCATTCGAGATACTTTTGTATATTTTCTTTTTGGTTTAAGTGCGAATTACGATGCGATGCGCGCCGTTGCAGCTGACGACTACCAACCAAACCAAACCGAATCACTTGAATGAAGTCTTCTTCAATACAATAAGCATTCAATGCTTGTTTATATCAGTAAGGAGGGAGGGGAATGGCTTTCAATCACCCGATCGAGTATGTTCTACATTTATTCATTCATTCATATGCGAACGATTAGGATTTTTGGATTGTTTATGTTTATACTAATTCGATTTCGTTAGTTTTTTTTTCTTTTGCATACATATATTTTTCATTATTTTCATATTTTATTGTGCGTGTGCGTGTGTGTGTGTCGCTGGCGAATATTCTAGTATTGATTCATTGTGGATTTACTCCAAAGATATAGTATAGTAAGTATATAATAGATTTTGATTGTTCGAAAAGATTAAATGAGCCTTTGTTATTTATTTCGCTATTCCAAGCAGTTAGTACTTTTAATCAGTTATTTTTCTTCATATTATTTTCCTTTCTTTTTGCTTTTTGTTCTGTTTTTTCTTCTCTTCTACTTTTACTTTTATTATTGCACTTGCACTTAATATGAAGTGATTAAAATGTTCTGTACTCGTTGTTTGTTCTCAAGACATTTCACAAATGATTTTATTTTTGCCAGAGAGAGTTCATCATGAATTGATGTAAATTTTCATTGTTTGTTTTCAATTTTTACACAGAGAAAACAATATTTCGTTTGACATATTTATATAAAATTTGTATTAAATTAAATAAAATCAAATACATTACATTTTTCTACATTAAATTCTTAAAAATTGTTTGTCACATAGAGTCACAAATTCAAATTGAATCATTCAGATACTTTTTCATTATTTTTTCACAATCTTTTCCATTTGTTCCATTATTCGTTTGTGTCAAATCAATGTAATCATTTGAGAAATACAAGAGTTGTTAATTATTCAAATTCATGAAGTAAAATACAAATTTTAATTTAATTGAATTTCGAAAGAGTTGTTTTAACACACAAATTGCTAAACTAAAACTAGCTTAACTTATTTACTCGTAACTTTAGTTTGCTTAATTTGCTTCTGATCACAATTGTTAAAGCTTTTTTCTTGTTGTTTTGATGTGATTTGTGTTTTGTTTTTTGTTTTTCTTTTTTGTTTTTGTCTCTTATAGCACGAAAGAGCTTTTAGTTTTGATGTTGTCACTAAAGCGGCATTTACGGAAGTCTCGATGTATGTGACATGCATACATACATACATAGCATCTATCCATTCATAACTATACGTCACAGAAAAGGCGCGTCACTTGATCATTTTTTTGCTGGACTTGCTTAGCTTGTAAAGCTTTTAATTGACGATTATTTAATATACTCGTATGTTTATTTCTTTTCTGTATTTTCTTTCTCATTCTCTACATTTTGTATCGCTCACACTACTATTTTATTTAGTTGTTCTCTCTCTCTTTTAAAAAATTCGCAAGATTTGTTTTTGGTTCTCTTTTTTTGCAAAATGTTCCGCGGATGACCAACAGAAGTTTCTTACCGTTACCATGTCAAGTTCAAATTTCAAAACTTGTTTTACTTGATTGTCTCTGAAAAGACTTCCTTATATTATTGTATTTCCGTTACTAACTAATCATTTTGCAATGTTTATTTATTTATCTTGTGTCGATGTTATTTGACCCATTTTTTTTTTTTACAGTTTCTTTTACATTTATATAGAGTTTTTTTTTTATTGTACATTAAACATTATATATTAGTAAGAAAAATTTGAGTTTATTATTATTGATTATTCATTATTATTATTTTATTTTATTTATCTATAATATTTTTATACTTTATAACTTGTATCCGAGTTGTTGGTGCATTGCACTGGCTGCCACTCGATCGGTGTCTGTTTCTGTTCTAACTAAAACTTTCCATTGTAACATGTTCAAGGTCAGTTCTAAACAATTGAATTATGTACATATGTATATAATATACTCATTGCCGGACTATCATTATTATTATTTATTTATTTATTAGAACTTAGATTATAATTATAAATTATAACCTAGTATTTATTATGAGCAATAGCGACAGAGGCCTTCAGCTCAGGGGAAAGTTAAGAAGGAAAGGAGGAAATTAGAAAAGTGCAGGACCAGACTTGCCTTGAGCGGGAATCGAACCCACGACTCTTGGGATGTCAGCCAGCGCACTAACCTCTGGGCCAACGAGCCAGTCATCATTATTATTATTAATGCTTCATTGAGTAAAATTTTAACTAAAAAGCAAAAATTTTGTAATTGAGGATAAAAATCATCAAAAAAAAAAATGCTTCATCGAGTAAAATTTAATTTGATGATTTTTATCCTCAATTACAAAATTTTTGCTTTTTAGTTTAGTTTTCCGGACTCAAAGGTACCAAACGGAATCCTATTACTAAAGCTTCGTTGTCCGTCCGTCCATCCGTTCGTCCGTCCGTCCATCCGTCCGTCCATCCTCAGGCCATATCTCATGACCCGTAATAGGTAGAGAGTTGAAATTTCGACAGAATGTGTAGTTTTATCCCGGCAACAGTATGGGAGCTATACGATTCAGTAACCCACCGATCTTGAAATTTGATTCGTTTGTGAAAGTGGATTAGAAACTTGTAGTGTCGAAATTTTAGATTAATCGGACCATTAGGGAGGGCACCACCTATACAAACCCATCATTAATATTCAGGTTTTTATTAGAAGAAATTTATTGATTTTTGCACTCTTGAATTGAAATGTAGATACAAGACATTTGTTGGAATCAGACAAATTGAGATACTATGGGTCTATGGGATTTCCCTAAAAAACCCAACTTGGTACGGAACCCTCCGTGTGCGCGTCTGAAACAACCTTGGGCGATATTTATTTTATATTATATTGTGATATTTCAAATTGATATTAATTATTTATTCGCGACGATTTGTCACAGAAAATTATGACAAAATTTACAAGTAAAATAATTTTTGCAAAGTGCAAACTGTCAAAGCTGAAAGTCACATTACCAGTCTGTAAAATGCAGTTTAACTAAGAAGAAGACGGTAATTTATTTTAAATATTATATAATTTATTAATGAGGAATATTACAAAAAATGAGAATTGTTTCTTTATTCTGATTATTATAATTTTTCTTCTGAATCTGATTTTTTGTCCTAAGTTGGCAAGTAAAAGTTTATAGAGGAGATGGTGCAGTTAACATACTTCATCTTAGAACAGAAAAAGATAAAACTATACCTACCGAGGAATCGTATAAATTGATTTGAATTGATAATATGGCACAGTCTTCCAATAAATGAGCGATATGCAGTCTCCGATGTCTCCTTCTGTGTGTTACCTTACGAATACTTAACATATAATATTTACTAATCATGAAGAGTATACACATGAATGAAAACTATAATCAGAACTATAATCATAATTAGATCAGAATTTCTTAAACTGTATTGAATATTTTAAATTGCAAAAGTTCTGTGCGTTCGGTAAAATTTAAGAAACTCGGATCCACATAAATAATATTGAACGGTTTAAAGACTTGCTTCTTTAAGTTAAAAAATGCACTTAAAAAATTAAAAAAAAAAAAAAATTTATAATATTGCATCTAGTTTCATATTTTTCTGGATTACGGACAATAACCCACCATACTAATAAACATTTATTTGTAGGTGGATCCATACATACATAGGTATGTCTATATATTTTTAGCATGAATTGTTTTGTTTTGTTTTTTTGTTTGTTTGTGAAATGACTTATTGATTTATTTAAAAACAAAGTTCAAAACTGATAATTTGAGGTGTTTGAATTTTAGTCTAAGATTTTTGTTAAGAACTTGTTTATGTCTCGCGATGTTTTTTGCAAACCAATTGATTTTTAACGACCTTCGTAGGTGAATTGTGATAACCACCTATATATACTGCAATTTTCGATGGTGCCTCATCGCCAAACATCAAATTAAGTTCATCGATGTACTCTTGTTGAAATAAATCCAATAGTCGAAATATGTAAAAAATAAAAAAAAATTATCGCATGGAAATGCTCCCGGTTCAATTCTTATTTTTGGCTGATATTTCACAAGTGCCAGCAAACAAAACAAATAGCACACACCAGCGACATGAAAACCACACCATACAGTTATTTTTTGTGGGTAAAGTGGTGTTTCTTGAAGCACCTGAGGGTTTTCACCTGACCAATAACGCATATTTTGTTTGTTGATGAAGCCGTTTAACCAAAAATGCGCTTCAACACTGAAGATGATTTTGCGATGAAATTGGTCACCTTCTTCCAACATTTCAGAGCCCAATTCGGGAACGTATATTGCTTTATATGATCGAGTCGCTTTAGTTCTTGAGTTAACTTGATCTTATAAGAGTGTAGGTCAAAATCCATTCGCAAAATTCGTCATAGTGTTGACTGAGAGATGCCCAATTCTTGAGAACGCCGTGGAATCGATTGTTTTAGTTCGTTTGCGACGGACGCTTGCACGCCAGCAATATTCTCGGCACTTCGACCAACTCGTAGTCTCACTGGCACGGGAATATACAACAGCGAATATGTAGACTCGAATTTATGCACTAGACTATGACTTGCTCGTCTACAGGGACAATTATTGGGGTTAACGCTCTTAAAGTTGCAGTCACCGACTCGGAATTTTGATAGTAAATTTAAATTTTTTGTAAACGTTGTTCGTTCATGTCATGATGAAAATGTGAACTTAACTGAATATTTTGACATACACAGTTTGGTAATTGGTTTTAGGCTGCATTGAACTTTCAAAGTTGTCAAGTCCCTAATGGAAAACCTGATATTTCAACATTAATCGTAATTGCATTAAATATTGTTCTAGTCTTCTAGTAGTACAACTTTTTTGTGAAAGGTCGTTAGACAAAAAGGAAAAGGTCGGTGGGCAAATGGGTACAAATGAAAAAAAAAAATTTTACTGCAAATAGAATTTTCTTTAAATTTCAGTATTTTTAGTTTGGTTTGTGTTTTTATTTTTTTTTAACCATTTGTTTAAGAATTTTTGAATGAGAAGCGCAACCAACTGGGCTGACTCACTTCATTGAATTCAACTAACATTGAAAATGCACATACAAATTTGAACCACTGAAACACAATACAACAACCAACATGTTTATGCCACAAATCCTCATACATACGAATAAGTACATATGTATTTGTGTGGGTATGTATTATGATGCATGTACGTGTTTGAATATCTGTGTGGGTGGGTCCTTGAAGTTTGTTGTCTACATGTGTGTGTGTGTGTGGCCTTTCAAATGCAGTCAATTCTATTTAGAAAAGTAAATAAATTTTGTGATTATTTAAAAAAAAAAAAAAACATGAAACCGAGGAAAGCAAAAATAAATGGGAAATGAAATGAAACAGTATGTGTATGTGTGTGTGTGTGTGTGTAGTTTTTTTGGTGTTGTTCTTGTACTCTGTTATTTGGTGTTGCTGATCTGATAAAGATGAAATGAGTGAGTGAGGGAGGCTGAATGAAAATGAGGTGGAAATGCTGGCAAATGCTTTGGAATGCTGGGGTTTTTCACGCTGTTCTCGATTACTTACTTCTGTTTCGTGCGTCATTGTTAAAAAGTTCAAGTTCGCTGACGAAAATGTAAAACTAAAGGAAACCCAAAGTAAAAACAATAGCAGCAGCAGCAGCAGCAGCAGTAACAACAAAATTAAGAATGAAATTTTCCAATCTACAAATTTTTCCATTTTATTGTATGAATTATAAATAAAATGAAGTGACAGGCGACTACGAGGGAGCATTTATATTTTAAGTAATATGTAGGCTTACTGATGGATGCACGTAACAATCCCAATCTCTCTCCCGCTCTCCATCATGACTACTAGTCTTTACATCTACATCTTTTTCCTATCAACATTATACTTATCTTAATTCAGAATGTCACATGTACATACCATACTTGTATGAATGTTTCCATCAATTGTGTGTGTTTTTTTTTTTTTTTTTTTTTTTTTTTTTTTTACCGATGGGGAAGCATTAAAAGCCGAACGAATCTACTATTCGAAGTGTGGGACTTGCACCCACTAAACCCCACCGTCCCAAGTCCTACAGTCCCCCTGGCACTACCGCAAAGCATTACGTCAAGGAGGAAAGAGGGAGCATAACAGCTCAAAGTCTGCTTTTACCCCATGTAAATCAAAAACAAATTTACGTTAAAACTACTTGTCAATATCAAACTAATGACCTAACACGTCTTCGTTCGTCTGAACTCGTCGTAATCGTTCAATTGTGTGTGTGTGTGTGTGTGTGTGTGTGTGTGTGGGAGAAGATGATGGCGGACAAAGACAGTATAAAAAATATATAAAAATTTGATGAAAGAAAGATGGTTGATGCCTTAATTGGATGGAATATTTACGCGGGGCAGTTGATTCGTATATTGGTGTTCACTGTGAGGCTTAACATTGATTTTCACTTGACATCGTCAGCTAAGGAAAATCATCATGCACACAGATACTCACACACACACTCACACGCAGATTCATACATGCATAGCTAACTAGTATAGCTATTTTTATACCTTTTATTCTTGCTTTGCGATGCTTTAAAAATGTTAACATATTTCTTTTTTTTTTCATTCTTTCTATCTTTTCTTTTCTTTTATTTGTTTGCTTTTTAGGGTTCCGGACCCAAAGGGTACCAAAAGGAACCCTATTGCAGAGACTTCGTTGGCTGTCCGTCCGTCCTTGGGACATATCTTATGAACCATAATAGCTAGAGAGTTGAAAGTTTCACAGAATTTGTAGATCTATCCGGGCATCAGCAACAAATACTAAAACTAAAATATTTTGAAAAATTAAAGGAGTCCCCATACAAAAAACTTTTTGACTTGTATGGCAGCTATACGATCCAGTAATCCCACGATCTTCAAATTAAGGGGGTTGATAGATATAAATCAAATCTGTTAGAATCAGCCAAATCGGTCAGCTAGGGAGGGTACCTCCCATACAAACCTACCATTAAAATTCAGGTTCTTATTCGAAAAACTTTTTTTTTTTTTGTTTTTTTCACTATTGAACAGAAATTTAGATACTATAAGTTTTTAAAAGAGGCACGGTACATTTGTTGGAATCAGTCAAATCGGACCACTAGGGGGAGTACCTCCCATACAAACCCCAATCTGGTACGGAACCCTCTGTGTACGAGTTTGACTCGCACTTGGCCGATTTTTTATGTACCATGTGCTTTTGTCATTTTGTACGTGAGTATATTTTTGCAAATACACACAGATAAATATGCAGAAAAACACGTGCATATGTAAATGAACTTATGTTTTAGGTGTGTGTGTGTGTGTGTGTGTGTGTGTTACGTTTCCTTCACTTTCACTTGTCCTTACAAATTTGTCCTTTTTCTCAAATTGTGAAAAGGCGCATAAATGTCCTTTTACTTTAGCTTCTTGTATAATATTTTGTTTTGTTGTTGCTAATGCTGCTGTCACTGTCATATACACATACATACATATATATATATTTATAATATTGTACAAAGTTCTATCACTGGCATTGCCTACAGCATCACTACGTTAAGGACAAAACCCAATACAATCTCCCAGTTCCCTTCCTTTCCCCCTTCCTCCATTCACCAGTCATTCTAACATTAACATTACACGCCTTATTCAATCCTCCTTACTGCTTCTACTTACATTTTATTTTTTTTTTGCGCCTGCACATTATTTGCATTAGTAGCCACTTGAACTTGTTTGCGAGTGTATCTCTGTATGTATGTATGTATGTATGTATGTATGAATGTATATAGACATTTACTTACGCAGTTTTTGTTATAAATGTAAGGAAAATACATGTAAAGCATCAGTCATATGTTGACAAGCTTTCAACTCAGCTCAGCTCAGCTCAGCTCACTCATTCATTCACTTACTCACCAACTCATACCCAACTCATTCACTTCCCCCATCCACACCCCATTCACACCGCCACTCAACCCCTCGCAATCTCATTCCTTTTCTTTTGTTATTTTGTTGCATTGTTTCTTATTTATTATTGTTATTGTTGTTGTTGTGCACTTACGTTAACTGATTGCGATATTTTACTTTTGTTGTTATGACTTTACACATGTTTGCATTAGTATCTGAGTATCTGTGTGTATATATATATGTATGTATATATGTGTGTGTATTTTATTTATTATTTTACCATATTTGTTTTTGTTACTCTTTATTGTTTGTTGTTGTTTTTGTTTTAAATTTCGTTGTTATTCTCTTCTCTTTTTTATTTCCATTTAATTGTAATAATAATAATAATAAAAATTACATCAAAACTTGCCCGCCCATGCCGGCAATTAAATATTTTCTGTTTATTTATTCAATTCTCCTCATTGTCCCAAATCGATTTTTTTTTGTTTTATGCCTTCCATTTAATTTCATTTCATTTTGGTTTTGATGTTCCCAAAAAAAAAAAAAAAAGTACGAGTATATTGTTTTAACAATTAATTTTGTTGCTTCACTTAATGTTTGATGATTTATTATTTACCCAAATAATTGAGTCATGCGTAAAATCAAACAAATTTTTTGTTGATTTGATTAATTTTCATATTATTCGCTTTATTAATCTTTTCCGTTTCTATTTATTGCTTTTCCATTTCAATGGCAAAAGCCAATATATTATTTTTCTTTCTTTCCGTTTTTGTCTTATGTTGACAGTAAGAAAATGAGAAAGAATTGATTGTAACAACATATTGATAAAAGATTCTATTCATAGTTTTTGTATAATATTTAGATGTAGAAAACAATACTTTGTTGACCTTCGTTACACTTCCTTATAGCCAACAATAATAATAATTCTATATTTCATTAACTACTTATGTATATAGTAGTATACTTATTTTAACAAAATATTTTGTATATATAATATTGTAATTAGTAAACGAAATCCTCAAAAACTTACATTTTAATAATATAAATATAATTCATTCGGTATTATCAATGTTTAGGCAATTGTAAATAGACTAAATATATATTTGTAAAGTCATAAATTGTACAATAGCTTCCCGGCACCAAGAACAATCGATGACGAAGTGTTGAATTGTTTCTAAAGTGTTGATTAAGCGATTCCCACATACTTGTTAGACCAATTTTTGTCAGATTGTCGCTGGAGATGGATTAGCTTAAGAAGGGTAACGCGATTGCTCCATTTGAAGAACTTTAGTTATATAGTTCCAGGCCGACTTGGAAATCGTGGACCCAACTTTTTAAAGTCCTAACTCCAGCATTAGATGTGCCTTTGGTTTTTTTATTGTAGGCGTTTTGATCGGATTACGTTAAGCCCCAAACCTAAGATGTATATAAATAAAATAGTCAATGTAACTAGTACAATTTCGAACGGTTTTACTTTCCGCTCCCAAGAGTCGACTTTGTACTTATTTAATATTGTAACCTTGCTTTGACTTACTTTTCCCAAGTGCTGAACTGGAAAAGGTTATTCCCAGATAGGTTTAAGTTTTAATTCGAACAGTTTCCTCAAAGTCCAAGATAAACAAAATGAATAAAATTGGGGCAAAAGATTCAGCCTGAAGAACCTTCCGTAACTGGAATATTGTTAGAAGAAAACCAATTTTCCTTACTTACTAAAGATGCGCGATCATGTAAAGATTATACTATATTTTACAGGTTGGTAGAAAAGCATTGAAAGCAAAAAGGAAAGATTGTTAATTTTTAAATGAAATTAATATTATTTTTTATTCAATATAAACTTCCTTAACTTCAATACACCTATTCCAATGATCCTCCAATAATTTTATACCATCTACCATCTACGTCATACAGCTGCAATAGCTTCTTCATTAGATGGAAAACGCTTTCCATGAAAAAATTGTTTCAAAGTTCCGAATAGGTAGTATTCGCTGGGAGCCTGATCTGGTAAATACGGTGGGTGTTCAAGCAGTTTGAACTTTAATTCATTGAATTTAGCGATCGTCAAAACACTTGCATTGTCTTGATGAAAAATGATTTTATTCTTTTGTAAACCGGGCCTTTTTTCACGAATGTTTTCATTCAGCTGATCCAAAAGGTTGCATTAATGTTCAGAGTTAATTGTTTTACCCTTTTCAAGATAATCAATCAAGAAAATCCCTTTTTGCATCCCAAAACACTGCGCCTCTTGAATAAAATTTCTGTTACGGCTAGTCAAAGTCCTACAGATAATAAAAACAATTGAAGTCAACTTTACTTTCTTACTTACAATTTGAATAAAAACTTTTTTTTCTTTCTTTTTAGGGTTCCGGAAACAAAGGGTATCAAAGGGAACCCTATTGCAGAGACTTCGTTGTCCGTTCGTTCGTCTGTTTTCGGGTCATACCTCATGAACCATAATAGGTAGAGATTTGAAATTTTCATAGAATGTATAGTTCTATGCGGGCATCAGCAATAAATACTAAAACTAAAATATTTTCAAAAACTTAAATACAAGAAACATTTTGGTTTGTATAGCAGCTATACGATCCAGTAATTCGACGATTTTGACATTAAAGTGGTTGGTGGCTATACATCAGAAACGTATACTGTCGAAATTTCAGTTTTATCGGACCACTAGGAAGGGTACCTCCCATACAAACCCCAATTAAAATTCAGGTTCTTATTAGAATTTTTGTTTTTTGTTTTTTGTCCTGTCAAACAGAAATTTAGACACTATAAATTTTTGATATAGACGCTATACATCTGTTGGAATCATGCAAACCGACCTACTACGGGGGGTGCCTTCTATACAAACCCACCATTAAAATTTAGGTTTTTATTCTATAAGTTCTTGATATAGGTGCTGTACATCTGTTGGAAACAGTAAAATCGGACCACTAGGGGCGTACCTCCCATACAAACCGGAATCTGGTACGGAACCCGATTTTTTATATTCTTACTGATTGATTTTATTGATTTTTTTTTTATCTATTATGACTTTGTGTATTAATATTTATTAAATTTTGTGGCAGTCAATAAGCTTAATCTAATACGATTAGTATAAAAAGTATGTCGAATAAAAGTCTATTGATTACTTTAATATTTGTATAAAACCCAATTAGTCATAAAATTTACAATCTGCATTGAAATTATAAGAAAGGTAGAGACGTTTTTTCATGCATTCAACTTGTTCTTATCGTTTATTGAACTTAACACAATGAGATTTTGACTCAAAGGTGCATTGAATTGATTGAACTTAACCCATCATATTCATAGTTTTAATTGGTTTTGACATTAAAATATCTTTTCCTTTTTCCATTTTCTTTTATAAGTTAACAAATTCATTGATTGAATTTCATTTTTGTACTCACTTCACTAATAGGAATCCACAGCCGGGCTAAAGCAAATATATCACTTCATTAGATCCAAACTCCTTCTCTTATGGTTTATCCAGCGGCTTCTTTCTCTCTCTCTCTCTCTCTATCTCTTTCTCTTTCTCTTAAAGAGCAAACAAAGAATGAAAAATTGAAACAATGCAATTTTCTCTGAAAAAAAGAAAAAACCTTTATAGAAATCGGATTAAGGCGAAAGAGACAGTGAGAGAGATTAGTATTAATACATTTTAAGCGATTTTGTCTTTCTTTATTGGTATTGAATTGTTAATCCTTCTATTTGGATAGCAAAATGAAATCCTCTCTCCACACACACATACAAATTCTTACACTCAATATTATTCTCTCTCTCTCTACTACTACGCAGACTAGACTAGATGACTACTTTTACTACTATTTCAATAGTATATTTTTGTATTATCATATGCTTTAACCCAAACTCATACATACACAATACATTTCATGTGATGATTGTGCAAGTGTATTTTATAGCAGAAAAGCTTTTATTTTTCTTTGCCGAAAAAATGTTTGTCCTGTTTGACAGAAAGCACAATTTCTTAAACTAACAAATCGTTTTCGTTCGTTGCGGAGACAACGTCCTCGCAGGATAAATTCTGCGGACGCGACGCTATCGCAAAATATATTTTTTGCTTCAGTTTTTTGCTCTGCAGAATTTTTATATATTCAACTAAGGAAAAATGTGAAAATTATATAAAAGACACGTGAAAATCTTTTCCAAAAATATGTAAGCACACTAAGGAATCTTCCATTTTTCCATTGATTCATTTAAAATACAAATAATAGTCGGAAAATTTCCAAAATTACTTTGTCAAAAAATCAGTAGTGAAATTTGTAGTTCAATTGAAAATTAAACAACGAACGAAAAAACAAACGAAAAGCCAATTTTATATAATCAAGTAATAAAGCACACCAACAAAAAATACAAAAAAAAAAAAAAAAAAAACAGAAAGAAACCACACACACACAACATTTGGTGTGTGTGTGTGTGAGTGTGTAAGATTGTGTGTGTGTGTGTTTGTATTTGAGTATTTGTAGAAAAAAAGGACATCAAGAAAATGTGTGTTAATTCCTTTTTTTTTTTGTTTTGTGGTTTTTGTGAAAAGAGGTCGGTCGGTCATAATGAGTAGTTAAATGGGACAATCAAAAGGAAAGAAATTAAAAAGCGGGTGTGGGTATAAAACAAAAAAAAAAAAAAAAAAACAAATCATACCCTAAGTCCAAATGTCTAACATCTTCATTCATCCATGAAAATAAAGAATAAATTTTAATTATTTTTTAAAAATTTAACAAAGCAAAAACAAAAAAATAATAAAATTTTTAATTAATAAGACAATAGTGTAGCATATCTTTAGGTGCCAAAATAAACACCATAGAATTATTAAGAAATATTTGAAAAATTTCTATGATTTAAAGGAGATTAAGATAAGAGAAACCTCTTTCTAATTTACAATAATAATAATTAAAATATGGAAGGTTTGCTATTATTTTTATAATTTTAATCCAAATTGTCAAAGGTAACATAGAGTTGCAACTTTGGGTTTTCTATTGCTATCTATTCTTATGTTTGCATGGAATAAATTAGAGATTTAAAAAAAAAAAAACATACAAAAATATGCTACACATATATACATATTAATCAGATGGCAAAATGAAAGCAAAAAGAGAAAGTAGAAAAAGCCAACGTCAAACAAAACAGCGTGAAAACCCTTCGTCATAGATAAGCACCAACGATAAGCACACAGTCAGGGCTAACAAAATGCCGACGTATTACCATTACCAGCGGGAGCAGAAGCAGGAGCATAAGCAGTATGAGTAGTGTAGTAAGAGCAGGATTTTGAAGATGTAGAACTAAGCAAGTGTCATTAGATAGAGAAGCAAGGTAACACGCTTTGTTGTCTAAAATAGTTAAAGAGAAACAGGAAAAGTAGTAGGAAAAAACAAAAAAAAAAAACAAATTGAAATGAAATGAAAGAAAATTTATAACAAAACGAAGAGAAAAACGAACAAGCGGAATAAAGTACAAGGACTACTATAAAGAGGAGGCAAGGAAGCTGACGCTAAAGCTAAAGCTGAAGCTACTCTTGACAGGCATTTACAAATGACATACAAACCAACTTTCCATATTTGCCCATTTTGAGAGACAACTTAGAATGATTTCCTATTGCTATCGCCATTGTTATTGTTGTACGTTGTATGTTGTATGTTGTATCTATGTGCATTGTATTTTGTATATTTTTTGATCAAATATTTTTCAATGTATTTAATTTACTTACAGCTGTGTCGGAGACTTACTCTGGAGTCAGTCAGTCAGTCAGTCCGCTAGGCAACTAAGGAGCCAGCAAGCCAAGTACTTATCCTGTAAGTCAGCGAGACAGCCAGCAAGCGAGTGAGCCTAACTAAGTCAAGTTACGTGTAAAAATGTAAACAAAAGTGACGCATGCGTGCGCTAAATGCTCACTCTCTCCTTACCAACTACCTACTATCTTGACTTCTCTCAGGCTGCCCTGTCTCTCTTATACTGCGTTCTTTTGTGCTTTCCTTGCACACTGACACCCAGCGGTGCAAAAAAGAGCTTTTCCAGCATTCTCAAAGTTCCAATACCAACAAAAAGAAGAAAGATAATAGTCTCTTGTGTGTGTGTGTGTGTCATCGGCAACCGAGTCACCGTCACCGTCATCATCATAGTCGTGTCGTATCGTATTGTGCCATATATTGTAGTTTGTTTTCTCTCATCTGCTACTGTGTGTGTGCTCTGCTATAAAAATATATTTAATCTATTTTTTGGCGCTCGAAGTTGGACACGAAATTTTTGCTACGACACAACGATTTGAGTGCGCCAAAGATGCAAACGCGACGTCCGGCAGCCTAAAAACTAAACGAAAAGCGCGCTAAATTTGCCTGATATCAAAAGTCAGTCAAAGCAAAAACTTTCCATAAACGCCCCTAAGCAGAAAACTGTGTAAATTTCTGCATAAAATTCTATACACAGTTATATACGCACACGCACGCAGGCGGGCAAATACAACGAGAACGATAACGATACACATGCAAAGTCAAACTTAATGGACAACAAAATAAAGGAATTCTATTAAAAATTTCTTACAAATTTTATAAAAATTCTACGCAGCTTAAAGGAAAATATGAAAGCAACAAAAATTTGGAATTAACGGTACAAAGAAAGAGCTAAAACAAAATATAAAGACAAAGACTTAAGGAAGCATAGCAAATCACAGCAAAGTAAAGCGAAGCGAAGCGAAGCTAAGGCAAAAAACCCACAACAATTTGTTATGCCTTCCGAGAGATTGAATATTAAAATATAGCATACCTTTAGGCGCCGTCAAACAAAAATGTTCTACAATTCAACGATCGACAAACTTCGTCATCATCGTTTTTTGTCTCAGATTTGAGTTCGTTTTCTTCATTTCTGAATAAAACGAAAATTGGGGAAAAGAAAATATCGAATTGTGCTTTTAATTTCGTCCGCGTTGCGTTTGTCGTAAAAGTATTTCGGTTACGCCTCGTGTTCCTTCGTTAATTTCTACTTTCCTTCGTTTGTTCGTTTCTTCGCCTTTTCCTTTCGTGTTTGCATGCTGCATATTAACGAAGAGTGTTGTGGGTGTGTGTGTATGTGTGTATGTGTGTGAGTGAGTGACTTTCCGTGTCCATGCGTTCATACAAGGCGTATACGTGTTAAAAGCATGCTGTAGGCGCGGCGGTCATAAGCAAAAATACACAAACAAAAACTCCAAATAAATGAAAATAAAATATACTTATATAAAAATAAATCATAAAAACTCAAAGAAAGATAAACGATGCTAACTGCCAATGAGGCCGCCGCATAATGTGATACATGTGAATGAGTTTAAAAGAGAACAAAATCTCGTTTGCTATCTTTTCACTAATAAAAACAACATCACAAGATCATATGATGTTGAAAGAAATCTTTTATCTTTATAGAAAAGTGTGATATCTTCAACAAAATAAAAACAAAAAACAAAAAACAAAAGAGAAAAAAATTATAAATTCTAAAACAAAAACTGAACAAATAAAAAATAATTAAGAGAAATAAATTACCCAAAATAAAAGAATAAATAAAGAGAAACACAAACACACACCAGTGTTTTAATGTATTTAATTAAATAAGATTTTTTTAAAAATTGATAACAAATACTAGAATAATATTAATTATAATATAATATTTATATATATATATATAAATTACAGTCTTCAGTCTTCTTAAATTATATATTTTTACTTGCGAATACTCGAAATGAACTTTACTTCATAAAAACAACAAATAACAAAAATTGATTGAAAACTAATAAAAAACAAAAAAAAAAAAAAATTGTAATTTGTGCTTCGTGCTGATTTTTAAAGTAATTTCAACTATAATTAAATAAATTATTATTAACTATATTTCAACAACACTTATAATAAATAAATACTAAATGGACGCTTATAAAATAAGATAAAAACAAATAAATACATAAATTTCCAATTAATTTTTAATATATTCTAAAGGGTTTAATTAAAACAAAAAAAATAAATAAATAAAATAAAATAAATAAGAAATCTTTAAATCAACAAAAAAAAAAAATGTACAACGATTGAAACGGTTTAATTACAACAACAACAATTAACAACAAAAGATAACAATAAATAAATAAATTAATGTAAATAAAAATGAATTAAAGAAATATTGTATAACATAAATAATAAACAAAAAAAAAGAAAAAACAGCGAATACTAAATACTTTTTGGGTCCAATGTTGTCAGAAAATAAATGCATCGAACAACAACAACAACAGCAAATAATTGAATACAAACAACAACAACAACAACAATTACAAAACCTTATATATAATTTACAAAAATTTCCAATAATAATTACAACAATAATTCAACAAAATGTTGCAAGATCACAACAACATAATAATATTATCAATATTAACGATGCGGCAAGGAGTCCAAAATATTATCATTCTATCAAATTTAATGCCAACAACACTTGGATAACATTGAAATTGGGAACTAAAAGAGATGAAGAACAATGGCTAAATGAGAAATGGAACAATGCAAATAGTATATTCCACTTTCCAAATCTAAAGGAACAACAAACGCTTCAAAACCTTATACCAAAACGAACAACAATAGCATCATTTGCTGAAATGAAAACAAAACAATTAATAATAGTTACATCGAATAAAAATACAACAAAAATTAATAAGAAAATTACTAACGCTTCAAATATTAAATTATTAATAATGGAACAATTCTGCTCCTTTGCCTCAGCTTCACCCTTCTCCTCCTACAATTTAACTTCTTCAATAATAAACAATAACAACAATAAATCCAACAGCAAGAATAACAATAAAAATACATTATCATCATTAGATATAGAATACAAATCAAAGGCAATAAACCATCAACCATTTGCTGATAATGGTGATGATGGTGATGATGATGATGATGATCCTGATATCTTAACATCTCCAACAATAACAACAATAGATAAAAAATTCGAAAGAGGAGGTGGAGGTGGAGAAATTCAAGCAGCACAAGCGACGTCCAATTATAGGATATTTAATAAAACAAAAGATTTCAATAGTCGACGGCGTCGAGGTCGTCTAAGGTCCTTCAATGAAATTTGCCAAATTGTGCCAGCAATGGATTATATTATTGCTATGCGTTTACAGATTTTGTTATCGTTGTTGTTATCGTTTGTAGTAGAATATGTAAATATTATGAGACTCTTAGCATTAAAGATAACCACAACCACAACCACAACCACAACCAATACGAAAAAAATGACCACTCAATTCAAGTCAACTGATAAGAATTCAACAAAATTGAAACCAGGAGTTAAAAATAAATTTAAAATTGAAGACAACGCATTGAATGAGGAGAATATCAATTGTGGATCTCCTCTTTATAATCAACGAATTAGCCGAAGCAATTTTTATCATAAAACAACAAAAATTACATTACATAATAAGTCTTCGAAGATCCAACACATCCTATATGCCTTTGTATTTTGCATTCCATTGCTATTACCTTGCAACAATTTACTAGCAGCAGCTGCAAAACCCAAATCAGCAACTCATTTCAAAAATCAACAACAAACGACACAACATGTCGGCTATAGTAATGGATGTTGCCCTCGATATTGCTGGGGACAATGCCGGTGGTGGTGTTGGAGCGCCACCCACGTATCAAGTCTTTGAGGATTCTGAATTTCTATTTCCATTGCAATCCGAAGAACAAATGTTTGGGCATGAAGTTTTGGATGAGAATGAGGTCCGAGTGGACGATGACAATATATCAAAACGTAAAGTTGACAATGGTGAGTAGTACACAACACATTAGTAAATTTCGTACATCATGTCCATTTATAAATCTTCTTCCACTGAGAATTTTTACATAATTTCCATAGAGAAATTGCTAACCATACAAACAAAAGAAACAAAAAAAAAAAATAAAACTTAATATGCGAAACATTTATATTATGAACTCATGTATAAGCAAGTCAAACAATAGAAATAAATACTCGTATGTTGCCACATAAGTGAACAACAAGAAATTAAGCCAGGAGCAATGTTAGTTTATTTTCAGAAAATCGAATGAACGAGCAATTTGAAAATGTATTCTATGCCTATGAGGATTACAGAATCCACTATGCAATATGTTTGTATTGTAAAGTGAAAATCAATAAAAGCCTCTTATCAAAGAGTTGATGCTAAGTGCACATTTAGACAGACTTACTTTTAAAAATTGGTAATAAAGTTCAGAAACAGTGAGAAGAAGGGAGAAACCAGATACACAGAAATATATCTAAATTATTGTATGAGCTTATAGTTTCATATGCTTACTGTGAAATTTGTCCAATAAATATCTGTTAGAGCATTTTAGTTATCACAGAAACTAATTAATCTATGTGCTTGGCATTCCTAATTTCTACTACAATATAATTGTGCAACAATTCTGAAACGAAGTTTCAGTACTCGGATTGCGGTATGTGTTAAATTTCAGAAATCGTCACGTAAGTTAACAACAACAAGAACAACAAGAACAATAAATAATTGTTATTTACGTAGTGTATTGTTAATGGAATTCTGAGTGGAGCGGGGGCATAACACAGAGTATTTAAAAAAATATACAAAACAACGTTTTCATTCTGTTTCTCTCCTCTGTCTGCTGTTTTTGTTGTTGTTTTTTAGAGCAAAGCTCCTTTAAGCGCGCTATGTCAGGAATGAAATTTCAAAACTTATCATGCTAAAATAGAATCGCCAGATTTCGAGTTATAGTGAAGTTATTTAGGCAGAGGCAGCTCAATGTTTTCAATTGCTCAGTGGACTGACAAACCAAAAGTGAATCTTTAGTAGATTTTTTTTCCAATCCTTTAATTTAAAAAAAAAAAAAAAAAAAAAAATGGACAATTAACTTCGTTCTACACGGGTGTTCCACTCTCTGTTTTTGTTTTACAAATGGAGAATCATTAGAAGAAAACGATATAATATCACACCTTCTACGATTAAGCTCCGCTCTAGTGCTGTCAAAAAGTTGGATCAATACGGAGATCAAAATTTTAAAAGATGTAGACGTCAGGGTTGCTATGATTTGTAAAATGGGTTAAATCTAACTTAAGACAAATGCTAGTAAACAAAATTTTGATAAGAAGCAAGTCGTTGTGTTTCATTTTATGTTTTTGATTTTCTCTTTAAGGATGTGTTGATCTTTGCGATTCATATAAATAAAGGTGTGATTTTAGGTCTTAAAATATTATATGTAGTACAATTACATGTACTTAAGATTCCGTACCCAAACGGGGCCCAAAACGGTGCCCTCTTACTATGCATACGCTGTCCGTCCGTTCTCGAGTTGTATTTCATGAATCGTAATGGGTAGATAGTTGGAATTTTCACAGAATTTGTATTTCTATTAAGCCTATAAAAAATTACAATAAACATGCGCCCCAATCTGGACAGCGCACAGTTTGCACAGCATTGTTGCGGCTCTCTTTTCTCTACATTTTTGTGAGCATTGACAGCTGAACTACTCTGAACTACTCAAATGTTACCAGCCAGTTTATAGAGGTTAAAGCCAGCAGTGCTTCTTAAATGATGACATTAACACAACCGTGGTGTGATGATCAGTGCTACTCAAATGCCAAATGCCAGCAATGCTACTCAAATGTTGTTTCTTTTAAATCGCATTTATCGCACTTGATTTAAACATTGTTGTGATCTTTAACAATAACATGAGCATTGAACGCAGGGATTTACCCACTTCTTTGCGGTAGATCGTTTGGGTGCAGCATCTTTAGTCTGCGCCTTATTACATTTTGCGTATTTTTGGATGCTTTTGAAATCGCTTTGAGAATTTGTTGATTTCATGGACTACTGTAGGCTTCTTTAGATTTATTTGTAAAGTAGCGGCTCGTGGTGCGCATAACACTGGTCTACCCCCATTTCCACTGATCATTCTTATACTATTTTCCACTGAATTTTTTATTTATTCGCATTTATTCGCTTCTTAATGCAAGTCTCTTGCTATATACAGCAATGATGCCCTAAATTTGTTGGTGTAGATCCAATTGGAGCCACTATTTGCCTGTAAATAAGCAAAAATAGTTTACTAGTTTACAATCTAATATCCAAAACTTTGTGTATGAACATGTCGAAGTGGAAATCACATTTATACATTAGGTGAGTCGGTAGTCCAGTTATGTAGAACTTGATCCACCATCAGAATGAGACCTGAGTTGTATGTGATATCTAGAAAAGCTTAGCGCCTTAGCCTGCAGACACAATTGAATGATTTGCTCAGTTTGATGGCGATATGCCAGTGGTTAACTCAAAGAATGTCAGTTAACAATTACTTACTTATTGTGAGAACTCCTTTAACTTGACCCAAGCTTTTTTAACTTTTATTATAAAGAAAGTAGATTTTGATTTGAAGTACAATACTTAATATAATAATATTTTTATAAAACCCCAAAGAAAGTATGATCAATACTAAATGGTCCAAAGATGCATATACATATGGACATATGAATGTCGCATTTATTTCGTAAATGCAACATTTGTCAAATCAATTACGTAATGCTAATGAAAATTCACCTAAATGTCTAGAACACACATTTGTTAACAGTGCAATACTATTTTAATCGATTGTGTTGTCCTCGTGAAAACATGTAGAGATATGAAAATATCAGAGGCTAAAGATAATTCAAATAGAGATAAAAAAATGCAGCATTAAAAGTCTTTCTTTCTCTAGTATGAATTTCTTTTTTATTTATTTTTTCTCTCATTATTCAAATTGTTTTATTTTCTTTTCTGTTTTTTTTTTTTTTTTTGTCTGTATTTTCTTTTATTCGCGACCCAATTTGTGATTAGAAACAAAAACAAAACCAACAACATTAAAACAAGAAGAGATAAAAAATGAAAATGAAAATTTTTTTATAATAACAACAAACAGACAATAACATCTCACTGCTTATGTATTTAGACATACATAAATACAATATAATATATACATAATAATAGTATATACCCATTTTACTTTCTAAGTAGAAACACGCATATTTCTAACTCACAACAAACGCGAAAACAAAAGCTGTTAGGAGAAGTCCTATGAAATTGGGTGGCGATGACGGTGGCAGTGGCTTTCGCGTTGCCATTGTCGGAATAGTCGGGGGCCATGAAAATTTTTTTAGCACAGACCTCGACCTAAACAGCAAAACGGAAGGAAACATCAAACAAACCAAAAAAAAAAAAAAAAACAAACAAAAAAACAAAAAGAAAGAAAGGAAATAAAAAGAATAGAAAGAAAAATGTTAAAGGAAACCTAAAAGAAAAACAAAAAAGAATCACGTTGCTTTGGGATATCGCAGGTGAATAAATGGATAATGCTGAACGAAAAACGGAAAACCAAAATGAATGAGGAAGTGTGGTGGCAGCAAGACCACCCACTCCCCCAACATCATTACAAAGAAAGCTTAAAGCTAAAGGAAAATACAATAATAAGTAGCAGTACATCGATGTACAAAGTATACTCGTACTACATAAGTAGTATGTATGTATATTGCTGAGATTGATCATTACATTTGAGAACCTTAACATTCATTAACTTTTACAAAAATGGGTTAGTTAGTGGCTTTCCTTATATCACACACACACACACAGACACACACACACACACACAGATAATACTGTATCTTACGATTTATAACGAAGGCATTCGCATGTCGGTGATTGTAACGATCAAAACTGTCAAACGACGCGCAGCTAAGCACACACAAACTTATGTATGTTAGAAATATACGAGTAGATACTATAATACTACCACATTTGTATTTGTTGGGATTTTCAGGCGCACGTGCATAAAAGTTTTACCGCACAACCTTCGTCGTTGCCTGAAATTTCTTTTCTTTTTTCTTTTCGTTTCTTTGTTTTCGCTCTTGCTCGGTTTTTGTGAACGAATTTTAATCGATAAATCAAAACGCCAACGACAACCGCAACAACAGCAAAGGACTAACAAGAACAACCAAAGCAAGGACATGAATGAGTCTTGCATATTTGTGAAAAAACAAAAACCGACGAACAAACGAACAAATAAATGAAAAATAAGTACAAAACAAAAAAAGGAAAAAAAAAAAAATGAAAACAAAGAACCAAAATACTCAAATGGCGAAATTATTCGCTGTTTGCATTATTTATGTATTTCAACTTATGTATACATGTTCACATACATATGTATATTGTAGATACATATATGTGTGATTACAAATCTATGAGAAAATATAATAACAAAAAAAAAAAAAATAAATAAAAAAATAAAATAAAATAAAAGATTAGAAAACCAAAAACAACATAAATTTAAATTGTTTGTGATTGATTTTTGTATTAAAAATATTCATTTTTATTTTATCGAACATTTTAAAAATTTTTTTCAAACATGAAAAAGATTCATATTTTATTTAACTCAGTAACTTTTAACATATTGACCATATATACATATATTTGATCGACTTGATTGTTTGTTATGGACAATCTGCTTTTCAAAAATAATCCATTAACTTGTGACCAAAATTTAATTCAAATATAAAAATTAATTCAAATTTTGCCATTCAACTTTGCTTTCATATAGTATTTATATAAGTAGTTCATATATTTGACACCATTATGCCATATTTGTAAGTTTATTCGTGATTTGTATTTTTAGATACAGACTGCTTACATGTTATTTGGAGAAATTTGATATTCCTTGCTTAAGAAATGTATACAAAAAATCTGTAAAAGAAAAGAACTGTCAGCTTTTATGTGCAAGTAGCTGATTCCGAAAAATTCATAAGCAAACAAAAAAACTCGTTACTGCTCTTGCGAAACAAAAGCCTTACGTGATCCTTTCCGAGTTTTACTTATGCACTCTTTATAATAAACGTCCTCTCTCCTGAGATCTTTCCCTCTGTGCTTAACATCATCCTTGCCTTTGTGAGTTGGAACAACCTAAGACTAGATGAACTAGACCATCCTACCTACCATCATCATCATAGCTCATTGTTTCACCCTTTCCGTCTGTACAGCTCGATGATATGTCTCTGACTACAAATGGCTGTCAGTAGGGGCATGACCTGCAAATAAAATTCCTCCAACGGGTCAGAGACGGGTTGATTTCTAATACATATATTATCTTAAGATTAATTTTTGCTTAAGTTTTTCATTAATTAAAAAAGCTTAATTCTAATTAGCATTATTATTATTATTTCTTGTTTTTTATTTCCTGTACTATGTTAATAATCATTTACCTTCGAGTCGCAGTAATTTGGCATAGTTAGATAAATAATTAAATAAGAACGCCGATGTGATCAGATATTCTTGATGATGAACACCGACATGATCGCAAGTAAATCATTATTCAACTACATCATGCTCTTTATTTTTTTATCTTTCTTATCATTTCATAAAACACATGCAATGGAAATTTCTCTGCCTACCCGAAATATCTCTCATATATTGTATTTAATTGAAATTTATGTTATTTGGCTCTGTCATTATTCCACTGATATTCACAATAATTCAATTGTTTTCCTCAAAACATCATCGTTTTAATAAAATCATTCATTTAATAGATTTTTTATAATATCTGTAAACATGATATGAAAAAACCAAAATAGAAAAATAATTAGGCCAATAAATGGGCAAGTTGACTTCAAAAAAACATATCAAATGACTTTAATAATCAATTAACTTTGAATAAGTGAAAATATCGTACTATATTATACGTACCTATATAAATATATGTTATGTACTACTATGTCCTCCAATTCATTATGATTAAAGTTTTATTTTGTGTAAAAATTCATTTGAAGGGCTTAAGAACTGTGGGATTAGTTTGTTTAGCCATTGATGAAAAGACATAACATAACATATCATATTGTAATATGTTTCGTCTCAAGAGTATGTAGTATATTTAACAGGATCACCTAGGTGCCCTTAACAGTACTTATGCTATTCAGTATTAGCATAGTTTTATTTCGCACTCTAACATATTGAGATTCTGTAAATAATCTAATCTATACTTCTGCGTACTTAAGCTTACCATGTTCAGATGTTTTTCTATCTTCATGATAAATGAGGACTGAATAGAAAATATAATCGAAAATAAGCAGTCAGACTTAAGGTCGTTGGTCTGATCGTAGGACTGCTAAACTTCTTCTGATCAAAAAGGAGTCACTTTTTAATCAAATTTCAAATTCAGAATTCTGACTAATTATTCTGTTAACTTTTATTTTTTGTTTAGAAATATCATTTAACATTAAACACATAATAGCATTAAATATTTTCCTGGTTGCTTCATAATTACATGGACATTATTAACACAGAAAAAATATACAGCTGGTGGATCACCTTCTTCCTTCCTTCTTCTCTGTGTATAGTCACTTCCTCAAGTACTGTGTATGCATATTTAGATCCCTATGTATGATGAAAGCCTGAACTTTCCTTATACCGTGCACGCGGGTGTGATACCCCAACTTTGTTTAGCGTAAAGCCAAATCGGGGCCATTATTAAAATCTTTTAAATCAATCCAGTATTTACTAAGGAAAGTTTACGTAGGTTTAACTTTCACGGCTTTTTCGTAATGGATTTTACATGTGCAAACCGGATAAGACCGTGATTCCGGACGTGGATTAACTTAGGAATGATTTTTGAGTCGAGTAATCACAATTGGATGATTTGCTTAAATTGATGATGACTGATGATATTCCAGCGCTGAAGGTATTTGCTGATCATCTTTGCTACTTCTGTGGACGAGTCAAAGTTACACAGAACACAATTGTCATCTGCATAGTTTGCTTGCAAGTTGTTCCGCATGTTTGCAGTAAATATTCTATACAACACTGCTGCCATTCTGTTTACTAACAACACACATTGATCTTAAAGACAGGTTCTCTTAATAATGATTATATTCTCATCTGCATCGTTAAGTATAAATAAGTATAATACAGTTTTCAATAAAATTAAATTAAAATTGCTTCAATTTAAATCACCAATTTTACTATATTTTTGTTAATATTGTCATTACACTTCTTCTACTTCTACATCTTCACACCTCTTTCAATTTGCTGGTGGAGTGCACGTTTTAGATTTAGTTTCTGGTACAATGCTTTTGATTGTCCTTCGGAACTGTGACACAAAAGTGTTGCAATATATGTATGTAGATACTACATACATACTTCTATCAAATGCATCACATACATATAACACACAATATACGTATACTAAGCATTGATTCAATGCTATATGGTATATGTATGTGTTTGGGTGGGTGATTGTGTGTGTGTGTGTTTGTGCTTGTGCTTAAGTGCTCCTTACGCTATGCTATAAAATTTTCATATGCACAATTTTCACCTGCATTTGCTTGGTTTTCTTTTATTTTATTTTTGTGCTCGTTCGTTCATTTTGGAAATTTGGGTTCGTGTATTCGACAATTGCAACCATTATTTTTTTTTTTTTTGTTCTCATAATTTTTTATTTTTATTTTTATTTTTTGTTTCAGGACTGCAAGTCGTGATTGTATAAATTTGTTGTTATTGTTAGTACGAGTACAATATGTAGTTGGTTGCTGTTGGGTTTAGTACAAAGCGATTTATCCTTTATTGTTTGTTTGGTTGTTTTGTTGTTCATATTTCTTTGTAGATTTAAATTGCTTGTGAAACTAAACTAATCGATTTATTGTTGCCTTTTTTAACTTTATTTATGTTCCACGGTACTTAATCTTTTATTTTCTTTGTTTTTTGTTGTATTTTGTTTTGGCTCAGAATCAATTGGTTGGTGATTTAGTATTTGAATTAACAAAAAAAAAAAACAAAAAAAAAAAAATAGAAAAAGAAAATCAAATTCAATTTTCATTCTGTCACAAAATCTTTAAACCATAATATTTCAAATTGTTTTCCGTTGCTGTTGCGATTGCTGCCAGCAATTAATACATAAAATATCCAACTATGTTACCATTACGTCATGATTTTGGCTTTATTTGCATGCTGATTTTGTTGTTTGCTGTTCGTTTTATTATTCTATAGTAGTTGGCAACAAACACAAAAGTTGTTAATTCTTTCTTTTTATTCAGAAAAATGTTCGCATAATCAGAGAATGAGAATGGAAATGACTATGTGAAAATAAGCAAATAGAAAGAAAAGTGTCAGAGAGAAGAACATAAGCGAGCGGGCGTCGTCTTAAGAAGTTTGTTCCAAGGTTAAATCCTAATACTACTTAGTTGTTTGAAAGGATACTTAGGAAGAATGGCAATGGCAAACTCAGCTAACACACAAACATATATACACACACACTGACACAAAATCACAGTGAGAAAATCTAAGGAATCTAAATTCACGAAGGCAATAAATTGCTGTCCAACACACAAAAGAAGAAAGAAAAACCCCACATGCCGACTGCCGCATACAAAAGTGAGTCGAGTCGACCGACCGAAAGTCGACCCAAAGTCTCGCATTTGCCCAACTTCCGTTTTAGCTGCCATAACGAACTTCCGCCCGGGTACGTGTAATTTTTGTGCGTTTGTTTAAAATGACGCATCACTTTAAGGTTGCCCATTAGTTGGGGTGTTAATATTTTCTATCTGAGCTCTATGTTCCACAGTAGTCACAATGCGCATCCTGAGAAAAAGAAAGCATTAAGGAATCATTATATTTCTTTCTTTTATTTTTATTTAATTTTTTCTTTTTTTGATAAAGAAACAAAACAAAAAAAAAATCCAAACAATTCATTTCAATTTGTTTTTAAGTTTAACAAAAGAATAAAATTCCTTTGTACGTTTTTGGTCAAATATTTTTTTAATGTTTAGAAGAATTCTACATTTTAATGTCTTTTAGAAAAATACTTTATGTTTTCGTTTGGAAAGTGTATAAGTTGATTATGATGATTTGCTGGTCAGCATTTTACTTAGTAAGTAGATATGATGCCCCTCCTTAACGCTGATTCATTTTTTTCTGTTCAAAGCGCTATGATGACGTTCCATATCCATGAAGTCAACCACAACTGAACGCAGTTCTTTACTTCCGGCTCTTGGGAAACTCTTCATAATTGGTATACTCGCATGTAAGTTTTTACTTGCCAACGGGCGCATTGCCTCCGCTTGTAACTTGGGTTCTTTGGCAATGGGCGTTGGTGGTGGTGTTTTGGGTGTCACCACCTGCGTTCTCCATTCGTAAACTGCATTTGAGTCACTAGTAGATGATGAAAATGATGATGGCTTCACTTTAAGTTCAATTTTTGCTGTGCTTTTATAGATTTCATTGGGTGCGGCGGTAACTACAGTGGATGACATACTTTTTGATCTCGTTTCACTTGCGATAACAATTCACTTGATTTGTCTTCACTACACTTGATTTGTGAATTCTCTGTTTGTTCTATATTATAATGTCGCTCCGTCGACGTTCGCAATACAACTGAGACTGCTTTTGTTTACTCGATTCTATCACTGTTACGCAGGCCTTGCCGGTCGCTAGTATGATGACTGCTGCGACTGTGACGAGTTTCGTATGCAAATACAAGTATGTACATACATTTCTGGTTCTGGTTTCTTTAGTATTCCAAACTTATCTCAGACTGCATACTAAAAGCGTTCTCTGTGCTACGCAAAGCATAGAGCCCAGAGAGACCAAACAGGCGAGGGCCAATTGACTTGAAACACAGTAAACTTGTTCTACCAGCCTTCAGTTGTGCGTGATTGAAATTCTAGGCAAATCGCAATGTAGTATAATGATTCTACGGCTTACTCCCACACGTAATACTACAATACAATCGAATCGAATCAAATCGAATCGAATCAAAACAACTTTATTTGAACTTGTACTATGCATAATCCACTCCTACTTATCGTCGTACTAGTCATCAAGTTTGCTAAAGTAGGGTATCAAATAAGTGGTCAGTTTTGACACTTCTATCACCCACAATGCTCTTCAAATAAATGTGGTTTTTATTTCCAGGTGATTCATATAATTGTATTACCTACAATTATTATTATAATGTTTTGTTTTTGAAAACGATTCTGTGTTGTTTTATGAACGTCAAAATATCAATAAAACCTCAAAGCCAATGAGTCACCCACTCTGAAGTCTGATATCGGTTGTAAAGTCAAGTATGCATGAGAAGTATACGAGTAAGTCAAGTAAAGCAAACCGAGACAAATATGCAAAAGCTATTGACTTGTCACTGACTTAAGAGATGAATGCTGTTTTAAAAAGAGAGAGAGAGAGAACAGAAGAAGAAGAGATGTGTGGATTTATCAAAAATAAAATACACTGCACTACAAGATAAAAACAAACAAATATTATTAAGTAATATACAGTTAAGGAAAAAATTAAATAATTTAAGATATATATGATTCTTTGAATTTATTTATTAAAATTCAATTCTTAATGTTTTGAATAAAATAAGAAGAAGTTCTTTTCAGAAAAGAAGTTTGTTTGATTCAATTGTTACTGTAAGCTTTATAATAATTTTATACAATTCTCAGATTCAACTGATTATACTATATCAAAAGCAGTAAAGCTTGCAATGCTTTACATCTCCAAATATTAGAGTATACTAAGTATGCCAAGGAAATAGATATAGAAAATAGCATAATATAAATTTCTTAATTCTGAATTCTTAAATTTTTTAAAGGAAATTACATTTCTAAGCAATCAAATATAAGTATATAAAAGAAGGGTACCTTTTCGTTTAATAAGTGTAATTCAGTTGATGCCTTGAGGAAAATATCAAGTTGATTACATTTATGAGTTGTTGCATTTAATTGTTTTAGATTTTGTATATATTCAGCTTTTATTAAAACCTTTTCTATTATTGTAATATTAATAAGTATGTTTCCGTTCTCTAGGGATCAAAAAGTAGACCATTTTTATAAGGAAACTTGGTTTAAATTTTCTCAGTTTTAAACAAAATGGCATTGGTTTTTCGATCAACTAAATTTCTGACAAAAAATTAGATTAGTTTGAAACAAGGGCAGGAATCTATACACCTCGCCACTGCGGCCTCGAATGAGCCTATTGTGACATACAGATCTTCCGATATTCTGATATTCATTAAGAATTCCAGAATCTTCTCCGGAGGCAAATTTTACAATTTCATTGGATTCCATGTAAAGGCTACCCAAGTACCGGATTAAGCCCTCATTGGTGCAAAGCAAGTGTTCAGCTGTTTCCTCTTCTTCATAACAAAGTCTACACTGATCATTTTAACTGATTCTCATGTTAGACAGGAAGCCAGAGACAATGTAAATACCTTGTGTTCAATTTTATACATATAGATATTAGTTGTTCGACTGATATTTCAATTAATTCATATAAATTCTTATTATTTCTTATTTCTCAAGTATATTATTAGGATAGTTAATGTGTCTGAATATATCAAAGTTTTCATAAACAAGAATATAAATTAGAGCATCAGTTTATGTTTATTGTTTGAAATATTAAGGCAATACCTCAAAAACCAAAAGAATAAATGCGTCTGAATATATAAATTTTCTGTTAAACTATAGCATAATATAATAGTATATAGAGTTCGCTAAAGAAAAGCTCTGTTTCTAAGTAATTAAATGCCTTCAAAAGAAAATTATATAATTAATTAAAATGAAATCCAAAACGAACATTTTTTAGGTCTACACTTCCAAAATGATATATTACAAACTAAATTATTACTAGTGACTAATTATATCAATGTCAACTAAATACATAACTGATTTCTCCCTTGTAAATGTCCTCCACTGTTTCATTATGTTACTTACATGATGACATAACTGATAAATACCATTCATCATTTGATTTATAGGGTATAAATAAAATATATTTATATACATAAATAAAGAGTGTAGAAGAGAACTTGATGTCTAAATAAGTAAGAAAAGCTATTTTAAGATGACTGGTTGTGGATTGAAGAGCTTTAAACAAATTCACACTTGCACAATACTGTTTCAATATTTTAAACACCACTGTTGTTTTTCTCTTTTTTATGTTTTCATATTATTTTTATTATTTTTATATTGGTTCTTTGAAGAGGGATTGACCAAGATGTTATAAGAATTGTGATTTGATGATGATGCAGTCAGTCATGCAGTGTTTTTGACTTGAGATTGCTTGCTATTTTTCGCCCCCCACTCTCTCTCTCTCTCTCTCTATACTAAATACATTTGTATATTTGTAGTATGTTTGCGATAAGTGTGCCGCATACAAATATTATATAAATAAATTGTGTGGTGTGGCTTTTTAGATTATGATAATTTATATTAACTTGAAATGGGAATTGAATCAGGCTTTGTGGCTATGACGATGGCTATTATCCATAGATTGTCCCAATGGACACTACCTTCTTTACATAAATATTAAATCATTTATTTATTTTGCCTGCGGTTAAAATACAATATAAATAAAATATAATAGTAACAATAATAATAATAATGAAAATGAAAATGTATAAAAATATTATATAAATAATGTAAATTGAAACGCGTGCCAATTCGATTGCTCATAAAAAATATCGCTTACGAATTTTAATTGTTTTGATTTTAATGAATATATTATTGTACTATACTAACTAAACAATAGATACATTTTATGTATGTACTTACACATACATACATGTACATATGTATTTGTGGTGTTCGAAGGGAATGAAATAAGTGCAATTTGCCAATTATAGTAATTGAGCTCGATTAGTAAGTCAATAATTGTCAATGGTTGTTTGTTTTGGTGTTGAGGGGTACAAATCACAACAATTACAACAAAATAATCACATAAATTCCAGCTGCCGGCAGTTAAAGACCGAAAACTGAATATTTTAACGCCGAACTTCGGAATATTGAATAAACCATTGTCATTGTCATTGGCAGAGACTAAGTACAATAATCTCAAGGCATGCCAATGGCCTAAATATTTTGTGAACAATTCACACATGAATATGTACTCGTATCAATTCTATCTATTGTATATATTTATGTATCAATCAAACTAACTAACTAACTAACTAACTATCTATTCATATTGACTTAATCAATCGACTGAGTATTTGATTGACTGATTGACATAGTTAAAAGATGTTGACATAGTTAAACTAACTGAAACTTTCATTGTTTGTTTATTTCTTTGGCAGAAACCCATTACGAAAATGCAACAAAGACTCCACTCTTTCCTAAGGATTTATTCACAAAGGAACAATTGGAGAATGGCGCCGTCGTTTTTCACATTATTGGTGTCATTTATATGTTTGTCGCCTTGGCAATTGTTTGCGATGAATTCTTCGTGCCTTCATTGGACGTAATCATTGAGAAGCTTGATATAACCGATGATGTTGCGGGTGCAACATTTATGGCAGCCGGAGGCAGTGCGCCTGAGCTCTTTACGAGCGTAATTGGCGTCTTTGTGTCGTTCGATGATGTCGGCATTGGTACGATTGTTGGCTCTGCTGTCTTCAATATACTCTTCGTGATTGGCATGTGTGCGTTATTCTCTAAGACGGTCCTAACGTTAACATGGTGGCCGCTATTCCGTGATTGCTCCTTCTACAGCATCAGTCTGATTGTCCTCATCTACTTTTTTCGCGACAACCAAATCTTCTGGTGGGAGGCACTGATACTCTTTACCATCTATGTTTGCTATGTGGCCTTCATGAAATGGAACGTCCAAGTGGAGTCGTGCGTCAAAAAGATGATAATAACAAACAAGGTGACTCGCGTCAGAAGTACAGATCAACTAATGCCAGCAGTAAGTAGTTGGGAAGTTTTTTTGCAAGCTCAAGAAAAAAAAAAGAAAAAACAAAAGAAAAAATGCAAATTCAATTGAACGTCACTGCGATGAATGTCGCCCTCTCTCATCCCTGGGAGAGGATTTTAAATACACATGAATGTTGCAGTGAATGTTCCGGAACCTAATTTGTTCCAATTGCAATTGTTATTGGTTTTCTAAAATTTATTTTAATTTTTTCCTTTCCTTAAATTTCATTTGATTTTGTTTTCCTTTCCTTTCTTGTTTTTTTTTTTTTTTTTACTAGTTTTCGTATTCAAAATTCCATTTGATAATTTCCTTAGACTTTATGATTTTATTATGATTATCTAAAAAAACCCCCAAAAAAAAAAGTATGCAGTATCTGATGATGATTATATAAAGCACCCAACAACAACTGCATGTTTCACTTATCCAATCTTTTTTCTATATTTCTTTTTCTTTTTGTATTCTTTTATTTTATCAATTTAAGTTGCTGCTATCTATGATAAACTCATTTCTAAGCCACACATCACTCATACGCCACAATGCACCCGATATGGCATGCATTCAATATGTAGTGAAATCAATTTCATTTAAGAATCCTGTAGTCTTGTAGTCCTATGGTTCATTTACATTTACATGCTGACATGCAGTTTAATGTGCTTTTATTTAAAAAGAAAAATGTTCATCTCAGTCATTCTTATCATGTCATGGACACAAAAGAAAACCTATGTACTACTGCTTATGTATGAAGATACAAAAGTGTCATTTCAATCAGATTTCGTAATAATATCGATTTTTATACTCATAAAAGTTGCACCGAAAGTTATCGAAAAATCTTCCTTTGACATTTTCATTATTTAAATTGAACAAGCAATTTTCCTTAGGCAGATTAATGATGATTTTTCTCAGTTTTGACATTCACTTTTGATTAATCTTAGATGACAATCAATTCTATTTTATATATTTTTTTGTAAATGATAAATTATCTACAATTAAGAAAAATATGTAGCACAAAATCAAACAAATATATTTAGCATTTTGATTTATGTTAATTTATTTGAGATTTGTATGTATATTTTGCTTACATAAACTTTTATTATAAATGAATATAGTTTTCAAAATCATTAAATAACTGATCCCGAATTATATTTAGTAAAATATTTTCCATCTTAATAAACAAGTTCAGCACTCGTGATATGTCTTTGCTCCTGATTATCCCATTCGTTTTAATAGTAAACCACACAACGTAGGGTCCTAACCACTAGACGATCACGGCCTAATAGTAAACCACCGGCTGAAATTGCTTTAGTTCACATTGATCCATTAGCTCAGCAACAATTTCAGGTTGTTTTGCTTTATATTTGAAGCATGCCAAAATACATAAATACAGGAAAAGATAAATGAAACCCAGGAATAGAGCAAATAATATTGCTAAATATATGTTGTTCATCATAGTTTCAGGTTTATGCACGCGCTGTGAGATTTTGAATAAAAAACAAAAGAATGATTGTCCAAACAACACGATAAACGTTTTTCGACTGAATTAAAATAATTTTTATATTTAAATAATTTTTTTTTTTTTTTGTTTGTCATAATACATATTTCTAAATTACGATAAAGAAATGTTTTCTTGTTGAAGGGCAACACAATTTCATATTTGTTGCATGATAAAAATGAAACCAAAATATAGTCAGAGCAAATAAAATCTACATTACATTTTATCAGTAAAATTTATGGAGACTACATTTGATTTCTTATTTAATTTTATAGTTAACAATGCAAATAATTGAAATGTATTAAAGTTGGGGTTAGATCTGAAACGTATAAAGTAAAATTTATATACCTATGTTATTTTTCTAGGAGCCAGTAAGGGCCCCTTAAGCCCTGTTTCTGCAAACTATGCCTTTGATTTATGAGATACTTCTTCTTTTAATCTCATAAAAGGTAATAAATGGCAATTGGATATTTTAATACTTTGCCAACTTCTTCTGATTTGTAGTATTTCATTTTTGAATTATGGATTATTTTATCTATTTTTGCCGATTCCCTATAATTTTCACTCAATAGCTTTTCTGGTGGTGACAATCCGAAATCTAGTAAATCCATTTCCGCCTCTGAATTTGTGTGATGAAGGTTTGACCTCAATTGCTGTTCCAAAAAAGTATGTGGTGGCATACCTTCTAGTCAGTGGAGAACTCAAAAATTAAGCAAAAGACTTTAATAGAAATTTGTATATTCTGTTTAAAAAAACAAAAAAAAAACAAATGACGAAATATGAAATCTTTGAACGAAAAGAATTTAAAATGTTTCTATTGTTTTTTTTGTAATTTTAATTATAATTTTTTTTAGCATAAATTTGAGTAAAGTTCATGAGCTAACTGACTAAATGCTGACACAAGTCAATAAATTATTTATTTCAATAATCGTTGAAATGTCGATTGGAGGTGTGGAGGTGTAAATGAGTCATAAACCAGTTTCTTGCAGAGATTCCAAATGCATCGATGACAAAATCAAATAGAAAGAGTATCTTAAATTTCACATCTTTGTGACACATTTGAAAATGCATTCATGGGCTTTAAGATAAACCAAGGTCACACTTTGGCTACTCTTTGCAAGTGAAAGTTTCGATTTCTAAATAAAAGTCAAAATCATTAAGTTTTATTCGTGACATTTTATTCATATTTTAAGTTTTCTTTTTTTTTTTTTCAATTTATTTTAAAATAATATTAATTGCACATACTTTAATAATAAGATGAGATTCTCATCATTTCTTTAATAAAATACAATAGAACAAAAAAATTAAAAGTAAATAATAATAACCAATTAAATAACATAAATAATGAAAATCTACAATATTATTTTATAACTATTTTTCTTTAAAGTTAATAAATATTTATCGTTTTTATTTATCGTAGTAAATTCAATTGACAATTGTCATGGAATGAATATTTTATATAAATCTTTAGTATACATTGTATACCTGCAAGTCTTTGGCTCCTAAATAATACTCTGCTGGGGTCGCCCATGTGTTGGCCTGCTTTTGGTTCTGCCTCTCTTGTTGCACTTCATCATCTGTTAATCAAGAATATGAAAACGGAAGTGAAGTGTTGTGTTGTCTTGTGTTTTTTGCCATGTATACGAGTATGCCTCAGCTCAGTCTTAATGCCAACCACCATCACTAATGGAATGAAGTGTCCTTCTGATCCATTAATTTCGTCTGGCTGCTCCTGGCAATGGCGGCAATACAAACTGCTTACGAAAGCCATAAGTGGGTGTATTTGGTGTCGATTTGGGCGTTGCAGAATTTTCCAATAAATCAGGACGTGGATTCATTATCATTTTATGTCTTGGAATTGGTGTTGGTGGTGGTGGTGGTGCTGGTTTCCTTATGCAATAATCAGTTGTATGAGTATTCAAGGATGCCACCGATTTAATGATGGTATTGTGAACAGCTGGTAAAGTATCTGATATGTAGGCACTATTGGTTCTTGAAAGTATTCGTTTTTGAGGTATTGGACTGCTAATGGGACCCAATGCTTGTTGTTGCTTCTTACGCTTTGAAGACATATTCAATAAATGCGTACGCTTTGCAGCGTCAACCTCATCCACTGTCGATAGAGCCTGATATGTTTGTTCCAAAGTATTTGTCGATTCACTAGAGTTCAATTCCCCTCGACTGACACCACTTTCAGGATCTTTACGCATTTTCTTAATATTGTTCAACATTTGTATATCAAATAATTTACATTTCATGTACATCCATAAAATTGTACGATTTATGATGAGGTAGATGGCAATCATAACTAATATAAAAATCGAACATCTACTGATAATTTCATTGATGCCCATTTCAAAGGAAATCCATTTCATTTCCTTGGCATAATCATAGGCATTGCGCACTACGACAAAATAAAAAAGCAAAAGGGTAAATATTTCGATTAAACGTTTTTGAAACATATTCACTGTTTACTGTTAATTAAGTTTATGTTTATTTAGTTGGTTGATTGGTTTAACACGACGACGATTTGTCAATATTTTGTATCTTTTATATATTTTTATTATTTTAGGCGCGTGCACTTTTTCGTTCTAAAACACGATGTCGCTCGTTGTTGATCTATCCAAGTACGGTAGTGTAATGTGCACTCTAAGCTGCGTTGACTATATTTAAACGGATAGAAAGCGTTCGCAATGTAAGCACAATTATTAATCACAGATCTTAACATCACAATCGCGTCACAAGGCATAAATGTGTATGTCTCTGAGTCAAACGCTCAACCGCTACTAAAATCGAGACTCAGACGACGTCTTTCTTTATTATACTCATATATAAATATAATAAACTATAATAAACACTCGATCGGTGGTGGTTGGATGATTGGTCCAGTCTGAGTCTTGAGTCTGATGATGATGATGATGCACATACATAATTCTAGTTTTCATTATTCATTCATATTTTCTATTTAGTAGTTTGAATTCGAATATTCGATTATTTACTCATATCATGTTATCAATAATTCATTAGTTGTTATCACATGTAAATTCATACGTTGTAGTATGTAAAATACGAGGAATTTCATATAAAATTCATGGAACTGGTTTATTGTATATTTTTGATGATTGTTCCGAGATGAACTCTCTCTCTGCTCTGTCCTCATACAATATTTGTTTTTATAGCAGTTAATCCCAAGGTATTGAAAACTGCTATGTCATTCGGAAAGAATTCATCCAATCAGCGTTGCAGGTGTATTGGAAAATCCATTAAGTTGAGCGATTGGAAGTGGCAAATTTGAGTTAAATTGAATGAATTGAGTTTAACTCGAATTGAGATCGTTTAATGCAACGACACCTTCGTTCGTGTCGACAAAACAAAAAATTTACATTTCTTAGATCATTTTGATCATGTCAGAGTCAGAGACAACAACAGGTCTCCCTCTTAACTCAACTGAACTCGACTTGGGCCATTCGTTCACCTGCTGTGGATGATGACGTGCCTTGTTATTGCAGCTAATAACGTTATAGGTATCTCTTGTAATCGCACAAAAAAAAAGAAATATGTTTTTTTCGTAATGAAATTTAAGATTTGATTTTGAAACAGACCTGAACTGAACTCAGTTGAGCTGTGTTCAGTTGAGTTGAGCTAAGGATGATGAGTCAGACCGTTTAAATAATTTATTGTATAATCGAACGATTAGCAAAAGTTCGTCATGATGAATGTTCGATACCTTTATTATTATTGTATTGTTTTGTATTGTAACAGCAAAAAAAAAATATCTAAGTTGTGATTTCATCTTTGGTTTGGAAATTGAATCGAAAACCCATCCATCTAATTATTAATTGTTGCATTTATCAATTCTTGAAAGTAAAATACTTACTTGGCTTCAATGTGTGATGACTTTGAAAACTTGTGGTTTTTAACACTCTACAATATAATTAATTATCATATATATGCCAATATATAGTAGACTTGTAAGTTCGTAGAACTAGTATGAATAGATCTAAACTTTCAAGAACACGGAAAGAAAAACCTCCAATCTCTGCCAAGAATCTGGAAATAACCATAGCCATGCATTGTATATTCACACTATACCTATGTGTATAATCGTATATGGTTATAGGCTACCGTTAAAATCGCACGTATCTACTACTTATTCTGCTGTGGCACGTGTCGAACTCTGCCTTCTGCTTACCGGACATAGTCATCACATCTCAATGGTTTTTTTTTTTCTGTTTTGTATAATTTTCTCACATTATTTTTTCCACTCTATTGACTCAAGTAGTAGACAAAAACCTGTTTGGCTTTTGGCTCGTGCCCCCTATTTGTGTTCGCTTGTTAACTTGTTTGAAATATTCAGAGGTGTCGTCGCACCTCCGAACAGGTGTAGCAGCTACTTTGTATACCTTTTATATTGGTGTTATATTAAAGATTAATGAAATAAATTGTTTATAACTAATGAAGTCAATAAAGGCAAAAAAGATTTGATTTAATCTTGTTTATTTGTTTTTAACCAAACTTGGTGAAACTTTGAATTTAAATCAAAATATAAATACTGATTTATGATGATGACAGAGATGATGATCACGATGATGATGATTTCAAGACAAAAATTATTAAACTATTTCATCATAGTAGAATTTCTAAAAATTTGTCAAATAAAAAAAATTTTGATTTTTTTTCGAAAAATTTGAAATATTTCAACAAATTTTGAAATGAAATTCAACTACATTTAGCATTTTCTCGACCATTCTGCATATGTCTTATACTTATATTTGATCTTAAATTTATTGTAACAAATACTGATTTATAATGATGACGATGATGATGATGAGTGTCATCTATGTCGAGGGACATAAATGTTTGATTTCACTTTGACGCATGACTTTGCCAAGTAAAATTTTGTTTTGTACGCATGGCTTTTCTACAAATGTCATTCATTCATGCATATGAAATATTTTTAGTTATATTTTAAGAAATGGATTCTATGGAAACACAATGTGCAACTTGCACAGAAATATTTATTTTTTTTTTTTGGTTATTTTTTCTACTTTCACTTACCACATACCAACAATCAATAGAGTTCTTTTTAAATTCCAAACCATTAAACTGGTGGAACAGAATTCTTTACGCCCTTTCTTTTTAACCTCTCAATTTTCCAATACATAGCAGTGAAGATAATGAGAAAATATTCAAAGCAGTATGCTTTCGAATAATAGCAAATCTTCCACTCATGAATGACTGGATGAATAGCAAATCTTCAATAGAAACAAGTAAATGGAAATTGGTTGCTTTTGTGCATTTAACTATGACAACAGCAAGGACTAGCAAAAATTCCAAATTCAAAAGCTATTCAGAAGAAAAATGTATTGTATATTCTCTATATTCTAATGTGTGTGTGTATATACTTATATATAGTATACTACCACCACCACCCACATACGTATGCATTTAAACTTTTGGTAAGCGTGAACTGAATTCTAGATGTTGATGTTGATGTAGGCGACAAGAACAACAGCAGCAATGAAATAAACAATTTAATTATTATGCGTTGTACTATTGTGAGAATTGAATCGATTGTTTTGATGAAGATAATGATGTTCCATTCCTCAATGAAATATCATTGGCGTTTGACAAATGATATCACATTTGCCTTTGTCTTTTATCTTATAAGATGGCACTTTGTATTGTTCTGTCTGTTGTGCGTTGCGTTCATTACTCATGCTTAATTGCATATATAGTATATATCTAGATATAAATAAATATATATATATACATATATTTATATATTTACAAAGTATGTAATAAAAGCAAATATTTGTATGACGCATGATATTGTTGGCTTGAAGTCTTAATGACCCCTAAAAGTATGCTAAATATATGATAATGAATTATATTTTGTACTCAGAACAAATGACAAATGAATATTTCTCATCATCAAACAATTTCATCTAAATTAATTAAAACTTATCTTAATTCTATATAAATCTTGAAAATTTCCAACTACTTCATTAATTTGTGTGTTTCTGTTTTATATAATTCTTAATTGTCTTTTACAATTATAAATGCACTTCTACACAAATTTCAACTACCATAAACAATGAAAAGACTTCATTTGAACACACATAAAAATACATAGATAAATGCACACGCATACAAAATACAATGACAACTTTTGTGCCTATGTATTGTATGTGTCTTGTTTCTTTACCAATTAAATTTTAATTATAAAACTACAAACATATTAATTAATTACTTATTGTTATACATATTTAATTTGTTTGATGAGAATGTAAGACAGTTTTTTTTTTTTGTAGAACAGAATTTTTAAATTAAATTTTGTGTATTTTAATCATTCCATAGATACTTATTAGTTATTAAATGAAGGACAATCGTTGGAGAGTTGAAGGTGGTGGCCTGCCAGAGCCAAAACCACTGCTGTTGCCATTCACACAACATTCAGAACAACAACAACAACAACAACTACCACTACAACTTACTACTTACAATAATTTATTATGTTTATCCTTGGCATTCTCTAAAGTAGACTTGGATGTACTGTGTAATATATATATATTGTGTGTGTGTGTGTGTGTGTGTGTGTGTGTGTATATATATGTGTGTGTGTGTGTGTGTTTTGTGTTATATTCTATATGTAATATTCTTTTTATTTTCTATAAATTCATTGATGATTGAGGCATTCAAATTGCCATAAATACACAGACATATATAAACAGACATGCAGACACACAGATCAGATACTTACATACAGATGACTGCCTGCCATTTACATGTCAAAATTAAGCAAGACAAGGGTTGCAGTAGATGGAAAAAAAAAAACTTGTATGTTTCGTTAGAATTATAGAAAGTTTAGCACTCTCACTCATATTTGCAATTCAATAGACAACACATAAGTATATCCAATATCCAATCAAAGTTATTATAGTCAGAGAAACAGGCCACTTTATTGAGTTTTATTGAGTTTCACTAATAAACACATCAATTACTACTACTGAGTCTACATACTCAAAACTTTATAATAACAAAATATTAGATTAGTTTTATTGATTGAGCCTTTTGACACGCACTGTGTATTTTGCAGTTGCTAATGAATTGTCATTTCAGTTAGAAGTTGAATTAGAAGTAACTAACTTACTTGTTTGTTAAGCTAAGTAACTCGTACAAAATGCAATTAAATTTAAATGATAGGATTTGTTACAGTTACAAATTAGAATAACATTTCATACATTTGAATACATTTTCCAATTTCATTTACATATCACTCAACTTGTAACTAAATCTTACATTTATCTTACGAGAATTATTATTCCAAGCGCATCTATTTAACATACATATCACATATTTACTTTTACTTATACAATAAATACAAACAACCCAGTTGGAAATGACTGACATGAAAGCAATAGTAAATATTTTAACATACAGAAATTTCTCAACTAACAAGTGACACTTGTCACTTGATGTCTTCATCTTTTGTTCGTTTATTATTTGTTCGGTCGAGAAAGATTAAATAACAGCTACGATTATGTGTATAGAAGACTAGCTGGTAGTGCTCAAAATCCAGGTTCGAACCCAACTACAGCTGATTATATTTTTTTCGCTTACATTTGCATTTTTTGCATTTATTTGCTTATATAACAATGTATTAATAAAAGTTCAAGATATTGGTCTTTCAAATAACTTTTCATATAAAATATCCCGCAATAAACTTCTAAAATTGAGATAAAAATTTCAGTTTTTTATAACATTTTTAATAAATATCAGTAGTGGCCCGGAAAAATCTAATTAAAACGAATTGTATAGAATTTTTCAAAATGTTTGATTCAAAATATTTTTCACTCGTTTCTTTACAATTGATTACATCATTTTGTGGAAGCTCTTTGCTTGGTCTCAATGCTTTCAGATTGAATTCCATTCTGCATTTTAATGATTAATTGTAATAATTATTTTCAGAAAGTTTTGATTTGAATTTCTGACCCCTTTCTCTGGAATGATTGACACGAAGTGATTTCTGGTCATTACCAAAAGTATTTGAAACTAACCATTCTTTGTATTACCCAATTCTTCATGAGGAATGAGTCGAAGTCGAGTTTCTCTGATAATGTTCAAAGCTTTTTTCTATCATTATGAATGAATCATAATAAACATGATAAACGTAAACTTTCCCAGCCATTTCGGAAATTTGTTTCCCGTCACGTTTATCATCTGCCAATCAAAAAACATTTATGGGAAAGGAAAACATTTGTTCTTATACAATAACTGCCGTACATTTTCTATTTCTTTTTGATGCAATTTTTCAGATTTTTAAAAATGTTAAATCAACAAAAATCACCTGATCGTAGAAAAATTGATTTGATAAGAGTCAGGAATGTTCTCTATGCACTCTACCATGGCTGCAATTTAATCTTGCAAGTCTATCTTATGCTATGTTATGGTTATGTTATGAATTGAGATGAGTCCGAATAATCGTGTATTATTACTTCCATTGATTCTTCTTAAAGTTATTTGAAAAACATGTGTTCAGACATGACATATCTTAATACAACATTGCTATGTGGTTACACGCTTGATCGAACTTGTAGAGTCATTGTATGTTCAAACTTGTCTTCCTTGTCTGATAAGTCATAGCATAAAATAAGCGAGAAAAAAAATTAAATTGAAGCCATGGTTGAGTGCATAGAGCGAGCAGGTGCCTCGTAGTCCTCACGAAGCAATATTCTCCGTAGTATAAATATTTCAAGAAAAAGCTCTTGAACTCAACAACATTACAACAATTGAAATTGCTGTATGATAAATTACAGTTTCCTTATAAAATTACTATTAATACAGCAAAAAGTATTAAATTAAATTAATTAATTCCTTGGATCAAAATGTTTGATGTAAGAAGTGTGAGGTTCGTTTCTGTTACTCCTCACCTGTTTACACATTTAGAAATCATGTGGTCGACGGAAAATGAGCTTTCCTGAGAGGGAGGTCTTTATTGAGGTTCCTCTACAGTTCTCCTTTTGCTCATTACTCATCTGGACAACATATTAACAATACACATAGACAGACACATAGTACAATATTCATAATAATTTCCACTTAGAAAATCGTTTAGAACATAAATACTCGTATTCAATATATATTAAAAAATATTTAATATTTGTTTTAAAAGATTTGTTTAAACCGATTTATAAAATTATAATTTCCTAATATGACATCCAACTGGGTTTACTTTACATACATAAGAATATCAAACACATTTACAATATACTCGAACCACTTATATAAAATTTTAGTTTAGGTTTTCTTAATAAAAACTTAGTAAGTTTTGTTAGGCGCTTTATGAAATACATAATATTAATATTAATATTTTTGTTTTTTTTTTTATTTTTATTAAGTTGCGCTTCTTCTACTTCTAACTATTCAACTATTTATACATTTTTCTTTGATTTATTAATTATCACAAGCGTTTCTCATATTCACTTATATTTATTCTTTATTTTGTTTTACTATTCTTCTTTTAATGATTTTATATAAATTATTTATAATTTGTTATCATCATTTTTAATTGAAATGAATTTAATTGAAAAAAAAAAAAAAAAAATATTTTATTGACTTAAGTTTGTTTTTAGTTTTTATTATTTAATTTTATCTAAACTATAAAATGTTTATGAAATAATTTTTTTTAGTGAAGGCAAAAATGAAAAATACAACAAAACTTCCCACTGCGCTTTAACTTATAATACAATTTTAAACAAAATGTACAAAAATATAAAGACCAAATAATATTGTATGTATAAAAAATTAAATTTTCTACTACTATTTCTCTCTCCTTTCTCTATATATCTACTACTACTACTACTACTACTACTACTAATTATATATATATATAAATATCTTTATATATACTTATTTCTCTGTAAATTCTAAGAAAATTGTATAAAGACAAATATTTTCTTGTTGTTCTTGTTGTTGTTATTTGTTTTTATTTTCTTTTTTTAATTTTATATTTTTGTAGTTAATATTTTATATGATTTTATAATTTTTCTATTTATTATTCATTTTGTTTTTTTTTTTATTACAATATTATTATTTTTTGTGTGTGTAATCAACTATTTCTTATATACTAAAACTAAATAAAGAAATAAGACACTCAACGCTTTTTTTATTTGCAATGCGGCTTCTTTTTTCCAGTCACAAAATACTATATTTTTATACTTTTTTTTTTTTGTTTGTTTGTAAAATCCTTTCAAATGCAATTAATCCATTGGCAATGGCAATAAATTTGATTGATAAGAAATTTATGTAAGAAAAATTCTAAAAAAACAATTCAAAAGAAGAAATTTTTGCAAAATGTTTATAATTTTTGTTTTTTAATCAAAGGAAAACAAAGAAAACTTCCATTTTATTCACACAAAAATACAATAATGAAAATTTTGAAAGAAACACTTAAGAAATACAATAAATTTTGTGTACATTTAATTGTTGTAATTGATTTCATTAAATTTTCTTTCAATTTCAATTTTATTTTATAATATTTGATTATCTCTGAACGTTGGTTTAGGAGGTTGCATTCCTATCCTTTATCTCACATATTCACAGCAGAACTATCACATCAATCAATCAATCAAAACACTATCTAAATTCTTTGATATCAATTGATTTGTATAATACACATTGGAATTTTACCCTTAAAACACTTTGAATCAAGGAATATTGTGTGAAGGATATACAGATTTGTATGCGCCATTTAAGCCAAAGTTCTTTTCTTCATTTTTTATCGTACTTCCTTCTGTTTGTGATATATTTTCATTAATTTCATTTACTCTTCTATAATTAAATTGGAATAATACTTATAATAATTATAAATATGTAATATACTATTGTAATTGTTAATGAAACATTAAAAGTAAATGTGATTACAGAAATTGATGACGATGATAATCATCATCATCCACAGAAGATGATGAAATGATTTTGCACATTTACTATAATGTTTCATTTTGTTAATTGTAAATTGTAATGCTTCTTTATAGATATTTACTATATAAAATTTACTTATACATATATATATCTATATATATACTTATTACTATAACAAACTATAACTAAAATAATATATAATCAATCAAAGCTAATCGTTATTTTCTTCCACTCTTTTTCTGTGCTTTCGACAAATGAACAAACTATTGAACAACGTCATCATTCAACTTCTCTTCTCTTCTTGACTTCATATATCTTTATAATCATATATACAACTTACACCAAACAACAAAAAATCCATCATCAATCAATCATTGTTGCTTGTTCTTTTTAACAATGTACTCTGATTGAATTGTTGTAATAACCATTGCTGAAACAGGGCAATGCAGCAAATTCATCAGAGACCTCGATGGCAACACAACCGGGCGGTTCGGTAACATCACGTGCAGCTTCTGAGACACGCTCAGGACCTCATGGATCTAGCAGTGCTGCAGGTAATAGCAGTGGTACACAGACTGGTGCAAAATTCCGTCATGGCCTATTGCAGCTTATGATACACACAATAGATCCGCTACATGATGGTGAGTCGTCAATTACATAATCATAGTGTTTTGCACCATCAAGACAAATCTTGCTTATCACCCACCAATCAACCAATCAACCAATCAATATCCTTTCCTTTCCTTACCTTGCCTTGCCTTGCCAACCCTCAATTTCCACTATCCATCACAATGCTTAACCCAAATCATATCAAATGCTTAGACTTGAGTCTTTCAGTCTTATTTGCATATCCTTAAACACTTCATTCAAATGAATATCAAATTATTTAATCAAAAAAAAAAAAAAATACCCAATAATAATAAAAATATTCAAAAATTAAAAAAAAAAAAAAAAAAAACAAAAATTACAAAAACTTACAAAAATATCAAAATAATATTCTTTGATCGGTTTTGTGTTAATTGTTCGAATAATTATACTATATACTTTGTTGTTACATAAATTGATTTTGAGGTTTGATATGCGCAAAATATTTTTAACAAATTCTTCTTTTTCGTTTGGCTTTTTTCTTATGTTTTTGCGAAAATAATTTTCTAATGCTTTTTTATAATTTTAATAACATAAAAATAAAATAAAACTATATTTAAAAAAAAAAAAAGAATAAATGAAAACCATGAAAACATAAATAATTTTTACAAAACATTTCCAATTATTAACATTTCTTTTCTTCAAACATTTGTAAATAAACAATTACAATATTTCTATAAAAAAAAAAATAAGAGCGAAGGAAAGTATTTACATTAGATTCTAGAGAAATGGAAAAATAATATTTAAATAGATAAGAATTTCTCCCTTTTCTTTACTGTAAAAAACTAATCATCTATAATCTAAGTGGATCGTTTGAAAAGTTTTGAACCTCAACATAATAATACAAAATATGATGCGAAATTGTGTTTTTTTTATTTTTTTTGGAACTTTAGTGATACAATTTTCAAAGCAGATTCTTTGTTTGTAGTCCTTTTTTATTAAAATTTGAATTAAAATATCATCCGCGACTATCAATTCATTTTAAAAATAAATTTATTTTTGCCTTATTCTTCAAACAATTTTTTGGACTTGGGAATATTCTAAGAAATAATCTCCTGATTTATATTCCATTCAACTACCAACAAATGAAGAAAAACTTTGATGGTATCATTATAAGCTGCACTGCACTGGTTGCTAAAAAACCTTAGTATGTGCACATTTCTCTTATCTAATGTGATCAAAATACCCAACCTTAACATTATCACCTATCAGATAGGCTTATGATCATGGTGCCGAGCACAAGAATTGAAAGAATTTAAGCAACGCTTCCTTGGAGTTGTAGAAACTCAATTTAAATCACTTTTTTTGGTCGTGTGACTTACCTTTTGGTAAGAAGTTGTTTACTACTGATCTATGTGCCTCACTACCCAGCTGTATGAAGAATTGTGGGCTCCTGACCCACGCCGTGGTAACAAGCACACCCTCTGATCAGACTTCATACCCAAAGGTACAATACGACCAATTTGAACTCCAAAAAGTTCTTGGCCTTGAAATATAAGTTATAGAGAATATCCGGGGTCACTAATGAAAAATTAACGATTTATTCACCTTCTTCGTTTACAATTTCTAAGCACAGTAGATACAAGAAGATATGAAATTGGAAAACAAAAGTAGTCTTTCTAAACTATAACTAGTCCCTCCAAAATGGACAATTGCCTTAGTATAAATATTTAAAGAAATACATTTGCCCCATGCAAAAAATACTATGTTTAATACTAGAAGGCTCTATTATAATGCAGCTGTTTAGTTCTTAAATTAAATGAGATTTCTCCGGGAAAACTGTATCATACATATATGCCCATTAAAGGCCATAGATAGGGACTATATCTCTATATTTCTTACACATTTAACTTCACATAAGTAAAGCCATCTTTATATTGATCCTCAAAACTTATCAGACTTTCCACATACTTATAGTACAATAACATTTATCATATATTTTCCTTCAGCAGAACTCTTCTATACTTCTTAATCTAGAATATACAATACTCGTATTTATTCATAAAACAATAGTCTTCCTTTTGGAAATGTGAATTTTTTTCTTAAAACTTTATTTAAACTTTCTTATTTATCTTGTAAATATAAAACTCAATCAATCTATCAATCAATTAATAAGAATTAAATAAAAAAAAAATAATAATAATAAGAAACGCCTTTTTTGATTTTCTTTACTACATTTTTGTTTTTTTTTCAAAAATCTTCTTAATTTATATTAATTTCGTTTAAATTCAGTTTTGCTCTGAAAAAGGAAAGAATTCCATTTGTGTACTTACTACTTACTACTTATGTCTATGTATTTTGTGTTTCTTTTCAATGTCAGTTTGGAGTTGTTGAATTCAATGTTCTCGTGTATCTACAATAATTAAAAAAAAAAAAAAATAATAAATAAATAAATACAATATCTAACTAACTACTATCTATCGTATGTATATAGAAAAAGAGTTATCAATGTTTGTAATTTCATTTAAATAACGAAAAATTGTTATGCAGCTACAATTTAATCAAATTTTATTCTTATTACTATTCGATTCCGGTAGTTGCATAGATACTATTTTTATATAATTTTATATAGATTTTGTGGTTGGTAAAAAAAAATATATATCCTTAAACATCAAATGCAATACTAGATCTGTAAATAAGAATATGTTTTATTTAGGATGACCCCAATTGAATTGAAAGAATGAAAGACAAACTTAAGATTTCTATAACTTTTGTTCAAATAAAGATGAGGAATGTGTTGATGATGTGGTAAAGAAACTTTCTTGAAAGCCCACAAGGAATGAAACTTTCATTGGGTTCATGGAATATTCTTCTAATTTTTTTCTTTTTTTTTTTGTAGATTATTTAACTTAACTTTAATGTCATTACCACAATATACCTGTATAGTAGAGATACAATTGTAATACTCAGTTGATAGCAAAAAAGTTAAAGTTTAACACTTGCAAACTACCATAAGCTTGTGAATAAATGGTATTTGTTTGAGTGTACGAGTAAGTGTATGCTCGTACAAGTGCTCATGTATATTGCCCAAAAGAGTGAGTCACTTCCGTTTCCGGTGTGCGCGCTCTGACGCCATTGTTAACATTTAAAAAGGCCAAGTGAATCAAGGTTTCACTTTGCAAGCCAAACGAAACAAATTTAAAGAAAATAATAAAAGTAGAAAATGTAACTTAAATTTATGTTGAAAAAAAAAAACAAAACAATATATCTTTGCCCCCTTGGTTTCTTAAACAAACGCTAACAAATTTATTATGTAACTCTCAACATACAATAGTAAGAGCAGCTTCGCTCCTCATAAGTTTTTAATAAGTAAAAAAAAGGCATAGACATACGTAGGCATTATTTTCTTGATGCCTTGATGTCCTTCAGTTTCATCAACTAAAAATTGCAGAGGACTGAAAAAAAAAAAAATCAAGTAAGGAACATGGAATGAGAGCTTAAATTTCACACACACACACACACACACACACACACACACACACATAATACAAACATATGGTATGCCATTAGCTGTTAGTATATGCCATATTCTTTGATGGTTGTAAGCATTTGAACTCTTTAAATTGTAAACGCCTTAAGGAGAATATAATGAGAATATGATGAAGATGGCGATGCAGATGCAGAAGAGCAAAAGGACATACATAAACCATAAAGTAAAACCAATAAAGACATTGTATGCTTCACGATCATATTTGGTTGGAAGCGTTCTTGGCTTTGTGCCATAAAAATGGACAACAACAGACACACACACACACACACACACACACACGAAGGATACATACAACTGCCACGACCACCGACAGACAAACAGGACAAACAACAGAAAAAAGATAACAAAGAATGAATACAAAAGAAAGGAACAAATGGATCTCCAACATGGCATATTGTTGTTTGTTATAATTGTTGTTGTTGTTGTTGCTGTTGTTGTTGTTGTTGTTGTTGTTGTTGTTATGTATAAAAGAGGTCAGGTAGCCACACATTGCACAGGACGAATAAAGTTATATATTGTATACTTACATATAAACATAGTATACTCGGTTGAGTATCTGAGTATATTTTATATGGTAGATGTACATATATCTAAGTTCCTTTAGATAAATCTCTTGCAATTAGAAAATGACGGCATTTTCAAAAGTAAAAGCGCATAAATGAAAAACCATAAACAATAACACGAACAGCAAGAAGAATAAAATATTTGTGTATCTTATAATATTTTTTCGCTGTTAATTCTTTCATATTTTGTTTTGCTTTCTTCTTTTCGCTTCACTTCACTTCATTTCTCTACTCTTGTGTCCTTCTACTCGGTCGTTCGGTTGGTTGTTGCAACAACAACAACAACAACAACAACAACACTATCAACAACAAGCAAACAAACAAAAGCATTCCATCAATGTCACCAAACGCAACTGCACTTGACGTCCATTTAAATTTTCATTTTTATTGCGATGCAATGACAAGTACACACTCATACGCCACACACATACAAATAAATACTCAGATACACAACACATGCTTACTGTTATTATACTCGTACATGCATGCATAAATGAACATTTTAAAAGTGAGAAGACCAAAGACGACAGCTTGATACAACAAGAAGACAAGACACTACACTACACTACACTACACTACGCTACGAAATAACACACCAGACACACAAAACTGAAATAAATAAAGGAAGAAAGAACAAATGACAAGGGAACAGGAGAACAGGAGAACAGGAGGAGTGTCAGCTGAGGCAAAAGTGTTCTATGATGAATGAGTTGTTTGTGTATCTTTTTCTATTTTTTCTTTATTGTATATTCACACACACACACACACACACACACACACACACACACATACACATTAATTCTAAATATATATATATATATATATATAAAGTATACAGATACTATGTAGGTATATCTGCATAAATGAACGAATAAAATGAAACGAAAGTCTCATACCAAGCCCAAATTTATTTCCTTTACTTGGCTATTTCTGGGTCGGTTGTTGGGTCTGTGGGTCGATGGGTTTGTGTGTTTGTGGATCGGTCGGACGTTAGTTCGTTTTTTCGTTACCTTATTCGGTTCAGTTCCTCCCACTTGTGCTGCGTGAGCATTTTGACAAAAGTTTCTTTTGAGGCGCCACGGTGTCTGCTCTACAGCACAGCACTACAGTGCTCTGTGCTCATAGCATGTGTTCTTTACTTTGGATTGTATCTACTACGATACTTTATAGTGTGTGATGCCTGAAATATTGTAATAATGTGGGCCTGGACGTTCATGGTGTTTATGTGTTTCCTCCTTTGCCTCCTCCTGCTCTTATTTTCATAAGTGTACGCGAGTTAATACGCTATGCTAACGTTTATTGCTTGTTGACGTTAAAAAACATAAACTACAATAGTACAGAAAGACACAGAAGAAAGCAGCAAAATAACGAACGATGACAAAAAGTGTAAAAGTTGAATAAAAACAAAAACAAAACACAAAACAAAAAAAAACACATACATTTCTCACACTAATTCAGATATTATACAGATACATACATACATACAAACATATACATGGATATATTCAATCACACATACTACAAAAACATAACAAAACCACAAACGCGCGCATGTGATGTTTACACGCCTGTGTGTATGCTTACATATTTGCGTTTCTTGGTGACTTAGTAGAAATATGTTTATATATGTGTGTGTGTGTGGTGTATCTCTGTACCTATGTAATGCGTGTGTGTGTGTGTGTGTAAGTATATATGTATTTGTGTGGTTCATTTTGTGTGCCAAGTTATTTGAGTGAATTTTTCTATGGTTCCCCATTCAATGCTTCCCTGCTCTGCACTTCTTGAGCTCAGCTCACACATTCATTAGTGTGAAAAGCGCTTGAATCAATTTTTCTACTATTTCATGGCCATTTACAAGTTCGTACGTTCCTTCATTCGTTCCTTTCGTTCACGTTTATTATACCCTACACTATTAATAAACAACTTATCTAGAAAATAGTAATAAGAAATTCAACATGAATATCAATTCAATTGATAATTTTCTTGATCAAGTTAGGAATTCGTAAAAGGAAAATATAAAAGTTAATTAAACTGATACCTGAAAACAAATGAAACCTTATATTATAGTAACCAATAATAGAATTAATGGAACACAGAATCTGCCTAGCAACTCTTCAGTTTTCCAGTAACTTTAATTAATGGAAAATATTAGCCTCTTAGCTTCTCAATCCTTTACAAAGTTAGAGATTCTCATTATGGCAAATATTAAGACTTCAACTTCCTCCTTGAGATTAGATTTAATGACTGCCACATATTGGCACAGTTAAACATGGAGAAGGCCTATTGTTTCACCACTAAACTAAACCAATTTCCAATATTACTTCTGAAGTACAATACTAAAACTCCTTCAATTTAAGTTTCACTCTTTAGATTTTGGCCTAATTATAAACTTTGTAGAGCATTGAGTCTTTGACATATGGTTGTATATAGATACAATTTTCACTTATGATTGTTGGCGTTGTCATGTGTTTTGTTTGTGTGTGTGTATTACACGTGCACACACTCTGGCAAACCAATGTTATATCAAAAGACCGCATACATAGCACAGGTTCTAGGCCCACTTAATGGATTTTAATTTGACATTTTGCAACAATAGACTCGTCGTCAGTTGACTTGACTTGACTGACTAACAAACTAACTAACTAACTAACTAACTAACTAACAAACTAACAACCTCGTATGTACATATGTACATCCATGTTGTTGTTGTTGTTGCTGTAGTACTAAGCATATGCAAATACATATGTATGTTTGTTTCTGTGTGTGTATGTTTGTAAGTAGTAGTTCTTTCCTGTTGTAACAATATGGAATTAACCTGAAACGAATTTCAATTAAATTGAATGTTAAACTGTAAAAACGTCATAAAGACTACGAAATGAGTATTTTCACAAAACAATTAGATTAATTCGGTTAATTCACTTTTACCATAGTGTGTCCATGACTTAAACGATAATATGAGCAGACGGATATATGGATGGTTGAATGGATTCTCTAAGTAAAAGCACAACTGAAAATCCGTTAAACGACATTGCATTACATTATGGTACTTTTTGGATGTTAGTTGTAACACATAGTATCTACTTAATGTGTCCCTGAGTGCCAAGTAAAGTGCATTTTAATGAACTTCTTCCCTTTGACCTTTTCTGAAATACTTGTATAGTTTGCAAATGTTCCAGCCAAGCTGATGCTGCGAATTTAAGCACGTTATGGCACGCATCCAAAAGGAAGGAATTCATGTTCTTTTTGCAAACGTAAAACCAACATTTCCGGAAATAATATCAGAGAATGGTATATTCTACTCTATACTCGTACATACCGAATACATTATATTTCAAGGCAGCCACTCAGTCAGATTCAGTTGTTGAAAGATAAGAAAGACACAAATTTCTGAGTAAAGAAAATATGTGGAATATAAATAAAGTAGAACATTAGCTTGGTTTCACTTAAGTTTATATACCCTACACACAAATACAATGTAATATTAAAAACATGGACCAAGTGCGGTCAGACTCTTACATGAATGGGTTCTTGTAGATTGGGGTTTGTATGGAAGGTACCCCTTCTAGTTGCCCGATTTGGCTAATTCCATCAGATGTGTAGCGCCTATATCAAGAACTTATAGTGTCTAAATTTTAGTTTGATGGAACATAAAATAAAAAAGTTTTTCTAATAAGAACCTGAATTTTAATAGGGGTTTGTATGAGAGGTACCCTACCTAGTGGTCCGATCGAACTGAAATTTCGACAATATAAGTTTCTAATGTATAGCCACCAACCTTCTAAATTTCAAGGTCGTGGAATCACTGAACCGTATAGCTGCCATATAAACCAAAATGTGTCTTGTATGGGGACCCCTTTCAGTTTTTCAAAATATTTCAGTTTTAGTATTTGTTGCTGATGCCCGAAAAGAAGAACATATCCTCTGAAAATTTCAACTCTCTAGCTATTACGGTTCATGAGATATGACCCGAGGACGGATGGACAAAGAAGTCTCTGCAATAGGGTTCCCTTTGATACCTTTTGGGTCCGGAACCCTAAAAAAATAATAAAGGTTCTAATACCCTTTCATATAGCAGTTTCAACATTGTCAAAATCTGTGTAATAAGATTCAATGACATGGGAATCTCTCTTAGTTTGTTGTCGTTCCCATTTTTGTATATACAAAACATATTAAGGTTCCTATGATTTTAGTAAGAAATGTGAAGCTTCACTCACCATGAAAAATGTCATTTGTCAGTCTCAAGTTTATTGAAAATTTCAAATCGTTATATCTACAACAAAAGGACCAGAGACTATATAAGAACAGGTTACGAGGAATTATTGGCCATCAATTCAATTTGTAATGTTTATTATGTGTGAGATGTCCAAAATCTCCTTTAATGCATTACAAACATCAAGCCAAAGTAATAATACCATCCATACTATGTATATGGTATTTATAGAGAAAGAGTAAAATCTATTTTAATACCATAACTTATAACAGTGACTGCCTCAATAATAACTAAATTAAAATAAATAAAATTTATTCATTTTTCCCAATTTAGATTTCAAATGAATTTTGTTCTCTTAGTTCTATTATTTTTACTTCAATGGATAACTCATAACTCGTACATACATATATTCTGTATATATAAATAAAGTTCTATATATAATCAAAATGATTCATGTTGTTTAGGTTTTATGTGAAATACTGAAATTCTTAAGTTTTGTTTGTTTAATGCTTAATATTCATATTCTGTTTAAATATTTCATAAAACTATTTTTTCTTAGTTCCATTCTGCAATATATTTTTATATAAAAAAACGCATAAGGATTTTCATTTCAATATGCCTTTTTTTTATTTTAAAATAATGGTAACAATAAATATAATCTATAGATAGATATTTAGGGAAAAAAAAAAAAAGCATAGGCTTCTCATCATTTTCTCTCTGGGACAACGCGTTCCCAAGAAAATATTCGAAATTCTTTTCTCGTCTCATCTAAAACTATAAAAATTGGGTTATGCCATTAGCCTATTCCCAATTTCCTTCATATACGATTAGCGTCAATAGTTTAATCGATCCCAAATGCAATAAAAAATCCTGATAATGCAAAACACAAATTTTTGACACAAAGTAGAAATTTTAAAAATAAAAATGAAAATGAAATACAGCAACTATCAAAATCAGTTTTGGCCGTGGCGTGGTAAATATGAGTAGTGATTATTTACTATATAGATGTACTAGATAAAGCTTCTAGTTTGTAGTTGTTATGTAGAGTTTTTAAAAGTTTGAATTGTAGTCTTCTGCATCCACAAATTGGCGGTCAATATAAATAAAAGAACTATATAGCTGCATGATATATACTTACAATAAATAATATGGCCTCTCAATACTTACACCTTTGTTGCGCTCCCTAAAAAATAAACACATGCTTACGCCTATAATTTTTGGCTTGATCGCCCTCTCTTCATCTCTCTCTCTCTCTCTCTCTCTCTCTCTTTATGTTTGCCTATTTCAACATCTCTCTTTGTCTAAACTGTTTCTATTCTATTCTTGCTCTATCATTACTTAGTATGTAGTTCGTTTATGCTTAGTTAGTAGTTTGATTTCTATTTTTTTTTTTTTATAGTTCTGTATTACAACTTTCAATATTTCTTATGCCTTATGGCATTTTTCTATGGCCTTTTGCGGCTTTCTATCTCCATTCTGATTAGAAACAAACACAAAATTTTGCATCAAGTACTTAGTTGTTTTGGAATAATGTAAAAAATATATTAAAAAAATATAATACAAATATGTGAATAGAGTGCATCATATTATGTTGCCAAAATATTGTATTAAAACATATTTTGTTTGTGAATTTGTGAGAAAAATTCGTAATTTTTCTTTTTCGATTGTTAATCGATGAAATTCTTTTCTTTTTCTTCTTTTTTTTATTGATTTGATCTCAAAATACTTGGATTTTCCGTTTCCAAATCAAACTCAAATCGAAACACAATTTGTTTCTGTAACAAAAACAAACCACAAAAAAAAAAAAAAAATATATCAAAATAAAAAAATAATATCAAAACTCACCTGTGATTGCAAAAATAAAAAATAAAAAAAAAATGACACACTCTGCATAATCAAATCAAATGAACACCAAAAACACAATTACAATGACAAAGATGATGTTCCAGGCAAAGTGGACGAGAAGGCGACCCAACTGCATGCGATTGCCTCACTTAAGGTGCTACTCGATGCAACGAAGCCACAACGCGGCGGTGCTACTACCTCGGCTGCCAATCATGTCAAAATCAATCTTAGGGAGACCACTCTAGCTGATCGGCCCAATGGCAATATCGACGCTACGCTGGAATCGCGGTAAGTTTGAATATTTTTGGTCATCTTTTCTCTCTGGGCGTCTTACATTTAGTTACAGTCATTTACTGATTGATCGGATACAAATACATACATACTCGTATGATCTCCTCCCTCCTTCTACTTAATACATAGTCTCTGAAGAAATGAGCTTGGTATGCTGTTTAAGGCAAAAATGAAATGAAACACATTTCGTTATTTCAATATTTAAATAAATAAAAATATTATAAATTGCTATATTATTATCAAAGTCACACACTATCAGCTGCATTACAGCTTCTTTTCTTGTTTCTTTATATTCTGTTTTTTTTTTTTTTTTTTTTTTTTGTTCCGAAATTCATGAATTCCATAGCATTTTTGAATCATCATCATATAGCGCTCTATATGCATATGGAGACCAGAGCAATTGATACATGTATATCAGTTTAGTTTATCAGTTTAATTTTGATTTTTATCAGTTTTATAAACATAGATATATATTTTTATCTATCGCAGACTGTCTCTCTTTCTCTACTCTCTCTCTCTCTCTACCTCTCTCTCTGTCTCTCTATTTATATTTCTATAATTTTTTTTTTTATATATTTTTCTTATTGAATTCTTCTTCTAATTATTGCCCGATATTATGATAAGTTTATAAATGTATGTATTATATTACTACTACTACTACTACTACTACTACATTGGTGTGCCGGTCAAGCAAACGAATGTCGTCTGTATGACTGTAAAGATATTTCCTTAATTACATACTTATTTTAATATTTTGTGCATCAAAGAAAATCTAAATTAGAAATTGTTAACTATTATTTGCCACATTGGTGACATATCTATCACAACATCAACAACAGCAACAACACACAGTTAAAGTTTGTCAATTTGTCAATTTTTTGTTTTTTTTTTTGTTTGGTTGTCAATGTTTTTCAATAATTTATTGATGAACCAACTTATCATATGCAGACTAACTGTCTGACAGTTTCAATTTCATATTTACGTCGTCTATGTAATAGATACTTTGCTATGAACCTACTACTACTACTACTACTATTACTACTATTTACTACTACTTACTATGAAAGTGTGTTTCCTAATTCTGATTGTTCTATACACTGTTCTGTAAACTTGCATTGAGTTCATCATATCAATATCAATATAAAAAGTGTTTGCCATCATACTACTTACTCGTATATCATCATAATGTTATTATTACTGTTGTGATTCTAAAGAAAAAAAAACAAAAAAAAATAAAAACATAAATATAATAAAAATGCAACGATTATGTGTGACTATTATTGGAGCAACTAAAACTAAAATAAATATTTATATATATCTACTTACCTATATACTATATCTTATTGATAATAATCCTTCTTTAAATCTATAAAACCAAACCCCCTTATTTATATGTCATGTACTATTTGTCTATTGTCTATTTCTTCATCTATGTAAACCTCTTCTCTTAACTTTTATCATACAAAACAAATCTTTTTCTTTTTAATTTTCAGTATTTTTCCAATATTAAATCATCTAAAATTATAATTTCTTTCATTTAATAAGAGACCTGATTCGGAATAACCTAAATTATTATACTTTTTTTTTTTATTAACGATTATTGTAAGTTTTTAATTTTCTTGTGATTTACTAGGTTTAAATTTATCTGATTATTATAGAATTGAATTTGGACTCATTTGCTTTGTCTTTTAGTTAATTTTTGCAGACCAAAATACAATTTAAATAAAATAAAAAGAAATTTAAGATAAACAACAAAAAAAAAAAAAATATTTATACAATACAATTTATAAAAAGTTCATGGCGTTTAATTTCAATTAAATTGATTATGTAGATCATAAAGTACATAATACCATATATACTATATATAGTAGAAGAGCAAAATTCCCACAGAATTTAATTAATTGTGGCGGCTTTAAATCACTAAAATGGAAAAAATGTTCAACCATTTTCATTTTTTTTTTTTTTCCAATTTCTCTTGTCAATTTGTTACACAAATTCAACTTAGTAGTTCATCAAATCTCAACAATTTACACTTTGTACTACTCAATCGCATTGCCGTATCAAATCAGAAAATTCAATAAATCATTGCGTGCTCTGTAGCGTATCAATATTTTGTATACAATAATTAAGTATTTCGAGCACATTTTGGGGAATTGCTTTTAATTCCATTGATTTGCATATGCTACTTACTTATGTATTTTAAGTGTTGGTTCATGTTCTAATAGTTATTTATTACAAAAATAAAAAAAAAACAAAAAAACAGAGAGAACATCAAATTTGGTTTTGCCAAAGTTTACAAACCTTTCACACAATAGCAGTGATATTTATATTGGGTGGATGGCCTGACAAGTTGACCATTACATAGGATCTTCAACTTTGACGTAGCTGTTACTAAATTGCACCGACATTTTTTAATGCGTCAAGCAAATACATTTCGGTTATTCCGCCACAAGAAGAAAATGGGAGTGCTTTCAAGGAAATTATCTTCACCGATCTAGTTCATTTTGAAATTGGAGCATTTGGGCTAAAATCCTGGAAAATTGTTCGAAAAACCAATGAAAGCAAGAAAAAATTACTTTACGCAATGCAATCACTTTGATTGGAGCTCGATATCGTGGGATGATTAGAAACATTTTGTGGAGTCGAGGACATTGATGTACTAGTAGAGGAACAACATTAATTTTCATTATTAACCGGAACTCATCTACCTCAATTTCAAAACACATAATTAAAGATTCACACAATTTATAAGTTTAATTTACAATTTAAAAAGGTACCTTAAATTTGAACACCCATTAGTTGAAAAACAATCTACATTCAGCTGTTTATTTCCTTTTACATATGCCTCATAGTGTATCCGATATCTCCTTGAACGATTTACTACGAGGGTGAATCAACAAGTACCTAAGCCTCACCGCCAGATGGCGCTGCTTTTACAAAAGAGTGATTCGTCTCTGGTGTGTTTGGCGCTGTTTAAGCGCAATCCGGCGGAGTTGTTGCATCGTTTCGTGACCGTCGACGAAACATGGATTCACTGGTACAAATTAGAGACGAATCACCGAACGATATTGCTCTTTTTTTCATTTTTGTAAAACTGACCGACACGCTCGCTTCCAAAGGCTATCAAAACAAAACTAATGAAGGGAATAGACTGAAACTTTGATAGTAGGCTACTAAAAGAATGTACTGTACGATGGTAACACTCTTCTGTATTAGCCTCACCATCGGACGGTAAGGCTAAGTACTTATTGATTGACCCTAGTACAAATACACAGTTACTACAATACATTATTATTGTGTGAAAGGTACAAAATTATTGGCATTCTGTATAAAATTTAAAATTAAAAAATTATAATAATACATTTTTTTTAAAAAGAAAGTTACAGTTTTTTTTATAATGACAAAGCAAAACAAAATTGTTGCAGTTCTTTGTTTTATGTTTTTATCTGATTTTAATATAATTTATTTTTCTTTCTTTTATGCTTCCTTAAAATGGGCAATCTGCATAAACATTTACATAATAATTTCGTTCCGAGTTGGGCCTAGATGTGATATTCTAATATTCTATAGTACCAACAATCAATTATGCAATCAACTACCACAAAATTTTTATGTTCAGTTCTTTTATGAATCCATTATTTTTTGGTTTAAAATGAAATACTATAACATTAATCCCGTGTGTGTGTGTGTATTAATTCCTTTCCAACACCTACAAGACAAAACCTGCTAAAATTGAATATATGTAACTACAATACTAAATTCACAGCAACAAGAATAGCCAAGTCAGGCATAATACAATATACTTGTTATTTAAATAATATTTATTAATAATTTTTTTTTATTTTTTATTCTTATGTTTCCAATAAAAAAAAAACAAAATACCAATAACAATAACAAAACAAAAAAAAAAAAAAGTATTTCAGTGAATTTACAATAATTTTAAATAAATAAAATAAATACAGAAAAATAAAAAAAAATTTGTATTAAAAAAATCTTTTAATCAATTTTCAAAATAAATTTAAAGCCATCGTTGAGTGGTCGTCGCCCTAGCTGGATTGAACAGAGGGTCAAAATTCAGACACGCAAATTTAGCATCAAAGTTAGTTTCACATTTAATTAACTAATTAATTTCTCTTACTAATTTTATATGCTCTTGAGTATAAAATACTTAAACTTATACATACATACGTATCTCTCTCTTTCTCTATATACAATAAGTAATACCCACAACTACAACCACTTACTACTACTTACTATGTTATATATTATTACTATTGTACTTACTATTTAGTATTCTTATTATTTGTCATTTGTCAAAAACAAATAAAATAAAATAAAATAGCAACAAATTCAAATTAAATGCATATACCATACTACATACCCTGTATAATAATAATAATAATAATAATAATATATATACTAGATACATACTATATATACATACAACATTGGACGTTATGACGTCAATAAATATTCTTTTTTTCTTTTTTTTGCATTTCAATTAGAACTAAAACAGGAGCCTTTAATAATTTGCTTTAGATTTAACAATTTAGTAAATAAATCCAGACAAATATTATAAATAAATTTACAATATTGAAAAATGAGAAAGAATCGCTAGCTTTGGTCTCACCAAAGATTACATACACTTCACATAATTGATTCTTTTAAAGCCTCCTCCAATTAAAATCATAACATTTTAAAACTATATAAGAGCACGGTCTCCCAATGTCAAGTTTGACAGACTGTCAAAATCTTTAAAAAAAAAAAAAACGGAGGTTCATCTTTATTATGTTGAATGTTGTCGTAGTTGCGATAAAAATCGGGTTGCGGACTAGCCATTAGCCCCATGGATTCCCATCTGCTTCCGAACATAGTTTTTCAATTTATGTTGGAATTAACTTGGAAGTCTAAAAAACAAAAAAAGGATTTTTAATAAGAACCTGAATTTTAATGGGGTTTATATGGGAGGTACCCTACCTGGTGGTCCGATCAAATTCAAATTTCGACACTATAAGTTTCTAATCCACATCCACCAACCAAGCACATTTCAAAGTTGTGGAGTTACTGGATCGTATAGCTCCTAAACAAACCAAAATATTTCTTTAAATTTTTGTAAATATTTAGTTTTAGTGCTGTTGCCCGGATAGAACTACATATTCTGTGAAAATTTCAACTCTCTAGCTATTACGATTCATGAGGTATGGTCCGAGGACGGACTGACGGACGGACAACGAAGTCTTGGGAATAGGGTTCCGTTTGGTACCTCAAATTGGGCGGAGAACGATATAAGTTTGGAAACTTATGCTTTAAATGATTGGTAAAATTAGAAAATCATGTACATAATTTTATCATAAGTTCTCTAAAACTAAGCCACTTTTTATAGTAGATGCGGGACAGGCACTTTTGGAAATATATGGACTCTCATGCTAATTTTTGGGTTCTCTTGGTTTCAAACTTGTGGCTAAAATGATAATATTAAATTAACAAATTAGTAGAGTAGTAAAATGTGAAGTGTATAAGAAAATCAGTAAATTTATTAATAATTTGTTTTTTGAATTTCTGGCTTATTTTTCTTTTTTTTTGGGTTTAACAAATTTCTACAATATTTACCCAAACAAGCCACATTATAATGCTTTCATCTTGAGGTCACCTAAAAGATATTTCTTAATTTTTAATTTAATTTTTTCCTTTATATTTTTTTAATATTTTATTATTATTATTATCAATTCATATTTTTTATTGCATGCCATGTAAATATGTACATACAAAAGAATCTTTTTCTATATGTGTATGCCATGTTAATTTGTTGTACTACTACTTATATCTATAATCATATGATATCGCTTGTAGATGATGTTGCATGTTATGTTCATTATATATTGTGTATCATTCTTGAAGAATTTTTAAAGAAAAACATGAAAATATATTAGCAATTCGGTTACATCGATTAGTAAATACCCTTTTTCGCGAAAACTATATAGAAATTCTACAAATTGTTCAATAAATCGTATATGATATTACATATAAGTAATAAAGATTCATTTGTCTAACTCAATAAATGAAAAATTCTTTATACAAAAACAATTTTACTTGCCCTAGGCTTACATAGCTTGTCTTTGATTTAATAGAAAGTCTTTTCAATTACTTCAATGTTTTATTTTCAATTTTCCAACATATCGCTTGTCTACCTTAGAGCGATATACAATAATAACTCAGTCACATACAATTTTTTTGATTTACCCACTGGTGCATATTCAAATTAATCAAAATGCCACAAAGTTTTCTATTCAAGAAGCTTGATTATTCCGAATTGCCCATGGTACTTGGACAAATCTGTACTGATGCTTATTTTAACTGCAAATATTTGCATTCGAATGCATCATTGCTTCATCATCTTTAACATTGATAGGCTTGTTAGTCGAGATTGATTTATATTTCAATAAAATCTAAGAATTCATATTCATTTGAAATTCAAGGGACAAGTTAGTTCAATTGATTCAATGACAAGATTTTTAGTGTATATCGCTCGTTATCAAGCAAACATCACAGCAAAAAATGAGTATCATATTTTTGTCTGCATTTTAATTGTTCAAGTATGTAACATTTACAAAAGACTCAACCAAGTGCGACGATGCATTGAGATGATATCAATGATGAGAAAAGTCGCCATCAATTAAAGAATTTTTTTTTATTTTTTGTGTTCTTGTCTATACCAAAGAAAGATACATATGTATCTATCAATAGCCATGGATAATAATGGGTGGATGGTAGTGACTTGGAATGAAATCAATTTTATGAAAAGAAATAATTTCATGAAAGCCAATGAAATATACAAAATTCTATGGAAGATCCATTCTTTGGTTTAAGGTATTGTATATATAACATTGTCATTGTCTGTCTACATCTACATGTCTTTCGGTCTAATTGTCTGTCTTCCTTTTTATCTACTTATGTATAACATATATTGTATCTGGCAGTTCATTTATCTTGTATTATACATATACATGTGTTATGTAAAATGAAAATTATTTTGAAAAATAACTTGTTTTTCTTGAAATTCATTAATGATTGATAAACAACAAAGAGTTTTTTGCACTAAAAATGCTTTTATGTAGAAGTACAAAATGTATATAAACTATTTCCTATTTGAGCACTTATTGTATGTTTACCTTCTTCAATGCTATTATTATTTTTTTTTTTTGAATAACTACTTATTATGACTTTTTGTTTTGTTGTTTTTAAATTTAATTTAATCACTTCTTGAGCATTTGCACACATACCAAGCGATAATCTAAAAGTAATTCAATTTTAACTAAAAATTTGAATTATTCTTTTTTTTTTTTTGAGAAAATGAAGCAGATTTACAATACTTATGTATCTCCATATTCTCCTATTACTCTACTAAATATAATAACAATAACAATAACAATAACAAAAAACACAAACGTCTAATTAAATTAAAGAATTTTTAAAATTATATCAAATATCTTTTAATGAAAATTTAAAAGAAAAAGTAACCAACACACGCCAACAAAAACAAGCTCTAAACGCCTGCCTGTGAGTGCGAATATTATTTTTATAATTAACTTAATTACTACAATAAAAACAAATGGCATTTTTGGTTTTGATTTGTTTTTTTTTTTTCTTTTTCTTTTTATTACAATATTATTATATTTTTATTATTTTAATTCGCTAAACATAAAACATTCACTTGATTTTGTTTATCAAAACTCACAAAACATAAAAAATTATTAATTTATTCATTAATAAATACAAAATAAATAAATAATAATTTCATTTATTCATTCATTTCTTTTGTAATTTTAAATAAATACTAATTTCTTTTTGACTTTCACTTAAACGATTTTTCATACTTTACTTAAGTTTCATAATCACTTACTAACATTAATACATAATTACATACAATCATACATACATACATACATAAGTACAAACATATATACATACATGTATTATTATTATATATATTTCAAATGAAATTTGTAAAAATCGAACTAAAGTTTCCCCAATAATAATTATGTACTACATACTTCTATAACTAACTACTTTGTAATTCTCAATTGTGACTTAAATCATATTAAATATTTTTTTGCAAAACTATTCAATAACAATTCTAATGATGTGACATCAATCACACACAATTTTTGTTTTTGTATTTTATTTTGTTTGATTGATTCAACCAAAAAACAAAAAAAAAAAAAAAAAAGGCTCCACAAGTTGAAGAGGAGCCCGAACCTCTTAGTATGGCTTGGCCGGATACTGGCCGCAAGCGTCTTACCTATGTGCTGGTTGCACCATTGCTGATCCCCATGTGGCTGACATTGCCCGATACGCGGACACCGCGTGGTAAGCGTTTCTTTCCCATCACTTTTATTGGGTCCATATTATGGATAGCAGCATTCTCCTATCTAATGGTATGGTGGGCAAATGTAGCTGGTGATACTGCACGTATACCTCCTGAGGTAAAGAAAAAATAATAATAATCAGATCAGATTAAATATAGTACTTATACTAATACTCTATATATTTTCCTTCATTTTCATAGGTTATGGGCTTAACATTTTTGGCTGCCGGTACTTCGATACCTGATTTAATAACATCGGTCATTGTTGCTCGAAAAGGCTTTGGTGATATGGCTGTGTCCAGTTCTGTTGGTAGCAATATATTCGATGTTACTGTAGGGTAAGTTTAAATGTAATTTGAATTGATTTGGATCTCACGGCGTATTGACAAACGTTCCTAGAAGGTTGGATGGGAATCTCTGAAGAATTTCCAGATTTGAGTTAGCTTCGGTATTGTCTTATGATTAAATCCATTTTCCTTACAATCATTGCTTGGGTTCAGTAAGCTAATAAATGTGGCAAATGCCTCTAAAACTGAGAATAAGTGAAGGTTTAAGTTTCTAAACGCGTTCTGCGGCAATCAACTAGATTTTCTGAAGAGCTTAGCAGAGATCATTGTATAATCAGATTGATTGCTTAGCAATGGTGCATGAATTTAGCGAAGTCTCCATCTTGTAAAATCAGGACAGGGGTTCATTTTATTTTTTACTTATAGAATCTTTGATCCATAATTCTATGAGTTACAAATACCAGAATAAACTGATAGTAAAATGTGCAATGTTCCTATCATATTTAATGAAAACTTGGGTTCATGTGTATCAACACTCTAGAAGAATAAAGCAAATAATAATCATGTATCTATAGAAACATTCTCATCCATATTAATATGAATATCTTTTTATACAATATACATATTACTATGTGTATGTGTATTAAACACACACACACACACACACACACACACACACATGTTTGTATTTGAGTAAGAGCTGAGCTTTTGTAAAGCTGAAAATATTTTCTCAATATATTTTCTTATTTTCCTTTTTTTGTTTGTTTCGTTGTGTTTGAGGAAAAATTGGTTTTGCTGTTACTGTTTCTGTTGCTATTTCTACTATTTAATCCATTGAAACCGATTGGAAATACAAAAGTGTTCGAGAAAGGAAAGCAAATGAATAACAAAGGAAGCTATTACACTTCAAGTAGTATGTAGTACTACAATGGGCTATACAAAGTACACTTTCGCCACCGAGGCGGTTAAGCTGGGGGTCATAATACAACACAACAACAAACTATAGAACATAACAAAACTTTTCATTTTCCTTGGTGCTTCAGTTGTGGTACAGTGGGGTTCGATAAAAATTTCTTTGCTTTCATTAGCTTCTAAAATAGAAATCTTTATAATTCCCTGTAAGACAATTCATGGTTTAAGAAAGATCATTTCTTTATCCTTTAGTAATATTCGTATAAGTATATTCAAAGGTAAATAAATATGGCACTGGTCCCGTTTAAGTTTAAGAAATGAAATGAATATTTCTTGATGCAGGTGTTTGCTAAAATACACAGACTCTAAGCACACTAAGATTTCTATTAGATTCCACATGGTTTAACTAACCCAAATTGAATTCAATACACAAATATACTCGTCTGTATATGTAGGTGCTTACATGATGTGGCCATGCTCTTGCTCTTACTACAACACTTAAGACGGCACTATGATTCCACAAGTATATCTCTAAGTGACACTTGAGCACAACACATATACAGTTTGCATTCAAATGTAGACAGTTACAGATACAGATTTACTACATATAGTCGGTATTTAAGAAGAAATGTCTATGTTCGCTCATATTTATCTAATTCTAATGAATACCGCATGCGTAAAGCGCAACGATTCACATGGAAGATGATGAGGAAATATGTAGTTTGAATGAAGGCTAAAACTTGTGTCTGTGCCTACATAAATTTTGTATCTTCTACTATCTATCTACTACTTCTTATATACACTTAACGAAATCAAGAGTTATTTTGTTAGAAATGTTACAATTAGCAACGCTTGTCTTTCGTATATAGATAGTAAATCACTAACATCATGACTATCTTATGAAGATCCTTCTACAGTACTACGTTATCCGGCGCTGTACGCTTCTCGCACAAAAAATACGCATAGACGTATGGAACACTTCTTCCTTTGATCAAGGAGTATGGCGGCATAAAGGAATGGAGCGCTGTAGACGATGACTACCAAATAAAAGTGGCGTCAATTCTTACACGGACACGGAGTTCATGTTGGAGTATCCGCCTTATAGCATTGTATCCGCATTCAGCAACAAATACGCTATATTCGAAACACAGTTAGACAACGAATACAACCTGAATAATAAAAAGGTTGTACCGGAACAGGCTGAATTTGCAATGGTAGGTTTGTATGACTTCATAGTGGCTCATACACGTCGTAGCGCCAGTCAAGAACTTAGTTTATCAGGTTCGAGTAGACATCAAATGAAAGTTTGTATCAAGAAGAACCACCTCTAGTGGACTTTCAATATTGTGGTTTGTACTATAAGTAGCTGATCAAACTAAAATATTCATCGATGCATATTTCTACAGACCATCGAATATTCTGCAAAGACTCATTTAGCAGCCTATACGGGCCGAAATCATTCCTTTCACGTTTTAAAAATGTTTTAGTTTTAGCTGATATGTAACTTCTCACATAGTTCTGGGCTACTCCAAGAGTTTGCAATCCATTCGTTTAACGTCCGTTCTCTAGTTACGTAGCGATCTACCAATTTTCATGCACATATAGGTTGTACTCTAAACTATTTCATACCACTAACACACACAAAAAATTTCATCAAAATCGCATCTGAAGAGAAGTTCAGTGACATACACATCAAGAGAGAATTCATATATATAAAGATATACTCAATACTTTGTGTTTGTACATTACCTTGGTTGCTCTATGGCATATCTGAGTGGGCAGTGGTATTGCTCCATAACGATATTATGATGTCATGTCAATTGCATGCTTCCGTGGCCATGTGGACTCGGCTTCACAATGTTATTTCTGTCGTTGCCGTTTATTCGATATTCGACATCACTTACTTGTCCAGTGTAAAGTGTTTATTTACAGCACACGTATGATCGAATAAATGTAATAAAATGACAAAGAAATCAACTGCAAAACAATGAACATGAGAAACAGAAACAAACATCCAATAACCAAACCAAATTATTAAATATTATTATTATTACGTTATTAATATTAAGCATAACAAAACAAAAAAAAGAAACAAAAAATGATATAGAAAACAATAAAAACAAAATTCCCCCAAAAAAAAAAAACCAAGTATATTCAAATAAACTTAAAAAACCATTGGATAATTAGTAAATTTATATATAAAAAAAAAATACAAAACAAAAAAAATAAAGAAATTATTTATAATTATTAATTCTATATCAATAAAAAATTGCAAAAAAAAAAACAGATAAAAATATATACTTAATAGGCAACAACAATTTAGATAAAGCGAAATGTTATAAAAAAAATATTTAAAAAAAAAAAAAAGAAAACAAATAAAAATAAAATAATAAATGAATACAAATAAAATTTTTGTAAGAAGCTAAAAATGATAATTCAAATATGAAAAATTTATATATTATATACAAATATATAAAACGCCACAAACAAAATTCGATTCGATTTAATGAACACAAAATTACAAATTAATTAATTAATTAACTAAAGTTGGCCTAAGTATAATACTAAACAAAGGAAGACGCCCCCAAATCACGAGTTGATTGCAATTGAATTGAATTGATCGATCAATCGATTGGGCGTTTATTTCACGCACATAATAACACAATAATAAAAAAATATTATAATTATGAAAATTATATTCAATATTTATTTATTTATTTATTATAATTTTGTCCTTTTCCTTAACCTAAAACTAATTTGTTTATGAACAAAATTAAGAGTAAAAGCTTTATAGCATTTAATGAAATCCAAATATTTGGCATTTAGATTAAGGTCCTGCTGTTTCAGAACCCCACATTATTTGCTCTATTTACAAAACTAAGTAAAAAAAAAAACACACACAAACTTATAATCAAAGATTTATTAAGAAAAAAAAAGAAGAAAATATCTATAAATTTCCAAAATAAAATGAAAACCTTGCTATATTCTATCCATTAAAAACCTTTCTCTTTCTCCTCTCTATTACTAAATTTATCTATCTATTTATTGATGATCATTATGACGATTGATGATGATGTTGAAAGTTATAAATTATCTTAAAATTACTTTGCAAAAATATAACAAAACAAAAATCTTATGCGGCAAATGATTGAAATTGCTCTTTATTTACGTTATTACACAAAAAAAAAAAAAAAACACACAACAACAACATGTTTATATACCTTACTTACCTTTATTGTATTATCGTTATATACCTTCTTATATAAAGCAACAATGTTTATAAATACATAAACGTAAGTATAACAAGAAATACATAAATTAAATGATATGAAATATTTGTACAAATTAAGTAAATGAGATGATAAAATTTATAAGAAATATACATATACAATACATATAAATACGACGAGTATATGCATTGTATTTCTAAGATAAAAAAGAAACAAATATTAGGCATTTATGGCTTGGAACTTTATATAAAAAGTTTTAAAGAAAGAACATAAAATGCGTGTGAGTCCCAAAATTCATGCAAGATTCAAATTTCGTGTCATTTGTCCAATTGTTAAAAAACAAATAAGCAATATACTTATATAGGTAGATGTGGGACTCTATTACAAAGCAATATTTTATAAATAATGAAGATTAGAATTAGCGATTAATAACAAAATTCAGAAAAACTAGGTCAATGTGAATAAAATCATAGACACCTTGGTAGTCCCACAAACACAAACGAAACATCGAAGAAATTCTGGAGAGTTTTAAAAGAAAGTTCAGAATTATTAAAGCGAATCAGACATTCAATGGAACACAGCCACAAAAACTGATCAATTATGATCAGCAAAGAGACTTCATTAATTGATGGATTCCCCAAACTTTCAGCTGTCACAAACTTATTGCTCGAAATTGAAAACTTGCATGAGTTTTAGGGCACCCTTTATATATAGGTACATATATATATATGAAAGCAATAATCTAATTATTTAAATAAATTATACAACAATAACAAAAAAACAAATGAAAATCATATATACCAAAAAATATAATAAAATAAAAAATCTAACAATTTATAAAATAATATAAATTATAAAATGTATGAAAGTTGAAGAGGCAAATTCAAAATATAAATCATCTTATTGATGATGAGCTTAGTAAAGAAAGAAAGAAAGAAAGAAGTGATTGTTGGAGTTTTTGTTATATATATCAAATACCAGGAATATATATCCATAGACCAAGGATAGATCAAGGGTCTCTGATACTCTAACTTTCTTTCCCAACAAAAACACAGCAATTTAGTTTGATTTTTTATTTATATACAAAAATTTATTATTGTTATTATTATTATTTCATTGTTTAAATAAATCGATTACGTAATCTTCCAAAACATATATATACAATACTATATACACATACATAAATACCACATACGAGAATACATATATTGTAGTATATATATTGTATATGTATTTATGCATATAATATTTACTCATTTATAAAACAGACAACCTAAATAAGTTCTAATTAAAATAATAAATATAAATGATAAAACAAAATAACATACAATACCATACAAGTAAAATATATAATCGTAATGCACTCATACACACACATACATACATACATACATACATATACAAACACACACATACACACACACACATACACAATACATAGATACATTTAAAACATATCCCTTTTTCCTCTATGAGAAATTTAAAATAACATTAAATTTAAAGAAGAAAATCTACTAAAACGAAATGGTGAATGGTGAAAATATATATAAAAAAACTAAAAATTTCAAAAAAAATGGAAATGCTTTAAGTAGTAAATAAATAAAGAATAATACAAACATTATTTAAAAATATTAAAACAAAAAAAAATATATATATATATATATAAAGATAAAAAAAAAACAAAAACAAATATTATTAAAAAAAAAAATACATATGGTACATGAAATTGTTATGGTTATAGCGTTTTAAAAGTTGAATAATTGCATAAAAAATTGTTGACAAATTAGAAAAGTTCATATGGTATATAATAGAATAAAAAATACCAAAATAAAACATATACACATATATAAATATATACAATATATACACATGAAAAATTAAATTAACTTCAAATAAAATCAATAAATCATTTGTTTGAAATTAAAACAAAAAAAAAAAAGAAAAAACAAAACAAAAAAAAAAAACTCTGGAAAACTCTTTGTTTTTGTGTCTGCTAATTTTTGTTTTCAAATTGTAATCTCCTTCCATATTTTCTTCAAAGAAATTTAATTGGATCATACTTTATTCCTTTATTATAAAAGGGTGGCCATCATCTGTTGCTTCGATTTTAGTTTGATCATTGAAAGGACAAATGTGATTTCTTTACGACGAATTTAACTTTATTTCATAGAATGATTCTTCCGATTAAGTATATAATTAAGTTCACCATTGATAGTGACAGCGCGACCTTCTGCATTGTCGAAAAAGAAGGGCCAATAATGCCACCACTTCAAAATCCACATAGAGATTCGAGCAAGTGATTTTGTACGTCGTTGTGTGGATTTATTGTTCCCCAAAATGCTGAAATTTTGTTTGTTTACATAACCGCCAACATGACAACGCTCTTCGTCAGAAATGATAAAAACCTGTTTATCGTCGAACTCATTTAAAGCCCATTCAGGGCGGCCAACATTTAAATGATATAAATTTTTTATACTAAATCGAAAGAATTGTCAATACAATGACCAAACTAAAATTGGACCCATAGATTGCCCAACCTTTACTTACTATTATATAATAATGTATTATATGCTGGCTATCACATTATAGAAAGCACTGAGCTCAGGATTATATTGAATTGATGAATTCGAGTAGACGCGAACTAAAGTCAAATTTATTATCCAGTATTTTATGTTACGATGTTTAATCGTAGTTTTCCACCAGAAATTTGGTTATATGTAAAGCTCCCAACATTCATTCATACTTTTACATTATTAATTTTTATTTTGTTTTTATTTTTTAAGAATTACCAATCAGCGCTCCTCTTCATGTGAATCTGGATCCCGGAACAGACATATAGGATTTAGCTTAATGTGAAAAATAAATTTGAAATCCTTTTTTTTTTTGGGTTAAAAACTCCAAAACAACAACATCGATTCTACATAAACATTTCATCATATGATAGGAATAGTCAAAGGATTCACTACATATGTTATGTGCCACTGCCTTACGCTAGGTAAATGGGGATTTCTTAGCAATCTGTCTGACCTTTTATCCATCATTCATGCTTAGTTTGGAAGGGATAGATAGGGGAACTGTGGTAAGAATATCTGGTCTATATCAATCCTTCAAAAGGATTATTTTTCTTAGATGTTCACTACTATTGTAGATACCATTTAATCTGGAGCCTTATTGACTGAAAATTTATTATTGATCTATTTTATATTTCCATTTGCTAAGCTTTAAGCAAAGTCAGCAAATTATAATTCCAAATTTTATTAAAGTTTATTATTATTTCATTTGTATTTTTACTTACGGTTAATATTGAAGAGCAGAAACTCCTCATTCCCCATGTACGAGTATGATCCAAAAGGCAAAAGTAAGTAAAAAAAAAAAATAATATTGTAAATTTAATTGGCGATTAAATTGATATTCATTTGTAACATTTTCTTTTAAATTAGCAAACACAACACAAGTCGATCTACAATATATGTAATTTAAAGTAGTAAATCGATTTTCTTCTCATGTTATGTATATGTACAAGTATATTCACTCAAACATACACACATACTCTTGCATATTACACTTAGATACTTTTAATTTAATTTAATATATAATTTATACTGCCATATAAAGTTTAAATACAATTTAAATAGCATAAAATATGCCTAACGAATCGAACGAACGAACAAACGAACAAACGAACGAACGACGAAATTTATATGGTAACTGAAACAATCCTCAACAGAAAAATGAATCGAAAATCATAACGCCAGCTTTAAGCAAACTATATAGATTACATACTACTACAATATGTACATTTTACAATATAATGTAATTTAAAAAGACAAAATCATGTTAGATATTCAAACAACAATAAAAATAATGCATACATAACATATTAAATTTTGAATGCTTGAATGATATGATTATTAATAAGATGATTATGGATAATGGATATTACATATTACATAATTATGATGTTGATGATAATTATATACATACATATATTCAAATATATTTCAAGAAATCAAAAAAAAAAAAAAATAAAGAAAAAAGTGTTAAATTATATTAAACTATTTAAATTTTATGATGAAAAATACAAGTATTTAAGATTGCGTCCGTTTCTATAAGATACAATATACGAATGTATCTATGATAAATCATGTATTCATTCAGTTGCTTAATAAGTATATTTGTAGATAAAAGATAATTAAAATTTTTATATATTTTCATTGAATTAATTAATTTTACAAAAATTTTTTTAATTTGTTCTAACTTAAAACCGAATATGAAATGGAAAATTCGTTATCTGGTTTACATATTGTATTTTTCTTAATATACTCGTACTACTCACACAGATACACAATACATTCATCATACATATACATATATATCATACATATACATTTTAAAAATAATAAATTCCAGAAAAATAATAGTTAACATATTGGTAGACTTATTTAAAGTTTTATAGTGCGTTTTGAAGTTTATAAATCACAAAGTTGATTGTTTTGTATTTACATAAATAGAAAGAAAATTATATATAAAAAATAATAATAATAATAATAATAACAATTAAATACATTTAAAAACATTGTACAAACAGATAATAAATAATAAGAAAATTAAACATTAATATTATGTTACTCGTACAGTATGGTTAATACTTGCATTGATTCATTCGGATCTCGGTCACTTCACATCCATACATAATTTACCATATATACACATTCACAAAAAATCTGAAGAATATCATTTTAGAATAGTCGAATCTGTTACAGATATATACAAGTATATATGGTATATATTTTTTCTTTTAAACAAATTTTTCTTTAAATTTTTTTGGACAAAATTATCAAGAGAACATGATAAGAATAACTTTGGTTTCATCAAAGTTTCACTCACCTTTCACACAAAACTAAATTGAGTTGTAATTTATACAATGCGAAAGTAATCCCATCACAAGTTTTTTATAGGACTGTTTAAATGGAGTTTCGATTCACTTAATCCTTCTAGTTTTTTCATTCTTTCTGACTTGAGTTTATGATTTGATTTGCTTTAAGCTTATCTCTACTTTTTAAACCCTAACTTTGTATAGATGTTATTCCTTTCAGACATACAAAATTATGTTCAAAATCACAGTCTTATACAATATACAAAATACCTAAAAAAAAAACCCTCTTAAATTCTTTAATTAATATTCAAATATTATGATTATAAACCATAAGTTTATACTGTGGAGACTATTCCTGCCAGTAATCGTGTAAATCTACTGGTAATACAAAAAGATTCCTTTTAAAAATTTTAGACAAAATCTTACAACTACAACTTTCAGAGTCATTAATAAATATTAAAATATTATGATTAAAAACTTATTTTCCCTTTATTTATTTTATTTATTAAGAAGTAGGATAGGAAATATATTCTTAAACTACTTAGTCTTCAGCTCTATTTCAAGCATTTCAGTAATCGGGTAACTCAGCCTAAAATACAAAATATTATTATCCCCTTTGTCAAGCCCAAGTTTATGCCATGGTGGCTCGAGTACTCATATCTAAACTACAATAATATAAAATTTTGTTAAAAAATGCATGCCTTTTGATCATTTCACTACACCTTCAACATATGAGATCTGTGACGACTCATCTCAATAAATATAGATACATGAAATATGCATGTTAAATGTGTGAAAGGTTTTTATAAAATAAACAAACAAAAAAAAAATAGTAAACAGTCCCTTTTTGAAAACACGAAAATACTTTTGATTTCCCACCAATTTTTTTGATGACATTTTATTTTATTTTCATATGTAAATGTTTTTTAGTAGATAATAATTAAATTTGAATTTAAAAAAAAAAAAACAATACTCAAAATATAAAATTGAAAATAGAAAACAAAACAAAATAAGTTTAATAACGAAAAATGGTTAATTCTATTCAATTTATACTATTTTTAGGTAAACTAAAATAAAACAAAAGCAAGAAAAATAGTTAAGTATTTTTATAATTATAGAAAAGTAAAATTTTTTAAAAATTAAAAAACCATACATACCTAGATCATGTATGTATTATAATGATGATATTCTAGTAACATAATACTCTGTACCAACAAACCACAATAATAAACTTTGATTAAGTTAAGCTGATTATAAGGATATTCAGCAATTGGAAAACAAATCTCTCATCAAACATGCAATTAACTAGGGATCTTAACTATCTAACTAACTACCTATCTATCTATCTATCTATCTATCTATATTTCTATCTATATCTCTCTATATCGCTATCGTATACAATAAATATTGGATAATGATGATGATGATGATTGATGATGATCAACTATGTATAAGGAATTTGGAATTTTTCAAAGCAATGATAATGGTACCTAGTATTCAAATCAGAGACATAATATACCTAACCTTTTCAAATCATACATACCTTAAGCAACACTCAATGCAATGCAAATCATTAATCTATCGGTAGATAAATTTAAGATAATTAAAAATTAAACGAAATATTGAAATCATGAATTCCCATTAATTATGGAATGCATTTTATTTTTACAAAACTACTCAACTTAACTAAGACAACGTTCTATGGTAACCCAATTTCAAAATAAGTATGCAAAAGTAAATATACATATGTATAAAATATATACATAAGTATCTATCTATATATGACTATAGATACAAGAAAAACCATCACTACACAGTTCACATGGGTTTTTTCTTCTATAATTTTATTTCAGTCTATTATTGCAATTTAATTTATGTTAATGTGTTATTATTATTTAATTTTTATATTAGGTAAATTATACAGTAGAATATCCTAATGATATTAGAGTACTAGCTACTTAGGCCTACGATTCTTTCTAGTTACAGTTAGTCAGTTTATATTTTAATATCTAAGTTAAAATATTTACAGATGATGTTAATATTCTCAGTTGTAGAATATTGCGGGAGATCAGAAGGTTTTGCATTGTTAAGTAATTGTGCTCTATACCTCGCCAGTTTTGGACAGTGGTCCAATAGATGGTCGATGGAGAGGGCGTCACCACAGGAACAGCTATGTGAAGAAGAAGAAGTTTATGTGAGCATTGGGTTTATCATGTAGAGAGCCCACAAAAATTTGTACATTGAATTCATTCAATTCAATTATGATAGGTGTCCCATCTATCGTATATTATTGCATACCTAACTGACAATTTCTATATAACAGATGAGGTAACTTTTGATTCACACTTTTTCATTAAGCATAGAATTATTGATCAAAGAATTTGTCTTAAAATTTATTATAGCAAAGCATTCAAATTGGGTCCTTTATCTGGAATCAAAAATAATGAATGATAATGAGAGAGAATTCTGGTAAACATGGCAGATCGAAAATAAAAACCTTTAAGAAAACCAAAAAGTAGATTAGCATCTTACTTCAAACACTGCGAGTGTTAGTCACTCAAAGAGTAATGAAGCTGATCATATTGAAATAATATATACATATGAAGTTCAAAAAATCTGAATCTAATCTAATCTAACCTAAAATAAAAAGAAAAAAATAATTAATTCAAATACTTAGAGGGACTAAGTATACTAATATTCATATGGTTAGGTTAGAAGCCTTACTGCCCATTGTGATACCTGAATTTGCAGGATAAGCTTGGGGAGTTGACAGTAAAGCAACCTTATTTAGTCTCAGAAGTCACCCTGTGTCTCTGGAACCAACACAAAGAACCAACAAACAGAGCCAAGTACTCAAATCATCGATGAAAAGTTTCCCGAGACGACAACTCCGTCTACCAAGAAGAGCGGCCAGGTGCTCACGCGGGGAGTATATATTCTTTGATCCATTATCCCAAAGTTCGTACCATTTCATGGAAAATATCTTAATGTTTAATTATAATGAAATATAAAAACCTTATTTATTATTTAATTACGACAAAATTCAAGCAATCCGTTTGGCTCAATAGATCAGTATTGAAACTAACAAATTTATTACTATTGTGAACCCATTCGTAACATATAACTTTATATATTGATTAAAAATATATCTAATCTAGGCTCTCACAGTGCTAATGTTATTTTATAAAGCTTCAATGGGAGACATTTTTTCACTAAAAACTTTTTCTTCTATCATTGATTTGATCAGTATGAGTTCTACAATATCAAGATCAATTTTTTTTAATTTTTTCATTTCAATTTAAAGGAACTTAAACCCACACACAAACTCTATGGTATATTGAAATACTTACAGAAATCAAAATAATTAAACAGAATTCAAAACATAAATACAATAAACATGAAATATACTTAATATATAAAAATAAATATAAAAATAAAAATAATGAGAAATGCAATAATGTTAACTAGATTTTTAGGACAATTCAACAAACCAATTTCGATTCATAACAAATTCAAAAAATATACAATATTATTACATAATACAAGTATATTATTGTATGTTACACGTATATGGGATATCTGGATATCTGGATGCAGGATTAATAATTAGAAATTTATAATCAATTACTATAAATACAATAATAATTAAAGACACACGCTACAATGAGATACATTAATACATACTATCGTATATACACACAGACATACAATATATACATACATAAATACATCGAAACATAAACACAAACCTACCTACATATAGACATATATAATTGCCTTAGCTAATTCCAAATCCTTAATAACCGCATTAAGATATGACAACTACATATAAAAAAATGATAAAATAATTAAAGAATTAAATGCATTAAGATACAAAATAAAACAGCAACAAGTTTTGCAGCAATTCAATAAATGATGACACAACAATTTATTAAAAGCAAAAACAATATAGAAGAAATTAAAATTTAAACAAAGAGACAAATTTAAAAAAATTATATATAAAATATAAAAATAATAAAAATATTAGACTGTACGTATGTTGATTTGTTATGAGATAAATCCAAAATAAAATTAAAGCGAAGATGAAATGATAAAACAAAATATTATCTGTATTTGTTAGTTAAAATTATATATAATTATTTATTTAAACAAACAAGAAAATAAAACAACAACATATACATAATTTCATTTCAATGAAAAACAGAGTCATTTGTTTATTCGCGTAATTTTGGAAAATATGTTCAGATACTAAAGTTCTTACTATATATATATGCATACACATATATACAATACATATATATAATTATTATTATTATAAAAAATTTATTATTAAATGAATTTTATTATTATTATAATAAAAGCAATAAAACAAAATGAAAACAAAAAAAAACCAATATATATTATTATATTTAATAATGTAACGATTCAAGTAAATTCATTGTTAACAATACAAAAAAAAAAAAAAACCAAATAAAAACGATAATAATAAAATTATAAATCCAATTGCAAAAAGAAAACTGCTATTAATTTTTATTATTCTTGTCATCTGGGTATTTTTCTGGTTTCTGTTCAAAAATTACACATGTGTTGATTTCGATATGGATGATTCTAGATCCAATAGAGCAAATCTATTTAAAAATTACAGAATTATAACATTACAAAAAAGAATATTTACATACTAAAATAAACAATAGTGTAAATAAATTTTATTGATATAAAATACATACATAATAAAGCCCTGCACGAGTCAACCCTAAACAAATATTTGTCCTCTCTCGCTAAAACTGTCAATATTCTCACTGTCTTAAAGAACACTTTCACAAATCAACTCGTGTGGTGGTGTGAATTAATTTTTTATTAGGTGAATTCGTTAACACAAACAGTGTGCTACCGAGTCATAGCAGAAAACACGAGTCGACACGACAGCACAGACAAAATGAGTTGTCTGAATCGAATCAAAAACACACTTGACTACTTTTTCATAGTGTGCACATTAACAAAAACATGCAAGCTCTCAAATTTGCTTTGTTTTTGCATATTAAGAACAGTGTGATACCGAGTCGTGGCGAGTCACACACTGACTCATTCCCAAAGACACGAGTCACACGACAGTATATATTTCAGGACATTGTGATACCGAGTCATTCGATAAGACTAGAGTCGCACGACTGTTTAGATTCCGAGTCAATGAATCATTAAAGCCAATAAAACAAAATGAGTTGATTGATTCTTTCCAAAAGCACACATGACTCGTTTTCATAGTAGGCACAGTGTGATTGCCGACTGTTGACAGCAGTGTTGACTAGTGCAGGGCTACAGTATATAGTCTTTAGTTGAGCTCTCTCTCTCGAGCATATTGACAAAATACTTAGGTCCTCACTTTTAAAGTTTTAGTGGTATTTGGAATAGGTCTAGGTCTACATAGGTCTATATAATTTTAATTAACAGTCACTTAGCCTAAGCAAGTAATTCTGTCATATATAGAATATATAAATTGAACCATTTATTGGTGCGATTTTTATTGGGTCAACAAATGCACAAAGGTTATTTGGTTTTCAATGAATTTTACTTCATTTGATAAAGTGACTCTTTCAATTGAGTATAAAAAATGATTTCATTCAAATGTTAGCATTAGGCCTTACTGGAACACCGATTTTCAAGCACTTTGTCCACTGTTTCCTGATCATTTGGGATATTCCGGAGCGAATTTTCTGTTTCAAGTGATCAAATGTTTGGGGATTGTCGGCATAAGCTTCATCTTTCGACCCACAGAAAAAAGTCCAACGGCGTCATATCGCAGTTGCGAGCAGGATAAATCACACGGTTGTTGAATCTTGTGCGCACTATGTTGATGCTACTCGCGGCGATATGGCAAATAGCGTCGTCTTGTTGAAACCATAGCCCATCGAGATGGATATCTTCCAATTCCTGCCATAAAAAAGTCAGTTATCATGTCTCGATAGCATTAAGCATAGACAATCACGGCACAACATTTCGTATTTTCGAAAAAAAATGACGCTACCACTCCAAAATCTGCACCACCCATTGTTTCGAGGTGCATCCATGGCTTCTGTACGACGGCGTGTTGATTCTCCATTCCTCAAAATGCTGCAACATTGTTTGTTTACATAGCCGCCGAGATGAAAATGCGCTCCGTCAGAAAAGTTTACTTTTTCTTGCAAAATCTTTGTCATCGGTGAACTCATTCAAAGCTAACGCAGGGCGGGCAATATTTGTATGTAATCATTTTTCGTGGAAAAAAATTAACTTTTGCCCATTTAATAACCAAACCAAAATCGGACCAATCGATATGTTGATATATCACAGTTTCTAATTATGACAATACGTTATAAATATAATAGCAATTAAATTCATTGTTTAAAATAAATTTTCATAATCATTAAACTTACATTTAAAAGAAGGAAATTTTATTTTGAGACCCTTATTTTGTATTTAGTATATGTACTGCCAAAAATATCCCCTAAATATACTCGTAGATGTGTTCATAAAATAATTCAAATGATTTTTGTGGGCTTTCGATAAATCTTCATCATTATTCAAGTTGTTATGGTGATGGTATTATACCATGATGATCCAATAGTGTAATTTATACAAGTAGTACTGTAGTGTACTCGTATAATATGTAGTGTATAGTAGTAGTATAATTAAATTGCATTGCAGTGTATCATAGTGTAGTGTATAGTAGTAGGTGTATTGAAGTGTACTGTAGTGTATGCATAGTGTGGTGCGGTATAGGTGTAATTTGACAATAAGAACTGCTTTTGGATTTTTGTCCCAAGAGATTTCATACTCTAATTGGAATAATTTTCAAATGTCCTATTCGTATGCGATATGAATTTTGTGTTGTTTTGAAAGGAGACAATTTGTTTTTACAAACTGCATTATTTTTTTGTAAAATATATTTGTCACCTTTGATGGGAACAATTTTCATATTCGATGGTAATGTTAAAATATTAGGAGATTTAACATTACGCAGTGTATTCATTTTACGTAATAGCAATTTGTGATTGCCATTTGTTGGTATAGCACTTACATTCTCCTTATTTGATCCCAATGTTCCGTTGTAAAGGACGCGCATAATACGCTCATGCCAGCGGATGTGCGCATCTAATTTGCGTTGGGAGTTAAACGTCATTGGGCAAACCTGACATGAGAACACATCCTTCAACAAAAAAAAAAAAAAAAAACAATGAAATTAGTTTTTGCATGGTTAAATATATTATGGCAAAATATACATACTTGGTTGCCAAAGATCTGTAATTTATAAAAACATTTTTGTTTTAGATTATTTTAATAATTAATTATTGCAAAATCAATTACTTACTTCGTTTAAATTTAAATTCTCCAACAATTTGCAATCTTCTTCGGTATACAAATCTCTGACGGGGATGGTAATAATATCGTCATTGCCTGGAATTATTTTCAATGTATTTTCTACCATCATAATTTGTTACAATAATAATATAAGTATGTAAAAAAAGAAAATGATAAACAGCAACAACAAAATAATTTACAACACGAAACTTTTTATTTTTTAAAATTAACAATAAAACATTTCGTTATTGAAATGATATTACAATTCATTATAAGACAAAGCACCAGCGTCGAGGCCTTCAGCTCACTAAAAATAAGCATCCTTGCCATACCAATTTATTTAATTTTAATCGCAGCATATTAACTCATTTCGTTTTACATTTATAAAATAAAACTGACCTTGCTCATGATAAAATTGTTTAGTTTCATGCATGAAAATTTGTAATACAGGTTCATATGGACGACTGCCATCCTCTGAATCCTCTTTCTCACCGGCATACATTTTTTGTGGTTTGCGATCTTGTTTTACTAAATAAACGCGACTGTACGCGATGGCAATGGATTTTTAACTCGAAATATCACAAATATCACATTAACACTAGCAATAATGCGAGTACTGTAGATCCCGGAATTTAGTAGCAAAAATATCTCCTCTAACTATTTATTTTTTTGTTAAACGAAAGAAAAGCTTGTGCGGCTGTTAATAATGAAGAAATAAATAGTGTTCAAAAACGACTGAGTGCTTGTGCATTTCGAACAAGCAATCGTTGCTTTGAAAACACTAAACAAATATTCACGGAATGAAAAAATTACAAACACTGATTTTTACTGATTTTTGAAGAAAATACCTAAAAAGAAAGAGCTGTGTCGACAGTTGCTGGGTGGCATCACCCACAAAGCCCAAAAGCGTCGATATTTCTTTGTAATTATCACATTATAATCAGATGGAAATTGGTCGGTATACCTTTCAACACTTTTTTCATAGTGTTTATGCAAGTCATTTTATATTAAAATAAAAATACTATATAGAATTGTTTGCAGGGCCAGATATATAACTTTTGGGCAGAGTTGACATTCAAAATAAATTCACAGTGTTGGCAACCATCACTTTACAACGTTGTGACAATCAATTCTTTAATAAATTTGCGACTCCTACAAGTGGTAAATCCGCCGGCAAGCGGAAGACCATAGATCTGTCTTCAATCGTTTTAATAAAATAATTCGTTTATTTATTGTATCTCCTATTCATAAATATGACTAACAGTAAGAATTCTACTCATAAATATTAACACTTATGTATCCATGCCCTTAGGGCCTTAACATGTTGAGCAAGTTTACCTATGTAGTTACGTTTCCACTCTTCTTTTACTATCAGTCACTGTAGGTCATAGTGGGTATCTTTCTTCCTGATATACCATGGAGTGCCAGTGATTGTTCTAAGAATTTTGGATTGAAATCTAACTTCAATGGTTCCCGAACTATTGGTACCCCACAATTCATAACCATATTTACGTGCTTATATATTTGCTTATTGACTTTTATTCTCCAGTTTGTTAGCCACTCTTAAATAACTATTACGCATATATTTCGATTTTCAAGATATTTGAGAGACTAGTTTGCATAGAAACAAACGGATGGACATGGCTGCTGTATAGGCTTTAACCAGCTGATTAAGAATATATTGTATATATAGTTTATATGGTCGGAGATGTCTCCTTCTATGCGTTACACACTTCGTGACTAAATTATAATAACAAAATTGAAGTATAAAATAATATTATAATCGCTTACCATTAAGACGAGACTCTCCATTGTTGAATGCAGCCAAGTTTTTACTCTTTTTAAGGAATTGAAGGATTTCTCTATTGTTGCCGGATGAAGCAGATGAGAAGAAGAAGAATCTAATTATGAATTAAATATTGACCGTTTCCAGTACTCCACTTGTGTTGTTGCCAGGTGATTTGGTTCCATATTTGTACTAATATCTTCAGCAATTTTATTAAAAAATACCACTTTACTTTGTATTTTAATATATAGTGATAGGCATCACTTAATAAAAATGATTTTAAATTCCGTACATAAATTTCAGTGCCAAAAGTGTGATCATAGGTATATTATTAATGGAGATGTCATTCCAAACAACAACACTGTCAAGTACCTGGGACTGACACTGGACAGGCGCATCACCTGGTAACCTCACATTATGACCAAAAGAAAGCAGTTGTACCTGAAAATTCGAAGAATGAGTTGGCTGCTCAGTACAAATTCTAAGCTGAATCTGCAAAACAAGCAGTAGAAGCTATACAAGGCCATACTGAAACCGGTATGGACTTACGGTATACAGCTTTGGGGCACCGCAACCAACTCAAACGTAAACGTTTCAGTCCAAACTGCTGGGGAGGATTGTAGGGGCCCCGTGTTTTGTCCAGAACTCAGTTATCCACCGACATTTGCTAATCCTAACGATAAAGGAAGAAATCGTAAAGCACAGCATCAGATACTTGACTAGATTGGATGTCCACATCCAACTCCTTGCACTCAACCTGTTGGACAACAGCAGGCAAACGCGACGCCTGAAAAGGCAACATCCCCTAGACCACCCATTTTGCATCCCGGATGAGTGATCAACTCTTCCTTACATGCTTCAGTGATTGTAAAAAAATAAAAAAAAAAAAAAATAAATTACATACATTTATCATATTGTATCTTATACGCATACAAGCAACCAGATAGGCGGGTCCAGCAGACATGAGTCAATCAATTCTACATGGGTCACTTATCATTTCAACACATAATAATAATAATAATAATGGTTATCGCCTATTCCATGCCCCATAATCACAGCAAAGTGATACTTTTTTACACAAAATAATATAGCATAAGAGGTACAAAACAAAATATGTACATATTTATATATTATTTTAATAATATCATAATTATTAATTTTTATAATTTATTGTTACATTTATTGTTAAACATAATAAAACAGCATGGCACTTTATCATTATTTCCTAAAACATAAGTATAACAATCTTCGCGTATATTGCAAATGCGTAAATAATTCAATTAGGTGAAGTTGGTGGTTTCTCACTACGCAAATATGGATTAACATCTGGTTGCTGTTCAAAGATCACATTCCCCTTAACCACGCGCACACGGGGACCAATGGCACGTGGACTGAATTTCACACGACCACAGGTGTCTGGTCGTACATCTCGATGAGTGCGTAAGCCACTAATGCATGAGAATGTTTTCTCGCAACCATAGCATTTGTAGCGTTTCATGCCTATGTGACGTGATAAATGCGATATGAGTGTCTCTCGATGGGTGAAGCCCAGTGTGCAAATCTTAATATAAAAGAAAATATGTATATGAAATTGTGATAAAAGAAATTTAATAATGTAATGTTTGAGATATTTTACCTGACATGTAAATGGACGTTCGCCCGTATGCGTACGATGATGTACTGTTACCTGGCCACGAGTACGAAATCGTTTATTGCAATAATCACATTTATGCGGCAATTCTCCAGTATGTATGGACATATGACAATTCAGTGTACCGGACGCTGAAAATTTTTTGTGACAAACTGTACACTCATATGTCTTGGGCTTACTATAACATGATTTTTCATGAATCTCTAGCGCTTTCTTTGTTCTAAAGTCCAAACGACACTTTGAACACAAAAATTCACCATTATTGGCTCTGACATACGTAACAACCATTATATCTGAATCTGTAGTTTTATCAGATTGTAGAGATCCGGAAGTGGTTTGACCCAATTGTATATAATGCTTTATATTTGTATTTTTATCATCAGTGGTTGTTGATTCAACAGGATGTTGATGTTGTTGAACCTCAAGTTCAACTGTTGTTTTGTTTTTTACAAATTCAGCAAGATTTTGTTGTTGAGTATCAACCGTTGTTTTATTTATTACGAATTCAGCAAGATTTTGTTGTTGAGGTTCAATTGTTATATTGTTTTTTACGAATTCACCAGAATGTTGTTGTTGTTGTTGTTGTTGTTGTTGATGTTGAGGTTCAACTGTTGTTTTGTTTATTACGAGTTCAGCAGGATCGATTACTGGAATAATATTTAAAAAGGAACTAAAATAGTAATTGTATATGAGAGCGCTACATTACTACGCTCTAAAGTCTACAGAAAGTAATAAACAAAAAAAAAAAAACAAAATAAATGAAATGATGCAAAATTCATTAGAGTAGAACGATGGATGCAAATGTAAAGATCAATGCTAAATAGGGGAAACAGACATACAATTTAATAGTGTATTAGGAATAATTTGAATATATTGTGACATACATTTGAATGGACGAACTTCCATTTTGAGATGGTCCATTCGTTGTTGTGTTATATAATGCATGGTCTGTAAATGTCCTCGAAATGCATATTTCAGTTCATATTGCCTTGGGCATTGTGGACACATCCAAGAGAAACGATAATCTGGATTAACCCTGCGAATTCTCATTAAGAGTTTATCATCAGTCGCATTGTTAAGATTAAGGAATAGTGATGTTAGTGGTGGTGGTATTGATGGTTCTCCACCAATATTCGCTTTTAAGTATTTTTCACTTTTTTTAGGTAAATTCTCCATTGGTGTTTCCTTAATCGATGTTGCTTCGCAACTTGTTTGATCTTGTTCAATGCTGCGTATTTGTCTCTTCATATCTTCAATGAGTTTCTTTGCTTGTGGCAAATTATCTATATAACTCATAGTATGGCTTGTCAATGAAATAACGCGTCGATTCTTTGTCGTTCTGATAAGATCCACAGGGAGACTAGTATTTACCATATTTTCCAGTACACTTTGGCTTGGTTGCTTTTTGGATATAGAAGGTTCTTCATTCATACCTGTATTAGTTGCAGCAAATGGTGATGCTCCTCCTCCTCCTAGTCCTCCTCCTGTTTGAATGTGGCCAGTCTTAAGAAGAGAAATTTGTTTGGGAACAAATGGTCTACTGTTTGGTGGCATTAACTTTCCAATATTAATTGGAACAATTTTTGTATTTGGTGGCAAAGTTACAAAATTCAAAGGTCTATTAATATTATGCTGTTGATCATTTTCATTTGTTATCACATGCTGAGTATTATTTGTGAACATTGGTTTCACAACATTAGTCAATGTTATGGGATTATTCGAATTTATACAATTGTTTCTATTAACCACATAACTTTGTTTATTTTTATTGCCATCATGCCCAAAGGACCCAGAGCTATTGAATGCTTCCTTCAAAATATTTAAATTTGTCACATTTGTTTTTGTTGTGTTTCCTGTGGTTGCAATAGGATTACTATCCAATTTCTTGACAGCTTCGGTAGAAGCTTTCGGAATTGAAGGCAAACGTAATTTGTTTATATCAATTGCTTTAAATAAAGGTTTAGCTGTTGATGACGACGACGACGACGTTGATGATGATGATGATGATGATGATGGTTTGTTAAACAATTGAGTCTGTAATCATTTGTGTGATTATTTACAGGCTCAGATTTGAACTCTTTTATCATGTCTCCCAATGCTTCATTTGAAATATAATTGTTCTCTTCATCAATTCGTTCATTTTTAATTTTAATACCATTGAATGAAGTTAATGAAGCTTCATTGTCAATTTGCTTCTTTGGTGGTGTTTCAATAAGTTTATAATGAAAACTTTCCATATCCTCATTGAATTGTCTTTTCTTATTTTTACTATTGTTGGTGAATGTGTTGGTGGTGTTGTTTTCATTATTTTGTAAAACCAATTCTCCATTGGAATTCACTACTTGTTTGTCAAAGTTTATCAAACCACAGGAGGTAATCATCCAATGAGTGTCGAGCTCAAACCCAGTCTTGAATTGTGTACGACACAAGGAACACACATGCCGTCTGACATATGAATGTTCGGCACCCTTATGCTGGACAAGTTGATTGCTACTTGGAAACAGTGCTTTACAAATCTATAAATCATTATTTAGTTAATAATAATAATCATAATAATAAGTACATTATTTTTGTTTTGTAACTTACCCAACATTTCCATTTGGCTTCGGGATCGACAGCATGATCCCGATACTCATGATCACAGCATAGGTCCAATTTACGAAAGAACTTTCCGCAGCCAGTCTTACAGAAATGCATATTGCGTTGATGCAAACGGAGGTGTTTGTCCAGCTTTGGTGTGCCCTCAAAGGTTAAAAAGCAAACCACGCAAGAGAACGGTTGTTTCCACAAATATTGACATAGACCATTCTTCTTATGATCGAGAAAGGAATTTTCATTAGAAAACAATTTTTGGCAAAAAAAACACACTTTAATGACGGACGATTGAGCTGAGTCGGTGAACATCTAAAATGTATTTAAAAGTTTTTTTTTACTAATTTTATTTTCTTTCTTTCCAATTATTTTAATTTTTTTTTTTATTAATATCAACTTACTTCTGTTAAATTGAAATTCTCTATAAAATTGCGCTCATCGTCTGAGTATAATTCACCGACGCTTACAGTAATCATGTTGTCACGTTCCTCAATTATATTCAATGTATTATTCTCTTCTACAATCATGATGACGATTATGAAATTCGAAGCATATAAAAAAAAAACGTACAAACGAAAAAAAAGAAACAGTAAATATGAACAGCATAACAATTCCAAAAACAACAACAACAACACAGATACGCATTTACCGTTTGATAGTGCGACTATGTATGTGTGCGTGTGTGTGTCTGTGTGAGTGCGCGTATATCAAATAACCTTACCGTAAGATCTGGTCCGAGGCGTCATATAAAAAACAAAAAAGAATTTTGTATGGGACTTACCTGGCTGTTCATCTTTTATGATTCCATAATCTTCTTCATATTCTAAATTATTTGATGGATCTTCTGAATCTACTTCACAATCATTTATATGAATTTCTTCTTTCACAAAAATATTGTCATCCATCGTTTCGCGCAATGTCGTTGTTCCTTTTTTCCGCAAAAAAATAAAGCGACTTACCCCGATCAACGTGATCGTGATTCTAAACATCACCGTTAACACTACCTGTAATGCCACACTATACAACACCCCTAAAGTTAAGGGTGCTTAACACCTTTTTCGATATTTGAATTTTTTTCATAATAATTTTAAAACTAATTTATTTTTTTAAGGTGTTGAACCTAGAAGAATATGCAATTAAGCCTCTAGGCTTCAGAATATCATTAAGATTTTGACTAATTATTGTTTTTGATTTAAAATATTAGTATCATTTACAGCACAGTTGATCGCAGCGTCCTCTATAATGCACTGCAAATTTCGCATAAGTTGGCAGTCTTCTCATCTGCTTTCTGCTGAAATTTGCAACACTGTCTTTAATTGTGATGCACACAGTGTACAGACAGACAAACAAATATTAGACAATTATTATTTGCTAAGAGTTTTTACAATATTTATGTATTATTATTTTTGATAATAAACCCATCCAACTACACTTCACAAAGATGAGCAATAGTGAAGATTCACAACAATATCTAAATGATTTTATTAAAAAAGAAGACCATGAAACATCTGGCGGTAAATTTGCAACATAAACTACACTGAAGGACAAATATCAATGCTAAAATACAATATAATTTTTTCTTTTTTCTTTTTTTGGTCTTTCTTGCTTTTCAGATGAATCGGAAGACACAAAACAGGATAGACAAAATTACATGTTGCGTGAACAGGATCGTTTTCTACCCATTTGTAATATAATTAAAATTATGAAAGTGCCGGTACCAGAAAATGGCAAAATTGCCAAAGATGCACGTGAATGCATACAGGAATGTGTCTCCGAATTTATATCATTCATAAGTAGCGAAGCAATTGAACGTAGCATAGCTGAAAATCGTAAAACAGTCAATGGTGATGATCTTTTAGTTGCATTTTCGAATTTAGGATTTGATAGTTATGTTGAACCACTTTCAGTGTATCTGCAAAAATATCGAGACGTTAGTAAATACAATACAGTACAATGCAGTGGCAGCTCATAAACTAGAATCAATGTGTTAAAAAGTGTTTTAAGTTCACAAAAACAAAAATTTGATATATAAACAAGAACAGACATACTTATTTGTTGGTGGAAATTAAGTGATTTGATAAGTGCTCTCTGTCACAAACAAGGACAACTAAGGTCAATGCAATGTGATGAACGGTCACATTAGTTTGGTGACAATAACAAATTGAAAGTGCGAATCAATATGATACATCAAAAGATTGGATTACGTCCTTAGGTGACTTACTACATTTTTTTACCACTTAATTAAATTGTTCGTGCTTTTAATAGCAAAGGATTGAGAGATATTTAGTTGGTGCTGAAGTTTACATTCAGTGCTTCGATTTCGTTTACATAGACATGAGACTGTTTGGATCTAATTCTGTTTGATAGAGCTTGATTTTTTTTAAGAATTTGACTCCTATCATTTTGTCACAATATCCATCAAAAGAAAGTTATGATCTGTCCGATTCCGTTTTTGCTTTGATTTCGTTGACACAGACACGAGACTGTTTGGATCAATTATAATTTGGTAATGATTGATTTTGATTCACATAGTAGCGACAATTCAATCAGTACTTTCGTCCAAGATTTTGTGTTTAGTTTTTATGACAATGGAACTTAAAGTTCTAATTTGAAAGTATTTAATGTCCCATAAATAATTCTAATTTTTGTGTGTTCTAGTTTGTGAGCTTCTATTGTATTTTTGATTTACCATGGCACATAATTTCATTAAAATTTACTTCATTTTACAGTCAAATAAATCTGATCGAAATTTATATATGGAAGCCTACAACCAACTAGACGATTCTTCAACAAATGACAGTCGGAAAAATTAATGAAACATATTAGATACATATGCCAATCAATATGTGTCTTGTGGAAAGAGAACATGGTTTTTATAAAAAAGAAAAAAACATTTTATAGTGAAAATTGATAAAGAAATAAAGAATTAAGTAATATAAGATTTAATTATGTCCAGTTTTTAATGTGGTTACAAACTAAAAAAAATTAATTTGCACTAAATTTTATCGAAAATTATCATTCTTTTTATAAGTGACAGGGCTTTGATAGTAAATTCTTAAAGTGGACAAATTTTTGTTTATGTAGCCGGTTGATATACAGGATGTTTGATACATTTAGTAAATGAAGGTAGATTAATTAATTAGTTTGTGGCTAATCCAAGTATTCCAAATTCAAGACAATAGAAGCAAAAATTGATTCTTGTTATGTGGATGCTACATTTATTCAATTAGAGTAATTTAAAAAGTTTTATTTAGCATAATCTTATCATAATAAGGCAATTTAAATAAATCTCAACATAGTAATAGTGAAATTATCTTGAACTATAACAATTTAAATACATTCAGACAGAGAAGCCAATGATAGGAGAGACATCATTTGTCTTGTCATGTTGATCATGGAGTCATATAAGTCGTTACAAATATTTAAATAAGTTTAACAGTCAATTTAATATGCACACTTCGTAAAGAGTATAAGAATGTGATCTGTGTAGTAATAAAATAATTTTCATATGTTAAGTAAGTAGATTGTGAGCTATTTATAAATAAATGCAAAAATCTCTCTTAAAGTTATAATAATATTGCATCCCATTAAAATCCACCAATAAGAATCATATTAACTTTTAAAAAAAAAACAAACACATTAAAAATTTTTTTTTATATTTGTTTTTATATTTTTTTTTTTTTTTTTTTTTTTGATGAATTTATTATTTGTTTTCCTTGTATAGACATAAGTATAAGTACAACACATACGCTACACATACAATAATGATCAACTTAAATTTACTGGTTAATGTATTTTTCATATTCTAGTTATTTTTTTTTTTTTTATTCAGTACTTAGATTAATTTTATTGTATTTAATAGAAAATACATATATAGTTTACATACTAAAAATGAAAGTGGTGATGGACCAGTTTAGTATTATTATTATTAGTATCGTGAATGTTATTTATGGGTTACCGCCTAAAAGCAATTCACCATCTTCATCATCATCATCATCATCATCTGAGGCATACCAAGAATGACTTTGCCACATCTGAACAGCACTCAATTCGCCAATGTCAGTTGGCTCTTTCTTAACCAAGGATCTTGAAATTTGGGAATTATATGAGCTACCGCTTTCATTGAAGTTTTCATTAAGAAAGACATTCTGATCATTGTGACCCAATTCCAAAGTTGGTACAGCCTCCGTGTGAAGTGTGCCGCCTTCACTAATACAATATAATTCAAAGTGCTTATTGCAAATGCAGTAGTGTTGTTGCAAATGAAGTTTTGGAAGTTGTTCGATTTTCAAATTGTGGCACCATTTGGCACAGACATTACGATTCTCAGGAAAACGGAATAGTTGTTCTTTACCTTGACAATTCTTAACAATGCAATGCTTTTGGTAAAAATTTGGCATATGAAGAGATGGTACAGCTCCTGTTACCAAGTGACATCCATCATAGCTATGAGAAGGAAAATGAGCGCTACAAACTTTTGCTGTTTCAAAGTTAATTCCTTCATTGACACCTAGCACTGAACACCATCTCCTTAATAGTACTTTATCTATATAAAAAAAAAAAAAAGAAAAAGGATTAAATTATTATTATACACAACTCAATATAGATTAATCAGAAACTTACCGGTTGGGAAACTAAACAGTTGCATTCTTAAGCCTCTATAACGTTGACAGTTCCATACAACACATTGCTTTGGACTTGTGTCGAATGATGGCAGCAAATGCTTTGCTTTTGCTTCAGGTCCCAATTTAAGTGTTGGAATGGCCCAACTATTCAGTTTGCGATTTGTCACAAAGCATCGTGTCTCAAAGTGAGCATTACAGACATTGAAGCCATTTTCTTCGATGGTGATATTATCAATATTAATATTGATATTCTCACACCATTTCTCTAAAAGATTTGCATCTCGTAAGAATATATTGAACAAAACAACATCGGGCTGATCGTTAGAACGATTACAACCCGGAACATTACAAACGATGGTATGTGAGTTATTATATTGATCATTCAGAGGCGTTTGGGTTTTATTGTCTGGGGTTAAATTTAATGTGGGTACTGATCCTCTTGCCAATCGAGTGGCTCCAATTAATTCTGGCTTAAAATGACGGCTACAAACCAAATTGATATTACGATCATTTATATCAAACTTCATGGATAGATTCTTTTCCCATTTCGCACTGAGTACAGGATCCATTGGTACTCGAAATAGTTTTAGGTTACCCTTTCGTGCAACACCACAGTGGGGTACACAGCAATGATGTTGTCTGTAAGTCATATTTTTGGTTGGCGAATACAAGTCTGTGGTCTTAGGCCAATCGTTCAGTTTTTGTGATTTGCCTTCTTCATAACCATTTGCGGATTTAACTATCATTTGCTCATAATCGTCAGAAAGATTGTTATTTTTATTAAACTCAGGTTCCATTCTGGGTGCTACTTCTGTTTCCACAATTCTTTCCTCTACGTATGCGTCATAATCGTTATCTTCGTCATCATTGAATTCTCCTTCGACAAATGTATTTCGATGCAAATTTATTGGAGCACTTGGACCCAAGTTTAATGTTGGTACTGCATTTTTCGATAAACGTCGAATGCCAATGAGAGTCGGTGGAAAATGTGTACTACAAATTAATTTCGTATTGCGTTGAGAATTCTTTAAAAGCGATGCCTGTGTTATGTTCCCATTTCTTAATCAAAACCACACTCGATGGTAGCCGAAATAGTTTAATTCCATCACCTCGAGGTTTACGGCAGTGGGGTAAACAACAAATTTTTGTTTTATAATTGAAACATTGTTTCAATGGCCCCTTATATAAATTGTTAACCATCATACTCTCTTCTTTCTGATTTCTGATATTTTGAGCCATTGAGGACGATGAAGCCGGCACGGAGTCATTATCTTCAGTGTCACTGTTGTCATCAGAAGAAGTCTCATTTCCGGTGCATAGTTGTTTGCTTTCTTCATTTGTATATAATATTTCTGGCACATTATAGCCCAAATGCAGAGTGGGCACTGACCATCTAAATAGTTTTCGTTTGCTGACGCAATATTCCTCAAAATGGTCACTGCAAATTAAATATTTCCATGGACGTTCAGGATCATAACGAATGCGTAAATTGTGAGTCCATCTTTCTTGTTGTTGTTGAGACTTTGGAAATTTATAGATTTTTACACCATGCTGAGATTTTTGTTTCTGGCAATGGATGAGCGAACATTTTCCATATCCCGATTTGATTTCATTGTAAACGAAATTGGAATCTTCCATAATCCCAGAAACACCTTTATGATATTGCTGATAACTTTGCAGATGGAGTGTTGGTATTACACCCGATTTTAAGTAACGCTTACCAGGATTTCCCATGTAACAATATTTCTCAAAGTGCCGACTGCATATGCGTATTGCATAAATGTTATTTTCATACTGTAAGACTTCGTCAAGTTTACAAATTTTTAACCATTTTTTCTTTGTTTGTTCATCTTGTGGCAAACGATGTAAAGACACACCACCTTGTCCAGAGATACGACCACAATTCGGTATGGAACAACGCAATTTATTGAATGTGATTGAACCACCACTTCCTGAATTATTCATTTTAATATTTGCAACTTCTTGTGTTGCATTTTCTGAATCGAGGCGTCTGAATACTTCATCATTTCTGTATATTGTGTCTGGCGTATTTGGTCCTAAGTGTAGCGTTGGTACACATCCATAAATGATTCTCGGTCCACGGAAGCAATTGGGTTCAAAATGAAAAGAACAGACACGATAGCGCCAACGACAACTTAAATCAACATTCACTTGCGTATTATGAAGCCATTTCTTTAAATGATCCGGAGGAATGGGATATTTGTGTAATGTTATGCCTGTATCCGCTCTGCTCTTGGTACAGCCTGGTATGCAACATTTTCCCATGGCAGCTTTTGTAAAGTTTTGCTCAGAACGATATAAATTTTCATTAATACTTGTACCGTAGTCATCGTTACTTTGGTCTATGGAATCATCATCATTGAATTGTAGTTGTATTTCTGGTTCAATTGCCATTGATACATCATATTCATCATTGTCAAAGTCATCATCAACATCACCATTATCAACATCATCATTGTCAAAATCATCAACTTCATAAGCGTCGTTGTAGTCATTTATTGGGTTTGCTACCGAAAGTGGCTGATTTAGTTTTTGTCCTTTGAATATCTCAAACTCATTTTCATAGAGTTCGCGAGGTGCATTCGAACCCAATTTTAGAGTTGGTACACTACCAAATAATAGACGAGAATTTGACAAGCACTGTGGATGAAAGTGTTCACAGCAAACCCGGAATCGCCATGGATAATTTTTGTCTATGGGTATTTGTGTATTATGCTGCCATTTTTTCCATAATCTTGTTAGTTGGGGGAATTTATGTAAGGTTATGCCTTCCTTATGTAAATGATTGTAGCATCCTTTGATTTGACAATACTTTCCAGACTTATGTGCTGTAACAAATTCTTCATCATTTGCAGCAACATCGGTATTTATTTCAAAAACTTCGGTATCACTGACAACTTGCTCATGAAGTAGTTCATTATGAGTTTCATTGTGCGTTAAACCTTTTTTGCTTTGGAATTCATTTTCATATATTTGATCAGGACAATTTGGTCCTAAATTCAATGTAGGCATTGTACCGGTTCGGAATCGATGACCATTGAAACACTCATTTTCAAAATGCAGACTGCAAATTCGATAGCGCCAAGGCCATTTTGGATCAACATGTGTTTGAGAATTATGCATCCACTTTTTAATAATCTGTTTTGATTGTGGGAACTTATGTAACTTAATGCCAACATCGGTATTGCGCATGTTGCAGCCAACGATGCAACATCGGCGGGCATTTGCATTTTGCTCACAAATGCCACTGCTATAATATGATTGTTCACTTAAATTAGTCATGGGCTGGGCGTAACCAGAATCATAAACGGAATGGCTTTCGATATGTGCAACTTCCAAGGTAACCTCCAAAGCCATTTCATCTGCATTTGTGCTATTATCTTGTGCTGGGAAGGAGTTCATAGTTGAATTCTCATTGTCATAAATATTGCTTTGATCATCATAAGTTAACTCTGAATTTAAAGTGTATTCTTCATTTTCTATCTCAAATGAATCATCAAGACATTCCATTTTAACGATTGGTTCAAAACCAGAACTACTATCTATAGTATCTGTATTGTAATAACTCATACGACTTTCCTCACTTTCATTTGAATCTAACGCTTTAAGTTGTGGTAATCGTTTATCATTAAAATTCTTATAAATATCTGTTAAATTGTGTCCAAGATTTAAAGTCGGAATTGCCCATGTATGCAAACGTTTCAAACCAAAACAATATTTTTCAAAATGAAGTGCACAGACTCGACTTCCAAAGGCATTTCTCGGCTTTTGTTGCGTATTGTACATCCATTTCTTTAGCATGTCCGATTCAATTGGAAAAGCATGAAAGGAAGTAGTTATATCAGCATTTTCACCGGCATTTTCACATACTTGAATGCAACATTTATTGGTGGATTTCTCTAAATCTTCTTCCGTCGGGTTCTCATAAACAACTTCACCATTCCAAAGATCAGAAATGTTTAAAGTTGGTACTGCCCAAATTTTAAGTCGCTTTGATCCTTCCGTTATGCAACGCGCTTCAAAATGCAAAGAACATACTTTTCTTGAATAACATCGAACATCTTCGAAGTCCATCTGCATGTTATGCAACCATTTTTCGAGGAGTTCCTGATTGCACGGCAGTGGATATAGCTTGTAGTTATCTCTTGGCAACAAAGTCAAACAATTTGCTATCGTACAAGTAATTTTATACATGGCAGGATTATTTCTGGCTGAGTGATAGGATTTTTCAATATCTGATATGTTATTGCTATTGTTACCATCTTCGTCTTCTAACGGAAGAGTTTTCAAATCGTCAATTGTTGCTTCATAATTGATAATGTAATGAAGAGGACAAACTTTTAACTCCATATCAAGTGGATCACAGGACATCAATTCACACCATTTTTGTCGTAAAAATGAATTGGTGGTTGGTACATCGAATATTTGCTTTACTTTTCGATTTTCAAACTCTTTGCAATTGGGAAAACAACATTTCAAGTCGCCCACTGACATTGAATTTGGAGTACCCACACGCCATGGAAAGATTGGTTTCTTTTTTTGGCCCAAGGTATACTCATTTGAATAATGAATACCTGTTGTATCGCTATGACCCAAGTGCAAAGTAGGCATGGCACCGTATTTCAATTTATCACGCTCAAAACAGAAAGGTTCAAAATGTATGCTGCATACTCTTCCATTTCGCCAAAGTTGGTTACTTACTGGTATCTTACAATTTTGTGTCCATCTCTCAAAAAATTTGCGACTACGCGGAAACTTTGTTAATTTAATTCCATCTTCCTTTGTCGTGGTGCACTGAGGCACACAACAACGAACTATCTCTTCGGCTCGTTCAAAAGTTGCAGGGTTTTCAGTAATAATATCGGTGTTATTATGACCCAAATGAAGTGTTGGAAGAGCTCCTCTATGGAGACGCAGTTGTTCGGTAAAGCAATTTTCCTCAAAATGTAATTGACATAACAATTTGCCTTCAAATTTGCTGCTCACCGGCTCATTTAAATTCTTACACCAAAGGGCAAATGTAGTATTTGATTTTGGAAACCGGAAAAATCTTTTGCCTTCGCTTCCTTCTGACTCACATTTGTGTGCAGAGCATTTTATGCGCGACAGATGTTGCGTTGGTGTCTTACGTTTCGCTTCTACCCATTCACTTTGCAATATGGACTGTCCTTCAGGAAGTCGAAGATTCACAGTAGGCACAGCTCCAATACGCAATTGTTTGTCTGCTTCAAAACAATCATCAGCAAAATGATCCTGACAAATGTGAAAACAATATTTGCTTGCTGCATAAGACCGATGTTTGCAGTTCGAGGCCCATTTGCGTATAAGCGTCATATCGGTAGGATACTGATAAAGTCTGACAGTCTCGCTCTCCTTCTGGAAGCAAGTAAGTATGGCACAATAATTTCTACGAATGTATTTCATATCTTCACTCTCTTGCTCCTCACTATGGAAGTTTCCAAAATGTTTGGCATTTTGTATAATCATATCACTGTGATTTAAGTTAAGAGTGGGCAAAGCCCAGGGTCTCAGCTCTTGTTTACAAATGGCATCCGGTTCAAAGTGTTTTTCACAAACGAACAAGCTATCAGCTTTGGCTATTGGCTTTTGGGTATTGACACACCATTTCTGTAGCAGATAATCGGAGGAAGGGAATTTAAATAAACGGATTTGAACTTGATTTTCATTATTGCATTTCTCTATGCAACACAACCGTGGAACACGTTTTGGCGATGGTGTTTTCGCTCTTTCCACTTTAACAGCAACTGCTCCTGCTTCTGCTTTAATTGAGGATGTTGGATGTGGTGTTGAGGAAGTGGTTATCGTTTGTCCATCAATGCTATTAATATAAATATCATCATTATGATTAAGATTAAGTGTCGGCACAGCCCACAACTTTGGCCTGGCCATGACCACACACTGTTTTTCAAAATGCAATAAGCAAACACGATAAATATAGCGTCGTTTTTCATTGTAGATGATTTTTGTATTAAAGAGCCACTTGTTGCAAAGATCATCATTTGTTGGTAGCTTTGTTAATCGAATATCATCTGTGTACATTGTTTTGCATCCAGGAACACTGCATCTGTTCCTTATGAGAAGAGCAGACTTCTTAATACGCTCATATTTGGATTGTATTTGGATTCTATCATCAAGGCTCAGTTGACTTGGAAGAATGTCATTTTCATAGAGTTGCACAAAATGGAATCCGCAAATACATGACTTTTTCTTAATTCTGTACTCTTTCACTTTGAAATGATTGTACCACATGCGACACAAATCCTTTGATGTTGGCATTGGATACAATTTGTTTGCTTGCACGTAGATGCTTAAGCAATTTGGAACGAAACATTTGCTTTCAACATAGTTATTTTGAATTTTTTTTGGATTTTGGAATAGAGAATATTTTGAATGACCCAAATTAAGGGTTGGTATAGATCCTTCCAAAAGAATTGATTTCTTAAAACAATATTCTTCGAAGTGTTCGGCGCAAACTTTATATTTGAAAACCATTTTGGTGGACGATATCTTTAGTTGAAGGTTATGTTGCCACTTAAGGTAATCAATGCGTGTTTTTGGAAATCGATAAAAGCGAACGCTGCCTTCACTATAATTTTCTTGACAACCTCTAACACAACAATATTTAGATTCATTATTGGATTTCTCTTTGCAAGACAATTGTGAAACAAGTTTAGGTGATGGTGTTTTCGCTCTTTCCATTTTAAGACCAACAGCTATTGCTTCTGCTTTGACTGATGGTGGTGGCTGTGGTGTTGAAGAAGTCGTTACTGATTGTCCATCACTACTATTTATGTATATATTATCATTATGATTAAGATTAAGTGTCGGCACAGCCCACAACTTTGGCCTGGCCATGACCACATACTGTCTCTCAAAATGCAACAAGCAAACACGATAAATATAGCGTCGTTTTTTATTGTAGATGATTTTTGTATTAAAGAGCCACTTGTTGCAGAGTTCATCATTTGTTGGTAGCTTTGTTAATCGAATATCATCTGTGTACATTGTTTTGCATCCAGGAACACTGCATCTGTTCCTTATGAGTAGAGCAGACTTTTTAATACGCTCATATTTGGATTGTATTTGGATTCTATCATCAAGGCCCAGTTGACTTGGAAGAATGTTATTTTCATAGAGTTGCACAAAATGGAATCCACAAATCCATGACTTTTTAATTCTGTACTCTTTCACTTTGAAATGATTATACCACATGCGACACAAATCTTTTGACGTTGGCATTGGATACAATTTATTTGCTTGCACGTAGATACTTAAGCAATTTGGAACGAAACATTTGGTTTCAACATAGTTATTTTGGATTTTTTTTGGATTTTGGAATATAGAACGATTTGAATATCTCAAATTAAGTGTTGGTATAGATCCTTCCAAAAGAATTGTTCTCTTGAAACAATATTCTTCGAAGTGGTCAGCACAAACTTTATATTTGGATACCATTTTTTTGGATAACTTTAGTTGAAGGTTATATTGCCATTTAAGGTAATCAATGCGTCTTTTTGGAAATCGATAAAGACGAGAGCTGTCTTCATTATTCTTTTGTTGGCAACCTTTGACACAACAATATTTGGAATGTTTCTTGTTATAAAATTGCTCCTGATTGTCGTCGCTTTCATCATTCGATGGGTCCGATAGGTCAGACTCATCAAATTTCCTTTTTCTACAATGTTTTAGGCTACGAAGCCGAAAAACCGAATGATTTAATTTATCGACAGTGTGATGATCTCCTTTAAAATTATCACTGCTGGGTGGAATTTCAATTCCATAGTTGGTGTAGCGGAGTGGCTTATTGTGGCCTACATTTATTGTTGGTACAGCGCCTTGCTTTAGTTTTCTACTGCCCAAGACTTCAGGATCGAAGTGCTCAACGCAAACGCGACCAATACAATCTGCTGGATTTAGCTTTAGATTATCACACCACTTTAATAGTAGATCTCGATTTTTCGGAAATCCAAATGTACTGAGATGATGTTGTGCTGTTTTCTCTTTACGACAATGTTGGAGACAACATATCGGTGAGACATTATTAACGGGTTTATCTTTTCGAAATGATGATACCAATGGCAATTCTTGAACACTCTCTTCTTGTTCTATATTTTCATCAACAGTTTCAACAAACTTTAATGGATCGTAATATTCTTCATCGTCAGGGAGTTCGTTATTCTCGTCTTCGTCAGAATTAGGGATCATATCTCGATCTTCATCATACATTGATGTGTTGTGCATTTCATTAAAGTCACGATGCTTTTCAGCAATTTCCTTTATTGCATTATTATCATATGGCAAGGGATAGTCATCATGACCCAAATTTAATGTTGGCACAGCTCCAGTTTTTAGTTTAAGTTTTCCCCTAACTTCTGGTTCAAAATGCTCAGCACAAATGCGACCGCGACAATTTTCTGGTTGCAACTTAAGATTGGCACACCATTTCTCTAATAGGATACCTTTTGGGAACTGATATGTCCGCAAATCATTATCAATTGTACGTCGTTTACGGCAATGATTAAGTGCACAGATGGGAAGAAAGAATCCTGGTATATTCTTCGGATTATCAAAGATGGATGAAGAATGGCCCAAATTCAATGTTGGCACTGCCCATGAGCGTAATTCTCTACCATCTATGCAACGCTTATGAAAATGTAATTCACAGATCATTGAATGTTTATTTAAAGTTGATGATGTTTTATGTACATTGTGACGCCACTTTTTCAGTTGAGTCGAACTACTGGGGAAATTGTATAGACGAACGCCATGCTCTAGTCTACTTTTGCGACAACTCTGCACACAACATTTCACTGTGTCTACAGATTTCTTAATTTTAACTTGTGAAAAGTTAGATAAGTCCTGACTGTCAACTTCATCATTGGATTTATGATCTAAAATACTGTAAGGTGGTACTGATTCAGGAATGATTAACTCCTCATTACCACTTTCGATTTTGTCATCGTTAAGTTGTTTTTCTTGTTGTTCTTCTTCACCTTCACTGTCATCACTTGTAGTTGCCGATTTAAGTACAGGTCGATGTTTACCAAATAAATTAAAATGTAATTTTTCCGGATTCACCCGATATATGTCCTCAGTATATACATGACCAAGATTGAGTGTTGGCACCGAACCAATATTCAGTCGGGTTTTGGCAATGCAAATATCTTCAAAGTGAGCATTGCATATTTTATATTTCTCACGTTCTTTGAAGTCCAAATACTCTAATTTCAGATTATATTTCCAACGACGAAATTGTTTCGGATCCTTAGGAAAACTGTTCAACTGAACTTCATCGAATTTCCTTGTCTTGCCACAAGTTGGTACACAACATTTGTAGAAAATGTCACCGCGGCGATCCTCTAGTTTGGGATTTAACATCAGTTCTATTTCGGTGTCGTCATGGCCCAAAGCTATTGTTGGTACAGCCCATTTGTATAAATACTTCGGTCCAATACAATCGATAACGAAATGTTTGTTGCATATGCGTACACCATGACAATCAATTGGGTTCATCTTAAGATTGTTACACCATTTCCATAGATTATCTTCATCATCAGTAGGAAAACGAAATAATCGTACATCAGGCATATCCTTAACAGAATCACATCCTGGAACAGTACATTGTTCATCGATAAAAGATTGTGCTTCATTGGGATAAATATCATCGTCATCATGTCCTAAATTTAGTGTGGGTATGGCACCACTACTCAATCGGTTTCCATTGAACGAATGTGGTGCAAAGTGCGAGGAGCATATTCTGTATTGAGAACGCATTGAACCCTTTGGTCGCTGCTTGATATTGTGTAGCCATTTTCGTAGCATCGCAATGTTATGGGGGAAGCGGAATAGGTGGACACCGTCAGAACGTTTCTTTCGACAACTTTCTACAATGCAAATACGTTGCAAACACAATTTGGATGTCTTTAGTTTCGCTGGATTCTGATAAATTTTGTGGTTTGAAGGTTGGTTTAAATTCAATGTTGGTACTGAGTGTGGAACTGGACACTTTTTACTTAGTACTTCAGGGATGAAGTGATCTGAGCACACTCGTCGCTGGGCACTGCCCACAAGAGATACTTGCAGATTATGACACCATTTAGTAAGCATTCCACGATTAGTAGTAGGAAATCGATAAAGTTGTACATTATGCACAGCGCGCATCTTTCGGCAATGCGGCAAACAGCAACGTGGTACCCATGTGGCCTTAAGAGAAGCGTCACTATGATATTTGAGGGGTTTTTCTTTCTTGATAGGAACTGGTCTTTCTGGATTTTCAAATAAGTTCTCGATGTTTGAGCCTAGGTTAAGTGTTGGTATTGCCCATGAATGCATACGTTTGCCAATACAATGGGATTCGAAATGTAAATTGCAAATGCGCAAAATTGTTAAATCCTCACAATCAATTTGTAAGTTATGAGCCCATTTTGCCAGCAAGTCTGGATCTTCAGGAGTTCGATAAAGTCGTATATCATCAACTTGTGGATTTCGTCTACATGATTCTACACAACATTCACCTTCCTCATCGCCATTATTTGGTGCACTGGGTTTCGCATAAAGTTCCGCAACTTCGGCTTCGCTTGGTAACACATGAACCAAATCATTATGGCCCAAATTAAGTGTAGGAATTGACCATTTCTCCAAGCGTTTGTTTCGAAGGCAACGGTCTTCGAAATGTACTTCACAAATGGCATCATTGAAGAGCCTGGAGCCATCCGGGACAGGCTTCTGAAGATTTTCACACCATTTTTGCAACATTATAGGATTCGAAGGGAATCGATGTAAGTTGGCATGATCTCTTTCACGGTTTCGCTTACAGATCTGTACGCAACATGTCTCACGTATATTAAGTTTCTTTATGACATCTGGATTTCTATAAATGTTCTCATCATCATGACCAAGCTTAAGTGTTGGTACTGCAAAGGGTCGCATGCAACCGCCAATACAAAATGGTTCGAAATGTAGACTGCATATGCGAAGTCCTTTGTGCATTTTCTCTTCCTCCATTTTCAAGTTGTGGCACCATTTTTGCATTTGCTCGGGACGCCGAGGTATTGTATGGAATGTTACGTCGCTATCATTACGCTTACTATCACAACCGGGCACACAGCAGACATCCATGGACTCGGTGACATTAGGCGTAGAACTTGCACATGTGACACTGGAAAATGGTGATGTTTCATCCATTGGGAAGTACATCGATGAGTTAATACTGTTTGATGTTGATATTGTGGACATCGCTGACATATGGTTGCCATGTCGATAATGATGTTTTTGTTGGGGAGGTGGTGGCGGCGGTGGCGTTGGTTGTGAATAGAGTTCATTTTCATATACATTGAAGGTATCATCATGTCCCAAATTCAAGGTTGGAACAGCTCCTGAAATTGAATTGTTTTTTGTTTATAAAATGTCAAAATAAAAAACAAATAAAAATGAAGGTCATCATACCTGGAGATAGTTTTCTTAAGCCAAGTGCTTCTTTAATGAAATGAGCACTACAGATTTTATGATTTTTACCGCGATAAACTGAAGGATCTAATCTCAAATTGTAGCACCAACGTTGAAGCAAAATTTCATCTCGTGGAAAGCGATACAATGACATATTAAAGTCAGAAGATCGACTACGACGACAAAATGGCAGACAACATCGTTTCTCTTCGACATATAAGTTCTGAGGATTGTCATGAATCTTCCCATAGGGGGTACCCAAATTCAAAGTTGGTACTGCCCAAGGCTTAAGCCGAAACTTTCCAATACATCGATCCTCAAAGTGACGTCCGCAGAAGTGACGCGGCTCTTTAGATTGCACTGGCAATCGGGCATTCTGACACCATTTAATCAAGCTTTTTATATCCTTTGGGAAGTTATAAAATTTAACATTGCTTTCACCACGTTGACTCTTACAATTGGGCATACTGCAACGAGCCACTTCGCCAGTTGTAAATGTGTTCGTGAGTTCACGATTTTGATACAAATTGGCAACGTCGTCGTGACCCAAATTAAATGTGGGCACGGCCCAATAGCACAATGAATAACGATTTATGCAACGCTTCGGAAAATGCAGACTGCATATTCGATAATTGTGATAAGTAGCTGCTGGGATATGGAGCATCTTTAAATTACTGAGCCATTGATGCAAATATTTGTCATCTTTGGGAAATGTAAAGAACTGGAGAGTAGGACTAGTACTTTTGCGTACGCCACAACGTGGTACACAGCAAACAGCATCCTCAGAATCATCAAGAGATGATGCATTCACTGATTGTGTTTGCTGAGCATTAAGTGATGAATTGCCAGATTCACTGTAATCATTTGCAAAACTCGAAGAGTTGTGTGAACTTGAGAATGAATCATTTGTGTAATCACTGTAGTTTTGAGACATTAGTTGATGTTGTTGTTGCTGCTGCTGCTGTTGTTGTTGTTGGCAATCCGTGGACTTTGCATAGAAATCTGGTTCGACTTTTATTTCTGTCTTAACTGGTGGTGCAGGAAAAAAATTATTGCTATTGTAATAAGCTTGCTGCTGTTGTTGTTGAAGATGTTGATGTTGATGTTGCTGTTGTTGCGCATAAGCATGACGTTGATTCATAAAGGAATTTGATGGTGTTGCATTTGTTGGAGGAGTCATTCCTGGTGAATGAAATTGATTTGGTGGAACTATAAAGAAATAAGGAATTTTAAGCAAATATTCGACATAATTGTGTAAATTGAAAATGCAAATAAAATTTTGTATAATGCAACGCTTGCTGATGATGCGGCGATAATAACTGCAAATGATGGCCGAATGGAAGGGGCGCAACATTTTTAAATGCAGCTAAATTTGATTAAAAAAAAAAAGAAGAAAAATCCAAGTTACATTTACTCTCAGAATGGAGTCGCAACCCAAAGTCCAGCTTAATGGAAATGATATATCTCAAGGTAACTCTGTCTAGCACATAGATTCACTCTTGAAACATTATGAATGCCCGTCGGTTTTTACCATTAATAATTATCACATACCACAAAAGTCCTTTCGTCAAGGCAGGAGTTGTTTGAACAGCGAAGAATTAAGAAGAAGACTGAGTAATCTTGTCGTTTCTTCTCAAAAGAAAAAAATAAAAATATTGTATAAAGAATTCTACACAATTAGCTTCAAGTCTATAGCAAGAAAAAATATGCCTGATTAAATAGTATCTTGGATAGATAATTTTATTTAGAATTACGTGTATTCATCTGGTTATCGCTTTGCTTTCCATATGTCAAAACATGATTCACTTGATTCTAGGTAATTATATTTTAATCAAATATTTTGTATACAATTCACATATGCCATTTCTATATTATGTATTGATTGATTGCAGTTTATTTTATTTTTAATTGAATATGAATATATTTATCTATGAACAGAATATGGTAAGTAATCTTGTCCATAGAGAGAAGAGAACACTTTCAAGATCTAAACACTTGAAAAATCAATTTATTACTGACTTTATTTTAGTATTTCTTTTCTATATATAATCTTCGGCTTGCATTACTATGTTGTACAGGTAAATAGAAGACAGATTCTTTGTGTGCGTCTCTAGTTACCTGCCCGTATTTATATCTATTCTCTGAATTAGGGTTTGCATCGTCTGCTTATTTCACCAAGGAATGATCCTGAATGTTGTCTGACTGTTCCAATTTTTTATAATAAAATTTAAATGTAAACTAGTCTTATAATTGTTGCAATATTTTGGAGCTTCTATTTTAACATGAAATGTTATAGAATCTTGAGTTTAAATGAGAGATTTATATCATTCATTCTAGAACAAAAAAATTTGACTAAATCAAAAAAGAAGATTCTGGGAATAATTTCAATGATTTACTTCGAAACAGGCACGTGTGTTGTCTTGGTTGTGGCAAATGATCTGTATATAGAAAATATATGACCATACACAAATTTTCATCTCAAAATATTTTAGCAATTCTACACTTATTTTGATATAATTTAAAAATTAGATTTTATATTTTATAGTCACCTTCTATGGTACCCATATGACAGTCTTGAAGTTTATAACCATCATGTGTTGTTGACATTTCTGATTTCAACATCATTGGATTGTGATAGTTTGTACGATTAAGATTACTTGGTGCTGATGCTGGTGCTGTTGTTGTCGCTGATGTCATATAATATTTGCCACAAAAATATGGTGCTCCAATCCTGTGCTCATGCAATTCGTGTGGTGTTTGAAACCATAAACGACAGACGGAACAATCGAAACGTTGTTGGAATTTATGAATGGGTAAATGTGCATAGAGCATCTCTCGTGACGGAAATGTACCGGAACAAATCTGTAATTGTTCAGAAGAAGAATCAATTATTTTGTTCTGATCATTGATTGTTTTGCATGACGATTATTTACATTACAAACAAATGTCTTGTATTCATGTTGCATGTACTCATGTTTTTCACAATCCTCTATTGTATTATAAAACTTGCCGCAGAATTTGTGACAAAAGAATTTGTTCTCTCGATGCAATTGCTTGTGTTTTGCCAACTCCTCCATGGATGTAAATGACATGGGGCATATGCTACACTTGAAGTCATATTCGACAATGACACATGTGCTTTCGGCAACATGGCTGGCATAGACATGTTTCTTGAAAAACACTTGCTTACATCTTTGACAAATCGGCAGAGTCTCCGAACGTTCTGTTTGTAATTTACGACGTGGAAAATTCATTGCCTGAGATAAGAGAAAAACTTGTTTATAATTAAATATTTAACACACTCTTGATAGACAAGAAGAACAAAAACATTTCTTTAACTAAAGATCAAATATATATATATATATATATATATATATATATACTTATATGTATATATATATTTATTTTTTAACATCTTTCAAAACATTATTAGGAGAATGCTGTTTTCATTTTTGAACTGGAAAAATCAATAAATGCAATATGTATATGTATCTACTGAACAAAAGAAAATAAAAAATAAATTGCACAAACTTAAGGAGAATTGAATGCGTCAGCGATTAGACATCGTATGTGTATCAATTATCATCGTTGTTCGTGCTTATACCTTTTGTTGCAGCATATCTGGTGAATTTTCCTCTTTAACATTTAGCTCAACTGCTGCGGGATTCAATACTTCATCGGCAAAACCCACAAATGTTTCATTATCATCAATAAATGGCGTCTTATAACTATGCTCATCTGGAGGTTCAGCTATAAAAAAAAAAAAATAAAAAAAAAATTATCATTATTATTATAATTATTATAATTAATAACAAATAAAGATATTTCTATTATTAATAGATACACACACACACACACAAAATGTATTGAAAATTATGAAACTTAAGAGAGACCGAGAAAATGCAAAATAATGTTTCCTATAGGACAACTAAATGTCTTTTGCTCATAAATGCCGAAACGATGTATAGATTTTGCTACGAAATCATATCGACAAACACTGAGCAGCATTGAGGCAATAAAGTGGAGTAAAGCGGAGCGTTGCTTTGCGATAGTATAGATGATGGCACATTACATAAGGTTGTTATGGAAGGTTTTCAACGTATAGAGACACAAAAAAGCCACTAACTACAAATGCAAACCGAGCGCACAGCACACAAACACATTTATAGAACCGAACCGAAACAGCACTGAACACAGCAGAGACATACTTATATACATAGATACATAAAACCAACCGAACATTGGAGAGCCAACAAACCCAACAACCGAACCAACCAAACCAACCAGAGCCAGAGCCAGAGCAAACCAAGCAACCAACTACTACAGATGATTGTCAAATAAGATAAAAGAGCTTGATTTATAGAACGAATGAATATCTGTACTTAGTTTAAGGAAGAATTGCTGAATACTTGAGTTGATTCGGTTTACTTTACTATACTGAACTTTACTTTACAAAACGAAAAACTACATCGTCGTCGTCGTATTAAATTTTGAGCATAAACGTAGAAAAAACTGGAAGCTTCATCTATGCAACTAACTATTACAAGTACGTAGATACATCGATAGATAGATATTATATATATACATATATGTACATACCATATTCAATTTATTTGTATGTATGTAATGTGTTCTTGTGCGTAGTATACATAAAATTATGTGATTGATGGGATTATTCATTCAGTCAGTAATGGGTTGATTGGGGTTAAGGAGTTCGTTATAATAAATTAAAAGAAAGAAAAGTCTTTACTAAAACGCAAAACCAAATGAAGGAAACCTAAGAAATATTCTCTCTAAATGAAATTGAATATGTACCTCTCATAATATTTCGTGCTCTACTGTACTTAATTTTCTTATTTTCTTCCTTATCTACACTCACATAAAATTTCATCCCCAATTGAAGTATTTTATCAGTTGATTTTTGTTATCTTAGCCGAAAGAATAATAATTACAAATTTTTTTGGGATCTAATTCTCTATCTGAAGAAAATAAGTTAAAGAAAACAGATTTAAACTTACATTTAATAGTTAGTTCCCCAGTTTCAATGGATGATTGACGGCACATTGGATTTTGAAGTTGTTGTTGATGTTGAAGGTAATGATGATGATGTTGTTGCTGTTGTTGTTGCTGTAAAGCAATATCTTTACGCGAAGGCATCATGTTGTTGTATTCATTTCGATTCATCGCTGGATGATGTTGCCTCGCCATTTGCATGTTGCTCTGTTGTTGATGATATTCTAGCAGCTGATTGTGAGCATAAGCGACAGAATTGGTGCCGCAGCGCATTTCAAGGTCATACATACATCCGCCGCCGCCACCGACACTGCCACTAACAACACCCATACCCGCAGTAATAGCACAACTACTACTTGAACCCAATCCCACCCCACCACAACTTGAACCGTAGCCGCCGTAGCTGCTATCGTACATGTGCATTTCATTGTTATTATGCCTTCCCAAAGACACACTCGCATGCGTCGGGACAACTGTAGCGGGGGAAGAAGCAACATGTGCGTGATTTTGTTGTATTTGTTGTTGTTGTTGTTGTGACATCGCAAACAAAAATACAAACAAAAGTAAACAATCACCGGCGCGAGGGAAGCTCTCTCGCTCGCTTCCGTCGGTAGTTTTATACAAAACACACACGCACACACTCTAACGCAAACACATAAGCACGACGCAAACACACTCCCACCAATGCTGCAGTTCCTTATATCTTGCTTCGTTTTTTTTTTTTTTTGCTACTATGTATCCCAGAAATATCTTCAATTAAAAAACATTGGTGGGTTTAAAAAGTTGTTTTCGACTTGCCATCCAATGGCTAATATCAATTATTATTATAAACGGATTTTCCATCTGTTATTTAGTTAATTTTTCAATTTTTTTTTTAATCCACTTCCGACTCTGACGGTATGACAAGTTTTTCCTTCGAAATGCTTTTGCAAATTTTAGGGGCAAAACATTACAGAATTTCAGCGCTGCCAACTTGGTATTCTTTCGTAGCAGAAAAACGACTCAGTAAAACGCGTTTTAGATGATAAAAGCACCAACCATCACAGACAGATACAAACATAGTTTGTTGCATATTTGGTTCGTACGATATGTTCGGATGTGGATATTAATGCAATATGTACATATTTATAAATTTATTATTTATTGATTGCCATCATATCTCATATGCCGATGATACAACCATCACCCTAGAAAATCAATTCAACCGATTAAGAGTCCTGGTTTCAAACCTGTAACATTGGTATAAATATAAAACAAATCTAAACACTTTACATTAAGCTTAAGATGTGATGATCGTCCAACATTTATTCTTTTTCAAGAAGTCCTAACTATCTTGGCTTAAATCATATATCAGTAGATAGGCATTTAGGTTAAACTGATGATTGATTCTTATTCCAAACATCGCCTTGAATACAAAATATATCTTTACATTGCAATCGTAAAACGATTGTGGACAAATAGAATCCAATTTTTGGAGAACAACAGCAAAAACCAATATTGAAATCAAACAAATTTCATTACGTAAGGCTTTTCCAGGATCTACACAAATAAATAACTTTTCAATTCGAAATGGAAACACATAATTTTTGTAATTTTTAATAACAATTATAATTTAATAATAAATTAATAATTATGTCACTCTTGGTCCTCTTTCGGATACTTGTTGTTGTAAAATTTCTTTAAGTATCTGACTATCAACGACTTGTGTGCGCTCCGCTATCTTATCGAGTTCTGTTCGTAATTCATCCTTTACTTGTGCAATTCGTGTTAAGTTTTTAGCTGATATAGTTAAAATACGTTCAAAATTTATAAGACGTTCAGGACGCAACTCAGAAGGACACTTTTCCAGACCGCTTTCAAGATTCTTAAGTGTTGGCTTAATCTTATGAAAAATATCCTTTGCACCATCTTTGTCCATTTTGTTTAATAGTAGAATACATGGTTTCTCCAAGAGCGTTGGGTCATAAAGCTCTAGTTCCTTGTTCAAGGCATAGATGTTTTCAATGCAATCTCGCTGTTTATGTTGGGCACTTAATTGAAAGCCAAATATGTCAACCATAAAGAGAAGCAGACGGGTCCGTTCAATATGCTTTAGGAATTTATGGCCCATACCAAAGTTAGCATGGGCTCCCTCTATTAGCCCTGGTAAATCTGCTACTGTTATTGATCGAAGGTCTGGATACTCTATTGTTCCGATTTGTGGTCGAATTGTTGTAACTAAAGTGATTGAAGGATAATATTATTAAGTGTATATTATGTGTTTTCTACAATTTCACTTACAGGGATAAGCAGCAATCTTAGGTTTGGCATTGGAAATTGCTTTAAGAAACGTACTTTTGCCAGCATTCGGAAAACCAACTAAGCCTACATCAGCAATTAGTTTTAAATCTAAACAAATAGTTCGATGTTCTCCTGGACGACCAATAAAACTTGTTCCACTACATCCGCCTACTCCACCACCAGCTGCTATGCAAGTTGCATTTTCATTATTTAAGTCTGCAATCACGTTGCCACTTTCATCCACTACCTGAACCCCAATCGGCACTTCAATGCGCTCATCCAGTCCCCGACGGCCTAAAATACAAGTTTTACTGCTGTCCTCACCAGAAGATGCACAGATTCGTTTGTCTTTGACTTTCTGTGATATTTTTCTTAGTGTCACACCTTCTGAAGCAACAAAGTAAACACACCCGCCTTGTCCACCGATTCCACCATATTTTGGTAAACCATTGCCTCCGTGACCACCTCGTACCGTTAACCGCAAGGAATCTAGAAATGTTGCTTTGAAGTGTGCACGTGGTGGCTATCAAAAAGATATGTTAATTTTCGATTTTTTCCTTGTGACATCAATACCATTTTAAATACCTTCTTAACAGATTTCAATAAATATTTAAATAATTGCACCATTTCGACCGCATCAAGAACAATAACAATGCAAAAATCAGCTGATTGAAAAGAGGAAGAAAACCGCAGTCACAGAAAGTGAAAGAATTGTACAACACTTAAACAAAACACATTGTTCAACAGTTCTGAAATTGGTTTAAAGTTCTTTTAAGAATGGTAAATTCATTTCCATATTGCATATAAAAGTGTATTTAATCTTTTTGCAATTTATTCGGCTTAAGTTGATCCTTCTGTCACTTTTCCGTATTTGAGACAAACCGTTCAGAGATTAATCTAAAGTTCCACATTGTTTCGAAGCACTGTGCTGTTTATCCACGTGCATTTTTACTTATAAATAAGAACTGCAATTGAAAATGGAACCTGGTATTTGTTACATTCGACCGGAATTTCTTATTCCCGATATCAAAGCAGATCATACTAAGGATGTGACAAATGAAGGAAAGAAGAGAAAAATTGATGATGATAACAGAGATGCGAAAATTTCCAAAAGAGAGCGAAAGCGTGGACAGAACAAGGTAAATCAACACATATGAAAGTGATAGTTTTGTGAAATTGAATAAAATCTCTCTCTTATTTAGAATCGTCCAGTTTACAAGGAAGCTCGTACGCTACACCTTTGCCAATCATTAATGCAAGGACCAGGTGGACAGCCTTGTATGCTTCCCAACTGCAAATATTTGCATGACCTGCCTCAGTATCTAGAGTCCAAGGGTGAAGATATTGGCCCAGAATGTGCAGTTTTCACACAGCATGGTTTCTGCCCACGTGGTGTATGCTGTCGTTATGGCAAAGCGCATATAGACAGCAATGGGAATAATATTAGATCTCCAAATTTTAATGAAAATGCACCACCGTCTATGGTCAATGGAATTGCATCAGGTAAGTTTTGCAACATATTGGATTATTATATAATTGAAATAATTTTTGTATTAACAGAACTTCAAATTCGTTTACGAAAGCGACAGTATGATTTTACCAAAAGTAAAGGACTAGTGACTCAGTATGAAAAATTACGAGAGGCTAGAAAAAATGCTTCAATTCAAGACCAAGAATCCATATCAGAAAAGCCGGTAGGATTTGTAATTGACAATGACACTCCCGGTCGAGATGCAAGCCAAAAGCCTTTTGTTGATTTTTCGCACAAACTTATATTGTCCCCATTGACAACAGTTGGAAATCTACCATTTCGTCGTATATGCAAGGAATTTGGAGCTGATATAACTTGTGGTGAAATGGCTTGTGCGGTGCCAATAGTTAAAGGATTAACTCAGGAATGGGCCTTAACAAAGCGTCACAAATCCGAAGATATTTTCGGTGTACAATTGTGTGGCAGCAATCCTACAATAATCGCACAAGCATCACAATTGCTACAGGAAAACGCTAAGGTGGACTATATTGATTTGAATATCGGTTGTCCAATAGACTTGATTTATCAGCAAGGCGGTGGTAGTGCACTTATGAGACGAACAAATATACTGGAATTGACAGTTCGCAGTTGTTCATCATTGTCTCCAAATGTACCATTTACAGTGAAAATGCGCACTGGCGTCTATGCTGACAAGAGTGTGGCACACGAATTGATACCAATGGTTGAAGAATGGGGAGCAGGAGCTGTTACTTTGCATGGTAGATCTCGCGAGCAACGCTACACAAAAAGCGCAAATTGGGCATATATTGAAGAGTGCGCAGCCAAAGCCAAAAATATTCCAGTCATTGGAAATGGTGATATATTCAGTTTTGAAGATTACAATGAGAAATGTGTAAGTTCAAATTGATGGAATTCTATATATAGTTCAATAGAAATAATTTGATATATTTTTTAGCAAATGGCACCACATGTTTCATCCGTAATGATCGGAAGAGGTGCCCTAATAAAGCCATGGATCTTCAAGGAAATCAAAGAACAAAAAATCTGGAAACCATCATCAAATGAACGTTTTGAAATGCTGCGCAAATACTGTAATTATGGTTTAGAACATTGGGGTTCCGATACAAAAGGTGTTGAAAATACTCGTCGTTTTCTGTTGGAATGGCAATCGTTCTTGTATAGATATATTCCACCTGATTTACTATTAACGCCACCTCAGAAAATTAACGAAAGACCACAAAACTACCGAGGACGCGATGAAATGGAGACCCTGATGAGTTCAGGAAATTCATCAGATTGGGTTAAGCTAAGCGAAATGCTTCTAGGCTCTGTGCCTGAGGGATTTACTTTTGTACCAAAGCACAAAGCAAATTCATATTAATTAAGAAAGGACAATTTAAAACACTCAATCTTTTCAAAAAAATATGCTTAGTGTTTATTTCTTAATGGGTTGGTTGATTATTGTATTAGTTACTATTTCTTTTGAACATACGAAAGAACCTCCTCGACGTCACATTTTGAACCTAGGAAAATTGCACTGCGCTCATGGATCTTTTGTGGTACAATATCAAGAATGTTTATTTTTCCATCACTAGCCAAGCCTCCAGCCTCAACAATAAGATATGCCATTGGATTGCATTCATAAAGTAAACGCAGCTTTCCATTTGGAGCAGACTTAGTCGCTGGATAAATGAAGATGCCACCATATTTAATAGTACGATGAACGTCTGCAACCATGGATCCAACATATCGAGCACCATACGGTTTGCCTTTAGCGGGATCTTTTTTAGCAGCAATATAATTGTAAACACCTTCATCCCAATCGGAGGCGTAGCCTTCGTTGATCGAATAGATTTTTCCCTTTTCCGGAATACGCATATTTGGATCGGTTAAGATGAATTCACCAATTGCTGGATCATAGGTGAAACCATTGACACCAGATCCAGAGCCCAAAGCAATCACAATAGCTGTGGCTGAACCATAAAGGGCGTAACCAGCTGCCACAAGTTTGTTGCCAGGCTGTAAAGCATCCTTTATTGTTGGCTTGTCGGATTCAGATAATTTACGATAAATGGCAAAAATGGAACCAATCGAAACGAGGCAATCAATATTCGAAGAGCCATCGAGTGGATCAAAACAAACTATATATTTGCCCTGGAATTTAAAACAAAAAAATTTGTCATCTCTGGCAAAGAAATATTTAATATTTAACAAACGACTTACCTGTCTTTCTGTTTCGACTTCAATCACATTTTCGTTTTCCTCAGACACTAACAGACATGTTGTATACGAGGATTTCAACATATTTATAAACAGTTCATTGGATAGAACATCCAGTTTCTTGACCTCTTCGCCTTGCACATTAATATCACCAGCGATGCCATGAAGTTTAGCAATGCCTGCCTTACGTACTGCAGAAGCTGTGGCCTTAATTGCAGTCTGAATGCAATTCAAAAGCTGCGAAAGATCACCGGTTGCATTCTTGAATTTGCGCTGTTCTTGCAGCACAAACCTTGTGAGTGTCATCGCATTGGAATCGAAGGCCTGACCTTGTTGTGTCATTGTGGCTACAAAACAAGTTTCACATCAATATCATTTACATATCTCATTTATTTACTGAATGGACTTGTGGATAAAGGACAAGTTAAACTTTTCTTGGGGTTTCAGGATTTAGTTACATCAAATGCTACACTTACAAGAACCTTTAGTTGCAGCCATTGACGTTGCAATGCCTTCTGTGTGTCTTCTGAAGAAGTATCTAAACGTAAGCAATTTTGTATTTATGAAGATCATATTGAAGAAGAAAGTAATAATAGTAAATTTTTATGTATATTGTAAGTTCCATAGGTCAATATAAATCCGGGACATTTACGTTAATCTCCCGTTTCTGTCTATCAACAGCCATAAGTAGATGCGGCGAAAAAATTGCTTTGATCTGCTTTTACTGATAACCTGTTTTCAAACTCACAATATTCATGTATGAGTCAAATGAAATATTTTTTTTTTTTTTTTTTTTTGTATCTACTACTCTGTTTAGTTTCTTCCATCATAGTTTTTGAGTACAAAAAGTTCTAACTTAAGGATTCAAAAGAGTATTTAAGTATAAAGGTTTTCCGGAAATTTTATCTTTTTCCATAAGAAATACTATTATTAATATATTTACTTACATTTTTTGTATGTATCAATAATTGTTTTGGATATGAAACTACCCTATCTCAATGAATAAGATAAGAACACAAATTTTTGTACTTCACAATTTTAATCCATTTACATGCGACTTCTGCCGGCGACGACGAATGATTTGTGACTGAAAGCCATACAGGCAAATACGTTGCATATATGTATGTATAAAAGAATATAAAATAAAAAGCTATGAATAAATACGAAATATATGTACGTAAACAAAACGGAAAACAAAAGCCAAAAATAAGATTCAAGTCTGATGTATCTGGTTGTATAATAAATACCCTGCGTCACCAAAGATTTCATCATATATTAAGGGATATTGATAAAAATACATAAGTATGTAAAGTGTGCTAAAAAAAAATAGTCTAATAGTCTCATTGAAAGCCCGGGAAGCCTAAGTGTGTTTAGAAATTTGTGATGTTTGTTGCTACAATCTGAAAAGAAGACGAAACAAGACAATGTTTCCATAGTTTGAATTATAGATTAGTATTTAGTTTTCCTTCAAGAGGGCGAGACAAAGTCAAGTCACTCAGTAGCAGAAGGCTTCCTTTTTCAGAATTTGTCTAACCCTAGACCGGAGGCCGGTTTCCGTCATCAAATCCCCAGTCGGCGGCGATAGGATTTACTTAACGTCCTTAGAGGTAAAAACTGACATTAAACTACATAGATACAAATAAAAAAAATCAATAATCTATATGAAGAGTATAAATCGAAACTTAAAATCGGACGAAATAATCTACTATATACAATACTTACATAAATACACATGTTCTGCAGATAAGAAAACAAGTAAAAAGAAGGTTAAGTTCGGCTATGCCGAAATTGCCATACGCTTCACGCACCCCTAGAAAACGTTTTTGTCTACGCTCCTGTGATTGAGCATACAGAAATATATGATTATTGATTTGACTTATATTTAGGTTGACTGATCCAGTAATCCAGTAGTATCCTGAAATGTCCATGGTAGGTGAATATGAGTCAAGGACTTACAGTGTAACAATTTCAATTCAATAATAGAAAAAACAGAAAAAGTTTTTTAATAAGACCATAATTTGGTCCGATCGGGCTGATTCCGTACAGCCTCTGGTGTAAAGAAAACTTCGTGCAAATTTCAGCTCAATGGCTCAAATCCTCAGAGACTACTAGTCCCGGACTAGTTGGCATACGTTCAGCTGCTCCAAAATATATGTACATATATAAAGTATATATGGGGCCTTCTGTCCGTTACAAACTTCATGATAAATTTATAAAACTATTCCCTGGCTGAAGAGTATAAAAGAAGAACCAAATGACCGCTTCAGTTGATAGTGCATGTGATGAGTGTGTGTTCGATGTCTGTGAGTTTTTGTTATACAAATACAGATACAGTTACGCACATATGTGTACTAAATATGTACTTATTTTGATATGTAAAAGAGAAAAAACAAGTTTTCCACTATATAAAATTGTCTGGCTTTTTGTTATCAAAACTGGGTTCGCTTGGAGGCTCGCCTTCTTGATAGCATAGCAAACCACAACAACCTCTTATGTTATCTACGTGTCTTTTTTTCAATGATAGGGTGTGGTTTCTTTACAGTATGAAACACTGTTTTTTTAATGGATTAAAATTAACTTTGGTTGATTCTTTCTGGAAATGTATCTTTCAATTGTCATTAAAATGACCTTATGATTGAAAAAAAAAAAAAAAACTATTCGGTTAATAAAGGAAAAACCACTAACTAAAAGTTTTCTATAGAAAGATCACATACGCAATTGTATATTATTTGTAATGTCCTAAGTTTATTGAAAGTCATTTGATTGATCAAATCTAATGTCATACAAACCTTAAGACGAATATCTGACAACGCAGACTTAAAAGCACTCAACCAATAGGTCCGACTGATCGCAGATAATTAGGTTTTTTTCCATACCGGTTATTTTTACTTAACGTTAAGATATACATTAGATTATCCCACATTTTACAATATTTTCTTTTTTGGAAGTCATACCCTCTAAGTACATTTGTTGTCAGTAAACATCCGAAAAAATTGCATGGCATGAGTCAACCAATATGCCGACATCCTCAGCAACTTCTCTTATAGTGATTCGACGATTATTCATAACAAATTTCTTCACGGTTCAACGTTTTCATGGGTTGTTGACATCCATTAACGTTTGTATTATTTTTTTAATTTCATTTCTTATTTATTTAAATATAACAAACTACTGTCACTTAAAAATAAATGAGAAAAATGTATAATATTGTAGTATGTACGAGTATATAAAATTAAGCATAAAACAATATTATTTAATTAATTAATAAAAGTAAAAATTAATCTTAAAACTAGTCTATTATATTATATATATATTATTAACCCTCCTCTGATACTATTGCTATTGCTCCAATGCACAGCCCTTTGTGGTCAGAGACATTAATCGAACTGGAACGATTGAAAAAAGAAACAGTGATACAACAGTGAAACAGGATATAAGACGCAATGAGCGACGTTCAGATCAACTAGCCTGTATGTAGTGTGTTCCTATTCCCGAAAGCAGCAAGGGACGATGATGTTAATGATATGATGATATGATCTTTTCGGTTTTCTGTGAAGAGTTTGTACTAGCTAGAATCGGAAATTGCCACAGATAACATGTGGAGCTCCTAATTTTATATTTCATTAAAATTTTTCTGCATATTTGATCCATTAACTTTTATCGAATGTAGGCCGAGAAAAATAAAAATTCACTTTATTTTTTGTACAGACCTTGTATATATATATTATAGTTCAGTTTAATTAGTTATAGTTCTATTTATTATCGGAGTAAATACAAATAAAAGTATTTAGCTTTTGATCTTCCATTAATCAGAAAACACATTGTATAATACAATAAAGTAATTTAATAACGTTCGACGTACTAAATGTGGGAATTATAGAAAATTTTATGTATACGAACTTAATTGTAAGAACCGGTATTATATTATTGCATATTGTATTGGGGCTACCTCTTCTAATAATCAAAGAACTTGGCTTCCGACAAATCTTTTGAGTGTGACAGTGAGACATGTCCTTACTGTACTTAATGTGGTTTTAATCTCTTAGAATATGAACAAAAGACACTACATTTATTACATTTTAATACATTGAATTGATTTTCTCCAGTTAACAAAACATTTAGTCAAGTCAATTAAAAATACGTGTAATCAAATTAAAGGGAAGAATATCCTTTAATGACACATTTATTGATGATAACAAAAAATCTTAAAATCCCTTGAATCCCTCAATAGTATTTTAATAATAGGCCACTCAAACATGGACCAATAAACGGCTTTTTGTATGTGCATTGAGGGGTGTTCGTTTTGACAATCTGCTGCAAAGTGTGCAAATAATTGGACAAATAGAACCCACAATTACAAATGTATTGTTTTGCAGCTTTTCAGACTCGGTTTGAGTGCGTCGACGCTAGTTTAACTAACGAAGGGTAACCAACTCAACCCCAATGAAGCTAAGTACTAACCTTGTTTGTGACTTTTTTGATAAGAAACAACGAGTTCATTTCAGATTTTTTGTGGGCGTACTTTTTTGAAAAAAAAAAAGTTACGCCTCTTGATTTTCTTAGTCACTTTTTGGCTTTCTATGTACATAAGTGGATATATCGGAGATATTAAAAGAAAATTTTAGTTTAGGCTTTGTTTTGCGACATTCTATATAAAATATTTATTCAATCATTCCTATGTAAAATATTCATTCAGCTTTTGTGCTATAGAGATATCGTACACAAATAATAGTCACAACTAGAGTTCTCTTATAATTGGAAGAAGTCGCTCAAGTAAATTATTCTAAGTCGGATCGTTAAGCTTTGATAGACCGTTTTGTTTTGTTTTTTTAAACTTTTGAGTAATAAATATAAAACCTTTCTAACCTTAAACTACGCAAGTCTGAGTCCACCAAACCTATTCCATCCATTTGTCTGGGGTCTGTCAATTTTAGAGCGAAGCTCTTTTATGTGCGTTACGGCCTAAGTGACATTTCAAAAAATGATGCTAAAAATAGAATTGTCATATTTTTTTTCTATTGGTTAGAGTGTAGAGCTGGCAAACCAATAGCATGGAGTTCGAATCCTGCATTGGGAATATTTTTTTTCTTTTTTTTATGTTGAAAATGATTGTTTTTTTTATTATATTGGATATATTTAAAAAAAAAATGATTAAAATATCTGCGTGGCCTAGTGGTTAGAGAGCAGGACTGGCAAACCGAGGGCGTGCGGTTCGGGTCCTACACTGGGAATATATTTTTTTTTTTTTTGTACTTAATTTTGTCTTAATAGAATTTTCATTCTCTCGTTAATGCAGTCATGAGCGAAAACATCGTTCATTCTCTTTTGTGTTTTTGTGTTTAAAGAGAAACCAAATAAATAAATAAATAAAAAAAATAATGAATAATAATAATGAAAATGAATCAAAAAAAGGATTAAAACATAAATTTTTCAATAAATAAAAATGAAAATAATAATTAAAAATTTTGTTCTGAATGGACCTACGCTCTACACATGTGACCCACGACACCTCTTTAATTTCATTTTTTTTTCAAAACTTGAAGTCAATTAAGTTTTTAATCAATTAATGAAATTTAAAAAAAAAAATGCACCTATATATGTTTTAGTATGTTATTCGTCCGATTGAAGAAACATCCTTGTTCTTGTGTGAAAACCCAGAAATACTCATTTTGAATTCATCTTTTCAATTCTTATACATTTTATTTATTTTACTTTCACATTTAATTCATTACACTTCTCTGACTAGAACTTAATCGACTAAATTTAAGTTGGAAGTTCATTAATTTAAGTTACTATAAATCACTACATAGTTGAATGAGATTTATTCGATTCATCAAATATTGGTGTTAGTATGGTAGGATGGTAGATATTTACAATAGTGCGTTTCGAGGGGAGGATTAGGTTAATTGATATAGCTTTGCATCACCTATGATATCTACATCACTGCAGTCATCATCCTCATCACTTTCGGCATCCAGATCGGAATAATCATCCGTAGAGTAATCATGTTGCAAGAACCCCACATCGGCAGACATACTACGTAACATTTGAAGATGGTGTTGGGTTCCAGTACGATGCTTTTGCTGTTGAACTGCTACTGCTGCCGCAGCAGCATCTGCAAAGGATATTTTGTCTGTTCCGATATTATCAGTGTCACTCTTCGCTGATGGAACATTATTATTTTGGCCAAGGCTTCCTTCAGCACCGCCGGCACTTTTACCCAAGTCTGTACGTGAAAAGTCAACTGGTTCTGTAAAATAGTTGGTTTAATTGAAGAAAATTGAGTTCATTTCTTTTGTCTTCGATATTGATAAAAGTTTTTTAATTAAATTTGCTTTGTATCGGTCTACATGGTGGTCAAATGTCGACGAAGACAAGTTTCAAGAAAATACTTTCTTGCAACTTTCTTTAAGTGGTGCAACAGCATGCCTTCCCTCGATGCTATGATAAGTTTCTTGTGGTTTCTTAAAAAGTTTTGAACAATAGTTTTCTTTAAAAATCTCCCTTACATACTACAGTCTCCACTGAACCAAACCATGTGCCTAAGAAATGCAATATTACTTTCAAGAAGTACTTACCATTTGTATTTTCCCTACGCCTCAATTGCTTTTTGTGTTTCATGCGACGATTTTGAAACCACGTTTTCACTTGTGTTTCACTCAAACCCAATGCTGTGGCCAATTCTACTCGTTCCGGGGTAGATAGATAGCGTTGAGCTTCGAAACGTTTTTCTAGACCCGACAATTGGGGGTCACTGAAAACTGTGCGTGCCTTACGCCGTCTACAATGACGCAAAGCATTCACACCCATGCCAAGACCCAAAGCCAATTCGGGCACACAACCAGGCGCACCAAAGAGATGTCCTCCACCAAAGAGTCCAGCTAAAGTTGAAAGGGGTTGAAATTCGGGATAGAGTAGGGCCGATTTGTTTTTGGTACATAATTTAGTTTTCGGTTAGTTTGTAACTTGCACAATAATTTGATTAGGCGGTCAATATAAGTAATTTGGTTGAAAACATTTGGGTTGATTTTATGCTAAACTTTGGTGTTTCAAATTACATGTTGATTGGTCACACTTACCTTGTGACAAGAAGTAGGGGTCCACAGACTTATAGGCACCGGACGATGGAGACAAATAGCCCAGTGTCATTTGTAGAAAACCATTTTCACTATATGCCGCCGCACCTGGATATAGAACAGTATTTGGCGGCGGCGGTGGCAAACTATTGCTTGGCAATTGCATACCAATTTGATTAGGATGACCAGTTGCCGTGGGAGCGCCACCATAGTTTGATGAATTTGTCGTGCTATTATTTATATTAAATTTTGTTTTCACTAATTTACTAATCAAATGTTGAATAATTTTCTTATTCCTACCGATGATTGTGTATAAGTTTCTGATAATCCTCATCCTGGCGGCGCGGTTGTTCCGTTGGTAATACTGAAATTGCTGCTCCATGGTGGTGTGGATGTTGTTGCTGATGATGTTGATGTTGCTGTTGTTGTTGGTCTGTGTTGGACTGTGTTACACTCTTTGACTTATCATTATCACAAACAACATTTTTCTGTTGTGATTTTATAGAGATTTTAGTATTATTTTTATTTTGTTGATTTTGATTCGTGGCACTATTACTATTATTGTTATTATTATTATTGTTCAGATTTTGGCAGAGTATATGTTCTATAGAGAATGGAGTTTTCGAAGCGATCATTGCATTCGATTGTTGTTGTTGATGATTTGATTTATTATTTAAAGATTCAGTTACAGTTTGCTTATTTCTATTATTATTAGATTCTTTTATTTGAAGCGACATAATATTCTAATAACTTATTTATTGTTATATATTTATGTGTATAATATGTAGATCTAGATCTATTGCATATAGATATACATATGTATGTATATACGTATATGTATATATACGTAACGATTTGCGCGTTATTGCTGTTAAACGTTACGTTGTTTACTCGTTGACGGTCGCGTTGAGTTTGTTCAATCACCACATCAACCGTAAATGATTCTAAATCATTTCTCAACATCATCGCCTCCCCATCCCATCTCATACACACACACACACACCTATTCTATCCCTTTATAACAAATATCCTCATATCCTCCTAGTTCAATTGTAAAACTACATTATAACAACCCTTATTTTTCACAGGAAAACATTAAACCTTACATCTGGTTACTTTGCATCCTTCTTGTATCTCTTATCCTTTTACTATGACTATGAAAAACACACCCATATTTTGCAACATATAGTTGTCACTTTTACTCTTTCACTACACGCAGGCAACTAGGATATGATTTCATAATATTCATACAACACATAACATATTTGCCATCTGCATTTCCTTGCCATAATTTGCTGGAATTTTGTACATTCATTTGCTTGTTCACTTAACTGGGTTATATTGTCTTCTTCTTTACTTATACAATTTGATGACTGAATAACATCAATAATAATGATAATAAAATGATAATTACACATTAATGTTCTAATAAATATTATATACATATGTACATACATACTACTATAATTTGTATTCTTGAAATTGTCTTTTGTCTTAAGCAAATGGAAATTTTGAAATATTTTAATTATTAAGTAATTACTATTCCTATTAGTAAAATCTCTTATCCTAAATATTTATAATTATTCAATAGATTGAAATTTTAGTATTTATGTATAATCAGTTAGAAGATAATTGTTATCAGCCATTTTGTCTGACAGCATCCAGCAGTGCCGCCATTTTCTGTCGTTTGTACCGTAATTAACGTTGCTGTTGAGTCCTGTTGTTGTTTTGTCTTCCTTTGTCATTGTTGTTGTAAATGAGCTCACATTAAATTCGTTAAATGCCACAATTATTATAATTAATTTATTGATTGATTCATTCACGTCGGCAGGTGGCACTCAGAAGTAAGGATACGCACATATACATATATACGTGTATGCATACACCTGGATATCTATATATGCAAGTCAATGTAATGTTAAAGAAATGTGTGTTTTGCTTGAATTTTCTTCTCCGTTGATATTTAATTTCCATCACTTATTTCTCTTTCAAAAATACTTCAGAATAATACTTACTAACTAATTGATGCAAAGAGTCCTAAGGAGATTAGATGCACTTATGATTTAGTTTTGTAAAAGAGAGGAGTAGCTATAATTTAAATGCTTAATTCCTAATATTGATTTTCTTTAACTAAAAATGATATAAAATTTAACATATTGAAACTCATTTGGCTGATTCATTTTGTGGTCAATGGCGAAATAATGAATGACCGCAGTTCGGGATTCAGTTACATTAAAATGCGTAAAAATGCAAATGTTTTATTTTGAAACAGTTGACTTTGGTTGCCTGATTGATTAAAAATGTTTAAATAGTTTGTGGTTGAGAATTTGCGTAATATCATCAATATCATCATTTATTTAATATTTAAATCTACTTATTTATTTCATTCATTTCAGAAGCATTGTTAACCACATTACCCATACGCCACATTGGCTGGCCGACCAAACAAACGAACAAAGGATTTAATTAACATTGGGAAATTTCGAAAATCCGATTACAAGAGAAAAATTTAAAAATAAGTTTGATATACTTACAATACATACAAATAATAAAAATCAAAATCAAAATCACAAACACCAAAATGTGGCTCATTAAGACTTTTGCTGCAAAAAATTACATGCTCAGAATAACAACATCTGCGTGGCTTGGCACATCACGGGACATGGTATGACAAAGGCTCATAAGCACACATAAATAAATTGGGAGCCAAATAACGAACGTAATTTCGCAAATACTTGGCTGTAATTCAATTTCATATGATGCTCTCTGTATGAATGGTTGACTATATGTATGAGTTAGCATAGCACCACATTGAAATGGGCAACGAGGAGCAAAGCAAACAATTGGTGGGTGGCTTAGGATTAAAGAATGGAGTTGCTATAGCAAAAAATAGAAAGTTTTAATAAAAAAAAAAAAAACCCATGGGTCAACAAGCTGCCACCGCTACTATTACTCGTGATGTATGAGTAAGCAGATAACTCTCGGTTTTTTCGTTATTGTCTCGAAGGGTGGCATAGAAGGACATAAATGGTGTAACAACAGCAAGGGGTGTGTTATACTGCTGATGGCATCAACCAATCACATCATGTTACCCGGGGAACTTTAATATACTAGCCAGCTATCTCTTTTGCTCTTCTGTATCTATGAGGTAGCAATTGTTGTAGAGGATTTAGTTAGATTCTCCTTGAGAATGTCAACTAAAACAAAACAAAAGATTCGAGTGTTATGGTGTTGGCAGTAGAGTGTCTGCTGGATGGGGAATGGTGTGTATGCAGTGTGGTTGGAACATACATGCAGATGCTGTCTAACAGCAAAGACAATTTGCTCGTTTAATAAATAAAATAAGTCAAAAGTAAGTCGTCTAACATCGTTATTAGGTTAAAACCCTAAAGCAGTCGCATTATTAGACATTTGACGAGTTTGCTCTTGTCTACACTTAGAAAAATATTATTCTTAAATATAATAATATTAAAATAATTATATTGTTATATATTAGATGATTAAATATTTTAAAAAAATCTTTAATTTTGCTATAAAAATGGTAATAAATTTGTAAATATCTAAAAAAAATCATAAAATGGTCAAATGCAATATTTAAGAAGGAGTTTTTGGTTTGAGATGTTAAGAAAATAACAATTTTGCAGTTACAATACAGATTTGAAGATTAGAAGGAGAAAAGGACCACTTGCTAGAAGCGCAACGTCCTTTAACAACCAACTTGTAAGTTTGTCAATGAAAGTGTTGCCCGTTGTTTATTTTTATTATATATTTTTATTTGTTAATAGTTAGAATTGTTTCAAATTTACTGACTAATCTTTTATATAAACATAATCATAAGCCATGACATAAAATTAACTACATTTTTCGGTATAGAATATCCGCCTTGTTGTTCGAGAGTTGTTGGAAAGACTTGTGACCAAGTTATTGGTATGCAGGCTAATCCTGCCTTGTTGTGCCTTGTGTTGTGTCTTCCGTGACTTTTGGCATCAGGAGATTATTGTAAATATTCTCATTTCGTATATATCAACGGGAACAAGACCTTTTCCTTAAAACTATATTTTGATAGCGCTACAGTATTTCAATTTTGGATTCGACTGCTATTCCACATAGTTGTTTGCCATAATCCTTGATAGGCTTGAGTATGACATTATAGAGTCTACGTTTATTTTCTAAACTTAACCTGGATCTTCGGCCTAACAACCAGTGCATTCAGGGCATTTTCAAGTCTAGTTGCTTTCTTTTGGTTACTACAAGTATGTGCTCTTTTCATATCAATCTTTTATCAAGTCACATGCCTAAGTTTTTGACTTTGATGATATATGTAACTAATTTCTCCTGTAGTAAAGTGAGAAACTAAAGACCGACTTTCAGATAAATCAAGTTTTCTTGCGTCTTATCTAGTCAGCTTTCCTTTAGCAAGTAAAGTCATAAACTGACTTCAATGTTTTTTTAACCTATGTAGGATCCTACCTAGCCGAGTAATGTTTTATTGTACAACAAACCACAACAAGACACCAAAATTTATCAAATACGGAATTCGGTTAGTTAAAATTTTATTCTGTTTAAGCAAAAATGGTCTAGACAACAATGTATTTAAGGCTTTAGGTAAAAGAAGGACACAGCTGCGTAATAAATTTATTGACTATCTTTGTTTATCACTTTTGGTCTACTTGGCTGATTAAGCTTTAGGAAAGAGCTGGAATGAGATCCTTATATCTTAATTTAATTGACTTAAATAAATATTTGCATTTCGAAAATTTAAACAACTGATCAATACTGAAATAGTTTAAAGTTCATAAATAATTTCTTTCAATGTATACTATTTATTATATTTATTTTAGGTAGATTCTTCTGTAAACTTACGAGTTCATACTACTTACGTATGGTACAAGTATATTAATAATAATTCATTCTTCATAAAGTTCATATTGGATATATTTGTAGATACATAAGTAACATATTTTGACTTGTTCTATTTTTGTTTTTTTTATTTATACAAGTACAATATTTTTGGATTATTTTATTAAATTATGTGGTTACTTTTAGACCATTGACTTCAAAGTGTATCTGTGTGTATCTACACCTACTACACAGCTTAGTATCATCATCCCATCACATACATATATACTATATGTTCAATTTATAAAGGAAAGAAAGTCCTGTATTTGGTTGTCATGTATGACGCTCATTCCTGGTGGAGTTATGAGATTTTTCTATTCTATTTCTTTGGTTTGGTTTTTGGTTCATTGTTTTAAGTGTACGAGTATGTATTGTTTTGACAATGGCTATGTCCTTTGTACTATTACAGTACATTGGTGTATGGTGAATCTTTCAAAGTACATTCCACTTTAGCTTTATGGTCGCTTTTTCATTGTTTACCTTTGACATGAACGTGCGGAAGAGCTGTAAATTTTATAATGACTTTTATGATGCACATTTCACTCAAAAGTTGTGGGTAAGGAGAGGTTGGGTGCCTATACTAAATGCTTACTTAGAATTCACCCCAAACTTAGTGGCTTTTAATTTTATTTTTGGAATCATATTAAATCAGTCCCGAAGTTCATATGGTGACGCTTTGGAATTCTGAAAATATAAATAATTTCGCACTTGTTTAAACAGTTTTTGAACCCAATGATTGCATATCGTTTTAAGTCGATTATCGGCAGCTTTACAAGTATATAAGGCAATCATTGAGTCCCAATAGAGTATAGTATTACAAGTTACAATCATCATGAAGGTTATCTTTATTGTATTCTCCTTAGTTCTTCTTATTGCAATTTGTACTGCTTCAGAGGAGTTTAGGAAATGTAAGTATAATCAAATCATTATATACAATACAATATAATATTATTTGAATTGCAGGTCCTGAAAAATGTTTGCGTAATGAAAGATTTGCTAAGGGATACAATCCAAGTTGCGGTTGTTTCATAAAAGGTGGGGTCTGTAAGGTCTCAAATTTGTGGTGTAGGAAGCATTGTATTTGCAAGGAAGGAATGTGTTTGAATGACAATGGAAAGTGCATTTCAATTAAAAAGGCTCGAGAACAAAATAAGAAGCATCATAATCATTCTGAGGAGAAATAATTTTCATCTTTAATATTTTTTTGATTTGGGAAGAGTATACAAATGTTGTTGATTAATCTTAAATACTAAAAATTAAATTGTTTTTTATTGCATTACAAAATTTTAGCCTTTTTACTGTAATTAAGTTTAGAGTTTGTTGGTTTATCCATTGACAAAAAAGAGCAACACGTGCACCATCACTCATGACGATGGGCGGCCGCCTCATGTCAGTCAAACAAGCTAAGCCTAATTTTTTTAATAAAGAAAATGTTGCGCCCCCACATCAAATCATGAATGCATGCATCATCATGCAACTTGAGACACCAGCAAAACTTTGTTTTTGTTTGTGGTTTTCAGTTCAGTTCAGTTCTGAACTCTTGCGCCCTTAAATGATCCTGATTGAAGCACTTTGTGTCAATTTTCTTACAAAATCCTCTCAAGCGCCCATATAACATAAAAATGAGACTAAGTGGCAACAGTTTTTTTATGCTCATTTGACATAATTCGCCGAATTCATAAACGGAAGCGACGCTGAAGAGCGTGTCAACGATCAGGTTACATCAATTGCGGCTTCACCTCTGATCTTGGATGCTTGGATTCCTTGTTCATCCATAGGATTGCGGGCGTACGTGCGTGCGAATCAAGCTCATTTGTGTTTGATTCTCTGGAAATTAACTTTTATTATGTGCGGCTTTTTTTTAATTGTGTCTGTTGTTGAAGTGGTTGAACTATGAACAACTTCAAGAATTCATATCCTTTACTTTCAAGTCTTGTTTGGTTACTTTTTTTTTTACAGTAAACTTCCTTAAGCACATAACATAAGAATGCTTCGATTCAAAGTAAGTGCCGCTCAGAGTTTATTGGCATTTACTTAAAAGAATAATGAATTAAAGGGGAAAAGTACAATATACTGCGAGCATTTTTTTATCCTTTTTTTAATCCATGACTTGTGTCCCTAAGGACCTTTTGGCAACCTAAACGGTTTTTTATGTCTCATCATTGACTGGAAGTTGACACTCATAGGTCGGTACTAGTAGAGTTTTTACCTAATAGTGACCTTAAATTTCAGAGCTCTTAACCACATCGAAACAGTATTTACGTTGAATTGATCAATGGAAAAAATTGGATAAAAAAATATACTATTTGGATTGCAATAAGTGTTCGATGCAGGCATTTGCCTCTGCATTAATTACAAAATCTCCATGTGCCTGTTGAGCTGTATGACAATGAGTTGTTAGCTCAAACCAGGACAACCTGCCTAAATTTTGGGAGAGTAATTCAATAGTTTTCCTCATGCCTTTGTTTCTCCCTAATAGTGTGATCAGTATAATTGTTGTCACTTGTTCAGTGTAAACTCTTTTATTGCACATAATTGAGTACAAAAGTTTATCAAAATTATACAGACCCACACACCCACCCACCCTTTAGGTATTTCCTACCACTTAAGTAACGTTCAATTTACGTTTAGTTTCACTCTTTCATCCCCCTCAAATTATAGAAATTTGCCAAAATTTAGCGATATAAAATTAAATTATAAGGCAATGAATTGAACAGAAAATTAAACAAAAATATCAAATTCACATTTAGCTACAAAGGAATATAATAGAACAGGATGTGAAAGGATGTACGACTATATGCCTTTTGCATGATGAGATTAAATCAAAATACCAGTAAATTACAAACTGCAAATGCCAATAACAAATCTGATTAATAGAAAGGGCAGGACGAGGGCAGAGAAATCTTTTTTACTTATCATATACACAAAGAGAATAGTGACCTTCTATGATGTTGTGCCATGTAACTTAATATGTGGCACACGTTTTGTTGTTACAATTGATTTTCGCTAAATATAGGAATAAAAATCACTACTTATTGAGTTAAACTAGTAATTTCAAAGGCCAAATTTTATGCAGAATGTGTGAGAGCATTTTAGAAAATATTATTCAAGAGGAGATTTTAAACAAATCATTGTCATCATCATCATCATCATCGTGTGGCACTTAGCTTTATAGAAAAGAAAAAAAGAGTCACTTGATTATGAACGAAAAATATTTACGTCAAAATAATTGCTAACACGTGCCCTATCAGTGATAATCAAGAAGTCTACCGCCTCTGACGCTATGAATAATAAAGACTTACCCACCCGTATATCTGTGGGGGTTGATTGTGCTTCTATATACTGAGTACAAGTATATTAAATATAATGGCGATGACGATGTCCTGTTCGGTTCTGTACTCTCTCCTGTCTCTGCACTTGCATATTGCAACTGTTAAGTAGCCGTGTTAACAACTGATTAAGCGATATCAACTCAAAATTTGTCTGTGTGACTTTTTATACACAATACAATACAATAATGGATAAGAGTGTGAAATACTCATAAGTAAAACTGCAATCAAAAGACACAATGCTATACAATAGTGAACAGATACACAGCGTGAGATACAATGCTCCTGCTGTGTTTCTGTGGCAATATAATCAAATTAATATTCTCACGTGACTTTGATGTTTGTTTTGCCAGTTTCATTGAAAACGCAGTGCATACACATACTCGTCTGTATTATTCTGCAGGTTAAATGCAGGACAGAATTTTTTAATATTTGTTATTTTATGACACTTTTCAATCAGAGATGTCCCCTGTTGAGTTTAATTGGCTAAGTGAAGTGCAGGAAGAAGAGGGGATGATGCCAAGTAAAAAATTTAAGTTTATTGATGTTTTTAATAATAATAAGATTCATCATTATGACAAATTTAATTAATGTAGCCAGCCTTTGATTTGAGATTAAAGAAACACAAGCGCCATCTAAAGTCAATTTTGCCTTGGGCTTAACAGCACCATCTAAAGTTTATGGATTCTAAACAGAGGGCGCTTTCTCTACTTACAGTTGGTTTAAAAAATGGGCCAAGTGCGAGTCAGACTCGTACACGGAGGGTTCCGTAACAGATTGGAGTTTGTATGGGAGGTACTCCCCCTAGTGGTCCGACTTGACTGATTCCAACAAATGTACCGTACATAAATCAGAAAATGTAGTGCCTAAATTTCAGTTCAATAGTCCAAAACATAAAAAAGTTTTCCTAATAAAAACCTGAATTTTAATGGTGGGTTTGTATGGGAGAAACCCGTCCTGGTTGGCCGATTTGGCTGATTCCAACAGATGTATAGTGCCTATAACAAAAACTTATAGTGTCTAAACTTCAGTTCGATAGAACAAAAAACAAAACAGTTTTTCTAATAAGAACCTGAATATTAATGGGGATTTATATGGGAGGTACCCTCCCTAGTGGTCCGATCAAATTGAAATTTCGACAATATAAGTTTCTGATGTATAGCCACCAACCATCCAAGATTCAAGATCGTGGGAGTACTGGATCGAACAGCTGTCATACAAATCAAAATTCTGCTCTTACGGTTTATGAGATATGACACGAGGACGGACGGACGACGTAGTCTGCAATAGAGTTCCCTTTGGGTCCGGAACCCTAAGAAAGGAAAGAACATTCTTCTTGTATATTATAGATTTTTCTTTATTTATTTTTCGACCGAAACATTAAAGTTTAAAGAAGAAGTAAATTTCATTTAGTTTTGTTGTTTAAAGTTTAAATTATTATTTTTTTTTTTTTTTTTTACTAAATTCCATAATAATGCAATATAATAGTAGAAGAATACAATATTTGGAAAGCGCATTCTTTATTCATTCAAATAGTATTTTTTTATATATCATTGATTATTGTTCATTCTGAGTTATATAGCTTTATATTTTCTCTTGTTTCTATTTTGTTGATATCAAACGTATAAAAATTGTGTAAATTTCTTTAATATTTAAAGCTTTTTTTCAATGTTTATCTATGTTAATTTTTTTTTTTTTAATTTAATAAATCAATCCAAATAAGGCTTTGGCAATGCTTTAGTAATAAAATGCTTTAAATGCAGAAATGAAATCGAAATAAACATGCTTTGGAAAAATAATATCATCATCTACCTTTTAAGTAAAGTTTAGAAATTTAAAAGGAACTGGCAAAAGCAGATTATTTTTTTATTTAAAATATCAAGTTGTATTTATGTATATAAAAAAGTCATTCACTATCATCATTTTATGCCAAGCTGTGTTTTTTTTTAAGTTTATGAATAAAATTTATTTATTTATTTATTTGATTCCCAAAAGTTTTATCATTATTATATTTATTATCTCATCTGTTCTTATATGCTTTATATTGTAGTATGTAGTTGTCTAAAAAATACCTTTATAAGTAAGTGATGCACAACTCTTCACTAGTATAATATTCAGTATATAGTTTTGATTGTATTCGTCGTTTGGCCTATTTTATTTTAATTATTCTGATCCATTAAATTTTTTTTTTTTTCATTAAAAAACAAAATAAATCAATTCATGTGAATCGTAAAACATTCGTTTATTTATTAATTATTTTTTTTTGTGTGTATTTCTTCCGTTTGTTTAATATTCTTGGAAAAACAAATATCATACAAAATCAAGAAAATTTCTTCATTAAATATAAAATTAAACCAAAAAAAAAATCGATTCTTATAAAAAACATAATTATATATCAATTCTATTTTAATTTATATTTCTTTTTTAATGTTAATTCAAAAATAAATTTATATAACAAAATTATTATAACAAAAATGTGTGTGTGTTTCACTTCATTATTCTTTATTATTTTTTTTTTTTTGCATTAAAAACTAGTTTAGTTTTAATTATAAAAATAATAATAATAATATTCTTCATCATCTTTTACATGTCACTCACTCAATGCTTAAATCAATAATTGTTAAACAATTAAAAATTATATATATATAAACAAAAAAAAAAAAGTATATTAAATGCATTTAAGCTTATAAATTTAGCATAATCTCTCAGACACACAAAATTTAGAAAACAAAATCTGCTTTCTGTCTTTCAAATAAAAAATGTATCATTTGTTTCATTTATAATCAAATTTAAGCAAAGTCAAATAAAATCATCAATCATTTATTTAAATGTTTATGTTTTTTTCTCAAACTTTTTTTTCATTTCATCTTTGGATCTAAATTTGTTTATCTTTAATCTTTAATCTGCATTTAAACTATACAGAAAAATAAAATTTTTTATTTTATAGATCGCCGCTTAGAACATACGCATCATATTCGTCAGTATCTTTACTATATAGAAAGTACATGTAAATACATACATATGTGTATGTTTGTTGTATGTTTTATGTATAAAATAAATCTATTGTTAGTTTAAGAAATATCTTCGTGTTCTCTCCGATAACACGAATATTATGTGTGTGTATTATTATCAACTTAATATTTGTTAAATAGAAATTATTATTGTTGATTTTGTGAACGAGATTCAAACATTGCGGTCATGTCGCGTATAGAAAATTGTGGTGAGATCTTTTCTCGTCTGTAATACAATAGAAAAATAATCATTATTAAAAGAGAATACTAAAGAATGATGATGATGATGATGATGAAATTGATGACTTACGTTGAAGCTGCACTATTACGATTATTGGTGGTAAGCAAAGTACCATTGGCAGCATAAATGCCGCTAGTATCACGGTTTCTTTCCCGTGTCACATTATTGCCACCATTAGCGAAATCTAGGGTTTTTCGTTCGAATTTTTGCACTGTTGCACGTGCTGAGAATTCCTCGTATTCAGGTAGGCATGTGGATGATGTCTTCTTAGGGGAATCATTCGTTGTTGTCACAGTTGTTGTGGGTTTTATATTGTGCGTATTTGTGTTTTTACTCTTTGGAGGAGGAATCATGGAATTGGAAGTGGAAGTGGAGGAGCTTGTATTTGAGGTTATATCACAATTTTGGTTTTTCTCATCCGAAATGCTGCGCACACGTGTCGTACTATAGTTGAGTGTACTCTCCGAACCGGCATGCAAGCAACTGCCAGACGATCGTCCAAATGCTCTCGCATTGTCCATATCCTTTTGTAGTGAATTCATGTCACCGCGAGACTTTGATTTGACTCGCATCGATTCGGCATGAAACTTTTTATCATCATCCTTAGATGGTGAATTAAGATCGGTCTTCGAACGTGTTTTTAAGGACTCCGAATGATATTTTTGCGTAAGTTGTTGGCGTCGCTCTTCCTTAATTCTATCAATACGTTCACGATCAAGTTTTACACCAGAGAGGACACCTTTGATGTTTACATTTGAATTGTTTAGATCTGCTCCAGCAGCTGATGCAGCATTGTTTCCAGTTACCGAGACATTGTTCTGTATTAATGAAATACGATTTTCTGTTGTGGGCGTAATCCTTATGGGGACGTTTTCAAATTCTTCTGTTTCTTTGCGACTTTGGCAAATTTCTTCAGTGATCGGCATTCCTGGTAGACGCTTTGGAGGATTGAGTGTTTTTGGCCGCGTGAAATCAAAGCTTTTCCGACGATTATTAACTTCTGCCAACTCAGGCAATTGCTGTGAGCTTCGAGTGCTCAAGTCCAATAATTGCTTAGTACCAAATTCACGTACAAAAGCATTTTCGTCCAAGGAACGAGTTATTTGTTGGGATTTGTTGAGCTTCTGCTTAATATCGTTTGCATTAGCAACAGGCAATGGTGATGGCGGCTCACTTGGCTTGGCTTCATAGGTAGAAAGTAATTTCTTCATGGAGCCGCGTTGACCAAAGTCAAAAGCAGGCAACTGTTCAACTGGCGAACTTTCAAATTTCGTTGCCAATTCTTTGACGCTGAAATTCGATGGAGATTTGCGGTGTGCAAATTGAACGGGATCCGACATTTTATCAGTATATGAGGTTTTTATGCTATCTAAACTATCTAATTCGATTTTATCATTAAGTTTCTCCGAATCGTTTTCACTGTCAAGTAAACTGACTTTCATTTCTTCGCCAAGTAGATTCTCATAGACACTCTTCGGCTTACGTAATTCTACATTTTCATACAATAGTTTTTCTTCATCAGAAGACACATCATCATCATTAATATCATTTGTATTTTCAAAATTATTATCATTATTCAAATTCATATTTCCGGTTGTGAGTTGTAGCAGTTCATTTGTCATAACAGCCGCTTTTGTGACACTTTGATCTTCCATTTCCCTTTCATATTCTTCATTAAGATCCTCCAGAGCCAATAGACTCTTACGATTCTCATTGAGTAATTCATTTACTTCTGTAACTGAATTTCTAAATAGTTTCACTTGCTCATAAACTGTATTCTCATCGAAGCTTGTCTCAAGTAAAGCCTTTGGTCTACTTTTGCCAGCTGTGGGTGATGACTCTTTGCTGGGTGATTTTAAATTATATGTGATGCTTATTGTTGATTTACGGGGACTGGCACCTTTTGGTCCATCGCCTGACATTGGCGAAATGGCATTACTTGGTGTGGTCCCATAATCTTCATATGCAGTTAAATTCTCTTCTGTTTCGATAAGTGAATGCATACTTAATGGTCGTTGTAAATTTTGATAGCCAAATTCGCTAGGTGTGACAGATTGACTAGTGTTGTCCGTGAAATTTGAGTTATTTGGTGATGGTATCATGTGTTGTTGATGTAATTGTTTACTTGGCAATGTTGCAGATCGATAAACACCATCGGTATGATCATTTGACATTTTCGAGTTGATGGGCTGCAAATCCAATGAAAGTTCACGTTTTAAAGCATGCATATCCCGTTTATCCACTGCATTTATTGAACTTGATGTAAGCTAAATTAAATAAAAGAGATACTCTCTTAGTTCTGCTAGCATTTGGTTAATCCCCATAGACATACCATACTTACGTTAGTTCCTATACTTTCGTGTGATGTACCCAAATAGCTGTTTGCATCAATTCCTAATAGAAGTTGCTGCTGCTGATTTGAAGATGTGCCCGAAATGGCCGAAAGCCCAGACATAGCTGATGCCATCATAAGTGGATCCAAATCATATTGTGGGGTGACGGCTGCTGAACTATTCTCTGAACTTGTGTCACCTACAAGCAGTGAATATCCTGGGCTTCGTACTGGTGAAGAAGGTGTTATGGAGAGTTTCATGCGATCTATGGGTGCCTCGGTGGCTCCCTTAAGCTCACCGCATCCATCAATTAAAATATCTTGGTTTCCACAATAACTGTTACGGTTCTTGGCACATTTGAGATCCGCACTTTGCTTTGCATGATGCGACAAAGTCTTGATAGGAGTCTGCTGTTGAGGGCCACCAAAGGAAACAGTTCTGCATAAAAGTTTAAAATTATTTACTGATTATTTTAATAAATATATATTTTAGTTTACCGTGTATGAGGTGCAGTGAATATAATTTCACTTTCCTGTTCAGAAAAGGATTTTGTTGGTGCATTTCGGGAGGAGGAGGATGAAGAACCAGGGTAACTAAAACGCTCTTTCAGAGAATTGTTAATGCCATCCTGCTCTTTACGTTTCGATCCTAGTTGAACTGATGGATAACTGTAACGTACACCTGATGTTCCTGCATTTGTCGAACTATTTGATTTTATCACTTCCTTTGTGCCACGTTCACTAGCACTAAATCCCATGTTAGATGACTTCGCTGCTGGTGGTGGTGCATGTACTTGAGCACTAGCATAGAGCAGCGATTGTGGATTGACATTGGCATGCTCTGGTGTACTGCAATCGATATATTGAATATCGGAGAGTTGATCCTCCAATTTATAGCGTTTGCAGCAACTTTCGTCACTTGAGTGATGCTTGTGCTCTTCACAGATTTCAACAGTTTCTGTTGTTGCCTGCGGCCAGTTGGGTAGTGTACTAGCAGCAGCCGAACTGGGTGAAAGCAATAAGTTGAGTCGTGGTTGCTTCTTGGGACTTGGGTTAACACTGTTTGTTTGACTGGAGAATTCTTCAGGTCGTGCACGCATTATACGTCTTGATGCTTGGCCAGAAGAAGGCGGTATATTCTCTTTGCCTACCCGTGGTGAGCTAACCAATGATTCAGTTTCCGAAAATATGCGCATTTCTGGCTCTTCACGATCAAAATTGATTCCCAATTCAGAAAGTTCTCTGCAAATACAAAACTCTTTGTTTAGTATGAAATAATTTTTGGAATTAAATTCGTGTTTTACTAACCTTGAGGGACAAGTGGTCATGTGGCCACGCTGTGGAGACTGTAATAAATCAAAATATGAATCATGTGAGACCGAGCGCGAGTGGCCCGCAGTGCGTAAGCTATCAATTGAATTAGAACGTACGCAAACATCCATTGGTTTGTTGACAACTTCACGTGTGGTTTCAAATAATTCAATTGATTTCGGTTTCTCTTGCTTCAAAAGTCCTTTGCCCATTTTTCCGGCACTAATTATTATCGCATCCGATTCGGCAAATGTGACTTGTGTAGCCTCTTTGTGATGTATTAGCTCAGACTCTTCGGCATGGGAGTTGCAAGTTTTAAGATCGTGAGCACCTCCACTGCTAACAGGGCGTTGATTGCGTGAAAATAAGGATTTCCAAGAGTGCGTTTTCCGTTTCTGCCAACTGCGGGGCACCGACAACACCGTGTGATATTTATCGGGTAAACTAGAAGGACCTCCCCTACTTCAATGTAAGAACCGATATTCGCTGTATTGCTAGAGACCATGCTGATTGGCATTGATTGTTTAATATCAAAACCATCGACCTTCGAGTGTCTTTCTTGTGCCTCTTCGAGGCTGATCAGCTTTGCACCGCCAGCACTTAAACTTTTTGGTCTTTCGACAACCGTAATCGCTTGGTCATGCTCTCGTTGCTCTACCAAAAGGCTTTCACAGTCAGTTAAAGAGTCCATGCGTACTTCTGTAGCTGGCTGAGCTGCTCCGGCTGTCGCAATGTAACTTAAACGTGCATTTGGATCTTCAAGCGCGTCGAAAATACTGTGACAGTTGCGTATCAGGTACTCAGTGACAACAGCTTGAACACCAACGCCACGTAAAGCGGCCACACCGCCGGACTCAAGTGCTGGTGAACGCAACAGATTCGGTGCCCATACAATGGCCAAGTTCTTATCTGTCATCCCAGTGCGCTCATGATGCTGTGATATTTTATTCAAATGTTCAGACAGATACTTAAGAGTGCTGTGGACAAAAATGAAAATGAATTAAAGACTTATAACTAAACAAAAGTGTTTGTTTGCTGCACTTACCGATAATGTGGTGGTGGCAGTTTTAAGACGGTTTCTTTCATAAGACGTAAGCGATCCTGTGATTCGCTTTTAACTTGTATGGCCTCCACAAAGTTGTCGTATAACTGATAGGTGCATAGAGGATTTGGTAATTCACGGAAGTACATCTTAAGTAGTGAGCTGACAGCATGAATGTCTTGCTTCATCTCTGGATTTCCCAAGTCTGGCACTCGTTCTTCATCGAAAGCACGTCGCAAACGTTGTATGTTCGATGTTATACCAGACAATCTGTAGATGCCATCAATAATACCATAATTCTCAATGAATTCGGCACAAGACTTAAGCACCATCGGAATCTCTTGTCCACTGTTAAGCAAATGCTCAGACAAATCGCATGAGAAAACTCGTTCCCGATAAATGCCGCTCTGTTTGAGTCGCCTACGCGAAGGCCGCGACAATATAAACGATCTGAAGAAAGCAATCAGTTTGCCATGCTTGCGTAGCACCGGTTTTGTTGGTGACACATCCAATTGACCCACCAATGGCGCAGGCATTGGAAAATTACGAGGCACTTTGTCGCCAATGGTGGCCACGCACGATTGCGGAAAGAAGCCCACTTCATAATGGGATTTCTGCAAGTGCGATTTCTTGCCACGCCACCAAATTGACTCAGCTGGACTTGGCATATCTATTACGGATATCATATCGCCAACTTCAATGGATATTTCGTCTGGCGCCTGTGCCTGATAGCGACGCACACCATAAGCCGCACCCACTGCAGGTGTATTTATTGTTCGTTGTGTCTCGCCATCGGCCAGAGGCAGACGACGTCCCTTATTGTCCAGCTGCAGCCATGTTAGAATCGTGCCACAAGTCAGCGAGTCCGATGCAATCTTCGAAAACCGTTCCAAATATTTAGCTACTGCATACTCTACATCTTCTTCACTCTTAAACTCCAACTCCTCAAGATCACGTAAGCCACTGATCTTGCGATCATAAACACAACGATGCAGCATCTCGTCAAACATTTGCATATTCTCAAACGAACGCTTCACCAAAAATGGTTCACAGCGATGCGGGAAGACTTTAATGATGAACCAACAATTGCTAGGCGAAAACGAACGCAATGATGCTGGTCCAGTGCCACTTACAAAATTGTTTTGTGTTTGGGCTATATCTCCACCGATGGATTGTGAAGCGATGCTGTTAGTCAAATGCTCGGACTTATCGTCTACAAGCTGCACAGACAGCGGGCCAAGTTGTACACGTTCATAGTGGAAATGAGCGCATTCTTCAAGCTTTGGAAAGCGACACGATTTCTGAAAATTATCGAAAAACATTAGTATGTATTTCAGTTAAATTTTGAGAATAAATAAAAAGTGCTTTAGAAAATATTTATTATATTTTCAATTTCCCCTCTTAAAAGGGTTAAATGGTGGAACATCTTTATATATAATTTTGTGACTCTTAATCTCCTAAACGGCTTGACCAGTTTTGTTAAAATATTTTTTTTTTTTTTACTTAAGGGGTTACCAAGATGCTTTAAGCTATAGTTAAACCCGGTAGACGGCGCTGTTGTCGAGATACATGCACTTTTTTTTTACCAAATTTTTAACATTTTTTTTATCTGGCGCACACTATACTAAGACGATTTAAATATTTTTTTTTTTTAAATGACAAATGAATGCTAAAGAAAAGAGTTGCATACTTATTTTTTCAGTTTTTAACTTTTAATATAGTTTTTTTAAGTATTAAGTTTTTTGAAAATCACTGCAATACCAAGGATAAGAAGTTTTGTACATTCTTTCGTTATTAATGCTTTGCTTTCTGCTGATTTGTTTCTCTTCTTTGCGTTTTTAGGTATTACAAACATATTTCTTTGAGTTTCTTAAGTTGTATATATTTTCAACCTTTGTGCATTGATACTAAAACTGAATTTCCATCATACAAAGCAAACAGTTTAACCGATTTAATCGAGTAAAAACTGACACATACAATTTACTTTGCTGATATGACAAAATTTCTAAAATAGACGAGTAACGGGAAGTAGGACTGGAAAATTAAGAATGAAAAACCAGAAATGTTTAAGGAATAGTTGAGAAGAAAATATTCAACAAGGAAAAGTATTGTACATATTCCGGTATGTGTATTTTGCTTGACTGACCCAATTCATGTTCAGTTGCGTTTGAAGTTCTTGTCAGGATTTTTGCTGAGGGTATGTCTTTCCTTACTACGACTGTCATATTTCTTTCATATAAATAAAAAAATATACAGCGCAACAATTTTATTTCAAACGAAAAGACATCATATAACACGGAAAAACTATGACGCCTTTGAAAAAAAACAAAAAATATAAAAATACTGAAAACGAAAGAACAATAAGAATGGCAACAACAATGGCAACAGTGATGTTATGTTATGGACAGGCAAGAAAAAGATAGAAATGCGAAAAGTACGAGTATCTAAAGGGCGTTGTCAGGACAAGACAAAATAGAAAAGGAAATAAAATGGCACATAAACGTATAAAAAGCATTGACGTACTAGTCAGTCAGTCTCTTTATTTGAGGAGTGGTGTTTAGTACCGACAAGTAAGGAATGTGGGTTAAATACAAAAATCCAGCAACAGTTGCCGACGACTACCAAGAGAAAAAAAAAAATCAATGAAATGCAAAAACAACAAGAATAGAAAAGCGTAAAAGAAAAGTTCATTACAACATAATAACCCATAAGCAAATGAAAGGCGCTTAGTTGGCAAATATGCTGCAATATGAACACCAAGAAATACCCCATAGATATTAGATATATAATATGTGTAAACATACCAACAACCCAATATGACCCACATTGATTTCGTTGACGCCAGCAAGTCAGTCGTCTTCGTTTGATGATAAAAAATTGAACAATGTGATTTTTTGCTTTCAATTATTTTCCAATTCAAACACAAGCATATAAACTCAATATATAAAGAGATACATTGTAGTATGACATCAGGCAGCGTTCCTTTCTTTGTGAAATCACAAGGATATAAATAAAGCAATAAATAGGATATAAACGCAACCTACGCAATAAAAACACTGAAAACTTAACTCAATAAACGTTTAAAAAAAATTTAAAAAAAAGTCAAATTTTCAAATGAATTCTTTAAATACAACTCCAATAACTAAAATGTTTTCAGCCTTCACATCCGATTGTTATGTATATATTTCCACAATTTCACTTTTCTGCTGTTCCAGTCTTGCTATTGTAGACAGTTTCAGCGTAAATTCCTTTTGTATGAATAATTGACATAAAATATATCTCTATTATTTAATGATTTATATAATGGGAGTCCCCAACATTTTTGTTTCCCTGGATCACATTGGAAGAAGTCATGGTGATCTGGTTGCAAGTAGGTTGGACAAAAAGGAATAGTCCTAGTTTTAATTTGACGAGCAAAAAAACAAAGTCCTCAGATTGAGTTGCCCATCAAAGTTTCTGTTCTCTTTTCATTATCACTTGAGGCACATTGGCCTGCATTTTGATCCAAGCTTTATCCCTTTTATAAATGGAATGAATATCTTAATAATTTACTATGATTTAATATGATTTCTCTTAACAAAATTTCAATATTTTATGTTCTACAGAAATAAACATTCATTTTAATATATAAAATATATAGAAATTTACTAAGGTTTCTTGACTACGTTGTAGACTAAAATTTGTAATGTTCCATATTAAAGAAATTTCTGATTTTTATAGGGTTCAAATGCTTATTAGTAATCCAATTCTTATTAAAAGTTTATTTTATAATCAAACTGTCACCGTGCTGAATGAATAAAATAAACACTATACATAAACATGGTTTCTTTAAATGACAAATTAATTTTATTAATTTAAAATAGAAAATTCTCACAAACACAACAGACAATTTCACAAAATAATATGCCTCTATTATATTATTTATTTTGAATAAAATATGCGACACTCTTCAATTGTTTAACCATTTATTTTTTTTAATATGAATAATTAAATATTTTTTTTTACTGGAATATTTTACTCATACAATTCGATTCAACGATGCCAACAAAACGTTATTTATTTAACCAACCAACCAAACCAAGCTGAGTACGGAAAAGAACTAAAAAACTGATTTGTTTTAAAAAATAATGTTGCAGCAAAACCAAGCATGCAGTCAGTCAACGAATATATTGGGTTGATAGACATACGAGTATAAAAACAAATAACGACCAACCGACTGACTAACTTAAGAATTAGGAAGCAACAGTAGAAAATAGGGGGGTATGTAAGTATTTTGGGTAAGAGAAACATTCAACATTTGTCTGTCTATGTCCAAACGTCCATGTATTCTAAGTTTTTGTAGAGCAACAACCAACATGTCCGGGTATCGGTGTATTGGAAAAATGGCATGAGTCACGCATGCCACACTACCTTCTTCTTATCTTAAGGTATATATGCTGATCATAATGATGATGATGATGATGGAATTGGAACCATGAAAATGAAACATAACACATACGACGATGCCGATGATGTTGATTTTGTGCCGTGTGTAGTTTAAGCGAAGCATAAATATGATTTTCTGCTCGAATGCCCTTTTTCTCGAGTTTTTCTTTTTGTTTTTTCCATACTTTTTATTATTTTTCTGTTTTGTGTTTTGCATTTTCATTGTTAAACAATAGCAAATGCGCTAATTCTCTAGGGAAAAACAACTTCAAGTTGTTGAAGCTACACACACAATACAATTGTTTTAGCATGAGGGCGGCTTGGCTCGATGTGGCTTGTTTACCCTACACAAGTCGGCCCGGCCGGCTTTTGCCGGTGTCTGAAACTTAACTTTAATTTCTGAACAACAAGTTTGTATTGCACTTTTTCAGTGTTTCGTTTCGTTTCGTTTTGGATCGTAGGCAAAGCTATTGTTCTATGGCTCTGCCGGTCATTTGCCTATTTAACTTTTAGGCTTGAAAAGGCGGTCGGGTCGGGTCGGTTGGTCTACCAAAGAGTTTAGTTTAATAAGTATTTGAATATCTTTTATATACTTATATGTATATAAATGTATATATACATATATCTATAAGTTATGGTTGCTTTGTTATGATGTTGTTTTGCTTTATTCTTTTACATTTCTTTATTTTTCTTGGCAATTGGCCAAGTGCGCGTGCCATGTTGATGATATCAAATAGTTTCTTTTTGTATTTATATTACGATATAAAAAAAAATACTTAGATTCTAACAAATGGAACATTTGGAAATAAAACACACATTCTTCAGCCAAATTTTGAATCTAAATGAATTCATCAAGCAATTAATGCATTTGGGGTGATTTACAGAAATCCCTTTACACACATCAAGATTGTGATGAAACTGGACTCATTTTAATCTTCCTGAAAGCACACATTTATCATATTTTTAATCTCTATAAATCCGTGACGTAAATAGATGCAGTCAAACGCCCTTAAGTATGCAGCAATACTTAATTAAAAGCTTGAAAGAGCATGGAACATATACGAGTATTAATGCTAATACAACCCATGATTGGAGCAGGAAGGCACAAGTGTTGATAATATTACGATAGCCTGATAAATTTAATCGCTTAAAAGGATACAAAGACCACATTCAAAATCAGACACACCCCATCTAATAGTATCCATTTATTCTCGTTATTATCTGTCTATATTCAACAAAGGAAAAGCGAATCGACATAGAAACAACACTCATTAATTTTTTAAATTCATACTTATATTACCCATTGAAGAAGAGAGTGAAGGAAGTCTGTATGTTTGCTTATCTATTCTATTGCACTTTGCAGATGAAGAAAACAAATAAAAAAAAAATAATACTTAAGAGTATGAGTTTGTTTGAGAAGAAAATATATACAGGATATCTCACTCAATATGATAAATTGCTTATGTAAATTCGTTCCCCATTTTCACCTCAATGGGAAACAACAATAATGTTATAGCGAGGGTGTCATCTAAAAAAGGCTAAAGATACAAAATATGCATTGCTAAACTCGTTGTCACGTTCATGACCAAATCTATAGCTTTTTTTTTTTAACCAGAGATGATGAGGAACATTGAAAACGAAGTCACGTACTCACATCCAACAAGTCTAAACACAACAATTTGTCTCTTTTCTCTATAAAAAATTGCATTTCCGTTGGTTTTACTGCTATCAAAATTCAGAAATGGCACCACTCACCCTCTCATAGACTCTCACGGGCTCAGACTCTAGATCTGTCCGAATAGGTTTGGGGACATGACAACAGCCCCTGAGAATTTACATTTAAATATAATTCTGTAAAATAGAAAAACCAAATGTAACATTCCCAACAGAACAAGGTACTGCTGTTGTGACGTCATGGCATTAATTTAAATGTTAAACACGAAAATAAATGGCGTCTTTAAAGTGTTGTAAATACATGTGTGTAAGTATCTCGATACTTGGGGTTGTTTATTTGCCTGCTAGCCGGCCTGCTAATGCAATGCATTGTATGTAGAACATGTTAATGTCTAAAATTACAATCTTGCACTGCCGGCAAGCAGGAATGCCATACAGGCGCAAAGAGCTTCCAACGACGACCTGGCAGTACCCAACCGGGAAACGCACTGAAGCTTAAAGCGAAGTGTACTAAGAAAATAACCAAAATAGAGTAAGAGTGAAATTGACACTCGCTGTACAGTTGAGTCGTCGCGGTGTCTAGCGGCGCGATAAGTTGTTACAAATGCATGTAATGATTCACGAGACCTTTGGAGTTCATGCACACCAACATCGTCACAAATGCTGCCGTCGCCATAAGTGAAGGACTGACTCCAACAGAAAAAAGCTTGTCAAAACTGTATTGAAGTGAGTTGATTTTGAACTTGCAACAAAAACGAAGTCCTCATATTACAACGACGTCACAGTTGAAACACAACTTTAAGTGGATGTTATACAATTTGGGGGTTGGTTTGAAATATTGGAATGGGGCATTGATGATGACGGTAAGGGATGAATATTGTACTATACGAGTATAGTCTTTTGAACAGGTAGGTAATGAATGATAGAATGGATGGAACCAGTTAAATTCATTTATGAAGAAGCTTTACAAAATACTAAAACAGAATCCATTACTTATGTAGGTGTGTAGAAGCATGTACGTGTATGTAGACGACAGATATTCAATTACTTACCCCTGCAACAGATTGTGCAGCCAAATGTTTGCCATTGCCACTAACGATTGGCTTGGCCAAAACAGAAGCAGTGGCAGCTGCTGGACTCTGCGACAACAGCTGCATACCGGTCGAATCATTGGATGTTGTTGTGGATATCTGTGATGTGTTCATCATAATCGAATTAAGTTCACCCATGCCAATGCCGCCAGCACTATCGATGGGCATCAGTTGAAAGTTTAATTGCGCCGCAATTGTGCCAGCGGCAGTCGATGATGAAGGAAAGTCTGTCGTTGATTCGGAATCACTGCCACCGAGGACGACTGCATGAGGTGAGGTCAGAGCCGCCGCCGCCGTAGCCGCCTCACAACCAATTGGGGACAGTGTGTGTACATGGCTGCTACCGCTAAACGTACTCGATATCAAAGTGGGTGCACCGATCAGTGTTGTACCAGGTACAGCCGTAGGCGTGCCTGTTGCTGTCAACGTATGCAAGTTTCCAGTTGTTACGTTTAATGAGCGCACTTTTTCAGACATTGCGGCTTCGGCTTCTGCTAGTTCTACTGCTACGTTTTGATTTTCTGTTCGTTCAATCTTAAGTGGTTTGAAGAATTGAAAATTTAAAGTTGTCTCCTTTAGCAGTTGTTTAGTTGTTTGTGGCGTTGGCTAACTTTGCAGCCAGTCGTTGTCTTTCATTAATGCGCCGGCTCTTGACAGTTTGTAGTGTGGTGTGGTTTATTGAAGTAAACTAATAAAATTCACATGTAAGCCTTAAATGGAAGACGTCCAGATTGTTGTCAGTTGACGTAGTTTTTGTAAAGTCTTCGTCAGTCAGTAAGAAAGTCAGTCTAGTATTTGTCAAACGGTCCATGTATTTAAGGTATTATAGTGTTTTATCCATCATTTGAACATCTGCAATTAAAGAAATGTAAAAGTAGATTTATAAATAATGAATTTAAAAAATAATATTACTACATAAAAAGATTAAGAATATTCAAACTTGATGGTAGAACAAAACAATGGAATCAATTTCAAAGACTTTTTAGCATAATAGACACAAGAAGAATCTGATGCCATGCCAAGACTTTGACTTTGACTGATAAATGAGATACAATTCAATGTCAAAGAATGTACAGAAATCCAAAACTTTTTATCTGACTCTTCTTTAATGAATATGCTATATAACTAAGTCTAAGATGATGATGATGATGATGATGAAGACTCGTGGAATGAAAATGCGCGTGCTATTTTCAAGAATACAACGATTAGGCTTAACAATTTAAAACATCATTTCATTGTGTTGCATAATAAATATGGTTTCCGTCGATATCTAAAAGTCTATAAAATATGACAGCTGCGAATGTATTTTAAGCTGAAAGATAAAAGATTCAAAATTTCAAGACGGGAGCGCACGCTCATCATCATCGTCATCAAAATTCAGAGAAGAACATAAAGAAATCTGTTAAATGTATAGATAACAGTTATGTAAAAAAAAAACAATAATACAGATTAAACAACAATATGAACAATAATCTATTAAAAATTAAAAATAAAGCATTGAATGCTACCATATAGAAATTGGTTTGGTTTTTGTGTTTTTTTTGTTTGTTTTGCACCTTGAACCCATGAGTTTAGGGTCAACAATGAAAGTTGAATGAATTTAACAAATTAATAAATAAATTCGAAAAAACAAAAGCAAAATTAAATTTAAATTAAGGCAATAAATAATAATAAAAAAAAAAAACAAAAACAAAATAAGTAAGAGTAATTTAAGGTGAATTAAATGAAATTGGTACTGTCTAATTTAAGTAAGTATCTGTATCTTAATTTCAATTGAGATTTAGTGATTCAAAGAAAGAAAATTTGTTAAAATTTTGGCAATTAACTTGGTAAATTTAACCAAATTGTTATTGTTTAGTATTGTAATATGAACTCATTTGAATGTAGATACAAATTAACTAACTTTTGAGCCAACAACGACGTTCCCTTCCTTTCAACACACATAAACACAACATAATGTGCAAAGCTAACAACAATTGTAACGAGTTTATAGATGTATCTTTCTTTCTTTCTTTTTGTTTAAACTCAATACAATATATACAATATACTTAGTGTATAGTATGTACAACGCTCCCCAAAAAAATAAAAAAACTTAAACTTCCTCTGTGTTGGCAGGCGGCGGATTCACTCAGAAGCATGGCGTAGCCAAACACGTTTTCACTTGGAAAATAAAAAAAAAAAAAAATAAATTCGTGTATATAACTACATTTATCGCTTTGACTGTCTACTGTACAGGCCTCCTACTCCTCTCTCTCTCTCTATGTTGCCGTTGACTCCACTCTACTCCATCTAAATTGTATGTTGGCATGTATGTATCTATGTATCTAAAAAAGATACGTGCGCACATAAATGACTTTGAAATAGTAGAAGAGAGAAATAATAACAACAACAACAACAACTACACAAACATTGTTAGTTCCGGTCAATAACTTTCGATTTGCTTTTGTTGGTGCAGCAACAGTCTTTCATGCATTAAAGTCGTTGTCTTTTGGAGTTTTTTGTTTTATTTTATTTTTTTTTTTTTTTTTTTTTCAATTTTTTCTATATTTTGGTGACTGCAACAATCCACTGGTCTGTCTGTCTGCCACTCTTCCCAATTGAAAAATTATTTCGCGCTCATTTCCATTTCAATCAAATGAAAATATTGTAACTTTTCTCTTTGAATGTCTAATGTCAAACCCAACCAACCACCAAGTAGTTTCCTTTCGATAATCAAAGCGGAAATTCAAAATTTTGTAGAAAAAAATAACAAAATTATGTTGAACGCAATTTCCTTTGATAAGAAAAAAAAAAAAAAACAAAAAAAAAAACAAGAAACAAAATATGATTTGTCAACGAGGAGACAAAGTCATTTTCATAAATATTGTAATTTGTTTCCTAACTTTGTCGTATAATTCAATTAGTAAAACCACCAAAAATTATTACTTAATATTGTTTTCTTTAATCGTAAATAAGAAATATGAGTTTTTTTATCTTTTCTTTTTCATATTTCAAAGATACAAAATTGCAACATGACTGTGGATTTTATATGGATTTCTGTAAGTATGCAGCACATATGTGTGCACATGAGGGGGCTGCCTCACTCAGACAGACAGACAAGAAACTAAATACTAAATTCTAAAAGCTGAATTATTTTTATATAATGATTTTCCTAAACTATTACAAGACTACGCCCATGTGTGTCATCCTCATTTAATAATATGGTTGAATTTATCTGATATTAAGCAAAAATTTATGTCATTTTTTATGCTACTCTTATTTTTTAATTTGAAAAAAAAAAAAATTATTTATGAGGCAATTAACTTGGAACAATAACAAAAATGAGAGTAAATTTGATATTAATAATGAATGACTTACATTTCTTTTTTTGTTTTTTTTTTTTTTGGTTTTTGTTTCAATTTCATTTATTTGCCACAATGAGGAGCATTTAACCGGAGTCGTTCAAACAATTGGATTGAATTGAATTGAGGTGAAAGTACCATCAAATTTCGTATTCATAAGTCATTTATTGTTGTGCTAATTGATAGTGAAATTTTTATGGCAGCAGTTTAAAATTAAAAAAAAAAATAAAAAAAAAACATTCAGAGCATAACGATACAAGCAAATAAGATAAAACAATATATTGTCAATTTGTGTTCATCATTTTAAATATTTGTTTCTTCTATTAAATTTTCATTTTTGGCATGAAATATTCTTTTACCATATTACCACGTGGTATGGATTCATAAATTTGTGTAGGTGGCCTAATGAATTCTTAAAAATCAAATACTAATTTTATTTCAAAAATTTTATAATCCACGAAAAAGATAAAAAATTAAAATAAATATTTCTCGTTTTATACATAATAGTTTTTAGTTTTGTTTTTAACAATAACATTAGATAAATAATAAACAAATAAAAGTTGTTTTTGGATTTTGGGGGCTGTTGTTGAATGTTTACAAAACAAAGAAATAAACATAAGATTTGTATGAAACTGACACTGACCTCTTTCGATTTGAAAGACTTCGTAACTTAAAAATGATTTGAGTTTTGGAAAGAAATACTATGTTATGATTGATATGAAGTTTGTTTTGTTAAGGGACCCCAATGATTTAAAACAATTGTAAATGTAGAGCACTCTGACATAATTTAATCTAAATATGTTAAGCTACTCATAAATAGCCATAGCATGAGTAACCGAAACAGAAAGTGTGTGACTGTTTGATTGGATGACAGAATTAATGGAATGAAATGAGCAATTTCTCACAATGAAATTTTAATGAGGCCCTAATAAATTGTAAAAAAAAAAAAAAATGAAAGCAATATTGACATAAACATAAAATGACAGTAGAAAATGTTCTCATCGTATGACTAGTTCAAACAGAATTTTTGTTAAATGTAAATCTACTTGTTAAAATTCACAACGCGTACAAATGAATAAATTCTAGCAATCAAGAGACATGTGGAGCTGCTGCTGGTTGTATTTCGTGAAAAAATAAAATGTACAGAGAGAATGCGAAAAATTGGAACGTAAAATATTGTACGAGTATACTATATATAGTATATAATGGAATAAACAAAAATAAAAAAAATATCATTAAATTGCTCTGATGATTTCAGATCATGTTGGCTGCTAGAACAATACTTAAGTATGTAAAATATTCGTAGCACCACCCAATTTATGTTTATATTATTTAATTTCTTTTTTGTTTTCATATGGTTTAAAGGATTGTGTGTTATTAAAAAGAAAGGGGATAAGATCCCACCAAATATTCAACAGCATGTCCAATAAATTGACAAAGTCCATGTCTGTTTAAAATCTTGGTTATCGGAACAATAGAAGCTTGATATTGTATTCCTTTTGTTTTGCATTACTATAGTACAAGTCAAATCACATGTAACGCTATTTATGTTGAATTCCCACATATTTTTGGAGATATAGGTTTGAAATTGGTATTTCTCTTACATTTTTTTTAACTCTGAATTTATCAAGCGACACCTTCTGCCCTCTAATAGCAAAGACTCAAAATAAGGTGCTACTGCGTATAATACTGAATTATCTCTAAAAGAACTGGCTCGTTGGCTCAAAGATTAGTGTACTGAGCTGACATTCCTAGAGTTGCGAGTTCGATTCCCACTCAAGGCAATTCTGGTCCGTCACTTTTCTAATTTCCTCCTTTTCTTTTTCTATACATATTATAAAACAAAGTCGCTTTTTTTCTTTAACAACTTCAATCTTTAAAAATACGCAACCTTTTTTGATGTGTTTTTTTTTAATAGATAGAGTGATTGAAGAGGAAGGTTTATATTTATAATATTTATAATAACATCCATTAATTAGTGCAGAAATACTGTTATTTTCACTATACATATACCTATATGCCTATCTTTAAAATTAATGTAGTAGGCATAGTGTTATAATTCATGGAAAAAGCATTTAATGTCACTACAATATTCCAGCTTCTCATTGTTTACACAGCAAAGTTTCTTCAAATGTGATTTTAGATTTTTTTTATTTAAGTCTGATTATTACTATCAAGAAATTATAAAGTCATGTCTGGAAGACGTCGTCGTTCGAACATAGGTCGTTGGACAGTGAATGCCAAAAGATTACGTTCAGCTAGAGATGAAGAATCGTCAACGGAACGTGAGGCTCGCCTCAGTCAGCATCTGGATAGATATAGAGCACTCAAAAAATAGTATGACCCCGCAAAACTCGAGAACGGCTGGACCAATTTTAATGGTATTGAGTTTTTTGCTGTACTCATGAAGTTACAGTCAGGTTCTTTGCTACATTTGGATCCGGTTGTTGTCCAAATATAGATAGTTTTATGCCATTTTTAAATTTATTTTTTATTTGGTGCAAAATATACTGAACCTATTTTTTTTAAAAGAACAAATGATTCTTAAAGTTGCTTAAGTTATAACAGAATATTAAAATATATTGTAAATTATTAATTACACATTTTACAACAAAGAAACAACCAATTAACGCATAGGGGGTGTGCAACGCACGCCGGTTAATGCTAGTATTACAATATACTATGTTATAATTTGTAATTATTTATAATCTTAGTTCTAATAAATAAATTACTAATCACTAAAACTATGAGTGAACTAACAAATGTTCAAAAACTTCATAGTTTTGGAGATATAGTTGCAGTAAAATGTAATATTTCTCTTATAACTTTTTTTCTGCTCTGAAAATATCATCAATTTTGGCCACAAAAAATATTGTTGCAAGGTACTGACTATCTTAAAGTCTAATATAAAATGTATATTCTTTAATTATTTTTAGACTGTTGATAGAAAAAGCAAGTCTTGAATGATTGTATTGTATATTTCTGTTAAATGGAAAACATCTGTTAGTTGAGTATAAAAAATGTTAAAAAAAAAAAGAAACCAACTAAAACATATTTCAATTCTAAAATGATAAAAAGTTTTCTAACTAAAAATATCTTTAATAAAAAAAAAAGTAAACAACAATCATTTAGAAGTGAAAGAGAAATTGTCCACACTTTAAAAAATTATAATATTAGTAATAAATAATAATTTATGAATTTAATTGTTATGAATAATAAAAACGAAATTATATGGAGTAACTTCCTCTTAAACTACATTACAATATAAGAAGATTGTTTCGCATCAAAGAAATGAAAGAGAAAACTACTTTATGAATAAAGATTTTTATGACTTTGCAAACTTCACTTTACTTTATCACTTTTGATTTCAAAACATAAAAAAATGAAGAAATCTTTAGTGAAAATTATCATAAGATACTCACTCACTCAATCTTGTTGTATGTGCGGTGCGGTGTGCTAACATCAATCATCATAAAAATCATAATTTTCATTGATTTAATGCAGAAGTAAAGATGTTATAACAAAATGTATGACGACCACGCATTTTTATAAATTTTTTGCGTATCTTTTATTTACATATGTATATGTATATGTATCTCAATCTTTCATGTATGTAACATAATTTGCATTTTTCATACACAGTTTTTTTTTTTTTTTGTATTTTGCATTTTTAGAGCAAATGATCGGAGTGGACTGAATGTAGATACTCATATTTCAAAATAAATCATTTGAATAAAATTTGTTTTGTCTTGTTTAGTTTTCTGCATTTTTTGAATTAACATTTAGGACAACTTTCGCTTATCTTGAGACACGCGTTGGTCAACCTTGCATTGTTGTTTATTTTCAATTTCTTCATATTACAAATATATAGAATGTAAAAAGAATCTATGTACAATATGTAAATTTAGAAACTTTCGCTTAAGGTTTTGTCTATCTTTAAGATAATCACAATCCCAAAGTCACAGAAACAATAGATTAATAAAAAATAAAACTTATATTATATTTTTAGTAAATCTCATGATTCTTGTTCTTTGTCAAATTAACACATTTGTGTCATATTATTAAATGCAAAGGTATGTTGAAAATTATGTTTGTGTGTGTGTGTGTGTGTGTGTGTGTTGTGTCTGTATCTTTAAACACTTTAAAGTACTTGACAGCCACTTGAACCAACTTAACCGATTGTGGCCCTGGCCTCACTCTCACTGTACTGTGTGTAGTGTGTTGCTATAATAACCAAACAGAAAAAATCATGGACGTAGATAATTCAAAATTGATTTTAGGGGATTTTTATGCAAATAAGTAAATAATATTAATACAATATATGACATGAAAACAAATGGTAATATTGAATCAATATCGAGTTAAAACTTTGCTCTAATAAATAATTAGATCAAATGTAAGCTTTTGTTTGGAATAAAATATAGTTTTATCAATCAAATTACTGATCCGAACGAGCATTTTCTTCAATGTTTTCTAGGCAATCTGAAAAAGGCTAAAACCACTAAATACTCCCACACACTTGATAGACATTCATTGCCCATATACAATATATTTATACTATTATATTTTAGTAGTCTAGCTTATCCAAATTAAATTTGTAAATTTACAACAATTTGTTGCTCTATTAAAACACAAATATGATACAGATAAATATGCCTACAGACATGGAATGGACAGCAATAAATTTTGTTGTGTATTTTCTTATTTTAGGATCATGTCACTTTATGCATAATTTCTAAAAAATCCAAGTGAACTGCTCTACTAAACCTTCATTGTATAACTAAATTTAGCGTCAAATTTCAAATGGTTTATTAGGATGACTTCTTTTTAAGGAATGCGGATCCAAAATGTAGCAAATGGAACCCTATTACTAAGGCTACGTTGTCCGTCCGTCAGTCCTCGGGCTATATCTCATAAACCGTAATAGGTATACAGCTGTAATTTTCGCACAATGTGTAGTTCTATTCTGGCAACAGCTACAAATACTAAAACTAAACAACGATTAAAAATTTAAAGGGGTCCCCATGCAAGAAACATATGAGTTCGTATGGGAGCTATACGATCCAGTAACCCTACGATCTTGAAACTTGAAACACGGTTAGTCAAAATGGATAAGAGTCTTATAGTGTCGCAATTTCAGTTTGATCGGACTATTTGGAAGAGTACCTTCCATACAAACCCACCATTAAAATTCAGGTTTTTATTAGAAAAACTTTTTTGTTTTTTGCTCTAATAAACTGAAATTTAGACACTATAAGCTTTTGATATAGACGCTGTACATTTCTTGGAATCAGCCAAATTGAACTACTAGGTTGGGTACCTTCCCATACAAACCACAAATTGGTACAGAACCCTCCGTGTGAGAGTATCACTCGTACTTAGCCGATATTTTTTTCTATCATTTTATAAAATTTATTGTAAATTTTGCTTATGTATGCGATCCCCTTTCGGCAGCCATGCTCCCATTTTATTTTAATATTTTCTCTTTTACTTTTTATTCTTCTTCTTGAAGATAATAATCTATTGTATCTGTTTATTGTTGTTTTGTTTATTCTAATGCGGTGTTGATTTCTTAACAATGTTTACAAATTTATATTTTTCTATTTATTTTTTCAAAAAATTTATATGAAATCGAATTGTGGTGGTGATACTCGGTCTGATAAAAACTTTAATTTAACAAATGAAAATAAAAGATAGTGTCAACGACCAAGTGAACATGGATAAATAACAAACTAAGTACTTATTTCATTATATGAACACATTAATATCTATTTATATCTATCTATATGTAACATATGTATCTACACACATGTGAATGTAGTACACTAATGAATTATTGCTCAATTGATTCCACCTTCAGTGTCAATTTGCTTTTCTAATAAATGAAGCATACAAATTGTTCAGAAATTCCGAAAAGAATATATATATGTATGTATATATTATAAATTTGCTCATATTTAGCTTTGGCATGCAATAATATTCTAGAGCAACTTGCTTCTGTTTGTATCTATCTATCTATCTATCTACTCGTACTAGTACAAAAGTCAAGTGTTTTTATAAATTTACATTAACTGCGCACATATTTGTTGAATCACAACCCACATACACTTATATACAATAATTTTTAGTTGATTTCATTGAAAAGCTGCTTTAGAGCGTCATTAGATTAGATCAACAACAAGATAAGCATTAAAAAATTTGCAATTGTTTTCTTAACTAAAATATGCCAATTTTACTAATTGAATGCCATCATCATCATCATCATCATCATCAAAAGGCTGTGGCTTCAAAAATTGTCCATAATTTAAAACATGACATAAGCAGATTTATCTTTAGGAAACTGTGTATAAGAGAAAAGTATCTACATACAATACAATATACATATACACATATGCAATAATCACTAAAAGAGAAGAATCACCAAATCCAGTCTTTCAACAAAAAATTCTGCTGTTTCCACTTGAAAGAAACACTTTCAACACTCTTTGGGATTGGGATTATGTTTGGTCTAAACTAACATACACATAAATAATCGAAATCGAATATTTCTCAACTTTGCGGCAGCAACAATGACGACAACGGCGCTGCAGGCATTTCATTAAAAAAACAAAAACCAATTCTTTTGTTTAAAACATAAAACTCATTTGGCAAACTGTTGCTCGCTTGTGTCTGTCTACACCAAAGAGAAAAACATTAAAAATAAAAATAAGAATTGTATTACACCGAAGAAAATATACCTTTCACTCAAAAATAGAAATGTGGCTACAAAATAAAAATCAATTTTTATAAAACTGAAATACACTACATACGAGTACAAGTATTTCCGATTAAAATAAATATTAATTGTAGGTTTCAGTCAAGTGTGGAATTGCTTATTTAGAAAATTGAATCTAAACCTATAATTTGTAAGGTAAAAAATCAGAGATTGTTAGTTGAAACCATATGAATTGAATAAAATAATTGTCCCATTAAACAAAACATTACTTGCTGGTGATCCTTTAATCGATTGCCCTTCCCGGAGCTTCTATGTTATCTCTAATTTTCTTTTAATGCTTTACAAACCTAATGACAAAATCATAATATCTATTCATACTCGTATTACTTGTACATACCTATGAGGTGAGATGCCATAATACTCCTATGTACCATGCAATAAAAAGCATGGCATAGAGACGAGACGATGAGAGTTGAAAAATCGTTTTTACATTGTTTTGAATTTTAATTGAAAATAAATTGTAAAGCGAAACTCATCGGTAGCAAAATAGTGAGATGATGTGATAAATAGGCGCTCAATGGAATTTCATTCTACAGCAACAAGAATTGGTAACGGCTAAATCAATTGACATCCTATACTTCCTTTTCTTTTCCTTTTCATCCATCCATCCATATATGTATGTCCATACGATCCATTCATGCTGGAGTAAGTACAAGTATATTTATAGAATTGAAAAAAGAACACAATGTGCTCTATGTGACTATTGAAACTTTATCTAGTACACCACTTAAACCTATTGGAAGTGTTTTGTCTCTTATATGAAAAAGATGCAACTGATAAAAATACTAAGTAAATTGGGTTTTCCTTAATACAAAAACAAAAAACTTGTTCTAGTAGAGCAGGTTGTGCTACTATTTGATGGCAGGAGACAATAAAGAGGTGATAAAATTAATGAGTTTTGTTAGAAAACTACTTTCGTCTTATGCAAGTACATACCAGATTTTGAGTTCTTGTGTAATTCAGTGGTTTAGTAATTTATTGTGTCTCGTCGGAGGGGTTTCGAAAATATTTACTATAAACCTTGCTTGGTTGCTCCATAAATCCAAACTAATTACTTAACTCATTAAACAGCAACAAACTGAATGCTTAACTTCACTCAGTTCGCCCAGTCTCGTTTTCTGACTATTTGCACGTCGTTGGCAGGAAGTGTTCGAGCCAAGTTTCTTGATATTTTGCCAATTTGCGAACAAGCGACCACTTAAGGCGTGACTTCCTTGCTTCGCGAACTACTTAGTCTTTAATGTTGCCCACCACCATCACCATAAGGCAGGAGGAGCGCTTCTATGATTGGGGTTTTTGGACTGTGTAGCAAAAGTAATATAGGCATATACACTTTTATACATAGAAAACATTTTGATGTCGTGTACCTGTCGTGCCAATAAGACAACGTTGATCATGCGCACTGTGGCTTTGATGCCATGCAACATGTTCCAGCTATTTTTGTCTATTTGTCATTGAGGCAGCAGGCAGGCAGGCAGGCAGGCATGTAGCCACATAAAACTCATTCATCTATGTCATCTTTGGAGTCATGGAACCACAATCAAAGAGTTAGTTGCTTGTGGCAACTGTCAACCCACTCTGGACCCGAGACCAGACCAGACCATACCATACCAACCAACGACAAAACCATAATCAGTGCATGTAAGGCGAGTGAGTGATCAAGGAAATCACAACTGAAATTAACAAAACTCACAGGAAGTCAGTCAGTCAATAAAGGAAGGAATCTTAAAGACACAAAAATCTGGTTTGTTGCAGCATGCAACCCATTGGTGCCCCATTCTATGAGACCAAAATCATGTTGGGGATTCTTTGTCTTGGGGCATGTTCTTCATTAGAAAACTTAATTGAGGCCATCTAACTAACTTTAACTGCTTGGCTAAGCAACTAATAAATCGAGTAGACAACTCATTGAGCTACGTTTCAAACAAATTTGACAATGAATGAAAAATGTCTATAAAACAAAAGAAGAATAGGCCGAAAAGAAATTCAATGGAATCATTAAGAAACAAATAAAGAAAGTCAAAGAAAGTAATTACAAGGAAACTATGAAAGAAAGAAGAAGCAAAAAAAAAGTATTATAAAAGAGAAACCAAAACAGAAAAAAAAAAACCAGTTACAATAAATCAAAAAGATAAGACTCGAGAGCAAAGCGAAATAAAGTAAAGTTAATCAACATTCATTTGAAACATTAAACAGAAAATTATATTAAAGAAATAATAAAAAACCACATCAGATCATCATCATCATCAGATACTACAATATATCAAGTGTATGGATGTATATAGCAACAAGCAGTAGCAGATAAGATAGAAAAAGGGAAGTGGTGTGTGAAGAACAAAAGTCATGGTTGCAACAATTAAATTCATCTAAACTTAAATATCACAAAAAAAGATATGAAGAAAAGTGTGTCGAATGCAAATGAAGAAAACTTTCAATTTCTTTGCTACTGTGCCATGATCCACAAAAAGCAAAATAAAGAGTCTTTAAACAAATTAACAATGAAACAATAAAATTGCGACGCACATAGCCCATTTAATTTTTATTAAATACACTAAAGATGATCCACTTTCTTAAAGAATGAGCATGCAACACAGTCAGCCGAGATCTCTTGCAGATATTTGTCCAATTGCAATGGATGGTTAAACAAGATATATACTAAATGGATAATTGAAAGAGTGACTGAATGACAGACCTGCACACTGAGAGTTAGTGCGATGCAACTAAGAATGCAACACGCACTCAAAGTGAGTTAACTCGACTTGGCACGCCAAAGAGATCACAAATAAAACAAACACACGAGGTCGCTCATTGAATTGTTTATTACTACAATATTTTACTGGTTGTTAATTCCATTTGGTCTGCAGGTGGACAGATAAACAGAATATATACCACAACCATCAGATATAGTATTGTGTAGATACTTTGGATATTAAAGAGAGGAGACAAGACCAACACTTGTTTTGTAAACCGCTGCACATTGCGCTTTAGTTCATAATGAGGTCATGGTAGAATTATTTTATTACATTCGGATACTACCACCACACATTTATATTGCATTTATCTATGTTAACCAAATGACGATGTTGGCAAAGAATATGAAAACAAATACAATTCCAGTTTAGCAATTAGGTTAACAAATATGTTAAATATATGGAAGAAATATTGGTGATCCAAATGCAATTCAATTCAAATACATAACAACAAATAACAAAATAAAGTTTCACATGTTTCAAATGTCAACTTACCGAAATGTGTTAAATCATTGTATTTATGTTCGTGATTTAAATGTTGTAGTCTGAAATAAATAGAAGATATACAAATTTAAATGTTAATTCGAAAATAGATATGCCAATTAAATAGAATGTAACTTAGTATGACTAATAGAAATAATAAGTAGGTTTACAAAACACTTGAATACCCTTTAGAAAAATCCAGTCGTTCATTTGAATGTTTCCACAAACAATCAATTATTTTTCTTAGACCAAAGGGTAGCCAACTTTTGTTTAGAAAGGGTCAGATGACGGGCAATTTAAAAAATATGCAATTCATTTTGTTAATAAATCAACATTAGAAAAATTGATAAGTGCAAGGCGAATGTTAAAGCATTTGAAAGCCTTTAGACAAAATTTAACTCTAAGAATAAAATTTCCAATGTCATCTTTCTATTGTGTTCCTAGTGGATTCTTTCAACTTTGTTTTGGTCCAGAATAATAAGAACAATGGACCGGAATTTATCAAACACACACTTTGACCAATTGTTTTGATTATTTTATAAAAATTTTGATTTTAACATTCATTTTAAAGAATTTTATAAAACATTCGTTGATTAATTTAAATAAGGAACAATTTTTTAATTAATAATAATAGTAAGTTTTTATGATAAATACTACATCTTATCTTCTTGTAATATAAAAAGCATTTGAATGAAATACATATGTTATTTGCTTGAACTAAAAAAGAAGACTTGCTCTAAACTGTAGATTAGATTAGTTTAGACAGACAGTTGAAGGTGGCTAGTTTTATTGAGTACAAGTATGACTCAATAAAGTGATAAAACCATAAACACATACTCTGCACCCATCGCCAAGGGAATAAATGCTACTGAATTGAGTCACAATACATTTAACAAAATGTGGCATACATTGAGGCGCCAAAACTTTTATAGCCAACAAGTTTTTGTCATCACAATTCTAGGAAATGAATACAACACAAATAGAAAGGGGAAATTCCTATGACTAAGACAATTTAACAAAGGTTAATGCCACCACATGCATGCATACAAACATTTGTAATTAGACTGTACTTAGATGAAATCAACAAATGATGAGTAATAATTCGGTTTATAAATTATAACAAAAATAACCCTAACACAATAATTTATGCTATGTTTAGGAATTTGAAATTTTCTACTTAATTTCCATTCAAAACACAGATTTCAAGATTAAATTTAATATTTATTTTATTGTACAATTTTGCAAATTCAAATTCAAAGTTATAATTTTGAAAAATATGTTGGTTGTCTGTCCCCTTTTTGTCTGTTCAAACTTTCAGTTTTGACTGTTGTTGTTGTTATTGTTGTTGCTGACATGAAATGCTAAAAAACAAAATGTAAACAGAAAATTTTGAAAGCATAACAAAAAAAATAAAAAAAGGCACGCAAGCAAAGCAATGACCTGGAGGGCGGTGGTTGCTCATGACGCTTCTTGTTAGTAGACGAGAAGCCGAAGCGTTAAAGTAATGTAAACTAAAAAGCTGACACGCGCACTTCGCGAGCTCTTACAATGTCAAGTACATTGTACATGGTCGTCTACATACATACCAAACGAATTACCTAAGTCAGAGGTGAGATGAGGTGTGAAGCAAAGCTCTTTTATGCTTTTCACAAAGAATCAACAAAAAAAAAAAAAAATCTTGACACTGCAAATTGACGGTGACGACGAAAATGTTGAACAAACAAACGAGGGTCATTTTAAAATATTAGTAGACAAGTTCAGTTCACAAAGTTGGAATATTGTTGTTAAACCTGAAGCAAAAGAAGTCTTCTACTTGATGTTTGAGCAAGTTTCCTACAATTTTCTGAATTTGTTTCCACTTACATCATTCGTCTCAAACAATCAAAAATCAGTGGACACATCATCTAAACTGATGATGGTTTAGTATCTCGCAACCTATTTTATGAATGCCTTCTTGGGTCGTCATTTCTTTCATATCCACAAACATTTTCCCTCGTTGCTGACATTGTAAGCCTCAGCAACTCAGGAAAAATGTTTTTTTAACTATTCTCCCGACTTATAAAGCTTCCACTGTTCATATAACTTTAATGTCAATAATTTAAGAAAAGATTTTAGCCATTTTTAGGGTTCCAGTCCCAAAAGATACCAAAAGGAACCCTATCGCAGAGACTTCGTTGTCCGTCCGTCAGTCCTCGGGTCATATCTCATAAACCGCAATAGCTAGAGAGTTCACAGAATGTGTAGTTCTATCCGGGCATCAGCAACAAAAACTAAAACTAAAATATTTTCAAAAACTTAAAGGGGTCCCCATACAAGAAACTTTTTGGTTTGTATGGCAGCTATACGATCCAGTAATCCCACAATCTTGAAATTTAAAAGGTTGCTGGCTATTTACTAGAAACTGATATTGTCGAAATTTCAGTTTGATCAGACCACTAGGAAGAGTACCTCCCATACAAACCCACCATTAAAATTCATATTCTTAATAGAAAAACTTTTTTGTTTTTTGTTCTATCGAACTGAAATTTGGACACTATAAGTTCTTGACATAGACGCTACACATCTGTTGGAATCAGCGAAATCGGCCAACTAGGAAGAGTACCTCCCATACAAACCCACCATTAAAATTCAGGTTCTTATTCGAAGAACTTTATTGTTTTTTGGACCATTGAACTGAAATTTAGACACTATAAGTTTCTGATATTGGCGCGGTACATTTGGTGGAATCAGTCGAATCGAACCACTAGGAAGATACCTCCCATACAAACCCCAATCTGATACGGAACTCTCCGTGTACGAGTCTGACTCGCACTTGGTCCATGTTTTACTATCAACAAGTGGACTTTCAACCTAAAATCCTAAAGTTTGCATCGTTCTCTTCCCAAACACATCAATTTTGACCATTACTTTATTTCTTGACAGACCCTCGGATGTACAAATAAATGGATGAATGGACAAAATGTATTTACTCTTAAGCGGCAAATTCAATAATAACAAGTTGCACTTGAATTTCTTTAGAAATTGATAGAAGAAAACAAGCAATTTCAAGTTGAATGTTAAAGCAATCAAACATGAAGAATGAAAAGTATTTTTCACACGATGTAATCAATGAATTCTTGTCAAAAAAAAAAAAAAACCACAACATTTTTTTCAATAAAACCATCAATAGCAAAAACATTAACAACTTCAACTTCAACATGAAAGGCTACGAAAAGAAAATGCGAAAATATAATTTTATATATTGATGTTATCTACACTTTGCCGCTCCTGTAAATCTTTATGATTTCTGTTGAACTTAAAATTTAATGTTTATGTGCAGAAAAGCATCTAATAAGAAGAGGCAAAAGCAAGAATATAGAATGCATAAATAAAAATTTTTTGGTGTCTAGCGGTGTATTTTCAGCATTCATATTTCAAGCAATCATGTTTACTTCATTGCGACTCAACTCGATTTAAGATGCTTTTCGGGGGCTTTCATAAATTAAACGACACATTTTGTGCTTTGCCTCAACTGCAATAGCTGCCAGACAGATTAAAATTGTAAACAGGTTTACTTACTGTAAAAATACGAAAAAGAAAATTTAATAAAAGCATTTTGAAGAAAATAAGACATTTACATGAGATGCTATATAGGTATGTTGTGTCTGTTGAAAACGATATAGTATAAGATACTTTTTTGTGCATGTCTGCATGAACAAGTTCAATAAGATTTTCAATTCAAATAATTGGCAATGCAAATCTTATATTTTATGTTAATTTATTTATATTTTAACGAGAATTCAACACTTCTATTGACAACATAAGAAGAACTTAGTTGTGTATCTATGAACAAAACCAAATATATAGATATATAGTACAGATATAGATAGCAGACCAATGTGACCAGTCAACAAACAACATTTGAAAGATCAATAAAACATACTGAAAAGCTTCTGAAAATGCTAAGAGGGCCATGATTTTTGCAATGGCACATACACATACTTCTAATAGTAAAGCAGTGAACCGGAACCAATGGACCACTAAACCAAACCAATAAACAACTTAGCAAGAGAGCTAAGTATTCTAACTGCAGTCCACCAAAACTAAATAAATTCTAAAATTTAATGGGAACATTGCCTTTGGCTTTTGGTCTGCAATACAAAAATTGTAGTGGAGTGGAGTGGAGTTGAATTTGTATGTTTTAATGAAAAATGGGGTATAAAGAAAGACAAAAAACAACTAAAGATATTTAACCAAACATTGTAAAAGTAAGGTTAAGTAGCTTACATAACAAGCTCAGTTTATTAAGCCCTCAAAAACATGCTTGTTGTAAGCTTCGGAGCATCGCTCCTCTTTCTTTCTGTTCGTCTTTGTATCTGCTGCTGCTGCTGCTGCTGTTACATATACATACAAATGAATAACTGAATGAATGAATGATAAAACACAAAAACAAAAACGAAAACGAAATAATACAGTTTTGTTTGTTGCACACCCAAGATTTGTATTGTATTTTTATTCATACCTTTCACGCGTAACAGATACAGATACTCGCTCACATCATATGAAGTAACAAGCAAACACACAAAGTGAACATAATACATACAATCAATCTATGCCATAATAAGCGCAAAGCGAGATGCAAAGATATGCAGATACATTCTTGTCGTAACAAGCAGTGAGTTTTCTAAGAAAAAAAAACAGAAAAACCAGAAAAAAGTGCGTTCATTCGTTTTGGTTTGTTAATTAGGTCAGATTGGATGGACTCAACTTTAACTGAGTTTCTCATGTAATATGCGCAATGTAATATAATACAAGGTGTTCCAACTAATGCTTGAATACAGTGGATCTTAAACTTACATACTTGTATGTAGTCAACGGAACAACATTATTTTTATTTATTTCATTCAAACTTTTTTTTTTATGGCTCTATAAATGCTTAGGTCAGGAAAGGAATGTTTATATCAATCAAAAAACTTTGTCGCGATTAAATTATTTTCCATTTTTTAATTTAAAATTTACATATCTTTTAAAGAACTTTAATATTTTGTGACTCTCAGATTGACTTTACTTTACCTAGAAGAATGAAAAAACTTTTACCTTTTTAAAATTGTTTAATGTTTAGAATATTTCACAGGTTTTGGTTAATGACACTGTAAATTTCAAAAGGTTTAAGAACCACTGTCTGAATATATTGGCCACCAGTTAAAAAATACCAAAATAATATACTCGTAAATAAATAAAAGAAAAAAAGCTACAGTTTACGTCATCAATACAAAATCAATGAACCGAAAACTTTGTTCCAAATTTGCACAAAAAACAAACCCACAAACAGAAGCAGTTAAGCCACTGGTTCTACTCCTCCCACTCATTCTCCTTTTCCCATAGTAAACTAAAACTAAAACAGTGAATTACTCAAAAACAAAACATCAGAGAGACAATCATTGATGATCATCATCATCAAAAACAAAATCATCATCATTTTTATTACTAAGTATGAATGCTTAAGATTCATGTGATTAGTCATTTGAATGGTGTGTGCTGCTGCCAGGTTGTCTGAACATGATACTACTTATAAATGTGACACCAAAAGCACGTCCATCACGATGGAATTAGAACACCGAAAAATGAATCGAAAAACGAGGGTGAGGTGTGGTTATACGAGTATACTAGAATGATGAGAGTTTACTGCCCTCGTTAGGTTTAAATCTTTTTCAGTTGGCTTAACAATTGTTGACATTTCATTTAATGACAAAAATAGTATCCAAAACTTGTTAACCACCCATCATCTCTTCTTACTTATAAGTGAAACTGGTAACGATCGAATTGTGCTATGTGTGTATATACTTGTATATACATTCACAACAACATCAACAGATCACCACCGCATGGTCGTCTTTACTTTTTATGGGTATGTGGGTCATCATCATCAACATCAACATCAACATCAACATGGAACACAACAACCACATATCGTATGTAGTACATGAATAGTGAGAAATCTTGGCTTAGAATGGCTAACATTTATTGAGTCCAAAGATGTTTACATTGAGTCACTTTGAATAAGATGCATGCCTGCAACAGTTAAATGAGTTAAATAGAACGTCAGTAGTTGTTCTTATTTTGTAGATCCGTTCCTGTTTTCTTTCCTGATTCTTGCTTTCGAAAATGGTTCAAATAAATTGGAAGACAACATTTAGTTGTTTTACTAAATGGATGCCACAAATGTGACTTGAATATCATAATCAATTAATGCCAATGCAATTTTAAAAAAAACCAGGTTAGGTCAAAAGGTTTCACAACCCTCAATGATTTGCAGATTCAACACATCATATGAAATTTACTTACAAGTGAAAATTTTTTATACATTTCTGCACATTTTTCTATATCAAGATTGCAAGTTATGTTAAAAGGAAAGAAAAGGAAAAGAAAGAAACCTATTACCCGACTAAAACTAACTACCTCTAAGTATTTAACAAAGCTATGAAGGAGAAGGAAGGTAGACAGGCAGGCAAGAAATAATGGAAAATAGAAGAGAAAAAAAATGTCAATTTCACTGGTTAAAAGCGTTCATTAGTCGCAGTTGTTGAGGCGTTTGAGAAAATCATGTGCAAGTGAAAAACGAACAAAAAAAAAAAATTAACGACTCTAAACAAACTGAAAGAGAAATTACTTGGCAAATGGGCAAAAATTGTGAAATGCTCGACAAAAAAAAAAAAAAAAAAATGCATACATTCACTTTAGAATAAGTGTGCGTGTGTATAAGTGAAAAAATGCAATTTTCACTATAGAAAAATGCTATAAAAATTATAAATTTTTTCATTACAATGCTGCCTGCAAACATACAATGATATGATGAACATAGAAGTGACTCGTCGTAAGTATAAAATGCGTAAAAAGAAGCAAATCTTCTGATTAAATGCTGTCAGGTCGTTTTAGTTAAGACCAATTTACCAAAGTATTTATGAAGTATAGAAGGCATCAAAAGAATTGTGTCAAATAGGGGAGCAAGAAGATGGAGAAGACTACACATGCATATGCACATAAGGGAGAGTCATAAAAGTATCTTTAGCAATTATCAGCAAGAATGATAAGTACATAGTAAAGTAAAGTGAAATAAAGGACGTAAAGATGATGAGTGAATGCTTCTTCTATATAAATATCTTTATATCTTTTAGTAACAGAATCAAGAAGACCAAGAAGTCTTAATTAACACATGTCATAAGGGAAAGAATCAGAAGAGAATCGTCAACAGTCATAGAATAAAAGAAGCATAAATTTTTAAAATCTTACGATTTTAATGAATGAAGTCTCTATACAATAAGTATTTTTTTATATCTCTTATTTGTTAACAAATTGAATGAGACCAAGAAGTTTTAATTAACATTAATAGTAGGCAACAAGTTTATTCAGTTTTTATGTAATAAAGTTTTTTGTTTATAAAAAGTGACAAGACACTATGATTATTTTTCTATCATAACACATTATGAGCTTCTTGGTAATGATTATAATATTGTACTTTGCTGACATATAGTCAGTATTTCAGACATATGGATGTTTAAATTCAAACCTGTTCATCTGAAACAGACGAGCGTGGGGAAGCAAGAATGGAAAATCAACAAAAAACTGAATGAAATAGTAAAATATCCCAAATAAGATCATCACTTGAATCGTAGCATTATGTCTAATGATGATAATATCGCTGAGCATTTTATTGGTATACTATTTGGAGGTTTATGCTCATTCCGTCCATTTACTTAAAATAGAAGAACAAAGGAAGGCAAAACTGGAAATTAAAGAATGAAATCCTAGAAGTTTACTGGGCGGAGTGGAATAGTAAATTTACCTCGGAAAATTGTAAGCAAATACTAGTTATACTCTTCACGGAAGTGAATAGTATTATAAGTTTGTCATGAAGTTTGTAACAGGCAGAAGGAGACAAAAAAAAAAACCCCAAAAAAAGTATATATATTCCTAATCAGCTCGATTAGTCAGGACGGTCTGTATATATGCAAACTAGTTTCTCAGTTTTGAGCTAGAGAGCTGAAATTTTGCATGAACCTCTCTTTTTACCATACGCGGTACATTTGTCGAACAAACCACCCATTGCATTCATGTTCTTATTAGAAAAACTTTTCTGTTTTTTGTCCTATCGAACTGAAACTTGGACACTATCAGTTTCCAATACAGGCACATTTGTCATTTGTCCTGTCCAGCCGAATCGGACCACTAAGGATGATACGTCCCATACAAATCCTGTGAAGAGTATTTCATCTTCGGCATAGTCGAAGATAACCTTTTCTTTCTAGTTTTTATTCATAAAACTAATGAGATTTCTTGTATAGAAATTTAATGTTTCTATTAGTTTTATGTTAGTAATTTAATCATCAGTGTATGATATCATGTTATGTAAATGAAAAATGTTTTTAGATATAAAATATAATGAACATTCATTCAACTAACACAAAAGGGCTTGGTAGTACACAGAACTTAGTACTTTCTCAAGGGAGGTTTTATTTATACTAAACTACAATAAAAACAAGCTACTAAACATATAAAAACTAAACAAAAATAGACTTAATTAAGCTTTACAGGGTGCATTGCGGAGGCTTCAAATTTAAGTCTCATTACTTAATATTAATACTACAAATGGACGATTCGAGAATGCATTGAGTTGCATGTGCCATGGTCATGGGGTTTAACAGCACAGAACAATGCAAAGAGACAAAATGAACATACAATACACATACATCATTAATTAAAGAGGGTTGATTTTGGCGACATCTTCTTACCTAGAGGTCTCGAGTCTAGTACTATGTAGTTTAGTTGTGGTCTTTAATGAAATATACTTTACAACTTTTCAATTCATTCGTTGCTCGCTTAGTTGATGTTGTTTTAAGAATGCATTGTACTACGCGAAGCGTCATTTAAGTTCATAGCCAAGTGACACTGTTTTTGAGGTGCACTTCAACTTCAACTCAAAATTACAGCCAAGTAGAGAAAGAGGAGTTGCCACAGAACATCCTATGGCAACACTTGGCAGCACTGAGTACTTTGTGAGATAAATAAGCATAGATAGCAGGGTTCCCTGTATCTGAGTGTACATGAAATAAAGTAAGTAGTACGCCTCCGGACATAAATTTGCAATGCACACTCTAAGAGCGTGTGGTACAAAGGCAGAGACAACAAGAGAGTAGTGTATATAGTGAAGGGCCCGTAACATTGCGGAAGAAATATTGTAAAAATAGCCTCATTGTGTCATAGCAGCGATAGCAGCGACCCAATGCTAGACAGTCACTCAGTCAGTCATTGAGGCAGTTAGTTAGGCAGATAGGCAGACAGACAGTTTCTCTTTGTTAGATAGATAGAACCATGTTCAACTGGTCTGATGTAGTAGTTGTATTCCCCGATGATGTGTATGATGTGACAGTGCATTGCCCCCTCTCTCTTCTGGGCCTTTCCATATATTATTTGGCCTCAGTTTTAGTTTGTGTTCGTTTGACAAAGAACTTATTGTACATTTTTTATAGAATGTAATTTGTATTCACACGCGTTTCAATCAATCTGCATAAATAATCAGAATGAGGGCTAAAACATTCAGTTGTTGGACTCCACTGCAATTTGCAGTTCAAAATTCTTTTATTGGACTAGTTGAATAAACAACCATAAAACAATTGCATGCAACTTTCTCTCAGTTATAAAGTAAAGTTAAATCAAAAACAAATAACAATAAAAAAAAAAAAAAATGACGTAAAAAATTCATTTATTATTGCATATCAAAGTTGAAAAAAGAAAAACCAAAAAATTGTTGCAAAAAAACAAAACAAAACAAAAAAAAAATTGAATTGGTTTACCAAGTCCCCCAAGGCCCCTTTTTCTTTAACAAATACAAATAAAATTATGTATACAAAGACCGAAACCCAAAGCCAAAGGCAGACACAAACGAGTAAATAGTAGTTGGACAGACAGACGGACAGACAGATAGATAGATAGACAACTGCCGGGGCTTATGCTGTAGCATTGTGAAGGCGCAAAACCGGCGAAATGGCGCATTTTAATGTCAAAATGTGACAAATGCATTGAGAAAAAAAAATAAATAAATGAAAAAAAGAAAAAATTGAAATAAAAATTTAAATTTTGTTGCATTTGAAAAACAAAGAAAACAAAATTGGTAAAGTAAAGGCGGTTTTGACAGTTCGAAGAGCAAACAAAATGAATCAACAATTTGAAAAATGATTTCAAATGAAGTCAATGGACAACAAAAAGCAAAGCAAAGCAAAGCAAAAGGTGTCTCCTCTGGGAGAAATGAAAAGCATTTAAATGACAACAATTTAAGAGTTTTGAGGGGGAAAGAAAACCAGTTGACACTAATTGCAAACGATTTGCCACATATCATAATAATATCTATCTTTACACGCACTCTCTCATCACATCACATCACATTCACGTAACAGGCACGCTACGCATTTTGTGTTCATTTTGTTAAAAAAGATTAGTTGAAAATGTTTTCCAGATGATGATTTTTCTTGTTCAAATCAAAAAGCAAAAAAACAAAAAATTAGTAAAAGTAATAAAGCAAAGTTAAATGGTAAAATATATGTTTTAAGAAGGAGGAGAGTGATGATGTATGAGAGTCAAATAAACAAAGGAGCTAAACGAAACCTAATGTCGTTCATCGACTCACTCAGAGTTATACACACTTTCAACAAACTGCTGCAGTGAAAGTGAAAGTTTTTACAACGTTGCAACGATGCTGTTTGTTTATACATCCATCTATCCGTCTGACTGTCTGTCTGCCTGTCTGTCCTTCCTGCCACCATTCGCTTAGTCGTTGTTTGGCAGGATGACATGCCAAACGAAGCCACCACCACATGTAGAAAAACAAAATATTGTATACAAAAAGAAAAAACCAAAAGCACCCGCTGTCAACAAATATTTGCAAACGCAAAGTTTGCTTTTTAAGGCCTGAAAAGTAAGCAATATTAATAATCTGCACTCTTTTTTTTTGGAAAATTCCCTTACCCTCTAAATCTCCTCTCTGTATAAATTTTTATTTCAGACAAAAATGATAAAACATTAAACATTAAACATTTCTTTAGCCATTATTACCATGTGTTTAAACTAAATGCCATCAACAATTTATGTAATTTAAAACTATAGAACACAGCTGCTTTAAATATTGTATTGCATATCTTATAAGTAAATAGAGAGATAGATAGATAGATAGATACATTTGTATTTCAATACAATCAATGTGAATCATATACATATTACTACGCGTTTCATTTCATTTATTCATCAGATGCATGTCAGTCTCAATTTAACTCAATTGAGTTTAATTATTTTTTATAAAAAAAAAAAAAAATTAAAAAATAAACCATAATGAAATGAAATGAAAGCGATTGGGTTGCCATCATCAGACAGACACATCTAAACGAAATGAAACCAATCCAATTCAATCCAAAGTCTCGCCTGTGTCTTTCTCATTGCGTGTTTACTTATTACTAACTCCACACACAGATATATAGATTGTTTCTTTCGGTGTGTGTGTGTGTGTGTGTTAAATTATTTGTCCACTGTACAGAGAGATTAAGACACAAAATCTTAATACTCAACCCAATCCATATGGTGTTATATAATGTAATGGAAATAACATTTGTTTTAACCAAAATGTATAAAATTTTATTTAATTTAAGCGGTTTTCTTTTCTTTACTTTTACATCTGTCGAATTGTCGAATGTAATTTATTAAAAAACTACAAAAATGCATTTATTGCTAAATGCAATTAACTTGGACTTAAACACTTTTCCAACCAACCAACTGTCAGACCGAAACACTGTCTGTAGACAGACAGATAGACAGTCAGCGAGCAATTTAAACAGATTGTTATAATCACTAAAATGGATTGCATTTAAACTTTTTTTTATGTTTTTCTTTGTTGTTTTTGTTTTTTTTTTTTTTTGTAATTTGCATTTACAATTTCAAATAGACATAAACAGAGGAATAATCATAATAACAACAACAACAACAACAATAATAATTATATAATAAAATAATTTTAAAGATTTGTTTAAAAAAAAAAAAAAAATATGTATCTTGTAAGAGTAAATGCAAAATCTTTTCTTTATGTAATTTCTCATTTACTCTTCAACAACAAAACCAAGAAGTTACATCAATTTTATGTTTCTTTTTTTATGACACCTCGTGGCACATCCCCATCGTAACAATACAAAAGCAATTAAAATTATCTTTAATGGATCTTAAGGCAATGTCTTTTAATGCTAGGCGTATTAATGTTTTACCTGAGGTGCTTTTGGCGAAGCCCTTAAGGAAAATTAAAAGAAAATAGTAAACAAAATTTATTTGTTTTCTCCCCTTTTTTGTTTTTAATTGTTTTAAAAACATAAATATTTAAATGATTTTATTTTTTTTTTTTTTTCTTAAAAAAAAATGTTACGAAACCCTGAAGTTTCCCAAATTTAAAATCTCTGAATCTTGATCTTAGAGAAACAGACAAATTTGGAAGCCCATTTCTTTTAAATTCAGCTCAATAATGAAAGTATTGGACTAAATTTCCAGATGTGTAACATTCCGACATTTCTTTCATTCCATCACCAGCAAAGTTGCGGTCATTAAACTAGGGACATTACGCACATTAAGTAAACTTTGCATACCAAATATAAGACTTATTTACAGGCAAATTGTGGGATATCACTGCCGCATATAACATGAGGAAGATAGACGACTGCCTAAGCAAGGATCTAAGACAATTTATGGGAACCTTATGGTTTGTCCGTACCAGATTGGGGTGTGTATGAGAGGTACACCCCCTAGTGGTCCGATTTGGCTGATTCTAACAAATTTACCGCGCCTATGTCAGAATCTTATGGTGTCTAAATTTCAGTTCAATAGTCCTCTTGGAACAAAAAAGTTCTTCTCATAAAAACTTGAATTTTAATGGTGGTTTGTATGGCAAGTACCCTCCCTAGTGGTCCGATGAAATTAAAATTTCGACACTATAAGGTTCTAATCCATTTTCATTAACCAAGCAAATTTCAAGATCGTCGTGTTACTGGATCGTATAGCTGCCATACAAACTAAAATATTTCTTGTATGGGGACCCCTTTAAGTTTTTGAAAATATTTGCATTTTAGTATTTTTTGTTGTTGCCCGAATGGAACTACACATTCTGTAAAATCTCTCTTTCAAGTCTCTAGCCATTACGGTTCATGAGATATTACCCGAGGACGGAGAGACGGACGAACTCAAAAACAAAAGTGGAAAAGGAAAAAAGTAACACGTGAGGTATAGAGCTTTAAGTTCTCAGTTGTCACTTGTTTTATGGTTAAATTGGTTTGACTGGTGCGCCTATAAATTGTGTAGAGTTTTTACGAAAAAAATAATTCTGTTAGAGAAACTTATCATAATCATCCATTAGAGCAACCATGTTTACGCACCACTTTTACTCTACAGGGCAACATGCATCCTCAGTAACGTGCATCCTCAGTGCATACCGAAGAAGGTATTGCTGTTCTAGAGCGTGTGTTCATTCGATATTGTGCTAAACAATTGGAGCTGTGTCCAACCCCTTTATAGAAGACTTAATGGACACATTTTTACAAAATGTAACTTGTGCAAAAAAGGTAACCGCACGACCACTTGTCACGTCGTACATTTGGTCAAGGGGCTCAAAACGAAGTTGCTGTTGATTTCACAAGAAATTTTGGTCAGTATTTGCTTGAATGAATACGTCAATAAGCAAATCCTCGATGAATCCTGAATATATTTTCATATTTCTTCACAAACGATGCCGGTCAGAACATTACAGTGAATGGTTACCATGATAACTGACTTTTTTGCAACACAATTGAGTGTGCTTAATGTGGAGGAATTGTGGTTTCAACAAGAAGGTGCAACATGCTATACAAAACGAGCCACAATTAATTTTTTGAAAGAAACATTTGTTGAACAAAGAATTTCGCGTAATAGACCCGTGAATGGGCATTCAAGATCATGCGATTTAATACAGCTGGAATATATTTTGTGGAGCTATGTAAAGTGTTTGGTCTACGTCGATAAACCACAGACAATTGACACCTTGGAAGACAACATTCGCTACGTTCTCACTGAGACACGGCCTCCATTGATGCAAAAAGTGATCGAAAATTGGACTTCCCGAATGGACTTCTTCCAAACCAGCCAAGTTGGCCATATGGTGTAAATCATATTCAAATAAAAATGGCAAAAGAATTAACTTTCGAATAAAGCCAAATTCAGCACAATTAACACCATTAAACTGAATTTTATTTTAATTTAATTTTTAAGATTTCAATAATTTGGATGTGAAAATTACAAATTATGTTTTTTTTTAAAGGTGTTTATTCTGTACTTAATCCTACATACTACATTTGTTTATCATCCAATATTATTTGTGATTTTTATTTCAGAGATACAAACTATTGTATATATTTTTGTTTGGGTCAATGACGGTATTCATTTGTTATACTAAAATTTTTGTAATTAGTTTCAGTAATCAATAACACAATCATCATCATCATCATTTATTTCCTACCTTGGTATTTTTGTTTATGAAATCAAGTTCATAGTGGCTTTAACCAATTGCGCAAATGTTGCATGTTACATTGTGTGTTGCAGAAGAAGACATAAACATAATAATAATAATAATAATATGACTAGGGTGGCCCCATAATTTTCTGATATGGTGCAATATGGTTGACGACTTAACGAGCATAAATAACCACAACTCGAAATGCTTGCTTAGTAACCGATTTCAAAACAAAAGATACTTTTGTTTCTACATACAAGTATATAAATGTGTCAGTGTTCAGGTGCAAAATATAATTATTTCACTCTCTTCACTTGTCTTTTAACAAAAACCGAAGCAATAACAATAAGAAAATTTGAAACGTTCGTTTGTTTTACTGTATTTTCTTATTGTATCTTATTCGTTCAGTTCAGTTGTTCGGTTTGGTTGCAACTTAAAACAAAAAAAAAAAAAAGGTAAACACGACAGAGCATGTAGATGTATAACATTTTACCACAAAACAGATGTTGCAGCAGCTAAATTACCCACAAAGTCGGCCAAGTGCGGCGAGTTGGTTATTAAAGGGAGCATGGTAGCTAGTGGGGGTGTGGGGGTGCATGTGATGTGGATATAAAGTTATTTGATGCCTCGTTTGTGTACGCTTCGTTGGCATGTGTTATTATTATTGTTGTTGCTGTGATATTCAGTAGCCAAATCGCCAAGTAACTCAAGCTCAACGCATACTTATAAACATAAGACTTGACTTGACTTTTGTATCTAAAATATATTTGTGTACGAGACGCGCCTTTGGCAATCACCTACTTGGTTCGTTAATAACTGCCAAAGACACCAACGACACCAGCAACAACAATCACGACAGCAACAACATAAAGAAAACACGCCTTGAACTATGAACTTTATGACGGCTCAGATACAGATACAAATACACAGGTGCAGGATGCAGCACTTAAGTAACGCCACAGCATGATGTTTGAAAGTATCTTTATGACACGTTTCTTTTTTGTATTTCATTTTGTTGGGCTTTTTTTTTGTGTGAAATTGTAGAAAGCCAAAGTCTCAGTTCACTGCGCAACGCGAAAACACATCCGTTCGGTTCGGTTCGGTTCGGTTCAGTCGGTCGTCTGCTCATTCGCTTATGGGGAGCATCATGCATAATGCATTTCCAACAAGTACGAGTATCTTAAAATGTATCTCGAAAGATGATATGCCGGCAATTTCTAGTGCATGACAGCAGTTTGCTTATGTTAGCGTAGGAGAAGAATGTGAACAAAGGTATGAGATGCAAGTATGAATGTATGAATTCATTTATGAATCTAATGCGCACAACACCTTAATTGCAACATCAAAGATACACGTTATTCAAATGACAAAACTGTCGTTGGATGTCTTTGGAACTAATTAGGTAAGTATTTATTATTTCAAAATCGAAACGAAAAAGCGTCTGGGACAACACACCTGTCAATTGTTAATCAATATGAGTGATTGAGTGAAGGTGTTGCGCGCACAAATTGTGTTTAGAATATTTAAATTCATGTGTATTTTATATTAGATACATTTTTAAATGTTATCTTGGGATTGAATTTAAAAAAACTAAAAAATATTACATAGGATTATCATTTGCTTATGCACTCATTCTACAAAACAAAACAAAAAAGTATCTAACCAAGACTCTCAATGGGGTGGAATTACTTACAATAAGAGAAATAAAAAAATTTAAATAGTGTGCCTCATTCTTATAAGCACAACATTGAAGTGAAACTTCTTTAGTGAAGGGAGATAAATCCAAAAATTAGAAAATGAAATGTGACGAAAATCAAAATGCGATGATGCTTCACAGACGTAGTGGGTCTGTTGGTGTTGTTATCTTGTACACAAAACCAAACAATAGCAACAACAACACCACCAACAAAGTATCAACAACACAAGCAACACGCGCTCTTCCCTTGTTAACAGACGCTCGCTCGGTCTTCGGCCACTTGTTCGTACGCTCTTCGTAAAAACACACACCAGTAAAGCATTTTTTATCTCTTTTACACATGCATAAACATTCATTCTCTACTCTGCATTGTCTTGTGCGTTTCCTCACTACGTTTTTGAAGCATCATCACATTTTGATTTTCGTCACATTACAGTTTCATATTTTTTTTTTTAGCTAAAGAAGTTACTTCAGAATACAAAGTGGTGGCTGATAAATACCTAAGCGCACAATAAGGAAAAATGAATGAGTGAATGAAGCCTGAGGAAGTAAATAAATGTACAAAACAACAAGAGCTGGAAATTAACGCAAACTGAGGATGTAATTTCTGATTAATTATCAATTCATTTGCGTAGTCCAGGAAGCAGATGCAATGAAAAACTTTTGGATGCAGTTTCCTAAGCTTTATAAAATTGCCTTCAAATAGTTGACTATTGTCGGGAATTTGGTTCAATTCGAAAGTTTATTTTTGACTAAACAGCAAAGAAATAGACTGGAAGGAAAACGATTAAGTAAACTTTTGTTTCTATAAAGTCTGCCCAAACAACATTGGTATTTAGTGTTTAAGTACATACAAAATTAATGTTTTCTTAAAGCAAATAAAAACATCGATATATATTTTTAATTGGTCGCCCCTAGGATGACCCATTCTATGGAAACTTAGGTGCTTGAGAATTTGATAGGACAAAAAACAAAAATGATTTCTAATAAGAATCTGAATTTCAAAAACTGAGGGACTAGTTTGCATTAATACAGACGGTCAGACGGACAGACGAACATGCCTTCATCTATTCGCCTCATCGAGCTGATCAAGAATATATATACTTTATGGCGTCTGTATTGTCTCCTTCTGCCTGTTACAAACTGCTTGACAAACTTATAATACTATATTCACTGCGTGAAGAGTATAAAAAACCCAAACTGACAGCGTAAATGAACACATGAGAAGAAAAGGGTGAAAACCAAACCAAAACAAGACAAACCGACCAACCGAGTCAAAAAAGGAAGTAAATAGTTTGTCTTACGAAGAACAACTGACAGAAACAACACAACAAAAAAGTACATGTCTTTTTTTTTTTGTATGTGAATAAGAACAATAAAGTTGAAATGTCTAAAAAGCATTGAAAACAACATTGTGAGAATGTGAATTTATGAAATGCTAAAATGTATAAAAATAATAAAAAACAAAGAGTCTTGTACAGTTTTGGGAAAGGAATATCCCTGCAGTACGAGTACTCAGGAATTTCATTGTTCTTCCCTTTTGATGGCCACTTAAATATTTTCTCAGCATAACATAAAAAAGAGATTAAGAACTAAGTACAGTCGAACTCATGTAAAACAAAATCTTTTGGGTCGCTCAAACATTCTGCTATACAAGAAGTCTTTGCTACAGGAGAGTTCGTTCTAGAGGAGTCACACTGTATTTAATTTTGTAATATAAAAATGTAAGCAAAAAAATATAAATGGATTACATTTAGTAAAATCTGAACTAAGATGATAATTAGATTCCTGAAAATTTTTGTAAGTTTTGAGATCAATTCTATGTATGACACACTATGTTATATTGAGTGTCTTGAAATACCAAAGGAAGCCAGAAAGTTACGACATATACCCTCAACTATTATCAGTAACCTCACATTGGATATAAACGGCATGAAGAGGATAAAACAGCAAAGAAAACAAAAACCTTCCTAAATAAAAACCGATAGTTTTTCTTTTTGTTTTATTTTTATTTTATAACGTCACACAACCGGAAATTTTTCAAACATTTCTATCATCATCATGGGATATTTATATGTGCTTCGAATAAATATAAAATCTAAAGAATTTTTAAATCTCCTGATAAGAAGAAGGAGAAGAAGGGAGAAGTCTTTTCAACCGTTGGCAAAATGTGTTGTGAGTAAGAGACCTTATCAGGGTGAGTTTTGGGTGATTCAGCAATCTTTCGTTGTATTGGCAGCTGAAGAAATTAATTTCTTCAATCACCGCATCACATCATAAGGTCCCAATGCAATATGAGTAATGCATCGTAAGATGGCTTTATTTTGCGTTGCTTGTAACTTTTTGATGTTATAAGGAACAACAATCCCCCATACTTGAATGTCATATCGCCATACTACAGCCACTACTTGTTTATAGATCTTCATTTTATTGTTGCGTCTTAGTTTACTGTTCTCCCTCTGGGAAATCCTCTATAAATTGGATTTCTTGGCACCTACATAAGTGAAGACAAAATGGGCCACCAACCCATGAACTTTTTGGAGTTTGAATTGGTAGTTCCTCGGGTACGAAGTCTGACCAGAGGTTTTTTTCTGGTACCACGGGTGGTCAGGAGCCCACGGAACTCGTGGGAGTATCGAGGTCCTGTGGTTTAATACCCAAATGCGGGTAGAGTATTTACTTGACGTGGAGTTGCGTCCCAGAGATCAGCAGAGCTTTAAGATGGGCCTCGCTCCATACCAAGGAGGGAGTCATATTTACCAAAATGAATATGACTCTAATTTGGTAATAGGAAAGGAAATCTCCAGTTTTGTGTTGGAAATAGGCTGTCTATAAGTAATTTTCATCTTTCACATTGAATCGCTACGTCATGAAGTTTGAGAAATGTCATTTATGAGTTTTCTAGTGTCTGAAAAGGTTGCTTCATTTGATTTAGAATTCACACATCTTCATGATGTTTTTCGTCGAGAGATTGAAGGAGGTGTCCTTATACACATACCTCAGACTTGCAAATATATTTCGTTCAGTTAATTTGATTTATGACTTTGACTACACGATTTAATATCACATTTGCCCAAAATATTCAGAAGATCTTGCACAGGCATAGGCAACGATTTTCTTCTGTTTATGATGATTTGATGATTGTCTTGTTATAATTAATTGTTGTCATAAAGTGCTGATGACTTCCAATTGTAAATATGATCAATAAACTTAAGTGATTTCTCCGAAAGGAAATCTCTTATTGAAATATGATATCTCAACATACAATAGTAATAATATTTTTGTCTTGTCTCATACTGAATTCAATTGAAAAAATGAAAATAAAAACTGTTATAACAAAATATTGGTTTTGCCAAAATAATAACAGTAACTCGTAAGTATTGTAGATAATGTTGATATATAAAATGCAATTCCCGTTAATAGAAAGATTGCTTTGCTGCTCAGCATGTTGCCTTTGCCTTTCTTTATCGACTCACAGCACCAGCAACAACAGCCGTGTGCCAGGAGAAGATACTAATGGTCCAAGGAGGATTAAAACAAGCGAATGTTTTGTATGTTTTTTGTTTTTTTTATTTTTTGTTTTTCTTTCTTAAATATTGAAGATGCATTTCGCTCGTAAATAAACAAAGTATCACGATTTTCAATAGACTGGGTTTTTCATTTTTCGTATATTTTTTCTTTTATTTTTTTATTGTTTATGGTATTTTATACCAATGAGTTTTTTCTTCTTCTTTATTTTATTTTCAATAATATTTTTGTTTTATTTATTTCTTTTTTTTTTTTTTTCGTCTGCAAAAAAATAAAAAGAAAGTGTAAAAAAACGAGGTGATAGACACGTTCAAACAAAGTAAAGTAAAGTAAAGAGAAGACAAGACAAGACAAGTAGTCGAAGAAAGATTGTTGCAACGAAAGAGGGCGGATATCTTCGATATGCCAAATGTGCTTGTACTTAGTATTTATAGATACGAAGATGGCGACGACAAGTTACAAAATATCAACAATAACAACAACAACAACAAGAACAACAAGAATTGTTGACACGACAATAATAACAATGATGACGTCGATCATAATAAAATAAAGTTAGCCCAAAGTAGCTTTCATAGTTTCAGCATTGAAAATGACGAGAATAAAAGAATCAACAAAGCCTAAATATTAGAGTTTCAACACTATTATGGAAAGGGTCCACCACTTACTGCTCAGTAGAGACTGAAAGCAGTGGCGGCGGCGGCGGCGACAAGTCGTGAGCTAGTCAATCGATGACGGCTAGTGGTAATAGTGAATGTATCTTGTATCTGCGCATGTATGTTTGTGGCAGTGGCGGCTTTTTGCTAAAAATAAACTACACAAAACAACAAACAACCAGGCAAAGCAAAAATTTCATGTTGAAGCAGCATAGAGAAAAGAAGGAGACACTGAGAGTAAAATAAGCTGATGATGATGGTGCATAGATTGTTGTTGATGGTGTTGTTATTGTTAGAAAAACATTCGTTTTATTCACACAAACAAAAAAAAAAAAAAAAAACCAAGAAAATATAATAACTTACAAGAAAACAAGAAGAACACAAAAACAAAAATCCAAAACCCAACCAAATCGAATCAATGAATAAATAGCTGAATGAATGCATAGATACATAAGTAGTTATATCGAAGGGCAAACACACACACACACACACACACACACACACACTCACACAATGTTGTAAGGAGGTGGAGTGGTGATGGTAAGGATAAAAGACAAAAATATATGCAACGATGAAATGAAAGAAAGAAATGTCGCACTGTGCACGCTTTCAACATTTAAATGTTGCACACAGCGCAGAGTAGTTAAATGCTTCAGGCAACAAAGATTTATGCAGCTAAGATATTCGAAAGTCAGACAAGTTTCAAAGCATTTAAAAGCAATAAATTATAATATTATAGCTCAGGCAGCAGTCAATGTACAAATATATTTAGTGGATAAAAGGGAACTTTACATTCACCCAAACGTATGAAGGGGCAAAGAAAAAAAGTTCAATGTCAGAAATTGTATTTTTATACTTAATAAGTGCATGTGTGAATACGAGTTTGTGCATACATACATATGTTATGATGCCGGGTAACAAACACATAAGATACAGGAAATGTCAAAGAATATAACAGAGATGACAACCAAAAGAAAAAAAAAAATAATGATATTACAGATCAAAACAATTGACAATTTCAACTGATAAGATTCTTTGAAGTGTGGGTGTTTTTCTACAGACAATGATGATCATGATCGTCATTATGATGATGATGATGATGATGATGATGGACTTCCTGTATAAAGACAAAATGTGACATGTTAACAGCCAATTAGTAACTTTTGTTAATTTGATTGAAGGAAAATATCTTAAATTAACTGAAATTGAAAGCAATTTTTGACAAAATGTTCTATAGACATAAATATCGGATATCCTACACATTTCGAAGCTTAAATAGTTGTGATGAAAGATTTAGCAGAATAGAGTTTCCTGTAGTTTAAAATTTTATTTGCGATGAGTCTGTAAACAATCAAGAAATTTACATTCCAGGATTGTTAAAGCTCCAGTGAACTCAACCAGTATAAAATTAAACAAAATAACACTTAAAATCTCATCTAACCTATAATCTACATATGTGAAAGATTCAATACATGAAACCTTATCAGGCGCCTAATATCCATCATTCATGTTATTTTCTAGCAGACTTATTAGGAAATCGTCAGTATGAAATTTTTCATGATTACTCATCTTACATAGTTGCATCCTCTCTATTCAATAGCTACCGATTTTTTTGCATGCTGCTAGCCGAAAGATCCTTTTGAAGTCGTCGTTGAGGAGCTTAATGGCGCTAATTTGGACCACAAGTGAACTTAGCCTAGGCCGACCATCAACGACATTTAACATCTAACTTTGGGGAAACCAATAATCTAGTGTTGACTTAGGGATACCCTGGGAACTTTTTTCATTTTCAAACTGAAATTACTCTTTGATGGTCCATGGGAAGTATAGCCGAATCAACATGTATTCCAAGGAAATTTTATGTAAAATCGTTTTTAAAAAAAAAAGTTCAAGGCGATCCGACCAATAGTTCAGTTTTTATTGAGATTTAAAAATGATTAGTTTCTTTTTGGCTTGTTTGAACACATTTCAAACGAATTCTTTGAATTTACCCTTACTTTTTGATACCTGCGCATACTCTTCCCTATAAGTACTCACTTTCTATAAATCATTATACATTTATAATTAGTATATGATAATAAAACAAAACAAAAAAATTAAAAAAAAAATTTCGTTTTCATACAAAATTCCATACAAATAGAAAGTAGGTCCCTGTGGCCCTTGTACCTTGTATAAGAGCAACGGATGTCTCACTAATCGGAGGATTTAGTTTTTCGTTTGCAGTCAAAGTTTCGCATTCTAATACTTTAGATTTTGACATGTGACGTTACAAAGCTTATGACTCCTTTCACTCCTTCTTACATAATGTTACACTTTTTGACCCCCTCCCTTTCCCTAAAATGGTGACTTAATTTATGGATGGGCCCTAATGCGGGTTCCACCCTATTGATCAGAGTTTTTTCGATTTTGCCGGTGACGAAACACTTTTGATATTGAAAATTTTCAGCTATGAATAATCTTTGTTTGTTTTCCCCTCTTCTGAAATTTGAAATACCTCGCAGAATTTAGCTTTTCCCTTTCATACAAATTCTCTGATTCAATTAACATTTGTAAAAAACACAAGCAACCTTAGAGAATAGATTATAAACTCTATACATATGTTGTTAACAATATACAGGTTACTTTTCAGACAGATTCAACATTGAAACAAATCATGCCAATCGAATTAATACAATCCGGCGAATTGTAAAATTCCCTATACTTTTTTGTATCACATTTTGTATGCCGACAATTTCAAATCGATATCTCTAATAATGTAAAAGGTGAAGAAAAGTCAAGGCCGCATAATTCTATGATAACAAGCTCAGGATTTACCAAAAAACAACGCCCCCTTGGAATTATATGATTTGATACCCATAACTGTTTAATCATACAATTTCCTTTTTGGTATGAAGTTGGAGGACTATTTTCATCCTCTATCACTTTATGGGTCGAATTAGACATTCTATGTAGGTACATGCATCTTAGCAGAAGAGTAGCAAATAGGGATATCTGTAATTATTTTTTTTTCAAGCAATAGACATCTTTTGAGCAAATGTGGATTGTTAGGTATGCAAATGAGGAGCTTCTCTTCTTCCCCCCATCACTAGATGCAACACGAACACTTCATAATACTAATATAGCTTGTTTGGCTATAGAGGATTATAAAAATAAATGATTATTTAATGCTTTCAATGTTTGACTTTCACAGATTCATTAAAAACGAGCCTAGCTTATGATTTGATTGCTAGTTCCCCCTCTGGCAGTTGTCAGTCAATCAAATGTGATTCGTTGTTGTCGTTGTTGCTGTGGGACTCAAGAGATAAAAAGCAGCTTAAAAATCAACAATAAAACAACAACAACGAAAGTATATATTATGTAATACCAACTACTACATTGATGAGAGTAGATCATTCACTTACTTATGTATTTTTTAATCAATTTCGTATGTATTTTTGGTTTAAAATTAACAATTATATGCCTAAATGCTTGTGATCCTTTTATACAACCCAACCACACCTCCTCCTTTATTCAATAAGTACATTTGTATGGCATGACATAATAATGTCCACCAGGAATGGTTGGTCAATGGTTGCTTTTGTTTATATAAGAGAGAAAATATAAAGTAAAAAAAAAAAAAAGGAAAATCAGAGGAGCGGTGACGACAAAAGTAAATATGTAAATAAAATGATAATTCAAGCGAAGAGTGTGAACAACAAACGGGGGCGGCTTGGGTTTGCTTTGGTTAGTTGATAAACATATGTAAAATACTTGGGTGTTTTTCCAGTTGTTGTTATTATTAGAGGCGTCGCGTCGTTCGCACAGTTCAGTTCAATTCAAGTGGCATTTGCATATTATGAAATTAGGGTGGTTGGTTATCATGTAGTGTACGCACCTTTTTTTTTTTTGGTTTTTTGTTATGCCGGAAAACAATTGAAGTATAGCACGTCCACTTTCTCTTATAAGAAGATGATGATGATGATGATGATGATGATGATGATGATGATGATGATGATGGTTGGTTGTCCTTTCTCTTTTGTAGTAATAACCTTTTTATAAATCACAACAGCATCCATCGACCAGCAAACAACCAAAAGAAAATCAGTAACGGAGGCATTTAATAGAAATGTTTGACCCCCAACTAGGGCGTTGCAGTAGCGACTTAGTTTTGGATGGAGAATTTGTTTTTTGTTTTGTTGTTTATATATCAAATTTTGGATTATTTAAATATAAACAAAATACAAAATTAATCACGGTTTTTTTTTTTTTTTGTTTGTTTATTTAATTTTATTCACATTTATTTATTTTATATGATTTTCTTTTCTTTTTTCTCCACTCCACTCTGCTCTTCTTTCACAATTCTTTTCTCACACAACAAGCATCTTTGCTATAAACAGAAAATTTCCGCCTCTTCTTCTCTTTTTTAGATTCTGCTTCTAATCAACCTTTTTTATTTGCTGTTTTGCTTTACACTTGAAATTCTTGTGTTTGTTTTAAACGCCTGCAATTGATATCAATTTATCAATATGATAATACACATTTGAATGCTTTTGAAACACTCCATCAAATCAATTTAATAAATAAGAAGAAAAGCTTCTTTTCAATAAATTTCCCCCTATGCCATTTACAAAGTGTAAACCGCTTCAGAAAAAAGGCAAACACCCGACAAACCGACGATAACAATATTTTCTGTTGATGTTGTTTCTGATAATGATGATTTCATTTAATCTTTATACATATATTTATTATAGATTTATGTGTGAAAAATATATATTTATTTGCACAAAAGTTTAATCATTTACTTTACTTCTACAAATTGTAAAACCGGCGCGCGTTGATGCGCTTCCTTCAATAGTCGTATAGCGATTGAAAGTAGCGAGTAAGTCGACTAAGCCAAAAAGACCAAACTACAAAAGACACCGAAACTCAATCAAACCGTTTGATGAAAATTGTATATAAAATTTTATTACAAATTTGATTTTATATACAAATCAACAGTTTTAATAACATATTAATTAACATATTCATTATTGGATTTGCTTAGGGGCTAAGAAAACACTCAACTTCCGGTAGAGTTGCTTTGGTATTTGCTATCGTTTGTTTATCGATAAACAATGAAATCGGTTGTTTAACGCATTTCAAATTAGTCCAAAATTTACTTGCAAAACAAACAAGTAATTGAAAAAAAAAAAGAAAAATAAATAAAAATACCAAAAAATTTATGAAAATTGTCAAAATTTATTTACAAAATGAATGAATGACAATAGAAGCAATTAAATTGAATTAATAAATAACAAAATGTTACAACAAAATTGCCGAAGAAAGCAAAAAGCAACAAATTGCTGAAAAAATACAATATTTTGTATATGAAAATAAATAAATTAAATACTCCTTCTTAATATGATTTTTTTTGTTAGGGGGAGGGTAACAAAGTGTTACAAAAACAAAAATCTACGAAAATTACATTAATTACTGAAGCTTCAGTTTCTTTCTACTTAATAAGATTTTAAATTTATAGAAATAAATTAATAAAGCGCGCGCTTTGTCTAACATGCTAAATTACAATAATTTTTAAGGCTATAAACTAAACAACAATCTAAGCAATTAATTTAAAATTATTGTAAATATTGAAACAAAGGTGTTTCCAAGAAGAGAGAAAAATGAATTATTGACTGCGCGCAGTTGATATAAAAATTGTACTTAAAAAAATGTGTCAAAAAAAAAAGTACTCAAAGCTAGAAGAGCTTTTTTTTTTTTTTGAAATATGAAGGATCTTATCCCGTTTTATATAGATGAGGGGACACGTCTCAATTAGCCAATGGAAGGATGGATCAGCTAATGAACATGCCAGCAGTCCGCTGATATTTGGCGGATACGGCAGAATGAGGACTGCGAAACACCACGAAGGCACCAAAAATAATGTAAATTGTCGAGAGCAACATGAGCATGGGGAAGGAGAAGACTATGCGTGCCATAAGAACTTTAGGTTTCACCGAATCCACCGAAGGTGAAGGTACATACATTTCTATAATAAACAACATTATATTATTAATTTCTAATTTAAATTATAGATAAATAATTTACTTACCATTTAAACTTTTTGATTCACAACGTTCACCAATATAACCATCGGCACATTCACACGAAAAGAAACTATGATTGGCCACCGGATAACGAAAACAACGACCGCCATTCAAACAGAAATCTGTCAGATATTGACCACTGCACTCCAAGGACAATACATCACGCATTATGGTATAATAGATATCGGATATATTGAATTTGGCTGTCATATTGGGATTATCCATGGATTTTGGTGTACTGGAATCCTGTGGAATTGGTACAATGGTCGTAGCTGTTTCATTATCACTGGATGGTGATAGTGGCTGTAGTAGCAATTGTGTAGGAGGTGGCGGTGATGGTGGTGGTGGCTTTTCTAAGTCCGGTTGTGGTGTTGTTGCTGCTTCAAGAGGTGTCTCAATGGGTTGCAGCAGAGCAACAACACTTTGCGTCTCTGCACCCGTGTATAACTCTTGCGTATAGGTTTTATTCAATTCCATTTGTGTGACCAAATTGGCGACATGCTGCTCTATTTGTTGTTGTAGCTCATGGGCATGCTCATGTAGGTGATTATGAAAATTGTGCTGGACAATTTTCAGTGTATGCTCGCGCAACAGTAAAATCCGGCTAGAACAACAATCTATTCATTCATCCAACCAAGCATCCGTGTCATGTGTCATCAACGATTAATAAATCAGATTATTAAATTGTTTTAAGACTCTGTGGGGGCGGAGGACTCACCTGTAACTGCGACAATTGTTGACAGCACGAAAATTACCTTACAAAGATGCGTCCAAAATTCTATTCTATTATTGTGCATCATCTATAGAAAATCAGTTAATTTGAAGGAAGGAACGAAGGAGTAATCATTGAAAGCTTCAGTAGTTCCAGATGCTGCTGCGATGGCTAGGAATCCTGATCTCGTCGAGTGTAGGTTTCTATTTGTATGCCAGCAAATGCAATTTTTGTTTGTATGGCGCCGCCGTTGTGGCGTGAGAAAGAACACAAAATAGAGGAAAATAAAGCAAAAAAAAAAAAATCAAAAATGAAAACATTTTTAACACAAAAATAGAATTATTACTTTTTCTTTATGAGCGATGTGGAGGACGTGGACGAAGCGAGGACGCGGTGAAGACGGCGGCGTCTACGACTGTTGTGGACAACGATGAAATGGCGCACATTTTTGTCAAGTCGGGGGAAAATCGTTTCGTGATTTTGTGCTTTATATAGATTTTCACGATGCCCGCTTTTCTATCTATCTCACAAGCATCACAAGAACATTTCACTCGCTTTTCATTTGAATTTTCCTACTATGCTTTCTTTACACACTACACTGCACTCAGAGAGATACAAAAGAACGCGCGCATATGAATGAAGTATGTGATGATAGTTTTTGTTTCCTCTCCGCCTAATTTGCCAATTGGGACCGATTATTTTTCTAGTTGACATTAGAAAGAAAACTTGATAAATAAAAAGTTGATAACAAATACACATATAATGGTTTTTGTCTATAAAATAGTGGGTGATAATCATGGTCATGTTCTTAGTGGTTTGATCAAATCATAGCAAGCGCAGTCTACCGACCGACATGAGTAGTTTAGAAGAAATGCACGCATCGAATAGACAGTGAATATCAAACTGTAGAATGCGAATGGGATTTATACACAGTAAATATCAAATTTTACATTATCAAACACCATCGAATTACTTTTCGAGAGTAACCTATTCAGTTTACATATAGTATTTCATATAATTTGTCTCACACGAATTTCAAATTCAAATTTGAATTATCGCTAAATAGAAGTTGGTTCGAACCTTTTCTTACAACACGAAAATGCATGACCATTTGTTGTCGAAATGATTAGGAAAGGAACATCTTTCAACTGATTGAAACATTGTGGCAGAGTGAGAGAGACATATGAATAAATGAAACAATTAGTCAGGGTCGTTGCGTGGGGTTTTGATTTCTCATACTAAATTTAGGGCCAAGATAATTTTCATGATGAAATCATCAGAAATTAATTTCTTGTCAAAATTAAAGTAAATTTCAATTATTAAAAGCAAAAATAGAGCAATAAACTATTTATATGATTGTATGCCTGGGTGCCCTTAAATACATTACCCGCACTTCCCAATAAGTGATCCTTTACGCTCTATTGTTCGTTCCGTTTGACTCTTCGTTTCCCCTTTGCCCAGAAACAGCAGAGCAGAAATAAAACAACGTTCCAATTCCACTCTCAAATCGTATTCTTCTCAAGTGAAGCCCGTTTCAATTCCAATGTCAAGTCTCCCGTGCGACTCCAAATAACCAAAAACTAATCACTCGCTACTTTTCGACTTGCTCTTTTACTTTTTACTTTACTGTTACTCGTTACTTTAATCGAGAATAGTGAACATTTTTATTCTTATATAATTGTAATAAAATATAACCGTATTTCATTATGTATTTTCATTTATTTTATTAATTAACAATTCAATTGTCTATGCTATTATTATTAATTTTAAACTCCTGGAAAATTTAGTTGCATTGGCAATTGAAATTGTTCAATTCAAAAAAGGATTTTGTATCAATAAGTTTTGTATTCTATGAATGATCATCCTGCCATGCTCTATATTTTCATGTACAATTTGTACATTGGTTCATTGGATCGTGCTTTGAAATGTGAATGAAATAGAAATAACAAAAAAGAAATGGAAAATTAAGAAAATTACGCTCCGCTCGGTTTCGTCGGTATTGTCTGGAAAATTGAATAAGAATAAGTAATACATACATTTTTCAATTTTTCATTTTTATTTTTATTCAAAATTGTGACGGATGATGAATGATGATCTCCTTTGATGTAGACGGGTATGCTATAAACTCGCACCCAATATTCAAATACCTTGGTGTGATGGTAGATGTGACGCTAAACTATAAATCACATATTGAAAAGGTTTGTGAAACGTATTAACGCGGCATTATCTAGGATAATCGCCAACATAGGAGGCCCAAGTCAGAGAAGAAGAGAACTTCTGGCCAATGTTAGCCAATATATTGTGATGTACGCGGCTCCTGTATGGGGACCTGTATTTATGTACAAAACCTATACTAAGATGGCCAGATCGGTGTTTAGGCTAAGTAAAATAAAGTAAATATATTGCCTTTTGAATTTATGAGAGAACCAAGAACATTGGTAGGCGGCTAACGGCAACAGGGCGAAAAGAAAGAAGACAAGTCAGTCTACCTGAATGAGAAAACCGCTGTGATACATAAACCAATTGATGATGAACTCACCACATAATTGGAAATGTGCAAAGGTGGGTTGATCGTGAACATGGCGAAGCAGTTCCTCACGGGTCATGGCTGTTTCAGAGTATTACCTCCATAAGTACGGCCATGTTCTTATCAGAGAGAAATTCTGGAAAGGGTCATGGGAGACCGGTTTATTCCAGAGAAAGTAGTGGTGCATATGCTGCAATCGGGGCGAGTGTAGAGTATGTTGAAGGATTTATCTGGAACAATACTAATAAAGCTAAAAATGTCTGACGGTTTTCCCGAAGGGTAAGTTAAGGCTAAATGAGACGGAGTTAAAGGTTTAGTACGTAAGCGTATCGTTATGCGAGTCCGGTGTAATCTGGTATTATTACCCGCGCATGAACCCGAATGAGGTTTTTCTTAGCAGACGATATGAATCGTGCACAGTGTCAGTGAAATGGCGGCTTTTCCATATCTATATTCGAAAGATATCCTCTCCGCCAAAAAAAAAAAAAAAAAATATGTACATGTACATGTACAAAAAAAGAAGTTAATGTGACAGGAAGCTAGTTGCTGCGAAATTGATTTTTATTAAAAGACGTTTATTTTCAAAATTTAAAATACACAACTCACTAAACACTCGTGTATGCTGCATGCTGTATGGTAGTACATATAGTTTTATTAGTTATTTTCTCATAATTAACAATTGAAATAGAAATATGTACATATTTCATATCAGTTGTCAGTTTTGTATCCAATTGAAAATCATCAGTCACTCGTTACTTTCGACAGAGTCCAAAAAATATTGGCAAATAGGAATAGCAAGAGAGCTGAGAACAGTAAAATAATACGCTCTTTCCGTTTGCACTTTGCTTCGCGCTGCCCCCGCAAACAAAACAAAAACTACAGAAAATTTCAATTCCATCTGGAGTCGTATTCTTTTCACCCGCGTAACATTCAAATAACATAAAATCATGTTCCAATTCCATTTCGAGTCGTATTCTTTACACCCGCGTGACTCCGAAATGTCTAAAAAAAACAGTTTCATTTCCAATTTCAAATCACCTGCGAGACCCCGAATTACGTAAAAGCCATCACTCGCTACTTTCGTCTTGCTCGTTACTTTTCCACTCGTTACTTTTCAAGTCGAAATTCGACTTTTTACGGAAGTGGGTTTACGCGCGCCGTTTTTTTTATCCGTCGGCAAAATTTACGAAAGTTTTGAAAATCGTTTTGTATTAATAAATAACATTATAATAATTCGATTTTTCAATATTTTCTCGCCTGGAAAATAAGAAAGTATTTTTCTTGTGTATGAAGTTAGAATTTTACGTATGTCTTCTTTAATGAAAATATTGAAAAACACAAAACTCGCATTGCAAAATTCTTGTAAATAATTTAATTGTAATTTTTCTTTTATCTAAGAAATTCGACTACGCGCGCCGGTTATTTCGTCCGTCGGCAAATTTACGAAAGTTGAAAAATTGTACAATTGTGTTTTTGTTCGTAAATTTGTGCAACGAGAAGATTATTGACTTTTTCGATAAAACAAAAAAAAAAAAAGAGTAAAGTAACCTACAAAGTTGCTCAGTTTCTCGTGCAATTTGCAAAATAAAATCTCCTACTTCTTCTCTGCATTAATATATCTTTATTATTGTTGTTGTTGTTGCATTATTGTGTACGCCGGGTACTCACTTACTCAGTGAGAGAAGTAAGAAGTAGGAAAAGAAAAAGCATTTATTAAATTTATTTTTTTATTTCTTGTGTTTTTGTGTGCAAAAATAGTGTAAAAGAAAACAAAAAGAAAATACAAATACAAATAAAAGAGGAAACCTGAATTTCTGCAAGTGTGCAAAGCAAAGTATAGCAAAACAAAGGAAATTAAATGAAAGTAATAATTATGAAGATGATGAATTAAATGAAATAAAAAAGCAAATTGCAGTTAAATATAAAGTTATTTGCAGTCTGTCAGTTTGTTCAGTGAGTACATAGTCCCAGCTGCTCGTCCGCTGCCTCTGTCAGCACCTCACCTCCCTGGAGCGCTGACGCCAACCGCTACAGCTGCTTGCTGCTCCTCTGCAGCCACAGCCTCAGTCGCAGTTGCAGCCGATTCCGGCAGATTGGAAGTGCAGTAAGTTTTGTGCTGCGAATTTGCAGAACAAATGCAAAGAAACTCCGGTTTTGCTCAGTTAAAATTTCTCATTTCATTTCATCTCAATTAAATCGATTTAAACAAAACACAAAAAACAAAAAAAATTGACTGAAACAAGTTTTTCTTAATTTTGTTTTCTGAGTTGCTTTTTTTCCTAGTTTAATTTAAGAAGAAGAGCAAAGATTTGCACTTATTGGTCCCTTTGCTGTTGTCCAAACTTAATTGCTTGATGTGCTGAAACCAGTTTCTTCTTCAAGTCAGTGCGTCCGGTCATTCAGTCAGTCAGTCAGTCATAATTGTTTGTATTTTCAGCGTTGCACAATTACATGTCCAAGTCCAAGTCCAATTCCAAGTTAAGTGAAGTCAACGAAATCAGTGATGTATCAGTAACCAATAATCCCCCTAAAGTTTGTCTGTTTGTTTATAGTCTCAGCATCACTGACTATCGAAAAAGGGTGGAACGGAGAAGGTGTTTGAACGAGAAGCCAAGTTCAAGTTAAGTGTTCAATCAACTCAGTCTGACTGGGTCTCTGGCTAAAGGTCTCCACTTCAGAAAACCTATCACATTTTAAAAAAAAATCATCTATGTGCCAGTCAAACTCTCACACGAAGGGTTCCGTACCCAATTTGGGTTATTGTGTTTAGTTTAATAGTACAAAAAACAAAAAAGTTTTTCTAATAAAAAACATGAATATTAATGGGTGGTTTGTATGGGAGGTACTCTTCCTAGTGGTTTAATTTGGCTGATTCCAACTAATGTATAGCTCTTTTTTCAAAAACTTGTAGTGTCCAAATTTCAATTCAATAGTCCAAGAAACAAAAAAGTTTTTCTAATAAGAGCCTGAATTTTAATGGGGAGTTTGTATAGAAGAATTTGCACACTATGAATTTCTAATCCATTTTCACTAACCATATAAATTTCAAGATCGTAGGGATTCTGGATAGTATAGCTCCCATACAAACCCATAGATTTCTTGTATGGGAATCCCTTTGACTTTTTAATTATAGTTTAGTTTTAGTATTTGTTCCTGTAGCCTTGATAAAACTACATATTCAGTGAAAATTACCACTTTCCATCTATTACGGTTAATGCGAACAGCATAACCTTAGTAACCCTTTGGGTCTGGAACCCTAAAAAAGCGCCCTGAATCACATCCTAAGAATATAAAAATTAAGAGTCTTTCTTCCACAGGCCTCATCCATCTTCCGGAAAATAATATAGAAAACAAGAAGTTTTTCCCAACTTTATTTTGGTTTACGTTTCTGAACATATTAAGAGACTCATTTGAATTTGCCGCCTCTGTCCCACAATGCTCAGCTTTCATAATTTCGCAGCTCTATTGTTGTCACATATCTTTGTCAACCCTTTGGCTTGCGTATTGACATTATGTTCTGGTATTTATCACTCTGGCTGAAGGTTCAATTCACATAGTGGCGATTTTTTCATTAACCTTTCCTGTTGTATGTTCTTGCTCTTTTCATAGTAATGACACCACACGTTCTGATGATTTGTGGTCCACACACCATTCACCATTCATCGTAGTTCACAATAGTTGTTCAGCGAACCTTTATCGATTGCTTTATGACACCCTACAATGCAGGCAGGTAGTAAGAGTTTATATTATAGTACTGTGTAAGGTAGACTAGGGAGGAAGGTCGCTAAAAAAGCCCTACTAAACCAAATAAAATATTGTAGCATGTGCGCCCTTCTGTAAAGAATCATAGGATGGTTAGTTGGTTGGTTGGAGTTTCTAAAAGGGCATTGTGGGTGCACTGCTGTTGCTGCGTCTGCTCAAATCAATTTTTATTACTGCCTGCCTGCCTGTCTGCCTGCACATTGGTCTGAAGTATGTATTACATATGAAAGAATATTGAAAACTAGACAAATTTCATTGTATTAATGCATGTTGGCAGACCAGTGTGCGTGCGCCTGTTCCCCATAATCAGCTGCCAGTGCAAATCCTCTCCTTCCCTTGATCCGTCTGTAGAACCATCCTTCTGTTACTGTCGCTGCTGCTGCTGCTGCTTTTACTGATGCTGCAAAGGTTATTTTATTGGAAACCGGCGAAACATGTGCTTGGAATGAATTTATTGGCTTTGCAGCGTTAACGTCAACGAACAGCCGTGCGGTGGCCAGCCATGCGCTCATCAGCTGCGTCCTTGTTGGCTCAACAATAGCCTCAACCCCCCGCCGTACCTAGCAACAGCTGCATGGCATGCCTAGCATCCTACGCAAAATTCACATTTAACGTTAGCAATCAGGTGCTTTTTACTTTATGCAGACCCAAACTGTTATGAAGAAGCAGCTGTTGACCCATTGCGCATACTCCGGAATATCCTAACACCACTTTCTTGCCTGCTGCCTTCTGTTAATTAACAGTATTATGCAGAATACCGTTCTGCTCTGTTCGGTTCTACAATTCTGTTCTGTTGAGTTCTGCTCTGTGCGCATCCTGTTGAAAATGACAGTGCATTATTGTATAAACCGAGCCTTCATTTTTGATTATGTAGAGTCCCTGCAGTCATTAGCTTCCAAGTTTGCGAAGCGTGCGGTCGTGTCCAGCGAGACAGATAGGCTCAAGGCCCAGAGAACTAACTATACAAAAGAGTCGAAACCTGAAACCGTTTCAAACGATTTCAAACAGAAAGAACACTGAATGGATCGGAACGGAAAGCAGCTAACAGAACCGAACGGTGAACAGTCAAGTCAAGTCCTCCGATAATAGTAGAAGAATCAGAATCAGAATCAGAACTAACTTACTAACTGATTGGTATTAGTTGCCATTGAGAAGCGATGCCAGCAGGACACAAAATTCAATTTTGCCATCAATTCATAATTTCGTATTAAAATCCATTTTCAACTCAACGAAATTGCGTAAAATTCTCGTCCTGAACAAAGTCAAAGTGAAGTAATCATAATTTTGGAAACAGAAAAGGAAATCAAAGGTTTGCATTGAGACCAAATAAAAAGTAAAAATCAAAGACAAATTTAAATAAAAATGCGGTAATTCCAATAGTTTATCATTAAATGTATCTATGTGATGTGATGTGATGTGATGTGTGAGTGAATGAGTGAGTGAGTGTGTTTTTGTGTGAAATTTTATTAAGATTTTTTGTTAATTTTGTTGTATTGTTTGTTGTTGTTGCCTTGTCAAAGTTTTACACAAAACCGGCTTTCAATTTGTCGCTGATGCCTGACTGCCTGACTGCCTTCCTTCCTTCCTTCTTGTCTCCTCTCATGCATTTATTCATCCATCTTTCTGGTCTTTGGTCTGGTCTTTCTTTAGTCTGTTTTTTTTTTTTCGTTGTCTCTATATGTTTTTTTTTTTTTTTTTGATTTTATTTCTTTGGTCGTTTGGTTAGTCTAGGGGCCCCAGTCTCAGTCTCAGCAGCAGCTCAGCATCTGAGCACTTCAGCGCCTCAGCTTAGCCTCGACCAAAAAGAAGTTGTCTTACCGCTTTTTCTATTGGCTTAAATATTGTATTTTGCTTTTAAAGCAATTTTTTGTTTCTTAGTTTTTCTTTTTTTATTTCTTTTCTTTGTTAGTTACTTAGTTTTGTGTGGGTTTCATTATTATTACTATTATTGTATTTCATTACTAATACAATTTTTTTAATTTTGTATCTTTAAAAAAAACAACTTAATATGAATGTGGTGTTGTTACATAGTTTGCCATAGTGTTTTGTAACAGATTTAAGGGAAAATATTAAACTGTAAAACAATTTTTCATTACAAAGTAAGGGAAATGAATATAACCGTTCAGAAGACCAAATTGAAATGTCAGAGGTTCCTTGTTACTCATTGAAACTCATAGTTTTCCCAAGGCTAAAAATTTGTTGTATTCGTGTATATTTATAATTTTATTTTTAAAAGACGGAAATTTTATTAAACGATGTTTTATAAGTCTAAATATTGCTTTATTATAGATTAAATCATTAAATCTACATTTTACAGATAATTCTTAGATAAATAGATGAAAGTTTGTTAAATAAATCCATATAAATTTGAATTGAATTACAGCCAGAATATAATAAATTCTATTAGAATCCATTTTATCTAATCCAAAAAACAATATTTCCAAAAATTTAAAACGATTCAATCGCTTAGATCCCATAAAATATTGCAGGCAAATATTGAGGTTTTATGCATACAAAGACTCTTAATTATTGAGCGAAACTTAATAAAATAATATTAAAATAAACCTGAATATACAATACATCATCACCAAGAGATTCCATAGGCTCCTATAAAAATTTTAAAAAAGAAAAACAAAATTTTAAAATAAGACAGAAAATATTTTATGAAAATAAATATAAATTTAAAAAAATACAAATGAAAAAATCAATACATTTTCATTGCAGTTTAGAAACTGAAAGATTGCACTATTATATATATAATATAGTTTAATCTGATGATATCCTTGGAATAACATTTTCTATTTGATATCTTGTATTTAAGTGTGAAAAGTATTTATTGGAAACTAAAAAATTTCTTCAACAGTCAGCTCAACTGGACTTGAAGGAACTTCAAATTTAATATCAATTTATTTTTAATCATTATATGAAACCATAGAAAATTTATTATTTTATAGTCAATGTGAATTATTTTTAATAAAGAAACTCTACTTTCTTGTAATAAATCATAAAAGATTTGCATTGATTTCTCTTATATTTTCTTTCATTGCAGTTTTTCATGTACGAAACTCATTTAAAATAAAATAAAATAATATTCTTAATTGTTCGTGTAAATAAAATTAGATAAAACATAAAAATCCTAATTGTAAAATAATCGCTTTTGTTTGAACAATTGGAATTAATCAATATAAAACTATAGAAAATCGCTTTTAAAGTAGTTTAAAACTTTTTCAACAAAAAAACAAAACAAAACAAAAAACAAAAACCGTCAATATTCGTGTGCTGTGCGTTTTTAAATAATTTCAAATTATCCATAAATAATAATATTAAATATATTGAAATAATAATATAAAATATAATAATAATTATAATATCTACATATTTACTATATTAATAAAACAAATACAAAATTATTATACATAAATTAAAATAAATTAAAATAATATAAAATTATAATAAACCCAAAATGTTGTGTGTATTGTAAATTGTAAAAAAAAAAAAAATAACCAAAATTTATTCAAAAAATAATATAAAAATATACAAAATTTTAAGAAAAAAAAAAAAACCAATTGGATGAAATATAAAATTTCATTTGTGTAAAAAATTTCTCAATTATAAATAAAAACTAATAGCGACATCAACTACAAAATACAAAACAAAAAGCAAAGAAAAAGTACCAGCTGCATTTTTTTTTTTTGTATTCAAATGAAAGGTGAGTTTTTAGTTTCACATTTTATGGAAACATATGAAAATGAAATTTTATCAGAACGCAAATTACATATATTAGAAATTGATAAAATATTTCAAATTAATTAATTAAAATAATTGCCTTCCTTAATTATACGTTGATTCAAATGTATGAATAAGATTTGTTTACAAATTATCTCAATTTTGCAAAATATTTAATGAAAAGGTTCATTTCATGATCTTTTTACATTTTGTGTTGTTTTGTTTTCGATAATTTATTTCCATTAATTAAATAGAAATCATTTTTTTTTATTTTTATTTCAATCTACATAATTAGCTTGAATATGCATGAATTATCAATCTGTTGTGATGTTTTCAACTCATAGAACCCCAGAATTTATAAGGAAATATTAATCATTGTCAAGAGAAGGTTTTTTTTTTGTTATTTAGTTTTGGACATGAAATTTGGTAAAGATATATCTTATTGTCTTTTACAGAATGTGATATTTTTGCACTTGACTTCATTAGATTAGAATAGATTTTAGATTAGAGTATTAAATATTAATACAACAGTTAAAAATGGCAATTTGCAAAATTTATATTTCATAATTAACTCATATAAACTTAAGCTATGAGGCTCGATCAATAAATCCTTAGAAATTTCATTTTATTTTTCAATTCAAGCTCCTTTTAGCTCATTTCATTTAGTTCAGCATTTGTGAAATTTTTTTAACCCTTCCAAATAGGTTTTCTCGAAGTCCTCATAATAAGCGTTTGTTTCATTGATGACTTTTTATTTGACCTAAAATCTCTTAACGGTGAGCCATTTTTTCAGTTTTGAAGACAGGAAATAGTTTCAGATGGCTAAATTTGCACAATATGCTTGCTGGATGGGGTAGCAGTTTGTAGCTTAATTTAATTAATTTTTCCATGATGACTACACATGTGTATTGCGGTCGCTTTTGTTTCAAATTATTGTCGAATCTATCCAAGAGGTCTGTATTTTTTTAGGTATTCGATGTGCATGATACCGCTTGCATTCCAAAAAACTGTCGCCACAGACCTTCTTTGGTGTACGTTCACCCGGAGAAGTCCACTGCTTTGATTTTTCCTTAATCTCTAGTATATTGTTCTACCGTTCAAAAACATGTTCGGTTTGCGGTTGAACATCGCCAAACACTCCTTTGAAGTGACCACACAATTGCGCTTATAGTCGAGTGTGAATACTCGCGCCGAACAACGCGCAAATGGCTTTTTCATGTCCAAATATTCTTGTAAAATGTAATGTATCCGCTTAGTTCAGGTGCCTGCAGGCTCAGCCATTTCACGCACTTTAAATTTTCGATCATCCAATATCGCTCCATGGATTTAATCTACGATTTCTGGAGTTGCCAACTCTCTTCAGTCTTCTTAGTTTTTATTTAGCATTTCCTTGGTTTCGGTGATGGTTTTTCTATGCAAAATATAATTCTTGATGAGCACACGAAATTCTCCCTTTTCCATTTTATTAAATACACAAAAAAAAATTCAGTTTTCTTTCTTATCTGAGACTTTAGAATATAAGTAGGTATGTATTTCGAAGGAAAGTTGCCTACACTAAATTATTCATTTTTATAATAGCTATAAGATATAGGAAAGTGCTACTAAGCCATTGTGTTGAAGTTTTTGCCTTACTTATTGTACTTAGAAAAGGAATAAGTTTGCCATCCAACCTCATTCACAACAATATTTAGTAATAGTTGTACATACAAAAAGTGGAAAAACACATTACATTAATTGAAAAAATACAAGGAATATAAATATCAGAAATTCTTGTTGCTAATTAAATATGCCTGCTTAATTCTCAAAAACCTTCATTCTCTTTTATCCTTCGATTAAATAATATTATGTATGAGGCATTTCTATAATTTTCCTATATGGTTAAATATGAAAAATATATAAATTATCGTGTGACTAATATATTGCAAAACTTTTTCGAAGGCTGTTAGCTCTATTGTTTTTAATATTGTTGCTATTGCTATTGCTGTTGCTGTTGCTGTTGCTGTTATTATTGTCAACACGCGAAACATGTGTGAAAAAGCGACAATGGAATGAGTAGACAGAGCGGGACTTAAACTTATTTGAAACTAATTTATACTACTTACATACAACAATAATTAGCGAAACTCATAATTAACAATATGATGATGATGTGATGTAGCATGTAGCATGTAGATTCCCTAGAGTAGAAATAAACGATGCCGATGCTAGAAACCTTAAATCAACACCTCAACATCTACAACATTACTTACTAACTAACTTACTTACTCACTCACTAACTCACTCATTTACTCAATCATTCAGTCATTCATTCATGCATCCACTCACTCACTCACTCACTCACTGATATCTGGCATACATACGTATACTTACTAACTAATTTATTGAGTCAGTCGGGTAACCTTCTTTTTACTTATTTTTTTCATTTTTACTTATGATTATGAAACTGACACACAAAAAGGCAAGTGCTGCTATCTATCTATCTATCTATACAAAAACTACTAAAACAATAACAATAAAAATAATTTGAATGTTCACAAAAGAGTTCACATAATTAATTATTTAAAAAAAATGAACAAAAAAAGAAAATGTATATAGGCACAAACTATGTCGAACATGCAATATACGACGCTATTCCTTTCAAAAGACAAACGACTTGACTTGAGATATAACATAAACAAGTGAGTGAATTGCGAATGCATTTTTAGATAAATGGATGGATGAATATGTATGTCATTTCTCTATTGCTAATTCACAAGTTTTTGCTTGAACTATTGCTGATGATGATGATGATGATCAACATCATCTGTTGATATTTAGTATTGTGAGCAGTGGCATTAACTTCATTTTAATGTGATCACGACTATGAAGACAACAACGATGATGGCGGCTTTGCTTTGCTTTGAATTTCAGTCGTTTGCCGTCGTCAATACTCAATATTTTATTTTTCTCTAATACTAATCTATATGATAAATTGTAATAGTAAGTGATATAAAATTAATTAGTTTATTCCGAATATTGTATTTAACACTTTTTAGTAGTAGTGACCAAGATTTTCTTCTATAAGTCCGACGGCTTAATGTAGCATAATAGCAGCATTCCTCATAAGTATATTGTTTATATTATAACAAAATCTACACCTCCATTATTCGAAAGTAAAGCTTTAGGATTGAAAGGCAAGTCTTTCTCTGATTTTCTTTTAAATTTTTACATACTGAAACCCTGGTTGGTTTATCTTCTTTGCTTCTTATATTTGAATAACGCAACTTAATACAAATAGGTATGTAAGTTTGATTTGATTAGATAAATATTATACAATGTTAGATAGAAACATTTAACTTAGGTAAATATTAAGACACCACTGATTTAGGCCGGTGCTGATACACTCACTCTATCATAACTTTTCTGAACTATGGAAATAATAAAATAATTAAGCTTTACATAATTTTAATGCAATATACAATAATTTCACAAGTTCTAATGGAACTTAAATATTCCATTTTGTTTTGTATCTGAAAAATTCAAGAAAAAAAAAAAATGAAAAAAGAAAAATTCATTTGTTTTAAATAAAATAATATTAAAATTGTAATAAATTAAATGGCAATCATAAATTCATTATAACATTCATACAAAAAAAAAATATATTGAGAGATAGAGAGAGAAAGAAGGAAATAATCATTAAAATGGAAAATAATATTACAATTAAAAAAAAAAATCTATTGTAAACGAAATGAAGACAAAAATAAAAACACTCACTACAAAAATAAAAGTAAAACAAATTCAAATAAATGCAAAAAATGCAATAAATAATTAATCAGCAATAAAGTATGACAAATGCAGATAATGAAATATTCATGGTAAACCGCTTTGTCAACTCTTTACTTCTCTTTGTGCCTAAAAGACTTTCCAATACAATTTACCTCTAACCACTTCTCAACTGACTCCATCTATAGCTTCTCATTTTCATTTGTGTTATTTCATTTTTATACCATAAATCATTTGAAATGGGAATAGATATTATCACTTTTGTTGTAGTGTTTGTAACTGATTGAAGGAAAAATAAGAGATCCCATTAAGTATTGAATATATTTGGAATGATAAACTTGAATATGTGAATCTATTGGGTCTAGTAAGTTAACACTTTCATATGCAATCTAGTCAAACAAAAGTATATAAGCGCAATGATAATATGTTATTTTGAGGCAAAGTTTCCCGATAATTGGAGAAATAAAACCAAATTCAAATTAGTAGAACCTGCAAAGAAAACATTCTAAATTTCAAACAGACAAAATTCATATGAAGCAAAAAGTCTCCACTGGCTCATTTGCTCTAGAATGCCACTTGAGTATAAGGTTCTTCTGTATAATTCCAGCAGAATTATGGGGACAACAACCGCGCTTAATTTTGAGGTTCTACAAAAAACTGAATCCAAAGTTCTCCAAACAATAACAGTCAGAATTGAAGACATCCACAAAGCTCTTAATGTACTGCATGTAAAAGATAAGTGTTCGAAGTGGAATCATAACATCAATAAACTCATTTCGTCTCTTGAAACAATGCTTGGCCAACTCTTCTGTTAAGTTAGAGACCCGCAAAAAGATGTTAACCCTTTCTTCTACTTGTAGTGGGAAAGATAAATAATTACAATATATAGTATGTGGGAGTTTTAATCATTTTGTTAATCCTAAATTATAATATTAGGAAATAGAATAAATTATTTATTATTTGGTTTAAAACAATATTTCATGTATGTTAATTATGTTATATATGGTAAGAAACGATTATTAGTAAGAAAAATGTTTATTTATCTAAGGAAATGTAAACGAAACATTAACAAAATGTATGTGTAGCTCCCACATTAACTTTATCAAAAGACATATTCAATTTGGAAAGATCATATCATATAGTACAGTGCCATATAAATTCGAGTATAATTTATCTAAAAAAGTAAATGTTATGAATTCAAAACTTAATTTAAACTTATTGTTTAATAAGAATTTAATACAAAGTAAATTTTTTGTTTATGATTTCTATACATTGAAAGGTATTTACATTTCAATGGAACCGAAATTTATTGTTTGTTTTAAACATTGAAAATATTAATTACTTTTATAGTTTAATATTTTTGATTGCACACAATACCAAAATTGCATTTTGAGTCAAAGGGATTGCAGGGATTGTTACTTAGTTATTGTTCTTAAAAAAGAATAATTGAAAGCTTTGAAGGCCTTTAAACAATAATAGTTTTTGGGTCTCTGGTCATTTATTAACAGCAAAAACGTTGCATGATTTAAGTCGTTTTAGCTGCAATATTTTTCTTTTTTTTTTTTATCACAATATTTTATTTAAATTGGGGTTAGTTTCTGTTGCTGCTGCTCTAAGTCCAAACGAACTATTACTACTTATTTTAGAAAAAAAAAAACAAAAAAAAAAGAGTGGGTAAGAAGAAATCGCCGAAACCGAAAAAACAAAGAGACCGTAATACATTTTTTTATATGTTCTTAGTGTTCTCATTTTATTTATCGTCGCCGCCACTGTAACGGCGTTTTAATTGCTTTCCATATTGAACATGTTCATGCAATTGAGTTCATGTTGGTATTTTCGACTATAAATTACACTGTTACACAATAAACATCACACAGATTCACACACACAAACACAAACACACAGAAGAACAGATGTAAATATACACATGCAGAAACAGAAAAGAATCTCAAAAAAAGAAGAGAAAAAAAAAAATAAAAAAAATATGGAGAAGTATCTTCAAAGCAAGACACAGTCAGACGATGTTGAACATCGGACGACTGACTGCCCAACATTCTGAATACATTTTATTTTACTTTTTATGAGCTTTAACATAATAATTCTTTTTATTTTTTTTTATAAGATTTTTCATTTTTTGCAACTTTTTTTGTATTCTGTTGTTTGTTCATTCCTTCTTTCGTTGTTTGTTAGCTTGAGTTTATAAAAGGCATTAGTCATAAAGTATTTCACACAGAAAGAATGAACAGACAGACAGTCAAATCGACAGACCTACAAAAAGACAGATAGACAGGCAAAAGATACATAGATAGGTAGATAGATAGGTAGTCGGATTGAAAGACAAAGAGGACACAAAAAAAAAACACTTGTGGCCCTACAGAACTTTGTTTCTAACTGAAAACCCAACTGAGTTAGCCAGCCAGCAAGTAAGTGTCTCACTGCCTCACTGAGTGACTGACTATCCCACAGTTTAAAGTATACAGTGCAGCCTTCAAAACTGATTTCAAGCTTTTAGAATCTTATAGATACACAAGCACATGTTTAGGTTATAATATATGTATAATAGTATCTGTATGCGTGTGAGAAGTAACGTTGAGCAAGGTCACCAAACTTAAGTTTTTGATGGACTGCTCTTGATAATGGGTGTATTGTTCTTTTAACGCTTTTTAGAAACTTCATCATCATCATCGTCATCATCATCATCATCATCATTGTTCTAGCTTTTATTTATCAAGTTGATGGCTCTCAAGTAAAACTGAGCACAATCAGTGTTAAATTAAATAATTATAATTTTATTTTAACCCATTTCGAAGTTTTTGGTAATAAACACGCACGCATCCATTGCCATCATGTGGCAACTGAAACTTCTGTGACAATCATTAAAATATTTAACTACTACAATTCTATTCCATTTCGTACATGTAAAACGAAATCTTATGAATTTAAATTAAATTTTATCTTTAAAGATATTTTGTGTTTTGTGTGGTTTGGGTTTGGCTTTGTTTTTGTTTATTTGTTTCTGTATTTCTTTTAATTAAATAATTTATTTTGTCTTAAAAAATTATTATCAATATATCAAATGTTAAGAAAAATAATAAAATAGAAAGAACATTCTTATCGGTTAGATCGAATACAATATACCATTTACACATATAAAAACCAAAGTGTGAAAAGCTGCTCATAAAAATGATCAAAAATGATTCGTTAAAATTTATTGTAGTTCAATGGATTTTATTATATTTATATTCTTAAGTTTAGGAAGATGGCAAAAAGAAAAATGATTAATAATTAAAATGAATGAATATCAGTTATTCTGATTGGATGAAATTATGGATTTGTCTTTTAAAAAAGTTATTCATGTTACTTCCGAATTCTTAAATCTTATCAGGATCTTATAGTTCTTTCTACTTCTTTCAGTAATGGGAGAATTTCAAATGAAACAGAATCCCTCTAATGTAAGAGATCGCTCCAATTTTAGCATAATAGAATTGTTAGAGATATTTTATAGGGTTTTTTATCAATACAAACATGATGACAAAATATAGTATCCATTCTCACAATATAAATATGTAAGGTATAAAAAGAAAATACAATATGCCTACAGCAGTCTGACTGCATTTATATCTAGATACATACAGAGATGCATATAAACATATATTTATATATATCCATCTTTATCTTCAGTGCAACTCTCATTTATACTGTTGTATTTTACAATCTGAAAAATATTAATTTGCATTTTTCGTATTTTTGCAATAAAAATATTTTCGAATTCATTTATTTGGAAAATTTTACAATTTTTCATTTGATTGCGGCTTTTGTTGCTTCTTTCTTCTTCTCTGATTTTGATTAAACTTTATATACAGAATTATACGAACAACAAATAACACTATTGAATAGACTGAAATATGTGCAACAAAAGAACAAAATTTATATATGCAAAAGGAAAATACAATATTTATAAAATATAAAGAACACATTGTACTTACTTTGATTTCATTGAAAATTTTATATCTTTTATTACAAAATACCATAATTGTTTGTATAGAAAAAGAGGAAATTTATAAAACTTAAATTATTTAATCAGTTTCATTTCATTTTTCATCATTTGCCATGTTGTAAGGCTTCAATCTGAGATTCTCATGCAAATCATTATGTTTCAAACTACAAGGTTCTATTGGAATTTGATTATGAGTAAATTGAAAACTTGGTCTTAAGATAAAAGAATGAATTCAAAAATGATGAAAGGCATTTTTGAGAAGCCTTTTAACCCAATAGGAGTTGAGGAATAAGTTCGCAACCTTTTTCTGCTCACATGACTTTGAATTGTCATAACTTATTGTATAAACGGTTCATTGCATCTGTTATCTCTTTTTATTTGTTTGACAACTGACAAATCAATTGATCAATGGTGAAAATTTTATTGAGATTGTTTCGTTCTATAAAAAGTTATTAGAAAATAAATATAAGTGAAAAATTGGGAAAAAAATCGATATATTCTACAATTTTATTACAATAAGGGAAAGGAATTTGGTCTACTTTATGCTCTATAGAAAACCACTGCCAAGTAATGGTTCATTCGCTTTCATTCTGGAAATCTTGATTTGAAAAATACACCACACTCGTGCCTATCACTGAGAAAGTTGAGAAAATCGCCATATAAGCACTCATGGTATTGCTAATCAATACCCCATTCACACCGAACTGGACCATGATGATTCACTTTGGCGTTCAAAGTAGCGTTCTTCATCCATCAACAGCCCTTTTTTATGTAGGTAGCGCAACAAAAATTGCTATTATTTAGTTGGTGCACATAAAAATAGGAAAAATTACCAACAAGTTGACAACTCTCATCGAGAGTGATTATTTCTAAAAATCTGAATCATGGCAAAACACGAATTGAATCACATTCTATGAGTACATCAACAACCCCTGAATAACGTAATTTTTCTTATGGTTGTTGTCGAATATGATTAGAATCAATGGTCGAATAATGATGGATTCGAATAAGGCCCAGTGTGAATACAGCTGAGCTTAAAATCGACAATAAAATATTGTAGTTTTAAGCTATTTGGAAAGAGTTGGTTTTAAAAAAAAGCTCGGTATTTGGGTGAGTCATTTTAATGGAGTGAAAAAAAAAAAACTTAATTTGGCTGCATTTTTATATGGGAATCGGTGTTCAAAGTCCAAGCATTTTTGAAGCAATTTGTAACGGGTGATGAAAAATGGAAAGCGTACGAGACTGTTGTATGAAAGCGTTCTCAGTAGAAGCAAAATGAAGCTCCACCAACAGTAGGAAAGCCAGGATTGACCGTACACACATTTAAAGACCGGGTAAAAATTGAAAGACTTTTGTTGGGAAGTTTTAATGCGTTCAACGTATAGTCCTGGACATTTCACTGTCAGATTATTATTTGTTCTGATCTCTGCAATACTCCCTTACTCGCGTAAAATGGTCTTCAAGAGGGGACATATTAAAATCACTTGTCGCAGTTTTGTGATGAGAAATCCCAGAAATTTTACACTAATGGAATAATAATGTTAGACGAGAAATGGCAGAAGGTGCTCGACCAAAATTTATTTTATTGTTTCAAAAAATGATGTGAATTTTTACTAAACAAAGCACGTGAAGATTTTCTTCAACCCAATATTTAAATGCGTAAATGCATTTCTCTAAATTTATTGGTCATTGTCATTACACTGTGTTCTTATCTAGAAAAAACTTCTAACTATATATTGTACTTATTTGAGAACCCAATACAAATTAATAAAGAAGAAATGAAAAATGAAATGAAATTTTTAATTAAAACAATGAGAACTTAAAGAGGGTTTCTTTCGCATTATGATTCTAAGTACTAAGTATTCAATTTAATTTGAGTATTTATTAGTTTTGCACTTGAAGAACTGGCACAGACTCAATAAATTACTTTAATGAATACTAGCTTCAGCCAGCGGATGGGGAATGTGATTTTAGCAATATTTTTCAACCGCGTTTCATTTCTAAATCTATTCTAAACTAAAGTGCAAATTGTATCAGAATCCATTGCATGGATAAGATAAAGTAAGGGAAGAGACTTTGTTTTATAGGATTTAATATAATTTGTACTAAGAATATTTCATTTCAGTTATAAAATCAATTCATTACTATGTCTTGATGTCTTGAACTGAGGATTGCTTTAAGATTTATTCAGGTGATTTTGGCTATTAGAGTTGAGCGAAAGAATAGTTTCGCATTGGATTTGTACTTCAATTTATATTATTTCATTCAAAATCAATTTTTAGCAAGCAAAAGAAAAAATTATACAAATTGCAAAAAAAAATATATATAGAAAAAATAAAACTGACAACCAAAAATATTTTCAATTTATTTCAACAAGCATTTTTGACAAGTGTGCCAAATATTTTCTTTTTTTTTCTCTATTTTATATATTTGCGCTTTGTCATGGGGCCCCGCTTGCCTTCCTTCGCTTATAAAATAAAAAAAAAGTTCCTTTGACAGTTGAGAAATTGTTAATTATTTTGTAGCCGCTTAAGTTTTGTGTAAATCGTCGTGTTCTATAATTCTCAATCCAAAAATTGTTCTTTACTTTGGATTTCGTTTGATAATCTTTGTGAATTCGATCTCTTAGGAATCTGTAAATATAAATAATATTTTTTCAGTATCTGACAACCACATTTCTTATTTCATTTTTTAATCTCAAGATTTTTGTTGCTAAGGGCGCAAATGGAACTCAAAGCTGTTGCTACAGATGCCTACATGAAAAGAAATAAATTATTGTGTTTTATAAATTTATTATATTGTGTCTACAACCGATCTTTATGTATCTGAAATTTATAAAAATATTTTACATACATATAATTCGATTGTATGAGTGAGTTAGTGTTGTGCTGTTTGGGTTGGCAATCTAAAATTTGTTGCTCTTCATGTTTTCATTTTGGCCCATGTTTCTGTCTATCGTCCGTCCATCAGTTTTGCTGACGTGGTTCTTTAACTGTTACGTTACCCTGGTGTTTTTCTTCTTATTGTTATTGTTATTATTGTTGTTGTTGTTGTTGTTGTTGTTGTTGGTCTCATCGTCATAGTTGACAGCTGAACATTTGACAGTTGACAGCTTTTTAATATGGACAACAAGCGCTTGGGCAAATATTCATAGAACTAAAAATATAAAACCAAAACTAAAACAAAAAACCCAAAAATAAAGCGGCCAAATTGTGCAGAGAAGGTACATCCTCATTGATTAGTGAGATAGAGAGAGATATAGAGAGGGTGAGAGTCTGTTTGATATTGAACATAATTTCATTGTCCTCTTGCTAGTAATTTGAATAATTTAAAATTTTACAACATTTTACATGGGTTCAAGGTAAGTTCATTGCTGCTTTTGGATTTGTATAGAATAGATTAAGCTATTCGTGTTTTAAAACAAAGTTTTAAATGCTTCCCAATTACAAATTAGGAAGTAAATTTTATATTTTTATTCATCATACCCAAGAAAATGCTAAAGATTGATTATTCCTATCCCTTAGTCTAATACATGGGGCTTGTACAATTCCATTATTATGCCGTAGATTTACTCTTACCTTACTGGTTATTCTATAAATCTTATTGAAAGCAACCACCTTTGTCAGCTTAATTTTCTCAACTCTTGTGACATTATCAAGAGAAAGAGGTTTAGCCTAGGAGGTAGTGTCCTTTTAAGACTTATATATATATAGACTTAGTAGTAGTTTGAGGTTTGTCTCTAAAGTGTCTTTACAATTATCAGTGAACTATTTATAGATTACTAAGGTCTCCTTGTCCAATCGTATTAATGACATCCGAGCTTAGCTTAGCAACTTAATCTGCCTTACTCATTAACCTTTAATATACATATTTATGGCTACTGTAATATCTTTTCCGATAGCGGGTCCCCGAAGCAGCAATTTGAGATTGGAGAACAGAAAAAAGTCACACGGAGCTAAGTCAGGTGAATAGGGCGGCTGGTCATTGGAATTAATCGCACTTTTCGCCTTATTATCGTTGATAATCGTGGCTCGATGAGAAATTTTTGGAGCAAATTCAGCTTAATCGGAATGAGCTGATCTCTAATACTAACATGACGATTTCCGAGTACGATTTCTTTAACTTTTTTGACGTTATCGTCAGTGCCAGAGGTCGATGGCCATCCGGAACGAGGCAAGTCTTCGACGATTTCCTGACCGTCTTTAAAAGCTTTGTACCACTCGTAAACATTAGTTTTCGATAAAACAGACTCACCGTAAGCGTTCTCCAGAATTCGAATCGGTTCGGCACATGAAATTTCATTCAAAATACAAAATTTGTTCTATATTTTTTTCCATTGTAAAATTCGCCTAGAACTACTGAGGCTGCTGTAAACAAACTGGTGGATAGATCGCGCTCATTTTTGGCGTAGTAATTAAGGACAGTCCTACTAATATACAGAAAATATACTATAATTATTAGAAATGAATGAAGTCTTTTCGTTGGGTTAAGGTTTTAGTCCATTGAATTCTCAAAATCCACTCCATCAGGGTACTTTGGATGTCATGATAAATAAATACAAACTATGTATTTCAGAATTTTGTCTTTAAAATACTTCTACTTCGACTTTTATTCGAATTGCTCATATTTTTCATGTCATCATAGGAACTTAGCATCATTTTATATCAAAGAACTAAAGCAGAAGAAGACGTTTTTACTAACCAACAGCAGCAGAAGGAAAAGAAGAAGAAGAAGGAACAACTACAATTATATACTAGGAGTAAAGCGACAAACGACGGAGACGACTACGACGACTACAACGACAATGACGACAATAACAACTTCTTGAGCTATAAAACAGCATTTTATTTCTCTTCAACTGCTTTTAATGAATTACAATCATAAATTACTCAAGAATCTGTCAAAAACTTGTGCCAAAAATGATGACATGCAAAACATTAAATAAGAGCAAACTTTTGCTCAAGTATGCAAGCAGGAGTCAGTCAGTTGCCTGCCTCTACCATCCAACCATCCTTCCTTCCTGCCCTACGTACTCCATCTTCATTGAATTGAGATTTCAACCGAACACAACTTGACTCACCTCACTGCATCTCCAATACTAACGCTCTTCTGCAATTGCCACTGCCTGTGCCTTTGCTCCAGTGCCACTGTCATTGGTTTGGCTTACAACTCGGGCTGGCTAAGTTGAGTCTAAGGCCCTGTCGCATTGCCAACTAACAACTGCTCATGCTGATGGGCTACTCGTAAAGCTGTGTGTGTAGACCAAACCAAAAAATTATGAAATGAACAAAAAACAAAAACTAAAAGAAAACAAGTTTTTTCTTGTCGTATTCTCCTTTTTCTGTATTTCTATGTGTGTTTCTGTTTCTTTTTTTATTATTTTTTTTTTTTTCTAGCAGCAACAACGGTTTGGGGTCTAGAAAACTGTCAACGACATCTACAAACTGACCAAGAGCAAATGAAGAAGCGACAAATAACTTTAAAATAAGATGCAAGCCACTTTTTCCATGTGACACGCTCGAGTTTTAAGTTGAGTTGAGTTGACTTAGTTTGACGTTAGTTCCGTCGGTTGGGCTTGGTTGGTGGGTCGGCGGGTCTGCCTGCCTGTCTGTCAGTCTGTCTGTCTGTTGGTTGGTTGGTTGGTTGTTTGGTAGGTCAGTCTTCTGATAACTTGTGTGTCTTGCATTCTGTTCCTCTGATAGTGGAAATTTCAATGGCGCCGACAATAGTTGATTGTAAGTAGTACAGCTATTTGGCCCGAAACGATTCTATATACGAGTATGTATATTGAATGGAAGTCAGTTCAGTTCAGCAGCGTTAACGTGGTTTAAAAAAAAAAAAAAAAAAGGAAAAAAAAATAGTGCGACTGGTTGCCATTTGCTTGAAACTTTTATAAAAGTTTACAATTTTTCTTTGCCTGCAACTTTTCTCGATCTCACACTTAACGAACTATGTATCTACCAATCTACCTTAGTCCCCCGTTGGTCTTATACTACTACTACTACTACTACTACATATGTATGGTAGTAGCTATCTAATGTAAGTCATAAGAAAAATATATAGATTGTCTGTCTGTCCTTCTGTCTATAGAACTGTATATAGAACATTAGATTTTTTTTTCTCTCTCTCTAAATTTCCCAGTTTCAGAACGAGTTCAGTTGAGTTCTGTTCAAGCTCGATTCGGTTCGTTTCAGTTTGGTTTGGTTTAGTTTAGTTTAGTTTGGGTTTGCTTGGCGTTGGTGCTGTTGCTGCCACTTTTATAAAGTATTTTGCATAAAATTGCTTAAAACAGCTGCTGCCCAACAGCGGATGTTTCTTTTTCAACTTTAGTTGAGTTCACCAGTAGAGGAGGTTTATATTTTTTTCTCTTCATTTTTTCCCCATTTTTCTTTTTCTTTTTCTATTGTTTTTATTGTTGTTGTTGTTGTTGTTGTTATCTCTGCTCTATGCTTATTTCTTTGTCTTGCTGTTGAGACGCTGAGTTAGAAAAAATTGTTACCCATTTTCTACTATGGTGAGCCCGAGCCCTGACTCTGGTCAAACCTGAGTTAAATAAAATATTGTAGTAAAGCGTTTCGACAATGCAAACTTGGCCTAAGTAAGAAAGTCCCGACATTGGCTATAAAACCATAACAAAGTCTTGTCTGTGAAGAAGACCCAGCGACAGCGGCGACAACAACAACAACAACAACAACCAAGTTAAAGTTATAGTTAAACGTCAACATATTTTGTTGTTGTTGTTGCTGTTATTATTGTTATTTTTATTTTAAAATGAAAAGAAGCAACTCATAAGAAAGAAGTAAATATGCAGTACAAGATATACAAACAAAAAAAAAAAATATCTCTAAACTTGTTTCCTCTACTCTAATATAGTTGGCGTTTTGCGTTGCCCAAGCCTCATAATCATCATCATCATCATCATCATTGTCCGCATCATCAGCATTATTGTTTGCTAGTTTAGTTTTAGTCACTAAGTGCAACCAACGGTTGAGCTTGTCGGCCTTTTATTGTCTTTATGCCTTTTGCACTCTCTCTATACAGAAGTCCTCCCTTTCCATCGACTTCTTCTTGTCCATTTCCCTAGGGACAAGTTGAGCTTTTTAGTATAATATTTAACATGATGGTTCTAGGTTTAAGTGTTAGTAAGTTTTACTGATCCAAGCAAATCCCCATAGAGGAAGAGAGAGAGAGAGATAAAATTGTGCATATTTTGTAGCATTAGTGAAGTGTAGAAGTGTATTACGCTTGTCACCTAAGTCACGCCCGACTGCTGCAGGTGATAGGTATTTTTTTATTTATATTCTTTTTCAAAGTTATTAACGTTAACACTTTTACACAGTATTTCATTTCTATTTTTTTCTTATTTTATAAATTATTTTTTTTATGTTTTCTCCTCAACACTGAAAACACGTTCATCAGCTTCCTGAGTTTGCAGTTGGCAACTCTATATATTTTCTTCTTGGTGTTTTTTTTTTTTTGTTTTTATACCCTTTTTGCTTATCATTTCTCTCACACTCTCTCTCTCTCTCTTCCCTGCTTCCTTGCCCTCCTGTATATCTCTCTATCATTCTTTATAAGTTTCCCGTGTTCTTCTGAAGACATTTCAAGTTTTGCGTGGTTGACGCCTTGCAAATTAATATTTTATATGCAACAGCAGCATCAGAAGTAGCTTTTAGTACAAATAGAATTTTTTTTCCTCCAATACAACAATAACAACAATATTAACAGCAATAAAAGGAAAAACAAAAAGTAAAAGAAAGTAACAAATTGAAGGATGCCAAGCAAACGACGTGGCTATGAATCCCATTTACTACCTGAAATATTTAACTTTAATTTAATGTTTGCACCAAATGCATTAATAGTCTTTCGATTTTATATATCGTATACCTTACACACACATAGTGTACATCGCTGTTATTGCTTTTCTTTAGGGTTCCGAAACCAAAGGGTACCAAACGGAACTCTATTAGCTAGGCTACGCTGTCCATCCATCCGGCCGTTCGTAATAGACAGAAAGTGAAAATTTACAGAATGTGTAGATCTATCGGGGTTATAGCAACAATTACTAAAAACTAAAATAAAATTGTAAATTTCAAGACGTCCCCATACAAGAAACCTATGGATTTGTATGAGAGCTTATGATCCAGTAACCTTAGGGCCTTGAAATTGGTATGGTTCGTGGAAATGCATACTTATAATGTCGAAATTTCAGTTTGATCGGATCATTGGGGATCATTAAAATTCAAGTTCTTATTCGAAAAACTTTTTTATTTTTTGTACTATCGAACTGAAATTTAGACACTATAGAGTTCTAATATAGGTGCTAAACATGACTTAACATTTGTAATGCCTTAAGGGAACATTTATCAAAGATCAATACACATAACCAAAAAATTGGAGTGATAAACATCGCAAAGGTAATCGTTATACCGCTTATCAAAATTATACCGTCACCAATAGAATTTTTATATTTTGTGTTCTCAATTCTATATTGTTTATAATTAGACAAAAATAAAAATACAGATTGAAATAACGCAATATATTGCGTAAGAAAAAGTCATTATATTAATTCAAATTCTTCCATAAAAAAATTTAAGTAGTGTTCCTCAACCTCATAGGCACAATATGGACGTGAAACTTCGAATTTTGATTTTCGTCATATTTCATTTTCATATTTTTGGATTTACTCCCCTTTGCTAAAGAAGTTTCACTTAAAAAAAAAAAAAACTTTAACTTTCCAGTGCAGAACGATTTGCAATTCCTATTCTCTAACCACTATGCCACTGAGACATTTCAATTGTATTAGCCTAAATAGCTCCAATATAATAATAACATCGTCAAATTTTGATTTTCGTCAAATTTCATTTTCATATTTTTTGGATTTACTCCCCTTTGCTAAAGAATTTTCACTTCAAAAACCGACAGTTTTTGTTGAAACATTCCATTTCTGCATGGTTGGTATCGTATCAGAACTATACTTCTATATGTTTGTAATGCAAAATTAACATAAGATGTTACCCCATTTGACAAATATTGTATAGTATATCTTCATTCTCATCGAATTAAAAAAATTATTTAGAATGCTTGTCATCAAATTGTTTCATTCTATTACAACGGTAGCCTTAAGACCTGAAACAGGTTTGCATTTGGTAATTTCCGCGTAAGCAATCAGGATACCCCAAAGGTTCTCAGCAGGCCAATCCATGAGCCCATCGGAACACATATTCAAAAATGCCTTTGTTTGTCGGCTTGTATGGATACCGGTATTATTTTGCTTGAATATAAGCGGTCTTTCCCTATTTTCTTCTAAAAATGGCCCGAGGCTATATTACTAATATACTCTTTGATGTTTATTTTGGAGCTTACAAAACGCAAGTGTACAAGTGTACTCATCTTTTGAATGTCACTCAGAGCGACAACCAAAAATTTGTCTTGGAAAATACGAGCTGTTTGGTCCAGCCAAATTAAACTTCTTTTTATCTGAAAAAATTACCTTTCGTGAAAATAGCCGAGTCCCAGTTGGTTTCCAAATTATTTACCTATTCTAAATTGAAGTCGGGTTGCCTTATAATGGATACTTATTATGGTAGCTTTCTTCATTACAGATCTAACAATTATTTTGGAACTGTTTAGGACCTGAAATGTTTAACAAGATGAACACAAGCTTGCTTTCCTAATAATTGTTCGCTTATCACGCTCCGATAGCAGACCTTTATGACCTGTTTTATTATTTATTTAGCTTTTTATCTAAAACTTGGTCTAGTAGTCCGAACATCAAATGATGTTGATGCCTATCAGAAAATCAATAAACTCAATTATCTTTTACATTTTTAAACCGAACTTTCAAATTCTTATCGGGAATTAATTGACTAACCTTAGGGGAAAATCCATACTTTTATACAAATCACATTTCGTTTAATGCAAATATCTTTGCAGCGAACACATTAAAGTCAAAGATATAGATATATATGAATATTTCTACTGCAAAAGAAAGCATCAAAAAGGTCTTTTCTGAAGAGTATGAAATCTTTGGTTAAACCAAAATTAGCATCTGTACTTGTTTATGTTTATTGCCACATGTTTTCTTTGGTGGATATATTCTTATATAAAATCTTAAGATACTATTTTATAATTTTATTAGCAAGCTAATGGCTGATGTGGGTATTGGTGTTGATGGTGGTGCCTTTCTGCATGCGAGTATAATAGAAAATCTTGAATACCTGTACCTATGACACTTTTATTGCTATTTAACCTGTTCTCGTGTTCTACAACTCACACAAGACTATTCATTTCCTATATCTTTTTATTATTCGTTTGTAGTTATATGTATTTGCTTGTTTTCACATCTGCAAAATCTTCGTCGTCCCGCCCTATTGAATATACGCTAAGGTCTTAACACTTTGCTTTACTTTGTTCTCTTCTTAGCTCAGGCATTCCGGCAGTCATTCCGGCAGTCATTCAGTCTTGAATACTTGTGTATTTGTTGGTCGAAATGTCAGTTTGTATGTCTGTTTGTTGTTACCAACTAACATACTCGTATCCCTTCTTCAGTCTGTCAGTTTTTGCTCTTTTAACAAGTTTATTGCCGCCGTCTATTAAAAAACTTATGCATTTAGTATTTTTTCGTTCGTTCATCGCTTTCGACTTCAAGTTCACCTTTGCCTACTGTTGCCTGCCATTCTTCCAATTCTTTCATCCACCCATCATGTGGCATCATGAGCCAGCCACATTGAATGGTGATGCTGATGGTGCTCCACTCGACGAACCCTGTCCTTCTTTTTGTGCTACACATTCGTCGTCCACAGTTCATTTTTGTTACCCAGCATCATCATTGCTGTTCTTTACTTTATTGCTTTGGTTATCTCATTGTTTGCTGCTTTGCCTCAAAGCTGCTATCCTGTCTTGTCTGTCTTGTCTACCCCTCTTGTTGTCTGTCTGTCTGTCCGACTGTCTGTCTGTTAGTCTGACTGATCTTCTCAAAAGTTGCATTTTAACGTTGTCGCTGTTTGCTTTTGCCATTCCTTGTCTGCTTCTGCTTGTGTCTTTCAGCACTTTTATAGGTTCCTTTCCATGTTTTCTCATTTTGGGTTCGAGTCATAAAGTTTGTTCTGTCTTGTCTTCTGTTCCCTCTATTCTACTCTTCTTGCTATTGTTTTGTCTTTTTATTTCTTATTTTGTTTATTTTTTTTTTGTTTTGTTTTTTACAAAATATTTAATTACAAAAATCCTTTTTGGGTGATGACTTAAAGGTTTTATTTTATTTTAAATTAGGCAGTCATAAATTGTAAGGCGGATCACAAAAAATCACAAAATTCCCACCTCTTTTTTGTTCTAAAGAAAATTAAATTAAAGTGTCGAAAGAATTTCGGATCCAAAGTTTTCTTATTATTATATTCTTTTAACAAATCTCCAGACTTAAAACTTTTGGAAACCAAACAAAGTTATTGGAGTTTTTTCATTTCTTTTACTCAAATCGTCATCAATGTCTTTGTTGAAGTGTTAAACTATTTCTGATGGTTTTCCTTAAGTGACCATAAGAGGAATCTTTAAGGATATCACTTGAGAAATTGTAATTTGCCTTTCTTTATTCTGTTTCATTTTCCACTTTGCTTTGCTTTGCTTAGCTTTGATTTCATTGAAATAAATCTAGAAGAAAAACATAAAAATAGATGAATTTCCAAAGATGTACAACAAATCCGTCGTACTTGAAGCAATAAGCAAATTGCGCAAATAAGCGTCCACTCAAGCTTTGGGCCAAGTTAAGGTTCGACAAACGAAGGGCCGACAGAATCAGTTAAAACGAATGAATTCAGCTCAAGTTGAACTGAGTAAAAATAAGTACAAAATACGAGGAAAAGAAATAGTTTTTCTACCTAACAAAAACATAAATAAAAAAGAAACGGTTGGAACGCTCTTGAAAAAACACGTTGTGGTCGGCCGACTGGCGAAAACGACCGACTTTAACCAGGCAGTAGAATATTTTTATCTAAAAAATCTTGTTGCTGTTGACGAGGGCAAGTGAAGGTGGTGGAGTTGATGGTGGCTGCACTGACTGGCGTGTGCCTGGGATGATGTGGATGAGGCTGGTCTAGCTGGCTGACTGGCTGCTGGCTGCTGGTTATGTGTAATTTGTAATTTGTACATTTCACTCACAGTGACTATGACGACGACTATAATGATGATGATGATGATGATGATGATGGCGAGTACATAAAATGAAAAAGGTACACAAATTGTGAAGTTTTTCTTTCATTCTAAATAAAAGAATATTAGTAGTAAATCATTATCATGATCATCATTGTGGACAGAAACAACAACCAGTCCCAGTACCAGTATCTGATGTACAGTGACCCAAGTAAATCATTTGCAATTTTATGCTTGAAAAAAATATGGAGAAAAAAAAAAATTAAAATAAAAAAATAAGAAGAAATAGAGAAAATAGAAAACTTAAAAAGAAAAAGGCTTTGCTTTTCGTTGGGTCTAAGGAAGAGTGACTAGAAAAGTTTTCCAGCTGTTGCCTTTACAATGTGTCTTCGTTCGTTGTAATCATCGTCATTCTCATTCTCATCCTCTGCTTCATCGTTGTAGTCATCTTGGCCAAAATCAGCAGCAGCAGCACCCACCCAAAATGCATTCAACTGTATTGAAAATGTTTAAATCAGCATTATGCTTAACGTCATTCAGTCGGCCACTAAGTTCGTCAGTCAGTCCATTTCATACCAATTTTACTGTGTCGTCGTCGTCTTTACTATCCTTTTACAGTGCTCCAGCATCACCTCAACATCTTCTCTTACTTTCTTTCCTTCATTCTATTTTGGTTCATTGATGAGAATGAAGGAGGCTATTATGCTGAACAGAACATTGGTTTTTCATTGGTTTCTTTTCGGACAACATCTTCTCATCTACTTGGTTGATTGGTTCATTCGTTTGACCATTGGTCGACTCTGACAGACTATCTGCACTGCCTGCCTCTATTAGTTCTGATAGTGGTGCTGGTGGTGGTTGTTCTTCTTTCGTTGTAATGTTGTTGTCCTTCAAGCGGTCGATTGGTAATCTACTTGACTATTCCTCATATACTAACAATATACGAAAATTTATACCTCACTTGAATCGGTTCTTCATCTTTTTCTTCTTCTTTGTTACCACTCAATGCAATGCAATGTATCTAGATACATATCATACATATAGTAGTAGTATAGTGTACATATATTGTTGTATAAACATGTGTGTAAGTGGCGAATAAAATGCAAACAAAAACTATGCAATAAAAACAAACTGATACTTAAACTAAAACAAATAAAAATTGAGATATGCGTCGTCGTCATCATCATCATCATCATCATCATCATCATCATTGCTAACTCATTGGCTTTTCAATCTCTCTTTCTAGGTTGCATTCTGGTTCCAATGCACCCGGACTTGGGTGCCGTCAGTCTTGTCTCCTTTGCACTTAATGCTTCTCTACGATTCAGTTTTTATGATACTCGTACTCAGATTGTGTTCCACTTCAAATTAGGAATTCCAATCACAAACGCATAAAAATCTTTTTATAAAAATTTTATTTACCACGCATATTAAAATCATTTCGTTCACCTCTATCACATATCCTTCCCCCCTCAACATTTCTGTTCCTGATTCAATTTCAATCCATTTGTTTGTCATACTACTAAGTATATTCATATACCAAGTTATCTATCTACTATGTTTGTGTATTCGAGTTTGTATATTCTTTCGTACTTTATCATTTTATTTTCCGATGATGATTTTGCAATTGGAGTTCGTTGCTTGCATCTTTTTATCGCTGACTGAGTTTATTACATTTAAATGAAAAAAACAAAAAAAAAAAAAAGGAAAGAACAGAAATAAAACCGAATTAACTTAATGCAACATACACATAACAGAGAGTAGTTTGATAAGTTCTCTGATGCAAGGTAACAAACAATTAACATCTGAATAAGGAAATTTGATTATAATAAAACAATAAACACTTTTAAGATCGGAAACTGGTCAAATATCATATGTGATTTGACCTTAAATTTTTATGGTTCCATTAGTCAAGGTTTTCTATATACAAAGTTAACTTAAAATAAAAATCATATAATTCGCCATCATTCAGTTTTAAAATACACATTTACATACTAATTTTCCTATACTAGATTTTGTGATAATTCATATTTCTTATAATACTAAAATATGACGAAAATATGTAAAACTAGAGTACACAGCCCGGCGTCGCACAGGCAACCGAAATCCTTAAACTTGTGTGATCAGTACGATCATGAATAGAAAAGTTGAATTATATTTTTGGTCTTTCATTCTCGCTTCCCCCTGCCGCTTTTTTTTTTGGACAACCGGACAGACACAGAAAAAATTCCAGTGACTTGACAAATGAACAGCAACGTACACCTGGCCTTGTCTTCAGTATTATTGTATTATAGAGTCTTTCAATTTATTCAAAACAATTTGTAGTGCGTTGCACAGCACTTGAAATACTTTTGAAAAAATGAGACGAATCGAATAATTTAATTCAAAAATTGGCATAGTATCCTTAGGGTTTTAACGCAGGCGACCTGATTAATTTAAAAATATGTCTCTAAGCTTTATATGCAACAATTGATTCACCAATTACGCGACAACTGCCCCAAATATCGGATCTAAAACTATCCTATGTCCAAGGCGGGAACCAACTATTCACATACAAAAAATTTCATTGCAATCAGAAGAATGGTATTGCCGCGCATAAGACTCGAACAAACAAACAAACAAAGTTTAATTTTTATATAATAGATATACATACATATTGTGAATCTAAAGCATTCTCAGATCCCCTTGAACACACACAAAAAATTTCTTCAAAATCGGTCCAGTCGTTTAAGAGAAGTTCAGTGACAAACACACTCACAGAAGAATTATATATATAAAGATATATATATATACATAAATATATGATCATTAAATCAAAGCAATTACATTTTTAGAGATAAGAATGTCTTAATATACAAATGTATAAATATCATAAGATACTTCGAATCTTTACACTCCATAACGGTTGTCATATTTTTTAATTTGAAAACTTGTTTTCAAGTTTCTGTATAAAACACTAAGTTAGATTACAAAACTATTTAGTTTAGATGTGATTTTGCTGTGGAGATTCTCTTCTATAAAATTATGAATATCATATATCATATTCGTAAATTTTCTTGAATTAATTACAATTTCATTAAAAAATTCATTAATGTAATCTCCAAAAACCTTGATAATAAAATAGTATTTTATTTTACGGATATAAAATGCGAATAATAAATTAGATTTGAAAAACAATTTGCATTTTTTCTGTTTACATTATCAATTTTTTACCAATTTTTGTTTTATTTCAATTTCTCAGGGATTCATTTTACTATGTTTATATTGTTGGGATCCATTTAATAAATAAAATATAGAGTATTTTTTAAATACAATATATGCAAATATAATTTTCGCTCTGAATATATTGTTGTAATATTTTTTTTTTCCTTCGGCTCAATTTCTGATTGAGATCCATAAATAAAATTATTATCATAAAAATGAATAAAATTCAAATGACATTACACATTTTTTATACAAAGAAAAAAAAAAAATGTATAAATAAATAAATAAATAAAATAAAAAACAGTGATATTTTTTCTTCATTTCTGTTTGCATTAGAGAAATCAACAAATAAATAAATAAAATAAAAAATTAATAAATTCATATAAATAAATCTCTGTATTGTGAAAAAATATTCTATATAAATTTGTTAGAAAATCCTGCACGCTTTTGTTGTCATTGATAGCCAACGAATGAATGAGTCTTTATGATGAATATGTTGGGGAAAATATTGAAAAATTAATTAAAGTTCTATTTCACTGAAAATGAAATACCTTGTTTGCCATCATATACAATCAGATTACCTATCCATTATTAATATGATATTTGATTAATAATTATTATTATTTAATATTGTAAATAATGAGATTTTAAAAAATTGATATCAAAAATTAAGCTAGTAACTTTTCAACCTTAGTATTACCGAACTATAGGAAACTAATTGTATGAAATGTTAAAAACTACCCATACAAATCTCATGTTATTCTTAAGATTCAAGCAGCTCAGTTTAATTTGATCATATTGTGTTTTTGTCTAGTTGAGTTTTTTTTAGCTTTAAGATAGCTAAATTTTTTTATATAAAAACTTTCTTTTATCCCTGGAAGATAACTTTCATAAAACTTTTTCTACTTTTGTACAAATATCATTTCAAATATATCATTCAAAAAATGATATTAATTGCTATGATCCCTTGCATGTAATTTTCTAGGGTCTTCAATATCACTCCTTTGCTATGTAACAAACACGATGTCAACATGATAATCCCATTCTCACTTTTATGCGAATGAATTGTATGAAAATAATAAAAATCAAGAGGAGAAAACCGAAAACAAATTGTTTAAAAGAAAATTATAGAGCGAATATATTATTTACGATATTTGCGTTATTTGTTATTGATTTATATAGTCGTGATTTGTATTTGTTAGACAATAAAAAAATAAAAAAAAAAATGTAATAAATTAAAAATATACACAAAAGAGAGACGTGCTTATTTGATACTAAAAAACACCTTAACTAAAAGCAAACATTGGCAAAGTTTAGTGTTGGCGTTGACGTTAATTTCTCTATTGCCATTGGCATGATTTTGCTTATGTTAAGTGTGGTTATGGTCGATGTGGCGTATGTGTAATTTATGCTTTATAACCATACATGTGTGGATCACGACAAACTATATGACTGGATGAGGCATTATAAATGCCATATTCTGCTTGTGGTGGTGGTGCTGGTGAATATTGATGACTGAAGACCAAGGACGAGCAGGGCGCCAGGCCAAGAGGCAAAAAAGCTTTAAAAAATATACACAACAATTTCATTTTAGCTCCATCACATGGATTTATTTGCCTATGGCCAGCCAGCTTTATTCTCATCAACAACAACATCATCATCATCATCATCATCAATATCATCATATGCATTTCTTTTTATTTTTATTTCATTTTGCTTTTCATTTTGGGTTTATTCTGTGTTTTTGGTTTTCGCTTTTCTTTAACAATTTTTATTTATACTTACATACATATATTCTTTTGCCAATATTGACTCTCAAACGTATTCTGGGTGCAAAAATTTGGTGTTTTCTAAATATATAGTATACGTATGTAGTATGTATGTGCGTGTTTGCATTGTAAATGAAAAGTTTCTTTTTTTTTTTTCTTTCATTTTGGGGCAAATTTACAATCCCAAAATGTTGCCAAAAAATTTTTTTTTTTTAAATATCAATTTTGTTCTCTTTGTGTTGTAAATGTGAATAAACAAATTTGAAGCCCCCCAAAAATTATTCCACCTTCATTTCGGCGGCTATTTTGAATAAAATTATAAAAAAAAAAAAAAAAAAACAAGAAAAGGTTGCTTGAAGTTTTAGCCCAACATGATATTGATTGACTGCTTACAAAATGGCATCAAAGGCAACAACAGCAACAAAAATGTATATACAAAAATAAAATGAATAAAATATTAATAAAAGAAACATGGCGTAAACATGTTTATTTAACAATATAAAACTTTTTCTGTTTCCTTTCTTCTCTTTATATAAGTATATTTTAATGCTTTTCTTTACTTCATTTCTTTCCTTTGAAAAGAACAAAATTTTTACTCTAAAATAAGCCATTGTTGTCAAATCAAAAATGGTGTCTCCCCGGACAACAAGGTTTGTGTAGGCAAAATATCGAACAGGAAAAATATATAAAAATTGAAATTGATATTTTGTGTATTTTTTTTTTATGATAAAAAATAGAAATAGAATGAAGAAAGTGAAATAACAACAAAGGAAAGGAAAGGAAAGGAAAGTAAAGGAAAAGAAAGGAAAGGAAAGGAAAGGAAAGGAAAGGAAAGGAAAGGAAAGGAAAGGAAAGGAAAGGAAAGGAAAGGAAAGGAAAGGAAAGGAAAGGAAAGGAAAGGAAAGGAAAGGAAAGGAAAGGAAAGGAAAGGAAAGGAAAGGAAAGGAAAGGAAAGGAAAAAGGAAAGGAAAGGAAAGGAAAGGAAAGGAAAGGAAAGGAAAGGAAAGGAAAGGAAAGGAAAGGAAAGGAAAGGAAAGGAAAGGAAAGGAAAGGAAAGGAAAGGAAAGGAAAGGAAAGGAAAGGAAAGGAAAGGAAAGGAAAGGAAAGGAAAGGAAAGGAAAGGAAAGGAAAAGAAAGGAAAGGAAAGGAAAGGAAAGGAAAGGAAAGGAAAGGAAAGGAAAGGAAAGGAAAGGAAAGGAAAGGAAAGGAAAGGAAAGGAAAGGAAAGGAAAGGAAAGGAAAGGAAAGAACACAAGACAAAATAAATATTGATAAAACGTCGGTCACCAAAGTTGTGGGTTCCTTGTGTAGAATACAACCAAACCAAACATTATCGTTCCATCACAAATGAATATGAAGTCTTATTTAAAGTGCTAAGCTCTTGGGGTTTTGTACAATATTTAAGATTATTCTGTATCTGATATCCTTTTTTACTTTTGCCGACATTCTCAGGAATTCAAGAATAACAAATAGAACAAATTGTCATTTTGATGATTGTTTTGTGTGATGATGATGATGATAATGATGATGGTGGTAATGACGAGCACTGCCAAGTATGTGACTTTAGCAAAGGCAATGAATGTGTTTGGTGTCCTTGGTGGATGGAATGTGTGTAGAACTTACTACTCAATCGTACATATAAATATTTCTATGACTTGTATGTGGTCGTCGTAGTCGTTGCAATTACAAAACTTTCCAACAATGTTAAATATTTCATAAGCTTTATTTTTTTTGTTTGTTTGTTTGTTGTTTTCTTATTTAGTTTTTTTGAGCTAAAGTGACGCCAGTCACCACCTTCTGTCCATGCGTCTGTTAGTCTCACATTGTCACTACACTTAGTTAGTTAGAGCTGCGTGTTGGCATATGAAAGGTCGCAATTAATCACAAAAAAATAAAAAAAAAAATAAAATAAAAATTAACAGAAATGCGAGAATGTGAAGGAGAAAAAAATGATTATAAAAGAATGCGCAAATGTTTATGTCAAATACTGTACTTTCGTCCTTCCTTTGCGTTTGCGTGCGACCTTTGCTATGTTGACTCTAACCAACTCTCCTTGACTGGCTGACTGACTGTCTGACTGACTGCCTCCCTGGATGCCTTGCTGCTGGACGCGCCTGTCATTTTTAAGTACATGCTAAATATTTCATCATTCTTGAGTTTAGTTTAGTTCAGTTCAGTTTAGTTTACTTAAGACACAATTCACAATTGTTGTTGTTGTTGTTGTTGTTGTTGTTGTTGTTGTTGTCCTATATAATGAATGCTTTGAGATCTATCAATTTCTTATAGCCACAACATCGACTCTGTCACATTTATATTTATTATACATACATAAAATTGAACAGAGGATAACCTCTTCAGAGTGCGTCTTGCATAATCTGAAAATGTCATCATCAGAAGCAGCATAGTAGTAGTAGATTCTTTTATGTCCTTCCCGGAGGGGAAACCTGCTGGGATAACATACATTTTTTTTTGTTAGCTTATCTTTCCTCCACCTCTTCTTTCTTTGGGTTTTTCCTTTTTTGTTTTACTTTCTCATCAAATATTTGCTTAAGTTTTTGTTGCTGACACTGATGTTGATGTTGAAATTGTTTGCTGCTGCCTTTGCTGATTTTGCCTTGTGTTGCTCATCAATCATTCTCAATTGGTTTTCATTCTTATTATTTATTTTCTTACTTTTTTTTGTAGCTTGTTCGGTTCAAACAAAAATCTAAAAAGCAAAACAAAGCGAAAAATTAGCAAAAAATAAGAAAATAATACAATATTATAATAATTAGAACAAAAAAAAAAAAATAATCTCTTTAGCTTTTAACTTTGTTTATGATGATAATGATGATGATGATGATGATATTTCTGGGAATTAATTATATTTTTTCAATACTCCAAACATCGCTTGGCACACCCATTATGACTAAAACAGAAGGCAGTGCGGCGGTGGGTAGTTTGCCCATTACTCACGAACATGGATCGAGCGACACCTTAATTATCTTTGATTGTTAGATTTACGCGATTTGTATCATAAAATAATCAAGTAAATTATGCCATAAAAAGTCTAATTACTTTGAGAGCGTTTTTAACATTGTCGTCGTGTGTTGGTCGTTTCGATGCAAATGTGTGTGTATTGTTAGATTATATGAGTTGTGCGTCATCTTTTAGCCACCAAAGTTCTTCCTACAAAAAGGTGACAATCAAAAACAACCATAATGCCAAACTGTCTGCCGCAACGACATTTGCCACAAAGCAAATGAAACAAAAAAAAAAAAAAAATTAAAACGAACGTCAGTGGCTCTGATATTTCATCATAGATACACACAACCACATGTGTAATATGTTAGAGGGTCATTTAATAATATACAAAATGGGAATTTCGATTCCATTCATTAATATAAAATTTACTTATTCCAACAATCAACGAAATGAAAAGTGGTCTTGAAATTGCTATTTGATACTGAAATTTTTCTTTACTTACAAATGAGCATCAAAAGGAGCCAATTTTAGACTGGATGATTTATAATACATAGTATCTCCAAAACCAAGTTTTATACTCTTCTTGCAGTGGCGAGATGAGTTGTTTAGCCATGTCCGTCAGTGTGTGTACAAACAAGTCCCTCGGTGTTTGACCTAGAGTGCTGAAAGTTTGCACAAAGATTCACAAGACGCTGCACATTTGTCGAAATTAGCTGAATCACACCTTGTGCGGGGTGGTGGACGAAACTTCCATACAAACCCTCCATTAAAACTCAGGTTCTTTTTTGGTTTTTGTTTTATCAAACTGAAATTTGTATACTAGCAGTGCCTGACCTATATTCATTAACTATATTTCAAGACCATAGGATTAATGGATCGTATAGCTTTTTTCTTTCATTTTTTATTGATTTCTTTGTTGAGTTAAGCAGTGTGAAGGTGATCATCGTTAGGACAACTAACCTAACTGAAACCTTTTGGAAAATCAGACTGATTTGAATATTTTAATAAAATTTTGAGTTTATAAAACATAAATCTGAAATTATAAAAACTAAATCCATGCTATATCACCTATTTGCCTTTTGAATGACCCTCGGATATACGAGTACCACAACCATCGTATGTGGCATGTCATCTGACAATCGATAAACACCAAAGGGGGGGATGGGGCAAGGGCAGTGTTTGTGCAGTATATAGAAAAGCACATCAAATGAAAAATGAAATGGCAAACAAAAGGAAGAAACAAATAGACAAACGAATGAATGAACTAATGAAGGAATAAACGGAAGAACGGACAGAGGCAACAACGCTATTTGAGAACAAAGCCAAGAAAAAAAAAAAAATAAAACAACGACAAACCAAATTCACCACACTAATTCGTCATTTTAGTTCTGTTTGCGTATTTTTATGGTTTTTTGTTGTTGCATTTTATATAATTTACACGCGATATTATTATCTCAAATATAATGTATTCCTTTCAATGATGATGACAATGATGATGATGATGATGACAATGACAATGATGATGATGATGGCGGTGGCGGGGATGTTAATGATGCTCTTTTTTAGGTTTGTGTTAATTTTATACTTTATTTTTGACTCCTTACTCATGATATTTCTGTATACTTATGTACATACTTGTTATTGCTGATGATAATGACGATTCTCTTCCTTACCCCACTGGCTCCTTTCGTTGCCTTTTGTCCCATGTGTGAATGTGTATGTGTTTCAAGTAATTTCCGTTCAAATGTGTATTTGTCTGTTGTGTCAGACGATCGTTTGTTTCTTTCAGTTAGTCGGTCTGTCAGTCGGTTAGTTACTTAGGCGCGGTGATGACGAAAATAACTTATATATAGACACTATATATTGTATATATAGTGTATATATCTATACTTTGTATATGGGGTAAAAACGTGCCGCTTACGAATGCAAAAAACAAGAACATAAAAAGAATTTTGTTATTTTGACCTTGGCATTGAAATTCGTTCATTTGTTGTACCGAAAAGCGAATTAAATATTAAGGAGAGATAGGGAAACGAAAGGAAAGGAAAGGAAAGGAAAGGAGAAATAGCTCTGTGAGTCGTCATCGTCATCAGTGTCGGTATTGTGGTTGTGTTCTGTTGCCTTTGTTGCTAAGTATCTCGAATCAAGTGGCGTCGCATTTTGATAGCTTTTTCTTCCTAATGTTTTTTTTTTTTTAATTTACATTAAATTTGCTAAATTTTTTCTTTTTGTATGCATTTTATTGTTGTTGATTTTTATTCCTTTCGCTAGTGAAGGTTTATTTTTTTTTTTTTTTTAGTAATTTAAAGACAGGGATTTTTGTATTCATACAAGTTTCTAGAATTAAGGAAAAAAAAAAACCCAAATTCATTTGGCTAAAATCAAATAAGCAAAAATTTGAGCCTTTTTCCAGAGTTGTTTGTTATTGCGGTTTTACATATTCAAAAGTAATTTTTCTTTTCAGAAAAAGAATGAAGAAGTCAACCGCAAAATTATTTCCTTTCATATTTTAGTATTTTATCTCAGTTTACTTATGACTTTCATTTGGTTCTTTTCATTGCAGGTAAGCAACAAAAATAACAACACCAACAACAACAAAAAGTACATAGAATAAAAGAAGAAATAGTACATTAATTCAAAACAAACACCCACAACCAAGAAGAGAAGAGTAAGTAAGTCAAGCCACAAAAAGAAATTATCATTAACACACGCTTAAAGTCACAACAAAAAGAACCATAAGTCCAACAAAACATCAAGATAAATATCTAAGAATTTTATTTGTGTGTAAGTTTAAGAAAATTAGAAAACATATTCACATACTCGTATCTATCTATCTATTTATCTATCTATGTATGTTATATATGTACAGGGTGCACCATCTAGTCATTACCACTTTTAAAACTCAATATCTGCACACTTAACTTGACATATCGCAAGTTGTTTTTTCATACTTTGACAACTCTGCTTAATTAGCTGATTCCCTAGCAGCAGTCATGTAAATCCATTAAAAATCTTCTATCTCTAGCATTGTTCAAGATCAATTTTTAAAAATAAATGTCTAGAAAGTATCAGTCACTTGAAACAGGCAACAATATAAGAAAAGACTTAATTCCTTTCCTACGTTTTTAGGGTTCTGGACCCTATTACTAAGACTTCGTTGTCCTTTATCCAGAGAGGAAAAATACAGCAATAACAACAACCACAGCATTAAAAGCATTATGCTTAGTCTTGCAGTGGTTTTCACAAAACTTAATACTTAAAAATATTATATTAAAAGTTAAAAACTGAAAAGAATAAGTATGCAACTCTTTTCATGAACATTCATTTGTTATTAAAAAAAAAAAATTATTAAAATCGGCTTTGTATAGTGTGCGCTAGATAAAAAAATATTAAAAATTTGATAAAAAAGTGTCTGTATCTCGACAACAGCGCCATCTACCGGGTCCAACTAAAGCATAAACCATACTGGTGACCCCATAAGTAAAACAAAAAAAAATTTATCAAAATTGGTCTAGCCGTTTAGGAGATTAAGAGTCACAAAATTTCGTACACTCGAATTTTATATATAAAGAAGATAAATACAAAATTGTGAGTTTTAAATTCATATACAATATCTCTAAATCTTTTAACTGGAAAGTTTACTTTCCTGAATTGACAATTGATTTCATAAGAAATATTGTGTATGAATTCCAAAAAGATTGAATTGTTTCTGAAGAACATATTTTTTTGTTAAATGCAAGTATATACATATATATATGGTATTTGTGCTTAGACAGTAGCAATATCCTTTCATACAAACCAATGATACTCGTATTATATTTTGAGAGTCACATTAATGCTAGCATTTCATACTCTCCGCAACCATTAGTGGCTTGCGATTCATTCATGCCTTCATGTTAAGTAATTAATTGCCTGCCAAATAAACTTGATTGCTATAATTTTCTTTTTATGTTTTTTAACTTACACTACATGGAAAATCTTTTTATTTTTTATTTTAAAAGCAACAACAACAACAACAACTATAAGATGAAACAATAACAACTGCATTACGTATACGCCACATGGGCGAAACTCAGTTCATCCATGCAAGTTGGGGCACAGAGCAAGCAAGCAAGCGAGTTACATGCCTCAAAAACTATATTTAACTCAACTTAACTTGATGCAACTGAAATCGTCTCATCTCAACTGATTTCATCTCATTTCATTTCAGTTTGGTTTGGCTGGGTTGGGTTTGTGGATGGATTGGGTTGGGTTGAGTTGGGTAGTGTTCAATTCAGCATTTCATGGGGTTTTGAGTTCGTTTCATGACACCAAAGACAACAAAAGCAGTAACAGGAACAACAACATGATTTTCACAATTGCAATTTCGCACTTTACAATTTACAATTTGGGTTATAAATCAATGAGCAATAAATTTGCAATGTCGACGTCATCGTCTGTTTGTTGCCAGCTCCCCCTTAATCTTCTCAACAACCATTTATGGTATCTCAGTTATTGGTTGGTTAGTTGGTCTTGTCCTGCTGCTGCTGCTGCTGCTGCTGTTGGTGGTGTTTGCCACTGATCCTGCCTGTCTGCCTGCCTGCTTTCATTGGTTTTAATGTGTGCTCAACGTTGTCTTTCTGCGTTAACAATTTTACCAGCACATCACAGGCCAAACAAAACCAAACCAGACCAAACCAGCATAGTACAGCATCGAACAGACCAGACCAGAACAGACCAGAGCAGAGTGGACTTGCCTAGACCAGACCAGACCAGACCAGACCCGCATGGCCATCTAGTAAGATTGCTGCAACGGCATCGTTGTCGTTGTTGTTAACATTATTGCTGGTTGCATGCCTTTGGTTGATGCTGTTGAGGCAGCTGCTGATGCTGATGCTGCTGGTGCTGCTGCTGCTACTATTTCTGATATTGCTAGTGTTGTTGTTGTTGTTGTTGTTGTTTTATACTGGTGATATTGCAGTTGCTGACCTGTCCTTTCTGGCTTTCTGGTCTTAACTGCAAAAATTCATTGGGTTTGCAAATTTTCCTACCTACATTTGCTTTTTGGGGCTTCCTTTCTTCGTCTTTAACTACTCGTACTCCGGCGGCTTGTCTACGATGATGTCAACGACGACAATGACGATTTTTATTTTTATATTTCTTGTTGTTGAGTATCTCAACTGAGGCGTCTTTAGTTAGTTTTGTCGTAGTTGTTTTTGTATCAGCTGTTGTTGTTGTTGTTGACGTTTTTTTGGTAGTTTGTGGTGGCTACAATGTTGCAGCGCATGTTACAACATTTTAAAAAGAAAATCCGGTTTTTTTTTCGCTTGTATGCATCTGTCGCACAAAATTACAACACAAAAGTACAAAAAAGAAAACAAAAACGAAAAATGGGAAAAAAACACAGGGGGAAAAAAATAAAACAATAGTACAATGCAGGCATATTCCATATTGAAGATACCCTATAAAATTTGTAAAGTTTATTGCAATAATTCGAAGAAATATCTATAAAAAAAAAATTGATTCCCAAAAACCATAGGTTAGATTTATAGATTTAAAAGCAGTTTTATTTTGAGTTAAATGAATTTGATTGATAAATTATGTTAAGTTCAATTTGTTTAATAAATTAAGCTCTTCAACTCATCAGTGAATTATACACATACCTATATTGGGTTCCAGAGCACTAAATGATTCTGAGAATTCTTTAAATATTGGACTTGATAAGGTTAATTTATCAAAAACCCATTGTAAATACTGTTGATTCTGTCAGAAAAAACAAATGAAGTATAAAAACCATCAGAAAATTATATTATATACTTTTTTTTTTTGGTGTAGAATAAAAAACTGTCATAATGGATCGCATCCTGGTAAGGGTACATCCCATTCGACACTTCCCTATAGAACTTAACTTTGAAGATGTGATTCTCATGGTGTCGCCCAAGTGCGCAATAAAATTTTGCGCACTATTGAAATCTGTTGTTTTGAAACCCGACATTCCTGAGGATTTGTATCATATGATCATGAAGGCTGTTGTCATTCGCAAGCATTTGGAACACAATCGTAAGGACAAGGATGGCAAGTTCCGCCTTATTTTGGTTGAATCGAGAATTCACCGTTTGGGCCGCTATTACAAAACATGGAGCGTTTTGCCACAAAACTGGAAATACGATTCCAGTACAGCATCCGCTTTGGTTAATATATAACAAAACCGTCTTAAATAAATGAGAAATAATATCTATTCAGATCGTATAACATACTAGCTGTGCCCGCGACTTCGTACGCATGGTATTCGAAATATGTTTGTATTACTTAAATACGCGAACGAAGAAGAGAAAAAAATATCGCCAGAACACATTATGGTTTTAGGTACATGACTACCCCGCGATTCTTCCACTTCACTTATCAACAAACCAAAAATGATCAATAGCCTCAAACACGAAACACAAACAAAGCAAAGCACAAACAACGAAACACACTGTCTCTTTCTTATCTAATTTTTTGTCCTGGAGTGGTTTTCAAAAAACTTAATACCTAAAAATATTGTATTAAAAGTTAAAAACTGAAAAAAATAAGGTGCTGCTCTTTTCATTAGTATTCATTTGTCATTTAAAAAAAAAAATAATTGTTAAAATCGCCTGAGTATAGTGTGTGCTAGATAAAAAAATGTAAAAAATTTGGTAACAAAGTGCCTGTATCTCGAGAACAGCGCCACCTATCGGGTCCAACTAAAGCATAAACCATACTGGTGACCCCATAAGTAAAACAAAAAAAAAATTTATCAAAATTAGTCTAGCCGATTAGGAAATTAAGAGTCACAAAATTTCGTACACTCGAATTTTTGTTTAAAGATTGTACGAGTATATTTTTATTTTGAAGAATTCAAATACTTAATAATATTTGAATGAGATCATGTTAAGTATTCTTCGTGTATAGATTAGCATTTGTCGGAGATTCGATCACAAAACATATGGTATTGTATATCCTTAAGATTTATGTTAAATGGAAATTATTATTTTGAAAACTCTTAAGCTCTAAGAAACTTTTCATATCAACTTCTACAATAAATGTAGGGTATAAATGAAAACTAAATATTGTATGTAACACAAAAATTCACACATAAGAGGATAGGCACGAGTCAGTCTCGTTGCTGTTGAGGTTGAATTACCAAATAGTAAAAGCGCTACTCTACCACTATGTTGCTGAGTGTTTTTTGGTCTCATTGTATATGTGTGTGTGTGTGTAAGTGTGCATATGTGCATGTGTATCTGATGTATCTGTGTGTTTATCTATAGGTATGCATTATGACCAAAAGTGAGTGAGCTTAACGCATTTTTTGCACTTTGAAATTTAAATTTTAAGTTTGTTTTGCATTTAAATTGGGCAGGTTTTGCGTCATTTAAGATTCAGTTCAGTTCAGTTCAGTACACTCTCACACTTCTCCATCATTCATTCAGTAAGCTTTAGAGGATAATTTCACAAAAATGCAGGAGTGTATGTCTATGTGTGTGTGTGTGGGCGAACTGTAAACGATATCACAATAATGTCCTCAGGCTTAAGCACTTGAAAAATGTTTTTGCGCTAATTTAAAGTCAACATTAATGGCGTCCCAAAACTGAAACCGTGTACGAGTATGTCAGACAAAATTTAACATTTCGTTAAGCTTCGCCATGTGTTTTTCTAGATTATAATATTTTTTTTTTCAGCTTTTTCCGAAACAAAAAGACCAAGTCACTTAAACCCGTTACAAAGTATTCATGTATCCTTGCAGACACAAATACTTACATACATTTCTATGCTCTATCTTGTTCGGTTCTACGTAACATATACGAGTATATATATACTTACGAGTATGTATACGAAACCCCATGGGTGTTATTAGGACACATACACAAAATGCATGTATGTATATGTAGATGGATGTAGATGAATGTAGATGAAGAGTGAGGATGTTAGAGGGTAAGGAAAGCAGTATTGCAGCAAAGATTAAGGCCGACTGCTAACTGGTTGGTTGCCTTCTTTAGATGCCAACAAAGTGTACAATGTTCGTCTAATGTACACGGATATTTAGAACTACAATGTCTGGTCTCACCTGGCTTTACTATGCCGACAGCAGTACCAGCAGCAGCTTCCTATCGCTTGTTTTAGTTATCAAGTAAAAAATCACTAGAAAAAAAAAAAAACAATATAATCTTGATTGATTTTCGGTTGTTGGTGAAATAAGGCGATAGAACACCGGAACCAAACTCCACCAAACCGGTTACTTTTGTAATGTAAAGATGTAAGCACTGAGAGCAGAGAATTGTCTTGTTAAAATGAAACGCAAGCGACCGTCAGGCGTTTGCACAATATTCAAGTGCCTACGCTATAACATCGGTTTTTAAACTTATGTTCTGTAACCTTATATCTGACACATTCATGCCATAGTTCAAGAAGTATGGCAAATTAATATTGATCTAAGAGCCTCGTTTTCATCATCTATTGCCACAAAAAATTTTTCGATTCAATCTAATTCTGTAAACAGTTTTTAGGGTTCCGCACCCAAAGGGTACCACAAGGAACCCTATTGCAGAGACTTCGTTGTCCGTCCGCCAACGTCCGTCCTCGGGTCATATCTCATAAACCGCAATAGCTAGAGAGTTAAAACTTCCACAGAAGATGTAGTTCTATCCGGGCATCAGCAACAAATACTAAAACTAAAATATTTTCAAAAACTTAAAGGGGTTCCCATACAAGAAACATTTTGATTTGTATAGCATCTATACGATCCAGTAATCCCACGATGTTGACATTTGGGTGGTTGGTGGCTATACATGTGAAACTTATATTGTCGCAATTTCAGTTTGATCGGACCACTAAGAGGAGTACCTCCCATACAAACCCCCATTAAAATTCATGTTCTTAATAGAAAAACTTTTTGGTTTTTTTTTTTATCGAACTGAAATTTAGAAACTATAAGTTTCTGATATAGGCGCCTTACATCTGTTGGAATCAACCAAATCGGCCACCTAGGAGGGGTACCTCCCATACAAACCCACCATTAAAATTCAGGTTCTTATTCGAAAAACTTTTTTGTTTTTTCGTCTATTGAACTGAAATTTAGACACTATCAGTTTCTGATATAGACGCGGTATATTTGTTGGAATCAGTCAAATCGGACCACTAGGGGGAGTACGTCCCATACAAATCACAATCTGGTTCGGAACCATCCGTGTATTAGTTTGACTCGCACTTAGCCTTTTTTTTTTTTATTTTGTACTTAAAATTGTTTCAAATCAATGAAAATTGGTACAAATGTTAAAAAATGGGTAAACCTTGTTTAAGAAACGCTGCTCTAAATTTTCGGCAAATAGTATTGTATTTTCTGTTATTATTTTTATCACATAGGCAACACTTAAGCAACGCTGTAAAGAAGCTTTACCATTTGTATCTAGCAAGTGTCCTTAAAAAAGCGATTTAAAAATCTTAAAATAAATGACGTAACACGCAATAAATCCCAAACTAGTTAAAGTAACGGAAAGGAAAATAAAGGAAAGCAGAAAAATCAGAGAAAAAAGTAATGGCCATAAGTAGCAACTATCGTATGGTCGGTCTATCGTCGTTGTCTCAAGGAAGGGTTGCCCTTTTGGTTGGTTGGTTGACTTGCCACTTTAGCTTGACTACGATTGTGGTTAGGACAATTTTTTTTTTCCTATTTTGTTTTGTTTTGTTTACTTGGTGCTGCTTTCTGTCTTTGTCAATTTCAGTGAATCCTTTTTGTGGGCCTGCTTAACGTGCCTGACGTTGATGCTGTTGATATTGTCAGTCGACATCACCACCATAGTCCTTGTCAACCACCACAACCGCCATCAGTAAGGAGCGTGAGTTCCTCGTTAAAAATAAAAGTAAACTCAAGTAATGGCGTCCATGTCCTGGTTGATTCTATCACTTCTGTCCTGTCCTGTTCTGTTCCGTTCTGTTCTGTTCTTTTCTGTAGTGGTCCTGTTGGTTAAGAGCTACCTACCTACCGTTACATTCAAGTAATGCACTCGTGCAATAATTTCATTTGTTTCTACTTATTACTGATGCGATGAAGCTCATTCTGCTTCTTCTTTTTGTATTTTTTGTTGTTTCATTTCGTGTGCACCCTTTTCTCTCTTCTTCCAAGAATTGAAGCAACGGTGCGGAAAATAAAGTCAACAAGCAATTATCGCACTTTTCTATTTGTTCTGAGTGTGCCGTAAGTGTATAGAAGATATACAGAGAAATGACAATGGAAATTGAAAAAAGAAAAATGACAGTAAAGGAAAACAAAAGAAATGCACCAAGAACAGGCATAGAACATAAAAAAAAATAAAATATAAATAAACAAACAAAATAAAATAAAAAACTTTTGCAAAGCAACAAAATAAAAAGAGAAAAAAAAGGAAGAAGTTTACGCAGTTAAAAAGCTCAAAGTAGGCGGCAAAGAAAAGCAAAACAAAAACTGAACAGAAAAAAAAAAGTAAAGTAAAACACGTGAAACGTGGCTAAGTAAAAAGGACAACAGCAGGACTTGCCGTATCCTGTGTGCTTTCTTGAAGTTGAGCTCAACTCATTGCTCAATGGAAGTCATCCTTGCCAGCCTGGCCTATCTTTTCTCAATGGCTAACGAGTATTTGTCGTTCTGTCTGTTGGTTTGTTTTATTGCGGATTTCTTCCTTTTTCCATGCTTTTCTTTTCTTTTCTTTTCTTTTCTTTTCTTTTATTATTTATTTAACTTATTTCTTAAGTCGTCAAGGTTTTAGTTTTGTTTTTATTTCGTTAAGAAAATAAACAGGAAATACGAAAATGGAACTTGGAACTTTAAGGGTACTCTAAGTTTGTACTAATGTGAGTGTGGGTCAAGTGATTGATTAATCATCAGAGTATCAGGTACTTTGATCAACTATAATAACAAAGAAAAGTTAAGGGTTAACTTGACTTGTATCAAAGACAAGCAGAGTCGTCCATTCAGCCTGTCTGCTGTGATGATGACTTAAAGATAAGCCAAGTCAAATGAAAATCAGATTTTCAAACTTATTTCCTTCTTTTTTCCCTCTTTCATAGATTACAATTTTCCAATCGTTTTGGGCCCGAAAGAATACTGTATTATATTACATACTAAAATAAAGGTGACAAAGGCATTTCTATCTATCAAATCGCTCATTCATTCATTCACTCATTCACTCACTCACTCAGTCACTGTCTGTGACTTACTTTGGGGAATAATTCAATTCTCGTTAATTTCTCATTAAAACTAAGAGCCCGCTTGGCTTATTTCTTCATCATTATTGTCTAGTAAATTCAAACTCAATGATTTGGTAAGGAGCTTAAAAATAATTTTTATCAAAAAAGAAAAACAAAAAAAAAAGACTCAAGTGTTTTCCGAATAAAACAAAAAATATAAACCTGCTAAGCTCCTTCATTTCTATACAATTTCAACATTACCATCATTGTAATCATCATTATTATCAAGAAGAAAATAAAAACACTTGGGCAACAGTTCTGAAGAACACTTACATTTTCTTGGTAAAAAAACTCAAATCATTTTGACTTTGATGAGCAAACTAATTTGTACATAGCAACCTTTGCAGTTTTTGCAGAATACTTTTAATACTATTGTATCTAAATCACATTTGATATATAATTTTTGTGTTTTTTTTAACAAGATACTGCAATGATATTTAAATTTCAATTTAATGAAGTAATTTGCTTTTACACTTTACTTTAAAAGTACATAATTTATTGTTCCAAACGTATTAAACCTGAAAGAAGGAAACAAGTTTGAGTTAATCAATTGTAAAAGGTAAGAAATAAACTTGGAATATATAAAACTAATCAATTTATACAAAAACTACTTTTAATTCAATTTTGTTTTGTACTAGAATGCGTAACAATCACGAAAAAATAAACAATAAATCTAAATGAAATTATTTAATGGACGCAACATTAATGAGAAGTGTCTCTAAGCTTTAGATCGTTAGAATTATTTATGGTAGATTGTTTAAGGAATATTATATTTTGATTGACGATTCTTATGTACAATAATGTACGACGAGAAGGTCACGGAAAAATAAACCATTCAAAATGTAAAAGTATCTAATAGATAAAAAGACAACATTGTTTGTATGTGAAGTATGCATATCTAACAAAGTTTCCTTATTATTATTATTATTATTTTTATTTATATTTTTTTTTTTTTTTTTCTGATTAGTATTAGTCACTTATGGTTTTGATTGATTGATTAATTTTTAGCCCTAGATTTCTGTGTTTAGATAATGTACAAGGGAAACAGGAATACATATACATACATATGTGATTTAATGATTTATTGATTACTGTAAACAATAACAACTATACAACAACAACAACAACAAAACAATCACAAAAGTTGTTTGATTTGCTCGTTATCAGATTTGATTTGCAGCTGAACATACAAACAAATATTGTATATCTATTAGACTTGTATTCCTAGTAAAATTGCCGCAGGCCGCTTTTTACGCCTCGTTGACTAGCTAAGCTTTTTAAGTTGATCCCCTCAAATGCCTGCCATTCTCTTATTCTTCATTTTCTTCCATTTTCCAACGAATTAACACGTTACCATAGATAAATGCCGCCAACGTTGTCAACACGCTTGTTTCACTGCATCTGCCTCATTCTATGGGTGGCAAATGCTTTGAGCAATAAAAGTACGAGTATAATACTGTGTATGTGTGTGTGTGTTTTGATATGTTGATACGAGTACATTGAGTATTGTGTGGTATAGATACATACTAGTTATATTGTATCTGCTTTGAATTTCATTAATGTTGCAAGCAAGTTTAGTGCTTCTTTTCTTTTCTTTTCTTTTCTTTTATTTTCTGTTCTTTTTATTGTATGTCATTTATTTTTCCTTCATTTCATATTGCATAGCATAAAAATTTTGTTGTTTGTTGTTGTTAGTGTTTTTGTTATGTGCAACGTTTTCAATTTCTTTGCAATAAGTTTTCTCCTTCAACATTCTCGTTCGTTTCAATTTCTTTGATTTGCTTTACTCTCCTGTCCTCTGGACCCTCAATGAACGAATGAATGAATGAATGAATGCCTTCAACGTTCAAAATTTGCAATTCTATTAGAATTTTAAATGCAGACATTTTTGCTTTTTGCTGCTGCTGCTGCTGCTGCTTTTGCTTCTGCTTCTGCTGTGCTTTCTTTTCCTTCATTTGATGTTGCTTCTTCTGCTACTACTGTTGCAACAGTTTAAATACAAAAGAAAAAAAAAGAAAAAAAAAAGAAAGAAATGAGAATAATGTGGGGGAAAAAAGAAAATTGCTGCAAACGCATTTTCCGCTTTGGTTCACTGACATTTCTTCTTCATTTCCTTTACAAATCGCTAAAGATACCCGCCGAATTGACGATGATGGTAAGTCATCATCATAGTAACACTGAATCCCTTCGACGACGACTACTGACTTTTGCAAAAATTACTGACTGACTAACTGACTGACTGACTGATCTGTCTGTCCAATTGTCCGTTTTATACATTCATGTATGGATAAGTATAAGGGTGCCAACGACGACAATAAAGACGATGTTGTAGATTATGATGGTGATGATGATGATGACAATGATGATGATGATGATACTAAGAACGACGTAATCAACAAAACAATGGCAACAGCAGCAAAACACACATCAAAAGAGAAAATATCTAGATATCTCCAACTCTAAGTGTAGGTATAACATGATATATGTATTTACGTACCAGATACATAAGAGTATGTATAAGTTTGTGTGTTGGCGTTGATTTTTCTTAGTGAAGCGAAGGGAAAACGTTGATGGAAGGAAGAGAAAACGCATAAAAATGATTGAAGTCAGTCTCTATCTCAGTTTCAGAGTCAGTCCCAGTCCCAAACCCAGTCTCAGTCTCAGTCTCAGTTGATGTGTGTTGTGTTGCGTTCTGTTCTGTTCTGCTTTGGGTTGCGATTTGGGATTTAATGTGGCGCAAAAGTGTAGTTGTTGGATTTTGCTGTTGCCAGGCTTAGTGAGAACTTAGAATGGATGGATGGATGGAGAAAGTGTGTGTGGGATGAGATCATGCATTAAGCATGACGCAAATGTTGAAGGTGTTAGGATGGTGGTGGTTGGTGTTGTTCATTCTTAGATACTTACAACATACTCGTACATTGTTGTTTGTGAAAGGATTTCTGTGGAGCCTTAAGTAAATTGGATCATGAGGATGTTTTTGTGTTTTTTTTTGCTTTTTTCATTTTAAGCTCGCTAGTAACAAGCATCAGCAGTGATGGGGTTTTTCCCCCTATAAGACACCTGTGTTGTCATCGCTAATTCTTTAGAAAATCTAAGCTTTAAGATGTATTAAGTTTGATTAGTTTTTGCTTAGATGTTGCTAACCAGTTATTCTTATCTTAGAAAAGTTGTGCAAAGTTAAAAATATCAAAATGTTGTCTGTTGGATTTGCTTAGTTTCAGGACAATCAAATTGCACCCTTTGGCATGCATCGTTGCCCAGTCAACAATGGTCTTGAAAATATATATATGTATGTATATCTATAGATAGTTTTCTGTTTGCAACTTTGTGTGCAAATGTGCAACTCTGCCATTTGTTGCAAGTTATCGTCATCATCATCATCACCATCATAATCATCATCATCATTATTATCATATTTGTGATGACTTCAGAGTTGCTTGGAATCCAACTAGACGCTTGCGGCGGCATCTTGTTTATTGCATGCAACATGCCAAAGTGCAAATGATTTGTTGACACTCGACATTATTATTTGCCATTCTATTCCATTTCATTCTATTGAGTCCCTTCCTGTCTCTTTCCTTCCCTTCCCTACCCATCACATTACATCACTTCCCACTTCCACTGTATGTTACTTTTTCAACAGTTTTTATTATCAATGCAGCTGTTGTTATTGCCTTCAGCGCTTCTTGGTTTTCTTTCCCCAACCCATCTCTCTCGCCCATCAAAAATGTTACTCGTATTTTTCTCACTCAACGCAACTCAAGTTAATTTGTTCTTTAACTTATCTGAATTTACTTGTTTTCATTTCTAAAAAAAAAAAGAAAGACGACTAAAGTTAGGGAACAAAATACAATAAAGAGAGAGAGAAAAAAAAAAAACTACGACTATTTAACTTTTCAAATTTGATTTGCTGCTTGACTGCTTGTCTCTTTTTCATTTATTCAGTCACTCAAACTCATTCACTTCACTTCACTCCCTCCCTCAATCCATTTTTCATTCTATCAATATATTTCTGTCAGTCAGTCAGTCAGTTTGTTTCTAGTCTAGTCTACTCGTATGAAGCGCCTCTTTTTCATATCGCGTTTTACCTTTTACTCTCCCATTTTAAGTTAGTATCTCTCATTTTGCATGAATGAGGCCCTCGGCCTTAGAATTCTACTCCAATAATATTTGTTTGTCAGTCAGTCAGTCAGTCAGTCATTTAGTCACTCTGTCAGACGAGTCGACACCATTGGTTCATTCTTTCGTTGGTTGGTTGGTTGGTTTGGTTTTTGTTGCACGTGTTATTTAGTTTCGAAATTGGATTTTCATTTACTTTCGACGCTGGCGTTACGCAAATCTCGTCTATACGAAAAATGTCCTTATTTTTTGGTAACCAAAAACTCCGAGTACCGTCTGCCGCCAATAGCTGTCGCTGTCGCTGTCGCTTTGGCTATCATTCCATCTATGTTGACTGCCTCTCTGCCTATCTCGTTTCGGCCTTTGAGAAGTTTTAGCACCAAACGGGAAATTGTCTACCGTGGCTCGAAATGATGTAATTTCGCGTGTTCGCGCAATTCAATTTCCTGCAAACGGAAATGCTCTGCGAAAATTTTGCGCGCTTGTCAGTGAAAAAACAGCAACAGCAGCAACATTTGGGTCTCTATAAAATTGAGGAAAGAGAGCAACAACAAAAAAAAAAAAACAAAAAAAAAAAGTGAAGTAGAGACCAACTTTTTGTACTTACAAATACCCGCCATTCACCATCCACACTCTATCCACCATCAATCGACCAATAGACCCACCAACCGAAGTGTTTTAAGTTGCCTTAAAATTTAGCTATAATAGAAAAGTTTGTCTAAGCGCGCTATCGACCAACCCTAGATTCGACTCTACCTTCGTTCCTTCCTTTCCTTTCCTTTCTTTTCCTTGTGTTGCTCATATGACCTGTTAAGCTGCTGTGCCGAACTGGGTCTATCGCGAACAAACTCGAAAGCAAGTTTTTCGTTTCTGTATAGAATACGCGGTACACGCAAAGTTATTTTAATTGAGTCCGTGTCGACAAGCCGCCTTTTGATGGAAATTTTTCGGGCGCACTTCGATCTTGAATAGCTCGCCCAAGAGGGCGGGAAGACGGCAGATTACCGACATTATGCTTCTCGAACACAATTTGATAGGAGAAAACAACCAAAAACAAAAGGACGCATATGTGTGAATGTGAATGTACAATATTTCGTTCGAATAGAGTTATCAGCTTAAGCTTTGTTTGTCTTTGCTGCGTTGAATGCCCTTGTTGCTCCTCCCTTCAACATTGCCATCAACATCACCATTTTGAATGGCTTTTATTTTCTTTTGTTAAGAGTCACACTTCAGTGTTAGAATGAGTGCGATTTTTATTTCGCTATTTTATTTTTCAATTAAGCTGTCAATTCAATTTTATGCCCGAAATGTCCAATTTTATGAGAGCAATTTTCGTCTGTTTTAAACCCTTTAAATGAACACAGCTAATAAAGGTTTCCAATATACAGAAGGAATGGGAAGGAATGGGAAGTGCCATCCTATAGACTATAGAAATGATAAGCATAATAAGAAGAATTGATTCAGCTTTGCCCACCTGTCGTCTGACCTTTCGAAAGTCTGTTACTCTACGAAGCGACAGACAAAGTTTGTTTCAGTATTTTGAGGACAATAAAGAGAACTCTAAAACTGTAAAAGCTAAAGAGTTGAGAAAATTTCTTATCCTTCCTTAGTTTTTGGGGCACTTGGCAGTTTGATTAAAACGCTGTTTTTTTTTCATTTTTATTGCTGTTTTAACTTACATTTTATGCCTTTTTTCTCTCTGACAATTGAATCTTGAATATAAAATCAGCGTCCTTGAGCACAAAAGAATCAAGTTTTTCTGCTCTATGTGAGCTTAGATTAATCTACACCGCTAATCGCCAACCTTGACCATGAATAAAAAGATTGGCATTAAACACGTAAAATTAGAAAAATAACCTCACTCGAAAATAAATTAAAATAGATTTCATATGAGAAAAATAAACTAAAAATGAACTTAAAAAAAAAGAAAAGAAAACAATTTGTCAGATAGAAAGATTTTTTTTACCTAGCAATTTAAACTAAGCAATGACCATTTATACATTTTGTCAGTCGGTTGGCCCATAGCAAATGTGCAAAATTAAATTTCTTTTTGATCTTTTGCCGGACGACCTTACTATGCCATATCCTTGCCCCCCACCTATCAACTTCTCTTGACTTGAAGCAAGCAAGCAAAAAGAATAAAATTTAAATAAATAAAAGTTTTCATAATTTTTCAAAAGCAAATACAACATACAGCAACCAAGCTCTGTCACATTTGATAGAATTATTTCGTATAGATCGTTTACGACACCCTTCACACCCATGCAACTCATTCAGCTGTCTGTCTGTTCCCATTTTGTTAGTAACAAAAATTGTGTTGTTGTATGTATAAAATAATCATAGTATATATTTTGGCGTATTGCCAGATATTAGGACTTATTGTCTGTCTGTCCTTTCGTCCGGTTGGTCAACGTTGGGACTTTTTTTCGGTCGGTCGGTCGGCAAACCGATAACGTTTTTGGCAAACGTTTTATAACCACTGTCGCTAGTCTTTTTCTATTTAATAGGACTTTGTCATATGTGCGTTGCACATTGTCTGCCACAAATATATCTGCATCTATCTATATAGATACATACAAGTGAGTACATATTAAAATGGTCTTTGTCCGCTGTTTGGGCTGTTGTCGTTGAGTGGCTTCGAAATATTGTTTGCAACGCCTGCTGTCAGACGCTATTTGGGCAGCCGTCACTCAATTGCTGGACTAAGGAAAAGGACTAGACACAAGCACATACTGAGATACACACACACACACAAACACATCCTTAACGAGACGTTCTACAATGCTCCTAATAATATGCCACATGTTGTGTAAAGTTAATCGTGGTCATTGTTTTTTCGGTATATTGCCTGCCTTTATTCATTGCCAATGGGTTTAGCTGCTTGGTTGGTTTGGTTGGCTTATGATTCTGTGTGCGCCACATGCACGCTCTACAGGAAGCTTACCGATGGAAGTCAGTCCAAAAAATCTGAAAGTGTCTGTGCCGCTTGTGTTTGTTGTGGTTAGTTACGCTGTTTTGTACCCATCTCTTCTCCACTGACTCTGTATGACAATTCTACATCTCTAAAATGGCTATGATCTTACTTTTGATTGATATCCAAAAATAATAACAAAAACAAGAAGAACGACACCGACAACAACAACAACAACAACAAAAAGAATTGTGAAAAAATTGCAGGAAATCAAAGAGCTTAAAATATAATTGACAACATTTGCAGAGGCCAAAAGGAAAAGCCGCTTAAAAGTTCACGAGAAAAATTAGAAGAGCCCATTATGAAAGTAAACTGAACCAGTAGTAGTACAATATAAAAGGAAGGAAAGTTTTAAAACATGTTGGGGAAGAGGGATAGTATTACAAGAGGAGAACGTGTTGCAGCTTCCTATACACACAACAACAACAATAATAATAATAATAACAAGAAACATTTAAAAATTAAGTTAGCTACCCGTCAAGGAGAAGTAAAACTGGGGATAATAAAGAAAGAGAAGATGGCAAGGCAAAGTACCATGAAAAAAAAAAAAATTGAAGACAATTCGAGACAAGCACCACCAGCCCAGTCAAGCCATGGAATGAATGCCTTTCTACTACTTCCTCGCTGGCTTGCCTTGCTTGCTTGCTGCCTATCATGTGTTGTCTCTTGTCTTGAGTTGTCTTGTCTTAGCTTGACTTGGTTTGGCTTTACTTTGCTTGGCTTGCATTCGTTCGTTCTGGAGTTCTTGTATTGTAAGCAGCTCTAAGCCGATTAAGTAAAAGCCAAATTAAATGTTACAGCAATTCCTAGAAAGTCGCTGTTGAAATTGTAAATCGGTAGGGCATAGAGATGCTACGACGTACTCGTACAACAGTTGAATACTAGAGAGTTTAAGAATGGAGCAATGGCAGAACGCGTAAATTAAAGTAATTATGTTACGACTAAATTTTAAAGTCTATTAGGATATTTTATACAAATCGTTGCAGTTTACAATGTCACAAAAAAAAAAAACCATTTAACCAAATTTAAACAAAAATATATATCCAAATCAAGAATTTCATGGATGAGTCCATACTATGATAATGGACACAGGTGGACTAAAACTTTCGGTGAACCGTAGCACTAAAATTAATTGGAAAACTAAATCCGAAACAAAATAGTTTTAGATTTGTGGGCTCCCTGGACATATTTTGCTATTGTTTGGGAGACTAACGCCTCCACTTTAGTTCAGTGACTAGAGACTAGATTAAGTTGCAACATGACATGAGAAGTGTGTACGAGTAGAAGATCGAGAAATACAAAAATATTGTATTTAAACAGGTGCCCTTTGCATAGGCATTTTGCCAACTAAATTTCTTGCTTGACCAGGCCAATGAACTTGATTTGATTGGAGTGTCCTTTTTATATAAATTTAAATGTTTATTTCCTTTTTGTTCCCTTTTCTTTTAAATGGTTTTTTTTTTTGTTTGTTTTGCATTTAATCATTTATAACTTTTATCTTCTTATTTAGTTGTTGTTATCATATTTCTTGCACCATTTTGGTGTTGTAAATTAATTTGCACAATGTAATGATTATAATAATGATGAAGATGACACCAAGGACGTTAAAGATGATGATAATGATGATAATGATGATGATGATGACAAAGATGTCGACAACATTGCATTTGCTTGTAGCACTTCACCTTCATGGTACGACAACAACGATTGCTTTTGTCTGTTTGCCAAAGAGTTTCGTGAGGTTGAAATGACGAAAGTGAAAAACAAAAGCTAAGTAAAGTAGAAGAAAGCTGCAAACAAAAGCCAAAACAGTCAGTAAAGTCCAAACTGAGCTCTGAATGTCGAGCCAAGTCAAGCCAAGCCAATTCGAGTTAAGCCAGCTGCTGCAGGAAAAGCAAAAGCTTAATTAGAAAAATTGTAGACTTTAGAATTTCGATAGCTGTTAGTGTGTGTGTGTGTATTTGTGTGTGTATTTATGTACCTGATATTGTACATGTTTTAATAAAAAGCATAGCATAACCCAGGGCGCTACTTCACATTTTTACACTAATTAATTTTGATGCGCGCCAAAAAATAACATAAGCAATAAGGGTAGAAGAAATAAATGAAAAACTGGCATCAATTTTCATTAAAAAAAAAAAAGAATAAATAAATGAATGAAGGAAGGAGTCAAGAGAAAACATACTAGTTACAAACACTAGCATTGTTCATCTAACCAACGCTCATATTAAAATATATTGCAGACATGTTAATTTGCCACTAACATTGGCCAACATTTCCTATTGCGTGACTTGACCAAAACGATCAAGCAAAGAATGAAAAATTGTATGAATGAAGAAATAAAGTAACCAAGCAAACTGCGCAATTATGTTATTAAGACAATTTCAATTTGAAGAAACATTGAAAAATGAACTTAGTCAAAGCCAAAGGCATCAAGCAACCAGGCAAGTTGCACTAACCGGAAGCATTGAAAGCCCCGTGGCCAGAGGACAGAGGATGGTAGAATCTAAGCATCGACAGTGTTCTAACAGCTTTTCAGTTTTAGTAGATTTTCTTTAGTTCGCTTTATTTCAGTTAGTAAATGCAGTTAGTTTTGACCGTAATAATTGCTAAGCTTCTGCTTTTGTGTGTTTTCTTTATTTAGAGAAGCTAAAAGTATCAAGAGGCCTGAAGTATCAAGATATATATAAATATATATATAGTTAAGTAACTAAACTGCCAATTAAGTTTAAACTTGAGTTGATTCACAAATAGTAACAGTGTGTGTAAATGCATTCTCTTTAATTTGCTTAGCGCCATAGATGCTTTTATAGATTGAATGACTAACTGACTGACTGACTGTCTGACTGTCTGAGTGAGACTAACATACTCGTATACTAGAGAGAGGCTTGTTCGATCGGTCGGTTTACTACTTTTAGCTGTTGGCTCATTGACTTTAGCTTCAATTTACAATTTCCGTTGTTGCACACAGCGTAACTAACTGTTTTTAGTTGTTGCTGCTGTTTGTTGTTGTTCTTGTATGTTGTTATCGTTATTCTGTTCATTTTCCTCAAGTTTTCCTCTTCAGTTTTGTTCGCTACAGGAAAAACTTTTGCCTGTAATTAAAAAAACAGTGAACGCGGCGATTATTACTCAAAAGCTTTGCAAATATTTAATAAGAGAAAATGATGCAATGGTTTTATTTTATTTTTATTATCGTTTGTTATTATTATTTTGTATATATAATTATAATTTTTATGTAATCAACACAAAAGAGAAATCATTACATTTATACAATAAAAGAATTAAATTTTAAAGTAGTGATACATTTTATATAATTTTAACTTTACTTCTTTGATTGGACATCATTTAGTCAAATAAAAAATTAAGGAAATTAATTAATGCATTGCAAAAGTCAAAAGTGAAGTTATTTTGATAATAAAATTTATTAAGTTTTATATGACAAATTTATGAATAATTTTTCTAATATCAGTGACAGCAATTTAACTGAAGGTTTTCATTTTCTATAATCATCTTCTTTACACAAATACAGTTGACTTTAGTGTCCGTAATTATTGTAATGTTAGCAAACTAGTCAATTTGGAGTGTGAATCCTTCTTCAAGAACCCATAAAGGTTTCTCAACTTGATGCATATTCAACTATTAACTCTTTGATATTCGATTCACACTGATATTACTAAAAGTAAGAACAGAATGATGAAGCTTTAGCCGAGTCTGAAGCCCGAAAAAATAGAATGCATTGTGAGTTTGAGTCTCAGTGGGGTTGTCAAACCTTGGCAAATAAAAAACCTTGATTAATTAACTAAAAATGGGCCAAGCGCGAGTCAGCCTCGTAAACGGACAGTTCCGTACCAAATTGGTGTTTGTATGGGAGGTATTCCTCCTAGTGGTCCGATTTGACTGATTGCAACATATATTCCGCGCCTATATCAGAAACTTATGGTGTATAAAATTTCAGTTCAATAGTCCAAAACTTTCTAATAAGAACCTGAATTTTAATGGTGGGTTTGTATGGGAGGTACCCTTCCTAGCAATCCGATCAAACTGAAATTTCGACAATATAGACTTCTAATGTATAACTACCAACCCTCCAAATTTCAATCGTGGGATTACTGGATCGTATAGCTGCCATACAAACCAAAAGGTTTCTTATATGGGGACCTCTGTAAGTTCTTGAAAATATTTTAGTTTTAGTATTTGTTGCTGATGCCCGGATAGAAAATTCAACTATCTAGCTAATGCGGTTTATGAGATATGACTCGAGGACGGACGGACGGACCGACAGACAACGATGTCTCTGCAATAGGATTCCATTTGGTACCCTTTGGGTTCGAAACCCTAAAAAATGGACATAGTTATAATTTTCTTAATGCATTGAATAGTGACAGAATTCAAACTACCTTGACTTCACGGCTACAGTTTCAGGCTCAGCTGCACATTGTGTTCGTACACATACAAACAGCTGAATTTGTTTTTTTTTGTAACCGACTTCAGATTCAGCTTCATCATTCTGTTTCAGCCTTAACAGATTTCAAAGGCGACACTATTATTATCCGGTTTAATCTTAGCCTTTAACTATTTAAGTGTCTTATGAATAATTTCCGTTTCTTTCTTCTTGCGAATTTAATCCACAATTAAAAAAAAAAAAAAATAAAGAAAAAACATAAGAATATTTTCCCTTATGTCATTTTAACATTGAACAAATAAATAACAATCAACACAAATTTTAAAACTTCCTAAAAGATTGACCTTGACCGAGTCCAAAGTCAAGTCGAAATTGTAAATTTAGATAACCAAAAATGTAAACACAAATGACAAAACAAACCAAAACGAAACGAAATGAAATGAAAAAATTCACTTCATTTTGTTGTTGTTGTTGTTTGTGATGATGTCGCTAATGTTTACCAGATTTTAACAACAACAGAATTTGTATCTTGTATCTTTGTTTACTTTGTAGGTGTCGCCAAGTCTCGCATGAAGCGTAGCTTTTTGTTGAGGTTGTTGGATGTGTCGGTAAAACTGAAAATATCTTTTGAAGGTTTCATTTGGTGACTCTTTTTTTTTTTTATTGTTTTTATTTTGCTGTGTTTTATATGGATTTATTATTTATATTTGCTTTGTGTTTATTGTTCCGTTTTGTTTATTTATTTTATTTTATAAAAACAACAATGAAAATGTGTAAATGTGTTTTATGAGTTTTTCATCCATACGTTTTTTTTTTTTTTTTTTTTTAATAAATTTCATGAATTTTCTAGTAACCTTTTCCCCAAATAACAACCACAGATATATTTTTGTAAATTGAAGGAAGGAACAAAGTTCAAAATTATTGTTTATTTTTATATTTTGAATCACTTAGATTCTGATTTATGCTCAGTACCTCAGAGGATAAATAAAATTTAATTAGCGCACGAATTCAAGTGAAAGAATTGAATGAAATCTTTTGATTTCATAAGGAGATGATCAGGGTCTTTTTTTGAGGGTAAAAGCATAATGCTTATTAAATTTAATAGCTTCGACACGAATTACTTATCAATTGAACCAAAAACCGAAGAAAAAAAAGAACACAAGTTAGTTTAAGTTCAAGTCAAGTGGGAGATACAGTTGAATGATTATTATTATTATTATTTTTTTTTTCTTCTACTTTTTCGTTTGAATAAAAATCAAACTGATTCTCAACACGTTTTCACAATAGCATCAGTTTGCAAATAAGAACGTGATGAATGCATAAATGTTAAGCATTTGTAAAGTATCTAGATGCGAATGCTGCCGCTGCCATTCTATGATTCAAATTCTGTGCTGTGCTGTGATCATGCTGAGTTTAATGAGCCTTTGTTTGGACTTGGGCTCTTTAATATTTTCAAAAAAAAAAAAAAAAAATTATAAAGGACAAACAAAATATTCATTGCTGATTTGACCTTTCTCCACTTGAATTGAGTTGAAGTTAACAAGAAATTTTCTTCAAACCAAAAAGAAAATTCTTTAATACACAAATTTGCCTAATCAGTCGTGTGTTCAAAGACACAACACAATGTTCCTACTTCACTGATTATTTAGACCAGAGTTTCTTAAGCTTTCACAGATCATTTTATTCAACACAGAGAATTAAATTTTAATGCTTTGATAGATTTTGTTCTTAGTAAATAGATCCATTTTAATTGAGAATTGCTTAAGAATCTATGATGTATACTCGTACTAACTACTAACTTAGATTCATTTAGGACAATGGTTGTTCAACTGTGGCACGTGGACTCCCTGAGGTGTCATTACCGGGAATCTGCAAAACAATGGTGTCATTAACTTTATGCAAAAGTCATTAAAGGCTTAAGGTTGGAATGGAAACAGTAGGGACAAGTTTTAGTTTACAAGAAGTGGTCCGCAGACTGTATAAGTTCAAGAACCTCTGGTTTAGGGAATTGAATATCTAAATGACAGTCGGTCTGCCTGTTCGTCACCATATTATTTTAACAATCGTTTCTCTCTGTACGCACAGCAGGAATTGGTTTGCTGCACATTGGCATTGCTCAATTTGGCTTAGGATCGAAGTTTTTGTTCTTCTTGGTATTGGTTTCGTTTCTTTCTTCATCTATTTACATATTTTTGTTGCTCAAAAGCGACACAATAGTAGAAGACAAACAAAAATCAATTGTTTTTGTTGGTATTTTGTATTATTGGTGGCATGAGTGTAAAATATGCAAAGTTTGTCAATATTCTTTGAATTTTTTCTCCTTTCTGTATGAAGAAGGAAGGAGGCTCCTTTATTGAAACACTTTGCATACTTTTAGATGCTTTAATGTATTAAATTGTGTTACGTTGGCATCAGCGTCATTTTTATGCTGGTTTTCTGCGTTTAATTTGTGTCGGAATTGAATTTTTTTTTCCTTGTTGCTGTTGCTGTTGTTTTCTGTTTCATCCATATTTGTTGGGGTTTTTTCTCGGTATTTTCCCCCCGTCAATTTTTGCTTTGTTTCGTGATTTTGTTTCTGCTTTGCTTTCCTTTTTCATTTATTTTATTTCATTCCTTTCACTTTGTGTCTGTGACTATGGATGGGTGAGTGTTGTTAGGTAATAATTTACACAAGCTGCGCACAAAAGTGTGCTTCAACATTTTTTACCAAAAATATATAGAAAGGAGAAGCACAGAAGGGTATAGATTAACAGTGAAGCTAGTAGGGGACTGAAGATCTACTATAGGGAAGTTGGGAAAGAAGTGCACGTTTTTGGAAAAATGCTAAAATTAATTGCCCGCTCGCGTCAGCAAAATGAAAATGTTTGTTTTTTTATGGTGCCCATTTCTTTTTTCCATTTTTTTTTTTCTGTTTTTATTTACATTTATTTGCTATTGTTGTTTTTTTTTTTTTTAAACAGATTGTTTGTTTTTTTCTCTTTATTATTGTGTGTATGTTTCTCTTTCATTTCTATTTGTTGTCAATATTATTTGTTTAAGTTTTGTTGTTAAGTTTTGTAATAAAATTGAGTTTTTTTCCCTTTAACGCGGTAATTGTTGAGATAAAATAAAGAAAAAACTATTGCGCTTATTTCGCAATCTCATCTAATGCTTTTCTCTCGATTTTTTTCCACCCTCATAGATACGCAATATGAATTTTTATCGATGGTTTTTTGCAGTTTGCGAAAAATTTCCATTTTTATTTTGTGTTTCATGAAATTTTTAATTTAAAAACAAAATGGCTGATTCAGTTAAATAAAAAGGAACAATGAATTTTTTAATTGACAAAATAAAGAGAAATGGGAAACAAAATTTAAATTTAATTAAAAAGTCATTTATTTGAAATGACAGAGAGTTGAATGCATTGTTTAGGAACAATAATTTGTCATTACTTGATCATGGAAAATCACAAATTGAGATGACCTAGGACTAGGCAATGTAAGACTCTCTCTTATATCTCTTTAGACAATCTAAGGCCTCTGTCGCTATTATTAATATACTAGGTTATAATTTGTAATTATAATCTTAGTTCTAATAAAAAAAAAAAAAAGATCAAAAGGATATACAGTAGTTTCATTAGAATTAACATTTTATTATTTTAAACTCATTCATAGGTTACGTGATCTTCTAGCTTCTTACGTAATCCTGATCAAAAGTACCAAACATTCGATGTTCTTATTTCTTCTGCAATATATATCACCTCTTCTCGTGCTTCTTATCCTTTATCTGTGTCCTTCATTTACACAAATAAATAGTGGTGTAAAATGAAATGTCTTAATTATCATTAAACAACTTCCGGTTTTATTAATCTTGTTACACCTTCGCTTTTTTCTATCTTCTTCCTTGCTTCTTTGTTTCATTTATTTTACTTTTTGGGTTGCACTTGATTTGCCTTCTTCCTCCTCCTCCTCCTTCACCTTTTTTACCATTTTCTCTATCATCCTTTTAATTCTGTTAGTTTTCAAAAACACTACTTACTTCCGACTTGCAACTTTACCTTTGTTGCTTTATTATTGCATATTTTTCTTTGTTGTTCATTTCAATTCCTGCCCTTCACTAGCGACGCCATCTACTTGGTTTTCATTTTCAGTTCTTTTTTACAGAAGTACATTACTGTAAAACAGCCTGCGGTAAAAATTTATAATGAAGCTCGTGCTTGTTAAATTTCATGCGCTAATGGACACGCTCCTCTACTGATAAGAAGGTGTTAAAAGAGCACAAGCACTAGCAGAGGTAGCTCCCTTCCCGTGTTCTCTGTATGTTCTTGTTCATGGGAAAGTGAGCGTGTTAAAGTTATTGGATTGGATGGAGATGGTTTCAGAGATGGGTGGAGATGGGTGGAGATATGAGGGGGATCAGACTAATGAGCACAAATGAAAGCATGTGGCAATAAAATCGAGGCATTTAATTGAAAGTCAGTTAAGCGGAATTCCCTTTTGTCGTTGCAACTTCATCTTCTTTTCTTCTTTTTTTTTTTACTATTGCTGCTGTTGGCGATTTTTTTCTTTTATTACATTTTTTGGTTTTTCTATTAAAATTTAAGATTTTCCATTTTACCATAAAATCTGTTTCATGGAATTTCCCACATTTATTACATGATCACGAGTTATATATAGTAGTCTTTTTATCTACCACTCAAGTCGTTCTAGTCTGGCCTTTGTGGTATTCAATCTGAAGTTGGTTTCAAATCAGTTTTGGAGTTTGGAGAGTTGCATTTTCGCTTCAATTAAGATTGCTAAAGGAAAACTTATTATTTCGCGTTTGTTAACTGGATTTTTATTCTCCCCTTCTACTTTACTTTATTTTCTAATTAGTGAATGATGATGATGATTGAAGGTATATACCATTAATGAGCTTTAATAAACAAGTCTGGGGAGCTGACCACTTTCAGTAATAAATGCCCAAATGACCACAGAATTTTTTTCATTATCGTCAAATTTTTGCTATCCTGAATAGTTAAGCTACAAAAGCCAACGAATGACTAATGAAAATGAATAAATTATAATTTACAGAAGAGAGAGAGAGAGAGAGAGAGAGAAAGAGAGAGAGTTAACCTTTCATAATTCAAAATATTATATTGTAGTAATAAACAATACTAATTCAGAGAAATTTCTAAATTGTTTGCCCGCCTCTGGGAAATTTGTCCTCATTTTTATCCTTAACTTGTGATACTATATATTTTTGTAGTGGGGACAGAATCTTTCATAAATTATAATTGAAATAAAGTATGTTGGGTTTAAATTTCTAATAAGATTCCGTATACGACAGTGGTGATTTACATAACTCATGCGCCACGTGTCGTTTAAGTTTACATTGTTGCCAACATAATAATTGGCTTCTGTCAACATTGCAATTTGCTTATCTTAAGATGAATTTTCTAAAGAAGCACAAAAATCGCACCAGCAGTAGTAGTAGTAGTAGTAGTACAGCGGTGACATGTGAAATGAAATGTGAAAAGAAAGTACAAGAAACGAAGAGATAGAAGAAATAAATTTGCTGCCAAAAAAATAAATCTTAATGAAAGCATACACGACTTAATAAATTACCTTAATAAAATATTGACGATGCTTGCCAAGTGCTAAGCTAAGAATATATATAAAAACATAAAGATTCAGATGCAGATACAGATACAGATGTATGTATGGCATAGATACAGAGATACACATACATACATTTGTTGTTGTTGTTGTTGAAGGGAACGCCAAAAATCAAAATCAAAAAACGATACAAAATTGTGTTCAACATAAAAAAAAAACCAAAAATAAAAAAACAAAACATAGGAACGCCGCGTACTTCACAAAGTTGCTGCAATTGTTTTGTCTTGAAATTTTATTACATATTTTGCTTTTTTCTAAAGGATTTTCACTGACTTATTTATTTTAATATTTTATTTTTCTGTCATTTGCAACAAATACAAAACTTTTGACTTTTCTTTTCGCAATTTATTATTTTTGTGTAACTCTGTTTTTTTCTCTCTTCTTTATTTATTATGGTGAGTAAGTAAGTATTCAGGAAGAGAAAGGTATATTAAATTTATGATAAAATTTGTTACAGAACGAGAAAGAGAGATAAAAATGTTGTTATTTTCAATTGGTTGAATGAGTTGAGTTTGATAAGACTATCATCTATCTAAGTATCTCTATATATTTATTGTGTATTAAAAAGATAATTCAATAATCACAAAAAAAAAAAAAAACAAAAATATAATGAAGATGTTATTTATTTTGATTATTTGAAAAGTTTAAAGAAACGTGTTCATTATTAAGATAATAAAAAGATCTTTTGGTGATGAAGTTATAAAATAATAACAAAGAAATCTTAAATTGTATATTTGCATATATATTTTTAATCGCATTCGTTTATAAAAATGATAAATTTTGATAATAATAATAATTATTTTTATAATTTTATGTTTTCGAAATTAATTTTTCGCTCATATTTTCGTACAAATTGCCTATAACTTTTTCCCGGCTTATTTTTATAAATTTGTGACTTTCTGTACAGAATCTAAAAGAAAATAGACTGGATGTGTCCAATTGACATCTCTTTTTCCAGAGATGATTCAGTTTTTTAATTTTTGCTTTAATGAATTGAAAGTTTCTTTATCCTTTGGTGCATTCATATTCTTATTAATAATGATTCTGGACAAAACTAATTAACAACAACGACCTGCCATCAGTTTTTCTCGAAAAACTAAAGCCCAATGATTCCGATCTATAAATGCAAGTGGTTTTTTTAACTTTTTGATGATACTATATACCTAAATAAACTTCTTTTTGCCATAAAAGGTATACAAATTTCAATGTAACCTTCATTATTTAAAAATTATTTGCCTGTCAATTTTGTTTTTCCTGTTGTTGTTAGTATAACCGTTCTTTCTTTTAGCTCTTCGCGGCCTCTAGTCTTGATTTATATATTGAAAGCGACAAAAATTTATCATTATTCGACATTTGCGGTTGCTACAAAATTAAAAAAGAAAGAAAAAAAAAACATTTATTTATATACGAATTTCTCTGTAATTCTTTTCTGTTCAGCTCAACTCAACCTTGCACGATGTCCTACAATAGAGAAATTGCTGTTTTTAAACAATATTTATTGTCTTTCATATTATTTGGTTTATTTTATTTATTTTTCTTTCTTCTTTTTGGCTCACATATACACAGATGTATTGTATTAATATATAGAATATTTATACGACATCTCTAACCCTTTTATGGAATATTAATATTGAATATTGGGTGTCTGCTGTTAATAGCAATGGCGACGACTTCTTCCACTTAACTGACTGAATATTTGTTTGTATTTATATTGTATAACTAGTAGTTTTGTATTCCTCGTGGCTCACTCATGTGACAGCAATGAAAAGTAATTTCCTGACATAAAATATAAACAGACATACATATATTGTATTTATATTTATATATTGTACGTTAATATTTAAATGTTTATATAAATTTATTGATGAAACTCATGCTCGATGTGTTTTGCATTTACTACACCCTTTTAACAACCACTGAATCATATGGAAAACCACAACTGGTTTGAACAAACTATCAGCTTGGTTAGTCAGTTGGTTGGTTGGTTGGTTGGTTGGTTGGTTTATCTGTTTATTTATACATATTTACCATTCCTGATTCATGGATACATTTACAAACATAGAATTTTCTCACTCAAATTTATTTTTCTTAATATTTTTTTAACAATTTTTTTTTTTCCAATTTGTTTATAACAATTTTTTTTTTATTTTGCAGATTTAATTGATATTTTAACTGTTGTGGCGTAAAATTTGCAATTCGTGTTTTTCAACAACAACAAATACAACCACACATACAACAAGAATAACCAACAACCAGTCAACAGAAATACAACAACAAAAAAAAAAAAGGAAAAATTGTGACCACTTGGACATCACCAACTGCTGCACGCTTCTGCGGTAAGTTTTTAAAGTTCCTTTTGCTTGTTTTTTGGTTTTTTGCATTCTTGTTATTTCATATTTAACCATTTTTTAAATTATTATTATTATTATTATTATTATTGAAGTATGTATCTTTTGGTATGTGTGTATCTGGTATCATTGTGTACATTTGTATTCAATGATGACATTTGTACTTATATCTTTTTTTTTTTGTTTTATTATTTGTTGGATTTAAATGAAAAACGTATTGCCTTTTTGCGTTAATTAAAAATGGAAATGTATGTAGTAAGTTTGATTTTTCGCCTTTTAATTTATTGCCATTTCCATGCCTTGTTGTATCGATATAACGCTGGCCTCAGGTGCTGATACCCTACATGTCATGATTAATGGCTCTTATCATTTTGCGCCATTTATGAAATGTTTTTTCCCTTATCCCCATATTAGTTTGATGCAAGGAAGTATGAGTAGTAATTATAATCCTCACATCATGTACAAATAGTTCAATGAAACATCATTATGGTTATCATCAAACACCAAAAAAATTGAGCAGGAGTTGCAAATTGAAAATACATAAAAGTGAGCAAACACTTTTGCTAAAGATGCCCAAATTATAGTTGGGGTAGCTTTCATATTATTTCATATTCCCTTTTTGATTGTACACTACAGAATACTTTAGCAGCATACACTTCACCATGAGTGTGTTAAGTGGTAACAGTAATAGTAGCATATGCTACTTGACTTGTCAAGCACAGAGATATAGGAATATAGTATTGTATATACAATGACTATATTGCTGACTTTGAGTTATTGATTTCAATCAAGCGTTAAGAGTATTACTGGCTGACTGACTGCCTGTCTGCCTATCTGGCTGCCTGCTGCCTGCTGCCTGCCTACCGCTTCCGTACTTGACTAATTAACAACTTTGTAGTTATAGCACAACAGTGTAGTAGTTCTTTTTTCCCATATGTACATAAGCATGCAATGTGTGTATCTTTTTTGTGTACTTTGTATTTTTGATTAAATGTATCTCATGCTTGTCTACACGAACATGATGGTAATCATGATGCCAACGATGATGATGATGATAATGATGATGACTTAATGCTATTATACAAATCTCTTAATTAAGTTTCATTAAAAATGTATCCACAAATTTGTCTATTTTATAATAGAAATATTCATTTAACTTTAATTATCTTTTAAACGAAAATATTTTAAAATTGAATATGTGATTTTAAGTAGATACCATTAACAAATAGTACCCACATAGTATGTTAGGTCTATCATAAGAGCTAATCAAAGAAAAATACAATAAGAAAAAAGAATGTTAATTTTGGCTATTCCGAAGTTGTCATACTCTTCATGTAAAATGAGTACACACACAACATTCAACACTGAGATCGAAATATTTGTGTGGGAGCTATATGATCCAGTAATCCTAGGATCTCGTAGTGTCAAAACTTCAGTTCGATAATACAAAAAGCAAAAAAGATTTTCTAATAAGAACATGAATTTTAATGTGGCATTTGTATGGGAGCCATATGATTTAGTAATCCTAGGGTATTGAAATTTATACGGTTAAAAGAAATTAGACAGAAACTGATAGTGTCCAAATATCAGTGTGATAGTATAAGAAACAAAAAAGTTTTTCTAATAAGAACCTGAATTTTAATGGGGCGTTTGTATGGGAGCTTTATGATTTAGTAATCCTAGGGTAGTGAAATTCATACGGTTGGTGGAAATTGAACAGAAACTAATAGTGTCCAAATATCAATTTGATAGTATAAGAAACAAAAGAGTTTTTCTAATAAGCACCTGAATATTAATGGGCAGCGACTTATGAAACGAAATTTGTGTGTAAAATTTCAGCCCTCTTGCTCAAAAACTGAGGGTATAGTTTGCATACATACGGACGAAAAGACAGACAAACGGACAAACCGACATGGCTAAATGAACTTGTATCATCGGGCTGATAAAGAATATACTATATAAATTTTGCCGTCTCCGATGTCTCCTTCTGTCTGTTACAAACATCATAACAAACTTATAATACATACTTTTCATTACGTGAGGAGTATAAAAACTTTGTTGAAATTCTTTTATTTTAATATGTCGATTTTAAAAATGGTTTCTATTTTTCCAGCTTTGGTATGAAAATTTTATCTATTTTTTCAAATTGTTTTTTGGTAAATTGCAAAGCTTGAAATGTTTTTATTTTCTTGTTTTTTTTTGGAAAGGGGAACGAACACCCAGTATTGCAGTTGAATGTTGTTTTCAAATTGGAAAATGTATGATTTTCATTCTGTGTCGTCCGCTATCTACTAAAAATAACAAAACCAAAGGACTGAAATACGAAATGAAGCAATTCAAACCACAAACTTGTATTATATTTTCAAAATCGGCTTATGTGTGACAATGATGCCCATGGTTACAACATGCAGACAATATTTGTATGTACATATGTATGTAGATACACTCATTTCTTGCATATGAGAAATATTTTTAAAATTGTATGTTTTCACATGGATTCGTTGTTGTCTTCAGTGGGTGTTGGATAAAAGATTTTGAAATTTTTGTAATTACAAACAAAAACTTTAGACTTAGTAGACAAAAATAAGCATATAAACAGACTACAACAACAAGAAAAAATAACATAGTCGTAAAGATGGTACTTAAGCATTAAGTTTCCTCTTAAGATTAACTAAAGTTTTTTCTTGTTTTGTTTTTTTTTTTGTTTTATTTTGAATTTTTGTTTTTGGTTTGTAAGTTGCATCATTGCACATTCAACTTAACTTAACTCAGCAGCCTCCATTTCAAAACTAAGATAAACTCGACTCAACTGAACTGTGAACTCACTTTGGTTTGGTTTCATTTGGTTTGAGTTGCGTTGGTTGCCTTGGTTTGTTTCATTTGTTAACTTGACTAAGATTTGTTTAGTTGAGATTTTAATTTGGGTTTAGTTATTACATTTGTTTGTTTTCTTTACATTTTTCGACTTATCTTCCTTGTTTCTAGTTGTTGTGACTCCCCGATTTTGTTGTTATGTTTTTACTATTACTATGACTATGAAAATAAAGGAGATATAGGTGATCAAAAATATATTATCTTTAATAATCAGTTGTTTTTATATATTTTTCTTTAATATGCTCAATATCCAAAACATCTATTTTGACTTTCTTCAAATAACTTCACACTCATATCGTTCATGTAAACCGACTGATCAACCTTGAGTCCTTTTATTCCAAAGACTAGAGACTACATATATCTTTGATCTTACATCGCAATGGTCATCAAGGTATCATCAATCGATTGTCCCTAAGAAATGTTCAGTTTTATCATCTATCAGCTTGCCGTTAAGGCACATGAGATATTTTAGAGGGCTATAGCCATACATATTATGATTTTCATATTGAAATCATCTGCGATATAAGATAACCATTGAATATTGATTAAAGTTGCTTGGGTAACATTTAGAAGATTGTATTGATTATTTTAATTTAACTTTTTGCACAATAAACTTTTAATTTTAGAAGTACTAAGTTTTCTATATATAAAAAAATGAACCCGAAAAATAGTATGACTCCGCAAAACTCGAGAACGGCTGGACCAATTTTGATAGTTTTTGTTTTTTGTACTCATGAAGATACCAGTCAGGTTCTTTGCTACATTTTGATCCGGTAGGTATTTTTTTTTACATTTTTTCATTTGGCGAAAAATATACTGAACCGATTTTAATCATTTTTTTTTTAAAAAGAACAAATGAATCTTAAAGTTGCTTAGGTTATAATAGAATATTTAAATATATTGTTCATTCACGTAAATTATTAATTACACATTTTTTTTTTTTTTAGAAGAAATATTCAATTCACGCATAGGGGTGTAGCAACGCACGCCAGGTAACGCTAATATATTAGGAAGTTTCATTGAAAAAATGCTTATATTATTTATTTTCTTTATTTCTATAAAAAGGGTATTCATTATTCGTTTAATATTGGTAACAAATTCATCTCTTTAAGGCATTTACACATTTGTTGCTTATTGTTGCTGATGCTGAATTAACCCTCTAACTATAGATTCATTCGTTCATGGCAAGTGAAACGCTTAAAAGCTAAAAAGTTATCCTAAAGTATCAAAGAAGTTTGTTTTCTATGTCTTAAGTTGCATTGAAATGAATATTGTGAAATAACTGGGTTGAATAAAATGGTGGCAAAGATATTATAGTTTCCAGTCGAGATTTTGTATAAGAACAATTGCAAAGCAATAAGAATAACAAAGTGATGATGATGATGATGATGATAATGACCATATAATTCATTTTGCATTCTATTAACTGAAGGATATTTTCTGTGATTGAAAGAGGTGTAAATTTCTTTCCAAGTTTTTTAAAATTGTGCAAATTTTCGGTTTTAACTTTTTGAAGGCTTCTTTTTAATTATAATGGAAATAGTTTAATTGCAACATGGCATTGCAGCATAAAAGTTCATAAATTATTTTGTAACAACTTCAACATAAAAGAAAAAAAAAAAACCTCAATAAGAATAGCAACTACAACTTAAAACAAAAAAAAAAGAAAAAGAAAAAAAAGCGAAAAGGAAATAAGAAAAACTTGTAGTTGTGAAAAGTTTTGTGAAAATTATTGCTAAAGAGAGAACAGTACGTGCAACAGTGACTTATAAATGCAAACGACAGATAGACAGATAGACAGACAAACAGACAGAGAGGCTCACGGACATATAGATAGACAAGTCATAGAAGTACAGACATGCCACATACATATGCACATCGTTCTCTACCTTCTTCTATCAGTCTTTGTTTTTTGTTTCTCACTTTTTGTCTGTCGGTTTGTCTTTTTGAATGTATAATAAATATGAAATTACCGTTATATTCTAATTAGCCACATTGCATAAGAAGAAGAAAAACAACAAAATGAAAAAGAAAATGCACATAAACATACACAAGACAAAGAACCCACAAAAACAAAAACAATAAAAAAAATAAAAAAAAAAATAAACAAAATCAAGATAAGTTTCGCACTGAAAGTTGAAGTTCTACATGAAAGAAATAAACAGAAAACATTAAATAAATAAAAATAAAATACAACAAACAAACAAAATTGAAAGAAAAAGAAGAATACGAGATGTTTACGAAAAGTATCTGATCTGGGTTCTTAAAACCGCCCTACGCTAGAATGTTGGACCTACTACCAGTGCCTTTGTCACTAACTTATCGCCTTCCAAAGTGATTTTGAATAATATTTGTAATTCGAGATTTCAAACCGATTTCAATGGCTAGGATATTTGTGTAATTCATGCCAAAATTGGTGACGGAAAAGCAGAAAAATCTTCGCTCAGGGCAACTTGGACTTCATTGATACTGTTTTGGACTGTTGGTTGTTTCCAAAATTGAAAGACACTGGTTCCATCATATCAAGACAATTGTAAATAAAGTGACTAAAGGCCTAAACGAAGCAAGTTGTTCGGTCAATTGGGGTAGCCAGATAAGAGTAAAAACAAATAATGTCTGCATAGAGCAAGTTGTACAGTTTTGGGACACACCTCGTAAAGTTGCTACAGCTTGCATCTTGTAGTTTCATGATGCATGCAACACTCTACAGCATGTTCTGAGTGAGTATCTAAGTGAGGCCAAGTGAGGCTGGTTGTTGCGGTTTATTTTGTCTGTTTGCTTGAAGCTGTGAGCTTCTTTTCTGGGCATAATTTTTTTGTTTTGTTGGGTTCTTCTTTTGTTGAAAATTGTTGTTGTTGTTGTTGTTGCTTTTCACTATTGTTTTATAATTTGTGGCACGTTCGAAATAATTAAAAAATCATGCAACTGTGTGGTGCAACTTCGTTTAGCATAGTCAAATTTGCAAAATTAAGAATGGACTTGAGTTCAGTTCAGTTGAGTTGTATTCAGTTGAGTTGAGTTGAGTTGAGGTGTGTCTTTCTGATGCAGTTCTCTGTTTGCTGTTGCTGTCGTTATTATTATTATTGTATTATTAGAGTTGGCATTGCGACGACCTCTTCTTTTGAAGTCTCAGTGGCAATTAGATACAATAAGAAGAACAATAAAATGACAATAGCGACAACAAAACAATAACAACACTAACAGAAAATTACAATGTAAAATGCTGCAGGCAATGGCAACGAATTAGGTACTACTAGTACAACAGACAGCTGACGTTCGTTTCTCTTGCTGCAGATACAAATATACAATAGTAGAAAAGAATAATACTAAGTAAAAGGAAGAGAGGCAGTCAGGCAGGCAAGCAGCTTGACTAAGAGTCCGAGGCAGACAATGAGCGAAATTATTATTAAAGTTATTACCTTGAACGTGTTTTTCCTTTAATAAAGGTCATTGCTGTTGCTATGGCACAGCCACAGTCACTGACAGTTGTTGCAATCATCATCACCAACATCTTTGAGGCAACATAAGACGCTTATACCAACTCATGCATTCCACTTTCAGAACCCAACCAACAATGAAGAATAAAAGTAAATTGTTGTACGAGTTTATAGTAAGAAGAATTCTAACTGAGGAAATGAAATTCAAAGTAGCTTAGAAGAAAAGTACTAACCATTTTTGTTGTCGTTGTCGTTATTATTGTTATGATTGCCAGTTACTTTTTGTTGTTGTTGTTGTTGTTAGTGCAACGAAAGGCATTTTACTTCTTTCATATTCCCGTTTTAAGCAGTTTCCGTTTATTCTTTCGTTTGTTTGTGACTGCTAAGCTGCAATTGTTAGCATTAAGTGCGGCAATTGCACTCAGAAGCAACAATAGTTTTCTGGCCAACAGCTATGGCCATTTTCATTGTCGACATCATTTGATAAAAGTTCTTTTTGAACCAATTTCTACACATACTACTTCTCACTAATGTATTATGAATTGGTATAAACACTTTGTTGTCATATTTGTAATGCAACTTTAGGGAGTCATTTGAGATTCTGTGAAGTAGGTTGATGGAATAAGTAGCCACATCACACTTAAGCCATGGGCAATTTACAGAGCTCCTTTCATGACTTAACTGATACCATAAAGACAAAAAAAAAAAATAATCAATGATAACATTTTTAGTAAGATGTAGACTTAGCGGAAGGTGATCTAGAACTTTGATCTATCTACCTTTGTTTGATGATATTAGTCAGTGTATGGCTTATAAATATTAAAGCTTCCATAAATTATGAAAAGAAATGATCTGATGAATTTCGTTTATGCATTTCGGATTTCCATCTATATTATGTGTCCATTGTTCATGAAACGCATTCTTTTCATTTATGTATTTATGTTTCTTGTAATCGACGGCGCCACACTTAGTTATCATCAATGTTTCAATAACTTTAAACCATATGCCATTATACATGTATCGGCAGTAGATGAATTCATTCAGATCTCCGCCTACTTGATTAGCATCGACCACATTTCAAGACGCCCACACGCATGCGTCAATGTAATCTGACACTAATCGTACTCATACTTCTATAAGACAATGACTCTATGTATACCGAGTCACTGTTTGAACCGCAAAAACCTCAAAAGTTTAAGACTTAACGTACGAGTATCTTTCAAGGCGATCAAATGCCGACGGCATATGTTTGTAGTAACCCAGAACTGCCTAGAAGAATTAATATCATGCAATAAAACTTTGATCTGTTGAATGTTAAGACAAGACAAAACAAGTCAAGTCATTCCGTTTGTTTGTTTGTTTGTTTGTTCGTGTTCCCTTATATGTTGAATAAGCATTACTTACTAGAATGATAATGGAGAAAGAGTTGGTGGGGGAGAAAGGGCAACCTAGATCGCTTCAATTGCACACGCGACGTCGTTACTGATATCAATGATCTACTTTATTTTATAGGTCTTTTGGGTGGGTGCGGGTATCGGGAGTTGCTGATGGCATTTGGTAGCTGGCGTCTGTTCGCGAGTTTGTTGTCGTTGTTGTCGTTGTCGTTGTCTTTGCTGTCGATTCATGTATCTTGTTCATAAAAATGTCAGCTGCACATGTGGGTGCTCTAGACAGACATAGAGACAGACGACTACTACTACTTCTATAATTTATCAATTTCAATTTAAAAGTCATTTTAGCTCATTCAATTTGCTACTTTTTTCTCATGTTTTTTTTTTTCTTGCAAGCAACCATAATGTCGCTCACTTCTAATCAATTTTACTTAAGATTTTTATATAAGAAAAGTTATAAAAAAAAAAAAAAAACAACACTATATTAAACTTGCTTCATGACGTTGCAGTTTTTTGTTGCATTGCGTTTTTCTAGTTGTTCGTTTGCTTTATATTAATTTTTCCAGTTTGGCGCCTCTTTACGCCTTTTTCTTTCTTCTTTTCAACTGTCATTTTGACAGTAAATTGTTATTTTTGTAGTTACGCTTAATGCACAAACTTAATTAGCGATCAGCAGCCCAGCATGACTGTGCAGTTATTTATTTAAACAGCGCAATATATCGTTACGATAAATGATGATTTTGATTTGTTCAAGGAAATCAGGAAATTATTCAAATAAAATAGCACATGATTGAACTTGAAATGAATTATTTAAAATATGAATTTTTAATAATTCCTTTTGTTGTTGTTGTTGTTGTTGTTGCTGTTGTTGCCAAAATGTGACCTAGTATAATTGAGATACAAAACTATTATTTATTATAGCCAACAATTCAGTTTAAACAAAACAGAATCATTAGTTGGTGTTACATTTTTTTCCGGTTCTTTGGTTTTTTTAGTTGGTTGCTTGCTTTGGTTAGTGTTGACCAAGATTTCAACATTTTAACCAAGTCCAACACAACTCAATTCAATTGAATTTGACTTAAAAAAAAAAAAAATACTGTAAAGCCAACACTTACGCCTACATTTGGCAACGATTGCCTTCAATCCGCTGAATGGAAAAACTCACTACGATTTAACTCCAATAACTTCCTAAGACTTGATTTTGGTGGCAACAGCAGCAAACTGTAGCCAACTTTGTATACTGTTTGAGCTCAGGGCCAAGTTGCTGTGGACTACTTTGTTATTATATTTATGTATACGAATTTTGCCAGCCTACAATTTAAGCTAAATCAATGCTAAAGATTTTTGTGTCTAATTTAAAATTTTTATACCCTGTACGAATAGATAGAAGGAAGGTTAATTGATCTTTTGCAAATATGTGTAACAACCACCACCAAAGAAGGTTTAGAAAGACTCCAATTCAATCTAATTTAAGAAATCAACATATCAGTGTCCCTTAAACTTCTCAGGAAGAATATGAGCTAAACAAAATGAAAAAGAAATTGAAGGTGAGTTTAAGTTTAGCAAAGAAAAGTTTGACTATGTCTTAGAGGTTTGTAAATGATGTTGAGTGAAGAGGGTATTCCATAGTCAGGCTGATCCAACTATAGTCTATGCATAAGTCTCCTTTTTTTTTTTTCATTTCTAATGATCAAAACAAATTGCCAATGACAACAACAACGCAAACAAGTAAAATTAAACAGCTGGGAACGTGCCTTAAATCAACTTAACTCAAATGGTCTTTAATATAACCAGCCACGCCTATTTTTTTTTCGGATCGGTTGGGTTTAATTTGGTTTGGTGTATCTATCTAACATATCTGTTTGTCTGTCTGTCTATTTGTCTGTGTGTTTGTCTGTTTGCCTTCAAAAGTTTTTGCTTTTTGCAATTTTTTCCAACGATTTTAATTAATTTGTAAAGACTGAAGCAATCACACCACATTCATAGCAAATACAATAGTATCTAAGACCAAAAAAAAAAGAGAGTTCATTGTTCCTTCTCAGTTGTTTGGTCATTTTTATACATCAAGATGATATTTGATATGTGATTTGTCTTCATTCACTCGGACAAGAGAGAATGGTGAATATAATTAATTAAAGAAATGTCATGGAAAAAAATATTGAATCATTAAGAAAAGATGCGCGCACACACACACACACACACTTACTCTTGAACTTTTAAATACAAAAACAAAAATAGATACAAATAAATGAACCACTAAGACAAAGAACAGCAATTAATAATTTCAATTGCAAATTTGTTTCAAAAATCGTTGCTTAAAATTTTATACAATACAAAAACACAATAATTCAATCGGTTTGGTGTTTAGCAGAAACTAAGCTAAGCGTGTTTAAGTCATTTGTTGTGTTGAGCGTGGGAATCGCATGCCAAACACACGCTGCCTGTGTTCCATCTTCAATGTATGTACATACTTAGATACAAGTGCACAAGCGAGCGAATGAACGAATTAAAAGCCACATTTTGGTATAATTTCTCGACTCTTGAAGAACAACATCGTCGTTGTTGTGACGGGGGATGAGAGAGTTGAACATTTGCATAAATTGTCGTACGCTGATGGCATCCATTTGAAGGCATTATCCATTATAGAGAAGCGTATTATGTGAGATACCAACAATTTATTAACAACAATGACTATGATGACGATGATAATGATGATAATGATGATGATGATGATGATGACTAAAACAGCAGCCAAAGCTGCGTGGGCGTGGCGGCGTGTGGCAACAAAAGCTCAAAGTAGGCGTTCGGTCTTAAATGTATCTTGTATCTCGCCGCATAGCGTCTCTCCAGATCTTATTCCGTATCTGTGCTAAATGTAGTTTGCTTACATTTTGGTGAGGATTTGCATATAAAATCAATTTTCCCAATGAGTGAAAAGGCGAAAGTGTTTTAATATTTATGAAGTTAAGTAGCTATCTAGCTGGATATTGTACTGCGAATCTATGTACACTTTGTATCTTGTATATTGTAAATAGCTGAGCTGTATTTGTGTATGCTTATTATTATTTTTATCGATGCTTGTTATAGTTAAGAATGTGATAAGTTTTACATTATAAATACAAACTAGGAAATGGGGTTCTATAAGATTAAATTAAAGGTACAACGAGATACTGTGATTTCAAGGGAATCCCCTTTATTCTTATAACCAAATTATTCACAGATATTTTGTTGTTTGTCTTAATGATTTGAGTTTTTCATTAATGATCTAAGTAGTATAGTAAATATGAATAGGTGTCAGTTTGTTTTGTTTTCAGGAAGTCAATTTGCGGTTACTTTATGCGGGCAATTTATTATTCTACGAGTTTGATAAGCTTTAATTGGTTGAGTTTATTTTATATTATTTTTTTTGTTTTTTTGCTTAAATAAAATTGATATATTATATTCTTAACATTGAAAAGCTCTTAAAATGCACTTATGAGAAAAACAATAAAATAAGATGTGAATGTGATCAAGTGTGTGATTGAATGACTGAATTGACTGACTGACTGACGGTCTGAGTGAAGTGAAATCAATCATACGTACTGTTTGCTCTGAAATATAGTACAATAATATGATTGAAGTTGACAATTTTTATTGATTGATACTTGAAATACAATAATAGTAATAATAATGATGGTAAAAAAAAAAAGAAAGAAAACAATACACAATTTGTTTCAATTCACTTTGATTTGTGCACCTCATCGCCATCATCTTTGTTGTCGTCACGATGTCACTTCTTGAATCTTGAACAATACAATATAAATGACATACAGATACAGATGCGATATAATCAATAAATAAAACAACGTTAATTATGGTGTACATAATTTTTTTTCGTTTTCGCGAATCATTCATTCATTCTTATATTGATTCATTTATGCAATCAACAACATTTCATACAACAAAAATCATTATTTTCTTTCAAAAATCGTATTGCCTTGATTACATGCTATCTGTTTGTCCGTCTGTCTGTCTGTCTGTGTGTCTCCACCCTTCTGAAACCTGAATTTTGAAGAATGACAATAACCCGACTTCATTTCTACATGCCATGCCATGCCATGTTATAATTTTTTTTGGGATTGAAACAGGAAGATGCAATGGCGCATTAAAAAATCCATTAAAATATAAAGATTTAATATACTTTTTTTTCCAATTCTTTTGAATTTTTTCATTCTTTTGTATTTCAATGACAATTTGCAATTGTGTCATTGTTGTTGTATGCTGGTATTGAAGGCAATCGAAGCGTAGACCTTCATTGTTATAACATTTTTTCTCTTTTATTTCATCAAGTGGATTTAAATCAGAATTCATATTGATGGAAGACACAATTAAAGATAGGGTTAGGTGCATATTAAGCCGATCAGATATACTAAGTGCATTCTAGCATGTATTGTGTTGAATTCAAAGCTTTAAAGATCATAATTGAAAAATTGCATATCCACTTTCGGTACAAAGTTAATGGTGAATTAAATATGTTGGAAAGTTTGTTCGTTTTGTGTTTTAAATTTGCCGCCATTTTTCTTTGCAGGTACTTGATTACTCCAAAGTTTTTCCGTGTATGAAGTAAATACATTCTGGTTAATTAAAATGGAGCGCTACAGGATATAAACAAGAACAAAATGAGAACTTCTTCAAGAAATTTATCTTTCTTTTTTAAATTAAATTATGTCAAAACTTTGGGTAGAAGAAAATCCTAGAGATTTGTTTGAAAAGCCTTATGAAATCAAAAAAAAATGGGCCAAGTGCGAGTCAGACTCGTACACGGAGGGTTCCGTACCAGATTAGGGTTTGTATGGGAGGTACTAACCCTAGTGGTCCGATTTGGCTGATTCAGGCAAATGTACCACGCCTATATCAAGAACTTATAGTGTCGAAATTTCAGTTTGATAGAACAAAAAACAAAAAAGTTTTTCTAATAAAAACCTGAATTTTAATGGGGGTTTGTATGGGAGGTACCTTCCCTAGCAATCAGATCAAACTAAAATTTCGACAATATAAGTTTCTGATGTATAGCCACCAACCATTCGAATTTCAAGTTCGTGGGATAACCGGATCGTATAGCTGCCATACAAACCAAAAGGTTTCTTATATGGGGTGCCCTTTAAGTTTTCGAAAATATTTTAGTTTTAGTATTTGTTGCTGATGTCTGGACAGAAATACACCTTCTTTGAAAATTTTAACTCTCTAGCTATTGCGGTTTATGAGATATGACCCGAGGAGGGACGGATGGACAACGAAGTCTCTGCAATAGGGTTCCTTTTAGTATCCATTGGGTTCGGAACCCTAAAAAGTTACTATGTGGTTTGGATTTTTATCTGTTGTTTTGATGTTTATTCGAAAATCAATATGGTAATACAATGGAAAGATGATTAGAAACATTTTGTGCAGTCAATTGTAAGATGTTGATGTGCTAGCAGAGGAGGCCGTTTTTAAGACATTCTTTTTGATTATTAAACAGTACAAAAGTATTTTAATTTTCAATAAAAATTAATAAATATTTCATTAAATTTATGTCTTTAATTTAAAACACTCCAAAATAAACGAGAGAGAAATGTGAAGCAAGTCCCAAGGATCAAGAATCAATCATAAGAAAAATGCTTTGCAAGTGGAATATCAAATTGCCAGAATAACATTTTTCACTCGATCTATCCATCCATCTACGAATCATTCAATCAAAAAATGTATAAAAATTTATGCATAAAATAACTTCACATTCTTTTTAAATTTTTTTAAATTTATATTTTTATTTTTATCTTCAATAAAAACATAATTCAATTTTTGCTTTTGTTTTAAATTTCAATTGTTCAATAGCACAAAAAGGTGGTGGCACTTAAACAAATAACAATAGATGGACCAAGGTTATGGTAATTGCATGCTAAGCGCATTTAAATTTGCTTTTTTTTTTTTTGAATTTTGAAGTACTCGCAATATAAAAATATAAAAATAAATAATAATCAATCAAGTGAAATATTCAGAAATACATTATGTGAGATTAAAAATAACAGTAGGAAAGGGGTTTATGAAAGGCTTTTGAATACATCAATGTTACCTAATCTCATTCCCATAATTTTACTTAATTTAACTATATATATATATATTTTTTTTTTTTTGGTTCTAATTGCTAAAGGTTTTATCATGCGTTCTAAGTTGTTGTACAAATAATATTTTACTTGTAACTTGTCAAGTACACAAAACCACATTTGAAGTGCTAACTTAATAATGATAATGATGATGGCTGATGCTGATGCTGATGCTTATGTCATGATATAGTATCTAATGATACCTCAAATATGTGTAATATTACTAATGTTAATGACATTGAGGTTTCTGAGTGTAATATTGTTTTCATTTGTTGGTAATCTGTTACAAGTTCCCTTTCTTTCATCTTTTACTTAAAAATATATTGAAAATTCTGTTTAACTTAACATTTTACACCTTTTACAAAGGGCAAGAGAAAGAATAACTTTAAATATGTAAGTGTTATTTGTATCAAAATAAGTTATATAAACTGCATTGTTGTTTGGAAATTTTGGAGAAATTTTCTACCAATTAAAGTAAGCTTTCTGGGTGATGTTGTGTCTGTTGGTCAGATTTAAGTGAGTTTTAGTGAACCATAAATAAGATTTTGCGCGAATTTTTAGATTTCTGTCTTAAAAAGCTATGCAAATTTGTAATAACTAAAAGTCTTGTTGTCACGAGTCTGAAGTTTATGTTTATGTCTGTTTTAGATCATTTTTTGAAATGTGCTATCTTCAGAATAAGCAACATTTCCCTTTACAATCCCAAAATCTTTAGAAATTGATTGCTGAATTCCAACCAGGCAATTGCTAGATGGACTTCCGTTGCAATGCTAAGTACTTAAAAAGTAACACCCCCATTTTATTACCAATTTTCGATAATTAAAAATTAATAAATATATAAATTAAATTTATACTCAGTATAAGTTGCGATGCAATTGGAAGTCGTCAAAATTGAAACTGACAAAAATTAGCGTACTTTTTCTGAAACTGAAAAAGTTTACGTTTTGAGTTTTTAGACAATTGATTGATGATTGTAAGTGAAATATGCATGCAAAGAATGGTACTGCTGATGATGATGATGATGATGATAGGGATGAGTTGTATGTGGTAGGTAAACCTCATTTATGGGTTTACTACAACTTTTCAAAGTTTTACACTAAGGTGCATTAGTGAACAGCAGACTAAAGTACTATGACATGTGTGTGTACTATGTTTGTGGTGTGTAGTATTTTCTCTAAATGTTGATTTGTTCCAAGTTGAACCACAACTTGTGCTGTTCGTTCATTTATTTATTACACCTGTCTCGCCCCCTATATTCATTCATAAAGTCAGCAACCATAAACCGTTAGGCAGATATATAGACAGACAGACAGACAGACAGTCAGAAAGACAGTGAAATTTTTGGTAAAATCATTCAACTCACGTAGGCAAAGCTCACGCGTAACATTTTGTGAACGAACGAACGAAAATTCAAAACTTTTCCTCGTATTGAATTTTCACATGCCAAAAATGCAAAAGCGCACATACTCGTATTACGAACGCAGATACAGATACATTGGCATTGCAAACAAAGTTATTCAAATAGCTTGGTTTTGTGCGTTTCGCCGTCATCGTCATCGTCATCGTTGCCGTTGTTGGCTTACGACGATTTTTGTGTGCGTCATTTTTGGAAACGTAACCAAAAACTCAAACCAAAAACTCAAACCAAAAACGAGTTGATGAAACGAAACGAAACTTTTCTATTGCAACTGCATATACAGAAATTTCTTTAAACTCCACATATCCCATAACCTTTACCACCTTCATATGAACCCTTATCTCATACCCTTATTTTGTAACCAAACATTCTCGCTCTTTGCAATGGGAAAAGTAGTAGTGTATTTGGTATTTGGTTATTGCACCACCTCAACTGGAAACTAACGTGTTCATTTATAGTTATAGCCAAACTATCCTATACACCCATTCAAATTTAACCACCCACCGAACTGTTCATTGTCATCTCCTTCACTCTGATTGAAGTTCTTCTCTTCTTCAGTTGAAAATCGTTGGATATGAATGCGACTTGTGTGTGAGTGTGGTGGTATATATTGTAGATAGTTTTTTTTTTTTGTTGTCGTAAGTCGCAATTTTTGGCGTTGATTTGACTTGAATCGGCTTTGGCATGGCTTAGCTTAGCTTGGCTTATAGTTTTTGGTAACGCCCTTTACTCTCGCATTCTCGGATTGCATTTTGTTGGCTTTTTCATTGTTTCTTCTTCTTCTTCTCCTTACCATAATCATCATCTTCTGCTAGTTTAGTTATTTATGCAACTCACGCAACATAATTGTGCAAAATTTCGAAACACTTACTCTTGAATTGTTCACGTCGCATCAAATATATTACATTTTGCCTTTTGTGGCGTTGATATTTCGCGAAACATAGCGTAAGATACTTACTTACATACCGGCGACAACAGCAACAGCAACGATAACGATAACAACAACAGCAACTAAAACAACGATAACAATAGTGACTGTTGATGATTGCAGCATGGGTGTTGTGGGAATATTCACATTGATTGAATTGTGTTGTTAGTTTTGTTTGAAGCTTCGTTTAAAAGCATTTTGTGAAACAAAAAAAAAAAAAAAATATAAGTAAATAAAAAATACATTATACTAGAAAATAGCAGTGTTAATGCAAAAAAAAACAAAAAGGGGATTATGTTATTTATTATGTTACAAAAATCAACTGTGCAAAAATAAATATTTTTTTTACTCTTCACACTCAGATGAAATTAGATAACAACTGATTTTACCCAGAGGTCTGACAACCCATGTGATACCAGATACCTAACAAATTTTCCCTCATCTGATCATTTGTTTTCATTCAAATTAATACAATAATATTCATCATCTATTAGATCTGCCATCCAGAATCTCTGATTTGAATTGTTTAATATTCTTATGAATAACATTTCTTCTAGCTGATGTATCATTCCTATTATGAGGAGTTCCAAACTTTATAGTTATTCAAATTAAAGTGTATTCAAATGTGATTGAAACCAAATTTCAGAGTTTTTCTTCTTATGATGATTTTTATTTATTGTATATTGATCCGCGTTGAAGCATAAAAAATGTTAGCTGCGCAAACATTTCAATTAAATTTCAACTACAATGCAAGAAAAAATACCTTGAAATATGAAATAAGCGACAAAACTAAAATAAAAACCAACAACCTCAACATCAATATCAACATCAACACCATAACCACCTACTGTTGCAAAAATAAATACAGCAACAACTACAACAATCTATCTAACAAATACTAATCCTTTTGGCATAGAATGAATGAACGAATAAACGTATAAATATATTGTATTTTATTTTGTATGAACAAATGAATAAACGTATAAACGCGAGTAATAAATCATGAGTTTGTATCATAATCGCGCCTAAATAACTGTCATAAAAATTTTGATTTATTTCGCTCATATTCATATTCCAATTCCAATTCCAATTCCAATTCAACGACGATGGCATAGCAATGACTATGTACAATGACGATGACAACGATGCCATTTATTATGGGGTTGAGGTAGGCCAAGTTAGTCAGTCCATCAGTCAGTCAGTCAGTCAGTCAGTCAGTTTGTCAATACTATATATATATATATGATAGAATAAGTATTACGTTAGTGTCAAAGCAAAACTACTGTTGGTAATAAAAATTGTTTAGTTGCGCAATAAATAATTTTTTTTATTTAATATTTATGGGAAAAAATAGAAAACAAACAGACAAAAAAAAAAACAACACACTCTCCTCCTTCACATTGTTTAATAGAATAGAAATAGAAAAAATGATAATAATTTTGAATTGTGAAAATGATAAGAAAATTTCATTCATTCATTCATTCATTCGTTTGTTCAACTCAATATGAATAAAAAAACATAAAAGAAAAAGATAAACAATATAGAAAAAAAAATAGAGTTGTTCTATACTAAGTATACAATACTGTAGATACTCGTATGTATGTTACATTCCTGAAGAGTACAAGGGTGTATGTGCTTTTGAATGCAATAAATTCTTTAACGTGTGAACGTGTTAGACGGCCAAACTGTTATGAACTACGACATATCTAACAACCATAAAAGCAACAACATCAACAATTCCAAATGCAATAAAATTAAATTTATTTTATTTTAATTTATTTATTTTTTTTTTTTTTTGTTGTGCTGCACTAAATGGTGACGATTACAAAATAGAACTAGAAATGGATTAACAAAAAATATACATATTATTAATCACTTCACAGAACCTGCAGTTCTCATCGTTTGATACATGTTTTTCTATTTCTTTATATCGAGATTTGTTGAATATCAATTTAGAATCCAAAGATCATCTAATCTTTGGTCAGAAAGATGGCTCTTTTCGTACCCTCATATCTTCCATGCCCTGTTATCGTCTTGAGTTTTACATCTTAGCACTCCCTTCCATATTAATTATTTAACCATATACAACTAAATTTTTTATATTTCTCTTCTATTGAAAGATTTGCCATACAGTTTTTATTGTGTTAAAATGTCAACCACAAAATGTAATTCAAATTCAAAAGTGAAATAAAAACAGAAAAAATACTTATTTTACCTTAAATTTCATTTATTTATATCAGTCGGTGAAATTTAGCTTAACATTATTTTTTTTTTGTAGGTAATAAATCAAGATGAGCTCGGACGAAGGGTAGAATTGCCTTCTTTATGAATTTTCAATTATTTTTACTATTTCTGTCTTCCCTCAAACACAATATTTTTATAGTTTCATACTTCGTTTTTTCTTTTATTTATTTTCTTTATTTTATTACAGTTTATTTTTATATTATTTTCTTTTTTCTACGTTGTTGCATTCATTTCCTTTAGCATTTTTGTTTTGTTTTTTATCGTTTTTTTTTTTGTTTTTTATTTTTATTATAGGGACATACATATATGAATACGTGTTGGCTTGTGAGAACGTGAATATATACAATATATTTGTATCGCCGTAAATCTGTCTCTGCTTTTCCTGGCTTCACCACCATCCATTCACACAATTCGATCTCCATGACTAACGACAAACAGCCCTTGACCCGCAAATACTTTATCTTTGTCAGGCACATTTACAATATTTATATTTAAAAATATAGAAATATTGTATGTCGTTGTTTTTGTTGTTGCTCATATATTTTATTACGATAAAAAATGCATTTAATAAACAATTCACTATGAAATCATCATCATTTTATCATTTCGTTTTTTATATACTACAACAATATGAAAAAGTTACAAACTACTTATAAACGCCATTATTATTATGATCTATTTATTGGTTTATAAGGGTTCCGGACCCAAAGGGTACCAAACGGAACCCTAGTACTCAGGCTAAGCTTTCCGTTCGTCGTCAGGTTCTATCTTATGAATTGTTATAGATAAAATACACTCAGAATGTGTAGTTCTATCGGGGATACATCAAAAAAATTGCCATCGTACACGTGATAGAAGTGAAACTTCTTAAAAACAGACAGAGAGAGATATCATCTCAAAGTCTGTCAGTCTGTTTGTCCGTCTGTATATTGCTTTTGTTGTTGTTGTGTTTACATTTGCCGTCTGTCCCCTTTTGCACATAAATGAGATCATCACTGAGCTTCTGTGTGTTTCTCGTTCTCTTTTCTTCGTACATTCGATTGTTCTCGTACAACACACAAGACGTTTGCCTGCATTTTATTGTTGTAAAAATGTAACATCTTTCTTAAGACTTTTCCGTTGGATTTTCCAAAAACAATTATTATTTTTTGGGGATATGACAATAGAAATTCACATTCTGTGAAAATTTCATGTCTCTATCTAGTGCGATTCATGAGATACAGATGATTCCAAAACGTGACGATTTGTATATTTTCACTCATATTTTTAGTATAAATTTTTGCCCAACGCCGCTAAAGAAGTTTTACTTCAAAAAATACTAAAACAAAGTCCAAAATTTAAAGGGGTCCCCATAAAATAAACATATGGGTTTCTATGGGAGCTATACGAACTAGTCACCCTAGGCTCTTGAAATTTACATGGTTGGTGAAAATGGATTGGAAACGTAAAGTTTGTAAATTTCAGTTTGATTGGACCACAAGGGACGGTACTTTCCATACAAACCTCCATTAAAGTTCACGTTCTTATTAGAAAAACTATAAGTTTGTGATATAAGCGCTATACATTTGATGGAATCAATCCCCCACATTTGGTACGGAACCCTTCGATTCTTTTATTTTGTTTTCTCTTTTTCTTTTGTTTCTACATTCATATACAAACGTAGATATAAATGTAAATGCGATTAAATTGATTTATATATAAATAAAAAGGGACAATATTGATAATAAGAAATGATAAAACATGCTATTGGCATGAATATTTATCTTTCAGATATCATCTACATATATTACATATCTATCTACAAAGTTATTAAAAATGAATTTTTGTTATATGATAAGAAACCAAAATGAATCAACATTTGATAGGATATTTTTGAGAAAAAGAAAAAAAAAAATACATATCAAACTGAGATTTCTATTTATCATTGTAATGTTAATCCGTAAATTTTACTTTTCCGCCCGCGTAGCATATTTTTGTTGCCTCTTTCTTCATTGCTTGTTTCTTTTGAACATATATCAACATGATATGCAAGCAATACTGCCGTATTAATGAAATATTTGGCAGAATCATTATAGATAAGTATTTTTGATTTAATTAAAACTCAACTTATAAAAAAATTTATTACTTATGCGTCATGTAAAAAATAATAATGTGTGTATATTATAGATATTGTATCTATGAAATTTAGTAGTAAATCTCTATCAGTTTTGTATATTTTGTTTACTTGTGTATCCAACTGCAACTATATACCATAGTACGATAGCCTTATATACAAACTACATGCTACCTGCCCACCAATCTTCCAACTTATGTACTGTGGTATTATGTACCCCTTTGCCATAGTACTAAAAGAATGCTATTGTCATTTTTGCCTCCTAAAATAACCGTCGTTCTCCGTTCGCTATCAGGGAAAATGTATTGCCTTGTGTCTGTCAATCAGCACTCAGTTTGATTGACTAACGCTGCAGGGGCATGCATGCATGTATGCATGTATGTATACAGTCTACGCATGGTTCCCTGGATTTTGTGGCGGTTGGAAAATTTAGTATATGGTCGAGATGTGTTGGGGTCATTTGGTGGGTGTGTATAACAATGGTCATCATTTGTAAAAGTATGGACTACGTTTAACTCGATGAATGAATGAAAGAATGGATGGATGGATGGTTAGTTTTTTGAATGCAGAAAATTGTTCTCTGCATCCAAAGATCGACTGACTGACCTATGAATATATATCTACTCTAGTACATATACAATTATACAAGCATGGACACAGTTCGTTTTTAACGCGCTTTAAATTGAGAGGGTCGTTCGTTCTTGATGTTGATGTTGTAGTTGCAGTTGCATTTCTGCTGTTTCTGTTGTTGAGTGTGAATTTTTAACAAATAAACAAATAAAATGAAAACGAAACAAACGAAAAATGTCATTTTGCAAAATGTCATTGACAAATACAACAGAAAATCAACCAGTGTAAGTAAAGAGAAGGGCCAGAAGTGGTGAGAATTAAGGGAAAAAAGGAATGGCATGCGTCGTCGAATCTCTGTTAGGTAGGTTCCTCAACAGGAAACTGTACAACAGAGCAGAACAAAAAAGAAACAAATCGAGCCAGAGTCAGATCCAGACTCTCTGAGTTTGGACGAAACAAAGCGAAAACAAAGTGAGATGAAATGAAGAACATGTGAAAGAAATGTCAAAATTGTGTTGATGCGTCATTGGTATGCTGTTGATATCCTTACTGTGCTTTATATAGAGGAGAGAAGAAGCACATTCACCCCCGACATTTCTTCTTACTTCTCACTCACAGCTGATTGCACAAAGCATGGCTTTGACAGTTTCAGACGCATAATTTTTCTTTCCTTCTCATTTTTCACTATTTTCTTGCATTTCTTTTCTGTCCCTTCCTTTCTGTTGTTCAAATGTTGGTTGTTGCTGTTGTTTATTTGTTAAGATTTTTCCTCATTTCATCCTCCATTTATTTATATCAGCAACATGGCAACTGTGCAACTGATAAGATTCAATTTCTTGCTGTTCTTTTGTTATTTATTTTTTTTTAATGATTTCAAAGGAAAAACATGTTATGACATGATTTAATTTCGTAAAGGTTTTTTCAATTATTTTTATTTTATCTTTTGAAAAGGATATTATTTTATTTTTATTTATTAAAAATAATTATAATACATTTACAAGTGATACTATAGTAAATAATATGTAAGGAAGCTGCTAAGGCCTGCGACTATTTTTTATAAATAATTGTATTAAATCTGAGAGGTAACAAGTTTGTAGGTAGGAGAATATCTTTGCAATATTTGATACTGTAATGGAAAAAAGAAATGTTGAGGTTTCGAAACTAGGGAAAAGAACATTTATGATACTTTCTATTTCACAGCAACTGTCCAAATCATGTATTGTTGATACATCTTCTGACAGGAAAGGAATAATTCCCCATTTAGAAAATGTGGCCATGTGAATATGGTTCACTTTCTTTTCTTGGAATAGGTTAGTTGTTGATTAAAAACTTTCCTGAGTATTCAGCCAGTTTTCATAAATAAATGACGAGATTCCAGGATGTCTATGTTTGTCCTGCTCATTTCCTTTCTACTCGTTGAAAGAAATTATGGTTACTGACGGTGGCTGCGTTATTAGTTTAGCTGCTGCATCGGCATAAAAAAAAGTCAGTTTCTAGTTGTATTTATATTTATTCATTAAATTTACTTCCCATTTCCAATTGCTTGTGCATACATTTCCATATACAATAAAATTTGTATGTCGGACAGCTTCCAAAATAGCTCAAAATAGACAGGGAGTGTCCGGTAAAGCTTTTACTGTATATGAAACACTGATATACGTATCCAATAGAACTATTCTAAATATTGTGAAGAATGTAATTTATATCTTTTGATCAAAAATAATTTAATTTGAAGTATTGCAACTAAGGCTTTGATAAATTGTATGTGTACTGCAACTCAACTAAATAAGAGTAGGTCCAACACTTCTCAAAAAGTTAAATGACAATATCTCTTTAACCAAGTTACCGCCTTTAATGAAATAAATTTTTCTGTATAGACTAATCAATTGTTAATGAGTCCCGAAAGTTTGAAGGCTCTAGCACACGTATAAATACATTAATTAATATTAAAAGAAAGGCATCCAAAAAAATTCTCAATATATTTTAGCTCAATTGAATAGAATCAAAAACTTAAAACTTAAAAACAAATAGAAGGAAATATTTCACAGCTTTAATTATTTTGAACATAAATACATATTATTTAAGTATTTTTGTTTATTAATTGTATTCCTTTCCTTGTTGAACATAACTTCATACAAACTTATAATATTTTTCAAAAAATCCAAGCGAAATTTGTTGACTAGGCTTCTTTACTGGCGTCAGTTATAGAAGCAGAATCGTCAAATTGTCTCCCACCCTCATATCCATTTCGGGACAATAGTCTCCAAATATTGTTCATAATATATATTCTATACAAAAAGGATTATTTCATTAAATTTCATACTTTTTTACGAAGTGTTGAACCTATTCAGTTTAGTGGCATATAATAGGATTAAATTCCTTGACTGATTTGACTGATTTGAATTAATGTCAATTAAATTTGAATAATAATTCCTTCAACATATATATTGGTTTTTTGTTTGAATTATTTACAATTATGTGGGGGAGTCTATGATATTTTTCGAACAATAATTTTGAAAAAATTATCTCAAGCAAATAAATTTTATTGAATTTTCTATCTACTTTTATTTTTATTGGTTTTTTTTTTTATTATTAATATCATCATCTCTCTTTATTATGTTGTTTTGTTTATTTCTGTTTGGAAAATCGAATTTTATGAACAGAAACCATAAAAAGATAAATTATGAACTTTTGAACTTGAGTCGTTAGAATCGCTAAACGCGTCCGAACTAAAGCCAAACTAGTAAAAGCCAAAGAGACAAATAAAAAAACAAACATTTGAGCCAATAAAATTGCCTACTAATCGATAAATTTGATTAAGTGCTGAAACTTTCATCCACACACACACACACACACACACACACACACACACACACACACATATACCAGATCTATATCCATAGATACCAATGTAGATACACAGATAGAGATAGTTAGTTATATGTTGTGGTTGGCTTGGTCGTTTGTTCTTCGTTATTCGTTCGCGTTGAAGTTGCCATTTTTATGGCTTTGGACAATTTTTTATGTAATAATTTTTTATTGTCGTAAATAAATGACAATTTTATGCTTCAATAATTTTCTGACCCCTTCGTTCTTTGTTCAAAAAGAGTTTTACACAATTGTAAGTTTATCTTCATGGTGTGTGTGTGTGTGTGTTTGTGTTGATAAAATTGATAATGATGATGATGACGATGTTGGTCAATAATCATTTTTCATTTCTTTTATAGAAAGAATAAAAGGCATTAAGTTCTTATTTTGTGGCAAAGTTCAATTTAAGTGTTTTTTTTTTTTTTTTGTAATTTAATTTCCTCTTAATTAATAGCAAATTTTGTTCTTTTCTTTGCAGCACTGCACACTCAATCGCAAATACTTGGAAACTTTGAATGTAAGTTGAGAATCTACAAGCATTTTGTTTGATGAAACCACAAAAACCTGAAATTCGTGTTTTCAAATTTAGCAGTTAATTTACCATTCTTTTTGCCAGGAGCACAATAAATAGAAAAGTGATTGTATCTGTATCTGGTATCTGGTATCTAGTATCTGTAATATTGTATGTATTGAAGTATGTAGTAGTACTTGGTTCTAATCTTGAAAACTTTGACTTCGTCTGTGGTGGTTGTTACAATTGTCGCTTGTCGCTTGTCGCTGTTATTGTTATTGTTGCAACAATTCTGTTGCCAGTCAAAAGTTGTTGAGTGACATTTACAAGTGGCAACAAACCTCGAATATTGTCTCATGGCACTGTCATTGCTGCTGATGAACGTATCTAATGTACTACTACGTATTATATGTATAAAAGTAGGCTTATACTTACATATATTGTAACCTCCTAACCTGCCTGAATCTCTGTCTGTCTGTGTATCAGTTTGTCTGAACACAGGAAGTGGGCTGACACCTCGAGTACTTTGTCGTCGCTCGTCATTTTGCCATAGAGAATAGGAAAGGAAAAACTGATGCCTACCACCTTCTAGCATGACTCGTCCATTTTTACTTTACTATGTTGTCTGACTGTTGTCAAATATGTGGAAGCTCATTTAAATCTATAGACATGCACTCTCACACATATTCATCACACCTTTGCGTCATCATTGTCATCGTCGTCGTCGACGGCATATTCTAAAAGTGTCAGTACTTTCAAAATTGGGTTCATTTCCTTTTAGTGTAGTGTAGTGTAGTATAAGTCTGTTTTTACTCCACGCTGTCATCATATTCATCAACAACATACACTCATCATCAGTATCATGAGTATCAAAAGATGAGTAGAAGCAATAGTATCAGCAACATCAACTCGAACTGTACGAGTGACAAGAGCAACGGCAGCAGAAGCAGCAACAGCAGCAACAGCAGTATCATCATCATTACCATGGTTACCAAGAACGAACAGTGCTCAGGCAAAAATATATCTTTCTATCTACTAGTGTATCTCAATATATGTAGTATATCCTTATACACAGCTATTCAACTGGCTTTTTCTTCGCTCATTCATTCATCCATACATTCAAACTCGTTCATATCGTATATTGGGCTCATCAGGCACACACAGTTGTATGACACTTCACTCAGGACGGCTAGAACGACTGATGATGAACCCGGCAACATGTCTGTATGTGGTGTTGTATGTATAACTATGTATAGATACGTAGATAGATAGATAGATAGATGGTTGACTGGATGGATGGATGGTTGGTTGGTTGGTTGGTTGGTTGGGTGGATTGATGGTTGTACACCTTTTGTTGCTTAACACCATTTTTGTATAAATCATTGTTGTACATACGCACTGTATCTGCCTACAAGATGTATCTGTGTACTATTACGATTACATATATACATATATCTTTATCCGTCTATCTGTGTGTACCTATATATACATAACTATGTATCTACATATGTGTGGTGCTTGAAAGCATAGCGCATTGTGCTATCAACATTTGGCGTTGTCCTGTGGTCACCTTTTTCGATGTTCATAGCCGCCCGTCTGTTGTCTTTTGAATTGGGTGCTGGCGTTGCATTTATTTGACAAACTCATTGTCACCGAAAAAATTTAATTAAGCGTAGGTGTATCCTGCTTCTCTGTGTCCATGTTCCTCTCAATCCTTCGTCGTTGGTTGTTGAAACCGATTCAAATTGAATTCATGTGGATGGCAGTGATTCGTTTCTTTTATTTATTGTGGCGTGTAACTTTAATTTATTTAATTTAATGAAGTTTCGACAGAATGCAATACTAACGACTCTTCTGGACTGATGATTCTGTTGAACAAGTGACCGATTGGCTGTCAATGTGCTCATTGTTTGTTGCAACATATGACTTTGTTTTAATTAAAAATTACAGCCGAAGAGAATGTTTTGTATCTCATTGTTTTGCAATATTTCATGTTCATTTGTAAGTATCAGCATGAATAGACAATCAGAAATTGATAACCTCTTTTAGCTCTAAATAGATAAACTCGATATTATTTATTTAAAGATTTGAAGGTTGTTTCAGCAGCGTCTCTTCTCTCTCTACCGTTGTCGTCCTGTGAGAATGAGTTGCTTTCAGTTGATGATCATCATTCAAGTTCTTCATCCTTCATTCTATTGCATGTGGCATGACGTTGCTTTGTCGTTACTACTGACAGTTATGATGAAAGAGTAGCAGCAGCATATACATATACAATCAGCAGCTGCAGTAACCCAAATTCCTAGAGATATGTTGGGGTGTTAGGGACAGCTTCAGCATCGCGCTTATCTACTTAGTAAGAGAAATGAATGAAAGAAAGACTTTTATTAAATTGAGAAAGAAGAACGAGTGTCGACACACCTTCGTTGAGCCCTTTCCACTGGTGGCCAATGTTTCAGCAAAATAAATTGTCGAAAAAAGAATCCTTCGCAATGTTGACGATGAAACTTACACGATGAAGACGATGAAAATGAAGATGATGACGATGACTGAGGATTCTACTATGAAGATGACAATGAGTAGGAGGATGATGATGCTGTTGATGATGCTGTTGATGATGCTGGTGATGATGATGATGAGTGAACTGAGTGGCAGCGTTGTCTGTAAAGAACAACATAGTATCGTGGCATACAGACAGACAGATTGATAGACAGACTCAGCAGCAAGTATCTTGTACATAATATGTTGTAGTATGCTGCATTGCAACGGATGGGATTTTTATAACATGATATGTTTTATCCTTGTGATGTTTTTGTCTGTCATTTATTCTTCGTCAGTTTTCTAGCAACAATGTTCAAACGTGTAAACTCGCAATTCACTCACTCCTAATTGGTCTGGTTGACTGGTTGGTTGCCTGTCAGGTTTCCTCACCAGCTGACTGACTGACTGACTAGCTGAGAGGATTCTCCCAACGCCAAGTCCAGTTAAGTGTGAGAGACCTGGGATTGCTGCTAGACTGCATTCTGACATTTATCTACTTATCCTTTTAAATACGAAAAAAAAAAAAATCTAGATGACTTTCTGCTTTCTGCTCCTACCATCATGTTCCATCAATTCATGCTTTAACTAATCCCACCTGTCAAACGAATTGTTTCACTGTAGTGCTGAAAAATCCTGGTTCATTTGTTTTTAATGGTCGCCCAACCCAACCATACTATCGATATATGTATAGTCATGTGTTTTTGCGGATCCTAGCATCATCATCATTTAGGTGGAGATAATTTTTTTTTGGTCTTTCTCCTTTATTCCTAGATCCTTTGTGTGGTGCCGTGCTTTCGTCGCGTGCTTAATCGATTACATATTTTCTTTGATAAATCGATTGTATCATGTCTTAGTGTGTAAGTGAGTATGTGAGTATCGATGAGCATCATAGCAAATTTTAATTTTTTATCTCGTTTTTTTTTTAACTTTTTTTTGTTTTGTTTGAAAAAGGTATCTCTTGGTTGGGTTAATGTCTCGCCTGTAGTGCCCGCTTTAACCTTTTTTGATTTGAATTGGATTGGCTTTCCCTCCTTTTTGGGATCCATTGAAGTATTTCAAATTGTCTCTGTGTATGTTTTTCTACATAATTAGTGATAATTCATGATAGCTCCCGTCATCATCATCAACATCAGTCAACGACGAGGAATGAGTGACACCACAACCACAATGAGTGTGTGAATAATTCAAGTGTGACGTAGATTTCAGCATCATCTGAGAGGTTCAGAGGGTTTCGTTGGTTCAGAGGTCTTTATTTTTGGTTATGTTTATATAATACTACGCTTTAAGGTTGAATGCTTTAGTGAAAGTTGAACTGATTCGTTTGAAAGTCTCTTAGTATTTCTTGATGAAGCGCCGTTTTGAAAAATAAATCGTTGCAATTTTTTAAAGTCGTTTATTCAAATGTGCAGAAAAAGAAATTTCAATATGAAAAACACATAAATATTTATTTTTACAAGCGTTCAGATTTCATTATGTCGTTGCTATATTTGTTTTGTGTAAATAATCTCAATCATTTTGCTTGTAGCTTAATGCGATTGAATTTGGCATTAAAAAAAAAAGAAATAAAAAGTTTTCGCAATTTGCAACTTATCTTCTTTGCAGATAGATAAATAAATACGTAGATAGATAGATAGATAGATAGATAGATAGACGATAATAATATGTACATATCTCATGATTTCTTTTCTCTGTTGTAAAGTGTTTAATTGCTGAGTTATTGCGTAGCGAATTTTATTCATTTCTTGTTTCTTGAAGCGATTGTGCTTCATTTGTATTTTTTAAAACAGTATCTCACGCTCCATCTTGTATCTGTTATGCTCATCTATTGTGCAATTTAATTTAATTTTCAACTACAGTTACATGTATACAAAGATACCTTTGCTTAATTTATCTACAATAAATATTTTATTATTGTATCTTAAAAAATATGTGTTAGGCAATAGAAAACATGGAACATCTCCATCTCTATTTTTATCTATGTCCTAGAGAGTAGAACACAATATATTTGAAGTATCAAAATTGACCTAATATGGGCTAAGTGAATTAGTAAATAGTAAGTTTGTCATGAAGTTTGTAACAGGCAGAAGGAGACATCAGAGACCCCATAAAGTATATATATTCTTGATTATACAAACCCATACAAACCACCCACTAAAATTCATGTTCTTATTCGAAAAACTTTTTTGGTTTATGTGCTATCGAAATAAATTTTGGACACTATAAGTTACCAAAATAGGCGCAATACATTTGTCGGAACCAGCCGAATCGGACTACTAAGGGGGTGAGTCTACTCAGGTTCATATTAGAATTTTTTTTTTTGTTTTTTGTCCTATTGAAATAAAAAATTTCGATACTATAAGGTTCTAATCAATGTCCACTAAATATCAAGACCCTAGAGTTACTGAATCGTATAGCTTCCATACAAACCCAAACCCAAATTTAGGTCTTTATTGGGAAAACTTTTTTGTTTTTTGTATTATCGAACTGAAATTTGAACAGTATAAGTGAATGACCCATATTCAAGTACGGTGCAAATTTCAAGACCCTAGGATTGCTGGATCGTAAAGCTCCCATACAAATATTTCGGTATCAGTGCTTAAAATGATGTATGTGTACTGACTATACCCTAAACATAAGTCAAATCAATAATTAAATATTTCTGAATGCTCTATCACAGAGTGTAGTCAAGAACGTTTTCTAGGGGGTGCAAGAAGAGTTTTCGGCACAATCGGAACAATCACTTTGCTAAGTAATTAAGTGATTTATTTTTCACTTTTCTCACTTTTGCATTATGATTTCGGCAAAGTTGCCAGACAATTAATTACCGCTGTGGCAAAGCCAATTTTTTATTCAACTATCACTTAGATAATGCGGAGCTTAATTTATGCATTTTAACCAATCTCGTGAAGACCCGATCCTCTATATTTATTATATTTCTAATGCATTTTAATCATCATCCAAGTTTTTTCAAATTTCAGTTTCATTTTCGATTTGTTTTCTTTTCTTGTTAGTTTTTAATTTCTCCACTAATTGTAATATCAATTTCAAAGTTTTTTTTTTTTTTTTATTTTGTTGTACAATACTAATTAAATCTTGAAACTTTTTAATTAATTGCATTTTGTTGAAGTGTACAAATTTATTGGTAAAAATGGTAATTTATGTCGCACCACAAACAGCAACAACACAAAAAACCAGTAATCGAACAAACTCTAAATATAATGACAACAATCGAAAACAAATTAAATTAAACCTCTAAATTTATAGAAGAGATATTTTGGCCACCATTAGTTACGTTCGTACAAATATCGATGCATATAATATATATTTTGTACCCTTGCTGCTGCTTATCATCAAAAACCACTTTTAGGTGAATCCGCTTAAATACTTTTCTAATTTATTTTGTGTTTTTCTCTGATTGAACTGAACTGAACTGAACACAACACAACACAACACAACACAACACAACACAACACAACTAAATAGTAAACTGAACTCTCTGTCTGTCTGTCTGCCTGTCAGTCAATAGATACTCGATGTTTCATCATTATTATTGTTCGCTGAATGTTTACTGAATGAAAGGGAGACAATCATCCTAACCATGGATGATTGGGAAGGGTATTTCGTACGTGTGTAATTAATTAATTTTTAATGTACAAAATGTAGTATTTGTAGAAGATACATAGATAGATGTTTTAGAAGGTAGTGAGAGTTTATAATGATAGGGAAATTATTTTTGCGTTTTAATAAAAAGTAAATTTAAATGTAGTTTTCCTAGTCATTGTGAGAATGTAGGAGTATCTAAGTAAATCGACTTTTATAAGTTGAGTTTGAGTATATAATACTATAAAATGCAGAAATATTTTAATTTGACTTAATTTACGAGAAAATTCCTGTTGAAACTGGAATTGTACATAAATTTTTTGAATTTTATTATTATTATTTTGTAATTCAATTATTTAAATACTCAAAAACATCAAACAAACAAAATTCTTAAAGAAATATGATGACATGAGGTTTATATTGAATTTAACAAAGGCTTTTATTTAAATTGCAATCCAATGCTGATGATGATATTGTTTTAGATGACGATATAAAATTAAAGACACAAAAAAAGATTTTTAGAAAATAAATTTGTTATAATAAAGTGTCATTTTACAAAAAAAGAACTGAAGACTGGCTGACTGACTGACTGAATTCAGTGAAGCCGAAACGACAGCAACGGCAACAATGAAAATGAAAACGAACAATTGAATAAATGAACAAATGAAATGTCGTGAGGGAGTCATTTTCATGTACGCGAATCATTTCAATTTATAAATTTTACTTTTTTCATTCGCATTCAACATCAACTTTTAGTAACAATAGCAATGAAAGTGCAACAAAAGGCCAACTGACACAACGTCAAATCAATTGGACACGTTTTTTTTTGAATGAAAATGCGCATATCTCTGCATTACAAAATCTAAACTTAAAAGGCTTTAAAACAAAAAAACAAAAAAAAAAAAAAAAAATTGAATAAAGAAAAGACCAAGTGAATGAATGAAACATGAAAATTGCAGAGGAGAAGTCAACAAAAGCATTGGAAATTGTATTTGTTGTTGTAGTTGCTAAGGAAGCAAAATTCAATTTAAACAAATGCAGTAAAATCACTTAAAATAAAAGAAGAATGACAATAGACAATAAGATATTGTAGTTAGAGGGTAGAAGGAGGAAGGAGGCCTTGGGGGATTTGACTTCAGTTGAGATTTGCTGCATAAGCAAAACTAAAAATACAAATGTAAAAAAAAAAAAACACATATTCTTTGTCATGAATCACGCAATCTAATCAGTTGTCTTGCAATGCACCACACAGAGTTGTGCATACACAAGATCTAAAGATTCAAAGATATATGAGTATTTGCAGCAAAAGCCCATCACCATGGCAACAATAACAAAATCACTTTATTATTGTTTCAATGATGCATAAATTGCGACAACGACGACGACGACGACGATGACTTTTTTTTTATTTGTTGACATAAAATGAAGAGTGCAATCAGTCAAATGAATCTAAATCCATCAAGCAACAAAGTTATCTGTTTATTTTAGGATTTATTTATTTATTTATTTTAAGCATAACTGAATCTCAATTTTTTATCAAGTGGTGGCGCATCCACTAATTGTTGGTATCTGTCAACCATGCGACGGAGATTCTCTGAGTGTCGTAATTACAATAAAAAAATTTAAAATTCGTTCATTTTGCATTCTTCAAGCGAAAATTACATTAAATATTTATATTGTATTGTATTGTATATTGATTGATTGCAATTGCAGCTATATATCCATTTATAGACTCGTATATTTTTTAAGTATCTTAGTTTTAAGCTTTCAAACAAATGAGCAACGAACGAACGTCATTTGCAAAATTCAACAATTGAATTTATTGCATTTCTGGTATCTAGTATCTATTTGTTATTTCTTCTTTTCTATACTAAAAGCTTTTTATGGTCGTTCTGTCAGTTGGTCGTTCAATTGTTGTGTCTTTGTCGTCAGTCATTGTCACTTTTATGACGTCAGCTTTTTATACTGGTTCATACACATACACGTACATAGATATATTTAACGAGCAATTAAAATCGATTTAAATTTTTAGCTTTGTAAGATTTTCAAATGCTTCATGCTTTTATTTATAGTATGTTTTAAAATTATCGATTCCTTATTCATTTTTTATCATTTTTCTTTGACAATTTGGATTTAAACATTACGAAAGTTAAAAGACCGTTAAATTAGCTTTTAAGTTTGTAGATAAAAAAAAAAAAAAAAACAAAAACTGACCTCGATTCATGTTTATGTGATATTTATATTTATTTAATATTTCCCCTCATATTCATTTGTATTCGTATCATGATTTTAGAAAATAGTTTGATTTTAAATCGCAAGCAGACATTTTAAGCTGTTTTCTGTTCAAAATCAAAGTTTTTGTATTTGACCTTTTTAAAATTCACCCAAAACTAGAATAAACAAGTATAAAGAAGGTTAACTTCGGCTATGCTGACGTTGATATACTTTTCCTGCAAACCTAGAAAACGTTTTTGTCTATGCTCCTGTGATTGAGCATTTAGAAAGATGTGATTCTAGATTTGATTTATGTTGAGGTTAGAGTCAGTATACATACAGTATTTCAACCCTGAGACCGAAATATTTCTATGGGAGCTGTACGATCCATTAATCCTAGGGTCTTTAAATCTATATAGTTGTTGAATATGGATCAGAGACTTATAATGACCAAATTTTAGTTCGTTAACACAAAAAATAAAAAAGTTTTTTTAATAGGAACATAAATTTGAATATTGGTTTGAATGGGAGGTATATGATGCAGTGGTTCTAGGGTCTTGATATTTACACAGTTCGTGGAAGTGTGTCAGAAACTTATAATGTACAAATTTCAAGTTGATAGTACAAAAAACAAATAAGTTTTTCTGATGAGAGCCTGAATTTTATAATGGGGGGTTTGTATGGGAGGTACCTCCCCTAGTAGTCTGATTTAACTGATTCCAAGAAATGTATAGTGCCTATATTGGATACCTGTTGTGTCTAAATTTCAAGTTGATTGTACAGAAAAAAAAATAAGTTTTTCTAATAAGAACCAGTATATTAATGTGGGGCTTGTATGGGAAGTACTCCTTCTAGTACTCCTATTCCGACTCCGACTCCGATTCTGATTCCGAGAAATGTATAGCGCCTATAATGGATACTTGTTGTGTCTAAATTTGAATTTGATAGTACAAGAAATAAATGAGTTTTTCTAACAAGAAGCTGAATTTGAATTTGGGTTAGTATGGAAGATACCTGTCTGTTTTGGCTAATTCTGAGAAATGTATAGTACCTATATTGGATACTTGATACTGAGACCGATATAGTTATATGGGAGCTATGTGTTTGTAAGTAGTAACTATACTATCCATTAATCCTAGGGGTCTTGACTTTTACATGGTTTGTTAATATGGGTCAGACAATATATGTACTTACTCGTATAAAATAAAAAATGCTCATACCCTTTGGCATAAAGCACCAACAATAATTACTTAAATATATATTTATTCATTTCCATCATATAACAAACTTTTAATGAATTTAATTGCGGTGGAATTTATTATTATTTTCTTGGATAGGGTACACAATTTATGTGTGTGTAAACTAAGTAGTGACATCCGTTTGAATGAGTGGTAGTAGATGGACGCAAAGAAAAAGTAAAAGGAATGGAATGTAAGTTCAACCGCAATAAAATTGAATATGATGCATCATACGCATTGTTATACCCACAAATGTACACAGATACACACTACAAAGGAATTACTACATAATTACTTATGTATGTTCATAGTTTGCTTGTTTCTGCTTTGTTGCGTTTTGTGGTCACTTTAAACTTATTAACACACTCACATACATACATACATACATATATAGTAACCCACATTGTATACTCATTACAAATGTATGTATGTAGTAGATATATGCTCATATATAGATGCCCTTGGATCCTTTTCATTCTCTTCTCAATTAAAGGTTTATGAAGGTTTTATTTTTTGTTTTTTTCCTTTTGACTTTATTATTACGACCAAGCAACAATTTCATGTTTAACTTATAACATTCACTAAGCAAAGATGGTTTTCTCTACTAATTACTGGGACTCCATTTTCCAGTTGGCTTCAGTTGTACACCCATATGGGTACTAATGATGATGAAGTGTATAACGTATATTCATATATCATTCAGAAACTGAGAATGTATTGGGGGCAAGGAAAGTGAATGCGTCTGATTTGTGGTGTTGGGAATGAACCAAAAAGCTGACCAAGTAACTAAATAACTGACTGACTATCTGACTGAATGAATAAGGAATAAGGAATGACTGAGTGAGTGACTGACTAAGAGACTGACAGAGTCACTAACTGAGTGAGGAGTCTGTTATTACTAATTATGCCTATTTTGATGCGTCGTGCACTCATTTGTTTCAATTTGGAGTTTGTTTGTTGTGGTATGTTTTGGCTTGGGTTTTATTTCATTTTGATCATTCGCAGCATTGAAAACCTCAAAGATTCGTCGCTTTCTTCAACTGTTTTGGATATGGGTTGACTATTCCATAGCGGATGAGTTATTAATTTGTCACAAATTATGAACATGTGTCAGTCCAAGTCAGTTACAGTATCTTGTATTAGTTGGCAATTTGTTCGCCATGACTTGCATTACAAAATCTATTGCATGCGACAAAAAAGGTAAAACCACCGACGTCGGTAAATTAACCAAAAATGGTTGCACGTTTAGAATGTGTGTGCGCTGTGGTGCGTATGTTTTGATGGCTCTTTGATTGTTTATGCAATAACCTCAGACTGACTGTTCATTTGTCCATTTGTAGGTACTTAAGTCAGTCATTCTGTCATTCTGTAATAATGTTATGCCCAAGGTCGTTTTTCACATTGGTAATGTGAAATTCCATTTGCTTGTGGTTTTTTTTTTTCTTTTTGACTTCTTTTAGCAAGTAATGAATTTTTAATTAAGCTGCGTCTTGAGTTGAATCTAAGTTGGTTGACAATTGTGTAATTTATGTGAGAAGTGTCCAAATTGAATTTGACTTTGAATGCGCTTTTGTCATGACAACTTAATGACAAAATAAATGCCCCGAAAAAGTATTCAGGTAAAGGTTATCCAAATGAACGACACTACTACCCACAGTACCAAATGTTTTCAATTTACTGACAGGTGCAAACAATAATTAAAGAACATTTAACCATTCCTATTAGTGAGTTGATGCTAACAACAATTAATGTTGATGATCTTTCTTGCGCCTCAGTTGATCGAATATAACATAACATAACATAACATAGCGAGCATGAAAGAAAATGCTCATGTGGCATGCAACTTTTGCATTATGCATAATAGAGGCAACGACAACAATTATAATCAAGACATGATTCTGCATACAATACTTTTGATTATGAGCTGAGCATTTTACACAATCATACATATTTTGATGTAGCACAAACTACAATACAAGAAATGAAAAAAAAAAAAAGAAAAGGGAATGAAGTGAGAAAAAGACAATCATGTTGCATGCAAGACTCAGTTCAACTCAACTCAACTCGCAGCTCAATTTTTCAACTGTCTGTGATTTTTAATTTTTAATTTCTTGGCGGTTTACCTCTTTTTTTTTTGTTTTTTTGCTTTTTTTTTTTCATGCCGCATGCAAAATATTTTTTATGCCTCCTTCATTTTCAGTCATTCAAATTGTTCAAATTATTGTTGCACCAAAATCTCTCGTGCGGCAGGCATTCATTGTTCGTTCTAAGATTGCTGGCTACCGTGTTTTCTTAATGCACACGAATTTGTTGGTGTTGCAACAACAGCTGCCACTCGACACAAAAAAATGAGAGAAAAATAAAAAAAATAAAATCCAACTATATGGAAGAAAAATACGAGTAATCCAAAAAAGAAAAAAAGCGTGAACAATGACTTCGCGCACTAACAGTAATTGAAATCTAAGCATTTTAATTTATTTTTTCTTTTTTGTTTTTTTTTTCTTTTCGGCAACAAAAGATGCACGAGTGCCACTGGCTTGTGGCAAGAGGCGAGAGTGTGGCAAGTGTAACTGAGGTTGCCCTAGCTGAAGTTGTTCTTGCATTAAAACATCAGGCATCAGGCAGCAGAAATAGTTGTAACAATATCAGGGAGGCAGCCAGGCAGGGAGCAGCAGCAGCAGCAGCAGCACGAAAACGTCATGTTAGAGTTTGTAGCATGTTGCTGTTGCCGTTGACGTTGCCGTTGTTCTTGTTACTGTTTCAGTTACTGTATCTATGTCACGTGATATTATGAGAGCAGTTTATTTCTAAGTTTCTTCAACCCTTCACTGCTACTGCTTCTGATGTTGTTGCTGTTATTGTCGCTGTCGCTGCTATTTTGTTTGCAACATGTTGCCTGTCTTGCTCAATATTTGACTGCCTCATTCGCTTGTTGCCACTGCCACTGCCATGCTGCATGCTCCATGCTGTCACGCTCCGTCTGAACGTCATGATATGTACCTACCTATCTACCTACCTACCTACCTTTATTTCTATATGTAGTAGACTCTCGATAATGTGAAGTTATTTTAATATTTTACTACATGAAGAAATCATATTAAGTTTTGTAACAAAAACCCATATAAAATCGATAGACTGGACAGTTCTCTCCATTCATGGTCTTTGATTTTGTAGTACATAATTGTATAAAAATGTAGGGCAAACAGTTCGCAGAACATTTAGTAAGCAACATGAAAATTAGATCTAGCGATCGACTAGATTATTTGTTTTGTTTGCCTCTTATAATTTTTGAAAATATCAAAAGTAGCATTTTGACACAGAAATCCTGAAGAACTTTTATTTTCCTGGGAACAATACTTGGTACATTCGATTTTCCATTCAAAGCTTTTCAAATATATGTGAACGGATGAAGAAAGTTGCTTCTCTATTTCTGGCAGTAAAAAGATACATCATTTTCAGAAATTCTATAGCCCACAATCATCATAAATTGGATAATATTCACCGTATCGCGAGTCTACTGTAATTCACTGTTGTTGCTTCGTTGATTGTGAATTGTTTCCACTGCATTCCTTGAGTTTTTGACTTGATCCAGTTGAGAGTTCAGATATACAGAGTTAAGCTGAAGATGGAGCTGGGAGTAGAATGTGGTGTGTGTGCAATAGAGTGTTGTTTGCATGTTTGAGCTGTAAACAGTGTTAAACGTGTACAAATTTATCGCGATAAAAATATTTGCAAAAAATAGTAGTAGAAGTAGAAGGCAACAAACACAATATTTTTTGATGAAATAAACATTTACACATTCCTTATTTTTTTTTTGTGTTTATTTTTTTTTTTTTTGGTGGAAAAAATTTTTTGAAGTAATTTTTATAACTTGTAAACATGTCTGAGTAAAAGGGTATATTAAGTTTGCACATACATATATGTATATTTAAACTATAGCAGAAGGAGAGGAAGGAGAGGGGAGAGTAAGCCACCACTTAGGTATAGACATAAAATCTTTCACAGTATGACAAAGAATATAGTTTTTTTTTCTTTAAATATGTAAACAGAACTTATAAAAAATAAAAACTAAGCTCTTTATAAAATGGTCCACTAGGAAATCTTGTTTAAATTCTTTCTCAGAGAATCTTCATAGAAAACGATTTATATCTTCCACAGTTTTAGTGAAATCAATATTTTCTCTACATTCCAAACTTCTACTTACTTTTTGTTCTTAATTAAATATTAATAAAATAAATACAGTTTAAGATACTTTACTGCGAGTGCCTGTACAGACATACATAGGTAACACACGAAGTCATACCTCCGAGCGAACTCGACTTAAAAGGCGAACGACCAGTCTATTTTATTCTGTTCTTTGCTACACTTTATATTATGATAATGGCTGCATTAATCTATCTTTTTCAATGTAAAAGATGCGTACAGTCGTTTCAACTTTATTTTGATTTGAATTAAAGAATAGTATTGTATATTTTTGTAATTCTAATTAAGTCCATTTAATAAGCAGCAAATCATGAATTTCAAAAGGTAAAGATCCTGGGGTAGCTGCTACTTTTTTTTGTGATGAATTTCTTTTATCTCATTCGTACAAGTTTTTGATTATTTCACTAATCTTAGGTAAATAAATATATTGTATAAGGCAAAGCTCAAGAATGAGCCAGCAACTCATGCTGGCTTCATGGTCAGAATTATGTATTATTTTGTATTCTAGTGTTGGTAATTCTTGTTTTTCCTTTGCCTGATCTTATATCTTCTTGCCACATTTTTGAATTGCCTTGGGTTAGTTTTCCTCTTCATGGTTTTTATTGTGGTTTTTATGTTGCTGCTCATCTAACACGCTTTCGTCGTTTGTTGCTATGCTCATTGACTAAACCGCAAATTCCTTAAACTTTTTGAACGCGTTTCATTTATTTGTTTACTACTGTTTTTTGTTGTTGTTGTTGGTGTATCTTTTGTTGTTCTTGTTGTTGTTTAATGTATCTGCATCCATCTGCATGGCATTCAGTCCGTTTCCGCATTTTACGCAAAGAACTCTAAACTTTTGCCACAGCAACACGTAATAAACACGCAAAATAGAGAAATATAGTACAACAAAAGAAACAAAATAAAGAAGAAATGGAATCCGAGAATGGTATGAGAGTAAAAATATGAAGAAAGAAGAAAAGGTGGAGGAGGAGAAGGAGGAGGAAGCAAGAAAGTGGTAAAGAACTTAATGGAAGAAACTTTTGTGGGATAACTTTATTTTGTTATTTTTTCCATTTCTTTCTTTTTGGTTGAAATGTTGTATGTAGTTTTGTTAGTATTCTCCTTTAACTTGAATGTTTTTATGTAGTTTCATTTTCTTTTGCATGTGTAGAAGGAAGTTCAAGGAATAAAGGTTGAAAGGATGTGTCTCCCCATGTTAGTTTGTTTGTTTCTTTGGTATTTTCCCTTGTACTTTACCGTTGGTCGTCGTTATCCATTTGATTTTAGACAGCGATGCCTTCTTCATATTTAAAAGAATGCGAAAGAACTTACTTCCTGCTTAGCATACAAAAAAATCCAAAGAAATGTCTTTAATGCACGCACTATTTTGTACACATAGATACATAAACATACAAAGATTAAGATATAAAGATTTGTAGATGTATGTGTAAGTTATGGAGGTGTGTATGTGTGTGGTGTACATGTGGCATCAATAGTTTTCGTTTCTTATTGTATTAAGTCTATCGATACAAGCCCAGTTTACCCAAGTTTAGCTACAATACATTTTTATTCTGTTTTTTATACTGTGTAGAGAGTCTACTCTGATATTTGTATAGTATAGAACCGTGCTTAGGTTCTTTGAAAGTATACTAGTGTATTGGGATAATCACCATGTTTGTCCATACAACGATGTCTCCAGTTTTTTAGTTTCATAGTTTGTCTTCTTGAAATTCAACCAAATTTAACCAAATCAATTGGAAAAAACCTCTAATAAATCGCTGCCTCGGCTCTTCTCCTGTGTTGTATTTTCAATGGCACGTTTTCATTTCAAATTATTCGAAAATAAACAAAGTTTTCTCAGTTGAAAGTGAGAACATTCTTAGAAATTAAAAGATTCTACAGTTAATACACAATGATTTGTATTATTATTAATTTATTTCGACTATGAATTGTTAAGATTGATAGCTGATTCGATTAACGCAAACATTTTTTTAAGTTTATTTGTTTTAGATATAATAATTAGAATATTTCAAGAAATGGATCTAATAATCCTCATTGACTCACTCATTTTAATATGTTTTAAGTTGATTATTTGATATCACTGAAGTTTGATTCCCTTTTACCACTATGAAGAAATCTAGCAATTAATTTATTATTTTGTATAATATTGTATTAATTTACAATATTGAAATGATTGGAATTATAAATGGGTTAATATTTATTAATCTTTTCTTAATTGCTTATCTTTAGGGTACATAGTTTTTAATGAAATACAAATTAATATATTTTTTTTTATATTATTTTATTTTTATTTAATAAACATAAAAAACGTGAAGAAATATTTGTTAACCATGAATTAATAGCCAATACAATATAATAAAAACAAGTAAAAAGAAGCCGAAGTTGATATACTCTTCACGAACCCCTAGAAAATATGTTTTTTTTCATATGTTTTGTGATAGGAAATTCAGAAATATTTAATTATTAATTTGACTTATGTTTAGGGTATAGTCAGTACACATAAGAGATCGAAATATTTGTATGAGATCATTACGATCCAGTAATTCTAGGATCTTAAAATTTACACGGTTAGTGAATATAGATCAGGCACTTATACTGTTCAAATTACAGTTTGATAACACAAAAAAAAACCAAAAAGTTATTATAATAGGAATATAAATTTGAATTTGGGTTTGTATGGGAGCTATACGATCCAATAATCCTAGGATCTTGAAATCTACACGTTTAGTGAATATAGAACGAAAATATTTTTTCACTAAGAACCAAGTGAGTTTGTATGGCTCTTAGTGGTCCGATATGACTTATTCCACTTATTGGCCTATTTTGGAAACTTATACTGTGTAGATTTCAGTTCGATAGTACAAAAAACAAAAAAGTTTTTCTAGTAACAACCTAAATTGAAATTGGGCTTGTATGGGAGGTACCCTCCTTAGTGATCTGATATGACTCATTCCGAGAAAAGTCCAGCGCCTATTTTGAAAACTCAAACTGTCCAAATTTCAGTTCGATAGTATAAAAAGGAAAAAGTTTTTCTAATAAGAACCTGCATTTTAATAGGTTGTTTATGTGGGAGGTACCCTCCCTAATAATCCGATTCGGCTGGTTCTGACAAATGTACTGCGCCTTGCAACATTGAGGGATTAGTTTGCGTACATATAGACGGACATTCGGATCTGGCTTTAGCAACTTGTCTCGTCGAGCCGATCTAGAATATATACATGGGGTTTCCTATATCTCCTTCTGTCTGTTACAAACTTCATATCAAACTTATAATACTATTCACTGCGTGAAGAGTATAAAAATGTAAAAATATATAAGCGCGCTTTAGCAAATTTATTACGCCGCAACAAAACGTTGACCTGCAATGATGTTGGCAATAATTCAATTCCGCATGGACAATCGGACAAACGGGCAGACAATTTCACACACAGCAAAAGCTTACGAGAGTTTTGCTATTGATACGCCTTAAAATTGTATGGTAATTAACAGATGGCAACGATGGCAAACAAAATGAATTGCTCATTTATTATATTAATTTCCTATTATTATTATTATTATTATTATCATATTATTGTGCAAAATAAAAACTTTCATAGAAAATTTATTGAAAATTATATTAAAAACAGAAAAAATTATTGTGTATAAAATAAAAATTGTTCCGCGGCAACTTGATTGCTGTAAATTAGCGCTTAATTTAATAATTTCATGACTTTGATAAAGTGTGCGCAGTTTTTATGTTGCTTGCTGCTTCTGCTGCTTGTGGCATTTTGCTGTTGCTGTCATCGTTGTTCATTTTATATATCTTTCCCTCAATATAGTAAGTAGTGTAGGTACATACATATCGTGTGTATTCATTGCACATTTCAGTTTCGCATTTGCGCTGATTTCGTAAACTGGTCACGTAACGAAGCAAGCAAGCATTTATCGCTCAAATGCGTAGAGTTAGAAATAAAAAACAAAAAAAAAAAAAATAAGTGAAAAATCTCTCAAAAGCAACGAAACAGTAGCAACAAAAAATATGCGGTACGTTTATGGTTGAACATGAAAATATGTTTTTCATTTTTTTTTTTTTTTTGTTTCTATTTAAATAAGTGAGTGAATGATGTTGGAGGCATAAATTTTAAATAAGATTTACTTTAATGATTTAAAAAAAAAAAAAAAACAAAAAAAAAATGTCAGACTCAGATAAAAATTTATAATTTAAAGTATTGTTAGCTCGTTCAGTGAAAGCTTTCAAGTAAATTGTATATTTTCTATATTTTAATCAAAACTACTCAAATTCAAAATTTTTCTCGTTTATTTCTTACTTAACCGATAACCGATCCGATGGATATGGATGAGCTAGTGCTGTCAAGGACACATTTCCTTGTGAAAATATAAATGTAATAATGACGAAACCCAACATGGATTGCTAAAAATCTTCTCGAATTGGACTATGAGTTCACCAGCTAAACTACGCAATGCCGAGAATTTATACTCTCGCATTTACGCAATATCTATCATGGGTTTTTTATAGATATTGGTTCAGTAGTGGGGCAAGCGGATCAAATTTGGACAATTAGTTGTAATGTGGAGAGCAAAGAAATACCACTTGTAGTTTTACATGGCTTGGGTTCTGCTCTAGCCTTATGGGTGCTTAATTTAGATGCACTGGCCAAGGACCGTCCTGTGTATGCAATTGATTTGCTTGGTTTTGGTCGAAGTTCGCGACCAGATTTTTCAACGGAGCCTATACAATGTGAACAGCAGCTTGCAGATTCGATTGAAGAATGGCGTTCCGAGATGAAATTATCCGAATTCATATTGTTGGGTCACTCATTCGGTGGCTATGTGGCATGCATATGCTTTGCGGTATCCTAATTACTTAAAACATCTTATCCTGGTCGATCCGTGGGGTTTTATAGAGCGACCAAAAACACCAGCACGTCATGTGCCACTTTGGGTGCGCATAATTGGGCGCATTTCACTATTTGTGAATCCTTATTGGATAATGCGCGCTGTAGGACCTTTTGGAGCTCGTATGTTGCGTGCTGCCACCGAGGAAGTATTCAACGCTTTCGAACCCATTTTCGGTGAAAATATTGACATGTTAACGCAGTACATGCATCAGTGCAATGCTCGCAAGCCCAGTGGTGAGTCCGCTTTTCACACACTCTCGGATCATTTTGCTTTCGCCAAACGTCCTATGATATACCGTATGACAGAGTTATGCCGAAGCTTGGGTATTACATTTATATTTGGCTCACAATCGTGGGTGGATGCGCGGTCCGGTAGACGCGTCAAGGCAATACGCCAGAATTCCTTTGTCGATGTGAATGTCATTGACCAGGCAGGTCATCATGTGATGCTGGATCAGCCGGAACAATTCAACGAGATTGTAGTAAGCACTTGTAAGCGCTATGGCAGTAGCCTTGAGGAATTGCCAAACGACGATCTTATGTTAACGATGATACCTGATGGTGAACAGGCAGAGAATTGTAATATGATTATAGCATAAAAGTTTTTCGTTTCTTCCATTTATATTTTATAGACTTTCTGTTATCCTAAATAAAATAAAAAGAAAAATTAAAGCTATGTTGCGCCTCTTAGAGAAAACATTACTCATACGCCGCATGTGGCATGCATTTGATGTGCCAAGTTTTGGTTACGCAAAGTCATATTTTGGTAACAATTGTGTGAAGGACACAGCATGGAGCGCTGCGCGACAATCTTGCGTTGATTGAATTAAATGTTGATTGTCGCGCCCTGGAACAAATTGTTGGCAACATTTGAGCCTAGCATTGCAGTCATCTTGCATTGCCAACTGTCAAAAATCATAAATCTGTGTCGGGCTTGGCGAGCCAAATCATTCTCAATTGCTTTAGAGAAAATTCTTTAAAAACAAAAAAACGAAAGAAACCCATCAAACAAATTTAAGTTAAGTTTTCTTCATTCATTCTTTAGTAGTAAAGATTTGTCAACTTGAACGATAAATTTCTTAAGCGAATAAAATATTGTGGAATTACAAGTTCCTAAAAAGAAATTGCGAATGGGGAAAAGGGAAAGGAGAAAGCTAAAAAATTGACAATAAAGAAGAGAATTCGGAAAAGTTGCAAAAGTAGAAAAAAGAAATTCAATCGTAAGTGCCAGGATCACAAATCACGGAATTGCTTTTCCACACGTGTCCTGCTCCATTGCCTGCCTGCCACCTTTACTTGTTCGTTGTTCGTTGTTCCTTATTCCTTGTTCTATTTTCTTCATTGCATCTATTCAAACTTGCTTTCATTCTTTCACACGGAAACTGTAAGCTCAACTAACACTTGTGACGACATCAAACACTTCACATGTCAACTAAGTGCATGGGGATGTTGGATGAGGATTGGTTGTGGGTGTGTATATGCGTCATTCAGTGAAATTTAGATTGAAGTACGCAGAGCAATACAAAAGACAATCAACAATGCATAGATGTTTTGTCTGTCCGCCTGTTGGTCTGTCGCGCTGTCGTTCTGCCTATTTGCTGGAGTTAAATAAAGTAAAGTGTGAGAATATGGAGAAATTGAAAATGGATATACCATATGTATATATGTGAAGTGTAGGATAAACTCCGAGCTGAGCTCATGTAGAAACTGTCAGTCATTGCAATTCTATGCAGTTGAGATGTAAGTGTGACAATGGATGTTTCTTTAGCATCGCCTGGCTTCGTTTTCAAGTCGATTCCACGAACTTGACACAATGAGTGTTTCTGTCTTCACATGTCGTCGTCCAACCGACCGATCTCATCTGCCACCCACTCTATGCTATACCTACTCTTCCTCAATGACAATCGCTTGACAATTGCAATATTACGATGTATGTTTGTATAAAAAAGAATATGCTATGTGTGTTATGTAGCATAGTGTAGTTCAGTGCATAAGCCCCCTTAGATACATTGGCTTAAGTTCGTTCGTTTCGTTTGTTGTAGTACGTGGTGAAATACAATAAAATTGAAATAATGTAGTTTGAATGAATGAAGGAAAGAAGGAATGAATGAAAAAAAAAAAAAATAAAAAATAAAAGAAGAATTGGCGAAATTACAAAATACGAAAGGAAAGAAAAACTTGCACACGACGAGTGAAAATTGAAAATTTCCTTCTTTGACAAGAGGCAATCAAAACAAAAAAAAAATATGACTCCTCTCTTTCTCTCTCTCTCTCTCTCTTCTCTCTGTATTGAGAATACTATACACACTTTGGCGTTGTTCTTCGCATCACTGACTTTGCCTTTGCTTTTGCTGTTGCTATTGACGAACCACTTAAATCCAACACCCAAGAATAAGTTTGGATACCCATTGTTGTTTGTTGGCAACCAAACCAAAGCAAAGCAATCCCAAACCCAATTCCAATCCTAACCAAACCTAACCAAACTAAACTAAACTTAACCGTGCGAGCCGCCTTCGCACGTGGCCAACCAACTCATAGAAATTGATGTTTTTGTTGTTATTATCGTTGTTGGTGTTTGTTTGCCGTGGAAAAAATGGAAACATGAAAAATGTTTTAAAACTTTGACAATTCCTTTTCACCAATACAAAACAACTAACACAACAATGCGAAACACAAAATAAAACAAACAAATATAAACAAACTACAATGGAAAAGGAATCACAGACCCAGGAAAAATGTAAAAGAAATGCAAAAAGGAAATGCATATCTACTACAATAAAAAAAAGAGAAATGCAGAAATTCAATGGTGGTGTCTCTTTGTGTATGTTTCGTGTTACATCTTAGTTTCTTCTTTCATGCTGGTGTTGGTATTGTCCAGTGTCGCCAAGACAAAACCAAACAAGACTAGACTGAATGGAATGGAGTGGAATAGAATGAGATGAGATGGGATGGGATGGGATAGGATGGAATATAGTTTGGGTTGTGCTGAGTTGAGCTAAGTTGAGTTGACTTGACAAAAGGTGTTTGTGTCGAGACACTCGGCTCACACAGCTTGGAAGGACTTATTGTTGCGGCTAAGACTAATCAGGGATTTGTTTAAAGTTTTTCACTTTGGAAATTGGCTGTCAGACTTTACACACTTTTTCGCCTCAGAGATAAAGGATGATACTATAGATGAATGAATGGTTGGTTAGACAGATGGTTGGGTGTTAGTTGGTTGTGCACTTGCTGAACAGTGTGGTATGAATAACTTTGACCTAAAGGTTTTCTTGTCAGTATTTTATGATACTCTATTCTTAAAGCAAAGCATTATAAACAGTTCATTCATTTAATCATTAATAATGTTTTTCCTATAATTTGAGTGATTGATATTGCTCATACGTAATATTTTACTCAATATATCTACATAGTCAGATTTATATTGAATGAAAATGAGAGTATTGCAAATTACTTTTCATCATAGTGAAAAAAAAAAAAACAAAAACAAAAAAAGAATGGGCTAAATGCGAGTCAGACTCTTAGACAGAGGGTTCCGTACCAGATTGGGATTTGTATGGGAGATACTCCCCTAGTTGTACGATTTGACTGATTCCAACAAGTGTACCGCACCTATATCAGAAACTCATAGTGTCTAAATTTCAGTTCAAAAGCTAATAAAAACCTGAATTTTAATGGGAGTTTGTATGGGAGGTACCCTTCTTAAATGGCCAATTTGGCAAATTCCCACAGATATGCAGTGTCTCTATGAGAAACTTATATTATCTAAATTTCAGTCCGATAGCACAAAAAACAAGAAAGTTTTTCTAATGAGAACCTGAATTTTAATGGAGGTTTGTATGGCAGGTACCCTCCCTAGTATTCTGATCACACTGAAATTTTTACAATATAAGTTTCTGAAGTATAGCCACCAAACTTCCAAATTTCAGGATGGTGGGATTACAGGGTCGTATAGCTGCCATACAAACCAAAATGTTTCTTGTATGGACACCCCTTTAAATTTTTGAAAATATATTAATTCTAGTATTTGTTGCTGATGCCCAGGTGGAACTACGCATTCTATGAAAATTTCAATTCTCTTACTATTACGGTTCATGCATTCCCGAGGACGGACGGACGAACGAAGTCTTTGCAGTATGGTTCCCTTTGATACCCTTAGGGTCTGGAACCCTAAAAAGGAGGAACAACTAATAACATGATTTTATAATAAAATAAGTAAGAAGCTTTCCTTACAATGGATATGAACACTGGAATTCAAGAATATACCAAATGAATTAATAGCACCTAATAAAAATTGAAGGGAGAGCTCTGTTCATCTACTCTATATTTATTACCCTTTTGTCTTAATGTGTTCGAATATTATGAGAAATAAAATTCCTAACTATTTAAGAAGCCCAATTGTGCTATTTTTGCTTCATTCGTTCTCTTTATTTTGATGTTGATTTGTTATATGTAATTCCTGAATCCTCTCCTTTTAGCATATCTAACCATTATCAACTAATCTTAACTTAAAAATGCATCATCCACTTTATAACCATGTTGTGTAAAACTGTTTTTTTTTTTGCGTTTTGGTGTTTGGTTTGTTTTGTCAATGTGTTTTGAATTAGTCGCTCTTTCATCTTTATTTCCATCATATCTGGTATTTTGTTTTTTGCCAACAGCCAAAAAGTTGTCACAAATGGTTTCTAAAGCTTAACTATGGCGGTATCACCAAATGAATTTTCTCTAAAATACATTCACTCTACCTAACTCTTTGTCTATCTTAATGCTTTTTTCCAGCAAAAAAAAAAAAAAAGAAAAAAAAAATAGAAAATAGATGGAAAAAGAAAATCCCTCGTAAAAGGAAATTATTTTTAACGCTTTAAGCGCCGAAAAAAGGAACGCATTTAGTAGTAATAACACTGCTTGTTGACCATGAGGGGAATGGAATGGAATGGGGGGTGGGGGTCTATCTGCATATGTAGTTAAGAAAAAGCAACGAACGAGAATGACGAAATGTGTTTTGCATACAATTCGTTGGTTCAACGGTGCTGCAGAGTGCTGCAGGTGCGATATACTGCTACAACATGTTGTGCATGCAAAACACATCACGCATCCGACATGGTGTACAGTAAAATAAAGATAGCATTTAAACACACACACTCACACACACACACAATTGTCCATATTTGCCGTGTTTCCATTTTATATGGAGCTATCAACCGAGTAGTTGAAAACAAATCCAAAGAACAAAAAAAAAAAAAAAACTCAAACCAAACGACAATCATCGTTGTTGTTGACTTAAGTGAAGAATGGACAGCGCAGTGATGCATGATGATCGTTGATTAAAAATTTTGCTACATCCCTATGAAATGATGTGTCCGAGAGTCAGGGGAATAGCACAAAATTTTACTTTTGATGACTGCTAAGTGGTGGTTTTAAAGATTTTAAGGCGGTGGCTTTTGAAATGCATTTAAGACATTTTTTTTTTTTTTTGGTTGTGAAATCAAACTCGAATTCTAATTCTATATCGCATCGAAAAAGCACTTCAAAATGCTTCTATTACGTTTATCATTGCCTATATCTTGGGGTTGAGCTTATTGCTTTGCTTCTTTGCCCTGCTCGCATTCAATCGCTTTATCCTCCTTTCATTGGCAGTAAAAAGAATTTATGTCGTACGCCTTTTTTGCGTCACAATGATTAATACGCAGAGTCCTGAAAATGTATTTGTGTAGAGTGGATAGTTGCTTTTGTGTCCTTGCTTTTAGTGAAACATACACACACACACACACACACACACACAGAGAGAGAAAGATTAGTAGGCAGTCAGGCAGTGAGGCAGTTGGACAAGTATGCAGAAGTAAAATTCTTGTATTTGTAAATCCTTCTCAGCAGGAACATCATCCATTTGGTAGCATTATTGACCTGCACTGCTGTTGCCAAGCAAATATTGTAGATAAACTAACATACTCTCGTCTTTGTGTGTTGACCACAACAAGATTCTTTTGCTATGTCGTCCTTAATATTGCCTGCCTGCGTGTCGGTCGCTCTGACAGGACATTCGTTCATTGAATGACTTGACTGTCGCTATGTGGTTCATGGAACTGATGGAATACCATGGCACTTTGGCATTTTGTGTGTGTTTTGTTATTTTCAAATAAATTTCCTTGCTCTTTGGTCTGCTGGGTCGATAAGGAATGAGGTGAACTGAACTATACTAAATGAAAGGAAGAAATCGTAGTCGAAGTCTGTACTATTGTTTGTGCCTTTGGACTTTGCTTAATTGTTCTACAAATTTGATTTTAGTTATCCCTAGGATGCTGAGGCAGTCTTTTTTGATGTCCTTTCCTACTTTCTCTTCTGTTCTATTCTTGTTCATTTGTACATTCAGTTTGTACTATGTACTCAGGTGGTGTCGATGGTCACAGAAGTTGCTCATTTGCTGTTGTTGTTGTTGTTGACATTTTGTGCACTTTTTCGTTCATTCATTCGTTCATTTTGTTTTTTTCCTGTTCCCAGCCACAAAATGTTGCTCCGCCTCATGCATATTTATTGCATTTTCCACTTATCGGCGCGCATGTACTATATACTATATATGTCCAGTTGGCCTGGCCAATTCATTCATTGCAGCAACAGCAACAGCAGCAGCATTCAAACAAGATACTTTATCCTTGACACACACACCAGTACTTCATACTGGGGTTTTTCAAATGAGGCAGCAACATTGCTAAACATTATAAATGGAAAATGGTTTCACATGCATGAGCGTTTTAGAATGGCTACTGCAAGGCGTCCTATAGTTAGTTTGCTGTTTACCTGTTTTTCATTGATGAAAATGGATCAGGAGTAGAAATGATTATTGTACGTGTGTATGAGGAAACAAACAAATGTGTGAAAGCGTATATTTTTAATTCAATTTAAATTCTACAGATTTGCAATACATAGAACTGAAGCTCAGTTCAATTGAGTTTTTCATTACAAAAAGCAACATAAATTTTAATTGGGTTTTAAGCAGATTTACCCTTTAGCGTATTCGCATAAAACATCCAAACTAGAAGTAAGAATAATGGCAATGGAACAAATAATCTGTATTTTGTAAGAGTTCTTCATAAAAGCTTCTTAAAACTGTCGTTTCTACTGACGATTCCTATTGAAATGGAAATTTTTTGCTTTTCTATTTACAGAAAATTACCTAGAATTATTTTTCTATTCCATCATCATCAAATCAAATCACATATATACTGAAAAAATATACAATAACCTTTTTTTTTTCTTGTGTTCAACATATAAAATCAGGATAAGGATAAGTATCGAGTTAAACCTTTTCTGCTTTTAAATTTTTTCTTCATGTTCCTTTTTTTTTTTATTTATATTATTACTTTTTGCTTCTACTTTTGTATTGAATCTTTTTCATTTTACATTACATATTGATATATATTTATAAACCGCAGATGAAAAGACTCTCAAAGATACAAACATAGAGAGATATAAATATAAGTAGAAATACAAATCTTTGAATTGTAGTATGTATTTTCAATTTATTTCACAAGAAAAACATTTATACGCAAATGCGTTGCCACTTTTTACCATTTGCCATATATTCTTCGTTACCAAGGACCCTTTGCCCACACACTTACTGCTTGCAATAGCTTAAACTGTTTGGAAGATGTAAAATCTGAAGAGGAGATGTATCAGCTAAAAGATGAAATAGTAAATGGTTTCTGGTACTTATTTTAATACAATCTACATTTTATTGTTAGCAGTAGTTGTTTTCGAGGTACATCCTTCCCTCCCTCAATACACAGACTCAGATTGACTGTCTATTGACTGACTGACTGACAGACAAATGGCAATTTCAACTTGAAATCAATTCAATTTCAAATACAAACAAAAACTTATTCAATTTTCGATTTATTTGTTATTTTTACGATTGAACTTCAAAATAAGTACAACCAACGAATGATGATGAAAATAAAAACAACAATTGCAATTGCAATAATTTTACAACTCAGTGCTTTTTTCTTAGCATAGAAAGAGAGAAGGCGAAGGAGATACCAGTGAGATATATAGAAAATAAGGGATCAAAATTATATAAAAAACTTTCATTTTTCTTAGCATAGCAGGAAAGAGAGAGGGAGAGAGAGACAAGACGAAGGATAGTTGTCAGATATATAGAAAATAAGGGATCAAAATCATACAAAAAACTTTTCCATCATGATTTTTTACTACACTATTTGTAGTCTTACATGGCCTATTTATTGTAGTTGAAGACACAAATCGGATTGTAAGTATAAGAAAGTTCTTAAGTCCATTCGCAACACTTATTCTAGAAATAACATTAAATTTATTTATTACAAACAATTTTGTTAAAACTCTCTTCACCATATTAATCAATTTGGCATAGGATGATGTCGATTGTAAATATAATAGAATCCATTAAGACGCATAGTCGTCGGATTTTCATGTCCATTGTAGACTCCTTCTTGTTGTATATGTATAGTTTGTGGTGTCATATTGAGGGTTCGATAGAAGAAAGCTGTCAAGAAGGAGGCACTTACAACGAAAGCCACAAAGAAGCCCAAACAGAAGACACAATCCTTATTCACTTGTAAGCATAAACAGAGTGCAGTTGCAAAATCACTAAATGCATCGCCACAACGTGTCATCCAGGTGGAATTACGGTTATTGCGTGGCGGAAGTACTGGCGAATTACCACTTATGGTAATCGTATGAAAGGTGCGTTCACATGGTGGTCGATTAGTTTGCTTGGATGCCGGCTTTTTGATTACATTCGTGGTTGTCGTCGAAGTACCAGTTGCTTGAGTTCGCGACAAGCTCGTTGTGAGATCCACAATGTATGAGGGTGCTTGCATATATGCATAATCTGGATTAGTCTCACTAACGCGTTCGTATATTGTACTATAGGAAGATCGCGGTGCTAAACACTGTTGTTTTCGTGGACATTGCGCTAATTGGAAAAGTTGTGTGATGCGTAATTCGGAACTGCATGAACTTTGGCGACGTGAACTTCGTGAGCTACGTGAACTTCGTCTCTCATGATGTCCTTTCTCGTGATGGATTTCATAATGTGACTTGTGTACTTGCACCAGATCTTCCTTGCTTGATGAAGATTTCTTAGTATGCTCCTTAGTACTTTGACCCTTGTGCTCAGTGTCGAAGTTATTCTCAATGGTCTCTAGATTTTTTGTTAAATGATCGAAGAGGCTGAGAATGTGTTGAATGCGCGTATCACTCGACTGTGTCGAATGTTCAGTGTGGGACATGTAATCGGGTTCACTATGTGGCAACACCGATTCAAGGTGTTCTTCAGCCACAAAATGTTCATGCTGGATAACAATTGCTGGGGCTGATGCCGATGTTTTTAACTGTATTATTGCTCTATTTCGGATTAATGGTGGAGTGGATATGGTCGATGAGGAATCGTTATCTTTGAAGCTGACATGTTTTGGCTCTTTTAACTCATTAATGGGAGTTGTTTCATGTTCTGTAATACCTTCCGTATCGGTGGCACCTAAATGTGATCCTTCAAGGGTAATTACAACAGTCTTGTCCGAATCAGTTGGCTTGGGCTTATCTTCGTTATAATTGTTTGTCTCCTCCTTTTCATCTTTCTTGTCCTCATTTCCATATTCGCTTTGTTGTTGTTCGTCTGTCTTTTTGGTATTGTGATTGTTATCTTTTGAGAAATCCATTACGAGTACTTCTTTCAATAATAATTTATGCAAAATTTACGGAACCGAGTTCATTTTTGAAATATTTTCCAAATTCGATGTGACTTTTATTTAAAAAAAAAAAAAAACAAATAAAAATAAAATATATTCCCTTAAATATCGACAGTTTATATGGAAATTAAAAGCCGATTTTTTTTCAAAATTTTTCAAAGTATTATACTTGGTGGGGGACCGCCATGTCCACGGAAGTGGAAAATGTAACAGAAATTCAAGAGTATATAGATTCGATTGTCAATGATTTGCTGTCGAAACTTGAATTAATAGATATACAAAAGAGCAATGCTTCTGCACCCCATCAAACGTCTTCAAGCTGCCGAAAATTTATGGATATTTTTTGTTGCAGTTCCACAACGAAAAACGAACAAGACGACCATGTTCAGAAAGTCAAATTTTACACAGACCATACACCACGTAAGATAAATTGTTGGCTTGAAGAGATTTTGGAAGCGAATTCGGATGAAGATATTGTGATTTATGATCGTTGGCCGAAATTATTTACAACTAGCAAAATTAAGAAGCGAAAGGGTTCTCAAACTGATCCGATCAAAGTGAGACTTAAACGATTAACGATCGAAGAGACCCAGCAATTGGCATTGCGAAACTATCCCTGTGCACCCTGTGAGCAGACTAAGCAGACTCTAGTTATCGAGGCACTTTCTTATCCCACACCTCACGTACTAAGGCGTCCGCCTCTCATGGATCGCTTCTGCTATATGCTAACTGATTTTGCCTCAACACTCTATCTGGGCGTTGCTTTGATGTGTTGTTGTACAGTAAATATGCTAGTTCAAAAATAAGTCATGATTTTATTTTATAACAACAATTGTTTATAATTAAATGGCTTTACAAAGAAAATTTATATTTATAGAAAATATTATAAAATTAAGAGGCGCATTTTTGAATTTCATTAGACATGTCTTCCAAGCTGATAGTATTTCAAATTAGGAATCTTGGCGAGGCATCCAAAAATTACATAGAGAAACCATCCGAAAAAGATAAAAAATAATACAAAGGAGAAGTGTTCACTAATGAGAGAACCCGCTTTGCAGCAATTTCCCTGCACATATGAAACAAATCCATATAAGCATCGGCGCGATGGTTTTGAGCGCTCTAAAGTCGAATGGGAGTCCTGTCTAATTTCATTTGCAATGTCTCCCAGGCTTTTGCCAACATTTGGTTTCCTAAGACTGATGAGTGGGTGCTGCAACTCGGCTGACTGAAATCTGTTCATACCGCAGCTTGCCGCTAATGATGACATTTCCATTATGTTTGATGCATTGTCTGTTGCATCAGGTAAGGAACCATCATTGACAATTTCCTGAATATCGGAGAGGCAGTTAATTATTTGTTGTTCAGGGTTACGAACATATGCTAAGGAATTATTCTGTGCCCATTTGAACTTAAAATTTTTACAATTTGAATATATGCATTTTGGTTTGACAATGCGTTCCTCATCTTGTAGTTTCTGTTCTGTAGGTTTTGCTTTGAAGGTATTATTACTTAATATGAGGGCGATTGCATCTGATTGTTTACGATGTTGAATATGTTCCGAAGAACTCTGAGTGCTCAGTTTGCCATCAAGTTGCATTTTGACCTGTCTGAAAAGCTTATTCAAACTAGGCCTGGCTTTAGCTGAAGAGGTTTTTGGTAGTTCAACGTCCTCCTGCATCTGTACTTTCGGTTCTATCTGTTCTTCGATGTTGATAGAAACTTGCTCCGTTTCTTCCTGTTCGATCAGATCCCAAATGGACTCAAATGGACGCAGTTTGGGCGGATAACTCCAATTAGTTGGATAGAGCACATCTGGCTTAAATTTAACAAACTTTTGAACTGATGCCCCTAACTGCTGCTCAATAGACTCGTTAGTTGATGTTTCTTTGTTGCCTTCATTTTCTATATAAATAACCACTTCATTCGCATCCCGTGCTTGTGGTTTTATTGAAGTTTCTTTATTGGGCTCATCTTCTATATTGTCAATTCCTTTATTTGCTTCATCGGGCGCCTGCACAATTTCTGAAGTTTGACTTTTATGAATTACTTCTTTTATTTGTTTTACTTCTAATACGCTTTTTTTCTCCATTTTAATATATATAGTGAACCTTTGGAGAGAAATAAAAATATTACATTGAACTTGTGACGTATTTTGAAAGTATTATACGATTATTAGGAAATATTTTAAACTAGCATAGTTAACTTTGTTTAGTACAAATAACCCTATAATTGAATTTTACCCTTAAACCCAACACAAAAATGGAAAAATTATGCACAGTATTTTGGTTGAACTCATTTCTGAAGGAGGAACCTTAGGAAAAGGGGACGCATGAAACGCAACTACACATCACAATCTTCTGGAATCACTGTTGCTCATTTTATGCAAATTTCGGAAAAACTTTCGGGAATCTTCTCAGTCCCTGGCCCCTACCACCTTTTTTTTAATAATATGCATGTGTGGGCGTGTGCGTGCGTGTCAGTAATTGAGATGTGAGTGTGCGTGGTAAGGCGAATAAGCATAAGAAAAATTGAAGGCGAAAATAATTTAAAAGGGCAAAAGCAAAAAAAAAAAAAACCCAATACAAATTTGTTTTGCGTGCAATTTTTATGTGGCACACGTGAGACCTGATAAAGCTAAGGAGCAAAAGTGTCAGAAGGATGAATAGAAGGAACCCAGTACAAATTTTTGTGCTTGTTATTGTTGTTGTTTATATAAGAAGATTTACGAAATGACACTGTTGAGGACTAGCATAGAAGTAGTAAAGGCAAAGGGGAACGTGCTCGTTTGTAGCAAGAATATTATTTCGTAAACATATTCTGCGCGAATTTTCGCTACTTTTTTTGTATTTTTCGTTTATTTTGTTTTCGTTTATTTTTTGATAAAATGCGAAATGGCAGTAAATTTTTTATAGATGCGCAAACACACACAGATACACACTCATATACACAAAGCACATTGGCAACAACAAATATTTGGTATCAAATCTCATGTGACATTTATGTGACACACGCAAGAGAAATCAACTTAAAGTAGAGAGATGAAGTTGAAGATGATGAAGCAGAACCAGAAGCAGAAGATTTTGTGGTAAAGAAAATACAGAATATAGAACCGAATACTAATAGAAGAACCATGGGCATGAGGAAGCAGTGTAAATATGTTGAAAATAGAAAGAAATGGCGAACGATATTGTACGACGGCTGTGCTAGATAAGCTATATAGAACAAATGCAATCCTTGGATAGAAAATTGTTGTGAAATAGACAAAAAGTGAAAGATTGTAAGGAAGCCAAAAACTCACGCACTCACTCACAGGACGGCGAATTTCCAATAAATTTTCATTAAATTTTAAATAAGCTTAACTTAAGTCACTCAAAGTTAAGCAAGTGACAGTTTTCCAGTTTCCATGTTTTCTTACATTTTCCTTCCTTTTTGATATATAAATTTTGTTCTTGTGATATTCTCGATCCGAAACCTTTCGGATATATTGTTCTTCATTTTATATTTTGTTGTTTTATTGTACTCTTCATATTTCATATGCATGGTAATGTGATTTTATCGATTGGTTTGTTATACTTACGTTTGAGATGTTGAACAAGATTCCTTTACATCACTACAAATTTATTTTAAATTGTAATGAAATAGAGACATCATATATATAGTCCATCCTTCAGATCAGAGATCAAATCAATTCGATTTCTTGTTGTTTTAGACTAGCGATCTTAAGGCCCTTTTAGACGGTTAGTTCAGTCTCCATCTCAGTCCATTATCGACTCGAAGTCCGTACCGATAACCGAAAAGATAACAAATATGTACTGATGGCCCAGCTGTCCATTTCGATGACATATCGATAAAAGTAATCAAATGCAACAGGTGCAACAAGCGTCGTAGACTTCCCAAAATGCATCCAGATATGGCGAACCACTGTGGAACTCATTGAAATATATCCATCAATTATTATATTACCACTTTTAAATAGATAAATATGAACAATACGTAAACAAACAGTGTTCAGTTCAAAAACCCTGAAAAGATTGACAGCACTAAGATTTGGACTGATCGTGCAAAAACAAGCATTTTGTCAGTCCATTTCGATGTCTGAAGCGATAAAATTGACTGAGACTGAGACTGAATTGACCGTCTAAAAGGCCTTTTAAGCCTTTATTTCCTTACAAATATCAAAATCAGAACAAACAGATAGTAGAAAACAAACAAATTCAAGTTTCCTATAAATTTAAATATTTACTTAATTTATATTTAAATTATCTGGCGTAGTATGAGAAGAAAAGGGTATTAGATGCTCAAAAGAACTGAATGTGTTGTGTTTATTTGATGCTTTGGTTTGTTTCTTTGGTAAAAAGTTCGTCTTACTTCTTTGTCTACTTGAGAGTGTTTTAATGGCATTTTATTTATTTATGCAGAATTTGTAAGTGTTTGATTTGTGTTTGTTTGCGATTTGGGAATACACAAAAATAATTTTTTATTTCCTTTTTATTTATTTTTCAAATAAACTTTTAAAAATATAAATATTTAAAGTGTTTCTTCTTTTTTGATTTCCTTTTCCAGCTCTTTTGTCTTGGTAGTCAATAATAATAGAAAGGACTCGTTTTCTCGCTCCGAAAGAAAAGGTAGAGGCGGGACACTTGATATACAAAATTGGACACGGAGCATTGTAAGGTAAGGAAGAAAGTAAAAAATCAACCACATGAGAAAAGAAAGAATTTTAAACTCAATGAATACTAGTAATATTTACTTTAGATGAAAGTTTATTGTATTCAATTCAATTTTTAGTTTTTTACAAAGCAGCAAATTTTGCTTTGTCATATACAAACTTATTAAAATTTTATACTTCTTTATGTAGACTACACTCGTGTACCATACCTATGACTGAGTGTATGCGTATGCATATGTAACCAACAAGAGAATTGAAAAATTCCGGAAAGCGTGGGATGGATGAAGTAGTAGTAGTAGTTGTATTACTGGAATGGCTGGGTTCGGCGGCTTTTATTTGTTCGTTGTGAAGTTGCACATTTTTTTGCGCTAAATTAAGCAATTTTAACAATGCAGAACTGCAGAAATAAGAAAGCAATTTTCTCGTTTTCTCTAGCATAGATAAGATACTAAGTAGTATATTGAATAGAATAGAGAGGCAGAGGAAAATTGCCACAGAATATGAAATGCCAAAAGGAATGAAGATTTTAAACTACAGTAGCATCATCAAAGCTCTTTAGCATATTTTAGAATTGAAACTGAACTCAAAATAAGCTCGCTCTTAAACTATGACAGCGATTCTTAAATTTTGCACTGTGGATCTCCTTAAAATTCATTAAAGTTTTTCAACTTTTGAATGAAAATGATATTTATGACCTCAATAAAAAGTTTTGTTACGAAAATGTGACTCATAGATCAATTCTAGCCTTTGAGATAGTTCCGCCAAAAATTACATTTTAAGATTAGTGTAAAATACAAAACAATATAATCCAAAAGTTGTTCTGCAGATTAGATGTATTTAAGAACCCCTGAACTAAGGATTTATAATGCAAAATGATAGAAATGTATGTAAGTATATAGCAGAAGGGTATGAATAAGATATAAGATGGTTGTGTTGTAGCTTGTTTCTAACTGCTGTTACTGCTTCTCTTCTTGTTGTAGTTGAATTTCCCTTTCCTTGATTCCTTGCTCCACTTGTTGTTGTTGTTGTTGTTGTTGTTGCTGCTGCTACTGATGTTGCTTGAGTTACTTTTGTATCTAATATGACAATAATAACGGTCTGCTGCACTAATGTTATTTATTTTGCATAAATGCATTTTGAGCACGAATGGCACGAATATGAGCGAGCGACCAACCAACCAAACGAACGAACGAACATATGAAAATATGAAAATGAACGAACGAAGGGGCAAGAATATGGACAGACATATGTACACAGGGACAGACAAACAGACAATAGCGGATAGTTGGACAAAGCAATATGAGCGAGTGTAGGTGTGTGTGTGTGTTTGTGTGTGTGTGTTAGCATATGTTTACTCTCTTTGTATTGTTGTTTCTCCACCGAAAGCAACAAGAGTCAAAGCAGCTGAGCTAAGCTTATTTGTGAGCTGTCAACAGCAGCCCATTATTATTATTATTATTATTTTTTATTTTTTATTTTTACATATAAAATACATTAATAGTACATAAACATTATATAACATAGTATACCTATCACATACATATATGCATACATATGTGGGTGGCATTGTATTCCTTTTTATGACGTCCTTTGTCGTAAAATATTTCTTTGAAATTATTTGAAAAAGTAACCTCTAGCGAAATTAAATAAAATGAGAATAATAATAATAAAAAAAAAACCTATTAGGAAGTCCCTAAGGTAACAAGCGAGGTATGGTTATAACTTTATGACAAGACTAAAGTTTGGCTTTTCTTATGGTAAATTTTACCTGGCAAATACCCTAAAGTAGTTTGGTTTTTGGACTAACATTCTTTTTTTTAGGTCTATATTCTTCATAATGAGTGTTAAATTGAACTAAAATTGATCTCCAAAACAGACTTTCCTTTAAAATGGTTGAAAGAAAAGTATGCTAAGACATTGCTGGATTTTATTTCATTTCTCTGTTGAATTTATATCGTAAAAAACTATATATGGTTAAGTGGTAATCAAAGAAATTTGGTGAATGGAATAAAGTAATGACTTTTGTTCCATTTCCCTGTGTCACGAAACACCCACACTCACATGCAGCATTCAACGAAGCGACAATTGTCATTAAGTCGTAGTCATCGTCATCGTCATCGTCATCGTCATTGTCCTTTCATTTTTATTTTTTATTTTGACAATTCTTTTTATCTAATTTTCTTTCCTTCTATTTGCTTCATTTTTCAATTGTCTAACATTTTCATTTCATTTTTTTTTTCCTATATCTCTGCTATCATTGGATGTCTTTGGCATTGCACTCATTCACTTACTGATTTTTGTTTTTACTATTTTTCTCTACGCGTAAATCGTGGAAGCATGAAATTGTTATTTTGAAAATTTCTTTCATTTTGTTGTTGAAAAGAATTTGTTGCGCTTTGAAAATTGACGTAAATGTGAAAAGTTAATGCAGCGCATGCATTCAAATTACAATTTGTGCCAAACTAAAAGAGAATACAAAGTTTTCCAGAGAGAAAAACATGTACGAGTTTTGTATAGATAAAGAACATAAAAGCAAATTACCAAAATTTGAAATAAAAATTTAAAAAATTCTCTCTATTCTGTAATATTAAATTCAAAATTATTGTCAAATTCTGTCTACACTTTCTTATATTGCTGTTCACCATCTGGTTATTAGTATGTCTTCTAATTAAAAGTCCACTATTTCATAAGAAGTACAAATGTACCTATGTTAGTCAATATTTGTAGCTACTGCCCTAACTGCTATCTCTGTCTCAAATTAGATACAATGTAGATGGATTCAACTCAAGTGACTCATTTACTTAAGTTTCTTTTTACTGCATTCTGCTATCAGACTTCACTTAGCAACGAGCAACTCTTTACTTTTTGCAGCCATTCGTTGGCATCTCCGCTACGCTTAAAATATATATCACAAGTTTACTTGTTTGTATCTTCTCATCTGCTGCCTCATCTGGATTTTTTTGCATTCTAACATTTTGTAGATGTCATCATTTCATGCAAGTAAACGATAAAATCATTCAGCATAGTAATGAAACCTTTATGGCATCCCAGTTGATTTTACCTTAATAAAACAAGCATTTACTTCGTTTTCAATGAAAGATTTAGATAGTCGTTCCCCACATTTTGCAGGAAAAAAATCTATATTTTTACACTACTGTGATCAGGTTATATCACTTTGCTTTGATGATTGTAACGCAAGGAACCGTGAGATGGGGAAATCTTACGCAGTTGGTGTGTCATAATCAAAGTTCTCAGACTACTTGAAGAGGTAGTCCTCATACTAAATTTAGGTTTGTTTTATTCCATAGCCTGAAACCATTAAAATATTTTCATTTCGAATTGTGTTAACGGTTCACTGAATCAAAGTGAATGTTCTTTCTTGTTTTCAAATCCAAATTAAATGATCTTTTTATGTGAGTTCCATGTTCCTCAACTATGCATAACATGTTGTGGCTTCTGTTATAATTACTTATTTACTCATGTTTTGAATGTTTCTCTTTACTTTTTTAAGAAGTGGTTGCATAATATATACTTATAATGACCTGATTTTTGCTGCAATTTAGAAATTCCATTGAATAATTTCCCATTAATTGAATGCTAAATATTTCAGTAATTTATAATTTACTTTCCCTCTACGCTCTATTGAAATTTGAGAGACTCTTAAATATTTAAAAACAAATAAATTTCTTTATGCTTTTATTGCGTTACAAACATCATGAAAAAGTGTTTGGTATCATTACATTAAGAATTTTATAAGTAAGAACCCTCTTCTATTTAAATTTACTTTTCTTTATTTCTGATTGTTCCTTCATGCATTTCATGCCTTAATTATGCCGCCTAATTTGATGCTAATAAACTATTTATTTATGCAGTGACATGCAGTCAAACAAACATTTCTACTTGTCTTCCTTTGTCCGTCCTTCGTGTTTTCCTTCTTTTGCTATTCAGGTTTCTTCCTTTCGTATTATACATAATATTTCTTTATCGTCATTTCGTCGTTTTCTACTGAGATCTTGGATACCACTTCAGCTATGTACTTTAACTGAAGCGAGTTCATTACAAAACTAAATTACTGCGGACGGTCTCTTCTTGCCACCTCTCCGTTCATCGCTGTCCACTTGGCCTTCATTTGATACTTCCATCAGTCGTTCGTCGGTTATTCACACAGCCATTTAGATGTACGAGGAAATCTGCTGAAACCCAAGTAAATTATGCTGAGTGACGTCCCTGGTGAGCGCCTCATTTATGCGTCATTCCATTGACACTCATTCTCCAAATCCTTCTATCCCTTCCTCGATTCTGTCTTTATTTTTATTTTTTTTTCTTTACTTGGTTATTGCCTTGGAAGCTGCTTATTAACTTTAATGAATGAAGCGTAGAGTATTCTCTATCCTTATCCAACACTCTTCGTCTCTAGTACTCGTCTTTTTCTATGAACTCAGTCACTAACTAAACATCCAACTCCATTCGACGAAACGAATTCAAAGTCTTTTCATAGTCAAATGTCATACTTAAATGTTGTCCAGTATTCTGCTTTATATCTGTATATCCCATTCAAACCCTCCTTCCTATTTGAGCATTTCTAGGCAGTAGTACGAAAGGAAAAAAAGAGATTTTTTTTCTGAAAAACACTGCGGCTGTCGTGGCTTTCGTTGTTCTTTTCCTGCCCTTCACTCACAGTACTCTACCATCATTTCATGTGACATCTGCGCATGGATCTCTCCTGTGTGTTTTGTATAATGAGCTTTGTGTGTTGAAATCATGATTAGGCCTCCATCTACTACATACTGCTCCGTCATCACCACTTGAATTGAAGTTAACTTTGAGTGTGCAATTGCTGCTTTGATTGGTGCCAGCTCAGCGGGCATTCATTTGGCTTTTTGCTTTACTTTTTGAAATATCCTTTTCTATTTAACAGAATCCTTTGATTTTTTTCTTCTTTGTTTTGTATGTGTTAAATTTCGGACTCGATTGAGTTTGAGTTGCCGCCGCTTTTTGGTATTTTGTTTTTTTTTTCTTCACAATAAGCAGCTTTATGTATTTTGAGATTTAATTTGAAGTATTGTATTTATCTGCACCATTTACTTCGGATTGGACAGTTTATAAGCAGCAGCAGAAGAGCGAAAAATGTTTCAAGAAAATTGAAGATTGAAATCTTTATGAAGGAATTTAGGGATTACTTTGGTCTTCGCCTGGATTATTGTATATGCACTTCTCCTAAATTGTTTTTATAAGTCATAGTACTTTTATTTTGAAAAGATTATATGTATAGTCTTGGCCTCCTTTAATTAAAATCAAAAGTTTCTCTTCTTTTAAAATTAAAAGAATTTTAAGTTCAAGTTCAATTGATGGCTTAGTCTGGTCATGGCCTTTAATAAAAATTATCTGATGGGCGGTATATGCTCAATCCATTGTTCTGACAATGCTGATCATTTATATAATAATGTAACAAACATCACACTGAAGTGATTATACTTTTCATACTGTTTTGTGAAGTGTAAAAAAATTATTTGCTAAAATAATATGTCCACAGAAGAAACTCGATATCTAACGATACAATAATGTCGGTTGGTATTATACTTACTTATAAGAATTCAAATGCAACATTGACCCTCATTAGCCAAGCAGAACCCTCATTAGTGACAGTGAAATGGCACTGCGGCTGATCACTTCGCTAAGGTTGGGTTGGGTTGGGTCCAGTTCGGTTCGGGCAGCAAATGTGATACGATACTATGTACGAAAACATGCCACAAGACTCACAATGCAACAGACAAAAGAAACATCAAGAAACGATTGAGGGAACTATAGAGGAGACTGGAATATTGAAGAGAAATGCAAACCAAGAAAGCAAGTTTAAATATTGAAATGCGAAACTTGCGCTTGTAAACCGCGGCTCTTAATTGTGGTATGAACAAGAGGAGAGAGTCGCGGTTGTGTTTGGTGTTAAATGTGGAGCAAAACCTCAACCAAAGAAAGATATAGAAAAAGAACAGTAAATGATTTTTTTTATTTTTATACAGGCAGACAAACTGTCCGACAGACAAACAGACTTAGGAACAGGCAGAAAGTCAGACAGGCTGACGAAAGAAATCACACAAAAAAAAAAAGAAGAAAGCCAAACATGTGCCGTCACCATTGCCGATGCCACGGCGCGGCCAATAGATGAAGAAGAATGAACATAAACAAATAATAACAGTAGCAAGTGATTTAAATAAGTTTTGTTGTTGTTGTTATTATTGTTGCACACACATATGTATGAGACTTGGGGCTTCAGTTTTATTATGTTTGCTTCTGCTGGTGCTGGTTGGTCTTTCATGCCATGCTAAGGGTTAAGGTTAATTTGTTGTAACCGCAAGCGAACCGAACCAGACACGCGGCATTGGCTCCTTTGCCACCGCCACCACCGGCAACACCATCACCATTCCCAGCACCACCACCGACAACTGATTACGAAATCAGCATGGCAGACAGCGTGGCGCGACCAATGGTTCAACAAATGATGGTTGACGATGATGATGTTTAGTGTGTGGAAGCGACGAATGCGATCTTGGGTGACAGAAATTAAAACAACACAAAAAAAAAAAACCATTAAAAAAAATTATAGTTAAACGAGGAAGGCAAAAATGCAAATATGTAAGTCTCTTATTGTTTTAGATTTCAATGGAAAGTAAAGTAAAGTACGGTAAAATGTATGGACAAAGTAAAGAACAGACAAAACGAAAATGGGGAAAATATTGTAAGGCAAAAAATGTGAGTAATTCTTGTTATCGATTTATAATCATTCAGTGTCAAAATGATTTTTTTTCCCTTTATTTGAAAGTAAAAAAAAACAAGGTAAAAAATTTATATTAACTTTGGTTTGACAAAGCTTTAATCCACATTAAATCAATGGATTTTTTGTTTATTGAAATGTATAAAAAAATAAGAAAAAATGATTTTAATTTCTATTTTCATTTTTCTTTCTTTCTACAATTTTAAAATCATGTGTGCATTCAGAAACTTTTATAATAGTTTTTATTATCGGTTTATGTGGTGAGTGGTGTCAAACTTCAGTTTAATATCTGAAGAGCCAAGGAATAAAGGAGATCTGGTGTGTGCACTAGTTCCTTCTATGCATCAACAACATCAAGCTAAAGTTAATATTATTTCTTATACAATTAAAAGTATCTTTTAAAACCTTAAAAAAAGCCTCTGAATTTGCATTACTTGAGTCCCGTTTCATTCTTTTTACTCAATTGCTTGAACAATTTGTTATTCTCTGACATTGCCTGCATCAGTTTTGTTTCTCAACTGAGTTGATTGCGTGGAATTATGGCTCAATTATTTGATAAATTTGTTTTTAAAAATCATAAATAATTATATTTTCAATTTAAATTAAATTTGAATAAAAATTAAATTTGTTTAACGTAGTGTTTGAGTCAATTTTTATTTGGTAAAGCTTGATTTCATTATATATAAGGTGATTACTGGATTTAATATTCTATGATGATTGATGCTTGTATTTTAAAACATATTATTCATGTTTAACAAAAGCATTGAGTTAGAATATGCAAGTATAAACTAAAATATATAATTTTGTCACAATTACTTTGAATGACAACTTGATCTATATGGCGGATCACCTGTACAATGAGAATGTACAATTCGGTGTGATCTATATTTAACTAAAGCATTGCAAATACATTCAGATTTTCTTATTGGGTTCAGAGGAAAGTGTAACGTTGTTGCTAACATCATTTTATACTTGTCCGACCCACATTTCATGAAATCTAGAGGGAAATGAAGGTTAATAGAGATAGACACAATCACTCAACCCTATCGGTTTGATGGCTAATCGTGGATTAACTGCATTTCAACATCGTCTATAGTATAAAATAAATGTCATATTCAATATTTGAATATTTAAGCTTTCAGTTTTTCAATTGTTTTTATTTGTTGCATTGTGTTAAACTTTTGGATGAAGTGTATGCTGTTGATTGTTGTTGATGCCCGCATTTTAGGCCTTTTAAAAACATACAGCAGTGACAAAAATTACAATAGTAACTGATGTTACAGTAACAACATCAGTAACAAAATCAGTAGAAGCAGAAATAATAATAACGATAATAATAACAACAAGGGCGATAAATAAGCTACAGACTCATGCTGATAAGCACGTTTTTCTGCATTGTGTAAATGTTTTTTTTTAAGAAAAAAGAAAAAAAAAAAAAAAAAACTGACCAAACTTTAATGTAAATCGTATCTTTTTTTCGGTCTTAATAATTTTTTCCTGCCCCATTATTATTATTGTTTTTTTTGTGTGTAGGTGTCCATAGTTGCTTGTCCTGCATATATGGGACTGTAATGTATTATAGTGTGGGTTCTTAAGTATTCACATGTGTATGTGGGTGTTGTATGCATGTGTGTACATCCTTATATCTTCTTCATCGCCAGACATATACACACTCTCACACACTTGTACCAACATTAAAAGTACTTAAGCGCATCGTTTCATAAATTCTGTATGTATATGTATGTGTAAAAGTGTAAGTGTGTTTGACTATGTGTGCGTTCGCTTTCAAATGCAAAGTAGTCCGGTAATGTATTCTTTATGAGCGAGGGCAGTCAGCCACATTTTAAGAGCAAGTAAACGAACCAACGACGAATGATGAAGAAGCGTACATACTACACAAGCAAATGAAAACGATGAATTGAGGAGAGTGGGAGAAGTGGCAGACAACTTACTATAGAATTGAAAGCTGTTGGCCAGAAAGAGGAGACGAGTTGAGATGCTATGTGATGTGATGTGATGTGATGTGATGTGATGAGAAATGAAATGAGTCGAGTTGAGTGCATGAGTAAAAATGATGCTGAAATGAAGTCAAATATGCTTTCATTTACAGTATTTCACATAATTGTTTGAAAAAAGGAATGAAGGCAAGCTTTCAATGGGATCACAGTTTAATGATTAAGCAGTCTAATCAAGAATTTGTACTCCATTTTAACAACGAAGATGTAAGTATGTTTTGGGTATTTGTCATGCTAAAACAACCAACAAAGTTTCATATTCCACACGGCGTATAAGCAATATATTGGACTCCACCACAGAAAAAATATAGAATGATGTGAAAAAATTTCTTATACTTATGAATTATTCTTTTGTTTTGATGACTCTTCAATTCAATAGGATTTTGTTCAGAACAATTTTTTAGAACAGACCTTAACTGCCGATTTATCCACACACATTTTCGTCCACATGCTTTTTACAAGCAATGGTTTCTTTGTTAATCTGCAACTTCTTATAAAACATTTTCAAACATATTGCAAACATTTATATGACAGTCTTTGCATACACGTGTATTATGTGTCTCTCTCTCTCCCTCTCTCTTATAGTATTTGATAATTTGTATGCATGTGTGCTAAGTTAAGCTAACATGTGTGTGTGTGTATTTTTATATAGAAGTGTTTCTGTTTTCATGTCACCCTCTTTTGTGTAGCATTTATAATCTTACGGAAAGCAACACCAACAAAAAGGAAGAAAAAAAGCTATGGAAAAAAGAAATATACATATAAATAGGCGCGCTTAGCAACAACTCACGGATCTAAGGTAACTTGCTTGCATTTGAGTGTTGTCAACCCTTCATTTGTGAAATAAAAAAAAAAAAAAAAGAAAAGAAAAGAAAAGAAAATAAAAACAAATAGAGCTTTAACTTTTGTTGCTGTTGTTGCATTCACAGTAGCAATCGACCCTTGGGCTTTTGTTGGGTGGTACTACTGCTCAGGACTATTTTTTTTGGTTGTATGTAGCTTTATGAACGCCTCCAGAGTGTCCAAATATATACAATAGTACATATGTACATAAGTCCAATATCTCCAATTGAAATATAAATTTTTGAATCTAAAATTTTGAATATTTACGCAATGAACGAACGCAATGATTTTTGTTTTCCTACGGGTAAAATAATCAAGCAACCCTAAATGACCTAAAAATTATAAGACAAAGTTTTAATTCTAGTCTTACCAAAACTTAATTACACTTTACATTGTGTATTGTCGCAATTATGGGACTCCTGAAGTAGTTTGGTGTTCCTTATGATCAGGAGACGGTTAATCAATAATAAAAGGAACACATAATAGACCAAAAATAGATTTCCATGTGTTATTGTTATTGTCTCAAAAACATAGATGATTTTGAATGCTTCCTTTAATTGAAATCATGTATTAATTTTGGTATCCATTTTATGTTGAATCGATTTAATAACTTACTCATTAAATTATGTGAAACTTCTTATGATAGATTTGTATGATTGAATATCTTTGAAAATAGCACTGATAGTCCAAATAATGTAAAAACAAGAATTTGTGTAAAAAATTCAGTTCTCTCTTAGGAATTCATGAATCAATCTCTCTGCGCGATGCATATGTGTTCCAAACAACTGACTAAAGTGGTAAATACTTATTTCACAATAGAGTGAAATGCATAATAAACAACCCTGGTGAGCTTTTGATTAAAAGTATAAAGATTTTGAAGGTCACACGACTGGATTTTTATTGCAAATATTTTCAACCCTGTTTTTAGCAAACCTTTATTACTTTTACTTTTATTCAAAAAATTTTTTTTTTATTCTAATCACATGCTTTGTTGTTGCCATGCGCTTGGTATGTAACCAAAATCGTTCACACCAATTTGGCAGATGCAACATAATTTAGAAAATTAAACTGGAAAATCTCCTAATTCTTTGAATGATTTACAATAAATTTAAAGTCAAAGATTTACTTACAAAGAACAATAACTTCAAATGCTTTTACTTTAAATGTAGCAAATTCATAGTAAACACACATGAGTTCTGGGGTCTTGTCTATCGTCTACCGTGTTTGTCTTTTAGGCCGAGTAGGACTGTTGCCATTGTCGTGACTCTTGGCAGCGCGTGCACTCTATTATCATGCTTTATTTCCGTTTTTTTGTTTTTGTCAGTCTATCTGTCTGTCTGTCTGTCTGTCTGTGTGTGGGTCTTTCTGTCTTTTAGTCCATCCGCTTGTCTATGTACTGTTCGTTATACCGCCATTCTGTTGTTACTTTGCAACTTGCTTTCATAAAATTATCTCTCATCATGCTTCGCTTCCTTGCAAAAATGCAAAAGTAAACGGAGTCAAGTCAGTTTTTAGACTTGGGAACAGACCCGACCGCTTGGTCTTCCTTTGAGCTTTTCTTCAACTTTTTTGTATTTAGTTCGTTCGTTCATTTTGTCATGCCCACTTTGTGCTTTGACACTCAACTTCCTTGTGCGCACGACCGCATCATATCCCTTGTTCTCCATTACATCCTCCCAATCACTAACAGTACTCCCACTACTATTACTACTACTACTACTACTACTACTATTGTTAGTGAGTGCCCTGTTTCATTGCTACTTGACTTGACTTGTATGCATCACAACGGTAACAAAAGTCTCCCCTTCGTCATCGTCTTCTTCTTCTTCTCCTCCTTCTTTTGACCCCAAACACAACTTCACATTATAGAAGAAAAAAAGAGAAAAAAAATACAGAAACTTCCAAGTTGGCGTTGGCGGCTTTTTTCATTTTATGTGACGAGAATGACTTCACTTGCTTTTGCTGCTCGTTCATTGCCTGACATTTTGGATGGTCATCCCCTTAAACCAAATCCTCTCACCACCGATATCATCCATTGGGCTTTCTACTTTCCATCATTTTGTTGTTGTTTTTACTATTGCCTTTGCTTTGAAGTGCGCTTTTATTACGCTTGCAAAAATCGTGCGCTCTGTGTGTGCAGCCGATGCAAAAAACTTATCTACTTTTAGGTTGTAACTTCCTTGTAACTTACTTTTGTTATTTTCTACTTTCTTTCTTTCATTTCTCTTCACCATAGTGATGATGAAAGTGGGGGATGGTTGTTGTTGTTGTTGTTGTTGTTCTTATTTGTGTTGTTGCTGTGCAAAAATGGGGGTCAACAACTTTCCTATTGTGGCAGAAATGCTTGGGAACACTTGTGCGTTCAAACATGTCAAAAGGAATTTTCATTCAACTCGACTCGACTCGACTCGTCTCGATTTAAATGGCAGTTGCAACAATAATAACAACAACAAGAATGATGACTTCGATGAACATTTTTAGGGGCTCATAAACCAAATAAACCGAAAATGGATATAGAATGAAAAGGAAAATTTAACCAAACTCACGATTTTTATATGAATTTCTTTGGCAGTTCATTTTTACAGTCATTCATATCGGTTTTTCTTTCTTTCTTCTTTTGTATTTTCAGTCACGTGTACCCGTTTTGTAAGTGAAAAACCTTAAGGTATAAAAAAATATACGATCAACTTCTGTGGGCCCCAGCATTCCAACAACAGCAACAGCAACATTGGCTGGGTCAAACTGCTTCACGCACCGCAACGCATATCCTAATGCCTGCCGCAACACAAATCCTGCTGGTAAGTTATTTTCAGATCTTTTACTTTGCAACTATGTATGTACATTGCTTTGTTTTCCTTCGCTTTCTTGATATTATACTATAATATATTTTTGGCATTTTTGTTTTGTTTTTTTTTTTTTTGTTTTCCATTTGACTTTTACATCACAAATGTATATGTGTGAGTGCATGGATATACAGGATATATGTGTGTGTTGACAAAGACTGATGCTGCAGCATTTTGTGGCAGCGCAGCCCAGCACAGCATCGGCATCAGCATCAGCATCAGTTTAAGCTCGCAAAGATTTATATTTGTCCACTAAATACATTCTCAAAATCTCCTGCCAGCAACGAATAAGATAAACGTAAAATTTATTGATTTTCTTTTGTACTACTATGTAACTGACTTCCCTTACTTACCAGCAGCACTACCACCTCAACCTCCTTCACTGCCGTCCATGTGCCGCTTACTGTAGCTTGCTTTCATTCCACAGATTTGCAACGCCTGCCCCGCATTCATTCAGTATTCAGTAGCTTACCCAACTTGGTTTCGCTTGTCTCCTTCCTTGCTCCTTGGCGTTACTCCTTGTTGCTTTGCCTTGTGTTAGCTTGCCTAGCTTTTGGTTGGCAATTCTCCCTTTTGTATAGAAGCGTTCAAGCAAAACAGCTGATGTTGCTGGATTTCGTTGCGCTGCGCGTTCCCCTATACATTCCATACATATTTTTCCATCAACCCACAATGAATGTACAATGCTTTTGCATGAGTTGTTACTACACAAACAACAACAAAATACAATATTATTGTTGTTGATGGCATATTACTTGGGTATTTCTTTTTTCAGATTTTAGTATTTTTGCTTTTATTTGTGCCTGCCGCCTGGTTGCGTTCTCAACCCCATCCGCATTCCCATTCTCATCCACAAGCTCATCTTTATTGTGTTCATTCTCGTCCACATGCACATGCACATCGCACAGTTTCTATCTTTATACTATGTCCTCTAATTCTTTTATGCTTCCGTTTTTCGTATAAAGGGTTGCACAGAACAGAACTGAACAGAATGGAATAGAACAGAACAGAACACACATTTTGTCGTATTTTTAGATTAGAACAAAACTAAAACCCCGACCAAGCCAGGCCAGACCAGCTCAGTAGACTCTTTTGGTCGGTCGACTTTCTATCTCCTTTGGTCTCTTTCTACCAACATTAAATGTTGTGCCTCCAGCATTTTGTACATATCATTTAGTGTTGTCTATTTGTGGTTTAAAGTTTGATTTATTCTTGTGCTCAAAACATATTCACACACAAAAAAGAAGAAGAAGAAAAAAAATGGTGCCATTGCAATCGTTCTTCACTTGCAGAGGGTGATGTAAATGAATGGTATTCATGATTTTCATCAAAAGTTGGTAACAAAATGGAGAATATATCTGTAATATGTATTTTGGTTAATAAAACCAGGTTACCCTCCTAAGCCAATGTAAATGTGTTTGTCACCTCAGTTGGTCTCATAATATCAATAAACTAAGGAACAGGGAGTTCTAACAATAAGGAACAGTGAGTTCTAACAATAAGGAACAGTGAATTCTAGCTTGAGACTATCCTAGAAAAGACTGAATATGGAATATGACAATATTCCAGTCGCATTACAAGTTTTGCAATGTTAAGCATGCATTTCAAATAAAATTTTGAACTCAAAAGCCCAACTTTTTTTAAAAATATCTTAGATTTCTTTGCAATAAAAGAGGGTATAAAATGATCATTCCAATTAGTGATAAAGGCTTAAAACTATACAATAGATTTTGATCTAAATTATATAGATGTTATATGGCATTTTCCGTACTTATAATATTCTTCAGTGCAATAAAGGTTACTTTTTGTTCTATTGTTTCCCTCGACTCTTTCAACAAAAATTTTATACAAGCAGTAAATTATTTTAATTGACCAATAGCTTAGTTCTCAACTACTATTTTTAAATAAGTTTTAACCAAAAACAAAGTTATGTACAATACAACAATATTTTTATAGTTATTAAATACTTATGACTTTTGAAAATATGAGAATGATAGGAAAATACTTGAAGGGTGGTGGATAGAAGGAGAACTCAGTCATTTATTTAATAAATTTTAATAAACCAACTTAACCAAATGAAACTTTTATTATTACGCAAATGTATTTTAAATATTTTACATAGAAAATCATATAATATACAATATGTAAGTGGGAGGGAAACCAAGAACAATAAAGGATAAAGAGAGGAAGATACCAGTTAGTTGTTGTTACTCTGCATTCAAACATCATTAAAAGAAACAAGGAGAGGGAGAGAAAAAGAGTGAGAAAGAGGGAGAGAGCGATTTATAAATGCAAATAGTAAAAACACATTTGCATAACATTTTGGATATGAAAACTACTGAAATATGCATTCCAAAGCCTTGTCCGAGCAACTTGACTACGGCTACAAACAGAAAAAATATACCATACATGGTTTTTCTTCATATTCATGCTTCATACCAATGTATGAAACATGTTTAGAAATACTGTGCGTCCATATTTGTTTAGTTTACTGAGTTTTTGAATACATCACTCGTACAAATGAATGATAGAATGAATGAAAATCCAACAAGTTTCTATTTTGAAATATAATTTAACAAACGAAGCAACAAATTATTTGATATAAAGGAAGTGAATATGACTCCCAAAAGTATGCAACAAGAAAATATGTATGTTTTATATAAAATTGCTTGTAACGCTTTTACATAAAATATACTGAAACGATTTTTATATTTCATTCTTTTAAAGAATACTTAGATAGATAGAGCGCGAGAGAGATAAAGAGAGAGAGGGAGAGATAGAGAGAGAGAGAAAGAAAACAAGAGAGTGAGATAGAGCGTGAGAGAGAGAGAGCAGGAGAGAGAATGAGAGAGGGAGAGTGAGGGAGAGATAGAGAGAGAGGGAGAGCGAGAGAGAGAGAGGGTGAGCGAGGGGAGGGAGAGAGAACGAGAGAGAGGGAGAGGTGGAGAGAGTGCGAGAGAGGGAGAGATAGAGTGCGAGAGGGAGAGCGAGAGAGAGGAAGAGCGAGAGAGAGGAAGAGCGAGAGAGAGGGAGAGCGAGAGAGAGAGAGAGAGAAAGAGAAAACAAGAGAGTCAGATAGTGCGAGAGAGAGGAAGAGCAAGAGAGAGGAAGAGAGCGAGAGAGAGAGAGAAAACAAGAGAGGTAGATAGAGCGTGAGAGAGAGAGCAGGAGAGAGAACGAGAGAAATATAGAGAGAGGGAGAGATAGAGCGCGAGAGAGAGAGAGTGCGAGAGAGAGGGAGAGAGAGCGTGAGAGAGATCGAGAATGAGGGAGAGAGAGAGGGAGAGATAGAGAGGGAGAGCGAGCGAGAGAGAGAAAAAGGAAACAAGAGAGTCAGATAGTGCGAGAGAGAGGAAGAGCAAGAGAGAGGAAGAGAGCGAGAGAGAGAGAAAACAAGAGAGGTAGATAGAGCGTGAGAAAGAGAGCAGAGAGAGAGGGAGAGCGAGAGAGAGGGTGAGAGAGGGAGAGAGAGAGCGAGAGAGAGGGAGAGCAAGAGAGAGGAAGAGAGCGAGAGAGAGGAAGAGAGAGAGCGAGAGAGAGGAAGAGAGAGAGCGAGAGAGAGGGAGAGCGAGAGCGAGAGAGAGGGAGAGAGAGAGCAGGAGAGAGAACTAGAGAGAGATAGAGAAAGCGAGAGAGAGTGAGAGAGAGCGAGAGTAAGAGAGAGTGCGGGAGAGAGAGAGAGCGAGAGAGAGTGAGAGAGAGCGAGAGTAGGAGAAAGTGCGGGAGAGAGAGAGAGAGGGAGAGCGAGAGAGAGGGAGAGCGAGAGAGAGGGAGAGCGAGAGAGAGGGAGAGCGAGAGAGAGGGAGAGGTAGAGCGAGCGTGAGAGAGAGCCGGAGAGAGAGAAAGGGAGAGAGGGAGAGCGAGAGCGAGAGAGAGAGGGAGAGAGAGGGAGATCGAGAGAGAGGGAGAGGTAAAGAGAGCCAGAGAGAGAGAAAGAGAGAGAGAGAGTGCGAGAGAGGGAGAGATAGGGTGCGAGAGGGAGAGCGAGGGAGAGATAGAGAGAGAGAGTGAGTGAGAGGGGGGAGAGAGAGAGGGAGAGCGAGAGATAGGGAGAGAGAGAGAGCAAGAGAAAATCACTTATTGCGTATGAGATGTGCATTCTTCTCTAAATACCTTTCTTTCATTTAAAGTTTGAATGTAGTAGAATAAGAGGGCAGGTGCATCATCCATCCTATTATCGAAGTTTTACTATTTTTCTTTGTAGCACAATTGTTCTCGATAATCCAAAGCACTTTTCCCTTTATGCTTTTAATGTGATTGTTGTCTTTTGTTTCCTCAAAAAGTGCAAAAGTGAAGAGGAAATCCATTTATTTACTGTATCTTTTTGTGTGAATAAATTTGTATCTTTTGGTTTGTTCCATATTGAATGTGTCATTGTTGAACTCGTTTATCACTCGCCTAATGTACCAACAGATACTTTCATACACATGTACACGTAGATAGATTCCATTCTTTTGTTTTTCATTGTCACGTTACGAACAAAGGTGATGCCATCATCAGCATCAATGGCGGTGCACTTTTGAGGTTCTACTAATTCAATTAATTACTTACTGCATTCATTCACTTCTTCTCAATGACAGACAGGCAGACAGATAATCTGAGCTCTTGCTTAACTGTACTTCACTCAAATGAATTTGTATGAATATGTTCTATTGTTTTCCCAACTTAAATGCATTAGTAAGTGGGTGCGTGTGTGTGTGTGTGAATATCTGATGTGCAGATGGTCTTTGATTTTCGCTCAGCATGAGTGTTATAAGTATGTATTGTATTTGATCAATTTGCTAATGCTTCTGCTTCTGCTGTTGCTGATTTTGTTATTTCAAATGTTGTTCTTGCAAATTTAATTAAGTCTTCGCATAAAATGGCTTTTGTTCATTCGAGTTTACGCGCGAACAATTTAACGATCTACGCCAAATAACACAAGCAAATTTAATCTTTTTTAGATTAGATTTTAATTAAAATTTCAGAAAAAGTTTTACCTTTGAGCAGAAACATAAAAAAAAAAAAAAAACAACAAACAAAATTTGTTTAAAAATATTTGTTTTTGTTTTTACAGCTACATATTTTGTTAGAGAATATCAAGTAAGCAAAAATTAGTTTCCACAAATTCAGACATTGCAATTGTAGACAAACCAAAAAAAAAAAACATCAAACTATGCTTCAGTTACAATAATTTCCATAAATCCATGGAAATTGGTTCTTTTTTTCCCTTAATAAATGCACAAAAATAAAAAATTATTTTATGACATGACTGAAACTACCGAAATTTTTTTGCGAGCTGCTTTGCAACTCCACCTCAGTTCAACTCAATATAAAACAATAGCTTGAATGAAAACCCAATCCATTATTTGGGATTACAAAATACTTACAACTTACACCAAAGCTCTCGCTAAAGAATTTTAAATACACTTATGTTAATTATGTTTAACAGGTTCTTAAAGTTCTCCATTATTGAATATGAGTCTTATTAATTGCTTATAAGTAGTAGCAGATATTGCCAGCCTGGCAAGTCATCACTCACTCGGAAGCATCTGGAATATAAAATTGAAGTAAAGTAATGTAATGGAAATAATTTGTACAAATTCAGTCAGAACTAAGGAAATAAAAATTCATGCATTCATTGGTGAAGTTTGTTGTTGAATGGCAAAAAGACTTTTTTAAGGGAGCGCGAACGGAAGAAGATAAACAACAACTAACTAAAATGTTTCACCAGAAATAACGCAAAAGTTCATATACTCGTATGTACTTGTTTTTGGTCTTGTTGCATTTGTCGAAAATAAATTTATTTCATGTAAGAAAGAGTTTACTCATACACATACATACTCGCTCGTATGTAGAGGTTTTGGTTTAGTAGCGTAGGACGTAAGTCAGTCACTAGTATAACATGTAACTGTGTAAATATGTTAGTCGACATTTCATGTGCGAGAAAAGTCTGTTAATGCCAAGAGGGAGGAGTGTATGAATGGTATAAAAACTTTATATTGAGATACATACGCATACTTACGCCCAATGAAAATGCATCCAAGCAAATGCTCAGCAACAAATATCAACCGAAAGTTATTTCAACTTCAACTTTTATTTTACTTCTGCTCGCTTACTGCGGCATTCAAGTGCATATGGTCTGAGTTCTTGAGTTGTACAGCAATTACCAATTGTAAGGGGTGTCAAAATGTCGGTGGGTGTACGAGTGAGTATAACTTTTAAGTTTGTATACCAGTTCACATTGACTTCCGGTTTGCAATCTAGAGGAAGACTTTCTATAACTATGTAGAACATACATGGTAATTCTTTATTACCCTTTCTCTATAAAGGACTTTCCCCCTTTTCTTTTCCTTATTGTTTATGTTTTGCAAATGTTAATGTATTAATGTAATGAATTAATACCGTGACACTTTCATTTAGCAATCTTTCGCTCGAATGTATGCAATACATTTTTATGTTTTTCTTTTTTTTTGTTTGTTTTGTTTATTTTACTCTGACAAGAAATGAAAGAGCAAAGTCACTTAAATATATTTGCATACAAGTTTCTGTTTTTTTTATGCTTTTGTTTTTTATATTTTTTTTTTTACCATTTTAAATAAATTACTATTGATGTTTTCTTGAGTAAGCAAAAAACGAAGAATGCATGACATTTGAGAAATGAAAATATATACAAATTCAGTAATCCATTGAGGCTTGTAAAAATATTTTTGTTAGTAAACTTTTTAATTCCGTTATTTCTATATTTATTTCAGAATTTCATTTTTCCACTTGTCAATGCAAAATTGTTCACATTTTTCCATTCTTACCCTTCACTTTAAGTTTGAATGATGTGATTTCAACGTGATGTTTGATGAAAAATACTAAAACATTTCGGTTAGAGTTCTCTCTTTAATGAATACAATAGTTTTTACAGGTAAGATGTGAATTCTGATATTACTTCCATATTAAAACTACATATTCTCACTTTAAGAACTTAGCAATGTAAGTGATGATGCTAAGAAATGGTAAACCAAACTAGTGAATTCATCTTTTACAATACAATAAGTTATGGTTCCTCTTCCTCATCAATGGTATCATTGAAATATCGGCAGTAGTCATTGTAAGTGTGGTAAAGCTTATGGCCAACTCTGCCTAAGATGCATTCGTCTGTCAGACCTGAATCCAGAAGATGAAGCATTAAAGGAGTAAAAGAAATCAACTAGCCAAATTTCTATAAAACTTCATTAAGTTGGCTTTGTTAAGATGGATAAATAGATGTAGGTGAGACGATCTTGTTGAAGTCATACCATTTGTATTTAAAATTTCTATATTTATCTACAATTTTAACCAAAAGTTCAGTTTCAAAGGTAATCAGAAATGTGAGTTCTTTGTTCCTTTTTTTTTTTGTAATAAAAGAGTTTAGTATTTACTTTCTTTTCTTATAAACCAAACATTAAGAAAAATAATTAATTTTTGCTTGAGTTGCAAATGCTAGTAGTCATTAATTTTTTTTCTGATTTTTGAATATTCAAGTTAGAAATTTTTTCACTAATGATAAATTATGACTAAAATTACTTTAAGGTTTCCTGCAATTAAATTGAATAGTATAAATTTTTTATTTCTTATTCATATCTTTTCATTTATTTATGTTATTTATTTACTTTCTCTTGTGTACACAAACACATCTGTTGTTCGTTAGTTTAAGTGTTATGCTTATGTGTTGTTGTTGTTGTTGTTGTTGTTGTTATATCTGTGTCTATGTTTGCTTATGTTTTTGCATTTACAATATTTGTCTTGTTTTCATATTTGTGTTTATTAATATTTATTTTTAGTAAAAATATATATTTTATATTTTATTGTTTTTCTTCTTTGTTGTGTATTTTTTCTATTTAAATATGCAGAGAAAATAAATATTTGCGTGTTTATAAATTAATTGATTTTTATTAAAATGTCTAAAGCATAGAAAACATAATATTTGTGGAAACAATATACAATTTAATTTAATTTGTTTTGATTTTCTTGTACTACGAGTACATTGTGTGTACTCAAAATAATTGAATTAAAAAAGACTTTAAATTTATTGCCCTGCATTCTTTTATGGAATACAAGAGTAAACGCACAGAAACTAAAACAGAAAAAAGAGTGAAATCCCGAAAAGGAAATAAGCAAAATGCCAAAGATAACTCAAAAGGACATGCTTTGCTATCCTAGTTTCGTTTAGCTTCTTGTGCACTGGCAACGATTTGGTGTCTTTTTTTTTTTTTTCTTTCTTTTTGTGTTGTTTTCTTGTTCATCTCTATAGCCTGGCAGCAGGCAGGATGCCTGACTCTTTTGCTTAGCCTTTCTTTGCATTCAATTTTGCGAATACAGCAAATTTATGCGCGTATTAGTTACACACACTCACACATGCCATATAAAGCGGACAATGCTGCAAGGACTATAAAACGTAATTGGAAATATTTTTTGCCATTACACATGATTTTGCTTTCTTTAGTAAAGGAGGAGAAGAAGACTAAGAGGCATGTTCACACACTCACTCAATGAGTTGACCATTTATTCATTCAATCGTTTCTTCCGTTATTCTTTCATTGATTCATTCATTCATTCATTCATTTGTTCATACATTCATTTATTCCTTTTCGAATGATGCTTCCATGTTACATGGAGGAAAAGAGCACCCATCTATTATCAGAGAAAGTAAGCACAATGAAGCACAGACAAAAGGTGTTACTATAAAAAACAAAAAAAAGAGAAAAGGAAAAAATCTTAATTCAATGCATATAACAAATATACGTGTAGATGTGTGAGTGTGTAGTATGAATGGACTTTGGGGTAAAGGCAGCAGAGCAACCATTTTTCGACATATTGAAATTAGGGTCAAAAGGCTATATGCTTTCTTTCTTTTCATTGTATCCTTTTGCTTGTTCCTTTTTAGTTTATTTTCTTAATGTTAGGCGACAACAACATTAGCATTGTTGGCATTATTTGTTATATTTGTTCGCTCTTTGTTTTTGTAATCAGCATTATTTGTTGGTTCCTTGGTTGTCCTTTGTCCTTTCTTTCTCTATAAACTCCATTCCATTTTATTCCATTCCATTCCATCTATCTATCTATCGTCCATATATGTTTTCTTTACATTACTGTATGTGTCTTCTCTTTGCTCTTTACATTTTGTGTCGAAATTTAATTGAATTGCATGAGAAAATGAAATTGATTTACATAATAATTTATGTGTTTGTATGAGTTTCTTTTATACTAGTCTCCATCAGAATAAATTGAGGGACATAGGCGCACACACACAGGACATAAGACTTAGATACAAAGGCAAGAGTGAAGAGTTGGTATAGTACGATGGAAAGTGATGGTGGAAGTAGATAGAATGTTACCAAAAAATATGCTGGCGTTGGCATTGGTTCGCTGACTGACTTTCTTTTCTATTGGTTTTGCTTAGTTTCCTTGGCACTTACACATGCTTTGCTTACTGAGTTCAGCAACAGAAACACACACACACACAAACATACTCACACAGATGCACTATAATGTATTTTGTTGTTGTCCATTTTATTCATAAAAAGTGCTTAGAATGTGACATTACTTTGGCTTAAAAAGCAAATATCTTAAGTTTTTATACGCCAATTGTGTCTTTTCTTTTGCTTATTTGATTGTTTTTTGTCTTTTGTCGTTGTGCCGATTTGTTCAGACACATACACACGCAGATATATATACCATAACATAGACACCAATTGCCGACTCATGCCGCGTAGCATGCCAAATAAAAATGGAGTCATTGCTTGCTTTTATTGCCTGTCACAATCAGTTGTACTCTTACAAAGTAAAATCCTAGGAGTCTCTTTTTATGCGACGAATCCTTACATGCGTTTTCTTGAGTTCAGTTCTCACACATGTGTGTAGAGGAGTAGTATAAGTGTATCTGTGTGTGCGTTTTATTCGTAATTTGGCTAATTGTATTTTGTATCCAGCTAATGAAAGTGGCAGTTAAATTAATGAGTGTGACAGACAATTTAAAGCATTAAACGCGCATTAGGACTAAGGATGTTGTCATAAAAGGCGACAAAGTCTTGGCACTTGTCTTTCTTTCGCATGATACGATGATTTTTCGGCAAAGGGACTATGTACACTGCTCCTTGCCAAGTCACGCTTTCATATAAAAATAAGGATATATTCAGTCTACTTTTTCCATTCGTTTATTTCTCTCCCTTCCTTGTTCTAGTGGCATTAATTTTTCACGCATTACTCGTGTAAATTGCAAGTCGTTCTTGGCTGTCATGACTGGCATTTGTGGCTAAAAATACTTATGATACGCCTAAATGTAGGCAACAACAAAAAGAAAATCATTTGTCTTTATTTATTTTTATTATTTTTATTTTTGCAGTTTTTACCTTCATTATTTTTATTATTATTAATATTGTCATTGTTTTATTTTTGACACATGTCGTCTACAAATGAAAATGGAAGTTGTTACATAAATTTAATGATCATTTTCGAGAATCTTCTGACTCTCTTATTAATTGATTGCTTTAGTTATCTTTTATATATGACATTAAATTTATTTCAAGATACAACAAAAGCATAGTATCATGTTAAAAGTTTTCTTAAAAAAACAAAAAAAAAAAAAACAAGCTTGTTTTACATTGAAAATTCATGAAAAAAAAAATGTTTGTAGTCTACTTGCAAGCGCAAAGCCCTCATCTGATATCAGTAAATGACTAACAAACGCGTATCTGACAATTAATGAGCAAAAAATAACAACCAACCAACACAGAAAAACTTGCCAAAATTTTCTTTTATTTTTAATGAATTGAAAAAAAAAAATGTACGCAACCTAACAAAAAATTTTCATAGCAAATGAAAAATTACCGACATATTTCTGTCCAAACGAACAAACACACACACACACACACACACACATACTTGCATACAGATAGAAAATCACACAGGCATTGAAACATCATGTGAATTTTAAAAACTTTTAATTAGCAAAATTTGTAACCTTAAGCAACAACCAACGAACGAACCAACGAACGAACGAACACTACCCGTTCTCAATCTCAAACTCATGCTCATGCTCCTGTCATGCTAACTAAAGTAGTATATTCAATTCAGTTCAGTTTAGTTCAGATGGGTTAAGTTGAGTCTGATATGGTTTGTTCTAATTTGGTATGGTTTGGTTAGACTTGCGTTAGGGTTAGGGTTAGGGTTAGCTTGGTTGGTTGGTTCTGGGATAGGTTACATTTGTTGGTCGGTGTTCTACTCATCCTCTCATTCTCTTTTTGAATAGTAGTGAACATGTCTAACTTTTCTTGTTTGGATTATTTTTATCCGACATATGAAGCGCCATCTGCTCGATTGGTTTGGACAATTTTAGTTGGGCCAATAGTCAGTCTCTGTTGTTTGGTGGTTTTTTTTTCTTTTTTTTGCTGTTGTATATATATTTTACATCCTGTCTGCCATCAGTTTTGTTGAGCGGTAGATGAACTGACAGTTGAAGTGTATAAAAGTGTTGTTCTTGTTTCATGAATATCTGTTTCAATTAGTTCTTTAGTTTTGTGTGTGTGTGTGTGTGTTTTTTTTTTTTTTTTAATTTTATTTTTACATTGAAAAAAGTGGTAAAGTTGATGATGATGATGAAGTGAAGAAGTAAACTTATTTTGTTAATTAAAAAGCGTGTAAAATGTCATAGTTTAAAGTCAAGTTAATTAAAGTACTTTTAATATTCAAACATATATACATATTAAATTTAGTTGAGACAATGATAGTGATGATGATGATGATGATGATGATTATATGTGGTATTTCTATTTGTTTAATTTCAATTTATTGACTATTAATTGGTAATCGCTAATTGCTTACAATTATTGCTGTTGTCCATTTAAGAATAGAATGAAAATAATCGATTTTTGTTACTATTAAAATTGAGTATGACATTTCCTTGTTGAATGGTCTCTCTCTGTTATTGTATACTCAACACGGTGATGGTGCTGAATTGTGTGGAACGTGCTCGGTTTTCTTTCTTTTTTTGTTTTTTTTACCATAATTGCTATTTTCCATGGATAAATTCTTGTGAGATTGTGATTGAGGATAGAGTAGAGAGTAGAGAGAGAGAGAGAGAGAGAGTTCAAGTAAAACTTTCATTACGTTTGCCCTTTACTTTTAGTTGAACTAAAGGAAAGAAATTTCAGAGTCCAGTTTACCAGGAAAGAAGGGATATACAAAGGGACAAAGAGATGGATGAATGGTCGAAAACACACGGTTTGATCCGAACGAATGAATGGAAAAAGAAATAAAGAAAGCCGCTTAAATGTGACCGACATCGAATGCGAATTCATAAATTATTGAAAATGGCAATTTGCTGTGCACAACAGACACAATCACAAACAGAAACAAATGCATGGGGAGCATGTGGTATGTAGCATGTGGTACAAGTGCCTCTTAAAGGAAACGGAAATTTGAGTTTGACGTTCCAACGAATGAGAAGGAACAAATGAACGAAGAGACGACCGATTGAACGAACATACAAAGGAAGCACAACGAACGGAAGTTACTTTATGACAGCAGGGGCCACTGAGGTCGGTGCTGCTGCGGTTGGCCATTTGTATATATTGCATATGGTGAGATGGTGAGACACATTTCCTACAAGTTGGTCTGCGTCGTCGTCGTCGTCATCTTCTCCTTCCTGTGCTGTTGTTATTATTACTACTGTCAGAGACAAGCAGAGGGAAATATAAGTGCCTCGTAGTTTGTTCGCTCGCATGTCCTTTAATGTTGTAAATAAATTTTGCAGCAAACGATTTGCTATTAAAAAGGTTCTTGTCCTCATCTATAGTCGAATTACCTCCCACAATAATTTTGTTCATTCATTTTTTCCTCTTCTTTTCTTGCCTCTTCTCTCCTCGTCTATTATATTTTTTTTACATAAAAATACTACTCACAATGAAAGGCAATGGCTGGCAAACGACAACCTGCAACGTCACAAGTTCTTCCAACCCAAAGAGCAGAAAAGAAAGTAAAGTTATAAATTATTAAAATTGCATTTTAAATGCTTCAAAGTTTTCGTTCAGTGTATGAGAAGTGAAAAAGTATCTATGCGTGCGTGTATATGCGTGTATGTATGTATGTATTAAGGAACCAGAACAGCTTGCCCTGTTGCCAGTTCCGCTCCTGCTGCTGTTGCTTTTATGTATTAGTTGTTGTAATTAAACGCGTATTGCGCCACCATTCATTTGTTTGTAGTGAGCACAGCACAGGACAATGGTTCCGGGGACACCAGGATAATGAAATGTAGGCTGTGCTCTGGACTTTGTTAAAAAGTTTGCTTAGTAGTACGCTCGAGTCTGTAATTAAATAAAACGAACTACCAAGAATTAAGTAGTAGAAGAAAAAGTAGACAAAAAGTTGTTGCATAATTTTGAGTCGCTTAACACTGCCAACACTGTAAGGCATTCACTCAGCAGTGACCAGCAATAGGCAGGACCAAAGTGTGCCAAGCAACGAAGCGTAACAACAAAAGTGAGCTACTGTATTCCAACTAGTAGAACTGAGTGCTGGTGCTGGTACTGGTGCTAGATGAAACGAACCACAGTCCGACCGGGTCACGAATTGAATAAAAGTTTTACAAAAGTAAATTGTCTAATATTTATTTTCTTTATTCTTTTTTTTTTTTTTTTAAATTATTAATGATGATGAAAATTATGTGGGTGTGTATAGAGATTAAAGTCCAAAATGATATTTATAATATTGTTTATTTTATTTAATGTAATATTTATTGAATATATTTCATGTGTTACATTTACTAAGCGCTCTCAAATCAATTGTGTATACTGATGGGGGATGACATTGCGTATGCGTTATGTGTGCGAAACTTAGAAACAATTGCAACAAATCAAACACTAAAGTAGCTGAGGAATGCTTACACTGCTGGCACACTTGTTAGTAATTTGTGACGCTTCACAACACCATTAATAACACTAGAGTGCAACAACAAAAAGTAATGTGAGCGTGTCTTATGTCAGCATCAAAGTAATAAAAGTACGATGTAGGAAAGAAGAATCTGTAAAGAAATTGAATAAAAATCCTACAAGTCGAAAGAGCAGCAGCAACAGCAACAGCAGAATCAGCAGCATTGTCATCATCCTTAAACTAAAGAAGTATGATAGTAGAGTTCGAACTGTTAGAAGGTTGCAGGTAACAACGTGAGAGCGACATTAGCACGCTTAAAGGACATCAAGCGCAAGGATTATGCATTGTCAGTATAGTATGTTCGTCTACAGGACTTGCTACTATGACGATGATACTAAAATTGAAATACCAACAGTGACGAGTGAGCTTACAAATAACGGACAGACGAACAGACGGATGGATGGATGGAAAGACAATTGCATGTACAACAATATAGAAGAATGAACATAGAAGACTATGGATGGAGGGATGGCTGACTGGATGGATGAATGGCTGACTGGATGGATGGATGGATGGAAAATAGATGAAGGTTTGTTTGGATGCGAAATGGACTTTTGCATGGTGCTGACGTTGAATAGAGTTTGAGATCAAACATCGTGTTTGTTCATTCATTGCCGATGTCGGTGTTGTTGTGCCCTGTTTATTATTATTGTATGTAGGAGCGCATACCAAACACAATTGCAAAATTGAACATGCCCAAGGAATGTATATTCGTATAAAGTGAGGAAAAAGAAGCACGACGAAGTAAGAGCAAGGCCAGTCAGTAAGTTTTAGAGTGAATATAAACTTTACTAAGGGTTTTTACTTTACTTTTTCATCTTCTTCTTCTTCTTTTATTCCTTTTTTTCCCTTACTTTTCTTTCTTGGACAGCTTCCTTTGTCTAATGTTGCTTTGTCATGTGTCTTCGAGTTCGAGTTCGTCTTCGTTTTTGTCTTGGTTGTTGTGTATCATCCAAACGAACAGAAAGGGAAGGAAAGAAGGCAGAAATAGAAATAGAAGCAAAGGAAGTGGCATTGAAGACGATTTCGACTTGAATGTCTTGCTTTAGTGTCTTGTCTATGTAATGGATTTTCATTCGCTCTTTAGTTCTCGTACTCTCTTACATACATGGATGATAGTTACTTGTGTAAGTCCTTCCTTATGCGTGTATCCCTTCCTAATGGTATCCAATATAACGTGTAATTGCTTGTATAATGAGTTTTTGTTGTTTTTTGTTGCTGTTGCTCTTGTATTGACTTTAAGAGGTAAAAGGAATAAGTTGCAAAGGAATAAACAGTACACAAAATAGTCGAGTCTACACTACACTACTCTATCTTATCCTACACTACTCGTAGAATACAAAGATATTTATAGTTTCGCACTATATTCGTTTCTTTATTTGTTACAGCAACAAATATAACAAAATTTGTTGTTGCTTTTGAATACTTCTTATAACTTCAGTGTCATGAGTAGTCCCCATTGTCCTTGTTATTGCTTCTGCCATGCTTCCTAAGTTTCCTGCTTATTTACCATTTTGGCTATGGTCGGTCTTTGGAAGTTTTGTATGTATGAATGTGTACAATAGTTTTGACTGAGAGCTCTCTATGAGTTCCTTACAGAGACGAAAATAGAGAATCGGAATCGTCGTTCCGTTTCAGGCAAAATGATGCAGTGTGTGCGAGCAAAGTAATAACAATAAAAGCCATAATTTAAAATTTTTGCACATTTACATTGGTTTTTCATCGTTTTACTTACTACGAGTAAGCGTTCAGTAGCAGCAGAGAAGGAAGAAAGTAAAAGGAAAGATTCTATTCTAGCAAAGTTTGCATTCCTTGTCTGTCCAGCTATTTTACTTTTCCTAGGTTTCTATTTTTTTCGCTTATTTAAAAAAAAAAAAAAAAATTAAAATTTTATAGAAAACTAAGCCCTCTGCTACTGCTTTGAATATTTTACTCAATGTTGTGTAAGTGCACTTAAGTGCTAATGAAATAAGTAATTTAGATTGTTAGCGATGTGCATAAGCAATTACTCATTACCCAAAGCCAAGCATATACATTTACTTAAAACAACAGAAGCACTTTTGGATTCACATTTTGTCTTGGGATTGCTGCTAATGGATTCTTCTTGGCCAATTTCAAAGTAATTCAAGTGCCAATAAATACTTTTTTAATATATAACTAACATCTTTCCCATAAATAAAGTACTTACTACTCTCTTGGACAGAGTTTAATGGATCGATCTCTGGTATCCTTACAATTGTAGCATTTTGATCAGCTTGAGAACAAGAAAAAACAGAAAAAAAAAAACAAAAGAGCAAATAAATACGCGACGTGATACGAGTATATTTCCCGGATGCATCTCATAAGTGTATTTAACTTGCGAATTTATGCACGTGCAAATGCCAAAGTGCCATCGTCGACTACAAGTACATGAATGTACTTATCTTACTTCCGTCGTCCTATCTGTTCTTTCTTAGAGAATGAGTTAACATTTGTATGAATGTGAGTTAGAACATGCCTTAGTTTCTTCTCTGTCCTTGGACACCGACGCATGTTGAGCGTGTTTTAGATAGTCGTGAACATATTTCTCTTCTCACACCGACCAGGGCAGGCAAACCATCGTCATCATAGTCGGTAACGCTGTTGTCGTGTGCATAAAGTTTTCGTGTTTCCGTGGCTGCACATGTGTTATAAATGTACTCCATTCTCACTTCTCTTTGTGAAATTCACACTTTCTTCCTTGAAATCCTTGCAGGCCAGTGTTAAACAGCAAATGCCAGCGACAGCGTGTTATTTACTTTTACTTAACTTACTGTGCATCTTTTTTTTCTGCGTTCGCCACCATCCACATCATCATCATCACCGTCATCGTCATCATTATCACCATCACGATTCTTTGGTATTTGCTATACAAGTTAAGCGTGTCCTTGGCCAATGGGAATTTTTCTTTTTTTTTTTGCTTCATGGAACTTTTTGAATTATGACTTTATTAATAATTTAAAATATTTGAAATATTGTAATATTTCTTGGAAATAAAAACAGAGGCAGGCTCCATTTCTTTTTCATGTTTTTTTTTTTCTTTCTGGCAACAGAAAAATATTGTATAATTTATATCTGTTTTTCTTTAGTATTGTTCTTGTTTTTGTTATAGTTATTGATGTTGATGTTGTCATTGACTTAAATTTAGTGCAAAAATATTGTGGTAGCACAATTCTTGGCAACAAACACAACGACAAACAAACAAAGAAATTAATTTTTATGCCTTGCAGATCCGGTAGATCCGACAGGTACGAATACTATAACAAATCTAAGATCGAAATCAATATACAGAGGAAGTTGTGTACTATTGTTATAACATCGTAAACATACACACATCCAAAACCTGTTCGCCGCACACACGCGAAAGAATTGATATAACACATTTTATGCTTTTCTGTTTTCAAGTAGATTTTTTTGTTTTTTCTCTTATTTTTGTTATTTTAGAACTTTATATCTCGCGTGCAAGTTTTTCAACAAAAATTTTTTGGTGATTTTTAGAAAAAGAAAACACTAAAATAAATTGAAAACCGCCAAAGTCAGACCAACAACCAACAGATAAAGGCTGTAAAAATAGAAAATAATAACAAGAAAAAAAAAAAAAAATTAAGTAGTGTGCCTCACCCTTATAAGCACAATATGGAAGTGAAGCTTCTTTAGCGAAGGAGGTAAATCGAAAAACTAGAAAATGAAATATGTCGAAAATCAAAATTTGGTTTTTCACTTCCACATTGTATTTGCCTAAATAGCTCCATATTTGTGGGATTTACTCTCCTTCGCTAAAGAAGTTTCACTTCAAAATTTAAAAATAAAAAAAATATTCTCAGTGCAGGATTCGAACCTCACACCCTCGATTTGCAAGTTCTACTCTGTAACCATTGCACCGCAGATACAGTTCAATTGTATTTGCCTAAATAGCTCCAATATAAATATGTTTTTTGGATTTACTCCCCTTCGCCAAAGAAGTTTCACTTCAAAATTTAAAAATGAAATATATTCCCAGTGCAGGATTCGAACCTCAAGCGCTCGGTTTGCAAGTTCTACTCTGTAACCAATGCGCCGCGGAGACAGTTCAATTGTATTTGCCTAAATAGCTCCAATATAAATATATTTTTTGGATTTACTCCCCTGCGCTAAAGAAGTTTCACTTCAAAAATAGAAAAATACCCGTTTAACTCGAGTTTCACTCAATATGAAATATTCCTTTCTCTAGAAACACGTAATACAATAATATAAGATGATATTATATAAGTTTCATAACTACAAGATTGTAAATATATTGATTGTCATTAATTATTTGCCTGTCTAATCTTTTAAGAAAATTGTTGACTTACGATTCTAATCATCAACTGTATGTAGATTATTTTAACTGGATGGGTCACACCTTTCAGGAAATTAGATCAATGTTCCTTACTATCTCGCATTTGCACTTTTGGTTGATTTATTGTAATTACAAAATTAAAAGAAATCTGCTTTGTAATTTGTTCCGGTGACGCTGGATACAAATACTATACAATTGGAATAATTTAAAGCAAATCGCGAATAAAAGATTATTTAACCACACGATCACATAAATTAAATTGTTTAATTTAAAATAAGAATTTTTGAGCTTAGAGGTTACAAAAATACTAGAAACTTTTACTTGGAAAGAGTGTAGGGTATAAGCAATTGCATAAATTTTAATTTATTGAATGTCATTTACATGTCCACAAGATATTTGTTTTATTCACTTTAAAGAAAGAAAACTTTCTACATCTTAGTATCCTAATTTCTATTGTACACATCTTACATTTTCGTAATCCTGTTGGATATTTTAATGTGTTTCATTTAATCACTTGATGTGTTTGACCTACTTCCCTCTTAAGCACATATTTTGTGCTCATTATATTCAGACATGTCAGCCATGCTCAACTTAATGTCCTCGCCGCTCTATAGTCATTGTTTGCAATATTTAATTGCCCCATGAGTATGAATCTATAGAAGAAGAAGGGAGGAGTGATGAAGGAAATGGAAAACATAAGAGATATACTGACTAATAGACAGACAGGCAGACAGACAGTGGGAGATAAATAAAGATTGCGTGAATGTGTCTAGAGGCAATAAAAACCATAAATCGAAAACTTTATTACATTTCAACTGTGAGACATTAGAATTTTGTGGCACTAATTACTTGCGAAGCACAAAAACGCCTTTGCTGATGTTCGTCGTCATCGTCGTCGTCATAATTGACTGACGCCTGACGACTGCTAAAGTGTAACACCACTACCTTGAATTAGGAGGAGAGTCTTCGTCGAGTTTGAAAGTAGCGGTGGTGTTGGTGTGAGGTTTCAAATGTATTGAAGATTTGTTTGTATTTTGTGTTATTTGCGTCTTTTTCAAATTCAAATCATCAATCCATTGGATGCCTTGGATGGATGAATGAATGCGTTCAGATACGACGGCGTTAGTGCCCCAAAAACCACGAAAATAAAATTCAATTCAATGCAATCGTTCATTCATTTGGTAAAATGATAAATGAAAACAACAAAATGAAACAAAATTCCATACAAATAGTATGGTAGATTGATTTGTTTACGGCATTTTTATTATGTTCTACCCACTGTACACAGATACAGAGATATCTCAGCTGAGTTAGCCTAGCCAGGCAGTCAGTCAGTCAGTGGATTGATGGTTTTGGGCAAGAATGCGAACGTGCGTTTTTCATAGCAAAAATATTGTTTAGATTTTCAGTTTTCTATTTTCCTGTTTTTATATTTTCAATTTTGAGCACGCATCGTTGGTTATTGGACATGTAGGCACAATGAACTCATATACCTTCATACCGATTCCGCCGGTTCCTACATTCATTCATCCATTTATTAGTGATTTGTTTACGTTTAGATGCGAGGCAAGCCGACTCCTTTGCACTGCCTCTCCCACCCTAGACACTAACTGCTATCTTGCTAGAAAAAAATATAAAATAAAATAAATGAAATTTTAGTTTCGTGCTGGCCTAGGTCAGGTACAAATGGTGACGGAGACAAGAGCATAGGAGTAGAGTGTGGGGCACTATAGTCAGACACTCCCAAACGTTTCCATGCATACACAATATTTTTTATGTTGTTTACGCTCGAAATAGATTTTTCCGCTTTGATTTTTTTTTTTTTGTTTTTTCAAAATTGTTTTAAATTTTTGTTTATCTCGCGTTGTTATGCTTAACTGCATTTCAAAACATTAAAAATAGTTCAAATAAAATTTCTAATATTTGCCTTGTTCATGATGTCATGACATAATTCTTTACTATTTTGTTGGCTTAGCTTGTTTGGTCTTAATAATGGTGCAGAGCGCACTGACATTAAACCATGATTCACTTTGATCTAACTAACAAATCTTGCATCATAATCTAACTCCCTTAAAACATTAGACCTTTTTCGAAGTTCTTTTATCACGGACATGACTACTATTTGTGAAAGCCATGGAAAACGATTAAAAAATATGCGTTTTCGACACGCGACAACCGCAGGACAACATTCCTCGAACTCTCGTTAAACAACATGAACAATTTTAGCAGCAAAACATGTACCAATTTATTAATCGAGTTTCTTGTTTAAGAAACGCCTGAAAGTCTGTGATAAAAACGCGATTAAAGCACAGAAACCATACCAAACTGTTGTCGCCGTATCACCATTTTGTCCATAGGCGCAGTTTCCCTAGGGGCCACTGTAAGTAAGTGTTTAAGGCCTCTAGCGAAAGGGGGTCCAAAAGAAATTCAAAAAGCATCATTTATGGAAATTAAATGGAGATCTCATTTAGTTGGTGCTAAGTGATCTAGAAATTCTATTTTTTTCCCCTCCCTACCCCAGTCAAAGCACGCCACTGCTCTTAGCCTACCGACCTTTTGATATCATTGTTCCTTGTCAGTGTACTTGTGACTTGTTTATGATTACCAAGAGGCCAAAGCCAAAACCAAAACCAAAAATGGTCGCCAACTTACGGCTCAATGCACGATTTCAATGCCTTTTACTATATTTTACTGTTATTTTTTTGACTTTTGGATCTACTACTACTGCTGCCGCTACTGGTGTTGCTGCTGTTTCTTTATGATATTCTATAATGCGAACGTAAACCAAGTGTGTGCAACCACGCAATGTAGTATAGAGTATAGAGAATACCTCGGGTCTCGCTTCGAAGCAACTACTACAGTACAAAAAATGAGTTCGGTGGCAGGCGTCATTGCTAAATGTGTGAAAATTACAAGCACAAACCGCGACAAAGACGCCATGTTGGCTACACGAGATAAAGGATATAAGACAAAAACCATCATCCTTGTCGCCTCCGACTTTAAATTGTATATAGTTCAAGGATGGATGAAGGAAAAGACGATCCGACCTAAGCTAAGTACGAAACAAAACAAAAAGTGTGAAAAAAAAAAATCCGCTCTAATGGCGTTTTTAATAGTTTTTGACAGGCTTTACTAGTTTACGCTCCTCCACTCCAGTCTATGCGACTCTACTTTCCTTGACGTGCCTTGTCGTCATGATGTTGTGATATTCTATTCTATTATTGTGTTGGGTATTGTTGTAAAGCCTGTAAGCAGGCATCATAAAAATGCTTAAGCGTTTGTTAACAAAAAAAAAAAAAAAAGGGATACAACATTGCATGGTGGTGGTTAATACTAGTAGCAGCAGCAGAAGAAAGCAGGATGAAATGTTGGCAATAAAATTATCGTTAAAGAGAAAATGTATGCAAAGAAATTGAATTTTCTACGCTCGAGTAGGCAACAACACATTTTTCTAAATAAATTCCTATTTAATAGCCAATAACAGTGATGATAATGATGATGGTAATGGTAATTATGACAATCCCAAGAATTCAAGATTAGTTGCTATAGATGAAATCATTACGATACGTGCAACATAATCAGAGAAGGGAAAATAGTAAAAAGTAGATAACTAGACCTAAAAATTCTAATGTGAATTCCCTGCTTTGTTCTATTAAAAGATGAGAATACTTACATTTTGGTAGGATTTAGAGAAGCAGTATTATTTCCATTCAGGTCATATTCCAAGATCAGAGTTGCACATTTCATTAGCAGATGAAGTGATTAACTAGAATCTGAGACAATACACAGCTTATTCCACTGACTATGCAATATGTCAGCTTATTTCTTGGACCTTAGATTGTCTTGATTTCCGGTTTGAATATCTTCATCACATGATAATTAAGTTACTTACTTAACTCAGTAACGCAGGTACACTTCCCATGGTCTTTTTGGTTTTGTGGGTGATGAGTGTTGTTTGTTCAATCCGTGCAACATTTGACAGCAAAACCAGCTACTATTTGCCCATTGACCCGGGGCCATGCTACAGTTATTAAATACACAAATTGTGCATGGTCGCAACAAGTTCACTTCGGTTTGATGTAGCTAAGTTACTAGTAAAATGCCCCAGGCAAAAGGCAAACAATTACCTTCAATTGAATAGTGTGGGATAATGGGAAATGGTTGAAGTAACTTGCATGTCTATTGATGATAGCAGTCGCGTCGAAGTATAAATGCATATCAACTCAATTGCAAAATTACAGTAATTTTAGTTAAATATGGCAAGTGACGACGACATCAATAAATGCAATTACTCTGTGCAAGAATATGGGAAACAAAAAAAGGAAAACCGGTTGACTTCATTGAAACACAGAAGAATCAAAATATAATGATGATGATGAATTTTAAAATTATCATACAAAAATATCATACCATGCTACAATATTAAAGCAAATATAGGGTGGGAACTTACCAGACGTGATTGTTTTCTTTATTTACTGACTATAAAATGGTCAATTGAATATTTAAATTACGACTCAAATTAGCAAACGAAAAGGACTCTTTGGCAGGTCAAATGGACTTCGCAATAAATGTGGTGGACATCATTAGAAGTTAGAATCTAGAAAGAAGCCCTATGACATAATATATGGATAATGACTGTAATAAGCTCAACTGTTTGTATTTAGATGTTGCTTGTGAATGACATAATTTGTCATAGTTATTGCCACTCAAACGATATTTAAATTAACAAATTGTATTCTTTGACTCAATGATTCCTGGTATTAATATTCCGGTGCTTCCGAAAAGTTGTCTTTTTACTACTATTCTTTTCAGCTATGCTCTGTTTATTGTAGAACAATTTTTAATAAAAATATCTCAAGTGATTTATTCTAGTTTAGTTTTTTTTTTTTGTTTTATTATTTCCGGCGGCATTTCTTTGGTTTGTTTTTTTTTTTTTCTACACTTTTATCCACTACTCCTCCGTATGTCCCAGTCTCTTCTTGGTATACGTAAATATTTCATTTCTATTCGTTAGAAAGAAAATATTTTACTCTCTCACAGCTCAATTGAAATCAAAGTCCCAAATGAAGAGTGGCTAGATGTGGGTTGTGAGATGCTAGCCATCGCCATCATCATCATCATCATCATCATCATCATTTGGAATGGCAAATATAATAGTACATAGGACTAACAGTAGCATGAAGAGCCATGTCAGTGATAGAAGTCAAACAAATTGAAGGACAGCATTTGTAGTGCATTTTATTTCGCTTTTAATAAACTTTACTATGAAATAAAAAGGAGCAAGAGGAGGCGGCAGCGGTAAATTCTTCTTCAACAAATCTATTTGGATTTTTATTGCAAATTTTTGCTTAACATTGCGCTTCATGAAGATAACATCCTGTTAGCTGACCCCTTGATGGCATGATACCATGATGGCGTTGTTTATTTTGCTTTGAGATTTGTATTCATTCAGTATCATTTCTTTTCAGTTTTGCCTTCCTGTATTTCTTTTTTTTTTTTCATTTTTATTGTATTCTATTCCATTCTAGTTTATTTATATTTCATTTGATTTTATTCCTATGCTCGTCTATGCCCAATCTTGTGATCTCGCGGGAGTGAAATTCACAAATTTTTAATTTACTCGCAACGCACGTCGACCTTATGAAGCATAAGTTCTCTGATATCCTAACAGCATTGCTACAGTTCTAGCTAGTTGTATTGCTACTGACTGCCTGTCTATCCTATTCAAAGACAGATAGATAGACAGACTGACTGACCGCTCTCTTCCTCTGGTCTTTTTCTATCTACATTTCTTTATCACTTCGTTCTAGGTTTTGCGCTTCGGAAGTGTTTGGTTGATTTTTTGTTTTTTTTTTTTTTTTTTGTTTTGAATAAATGAAACTGTTCATGTTGCGAATCCCACTAGAAACTTGCTATCTCCCACATTGATTTGATCAAATGGAGTTTTGGGTTTTCAGTTTATTGATTTCATTTCTTGATTTGATATCTAGAATAAAAACTTTCTTATGATGTTTGTTACATAGCATTATGGGAGGCCATAGATAGAATTGTAATATTTGTCTGTCACTCATTTGTTTTGATTGATCATCCACCTGAGTGTTGTCTAAGAAATATGTAGAAAAAGAGTCCAAATTTTTTCCATTTTAGACAATAATATCATTGTACTTAACGGATACCTTTCATGTTCTTTGTAGCCTGTCTACAGTTCATTGTATTGAGTTGTATTTACTTCTAGTTGGTCAGTCCACTTGGTCATCTCTTGGTCAATTTCTTGGTTTGTAAATGGGGACATTTTTTGATCTCTCGAGGAATTAATTCTTATTAAAGGACTAGAAATTTCTCCAATTTCTGGAAAGTATTGGCTGACAGTCAGTTTTCATATATTGACTTAATCTGTCACAGTATTTACATTTTTCAATCCATGAACTCCAAATGGATTCTGTTTTGATTTTAAATAACACAAATATTTATTTTCTAATAAAAATTGAATTGAGCTATTTGTTTAAATTTAAAAATGGATTTTCTATTTAATAATATTGAAGGGTATTCAAATTGCATTCAAACCCAAAGTAAATGATTTCTTTTATTTTATGTTCGAAATGTTTTTAAAATTCGTTTTTGCTTTTAAGTGCGATGGTGTTTTGTTTCTTTATTCAACAACGATGAGCATTTTTCGTTCTTTTACTTGAATTAATTAAAAATCGAACTAAAATGCTAATAAAATTTGCAGTTGGTTCTTGGTGATGGAAATGGATTTTGTCCTAAACCCACTTAAACTCGCTTATGCACTCACTATTGGCTTGTATATCAATGTATGAGAGTGTGTGTATGTGTGTGTGCTGTGTGTGTATGTCATTGTCACTTCCGGTTTTTGTGGTTATTTTCTCCACGGTTTATAAATAAAGAATTTACACCAAAATGGCATCGTTGTCCTTTTGCGCATTTTTGCATTCAGTTAAAAAAAAAAATTTCAAAAAAAAAAAACAAATAAAAAACTAAGCACTTTACTAATTAAATAATTTATGCATTGCTACTCTCGCACTCAATCCTAACTATATTTGTGTATTTGTATTTGTATGTGTATCTTTTTCTTTACTCTCTCTTCTTTTAGACTTGGAAGCTACGCTGAACTCTCTCACATACCTTAGCAAGAAAAAGGACATTTTTAGTTGGTAAGTTGTATACTATTTTTTTTTTTGTATTCTTTGTTTTTTTTTTTTTGTTTCAATGTCACTTACTTACTCGTTTTTATACTCTCCTTCGTTCTTCGTTCTCTTAGTAATTTTTTAACACTTTTTTACGACTTTGACTTTTACTGCATTGCATTCATTTGCACATGATGATGTAATGATACTTTCCCTAACTTCCTACTCCTTTCTCTTCTTACATACCTACTCCCTTTTTTTTTTTATTAAGTTCGTTAAAAGTTCTATAAACTTAATTAATTACATTATTGAATAGTTGTAAAAAACGAGTTACATCTTCACTTTAAGACTTTAGAGACAAGTACAGAAGAAAAGAAAAGAAAAAAAAACTTTGCATAGTTTTCAGCGTTTTGCAGGAATCGGTTTAATAACTACAAAACTGGGCACAATATTCAATAGTTACATAGATACTTTCCTTCGATTTTGGATGCATTTTATAAAACATTTTGTATAAAAGAATTGAAAGACATTGAATCGATGAACTTAACTGAACTAAGTCGTATATCTTTGATGCTTTTGCTCGACAAAGTGTTAATTTAATTAGTAGTGGGGCCTTAGAGATGTTAATAAAATAGACTAGCTTTTAATTACTACTAACAACTTATCTTTAACCATCGTCGTCACAAAGCTTTGCCCATTGAAGTTCTCTGCAAATTATAAGTGTCAGTTCTGCCTTTGAGAATATTTAATACTAAGCAGTAAGCCATTATGGCTTACAATATCTTAAAGGTATATGATGATGATTTACTTACCCTTTCGGAATGACGATTTAATTAATTAGTGAATATTAATTTTGTACCAAAGGCAACATTAATAGTATTTAATGAAGCATAGTACAGCATTATTAAATTTCATTAATCGCTGCCTCAAAGGCTTCTTAAGTAAGAATAAGCAGTAAGGTAAAGTCAATGCGAATTTATCTGATAGAATAGAAACAATTCTGAGTGACATGATGATGTTAAGCTTTTAATAAGAAATACTTCTCAGGTGTATTGGTTATCAATTTCCAAAATAACAAATCCAATAAACCATCATACTCAATGTCATAGAAACCAAGAATAAGTCGTCATGGTGATAAAGGATTCTATTGTATGAAGAATAAGAGAAAATTACAATTTTTAATGAAACAAAACAAAAAAGAAAGAAAAATTTGATATTAAGTTTTCAAAACTTTATGAAATTCGCGTTATGTGTTGTTGTGTGTTGTGTTGTGTTGAAAATCACAATGGAAAACCCAACTATAATAAAAAAAAAAAACAATAATAAAAGTATAGAAAAATGTTATAGAGTCAATGGGCAAAAGGCTCTTCTCCGGTTGCAGCCACTAAGCCAAATAATGTTGAACCATAAATCAGTGGCAAACTATGCCCAGCACGCTCAGCACCGCGATGTCCTTTGGCGTTAGTTTCTTTCCTTGAAGCAGCAGCAGCAGCAGCAGCAGCAGCATTTCAGACATTTCCGTTGCAGCGAATGCAATTTTTTTTTTGTTTTTTACTTGCTCATCTACTTGTGATTTTATTCCCCTGTCACTTTCTTCGTTGGGAAATGAAAAGCTGTTTAGTTCTTTCTTTTGTTTGGGCGTGAAAGTAGAAATTCTTATATAACTACAATTTCTTCTAGTTTTCTTTTGTTTTTCTGCTGCTGGTGCTGCTGCTCATTCCAGTTTCATTTCTGTGTTTCCGATTTTTTGTGGTTTTATTTTCACTTTGAGTTTTTTGCTTATTGTCTTTGGCAACTTCAATTTGAAGTTTGTTTCATAAATATTTTTGTGTCCCAAGCGAGCGAGTGAAACGTAACGAAACGTAAAAAGTGTTGCACCCAACTAAAACCCCGATTCAATCCGATCCGTCCAGCTGTATCCTTGCCTGCCATACCAATGTCATATCTTTTGCCTTACCGTCGCCATGTTTGTTTTTCGTAGAAAATGGCGACGGCATCGCACTCAAGGTTTTGCGTTTTGACAATGATGATGCGCTCTGGCAACGCTGTAATAGGGTTGGGGGTTAATAGTTCTAGAAGACAAAATTAGAAAAGTTTGTGGCATGAAATGAGACAGTTACTTTGGCTGTCATTGGCAGGCAGACAGAAAGGCAAATAGATGCACAGACAGACAGACAGAAAGGCAGAGAGGCAATGAAAACTTGATTCCTGTGGTTGGTTTATTAGAGCGTGTTTTGTTAATATTTACACCCTACCTATATATTCACTCTATGTACTTTCTCTTGTGTCACTTTAGAAAGAAGATATACGCACTTGACAGAGTCCCTCATCTCTCAAAGTTGAAGCACCCCTAAAGTTTTCGCCTTTAAAAGAAACACCCTGTGGCGTGTATTCAAGCGGCCGTTGACGATGATAATGCGGTAACATGAAGAACAGAAGCTCAGCAGAAATGTGTCCAAATGACAGCGCGCGTTGGCATAACTCATGCCATATCATGGATTTTGTCGCTACTGTAAATGACAGTGATCGCATTTGGCAAGCATGGCGGGTCTCCTTCTTCAGTATTCTTGGTATATCCTGCTGCCTTGTTGTCTACTCAAACGCAATGCAATGCAACGCATCTCAACTGAAGTTGAGTCAACGTTTGTTGCACTGCGTCACTTGAGTTTCGAGTTTTGCTTAAGCGCGCACGCCGGAAAGTATGCAAAGATTTATGCATTGCATACAACGACGTGTTTCGTTCATATCAAATGGTTGCCTTCCAGCCTGTCCCACCCCCACCAATGCCATCCATCGCTGCTCTTTGCGGCAGTCGTGCATAAAATTTTGCGATTAATTTGTAGTGACAATATTTTCTGAGTATGTGTGCATGCGTGTATATAGAGGCAGTGTTGGAACTCTTAGTACTATTTTTGTTGTTACAGCTGCAACAAATTGTCATCAAACGCGAGTACTTCTTCTGTTGTTAGCAGCTGCAAATGTTGTTGTTGTTGCTGCTGCTATTGCTTTCGTTGCAGTTAAGTGCAATGACAACCGACACGTTGCACATTTTTGCTGCTGCATTTTGAATTATCCACGTCTTCTATTACTTATTTTACTTTGTACCCGCTCTGCTCTTCTGTCATTTGCTTGTTGCTTGCAACTTTTAAAAACTTAATCCATTTTTCGTCATCATTCGTTGCAAATAAGCAAACAATTTTCGGCATCAAAGCAAGAACAAAATATTGAATGGAACAAAAGCATCCATTAGCAGCAAAACTTGAAGAAAGAAAGAAATACTTTAATAGAGTAGTCAAAAAACAAGTCGTGAGTGAATGTAAGATTGTACCCCAGTAAAATATGTGTGTCTTTTAAAAGGGATTTAATTCAAAAAATATAAAAATGAAATGTGACGGAAATCAAAAATTAACGATGTTATTATTATAATATTTTCCTAAATACAATATGAAAGTGAAACTTCTAAAAAAGATATTCAATTATACAGAATATTGTAGTGTTATATTGTTTCAATACAAAAGAGTTATTTTAGCATTTTTTATCTCTCTCTGTTACTCATGCCTAAGCTTTCTCTCTCTCTTGTCCCACTTTAAATGATCATATACAGAATACAGAAATGAACAGCTCAAAAAGTCCAGAAAAACAAACACAACAATAACAACAACCAAAGCATTAAAAACGAAAAAACGTACAAAATGTTTATGCATGGTCTTGTAGTGTTTTCCAAAAAAAACTTAATACATAAAAATATTATATTAAAAGTTAAAAACTGAAAAATCTAAGAATGCAATTCTTTTCCTTATCATCATCATCATCATTTTGCCATTTAAAAAAAATTTTTTTTTTAAATCGCCTTATTATATAGTGTGCGCTAAATACAAAAATGTTAAAAACTTTGTAAAAAGGTGCCTGTATGTCGACAACAGCGGCACCTACTAGATCTAACTGAAGCATAAACCATCCTGGTGACTCCATAAGTAACAAAAAAAATTTATCAAAATTGGTCTAGCCACTCGAATTTTATATATCAAGATCTATAAACATGTTTCTGGTGTGTAATAGCACCAACTAATATAATGTACCCACATACAAAACTCTTAATTTCGAAAACTAAAAACAAAGACAGAGAGAGAGAGAGAGAAAGAGAGAGAGAGATGGAGAGACCGAGATAGAGAATAAATAAACGAGAGAAAAGCCTCCTTTTGACGTCAAGCAAACAAGAACACTGAGTACTTGGTGCACTCCAATAACAAGCGTTGTTGGCAAACGTTTCTCGTGATGTGTGCATTTGTCTGCCTGTTTGTTGGTTTGACTGTTACTTACTGTTTATATTATGTAGGTGTCTGAATGCTATTTTACAACAACACTTATATATGTTTGTATGTCTATCTATTAGTCGCTCGGTATGTCGGTCTGTTGTCTGTTTGGTCTATATCACTTTTTGGTCTTGTTTCCCATATCAGTGGCTGCTGCTGCTGCCGCCTGGTTTCGTTCATAGAAGTGTTTGCAATAAAAATCGATTGATTTTGATTGCTCTACACATTCTCCTCCGCTAGCGCTTCCATTTTTTTGTTGATCATCTCATTCGTTAACTTTACAAGGGCATCAGATAGATAGATATATTGGTAGATGCACAAAATTGAAGCTTAACCCAAAGCATTGAAATTCTTTTTTTTTTTGTTTGTATTTTCAACATAATAACGTTATTGGTATTTGTGGCAAGTGATTCTCTATAAAAGCCGCTGCCGCCATCAATATGCGCTCTACATTCAATAGATAGACTAAGAGATATGCCACTGCGGTTGGCTGTTGTGTGTTGTGTTGCTGCTTGAGGTTATTCAATGTGGATATGGCGCGAGTCCTTTGCTTACTTGTGACTCAAAAAGAGAAGAAGATGATGATGATGATGATGACGATGACGACATCACCAACTTAGATGACGACGACGCCATGTCGTGTTGCTTTGAGGTGACTTTTGTTGGGTTTTCTTGACGATGCGAAGCTGCAACGCATAATCCTCGTAGTTATTTTGTGTGTATTTTAAGGTATTTGTAGATGAATCGAACTGTAGTAACTATTCATCGGTTGCCTCTAAGGACTGGTTAACCATCTCTTTCTGTAAGTAGTAAATGTGTTTTTCTATTTTATATGAGTGTAAGATGGATTATTTGCAGATTTGGGCTTTTGGGCGTGAAATTGACAAATTGCGACAACTAAATGTTTGTATATGTGCATTTTTGTGTTTGTCACATTTCTCTTCCCTGGAGGAAATTATAATATGTACATAAATACTAACTAATTCACTATTTACTCATTTCTTATAAAACGAAATTCAACAACACTTTCCAATAGCAAAAATGAATAGCGAATTTCATTACTTTTTTCTTTTAGATTTATTGTCAAACAAATGAAATCGCATGCAGAGTAGAACTAAAAGTTTTCCCCATCCTTCCTTCTCTTTCTTCTGCATACTCTGTCGCGCTCTCTCTCTCTCACTCTCTCTCTCTGTTAGTGTTATAAGTGCCAAGAAGAAGAAGAACTTGTAATTGTACATAGCAGTGTTTGTATGCCAAAAGGAAGGCAAAGGCAAGTGGCCGCCATTTTTATTTATGAGGTGATTTTAATTATGCGTTGGAGCACATAAATTTTGCAATGCAGTTGCAATTGTTGATTTTTTATTATACTTTTCTTTTCTCCTCTTGTACCATTGTACCATTGTTTCACTATTCCATTTGTTGTTTGCTTTGTCCTCTATTTTGTTGGTGTCTTTGGTGTTGTTGCTAACCTTGTAACAGTTGGTTGATTGTGTGACCAATAGCTGCGAATGAGCAACAACAACAAAAAGAACAAACCGAATAACTGAAATGTGAAAATAAATGTTGTTGTTTCTTTTTCTTTATTCTTCTCCTTTGTTTTCATTAAATGTGAATATGGTGAGTATGGAAAAGTATAGCGACTTGTAAACGAGTCGCGCATTTTGCCACTTGTCCTTCTATGCTCCTTTCTTTCCTTTGTCCTAGGAACTAACGCTGACTTTATTCAATTCCTTGTTTGTTTGTTTACTTTTATATATACATGTGTGTGTGTGTGTATGTGTCTAATTACAATTGTGCTTTAGTGTGTGTGGGTAGTGCATAATAAATAATATTTATTGAGCAAAATTTTTGTCATTTGTTGTTATTGTCTTCTACTGTTATTCTTGCTACAGTGTTTTCCTTTGTCATTTTACTGTACATGCTTCTTGTCCCTTCTTCGACTTTTAACACCACAATATTGGCTCAGTTTTATTTGCATAACATTCATATGTACATAGTAGTATAGAGTTGATTATGTATTATCACTTTGAAGGAGAGACATCTAGTGTATAATTTAAGGATATAGAAAGGATCATCATCATCATCATTAAAAGGACGTTCATTACCATGCAAACTATGTTTTTTTATATTTAGAAGATAGTTTTGTTTGCATTGATGGAGTTGATCTAAAATGTTTAAGTTAAGTGCTTCGTCTGATGAATTTGAATGAATGAATTGAATGAATGCTCTAACGAACCGATTGATTTAGTCTTAAATTAACATGTTGTTAATATATATAATTGTCCTTAAAAATATAATTTCTATTTATAAGAAAGTTGCTTTATTTCTTTAGCTGTTCTTTTCTGTTTGTTTCATTAATTTGGTTTTTTTATGTGCATGTTTTTTAAATACTTTATATGCTATACGTTCTTAATGGCTCACTGTTTTTTTATTGCTTAACTACTTTTCTGTTGGTGGTTGTTCATTGGATCGTTGGTTGGTGCTGGCAATGATTCTTGGTTGGCAGTTGGGGTCATTGCCGTAATTGCTACAACGCGTTTTGCATTTTTAAAATCATGATGACGACAATTCTATTGAAAATCAAATTGGTCTCTACAAAATGCATCCTTGACTGGTTTGGTTTAACCCCCAGAAAATGGGCAAATGCTGTTTTTAATTAGCAATTCTAGCTTTTTGTCTTCAGCATACAAATGATTTTTTTGTTTGTTTTTAAATGCAATGACAATTAAGCAATAATAATAACAAAAAGCAAAAAAAGAAATTCATTGCCATGATACACCATATAATAAATGACAATTAATCCTAATGAAAATCAATGATATTCCTGACTGAATGCTGAGATAAAACATAAGATCACATTTGTATATTTTTATAGTCTTCAAACCAATGAATTCACTTATCAGGTGTCATTGACATCAAGTTGCTTCAACTTTAATTTTATCCTTTTGAATAGAATAGAATGGACTGTGTCCTACTGCACTTTGTAATAGAGTAAAACAAACGACTTATGATTTTTTAATAAAGTGTTGCCAAGCGGAAGCAATTTTATAGATTCTTTTTATTTATTTTTTGTGTTCATGGCTCAAACTCCCACTTGCCAAGCATTTTTCTGTTTTTTTTTTTTTTCTACATTTTTAACCAACAAAATACACGTAGGACGCTTTGCGTTAGATAAACCCAACAAAACAGAACACAACAAAACATCAAATAGAAACGGACAAAATGATTTTGTTTGCTTGTAAGTTGGCATGGCAAGGCATGGCATGGCAACTCTGGCGTGTACAATCTTATGGATTTTTCAAACATGACTGCGCTGAATGAACAATAGGAAAAGCGGACAGAAAGAAAACTCCCTTGTGAATCAAGCATAGATTTTGTTAAGCTTTCCTAGAGACAACACCAGCAGCAGCAGCAGCAACAACAACAACAACAACAACAACCAAACAACAATTTAAACAACAAAGACTACTGACAGTTTGTGTTGCAAATGTTTGCACAGCATGCCAAGTAAGTAAGTAAAGTTGGGTAGCAATGAGTAACGGGAAGCAAAACGAAACGAAAAGTAAAGTTGTTTTGGGTGTGCATTGCATACTTTAGGGCGAGTTAAGCAACTCGACTAGTGAACTTCCAACTTGCATACTCTCTGAATGTAGTAGTGTAGTATGCGTGCGTGTATATGTGTATCTGTGTGTTTTTGTTGTGTGTATGTGAATTTATGTGTGTGACCGGAAGCAGTTAATAAGCTTAGCTGCCTAAACGCTACGAAAATAAACAGTGAACAGCCGAGCGAACGAACTCTTTGCTCAAAAATAAGCAGAAAATTTTTACAAACAACAGTTTGTTGTTATTGTTGTAATTTGTTGTTGTTGCTGTTGTTGTTGCACCACGGCACGGAAATAGTTTTGCGGTAGTATTAAGGTCATGCACCCAAAAGTTATGCACGTGCATGATGAGTATGAAGTTCTATAATGTGGTAATGTTTGGATAGCAGTGAAAAGGGAGGAAGGATGGGATAACATTGCTTGCTCGTTATTCTAATGCGAGAGGTTAGACTTTTGCGGTAGAAACTGTTTAAAGTTGCAAGTAGTTGTAACAGTAAGTTCAGGCAACATAACCTCAAAAGTAGGCTATAACATTTTCACATGCGCATTGCATGCTAATTTTGCAACAAAAAAACAACAAAAAATATAAAAGAAATTAACAAAAAAAACAGAAAGTAGAAAGTAGAAAGCGCAGGAAAATGCATAAATATTTGTAAGCACTTGCAACATTTTGTTGCAAGCAGCAACATGATTGGAGAAAAGTTCAAAGGCGAAAAGTATAAAATTGAACTTTACTTTTAAACTAAAAGACAAAGATCAACTTTGATGACAATCCGTGATTGATTCACTTGCACATTAACTTTTTCTTCTTCGCCTCCTCCTCCTCCTCCATTATCATTATCATCACCATTACCATTATCTTTTGTTTTTGTTTTTTTTTTGTAGAACCAATAAAAACAGCAATATAACGTTGAAAGAAATAAGTTTGCCGCGTTGCTGCGTTGCCTAATTTTCCATTTACTACTTTTTCAATTAAAAGTCAAAAGTGCTTGCAGCTTGCTATTTACCACTTAAGGATTTAGTAGTAGCCACCTCAATCAACCACTCCAAAACTATCTCAAACATCTCAACACCAACCCAAAACAAAAACAACCAGTATAAAAGTACTTGGCCAGCGGTAAAAATTCTTCCTTGTTGCCAAAATAGACAACAATACTCAGTCTTTTGTCCATTCAATGTCCGTTCGTCGTTTCTTCATTCCTTTATCCATTCGACCCTTGATTCTTCTTTAGTTTAGTCTGTATGGTGCTGCCGGCCACATAAACTACTCGAAAACTTTTAATGAAATGCTTACGAAATCGAAACTTGACTTACTCTCTTCTTCGAACTTTAATAGTGTGGAATGGCAAAGAGTCTGGCAATGATGGCATCATGGCCCAGAAAACAATCATCCATGAGAAGTGTTTTCTTTAATGATTGAATCATTAATCATTCAATGCGAAGCAAAGATAAAAGACCAAAAATAAAAACAATAATAAGACAAAACGAAAGAAAGCCAAGTGAAAAGTAAAAAAAAAAAAATAAACAAAAATCCTAAAAATCACTTACTAAGAAATTTCAAATAGGATAAGATCATCCTTAAATGAGTGAAACTTTCGAAAACTATTGTCTAGAAACTTCTAGTTCACAGTAAGTATGCACGAGTGTGTTTCAGTTGAATTATTCGCAACGATTTCTTTATCTCATCATCATTTAAATAATGAAGATTGGACAATTACAAAATTCATATGGTTAAGTTTCCTTTTCAACCTTGGTTTCAAGGTTCCAGCTGCCTCATACATGAAGGTGAATATAAATTTAATGGATGGCATTTATTTCAGTTAGAAACTCAAATTTCAGTAAGATAATACAATCAAGTATTTCACATAAAAATATGAAATTCAATTTGGGTTTGTATGGAAGCTTTACGATCCAGTAACCCTAGGGTTTTGCAATTTGCATGGGTGGTGGATATGGTTTAGAAGCATGGTTAATATCAATTTGTTAATTATGTGTTTAGGTAATGTTTTTGACAATTTTATGTTATCATTTTTCTTAAAAACTTCTAAATACTTTGCAGGCAAGTAATTTCTTAAATAAAGCAAGGAAAAAAGAAGAAAAATATAGTGAAAGAAGGGGGAACTTTGTTTGAAACTCTAAATTTTCTTTTTATTTAACAATGGCAGTCATCTTTCAAAAAAAAAAAACTTAAGATTCAAGCGGCGACACAAAGTCGTGTGCGTCCAACATTTTGATTAACGTTTTCTTTCTAATATCTTTTTTTTTTTTTGCTATTTTTATTTTTGTTACTTTGAACTTTAAGTTGCTTTGCTTCATAATGTAATAATGAAGTTGGTCTATAGTCCCAATGGTGCCTGCCTGATTTATAAAATATATGTAAACAAATATAAGTTGATCTCATAAAACGCGGGACCTCATTTACCCATTTAGCAGCTTAGAATAATTTCAAACAGATTTTTAAGTGAGAAAGTGTGTAAGTAAATGTAAGGGCAGATCTGTGTTCGTTTGTATTTCGAAAGCCATAACTAAGCATAACAACTTAAAATTCAAACCGCATAACTGTATTTCATTAACCTAAGACACACACACACACACACACACATACACATAAAGATATATAAAACCAAGCATCAACACATAGATATTCGTAAACACAAACACAGAAATATGTAGAAACGCGAAGTTCTGAGGTTATTTTAAACTTAACGCTGATGCTTATCTTACTCTTCTCTTCCCCACTCTGTTTCTCTCTATTTTTATCTGGCACTTTGGTCTTTACTACTACTACTGATTTCTGTTTGCGGTGAGGAGCAAACCATTGTTCATGTAAGCATCTTTCCATTTTAAAGAAAATGCATAGAAATAAATATCTCATACACCCACACACACACACACACACACACACACACTTTGTTACATAAAAACGAAGAGATGATTTTAAATTAATTGCCATTTATTGTTGTTGCTGTTGTTGTTGTTGTTGTTGTTATTTAAATGCATTTTTGCATTTTAACTTGAACTCAAAGCAAGAGTAAGTACAACATAAACCATCGGTGATCCTAGCTCTCCATTTCTCTAATGCCAACCAAACTATTCCTTTACTTTGACTTCCCTTGATAAAGAGGGGCTTATATGGGTGAGTGTAAGGGTGGTGGTGGTGTGTGTGGTGTGCTGTAATAGTTAAACTCGTAAGTTTTGCACAACTGAGAGATGCTTGTGGCATAGTTAAGGCAAAACGAGAAACTGAAATAATTTTCCTGGAACAAATGTTCTACTCGTGTTTGGTATTCATTCCATACTTTAATATTTAGTGTAAATGATACAGAATGTTTTAACTATGACTTTACTTTTATATGTGTGAAAACCAAACATTAGTTGCTATATAAATTTCGAATGTGTTACAGAAAGGATATAGTCTTGTTGTTCCGTTTCTTACATGGGGTTGTAAGTTCAGATTATAAGGACATTCAGTTATCGATAGTTTTAAGATTTAGTATTTATTCTTATAAAAACTTCACAACAAATTTTAGGATCTTTTGACATTATTGGTTAGGCAATAAAAAAAAACAGGCCTCATAGACCAATCTGAAACATAATAAAATATCATTACACAGTGAAAATGTTACTTTTTTTTATCAGGATATTATGACTCATATCAAAATGAGATGGGTATATCGAGGATCCCTTGATTTGGCCACCCAAAACTCCTTTCGGGGGACAACATGAATCCGAATGCAAAGATATTTAGATGTCGGATCCTTTATTTATTTAAAATCACATTGCAATTAAGATTGGTTTCGTTATATGAAAAGTTTTTTACTTGAGATCCTGAAAAGATCCCTAATCATCATTACATAGTATAAAGCGAAGTCGAAATGTCTGTTCGATCCGATATGCAGAACTACTAAACCACGGAATGGATTTTGATATGTATTTCACTGTCAGTTCGAGATTTTTTTGCGGAAGAAAAAACAACAAAAACAATTGACTATTAAAAGATCTAATTCATTTTCATTCATTTATTATTATTAGAAGTTGGAATTTATGAATTTAATCATTTTTTATTGCCGCTGCAGACCGCTAGAGTGCGTTGGACGTAACTGGCTTCTCTATAATTAATATAAAATATTCTTTGGGTATTTTATAATTTCTGGTCAGAAAATTTTGGGATATTTTACAATTTCAGATACGAAATTTGTATCAATTCTTTCATCAATGTTGTTCATCATTGCAGCTCCTCATTGTTTATAAGTAGCAGCAAAGTTTCTTCAAATGTGATTTTTTGAATTTTAGCTTCAAGTAATCATTATTATAAATATCATTATTATTATTGTAAATATCATAAATGGATTTATTCCCTTTCGCTAAAGAAGTTTCTCTTCAAAAATGAAAAAGTAAAAAACATTCCCAGTGCAGGACTCGAACCCCACGCCGTCGGTTTGCAAGATCTAGTCTCTAACCACTACGAAATGGTGACATTTCAATTTTAGTTGCCTAAATAGCTCGAATATAATAAGAACATCGTCAAATTTTGACTTTCGTCACATTTCATTTTCATATTATTTGGATTTACTCTCCTTCGCTAAAGAAGTCTTACTTCGAAAAATTTAAATCAATTATGGCAAGAAATTGTTCAAATATTGATCGTAGAAGAATAAATGCAAATAGACAGCTTTGCTTCTGAATGATAAATCCGATCGGAATATCTGATGCACCCATCCAAAACAGGGACGGATTTCTAGTTGTATTACAATTAAATCATTTGCATCATATTATGATTAATAAAAAAGAAAAAAAAAATTTAAAGAAATTCACAAAATTAACTTTCTGTTATGAAAATGGTTTGAATTTCTTTATTTTCTATCTAATTTTCTTCTTATAGTACACATTCATATACTGTACGCTAATTTCTCTTCATTAACACCTACCACTGATGCTCAGATGGTAAAGGAAATGTGGAATGATGTATTTAATGGAATGGTTTACTTGTGGAAGAATGATGAAGTAGAATTAAATGATTGCGAATGAGTTTTCTTTTTGTTTTCCTTTAATGACATTATTGTTTTACTTTGTTGGTGGCAATCAAAGTAAAATAAAGTTTTCTTGTGTGATAGACAAATATAATTGAACTTTTTCCTTCTTTATTTTAAATACAATAAATAAGTAGATTTCAAAAACTTAAGTATGAAAGTTAGATAAAAAGGTTTTCAGGAATGAAATCAACTATCACATTGACATAATGAGTTTTCATGATATTGAAAAATGCAAATTTGATTTTGTATCAAATACTAGATAAAAATTAATATGCTTCATATGAAATATAGAATGCAGGATATAATGTTATCGCCCACGGTTTTTTGGCATTCTTTTATTATATCTATACTTCATGTAGTAAGTGAGTGTGTGCTTTTGTATGTGTATGTGTATGTGTATGTGAATATGAGTTTGTATTTGTTTAAGTAAGTTTTATGTTTGTGTCTAAACTATTTTACAGAATTTTTGTAATTAAGATGTTTATCATAAAATGTAACATGTGCACGTGGCATTGCTTGTTGTTTCTAACAATTACAACAACAACAACAACAACTACAACTATAAGTTACCATAAAACACACAGACACACACACACACACACACAAAATGGCGTTAAATATCGCCAAAAGGGTTGCCAGGTCGCCAACATTACAAAACACTACTCTATGGCTGTGTGTGTCTTCTTATTGTGTTATTATTTTTTTTTTTTCCAATGAACCTAGAAACTTTTTACTAACATAATGAGCAAGTGAACGATCATTGAGAGCGTATGTGAAAGAAATTCAATATTAGTCAATGGCAAAAGAGGTGATGGTGTTCTTTCTCTCATCTCTCATCTCACATCTCACTTACTCTCTCCATTGTCCTTATCTGTGGCAATGAATGAGCCTTGTATGTTGTAATCTGAGACTCATTCGTATGCGTTCGCTTTCATTATAAAATTGTAATTAAAAGTTTTGCTATTGAAAAGTTTTCACTTGCTTCATCGTTTCATCGTCGGTCGTTCCTTCCTATATTCTTTCATTCATTTGTTGGTTCCTTCATTTGCTCCAGATTGGATTGTTGTTGTTGTTGTTGTACTTCTGTTGCTAATGTTGGTATTGTTATTTTTCTATATGTAAAAGTTTTGTGCAGTGGCTTAGCTCTGCTGAGTGATTAAAGTGATAAGCGCTGATTTATGCTAGATGAGTGTGTGTGTGTGTGTGTAGGAGAATTTTATTATATATTTTTTTTTTTTTTGGAAAATTTTTGGTACCTTAGATTATGGCAGACAACAAACAACAGACAACGACGAATGGAGGAAGGAAGTTTGACTTGGCTTTCAATGTTCGAGACGCTGATGATATCAAATGTTGGCCAACAATTTTTGGTGTCTCCTTGCAGCAAAGTCATTAAATAAAGAGCTCAAGGAGAAGGTCCTCATTTTAGTTGTTGGATCTTTTAAAGTCAAAAATTATTTGAATCTGTTATGTGAAAATGCTTATTTTTGTTGTCATCATCATGATGATGATGATTATTTAAAACTCATTACGCATACGCTAAGTGAACCGCCTTCATACAGATGAGTACAATAAATAATTAAACACATATGCTACACTGAGTGGAACTGTGACTACTATGACTATGAGTGTGAGTGTGAGAAAAATAACCCATAATGAAAGCGAAATTAAGCGCCACAATGAAAACCAAAAATGCATTAAATTATGTGCAACCAACTGCTGTTGCTACCGCATTGAACATTACTAACTCTTACCAATCCCCCACCACTCACTCATCCATTGATGTTGGCACTCACCGCCCTCGTGATGCTGCTGCTGATGCACTTAACAAGGAGCATTGCTTTGCCAAAAAAAAAAGAAAAAAATACAAAAAAGAAAATAAGTGCATGAAATAAATATTGTTTGTAGTGGAAAAATCTGTAGCGCAGAAACCTTCTTCACACGAAACACTATAATGAAAATCATGATTATGATGCTGATAATGATGAACATGATGATGATGATAATGATGATGATGATGATTGTGTGCAGTTTGCGAGGGCTGGCGTCGTCAGTTGCAATTGCTGGTGTTTTAGCCTCAAACAACCAAGGAAGCAAACGAACGCGTGCACGTTTTTTGGCTTTAACTTGGGTTTGGTTTGGTTTGGTTTGGTTGTTGGGTTGGTTTCACATTTTTCGGTTTTTCGTAAATTGAAAATTATTGCATTGTACGCCATCTGTCATGAGGCTTTGACAGGCAACCAAGGAAGGCAGCAGGCAGCACTGCCACGCTATGCAATGCAATCTTATGCTCATTGCCTGCCAAGCCTAAAAATGTCGCCACGCGGTTGTCATCGTCGTCGTCATCATCTTCATTATTATAATCATCATCATCATCATCATCATCATCATCATCATCATTGAGAAATAAGATTTATGAAGGGTCTTGGCCAATGTTGCCAAAAATCAGAAAAAATAAAAATAGAGAGAAAAGAAAACTTGTTTGTGCTGCATCATGCGGAGAATGAATTGAGGGTGAAAATTAAGAAAATTAATTTTATTATGACAATTTATGCATTTAAAAGTCACTTTTGCACACAAATTGGCAAACGAATTGCGCTGTAAGCCTTTGATGTGGAACTGATGATGATGACTGACCGCCAACCCGCTGAGTGACCCACCGAGCATCTTGGTGATTTTATAATATGTAATATACTAGTTGGATAGACTTGACTTTTGGATACCCTGAAAAATTATAATATTTATATGTTTATGTTTAAAATAAAGTACTTAATAAAATAGCGAATATTGGTGTTTATAAAGTCCTTTATAAGCAATAGAGTAAAAAGTCACCAGTGAAGAGTGTTTTACCTTCTCAAGATAAGTACGCTGCTTCTGAAATTAATTCAACGTGACTCCTTTAGATAAGAGGCGCTGAAAATCTACTTAACTTATCAACAAGCATCATAATATTTTTATATCTAAATAAAAAATAAAGAGTGAAAATTCAATTCAATTCAAAGACATTTCACAAATTGGGGGAATTCGAGTTTTATCTCTACGAATGAATGGAAGGATGTGGTTTCGAAGGAAATGTAGTCAATTCAATTAAAAAAAAAAATAAATTTTGCAGTATAATATATCCAAAAACATAATTTATATGAAGTTTTATAGTTTGCATCTTTTGATTTTTAAAATTTTGGTAAGGCAAACCAAAAGCAATGCAAGCGTAGCTGGAATGTAGGGTATAAAAACATCTATAAGTCTTCATTATTTCATTTCTTTTTTTCTTTTCTTTTCTTCATCTTTAAAACGTGTTTCCCTTCTTTAATAATGTTTTTTTTTTTTTTTAATTTTATTTTGTTTTCTTTTATTTTTACTCAACGATTTCCTTGTCTTATTTTCTCGAATTATATTCTATTTGAGGAAATTGTTTTTCTCGTCCCGTCGTTCATCATCTTCCGTTTTCTGTCATTCTCTTGTTCCTTTGCTTGCCTGACGCTCTTGTCATAGTTTTCATTCATTTTGCTTTTTTTTTATTTTCCTCTTAGTTTTCTTCTTTTGCACCGGCTGCGTGATTAAGTTGACAAAATGAAAAGTGTTATAAATTTTACTTGTGTGTTCTCATATCTTCTTCACCCTTCTTCTCATTGCACTATATTTTAGTAAGTTATTTTCATCTCTTCTCTTCTCTTAGTCCATCCTTCATTCACTTTTGCATTTACTTTGATGTTGATGTTGTTGTTGTTGTTGGTGCATTTACTGCATATCTACTACTTCTGAGTTACTGAACTGTATTAGGATGATGATGAAGGAAAATATATAGAAGGAAGGAAGGATGGATGGCGGAATAAAATGAAATTCACTGACACAGACAATGAACATGTTAAATGACGTAAGCGCAACTATGATGACGATGGTTCCACGATTACTCCCATACATCTACCCCCTCTATATCCTTCTTCTAACCATTTGGGTTTAACTTAGCGTGTGGGTTCCATTCATTTTGGATATGAAGGAGATGATGATGAGTTCGTTGAATAAGGACATTGCTTTTGCTTTAACGTGCCGCTTGTAACTTGCAACGAAGATAAATGAAAGCTTTGATCTAATTCTTGTTTTTTTTTTGTTCTCTTGCAACTTATTATTTTATGCGAAATTTTTACATAATTTTCTTCATCATCTCTTTTCTACTATTCTAGTTTTTTTATATCTTTATCGTTAGTTTGTCGTTGTTTTTTTTTTTCTTTTTTTTGACATTTTTTCTGAATTGTTAAGTGAAATATTTGAGCGTTGTAAACTATTGTATTTTTATATTTAGTAAGTCGACATGTCTTAGATGGTGATGATGATTTTGAGTTGAATTACGTGGGGTCCATCACGATGATGATGACAATGATAATAATAATGTTAGCAACAAAGTTAAAAGAGAAAAATGTGATAAATATCTGATGAGAATGTAATGACACATTTTCCTTTCTTCTTTTAATCATATCACTTCACGTACCTTTGCTTTAAAACCAATTAAGAAAGACAATTTCGAAAAGAATAAAAATGAAAACCAATCGTTTTAGCCAATTTATGTAACTTAGATTAGATTAAAGAGAGTGAGAAATAGTCACATTGTAATATAATCTATAATTATATATGTTTCGCGAATTTGTTGTTTCATGTAAAGGTTATCTAAGTTCTGAAGATACAAATGTTATATAATCCTACATTTTGGAATTAAGAAACCTTAACATAAACACCAACGGTTTGATCTTAGTATCTCTAAAGGTCTTTTGAGAGAACCTTGTGGCATTAAAGGGATATCTGCCTTAATATCTTTTGCTTGTTATGATTTTCGTTCATTTCAAGCTTGGGGAAACTCCAAGGCATCCAACAGATCAGGTCTAGGTTTAGTAAAAACACTGGCAGTCCCTTTTCACTGGCAAGTTCATTCGCTTCTTTGTTCCGAATGTGCTCACCAAAGTAAGAAAAACTATGATTTCTTATTGAAGTTTTTGTTTAGAGTTGTAATCAGTTCCAGACTTTTGTAGTTTCAACTTAAGTTCCAACATACTTATCCGTTTCTGAGCCATGAGACAGTTCAGTAATACATATTGGTTTGATCTGGAAATGTAATCAGGATTTGATGTAGTTTACTTTATTATATGGTTTTACTTTGAGTTGCAATCTGGTCAGTTTTGATTACTTCTTTTTACCTAAAGATGATGATAAATAGAACAGACTATATTATTAAACCATATGTACTAAATTTAAGCTGTAAAACACACACAATATGTAAAAGTCATCATTGATTATGGAAAATATTACTGCAGTTGAAATTAAGTTTTCAATATGCTTCTCAATATTGTGTAACCATAAAGTTAGATATGTTTGTAGATGCAGTTGCATAGACGTACAAACACTTGCCCTTTATAATGATGATGGTGAATATCTGCATGTGTGCTAAGGAAACACAGTTGGGTATTTGCATTTGCATTGATGTCTGTCCTAAATGTGTATGGCAGAATATTAGAAAATTTTCCATTTGAGAATTGAATATGAAACCAATGAATGCGTGTGGATTTCATTTTACTAACCGGAAGTAGATAGTAGTATTGTGTATCATATCTGTTGATTTTTATAGCAACTTGTAAAAATATGTTGCATTTTCCAAGTACAAAAGAGTTTCCCCAGCAACAGAAATGTATTCATTAAACTATTATTGAAAATGCGTGCAACCTGGCGTATACGCAATATTGATTGCATTCCATATAACTTCAGGATGATCTTTATTGACAAAAAACAAAAAAAAAAAAGTACATATTAGGAAAAAAAAAGTATAACAGCATATGCATTGGGGATGGTAGAATCATTTTTTTTTTTTCAAAAGCTCGACACTGCACTTCCCTGTTCCCCGCATCATGCTTGTGTTATGCTGTCGTAAACAGCTTATCATAAATAAACTTTTCCTATTTTATTTGGGCCCCAGAACGGAAGCAACGCCATTAACTTGCGACCAACTAAGTCTCTTTTTATTTTTTTTTTTTTTTTCTTTTAAATAAAAACAAAAAATGAAAACCTAGGAAACATGAAAAAAAAAAAATAAGGAAAATAATAAAAAAGAAAGCAAAATGAAAAATGTTATAACAAATACCGAAAAAGAAAAATGCAATAGAATGACAAACAATATATTTTAGTCTGGTAGTCGTCGGTCCTTCGATGCTTCCATGCAGTAAGTGGAGAGGAGATGCGCCCTTCACTTCCCGAGCCATTGCAGCCGCATTCAATAATTCCCCGGACTAAAATTTTAACGTGGTAATAATTTTTGCACGGATTTACTCAGCAGTGTATCGAATCGAGTGTAACAAATGAAGTAAGAGTTAAAATAGAGTAAGTAGAGTGGCAAAGCGCGCTAGTCTAGTAGCTGCATTGATTCCACAAGCAAAATCCGCGCATTTATTAACACAACAAAAAAAAAAAAATTAAATAAATAAGAAAAACAGAAAAATCAATTTCCGGTACTATACACACACACACACACACACGTATATATGTATATACCATATACGTGTATATATAGACAGACATATGCATTTATGTTCCAATAGCTTGATAAAGGATCAACTGCAGCAGCAAAGAAAGGAAGACTTACGACCCAACGGGGACTGATATGTGAAACTTATAAAAAATATTGCAAAAAATGCACACGAAAAATAGTAATACCAAATCGAAAAAGAACAAAATAAATAAATGTGCAAAAAGAGCAGAGAAAGAAAGAAAAATGCTAAAGAATAAGAAAAATAACAATAAAATGCCAGCGTGTGCGCGCGCCATCTAGTGGTGTGTTGTGTTGTGTTGTGAGTTGTTACTGTGCAAAACTCTACTATATGAGATGAGAGTGCATTGCAAAGGAAATAACAACAACAATGCACATTGAGCGTCATTTCCTGAGCCACATCGATGCCGATATCTTCTTCTTCCCAATCCTTGGTTCTATGTTTGGTTTCTCATTCGGTTATTTTTTATTTTTTCAGACTCTGTTTGCTTTTACGCTGCGAATCAATGCATTTCCGATTGGATCGGCGGCGGATTGGATCGGCTTGGATTCTTTTGATATTGTTCCTATTATATTGTATAGGAGTTGAGTTGCACCCGTGTGTTGTGCTAAGCAATTTTTCATTTTCATATCCTGCGCCAAGCAAACAGTTTTTCCCTACTCCCGCACCACACTTCGTCATTCGGTGTGTAGTAGGTATAGTGTGTTTCTTGGAAACGAATGCAAATTAAAGGCGCATGAAATGTCAATTTTTTGCTTTGCTTTTCCTTGCCATGTGTCCTGCCATGCCATGCTTGCGATGCTTTACTGTGTCCCATTGCGCTTATCAACCACGCCCCATATTGCTATACAAAGTAATTGCCTCGATTATAGGCAACCGAAGCCACAACTAACCAACCAACCAAGCAGCCCGTCAGCTCGTCAGCCATCCAACCAGTTAACCATTCTGCCAACCAACAAGTAGGAGCAGCAGAACAGAAGACTATGAGCACAGCTACACAGCTGAGTTTTATTATCCTTTTTCGGCATTTTTCGTACTGCTGCCTGCCGCAGGCAATGAGTTTCTGTGCAATGAAACCAATTCATAGTCAAAGGGGCAAGAATAGCTTCCGCCGTCAGTAAACTGAGATTACTTTCAACTTTATGGCGTGCCGGATTTTCCAGATCCTCTACCAACTCGTTCTTAATACATTAGTACGTTCGAGTGTATGGCAATTTACGCTGCTCAAAAGATAATATTATTGTCTATGCAATGGCCTCCTTGTCTCTTTTCATGGCATAGAAACTAAGGGTGACTGACTCTGCTACTGCTTCTGCTGTTTGTAACAGCCTCATTCTAAGTTAATGCTATGGGGTGCAAGAGTTTCAATGAGTGCAAAGTGTCGTAAAAATAATCTATAGTTTGTGTTGCGGATTATAAACTTGAATAACGATTGATAGTAAAAAAAAAGAGAGTATGAGAGAAGTAGAAAATGAAGAAGAAATTAAAGAAAATATCCTTGTGTCTTGAATACGCATAAATGTCATGTGGCTTTTCTGTAAATTGATCCAAAAAAAAAAACAGAAACCCCCCTTTTTTCATTATGTCAACATCTTCCGTTAGTAAGTTTTTGTTCCTTTGAATATTCATTATACTACACCCATTATATTTCTCCAATCATCTCACATCATCATCATCTACTGTGTTATGATATGACAAAACAATTTCGCATCAAAACATTGCATTTGTGGCGCCAGCTGTTTAAGTATTTTGCAACATTATATGATGACCATTTGTTGGTGTAGCAAACGCAACTCCTTCTCACAGATACAAAGACACACAAACGCACACTAAATAAATAAATAATTCAATAGATTTGCGCAAACTTTTTGTACAGCAGCAGCAACAACAACAAGAAAAAACTAACCAATGTGTGCCACATTCAATATCTCGCACTATCGTAGCAAACCAAATAGAACCGAACTGAATTGAACCATACTCCTTACTTATGCCATTGATGTAGATAGAAGTATTATAGATACATGCCTCGCATATTTCCGCCATATTAAGTATAGAATGGTAGAAGAGTAAAAGCAAGGGACTGAGTTGAGTTGAGTTGAGTTGAGTAGAAAGTAGAATCATTTCTGGTGCTCAAGAGTGATCAAGGAGGAGGATACTTGTACAGTGGTAGTAGTAGTAGAAAGGAGTTGTGCATGTGCAGTGTAGTGCAGTGCATTGCATTTGAACTTATCAAACTAAAAGGATCACATCAATTTCCGTTTTTAACGTTATTTGTTGATGGCAAACACAAACGCAAACACATGGAAGTCGAAGTCGATTCGATGCTGAAGTCGAGTTGTTGTGACACTTGGTGTGGGCGCCAAATGCAAAAAGATGTCGATGATGCCGCCAAGCATGAGAAATAAGTATAAAAAGAAATCATCGTCGTCTTCGGAGCGTCGTTTGTGTCAGTGTCTCCGACAATGTTACGTTACGTATACGTGATATCGTTCAAGTTGTCTATATAGACGTGCACGCGTGTCATCTTAATGTGTGAGCACACACACACAGACACACACACACACATACATCTAATATATTATATATAAATACATATATAGATATAACGGAAGTTTCCGGTTCATTTTTTTTTTGCTTTTATTTTTTGCTCGCAGCTCCAAGTTTTGCTTTAAAGTTTTAATTTGTGCGCACGAAAAGCGTTCAGGATATGGATGCGTATGTATGCGTGCATGTGTGTGTGAGTAAGACCACAACTTGCACACTCTTCAAGCGCATATTGACGGAAACGGAAATGTAATTATTGTCATTGTCAGTTGCAAAAGTTTTTAGCAAAATTGATAAGCGCGAGTTGTTGCTGCTATTACAGCTTGTGCTTTTTTATTTCTTGTTCTTCTTGTTCGTCATCTTTAGCACAGTTTTCTTGTACTGTTTTTGCTTCGTTAAAATAAATATACAACGCATTGTTCAAGAAGCTAAAGAAGAAACGAAACTAAGTTGAATAAGGCATCATAAAGATAACTTTTCGTTGCTTTCATTGATTGCATCTGATAAACATACATACATACACATGTATATATTATCAAACAACATATTTTTTTGGCGAATAGAGGGGTTTTGTTTTTTATTATATTGTATGTATACATTTCTTTATCCGCTTTTTGTCCGTTTCAAACGCCTGTCGCGCTTGCACTATCAACTTCCGTTTTCCGTTTGCTATGAAATCAACTTCCGGTGTGATGCTCTCAATTGTTAACAACAACAACAACAACAATAGCAGCAGAAATAAAAATAGAATCAAAAATCATAAATTGCAGTGTGCATTTTCCAATAGTTTCTATTTAATTGTATAGTAGTTTAGTTGCTCTAAAGTTTATTATTGCAACTCTCACTTCCGTTTGATAATTCCAGAACTGAGCGCCACCCTGAACTCAATGAATATAATAAATTGAATGCTTTTGAGAAGATCAGACAACACAACTAGTCTACGAGTATAATATGATGAAACTATGGAATTGTATTGAACTGATAAGTAAGTGCTTTCACAATTCAATGGTGATTGCAATAAAGCTTCAAAAATATCACAATTGCTTCGACTGCGTTCTTTCTTTTCACCATCATCATCATCATCATCTGTGTCTAATCAGCTTTTGTCGCACTTAAAGCAAAATACAATTTTATAGAAAAGAGAAGTTCTCCATCATCATCGTCATCGTCGTCATCATCAGAATTATTATCATTCTTAGTTTTGTTGTCTTCTCTGCTCAATAACAATACTTTTTAGCAAAACAATAATACTACATACCATCTATTGATAGAAGCAATCGTACAAAATGTGAAACAGGAAAGAAAATTTATAGAAAAATCATTGAAAAAAAATAAAATAAAAAATAAATCGCTTTTAAATAAAAAGAAAGAATAAATAGCAAACGAAAAAAAAAAAAGTATTGTGAAATTGAATAATAATGTCGAAAACTATCAGCAGCAACAATATCACTAAATACGCGCATTTACAATAAAAAATCACTGAAGCACTTAGTTTATTGTATTGCAGACAGCATAATAAGGAGTAGGAGCACGAGCATCAGCAACGAAACCAACAACAAATAACTAATAACAACAAAACTCAAGCAACGAAGCAACCAACTAACCGACCAACCAACAATAGCAATGACGATGACAACAAAACACATTCACATTGAGCGTAGAAGCCAAACCAAGCAAAGCAAAAACGAGTCCTTGCGGCAGTCAGAACTCGATTGTATTCGACTTGTTTTGGTTGGTTTAGTTTCTACACCCTTCATTTTGCATTTAAAAATGTTCGGGTTGTTTGCGAAGTATCATGGAAATGATGAATCAAACAATTCTTGCAACACAGATTTTTTTTTTTGTTTTGTAAAACTCAAATTATTGGAAATAATAAATTTGGATAAAAATTGTAAGATCAAAATGATCTTAGAATGGAAATTTGAAAACAACCTACAGGAAGAGAAGGAAGAAATACAAAACAACTTAGGAAAGAAATATTAAGGAAATATATTAAAATGATAATGATAATCATAGAAACACAAGATGTGTTTCCCTGTTTCCCTTTTAGCTTACTGATTTGTCATCTGATCTAGAAGTTAGTTAGTCTGTGTTCACATTGGATGATTTTCATACCATTGCCTGAACTAGATAGTGCTTCTGAAGAAATCAAATAAATTCTATACATTTATGAAAAGAGGATATTATTTTTCATGAAACCGAATTTAATGTTTTCCATGTATCTTTTTATTTTCCTTTACAATTCTTCATTTGGAATGAATTTCAAATTTCGTAAAACCACGCACAGAGTTCTTCCTTTTTCCTCTTTTAATTTTACTACATACTTCTATTACAATTTTCTGTCTTCCTTGCAATTCTTTTGGGTTCTTTCTCTGTTCAAGTGTTTGGTTGGACCCTTCTATTGGTGTTCGCTCGCTTACTGTCGAAATTACTTTCAATGATTTCAAGTTTATTTTGCAATTTTTCTTTAAATCAACAACAAATAAAAAACATAAAAATAAAAATCAAATAATTGAAAGACGACAAGAAGCCAATAAGTGAATGAGAACCCTGTAATCGAACTGTTCTGTCTATTTGATTCAAGCATATAAGAAGGATAACAATACAAATAATAAGTGTTTCCCAATTGAAAAGAGATTCTATAGTGAAATTTAAACTGATATCTCTCAAATTGTCTCTGAATGGAATAGAATATTCAGGAAAAAAATTATTAACAATTTAAATTTTGTTAATTTAAATTGAATTGACTTTGTATTTTCCAAGCAATAAACAATTTTTGTTCTCCGGAAAAGGATTTCCTTTCACAAATTTCAATCAACTTCTCCCACCCATTTCAAGACTCATTAACATCGAAAGATTTGTGTTATGATGTTAAGTTTAAGGGTATATTTACCTTCTTACTTATTTATGTATTTCCTAACATTACATTATAGATGATACCCACATTTTAATGTAGGATATAATAGGACTTAAAGACAAGAATTAAAATAATCTGGGTCTTCCTGCAAACGTCTATTTGGCATGTGTATGGTGTAAACCACTTAAGCATCGCTTAAGCCAACTCCTTACAAAAGAATGTATTAGCGACACCGCGACACCTTCAACTTAAGTGACAATTGAGTAGGTTAATTAAGGATTATACCTATGAGAGCTGCCAACTGTTGTGATTTTAATATGAATTCTCCAAAAATGAAATATTTTACCAATTTAATTGAAATCACAATGTTGTTGGTTTAAATTCAATTGGCAGTTGTGAATATGCAAACAGCGGATTCACACTGAATAGACGATTAAAACAGTCAAAAATGAAATGAAATGCACGTTACCCGTTAGAGTGAAGACCCTAACGATGACGAAAATGGAAATTTTTTTGTAGCGAAATCAAAGATGTTTCCCTTAAGGACTGATGTCCTTCATTTTTTTTTTTACAATTATTTTGGTTCTAATAAAAACTTGAAATGAGAAAATGATGTCAATATCAATTAAATGTACTCGGTTCTACACATAAAAAAAATCATAAAAAATTGCGTAATTTGTTCTACTAAAAAAAAAAAAATAAAAATAAAAAAAAAAAAGTAGAAATTACTACAAATAATAAAAACTCATTATTAATTTTCTTTGTCTAACTTTTTTTAATTTATTTCACGTATAATCATCACGTATACGAGTGTGTGTGTGTATGTGTGTATGTGCACGTATAAATAAATTTAGAATTTTTGAATATAAATGACAACGAATAGTCTGTCAAGTCAATTCATAATTTGATTATCAATTCACATTGAGGGCAGCAGTTGAATTTGAATTGAATAGAATAAAAAATTGGAAAAAAAAAAGAATACAATCGAATTATATTTAAATTCAATTTTCACACCAACGGCGATGGCGTCGGCGGCTCAACGAATCCAATTGAAATTGAAATCGATGTCAATTCAGTGGATTAGGGCGACATCCAGTCAAACAACCCACTAACCCGTGAGTGGCAATTTAGATTTCGCTAAACGAATCGAGACTAAAACGTACCAAATCAAACCGAAATCGATTCCAATCAGAAATCAACATAAGTCATATATATTGCCATTTGCCGATTGCCAATTCAGACTGGCTTCAGTGACTATGTCAGTCACTTGGTCGGTCGAACACAATTCAAGTTAACTTGACTCGCCAATTCGACTTGACTTCACTGTCTATCACTCATTCGCTCAATGTCTGTTGATGACTGACTATAGCTGCCGTCTATACTACAATATTATATATAGACTCTATAGTAAATATGTTTCTTTTTTTTTGTCTATCTATCATTTAGGTTTGTCTTGCGTCTAATACACGTGTCCGTTTGTTGTCGGTTATCATTCAAATCTAGTGACGCCTAGCAAAGCGTGGCATGTGGTTGTATATCCCAACTGCTTGCCTACCAGCCAATTCACGTGGTTAGCACCACCAGTGTCAATGTACGCCTACCTTTCTAACTATTGTATAAGTCTCTCTACCGACTCAAACTAACTGATTACTTCACTAACTGACTGACTGATTCAAAAACTGGCTAACTGACTAACCGCCTCACTGATTCTTTGATGTACTTCAAAACAAAAAACAAAACTATGCTTTAATCAAACGAGTCAAATTGAATTCCAGCACGTTTTAACCACTTCAACCAATTGTTGGACCCCAAAGAATCTCTTAGCTTTTGCCGTTTGTTGTTTAAAAGTAAAAAAAAAGCAAATATAGTTGGGGCCGCTTTGGTTGTTTTGTAAATTAAGTGAATTTCATTCAGATTATGAGTAGGTATTATGACTTTTTCATTATGTTTGTAACATTTATAAGAAGACATTAAATACGAGATATTAACATAAAATTTTTCAATTTACAGAGTCTTTTATGTGATCTATTGGAATCGATAGGTGTTACCCCAATCATTAAAAGCAACGGCCTCCACAGAAATGTAGTGTTTGTTTCTACAATTCATTTTTAGGGTTCCGGACCCAAAGGGAACCCTATTGCAGAGACCGTCCGTCCGGCCGTCCTCGGGTCTCAAAAACCGCAAAAGCTAAAGTGTTGAAATTTTCACTAGTCTAGTTGTATCCGGGCATCAGCGACAAATACTAAAACTAAAACATTTTCAAAAACTTAAAGGGGTCCCCATACAAGAAACATTTTGGTTAGTGTGGCAGCTGTACGATTCAGTCATCCCACGATCTTGAAATTTGGAAAGTTGGTGGCTGTACATCAGAAACTTATACTGTCAAAATTTCAGTTTGATCGGATTGCTAGGGAGGGTACCTCCCATACAAACCCCCATTAACATTCTGGTTCTTATTAGAACATTTTTTTTGGTTTTTGTTCTATTGAACTGAAATTTGGACACTATAGGTTTTTGGTATATGCGCTACACATCTGTCGGAATCAGCCAAGTAGACCAACTAAGAGGAGTACCTCCCATACAAACCCACCATTAAAATCAGGTTCTTATTCGAAAAACTTTTTTGTTTTTTGGCCTATTGAACTGTAATTTAAACACTATAAGAGTCTGATATAGGCGCGGTACATTTGTTGGAATCAGACAAATCGGACCTCTAGGGGGAATACCTCCCATACTAACGCCAATCTGGTACGGAACCCTCCGTGTACGAATCTGATTCGCACTTGGCCTATTTTTTCTAGTTGAAGCTCCGACACTTTGATATAATACTTTGATTTATCATATTGCTAACCTTAGTACAACCTATGTGCTCGAAAAATTATAGTACTTTTTGTAGGGGTTCGCAATAGAAACTTATTAGCAAAGTTTCAACACAATAAATGTAAAAAATCTGAACAAATCTACTATATTCTTTTTATGATAAAAAAGGTATAATACCTTCGGTGAAACTGAAGTTATTATTGTTTTTGAAAAAAAATTTTTACCTATTTGCCCTTTCTCCCTCTTGCAATCTTATGGCCTTCAAGGTGAAGCAGCTGTTCACAATTCAAGTGAATTATTCTTGAGGCATAATTTATTTTGTTTATTTATTAATAAAGTTTTTTGAAAAGAAAAACAAAAAGGTAGAACAATATAAAAAAAAATAAGCATTTCATATTTAATTTCTACTTATATCTTTGCAATAAATTTTAAAATGAATTAAGAACGGGGGAACAAAAGAAAACAATCAATCTTTTAATTGATTTTTAGGTTTTATTTTGTCTTGTTTTGCACTAAAACTGGTATTTTTTTCGTTCAGGCCACAGTTCAGTGACTTTAACATCAGTTAATGTGTGTCTCTTGTTGGTTTAAAACAGGTTTTTTTTTTTTTGAGAAGTGAATTTCTTATGATGAATAGCAATGGGCTTTATTTATTTATATTATATATTTGTGTATATTTTTATATTTTTTAAACAAAATTTGCAATTATTATATAGTTTTTTTTTTTGTTGTATATTTTTACAGCATGTGACGTCATAAACTATAATAATAAAACGTGCATGGTATGTGTTTATAGACTTCAATTTAATTTAAATTATATTTTTCCTAACTTTAGTTAGTAAATTGTTTCTATATAAATTGTGCTAAAATGGCAGGACTTTCTTTTTATTCAGTATAAGTAATGATTTCTCCCCCATATAAAATCATCCAAGTCACTTTAACTTACAATTTTTTCTGCTTTCTTTTTCCGCCACGGAAAATACTTAAGACAAACAACAACATGCTCTCGCAATGTTTACACGAAGCGAACACATTCCATGATTCCCTAAGACAACTAACTCAGTAAAAGAAAGAAAAAAAAAAAAAAAAAAATGGAACTCATCATAGTCTTCCACCACTATCTGGTGCAAGAAAGTAGTTGTATGATGGCTTGTGCGAATTTTATTATATCCACCCACGCCTCTCTAACAGAAAGTACATGTCAGTATTGTGCGAAATTCTTGTTAAAAGAAGTTTTATATACTTTAAAGAAAGGAAGAGGGGTCTTTGTTCCATACAACAGGAATGCACAGGCATTAGACATTTGTTAGCGGATCACAAAATACAATAGCATGACGTGAGTGTGGCATGGAATGGGTTGGGCCAAGGTAAGACAAGACAACATCTCAGCTGTGCAACTACTAAGTAAGTAAGTAAGCAAAAAGGAAGATAGAAGCCTGAAGTGCTCTATAAATAGTAAAACAATGCGAATGCATTTTCGGAATTTAAAACAAAAGAAATCGAAAGAGCAATAACAGCAACAATATCAAGAACATCAGGAACAACATACAAAAGAAATAAAGTAAAGAGTTTAAACAAAAGAAAATAAAAAATAACATTCAAGTTTCGAGTAGCAAAGCCAATTCTGCTCTAGGATGACGAACGGGAAACTGAGTAACAGAATGAGAAAAAAACAAAAAGCAAAAAAGGAACTAATGAAAACATTTGGTCCTTGCTAGGCATTTTCTAATTGGACTAGGTTAGTGCTTGTTCTATTCTTTTTGTAGCTTCTAAAAAGCTATTGTGTATTTTGAACGTCCCCCTTACAGTACTAGTGAGAAGTCTTGGATAATAGTGGCAATTTTCATTGGCAAAGGAAGAGAGAACGACATAAATCGTTTTTATTTGATTTCAAAACGCATGAAAACACACTAAAAGCTTAACTGGGAGTTAAGAAAATACGGAAAACTAATTAATTTAGCTGTCAACGACACGGCACGCACAATAGCAAACACAAAAACCTGTTAAGCCATGAAATGAAGTGAAATCAACCCAACTCAACTGAACTGAGATGGAAGACGAAAGGCTAAGGACTATCAAGACTAGGAAGCCCACCTGGCTAAGGTCAGGACATTGCTTTTTGGCTAAACTAAACAAAGGATAATATTGACAGGAACAAAGGCCACAAATTTTCATTATGGCTGAGTCCTCTGAGTTCCAAGTGACACCGGTCATTATTAAATTTCCTTTGCTCTTTACACAAGGAAACTAAATTTGAAATATTCCTTATCACACGCCCGCACGCACCTGATTGATCCAGAAATCAAGAAATAAAGGGTCATTGTCGGTATTTGATTTCAATGGTATGAATGGTAGTTTACAACCTCAAACCGCTTCAAAGCATAAACACCTGTCAATACAAAGCGACCATAACGCGAAATGTCATTAGCACAATAAGTGAGATTGGCAACGTTTGACAAGGATTTCGACGTTACAACCAAATCTATAGTGCATAGCAAAGTAACATGTGCCTTTAAAATTTATACTATAACCTTGTTCATTCAATCATTAGGAGCGGAAAATAAAAGTACAAGTTGGTACAAGCGAAAAAGAAAAAAAGTTTAGCCAGTGAACTTAAACAAAGAAAGTATACACATAAACTGGAACATATTGCATATTTTCAGGAGTCCATAGCCAGAGACTCTTCACTAAAACAATGGTCACAACAAGGTATGCAACTACACACTTCAGTGAAATCAAATTCTATTGTAGTTCGTTCGCAGTTGGCATAAAACTATGCCATCCAACCTCTTACAACAGTAAACCATACTCCATTTTTTATTTTATATTTTTTTTTGGTTAGGCTTACCATGCTTGAGATACAAGTTGTTAGCTAAATGGGCATGTATTCGCATGAAGTGAAGTACTCTCCTCGTGATACTCAATTTCTCATTGTTTCATATTTTCGGCATTCAGTTGTTTTTCTATTTTTATTCCTTGTTCTTAATTTTTTCTTCCTTTTGCCATCCAAAAATGAAAAACTTCAGATGCCTTTAATGTTATTTCTCTTATTGGGATTTCGTTTTCGTTGATTTCAATCTTTTTTCTTATGGAGATTTTATTATTTTTTGCTAAGATGGATGTAGATGTGGTGAAGCTTCCTGTATGGTTAAAAAATTATTTTATTAAGTTTATACCAAATCATCTAAGTTCCATTTTACTCACATCTCACTCAATCAGTCGAATTTAGATGTATAATTTTAGTTTTTCCTTCCTATAGATCTCAAAAATGTTTGTGATAAATTAAAAATCGGTTAGCCAAAGAGAATTTTACACATCTTGACAGTCTGCCTGCCTGTCTACCAGCCTGTCTAACATTTTGGTTGTATCCTTCCTTTAGAGTCCTTGAATTGAAATTGATTTATGTTTTTATTAGAGAAAATGCTCTCCGTGTGACAAAACAAATAAGCAATTTTCACCTGAAATTGAATTGACTCAACTCAACTGGTCCTCAAGACCAACAACGACAATGGCTCCTGAGCCAGCAGTATTCAACTTACTAAAACTTGGTCGAAACGTTGTCAGCATAAAAATATCAAACATTGTCATTGCCACTTAACTTGTGGCGCTTCTTGTGCTATTTTTTTCTTCCACTTTTCCTACTTTGACTGCTTGTCAATAACAACAGAAGACATTGTGTGGCAGCAGAAAGGTAAAGTTGGAGTATAGTCTTCTCTAACATTAGTCGGAGCACTTAGTATGCTCCCGAGTATATTTAGTTGATATTATGTTTTTCTTTGCATTGACAACGATGGTAGCAGGAACAAGAGAAGCATAACCGCAAGAGCTCAGGTTGAGTGGCGTCATCATCTTCGGTACTATTGCTGCGTGGCTAGTCAGTGAGTGAGTGAGTGAGTGTCCTTGTATATGCACTGTCATTTGACATTTAATGGCATTTGACACTCTTATAAACAGATAGAAGGATATACAGACAGACATACAGGCAGACAGATCATGAAGGATATACAGACAGACATACAGGCAGACAGATCAACAGAGAAAAAGACAGCCAAAGAAACAAACAAGGGTCCAATGAAAACAAGATGAAATGTCATTATGACAGCCAGCAAATAGAATGAAAATATAAAATAAAACTAACCGCAATCATTTCATATCGAAACAACAAAATAGCGCTGAGAAATGAAATAAATACATATTTCATCAAAACAGAAACATAAAAATTTTAAAAAACAATAGAAAGAAAAGAAGACAATGAGACAGATAATACTTACACATAGAGCGAGGAAATCAAAGAAAAAACTAGGGAACACTTCTTTAATGAAGTTGTCCCCCTTTTTAGGATTTTGTTTTTTAAATGTTTATTTTACTTGTGTCCATTCCCCATTCTGACTAAGCTAACAGAAAGGAGTAAGGACCAGATAAACAAACTCGCATTCACATACTGTAAAATATTTGTTCACACATTGGCGTTTCGCATACACACACACACACACACACACACATACACACACACACACAGACACATTCACGTACGCAACACAAAAAAGGACATCAATGCGCTTAATGCTGTTGTTTACTTAACTTTATTTGTTATTTTGTTGATTTCGTTGTTTCAACTGATTTTTCTTTTTGTTTTTCCTATTGGTTTTTTTTTTTGTTCCTGCTTCCTTCTACTACTGTGTTGACATCATTGTTCGCAAACAAACACATAAGCAAGCAAACAAATAAAAGCACACACAGAGAGAACAGTGTTGACCACATACACAGGCATTCCATAAGATCCCCAAACCCCCTAAATATCCTTTAACTTTGGGTGGATAGTTGAGACCCCTTTATATAGTGCTGACTTAATAAAAGTCTTCTGGCTCTCCAACAAACGTTAATGCATTTTGTTTGGCTTAAGAAAATGTTTTTGTGCGCTTATAGTATCTTTCGATGGATTGGACTGGACTGGTTTGTACTACATACTTCTTTGTGTCCACCTCTTTACTGATGATGATGATGACGATGAGACTAAGCGTTAAGTTCTTGCGTAAATATTTAAACATGTTTTAGTTAAACATCAGTTTCTGAAATCTTTGAGTATGGGAAACATATTTAAACTTCTGATTTAGTTTTCATAGGCCATTATCTTTGCTCTGGAAACCATTAAAGTGGTTGTAATATAACCTTGGTTATGCTTTAAATCATTAAAGTTCTATTGCTTCAATTTATGGAATCAACAACAGCAACAGAAACCTTTTCCAATCCACACTCGCTCAAAGATTTTTTTTATTACATTTTGCTGTTGCTGTTGTTGAGGCTTGGTATTCATTTAATTAAAAGGGTTCGACATTAGTTGTTGGTTGTTGGTTGTTGGTTGCTGGTCGGTCTCCTTGACTTGACTTGTTAAATTATTGTACTATCTAAAAAGAAGAGAATGCTCCAAGGGCCAGACGTATACAAGCATATGTCAGTCATAAAGTTAACTCACGCGATCCAAATAAACCCAACGAACAAACCGCCCGCGCTCCCGCACGACGCACGCCCGCCCTTTCATCTATCTATCTTACAAGCATTTCAAATTGTGCTCAATTTAAAGAAAAATTTCATTTGCTGTGAAATTTTACAATTTTTGTTTTATTTTTTTTAGTATTTTTTTTGTTTTGTTTGGGTCTTTTTTTATTGTTTTTGGTTCTTTTCTGCCATCGTAAAATTTTATGTTTCTGCTTTTGGTTTTTGTATATTAAATTACATTATTTGTGATGGTTCTTCCCTTTTTTTTTCTGTATATGTATTTCATGCACCACATTAAAATATGGCAAACAACCGACAAAATATTAATAAAAAATAATATTGTACAAAAGGGAAAAGTACAGTAAATTTTATGACGGGGGAGGGCGCCATCATAGCCAGCTAAGTACTAAAGGAACAATTTTGCTGCTGATGCGTTGTGCTTATGAAATTACGCATATGACATGTGTTCCGCGGTGCCCCAACGTGTTGCTGGAAATCTTTTCAACACGAGTCAGCACTACTTCGAGCACTTGCTGCTGCTGCTACATGCAACATAAAAAATAAGCTTAGCATTGCTGTATAATATAGTAGTATGTACAGCATAACACAACTGTATCACATTCAATTTGTGTAACTGTCAAATGACTTGACTTGGCGTATCAACCCATGCACATATGTGCAACCCCAATGACAAAAATAAAAAAAAATAAAAAATTTTGAAGAAATAGACAAAAAAAAGAGAGAGTCCAAATCAACTTGAGTTCATGTCGCATTGAGCTGCGTAGTATGAATCAAGTTCAGTTCATTTCGGTTCAGTTGAATTGAATTGAATGGAATGGAATGGAACTAAGTTGAGTCCTTGCCCTGCAATTGTGAAAATTCCTTTGGGTCCTTTACTCATTTCGTTACATTTATTCAATTTTTATTCATTTAATGACATTCTGCTCTATGCAGCAAGTAGTAAAATAAATTTGTTTCTAGTTGAATGTTTTTTTATATTTAATATGATTTCAACGATCATTTTTTACATTCTGTCATTTCACTCATAATTTGTCTGTAATCATTAAAATAATATGTATACTTAATTTGATGGTAAAAATGAAAGCACTTTTGTCCCACAGAAAAAAGAAACATTAAAAAAAATTTAAGTAGTGTACCTCACCGTCATAAGCACAATATAGAAGTGAAACTTCTATAGCGAAACGAGGTAAATCCAAAAATTGGAAAATGAAATGTGACGAAAATCAAAATAAGATGAATCTTCAGAGACGTGGTGGGGAGACGCACAAAAAAATGCGTATTGTTTTGTGCGGGCTCGTCTGCAGCTTAGAGAATGAGTGCTTATGCATGAGTAAGAGAGCCATAAAAAATGCTTTACTGATTGTGCTTACTTTACGAAAGAACGTAGGTACAAGTGGCCGAATGACCGAAAAATAAAATAAATCTTTGATTTTAAAACAATATAATACTACAATATTCTGTATTCTTGCTTACCATCTACTTTAGAAGTTTCACTTCCATATTGTATTTGCCTAAATATCATATATATAAATATAATTATAACATTGTCAAATTTTGATTTTCGTCACATTTCATTTTCATATTTTTTGGATTAACTCCCCTTCGTTAAAGAAGTTTCACTTCAAAAAAAAAAAAAAAAAATCCCAGTAACTCATGCCCTCGGTTTGAAAGTCCTGCTCTCTAACCACTTCGTCAAGGAGACATTTCAATTGTCTTTGCCTAAATAGCTCTAATAAAATAATAACATCCTAAAATTTTGATTTTCGTCACATTTAATTTTCATATTTTTTGGATTTACTCCCCTTCGCTAAAGAAGTTTCACTTCAAAATATGCACTAAAGGATGCAAGGATTTATATAAGAGTTAACAGTTTTTATTGTAATTGATTATTCCACTTTTAAACAAAACTCACTAATAAAACTTTGATTTTTAGTAGAAAAACCAAATGCTTGAAAGTAATTATATATTTATACATTTTTCACTTCAAGGCTTCTAAAAAAAAACCCATTTTCAATAGAGTGTCTTGTGCAAAATTTTACCTTAAGATCTCAAAAGCTGAAGGGCAAAAAACAATTCCAATTGAACCATGCTATCCGCTGTTGGTTGATATTTAATATTTCAAAAAATAAATGCGCAAGCAGCTCGAAATAATATATGCAGATATTAATATTATAAAAATTTCTGTTTTGTTTTTGACGTAAACTAAAGAAACTAAGAAGCAAGCGTCTTCTAAACCATAATTTTTGTATGTAACTGATGATAACCATGGAAATATCAGTTCATGGAGTAACTACTATAAACTCTTCCCTAACACATTACAATCAAATGAAGTAGCACTGGTTATTGCTTAAATATGAAAATCAATCTTACCATAACCATTCTTTTAATATTGTTCTTACTACTATGTTGTATAATTATATTCGTTTTTTACCCTTTAGCGTTTCATATCCTTCTACGTTCCTATTGCCTTTCTACCGCTTCCCTTTATTCATAATATAAATTTGGTTAAAAATAGCAAAATTGGGTAATGAGTTTGAAGGAGTCTTTTGTTTGTTTGTTTGCTTGTTTGTACTGTCATGATGCGACTTTGTTACTACTTTCTAGCAGTTATTGTTTTGCATTTAAGGTACTTTTTGATACTTATACCGACGAAGGAAAAATCTCTTCTCATTTACACACACTCACACAATCATCACTATCACCATCACCATCAACAACATCAACTTGTGTATTGTACTTAGTAATAGTCATGTTACGAACAGCTGCCTTATTCTTCATTTTCTCTTCCTTTACTCTCCTATTCCCATGGTCCTCATTCAATGTTTGTGTCATAAATAAGCAAATTGCATGCTACTTATTTCTTGTTTTAGTACTTTTTTGCAATTATTACTGCCAACTAGACTTCATCGTCATCGTCATCGTCATTGTCGACTGGAAGACTCCCACAAACTATTTTTCTTCATGCAATGAAGATTTTTTTTGTTTTGTGATTACTGTAATGTCGTAATGTAAAGTAACGTAACATAACTTAACGTAACTGTAACAAAGTAAGTTCATTTAGTCGTCGAGTCGAGTCGAGTCGAGTTAAATAGTTTGAAGTGTAAAATTTTGTAATTACAAAAGTTTTTTGGTGAAAATGTTGCGTATATGAAAAATTGCTGTTAAAATTAAAAGTGTTCCTCATGATTCTTCTTGATGTTCTTGTTATTCTTGTTGTTTTTGTTGTTGTTGTTAGTGTTATTTATGTGCAAAAGTTAGGTATTGCTGAACAATTGTACTATAATAGTCAAGGAAAAGATACAGATACATTTCCATGAGATAGAGTAATGGTGTAGATGACGGAGAGGGAGAAGGAGGTTTGAAGGTAGTAAAAAGTCAGTCGCCTTACTGAGTAATTGCTATTGCTATTGCTATTGTTGTTGTTGTTGTTGTTGTTGTTATTGTTGGAGGAAAGCAACAGTCCTTAAGTAATTTAAATGGCTGCGATAAACTCGAAAAGAAACTTCAAAAATGCTTTGTTGTTCAAAATACTTAGAATGAGTATTTTTGACAAACGTTGGATTCTTCTTTACTGCTACTACTACTACTACAACTTTAACTACTACTAAATACTATTGCAATTGCTTTTGCTATGTTGAAGAAAAGTTTATGTTATTTGGACGGTGACGACGACAGCGACGACTTAAATACAAAATAAATTTCTCCAAACTTTGTATTCATACAAAGAAAATCTAATTTTCCCAACATGAAATACAAAAAATTTAGTTGCGTATTCATTTAAGGCTGAAAGGAGACAATAATTGAATTTCGCCTGTGGCAGGACATCCGCTATGCTATGTTCATTTTGACAGCACATCGAGCACAATTATATATCTCAATTATTATGTGTTAACATCCACAGTAAAATAAAATATAATAATAATAAAATAAGATACAAGAATGAATTTCTACTTGATTTTTTCTGAAGAAATTTTTTATATCGAAAGGATCCTTTGTTGTAAATTGAATATTTAAAAGAAAGGAAGCAAGCTTCTTTATTTTTATTGTTAATTACTTTAACAAATTATGCCCAATTTCTCCATATAGAAATCGTAGTACAAACAGAAGTTTGGGTTTCATAGAATGAAGCAGATTTTATCAAGAGTTTCAGTACGATATCTCAAAAATAAAGACTCTAGCTTATGATTTGATTTTTTTTTTGTACAAGTTTTTGATTTAACCATTTATATTTTTAATGCTTTCATTTTTTCTTTTGTTTTTGTTTTTTGTTTTTTTTTTTATGGGGATTGATTTATTATTTCAGGGAATATTTTTTGTTTTGATTGTATGACAATCACAGAAAATGTGTATGGATACTTCCCGTTCCTGTATGTATTTACTGTAGATATCTGAGAAGAAGATTTCTATACAGTCATGAATTATTTGAGGTTGCTTAATAAAAGGTGCCCTTTAGAGGTTTCTCTGTTTGAGATCAAGAAATGATTTGCTTAGCCTTATTTGCTTGGCGAAAGTATTGTTTGGCTACAAGTTCCTTAAGTAATCTACAGAATGGTTTAGATCTTATTAGTGAGTGTTTGAGGTCTCTTTGCTTAATAAGAGGTTTCACAGTTTGAGACCACGAAAAGACTTGCCTAACCTTGTCCTATGCAGAGTGTGGTCCATTGATTGAGGAAAGTACTCTTTGGCTAGGGTTGCTTAAGAATTAAGGGCTTCTTTTTTTTTTTTTTTTTGCTTAGCTTTATGTCTGACTTCCTTGGATAATCTTGAGAATGATGGGCTGTCGCTCTTTTTACTTAAACTTCATGGCCCTTATAACAGTAAGTCAATTTTTCGCCAAATATTAGATTGCTAACGAATGAAGGATTATGTATTTAATAAATTCATTTCAATATTCATTCAATTTTCTTAAGATAAACTTATAAAAGTTAAGATGTTAAGACCATAAATGTTATATATAATTTAAAGTATATTTCTTCTTTGCATTGGCTGCCTTTGCACAGGAAATTGTCATGCAAATTATATTGAGTGGTGCCTGCTTCTGTGTTCTGTATGTGTAGCCTTGTGGTCGAGCTGATGTCCTGTTGACGGCACGTATTGGTTCCTGCAACAGAAACGACAGCAGCCAATTTCCTACACAATTTTAATAGAAAAAATAAAAAAAAAATAAAACAGACAAACTGCGACGCAAATTTCAATTTACCAACGACATTTTCAACATTTATTTCCTGACAAGTAAACAATTTAAATTAAATTTAATTTTCCCATAGAATGAAAAAAAAAAAAAAATATAAAATAAAATACACAACATAAACGAATAACTAGAAAAAGTTAGATACATAGATAAATGAAGTAACCTATTTGCATATCCTGGAGCTATACTTTTATACTAAGTCCAAAAGTTATTTTCTTTTATCATTATCAGTTGTCGCACATCATTTGTTCGGACATGAATACAAGGCCATGATATTGTATGAAGCTTTAAGGCCGGCAGTCAGGTGCTACGAAGGTTGCCTTTATAAAAAATTTAATCGCTTGCACAACTTGAACATTTATATGCAAATTTCATTGGTTGTAATCTCAAGCCTCATGCTAGAATCAACATTGTGCTCAATATTAGTTCCTGGTCTTGTATTATCTAATCTTGTCCTGTCCTGTCTTGTCTTGTCTTGTCTTGTCTTGAGGAGTTTTGTTTAGTTCTAGTTTGCTTGCTTTTAACGATTCAGATTAGATACGCAAGGCGTTGATATTGTGGTATCTCATCATCACATTCTCCTGCCTCCATTTAACTACCAAGAAGCAACCAACATTCATTACAAATAATCATTATAAATAGCACAACTGCTTTGAATAACTCAACACAAATAAATCTATTTCATTAGCAAGTTTACAAATTCCAGTTAATTTTCATCTTTGACGAAAATTTCATTTCATTTTTGTCGTTGTCGTTGTCATCCTTAAAAACTAACAAAGCTGCCTCATCTTATCGTCTTTACAAGAGTAAGGAGGATACTTGTCGTCCTTAGCTCTTTTTTGGGATTTATTTAAATGGAAATAGTTTTGATATTTTACTGCTGCTGCGTGCACATTTCAATAAAAAAAAAAAAAACAACAATTTTACAAACTTAGTACTTAGTAAAGGGTGCCCTTGAGTTGTTGCCTTTTCTTAGTCATCTTCATGTACTGAAATTGTCATAAAGATAAAGTAAAAGCCTGACTGACTCATCTAGGGGAGCTTATACAAGTAGTTACTACAACATTTTTGTTCCTTTTGAGTTTTCGATGGGCCCTTAAAGTACTTAGTAATATTGTACTAGTAGTAGCTTTTCCTAAATGAATATCTTTTGGGATTTTCCTAATTAAACATTTTATGAGTACACAACATACATAGTACAATACTTTGTGGTGAGGTTGAGCTTTTGTATCTAAAACAATTTTATGAAATTTCAGAAGCATTTTATAGAAAATTGGGATATGATTTTGACTTGTCTTTGTGTTCTGCTGTATTTTACATTTTATATTGTGCATTGACAGTAACATAAATCCTTAGCCTCAATTAATTTCATATATAAAAACATTGCAAAGGATAAGAAAAATCAAAAATGAAGAAAAAATATAATATTCGGTTTCATTGATAATCATGTACACTTTACGTAGAAAGATTTACATAAATATAAAACCTTAAATAAAAGTGACATTGATGTAATAATTCTTATTTTAATATTGTTTGACGTCTGTAATCACATCATCATCCAGATAATACATTTTTTTTTTATTGATTAAAGGCCTTCTTTGGATATTTAAGATTTCCAATTCTTAAGATATTTTTACCTAATTTCTTGTTGTTCTCTTGATGTCATTACTCTATTTTCTAAGTGGATTTTACACTTACCTTCTCTTGTAATATATTTTTTAAAGTATTTCCTTCTAGAAATAAAGGAACTTACCACATGAAAAAACGGTTTAATTTTAAGCTTTAATGGATCACTTAAATGAATAATTTATTATCGAAACAAATATGTACCAGATGATCAATAGTTTCCGTTGTGTCAGAAATTGTTTTTAGGGTTACGGACCCAACGGAACCCTATTGCAGAGACTTCGTTGTCCGTCCGTCCTTCCGTCATCGAATCAAATCTCAAAAATCGCAATAGCTAGAGAGTTGAAATTCTCACAGAATATGTAGTTCTATCCGGGCATCCGCAACAAATACTACAAATATTTTCAAAAACTTGAAGGGTTCCCCATACAAGAAACATTTTGGTTTGTATGGGAGCTATACGATCCAGCAATCCCACGATCTTGAAATTGGAGTGGTTTGTGACTATAGATAAGAAACTTATATTGTCGAAATTTCAGTTTGATCGGATTACTAGGGAGGTTACGTCCCATACAAACCCCCATTAAAATTTAGGTTCTAATTAGAATAACTTTGTTGTTTTTTGTTCTATCGAACTGAAATTTGGGCACTATAAGTTTTTGATATATACGTTGCACATCTGTTGAAATCAACCAAATCGGCCAACTAGGAAGGGTACCTCCCATACAAACCCCCATTAAAATTAAGGTTCTAATTAGAATAACTTTGTTGTTTTTTGTTCTATCGAACTGAAATTTGGACACTATAAATTTCTGATATAGGCGCAGTACATTTGTTGCAATTTAGTCAAATCGGACCACCTCCCATACAATCGTGTACGAGTCTGACCCGCACTTGGTCCATTTTTATTTAATCTCCTTCAATTTGTTTCTATGTAACTTATAGTAAGATAACTAAAAAACTGTTTAATATCCATAAAATTAGGGTATTAGAGTCCCTAACAAGTGTTGCGAACATTAGGATAGAATTAAGACTATAAAGTATACAAAAATGGAAAACTAAAGGTATAAAATGAAGGTTAAAATAACTCAAGGCGATCATTAAGCTTACCACTATATGAGTTAATTCAAGCATGCACAAAGTGTACAATATTCTTTTCTCCTCCATTTTTTTAACCACTATAATCCTTAAAACTTGAATTGGTTTTATAGCATAAGGTTTTGTTTGAAAGCGAACCCTTACCAACCAACCAACCAACAATCTCTCACATACAGTACTCGTAAACACTTAAACTTAAGCTAAAATGCCAAGTATGCTTTTGCGTACAGTCCATTAAAAGGCAACCAATTAAAAGCTTCATTTCTCATCCTCATCATCGACTATGCTTTATTCTTCATCTTTATGTTCGTCTCTCTATCCATCCACTATTCAGTCATTCATTCATTTGTCTATAGCATTTCATCATTTACTGCTTTATTACTACACTAACAATAAAAATCTGTATTCCTGCAAAAGAAAAGAATATTATTTGCCTTGAAGCTGCTTAAAAAAGGAAAACCGAAAAACCAAAAATGAAATGAAATGCAGAAAAAGAAAGAATAAAAGATATAAATAAAAGAAAAAAAGAAATAAAGAAGAAAACAACAACGCAGAAGTATTCATTTCAGCATTTTGGATTTCGACACATAAAATCCATGAATCACTCAAAGTTGTGCTAAAAGCAGTTTATGTGAGCGTCTACGTACGACTACTATATACTTCAATAGTTCTTTACTATATTGTTCTTATGCTATATGTATATAGCATTATAAATATATATATATAGGTATATGTATTGTACAATACATAAATGAAGTTAGTTTCATTCATGTCCCCTCTCTCTTCTCTTCTTCAGTATACAAATAATACATTATGAATGATTGTATAGAATTGTCGACTTATGGATGCTTAACTTGGAAATGTGTTTAGGCTTTTCTTACAACAACAACAACAACATATAGAAGAGGGAAATAGAGAGAGAAAGAATATGAAAAGTTAACATTAACAATAACAGTTAAAAGTCAAAGGCTTTAGAAAGAAAGCATATAAATAAATATATAAGAATAAAGCCCATTTTAGAATCAAAATCCCAAGTATCTAAGTGAGAGTTTTGTCGTTCTTCTTTCAATGTTCAAATAAAGTAACAAAAAGGAAAAAAAAATTATATGCGCTTAAATTCAAGTTAATGGCACATAAAATATTACACAATAATACACATGTTACAACAACAACAACAACAAACAACAGCACTAACAAACCCAACAATTTCCCCACATTCTCACATACTCTGCGTATCTATCTATGCATATGGCGAAGATGAAAGATGCCGAAAAGTTATGCATGTATGTGTGTATGTGGACTGCTGCTTGAGTTGTAAAAATGTCATAAAAAGGATAGAAGAAAAGAAATGAAACTTGGGAAAAATGCCGCCAACAACAAGGACAACACAACATTAACGTTAACAAATACTAACGAAAACAACAGTTACAATAACAGCAGAGCCTAGTCAAGTCGAGTGAGTTGGATTCCGCTATTGACGATTGCTTTCACTTCTTTATCCGCTTCGCAGCCCCGTTTACATGAATCCTTTGTTGCAAGAGTTTGACAAAACGTTTTTGCTGCTGCGATATGAAGGTGTAGACTCTACTACTCTAACAGTATAAGTATCTGTGTGTGTGTACTTATGTCTATATGTATGTGTATTTGTTGAACTAGTACACAAAAGGTTCGCTTCAGATATTCTGGTTCTGGTATATCCTGATGTTGTTGCTACGTATGAATGCGTTAAGATTATATATCCTTTAGGTTATGTTTGTGTTTGTGCTTGAGTGTGAAAGCCATTAAAACGGGAATCCAACACCGACATAACACAAACACTCACTCACACTCACACACACACATATACACTTCTCTCCTCTATTTTCTTTGTTTCTTTTTTATCTAAGAGTTTCTTAAGCTTCTGCTGATGTTAACAATCAGTTTTGCCGGTTGCTGCGTGGGTGTTTTATATGATGACTGCGACTATGTGTACTAAGCTGGAAGCATAACAAGAGAGAACCTTTTGTAACAGACGAAGAACAATAAAACAAATTAAAAAAGGGGAACTAAGTCTAAGATATGAGAGGCATTAAAAATTTTCTGACATATAAATACTTACTCAGGCACTTAAGCAAACGTATGCATTTAAATGCTGGGTACTAATAATTAAAACTTTCCATTTGAATCATAACTAAAGCTTCAAGGGTTGAGTATGTTTATTAGGAAATCACAATTAAATACAATAAAGAAATATAAATAGAAAAAATACCTCAATTCAATAAAAAAAAAAGAATTGAAATTGAAAAAACTAAAATCTACAAAATAGCAAAACATAAAATATTTTTGTTGCTTGGCAAAATAAATATCCCACAATTTTTCAGCGGGTAACATAAAACTGCTCAGTTGTTTCGTTCTCAATAATAAAATCATATTTTTACTACTATACACATTCATGGGAATAAAAAAATAACATTCTATATCCTATACGGTAACCTGAGAGTTTTATTGACATACATTTTTTTTTTTATTTTTGATGTATCTATTCTTTTTTTTTGATAACATAAAATGAATAAAAACTTAATATACGAGTAGCTTTAATGGAATTTCTTATAATTATAATTATACTACGATCTATAAAATTATATTGTTTATGACCATGTTAATCAAAATGTTGAGGCTTTTAGTAAATTCAGTGATTCGGTTGGGTTTATTTATCTAAATCTGTAAATGATAGCCTTTTCCTGGCGTTTGCAGGATTTTCACAAAGAATGCATGTTTCAACATTCTGTTCATCTTATCAATCACCACATATTTTCCATTGTTATTGATAACCTCTTGCTTCCTATTTGCCTTTAAGTCCATAATACCGTCTTTGTAAAATTCTGGGTTTTTGGTAAAAAAAAACCACTTGTGTAAACGAGTTTTCCAGTTACCTATGGAACTACATGGTCAATAACATAATTCTGCGTGCAGCGATATAAATGGTAATCAGATGCTGCTAGATCTGGGTTACATTAACACTTCCCATCGAAATTCACTTCATTTTTGCGGTTCATAACAGGAGCATTCTCGTGGTGAAAGATTATGCAATTTCTGTTGAGCAATTCCTTGACTGTTTGCCCTTCAGCTCTTCATTTACTCTTATTAATTGAAAATTTAGTTCTAGTTTTTTTACCTAAAGTAGCAATAATACCATAGAGATTGGTATCTTCTTGATGAATGTCTATCTTCCTTTTGTTCGCTTTTACTCTTTGCTGTTATGTTATGGCAGAAACTTACAGATTTTGCTTTGATAGAACTATTTAAAATGACAGTTCAAAAAATTTAAATCTTTGGTTTTTATACATGCTTACTTTTCATAATGAAATACAGAGATCAACAAAATTATGTAGGAAATAAGAAAATGGGCCAAGTGCGACTCTTACACGTAGGGTTCCATACCAGATTGGGATTTGTATGGGAGGTACTCCCCCCAGTGGTTCGATTTGACTGATTCCAACAAATGTACCGCGCCTATATCAGAAACTTATAGTGTCTAAATTTTAGTTCAATAATCCATAAAAAGAAAAGAGTTTTTCTAATAGAAACCTGAATTTTAATGGTGGGTTTGTATGGGAGGTACCTTCTCTACTGGTCCGATCAAACTGAAATTTCGGCAATATAAGTTTTTGATATATAGCCACCAACCATCCAAATTTCAAGATCTTGGGATTACTGGATCGTTTAGCTGCCATACAAACCAAAATGTTTCTTGTATGGGGAACCCTTTAAGTTTGTGAAATTATTTAGTTTTAGTATTTGTTACTGATGCCCGAATAGAACTACATATTCTGTGAAAATTTCAACTTTCTAGCTATTACGGTTCTTGAGTTATGACCCGAGGAAAGATGAACAGACGAACGAAGTCTCTACAATAGGGTTACCCTTGGTACCCTTTGGGTCCCGAACCCTAAAAATCATATGTCCGCCTATTCGAAAGTCTGATGGAATGAAGTGTAAATCAAGTGCATGAAAAATTTAAGAAACCTTCGTATTAATTATATTATTCAATTTGTCTATTCAATTGCCTTTTCAATTAGCCCAACTTTCTTCTTTAAAATATTCAAAAACTACATTGCTTCTAGTGTTTGTATTATGTTTTTTTTTGCATCAATCTACATGCACATTAAATTATGTTGTTCACTGCTTTCTATTACAGGAAACATTACCTTAAAGTTCATAAAAAAAAATGTTACCCCACAATTTGAATGATTAGTTTTCTAATATTGAATAATTCTACATTTTAGATCAACATTTCATTAAGAATAATAGTCTTAACTTCAAATTTCATTCTTCAGCTTTAAATTCTTGTATCAGAAACATTTCATTCTATAATTTTGTATTGTATAATTTAACTTTGTTTAAAGCAATTAAAAGTTTTATTTCTATCGAACTAGCAAATACTTGTATTTTGCTCCTGTTCGTTTATTAGTTCTAACAAACCACGTTATTGAAAACGTGTGTTGAAACCATTAGAAATTTTATATTATTTTAAACGAACAATTTTCATCTCGGATCAAATGGTCTTTTTATTTTTGTACATTTTCCAATGCACATTTGCCTGTGGTTCATTTTATTATTTTTATCGCGTATACGCAACGTGTGCACTATGGAAATGAACAGTTTGGCATTGCCATCACCGATGGTTTAACCACAAAGTCATGCGCCCATCAATGGGAATTATTTATGTGCCATTGAATAAAGATCTTTTAAGTCAGTAGTTACAAAAATTTAATTTCATTCTATTTGTTATTATAATTTTTATTTAAATATTTTAGAGAAATTTTTTTTAATTATAATTTCATAACTTCCTTCTAAATGATCAACTTATACTTGTCTAAATGTTGAGTAAGTATTATTTGATATGAGGTGGAGTGTGTTTGCATTCATGGTTATTTGTTTATGTGCGTCATAGTACGAGTATGGACTCGTATGCGTGTGTGTGTGTTTGTTTAAAAAACCGCACAATAAGCCAAAATCCATTAGAGTTTTGTAATGTTACATGAAAATGATTTTAATACCGACCGACGAAAAGGCACATAAATTTTAGTCGCAAAAGTGCCACATGTGTTGCCAACATACGTTGCATGAAATATGTATAGATACATGTGTACGAATATGTATATGGGCGACAATAGAAACAACAATGAACACAAGTATTGAGCAAATGTAGTATTAGTAAGCATAGTCAACAATAACAACTGACACTAGCAGAGTTGAGTGAAGCTGACTTAACTGTATAGAGAATCCTGAAAACTGAGCGCGCCATATTATTGCTTCAAATTGTATATGTATGGACATGTAAATGTTTGTATGTATCTGTATCTGTATGTGTGTGTGTGTGTGTGTGAATGTCAATTTAGTGATTAAGAAAATTTAACACACAGAATGTTTCAACATATCTATGAAGGCAAACAGAGTAAGAGTTGAGATAGAAGTGAACTCAACTTATATTTGCAAGGGAAAGGCTCTCACGTTCTAACCCTTGGCCCATCTGCTTGCCTCACTGCCGCTGCTCTATATTTCTGATATGTTAACAGCCATAATAAATATTTTAATTCCAAGTTGACGCTCTTGGGTATAAATGTATGTATCTCTATGCATGATTGTGTTCTGGCAAACGTCTTACAACTCAGCTCAGCTCTGTCACCTTGTGTTCTGTGTCGCGCACAATCACACACAGACAAATCAAATCGAAGTATCTGTGCGAAGGAAAATAAGTAGTAAAATATACACATGTAACTAGTTTCAGTATGTGAGAGAGTGTCGGTTTGTGTTCGACAAAGCAAGCAGCAACATTGCTAGCTTTGGTTTTGTTCACCATAACAAGTGTGGCAACTGGGATTTCCAATGACTGACTGACTGACTGCACGCATACTCGCTTACTCTTATACACACATACACGTATACACTTTCGCTTACCGCTTGCTTGCCTCTTGGGCCTTAATGTTTTATAATTTAATGGTTTTAATTGCAAAAGTCAGTAACAGCAGAAGTAGCTGAACACAATGTTGTTTGTACTTGTGTATAAAAACTATGGTTTGAACGCTGATTTATTGCTGCATGTTCATTTGGGACCAATTTGTGGCATATTTAGAATTATACTTGCTTATGTCGATCGATCGAATGACAGAGAGACACACACACATACAAACAGACCGACCGACCGACCAATATGTTATTTCTTTATCCACTTCAACTTAGACTCCTCTACTTTCTTCTCAATTATCTCCTCTATTATTGTGGTCAACAAAAGAACTTAACAAATTTCTCTCTTATTACAAAATTTGTGTTTTTTGTTTTTTTTCGATTATATTTTCTCAATTACATAAATCAAAATTAAACTAAATGAAAAAACATTTATAAATCGTTTCCGTTCGTTAGTTTTGCTCCACGGGTTGTGAGTTGCATAAATAACCATTTTTGAAAACTGAAAAGCTTCCGTTACCAGTAAGTCACGCCTGTGTTTAGAACGTGAGCCCCCGAAAATATGCAATTAAAATGTTCACCTCATAAAAATTGCACACGATTCTCAGTCGTTGTCGTTTTTATACATTAGTCTTTATGTCGTTGCATTCTTGTTCTATTTTAACCCAACAACTTGATCTTTCCTACACCACAAATCATAATAAACACTCACACACACACCCAAACACCCACCCACCCATCATCATCATGTACATATGTATGGGGTTTCATGTTTTAATGAAATATTTCACGCAATTTTTCACAAAACAAAACCATTTCTGTTGGTTACATTTTGTATACATACAAAATACTATTGTATATATAATAGTTTTTATATAATGAAAATTTGCATGTAATCAGAAAATAAGCAATGGTAGATTGTTGCGTGCATTATATGCATATCCTGCGGGGCATATAAGAAGTTGCATAAATGCAGTGTAAATTGTAAGAATGTCAGCAGCAGGATATGTGGAAGTGCAACAGTGCACACGCTGCGTATGATTAATTCCGGATGAATGGAAAAAATGCATTCAATTACACCCCGCCACAACATCATGAAGTCAACTCAAGTGAAATCAAGTTGAATCAAGTTTAGCACGCAATTTTTATTCAAATGTTTTATTTTTAGATTTTTCCTTTTTTTTTATGTATTTTAATTTTTGTTTTTTTTTTTGTTTTGTTTTTAAATTATATATCCTTTTATAATTTTTTAAGATTATGAACTGCTTTGCGTGCCACCTGTGAAAGAAGAAAAAGAAGAAGGTGAGGTAATAGATTAAAAAAAAAGAAAAGAAGAGCTTTTTGGCACGCACTAAGCAGATTTTGATATTTTAATCCAAAAATAATATACTTTGATATATGTTTGCTGTAAGTTGCAAGTTAAGATTAGCCTTCTGGTCTCCTCATGCAACATAACATATCATTATTTGCAACAATGCAATATGCAAAATGCAAAGAATGTTGCATATTTTTAAGCGTTGATTATTATCCTGTTATATGCAAGTAAATTTGAAAATGCTTTTACCAAATTCCATAATTTGTAATTTCATATAAACATTACTTACACCATCACAATTCACATCATATCCATCCATATCTTTGTTGTTGTTGCTTGCATGTCCTTATTAGAGTTCTGATGGGCAGCATAATAATGTTGGAGTTGCAGTAAATACCTACAGAAAAAAAAAAACAAAAAAACAAAAAAAATGTGGAATAAAATTAAAATTCACTCACATTGCATATTTTCGACTTAATTAAATCGCATTGGAAATAAAAATCTCACTGGCACGCATCATGCATTCATTGCAGACATACTTCAGTTCAGGCTTTACTATAGCAGCTTCATTACAAGGATTTTTGTGTAACGAATGCAACGAATGCAATTATGAAATGAAGTACGAAAAACCAACAAATAATGATGGAAATGGAAGAGATATGAAAAAAGAGTGCTTACAGTTAAGAATGCATTTGCTGCTGTTTTTGACTACTGAAAATTTCTCTTAAGTAACAATATTTTTAACACACTGAATGGCAGACTGATTGAAGGTTTAAATGAATGCATGATGATTTGTGTTTCTTTATCAAGAATTTCTCAGTAATGCATTGCATTGGATTCTTTTTAATTTTTTTTTTTCATTGAGATAAGGATGCGAGAAGATACTTGTATATTAAAAAAAAGAAAAGAGCGTGGCAGAGTCATATTAATAATTTTTTCAGTACTTTTGAGTGTTTGAATCAACTTCTCAACAGTGTGCTTACTTGGCAATATTCTCTTGGGTCTGTGTATCGCCATACATATGTATGTATATACTTTGACTTCTCCATTATCATTATCAACATCAACATCATCATCATCATCATCATCATCATCATCATCATCATCATCGTGGTCATGATCATCATATTCGTATTAACACTTTTATTTACTGTTTTGTTGGTAGCATTTTACCTTTGCTTATCCCATTGGCCCACGGACCATACAACCGACCTGAGTTGTTGGCACTGAGGGCATGTTGTCTGCATTTTTAATTAATTGTGTATGCATTGCTACTGCCACAAAAAACAACAAAGATAAAAAAGTAATAAGAACAACATCAGCAGCAGTAACAGTAACAATACGAGGTGTGACGCAAAAGTATCCATGACTCTTGATATAAAGAATATTAAAACAACTTCTATATACTAAAAGTAGTGACTCTTTATGAAATCATTTTATGTAAAGCAGAAGCAGCTTCAGGATAAATTAGAAATAATCACTAATGGCTCTTCTAAAAACAGGTAATTCTGCTTCAAAAACCAACAAAGCACCATTGAACAGAGTTTAACCGGTGCACTGAAGATCATTTCGCAAACTGACCTCCCAAATGAGAAAGCTTCGATGGAAGTATAGTATTCTTTCAGTTGTTGATTAGTACTTTGAAAAATTTCATTATTAAGATAAGCATTGAGTTGAATACTTTAAATATACACCACCATGTAATGTACGGAACAGTGGAAAAAACCATGCCATGTTTTTATACGCCCACATGGTACAGCTGGTGTTGCATGCAACCAGACAATGTGCAACAACCTTGTTTCACTCACCAACTGACTTTCCCATCCAGTCATCTACTTGTTCAGCATTCTTCGTTTGTATGTTTTTATATATCATAAAATGCAACTCTCGTCTTCTTTATTTTTCTGAACAACAATTGTAAAAATTTTTAATATCATTTATTTAACTTTGTTCATTTTCATTTTTTTGTGTCATTTTTTTGTTGAATATTTTTTTTTCATGTCAATTAAACCGCAGCTTTTTGCAAGCATATCTGCCATGCCAACAACTTCACTCTGCGTTATGTTTTCTCCATGTCATTCGCTGCTTAACTCCCCACTTCTTACATCTTCATCTGTCGATTTACTATACAAGGATATGTGTCCGTTGGCTGTGTTTGGGTTTTACTGGTTTCTATGATTATTTTAATAATGCTTAATTAAATTACAATTTTATGTTAAATGCTCTTAGCCAACTTTCTGAACTGCAACATTAAGGCGAGTGATGGTTTTTAATCATAGTGTTGTAAGCCTTAAGGGCTCAAGGAACAAAAAAAAAAAAATATTTTTTTTGTTATAAACTTTGACTTGCCATTCAAAACAGAATATTTTACAAATAAAACTTCATGCCTTAAACAAACAAAAAAAAAAAATTTTACGTAATTGTAACAAAATAAAAAAAAAATAAATAAATAAATACATACAGTGAAAAAATCTGTGAAAATGAGTGATAAACAAAAGACACCAAAGGTGGATACAGATTCAACAAATCTTTCCCAGGATGAAAAAGAATTGGTTGCCGAAAGGAAGTTTTTCCAAAAAGCTATGCAAAAAATTGAAAGAAAAATAGAAAAAATGCACCAAGAACTCTTCGATATCTCTAAGTTTGTTATGGATCTCAGAGTTGCTGCTGGGTTTGAACTTGAAGATGAAGATTAAAACATTTACAAGAAGACGGTAAGAAAAGGAAATATAGTCGGTTATAACCGAAAACCGATAACTTGACACCGTGGCACCCTTTACATATCACAGACAGACCAGCCTCCATCATTCCAGACAATTCTTGGCTTTTGTCTCTCCTCTTTCTTTTCACATCCATAATCGTCTTCCCCCTTTTTTTCAGCTGCTCATTCCCGGAGCACTGTGCCCATCGCTATGAAATAAAACGTAGAATACCACAGATAAGCGATGATTGAAATATGAAGAACCAAAAAGGGAAAAGGCAGAAAAGCTATCATTCAAATCAGAAGGGAAAGAGTGAGTGTAGAGACAATCGGTAAATAAAGAATAAAAATAACAAAAGCAAGTTGACTTGCATGTTTCAAGAAACTGATGCTAAAATCTGTACGTCCGATCACCTCAGCCGATTACGGTTAAACAAAATCTCAAAAAGTCAATAAAAACTGTGCAGGTGAGGAATTGGGCAATTAAAAATTTCACATTTCTTAATAATTTAACACGACTATGGGGGGAATCGAATAAGTATGAGTTGCTCTATTGCCCTTTTCACAATAAATAATAAAAAATAGCTCGCTTCAAAAAACTGTTTACATTGCTTTCGTATTGTTGTTTTGCTTACTGGACATCAGCTGAAAGTATATGATTTACAACATGCAAACAGTTCTTACAACTCCTTTTTTCATTCCTGCTACATACTTTATTGAAATTTTAACAAAATTTTTACATTTTGAAGTTAACTGATATCAAAATCAGCTGTTTTCTCTACGTATACGGGAAAAGGAAAGAAGAAGTTACTTTGCAATACTGACAGTACTTTCAACAAACCGCATGTTCCGTCTGAGTGCAGGAAGTGCTTCCACAGGGACTTCCCCATATTTTGTTATTTTCCCTGTTGTTGTGGTTTCTTATTGAGCTCTTTATGCTCTAAGTACTGTAAAAAGGGCATATTTCACATTTCATTTCACACTTCAAAATTTTGACAAATCCCACTTAGCATTTAATTTTAACATAGAAAGCTATGAATTTTCATTAATAAAACAACAAAAAAAAAATCAATTTATTTTTATTAGAATCCTGGTAATAACACAAAGATTTTGGACTACAAAAAATTCGTTTATATACAATAAAAAAAATTTTTCGGTTAATAAATAACATTACAAGGGGAGAAAAGAAAGGCAATAAATAATATGCCAGAGACAATTTTTAAGAAACATGAATATCCCGACAAAAAAAGAAAGCGTTTAATACGCGATCGAACAAATCAAAGACACACAGCCACCACCACCACCACCACCACCACCACGAACACTACGACCAACGTCAACAATATCGACATTAATAATACCATTGAAGCTCGTCCACGTCTATTGAAGGAAGCAACAGATTTTACCTCAGCCCAGCAACACAAACTGACTGTTGGTAAAATGCAAATGGCAAAAATGAAATTGAGTATGCGCAAACTAAAAACAGAAATGACTGAGGTCAATGAAATGATAGATGAGATGTGCTCGATTATAAGGATCGATAAGAATACCATAGGAAAGCAAGAAATGAAACGAAATCAAGAAAATGTGGGCTTCAAATGAGGTGGAGGGAAGTCTAATGAATAATTGAAGAAGGGGAAGAACCGACATTAATAAGTTGTCATTATTTATATGTAAAAATTCTTAGTTAACATTTTGTACAAATAAATTGAGTGTAATAAAATTGTAGTAAATATTTGCCCACAGAATTTTACTGTATTGTATTTGTTTTCTTTTCTCTTACAGTTGTGTTCTAAAACTTATCATCATCATGATCCTTCTGCTCTCTCTCAGTAACAACCATTGATCGTATGTTTTTAGAACAACAGTGAAATGGAATTTTCAACAAAGTTGAACCAAGTAGCATCGCTAACAATTAAAATAACTGAAATAATACAAAAAATGAACTCAACAGAATTACAAAACTCGTCAAACCAACGCAAACAATATCCAAGTTAATTGCATTCACACAGAAACACACGCACACAAATTCATACTCTCATCCTTTATTAGCCGCTCCAGCCACACTGCAACAGACAGCAACAATTTAATAAGTGGAAAAGATACAGGGAGAGAGAGAGAGAGAGATAGATAGATAGAGAGAGTATAACGAATCATAAATAAAATTACACAAAAATAAAAAACATAAACGAGGAGAACGAGAATACAGGAAATAGGAAGTAAGGTAAGTTATGTACAATTGTTAATATAACATAGCTTCCCTCCCCTACTCCTCTCATAGCATGAGTGAAGTTTAGTATGCATGCATGTGCGTGATGTGTGATGAGAAGATTATAAATGCTTAGTTTATATTAAAAAATTTATTGCATACTTTTTTTTTTGGCGTATAAATTAAAATTACCCACGCACAGTTTTTTACAAAATGAGTTTTACGTGAATCCACGTTGAATTCTTTTCTTTTTCCACATCACCATGACATCGGCTCAGGCAAACAACTATAAATCCCTTATATACACATATTTGTACAATTGTATTATTGTATAATATCCAGGTGCGCACTTTGTAATTTGAATTCAGGGAAATCAGAAAAATCAGAGTTATACGAATATATTTTTAAAACAAAAATATTGATGGGGGGTATTTAATAAACCTTTGCTGTAAGTTCATTCATATATCATATTACTTTTAGTATTTATATTACTACAACATCATCATATAATTCAATAGTCATCTGTCAATGATTTCATTTAACTTATTTCCTCTCCAAATTTATGCTTATACAAATCATACTACAGGAGGTTTCCTTTGAATAAATTAATATAGAGAAAACAAACAAATATAGGATATACAATTTTCTTTCTTTGAATTCAAAGCTTAATTCTGCAAATTGAAAAAATCTAAATGAATATGTCACCCACATCTATCATATTCTGCTTCATGTAAAGCTTTTGTTATTGTAAATGACTTGTTTTAGTTTTGAAGCAAAAACTTATTTCCTTTTTTTTTGTGGAAAAATAATCAAATATCTAAACAATGATAATCAAAATTGAGCACACCAGGATAAAAATGTTGTCAAAGTTAAACTCAGCGGGGTAAAAATATGTCATGTTCCATACTTGTGATTAGCAGAGATTTTTGTTTATGTTCATCAAATGAAGACAATAAAAAAGTAAAGATGAAATTAAATTGAATTGAAGGCAGCTAAAATAAAATCATGTAGGAAAATGGAAAACAATCAAACGTCATTTGTTTTTGAATATCTTTTTCTTTTTTTCTTATAAAATATTCTTTGATGAGTTTGATGAATGGATTCAATTTCAAGAGAATAACAATGCGTTGCTCAAGTTTTGGGTTTGTTTTAAATTATCTACGACGTGTTTCGTTAGGTTGAAACATTTATCCAATGTATCGCATTATTGTTTTGTAAATATAAAATCAATGTGTGGTCTTCAGGCGAGTTGTTCATCTACCATGGAACGATTATTTGACTTTTCTTCATCGTATTTTATTTCGAAATGAAGAATATTTAGATTTGTTTTAAAAAAAAATTCCGACCCATCATCACTTTCACTGAAAAATAATGCATTTTCTAAAATTTTGGAAAGCCTCGCTGTTTATTTTATTATGTAATGGTGTTCCTAGAGAGCATTCTTTCAGATAACATTTATCTATTAATTTGATAAGCTTGTTTATAATTATATTTTATTTTTCTATTCAAATGCGATCTTCTTTATGATTTATTACAAATGTCTTGCTAAAATATTATACCTTCATGGCAATTATTTCTTCTTTATTCTCATTTTCGTAATAAATGGCGAACAATTTATTTATTTTACAACAAAATATACATAAATTTATTAAATATAATTTCGCAAATCGACAATTACCACAAATTTCCATAAATTAAAAACAAGCAAAACTTATTATTATTGTAAAAACTAAATGGAAATACACAAAATATTTTATATATATATTGTATAAAAAAAAACACACGCACACATATGTATATACGCATTGAAATTAATACAAACAAATAAATATATATATACAAAAAAAAAAATTCAAATGAATAATTATTCAATTAAAATTATGCAAACAACAAACAAACAAACGAACCAACGAACGAACAAATGAAATATGGACCCTGACAGTGAAATCATGATGAAAATGAAGCAGAGAGATATGGAGAGAGTTGTGGAGAAAACAGAATTTATATGCCAAAAATGTTGACTCTATTCTTATGCCACTATACAATTGTAGGGGATATGGTTTGATGATGTGGAAACTATTACTAAAAAAGGGATCCATTCTATAATGAGAAGCAATAATAAATGCACGCAAACACGCAGTACTGAGTGGCAAAGCATATTATAATGACATCAATTTTATTATTTGCATACTTTGGCATATATACATACACACACACACACACACACACACACACGCATACACACATAAATACAAAGTTACATATAACATTCAGCCATACGCATACGCATGTTTGCTCTCAAAAATATGCAACGAAAATATTTTCAACATAATTAATGCTGCCGCTGCTGCTTTTGTTGCTTTCTCAATATTCTTGTCATTCATTCATGTACGATCTTCTCCTCTCTGTTGTCATCCCTTCACTTCACTTATATGCCCTTCTCTCTACTCTGATTCACTCAATTGTGGCTAACTTGATCCATTTACCATTTTTGCCAGCCATTTATTAACATTTTAATGTGGATTTGGTGTTCTGTTGATGTTGCGACTTCAACTGCTGCTGCTGATGATAGGCGGCTTGCATTTGTCATTTTAAGTCAGTTCAACAATTCATGTGCATGAGTTATCCAATGTGACTTTGTCTGCATGTGTGTATGTGTGTGTGTGTGTGTGTGCTTGTGTGTTTTGTTATGTTTATGTTAATTTATTGGCAATTGATGGCATTGTGAGTAAATAATTATGTTTTTATGCACAAATATCGCATTTAATCTGCGGTTTATTTTTATTTTAGTTTTTGTTTTGTCTAATCCGCGACTTACTCTTGCTCCCCATAGGCCGATTATGCTGATTGATGCTTAAAATATTAACAATAATTATATCTATGTTATATAATACAACATGCAGAATGCAGAATGAATGAAATGAAGAAAAAACATGGCTTATTAGTGGGCTTAGTCAATTTATGTGTTGCAGTTGTCGGGGCCGTTGTCGTTTTGGGAATTCCATAATAAATTGGTTGCCTGAAAGAAAACATGATGCAGTTGCCGATGGTCAATTTGTTGTGCTGTACCCATCATATGTCAACACAATATAAATTTCTTGGTGCTGTAAGCATTAAAAATAGTAAATCCCATCAGCACTGAAGTACTTACATACATACACATTTTCAATGAAATTTATTTATCTACTAACAAAGTTCATAAAATTCATAATTGACTATAAAATTGGTTGAAAATAACATGCACCTTGTTAATTTAATTTGAGTATTTTGCAGCGTTGTTGCATGTTTCTTATATATTTGGCTAATTTTTAATAGCCCCATAACTCTTCTTCACCGGATCCCCTTTCTCTGGCCTTGTCATTTTGCATTTAAAATGTGCAGGTAACTTAAGCTCTAAAGGATGTAAGTTGGCGTGGTATGACTGTAATTATATTTTTTATTAAGATGCGAATGCACTAACTAAGTGAGGCGATTATAAAATTTTATTCTTGTTATTTATTTAAAAACTTATATAAAATTCATTAAGTTAGTTGAAAATTACAGGCGAAGAAGCAATGCCTTCCAAGCGAATTCAGTTTAATAAACGTTGATTGCTCTAAGCAATGTAAAACGCTATAATTGCTGTAATTTTAGAAAAATTATTTATTTATTGGCAATTACTAAGTACTTAAGGTTAGAAAAGGAAATAGACAATACACAATCAAGGGTCGCATTCTAAAAGTATTTAATCTGATGCATTTCATGTATTTAAACCCAAACCCTTGTTCAACTAGTCTACTGGTAAAAGTTGTTTGGATCAGCATATAATTAAATTGATATTGCAGTTGTATAACTTGAGAAAATTGTTTAAGGAAACACTCGTTTTATATTTTATGTATGTGCGAATTACTATTACTATACATGTGTATTTGCTGAATCACTGACAATCAAACGCATTTGAGGCCATTTTGTTTATTACTACATTTATTTGTTCTTTTGTTTGTTTGTTTGTTTGTTAGTATTTGCTTATTTCTTACAAAATGTCATATGAAGTGTCAAAAGTGACAAATGCAAAGCAAACAATAAATACAGAATTAACAAAATGCAACGAGAAGAAGAGAATAATTGTACAACAAAGAGAAGAAGAAGAAGAAGGAGAGGGAGGAGGAGGAGGAATGCTGTAGTTGATGTTTAGAATATTATGCAACAAGACTCTAAGTCAAAACGCTTAAAATGTCAAAACAATATAAGTGCCACACCCATTTCATTATATATTATATTTTTGCCTGGGAAGTAACAAATATATAGCGGAAATGTTATGCTTAGGAAAACTGAATCCTAGGGGCATAGTTTGGTAACTGGTGGGTGGGTGAGTGCATAGCGGAAAAATGGTAACGGCAGCTTAAACAAATAAAAAATTATATTTTTCAATTTTTCATTTCCTGCAACACAAGTTGAATACAAAAGTTTTATAAAATGCAACAAAAAAAAAAAAAAACAAAACAAGAAAAGGGGCAAAGTTGAAATAAATGAACCCTCATAGTAAACCAAAATACGAGATGTGCCAGAAAGCCAACAAAAGCAGACAAGGCATTGCAATGAAATATTCAGAAAGAAGTCACTGGTTACGGAGATGAGCAAAATGAACCCAAGTCGAATAAATTTGGTTCACACCTCGTTTGTAACAACGCAACAACTAACCAACCGACTTTACCTCAACCCAACTAAACTGAACTCTGAGCTCAAATGGGTTCCTGCTACGTTCCAAGTGCGACAAAGGACAAATTGCTGTGTCATTTATTTGCATTACTGTTAGTGCAACGGTTATTTGTTGTTTCTATTTCGTTGTTTGTTGCTTGGTCGCATTAGGCTACGCTTGCAACATGCGAAACGCGAGAAAAACAAATTACAAGAATTTACAAGAAAATAATGTGTAATTTCACCACCGAGCAACACCACGTACGGATGTATATTTATATATTTGTATGTGTGTATGAAGGTGCAAAAAACCGATGCATATTTTTTGGACGAACATACAACACTTTGACACCTTTAACTTTTTGCACACACATCTACCTATAACACAAAAGGAAGATACCACAAACAGAAAGAAGGAAAGTAAGGGGGCACTGAAACGCTCAGTTAAAGCCAAATTACTTAACGTCATCGTCGTTGTTGTCGCTTCTGGCTGCAGTCATAATTTGAAGCTCTCAAACAACCATCCAGTCATCACCCCACAATATGTCTTTGCCTTCATTTTATATAGTTTCTGCATACGCGGTAATTACGGTAACCGACGGACAACAACAGCAACAGCAACAGCAACAGCAAAAATGCTGCTCTCAAAATTCCTTTATTCACTCGAATTCAAGTCGCGTCGCGTCGACCCGGAATGTTGTGTGTACTTTATAGTTCATGGCGTAACTATTACTGGTACTGACTGGTGTGTGCGGGAGCTAGAGCAGACACAGCCTGGTAACTCTAGTGTCTGTGCATTGTTGCATCAAATGACAGTAATCAGTGTTGCACAATGCAAAGAACTTTGCATATATCCCCTTTGATCCCCTTTGATCCTTTATACTCTCTATACAATCTCTGTTTGCCTTTAACTATGCCTGCCTGCCTGGCAGATTTTCTGACTGCCACATGCGCCATGTAATTAACATTAAGTTGCGGTCCTTTTTATGGCACTTTTGGCGCTTGTCCTCTGTATATATGTAGGTATGAACGAGTATATAGATATTATTTCCCTGCAGGCAGCATTAAGCGTGCCTCAAGATTGCACTTTGTTCAACAGTAAAAATTACTTTTTCAAAAATAAAATAAGAGAATATTACTCTCATTTTGTCTTTGTGATTTTAATTCTCTCTCATACTAATCATTGCTTTATAATTCTTTTACTTTGCTACTTGATTCAAACTTTTGTGAATGTAGTTTTATAAAAATATATATATATATATGTAATATAATTTAATGATCTGAAAATTTACCAATTATAGCTTAAGGCAAATATAATTAGCCTAACTCTATTTTCAAAAGATACAATATACTTGTGGGTTCAGGTTTTCTTCCTTATTTTGCTCATATAAACATATAAATTCATTCCTAATTCTTCTTCTACTTGGATTCCTTGTACAGTATTGTTGTTATATTATCGTTTCAGAGTATCAAATGTTGTCTTTGTCATGCATGGGCGGGGGCATATATCATTATTTGCATTTACAATAAACTTATTAACTTTGTCAACATGCGTTAAGATGACAATGCTCACGCAGATTTATTATACTTCTAAAATTTATTTTACAATACATATTCGTACCAACTTCACAAAGTTTATATAATGACAGACATAGTAGGCGTTGCAGCAGATTCCTCTCATGATGAAGACAAGCAATGAAGATTGACATTGCATGATTAGTGACTAAACATTATACTCACGAACAATAAGAAATCACTGTGTCATTCAAGATGAGTGAGGAAGTGGAGAATGAATGAATGCTTGGCTACCTCGCTAAAAACTGTAATCATTTTGCAAGAAGTAAAACTTATATAGACTTTGATGTGAAACCATTCATCTCACCCAACCAGTCGTCTACCAATCCTTGATGAAACTAACTGAACTGAACTGTAACTGCAATCAAAGATGGCGCTCATTTGCGTAATTGAAAAGGAATTAAATGATTCAAGTCTTTTGTGATGCGCCGTCTTCATCAACATAATCATCTTCATCACCATTATCATTATCATCATCATTATTGTCATTGTCATCAGTTGACAATTGTTTGTCTGTCTTGTCGAACTTCTTCTTCGTCTTCAGAAAGGAAGCGTAAAATAGAATTGCTTATGGCTGCGCCGAACGGAAGCGGAAGTTACTTACAAAAAAGAAATGGCGAAAAAATTATGAAAGATTCCTAAGAAATTGTCTTCAAGGAAAAGAAAAATAAAAAATAAAATATTAAAAAATATGAAACTAACAAAATTCTCGTACCCTCAATCAATTGGTTCTTTTTTTTTTCATCAGATCTTCTTTAATAGTTTAAGGAAATAATCGCTTAACAGAACTGAAGGAAATCAATTGTGTTGCTTGGAAATGGAACAAACCAGACAAGAAGCAGGTAAAAGCACCGGGTTTCCAACTGTATTCTGGTGGTCGGAAAAATATTGTTAAAAAAAAACAAAATATTTAACTGAAAATGAAAAACTGTTGCCTATTGATGAATTTGAGTTTGTCATGTCTGACTAATGAAATTGTTAAATTACAATGGTTAGGCCTGGAGTTCCACACAAAAAAATATTGTTCCAAGGACTACATGAGTTTAACAACCACTGATTTTAAGCAAAATAAAGGAATGTAAGGCATTAAATACATATATTTAATATGATTATGTTGCCACATCTTTAGTGGACAATATTTACATATTGTAACATTTTTTATGATTACATAATAGACAGCCAAAGACAAATACATGAAGATAGAGAGTGAGGGACCTTTACGTTTAAATGAAAGACTAACAATTTAACCCTTTGCCCCTTACTTTTCTCCTGTGGCATACTTGAGCACACTTAAAAGGCGAACACCAAGAGCAATTAGAGTGTTGGGCCCAAGTGTCCAAGTGAAGAGGTTTGGAAAGGACAATACCAAGAGTGGCAACAGAACTTTTTGCCACAGTCATTTGCCACTTTGCAATAATTGCATGTTGCAATTACAATAAAATGTCAGTAGATACACTCACATGCATCCACATGCACCCACATGCCCTCATACCCAGTAAGTCAAGTAAGCAATTGTTGTATGCAACTTGAACTATACATACTTCTCGTACATTTCCCTTACTCGTCTGTTAAATTGTTCCAAGTTCCAACAGCTGGACGACTAACTATTGCTAACGTCATACGCTCACTGTCATGATGCAAGAGACGCAATAATTGTTTGAACTTCATTCTGTACGCGTTCCTAAGAGGTTTGTTTAAAGAGACCATTCCTCTCTGGTCCTGGTTCAGGTACTCCCTTACTCTACCCTAGGTTACTATCCTGGACTACGTGGTCGCTGGTCTTGTGGGCGTTTGTTGTCAATGAGTATGTCTCTCGTACTATAAGAGTCAAGACAAATCCTGTTGAAATGAAGTTAGATTTTCTTTATTGTATTTTCTTGTTTTTTTCTTTACTTCTTTTAGTATTTCATTTGGTTTTTGTTTGTTTCTTCATGCTTTAGCTTACTTGACTACTACAATTTTCACGAAATGACACTGGCAAAGTAAAGAGAACAGAAGAGAAGAGAAGAACAGCATTTGGTAGTAACAGGAAATTGCAATTTACCACTTCAACACTGTTGTAGTTTCATAAGTGTATGTGTGTGTGTGTATATGTGTATCTGTTTAGGTGTGTAAGTGGATGAAAGTATCTGTGTATCTGTGTGTCGTTTGCACACTTTTGCAGCATTGTAACATACTACTTTCCCTTACGTAAGCGATGACAATTTGTGGTGCATTTCACAAATAATGAAATTTTTAATTAAAAATTTTACAAACAAAAAAAAAAAAAAAATTAAATCTAAAAAAAATCTCAACATTTTAGCAAATGGTGGTTCAAATGACATTTCCGTTAATTAAATATAAAATGACAGCAGCGAAAAAGTGACTGACCTCTCTTCCATACCCCTTCCCTCTCCCCTCCACACCATAATATATTTAAACCTTATGCATTTTACTGCTCTAATTAGACATAAAAATATTTAACATTTTTATTTTGCGACAAAATATTTTTATTTGAATTTCACACTTTTTTTTTGTTTTTTTTAATTAACTTGAGTATGACGTGACATTTGTGCATGGCATAAACATCCTGTCATCCTTTTATTTTACATATGAGTATGCAGAATGTTGATGATGATGATGATGATGGTCAAGCAATCAAGTGCACTTAATAAATGTCAAATTGACACATGCACACAAAAATACTATACTCACTCGTACTCTCGATCGGCCATGATGTGTCCATAGAAGACCAATTAAAAATAAATCGAATTGTGAATTTAATAAAATTTTAATATTGAAAATATTTACATATCAAATATATATATTTCATGTACATATATTTTCCATATGGAACAAATGTGCAAATGTTCCATTAACACTTTTTGCTATGATATTCAAATGGTCCCAGTATTAATATTACTATTTGTTGCTCCTCTACGATGAACATCATTTAGATTGAATCTCTTACTCAGACTGTTTGTGAAGAATATTTTTTTGTTAAGAATAAGACTTAAGCCAACTTTAGAGATATTTACTACTCACTCACCAGTGTTGTACATATGTATGTACATAGTTGTCACTAGTAGAAACACTGCTCTTAAATATTGGGTCATATAGAAAATCTCCGCGGTTTTTTGGTACATTTTTGAACAAAAATTTTCTTTATTCAATATCAATTTCAATCATATATATATATTGGCCATTATTATATATGACATTTTGGCATTTTCCGGGTAGCTTCATAGTTCCATCGGTATAGAACTTCTATGGTTAATCGGCGAAAAACTTGGCCAAGTGATTTTCAGCGGCTCTTCGGTCGACCGATTTATTTTTACTTTTATTTTTGTTTCGAGTCATCAAAGATGTGTATAGCCTAGCATTGTCATGATGGAAGGACAATTCTGGTCGCTCTTTCTTGATAACTTTATTCAAATGGTCGAGTTGTAAAGGACCAGCTCTTAATAGACAATTCTCTTCCAATCCCACCAAACACTCAATATAACCTTGTTTGCCGTCAATACAGGCTTTAAATCGTTTGTGGAAGGTCACCGGTCTTTGGCCATGATCGCTTTGCGTTGCATATTCTCGTATTTCATCCCTTTTTCATGGCCCGTAATGATAAAAAAAATGGTTCCACTTCGCTACGTTTCAGCTGCGTTTCACTGATGGTTATTCGGTCAGGTAAATTTCTTTCAGGTATGGTTGCCGGCCTTGCTCCATTAGTTGCAAATTTTCCTTGACTTTCTCAGTGACGGGCTGACCAGTGCGAGGTGCATCTTTCACATCGAAATTTCCGGAATGGAATAGAGCAAACCACTCCTGGATTCGGTGTTTGCTCGCAGTATTCTCACCGTAAACTGCACAAATTTTTCTTCATGTTTTTGCAGTGTTTGTCTCTTTTTATAGTAAAAAAAGCATCCCGTAGATATGCAGATATTTCACTCACATTCAAATCAATATAACTTTCAACACGAATAAAGAATTACACAGCTGTCTTCACAAAAAATGTAGCCTGAAATGCCACGTGTTTTTTTTTTTTTTTTGACGCAGATCAGATTAGTGTTGCCAGATCTATGGAAACCAACACCATCTAGTGGCAAAAAGAAAAAAAAAACACCAGGAGACTTTTTATATGACCCAATAATAGTACAAACGTTCAATTCCGCCAAATATTGTATATTGATTGCTATGATTTGATATTCTCTTATTGTTCTGAGCTAAGTAAATGAGGCTTGTTTGTGCTCGCTGAAGCTCAACGTTTATCTGAATTTTGATAAATGACTTCATTATTTCAATTGTTTAATTTCTATTAATTTTCTGAAATTTCATCTATTATATTTCAACTCTCATTTAAAAACTCATTATGGTTTCTATTCTTTCTGAGCATTTATTGATTTTAAAAAATTTACAACTGTACGAACTCTGCCATTCATATGAACAAGTGCAATTTGATTGCCCCTCAATTGATAATCAAAAACAATATAAAATTTGCATTCTGGCCAATATGGTAGTAGAATTTCTTCATCCAGATAAGCTTTAGTAATTTTGTAGGTGAAATTCTGTTAATCAGAAAGAGAAAAGAAAAAATTTTAATTTACAAGAATTCTTACAAAATCCATAGACATCTTACCGCTTTCGTAGGACATTTAATCTTTTCATTGGCATGGGCATTTATATTATCTATAACTGATTTCACCAACTTATTATTTTTGGTATTTTCAACGATTGCACACAAATCTACTTGATTCTTCAACAAAAGACTACGCTTTTTACCCAGTGCTTGTGTCCATACTAAAATTTTTAAATTTATCACAGAGATTCTCTCTCTTAGTCGTAGGTTTGTATTAACATAGCTGCGATTATATTCTTGCAACAGTTCAACGTCAAATATATCAATTACTTCAGAGTCTTTAATTTGAGCATCGATCTTATCAAAAATAACAATATAGTTGCGCTATTGAATAAACAACAGACTATAAAATATATATACAATATTTTGAAGATAATGTATTACCTCTGATGTTGCAATTGTAAAATGAATGCACAATAGAATAAGTGATTTAGTAAACATTCTAAGTATTTTGTATTGAAGTTGCACTTGCTGTTTGTCCAATTGGAATTTTTCAAATGATGTTAGTTTTCACTCAAACAACTTTATTGACTCGGAGTCAATGGTTTAATAATTAATTATTTTAAATTCCATAATTACCAGGAAATTATGTTGTTGATGCGATGTCAGATTCATTCACGCGTGGCTCAAAGTATTTAATTTTAACTATCGTAATACATATCAGTTTTTGATGATAATAATGAAAGTTTTGAGTTCCAAATTTTTGCAGAAAACTTGATTTGATTGTAAAATTTTGTACTATTTAACCTAATAGTGGAAAATTGGGGTTTGTATGGGAGGTACTCCCCCTCGTGGTCCGATTTAACTGATTCCAATAAATGTACCGCGCCTATATGAGAAACTTATAGTTTCTTAATTGCAGTTCGATAGAACAAAAAACAAAAAAGTTTTTCAAATAAGAACCTGAATTTTAATGGTTGGTTTGTATGGGAAGTACCCCTCCTAGTTGGCCGATTTGGGTGATTCCAAGAGACGTGCAGCGCCTATATCAAAAACTCATAGTGTCTAAATTTCAGTTCGATAGAAAAAAAAAAAAAACGGAAAAGGTTTTCTAATAAAAACCTGAATTTTAAGGGAGGTTTGTATGGGAGGTACCCTCCTTAGTGGTCCGATCAAACTGAAATTTCGGAAATATAAGTTTCTGATGTATAGCCACCAATAAAACGCAAATTTCAAGATCGCGGCACTACTGGATCGTATAGCTGCCATACAAACCAAAATGTTTCTTGTGTAGGGACCCCTTTAAATTTTTCAAAATATTTTAGTTTTAGTATTTGTTGCTGATGCCTGGATAGCACTACACATTCTGTGAAAATTTCAACTCTTGCTATTACGGTTAATGAGATATGACCCGAGGACTGACGGACGGACAATGAAGCCTCTACAATATGGTTCCTTTTGGAACTTTTTTTGTCCAGAACCCTAAAAAACATCATCTACCTTTGATTTATCATTGTAAAATTATTTAAATATTTTCTTACTATTTAAATTTATCAACTTGCTTGGAACTGAGTCATCTTACTCATTGTTCTGTGCCTCTTATGTTTGATTTGGCCTTGAGTCAACTCGACGATTAAATGCGATCTATCATAATTCAAAAACGCTTTATCAATATTAAAATAGTCAGTCATCGCATAATAATAACCACTTAATGGGGCTCATTAACTATTTAACATATTTAACCACGAAATGTTGGACTGAGATTTTGCATATTTGATATTTAATCGTGGAAATGGTGCAATGCGCTTCAATTTATATGAAATACAATAAAGAAAAATTTACCGAAAACAATCAACCACCATTGAAAAAGTAATCCAAAAGTAATTAGTCCATCAAATGGTACAAATTTAATTGAATGAATGAATGAATGAACGAACGAACAAACGAACAAATGAATTCAATTTAGTACGAGTAAGTAGCTTTCTCTCTCTGGAACTCCTCTACATGTGTCGGTTAGTCAGTCAGTCAGTTAGTCGGTTAGTTAGTCTTTTAGAGTGTGTTGGGCATGTTACATTTAAAAAGTCATACAAATCTAATTTATATTCATTAGCCAAAACCGTCATTCGTTCATTCATTTATTCATTTGTTCATACATTTCATGCCATTGCTTGCTTGCTTTGTTTCGCTTTGCTTTGCTTTGCTTTGCTTTCTAGAATCCTTTTTTTCCATTGGCTCTTTCCGTTTCCGGTGTTAACCGCCCTCTTTTTGTACACAGGCATTGCGCCATCTTGCGGCCATTTGCTATGTATAACAATAACAACAAGAACAATAAGAGTAACAACATATATAGCTATTTTTGCATTTCATGTCATAAAGTTTATTGCGGTTCTCGTTGCAGTCCGTTTGGCATTTTCAAATGGACTGCAAAACATGGTGATTCTCGGTACAATGCAAATGAATGAAATACAGACAGACAGACAGGCAGACAAACAGAGAGTCTGGCAAAAAGTATGTGGACCGTGCTTCAACTTCAAACTACACTTTTTTTTTTTTTTGGTTGGTTTTACCAATTTTTTATTTGCTGTGCTTTTGCGGAATTTCCGCACATTCAAAATCCGAGATGCACGAAATGAAACAAAGAAATAAATGCCCGCCGCTTGTTGGACAATAAAAAAAGAAGAAAAAAAAATAGTATTCAGCAACAACGGTGACGATGCAAAGGATCAGCAGACCCCTAACCAACACAAACCTATGGTCGAAGCGTGGGTACAATGGATACAGTTTTTGTCGTATGCGGAATGTTTGAAACTTTGGTATTTCATGCACGTGTTTCATATTTCCGAGTTGACATTGTTTTCAACAATGGTTGGTCGGTCGGTCGGTCGGTCGTTGGTAGTGGACTCTGACTATTTGAGATGACAAAAGAATGGCAAGAGGCAATGCATAACGCAATATCCCAAAATAAGAAATAACACAATACGAAGAAAACAAGAAAATGCACTTACTTTGGCTTCACCATATATGAACCTCAGTACACTTTGTAATGGTTTTCTGGCTTAACCAAAATTACAGTACGAGGACTATTACCTCACTGAACCCAACACACTTTTATCGGGACAGGTTCATGTTCATGGAGATTTGAAATTCAAATTTTGAATCATCCAAAAGATCTCCAATAATTGGATTATGAAATGATTTTATTGATTTATGCAGCAGAAAGACTCTGTCATATTTTAGCTAAAAATTTCCAAAACTAACTGCAATAGTTTAAATAGAAAAGTGAACAAAGATGATGGATAAAATAATGATTTTTTCAAGTCGGAATATGACATCTGAAACAAATGATTTGACATATGCAAATATAAGACTCTGATAAACTTTAATTTAAATATTTTTCAAACCAAAAAAACATTTTGCATAGAAAGAAATCGAATCGTGAATAGAAGGATTTACCTCTGTTGCATTGTTTTAAATGTTACAAACATCACACTTACATGATAATACATATATTTCTCTCTAGTATGAAGTGTATTATCAAACTAGAAAAAAAAAAAAAAAAAATCATATGTCGCATTTAAAACAAACCATGTACAAAAGTTCTTCTTTTGCAAGTACAGAACAAAATGTTGGAAGTATGGAAGTTGGGTATGAAATCGTTAGTTGTTGGTATTTTGAAATTCATTGGCCGTTGGTCGTCATGTTTATGAAACAAAAAATACAGTGAAAGATGATAGTGAATACTATCAAGCGGAAAAGCAAAAATAACACTAGCTTTTTGAGACTTTACTTGCGGTGTACAGTAGAGTACTCAAAGATGGCTTTCACAATGCAATAACTTCAGTCAAAACCAGGAGAACAGAGGGTGTGATGAACAGTTTTAGTAAAAGTCGCATTTCCCAAACCAAAGTGCAATAGTAACACAAGCGTCCTCATTTGCAATCAAAGTCAAAACTCATAAAATGCGAAAAATGGTTTACAAAAGAATCTTTCAACTCTCATACACAACATATGTATTCACATACACAGCTACATAAGACACAAACACACATGTGTAGAGAAGAAAGATATTTGATATGTGTAGCGCTTAAAAAATGCTTTGACATTTATGAAGTTTACTTTTTGGGAAAAAATGAATGATGAGAATGATGAAGTAAAACATTTAAAATGAAATGAGAATGAAGTGATTTGTGGCAATAACTGAAAAGTTATGAAATGAGATGAGATGAGATGAGATGAGATGCAATGAGAGATGATTCTGTGTGAAAGTAGTAAAAACTAAACTCAAACTATCACACATTGACACAAAATTTAAGTCCATTTTGCATACACACTCATGGAAGGAATAAGTGAATGAATGAATGGACAAAGGGACACAGGAATGGTTGGTTAGATTCATAAATAGACAGACAGACAGACTGACAGACAAAGATACTTAACTACACCATATATGGAGGATGTGCAAAAACTCTTATTACGCCATTCGCAAAGTAAATGCTGATGATCATAAAGATGTTGATGATGATGATGATGATGATGCTAATGTTGATGACGGTGAGGATGATGATGTGTTCGAGTGTTTGGTTATAACTCGCTGCAAGCGACAATTTGTTGAAGATGAAGATGTTTGGAAATGGAAATGAGGATGAGAACACATACAAGGCAAGATAAAGAGTTTGGAAAGATATCATAGTAGAAGATGCAATAGTCATCAAAGTTGTTGTCGTTGTTGCTCGAGAGTTGAGTTGAGTTGATGATGATGAGTGCACAAACAGACTCAAAGTAAAAGTGATATGGACGTTAAGCGCACACACATGCCTAACTCTTTGTATCTGTAAACATACTACGAACACAAAAGCAACAAAAAATGAAAAGAAAATATCACCCAAAACAGCTTACTACTAGATGGAAGAAAGGACATAGATACATATGTTGAAAATTGAGTTGCACACATGCATATGTGTTAGCATGTGATAAAGGGTGGAAGGTAAGAGATACACACCCACATATATGACAACGTGCATTCGTTTGTTGTTCCTTCAGCGCTCAAAAGGATGTCAACAAAAAATTTTAATATCGCCGCATAGGGGTTTTCATTTTTTGTTTGCCACTTGCTACTTTTGGTGGCACCACACAGACGGAAAGACAGTCAAGCAGACAGACAGACAGACACCATAGTCAGTCAGTTTGTGGCCTGTGCTCTTTAAGTTTACATTGCTTCTGCTGGCTTTACACACTGAGTCAAGTGTGCATTTCTCACACCATCAAATAAGCAAAATGGCAACCGAACCGAACCAAAATATGCACACATGTGTGACTTGGTAAAAGGAAATATTGTACACAATAAATGGGGTGGAGGGGGATAACAAAAACCCTAGAAAAAAAAAACCAAAAGCAGTCAGCTGCGCTTGTATAAGATTATTTTTTTTGATGCAACATCATGCAAAGTAACTTAACGTAAAAGAAAATGAAAAAGGCTCCTGCTTGAGAGCAGTTCAAATATCACACCTACTTTGTTTGACACAACAACAGCGACACACACTCGCGCGCACACACACATGGGCTGAACAGCAAACACCGAAAGAAAGAAATTCAGTTTAGTTTACTTGAGTTCAGTACTTTTTTTTTTTTCCTTTCATCGTCCTTCATGGGAAAATGCGGTGCGGTCTAAATTATGCAAACATTTTTCTTTGTATGTGCAATGATGCTTGAAGAGGAAATATCTTATGTGTCTAGTAAATATATGCATACATCTTTATAAACCCAAACGGGGCAGCAACTAAACCAATCTTACCCTTCGCCTGCCTTATCAACCAACGTTCGTTGCTATGGAAAATAAAAAGATCTTTAAGTGCTTCCTTTGTTTCTCCTTCAAGTTTTAATAAATCCAAAGTTTTAATCAGATACTTCGTTTATGTGGTAACCACCTATAAATGAAATTTGACTGAAATCAGTTGGCACTAGAAGAATCTATTTCTATTTGTTCTTTGACATATTTACTACGTTTATGTGATGGTTAAATCAGATTTACCAGAAATCTTTTTGTCTAAGAAAACTTTTTTCCGACTGTTTCATTTATGGCATGAATAATGCTAAATGAAAATTTATTGAATTAATTTGGAGTTATAATGGTGTTTATGATTTAGTAAACTTATATGATAGCTAAATCAGATTTCATAGATTTCTCTTCGACATAGAATGTCGTTCATGTCATGGCCAATTTAGTTTAAATTAGTTTAAATGATGTAACTTTTCCCCCACTGTTTATAATTTACTATGTTTAGGTGATGGTTCTTATTTTTATTAGGGTTCCGGACCCAAAGGGTACCAAAAGGAATCCTATTGCAGAGACTTCGTTGTCCCTCCGTCCCTCCTCGGATCATATCTCATAAACCGCAATAGCTAGAGAGTTGAAATTTTCACAGAATATGTAGGTCTATCCGGGCATCAGCAACAAATACCAAAACTAAAATATTTTCAAGAACTTATCCCTATACAATAAACCTTTTAGTTTGTGTGGCAGCTATACGATCCAGTAATCCCACGATCTTGAAATTGGAGGGTTAGTGGTTATACATTAGAAATCTATATTGTCGAAATTTCAGTTTGATCGGATTACTAGGAAGGGTATCTCCAATACAAACCCCCATTAAAATTCAGGTTCTTATTAGAAAAACTTTTTTATTTTTTGCTTAATCGAACTGAATATTTACCATTAGTTTTTGATATAGGCGCTGCACATCTGTTGGAATCAGCCAAATCGGACCACTAGGAGGAGTACCTCCCATACAAACTCGCCATTAAAATTCAGGTTCTTATTAGAAAAACTTTTTGGTTTTTTGAACCATTAAACTGAAATTTAGACACTATAAGTTTCTGATATAGACGCGGTACTTTTATTAGAATGAGTCAAATCGAACCTCTAGGAGGAGTACCTCCCTGCAAACCCCAATCTGGTACGGAACCCTCCGTGTACGAGTCTGACTCGCACTTGGCCCATTTTTTAACTATTCCTATGAAATCACAATGACTCATAACATGAAATATGTAAATATTATTATGATTTTTTAAAGTTTAATTATTCAATGAAAAATACCTCAATTCTAATGTCTCTTTGTCCACTATTAATGCAGTGCGACCCACTTGTTTATGACAAGACTGAGAACTGTGGTTGTCAGGATGTTTTTTTTTTTGTCATTTCGCTACTATTTATGTTTTATTTATAATATTTAATTTTTTTTTTTATTAAATCTGCTAAATAAAGCAATGACCTGTCAACATTTTATCCTTTCTGTTTGAGCTTTAGCCAGGCTAAACTGTAACTCAACACAACTTAGATCAGTTTTTTGTTTTTTGTTTTACCTTATACCGACCGACCCACTGACAGAGCTATGAGTGAGTGAGTGAGTGTCTGTCTGTCTGTCTAGCTATATAAATGACTACCTAAATGTGAGTTTGAATGAATCCATACTCACATCCATGCAGATATGTTTGTATACACAAACATTAACAGTAAGGGCAAAAACCGTTATCGGCACGAAACCGGAATTATTGCGCACAGCAAAATCGTTTGCCTGAGACAATTTCACTTGCAAAACTTTGTATTATACTCTCAGGCTTTGCGTCTGTCTTTGTTTCTGTCCCTATTGTACCATACTAGAAAAGCAAGTAACTTAGGATGCAGGTTGCCTGACAGGACAGGAGGGATGAAGGCTGGCAGGCAGACAAGTAAGTAACACGCAGTTAGAAATCCAAGCTAACTGAAAACATTTTCAATTTTTAAGCATGACTCATGTCTATGATACTTTGCTTTACTCCAAAAAAAAAAAAAGAAAATAAGAAGAGAGAATTGAAGGAGATCCTAAGGATTTGCTTGGTTCAGCAGGGGAAGAGGGATGTTGGCTGTATGACGTATACGATTGTTATGCACATTTTCACGTAAAACGAAGCACGTTTGTTTATGTTTCTGGCATTTGTACTCATCATTCTGCTTCTAATTCTGTTGTTGCTATCTGTATTTGCGCAATATGCAACGAAGTTCGTGTATTCATTTACAACGCCTAAAAGTATGCAACAACCAAACATGTTGTGCCGTTTGTCGCTTACGTTTACTTTGTTCGCACGCTTGTTTGTCTATCTATCTAGCTAGCTATATCCATTGTTCCCATCCCAATCCCATCCATTTTCTCTCCGCCAAACGAGGCTAACTGTGCGACCATCATCTGTCTTTCGGTCTGTCAGTCGGTTTGTCTGTTTATGTGCCTTTTTGTTTGCTTTTGGGTTTATTTATTCGTTTGTACGTATAATAGTTCGTTCGTACGTCCATTTCTGCCTGCCTGCCTGCCTGCCTTTCATTTCTGTTTCCTTTCTTGTTGGGTTTTAGCTCATGGTATCGCATGGTATTTGCTCATCACTAAGGGTGTGTATCTTATACCATTGTTGTGTTGTATAGTTTCTTCAGCTTGAGCCAATGTTAATGACAACATATCACATGTCTATTGTACTGTACTGTGATGTGATGTGCCGTGCCGTGCCGTCCGTGCTGCCCGTTTCATTTCCATCGATAATAATGACCCTGATGATGTTGATGATTTTCTTATTTATCATCATCATTATGATCATATTTGTCGTCGTCGTCGTTGTCATCATGTGTGTGTGTGTGTATCTGTGTGTGTGTGTGTGCAAATGAATGCTATTTCCGTCCATTTTCTATACCAAATCGCATTTAAATTTGCTGCTTGTATTCTGTGTGTACCAACAACTTGAACATCTTCAAATTGTTGGAGTCCAGTGCAAAAGCATTCTGCTTGGATTTATGCCCGAGTATGTGAAATCATGATTCGTTTGCATTTTCATTTTCAATTTAAGATTACTTCTTCTAGTTTGGGTAATGAATGAATGGAAGAATGAATTGTGCCATATATTGAATGAATGACATTTGCTTGCTGTCATGCAACATTGAGATATGCTACCTACACTGCACTTCATACTATACTTTTCTCTACTTTGCTAGTTCAGTTCATCGTCTACTTTAATACAATTTTGCATTTTCGCCTGAAACATTTGTCCATTTGTCCGTCATTCGTTGGTCAGCATGGTTGGGTCTGTGGATTGTGTTGCGTATGAGTGATTTATGCAAATTTCTGCAATTTTCATTTTGTATTCATGCACTTACACAATCTCACGCACATTGCAATCAGGCGAGCTTAATTAGCTTTTATGCATGTGTGTGCAATGTGTGTGTGTGTGTGTGTGTGTGTATGTCTTAAATATGCAAATTGCAGTCTATTGGTTTCGTATTACGTTGCGTATACGTAATTAATAATTCAATGAAGATTAATATCAATCATATGCACGACAAGCAAAAGTCGTTACGACCAAGCTAAATTATTTAACTTATTAACTTGAAAAAATATTAAACTCTTCAATTTTTCATATCTTTCTATCTATCTATCTATAATGGAAATTAGTTTTGTATTTTTTTTTTTATATTGAACAAAGTAAAAACTTTTCTAATTATATTACTTAAAAAGCTTAAGTTGTCAAAACCAATGCAACATGAAGCACATTTGTACATTTTTCTATATCAAGATATTCAACTTTTGAAGTGATGGTTGTTGTTGGTTTCTATTGTCATTGACTCAATTGTCAATGCAATTGTCAACCGCATACATAAAGTTAATAGAAAAGTGTTAAATGCGAATAATTAGCTGCAGCTGCCGCTGTTCCTGCAACTGCCACTGCCATTAGGGCCGCCTCTCATCCACCTCATCATTGTCAACTCTTCATGCAAGCCATTCAAACGATACAAAGTAAGTAGTATAGTAGAATTTAGTAGGCGTGGATGTCTGTCTGCATGTTTTCTATAGATACAAATATAGATACATAGATACATTGACATGTGTATGTGTAGGAGTAGTAGTTGTATTTGCAGGAGGTGTGGTACCGAAAGCAACAAAAATTCCAACTAACAACTTTTCACAAAGCCTCAAAGCCAATTTTACTGTCAATTCTTTTGATAAAATGGCAGTAACAAGCGCAATTGCAAAAAAAAAGGCAGTTAGGTTAGGCCATAGTCAGAAAGAGAGAGAGAGAGGCCAAATGAGGAAGAAATTCTCTGTCTCTGCATATATACATGTGTGCGTGTGTGTGTGTGTGTGTGTGTGTATGTTAGTATATATGTTTATATACTGGCAACTGGCAATGTCGCTGCAAAAAAACGCCAATCAACTTTGCTGACATTTTATTGAATCAAATTTCAACGAAGTTTTATTTGCCAAAGAGCTTTGTTGCAACAGGCAAGGGGGCATGGGCAGCATGAGGGCAATCTTTGTATATATATCAAACATTTGAATGTATTTGAACACATTATTCACACATAGAACCCTCACTGACATACATAGGAACTTAGTTACTCGTTCATTCAACAGAATTGTCATTTTTGATGCAATGTGATACGATAAAGTTGTTGGTCGATGGGCGGATGGTGTTTGGTGGTTGGCAGATGGTTTACTTTTTAAAGGCAGGTGGCAATATTAACGACAACAACAATGCCAACATTTGCATAAAATTTTGGTATTTACTTCGAAAGTCAGTCAATTTGGACAGAGTTTCAACAATTTTTTCGTTTTTTTTTTTTCATTCTTTTGATCTTGTTTCTTGTTGTTGGTGGTTGTGATGATGGTGGTGGTGGTGGTCTCATCCCACAAACTACTTAAAAATGTTGTGAAAAGATAGATAGATAGATAGATAGAGAGTAGCAACAGCTGAATGTATGGAAAATACTGTGTTGTGCAACAAATGTGACAAGCAAGTATAACAGCATTTCGGTTTGAAGTGCTTTACTTTGCTTTGGTTAAAAGAAATGTTAATTAAACTCTTCTAGACTCTCTTACAGCCAATTAAACCGACACATTGATTTACTCATGCAAACTCACACCAACATACATAGAGATGAAGTGTGTTTTGAAAATACTTCCGTTCTATATAATCCATATGTTTTAGTTCATACTTGTGTTTATCATGTTTGTAGTCTTTACTCTGAAGACCATTTTGTATTGGGTCTAACTTCCAAATATAGAAATAGTGAAAAAACTGAATAATTGGTAATTTCATTAAGCTGGAATATTAATTTCCCAACTCTTCTCTTCTATCAAACTATCTTTAATGTACTATTAGTGATTGTTGTTTCTAAATTATTTTATTTAAAATCAAAAAAAAAAATAAAAAATAAACAAATTTAATTGATTAAACCATTATGTCATTATATCAATTTATGATAGAAAAACTACCTTTTGGTATGGAAGAAAGCATTGGCATTTCTTAAATACTTGTAAATATTGTACAACAAGACAAACTTTAAGCAAAAAAAAAAAAAATGGGCCAAGTGCAAATCAGACTCGTACGGTTCCATATCAGATTGGGGTTTGTATGGGATTTACTCCTCCTAGTGGTCCGATTTGACTGATTAAAACAGATGTACAGCGTCTATATTAGAAAATTGTACTGCCTAAATTTTCGATTCGATAGAATAAAAAACAAAAAAGTTTTTCTAATAAGAACCTGAATTTTAATGGTGGATTTGTATGGGAGGTACTACTTCTAGTTGGTTGATTTGACTGATTCCAACAAATGTGTCTCGCCTATATCAGAAACCTATTGTGTCTAAATTTCAATACGATAAAGCCAAAAACAAATAAGTTTCTCTAAAAAGAACCTGAATTTTATTGGGGGTTTGTATGGGAGGTAACCTCCCTAGTGGTCCGATCAAACTGAAATTTTGGCAACATAAGTCTCTAATATATAGCCACCAACCTTCCAAATTTCAAGTTCATGGAATTACTGGATCGTATAGCTGCCATACAAACCAAAAGGTTTCTTGTATGGGGACTCCTTTAAGTTTTCGAAAATATTTTAGTTTGAATATTGATACTGATGCCCGGATAGAACAACACATTTTGTGAAAATTTCAACTGTATAGCCATTGCGGCTTATGAGATATGACCTGAGGACGGACTGAAGGACGGACAACGAAGTCTCTGCAATAGGGTTCCTTTTGATACCCTTTGTGTTCGGAACCCTAAAAAATCTGTATGCTCAATCACAGAAACGTAGACAAAAACTTCAAACGTGAAGAGTAACACTATTTCGACATAGCTGAAGGTAACCTTTTCTTTTTTCTTCTTCTTCACATGACTTAACTTACGTTCTAATACATATGTACATATTGAAGAGAGTATGCAATTTTAATTGAAATCTTATTTATTTTATTTACTTTACTGTTACAATTATTATTTTTTTATTTGTGTTTTTTTTTTTTATTTGTTTTTTTATTTATTTCTTTGTTGAAACAATAAAGTTAAAAGCAATTAAAATATTCATTTTTGCTAGAAACTAACAATAATTTATGCAAATTGGCTTTCATTTTTTTCTCTCCCGCTCTGTTCTAACCATATTTTCCACACTCTTTCACTTCTTCGAACAATATGTTTTCATAAACTCACTTAAATGACACTCCCAATGGTGTTGCCACACCAGAGCACTTTGCTGCTACTGTGGCAATTATACGCAATTGCGCTTTCACTCAAAACTGTAAAAAAATCTAAATGCAACAAATTTCCACCCACACTACACTCCCAATCCAAAACTACTTGGAGAAAAAAAAAAAGAAAATAAAAAAGCAAAATAATAATAATAATAAAAAGCAAAAGAAAAGCGCATAAGAGTTAAACTGTCAACACGCATTCAACTCAAAAGCGAAACGAGTTGCAATAGACTCATGACGACAGTCTAAAGTGTTTGACATGAGTTAAGGCAAGGTAAGGCAGACACATGTAGTGTGCCCTGGCAAAGTTATGTGCTGCTTCTTGAATGATACAATATGTAAAGACATGGACGTAGGTATGACAGTGGGTGTGTTCATCACAGGTGGATCGCTTGCGGCTTATAAGTTACCATAAAAGACATAAGGCAAAAGTTTTACGCGCAATTTTACGCTCATTAAGATGAACGAAACGTAAAGAATGAAAACCAAACACGCAACAAAAGTAAAATAGAGAATAAATTGGAAAATGTTCCTCCCTCCGCATAGAATTATTGTACAATAAACCTTTTCGAAAAGCCGCTTTCAACACTTAAGCTTGCGACAATAATATTATTTATAATATAAAAATTGGACTTTCTGGATGAAAGGAATGAAAGGAATAGTTTGCCATGTTTCATTATAAGGGTTTTTTTATGGCGTCTACACTATAAAAATGATTTTACATTTGCATTTTAATTAAAAAATTTATAATTTTTTCACATTTTCCATCCTCTTCTTCTTGATCAACCATGATTGTTGAATCAAAAACTCAGTTTCAGTTGAGTGCAATGAATGTGAATATGCGTGCGTGTGTTTGCTTTGGTTCAATCAATACATTTTACAGTTGAACACACAGGTGTACACAACCCCCTCCCATCTCCTATCTCCTATCTACCACTTTCAATAAATGCATACATATACCATATATTATACCTACATAGTATAAGCCACACATGCTCTTATGATAAGACCAAAATGGACGTTGGTTAACTTTATGGCTTTGCTGCTTGCAACCAAAGTTACTGACTGCCTGAATGGCTGCTGGACTGCATGCCTGCTTTCTGAGACTAAAGCCACAATATTCGATCAGCACTTACATCATCATCATCATCATCATCATCATCATTTGTATCGCCATCATCATCAGCATATTCACGCACGTAAACATGTAGAAAGTGCATAATAGAAAGGAATTTCTAGGTATAAGCGTGGAGAGAATTTGGCAGTAGGTTTACGAAGTGTATCCCAAAAGTGTCTGACTATATTCCACACTGGGATTGGCATACGAAGTAATCTCATCTTTATAACATGAATCAGTCCTCGAAATCAATTTGTTAAAGTAACCATAGTCAAACTTATTTTAATAGACATCGAACGGTTGCCACTTGATTAAAATTTTTCACTTTGGGAAGAGCCAAAAACCGTTGTGGGTTAAGCAGAACATTTTCGTAATTAGCGATAATTTCAAAATTGTCTTCTTGAGTAACTTTTAAGCGAAATTTTTGGTTGGACTTCTTGACATAGAGTTTTGAGTTCATGACGCTTGTAGCTCTCCGTATTCCCTCCAAGTCGAATACTTTTGGAACTCACCTCGTAAGTGAATGCCTTGGAAAAATCAATGCTGTAAACTGAATTAACGCTTTGTAAGCTTAAGAGGCAGGCTGCATACAGATGACGTAGTAGTAACCAACAACGAAATAAGCTTTATTAAGTTTTTCCAAGCCCATAAAACCATATTTTGCCATTTTCCCTTTTAGTAGCTTCCTTCATACAAAACCTTTAATTTATGTTTAAGATATCCATTTATTACAATTTTTATTTACTTTCTTTTCAGGTGCCATCCTTAACTCTGAACTGAATTCATATTGTCGTCTTCGATAAAGTGGTAAGTATCAATATATAAATTTGTGTAGGACATTTACAGTCGCCAGCTTTCATAAAAGTTGATAATATTTAATTTTTTTGAAATATAGAAAATAAAGAACAACAACCAACAAACAAACAAACTAAACTAAACTAAACTAAACAATTTATGAACATGTTTATATTTTTGTTGAACAAATTTTTTTGTTGACAAGCATAAGTTTATTTTCAATATGACTACTAAAAACAACAACATGACAACCAGTCACCATTTGATAAGGACAAATCGGAAAACAGAAAACAAGAAACTAAAACCAAAACAACAAATAAAATCAACATAAGTAAACAAAAAGAAAAACATATTTCAAGTGTTTAAACATTTTTACATGTTGGTTTTTCTTCATATTTACATTATTTTTGTTTTTTCATTTCGGAACAGAAAAACTCAAATTTGAAACTTGTAACAAAACCAACTCACGCGATTCTATTTATTGAATAATAAATATGAGGTGTAGGATGAAGGAAAAGAAAAATCAACATTTCTTTTTTAAAGAGAAAATTACACCCTTCTACGAAAAGATTGTTTATTTTATTTAGAAGTCAAAGAAGCCAAAGTAATTAAATATTCTTTACATGCCTGACTGCCTGACTGCCTGATTGCTTGACTGACTGTTTGCCTTTGAGGTAAGACCTGGCGTACGTACACACGATAAGAAAAACCAACATTGTTCAAAATTCAAAAAGTAACGTGCATTCAATCAATCAACAAGCATGAAAAAAAAGGAAACTAATGTGAATTAAAGATTAGATTATGATGAGGCAAAACACAACAAAAAAAAAAAAAACTTTATTAAAATTTTTACTAAGAACTAAACAAAAAATGTTTATCTCTCAAACTATGCGCACATAAGTTGACCAAATTGGAAAACAAAAATTGTCCAGAAATTCTTTACTTTGCATTGAAATACTTTTCTCAGCATAATCAAAGCAACAACATCAAAGGATACTTGGACGATTCGATTCGTTTGGATGCTTTGATTGCTTGCCATGTGGTCTTTCTCATACTATAAAGTTGGGTGCTGTTCATATTTGTCTCATTTGCAGTCACTGGTATGCAAATTTTGTAGAAGTCTGTTCCGTTTGTCCTTACAAGTGAGTCTTGTGCACAGAGATAAAAAAAAAAAATTGAGACATACTTGTCGATGCAGACTTGTTGGACTATATGACAACTCCTTTTAGTACTCTATAATTTGTCGTTTTACTATTTCTGTTAGTCCAATTGTCGTTTTGGGTTTTTTCTATTCTCTCTTTTTTATTTTTTTTTTATTCTTCGTTTTATTTTTTCTATATTTTTTGCAACTGTCACTTCTTCTCTTTTTGCTTTCGGGCATAAAATTCATAATTTGCTCTCAATTGCTATGACTTTTGTGTCAAAACAAATTTTCTTCTCATACAATGAAATTTAGAATGACAAAGAAATAAAAAAAAAAAAAAATTAAAATATTTCCTTTCTATTGATTGTATTTAGTTTTTATAATTTTAGATAAAGGAAATATTTCCTATAAATATAAACCTTTAAGTTTATGGTCATCTTTTGTTATGGTTATGGGTCTCATTGTTTGAATTGGTGCTCTGTTAACATGTCATAGACGTAGGCTAACAAATGGACAGACATATAGACAAATATTAGATAGACGAACAAACAGATCAACATGTAAATAAACAAAAGGATTTGTTGTAGTGCAGTTTCGACGGCATTTAGCCAAAGGGTTTGCATTCTGATTGACTAAATGACTGACCAACCGACATTTTATTTGTATATAAATACATATACAAATCCACAGATACATAGATACATCCACATTAACATACATACTTGCATTTGCTTTTTTACTTTTTGTTTTTTTGTTGGTACTCGCACGTTTACATGAGATAAAGACATTTTCATGTAATCATGGATGAATAATTGGATTTCGAAACAGCTTCCAGCACAGCACGCACCAAGCATAAGAATAATGAGAGTGAGAGATAAGGACAGAGATAGAGAGAGTAGGAGAGATTTCCTTGAGTGGGTGTTATTTTCAGGTGCATTTGAATGTTTGGCCAGGGTCTATAGAGAGAAATTGTTAAATTTGGAATGCAGTTCACACACACAGGAATTCTCTTGTAAATGCATTCGAAATTCTCTACTCTTTCATATTATTTTTCATATATCTTTGGGCTATCGACCATTATTTCATTATTTCTTTCACATTTGTAGTACTGAATTTGCATGGTGCTGATATATCCCATATAAATTCAGATAAAGGTACAATACTTTTCAAGTACAATTATATGATGAAATGATGAAAGGGTATTAACACTTTAGTATGATGTTTGAAATGCATAAAATTGTACCTAGGTAGACCCCATAAAATAATCAGTATAAGAAAGATAATCATTCCATCACTGTCTTGGAGAAATTTTTGTATAGACACTTGTTTTCTGTCGTGCACATCGTATACCAAAATCATAGTTCTCTGATTACTAGAAAAAAGTATTTCCTATACAAAATATATTTCTATGACGGATTGGAATTTTTCATTGTTTTCGAAACCAACCAATTTAAATCAAATGCAATGTAGTTTTTGTTGTAACCCTTTTTTTAACAAATTTTCTTGAAACTTTTTCACAACCTTAACAAAGAATTAACCAAACCATATCAATATTTAATAAACCTTCAATATTTATGAATGGCATGTGAAAGGTATTTAAGCTTCGGTGAAATGAAGTTAATATTCTATCTGGTTATATTTTTATTATATTTGTACTATTGTGGCAACAACTACAACAACATGATGTGCCTTTGGCTTTGTATTTTCAACCAAAATCTATTCGTGCATAAATATTGAAAATACTTTCTGTCTCTGTATCCCCTATTCCTCTTGTCTATTTGATATGTTTTATATGATGATGTTGATGATGATGATGACGACGGTAGAACGAGGGACTCAAAAGGAGGCGGAATTGTTTCAAAAAAAAAAAAAAGGTAGCGGAAATTGTTTTCAACTGTATTTCGGATGTGTACAGTAACCAATACATACGCACGCACATCTACACACACACACACACAACAACAGCACAGAAACATGTGTAGTTACAAACATATTCAGTTATTTGCTTCTCTTCTCTGTTTAATGTGTGCGTTTGTGTCAATTATACAGAAACATACGATTATCGAATTTACTCATTGATATCATTTTCATGTTTTAACAACCGAGATTCTTTGTGCATACATACAATATATACTTGCATATCTGTATCTGCAACTGAATATGTGAGTAATGTCCATGTCATGAAGTAGAAAGTTGTTGCTATGTTGTGTTTTTAAATGAGCATTGCTAGTAGTGCTTCAGGCAACCAAGCTCTCATAAAATACGAGTACATACGCATACGCGATGCTTTCAACATGTTGCAAGTAACAGAATCAGAATCAGAATCAGTAGCAACAACAATCACTCGAACTACAACAAAACCAAATGAAATACAATTTTAAGCTTTTAATTGAGTTTTTCGCTTGCGTCCGTTTCGTTTTTCAACTTCCTTCTGCTATATACAAAATGCCCAATGGTGGTTGGTTGTAGGTGAGTGATGATGGGTGGCTGTTATTGTAGTAGTGGGGTTAATATCACACAGGCAGGATAGCGTAGGCATGTTGCTTCCTGATGAAGACATGTTCACTTTTCTCAGGGTTTCTGGTTCTGGTTTTTCTTCATCATCATTGGTGATTATGTCTTACTTAAAAATCATGTTAAAAATTAACACATAATTGAATTAATATGACATTTAATTGAAATACAACCACACTCTATTCAGTTCTTACACACACACACATGCATGCACACATGGTAAAAGAAAAGTCTTCTGATCATGATATTGGGCTTTATGCATAGTCAAGGGAACATGTCTTTCAACTATCAATTTGGTCACTTCATCTTGTCTTCGTTTGCTGTTTTGGACATTTTTCAAGTTTTTCATTTCAGTTTTTTAAGACACTTCAATAAGACTATTGTGACAAAGGCATTAAAACTTTAGCATATTGTTAGACGATGACTAACATTGACAGAGAAATCATTTTAAAAAATTACCAAACAAAATAACAAAGTAGTAGTCTAGTATTGTATCGCTTTAGTGCAAAGTTTTGCGAAATGCATTGACTCCCCAAATAGTGTAATTACATCGCGAAAGAAAATGATCTATATATAATAATACTATCCCTTCATCTGTGTGTACTATGCTAGCTCCCAGTTCTCAGTTAATTCAAAATGATTATCGATCAGTTCTAGCATTGTATCGCTTTAATGCAAAGTTTATACAAATACATAGATTCCTAAATATTGTATTAACATCGTGAACGAAAATTATCTATACTGTATGAGATAATACTATCCATTTATCTGTATGTACTAAGCAGGAAAAATCTTCAGATTTTGGAGATTTATAGATGAAACTTTGAACATGACAACATTTTTACACATCAATTAGCATAACCAACCTGATTCCCACCTACTAGAAGATATAAACCAAGCCATCAAATGCAGATTATTTATATAATTTTCAAAAATAAAGTTGAAATTTGGAATAGATTCTTCTCTGTGATTATGTATTTATTTCAACAATAATATTGGATCTTTAAAACACATAGCTTCAATATAAACTAATGCTGACTATATACCTATCCTAGTCTATTAAAAAGCGTATTAAAATTTCTGATTGATCCAAAATATTTATGTATTATAGTTTTTCTTTCGCTTTCGTCTACTGTCCTGTAAATGTCCATTCGGTCACGCTGGCCATGCTAAGGAAATTTGATTTCAAATCAATGTCCCATGTTCAAAGAATTTTCTCTTTTTTTTTTTTTGGTTTTTTCTGTAGTTTTCTTGTTGGGCTTGGGAAATCTGTACATGTGACAGAGTCTTAAATTCAATTAAATAGCACAAAATTCGTTTGCTTTTGATTTGGTTATTTTCTCGAAGGTTTAGTGTGAATCCATCCTCCACCTCCCTTTATAAACCTTGAACTAAGTAGAGCGAGTGGAAAAGAATTACCACACATGTCTTTGAGATCTCAAATTGAAATTTATTTATTTCTGCATATGAAAAATAATCCATTGGCTGCTCAGTAGATACAAATACATAGAATTGTAAATGGGATGCAACTTTAAGTTGATTATTCTTTTAAAAGTAAGGGTATGCAATGTTGTTCTCTTAAAATAGTTCAATTAACTTTTATGTTTGCTTAACTATAAATTTATAAGGTCATTTAAAGGCAAAAATAATCGTTGCGTGCATGCAAAATGCTTGAAAATTATTAGTCCAATAAATAGGAAGGAAGTAAAAATGGCATTGTCCATTGTCCATGGAGGTAAACCCAAATTCATGATTATAATCACCTCTGATGCAAGTAGCAGCAGCAGTTGCAGCAGCAGCAGTAATAGTGATAGTATTACAGTATCCACTGTCCATCAGTATTATCCGGTTTCGAGTAAAAACATTTTCATATTCACCTTTCCTAGTACGACAAGTGAGTATCCAAAGTAACCACAGTTTGTTCTTTCTATCTATCTGTCAGTCTGTTAGTCTGTTTGTCTGTCTCTCTGTCAATGGCATTGCTCTGTGTGCTGCTATCGAAGTCATTAAAATGAACAAAGCCATTATTTCTCTTAGTCATTTTGTCGCTTTGTATTTGTATGAGTATCTGTATCTCTGTGTGTGTGTGTGTGTGTGTGTGTGTGTGTGTGTGTTTGTTTGTATTTGTGTATGTATGTACGAGAGTGCATTTGTGTGTGTTGCACCTTTTGTCTTTTGAAATCTCTTATTTTAAAGGCGAAAGTGCCATGAAGACCATTTTTGAAAAACAAATTTGCACTTAAATGCTCACCACAGTCGTAAAAACAAATGTTTATTACTTTAGGAGCAAAACCCTAAATAAAGAAAAACCCAAAAAATATCAACAAGCAAACAAAGAAGGCATAGTCGACAAATCGGTGATGACTACTGAAGCATCCGTAGTAGAGCGGAAAAAGCTTTGAAAATCATTCATTAGTTGGATTTGTATACAATATTTTAGGTGCGTTTCGGGTTTTATTCATTTAATTTTTGCACAAAACACAAACAACTAGAATAACTTAGTATAATAGACTTATAACAAAGCAGACCAATCTCATTGTTAGTTTCGGTCATCACCTTTAGCAACCACAAAAATATTCATATTTGAAAATCGTAAAACGCTTTATTAGCATCAAATAAATATTTACTAGATTTTTCAAATGGCATTCACATCATGTGTTCCATGGCAAAAGAGCATGGATTCTTAAACTTCCTTTTTAAAACTTAATTTCTGTTTGAATAACCTCATTTTCTAAAAATGTTTATTGACACAAAAAGTCGTTTCGATTCAATGACTCAATGAGAAAAATGCATATTTTGCATTATAAATTTTTTACATGTCATAAATATTGATAAACCTAGTGTAGATTGAGATTATGAATAAAAAATTGTTGTGGACAACAGTTTAAGAATCGCTGTTATACATACAGTAAAATAGAGTAAGTACTACTTTACCAAAAATTGATTCTTTTCTCTTCTATCCACTCATTTCTCAATGTACTTGTCACTGAATGTGAATAGAATCTCATAAACAAGTTGAATGCATAAACCAGTGAATCGGCGAACCATGGAATGAACACGCTACCATAAGCATCAATGAACAAATAATCCGGGAAGAGAAAAAACAGAGTGACAAAAGAAATGGTGGGACCAAGAGTAACAAGCGTACACATAATTAGGTTTCCAAAATTATATTTATTTTGCACATGTACGAGAAAAGTTTTCTTCTCATTTTGCATACTTGTACTCGTGATGTTGTATCATCATCATCATCATGAACAACACATTGGTTTGGTACAATGGGTGAGTCGCTGACTCAGTGAGGAGGCAAATTGCATCCACTCAACGGCGTTGAAAATTCAGAAAGCGCAGCGAAATGCATTTAAGCAGACAAACAAGAAGAGTAACACAAACACGAACTGTATATTCTACAATACATACCAACATAGAAGCATCATCATCTAAAACAACACTAGATTGAATCTAGGGTGTTGGTTACATTGGATGTGTACGATGTGTTTAGGAAGTTTAGAATTTTGGGGGTTTCACTTTTGAGGGTGTTGTTCAATGAACCGACGACGACGCTCTTATTCAGCTTGGCTTGGCTTCATTTGATTTAACCTAGGTTCGGTTGGGTTGGGTGAGATTGGTTTAGGATGGGTTGAGTTGTATACTCTGGTATGTTTAGTAATGACATTGTGTGGCATAATAATTTGCAGCTTAACTCAATTTGTGTAGCGTTGCATTGTAGCACCGCCTGATATTTTGCCTGTGTTGTTTCTATGTACTGTAGTACTTCCTGCATAACCGGCGACGCAAGTCTCCGATGCTTTACCTTGCACGAGATTGTACTATAACTATACTCGGTATTATCCATTCTCTAAATAGCCTCCCATACCCTTCCACGTTTGGTATATGTAGGTGTGTGTGTGTGTGTATGTTTATTTAAGTAAGCAATTTAAATTTTAATAAAGGTATCTCAACTCGAAAACACATCTCCAAGGGATTTCCTTAACTTTATGTTGATGCTCTTGTACAAAATTAAACATATCTCTAAAAACACACTTACAAACAGACGGACAAACTAAAGTATAATGTTGTACTTGGAGTTTGAGGTTGTCATTTTTGTAATAAATGTTATATTAATTATTACAGTTTTTTTTTTGTTTTTTTTGTTCTTGTTATTGCATGTTTTATCACATCATTTATACCTAACTCATTCATTCATCACTCTACACATTTTGCCTCCGGATCTTTTCATGTTGTTTTGCTTAAAACCCAAAACTATTGACTAATTGACTTCATACACTACACTACATTACATTACTTAGTGCCTTTTGTGCTTCGCTAATGAGCATCTCACTATGCATTATTTTTGGTTTTCATTTCAATTCATGGATGATGGCAAGAGTGATGTTGATGTTGATGATGTTGATGATGATGATTTGCTCAAAATGAACTTCTATTCAAATTTCATGCTATAGAGAAGCTAATGATTTCATTTACTTCTCTTATTGGAAAATACTCATGTTTTTCTTGCTTGTATTATTCATGATTTTATGATGCGAATATCACGAGCATATCTTTAAGTTGTTGTTTTCAAATTCATATTAAATGGTATCAATAAAATGTTTAACTACTCAACTATTATCCGCTTTATTTAGTTTACGTGGTTTTCCCTTCATTTTATTTTTGTGTATTTTATGGTTTTTTATCTCACCTTTAAATGTGAGAAATATTGATGTTGCCAATGTTATAAATTTAATGTTATTTCATGTTTATAGCACATTTATTTTTACGTTTTCATTACGCTTATGTCAGATGATAGAAGAGAAAAAATAATATGTATGCAGGTAGGAGTGTTTTTCTAAAAATACCCTACACATTTTGTGTGCAGATTACACAATCATAATGTCATTTTGTTTCTATTGACAATTGTTTAATTTTGTGCTTTTTAAATATGTTGCAACAAAATATAGGTCATATATTTGTCTTTGTATTGCTACATCTCTTGCATCATGGATAAACTAAAAAGAATGAAACCTTAAGTCTGGAATTCTAACAATCTGCATCCTATTAAAAATTCAGCACCTTCCAGTTCATCTGGATAAATTCTTATACAATACCTTAATAATATACATAAACAATTGATTGAGAATAGTTGCTAATTAAAGGGTTCCATAGTCATGTCAAAATTTGACGCTGCGTTTCGTTAAAACGCTTTTGGTTCTGCCAATGTTTTTAAAATATCTCGTGACTCAAAAGTCGTAGCGCCAAATAATTTATATATTCTGAAAATAGAGGATTATACGTTGCCTATAAGAGAATATTTGCAATTGCCCGCTTTTGTCATCAACGGGACAAGGGGTGTTAAAAGTGAGGAAAAAATTATAATTTCATAATTATGAAAATGCTGTTAGCTTGAGAAAGGGTTGACCGTTTTGGCTGGTTTCTTTTGTTGTGTTCTTTATATGTCAAGTTATAGTTGCAAATTTGGTTGTATTTGGATTTTTGTATTCAATAAATCTAAAAGTAAAGTATAGGGATTACTTTCTTATTTGAAATACACACTCTGTAAAAATTTAAACTGTCTACCTACTAAGGTTCATTACATACACAGCGGAACTCTTAGAAAGGAAGAATGGACATTAAATGAAATAAACGACCAGAATTTAGGCTTTCGATGAGGATTAATCCTTTGTATTCTTTTCATGTTTTATGAGTTACAGCAGATACATATTTTCTATTTTTCTATGCCTCTATAATAGGCAGTCATTTGCCTGCCTGGATCTCTGAACATAATAAAGATTCTTTTGTATTTAACCTTAAGTATAACATAACAATGTTTTGTTCATAGCTCATTTTATTGGCAATCTATCTAACTATTCTGTTAAATTATTACCAATTTTGTCATTGAGAATTTGAATGAATGAACATTATTGGAATCTAAAGTCATTTTATTAAGTACGAAATTCTTTTCTATTATATATTCATCAATTTATCTTTTATTTACCACAAGGAAATATTGCAAAAGTTTTCATTGCAAAAGAGAACAGAATTATAATAATTTTACAAACATCTTTTTACTAAGTTTAAATCAAAAGACAAGTACATAGTTTATCATAAACTCACAAAAGAATTTTTGGCGCCGAAAATTAAGGCGCCAAAATGAAATCAGAAATTCACCGCAAATCAAAAAACTGATTAACATAAATTAAACATTAAGAACATTTCCAAAAGAATGGAACATAACAAATATTTTAAATTCAATATGGCGACAATTTGTGGATTCAAATTCATGTTCCTGCTGCTTCTCATAGTCTCCACCCTGAAGAAAAGAAAAGAATTCCCAACATAAAAGTTTTTACGCTAATTTAGCGCATTTTATTTTGAAGCCACACAAAAAAATTGTGAAAATTCCCAAGACAACAGCAACGATGGCATTATACTAAAAAAAAAAAAAAAAATATGATAAAAAAAGAAGGGGGAACTAACGCTTATCTGGGAATCTTTCAAAGAAAATGCGCATGAAAATCAAAATGGCAGCGGTAAATATGAAAGAACTAAATGAAGATGGAAAAGAATAATGCCAACTGAAGTGAAGTGAAGGCGAAATAAAGCCGTCAAATGAATGCAACGCGCAATGAAAACGTTTAACTCAATAGTTTTGAGTAGAATATGTCAGTTTTAAGTGAATGGAACCACTTTGGGGGAAGCTATACAACCATGCTTCCAGATAGAAATGTGTGTTTAGAGTATAAAATTTTGAGTTGCTCAGAAAAACTTAATGAAATGAAACTTTAGTGACGATGTCTGCCGATTTTTGGTCGGTAGAGTGTACGACAAAACGTAACGTAACGAACATAACGTAAACTGCTGAGCGAGTGTCTGAAAACTCTCGTTAAAAATCACTTAAAATTCCATCATCATAAATTTGTCAAAAAATTTTTACTCTTTATTACCCAACCACCGCCACCACCACCACCACCTACTCCTTTTAGAACTACTATTACGACTATTGGTGTTACTGATGCTGCCGACGTTGCAGCTTTTTGGTTATGATGACGTCAAAAGGAAAATGAAATCATGGTTAGAAACGATGAAATCTTTTTGTTAGTTGTGCCCTTTTTTTTTGCATTGGATTATGGTTTTTTTTTTCAGCCGACGACCAACACTTTTCGCATAGTTCTTTGAGTAGAATTATAAAAATGTTGAGTGGCGTCGAAATTCGCATAAATTCATCATCAGCAAAATACAACGAAAAAAAAAACTATGTTTAAACATTTTGAATTTACTTGGAATTCAATAAATGCAGATCTCTTCCTTATCCATACCCATCTTCTTCTTTTGTAAAATGCAAATTGAATTCACTCTATAGACAACACTGCGTATGTGTAACATGTTTTATACAAAAGAGATTAACAATTGGCTATTTTAACCTCGACTAATAGCAACAAATTAAGCCTAATAAGCTTTGCTTGCTTTTCAAATTACATCTTAATGAGTCAATAAATAGCCATACACGAATTCATTATAAACTTCGTTCAAAGCATACCAAATCAAACCAAACCAAAAGCAAAGTACAATAAATACACAAAAGAAGAAGAGGTAAAAGTGCAAAACATTGTAATGTGCCTTGACAACATGATTGCAAAGATAGATTCACAGAACGATTATAAATTATAGATAAATTGTGGTAATTGAAGTCTGACATAATATTGTAGAAGTATAACAATAGCAAATAATAGAATGGAATATAATGCGTAATAAGTAGCCAGAGTTCTGTAAAGCTTTTTATGTTGATGGTCATCAAATCAAATGATTTTTTTATATTATTTTAGTATTGCATATAATACTATACATACATAATGTATTTATGTATGTATGTGCATAAGTGATGAGTCCTTTGTATTGATGACTGACTGTTGTTGTTGTTCGTGGGTTTTGATCCACAAAGTTATATTATTATGTACAGAAACCATAATAATATTGTATTTCGTGGAAATTTGTGAATGCACAAAACGAAATATGAACTTTGATTTCAAATCTTAATTAAAATATTAATCTTTGTTAAAAATGGTATTGAAATATGATTTCAACAAAACGAAATTAACATTATAAAATCATAAAAATGGTCTCTATAACCTTTAATTTGGAAAAAAGCAGTTACAAATTCAATGCAATGAACTCTCAAAGAATATGAGTTCTTTGATGTGATAAACATGAGTGACAAACTAAAAGTTCACGAAATGGAAGTAGTTTTAAAGTGAAACTTCTTTAGAGAAAGGGAGTAAATCCAAAAAATATGAAAATTAAATGTTACGAAAACCAAAATTTGACAATATTATTATTAAATTGGTGCTATTTAGGCAATTAGAATTGAAATGTCTCCGTGGCGTAGTGGTTAGAGAGTAGGATTTGCAAACCAAGGGCGTTCGACTCCTGCACTGGAAATATTTTTTTATTCTTATTTTTAAAGTGAAAATTCTTTAGCGAAAGAAAGTAAATCCAAAAAATATGAAAATGAAATGTTACGAAAACCAAAATTTGACGATGTTATTATTATATTGGAGCTATTTAGGCAATTAGAATTGAAATGTCTCCGTGGCGTAGTGGTTAGAGAGTAGGATTTGCAAACCGAAGGGGTTCGAGTCCTGCACTGGAAATATTTTTTTATTCTTATTTTTGAAGTGAAACTTCTTTAGCGAAAGAGAGTAAATCCAAAAAATATGAAAATGAAATGTGACGAAAATCAAAATTTGACGATGTTATTATTATATTGGAGCTATAAATACATTGTGGAAGTGAAACTTCTAAAGCAATAATACAGAATATTGAAGTGTTATATTATTTTTCTCTCATTCGGCCACTTGTTCGTAAGTTCTTTCATAAAGTAAACACAATCAGTAAAGCATATTTTATCTCTCTCTTGTTCATGCATAAGCATTCATTCTCTACGCTGCAACCGAGCTCTCGCACAAGACAATGCTCATTATTTTGTGCGTCTTCCCACTACGTCTCTAAAGCATCATCGTATTTTGATTTACGTCACATTTCATTAAAGAAATTTCCCTTCCATATTGTGCTTATGAGGGTGAGGCACACTTTTTACATTTTTAAATTAAAATTAATATTATTTAGGACCACAAAACAAATTAAATAAATGGCTGAATTAATCTAGGATGAATGAAATTCGGAAAAAAACATCAAATGATTTTAATTTGGTCGAAAACTTTTGAATTTTTTAACAAAGTTGATCTACTTTTTTAAGATATGCTACATTTTATAGTATTGTATTTTGTTGATTCGTCTTTACTACATATTGTATAACCAACAAATTAGAAATACTTGTATGTGATTTCCCAATGATTTATTGAACAAATGCAATTGTTGCTTATGGTACACAAAGATAAAATATTATATATAAAATACTAAATACATAAATCAACTAAAATATAGGTAGGATTTTGCTTTCTTACTTATTTTAAGTTATTTAACAAACTTATAAACCCACACATTTTGAAAACTGTGATATATGGCTTTTCTCTTTGATAAAGCACTTAAATGAGATTTCACTTGGAAAACTTTAATTTTGAAAATAAGTAATGAAGAACAATGCAAACGAAAGTAATACATTTAAGACAGGCAACTGTATGTTGTAGTCCAAAGTAACAAGGACACAGACGAGGTTGCTGTTGCCTTGCCAAGTTTTGAAATGAAAATATTTTCTAGTTGTGGAAATGTTTCTGGAAAAGTCAAAGAATTGTATGTTGAAATTGAGTCGATTCGAGTCGTGTCGTGTCGTTTCGAATCGAGTAGAGTGAAGTTAAGTTAAGTTAGTTTGACTAAACTCAAACAGACACAGGATTTGAAAATATTTCCAATAAGAATGTGGTTTAATGGGTTGGAAGTAGAAGAATTGGGGAGGTGAATGGATGCCCTTGGCAACTTTGATACGATTGATCATGTTGTGGTTGTTATTGTACTTATTTTTGTTGTTTGTTTGTCTGTTATTTTGACCAAGTTAGGAATGTTGTTTACTTGTCTTGAGCATTCTTTTGAGTAAATAAGTTTCTCTCTGTGTGAGTATGAGGAACTTTTAGTTGGAAAAATAGTTTTCTAAGCAATTGAAAATTGTTGTCTTTTATTGGAATAAAATCATTAAAACAAAAAAACAAAAAAAAAACAAAATAAAAATAAAACATTTAAAACTCTTAATTAAAGTTTTCTCTATGATGTTTGGTTGCTGTATCATCAAAAAGGCAAAAAAGGTAGAAAACGTATAATTTTTAAGATAACTTTGCAATAATTAATTAAAGAACGCAAAACAAGTTGAGACGATTTAACAACTATCCGTCCAAGTGACAATTCTAAATGAATTCACTTATTCATTTGTATAAAATACTCGTATCTTGCTGGCAGTCTGTCGATCTGTTAGTATGTCTGTCTGTTTGTCTTTACTTGACTTCATTAAACCCAATTAGCGCACTGAGCACGACTTGCGGCTATAATGCGATGCTATAATTTGCATATGGAAACAAAAAACAAAAAAAAAAAAACTCAACACAGTAAATCATGGAAGTAAAGAACATTAAAACAAACCAGCAACAACAACAACAATTTGCACATATACAATAATCAACAAATGACGCTCATTAATTTTTGTTAGTTTATTTTTTAAGCTTTTTTCTGTTTTCATTTCTTCTTGTTTTATATTGTATATTTATTTATTTTTTTTTTTTGTTTTAACAATTTAATTCTATACTAGAACAATGAATATTTTTTTTATGATTTCACATAATAAATATAAATACAATTATAAAAAGACCCCACATCTGATCATGATTACAGTATGGAAGGGAAACGTTGGGGTTGAAAGGGAAGAGTAAAATTAAAAACACATGCCTACACACCTTTGTTTACACCTTAATTATAGTAGCTGTCGCACTAAAGAAATACTTATATTGAAAATAATTAAACTTCGGTTTCATCGAAACTTTTATGCCTTTCATAACCTTCGATTCTAGTTTTAAGGAAATTTAGAAGTTGGTCATTTGGAATTTATAAGTTTTTTTTTTGAAGCAATTTCATTAAATATTGATCCAAAATTTTTAGATTTGGATATGTTGAAATATAGTTTCAATTATGTTACAATATGTCTAATGAAAAACTTTCGTTTGCATTATTTATGAAAGATAATTTTATTTCCTTTATCAATGGTTTATGTGATTTGTCGCAGTTTTTTAAAAAAAAAGAAGGAGGAAATTATCAATTCGTCTGTATTTTTTTTTTTTTTTTTTTATGTTTGTTACCTCGGAACTCTTCCCTAGGTGAACCGATTATGATGATTCTTGTTATATTTGAAAGCTAGTGCTTGCCGTGTGGTTCCATATAAATTTGATAAACGACAACAAATTATTAGGTCTATGATGCAGGCATAACAAACATCATAGCTCAGGGATAATTCATTTTTATAATATACAAAAAGATAATATTTCTTTAGTAAAAATAAAATTTAATAAAATAATGTAATGTAAATTGGTTAGAGTTGTTACCAATGCTCAAAGACTGGTTGGACTGAAGCTGAAGCAATCATTTATCTAATATATTGAAACTCTTCGATGCTTAACTTAGATGCTCGACCCGTCGGCTATCGTTATATACATAGACTAACTGTATAGTAAAAGATAATCATCATCATTTCATAGTTTTATTTTTAGTTTTGATATCACTAAAAACATTCTTTTTATTAAAACTTTATCTCAAGTACTGATTGTTAGTTTATACTAGAAAAGAAAAAAAGACAGATAACCATAACTGGTTCTTTTAAAACTCTTTGGGGATTGCTTTCAATGCATTAGAAACAAGACACGAGAAACTCATAATATTCAAATTAATGAAGGGTATACAAATGACAAATTAGGAAATAAAAGTCGTGGGGACAAAGAGTGCCGCCCATTTGCGCTCGTGCCATAAATGATATCAGGAAGGCTGTGTTTATATACATATTTCATAAAAAGCTTATTTAGAAATAAGTAGAAAGAAAGAAAGAAACACACAAACAGCAAACAAATGACAACAAAGTACAGCACGTTTTTTATTTATTTATTATTATAATTATTTTTATTATTAAATAATGTTTTTATTTCTCATTATTAGTAATTTGTTTTTATGTTTATTTTAAGCACGACACACCCAACTAGTTGATTATGTACAATATTTGGATTTCCATAATAATGTGGTTTATTTTATTATTTTTGTAATTTTTATACAATAATTTTTTCACTCTATTAATCGGGTTAGAGAATATTTATAAATTTTAAAAATATTTATAGCATGACATACAAATTAACACAATGCACAATGCTTAGTATTAGTAGTAGAAGTAGAATATTTTTAAGACTTGTCTATGGACATATTGCAATTACTTGCGTAGGCTAAAGGGGCGTATGATTAATGACAAATAAAAATTGTAAATTTACAGCCATTTGGCATGGCAACTAATCAAGAGAATGCAAATTAAAATGCATCTACGTCATTAACTTTACTATAAGTAAGTACTTTATGCAAATCATAGAACAGACACAAGATTATTTTATAATAGTAGAGAGAGAGAGAGAGAGAGGGGAGAGACAATTCAATCTTTGTGTTTCATATTCAATTTGCATTTTGATTCATTCTAAAAATAAGTTTCTCTTCAAAATGTTTACCTTTGCTCAATTAAGAAATCTCCTATTCATCAAGTGCCTTTAAGGATCATCAATTCCGGTACAAGTAAATTGTAAATTGTTCATCGAATGTCAATTCGATGCCATGATTGCTTAAATGGCTTCAAATTAAATTCACTTACACTTTACTAAAAATAAGTTTCAACTTTAAATTTAACTGTGTTTATTTTTTGCTTTCTTTTCTGTTCATTTCTATTTTTTATCCACCCATGCTTTGTGGTGCATCCAATCGTCTTCTATGCCTTGTCTTTTTACCAAAAAAAAAAAAAAAAATGAAAAAAATATGAACAGTGAAACTTTAAACATCGATTTTCTTTTACATAGAAAGAAAGCAAGGACAACAACATCAACAACAACAAAAACAACTACAACTTTCGAAGCGGCGTTGAAAGCCAAACAAAATGCGAAGCTGCCAACTAACAAAAGCAAAAATAAAATACAGAAAATAGGAAATGAAAAGAGAAAAAAAGATATCTTTATATAAGTAAAGGCGAAAACTACAACGAATCAACTTTTATTTACTTTTCGTTAACTTTTTGGCACAAGAAGCATAACTTTTTTGCGTACCATCACCAGGACCACGACCTACTCTTATCCCCACCATGCCACACCAAGTCTTTCTTACAAATATCCTCCCGCTCGTCGGACTATGTATATTATGTCTTGCGACCTGCAACCAGAGCAAATGTTGACGACGATTGTCCCTTGTAGCACTTTTACTTTAACTTTGATGATGAAACACAGTAAAAAAAAAAATAAAGAAAATAAGCGAGAAAATTTCGCTTTAAAATTTTCTGCTGATGCAGTCAGCTTTCTTTCGCCGCATGCGGGCGGACGTGGATTTGGAAATATTCATAGTACAGTGGAACAAGGTACATGAAACTTTGCAACAATCAGTTAAAAAATATAAAAGACGACAGATATTAAATAAAAACACGATTTCGAAAACTACAAGAATATTTTACAAAAATAAATAACAAAGAAAACAAAAATTGAAAACCTTTAGATAAATAGAGAAGAGAAAAATATATAGCACGATTTTGAAGGAAGAATTATGGTAAAAACAAAAAGGCAACACAAAAAAATCACATAACAAAATAAAGCAAAACAAGAAATAAAGAAGACTTTTTATGAGGCAATAGGAGAAAGACAGGAGAGGAGAATCTTTGAAGGCATTTGTATCAATGAAAGCAAATAGAATGAAAAGAAAGAAGTGAAAGAAAAGCAAATAGAATAGAAGAGTAGAACATAACAACAGCAGCAATAACAACAATATTACTATCAAAACCATTCATCATGTTGTTGCATGCAATAAATTTTGGAACTGAAAACTCCTGCAGCCGGGCTAACAACAACTACCAATACTAAGCGATGGAAGAAAGGAAGGAAGGAAGGATTCGAGAGAATTGAAGTTGGAGAATGCAATGTAAGATTCTTTCCATGAACTGATGGAATGGGATGAGTTCGGATGATATGGTTTGGGATGGGATGGGATGGGACTCTATGAAGTGCAAATTTAAAGCGAAAAATCTCAGTTCATGCTGTCTTTCTTCTTAGTTCCTTCCTTCCTGCTGCCTTCCGCTGGCGAATTCAACACTCGCGTAGACAACGTCCGACACGCCTATTCACTGCCATGTACGTCTTACGCCCCTATGCATGCCATCACTGATATTGTTGCTATTGCCATTGCAACTATTGTTGTTGTTGTTGTTGTTTTTGTTAATATTTTATGTTGATGGAAGGAATATTTCGGCGGTGGGGAAGGGTGGGAGGATGTATGGATGGATATATGAATGGGGAAAGTAGTAGAAAAGTGCTGCAGTAATAATTTTGCAAAGCTGTAAATTTAAACATTACTTAAGCTTTCATCAATTTCGCATTAAAACTTTCTTGCGCTACTTTCACACAAACACAAAGACACACACACACACACACACATACACTACTAGTACTAGTATAAGAAAGTAAAGTTAAGAATAGTGCAAAAAACAAAAAAAAAACACTTGCAACACGCATACTTTGGTTACCATATAGGGGCTAGCGAGGGTAAAAGGAAATTGGTAAAGTAGCAAGTGAAAGTTGAAGTCTCTCGAAATAAAGAATTTTTGTAATTTGCAAAGTGTCTGCTTAGTTTGGCAGTAAATAGATTTATGCTTGATCATACGATACAGCGCTCGCACTTAATGCCACACCACACAGAGAATGAGAGGAAAGGGGAATAGAAGAGATAAAAACATAAATAGTAGTGAAAAAGAAAAACTCATGCTAATATTAAGTATGAATTTCAAATTTTCGAATATTGGATTTACATAAAATTTTAAAGTTCATTTTCATATGATTTATTATATTGCATTAAGAAAGATCTACTAAAGAAGTTAAAAACATTCAAATCATTTTGAATCAAAAATGCAGAAAACACAATTTCTGTTTAATCACCATAACATGCAAAATATTCCCAGTTAATCTATTGACTGATTTGGGAAATGACAATTTAAAGGCATCCTATAGATGCTTTTTGAAAAGTTTAGAACCATGTTTATTAATCCAAAATCAAAGAAGTTCCGGTTCACTGCTTTGCAAAATGTCTTACATTACAATACATTTTTTATCTGAATGCATTTGATATCTTTGCAATTGTATTGAGTTGTTCAAAACATCATTTCATTTGTATGTATGCATGACTTGAATGTTAAATTAAGGCATGCATCTTGTTTGTTGACTTCAAACCAAAATGGTAGAACATTTGCTTCTAAAGACTTCATGAAACAGAACATTTACAACGTGTCAATCCTTAAAGAACGAGGGGAAGTTTTACTTATGAATATGTGTATAGCAGAAGGACATTTAATTAAATGGTCAATCAATAGTTCGTCATCAACTTTAATCTTCTTAAGATTAAAGTAATCATGACTTATGCCCTTCTATCAAATATCTATATGATCTTTTGTTGCTTATAAGTACAATACTTATAAGAAAGTTACATTATTTTTAAAACATGAAATTTCAATTTTTAGCCTTGTTAGTGTTCCGGACCCAAAGGTTACCAAAAGAAACCCTATTGCAGAGACTTTTGTCCGTCCATCCATCCGTCTTCGGGAACTCATGAACCGTAATAGCTAGAGAATTGAAATTTTCATAAAATGTGTAGTTCTATCCGGGCACCAGCAACAAATACTAGAACTAAAATATTTTCAAAAACTTAAAGGGGTGTCCATACAAAAAACATTTTGGTTTGTATGGCAGCTATACGATCCAGTAATTCCACGATTTTGAAATTTGGATGGTTGGTGGCCTTACATCAGAAACTTATATTATCGAAATTTCAGTTTGATCGGATTACTAGGGTGGGTACCTCCCATACAAATAAGCAATAAAATTCAGGTTCTTATAAGAAAAACTTTTTTGTTTTTTGTTTTATCGAACTGAAATTTGTTTACTATAAGTTTTTGATATAGGCGGTGCACATTTGTTGAAATCAGCCAAATCGGCCAACTAGGAGGGGTACCTCCCATACAAACCCACTATGAAAAATCAGGTTCTTATCCAAAAAAAATTTTTTTTTCCTTTTTGGACTATTGAACTGAAATTTAGACACTATAAGTATCTGATATAAGCGCGGTATATTTTTTGGAATCAGTCAAATTAAACCCCAATCTGGTACGGAACCCTCCCTGTACGAGTCTGACTCGCACTTGGCCCATTTTTCTACTTATTATTACTTCTATATAACATAAATAAAAGTAATTCTTAGTACATGCAAGTTTCTTTTAGCATAGCAGTAAAATCAATCATCAAATTGCTTTAGTTCAAACTATTCTAGTTTCAAAATCAATTTTGTATGTGGAATTTCTACAAATTCCTTATATTACGCATTTATTTCTCTCTAAAAATATTTCAAAAAAAAAATACAAAACTTTAGCAAATGAATAACAAAAGAATGTGTCATTTTATTATTAAGAAAAATAAATAAAAAATGAAATCACAAAAAACCATCCGAACAAATCAATGCATATTTGTTATGCGAACTTTGTCTGCTATTCGCCCTAACAAAAGCGTTAAAATAATAATAATAATAATAAGTAATAATAATAAACAACAAAATAAAAATAAAAACACAGAAAAAAAATCAACAAAACCATAAAATTAAAAGTTATTCAAGTTCAAATTGATTTGTCGTCATTTTGTTCAGATTTTGCCTCATTTAAAATGCAAGTAACGATGAAAAGTATTTTAACATTTAATTTTGATTATGACTTTGAACCAATAACAACAACAACAACAACAATAACAACAAAACATTCCTCAAAAATCCTAAATAACTTTGTTTGTTTTCTATGTCACCTCAGTTGCCTTAGCCCAGGTTTAGTGATTCATTGTTAAACTCATTTTTATGCTGGCAGATATTTCATTACTAATCATAATGAAATAATCACATGAGACCGAACGTTAATTCAAACAAACAAAATCTTCTTTCATAAATATTTATCAATGTCATCAACAGGAGACACAAATTTTTGATATCAATTTAAGAAAAGCTTAAAATTCCAGTGAATTTACAATATGTAGGATAAATATAAAGATACATAGGTATGGTATATGGTATGTATGTACGTATGTATGTATGTATAGAGATACAAAGATTCAGGGAGAATGAATAGAATGTTTGTTGAATTCTCAAAATCATTCAAGCTTAAAACATTTAAATGGATTTTATTTGTCAGATCAGAAGATAGATACAACAAGGTAATTAACTTTTGATGTGTGATTTTTTTGTTGTAATAAATATACTTGTGTTGTTTTATTATTGCACTATAATTATCACATTTGTTCTGGGTACAACAGTTTGTGTTGTATGATATGATATGATATGATATGATATGTTGTATCTATAACTACTTCTATTCATATTATTACAATATTATTGTTATACTTACTTAGTTGTTTAATGCCTTGAATTCTATGTTCAGAGCTTGACTAAGTTGAGATGAACACAGTTTGCTATACACAAATGAACATGTTTGTTGAATATTTTAATTAGGTGTGTCATAAATAATAATAGTAACAACAACAGCAACAAGAACACAAGAATAACATCAACATCAGCATCATTATCAGATAAAACCAAACGAAAGGTAAACAGATACATATATATATATATACAATATTATGATGTACATAAAGACAAAGAAATTTAATACAAAGCTTCATAATGAAGATATATAATATAAGTATGTATGTATGTATGTATGTATGTATTTGTCATTTACATAGATAGATACATGCTGCGAATTGCAAATTGTAGTGGGAAGTCTTTGGGTCTTCAAACTATGTATGTATGTATGTTTGTGGTAAAAGGTGAAAACATTTCCAGAATTATATTGCAGAAATTCCTTTCTTATTGTTATTATTATCAACTTAATTATAAATCATTTTAATCATAAAGATGTTGCATCATCATCTTCATCATCATCATCATCATGATAACCATAAGAACTATACACAAACACACAAACACAAACACACTCAGCATGAGAGATAGTAATGTTGTGACGTTTGTCTAACCGCACGCCTACTATACAAGTATGTACTCGCATATACAAAATATCCAATAGTCCCCCTCCCCCACTCTTATTTCTAATGCTCTCAACCTTAGATCTATGTGAATTTGATTTGACCCAGGCAAACCACATCATCAAGAAATGCAAAACCGCAAAGACCGCATAAGATGCTTATTGCAAATGCTTAAACCGACAACAATAATATCAACATCAATGACAATGACAACACACATACAAACATACATACATACATACATACTTGCAACATACAAGTATCTACATTATATCTAATGTATCTAGATAAACGTATAACAATTTCAGTTGTTTAGCTTGCCTAAAAACCAAATGACAGTTTCTTCTATTCATTTGTAGATGCATTTTACTTCTCTCGTCTTTCTATCTGTTTGACTGTTTGTTTGTCTGCCAGCCACTACTTTTAATAGCTTTGCTATTGTCCTTGTTTGTTGTTGTTGTTGTTGTTGTTGTTATTCCACTATTCCATCCTCATTTTCTTATTGCATACTTAAAACCTTAGATTGATGTCTCCAAAATATAATAGTCAACTAAAAGAAGAAAAACTTGGAATGAAAATAGGAGTAGAAGTAGAAGTAGAAGTAGAAGTAGAAGATTTGGAAGAGAAGCTTATACGAAACATTAAGAAGATTCAGAAGACAATTTTAAGTTTGTTTAGGATGATAGCATGAACTGAACTGTGTGACACGGTGCGAAGGACATTTTGAAGATGTCGTCTTAACTAAAACAATACATTTAGCTAAGAAACCAGAAGCAGCACCAAATAAAATAACCTAAAAGATAGTTGGTGATGAGTGGGTGGCTGGCAGTGAAGAAGTAAGTTGTCGTCTTAACTATTTCAGAACATCAGCATTTTAGGCAATTGGAAAATTGTAAACTTGTGGTGGTGTTACACTTACAGTTCTGTGGTAGCATCACATTGCATCGGATTGGATGACATAGCATAGCAGAGCATAGCATTGCAGTGCACTATAAGAGTTGACCTGACTTGGTCCATCAGTCAGTCAGTCAGCCAGTCGCCGTTTGGTTTGTCGGTCGTTTGGTTGAAAGTACTAGTTTAAATATCATTTAAATGGAAAAGATTGTTTGTTACAAGTATCAGGATGAGGAGTTTGTGTGTAAAAGTTTTATACTTATTTACTATGAAATTGGTCTTTTGATATATTGTATTGTATTGTATTGTATCATCAACATCAGTTGTCTCAGGGAGTTGAAGTCTATGAAGTACAATGAGTAGTAGTAATCTGTGTACATGACTTGGTAAAATGCTTTCCATTTACATTTAATAAGTATTTAAAATTTATTACTCCAACATTAAATGCAAATTTCCTATATAACACATACACAAACTTATATACTAGTACATACATACATATGTACATATACAATAATAGTAGTATGTTATAGTGTTTTGTGTTGTTTGTGTGTAATGTTTTGCAATAGTGGAAAATTCAATGTTGCATAGAAAATTGTAAAATTATTACTTTAGAAGTTAAGCTTTTGATATATGACACAAGACAAGAACAACAACAACAATTCATGTGTATGTGTGTGTGTGTGTGTGTGTGTGTGTGTGTGTATGAGTATGTATCTACAATAGCAGTACAAGTATTTATTTAACAAGAAAGTATCAAATTCTTGCCTTAGGCAACTCTGACTGAGTACTGACTACAATCAGGTATTTTGTATTTCTTTAAAAGATGACTGAAATGTTAATTATATAAACAAGAAGAAGACTGAGAAATCTTTGCAAATTGAATATAAATTATGGATTTTAATGTTTAAAAAAACACATCATATCAATTTTATATTATTAAAAGATACTTTAATAAGTTACTTAGTTTATTGATTTAATTTCAATGAAAATACTCTATGAAAAAAATAAGCCTATACAAAAATAATATTGTAACTTCAAATGTTATTTACACCCCATCCCATTTCCCCTTGTCCCCATTACTTGTATGTAATATCGCGTTATGTACTTTAATATTCATAAAACGCACAAAGCAGAATGCGGCGTCACGACATCAACGAACGAGCTGACTAAGTATTAAAGTGTTAGACATCATAGGTACTACGGTGGGACTGAATCAATATTTACGTAAGGCCCTCCCTTTGCAACACTTGTTCATTTGCCGCCCACCTATTTATTAGAGCTACCTATTGCTCATTTCAGAAAGTCAACGAACAAAACTACTTTTGTACCCTATAGACTTTCTTTCAATTTGAAACTAGTTTAGGCCTCAGAGACAAAATCGGTGTTGAATAGGCTCAAGCATTGATTCGTGTCTAATTCTCCAAAAACCACAGGGAAATATAACGAAATTGAGGAGTTGTTGTTGTAGAATTAGACGCGAGTCCACAAGTTTCAGAATAAATTAGAATGGTTTCTCGCTGATACCTTTTTGGGCATTGTGGCAACACTTTTGGCCAGTGCTGCCAAGGTTTCAAGTGATTTATGTTGCGCGCCAATTTCAAACAGATGATGATGATTCTAATAAATTTCAATTTGTAACAAATTTGTTAAAATTTTTTTTATAATAAATAGCAGAAATGGAAAGGGAGTTGCAAGAACTATTTGTTCAAACAAAACTAAAACCAGCTGTTTTTAGACACATTGCCACTGTGAAAACGGTTGTGTCAAAATCGCCGTTATTGATTCTGAGTGAAAGGCTATAAAAGTCATTAACATAACTTGATTGACCTGGAACTCGTTTAAATATATTGATCAATCGTGATATGCTAATTGGTTAAGGCATTTCTAAGTAATAAAAAGCATAGATTAGTATGGTTATTGATAATACAATGAACCTTACTTCAAATTTCTTTAAATGGTCTCTTAATCGACTCATGAAAGAAAAAGAGGGAGAGAGAGAGAGGAATTTTACACTCGTTAGAGTCTGTCTACTTATGCATATGCAAACCAGTTTTTCTTTAATTTGGGAGGCAAACAAATGAAGTTTTGTATAGAATTCTAATATTTGATTAAGTGTTAAAAGCTGGAGGATTATTAGATAATGCGTCCCTTTAGAAACTCTGATCAGTATAGACCTGCGATTAATAAGGATATTGTTAGGCACAGCAACAAACACATCTTACAGTTGGAGGAACATGACAAGCACACACGCTTTGCCTCAAAAGGCAAACATCTTTTAAATCTCCAGTTCAGCTTACCGGACGAGTAATTTTACCCTAATTTACCCTTTTACCATGAATAATCGTCTCCTGTTGTCATTGACTGGCAGAACTTTAATCGCAATTGTGTGACTCATAATAATAACATGATCTGTGCACTTTGGGGAAGATGGTTTGGGTGTAGCCTCTGCATCCTCATTGTTCCTTTGGTTAGAGCTGCCGGCATTATAGTCTTTAGATGACTGTGAAGCTGCTGATTGTAAAGGTTGCGGATCTTAATTCGGCAGTAATATCCCAATATTTGTATAGCTCTAAATATTTCCTTAGAAATGCTGATTCATAAATTTGACAGCGACCAAGAGCCTCAAATATTGAGAAATTATTTGTTCGATCATACATTTTTCTTGTTATTGAATTTGTAAAGGTGATAAAGTTTATATTGTTTTATCATTTCCCATTTTTCTTTAAAATACAATAAAATAATAATGTGGAATCATGTACATAATATATATGTACATATGTACGTTTGTATATCTCAAAAGTGTTTTAACCAACGATATATACATATTTACGTATGTGTGTATGTATGTACATAATGATGACCCCCATTAGTTAACTCAACACAACGCACGACCACAACTTATCAAAAGCTTTCATTCTTTCAATTTACCTCAACTCTTCTCACCATACCCAATGCTTTTGTTGTACTTTGTTTGTATTAATGGTACGTGATTCATAAATAGATAGAGAGGGAAACGATAAATGACATAGACAAAAAAAAAAAAAAAAATCATATGGTTTTGAGTGAGAACGAATGAGCTGAACTGAACTAAACTGAACTGGTGGTGAGTGATTAAGTGAATAAATGACTGTTATGAGTAAGTACTAAGTACAAGTGCACTTATATCAAACTTCTTATTCTCCTCAGCTGACAAATAATACGAGTACAATAACAACAGCACACAACACCATACAAAATTAAGATAACGCAACAAGAATTACTACATGTTTGTAAGTGTGCGTATGTATTTAAAATGTGCCCGTGACCTCGTCACACCACTCCAAACCATCACCTTGCGTCGCCCGCTTGCCTACCTCAAACGTTCACCTCCTCCTCAACGATAACTTTAACACTGTTATGTACTTATTGTATTTGCGCGAGTGACGATGACAATTATCATGGGTACTGGTAGACGCCGCGGCAGCAGCAGTGCTCACCGAAAACGAGCAAAGGCAAAGGTGCGGTTGGTTATATGAATGTGTCGTGCTTTGTGTTTTCTGTATTTTCTTGTTAAGTGAAGGAGAGAATACGTTTTGCAAAAAGGAGATACGTTGGTCGTCAACGTCGTCATCATAGACAACATCGTCATCATCATCACCCGTTCGTTACTCCGTTTGTTGTGTGTTCATTCGGTCGGTCGTTGGTCGTTTGTTCGTTCGATTGGTGTATTGTGTGTGTGAATGTGCTTGATAACGTATAAGCTCAGTGGCGGCATTGCATATGATGGCAATTTTTAATTTATTCAAAATACACACACACACATACATGAACTTACACAAAGCCACACTCACTTAACTCTCAATCAACGCAATCACCTCATTCACGTTCTCCTCGATGCGCCGTTGTTGTTTCAGTATCAGTTTTTTCTTTTCTCTTTAAACAAAACAAAAAAAAAACAAACAACAAACCAGCATTTTTTTTTAAACATTTCTAGTTTGATTGTTGCTGTTGTTGTTGTTATTGTATGTATTATGTTCTCTAATCTGCGCTCGCACCTTTCGTTATGCTCTCTCTCTCATTTAATTCATACTCTCTCTATCTCTCTCTTGGTTACAGCTCACTACGTTTTCACTGACTTGAGTTGACACTGGATTGCAGTATAGCATTGTAGTGAAGTCGCCGCTGCTTAGTACGATTTTGGCAGTTGGCATATTGACGCGTGAGCATTTACTTACATTGTTGGTTTAGCGGCGAAGTCGTCTGCCGCGTGCAACAGAACACGTCGAGCACATAGCAATAGAAAGAATAATAAAACGGAAAGAAGCGTCATTTGATCTAGCGACCGTCCGTCCGTCCGTGAAGAAATGGCAGATTCATTAAAATTGGCAGAAATGCAACGCACAAGCATCGAATTTGAGCGTCAACGACATTTGGCCAATTGGCTTATCAAAAGCAGCCCACACATGGCTTCACCACCACCATCTGCATCGTCATCGTCCACAGCATCATCCTCAGCAGCGGCAACAGCAACAGGAGGAATAGCAAATATAGGAGGAGCAGCATCAGCTGCAGCAGGTGGGTCTACTATACAATCGGGTGTTGTGTCATCAACAGTTGTAGGAGCGACAACAACAACAAACGCACCACATGCAGTTACTACAACTACAGCAACAACATCAGCAATAATAACATCAACAGTGTGCAATGGTAAGTGAAGTAAGATTATGTGTGAGTGTATGTTTGTGTGTGTGTGTGTGCTCCAGAAGAGCACTAAAAAAAACAAAAGTAATGAACGGCTATTCTTCTCTCAATTAGATTGAGTTGAGTGTTGAGTTCTTCTTCAGTGATAACATGAAATTGCATGAATTTTCGAACTTTGTACTAAGAAACGACGTCATACTCGTCATTACTCTGTGTTGCGTACCTCTCTCCCTCTCTTTACTAATAATGCTCTTTCATTAGTTCATACCGTTGCCTGACACTGCTTTTGCAATGAGATTAGGTTTTGTTAAAATTCCCCTTTTCCCCTTTTTTTTTTGGTTTTTACTGTTGTCAAGTGCATTTCATTTTGATTGTTGTTGTTTCTACTTGCTTATGTTGCTACTTCTATTGTATTTCATGATTTTCTTTACTTTGTGCGTTCGTTAAAATCACACAAAACGTGACATGCTCACTTTTTATTATTGTTTCTGTTTTTACTGTTGTTGTTGTTGATTTTGTTGACGTCGTCGATGATGTTTCACAAAAGATAAGCACAATTTTGAAATTCTACAATAACAGTAACAACAACAACAATGCGAAATCACTTCAATTATTTTCTTCACTATTGCAGTTGTCATTGTATTATTATTATCATTGTTGTTGTTCTTATTATTGCTTTCGAATGAGTAACACCACTGAAAATCGAACAAAAGCAAGCAAGCGCTTAGCAACAGCTTCACTCACATTGCAATTTTGAACGTAACATTACTGTTGTTCTCTTCATCATCGTCATCGTCATCATCACGAATTTTCCAAGAAAAAAAAAAAGAAATAGAAAATTCATCAGGGTTTCTTAAACGTAAACTGCCTTCTTGTCACAAAGAACAGAAACAGAAAAAGAGAATTATTAGTAGAGACCAACTGTGTGCAATTGTTAATCAATTGGTAAAACATTTGATTTCTTTTGGCAAACTTGCCAATTTATAATAAATTTACAAAGTTGCCAGCCTTCTCTTTGGAACAATTGGCGAGCTGGGCAAATTTGCGACGTTTGTATTGTTTTTTCAAGTGAAACTTCCTTAGCGAAGGGGAGTAAGTCCAAAAAATATGAAAATTAAATGTGACGAAAATCAAAATTTGAAGTTTCAGTTCCATATTGTGCTTATGAGGGTGAGGCACAATACTTAAATTTTTTTTTTCTGTTTCTGTTGCTAAAGGCAATTGGCAACACTGGTTTCTCTATTCCTGCTTCTGTTTCTTTCGCAAATGTAATGGATTTTTTTTTTCTGTTCTTTGCAACAACAAGACTTTGGCCAACTACTTTCTACATAATTTCAAGCCTATTTCATAATTTTTTAAACTTTATTCCTGCTTCAATAACCTAATAGGTCAGTGCTGCCGAATTCATATTAATCAACGTGCTCCATTTTCTTAATAAAATATGTACCACTGTTATCTCTTATTAAAATATTATAAGATCTTTCTAAAATGCTGAAGAATCAAGTGATCAAGTGAATGTCAAAATTGTTTAGCAAACACTTCCGTGATCCGTGGACCATAGTTTAAGAACCACTGAAACACATTCATATTTCGTTATTCTAAGAAATAAAACCATGAGTTATAGGGGGCGCTTGACAACAGTATTGTTTATTTTAACTTTTTTGAAGGAAGGCAGTGTTGCCATTATTGTTACAAAATAAACGAACGGCAACACTTTTTCAAATATTTTCTTTCTACTCTGATTTACATTTTCGTAACATTGTAGTGCACTTCTTCTTCCTTTGACAAATCACGTGCTTATGAGAAATGTTAACTCAGGTAATGGTATTGATGATAATTATGATGATGATGACCATTGAACTTCAACAATAAAAACTCATACAGAAAATTAACTATCTCCTTGATTAGTTACACCAACAATATAAAATGAAAACAAAGCACTCAATGAACGCATATAGTATGTCTAACTGTATCGGCTGTGATTCAGAAGCTGCTTCGGGATCTTCTATTATTGTCATACCGCATAACGCTAGCAGTCAAAAGCCTTCGAGGCGTCGCAACGCAGTATTGAGCGGTAAAACGACTCGAAAATTAAAAATAATAATAACAACCGTTGTCAATCATTCTGTCAGTATTACAAAATGTTTCATTTATGCAAATTACAGGCACAAGTGGATTGGGTCATCTTGGTCATGGCGTAGAGGCTCGTAAACCGAAGCTGCGCCGCTTTAACTCGCATGACACCAGTTCGAACATGTTCTCGGTAGCTGATTTCGAGAATGCACGATTGGCCCGTCGCAATGAAATCGAATTGAAGCAACGATTGGCACGGCGGCACCGCAACAGTGTCAACGGTGGTAACTATGGCGTGGCCAGTGCAAGTTATAGCAATGGTGGCGGCGTTGGTAATGGAGCAAATGGTTTCGGTAACTTGGGTGCTGGTGGTTATGGTGGTGGCGGCGACTACTCTACAGGTGACAGTAAAACTTCAAAGTATAGTAATGAGGTGAGTTAATATTTTACAAGTATATAAGAATTAATGTAAGTAAAATATGTAAAATATTTTCAGTCGCAACATGAACGTTTGCCTGCGGAACTTTTTCTCGATCGTTATCCATTACCTCGTGTCGTACGTATCTCATATAAGACCAAATTCTCTGATGAAACTCTGCAATCTTCATCATCGAATGGTTCTTCGACTGTGACTTCAAGTTCTTCGGCAAGTGTGGGTACACACCCCATGATTGCTTCCAACAATTGTCATACATCAACCTCTGGCACAGCTACCTCTTCGTCAACAGCATCTTCGAGTGGTGGCCATGGTGGCCTACACCAACAGAGCGTTGTCAACGCCAATGGCAATGGTAATGGCAATGGCAATATTATGAATACAGGAAATAGTGATTTTGGCACAAATGGAAGCAGCGGATTATCCTCAAAGCAACAACAGGTTACAGTCGCAAGCACAAGTGCGAATTTTGATCATCAGAATCATGGCGAATTATTCTTGTTGTATCGATTAATCCGTCAGCGTCATATCTATCATGGCCATAATGCTAAGAATGCAACGAACAACCGTAAGAAGGGAGTCCTAATACCGCAAGAGTTTCCTGGTGAGTAAAAAAAACAAAAAATATATATAATACAATTGATTTCTCAGTCTTTAGGAATTCATGTAAAATTTGTTCATCATATTTTCAATTTATTATTGACAAATTATTGCATTTGTTAGATCTTTTTAGAATACAAAAATATCATTGTACTTTTGCCCCTTTGAAATTTGACTATTGCTCATGTGTTCCTGCATGTTTCATTCTCGGTCATTTTATTACAAATATTCATGTCTGCACACAATTTGGCAAAAAGAAAAACATAACATCAGCACTAACAACTGAACAAATAAATAAATAAAATTTGTACTTATTTTTTTGTGTGCCTGCCACTGTCAACGAACGACACGACAATTGTCGACGGCATCAACGTTGCTATCGTCATCATAGAATATCGTTAAAAATGCAATTTAAATTTGTGAAGAGACAGAGACAAATCATTCACTAGTGTGGAGGGGTCTTATGTACCACTGCCTTTCTCTAGTGTAGGCGCGGCTTACCAGTGCTGCCAATTGACTAACTAACTGACTGACTGAGGGACTATCGGGAACTGATCGCTGTCGCATATTCAAATTTGTTAGAAATATTGAGTTGTTCAACGCATGTTAATAAAAAACCAAAATATTGTAAATAAAAAAATAGCTACAATATCATAGAGAGAATTGTGTGACATATTCGCTTTTGGCACACAACAACGATGTGCTTTGACAATGTGCCAGAGTTGCCAACTACTGTGTGAAATATCTCTCAGTATATGAATATGAATGGCTATACATATAAATACATCCACATATATTTTTTTGTGAATTGATGTCGCCAGTTTGCATCATTAACATTTATTGACTGTCGTTAGAGTTAAGCACCAGCAGCAGTAGCATAACCACTCACTATACACGCCTCTCAAACGCTCTTCAATCCCTTCTCACCCATTTATATATACATACCATATTCATATGTAACTCGTATTGGTGAAGTTTGGCTTACTCTAGTCTCTGGACATGCGATATATTTTGTTTTTCATAACAAAATGCAACCAGTTAAATTCCCATGCCATGCCAAGTGCTGCATCTAAGTTGGCGACCACACCAGAAACTCCCTATTATGCCTCTTCACTTTTACACTATACATACATATGTACATATGTATATACTATGATGGGGCACACGATTATTGTTATTACGCTTAACAATAATAAAATTATACTCAATGTTTTTCTTCAATGCTTATTGTTTTTAATAATAGCTAAACACGAACGAGGAGCCAATGCTTCTCTCTTCTCCTACCACTAGTACTTAGTATATCGTCCTTTTAAAAGGAATAAACTAAAGTGAGTTGGCGTTTTGCCCTTAGAAGTTCCCAACGAGGGGAAAAAAACAGGAGTAGTAGAAAACATGAAGAGATAACAATAAAAATTAATGAAACGTGCTGATATTTTTGTGACACGATGAGATGTCAATACACACTAGTCACTAGTCTAGTGATGACTGTATCTTTGAATTCGTAACTGTAACATCTCGCGTGATGTTTTTTTGCCAAATAACTCCGAATTTATTGATGTGTTGTTGTCTGTCGTTAATTGGTTTAAAAATATGCAAATTGTTGAAGATGTCTTCTTTTTCTTACTGAACAGAGGACACAGGTTAATGTTTCACCTGATTGTCCATTCTTCCTTATGTCATGTTCGCTTATCGTAGTGATAATTATAATAATGTCATATCAACAATGGCTACTTTAATGTCTTCTGTCTGTGAACCTTCATTGAGCTACAAGTGTTGAAGCCATTGTGCCATATCCTATTACTTTGAAAAAGATTCTGTCTTTATTCTTATTACTTACTGTATCAAAATGGGCCAAAAGCGAGTCAGACTCGTACACGGAGGGTTCCGTTCCAGATTGGAGTTTGTATGGGAGGTACTCCCCTTAGTGGTTCGATTTGACTGATTCCAACAACAGAAACTTATAGTGTCTAATTTTCAGTTCAATAGTCCAACAAACAAAAAAGTTTTTCTAATAAGAACCTAAATTTTAATGGTGGTTTGTATGGGAGGTACCCTTCCTAGTAATCCGATCAAACTAAAATTTCAACAATATAAGTTTCTCATATATGGAAATAAACCAACTTAATTTCAAGATCGTGGAATTACTGGATCATATAGCTGCCATACAAACCAAAATATTTTTTGTATGCGGATTCATTTAGGCTTTTGAAAATATTTTAGTTTTAGTAATTGTTGCTAGTGCCCGGATAGAACTACACATTCTGTAAAAATTTTAACTCCCTAGCTATTACGGTTTATGAAATATGACCCGAGGACGGACGTTGGCGGACGGACAACGAAGTCTCTGCAATAGGGTTCCCTTTGGTACTCTTTGGGTCCGGAACCTTAAAAACGAAATAAGCAAATGTGCACAGGAAAAAAGGAAACAATATTATAAGAACCTTAAACACCTAATTGCTTTCATTAAAGATATGACCAAAATGTAGCTTAAATTACACCCAGTTGGGAATTAATTCCCTTATTATATTACTTGCGATAGACGGCGCGCGTTGCTACGCCCTCTCGGTCAAGTGCTTCGAGCATTTTATTCAGGACCAGAATTTTTGATGTTGTTAGATGTAGATGTTTTGGTCTGCTTGAAATTTAACGGAAGCTTTAGTGCTGAATGCGCTATATGACCGCCATCGATTAGTGTTGAGGCAATAGCCGATGATCAAAGCAGGCAACTGTGTTACCTACATTACATTGCATTATCATCTTGGACACGTGGTACTAACCACAGTTCACGGCATTATTTTTTTTTACCATTTTCAACAATCGTCGTCATATTTCAGCCAATGTACACGAAATATTAATGAATTGTATACTATAACTTTCGTCATGAAACACTCCGTGTATTAATGAGAATGGTATGAAAATACGTTCGGTACTTTTTGAGTGTATTACTGTCAGACAGACAGACGCAGCCGGAAGACATGGTTTTATATTACATATGTATGTACTTGTATCTATGTATTGATAAAAAAAAAATGCATAAAATTTATAAGCATTAAATAAAAATTTCTAATATTTTAAGTTTGAAAATTAGTTTACGGGTAGTTTCCCATTTCTTATGGTCACTATGTTATATATATAAGCACAAAGAAACTTATATAAGCAAAAGAACAATTCGTAGACGTTTAAATGAGTTTGTTGGCGAAATATAATCTGGCCAGATGAAATTACTTTGGAATATCATTCAAGAGTCAGTTAGATTAAATAAAAAAACTCTCCAGAAAGCTGCACCTGTATGTGTATGTGCTAGTATTATGTTGTGGGGGTCAATTCCATTTAATGGCTTGGGTGACTTGGTTCCCATGGACGCATATCCCATAGGTAATAGGTTCGTTTTTCAACAGGACAACGCACCTTGTCATAAAAGCAAAATGATTAAAACAATTTTGACAGATGTTGGGGTCGAAACATTGGATTGACCGCCCTCAAAGTCCTGATTTGAATGTACATCATATTACGCAATGTTTTTATTTGACACAATTTTCATTGGAACCCCAATAAATTGAATATGTAGAAAATAATAGTTTTACTAATAAGTTGGAAAAGGAAATATATTAGTTTAAATATAGATTAAGAATCTTGGGAGCTCGACTAGAGATTTAGTACATAAATTAATTGAGAATAGTAGATAAACTTTTGTTGAAAATATTTGGTCATACCTGAAAAGAAGGAGATCTGCCGATCTAATAAAGACGAAAAGATAAACTATCACAGAGGTCATAAGGAACTGGAACGAAGTATTCGGGACTTTTTCTTGATCTCATGTGGATTCAGTTCCAAAGCGACTCCAGAAAGAAGGATATAACTTTTTTTAATAATACAATAACATACAATAGAACTTTATCAAAAATCTTGAATATTTAAAGCAATAATTGTTGTTACAATCCTTAACAAAAACATGTCAAAATATTTATGCCTTTCATTGATTTTTCTTTTAAATGTAAGAAATTTTTTTCCTTTCAAATAAAAAACTCAACAATTTTTATTAGATTTTTGCAGTAGATGTCAAAATATATGTGTATGCTGAGGGCTTGCACAATCCTCATGGTCCAACTGGGCATTCATTTAACAAATATTCATGCATCCTTGAATGCACAAGTTTGTCCATGCATCCAATGAAAGAAAATCCTTATGCTTCCCGAAGCTTCTTTTACCATTTATATTTTTATTTTGGTTTTTATTTTTTGTGTTAATATAAAATTTAATTTGCTTAATAAAAAGCCAACAAAAATCTGTCAGTCTAAAGAGCATCATACAACAAACCATAATAATTTTATTTCTCTCTTTTTCTTTTATGTTATTTCTTCTTTTTATTTTTGTAAATGAACAAAAATTTAATTTATTATGGGGTCCGAGTCACACACACATTCTCCTACTATACATTTCCCTTTAGTTCCAACTTTTATGCAAATCTTTCGAAAAGAGAGACGCTTATGTTGGACATTATTGGGCAAGGACTGGAGAGATAAAGGGAGGAGTGTAGGGTCAGGATATGGTAACAAAACGACATGAATATGAATTCATAACTACTGACTATAACAAGAGAAGATGATAGAGAATGTATCTACTACTATGAGTATGTGAATGTCAGTGCATAAAAGGACAAGTATATAGGAATATTTTGTCTGACATTTTATGACAGTTGGCAGCTAACATCACTAGCTGCTGGTAACTGTTAGCTTGTAGCAGTAGCAAATATTATTAGTGTTGTTGTTGTTGTTGGTGTTGTTGTTATTGTTGTTGTTGTGACTGTCGTCAGTGTCGTTAAACATTGCAAGTGTCATGCCAAGTTGACTTAATTTTGAATTATGATGCTGTTGACTTTTTAGCAACAAATAAAATGTGCAAAAATCAAATTATAAAATAAAAGAAAATGTAATGGAATGGAATAGGAAAACGTACGCAAAAAACCAAATATATATTTTTGTATGTGAAAAATATGAAAAACAAATTTAGATTATTTAAAAATCTGTAAAAAGAACCATATTCACTATATATTTATTCTTTTCCTTTTTGTGTATATCAGCATATTTTTGTTCACAATTTGGCAACATTTTTACCATTTATTTTGGTAATATAAAACAACAAAAAGAACAACAGGAACAATTGCAACATTAGATACAGCAAAATGTCCACATTACTGCGAGAATATACATGTGTATATACTTAGCAAATAACAGTTAAATAAAATTGTAGAAATTTTACATTTAGTTTTTTTATACAACAAAACAAAAAAAAAGAAAAAAAAAGTTACATAAAAGAAAATAATTACATAAAAAGAAAGCAAAACGAAATATGTAAACTTAAATACAATAAAATAATACAAACAACATTACAACTTATCCAACCAACAAAATTCCCTTCCTGCTACCCACTCCACCCACTCATCTATTCATCTTCACCAGTTTGAAATCAACCAACGAAAGATACACCGAGAAAACTACAATACTACAAAAATCGCATGTGAATTTTTAACCAAACAATTCAGAATAAATAACCCAACCAAATAATAAAAAAAAAAAACAGAAAACAAAAAAACTGGGAATAAAAGCGAACAATAGCGGTTAACTATATGAATGTATGAATGAATGTATCTGTGCATCTGTCTGTATGTGTGTATATATATCTTTTGGTGTATTTTTATGCAAATATTATGTTGTGTATTATGCAATTGTCTCTGGCTTTTGTGTAATATTCAACTCTCTTCACCCAATCCAACCAAAACGACCTCATCCTAGGCAAAGCTCCCCACTGTGTGCTTCAACAACCAGCATTAAGCAAATTCAAAGTAGCTTCATTGCTCGAATCGAGCAACCTTTTGTTGTCGAGTATTAAAAGCGTTTAAAACAATTTTCAATGACAATTGACAGTGCAGGCAGAAGCCCCTAGGTAGTTTGTTATAACTCCTCTATTGGTTTTTGCAGGTTGGATTCACCTTGATAACGATATATATTATATATATAAATATATATATAGGTATATTTGAAAAGCATATAAAATTGTTGCGCACGTACATTTTGGCGGACAATCAACATATCAACATATGCAAGTGACTACATTTAAAGAAACTAAAGAAACTTAAAAAAGAATAGGGGGGGTCATAATGTAAGACTAATGGAACATCATCGGTTTGCATCCGATCATCCATCAGCAAAGCTGCATCAACAGGAATGAATGACAAGTAAGGATTGAATGGAAAGGAACTACAAAAAGCATACACACACACACAGATGCTTCAAGACCCTGAAAACTGTACAGGAATTTTCCATTGAAAATATCAGTTTTTTTTGTTTTCATCTTGTTCGTTAATCTTGTAAAGCTGACCATTGAGGAAGAGCTGGAATATTATATTTTATTTCATTTACTCTTTCATCTTTCTCTGGGTCCTTGTTTCGTATGCAATGCAACAATTTTCAGACTATCCTCACTCTCATCCACTAACCAAATTAAAAGCTCCAGGAAGCGGGAAAATTACTCACTCTAGACTGCACGGTTAAGTTTGTTAAAGTGCTTTTGTGGCGGTAATTCAAATTAAATACTTTATTTCTTCTATTTTCTCATATGTTTCAAGAGAATATTCTTTTCTTTCTCTTTGTCTGTCGTCTAACTTCTTGTTATAATATTTTTGGTCGGTTGGTTGGTTGGTTGGTTTGATATTTAACTAGTTTATTTTACTAAAAGAAAGTACAATTTATTTGGTTTTGACCCTTTCCCCTTACAGTTTTAGGTAAACTAGACTCTTTCGAATGTCAACTTGCTCTGCCACAAAAGCATGCAGTTTGATTTTGTGATATCTACATATTTCTCATCATCACCATTATCATCATCATCATTATTGGCATTGTCTGTTGCAAATAAAAACTTTGTATTATTTTAATACAAAAATATTCTTTGCATAAAGTTTTTCCCAAAAACAGCCACAATAAATGTGACTAAGAATTCTTAAAACAAATATAAGTTTATATATTTATAACAATGAAACTTAACCACAAACAACTGAGAACTCTGACGCTTTTAAAAATGCAATGAAATATTTCAATAATTTAATTTGACAAGTTTTTGCTCAATTTCTCCAACAAAGTGAAGAAGGAATCAGTTCAAGTGAATACAAAATAAATAAATAAATATCAAAAGGAATAGAGTTTTAAGTTTTCTTCAAAAAAATATAATAAATTATTTATTTTTCAAACAAATACAACAATTTTTTACTGATAAATTCTATAGAATATAAATGGATTTGAAGTTTAAAGAGGTTCTTTATTTCAAGAACATTCTTTTTACATCACATACGAGTATTGTCCAAATCTGAATCATTAATTTCTTTGCGAATGTAATTTCGCACTTCAGCCTGGCCACGGAGATCCAATCATCTATTGACAGATGTATTAAATATTGCACTTTAATTTGCAATTAACAGAATTCATGGTTTTTCGAATAATGTGTTGTGCTTATACATTATTCACCCACGCAATGTAAAATGTTTAATAAACTATTTACTTACTTATAATCAACGTAAATGTACACACAACACATCCAACTAAGAATTGAGAACATTGAGACTCTTATTGTTTTATTAAGAATGCGGTTTAGTCTCCCATTCAAAGGACTCTTGCAACGAGAAATTGACGTGTGAATCATACATTTTCAATTGCAGTTTACTTTTAAATAGTTACCCAGAACTCTTCAGATCAAATATATTTTCAGTCAACTATGTTCTGCTTATTTGAACACTCTGAAGTTCATTGACTATGATTTGAATATAATTTAGTTAGGTTATACAGGCCGCCCGCGAATACACGCGAGTTCATCCAGTATTCCAACAAAGCGGGATCGCCTTCTGAGTAGTGCAGGGCAGTTACACAGGAGGTGCTAATTGCTTTCTTCTTCTTCTTCGTTTTCGCAGCTACGACAGAAGTCCTGGTGTGGAACGTGAAGCCTCTGAGCCATACGCCCGATTGCACAGTGCACCGTTAAAACTCCTGTCATCCGAATCCTTTTCTTTTTAAAGTGTAGGAGTTCGGATGTCTTTTTTGACTGATAAGAAGGCCAGAGCTTTTTAGCGATAGAGTACCCTGGCTCATTCGCCATCTTCGTCTCTGCTAACTCCTTAGTGTCTGCTACCAATTCTGATAAAATATCTAGCAGGGGTGGTCTGCTTAAGTCCATATCTGCCCGGGAGATTTGCCTTGGAGATCCTCCTCTGGCACTCTGACACTCATCCACCTTCTTATTTCCTAAGAATCCAGAATGGCCAGGCATCCAGATACATCTGAGGAGTGCCGTCCGTTTAGATTAAGAGAATCAGCCGTGCTGTGTGGATGATTTTACCTTAATGCTATGGCCCGACAGAGCAGCCTTAATAGCAGCCTGGCTGCCAACATGAATCGATACGCTCCTAGGGTTTTCTCCCAAGGTGCTGATCAACTTTGCTGCAACTTGCAACCCCAATGCTTGCAGAATAGTTCTGTACCCGTGACGCCAAGTTTGAGAAGGTGCAGTACCTGAAGTCTAACTGTGCTATTCGATTTGCTATATTTGTAAAATCATCTGTGCTTAATCTTTTCATCAAAAATTTGTAAAATATATTGTATTCAATAATTGAATGTTTTAGAATAGTTCGAAAGAGTCTATCTTATGATTATTTATCTATGTATATATAAATGAACCCAAAAAATAGTATGACACCGCAAAACTTGAGAACGGCTGGATCAATTTTGATGATTTTTTTGTTATACTCATGGAGTTACCAGCCAGGTTCTTTGCTACATTTGGATTCGGTAGGTGGCGTCTTGTCTGTTGCTGTTTGTTGTTTTAAATGTTAAATTTTATTTTTGTTTTTTTTTTTTAAGGAACAAATAAAACTTAAAGTTGCTTAGGTTAGTATAAAAGAAAATTAAAGTATATTATTCATTGTATGTACAAAGCAATAAGGTATAAAGAATAATAAGCCATTTTCAAAAAAATTAAATTTTGTTTTTGATTGCATATGTATTATATTTTTTAATAAACCCATAAAGTTGTAGGATTTTTCTTTTAGCATCCTTTTTTCCTACTAAAGTTATATACTCCTCATATATGTACTTTCATAAAGCACATTAGTTCCTAGAAATCAACATCATCATCTCTTTTCAGAAGAGTGCGGGACTTTGTCTATTTGAATATATTTCCCTAAAAAAATTAAAGTAAAAAAGTGCAGGAATATTTCGTCTCCTGTGGTGTAATGATTCACTATGAAACTTTTTCATTGTTCTTCTTTTTAAATGTTGGGGAAAACATTCATATCTGAATATATTTTAAACAAAATGAAATGGGATATTCTTTTATTTGTATATTTTGCAAAATTCTTTATGACTTGAAATTTTCATTTTCCAACGAAAATAATATTGTATATATTTTTTTAAAAAATTTTCCATAAATTATCTACAATATTTTTACTCGTATCATGTAATTGTAAACTCTTTTGATAAATGCATCGAAAAAAAAAAAAAAATTATATAATAACAACAAGAAAAATAAGTGAAAACATCAAATTTATCATTGAATGGAAATTTTTAGGATTTTCATTTGTCAATGGATAAATTCCAACCATCGTGACAGTTATTGATAAAGTTAATTTTTATTTTTGTTTTTTGTTTTGCTGGAAAAAATGGTAAAACATCTGAAAATTTATTAAGACCAAGTGATGAACTCAGCACAAAAATATTGTACTATCCTTGCTGCATTTTACACTTGAAGCAAAGCAAAAGCAAGAGCAAGGCAAATAAAATATTGTAAGTAAGGGAAAAGAAAATAATGACGTTGATTAAACTCGAAATGGCATTTCCCATTCATTTAACATTTATTTTAACTAAGCATGAAAGTGACAACCCCATCAATGTCCTGACTTCACCACTACCCACCCGTTGCCTAATCCCTCTTACACATGATACTAAAGAAATGCGAAACAAAATGAAGTAAAAAAAAAAAATAAATAAACTTCAAGAGAAAAATCTGTTGAAGCAAAAATAACAAACAAATTGAGCAAGAAAATGCAACTATACTTGAATAAATGGATGATAAAAGGAGGAGGAGGAGGGGAAGACACGAAGAATTTGAGAAAAACAAGTTTGTGTGTAGCCCAGAAGGATTGAAGAACTTGAGTAATATTGACGCGAATATACTTTCTGTATTTGATGTTACCATAGAAAAGGAGAGGAGACCCAGATAGAATGCAAGTGATTAAGTGAATGTGTAATAGGGAAAAAGGAAAAGGAGAAAAAGTATCTATGTATGTGTATATTGTGTTATGCTCATGTATGCGTACATGTCACCAAAGCTAAAACAATTAAATCCCTGTAATTAATTGATGCTCATGCATTGCAATATACAAACACATACACACATACATACCAACCACATTCAACCCACTTCCCTCTGTCATTTCTTCTTCTCCACATGTGTGTGGTGGACTCTCACCTATCTATACCCATCTATCTACTTGTATGACTCCCATACTGGTTTCTCTGCTCTTCCAATTAGTTGAGTTTCATAGTAAACAACAGCAGCAACAAAATTTAATATAATTTGGCAACGCTCCCAATGTAAACGAACGGATACGAATTCCGGTTCGTTTTGGTCTTTGATGCTACTGGAGTTTGGTCTACCTACGCTGCTCCTGCCACTTCTACTCTCGCCAACAAAAGCAACAGTCAGTCGTCGTCAACGTTACAATATACTAGTAGTCATAGTCGCAGCCATCGCAGTCAGCATTAATGTTGGCTTATATACATATTTGTGCCTCATTAAACATTTTCATTTTACGTGCTAATTGCAAATTACTTAATGTTGTAGCAACAACCAGTCGAACAGTCAACTAGAATTCGCATTGTTTTCCCTGTTTACCCTGTCTACCACCTACCTCCATGGATTGGTTTGGCTTCTAAGTCATCACCAGGTCGAAATGCATTCATTTTGCATGACTTGCTAAAAAGTCAACAGGATGTTAGGTTTTTAGAAAAATGCTAGAAGAAGTGTGTGGAGTGACCACTTTGAATCCTAATCCTACATACTAAGTATTTGCAACTCTTAAACAGTTTTAATCTCTTCACCTATTAAATAAATCGCATTTAAATTTTACTTTAACTTTTTTTTTTATTTTTAGGTTACTTCTCGACTCTAAATGAAAAAGGTTTACCCACAGCAACGCTGTACACCTCGCTCATGCAACTAGTACGCGAGCGTGTTTACAAGTTCGTCTCTGTAGACAATATGCCCGCCTTCTCTGAATCCCAACCGAACACGAATAGTCCACCAAACGATGGTTGCCTGCCAATATACACGGCACAACCACCACCGAATAGCAACAGGCCTCAATACATTAAGACCTCAGCACGTGGCGGTCAAGTATTTCGATTGCTGGCTGTCTTCGAAGATGGCAAGCAAGATCACAATGCGATCTCTGGACAATCGAGCAATGGTAATGGCGGTATTATAGCCAGTGGCAATAGCAGCAAGTCAAGTTCGCATCATGGTCGCGAGAAGGAAAAGGGACGCTATGCGCAATTGTTAAATGAAAATCGTCAAGTGCTCTATGTTTCACTTTCGACCAAAGGCAAGTTTTATGAGATTGAACCCGGTATTCCTCAGATTCTACAAAAATTGGGTGGTCTGCAGAACGATGCCAATAAGAAAATCAATCAAGAATGCGTACATCGCATCACAACTTTAATAACGCCCAACAAAGATTTGCCGATCACTTTGCGTTATATAACGGGGCCAAGAGGCTGCGCCAACGCCATACCAGAAAACATTTGTATTACGAAAATTACAACAGAGAATGTAGTGATTGCCTGTCCCATAGAGGACGTGGAAGTGCAGAGTCCTCTGCATCTACGCAAATTACATCTTACCAAAGAGATGAATCTAATCAAAAGCTACCTGGGCTTCGAAAGCGAGCAACGGATGCTGGCCAATCCGAATGTGCAGAATATCTTGAAGTACTGTCAATCATGTGATCAGTTTCTAAAGTTGGTCGAGATTGAGGTGCTGAATCGCTCAGATCGCTCAGGCTCAAAGAGTCGTGTAGATGGGTTGAAGATATTGAAGCCTCTGCATCTACCAAAGTTATTAAGGCGAGAGAAGACCACTATACCAGCGCACGAGAAGGAGGACTCAATAATATTTCTTAGCAAATCCGATCTGGCGAATCTCGAGGCGAAGGAATCGGCAGCTGCAGCCTCGAATGCTGCTATTTTGGCTGATCAGCATCAGAATGGTAGCAACCGCATTACTGAGAAAATGAAAGTATTTCAGTCTACAAAGAAGAAATGGTTTAAGAAACAAGACAAGCAGTCGGGAAATGCTCTGACATCCCTCGAAATGGACGTACAGGCAAAGCGTATGAGCATGGAACGCTATACAGATATGTCGAAATTGCTACAAGAGCGTTTCGGTGAAAATCCCAATAGTACAACGCTTGAACAGGAGTCCATTTCGGAGCCAAGTGGTGCATCGGATATTGGTTGCTCTGACACTGAGACGACTACTCTGGCCACCATCGAACCATCGAAGATACCAAAATCAAATAAATCACTCGACATGCTATTGCAGAAGTCTATGTCACTTCAGGATATTGAACTGATGTCAGGACAACGCAAACCCGATCTGGTGGCCACACACACCACCACAGCGGACACAATCTCTGAGGCGGGCACTGAACTGGACGATCTAGAAAATCAAGAGCCACCGCAATCTTTCATCACTGAGAAACTGTACAATGAATTCCATGTGAAAACGCGTCAATATAGCAAATCATCTTCGAGTCTCCATCAACTGCTCAACTTTTCATTGCCCCAGAAGCTGCAGTTGCATGAGCGTGACCGTGAGAAGCGCTCTTTGGCTCAATTAAAGCAGCCAGCCAAGCAGCAAAGTAATGGAAAACGTGCAGACTATGATGGTGAACCCATAACCGGTCGACGGGCAGCTGGTGGTCTCTCTCTATTATCAGCTGGATTCCAGCAACAAGCATTAATGCAACTGACACGCACCAGTCTGATTGAGGATGATCTGCCTTACTCAAGTGTCCGTGACTCACTGGTTCTTTCGAATGATGACTCACCCTACAAGGAAAATGGAGAAAATTTTTGTCAAGCCCATAACAACATGATCGACTACACGAAGGAGAATATCTACGCTGAGATTTGTCTTGAGACAAGTGTTACTACTGGCATGGCGAACTCGACAACGCGTGACACTGTCGCCGACACACATTCCACATTGATCAGCAATGGCCCAACCATCTGCAGTGGTGGTGATGATTATGGTGATTATGCTTCATTGTGCTATCCCGCTTCAAATGGTGCTAGCGGAGTTGGTGTTGGTGTTGGTGGTGGTGGTGGCTTAAGCAATGGATGTACTGGAAATGCTGTCAGCCGTGTGCACATCAACTGCTCGCCAAGTCCCATTAGTTATCACACCGTCTATTTTGGCGATGAACCTTTGGGTGAACGACATGAGGCGCAACGTCGTAGTGCTCGACTCCGAGAACGTGATCGCTCACATGTCACTACTGTGGAATTGGCAGGCGGCAGTGATGGCGCTGCCATTGCCACCGCCGCCACCAATAATAATGATGACTTCGGATCAGTCGACAACATTTACAATACGCTCAAATGATGATTAATGTGATTTAGTTGCAAACTGGGCGCTTCGGTGCTAAGTGTTGTGAGCAGTGGTGGCAAGGGTTTGTTTTAGTGGAAGTGATGGATGATGATTATGAAAATGTTTCAAAATGGTTAGAGGGAACAGAAAATACTTACAATACAAACAAATAAACAAAACTTTAGTTTCTTTGAGGTTTCGCTTTAAACTTCCTCATATGACCTCATAACGATGGTTTTTTTCCAATAACAACAACTACAACTACAAGTACATATATAGCTAACTATAACTATAACAAACAAACAACAAATTACGAATCCTAACAACAATCCTTTGGCTTTATGATATATAAACAAAATTTTTATAATATTTAATTAATTTAAGAAAAAGTTTATCTTTAAATACTATAATGACCATAACTAACCACAAACAAACAAACAAACACACATACACACACACACACTCCATATGAATATGATCCTATGCTCCTCCAAGACCATCATGCTCTCACACAAGGATGTCAGTGGCGCCCAGTTGAGGCAACTACAGCAACAAAAATTACACACTAAGAAATATGATAAAATATAATAGAAAAAATATTCATTAATTCATGTATTAATTAATTAATTAATTCATTTTGTTTTTAGATCATAAAATGATAATGAAGATTTATGTATTAAACGATGAAGAAACAAAAGCAAAACAAATTTGAAAGTGGAAATGGAAATGGAAAAGGAAGTGAAGTGAAGTGAATTGAAGAAGATGATGAGAAGAGAAAAGAAGAAACAAACTTATGACAATGATGAATTTCAATAAGCAACACAACACAATTCGAATGAAAAATTAATAATAAAGCGAAAAATGAAAGTAAAAAGAACTTGGAAGAGATAACGTTGCAAAATCTAAAAAATAAGAAAAGAAAAATAAATATTTTTTTACAAAACAAAAAAGAAACAAAAAGTATTTTTTACACAGAAAACACAACACAAATCTTGTAAATAAGAATAATAATAATAATAACATTAATAATATGATATATATTTATATATAAATATATTTGTTAATTAATCAAATAATTGTAAAATACAAAATTAGCAAGAAAAATCATTCTAAATTTCCTTATCAAATGTGAAAAATGAATTTTTATTTGGAACACAAAATGATTGAAAAGAAATCAAATTCTCTGTTTTGGTATAAAATATATTTTATTTATAAGAAAATGATAAACAAAAGAAAAGAATAAAAACAAATGATAAATAGATGAAGTTATAATTTTGTAAATTACGTCCAAAAGCCGACGAAAAAAGTAGAAACGACAACTCAAATTGTAATATTAACAATTTAAGGCAAAAAGTTATTGAATTCAAAGATGAAGATGCTGAAGATTAAATAATGTGTATATATAAAAAGAAAAGATCATTATAGCAAACCTTCAAATTAGAATTAAGCAGCAAATAAGCAAACAACAAAAGAGTCATGAAAGCAAAAAAAAAAAAAACAAAAATTGCAATAAATGATAATAAATTTAATGGGTTTGTAATAGAACAAAGAAAAACAAAAAAAATATTAAATTTAAATTAAAACAAATATGTATATTGTGTGTATGTAAAGAAAACAAACAAACAAACAAACAATAGATTGATCAAGATCAAGACACAACTAAGGTATTATTAGATTCTAGGCATACAACAAAAAAATAAGTCAAATAATATATGGGTCTATTGAAAAATCATTGCAACATTTCCCCCCATTGGAAGAGAAGTCAAAAATGTTGTGTTGCATTTATTTTTCAGCAGCCCTGTATTTTGTACATTAATAAAATATAATATTTATAAGCTTCCTGGAGTGGTTCAAGTTCATTTATGATGATGAATGATGACTTGTGAAAATTCAATAAATAAACAAAACCAATTCTCGATCTCTTAAACTAACTTAAAAAAAGAAAAACAAAAATCAAACTCCAGTGGCAAAATATATAGAGCAAAAACCCTACTAAAATATATACATAAATCATTTTTTGTTTTATTTTAAACAACAACTCAGCTTTGCTGAATTGTAAATCAATAAAAATTAGCCAAAGTTTGGATGAATTTTATTGGTTTTCAGTTCAGCATAAAAATAAAGAGAAGAAGAGAATATCCAAAATCTCTAGGAGAACAGAGGACACAATAAATGAAACATTCTGTAGTTTTTTTTTTTAATTTTTCATTAAATTAAACAAGAAATGAAAACAAAATATATATAAAAAAATTCTTCTAAACTTAAAAATTTTCTTCTTTTAATTATGAAAACACAATTTTATTTTATTTTATTTTTAATATTATTTCTTATTTTATGTGCACATAAAAAATGAAGAAAATGAATTTTATTAATTTTATGCTTAATTTTATTAAAACTATAATTGTGTGTAGTCATGTAGCAATTGATAAATACAAAAAAATAATAAATAAACACAAACAACAAACAGAAATTCGAATTAAATATTAACAAATTTTCATTTCATTTGAAATTTGTTGCAAAAAAATAAATTATTTTGTTTTTTTTTTTCTTTCATTAATTTCTAATTTCCATTATTTTAGAGTCCTTAGTCCTTTCACAAAACACAAACAAACAAACATACATAGATCACATATATTCAATATATAGATATTCTCAATCAACTTTACATCAATAAAGGCAAAAAAGAAATTTATGTAACACAAAATTATTCATTGTAAAAATATATAAAAAAAAAAAAAAAAAACAAACAAACTTATGTTTAATAAGGTTTCTTTCTGTAAAAGATACATAACAAATTAACCAAAGATAAAATGATACACGCAAATTTACTAAAATCAAAAAATCAACATAAAATGACTAATGGAAAAAAGAATCAAAAGACACAAGGATAACCCAGAAAATTCTACATAAACATACATTTAACATACATACGAGTACTCGTACTTACATACAACAAGAAACCAAGCGCAAGCAAGCAATAATAGATTTCCGGATGTGATAAAATCCCTAGGACTACGAAGATTGTCGTCCATTCAATGGCATTCCTATGATGATGATGGCATTGGTACATGAGTGGTAAGTAAATGAAGAGGAGAGATGAATTGATAAAGATAGAGCTTTCACGATGTGATTATTTATCAACAAAACCAAAGGAATCCATACAGAGTACCGAAACAAATTATTTATGGAACAGAAAAGCAAGGTTAAAATTTTAAAAAATTCATAAATTCTTAGAAAGCAAATCTACTTTCAGAATAATTCGCAAGTTCTTTCGTAAAGTAAACACAATCAACATGCGCATTTTTTTCTGCGTATCCCCACTACGTCATCATCGCATTTTGATTTTCGTCACATTTAATTTTCTATTTTATGTATTTGCCTCCCTTCGCTAAAGAAGTTTCACTTCCATATTGTGCTTATAAGGGTGATGCACACAAAAATTTTTTTTATTTTTGATTCTTGACAGACTGTGTATCAAGTTCTTTCCATTATACTCTTCACTGAGTGAATAGTTTGTTATGAAATTTGTTACATACAGAAGGAGGCATGGGAGACCCCATACAAGTATATTTTTTTTTTTATCAGATGAGTTGATTGAGCCATGTCCTTTACTTTATACGAATACTTTTCAAGCATCCCGTGGAAGACCAGTTCTGACAGATGACTCAATTAAAACACGCATATTCGTCTTACAATAACAAACAGAACTTAGTTAGGCTATTTACACGCAAATGAGTTTTAGCTTAATTTTTGGTTTTACAAGGCCATTGTCAAGAGATTATGGATCTATGACACAACATTTTAGGTTACTCTGTCATTGTCGTATTTTAAAATATTCTTGGTAGGAGCATAGGTTCTTGTTTCCCTTTGGTATGAATGATCCTCAGCTGTATCTTTCATGAAAGTAATAAAATCTTCATTTATTCTTCTCTTAATAATTTATAAATTAATATTAACTTTTGATTCATTTTCCAGTACTCACTCAATCCTCTGGCAATGCAATTTGGAATCTCGTGATGGACTTCGATTGAAGAGTATTTGGCACACATCACACCGGAATATCATCATATCACATCATCAATAAGTCACAATTACTCAAAATAATTTAAGAATTAATGTTATAGAAAAGAAAATTAATAATTTAAATTCCAAAAACAAAAAAATGGTAGTGATATTTATATTTACATTAAACAAAAAATATAAAAAAAAAAAAAAAAACAATTAATCAAATAAAACCAAATCCAAAACCAAAGCAAATGCAATAAATTTTTAAATGTCAATCACAAAACAAAACAAAACATAAAATAATCTTAGAATGCAACACAATAAATAACAAAATCAAAATATTCATTTACTTACATATGTATGTGGTAATCTCGTATATAATCATCATCTAAAACATAGTAGAAAAAGAACTTCAAACCAATGATTTCCATAAATAATCTTAAATTAGCAATTGATATCATTATCAGCAACAGCAATAGCAACAGCATCAGCAACAATATAAATATAGTAATTATGTACAAGTATTATAATAATTATGTATGCAAATGCTTCATAATGAATGAAGATCAAACGAATTCCTTTAATTAAGAATTTAATATCCTTCAAGCACAAAACTAACTTCATTTTCAAAAGATTTGATTGACTGATTTCCTATATGATCTTAATAGATAAATTCATTAACCAAATTATTTAAGAACTTTTACAATTACTTGAAGATCACTTACTTATCTGGACATTCTAAAGAACTTTTCTTAATTTAACAAAACAAAAAACAAGAAGTTTTAATATTTTTATGATTTCTTTCTATTTTTAAAGGAAATTCATATAAGAAAATACAAATTAACTTCGGTTTTACTGAAGTTTTAAAATACCCTTCACACTAGTAGAATATTATAACAAGTGAAACTACTATTGTACAATATATGATCTTTTGTTTTAGTTGATATATAAAATATTTCATACTATGAGTGTTGAAGCATAATGAGTATAGGTATATGACAGTTATAAGTTAGAACTCGATGTTTCTTATTTACTATGCTTGAAACATTTCTCTTCTGAAAGTAGTCTTTATAGACAATTGGCAAAGAAGAAGGTGATAGATTTGCAGGTGAAGTTCTTATGGACATTTGACTTTAGTTCTTCAATTTTAATAAAGAAAAATACAAGTAATTTATAAATTACCATAAATTGTGACACTGTTTCAGCCATTGAGACATTGGTGCATCACTCAAATTATCAATTGTCAGTTAATGGACCTGAACAACTTTTAGGGTTATTGATCAATTGTATATATAGGTATGTACATATATATAGAAACTGTCTTTAGCACTACAAACAAGTAAATAATATTTGAAACAAATATAAAATTATAATAAATTTATGCTGTAATACTTTTGATACAAGTAAAAGCGTTCCTTTAGTATTGTACTTTGCAAAGTTCTTGTATTTATTTCAAGTACAACCATGTTGTATATACATATGTATATTCCAACTTCATTGATATTGTGGACCTTAAAGGTTACAGCACAATGAATTGAATGTTGCAAATGCTTCTTTATCTAAATTCATAATCCAAAGTCTGTTCATTACTTCTTGCCTGATAACTATTTAGTTTACTTATAAATGATTTCTGAAATTGGACTATTAGTATGGATTTCATATTTAGGTGATATGTCAAGTGAAATAATCTTGTAATCTCTAAATTTCAGTTCGAAACTTCAAAAAACAAAAAAGTTTTTCTAACAAGAACATGAAGAATTTGAATCGGAGTTTGTATGGTAGCTGTAAGATCCAGTAACTCTAGGGAGTTGAAATTTAAATTGTTAATAGATATCGGCCAGGCTACTATGGTATTCAAATTTCAGTTTGAAGAAAATGTTTTTGTAATAAGAACATGAATTTGAATCTGGGTTTGTTTGGGAGGTACCCGTCCTGGTAATCCTAGTGTCTTGAAATTTACAATATAATCCCCAAATTTCCAGTTCGAAACTACAAAAAACAAAAGAGTTTTTCTAATAAGAACATGAATTTGAATCTGATTTTGTTTGGAAGTTACCCTTCCTGGTAATCCTAGGATTTTGAAATATACATAGTTGGTGAATATGAGTCAGACACTAATAGTGTGCAAATTTTCATTGAAATGATGTGAGCCGTTTCCAACATACACAGAAGTATAAACATATACAAGAATTGTTCTTTTAAATATATTAAATATTTTTCAGAAATCTAAAAGGCATACAACTTTTCAAGACTGTATCTCTTAAACTAAGCAAAGTCGTTTCTTTTCCTTATTTAGAGTCTACAACTAAAATAATTAAAACAGAATAATAATGATGATGAATAGAAAGAGTAGAGAGGTGTGAAGGGTCATTTAAATTACTAATTAATATAGTATACTAAGATATGTGTAGATATATATATTTATAACACATTAAGACAACAAGATATACATATAAATAAATAAACACCCACACATGTGTATTTAGTGTGTAATATGTGTAATAAATTGAATATGAAAATGAAAACCAATTGTATAAATATGATGGAATACTCACAAAATAGCTATGATATTAGTATATAAAGTATATAAAATTCGAAGAATGAAAATATATAAAAAGGGCCGCGTCTAATAACTCACATTTTAGTATTAATAAAAATCATATTTATTATGGTCGGAAAGTAAAGTTATAAAAGTATTAATGTAAAATAATATAAGATATGTGTATTTATAACCTAAAACATATAAAATTGAATCCTTTTAGTTGAATTATTTAAGTGTTTATGAATTTTTAATGCATTCAAATGTCGGCAACAAAGTTTTAATGCACTCTGACTGAACTCAATATCGAGGGAAGGAAGTGTCATTGAATTTGGATTTGCCAACATAATCTCTTCTAATAATGAATGTGATAGTAGAAAAGTCAAATAAACAAAACTTGCATAAACAAAACAAATTTCAGCAAAGCAAACCATGATAAAAGAGAAATGATCCAAATAAAATCAGTTAAAGTTTTTTAGGAAGAAATGATGATGACTGAATGATAATCTGAAACAAAAATTTTAGAAATGTTATATAAGAAAATAATAAAAACGAACTGACGAACCAAATTCTGAAGGGAACTGAAACTGAACTGATTTGATCTGAACTGAGGTGAACACAAAAGCAACAAAGTGAACTGAACTGAAAGTGGAATGTTTTATGCAAATTAAAAAATAAAGACTTTTAATAAATTGTAAAATAGAAACACTTTTTTCAAACTCAGTAGTGATTCTCCATGTCTTTTGTCGAAAGTAATCCAAAATTATACTTACAAAATATATAATCAGAAAAATGTTGTAGTTAAGCACATGAATATTCGTATATACTATACACAGATACATATACATATAGATGATATATACACTATATATACATATATATTTTCTTCTTCTTGATGTGAGTGTTTTTATCTTTTTGTGTATGTGGAAAACTAAAAAACAAAATAAACTCTAAAATATAAATGTCTAAATTATGATAAGAAAATAAGTAAATGTGTGTGCAAAAAACTAAAAAAACCTAAACTGATAATAATTAATTAAATATTTAATATTAATAATATATTAATAAATAAATAAATAATATATAAAGTTATATATCTGTATGTACTTACTTACTGACATTAATTAATAATTATTGTAATTGTAATTGTAATTTATATTTGAATGTAATTTTATGATAAATAAACACAAAAACAAACTAATAACATTAATATTTGTTGTATGCGTAGATATTTAAATAAAAATAATTTAAAGAAAAAAAAAAAACAAGTTAAAAAGAAATTTCTCATAACTAAATACATAATAATAATAATAATTCATATTAATATTTATAATAATAATAAATGACATTGATGTATGATTAATCAATCCACAAAGGCTTCACTGTAGCGAAATGGTGATAATAAAAAAAAAAAAAAAAAAATACAAAAATAAAGAAAACAATTAACTAAAAAATATATAATTAAACATTTGAATATTTGTTGTTTTTTCTTTGGGTTTTCCACATGCCCACATCCACAAATCGCCTACAATCTACTATTAAAGTGTAGGGTGGTTGTTGCATGTGAAAAGATCTTTTGAACAGAGCAAATGACTAAAGAACAACAAAACATAAACATAATAATAATAAAGACAAAAACAAAACAAAACAAAACAAAGAGATCGTGTGAAGGAAAATGAATTTTCTGCGACTCCTATAAGTAGGCAGCAATTTTTTTGTATGAAATTGTAAAGTATTAAAAAATCAACAAATAAAATTATTAATAAAATATATGAATAAATGTAAAAATATTTTAGTAAATGTGATATGAGAATAAAATAAATGAAAAATAAAAAAAAAAAAATAAAAAACAAAGGAAATAAAATATAAAGAGAAGAAAAGGAAAGAAAAGAAAAGAATAATTAATTGATGTGAACACAAAAAAAATAAATAAATAATAAACACAAAAATAAATAGTAAATTATAAGAAATTAATAGATATTTGAACAAATTGTATGTTAATTAATAAACAATAAATAAATGAAGAAATTAAAAAAAAATATTTGCTAAATTATTGCTAAAGAAAAATGATAATGAGAAAGACGAGATGAAATGAGATGAGATGAGACAAAGCAAACAAACCTCCCCGCCAGCATATAAAATGGTGTGATAAATAATTTTTTAATAATAAAAACACAAAAATATTCTATAATACAATATAATAAATAAATTACAATATATTAAATTCGGTTTCACCGATCCACAAATATCCTTCACACAAAAAAGCAAATGGAATTTGGAAATGCCATATGTTATTATTTAAGTTATTTATTAGAACTAAGATGATTATAAATACAAATTATAATTCAGTATTTAAAATGAGCAATGGGCGACAGAGGCAAAGTTAAGAAGGAAAGTAGGAAATTAGAAAAGTGCAGGACTAGACTTGGCTTGTGTGGGAATCAAACCCGCGGCTCTTTTGATGTCAGCCCAGCGCACTAACCTCTGAGCCAACGAGCCAGTCATGCCATATGTTAAATGAATGAATTATGTTTTTTTTTTCTTTCTTTAAGAGATTAAGGAAAATTTTAATATGATTAACAAAGATATTAGATCATCCTGAACTATTCCAAACTCTTTTTCAATTTATTCCATTCCACATGATTGCCAATTATATTAATTAATTAATGAGTTGTCAAGGTGAAAGTGACGATTGTGACCATGTTTGAATGTATTAATGGTTGGGAAACATCACTCTTGCATTCCTTAGGGTCTAACTAAGAGGAACAAAAGTTGAGAGATTTAATACAGTCCAGTAGTGTTCTAGACCGAATGACAAAAGAACTTGAATGCATGACAATTTTTTCCAATCATTATGAGTTTGACATTTATTGTTCTTGGATTTGTCTAAGATTGATTATTTAATCAAGAATTATTCCATATATAAAGTTATAATAATTGATTGATTTAAAGTTTAATATCAAGTATTTTGTGCTAAAACTAATAAGACGTCTGATTCCTAAAGTGTAGACTGTACTTTAATTCATATGGTTATTCAATAAAAATTCCATAATTCCATAATTAATAATATGATAGTGTGAAGGATAAATTCAAAACAAAAAACAAAACAAAAGAAATAGAAAATATAATAATAAAAATATACAAAAAGATCACAAAAATCAAGGTAGACATTCAATGTCTTGAAGTGAACAAAACAAATGAATTTTAATAACAAAATAAATACAATTTTTTTTTTTTTTTTTTTTTGGAAAACCAGCAAAACTTCTTTCATTTGCAAACATGCAAAATAAATCAAAAAGGCTTAAAAAAGAAAAGAGAAATTTTACAAAAGTTTTCCATTTTTGTTTAAATTTCTTTTCATATGACGAAACATGAATAAATTTAATAAAAGCAGATTTAACAAATGAACGAATACAAAAAAAAAAAACAACACGAACTACTACACAACAACAACAACAACAACTTTTATACTTTTATATATTTTAGTAAGAGAAAATATACATTGAACAAATAAACAAGAAAACGAAGAACATAAACATAAACAAATAGAAAATGACACAAAGGAAAATAATGAGAAATCTGGAAAGAGTTTACAAGAATATGAAGAAGAGCACAACAACAAGAATATAAACATCAACTAAAAATGCATAATGAAAATAATTTTTATCAGGGATTTAAATAAATGAAAAATAAAAAAAAAAGAAATGAATTTAAAAATAAAAATGCCAAGAAATTTCGGTTCTATCGAAAATTTAAAAAATATCCTTTACTTGATGTAAAGATTGATTACATAATGTTAAGTAGAAGAAGGAAGGAATAAACCTGAATTAGACATATATACATACATACACGGTCTGAATGGCCTTACTTTTGGGTTATAGTGTGATGTGTTTCTATATTGGAACTAAGGCGGCAATGCGGCAATATTGAAACGTGACATGCTAAAACTAAGCATAGACAGCCAACATGCATGTCCAATTCTGCTTGATTGAAAAGGAATTTGTTTTATGATGATGGTGTTGCTGTGACCTTTGGGAATTGGTAATAAACAATACAACAATCTACCACAATGTATTGCTAAATTTCAGCATGATATCTCTTAAACTAATGTACACTTTTGCAATAAAATGCTGAAACAGAGTTTGTCCTTGTTGTTGGTTGATATGAGAGATAAGAATAAGTTGATTGGATCTTATACACAAAACAAAAAAAAAAAAAGAAGCAATTAATCTAGCAAACGTGAAGGGTATTAAAATTTTGCAAATAATTAAGCAAATTTAATAAAAAGGAAATGGCAATGAAATTACTTAGAGGAAAGGATATTATTAGTTCTAAATATATATTTCTTTAACTTATATTTTATATTGAAAGAGAAACAAAACTTTTGGCTGATCTTTTCCCCTCATATTCCTTATTCCTTATTTATTATTTTATTATTTGTATTATTATTGCTATAGAGAAATTGAAAATTAAAAATTAAAAAAAAAAAGATAACAAAAACAGCGCTAAAAGCCGCCCATAGGCCTTCGATTTAAAATTAAACAAATTAAGAATAAATACAAAAGATAAATGAACTATTTAAAGAATTGTTAAGGACACTCATATACACATATACTATACTCATCATATATACACACACACACACACACACACACACACACACACACACAAATAAAAAACAAATAAAAGAAAAATTATGAAATAAAATTCATTGAGTAGCAAAACAAAACAAAAAAAAAAAAATAATAAAATAAAATAAAATAAAAGGAAATGCAATTTTATTCTATACAAAAATAAGAATTAAAAATTCAATATAAAAATAAAAATATAATAAACAAAATGAAAGAAAAGCAAAATAAATAAAAAATATTAAATTAAATTAAATTAAATTACATTAAATGGTATATTAAATTATTAATTAAACAAATTAAACAATAAATTTTTGGTGTCTATGTTATTCACTGTAAAATTTTACTTACAAATTAATAAATTATGAGAAGAAAATTATAAAAAATAATTAAAGAAATTATAAACACAAAAATTAATAAACATAAAAAAAAGAAAAAAAACTAATCAAAAATCCAAAATATGAAAACATTTAAAAGAAACCAAATAAAGGACAAAGAAGAAAAATGCATTCAAATTAAAATAAAATTTAGTTAAAAAAAAAAACAAAAAAACTTTAATAAAAATGATGATGATAATCCCAAATGATCCAGAACTACTACAATTACAATATATTAAACAAACAAAACAAAACAAAATATAATAAATTATTTCTCAGTGTGTCGCAAAATATAAAAATTTATTTAAAAAATAGCAACGCTTTCAGTATTCAATCAAACAAAAGAAGAATCAAAAAACCCAAAGTAAAATACTAAATAGAAATTCTTAGAAAGAAAAAGCAAACAATAAGAAATCATAGCAAAACAAAAAAAAAAAAAAAAAGGAAAAAGTACTTATTACAGAACAAACTATAAATTACAATATTTAATACACATCCTAGAGGAGGGCAAAGGCAACAATTTTGTCCTTGGTTGATGATACAATACTTACTAACGACAATAGACAAGAGGATACTCAAATGTGGGTAGTTTGATAAATTATTAGACTTTATACTATTGAATTTATAGAAAAAATAGTCTTATTTCTATCAGTTTCAGTTTCACTTCATTTCTAATTATTTTTTCTTTTAAGGATTGTTTTGAAAAATAGACAGATTGGATTATTTTAGAAATGCAATTGTAATCAATTGGATTTCACTATTTTGATGATATTTTTTCCATTAATTAATTCTTTATTTTCCTCTTCATAAACAATATATTATATACCTTTATTTTTTTTTCTCTTAGTAAAGAATAAGAAGTCTGAAAAAAGACAGAAAACAACAAAGTTGCGTACGAAACATCCATTTTGGATTAGTTTGAATTTTGTACTTAAAAGGCTTGACCAAAAACAAAGTCATACATTGTTTATGACGGGCCTTACATTGTACTATATGTCCTTCTTACTATCATAGTGAAATGTCTTTAATATGTAAAATTTAGAATAAATGTTACAAGTAGAAAGCTAAGAAATGATTAACTAAGGTCTCTGAGACAGCAGCATTATTGATCGATCTATCATTCACTAGATACAATTATCTGATGATTCCGAATGTTTTCTTCATTAATTCTGAATAATAACAGTGACGAGTAGACGATCTCATCCCAAATTTGTATTTGTATTTTACTTTATTTAAAAACAACACAAAGTCTCTATACATTGAATGTCATTATATTTTCATCAGATTCTGGTATAAAATAAATTTTATTAATGTTTAATATATTTTAGTAATTTCTTTTTTAATTATTGAATGCCTGTTTCTTTCACAAAACTGCTTACATATCAAACTACCTAAATCTAAATTAAGCATTTTCAAGTTGACAAAAATAATTAAATATTTCAAAAGTTTATAATAGAAAATGGAAATTCATTTCAATTTGGAATGTTTTCCTGACGAGAATACAATTCTTTTTAGACTAAAGTGACAGTTTAGGACATGGGAAAATCTGAACTTCGTTTAGTTAGACTAATCTAGAAATGAGATACATCCAGGGAAACTGAAACTACAGTCTAGGAGGCCTATGGCCATCAAACCTTTATGATCTATAATATTGAAAACTTGAAAATGCTTGTAATATTTTATTAAATTAAAAGGAAAAACTCAAAATCATATAAAAAAAAAAAAAAAATTAACAACACTTAAAAAGAACAAAATATTGAAAACATTTCATTTTTCTTTCTTTTCTTCTGTTAATATGAAATAACAATAATAAACAAAAACAAAAACAAAAAAAAAACTACTAGCTTTAACTAAAGAAAATATATAAAAATTTCTAAATAAAAATTAAATTGATCCTTAAATAATTTAAGTTGAACAAGAGTTGAACTGGAGAAGGTTATTTATTCTAAGTCCCAAATCTGACACTCATCTCATGACTGAAGGCTTCTGGATTAATTGTTGACTAAAAAATTTTGAATTAAAATTACAAAAAAAAAAAAAAAAATGGACAAAATTATGAATTATAAATTAATAAAAAGAAAAAGAAATAAGTATTTATTTATGACGATGATGATGATGTATGAAATTTGTATAAACTTTTGGAAAGACTGAAATGATGGCGAAATTATGATAAATGTTAGTAGAAGAAGGTGAAGAAGATGAAGAAGTTAAAGAACAAAATACAAAACAAAATAAAACAAAAAAGGAAACAACGAGTGGAGATATAAGTAGTTGGGCATAGAAGAAATAAAAAACTGCTAATTTTTAATAACAAAACAAAGTATATAAAATTTTAAATTAATTTCTGCCCCCCAAAAACAAACAAACAAACAAAAAGAAAACATATTTAATTTTCTATCTGTTTTATGTACAATGTTTTGTTAATGTTTCTTTTAAACGAAAATCTTTGAGAATCTATTGAAAAGGTTTCGTCTTATTTGCATATCAAAGAAAAAAATATAAAAGAAAAAATATTAAGCAAATATAAACAAAAAATATATATATTTAATAAACAATAAAAAAAAAAAAAAAAAACAAATAAAAGGAAAAGAAAACAAAATAAATATTAATTAATTAATTACACTTCAGCAAAAGCAGCAAAAACAAATTAAAGAAAATATAATAAAATAAAATGAAATAAATAAAAAAAAAATAAATAAATATATATTTAAACAAAAAAAAAAAAAACAATGAAATACATACATAATAAAATACATAAAATTATTAAAGCAACAAACAACACGAAATATATGAAAAATGAAAAGTACTTGAAAATTATTCCAAGAAAACCAAATAAATAAATTAATAAAATAAAACAATAAATAAAATAAATAGCAATTGAAACATTTTTCTCTCTTTTATGTGTGTGCGTAGTAGTTTATAGTTTAATAAAAAAATAAAAACAAAAACCACAAACAAAAAATTAATTAATAAAAATTAAAAAAAAAAAAAATACAAAATATAAAAATGCAAAGAAATATAAAGAAAGTAATAAATGGTAAATATGAAAAGATAAGAAAAATTCAATCATTCAATCTTATTTTGCCATTTAATTTTGCTGACACGAACAACAAAACTTAATGAAAGTAATGAAAATGAAATGAGAAGAACATTTTTGGAATGAAGGAAATCCCACATATTTTACTTATTAAACAACAAATCATACTGAGCAATATTTTTAATTAAAAAAACTTTAGATTTTAAATTAATTTAAATATTATACTTGATATTGTCTTACATATATTGTACTTATTATTGTAATTGCTCTCTATCTAACACTCTCTCTAGAACATTTGATGATATTAACACATAATTTCTTTATAAAGAAAAATAAGTAAAAAAAAAACTCAATTTGTTGAAAACTTAAATGTTCACTTTAAGTTCCAATTCTTTTAATATTAACTCTTGCATAAATTCTTAGTTCTTTCTTCTATTTATTAAAAAAGTTTATTCAAATATTTTTTATATATTTTTCTAATTTATGCAAAAAAAAAAAAAAAACAAAAACAAAAAACACATAAAACAAAATGATGAAAACAATATGAATAAATAACTACGAATAAATAAATAAATAAATAAAGATATATAAATTTATTGCAAAAACAAAAACCAAAGTGTATTTATTTATTAATTTTATATTTACAGATCCAAAACACCTATCCACTTCCCTGACTCCTGCGATCGTCCAACTTGTTCCTTGTTGGTACGATTGAGAACAGGCCACAGTCAACTCACTCACCAACATCTCTTCAACGGCAAAAGCCAATCTCCTTGTCCATTCTGTGGTGACTACTTGTCAATAAGACACCTGCTAGATGATTGCATAAATCATCACATCACTAGAACACAACTCTTCGAAGACATTCTACCTTCCACATTAATTCAATTTCCTTCCCTCGATAATATTAGCAAAATAGTATCCTTCATCAAATCCTGTAACCTTAGTAATTTAATCTAATCTTTTTTATTTAAGACAGACGAGTCGAAGGCCAATCCTTAAAAAACTTGGGTTATATATTATAAGTAACTAAATGTATAATCTAATCCTGTAAATAAATAATTAATAATTGACATTAATTACGAAATTGCCCTATGTTTCAAGTGCATAGAGCATATATTTCTAATTTGGTCATGTTTGTCAGTCATACGGACGTATAGTTTTGTGACAATTTTTATCGAAAATTTTTAAAGAAAAAATTTTGCAACAACAATATGAAATTTATTGTAGTACGTACCCCGTTTCTCCATTTTACGCGAATACTGGCCGAAAATGACCAACTCATGACCAAAATGATGAACGTGCCCCGTTTCTCCATTCAGACGAAAAAAATGACCAAATATAATAATAATAAATAAATAACTCTATTGAGAATGGTCATGTTTCCAATCGAATGTACCTTATGTTTGCACGTGTTTCTAAGTAACTTAGGTTAAGGTGATATTAGTTCTGAATAGAACCAGAGAATAAGGACTCTGTTGTCAAACTATTATAACAAATGCAGGTCAATAGATGGCAATAGCATATCAAAAACACCAGATGTCGCTAAATATGTAAGAAAAATTCTCAATAGAGTTGAATGAAAAATAAAATATAAAAACATGATATATAGTGGCGGATTAAGGGTTCGTTGCCGCCCCAGGCTCCGAGTTTTGCCAATGTTTTTCTTTGTCGACTTTCGAAAATTTCGTTGTTTGTTTATTACGGGCCTCACGGGCCTAGGCTCTTGATATTTGTAGTTCTCAAAACAAGGGAGTGAAAAAAAGGATGATGATTTTCTTTTGCCAAAGGCTGTTTCGGTTTCTTATCAACAGGTTTACATAATAGATGAAGCGGGTATATGATGAATTAGCAAAATTTTGTTATGCCTACAATTTCAAAAAAGAAAACTATCTACTGACATACATTTTTTTTTTTATTAATACATCTCCTCCTTTTGAAAAATCCGCAATAGAAAAATTTTATGAAATAGTTATTGATTTAACGAGGGTTGCCTTTAATATTTCTTCCTAGGGTTGCCTAGCAAAAGGGTATGCAATTTTTATTGGAGTTGATAAATCAATGCTTGCCATTTACTTTTTATTGATTATTTGACTTAAATGTTCACCAATTTTTAGTCTTTTTTTTTTTTTTTGAGGATATTAACTGTAATGCTGCAATTCACTCTGGCTTATCGGCATAGACGAATGATTTGACGTATCCCCACAAAAAAATAGTCTAAAGGCGTCAAATCGCACGATCTAAGTGGCAAATTCATCGGTCTATAAAGAGAGATAAATTACTGGAACCACATGTCGATTAGGCTTAGTTCGTTCATTTTGGACAAAAAAAGTTCAAAAAGATAGCAGGCGCCATTGCTGCGAGTGGTGACAAGTGGACAACAACAACACTGGCAGAGACAACAGCAATATTCTCCTCTGTTCGCACTTAACGCATACGGGTATGTGGCTTGACGTCCAATAGCTTGAAAATGGTGAGAAATTTGGACTCTATGACTTGAATTGCTTGCTTAGTAGTGATGACCGTAAAAGTGCGCGAAAACATTTTTCAATGAGCACGTATTTTGATAATAAAATTCAATAATTTGCAAGCGTTTTTCAGGTGTAAGTCCATGTTTCCATGATGAAAAGGTATGAGTATGTGTGTCTTGGACACATGTCACGAATCACGCCAAAGCTGTCAAAAATACAACACTGAAAAAATACGCAGCAAAAGAAAATCACCCTTATGCATGTCAAATCTGTGAGGCCAATGTCTTAATTTCCTCAGTTAGGATGTAAATTTAAAATCAGTATTCAACTGAACTAGGTCAACCCAGATTAGACTAGATAAGGGAAATGATGGGAGTTAATCAACTCGTCTATTTCGCCTCAATCGGGCTTATTGTTTCAAATTCCATAATTACAGCTTCTCCGAGATTCTAGTATTCATTTGGAATTTCAAGATATTCTTCGGAAATGAGCCTGGAATTTCTGTTTATAATGATTGCATAGATATTGGAGTCTGGTCCATATTAGACCACCACAGTGGCAAAGCATTGTATATGGTCAGATCAAGTAATTAATGATGTAATTTCTTCGCAATCCCACAATATCCTCTTGGGAAGTATGGAACTAAATCGAAATATGAGTGAGTTAGCCCTAGTAACTTCTTAGTTCCTCAGCTAGAGGGCATACACGATTTCGCTATTTTTACAACTTTTGGATTGGAAAAGGTATGAAGGTAATTTGAAGGTATGTATTTATCCTTTAGCTAAGAAGTTATACAATAAGTTCAATATTTTCTGTGATTAATGATTTTTAAAGGCTTTTTCCTCTTTTTCTTCAACGAAAAGCATCCTAAGCAGATGATGTTATATATTATGAGCATATTGGTAAATTAATTAAAAGTTGAAAGAATCTTTTCATTTTAATATGATGCACCTTATATTATAAAAGATAACAATAGCATCAGCATTAAGAACAATAACTGTATTTATGATTGATGTCAAGTGAACTGTAACATGTGATGCGTTTTTTTTTTTAGTTCTACCACATTCTGCTGCAACAGTTTCAACTTCATGCAAATGTATCAATGGATCATCCACAACTAAACATAATATGACTGCAAAAAAAAAAAAAAAAAATTTGTAGCTGTTGCAACTATTCCGGAATATTAAGTTGTTGGCATTCATTCAAAATTCCTTCAGTTTTTCATAACATTCACCTACAACAGTCAAATCGATAAGCCACAAATAAAAATTTCATGCATAATAATTTTAAATAGAAATTCACAAAAACAGGAGAAGGTTTTATTTAAATGTGACTCTGTCAGTTAGTGGGGTCCTATCTCACAAACGCCCACAGTGACTCTGTCTGCATGACTTTTGTTGGAAATAACCACAATTTATGTCCTTTTAACTCGTTTTGTGGCCATTTGTATGCGAATCGTTTGATGATGATGGTGATGGCATCCTCATTTCGATATTTTTTTTTGGTAGTCGCTTGATTTCAAGCTCAGTAATAAAGCCACTTCCACAGTAAAATCTCTGGTAGATTAAAAAAAAATACTGGTGTCAATGAATTTTTATGTTCCCATTTTGTTGGAGACAACTTTTCCTGTATACGTTTTGGGTTTTACGGTCGGTTGGTATTTGAGTGAGGGGATTATATTTGTTTTGATATTTGTTTCGAATTTCCAATGATATTTTAATTGATTTATGTTCTTTTCTTTTTGTGATTCGATGGAATGTGGTAAAAAAAAATTGGTTTCTTTTGTGGGAGGGAATGTGACAGCAGATTTTATTCCTTTTACTTTCGTTATGACTATGTTTATGTATGTAAACAACATCAGCTGGTTTTGTTGTTACTTGGAAAACTGTTTGCAGAAAAAATAAAAGAAAAACCATAAAAACAAATGCGCAAAATATGCAAAATTTTGCGGTGTTTATACGTAGAACATTTGAAGGAAGGAGAGGAGGGTGCATAAGGCTCGCGAAATGATTTTCTCTAAACAAAGAATTTCTTTTATTATTTTTTGCGCAACATCCGCGCTCACAAGTCGTGTAAGTCGTGAGGATTTGAGCTGGATACAGGAGACGACGTGCAGGGAATAACAAAAAAAAAAAAAAAAAGAAAAAAAGATGTTCCTGATAATTCTACAACCTGGTAAGAGCATCCTGCTTAGCGTTTCCCTTTTTTGTTTGTATATTTTGCATTGCAACACAAAAGAAAGTTGAAGGCAAGTGTGGCGGGCTACGCTTAATGTTTCTTAGCAATAAAATTGTGAGAAAGTTGAAAGAAAAGGCATAAGCATTGAACCTAAATACACAAACAATCTTAGATTGTTGTCGATATTTTTTCTTATTTTAAGCAATTTAATATTATTTAAGGGTTTAAGGTAAGTTCAGACTTACCAATCGAAGATGGTTTGGGTTGATAAGGAATCCTTGAGTAGGATTCAATATTGGTTGAAAATAATATAAAAAAAAAAAAAAACAAAACAAGAAATCAGTGAAATCTCCCATAACCCATTGGTTTTGCTCAGTTTATTCAGCATTTATTATTTATTTTTTTTTAGTAAGCTTACATATGTGGATTGCGGTAGTAAGTTCATCCTCGATGTTAAAATTTAAGAAGGCTAGAATCAATGTATAGTAAAATGAAGCTTTACGAAAGTAGTTTTTAGTTTTTACTTCTTTATGGTATATGAATTATGTTTATTGAACTGTCTGCTTCTAGGTTTTATGCAAACATTTTCATGATTACTTTGGTTCTAAAAAATTTGGGCAGTTATGCGAGGTGTTCTTATTGCCCGTAAACATATAAACATATGTATTGTGCCTATGGAAAAATACAGATTGATACATATGTATCTATTACCACTTGAGGACATTTTCATTAATATGTCAAGACAATTCTTCCTCAGAAGACTCCGGCGATAACGTAAAGTTAACTAAAATCATAGAAGAAAATTTCTGTGAAATCAAACAAACTACGCCAGGAGAAAATGGTATTTGAATATCAAAACACTAAAAGGCTCAGTATTTATTTTTTAAGTATGAAAATAATTAAAGAAAGTTGTACAAGAAAACTTGAAATTAAGTAAATGAAAATGTATATTATTCAATAATTTCTCAATACTGTGCCATGATCACAAAACCTGGCAGAGAACCGGAGAGAGTTGTCGACCACATTCTATTGTATGTGCGTTGGAAGCAACTATGTGTTCTTTGAAGTCATGCAAGCCTTCGACAGGGTGTGGATATAGATACAACTTCTTCCAGGTAAACAATATCTCCCGCTCAAGATCTATTTGACGGATAGAGCTTTCCTCGTATGAGTTCGAGATGTAGACTCTGGAATAAAGCGCATCAAGGCTGGTGTACCGCAGGGCAGTGTTCTTGCGCCAGTTCTCTACTCTTTATTCATGGCGGACATGCCGATGCCGGAAAACAATAATTTGTTGGTAACAACTTATGCAGATGGCACCGCCATACTAGCGAACTCAATTTCCCCCATTGAAGCAGCAGAAATTACCCAAAGCTATTTACTGCGGTGTGAAACGTGGGCCAAGCGATGGAACATTGGTATAAATCGACTCAAATCCTCTAACTGCTCGTGGCGCTTGACCAGTTTTTTCGTATGACTCTAGAATTATTCCTCTGGTGGATCGTGTTGATCATATGAAAGTTTGCTAAAGCACCCCAAGATGTACTTCTTACACACAAAACTACGCGCCATCGTTTGAAAAGACTTCACCTCAACGATCTAGAAGATTGTAATATTTTTAGATGTCATGTTATTCTAAGCCATGTAAATTTACTTAAGATGATACCGTTGCTTGGACTAAACTACAAAAAAAGAAAAAAAAAAAAAAACAAAAACCAAAAACAACTTTTCATGAAGTCATAATTTGAGTCAAAAAACTCACAAAGTTTGTGTTTGACGTGAAATGTATTTGCCGTTTTCTCTCAAATGCGTGAGTCGAAAGCTAACGAATCTTGTTTTACACACAAAATGCATCAACATTTGGCGTGGAATAACTCAAATTATTCGTTAGAGATATTGTTTCGCAAGAAAAGCTCAATATTCCCACTCAAAACAGACTGTCAACATATGGCATTCTGAAAGCATAGTAAACAAAAAGCTTCGTTGCTCTCTTGAGTTCATTTTAACATACGATTTCTGTTGTTTGACAAAATAAAGAGACCAGGACTATTTTGCGTACTCATTCAAGGGGGAACTATGTGGTGTACTAACTTTACTGTGAGGGCGTAGTGCAGATATTTCGTTTCAGGGCTCCTGGCCGTCAATTATTCAAATAGATTGTTGAACAATTAAATTAATTTTGCAGTTAAAAATTAATTAAATTAAAAAAAAAAATGTTTGGAAATTTACTTTATTTTCTAACACAAACGTTAATTTTTGATGAACAATAAGAGATGATTGCAACATGAACTTTGGAATGGCCTTAAATTTACCGTTTTGTGTAGCATCGACCCTGAATAATTGTTTCATTATTTCATCTGTTTCTCTCTTTCAATGTTTCATCCAATGGAAAAACGTTCCATCTCAGTTATTCCACTCGCTACTTTCTGAGCTCGCTACTTTACCGTTATTTTATTAAGTCGAAATTCGACTTTTGATGAAAGTGTTTCTATGCTCGTTTTTTCGGCAAATTTCAATACGAAAAATTTTGTCATGTTTTTAGTCAAAACAATTGTTATGCGGTACGGGGTTCTGTTGTAGCAGCGGATTAAGCAAAAAGCATCAGCAACCAACAAGGATAAGAAACAACAACGAACAATCGCCGGTGTTGCAATTTCCCGGTTATAAAAGATCAGCGATCGCTTCCTTCCTTCGTGTCGTGAGTTGAGTCGAGTTCGTTAGTTTTATTTACCGTTTCATTTTACTGTTTATTGCTTGGCTCAAACAAAATACGTAAACAAGTGAAAAATAAAATAATAAAATCAAATATATATAAAAAAAAAAATTAATAAATAAAATTAATAAAAAAAAATAGAATAATTAATAAAAATCTATCAAAAATCATAAGAATTGAAATTGAAATTACTTTACATTTTGGTTTATTGTTTTTGTATTTAAGATAAACAAAAAAAAAACAAGAACAAGAAAGGCGGCAGGCGAAAACCTCAGAGAATCGCGCGTTAATTTGTTTTGTTATATGCAACAATGCTGCTGCTTTTTGTGAGTGTTTATGTGCGTGTGCGTGTGTGTGTGTGTGAGTTTGTGTAAAATTCTATAAAATGATTTACTACTCTCTACCGGTGCCGTGGATGACTATCAACGAGCCTTTTGCTCGTTGCAATTAAGTTTTAATTGGAATATGTGGCAAGCGATTACATGGAATAATGGATTAAAAGGATTATACAGCCATGTCGCCGTGGTTTCGGATTACAGGCATATGATTTTCAATAGTCGGCATCATGAATTTTTGGATAAACAAAAACAAAAAGGAAAAAGGTAAGAGGCGACAACATGAATTCTTAATGAGTCAGATTTTTCACTTATTTATGTCGATTCCGGATTACATTTGTTTGTAAATAAAATCAATTTACAAAAAAAAACACATTCTGAAATACCGGTAAAGCAAAACATCTAAGGAAATACACAACTTTTTAGATTGCGAATCCTTGCACATGTGACATAAACAATTTTATATTCAATTTCATATTTTCACGCAACATTTTCCTTGTTTTAAGTATTGCCTTTTTGCTCTTATTTCATTTTTCTTATATGAGACAAAAAAAAAAGTGAAAGCCAAAAATATATGAAATTGAATTCTGTAGACAATGACATAGCCGAGACAACATGGGGTATAGGTATGTATGTATGTAAGTAGATACTATGTATATAGTATGATGAGTAGTCGTAGGTAGGCGCATCACGTGCCACTAAGATGAAGTAATCTATGTAGTAATACAAACGGAGCATCATCACATCCTTTTCATTCATCTCCAAACATGAGGTGAAGCTGAAACCTTTTGCTGCCCTTCTTGCTGTGCTGTGTTGCTTAACAACTTCAGTCGACTATAATATTTACGAGTAAATATTATACGAGGTGAGGTCTCTTCCACAAAAAAGGTGTTTGTTGACTTCTTTGGCAGGCTGCTCACGTTGTATTTGCGCCGTGTCAGATGGGAAAAAGTTGCTTGCCTATAAAGAGTTTTCAAAGCGCGGCTAAAACATATGTTCCATCCAGAATCCAAAACAATCCTTAGGCAGCCACCACATTGCTGGATGAATCATATGTGCCTTTTATTTATGAGTTCTCCTTTGCCAGTTAGGAAATGTCAAAATTTCTCTTGTATGATTCATGTCGACCGACGATGCTGTTCGGTTGTAATTTGATATTGGTTAAGTTCCAATGCTTTGCCCCAGCGCCAGTCCCCTTTTGTCTCATCCAACACAATCCAAATAACAGCAGCGATATACGACGAGGATGATGCACTTGGCATAATAATGAAATAATAATGTCGTTTTTGTCTCTATCCCTGTCCCTGGAATTGCTCCTGATGGTTGATGCCTTGTGGTGAGCATGTTGAGAAGCATGAATGAGAGTGGGAGTTGAAGAGGCGTGAGGTGTCGCTTTTAAGGGGAGTAATAAATTAATGGATGCACATAAAAAGAAGCACCCTACAGTTTGATTATATTCAACACTGTGCTACTTTTATTTTATTCTCTCTTTCTTTTTATTATTTTAACCATGAAATGGTAATGGGGTTGGTTGGGGGTCAGAGACATACTTTGTGTCAAATGACTTGAACTGGTAGCAAAGGTGGTTATGGTGGCAACAATGGAAGCAAGGATATGTGCTACTTGTTTCATTTCGATTGTTTCGGTATGGAGTCCTGGCCTAGGCTTTTAGGGTGTTTGCCGGAAGCTGATGGGTGGTAAATTATATTAGCGACAAACACTGTGTGAGTCCTTGTTAAGTGAACTTGACTTAGGCAAATAAGTGCGAATACATATAAATACTTTGCTAGTTGTATGCACATTCCTCTAACAAGAAATATAGTTAAAGTTGGAGATGGAGATGATATCCTTAAGGCATCAACCGAGAGAGAGAGAGAGAGAGAGGTCTGTTGAAGGTTGAGTGCGTGCGTCGGTTGCCAGCTGTCAGTGACACAAAAACTTCACTTCATTTTCTTTGAGATTAGCATAAATATGTTTTCACTAGATTAAACCGTGCAGCAAGTTGGAAAATTCCAACCATTCACACTTATAACCCAAGACAATAAGGAAGAAGAAAGTAAAACTTAGTTTTCTGTCGTAGTACTTCTTAGGATGATGATGTTCCATTTCTGTGTGTCTGTCTATTGTTAAGAAAATTATAAAATTCATAAAAAACATGACCCAAGTTTTCTCGAGTAGAACTGATAAAATGCTAATCATAACTATGATGGGCATGTTGGGCAAGTAGGGCGGCAGGCTGACTGACTAAAAAACATTGCAATGAAATGAAACAAGATGAAAGCAGTAGAAAGTATGGGAACAAGCCATCCAACTAAACCCAACGACCAATCTACCCATGATGATGGCTCATAGCATTTACCTTGCCACATGCCTTGGGCATCTCTGATGATGTTGGTTGGTTGGTTGCTTGCTCTTTGTTGGGGGTTGATGGGCTTTGCAGGTTTTTCTCAGATTTCTTCTTAACTATGCCTAGTAGTAGTCAAAATCAAATAGAAAAATCCAAACGCGGCACAAGTTTTTCTTGTAACTTTTTACATTTTGATTAGTTGAGTTTGGTCTTTCTTTTTTACTTTTTATTTTTTTATTTTTTTTTCTGTGTGTGTTAGACATTTCTTTTGTATCCACTCCCTTTGAAAGTAAAAGTGACAGAAATGAGAAGTTGCTTAATTTCAGAGTATTTTTGTTGTAGGCAATGTAGTCACTCTAAATGTGTTTACATTGAAACTTTAAACACGAGATGAGCTTCAAATTAAAGCCGCGTAACTGACAAGTGCCCTTAAAATCCCCCAACCAATCACTAACCCAACAACCCACTCACTCACTCACTTACACTGTATCTGATTCAAATGATTTCTAGATGAGAGTGTGGCTCTTAAGCGGCTTAATTCTACTGTAGCAAATTTCTATGTGATTTGCTGGTGATGATGATGATGCTGCTGCTGATTATGATGATGATGTTGAGGATATTGATGTTGATGGTGATGGCTGATTTTGATAGGCATCTATCATGTATCTTATCCTTGTTAATTTGTTTGTTACAACCTTCTTTGGGCCTTCATCATAAATCATAATGAATTTTCATTTAGTTTTCTTTACCAACTAAAAACAGAATAACAAAATGACCATAACAATAACATATTCATCATCATCACCATCACCATCACCATCACCATCAGCATATATACGCCCTCTTATGTATCTTATTTAGTCTCTAAGTGATGATTTTTCATACCTAAACACATACTTCAACCTACTTGTAGTGCCCCCCAATGTCTGTTGTTGTTCATTGGATAAAAAATCCTGGCCTGGCGAAATGTCATATACATAAAAAATTTGTCATCTATTTTCAGTTCAGGATTTCATTATTCATTATAAACATGACTGACTTTTGTGTGTTATGCTATGCCCTCTAATATTATCTGAAAGTACGCTTGTCTATGGTTGTATAATATTTGCGGGTGGGTTGTGCGGATGTGTATATAAGCGTGTGTTGACTAAATGGGTTTGGATTTTTGTTTGCCTTCGTTTGGCTTTCAATGTTGGTTGATGCTTATTGGTTTTTTTTGTTTTGTTCCTATCCTGACCTTTTCAAAGCAAAGAGAAGGAAAATTTTAAAGGTTTTTCTTTTCGATTTTTGGATTTTGATTTTGTTGTTGGCAAACAATTTACTTTTAGCAGTTGAGTTGAGCGTTGAAAACCCAAAAACAAATCGCCCATGGTATTTGCTAAATGAACTGTACTATATGATTCTGTTACACAGACAACTATCACAGATCCACAAACAGACAGATAGATAGACAGACAAGCAGGCAGGATATAGTCACAGCCAGGACACTTCAATTACTTCAAATAACAACAACAAATTCGGAACTGATAAAATACATAAACCTTGTAACAAACTGAAATTAAGACTAAGCAAAACCCATGTCGGTTCATGTTCATGTCTGTTTGTCTGGGTCTTGCTCAAATCACATTAAATTTACTCATTATATTTCAGCTGGTCAATTTGTTCTATTGAAAAAAAAAAAAAAAAAACAAAAAATCAACAATAATAAAGCAAAAGGATAGCAAGGAATCTATTCTAGTTTCTCTATCTTTTTTCTTTTCATGATAAATGAAGAAAGGCAATGACAACATCCCCAGTTGTGAGACCTGCCACTTTGCCACCCTTGCAATGGCATCATTTTGCAATTTGCACTCTGCAAATAAAGGAGTGATTGGGATTTGGATTTGGATGATTTTGGGGGAAGCATAGTGATATTACTTATTTTTGTTTTTCTTTATTTGAACAAATTCTTCATTCCCAGTTCAGTTCTATGTATCACACAGGCAAGTGGATCAGATCACAATTCTATTGTTTAAGTCACATACCCGCCGCTCATACTGTCATGCAGTTGGTTGGTTGGTCCATACATGTAGGGCAGTGACGAGACTAAAAATTGTTGAACAAGTGTTGCCCTATACCTACATCCCCACTTCCATATCTCTTGTGGAGCAACGCATTTAACATTGTTAAATAAATTATCGCCTGTGTAGCCCATCAAGCGACGAGGACCTTTTGTCTACTCTTCCTCCACCTCGATCGATGTTAGCCGCCTGAGTATCGAATTTTTCATCCTTTCGAATAATGTCCTGCCCGTTCGATGGTTCAATTCATTCGTTCATGCATGTGCATGCAGCATCATGGATACACACGCAGACTCATGCATATTGTAGTATAAGAAAACAAACGAACAAACGATTGTCATGTATGCTGGGCATGTTAGGCGTCAGTTGGTGCGTGCATCATTACCCTTGGGGCGTGAAAAAGGTGCCACCATTGATTGGGAATTGTGGAATGCGTGTGAGGGGGATAGAAGACCCCACACTCTCCTCCAAGTTGAAGGGTGGTGCATGATGTTATTGTGGTTGGATTGACATGACATGGCATGTTTTGTTTTGAAGTATCGCTCACTTTTGAGTAAGTATCCAATAGAAAGCTGCTTTGTCAGATTGTCCTTCCGTCCTTCCTCCAGTCTCTTGTGTTGGTTTATCAACTCAAAACAAGCAACATCAATTTCCTTTCATTTTGTAGTTTCATTTCACTTAATGATTTATGACTTATTACTAAAATTTGACTTTTTGCTTGCGTGGTCCACGTGCCATAAGAATATTGTTTATCTTCCCTGCAACAAGAATATGAATCGGGTCAAGTCAGTTTGTTTTAATTAAGTAATTTTTAAAAAGGGGTTCAGCTTTTTCTTCACTACAAAGTTGATTAAAAATCCTTACCACAAAAGCAAAGATCATCATGCTTCAACACGTCTGAAGTTGAATAGAAAAGAAAACTAAATCTAAACGCGGTTTATCAATAAATCTTGTATCTTAACTTCTTGTTTTTGTTAGTTATAACCAAAGGAGAATGAAAAAATAAGAAAAAGGGGCAGTTAAGATAAGATAAAAAAAAAGAGAGAAAAGAAAAGAAAAGAGAAGGTGCGTACTGATTGCTTATCTCAAGCACAAATTAGCTCGTTTTCCGTTTGAATAGACTCACGTGCTCTACTCCACTCGTTAGCAGGAGGAGAGGGCAACATTAGCAGCTCAAGCAGAAGAAAGGACATGACTTGACTCCTTGGTATTATTATATCAGGCTACTACTAGCTTAAGATACTATTGTATGTTCATCATCACTGGTGGTCATTGACACCGTGTTAAGGAAGCAGCAGCAGCTGCTGCCTGGTATCTTCTTTGTACTTAGTGTCCAATAGTAGCTGATTTTGTAACAACAGACGACTGCCTGGTGATAAGTTGTGAACGACGAAGGACTTTAAGTTGCTTTGATGTCTATTTACGCTAAAGTTTTGTCAGATAAATGGCGTGTCTGATATGCGATGAGAAAGCATTCTTGGTCCTCTTGGTTATTCTTAGCCACGTTGGGTCAAGTGAGTTGAGTCACGTACGAAATAGTGCACATATTTGCCTTAACTCAAAGCCACCAACCCCCCTTTGAATGATATGACTGATTGCCTTAAATTGTTTTTTTTTTTGTTTTGCCATTTTTTTCTGAACATTTACTTAAACTTATGGCATCGGGCATCCAATGAACAACAATTGTTTTACTAAATGTGCCTTTGTGTATGGAGGCGATGTGGAGGGGATTTGTGTTTAATAAGAAATTAGTATTGGAAAAAAGTTTTTGCCAAAATGTCATATAAAGACTTTGTCCACACATCTGCATCATCGTCATGGAAACTTAGTTTAGTTGTTGTTGATTAGTTGAATCTGATATAAGGCGGGCTATTAAGCTTTGCAAAGCTTCAAAGAATTTTTTCTTTCCATTCAGAGACGTGCCTGGCAGCCATTGCCATTGACTCCTCGCTATTCGCTATCTACTACTTATATCTTTTCCTTGTTGACTACGTATGTCGTTTTCCAAAGGGAATTAGTTATCAAAGTCAACGTCGTCGCATAAATCCATTTAGATAGACGAAACGACTTATTTTCTTTGTTGTGAATAATTTATGCATTCATAGACATAGAAAACCTATTTCCATCTAGATCGGTTTTAGCAACAAGTTTTCAATGCAAATTATACTTATTATATTTTTTGTCTGGAGGTGACCTTCTTTTGGTGAAGAACGAGAGTTTCCCAAATTATTACCACTTCAAAAAAGACTCATTTTATGTATCTAAATAAGTAGTATAGAGGTAGGGGATAGCAATAATATACATTCCATTGTTATATTTTCTTATGTAAATTTTCATTTGTGTAATAAAATTATTTCCGCCATTGTTTTCTTTTCCTTTCAATTTATGGGCGCCCATAAAATAAGACAACCAATTCAAAAATTTTCACTTGACTTGAATCATGAAATTTGCCGATGGAATCATTTCATTTATTTCTTGGCACGCGACTTGTCCTCAGAATTGATTTTATTGTACATTAAGAATTATTGAAAATTTCCTGTCTTCGTTTTCGGAGTCAAATCGAATAGTAGTAGCAGTAGAGCATTGATTTATTTTGAAAATGTTGAAAATTGCATTTGGTTTTTTGAAGATTTATTACGGAATACTAAAAGAAAGGAAATTCAATAATTATTTTCTTTCACTTTGAAATTGAAAATATGTATAAACGGAGAAAAATGGCAAACAAGAAAGAAGATGTATGTATGGGAATGTCTGAATGTCTATTGCCAACTGTTGAAATTCATAGATACTAGATACAATCGTACAAGAAAGACATAAAAAACAAAGTCACGCATTCCATATGTCCTCGTCAACTTCAATTTCATATATACACACACGTACATACACTTATATGGAAAGAACTTGAAGTATTGCTCTGTAATGGTTTCTAACCCTGTTTGGCCTGCATTTGGCGCGCATTTTTGATTTGGCTTAAGGTCCTTGCTCTGATGGCAACCACCCTAGCTAAATTTACAATATTCAATATATAGAATGCTGATAGTAAGGATCTGAGGGTGGTTTCTATGTTTCCTTTAAAATTGTACAATTTTGCAAAAAACAAAAAAAAAAATAAAAATAAAAAATAAAAGGAGACCGATTGATGGACAGAACGGCAGACAGACACAACTGTCTAAGTGAAATAGAGGCAGAGCTCCTGGCTCTTCCCTCAAATCCTTTCTCTGTACTATTGGCCCTGACTGTGGCCAAAAGGTTGGCAAGTTTGTTTTTGTCGTTTGTTCGTTTGTTCCGGACCTGGTTTTGATTTGTTCTCTTCTTTGGCGCTTCTAGTGTTTTGTCGACAAGTTGTATCTTTGTCGTTTTCTGCATACCTGCAGGTAAATACAATACTATACCATGTACAATATGCAACTTGTGTTCTTTGGTTAATTTTACACAAACGCAACCCATAGGCAACCAACCAAAGACCAACAGACAGACAAACAGATAGACAGACATGAACATGACTTGATTCTGTTCTGTTTCTGGTTTTGTTTTTGGTTCGATCCGATGCGGGCAGACTTTTGAGCACTTCTGTTGTTTGCGCATTGTTAATTTTTTATTAGTTTGAAGACTCCGCTCTCCTTTACTGATGAAATTAGCAGACGTTGGTTGCTTCGCATAATTTAATGCCTTATAAAGCACAATCAAGTTGAATCAGTTTAGATCCTGAAAATTGTATAAAATTCTCTCTAAAGAAAAGTCAAATTTACTTTATGTTTTTCTTTTGATTAAAAAAAAAAAAAAGTACAAATAGAAAACTCAATTGGATTCGGACTTTTGTTATGTTGTGCATTTTATTTTTGTGAAGCACTCAACTTCACTTGAATTGTATTCATTCTTTATGCCTTTCAGTAGTTTCATGTCAACAGGGGAATGCAATTTTCTACTGATTCCAAAAAAAACAAAAAGTTTACTTTGGTCTCACCAAAGATTATATACACTTTACATAAAACAATATATGAGTATGTAAATCTTACTCATGTTTTGAAGTGAATCTTGTAGTATAATAAATCATGTCACATCAATACTTCGTTACAATCAAGATATTCAATTGAGTTTTCAATGGCGATTATTATTATCCATTGGTTAAATCGTGACGGCTACGATAAATAATGTGTCTGCAAATGAAATATCAGATCTATAGAATTGTAAAGGACATTAGAAAGTGAGTGGTTATGTCACAGATAATGGTGATGAAGTAGAGACTAAAGAACAACTCCTATATTTCACAAGATCTGAATATAGGAAGGAACTACTTGGACTTGCGAGCCACCAAGAAGTTATTACTAAGTGAGCACTTAAACCGCAAGACAACATTGTCATTCATTAATCGCCTTGTTGGTAGATGAATATGATGAAGAAGCAGGTGAAACGCGATCTCTCAATTTGCTCTCAAATAACAATCAACAACAAAACAAAATGAGCAAAATGAGAGGTAGCCCTATTCATCTACCAACAAGGCGATTGATAATTAACAATTTTTTCATGCAATGTAAATGTAGCTTTAGGAATGAACCCAATTTTGACCATTTAGAGTAACATAAACTAACCTCGAAAACAGAAAACCTGGTATACAGTTTCATTTCAAAATTAAGTGATCTCTTGTGATTTCTCTTACAAAGCTGATCATGACAATAAATGTATATACAATATAGTACAATATTGTTTAACGTATCAGGTATATAGTTCTCTACATTGCAAACATCAGCCAAAAGTATTTATGCAATCTACATTCTAAAGTCATGAAGTGTATAAAAAAGTAACCCAAAAAAAAAAATTACAATGCCAGCAAAATAGTAGCACAAACAAACTTATACTCTCAAGTTCAAGTGCTTGTTACCCCAAAGGTATGCAATGTAAACATAAATCGAAATTTCTGAAGCATGCTTCTGTACGTTCGATCGCCTTTTCCTTTTTTCCTTTTCTTTTCTCTTCTTTTTGGTTTTGAATTGAAGTGTTAAAGTGTCGGTTATCCTACTATGTAACATTTTTGATAAAATTTTCCAATTGAGAGATAAATAAAAGAGAAGGCGCTAAAACGAAAAACATGCTTAGCATTTGAGACAATAACAACGAGAACAATGGTTGAAGGGAAGTTAAAAAATGTTGATAAAAATCGCTTAGCCTCATCTCTAGGCTTAGTTAAGTTTGTCTTTTGATATCTTTCACATACACACACACACACAGTACTCACTCTTACAGTCATATGTTTTACGGTATAAAATTTCGAATATGTTGAGTTCTTGTCGACGACTTTCTTCTTTGTTCGTTCGCTCGTTCGCTCGCTCGCTAAACGCTCAATGTATTTTACGCATTTTGCGGCCTAAAAGTATGCTAAGCAAAAAAGCAATTTCTTCGTTGCTTTGTGGTTTCGCAGCTTTCCGTCAGTTAGTCGTCTTCCGTGTTAGTTATGTTTGTTGTTGGTATGTTTTTGTTTTTTGTCTTTATTTTGTTCTTATTTTTATTGCTGATTGTTTCACTTGTTTTTAGGATAACAATAAATTTTTATTGTTCAAGCATAAAACGAACGAACGTTCCACTCATTGTTTTGTTTGTTTTTGTTTTTATTCTCATTTATCGTTCCTCGTTACCGCCTCGTCTCGCTGTGTTTAGGCTTAGCAAATGTCCTTAATCATTGATTTTGTTTCTTTTTTTTTTTATTTAACTTTCTTTTGCTGACATTCCTTTGTTTTCTTATTTTGGTAATTTTCTTGGATGGTTATCCTTCCTGTTCCTGTTCGTGTTCCTGTTGGTGTCTTGTCTATCTGTTTTTTGTAAATTTCTAATTAGATTGCGGCTCATAACTTCAAACTTAATTTTCAAGTTTAAATGCTTTAAGGCAAATGAAACGAAAGAAAGAAGCATCTGTCGCCGCATAAAGTTATCATGGTTGGTTGTTTCTGCACTTCACAGTTATTCTCATCTCAGAGCTTAGCATGCAACATAATCATCATTCACACTCAGAAAAAATGGCGAACGAGCGTGTTAAGTCGGCAAAAATGAGAATGGAGCCATGGAATAGAGATGAGTGTTGGATGAATAGCAGCATCAGTAACAAGGCAAGTGTTGCATGCAAATGCGAAGATCCTAGTTTTGTATCCGTCGTACTCACTTTTGTTGAGTCTTATAATCATAACAATGCCAAAGTTAATGTTGTTGAACACAAGTTTATTATGCAGACAACGACGACATTGTCGATGAAGCGTCAGTAAGGATACTAAGACTCCAGAATGATGATGAATTTTTACGTCTCTCTTCTTATTCTGCATGCGTTGGCTTTTGACAAATGGCATGGGAATATTAAAGTCTGCTATTAATTTTTGTATCTCCCTTGGCTTCCCACTCAAACTGCCAGCCAAGTTGCAATCTCTGGGAACTTAATTAGCCCGAGGACCTTTTATAACCTGCGCTATTTTGACTTTAACTACAAAATATGCAGAGAAAAAGTTTTCATTTCCATTTACTTGATTTACTTCTCTTGCAAATGTACTATATTTATAATATTTTCTACAAACTTTCTGCTCCTTTCAGTTGGTTTTGCATATCTTGAAGTTTAGTTTAGTTTATCAAAATGAAAATAAACAAATGCTTAATTTATTTGCTTAATTTTATTTTACCCGAGTGGAAAAACAAACAGTTAAGTCTCCCGGACCACTTTCCACTTTCGTAGATTTCCATTTTCATTTTAATTTTTCATTTGTTTTTCTACTGTTTTTTAATGTTTGTAGCCAGTGTCCTTTTTTTGTTGTCCTTTATATTTTTTATAACTTTATAATTTGTTCTTCTTTGAACTTTAATCAGGTTAGTCGCCTCCATATTTCTATATAACTTCCATTTGAAGTTGTCAATTGCTCCTTTGCTCCAATTATATGTCTGTCTAAATGCCCTTTAGATACTTGAATATTGCAATTGCCCCCGATGGCAAGTCAGTCGGCTTAAATCGAGTTATTAATGTGTGCTGCAATCAAAAGGAATTGAATTGCGAAATTTCAATTTCAAATGCAAGTGAGCTTAAGCATTAATACACTTTAGGCATTTTAATTTGATTAAAATCTCAAAATTGCCGCTCACTAACTCAATTATTAAACAATTTAAGCTATTTTGCTGGCGATTAATAATGCTCTCTCTCTCTCTCTCTCTGTCTTTGTTTCCCTTTATCTGCCTTTGAGTCCCTCTTTCTTCAATATCGTATGTATGTATTCTGTGTATGTAAGTGTGATTTGTGCACATTTTATTGCTTTGATTATGGCACCATAGTGATTTAAAATTAACATGTCCTTTAACGTATTTCCACATTTCCTCACACACTCTTCGTTTCAGTCTCAAGTATTGTTTCCTGTGTCGGCGCCATGAGAGTCCCTAATAAATTTTATATATGTTTGTTTTTCTTCTCATCTTTGGCCATCGAGTGAGCTCACTTGGCCAGGATATTTTATAGAAATGTTCAGAACTTTGTGGTTCTTTTAATGTGTGGAAAATTGTGCCAAAGGAGCACAACGGGTGATTATGTTTCGCCATAAAATATACTTACTACGTTGGTCACCAAAAGGATAAAGAGAGAAGTGTTTGTTTATTTATTTGTTCCTTTAATTAGAAAAATGCGTTTCAGGATTCGAATGCGTGAAAGACAAAACAAAACAAAAAAACCAAGTTTAGTTTAATCATGGCAATAACTATAAAATCTTGAAAAGTGCTCATTTGTTTTGGTTAAAGTGTAAAGTTTTTCAAATGACTTTAAAACAACAAAAACAAGAACAACATATGGTCTGAACATGCTATGTTTCCCTGTCAATCTCCAGCAAATCACTCAAAGTTCATGTGCTTTTAGTGGTGTCAAAGTTCAGTCATTTTACGATTATATCCTGTGGTGAAGTAGTACTAGTAGTAGTTATTGGTTGTAAAATCGAAACATAAAATTTAATAAAAATTCATTTAAGCGATTGGACATGATTCGAATCGCCCTTCAGTTGCCGAACCCCAAATACAAATAAATTACCGCAATATTGATTTTCTTGGAAAAGTTTGTTGCCAAGTGAAATGCAAATATTTCCCATTTGTATGCAAAAGACTATGTTAAGCAGCAAAACATAGTTCGAAGAAACAAAAGTCAATTAGCTCATTATCCAGTTGAGTAAATTGGCCTAGTTCTTACTCTGAACAAAGACTGAGACTCAACTTTGAGCAAAGGCATAAGCTAAGACTATAAATGAGTGATAATGAGTATCATAGAATTTCAAGTGAGTATTGAAAAAAGCAAACAGTAGTGGAGTATTTATATGTATGCGGTGATGCTGAGCCAAGATTGATTTAACCCAACTACTTGTATGAATAGCAAAACATATGGCATCAACATTTGAATAATTACAATTCATGCATTGAAACAAAACTTAAATATATTGATAGCAACATGCTTCAAGTCACATTTGTTTACCATACATGACTGCAAAAAAAGAATTGAGAATATGAAATAATTAATGAAAGATTTTGTATGCAAAAAACGCAAACGATGAAGCAATTAGAAGGAGTTTTAGTGATGAATTACCAAGTCAAACGTCACCTTTTGCATACCAAAAATAAGTCTCTGAAGTCAAGGGGGGAGAACAAATACTTGTAATATCCTAAGGAATATATATGGATGAATAATCCTCATCATCATCATCATCATTCTTAAACTCTATGTATATTTAGTCAAATCACGTAGTGTAAAGTTAACGAATTTTCCTTTTTTTAGGGTTCCGGACCCAAAGGGTACCAAAAGAAACCCTAATGCAGAGACTTCGTTGTCCGTCCGTCCGTCATATCTCATTAACCGTAATAGCTAGAGAATTGAAACAGAATGTGTAGTTCTATTCGGGCATCAGCAAGAATCACTATAACTAAAATATTTTTAAAAACTTAAAGGGGTCCCCATACAAGAAATATTTTGGTTTGTATGTCAGAAATACGATCCATTAATTCCACGATCTAGAAATTTAAATGGTTGGTGACGGTATATCAGGAACTTATATTGTCGAAATTTCAGTTTGATCGGACAACCATGGAGGGTACCTCCAATACAAATCCCCATTAAAATTCAGGTTGTTATTCGAAAAACTTTTTTGGTTTTTGTTCTATCGAACTAAAATTTAGAAACTATAAGTTCTTGACATAGACGCTACACATATGTTGGAATCAGCCAAATCGGCCACCTAGGAGGGGTTCCTCCCATATAAACCCAATAAAATTCAGGTTTTTATTCGAAAAACTTTTTTGTTTTTTGGACTATTGAACTGAAATCTAGACACTATAAGTTTCTGATATAGGCGCGGTACATTTGTTGAAATCATTCAAATCGAACCACAATCTGGTACGGAACCCTCCGTGTACGAGTCTGACTCGCACTTGGCCCATTTTTTTTTCTTTTGTTTGTTTTTGTTTTGATTTCACTCCTCCTCAATATTACAAGAGTATCAAATTTGAAACTTTGTGACAGAGAAATATGGTAGACAGAGCTTTGTTTTGGTTTACAATATCACATTCATATTACATACTATAAACCAAAAAAAAAAAAAAAAAATAAAATCCATGTTAATCCAATATTACTAATACGCTTATATTTGCCCTTTCGATTTATTTACAGAGCTGTACAAAGGAATTAAGGAATATATGAATAATAAAGAAATAGGCCAAACTCATAAAGAAATCATTCACAAAGGATACTAAAATTAACCCAAATGCATTGTAAATTGACATGTCTTGCCACGCATCATCGTCATTACCATTACCATCACCATCGCCATAATCATCATCAATGTTATCATTATCATCACCATCAGACATCACTATAACACTATATAGTTAATAGACAACCCTTGTTTGTGTCATTAACTCAAACAAACAAATCTATTGTAACCTCAACTCCAACTAACTCCCAATTCAAAACTACAAGAACTCCATTTGCCTAGTTGGCCCAAACACGTGTTAACAAACATTATCTCCGAGCTGATCAAAATGCCGAACCTCTATCATGTTGACTACAACCGGAAATATACCGCCCAGGAAACAATACAGGTAAGTGGTGATTGTCATGTTTTGTTGTAATTTGTTTCAAACAAGCCAAGTAGAAAGCCAACTAGTAGGTCGGTGGTTTGATTCGTTGAATTTTCATAGACTTAAGTCATAGTCCTTTATGCTTTTGTTGTTGTTGTTGTCATCGCCATTAATGTCGGCAGTATTATAAATTCTCATCTTAAGTGCAATAATTAAAAATAAGACGTAAATTTACGAGAATTAGGAGGTAGTAGCATTGTTTTGGTTGTCTGACAACGTCTGACATGGTAAGCTAAGGTTTGACAGGCGAGTGCGAGTGGCACGCGACCACAGGATATACCTAAAATGATTAAAAGGGGAATAAGAATAAAGGTTGGTTGAAAATTTTCACACCATTTAGAGTTTTAATTCAGTTTGACTTGGTTTTTACTATTTGCTTTGCTTGTCTTAACTTTGATTGATATTAAAAGCGCCAAAAGGGACGTCTTTAAGTTTTAATTTTATTGTTTGGGGTGCATGCAAAGCTACCTTGCTCAGTCTCTCTCACTCTCTCTCTCTCTCTCTCTCTCTAAAGGGACTCTAACATGTTGAGCTGGTGCTAATTGCTTCAATAAATTCTGGGGCTGCCTCTTTTAACAAGTAAACATATATTTTTATGTGTTTTTACCAAGGCTGCGCTTTTTCTTATCGTGTGAAAAAATATACATATTTTTTTTTTTTTTTTTAACAACTTTCACATGCTTTTAGTGTGTACACTATACAACAAATGATGGGGTGCAAGTGCATTAAAATGGGTTCACTCATGCATTGCAGGGTATCTTATAGTCGCATATAGAGATACCATTTTGTGTGTGTGTGTGTGTGCCTTCATTTGTTTTTACACAAACACAAAAGAACACTCGCGCTCTGGACAGTTAGACAGATGAGTAGACATGAGGACGGAGGACATGGTTTTCCCACATGGTTGGCGCGCAAATGTGTTAAGTCCTGTTGAAGAATGTGCAGAGTTTTCAGGATACTTTGTTGCATACAAAGCGATGCTTTTGCCTTGTTGCTGTGCTCGGTGTACTGTGCTGTACTGTGCTATGTCTTTGTCTCTATGAGAGTAAAACTTGATTAAGTAGTTTCCGCGTGTTTTTATTTGCACAATAAAAACATAAAAGTAAATAAGGCAACAAGGAAAGACAAAAAATTAAATTTGCTGTTTTTGTTAGAGAAAATTGAGGAAAATGTTGTAACAGCATTTTATGGAATATTGTATTTCTCTACTCCTCTACTGTATTATACTTCAGTGTTGTCTCATGCTCATGAGTTGGCATTGTTCCCATGATATTTGCCATCATAAAGACAAGCAATGTTAGGAACAGGAATTGTGCCGTCAAGAGAAAATAAATATTTTCCCAAGGATTTTTTTTGTTTGTTATCATAATTAATTTCTATGTCAAAGTTCAATATGGCGATAATGAGATTAATGACTAATGACTGACCATAATTCAAATGCCCGGCGAGCAGCTCAGAAGGCTAGACGACCATCATTAAATATATAGTACAATATTACGAAATTCCATCAGAGTATGATGATGAAGAAAATGATGATGATGATGTCGTCAAGCCTTGCCGGCCTTCTCAAATGTAATTTCACTTTTTCAAGAACAATCCTTCTCCTGCCGTCCAACATAAACAACAACATAAATATGGATTTCTCATTAAAAACCTAAACATTTTATTTTTTACCGGTAACCAGAACGCAGGCGCATGTAGAATTGAGAACGAGAAAAGCTTCGTCTATGGTAAATATTTCATTTCAATGTCATTTACTCTCTTGCTCTCAGTGAGATGAAACTTTAGCCGAAATCGAAGCGCAGTCACGTGCTGCCATTGAAGGAATTTCATAGCCTCATTCAGCTTTAGCTGCTTGGAGTTGATAGTAAAAAAAAAAAAACAAAACTCTTGTTATAAGAAGCCAAAAATATTGGAGTGGGGAGGTAAAGAAATTGGTTGGTCTTGCTGGGGTTTGGGGTGTCGCTCGGTAAAACCAAACTCGACAATGTTGAACGAACATTTGTCATGAGTCGGATTTCCGGTATTGTTTTGCGCTAAAGACAGCCAACCGATGTCTTTGTAACTTTTATATTCGCAACTTACTATATACCTTGCAATACAAAAGCAGTTCTTCTTTCTTACAGGAGTTTCTGCCTTTTTGTTGTTTTGTCCTTTTTCCTTTCTCGTTCTTTTGATTTGTTTTTGTTTTTTTTTTTGCTCTTGGGTGCCTATGACACTCTTGACTTTACGCAGCACATAATGTTGTCGTTGTAGCCCATTGTGACTGCTGGCTTGGCTGACTTTCAAGTTCTTGAATTTTTTATAACAAAAGCCCTGAGGGCAACAACTGTGTTTTAAGTCATGCCACCTACGTGCCCCCGATTTTTTTATTCCCTTTCGAGTTTCGACATTCGACATTCGACTATGTATGACTGTCGCGATAACTCTAGTCAACTGTTGTGACAGTCGTTTAAAAAATGTTCTTCGCTTGTGGCTGAAAATTCATACAAAATCGCGGCACAAAGTGGCTATTTAGCATTTTAGAACAGCAGGCGACGGTTTCAAGATTTATACATGCCTAGGTGGGGTGTGTGTTATGCGTTCTTGTCTATTCCCTCTGATGGTTTCTTGATGTCTTTTGTTTGTTTTCGGTGGGTTGGGATGGAAAACAAGTGTTGCCCACGAAAGCTTGCGGCATATTGACATTGAATGTTCTGTTTCTGTTGTTTCAGGTTATATTGCGTTCAACATGAATTTTTCATAAATTTCATTAAATATGGAACCATCATAGATATTCCTTATTACTTAGAAAAGCTTCTAAGTTTGCTAAGAAATAATGAAAATTCGTTCAACACAATTAATTTGTTAGATTATGGGGTCGTTATCATCCTCACTTAAATATTCTTTACCCCAGTCCTCAATAAAATATTTTAAGCTTGGTAAAAGAGGCGTTTATCGTTTACCGCATTAGAAAAATTAAACCTCTGTAAAGAGTTAAGCTCCCATTTCATGTAAAACTCAACCATTTGTCAAAAAACGAGATGTCATCCTCCTTTCCAAAAAATGGGGAGACAACATTAGAATTCAAATGCTATCATTTGTTGAAATAGGCATGGGGTCACCCCCCTGCCTGCCACCACAAAAGTGCTAGAAAAACCAAAAATTACTACCACAATTTATGTTTGTCTGTCTGTCTAAGTTGCTCACAAAAGTTTCTCTGTTTATTTGTAGAGAAAAACAAACATTTTTATAGTTCACTGTCAAGTGAATTAAGTTTGTTCAACATAAAGAGTTTTGAGCTCAAGTTTGTAAAGGAATCTTACGAGCAGACGAACTTCCAAATAAAAAAAGAATAAAACCAAGAAAAAGAACAAAATAAAACCAACAAAAAAAAAAAAAAAGGACTATAGGTGAAAGTTTTTCGCCTGATCCATCCGATGCATGTAAATTTACTACTTTTCTAGTTTTCCACTTGAGCCTTTTTATGGGATTTACTAAGCTAATTTTATGAGCATCGAGTCAACTTAAAATGGGGTAACTTTAGAGATTTGTTTTTTCATTCTTTCCTTCATTCGTTGTTCCATTTTTTCTCTTGACTATCGTTGATCTGCTCAAGTGAAACGGTCAACGTTCAGCGACTCCTTAGGAATAATGATGGGGATGACTATGCCGGACAGTTAGTCCTTTCCAAAGTATTGTATTGTATTGTATGCTCAACCAGGTATGTAGCGTAAATCCAATTTGAGTTTTTCTGTTTTCAAAGATTTTATTCGTTGGCAAAACCAATTTAGTTTGAACTCAAAACGCATATTTCATTTTTAAAGTTACTTTATCAAAACATATTGCTGCCTATATTTAGGCTCTGTGAAGACTGGTCTGCTATGCTCCGGTTTTATATGCAGAGCATGCGTTTCGCCTAATTTATGCGTAATTTATGCATGGATACATCGATGTTTCCTTTGGTATGGAAATCCACAAAGGACAAATAAAGATAAGATAACTGAATGAAAGGAAAGAAATGCCGGCCAAGAAATACGAAATACAATAAAATAAGAAGAGGGAAAGATAAAAGTAATTCAATTAAAATTGAGAAATGTCATTTTGATTGCGTTGGTTTAATTCTCAATGGGATTTAGTTATTCTTTTCTCACAAATCTTCTCACTCCTTGACTTAACTTTGACTTTGTCAGAGACTGACCTCAACCATGACTCGTTGATGTTTCATTTGTGTACTTCTTTCATTTTCCAATTTTCAAACAATTTCCTTGAGTTGGGCGTAAAAGCAATTTAAAAGGTAGCGAAAAGTATGCAAAGGTAGGAAACAAATGGAAATGGGTAAAAGCTGAGAGTTGAGAATTCAATTTGCCTTGTTAAAAAACGTTGGAAACATTTAGTTCAAGTCAAAGTTTGTTAGTTTTTCATTGCGACAATCCTAAGAACTAAGTCCTGACCCTTTGACTTTATCATGGTAAGTTGGTAGTTGGTCCATTGCAATTCATTTGGAAAATTGAATGATTAATTGTTTGTTGCCAAATGCAGCCACTTGACTTAGAAGTGTTTCATTCATGTTTCTTGCTACAATGGAATTTTTTACACAACTGTCGCAATTTATTGATTTAGTTGCTTTGCAAACTCAACTTCAGTCAAATCATCATCATCACCATCATGTAAAGAGAAGACTGAGTCGAGTCTTTTATTGACAGTTGTAAATTTGTCTAGCTAGTAGATTTTTGGGGATTTTTATTTGACATCAGGGCGTCACATTTCGTTGAATGACATCGCTTTGACTTGACTGACTCGGTTTGGTTACAAATTGTTGTGCTTAACGTCACAAATGTTGTTACTAAGTTGGAGAAATAGACTCTTTGATTTACTCGTACTTACTTTTTTTTTTCCTATAGATATATAAATGCATATATGAAGAAGAATGTGTGAAGATATTTATCTTACTCAATGTTTTGAATGGAAAACAATGACAATGTTTAGGCAAGCGTTAAACTATTTTTAAAGCCTCTTTCAAGTTGTTATAGGATAGAATAGAAAGGTTGTTTGCCAAAGGGGAAAGTTCACATAGAAGGCAGATGAAATATTGTGATATCTGATTTTCAAAGTTGTTATTATTTACCAAAAATAGGAGAAATCTTTTATGTTTCCTCTAGTTTGGGAAAAATGATTACTTTTTATATTCCTTTTTAGGGTTCCAGATTCAAAGGGTACCAAACCGAACCCTATTGCAGAGACTTCGTTGTCCCTCCGCCCGTCCTCGGGTCATATCTCATTAACCGTAATAGCTAGAGACTTAAATTTTTCATAGAAGGTGTAGTTCTAACCGAGCAACAAAACTTAAATATTTACAAAAATTTAAAGAAACATTTTGGTTTGTTTTGGAACTATGCGATCCAGTAACCTCACGGTCTTGAAATTTGCTTGGTTGGTGCCTGTGGATTAAAAACTTATAGTGTCCAAATTTCAGTTTTATCGGACCACTAGGGAGGTTAGAGTACCTACCATACAAAGCCCCATTAAAATTCATGTTTCTTGTTAGAAAAACATTATGAGTTTCTGATATAGGCGCTGTGCATCTGTTGGGGATCAGCCAAATCAGCTCCATACAAATCAAAATCTTTCTGTTTATGGCCCCCATAATGCAGTATTAACATTTAATAAGTCTTCTGTTAACAACAGAATGTCCTTCTAAAACAGAATATGGTTCGTGATTTCACTTATTTTTCCTGTACAGTTTTCATACAATACAAAATTTAGCGTAGACACAACCCAATTTTGATTCTTGAGAACTTCTACCAAGTTCATAAAATTTCCCTTTTCGAATTTGCGAATAAGGTAAATATGGCAGTTTGAAAAACTTCTCACTTTGAATTTGCGAATACTCCGAAAAATGTATTTCCAATGTAGCGTATAAGTTCCACATTTTAGTTTTCGAATATAAGATTTTAGTTTAGTGTGGTCATAAACCAATGATAAAATGTGCTTTCATGCAAGTCCATGACAGGGTATTTTTGGTGTTTCAAAGTAAATTCGGAATTGTTATGCAGCATGATGATAAACTTAGTGTTATGAAGAATCATTGTTTCTTAATTTTAATTAGGTATTATTTATTTAGAATCATCAAAACAAGGTGTGGGACATTAACTAAATTTTATGAGATAATCAATCATTTATCTTAAAGTTTTAATAGGTAGGACTGGGATTAGGTTATATTACAATATTAGATTATAGCGCTTTATTCTTCCTTGCGTTGCACTGCAAGGACGTTTACGTGGTCTTCTAGACGATGTCCACAGCGGCGGCTAAAAGTAGTGATGGTCTCTGCAGCCATAGCGATCTTGAGGTCGCAGTGAATGACGTCGTTGCGAACATAGGAGGGGGCACCAACGAAAACCCGAAGAACTTTGGACTGAAATCTCTCTATAATGTTGACATTAATAGCCTAAGTAGAGCCCCATTACTGAATGCCATATATCTAGATTGGCCTTAGAATCGCCTTTAGAGCAGAAACTTATTCCATAGTGAGAGCTTCGAATTAGGCATGAGAAACCCCAGTACAGACGCTTGAGCTTGCTGTTAAGAAAGGTTCGTTTTTTGAAGAGAGAGTTAAGTGGTCTATCTAGAGTTGGCCCTAGATATTTCACGATAAAGGCGGTAGGAAGCATGTGTCCATTTAGACTAACGCTAGGAATAAAGAGACATGGCAAGAAAATGAATGAGTATTTTAACTGGTATTTAGTCACAGAAGACTCAAGTCCAATAAAATACTCTGGGTATTACCTTTGATTTAAGTTAAAGCATCTGTAGTAAAATTGAAGAAACCTTACTTTTATCTGGTAACAGAATATGGAGCACTAAATCACCAAAATGTATCCTGCTCATGAACATATAGGTTCCTTAATTGGATCTTTCAAATTACAATAAATATATGAACCTTTGTGAGATGGAGGTTTCGCTGATGACGTGTAGATTCAATCTCATTTATTTTAAATACTAAACAAGGTACCTCTTAGAACAAAGTGAACCAAGTTTATCCTTTTCTATTATTTTCAGAGTCATGACTTAAAAAGAAAACCTATAGATACATGTTGATCATTTCAGTTGTTGTCCATGGAGATATGTATTAATACACAGCACAAGGAACATTTGCTCCTAAAAATTTCATTTACTCTTAATTTATTTAAAGTAAATGTAATTTACTTTCCATTTGTTACAAAATTTGTTTGTTTTTGTGATTCAGTATCTTTTCAGTCTGTTAGGGATTCATTTTCTTTTTTAAGTTTGGCTTTGTTCATAGTATCTGGACTATCTATCGTAAATAACAAACAAGATACCTAAACTTTTATAAAATATTTCTATTGTTTTAATTGCGACAATCATTTTTGTGTATATCTTCACGTTTTGCATAAATTCTCACTTTATTTTTTATCAGAAAGCACAGAGAAAACCCAGACGGACACAGCAGTAGTCCAAAGGACACTTTTAGACTGGGTATATTGTATTTATATATATGTTAACGTTTGTTGTTGCCTCAATTTTCCCTTTTTTTGTGAGTGTTTTGCATATGCGCTGAGATTCCTCGATTGAGATAGTGTATTGTGTCGCCCGTCGCCAACGACGACGTCTGTGACGATGTTAATCCCATTCCTCCATTCAATGAATTGAGTTACCCTTTACAGACAGACCACTACAGACTACTGAATGGAAGCGATATGCGAGTAAACAGTGCAACAAGCGCGATTGCGACAAGGACCTCGTGTTGCGATTTGGTGGACCGTGATGGTGGGCGACTTGGGTGACTGGAGGTCAGCACTGAAGTGTCGGTGTATTATTGTCGCAAACAGTTTATAGTTATTGCCGAAATTCCCTAGATGATTTTAACAATTTTTGTGCTATTTTTGATATTCGTTTTTGTTTTTTGTATGGAAATTGCTTTGCTATTGTTTTATGGTCGCGCAGCGTCGTTCAGAATATTGACTTCAAAATAAGGGAAACAAACAAATGAAAATACAATATATAGAAAATATTTCCCTTCAGGGGTAAAAATTGCCTTTCAGGTAAATTACCCCTGTGTGTTCATGACGTCACACATCAACCTGTTAAACGTTGCTTTTATATCAAAATAAACACAACCAACATGTGCGATGACTTCCAATGAAAACAGGGGAAATATATCCTTTTTGAAAAAGTACAACGACCCTCGTGCCGGCAAAACGAAGGCTAAGGTCAATTGAATCTCATGCTCATGTTTGGAAAAGCCTTCAGATTCCAGTTTGGTACTTTTCTCATTGCAATCAATGAGACAATTTCCCTTCCGCTAAGGATTTTTACAAGAAACCGGTTGTTGGTTGAAGTTATAATTTCAAATTTCAGTTGTTGAGTTGTTGTTTGGCAGTCGCAAGGATAACAACGAAGTCCTTACTGTGACCGGACTATTAGGCGAGCAATGCGAATAAAGTGCGCGCGTAAATTTTTTAAGCGAAAAACATCAAACGAAAAGGACATTCTTTTGCTTTTTTGGATTATAATGAAGAATGTCCTTTAAAATAAAATAATAATAATAATAATAATAAAAAAAAAAAAAAAACAAAATAAATAAATAAAAATAAAAAGGAAATAAATAAAAACAAATGATGTAAAATTTAATATCATCAATTTAATATTGGAAAATCATATTAAAACTTTTTTTTGAATCTTCATAAAAATGTGTGTGCCATAAAAATGCACGTAAAAATGAAATACTCCTCAAAAGCGTCCTTATGACAAGTGTTTGTGTGAATCATAATAATAAAGCAAAGGAGTTAAACCAAGGAAAGAAAGAAATAAACAAACAAGCAAACAAATCCTGACAAAGTAACACTTTATGCATAGAAAATTAGCAGCAACAACTCGCAAAGCACTAAAAGTATGCGACTTGAAAACAAATAATGTGCAAAGTGTGAAAGAACACAAAAAGTGGTAACCAAATACGGTAACATAACACAGCACAACACAACACAACACAACAAAATGGAACAGAGCACATGAGCTCAGTTCACCATAACGTAATAATCATAACCGCGTGGTTTGTCTTTCTCCATGTGCCATGTGAACATAATATAAAATGTCTATCCCGAATGCCACCACACATGCATGCACCACTTCCGTTTCCGCTATAGCTTTACGCTTGCCTGCTTGCTGGTTCCTTGCAAGGAGACATTTGTTTGTCTTTGCCAGCCAGTCAGGGAGCCATCCAGCATAAAGGAAACAACTTGCTTAATGCCGATGCTAAAGACACTGACACAAAGCCATAGCCATAGCCTTAGTCATAGTCAGTGTCAGTCGTTCGAAGGCAATACAAATTCTGAATTTTGGTTTCTGAGTTGCTGCTACATAAGAGAGTAATGTGCTTGGTTAAGTAGGTGCAGGGCAGCACATTGAGTGACGAAATGATGGGTTGAGTTGGGGGAGACCAATGATGTTTATGACCAAAAGCAGACAAAGTGTTTCGTCTACGACTTGTTATCATCATAGTCGTTTGACGATGTCGTTGGAATTGTCGGCGTGCAAAAATAACAACGGAATACCGAAAAACAAAATAAGAGATAATAAAAAATAATGTGTCGTCTTAGGCTTAGGTGTAGGATACTCACAGACATACGTATAGTCATAGCACTCTCCATGCCCCAGTAACCCCGACACTGTTTATATAATTTTCCGGCATTGTGCTTTTCCGGGCTCCGCCTCATGTGTGTTGTATGTCGATTATTAGGTTTTCAACGCGAGTAATAAAAATCAGCCTTAAATCCCCCAACATAAAATTTACGCTAAACAAAAGACCATAAAGATATTGGTTACGCATCTCTGCTTTTCTTAATGGGGTGTGGGTGCGGTAGGGTACCTAAATTAGATTAAAAGATGTGCCAAAAAATAAAGCTATATGTAACTTATTTGTCCCGCTACATTTATTTTCTATTTAATTCTTATTTTCCATATTGATATACTTCACACGCCTCTTCTATTGTACTTGCATATGTAAGTATGTAAGCGGATAACTGCCACAAAATAACTGCTCTTCGGTTATTATCCCAAATTTATCAGACCAAAAAAATAACAAAAATAGAAGAAGCCTAAAACGTAAACACCAAACCAAGTTGACTAATTTTAAGCGCTGCATGCTTTGTTAGATCTAATGGAAGAAAAAAAAAGGGAGGCTCAGACAAAAAAAACTTTACTCTTGTTGAGAACGTGATCGGATTACTTAATTATTAAATAATTTTATAGATAATATAGTAAAGTATAGTCTGTGTGCTTATAGGTGTCTTTACATCAAGTTGATGGTATAAAGTATTTTGCTTTCAAATCACTAAAAATGTTTGGTAACATGGTTTTTTCTTTTCTTTTTTAAAAGAAAAGAAAAGAAAGATGTTTTGTTCTGAAATACTACAATTCAATTTGCCACTCGTAACAATAATGCTTAAAGATAAAGCATGAATTGTCATACTCACACACACACACACACACATTGGTATATAAAAGCAAGCAAACAAACACAGATACACACACGCACATATACGCATTTCCGGCACATCCGTTTTTGAAGGAAGTACTCAAGTAAAACGTACGAAAAACGGAAAAACAAAATAAAAGAAGGAACCAAATAGAATAGAATAGAACAGAATAGATGAGACCAGAATAAAAAGGGCAAACAAATCCAAAATAAACAAACAAACAAACAAACATACAAACATTTCGTGCACTCATATGTACTCGTATGTTGTAGTAGTAGTATGTTGTTGACTAAAACGCCCAAAGCCCCTAAAAGCGTGCTAGAAACAAGCAAAAGCTGTGAAAAAATGCTTACAAAGCGGAAATTAAGACTCACTCCTTCACTCGATTTCAGTGCAAATATCGTAAACACAAACATATGCTTCTTCTGCCAGCTGCTTGGCTACACTAAGAACACTCTAACTGTCTATATCAGAGAGTATCTGTGTATCATAGAATATCTGTGTGTGTAAACAAGTACAAACATATCACATTTTAATCCGATGTAGTGGAAAATTGCACAAGAAAAAAAAAAAAAGAAAAGAAGAAACTTCTTAAAACAGAACAAAACAAAACAACTTGAATTATTTTGTTATATTCGTACATTTTTCTCTCTCCTGTCTCCTGTCTCCAAACTTCCGTTTCCGGTCTTTAGAGGGTGCTGGCATGATTTTAGAAATGTGACATTGGATTGATTACATTACATTTTTTAAAGCATAAAAATAGATTAGAAGCTTGTAATAAGTTTAAAAATGAAAGACAGGTGGATGAAGAGGATTTCTTTTAAATGAAACTGAAACTGAAACTGAGTAATTAAGGATTTACCATCGTTATATCCTTATGTTACTTGACTGACTTATGCAAATGCAAGTTTTCTTTTAAGGCTATTTTTCTTTAGTAAATATATATTTTCCAAGCCAAGCTTTTGCTTCAACTACAATATTTTTCGTTGACTAGAAAATCCCTAAAAAAATGTTTGTAACATTAAATTTTATAGTCCTTGTGCTCAAGGTAGAAAATTTTACACTAACTGGAAAATTATGACTTTAAATCGTGACCATATGCATTGCTATTTGAAAGGAAGGAAATTTATACTTGTTTTCTAGCCAGAAGGACAATATTTTGTAGGATAATGGCTAGTAAATTGCTTCTTCGTTGCTTCCATGGTAGAGGGGGCATGGTATTGTCCTGGGCATAATTTTCATATGCAACTGTAAATTAGTGTAATGAATGTCGCTTTCAACACGCCCAGCAAATAGACATCAAGTTGCTCAATGCCCACCAATACATTTTATTAATGAAAAAACTTTATTTTTATGTATAAAATGTATTTTTTGTATCTCATTCTCTCTTCCCACATTTGTTATTGTTTGAGTGCTTTTCAACGATTTGCCTGTTTGCGCGTAAATATTGCTTGTCATACTTTTAGGCATTTAATATATTTTATTCCTGAGATTCGGGTTAGGAGTTAGAGAATTTGGGTGACTATACGATACCCGTCTTGGTGATTTTCTATTTTGTTTTTTTGCTGTTGCACAGATTTCTTTTTTTCATTTGTATCTTTTTTTAATTTTGTTCCTTTCTATTTTTTTTTTTGTTTTTTGTTTTTAATAACATTCGTCGTTTGGGTCGCCTTGGGCTATACAAAGATGGTACTACCAACATTATATCCTGTTTTGCCTGCCTGCCTGTCTGCCTGGGCCTCTTCATGTTATCCTAAGTAGTATCACAGCACATCGTTTCGCCTTCTGAAATTGCACAAATACGAGTACATAGGTATTTACTTGGCATTCATTCAGTTTTTCTTTTTTTTTTCTTGATTTTTTGTTGTTACTGTAGCTTGTATCTATCGCTTCTTAACTCATTTTTGTATTGCGCGCCATTTTTTTTGCTTGCTTGGCTTGATTCGTTCGTGCGCCCCAAAGTATGCAACAATCTTTTATATGAGTTTATTATGTATGCTTTTGCTTAAAACATACAATTTCCTCAAGCGATTTCCGTTTGCACTGATGAGTCTTATTAAATTGGGGGCGGCATTGGTTGTCTCATGGAATCACTCGTCGTCTTTAGTCCCCATACTATGTACTTTGGTTTGGGCGTTGCCAAGACAGCTGCCATAAGCACCATGATAATAATAGTTCGTTCATGAATTTTACTTGCTTGTAAAATCGGAAAAAATATGGCACAGCATGAGTTCCTTGTCTTTATTCCACTTTTTGTATTCTCTTGTCTGTCGTGTGTCGCCGGGCGTTTGCAAATTGTGCTTTAATTGAATTTTGCAACGTTCTAGATTCTTGAAGGTTCTTCCCTTTATCATTTTCATTTTTGTTTTTTGGTGCTGTTTTTTTTTTTGAAAAAGTTTTTGACAAATTCTAAAAGCGGAATGTTTTTAACTACATACAATAGATACAAAGATACTTGAGAACGCATAAAACTTTAGCCGCCAGTAGCCTCTACGAATCGAGTTGAAGTTTCACTTAAACGATTGCTTAAAAGTGTTTAAAGTTGTCATACGCACGCGTTACAACCAACAAAAACGAACCATTTCCCAAAAAGCTTTACTCTTCAGTTTATTTTAAAGGACGAAGATTTACCACAACTTCAAGTTGTTCAAGTTTACTGCCGCGTTTTACCAATATAGATGGATGGGGGTAGAACCGAGTAGTGCCAACTGAGATTGAGTGTAAATGAAATGATGCCATAAAAAAGTATGCAGCACGCTTTTTTATATTCTTGCCACTGTTGTCACTGGTATACTGTACTTTCAAATTGTGAGAAAGTTATGGTGATGGGAAGGGAATGAATGGCAGGACGATACCATACTATAGTAAGTCCGTCATTGTAGTTACTTGGCATTGTTTGTACTTTTTGAACTCTTTAGTTTTGATTTTTACACTTGAACTCCTCCAATGATAGCAACAACATAAACCAAGGATAAAGAAAAAAAGATGCGAAAAGAAGAAAACCACAGAACTTTTACTATTAAAAACCACAGTTCCATCATAAGCCACAGCCAAGTCTTTTCAGTATTTGAACTACTTTCCTTCTTTTGCTTTTGCCATTGATGCTCTTTCACTCTTCCTAGATGCTCCTTATTTCTATTTTGTCAACTTTCGAGCTTCATTTATTTGTATTTCGAGTTATTTAAGATGCACTTGAGAAAACGAGTAAACGAACAATAGACTAAGTTTTATTTTTGTCATTGTCCTTGGTTTCTTTTTTTTCGTTTTTTTTTTTTGCTGTCATGAAAGAAAGAAAGTCTTTATACGCGAGTTCATTGACATACTCACAAGCCACAAAAGTATGCTATGGTTTTGAATGCAGGTGCTAAGCATTAGCAATAATCGTTAGAGAGTTTTTCGTGGAACTGAAGCTTATGCTTTGTTTCCTTTCAAATAAGTCCCTAACTCTTATCTCTATATACTCGTATTTATCTTGGAATATACTTTCACAGAATAAATTCCAAGCTAATTACCATTATCTATACGATTGCTGGTACTGGGTGGGGGGACTGCACGCCAAAAAGTATGCCAACTTTAATTGCTTATCTCGTCGTTTGGCTTGGAATTCGTTGTCTTCGTCTTCGTCGTCGTCGTTTCTTTCTTTTGGTATTGTCGGCTGTTCGCTTGCAGTATTCAATTAAAAATTAACATTTTAATTGCAAATTACTTTATTCTTTACGACTTCAGAGAGCCAAGAGCTGCCACCGAGTTGAACAAAATTATACACCTTGGCTGTGGCACACTAATGAAGTTTTTCTCGAAGCAAGAAGGAGCCAGCAAGCCTTGGCCATTTGCGAGTAGCTCATTTTATGCCATTTAATTTTATCATGCGCCAACAATTATGCAACTTGTTGGTTGAAACTCGCTCGGCAGCTGCTTCTTGCCTTGTTAGCAATTTCAATTTGTTCGCAATATAACTTTTTCCATTTCCGGTCTCATTAAAAATCAAACAAAAAGTCGAACAAAAATAGTGCACTAAATTAAAATATTGTTTAAGTTTAGTATTGTATTTAGTTTGGTTCACAGGATTACTAGAGATGCAATAGTTTTTTGTTGTACTCTTTCTTTAACTTACAGTTAGTTGTGGTTAATATTATACTATTGTTCATTTCAAGAAGTGTTTGCTTATTTTTGAATGTCAAAAGCATTTGAAAGACAGACATATTTAAGGATATATTTTAGCAAGGGCCACAAAAAAATAGAAAAACCTATAATGGAAACATTTCAAAAACAGCGAAAACCGCGATGACTCAACTCAAAACCCTTCGTAAAGCTATCGTCCTTGGAGTCCGGACATAGCCAAGCACAGACATTTTTAATTTAACTTTGACATGCAGCAGCTCAGAAATCCAATTACAAAACAAACGTTGCTTGATCCTTTGCCCATACAATACAAACATACACAGAGTCCCATTAACTCATCTACTACTACTACTCCGCAATGGGTCTAGTAGAATGAGTAGCTTTGGCCATAAAATTGAAGATTTATGATTATTATTTTCTTCAACACAAAGTTAAAATGCATTTTGGACATGTTGCTTTGAGTGACCGAAAACTAACAGAAAAAGAATATGAAATCATAACATAAAAAAGTAATTTACAAGTGCAAAACATCCGAAAAAAAAAATAGAACAAAGAAGAATGTGTGTGAAAAAAACCAAGTAAAAATTAATAAAGAAAATTCAAAATATAAAAAACAAAAAGTCTAAAAAACTGCCACAAAAATGAATTTCATTTTAAGAATTTATACTTCAAAGAAGCACAAAAAAAATTCAATTTCAAATGATGAAGTTGTTCACGCAATCCAATTCTGTTTTTAAGAAGCAACAGCCCAAACAATAACAGTAACAAAAAGATAAAAAAAAAATACGAAATAATAAAAACAATAGCAAACAATTTACAATCATTGAACTTCGCCCATTTCTGAAAAAAGTACAATGGGCGGTTTTACTCAATAACCACAACAACTCGATTATGAAGTACAAGTGGCCTCAGCATCATCTTTCTTCATTTACTGCCAATAATGACAATGGCCAAAAACAACAACAATAACAACTGGAGGGCACTACTTACTCGGACAATCAGCAGGTAAACAATAACAGACAACGGAGGAACTTTGCACGGTTTACGACCAGACATCAAAATGTCAGGACAGTTGCAGCAGCAGCAGCAAGAACACAACAACAAAGAAAAGCCTCATAAGTTGCGTTTGAGTAAGTCGGATCGAAATGCCAACTCAACACTTAGTAGTGCGGATGTGGGTGACATTGCCACCATCGAAGTAGAAGAGCGAGACCATGCCGTCAGTACATCATCGACTATGCATGGTACCAAACCGAAAAGCAACATTAAAGTGCTACAACCAAAGTCTGAGAACATCAATAATACTCCACGGAAGAGATCAAAGCAAAATGTCGGACCGGGGGGTTACTCAAACTACATGGAGTTGGACTTTTGTGAACAGAATCAATCTTTTCCTACAGCAGTAGCAACCACAGAAAGTACACAATTTACGGAACTCTTTTGTGACTTTCCAGTAAGTTACGCAGTGACAAATGTTGTGTCTGGAACAAATCAGTATGGGATTAATAAACCTCCATCACCCTACCCAGACCCAGCACCGCCAACACCACCACCACTTTCGCAAATACCATCACGGGAGTCGAGACTTTTGGTGCAAAATATTGCTGCTGCAGGTGTCTCTATTTCAGCGCCCAATACACCATCGCGTGGTAAAGTTGTCTTGAGCAAGAAAGAACGCAAGGAGTTGGGCAAACAACTCAGTAAGCAGCAACAAAATGGTGCTGAACTTTTCGGGACTTTGGTGTCGGCACAGAATGTTAGTGTTAGTGCACAATCGAGTCCTTATCGAGGGCGTGTGACAGAACTTAAGAACTGTATAGCAAAAATAAATTCCCGTGGCTTATTCGCCTCTCTTCATCGAAATTCGCAGAAATCATTGCAGACGGATGAAACACCAATACCATCTTCGAATGAGGTGTCACCACCTCCACCAGCTCCGGAAAGCACACCATCACTAGGTGCAACTCATGCCGTAATCCCTTCCAATAATAATGATAATGATACTGCCGACTATAGTGAGAAGCTTAAGAATTTGCCTGTGCGTCAACGTAAGGCAGCCACTTCACACATGGACAACTATTGTCTGTTTGATCCAGTGGATTTCATAAATGAGAAGGCTATGCGCTATCGTAATCAAGGTGGAACAACGCTTACCACTTCGGCACAAGTGCATGGTCTTCGTGATCCCTTATTTAGTTCCAGTCAACATCTTGTATTCGATGAAGAGGAAATAGTGCCCGAAGTAATTTATGATGAGCAAGAAAGCGAGGAGGAAGAAGAGGAGGAGGATGAAGAAACTATTATAATCGAAACATCGGAAGCGCCTGAAGTGGAAACAGAAGCCACGGCTAGTTTTGAGCATCATAATTATTTTGTTATTGATCCAGATGATTTCGAAGAGGAACCCATGCTGGACATTGGCATACCTAATCCCTTCACAAATGAACAAGTAATCAATGCCAATCTGACAGTCACTTTAGCAACTCAAGAAAGCCAACTGCATGCATCTGCTAGTCTAGAAAAATTACTGAAAGCCTACGAAACTGCACCAAGCATGTCAAATAGCCAAGAATCCAAGGATACAAACACTACAAACTCAACCACCGAAACTACATCAACTGCCCTAGTTGAGAGTTCTACGTCAACGAATTCCACCAGTTCACAAAGTTCCTCGCAAGCAACCAAGTCTAGTACACAAAATACACTACAACGTACAAAGAAAAAACTAACATTTCTGAATCTTTCACCCTTTCGTTCACCCAAACACAATGAGCCCAAAACTGAACGACTGTGTAATAATAAAGCAAATGATCGTGCCATGTCAGAACTCGTAAGTGAAGATCATTTGTTGCATTTGCAAAGTATGTTGATGGATGCCAGTAATCGAGATAAAGACATGCGAGCGCGTACAGTGCCAATTGAATCAAATTATGTACTTTTTAATCCTGGTCCCGTGCCAAGTCGTAATGTACAATACAAGATACGAAAACCGCGGCCACTTTCAACACACAGCGACGCAGATAGCGGGTTCTTAAGTCCCTGTTCACCAGAAGAGCATCGGTCGAATCCTGCTATATTGGTCTTGCAACAATGCGATAGCGTGCAGGGATACATTGAGGTAAGTTTAAAGTTCTGGGGATTATATGGGACATTATATTATTACTACATTAAATTTTACATAATCCCCCCCAAATAAGTCTCCAATGAAAACCCGTCTGTGGCTTGTTGTCTGGTTTTGAGAGATCAACCCCATTTGCCACTTGGCACTCACTCATTTCTGGTTCACTTATCTTAATGATTCTCGAAATTTCACATAAGCGTCTTAACAACAAAAATTATGACGACCACACAACGATGATAACCTTAAGAAAGTTTATACTTAATAACCCTGGATCGAATGGGAAACGATGTACGATAGAAGAAAGCTACCCCTTACCTTGCTTGAAGGTCTTGTAAATTATCAGCACCCATGAAAATGCAGTTTAGCTTAAGGTTGATGTGAGTTCGAGCAAGTGCTCACAAGATATCACCCTCTTCATCCACCCTTATTATACCTAGATCCATGGAAATGATGTCGCCAATTGTCAAGGGACTTTTTCCAATGACTTCAACGCTACTTTTCAAATGAAAAACACTTGATTTTTCCTTTTGTTGTTTTCTTTTCGAGTGTTTTTTTTTGTTTGTTTCTACATGGAGAAGGGAGGTTGATTGCATAACTTACCATTAGCTTATGTATTGTAGTTGTTGCTGTTAGTGCAAATACTGCCTGCAACAATAGAAAAACATAGTAAAAGTGCAAATGCTACCAAAAACTTCCATCACCCAATTGCTGCTGCTCCTTTTTTTTTGTCTCCAGGGTGCAATCAATCGTCACTCGACGCATGCCAAGCCTTAGTGTTTTCTTTTTTAACACGTCCTGACTGTGGAACAGAGATGCTCGCTTCATTAGTTTGTTGACTGCAAAAGAGACTTTCGTACTCGAAGATGTTGCCATCGTCATCATCATCATCAGCATAACCGTTGAAGTAACATTAGTTTGATTGTTGTTCTTGCACGTATGCGATGACTTTTCGTGGTATAAAGAAAGAAGGAAAGAAAGAAGGAACTCTTCGAAAGAAGAAGTGTTAAAAATTACAACATTCACTTAGTTGAATTTTCTGCACAGATGTGTCCTTGCTACCGTCGTTGCCTCGTCCTTGTTATTTCAGTGTCTTTCAACAGTGTTAAATTAAAATTGTTTTGCTATTGTCATTGCTATTTTTAACAACCTCACTCACTTTATTTCTCTATTCTGTCTAGTACTACTATTTCGATTCGCATAGACCTGTACTCCGATTGTCTGAGAATTGCTTCTACTCGTTTCTTTTGGGGGAGGGAGAGACATTATGCCCAAAGCATTTTGCATCATTTGTAAATTGGAATTCACAGCAAATTTTCGCTTTGAGCGTTTTAAAAATCCTTGTATCATTTTGTTGGTGGTTGTTGCTCTTTCGCCCCATGTTGAGTCTTCTGTCGTTTCGTTCGTTCGTTTGTTTGTTTCATTGTCAGCATAATTGAGCCTGAAGTGTTGCCCACTCGAGGTAAATGTTCATCGTTTGAAACAAGTGTCAAGTGCAGACAGTCAGTCAGTCCTTCGTATTCATAATCAAATGTAAAATAGCACTCAATAAATGAATAAAAGAAGCATGTTAATTTTACAGGAAAAAAAAAATGAAACTTGTGATGTTTCATTTTTCAACAGATTCACTCGTCCTCTATAAGAAAATAAAATAGTATTTTGGTGCGTGTAGCCGCCAACACACCGCAACATGACACTGTCATTCTGTCTCTCTTATCTCCCCTCACTATTTTGTTCTTGACTTAGTATTTCTAATGCAAGTTGTTACCATGACTCCCCGCACCGCCCCTATCGATGCATTAAATACATTAAAAAGTCTCAATTGCAAATTACAAAGCAACTCAAGCGTGCAATTTTCAAATAAAACTTTTCCTCCCTCAGACTAACAAACTCAGACTACGAAAAAATACGACAAAATGCGCCCACGAAATGACTTTGCTCTGCAACTGCAACCAAGAAACAAAACACATTGCAATAAAACTTCATTTAACCCTCCCACCCAGAATTCGAAGGCGCTAAGCTGTCAACTGTCAGATGATACCATACAACCAAAGGGGGTGTGTTTCCCGATAAAGGCAGACAAACAGATTGACAAACATACATAAAATACTCACATACATAGAAAGAAAAAATGCGTACAAGTTTACGCTTTGACACTCATAGTACAAAATGCTACACTGGTTGGTTGTCTTTTTTTTTTTGGAGATCTCAATAGTTTTGATCAGATCGTAGTCAGTTATAATTCCTTGTCCATGAAAACAATCCCTTTAAATGGAAAATCAGCGATTTTTGTTGCAAATAACATCCGGCGATATTCGATGACTGAGTGAGTGAGTGGGTAACCCTTAACATTTCATATTGCAGTTCATGCGTATTTGAGTCGCGTGTGTCATGGGCTACTTTATTATGGTCGCGTGCTGTGCCATACACTATATGCCTTTCGTATCCCCCATCTCCGCCGCCGCACTGTTATGCACTCAATCCACTTGTGCAGTAGCAAAAATTTCTGATTAGTCCAATAAGTTGAAAAAAGTGTATTTTTCTTTTGTATTTCCAACTCAGCTGAATTCCCATTCCACATTCTGTTTCTTCTGACTTAGTAGGAATTCTGACATACGTTAATGCGGTGGATTATCATTGTACGAGTTTTTGATTTATGACCGCAATAAAAGTTATTTCGTTCTATATTTTTTGTAATTATTTGAATTTATATCTTGTTGAAGGGTGACTTTTTGTCTTTATAGGGTTTAAGTTATGAAAACTATCAATCAAAAAAAAAAGTGAAGATATCACAGAATTGTCACAATCCTTTCGTGAACTGTGAAAATATTGTATTTAATCAAATAACAAAGAAAGTTATGCAATATTTTTAAATTTATTTATACAGAAATGATGTTCGGAATTAGTAAAGTTCAATCCATAAATATCAGTTGTAATAAATTATGTACTATAATTATCAGTGGCACTGAAATGTATTGATAAAGTGGAAAAAAAAATTCTTGTTTTTCAGATTTAACATATCATGCGTATTAAGTTTTATATTCTAGCAACCATAGACGGCGCAATTGAAGGGAAAAAAGAAACAGAAATTAATATTTATTAACTATTTTTTTTTTTTTTGATCCTCCTAATATTTCCTTCATTTGTTATGAAAATTTAATCTTCTTTCGGTCGATGAGTTCATCGATCATTGTTTTTAATAGAAATAAATGGAAAAGGTTTCTTAGTATAAAAAACTAATGATCGGTTGTAGTTAGATTGTCATAACTAAACAGTAAAAATTAAGGGAGTAGTTCATAAATGTATGACCAATTTATTTAGTATCTATAACTTCTGTTGTTTGGATAGATTTAGATGTGAGTAAAATGATCTTTGCATATAAAAAATAGACCAAGGATAAGGTAAGCTTTTCTGCAAAGAATGGATCTCTTTCTCTCAATACACAATACATCTTCTGATTGCTTCTAGAATCACAAATATATTTAATTATATGAACTGAGTGAATATATTTGAAAAATAAGTTTTTCATTTGACTGAATCGCCTCCTGATTTTGATGTGCCACTGGTCTCTTCCTCAACACAATTTTGCAAACAAAAGTAATTCAAACGAATGCAGTTCATTGAGTAAATTAATAGGCAGGGCGTACTGCTCTTTGCATTAAGCTCTGTAATTTATAATGAATTATTTTTTAAACAAAAAATTACGGACATTACTTTTTTCAAATTGAGCTGAAACATACATGAAATCCGCTACCGCCTACGGTATTTTTAATTTCATTTTTAATACTCATACTTATGTATGAATGAGTATTATAAAAATGAGAATGTGTTAATTTTATTGCCAACTGAACTGGATACAGGACACAGGACACAGAACTCAGAGCATTACAGGCTTGCCAGCTGCAAAGATACATAACTGGACACAACAATATATGTATATATATAGTACATATTATGGTGAGATATTTCCATTATGTCTCCAAGTATCTTTGTGTATGTATAAGTTTGTGTGGCTTCTGGATATTTATCAGAAGAAGTACCGCCATATTGCTAGCGCATTTTTAATGGTTGCGCGTTATTAATGCTACGTCCAGAGCATATGTGTCATACTGTATATCTCATGGTTGAATGCAACAAGAACAAAAAGGAAAGCAATTTAATCAGCCTTCACCTCACACTATACTCACAAAACTGCTTGAGTTTAAAAAATTGTAAAATATTCAGTTTACCATAATTTAAGTTGGCGCAGAACTTGAAACTACATTAAATGATGATGATGATGGTCCTCTGACTTAAGGCTGTTGCTCTTGGTTGGTTGTGATACTTTTGCAAACTTTAAATTGCATTTGCTGCTTGCTTTAAGAATAAGGATGGGCGGGTTTTCAACTCATTCAACACAAGGATAGCAACAGACATGGTCCACTTTTGCTGCTCACATCAAGTCTATTTACATTTATTTTTCTTGATTTTCTGCTGTGCTGGCAAGAACTTCTTCTCTTTACACTGGCAACTTTGGCAGCGCTTAGTGCCACTTCTCACTTTAAATGTAATGCAACGAAGCTCTCATCTGACAGCTAAATGCAACGCACTTAAACTCAAAACATGACAGATGAACATGCAGACAGACAGATAGACACATAGACATACATATATATATATATATATAGAGAGAGAGAGAAAATCAGTTAGATAGAGAAACCTTTTCATCTCATCTACCAACTTGGTCTTACTGATAAGCATGGAAAAGGAGTGCTGCATACTTTTTGGGGCAAGTCTTTCTTTTTCCATTGTAGCATAAAAAAATTATATCATAATCTTTACGCTTCGTTGAATTTTCATTTGCTCATTTTCTTTCGCTTTTGTTGTTGTTACTACTAAGTGAAAAATTATGATAAAATTTCAATAGCAAAGAAGCTAAATATCATAGTTAGCCAAGGACTTGTTAAACCATCTTTCGTCTCCCCCTTGCAAAAGCAAAGTTTTATTTAACTTTTGGCTGCAATTATCAGATTGAGTATATTTGTTATTACCATTATATATATGAGACTAGTTATGCGCTGGGTTAATATAGCAAATTAATTACAAAAGTTTATTGGATTTTCCCCACTTGCATGAAATGTTTATAGAATTTGAATTTTTGGGTTTGAGTTACTCGTTAAAATAACTTGGGCAATATTTTGCAATAATATTATACTTTCCACAAGTTCTTTTAAGTATAAATGGAATCCACTTTAATAAGAAAAGAATGAGATGATGATGATGATGATGACAATGAAGAAGAACATTAGAATAAAACGCATCTAGCGCCTGAAAGTATGCTGCTATGAGTAGCATAAATAATTGCTTTGTTGCATTGTTGCATTGCATTGTTAACTTTGGCTTACTATATATATACTATATAGACGACTTCTGGGACTGCAAATACCACCTGCAATTATTTACATTTCTTTTTGCATAACAGCAATGACTACAAGGCGATGTCTTTAGTGGACGATGAATATTTCTTGGTTTGGAGATCGAGAAAATATTGTTGTTACTTTACTTATATTGTGTTGCCTGCAATGCCACAAAAACTTTGCGCTTGGCTTTGTGCATTTGAATGGCAACTGAATAAACATCAAGGACAGAAAGTAATGCAAAGAAAGTAGAAATAAATGAATGAAGTAAATAAGAAATAAAGAAAGAATAAGAATGAGGATGATGATGATGATAATGAAGAAAAACATACTACAAATAAATCAAAAGAAGTAGCAGTAGATAAAATTGTTAGGAAAAATAGCATTGCAGATTATAAATGTGTAGAAAATATTATTTGCATAACTTAAGGCAACTTTACTTCTACAATGGAATGGAAAATACTTTGGTAGCCACAAGAACTTAAGTTGGTTAGAATTCAAGAAGTCTAAATTATGCAAAATCAGTTTCGGCTTTTTTGAAAATTACTTTTACTTTGAAAAAGAAAAACATTTACAATTGTCAACATTAAGAAGTAGCAATAAAGATGAGTACTCAAGGACCTCGATTAACTAAATATATTTACACACGAAATAGAAACAGAAACAAAGAAATAAAAATAAGAATAAAGTAAAACAACAAAAAAAAAAAAAGGTATAAGAAAGAATGACAAATTGTTGTAAAAATGTCTGGGGAATCTTTTATGTGGCAATATTTATGATTCTCCACATCAGTATAACTTCAATTTTAGTGTTCAGTAAATGCTAGTGGCAATTCTCGAAGCTATCAATATCTTTAGCCAAAAACTAAGGGGCTTGGAAGGTATAAAAAAATAATAATAATGGTGCTGTCGAAATCATTACGAAAGGATGATGTTTGGAAGCAGAAAACACCAAAAAAAAAAAAAAAAAGACAGAGAAAATAGAAGTGTCATACTACTGCATACATGGTTATTTCTATTGTGTGTGAGCTTAGGGGTTGAGATATCCAAAATAAAAACAACAACACAAAAACATAAAATCAAACATTGTGAAATTAATAACCTGGATTTTTCTTATGCTACTGACCTCAGTTGGGTCTTGCCTTCTTCAAAGTTGCCAGGATTTATTTACAGAATATAAATATTAGCCATAGTCAAACACACTTAGCTCTGTTCAGTTTAGTTCAGTTCAGTTCAATGTACGAACCGAAACCATCCTCCATGAGTTCGGTAGAGAAGGAGGACATTTTTAGTTTTACAGGACTTAACAGGGCTTAGTGATTGCTTTACACGCACGTACAAACATGAAAAAGTGAGCCCAGTGGATGAAACTTCAATTCGATGGCTAACAAAGTCACATACGCACAAATTCCCATAATTGATTTTGTATTAGAGACAAAGATAGATAGATATAGTATAAGTAAATGCATAAATTCGTGGCATATTTTATGGTTTTTTTTCTTGGATGAGTAGGGGGGCTAAGGGTTTGGTGATGCATGGAGAAAAGAAAACCTTTTGTTTAATGGATATAAATAAAATAAACAAACAAAAATATCCTGATGTTTTAGTTTTAGCAAAGGAAATGTAATCTAGAAAAATGTTTAAAAATAAACATAGAAAATCAAATTAAATTTTTCTAAAAGAAAATACACAAATGAAAAATTCCATCAGCAAATCAAATAACCAAAGAGCAAACAACTGCGAGAGAGAGAGAGAGAGAGAGATAGAGAGAAAAACTAGCAAATTTACTTAGTAAAATATTTCACCTGTTCACTTTTCCATTTATTTCCATTTATTCAAAAAATGTTTACATATTTCGATTAAAGGAGTTTTAAAAAATGGAAATCTGGGCAAGAAAAAAAATCATATTTGATAGAATTGGATGGATGCATAAATCTAGTCATTTTCACCTTCTTATTTCCTTGTTTTGTATTTATGTTCTTAAATAGTATTTCCTGAGTTTATTTGCCTATTTTTGGGTATTACAACCGAATTGCAATTTATGACATATAAATTATGTAATAATTATTTGTTCGGATATATTTAATACTTGGGGAAACATTGGTACTATGCAAACTATTTGTTTTAAAGGTCCATACATGACGAGAAGGGTGTCGTCTGCCAACCAACCCTTTTCCTATGACTTGAAAGCAAATATTTATTCTTTGAGCTGTTATATTAGAATTTAATTTCTTGCACCCAAAAATATTTCAGACAAAGGCGCGTTTGATATGCGTGCGAATGTTTCTGGCTTGTTTTGTTTGCATTTGATGTGGGTGGTATTACTATTTTGGATAGAGGGTGGCATCATCCATAATGATGAAGATGATAAGGGTGCGTGTGATGCACGTGAAAGGTGTCAGGAGGAAATTATTATTGGTAATTTTGAGTTTTATATGAATTACTATAATATGCCTGCTATTGAATGGTGCTTCCATACTCTGCTGCTCATCTCTCCACTTTGAGCAGCTTTTAAAGCCTAGTAGATTTGTAGTTATTTGTTAAATTGAATACACTCAGCTCCCGCATCATTTGCACATTCTATTCTCAATAGATTTTCTGCTAAATGTGCATTTTACTCAAACAATTTTCCCCACATTTTAAAGGATGGAATGGGAATGTTGTAAAAACGTGTTTGTTTGTCTTTTACATGTTGATGCTGCTGGCCCATCTTTTACTGGATTGCCTGCCTAACTGTCTGTCAGAAAGTCCGGCACGGGTATTTCATGCAAATTTCTAAACGACACGTGGTTGGGTCGCTTAAAATATGCAAACAAATCTACCCGTTAGTGAAAAGCAATGCAACGTCCTCCGTCACCACCCAACCAACTTTCATTGTGCAACCTTTAACTGTTCACCCAAACACCCTCAGCCTCTCACTCAATCATACTCTCACCCACCCACCAACCAACCGAGTAACCAACCAGGATGTTTAGCATAGGATAAGGATATTTGTTGTTTGTTATGTACGAGCATTAAATGACGTTTTCAAAATTACATTATTAGAAATTGATGGCTCACAAAAACACACACACACAGATATAAGTACAATACAAATGTAAGTCCTTTGGACTTTTGTCTGTCTACATTTAGATTGAATTTGTTTAACAGGGGAGACTTGATTTTCATCTCTCGTTTTTATGTTATTTTATTTAAGTCGTTAAAAAATATCATGTTTACTCTGTTGAAAGATATCTAAAATTTGTTTGCTTAGCAACACTAATGAACAAAAGCATTTTCCTGCTACATACAATTTGGGTCTTTATCATATTGGGGTGCATTTTCCTTTCGGAAGTAGAAACCATTTGAAATGTGCCACTTTAATTCTACGTGCAAGTTTAGAAAACTTTTTAGAACATCGAGAACTTGTCAGCCATGTCGTCATAGTTACTTTTAATGACATTTTACAAAAAAAGGAAAAACAGAAAAAAAAAAAAAACAAACCGCCAAACAACATCACATCATATGCACTCACTTATCGCTAAATGGAGTAATGGAGAAATGGAGAATGGGGTCTTTGAGAGTGCAAAAAGAATTTTTAATAAAATAAACCACATTTCAACTACGCGTGTGAGTTGTTTTTTGCCATGATTTTACTCAACTCAACTCAACTCGACTCAACTTGAGTCCCATTTACAACTTTTTTAAAAAACCGCAATGTACAACAAACGAATAAACGAACAAGCAAACGAATAAAAGAACGAAGAACGAAAAAAAAAAAAATAAGGTAAAAAAGAAGAATGTAATACAAAAACCTAAACGTGGCTTAAAATGCACTTTAAACTCAAACACAACTTGGCTAAAATCAAATGTTGTCGTTGTAGTTGCTGGCAAAGCTTTCAACTTCTATGAATCATAGTAGTTGCTGAGGTTTATGCACCTAAAAAGTCATTTCAGGTTCTCTTTAGTCCCATTCCAAATTTTTATAATGTTATGTTTTTTTCACCGATAAGTGTGAATTCTGTAAAGCAAAGTAAAACCATTGCGAGAAGCGACCTAAAACGATGAAAGAGACCAATGCGAAAGCTCCTGTAAGAGTTTTTCCCCAACGATAAAGGATAATGGGCAACACTATTGGCATAGATTTGCATAGAAATATGCCATGACTAGTGAACTAATAGTAGCGCGCGTCCTCCCCATCCAGATTCGAATGAAAAAGTAGTAATACATATAGTAGGAAAAAATGCTTGTTCAGCGTCAGATTGGTCGAAAGAGCTGAAAAAAAAATTGTATCACATGTACTAATCTGCATAGCAGTAACAGCCACCATCTAACCAAAAGTATAAACTATAAGGACAGGCATATGTATGCCGAAGAGAACATATTGAATCGATCCAATTCAGTTGGATTTGACCGATGTACGAGGAATGTTTGATAAAATTCTGAAGTTCTTAAATGGCCACTAATACATAAAATTTGTCAGTATTAGAAATTACTTTGTTTTTATCCTTTGGTTTGGATTGAATGAAAGATGGAATCAAGAAAATTCTCCATCATGAAGTCATCAGCAATAGTAAAAATTAAGTAGTGTGCCTCACCCTTGTAAGCACAATATGGAAGTGAAACTTCTTTAGCGAAGGGAGCTAAATCCAAAAATTAGAAAATGAAATGTGACGAAAATCAAAATGTGATGATGCTTCAGAGACGTAACAAAACAATGCGCATTGTCTTTTGTGGGCTCGTCTGCAGCGTAGAGAATGAATGCTTATGCATGGGATTGTGTTTACCTTACGAAAGAGCGTACGAACAAGTGGCCGACAATAAAATAACTCTTTTGTATTGAAACAATATAACACTACAATATTCTGTATTATTGCTTGCTGTTCACTTCTATATTGTATTTGCGTAAACAGCTCCTTTATAATAATAACATCGTCAAATTTTGATTTTCGTCACATTTCATTTTCAATTTTTTTTGGATTTACTCCTCTTTGCTAAAGAAGTTTCACTTCAAAAATACGTGACTTAAGCTGCGAATTGCTTCATTTATCTTATTGTCCCGAATAAGCATTCTACGACTGATAACAAATTTATTTGAAAATAAGTTCATTCTTACAATAATAAAGAAATTTGAATTGGCAACTGATATCGCTTCTGGAGATTTTGAGGATGATTGTTAATTTCAAGTTGCAACATTAATGTTGGACTAAAATTTCTTAGTCAATAAACTTATTAGATCTCCCTCGTAAGGAGCGCACTCGACTGTGTCTAGAATATCTTTTAATGGTTTGATGATAGATGGCAATATGCAAAAAATGCCCAATATTGACAAATTTTTTTGTAGCGACTTCGCTCTGCTTTTTATTCAGATTGAATTTTTGTTATTTGTATAGATACTTTTAGCATGAGAAAAGGAAGTAAAAAGTTTTGTATATTTTTTTGTCAGGAAGTAGGATTTCATGCATCGATTGCAATTGCTTTGAGTTAACTGAGGTAAAAAGAAATATAACAAAGAAAAGGATCAGATGTGTAGTGCAGCTTTAATTGTTTGATTTTCGTTTGTCTGGTAGAAACAAAATAAGGATATCTTCAAGCGACAAGACCCATAACAGATACAATTAATCAAGTTGATTGGGTTCACTGGTGGTGATGAAAGTTCTTCTCCCTAGGGAAGAAAGTAGCATCGTTTGCTTAGTGAATTAATGAATTTCTATGAATTTTATTTAAAAGAAGAAAGAACGACGGCGGCGGCACATGCAAATGGTTAAGAAGACAAAAGACTCTTCTGGATGAAGTAAGATAGTAGCAAAAGGAAGACACGCGTGGCAAGTAGTTAAATGAGCTGACAAGTTGACAAACGTGCATCAACACACGAATGAGAAATGACACAAACCATGAATATTTTAAAATATTATAGAAGTTCAACTTTAAACAAATGTTTCTTTAGAATTGTTGACGATACACTTTAAAATCTCGTACTGCTGAATTGTGGCAGCACATAATTAATAATTTTCCATTTCGGAGTTGGGTAAACGCAATCTAAAAACGTTACCAGTCACTTAGAGTCAGTTGCATTTCCTTCGAAAATGTTAATAACTACAAACAAACAACAATAACGAGAACGTAGTAGCCTCCGAGTCGTTGTCATGAAAAGTGCAACGCGAAAACTTCATTAATCTTATTCTAGGTCCGTCGCTCTACAACATCAACTTTCAGTCTCTCGCTATTGGCTTTGAGTGAGTACGAGTATCAACAACAAATATCCTCGTACTTTAATAACAGGGAGGAAGCTTAGTTGTTCAGTGTTTAGTTCCTGACTGCCGGAAGGAGTAGTAAAACTTCCGGTGCCAGAGTCAAAGTGCGCAAATAAAGAGGCGTCATTTACACGCTCACCACAATTAAATTGAATTAAGTTTAGAACATAAACAGAAAGTCAACGTTTACTTAAGCACCTGCGTACTTTGTACAGTTGGTCCCATAGGATTAGGTCGGGCTGTGTATTCAATCCATCCAACCAACATAGCTTAGTACTGCCATGTTCCATTATAATTCTTGACCGTGGATAGTAGAAGCAGCGCTTGTCAAATTGATATTTGATTCATGACTAAAGCATTTGTTGAGTCATTCATCTTTTTCACTCAGTTTTCTTTTCTTCCAAGTTTCCCTTTCCATCAATATACTCACTCACACCACGAAAGCTTTGTTTGGGGGATTTTGAATATAGGTTGGTTGGCAGGTGGTTGGTAGACTTAGTAGGAGTATTATGTCTTAACTTACCTCCATCCTCAGACTCAGCCTCGTGTGTCTGAGATGAATGATGCATGAAAGGCACCCTTTTGCAGGCATTCGTGCGTCCAATTCAAGTTGAGATTTTGTATTTCATTCTTCGTGTTCTTATGAATGACCGTATTTAGGTTGATTTCACTTAAGTGTAACCCCTAAACATATTAGGCGTCGGTATCTTGGGAGCCTTTTGCGCTACTGCTGCTGCTGCTTATGCATCATCATCATCATCATCAACATCATGGTAGCGGCGGTGGCCTCCCTTCGACGTTGTCGTTGACTTGTTCCTTTGGTACAATGTTTATTCGTGATTCCTTTCCTTTCTGCACGATTTGTCAAGTCAGCGTAAATCATGCAATCCTAAGGCATTCCGTCAGTTTGGTTTCGCTTTAGCCCAGCTCAACTTTGCTCGGCATGAATCTCTCACTCATCGTTTCATGTCGGTTCGTGTTGTTACTATAGTAGTTGAGACTCACGAAATAAATTGAAAAATTAGTTTGCGTGGCAAGTACAACAAACTTTGTAGCTTTATAGTTGCAACAACTGTGTTTGCTCCGACATATCATGCGAGTCAGCATCGGCATCGTTGAACATATAAAAAAGTCATAAAAATGTTTATACATTAAGGCAAGTTTTTGGTTAAGTTGGCTAAGTTTTGATTTGTAGTTCTATACAACGTGAGTTTTGATAAATGGATCAACATTAATATGTATACATGTGTAGATATGTCGTAAGGTTAGATAGAATCGCTTTCTTCTATGTGTTTGAGTTTTTCGCATTACAGAAAGAATTTTGAATCACTTGAGACTATTTTAGTAGTACAGCAACTGGGGAAAATAAACAAACTAAACTGTCTTAAATTTTTATTTAAACTTGTAATCACCAACTTCAAGCCAAAAGCGACCAATTATGGAAACAAAAAGAGGGAGTCACTTATTTGTGTCACAGCAAATAAGAAGTTGAAAGTTGGAGCTAATTTACTGATACCCTCCTCCATTGTTTTCGAAGTAGGAGTGAGTAAATGTTTATTTACTAAATATTATACAAACTACTCATTCCACTTTAACATCCCCAAAACTAAATCACAGTAGAAAAACAAAAAAATTAGGAATAAATAAATGAAATGAGATGAAAATGGGGACAAAAGTTTTAACTTTTATTTTTGTTTTATTCATTTATGTCCTGTTATCGTCGTCATTATTGTTGGTCTGTTCTTTTTGTTGTTATGCGTGTTAAAAAATAATTTCCCAAGATAATTTGGGGCCACGCAATTCATGATTATAATAAGTTTTTCTTTCCCAAAAAGTTTTGGTTGCCAACTTTAAGGAGAAAATGTTATATTTTTTTTTTTGTTTTTGTTTATTTTCTTTATCATTTTCACTGAGTCATTTGCCTAAAGTATTCCTTATTTTATTGTTTATTTATTTTATTAGAGTATTTACTTTGCCGCTAAATACGGGGGCATGCATCTGTGTTGGTGTGTTATTTAATTGCATCAAATTTGTTAATAGGCTATCAACATAATTGGACAAGTTTAGTTCGGTAGTTTATTTCAATACATAGGTACTTATGAACAGTAATTGAAATTTAGCATCTTCTTTCTTTTATATTCGAAATATTCTAACTAAACTGTATTTGTAGGGAACTCTATATTAAATTGTTATATTTCCTATTAAATTGTTATTAAATTCGTACAATTTTAAGGTATTCTGACTGATGCATTTCCCATGTGAGTTTAAATATTTGAAAATTATGTCTGACGTAGCAAATCGCTACTTAGATCAAGCCAATATATTCCACATGAATATATTTTTAGTACGAGTCAGACTCGTACACGGAGGGTTCCATCTGTTACGGGGGTTTGATTTGACCGTTTCAAAAACTTATAGTGTCTAAATTTTAGATCAGTAGTCCAGTAGAATAAGGACCTGAAGTTTAATGGTGGGTTTGTAAGGGAGGTACCCTTCCTAGTGGTCCGATCAAACTGAAATTTCGACAATGTAATTTCCTAATACAAAGCCACCAATCACCTAAATTTCAAGATCATGGGAGTAATGGATCGTATAGCTACCATACAAACAAAATGTTTCTTGTATGGGGACCCTTATAAGTTTTTGAAAATATTTTAGTTCTAGTATTTATTACTGATACCTAGATAGAACTACATATTTTGTGAAAATTTCAATTCTCTAGCTTTTGCGGTTCATGAGATATGACCCGAGGACGGACGGAGAACGAAGTCTCTGCAATAGAGTTCCTTTTGGGTCTGGAATACCTAAAAAAGAAGAAATATACTTTAGACAATCGTTCTAAAGGAGCTTAGAACTAACTGAGAGATGTTTAGCTATTATTAATATCTTTGTAAAAGGATACGTTTACAGTGGGCAACTTGTCTTTGTTTAATATATTGATTTACTGAATTGTTCCTATAAGAAGTTAGATTTTATCATATATACATGTACACATTTACTCCCCATAGAGTCAGTCTCCTTGATTTCCTTTACTGCGCTACAAACTTCCGGTTAACTTTATACACATTTCACTTTTGTCAAAAGCATAAAAAATCATAAGCTCATAAAAGTATGCAACATCAAAATCGTTTGACTTCATAAAAGCACTCAATTTCCATTTGTCAGCCAAATTGGAGGAAGACTGTATTAATTTAACATTTTGCGGCATTAATTTTTGTGATTTTCATTTGAGTGGGAAAAATAATCAAAACAAAGAAGCAAAAACAAGAAGTATCATTTAAATTGTTTATTCAGCATGTTGTTTTACGCGCATCGCATTGCATCGCATTCTGGTTCCTGCTTCTTTTCCTACAATTCAATGTTTCATGGCATTTATTGGTCTGACGGTCTGTTTGTTTTTCATAGGCTTAAGCCCCAAAACGTGACCCACGTGCCGGGTCTTGTTTATATTTGTATTCCTGTCCTGTTGTTATTATAATGTTTTTTCAATAATTTTTTACGATTCTCCTAGAGTAATATGTGGGTGTTTGATTGTGTATATGTGTGTGTGTATGAGAAACACTTTCTGTTGTCAAACAAAGAATCATCTAGTAGAAATGATTTTGAATTTTCATGATTTTTTTTTTTTCTTTCTGTACAAACTTTTTCTCTGTTTCCTTGTGTAAAGAAGTGAAAGTGATTTATGTTTGCAGAGTATTATTTTTTTTCTTTTTGTGTATTTTTATACATTTTTTATTTTGAAAAGTTGAGTGAAGCGTATGATTACTTTTGAGTGCTGGGATTTAATGTTGGTACTTCCACAACTCTTAACTCAATATATACTTACTTTATAATATTTCTATTTAAAACTTGAAGAAGAAATTGCCATTGCCATTGCCATTGCCGTTGCCATTTCCATGAGGCAACATGTTAATAAGAAGAAACTCTTTCATATCATTTATATGGCTGATATTTTTTAATCCTCAAAATTAATTTAACACCACATATATGTACATATACCATATAGTGAAGGCTCAGCTGAGCTACTAAGTTAGACCCAAACCTCAATCTACATAGTCCAGTGTGACTACAGGCTACACATTGCTTTGACGAATTTTATACACCGCCAACATAATAATAAAATTAATCTCCATTTTAAGCGCACAAGTACTTCGTTAAGCCGCCAGCCCCAAAAAAAAGGGAGCTCCAAGGCAGTACAACCTCATTCTATTGCCGCTTCAAAAAGTTACCCAAAAGCTACTCAGCCAAAAAGTGGCAATTATTCATTTTATGAGCTTCAACACAACACAAAACTTGAACATGTGAACCATAAAAATTAAAAATTAGCGTCAGTTACACATATGAGTACACACACACACACACACACTTATATTCATACATACAAATGCATAGAGAGTTTGCAAAAAGGGGATTAAGATACACGCATAGGCAGCGCTCTTGTGGAGATGTGGCATTATACTATTATAGAAAAAAGGAGCATGACTGACTGACTGAGTGACTAGTGGTGGTGGTGGTGGTGGTGGTAGGCTTTTAAGCCGAAGGGCAGCTATACTGTATGAAGGATAAAGGGTAACGATGACGACGACAACTAGTACTACGTATGCTGGGTGGAAAAGTCAAGAAAATGAATATTTATGCTTTGTTGGCGACATTTCATTCCACATCCACCTTCTCCTATAATATGTTGGGCCAAGAGCGCCCACAAATGTCAGTCGGGAGTTAACTACTTACTGTGAGTATATGAGCGCACATGTCAAAATTTTCATAACTTGCAATACAGGAAATACATCAAAAGGAAAACTCAAAACAAACAGTAGCAGGCAGCGGCAGCAGCAACCCTTAAACCAGGACCTTTTCTAGTGGCCAGCCAACTTGGCCTTTCACTCACAAATCTGTCATCTGACAAACAGTTGGGGCCTGAGTTTCGGTATTTATGCTTCTGGTTAAATGGGAACAACATTCCATCTTTCAGACAAAAAATAATTGAAGAATTATTAGCAACAGATTAAGTCCATTGTTTTAGTTTCCTCAACTTTTATATACTTTGGTACTCAAATATTAAATCCATTTATCAGTTTAACACCAGCCATGCATCATGATTCTTCTCTATAGTCTCAAATATTTACTTAAAATGAAGAAACTTTATTGAAGATAACAAGTAATTCTGAACTATTGAAAATTGTAGTCTAGAATATTGAGAAATTGAAAGTGCCAGCGAACGAGTGATGCTCATGAGTGAAACCTCAAAGTCTTGTTAACATGTGTAACATACAGAAAAACCTCAGACAAACAAGCTATCAGAAGTACCAAAAACAACAAACATGAAAGTACAACCACTACAATAACAAGATGTAAAGGTTCCACATACCAAAACCAAAGCAAAAAGTAACCAAGTTTCATTTTAATGAAAAACTTTTGTTTGCTGAACAATATTTAATCCCCTTTTGTTAAAAGCTTTAAGTGATTTCCATCATCATCATCGTCATCATCGTCATCACCAATCATCATTACCCTTTAACTATTACAATATGAACTTCCAAACTTTAATGCATTTCTTGGTATTAAAAATTCACAACGTTTTCTCTAGGAGTTCTGAGTGATTATAACTTCCAATTTTGATTTTAAGGTGTTAAAATGGTTAAGTGAAGCGCACAGGTAAAAGGCTTTTATATTATATTTGTTTACGAAAATTAAATGAGGAAAAATATCAGGATGCCTAAAAGCATGCTACATTAAATTTTTCATTTTAAGAACAAATTTGTATGCTGACCTCGTTAAACCTTTCGTTCAGATTTGAGTGGGGCACCCCCAATATGTGAGAATAATATACATTTTTGAATTTGAATAGCTTGGCAAAAGAATAGAGAAAAATAGGAAATATTAGCATAAGTTTTGTAGCGACAGATACCAAGAAGGGACAACTATACTTCAACACTTCTGTATAGAAAGAATGTTGTTGTGCTGCCTAGTCAAACAGGTTAAAAATCCCAGAAATGTAAATAAAATCAACAGCGGAAGTTTAAGTTTGTCCTTTCTCATCACATTCAACCTACTCAACCTACTACTACTCCTTACTATGCTGTGCTATATTCTCGATTCGTGAAGAAGCTTTGATTTGAGTCAGGCTAACAGGAAAAATATCATTCTAAAACGTTGACAGCCACTTACACATGTCAAATGCAAGGATAACGAGTAAAACGGATATTAGAGTATTAGCAAGGACAACATTTCTGCTGTTTCGAAAGTGTCCATCTGCAGCCCAAGAAAAAGAAATAAAGAAAAAAGGAGGATGAGACAGAACATGAATTCCAGACTAAACGTTAAAAATTAGAAAAAGAAAAGATAAAAAAAGAAAAGAAAAGAAAAATAAAAGTAACCTTTTCTTTATATTTCTTCTGCAAGGCGGCTCTATATCCGTTTTGCTGCCATTGCCAATGTTATTTATATAAAATGGACTCAGTAGTAATAGGATAAGAAGGAAACTAAGCAAGCTGAGTATAAATAGAATAAAAGGATGACAGAAACTGTGCATATTAACTACACTTTGATAGTGTAGCGTAAAATGAAGCTGAATTGTGGGTAGCAAGGAATATATTTCTTATTATGCCAATTCTCCTTGGTGTTTCTTATTCAGTGGCAAGATTTGTGAAAATTTAAGGAATTTTGTTAATATTTGTAAAGTGGTTTGCCAACAATCATTGGCCAAATTACAGAAAGTAGACAGTAGCAACAGTCCTTGTGTGAGTCCTTCAGCATTTATATATATATTTGTACTAAGTAGAACCAAGAAGAAATAGCAAGATGCTACCAGCTAAGAGATTTACATTTGTTGTTGGCAAAACAATTTTGTGGCTAATTAGCTAAGCTTAACTCTGCTTCACTTGGGTTACTTAGGCAACAGCATTTCTTAGTGAAACTAATCTATTTATATTTAGTTTAATGAGATTGACTTAAAGTTAATTCTCTAATGCTTATCACTTATTTATTTTAATGAGATTTCTTTCTTTGTCTGTATTTATGGTGTCTCTTTGCAGGTAAGCTCAGCAGCTTATAATAATAATCTTCTTAATAAGGACACTATGACATAGTTGCTTGGACTTGTGTTGTTTTGTGTTTTGTGGATCTCAGAGAACAGATAAGTCATTAACTGTAGCAAGTATATTAACTTTTACTCATCGTTTATTGATGCTCATATTAATTAAATTTATATTCATCTAATTGGCTTTATGACAATACATACACATACACATACACATATACTCTATGGAGTATCTGTGTACATATGTAATTTACCCATAAAGGGATATGAATAATGAAGCTGACATGACCTCGCAGAAAAGAGCCCCGAACGACGACGATGACTATGATGAAGTATCGTTAAATTTATAATTATGTAAAAGGCAAAGAATACAAAAAAAGAAAAAGGGAAAATCGTCTGTCATCGACACGTTACAGCCAAAACAACAAAAAGAAAACAGAAAACAAACATTGTTGCTGCAGACAAGCAAAAACAAAAAAAAAAAAAAGAAATAAATGAAGGAAAATGAAGGGACAAATTATAAAAAATATTATGAGGAAAATGTGTAAATTATGCGCTTCCGTATGTGATCAGTAAAAGTGTTATTTATTTAATGCACAACTTGTTGTTGTTGGGTTAGTAAAAAGAAAGACAAACACAACAACACACCCTTTTCTGGGTTGATAGGGAATGGGGAGGGAAGAAGGAGAGTGTGTTACATACTAGAAGGAAGCGCCTCTCGTTGGTAATTAATTATGACACAGGGTGACATGTTGTTACTGCTCACGCGTCACTCTTACTCCGGATGCTTGCACTAAAGGCAGCACCACGCTGCTAGTGGATTGGAGTTAACCAAAGAAGTGTGCCTTGTCTGTTCCTCTCTTTATCTCAGTACACATCTCGTTTGTATTCTCAATTATTTATTTTTAGTTTGTCTGACGGATTTGAACTTGACGCATATTTACTTCTCATACACATGCAAACTAAGCAGATCAGAGGGAGAAGGGACTCTACATTTACCAAAAACACAAACAGAAAATGTCACACATGTTTTTGTACTTACTTATTTTGATGTTGTTTTTGTTATTTGTTTTATGTAAAAATAACTTCACACATTAAGAAAATAAATATCCCTTTTGGGAATCCCCGCGTAGAACTACTAATTTTTATCAGTGGCAGGAAAACTTGTAATTTTCTCTTTTCACAACACACACAAAATATCCTTTATCTTCATCACATCCTCATATTTATGTTTGCCAAAAATATAAAGACTGGTGAAGAGAGAAATTTAAAGAGGGGAAATGAAAGAAAAATAAACTTCTATTTTATTTACATTTAAAATGAAGATCCAACAGACTTGCACGGTTTGTTCCCAAAATGTTATTTGATTTTTAAAGTGTTCCCAAAAATAGCTTTATGATAATGACGGCACTCACTGATCTTTTCTTATCCATGCCTTTCCATCACTTCACTTCATTTCATTTCATTTCATTTGGTTTCTTCTTTTGTATTTTGTGTTAATTAACATGAGTAGTTTTTCAATTAAGCGTGAATTTGTATTTAAATTCAAAATAAGGGGAAGAAATCATATATTTCTTCACAGAAAAATTATGTATGTTTATTTAAAAAAGATGAAGTGTGAAAAAATGTCTAAAATAAATCTACATATCTCATATCTTTTTCATCTCACATCAGTTTCGATTATGTTCAACGTTTATGTGATCGATTTATTAACCTGCGATGCTTTCACGGTACATTAAGTTCAATTAGTCTTAATCAAATATGAGACAATACTCAACCAAATAGCAGTAGTAGCCAATATAGATAGCTTTTCTATGGAACTTCTATAGTCATCAACACTCCAGTTAGAATATTTCAATGTCCATGATTCTCTTGTTATAGTCGATAGACACAGTGCAGTGTCATCCTTGTGGCATTTATCACACTTTCGCGTTTGACTATCAACTCAACTCAACTCAACTGAACTCAACTCGTTCGGCACTTGCCAATGCGAGTCATTGTCACTGTCAGATGTCAATTTTAGAACGAATATAGTAAAAACGTCACGTTGTCTATTTCAATATTGTTGCTGTTGTTGTTGTTGTTTTTTTTTTTTTTTTGTTTGGTATAGAAATAGCACAACAAATTTGCAACACTGAACTGAGGTAGCCTCTTCCAGACTACTAGTTCAATAATATATTTACATATATACGAGTATACAAACTGATGTACAGTTTTATAGCTTTTACTGTATTTTTTCCTTAGCTGACCGAAGCTAAACAGATGCGTAGTTAAAGGAAAATGTTGAAAATTTAATAAAACAGAACAAAAAAACAATTTTGAAATGGAATTAAATAGGATAACAAGTTGAGTATCAGTTACAGTTGACACTTGATCATTGAGTTTGTTTAAGTTAAGTCCCTTTTTATCGCCTGCACTGTAATATAAACTAAAGGTGAAATCTTCATAGGGCATGATAGTAATGATGATGATGATGATGTTGATTTGTTGTACCCTTCATAGGGCGAAAAGTGAATAGAGTGAATGTAATATATATTTTTAACCAGATTGGTAAGACATATTGATAGTATTAACACTTAAAAATGAAGGATAAAAAAGATATTCGGTCATTGGAAGGTTAGGAACTGTTCGTATTCATATACATAAATTCAGAGCTTAGAGAGAAGTTTATTGTACACAGAATTTTCTGTCTAATAAACTTCTCAAAATGCATTAATAAATTTTAGATGAATACTATGCAGAATGTATATACTTATGTGTATATGAATAAGATATAAAGCCAAAAATTTAATACATAATTTTTTTAGTTTCGGACAGTTTTTAAGTTTTTTATATGAAAAACTACCATTGCATTATTATCTAGATAAACTTTTTAAAGGAAAATATTACTTAAAGACTCTATCTTGAATATTTTGTAAAAAGTTTTCAAACCATTTCCCTATGGACTTCATGCTTCTTGTGCAAAGGGTATTTAATTTTTGATGAAACTAAAGTTAGTGTTTCTGTTTTTTGCAAGTTTTTTGTTTCTATTGTGTGTTTGTGTGTGTGTGTGTGTGTGTATGTGTGTGCTGGTAGTCCTTGTTGTCCTGCGACTTGTCGCTTGTTTATTTATTCACCATTTATAGTTTGCCACAGGATAGCGCTAATTTAGCAGCGGCTTCTCAAATGACTGAGCACGGTGTTTTTAGCTCCAGTCAACTTACTTTACAACAAAAGATATAAGTACAACCTTCATCATACAAGTTAAGTCCCTGTTCTTTGTAGTCCTTACTGTTGTTGTCCTTAGTGTTGTGGTTATGATTTTAGAGCTTTTTAATGGATGGTGACTTTATTAAAATGCAAATAATACTCAAATATCACAAGAATGATGTCTTCTATCTATCTATCATGGATGGCATATCTATGCATCCTTCAATACTGCACAGTTTCACAAATAAATGGAAATTTATTTATTTTTCTTCGAATTTCTTTCAGGCAACTTCTGAGAGAAAGGTTGGAAAACGCGAAAAATTGAATTCATTTCTTTCTTTATTTTCTTCAATGCGCTGACGAAGTAAAATCACTTGTTTTTTTGTTTTTTTGTTTTTTTTTGGTTCTGTTTGCAGATTTGAAACTTTAAACTTTTCTTGATGTTGGTTGCTATTGTTGTTGTTGTTGTTATGGGAATATCTTTATTTTGTTGTTTCTGTTGCTATTGTAACATATTGTATTTCCATTTTCCATTTTATTGCAGGAGTTGTTACTCTTAAGTTTTCCATCAGCACCAGCAACAGCATCAGCATCAACAAATTTACTATTGCCATTCCCGTTGTTCTTTTCTACAATCCTCATTTTACTCATCCCCTCATTGACAACCCCACATGTTCAACACAGCACACGTTCCTTACATAACTATTGTTAAAATGTTAATGCTTTCATCCATTCATTCATTTAAACTTACTTTCTTTCTTTCTACGAGTTCTGTTCTTGGCGTCTGCTTTCATCCAATTGAATTGAATATGTATTTCGAGTTCTCCTTTTAATGTTTCCATCTTTTCTGCGTCTTTTATTTCAATTCTAATTGTTTATTTTGTAATTTAAATATTTTTCCTTCAAATAGTCGTCGAAATGTTGTTCTAACAACAAAAAATTGTATGTTTTTGTATGACTTAAACATGAGTAAACAACAAGAATTTTCATGGCATGAGTAATTGAAAAATTATTGTAGACAAAGTTGTAGAAAAAAAAAAAAAAATGGAAATGTGAAAAGAAGCTAGCAGTGATGGCGATAGTAATGAAGACCAAAAGAAAATGGTCTTTATTTCATAATTTATTTCTTTAAAAGTCATTCGTTTCTCCTCCTTCTGTGTGACTTTGAAATGCAATTAATCTCAAATGAGTAAAACACCCACAAAAACGAATAAAAATGTCACTTCCGCCAAAGTGCGAACAACCTTAAACAGAAAAGAAAGTATATTGAATGCAGAAGAAGATTCTTAGAGTAAAAACACAAAAAAAAAAGAAACAAGAAATGAAGAAGAAATGTCAAATTCTCTTGGAATTTTGTGACAAGTAGGGAAACTTTAGTTAAAGTAGATGTGACTATTGGTTGCCCTGTACTACCCCTCAACTAAATCAAAGTTAGGAGTTTATATACTAAATTTTACCTATCAATTTTTTAACTCTTATATTGTGCAATAGTTTCCATAAGGAATAGACAAATGCACTACTACATTTTGCTAATCATTTTCAAACATACAATAATTTCCCAGTTATGAAAAAAAAAAACCTAATTGACCATTTGTACAAAATCCCATCTACATTCTTTCTTTTTGCCATTGGCTATGTGGTCATGTAGTCAACTTCTGCCCGACATCTTCTTAAAGGAAAATGTTGTCCACCTTGCTTATTATGTTCGTTTGTAATATCCACCTTCCACTTTCATTTATTCCATTCGATTTCTCGATAAGATCCATAATCTCATTAATCTAATAAAACCTTTTTGAAAGGCCATGTAACTACAAATTTCTTCAAATTTTCGGTAGAGAAAATTTGTGGATTCTTTTCTTCAGAAAGTTTCATAGGATACAAATTGTCATCTCCTCACTCAAACTTATTGTAATTGTACTCTATCTTAATTGGATGCAGGGTATAAAAACATAAATCTACAAAACTCCAAGAGCAACAATTCACTTGAAAGATTTTTTAAAAAATCTTTTGAACATATTTTTCAAATATTTTCTGGTTTTTTGCTCTTACATTCTTTACTGAGTTTCTGTGCGCCAGCCAACAACATTTAAAAAACCCCAAGTTGACAAGATCTTCATTTCTCTTTTACACAGAGAACACAATTCGTGAATTTCTGATATTTTACAAAAATAAAATTGAGTTACACCAAGCTACTTTAGTTATACTTATGTGCTTTATTATCATTTACTGTGTTGTTCACTTAAAGAGAGAGAAATAAATGGAGAGGAGTTTTCCCCAAAACCAACACCAAAAACAAAAACAACAACAACAACAAAAAATTATTGTATTGAGTAGAAAAAGCATCTTTATTTTGTTGAAACTCGCTCAGTTTATTGTTGATCGTGATCGCGAACGCGTGGATAATGAACAGAAGAATGGGAAAAGTTTTTACTTCAAAAATACTTGTATTTTAAAAACCAAAACCAAAAATAGAAATAAAACAGAACAGAACAAAATACTAAAACGAAAAGAAAAGCGTGCTTAATTGAATTTCGGTTTTTTTTTTTTTTTTGTATCTATGTTTGTGTGTTTGTGTTTATTTGAAAATAAATTTATAACAACAACAATGAGTACAACAAAAAGTATCTGTATGTCCAATTGTGTATAATTTTGATCGAATCCAATATGAGTGTGCGATTGTTGTGTGGTTCATTGAAATGCGTTCATTGCGCTTTAATTAATTAATTGCTTTTGGGGTAGCCAAACCAGGAAAATTCATTTCATTCTATTCAAAAGATTCTCAATATCCATGTGTGTGTGTGTGTGTGTAGAAATGCATTTTCTATTGTAAAGTAAAACACGAGCATAATAGTTGAACTCATGTTCCTCATCTTTGGTCATAATCATTTGTTTCGCTATTAAATAATAAATTTTACTCAATTTTCCCTCAACTCTCATCTTCAGTCATTTGAAAATGGGTTAATCAAGTGGAATTTATGTGGTTACAAAATGAAGTTAATTAACTGTAAATAAATAAAAAAAAAAATTATAATAGTGGAAAATTAAATTTCACAATACAATACAATAAAGTAAAGTGGATACAAATGAAATGAAATATTAATGAAAAGGAAGAAAAAAAAAACCCACAATATTTAATAAACAAAACACAATAAAAAACCGACATACATAAATCATTTTCTTTGAATGTGCAATAGTGTAATTATTGTATTTAATAATTGAAATTAATTTATGAAAAACAAATATAACCATGATAACAAAGAGAGAGTGAAATATTGTATTATATATTCATTAAATTCTTTACAATTTTCTCCCATTTTTCGCGCCTTAAATTCCAACACTTTTAAATGAAATTCTTTGCCTTTTAGATATACAACATATTTTCAGTTTGTGGATGATTTTGATTTCTCATAGTAGAACTTTGAAGCTATGTAAATCTGTAATTGAATCACGTGTAATTTTATGGTGTAAGGTTTTGAAACTCCCTGACAAAAGAGTTAATTCAGTTTCTTTTCCTTGTCATGGTTAAGAACACCTTTCCATTATTTAGAGCATCTCATCTGTTGTTGTTTTTCCTTTAACTTCCTTTCAACGAGTCGCCATTTTGTGTATTGTAGGCTTGTTCAAAACAAATCATGGCCTTAAGGCGTGCGTGCGTCAATTGCAGGTGACTTGCTCACACATAAAAGACAACAACAACAACAACAGTTTACATAATAGCAAAGAAGGTAAGGTAAAATGAAACTGAAGAGGGGATAAAGAGCAAACAAAGTTATAAAACAAACGACAAGGAAAAGGAGAAGAATGTGAAAAATACGGTGGAGGAGGAGGGGGAGGAGAAACATAACAAAAACCAAAGAAAACATTAACAGCTGTTATCGCTTTCTTCTTTTAAAGAACTTTTAGCCGCATTGAATTTGTTTCAGCGCTTCGGCTCACAGTTGTGATTATTGCCATTGTCCTTGTTGTTGTTGTTGTTTTTGTTGCTGGCACCTTTTAACGGTAATTAAATTAACGTTTAGCCTGATCAAAGTCCCAGAGAGCTTGAGTTGCTTTCTTTTTTTTTATCCCTTTTTTATATTGTTTCTTATTTTATTTTTAAGGACGCACCCAAAGGATGTTGAAGTTTTCGTCTTCTTGTTGCCTACTTTTTGGCGTGGCATAATTAATGGAAAACATAATTAAATAATTTCAGTGCCAAATGCTTTTGATGGTTTTCTTGGTGTTTCTTTATGACACCTAAAAAAAAGTTTAAAGTTTCTATTTGTGAAAGTTTAACAAAAAAAAAAGGGTCAATGTTTCTTTGGCATATTTTTTAATTCAATTGCTTTCAGTATTTGCCTTGCAAAATTTCTTAATTTCCGCTGTATGCAACAATTTTCCAATTAGGGGTGGGATAACATAGACCTATGAATTAAGCGAGTATTGGCAGAATATTTTGCACCCTACGGAAGTTGCAAAAGTCAATGAAATTCAATTTACTTGTCTTTCGTTTCCTTGTCACTTCAATAGGAAGAAGCATCCCCAACTCATTTCTAGAACTCGGATTACTGTCCCTTTTTCTATCTTTTTTTTCTTTGTGTATTTTGAGCATTGTAAACGTTTATCAAAAGCAAACGATTTCGATCGATTTCTTTTGTGCAAAAAATCTACTATCCAAATTGACTTAAACTGACTAAGAGACTGAACATCCTGAACAGCCTTTTCCATCTACAATTCTGAGCTACAAGTAGTGACACACATCTGGTGGACTTACATTTGTAACACATAATGTAATACATATACCAGAACGGAACAGGGCGGACCGGAGGTTATTAGAACCACTATACAAGCTGTTTATTGGTCGATCGATTGTGTATTTGTAATTGATGTTACAATATTTTGGTTATTGTCAGTTTAGTAGGTTATTGTACAATAATATTTTATTTTATATGCGACAACAGCTGCGCTCAATTGTGCGTAATGACTGACTAACTGTGTGCATATTAAAGCCATTGACATCCTGTCGTGCTTTCTAGTGGTTTCCGGTTCGCTTGGCATGTAAATGCGCTGATTTTATGCAACATTAGTACTAAATTATTATGGTACTTGATTTGTTAAGCGGTTTCTCTTCTATTTAACATTTATTGTATTGGACTAACCATGGAAATTTCAATCGTTATTATTACAAGGTGAAATGTATTCGTATTTCGTATTAGTACAGTTGCTATAGTTACTTCACATTTCTTTCATCCATCATTATCCTTGTTATGTTCAATGAATTATTCTGTTTGTTCTCTCATGTCATCTTCGATTACATTAAAAGCATAGTTAAATAAAGATGACAAGGCATCAATTTTGTCTTCCCCATCTTCCTATTTGCTGTGTGTTATCTGCTACCCACTAACATCGAAGTTGCCAAACAAAAGAACTTCAAACAATCCTCAATGGACTATCAAATTGCACTAAAATGCTAAAGGCACAACGCCAACTTAGCTATCAGTTTTCTTTCAATTTCTGTTTTTCCAGCGTTTTTTCTTTTCTTTTTATTCTGTGAGAAATATTTCTGTCTTATACCCTGCTCTCATGATTCCTTATGTTATTGATATATTAAATATGACCATAAGCTTGTTTTTGAAGTGAAACTTGCAAACCGAGGGCGTGAGGTTCGAGTCCTGCATTGGAAATATTTTTTATGTTTTTATTTTTGAAAAGAAACTTCGGTATTTTTTTTAAGACTTTTTATTTATTTTTACCTTTCTGGAATCACAAATTTGTTCTGATATGGAAGTTAAGTATCAGTAAATCTTTAGCAGTCTTCAAATCGAATTTTATAATAGTGAATTTGACTTCAAACAATAAAGTTCAAATAATCATTTGTTTAAATAAATAAATAATCAATTTAAATGTTTTTCATGGAACTCCTAGATTCTGTGTATTATCTAATTCTTGATTTATTGATCTAATTAATGTGACTCTCCATCATCCATCACTATCACTTCAATTGCATATCTTGCGACTCTTCAATGAATTAGGGTGACAGTTTGTCGACTAAACCTTGTTTTTGTCTTATTTATCTCTGCTTTTCTTATGGGGAAATGAAAAAAAGGAAAAATAAAACAAAAAGTATAGATTCTTTTTTTTTCATTGTTGTCATCATTAGGAAATGAGTGAATGTCGAAAATCTTCCTTCTCATGGCCGCAAGTGGGTCATATACATTTTTGATGAGCTGTCATTATTAAATGATGCCGCCAAAGGAACTGAACCAGAGGAAAGCAACAAATTCATCATAGTTGATGAGGCAATGATATTTTATTTATTGACAGTTGACAGAAGATATTTTCTTACATTTTACTCAATATGTTTGTTTCATTGGTTTTTTTTACTTGGATTAAATTTTTAATTTTTAACATTTCAAAAAAGACCACAAAATGTTTTGCTTTATTAATAAACAATCGGTATATGGAAATATGTAGTCACTTTCAACAATTTAATTGGATCTAAATTTAATTTGAAGTGTTTAGGCGTTTTTCCAATAAAAGACACACCTACGCTTCTTGGAGAATTGCCACAAGTTTGGGTGACCTCGTTGATACTCAAATTATGTCAAATTTTATTGGCTGTCAAAATGAAGAAAATTCATTTTATAGAATGAGTTGATGATATTGTTTTACACATAAGTGGCTTGTCATACGAATAAGAAATAGCAAAATGCTTTTGCTTTCTGCTAATGAACTCTTATTGATTCCATTGATAAGAGAAATCTCATTCTGTCATTCCTCCTTCTTGTTCTATCTGTTCTACATTCATTTTAACTTTGAGCCAAGAATAGATTGACATTCACATGACAAGCTATCAACAACTTTGAATTGTACCTTGTCTTACCTTACTTTACTACACAAATCACAAGTTATTACTGATGAAACACAAAGACATAAAGACATCAAAGATAGAAATTCTCATTCGTACTCTATTCTACTCTTGCCTGGATCTCTTTCTCATCCTTGAGATATGACACCATTCTATGGAAAAATGTGCAAAGCAAAAATTGTTTTGACATTACTTTCAAATGTCAATTGACTATGATTTTTCTTTTACCTTTCCATAACAATATTCGTTTCCTTGACAATTGCTCACGCTCTTCATTTTCTATTTATTTCTTTCTTCCTTTATCTGAACAAATTGTGGGGGTCGTTGTTCGTTTGGAGGCGTTTGTGCTGCAAATTGAATTTGCCTTGAATGGTCAAATGCGATAAAGTTGATAATTCAATAAAATTTAATGAGGTTATTCGTCGAGCCGAAACTAAAAGCTTTGACAAAATAGAATCGAATCGAATCGAACACGGGTGCGTTCAGATCACCCAAGAGATTAAAACATGTGCTTCATTCAAGCTGAGGGTCTTTTATTGATTCACATACAACTGAATTATAGCAAAAAATTTAGTCCTCGATGTTTACTAATTTATTTTAAAGCCTTGTAAATCCTTTAAAATTATTTCCATGTATATTTATAAATAGATAAGCGAAACGCATATAGTTTCCGGTTCCGCTAGAGTTGATTTCAAAATGACTAAGTCTCATCGCAATCATGTTTATCATCATCACCACCACCAACAAACGACATTGCTTTGGCGTGTGCATATTTAACGAGTCTCGTGACTCATGTTCGATTTAACATAAATTTAGCACAAATAGTCATATCAAGAAATTTTTATATCTAGATAGATAAATATATATTTAAATGTTTGTATGAATGAGTAAATGTGGCAACCTGTCGCAATTCAGCACCAAAATGCAAATTCCAATAAACTAAAGTACTCTTTGCTCATTCGTTTTATAGGTGGATGGTATTACTTATCGTCCTGACTCTTGCCTCACGATATATTGCACAACACACGACATGTAACGCACGAAACCAAGAACAGTTCTTCTGTTTGTTCCTGTTTCGATATAAATCCACAAACTGAAAATGAAACGAAAAAGAAAATACATACTCCTTGTATAAATGAAAACTCTGATAAAAGTATAACAGCCCCCGCAGGCACTCTTTCGGTGCCATTCTGACATGCCATAAAAATTTTATCAGTGCTTTTCCCTACCCCCTCTACATACTTTGACATTTACTGACATTTCAAAGTAATGCAAAAGTGCTACTTTGGTGATGGTGATGGTGATGGCGACGACCTAAAAGTTGAGCAAATAAACAAAAATCCCTATACTTTAACCTTTATTCTCCCCGCACTCATGCTTTTTTTTCTTACTCTTATTTTGCAAATAAACTGTTTCCGTTATTGTCAGCAAATTTTTATCGCATGAAAAATTTTCATTTAGAAAATTGTCTTTCTTTTTTTTTTTCAGTTTAGCGCCCCCAAAGTTTTGGGTGACCTTTTTCATGTTACCCAAATAGCTGATAGATACTTTTTTCCTTGCATACCCCAAGCCTTTGGTGGCCCCCCCAATTTGTATATAACACAAAAATCTAAATTGATTTCCGTTGCGATTTGTCATTTGCTAATCAACCCTTCACCAACTTCCCTTCAACTTCTGAGACAACATCAGACAAGACAAGAGACAAGACAAGACAAGCACTTTAATTTATAAATCAGCTAAAATTATATTCTACAATCTACCTTTTTTGTTTTTTTTGGTATTGGAGACGCAGTGATAACAGAACCTGACTATGGTTGTCCAGCATGATGAGGGTGAGCCCCCAACAATTATGCAGACAGGAAGTTTCCAACTAACAGGGGCCAAATAACCTGTTGTCCTAACTAAGTTCTTTCAGACTTCAGGTTGAGGTTGAAAATCCAAGTAGGCGTGTGACTTTCAACGCCTGAAAGTATGCAAAGAAGAAAACATGAAATGGGTTGAATAAATGCCACAAAAGTGAGTGAAAAGGGTGCAATGGAAAGTGTTGTGTTGTTAGATAAACACCCCCTGCAAAGGCGTTACTACTAGGAAGGCATAAAAATTATATATGTTTTTACAATGTTTATTATTATTATTATTTTTGTATTTCATTCGTTTATGGCATACAATGTCTGAAAAAGCTTTAACTCTCTTGATAACAGTTAATGGCTTCAAATATTGCCATTAAAATTCATCATAATTGACACTTAAAATGGTTAAAGACATACAAGAATATACTAAAACTTGGTAATAATTTCATTTTTATTGACCATACATCAGTGGGAAAAACTATGAAACAGAATTTGTGTGTTGCAAAGTTTAGTCCTTTGGACTTATGAGTTATAAAAGAAAATATCAGTTACTACTGTAAGTAAAAAGAAACTGTTAGAATGTTAGGACGCTGTGTCAGCTATCAAGGCTCATGCGATAATGTCAATGGCATGCTGACCGAGGACTATGCAAAGGTTTGTATAATATTTAATTAAGTGTTATTATAATTTAATGATTTTTTGTTTTTATTTATGGTAAATTATTTCCATCACTCTCTTGGTTTTTGTTTTTTTGTCCTATAGCCTTGCTTAGCTCACCAAGTGAGTCAAATCAGAAAGAGGACATACATATATTGATGCTCAAACTTTATGGTTATCCTACTGCTTTGCTTATTTTTTCATTCTGACAATTTTTCTTTGCCTTTAGTCCTACCATAAGTCCACGTTGAACACATCCCTTTGCTATATGCTATAAACAATGTTTGTGTCCCTTACAGGAGATGATGGAGAACGATGTCTCATACTAATCAAAACTACAGAAAAGGACTTGCAACATATTTGTGCATCACTATCAGCAGCAGCCACGAGTGGTATTTCAACAAACAAACAAACATTCATAGATACAAACAGCTACAGCACACATTGAGTTCTTCTGATGGTGTTGAGCAGAGCATAGGATACCAAAACGATGGCTACAGTTCATTGTTGCTTGTTGGCTTTTCCTCATGCCTTTTGATAGAGATTCATTCGACTCGCCTCGACAGCAGTTAGAGACAAACATTGTTTTGTAGTCTACATTCCTATAGATACTTTGCTTTTGCTATAGGACTCAGACTCTTTAAAGCTCTTTTGGCCTTCAAGCATTTACTACAAAGTCATCATCTAAATCTAAACGAAGCGTGGGATAAAGTTAGATAGATGATAATAAAGAAGGGAGGGGGGCAAAAAAATATAACAAGTTTAGTTTTGCGTTACAATAAAGTTTTCCTTTTTGCGAACAATAAGTTCAGGCAGACGTAATCCCGAGTTGTGTCAAATGCAGCCAACTTTGTCTGAACTTGGACAGTTATTTGCCAGTTGCCATTGAGGAACATCAACAAGCACTAAGCGCTAAGTGCAAGTGCATGTGCATCGAGATAAAGCCTATTGTTAAATGACTTTTTGCATGCTTTCAAGATCATTGTTTCCGAAGTAATATTTGAGGTCGACACAGACCATGCAACAAAAATTGAAAAAAAAAAAAAAAAAGAAAAATCGGCCAACGAACCTTGTCACTTCTTTGTTTGTTTGTTTTGCATTTTGCAATTGACAAGAAATGAAATTGTAATATGCAATTGGATATCACTGTTTCATGATGAACATAATCTTTTATAAGCCAGCATCGGAATCAAGTTATGTTTATCCCTTTGTGAAGCAATCAAGACAAGTTATTTTTATGCCAATATGTTGTAGACACATTCTGCACACAAGAATACATAACATTCTTATTCCATCTACAATAATAAAAATGAGTCAGACTCGTACACGGAGGGTTCCGTACCACATTGGGGTTTGTATGGTTCCGATTTGACTGATTCCAACAAATGTACCGCGCCTATATCAGAAACTTATAGTATCTAAATTTCAGTTCAATAGTCCATCAACCAAAAAAGTTTTTCTAATAAGAACCTGAATTTTAATGGTGGGTTTGTATGGAAGGTACCCCTCCTAGTTAGCCGATTGGACTGATTCCAACAGATATGCAGCGCCTATATCAAAAACTTATAGTATCTAAATTTCAGTTCGATAGAATAAAAAACAACAAAGTTATTCTAATTAGAACCTAAATTTTAATGGGGGTTTGTATGGAAGGTAACCACCCTAGTTATCCGATCAAGCTGAAATTTCGTCAATATAAGTTTCTAATGTACAGCCAACCTTCAAAATTTCAAGATCGTGGAATTACTGGATCGTATAGCTGCCATACAAACCAAAATGTTTCTTGTATGAGGACCACTTTAAGTTTTTGAAAATATTTTAGTTTAAGTATTTGCCCGGATAGAACTACACATTCTGTGAAAATTTCAATTCTCTAGCTATTGTGGTTTATGAGATATGACCCGAGGACGGACGGATGGACAATGAAGTCTCTGCAATATGGTTCCTTTTGGTACCCTTTGGCTCCGGAACCCTAAAAATAAGATTTTGCCAAATTTTTGCCAAGTCTCGAATGTAATCATTTCTTAACTAAAATTCTATTTGCACAGATTTCCTTAACGACAACAACGACTTTGTTACTTAGCATCTTTCATTAAGGACTGAGTTTGTGCGTGGCATTTTCCTTCTTAATTTCATTCTTCATTCTTATGATATTGCATATGTTGAAATGTTGGAAATATGCCGACCAGAAGCATTTACTTGTATGTATGTCGGTTGTTGTTACTTGCTAATGATTTCCTGATAAGACTTACACACACAGACAAGAAAATTGACTGACTTGACTGTCTATCGTCTATCTATCTGCCTTTCTATCTATGTTTCTGAAGTTTGCCTCTTGTGTTTGTGGCTTGTTTTGAGCTATTTTTTTGTGTATATAGATATATATAGATAGATGAAAATTGTGCAACATGTTCATTTGTTATGATGTTCTTAGCTTAGTGTTGGACACTTGTGTTTCGTCTTAATTACTTTTGTTGTCTAATGGGAATTATATTGTCATTTGATAGTTTTAAATAATTTTGAAACATTTCTTGTTGTCGGCTCTCATTGATATTAAGTAAGCAAAATTGTTATGTCGAGTACTTAAAATATTAAACTCTTAATAATTTGTTTTTGTTTGTTTGCCTTTTGCAGATCTACACCGATTGGGCTAACTACTATTTGGAAAGAGCCAAGTCAAAGAAGAAAGTAACTGACTTGAGTGCAGATTGTCGTGATGGTTTACTCTTGGCTGATGTCATAGAGGCTGTGACAAGTTTTAAAGTACCCGATCTTGTCAAGAAACCAAAGAGTCAACAACATATGGTGAGTGTCTTAAGTATAAAGAAACATGTATTCTATATTGAAGAAGTCTGTCTAATCTTGAAAATAAATTCATAAATTCGTAAATATTGTAGACCTTAAAGTGTGAGTGCATGAATTGAATGGTTTTTAACCGGCGTATGAGTCATTTTTCTATGAAAATTCATTAATTTTTTTTTTTTTTCTATCAACACGCAGGGAAAACTCGTAGGCCCAAACGTGCAAATATTTCTTTTCAACCACCCTTGTTTTCCTTTTTTTTTTAAGTAAGATCTTCTTATTATGTGGTTTTTCATGCATTGGAAAAATACATCATCATGCTGTCAGTTCAACAAAATGACTTTACTAACTGACTGACTGACTGACTAAGTGAGTAACTTTGGCGAACATTTGCTCATCAGGCAAACACCGTAACTCTACTGTTTGTCTCCAACTAGCGTGTCGAGTTCTTTTAAAACATTTTTCTTTTTTTTTTGTTTTTGTTTTCTTTTCGTAAGCTATTCACTGCTACTACTACCTTTGCACAACTCTAGAATAACGATGAAGAAGTGTAAATAAAAAGCGCAGCCATATTTGCATGGGGGAATTTTTTTAAAGCGTCACAGGACAACATGGCGTATGACAAACATCCTTTTTATTTTGTCTGTCATCGCAAACACAGACTAGGTTAGAAGAGGAAGAAGCATAGGAAAATTACTTCCGCTTTAGCGAAGCATGTGAAGAGCTGCCTCTCAGGCAGAGATTTCTACTAACTTCTACCCAAAACCCTATGACATGTGTGTACATAGGATTTAGGCTAGGCAACTACCTCATTGTTATGCTGTGGCTTTACTTGCAATCGACTTCAACTCATTTATGAAATTAAAATTAAGAAATTCCAAAAAAGAAAAAAAAAAACGAAGAAATGAATAAAGGAAAATGCAAAGCAATGCGCCAAAAACCCTTCTCACCATGTCTGAGTACGTTTACTTTTGTAAAATTAACGAAAAAATGTTCCTGTGTTTTGTGTCTGCTACGTGCGCAGATTGTACAAGAAGTCCTTTCTTCCTTCCTTCCTTCCTCTTTCTAGTTTAATGTAAGATCGAGTCGAGTTGAGGCGAGCACGTCGCATGTGCAACTCAAGGCGAAATTCAACTAAATTCAAGCCAACTGAACTAGAAAGCAACACAAATATGCCACACTTGCAATGGAAATTGCAGAAAAATGAAAACATTGCAGATTTTCAAAGTTTCAATGCAGCTGCAAGAGATCCTTCATCATCCTCACGCAGACCCATGACTCGGAGATAAGCGACAGCGGTCAGTGATGAACAAGTGCAAATGGGACAAAGAAAATCTGCTCAACGACATTGGCATATTTTTGTGGCGCTTGGATGTGGTAAATTTTAGTGGCTCAAGTTCATTGTCGAAATGTTTGTATAGGCGACCGACCAACAAACATTATTTGCCGCAGGATAAACACTAATTCGGGGAAAGAAAATGAAGTCCTTCGCGATTGCATGAAGTCTATGAAATAAAAATTTATTTCAACTTTGTCAGTGAGTTGACGTTTTGCATATTAAATAAGCCAGAAAGACATATGGAACACACACACACACACTTTCACTGACATACAAGGAGAAATGTATCTAGATACAGAGGAAAATATCTAACGCTAATAAGTGGGTGTGCTGAAGGCGTCGCTGTGGGTGTGTCAGCCAATGCAGCAAATTGCAGAAAAATGCAACAAGAAACTTGACTCGTCTTCAACTCCAAGAAAATGATAAGCTCAGCTAAACGTGCCACAGGCAAAGAAAGAAACGTGCTACGCCCCAATTGACAAATTGATGCAACCAAAGAAAAAATATTATAGTATATAACGTATTTGTAGATATGTTGCCATTATACAATCACAAAAAAAAAAAAAAAACATATCGCATGAGGCGTGGTCGTTAGTTGATGGCATGAGGCGTTGATGCATATGACAGAACTAACGAATTCAGTTTTTTTTTGCAAAGAATTTTATGTCAACAAAAAATTTGCTAAAAAAAAAAAACTGTAAAAAAAAAACGAGGAATTGCACGCATTCAAACAATGTTTGCTATTTGAATTGTATTTGATAACATTTTCCAGTCATTTCGACCAGTAGTTACAAACAATACCACATCAGGAAGAACAACAATAACAATATGAATGTGGAAAACTGAAATAGAAATGGCGGCTTCCGTTTCCACTTGAGTGAAATCAAACAAAGGCGCGTGTTTAGAGCAGTCAGGCGACGACAGGATGAGAATAAAACATTGTTTTTGCATTTCATTTCATTTCGTTTTCTTTTTGTACCTTATACACTATGATGAACAGGTGTTATCAGTTTGTTTTTGATGTTTGTAATGTAATAGGAATGATCTCCTGAAAGTATAAATGGAAATATGATCAATGTGATAAAGAGAATCGATTGTTCCTGGACCATCCGTTTATCTGTCGCCATGCATTCAAGTTTATTGACAAAGCATGCTCGGGATTAATCTTCATCAAAATTAGCTAGCAATTGTACTAAGATTTATATATAAAGAAAAGTTGTGTTATTAACACCATTTATAACTCAAGAACGGCTGAACCGATTTGGATGAAAATTGGTAGGAAGGTAGCTTAGAACTGGAAGACGGAAAATTGATACTTTTTTTTCCGGCCGTCCATGCATGCGTCCATCCTACCTACCTATAATCAATTGATTAGTTATGAGATTTCATAAGGTTTTTAAATTGATTTAATTTGTATAAAATTATTCACAATTTCACTGTGAAGGGTATCTAAACTTTGTTGAAGCAATATTGTTATTCAGCTAAGTTTTGTTTTTCAAAATCTTCTATGTTTTTCTTTATTTTCACCATCATTTGTTCGTAGTACCCACTATGTGTTCATAAATACACTGCCAAATGGAAAATCAACGCCATAGAAATGCACGCAAAAATAACAGAAATATGCGATAAAAAACAAAAAGGGAAAGAAACTGCAAAATAGCAAAGCAAAGCAAAATACACACAATCATAAAAGCATAAATAAAAAAGGTATGAAGACTAGGGAAAATATTATAAGAAATATAAAAAAAAATATAGAAAAACCCTAGCAATGCGAAGGCCGACGACACATTTAAATAAATTCAATAGAGGCAACAGTCAGCATCAAAGAAAGCGAATTAAACTTTTAAATCAAATAGAAAAGTTTATTGGAGATTGTTGCCATTTCCCTAACCATTTTTTTTTTTTTCATTTTCATCATCATCTTCATCCTATGCCCACACGGAAAAAAGACAAACTTTTTAATAAAGTTTTTCTTTGCTTGTGTAAACTTTATTGCAACTTTTTCTTATGTTTTTTCACTGCTTCGGGAGTATTTTCTCTCAAATGTAATGTAATGCTAGTTTTTTTTTTTTTTTTTTTCTAATGAGTAACTATAACCAACCAACCAACAAACCAGGAAACCATCGAACCATAGTGAAGACTCTTTAGAGTAGAGAAAGGAGTAAAAAGCGAGGACATTGTCAAATATTTGTGGCAAAGAAGCGAGTAAATCACAAGCGTTAAAAAGTCTGCACCCAACGCATTAAAGAAAATTAAGTAAAGCGAGAAAAACTGGTAAAGAATCAGCGAAATGTAAAAGTGTTCAAAGTCAACTTTTGAAAGGACTTTTGCCTTGAAGTTGTTCAAGTGGCTTCCACTTTTGCATAGCAAAGGACACACCCACATATGTGAAGCAGGTGGCAGCATGTGGTGAAGTTATTTTTTTTTTTTTTTTTTTCTTTCCTTTTGTGTTATAAAGTGTGTTGAGAATAAAATCAAAAGCAACTCGTAGTCACATAGAGAAATTTAGAATTTGCCTTTGAAAATTGCTATTTGTTCTTCCAAGGGGAGCATTCTGCAATTCTGTTCAGATGACGTTCTAATGTCCAAGCAACAACAAACAAGGAAACTAAGCAAAGGAAGGCAATTTTAAAATGATTTTTCCTCAGTACTAATTTGATTTCATGTTCATCTTTTCCACACCCCACTTTCATTGTTCCATTTGTTTGTATGCAAAATTTCTAGTTCTGAGAACAACAAAGCAACTTCAATTCATAGCACAAATTGGCCTAAAGTCCTTTAACTCTTTGCATTTGCATTGTTCAGATGAATTTGAAGCAAATTGCTTTCCTAGATGCTCTGCTGGATGCTGCCTGCTCTGCCTGGTCTGCTTGACCTGGTAAAAAAAAAAAGGTAAAATTTTTCTAATCAAATATGTAAATATTAAGTTTCTTTTTAAAAAGGAAATTAAATCAAAATATGTTGTTCATGTTAACTAAAGATTTCCATTAAAAGTTTCTTGTTGTTTTCATTCAACTATTACTAAATTTGAATTTAATCGATTATTATGCAATTAAACATTAAGACAATGAAAATCAAATGGAAAATCATACTGTAGATGAACATAAACTTACACATAGACTTACAACATACACACATATGAGTTTAACAAAAGAAAATATACTTAGTTTGTAAACAAATTGAATATTTTATGCTTTCATTTGTTTTGCTTTTGATTCAACAAGTTTAATTGGCTTCATTTGTTTGCATTTACACAAATTTGGGGGAAATCCAGTGAAAATTTTATATTTATGTTCATTTTTCCTATCTTTTGATGAATTACACAAGATACATATATTTACATGATATTCATTCATTCATTCATCATTCTGTGAACAAAGACATAGGGAGGTTTTCTTCTATTCTGTTGAAGGTGTTTCATTCAATCTGTAACTATATAATAAAATATTTATTCATAAAATGCACAGATGGCAAGACATTTGTTTATACTTTTATTTGTTTTTTAAAATTCTAAATTTAGTTTCTTTCGAGTTTGGAGTTGCACAACTGAAAGTATGAATTCATTGGTTTTGTTGGTAATAAATTCGAAAAAAAAAAAAAAAACAGAAAACAAAAATTAGTTGAATTTCTATAAAGAAATCTAAGTATATGTAAAGTTAGTCTCACTTTTTTATTGATAAAATTCATTGATTTTGTAGGAAAGAAATAAAAGGAAGGAAATCATAAAACAATTGGGAAATCTTTCAATTTAAGTAAATAATCTTCTTATAAAATCTTCATCAGCATAAGCAACAGTCCACACTAGCATAATGGATGCAGAAAAATTAGTTTCACAATCCCAAAAATTATTGATCCTAAAAGTTATTAAAATTCAGAAACTACTAAGTTACTTGGGCTTTGGCAAAAACAAAAATCTGTTGAACAAAAATTAGTTTATGCAATGTAACGAGAGTGGAGATGGAGTATTGTAAGGACAATAAATATCTAAATCGGGCCCACAAATTAAGAGGTGCCAGTTTGAGTGAGACGTGCAAGCTAACGCAATGCAACTCAATTCCATGCGCGTTTGCACGTGAAGCTGAAATAAATCAACGCTTTCACATTTTAAACACATTTCTAGTTCCTCGATCCCTCCGACCGACTTTATTGTCGTGGCAACGAGTGAAGCATGTATACCAATCAATTCTAACTAATGCCAACCAACGAAGTGAGTGAATAAAACAAGTTGCAAGGAAGGTAGTGAGTACAGTTCAGAGCCGGGAAATTGCCACAGAGAGAGAGACAGAGACAGAGAGGAAGACAGACACTTGTGCACACAGCAAGGACATTTTACTGCATAAATTAAGGACTTTAAGTGTGAGATTGGAATGGAAAATGGGCTCGAGTTGGCAAAATGCACTTGAATGCATTACACAGGTGCATTCAACTCTCATGGCTCCACTGTACGTGTACATACCTATATTAAACAGAGAACAAATTCAAAACCTGCCTTATCTTACTTTAGTATATACGAGTATTCCTCGTATTGCTTACTGATGTTTACATTTTTTTTTGCTTAAAATTCTTTAATTCAATTATACGAGTAACTTGACAAACTTGACACTTTATTGACTTTAAGATCAACTGAGAACTGAAATGAAAATGTTGATTCTATTGAAAATACACCAAACAAATGAATTAAGTTTGTCGTACTACATAACATAAATGTAATGAAGTTCAGTCATATAAAGTTTGTTAATCATACGCAACGTTGCATGACCAAACCACAAAATAAGAAGAGAAAAATAATGGAAAATAAACAAAATAATTTACTCTATCAGTTTATTATTATTATTTTCATCATCAACTTTTCCATCTCCATTCTTCTTCCGCTCATTTGAGTAAAAGTTTGCAAAGCATTCTAATTACTAATGTAAATCCCCACGAAACGTGTGTCAGACAAGACAAAACTTTTGTTGCAGTGTATATAGTCATATTACAATAGAATACTATATATGGAAAGGACAACACATAATATGAGAAATATTTGTGTTTTCGTATATGGTATATGTATATATTCGATTGCATAACAAATGGAGTAAGTTGAGTGTCCGAACGGAAGTGTTTGGGACGCGCATAGAATAGGAAAGGACAACAATAAGGATTTCGAAATAATTCTGTTTTGTTTCTTGTTTGTGTTTTTGTTTTTGTTTTTGTTTTCTTTTGATTTATACAATATTATGATGATTTTATTCTTGTTGTTGTTGTTGTTGTTGTTGTTAGAATTATAATAACAGAACGAAATAAAGAACTTAATACATTTTTAGCAATCCCCAAATATGTGGAAGAGAGAAGTTGTTCTTCTTTCAATTAAGTGATAGAAAACAAAAGCGATTATTCGTAGATTCATTAAATGAGTCTTCCACTTCACATATCAATTTGAAATATGTAACATAAATATTGTAAATCGAATTTAAAATTCACTTATGCTTCAACATTTTTACATTGAAATTTTTGACTCAAAGTGTCATAGAACAAACTGATTGTTTTCTATCCTTAAATTGTACAATAATAATCTATTTTAAGTAATTCTAATTAGTATTCAAAACTAACAATCTTAGTGATCATTATACAAGTATAAACTTTGCTTTTGTTGTTGTGTTGTGAAGCTTATGATAAAATGAAAGATGTTGTCTAACTAATTTTGAGGCGACCTCAATAGCCATGATGGGAAAGGGCGAATGCTGAGAATAATATTGTAAATGAGGAAATGAAATATACAGAAAGATTCTATCTATTTAGAAAATACCCTTCACATCAGTTAGCTTCCCTTCACATATTCAAAATTAATACTGAAAAATTACTTTAGGCTTAGAATATAGTGAATCTATAGGAATCTCTAAGGCCATTAAAAATATTTAGTGTGCTTAATTTCCTATTTTTAAGGATTATAGATGTGGTAAAGGAATTATTAAACAAAATCTTATGAAATTTGATATCTTAACTTAAGGAGTTTAGACTTTAGCTTCTTTTGCAACTTCAAATTTAATGCTATGTTTATAATGGAGAAAAAATTATTAAAAACCCATCCACATAAAATTAATACTTAAAGCTAACAATATTTTATAATTTCATTTAAATGGGAATAGTAAGAGCATCTAAAACACATCTATTATTGTAGTTTTGGTTTAATCGGACTAATTGTCCAAATGGCTTCATGCAATATCCACCCAATCTGGGCCCCATAAAAGATTATAGCTTAAAAGACTTATTTGAAGATATACAGATTGTTCTTAGTATTCAAAAGAGAGTTTCTGCTTATAAATGGGTACAATATTCCAATGAAGCATTTTACTTTATTAATGAAGTGAGCGCTATGATCCTTACATAAGCTTTTTGGGTCTAAGACAACGCTTTGTTCCCACGGGTTATCAGCAGTCCGAAGTATTTTTATATGGTTATATATATGGCTGGATGGCTTATGTCATATTGCTTTCCGTTTCCTAGGGAAGTAGATGGCTGAAGTTCTTGAAGGGTTTGAAAAGAATCTTCCGAGAAATCTAACTTATTTAAATGCTTAATTTTTTTGATCTTAGGTTCTTGAAATCAAAGAACTTACAATCTAATTGGAAATTCTCCGTATGACAACAAGGCGATCATGAATCAAATTGTAAAGGGCATTCAATTTTTGTAAAGAAAGAATACATTACCATGAAAATCTATTTGGAAATGCTTTAGCCAGAATATTCATGTGCATGTGCCATTTATTTTTAGATTCTTGCGACCAACAGCAAACTTAGAAATCTCACCGCTAAAGGTGCCCGTGGCACAGGTTGCCTAAGATACAAAAAAGATCTAAACTGATCTAATTTTGTATTTTGTTCTTGTGCAGTTAGAAAAGACGACATGCAGACAGTTTAGCCAGACTAATTTCCACCTACAAATAAACAAAAATTTATTTGATTTTCATGTTTTCCTTCATCTTTCTATGGGGGAAAATCTCATTTAATGTTGACGTGTTAAGCGAACTTTGTGGAAATCAAGTGATCAAAAGAATCTTTTAGTTAAATTTATTAGAGCTGGTGAGTTTATTGACATTCATAGAAAATTTAGTGAAGGCATGTATTTTCCATGAAAATTTATTGAAAGACCAGACAAATTTTGGAGACATTTTCTTTAAGAGCATTTAAGATTAAAGAGATTCTTTTGTAACAACAAAAATAATCCCATGATGCCTTAATGAAATATAATAATTGAAGATTTATTATTATTTAGAAATATTTTATGGATTTTCTTTCTTGCCACAAGCATGAAAAATCTATTTTGGAAGGCCAGTTTTAAAATGGTGACTCAATTTTATTTGTTTTTATTTGTATTTCCTTGTATTTCAATGTAGTCCAAGTTCCAATTCAATTTCAAATTTGCAACAAGAAAATCAAGTAGAATAAGGTATAATTGTGAAATTTTTTTTTGTTATTTTAACTTTAAACTTTTCCCTCAACAAAAAAGATCGTGATCATGTTTGGGATTGGTTTGCAGCAATTTTACCAAAGCAAATTGAACCTAGTATGAACAACATTTCTATGTAGATAAAAGACGAAAATAATGTCTGTCCAGTTTTAAAGAGAAACGTTTGATCAGATGAAAGGTTTAATATCATTATATTTTAATTGACATTTATCGGTTCTTAGTCTCTCACCAAGTCAATCTTGATTTTGAGAAGACGAGCGTCGTGTTCCCATAAAATTGTTTATTTGTTTGCCAATTCAAATGAACAATTTAACCTACTTTCATGACAAAAACAAATCACTTCCATCAATCGTGATAAAGAAATGGGTAAGATGAAAAAGAAATCAAAGGCATTCAAATTTATTTCCACACGTTTTCGCAATTAAAATTTATGAATCTATTGAACTCAACACAATCAATATAAAATCAATTAAGAGACACCAAAGTCAAAAAAAAAAAAAAAAGAAAAATTGCAAGGAAAAATTAAAGATCACAGCCAAGTTTCTTTTTTTTTTTCATGAATGAAAATTTATATATAAATCACGAGAAGAAAATAAACAATCATTCATTCATAGATAAGAGAAGATTTTTCTTGATGTTTTTGATGGTGATGATGATGATGTCTAATGATGACTTATTGAAAATTCCATTTAAAATTTGTTTACTCATTAAAGAATTGCCTCCAAAAATTGCCTTCCCTTTCCCTCTGAATGCCGGTTGCTGCGTCTTATTTAATTTCGCACATCGAGAAGCCAACGACCGCTTTCTTGCGCTCATCTGTTCATCAGACATTTTGAGATCATGTATTTCTTTATAGTATTTTTTTTTTGTTTTTTTTTTTTTTTGTGCAAAAAAAAAAATAAGAACAAAAAGCAAAAGTAAAAGTCAAACAAATAAAACATTCATTGTTGCAATTTTATTATCTGTTTACGTTGTTGGACTCATAAAAGAAAGCTCAATATTATGCTCTGTTTTTTTTTTTGTTTTTTGGTTTGCTGAAATTGTATTGTGTGTGTATGAAGTCTTGTGGTGTTTTACTTGGTTTTATATTTGGCGGGAACATCTGTTCACACGAGAGTGGCAACCAAGACAACTCATACACCACATGCGTATTTGTTTGTTTACTTTTTTCCTTCTTGAATCATATGTTACCAATATTGAGAACAACAACAAGATAGTATAACCACAAGCAACAACAATAACAACAACAACATCAATAGTGATGAGGGCCAAAAGAAGTATTGCAACAGACAGTCGTGCCTAAAATCAATAGACAAACAGACAGACAAGACAAATAAAGAGAAACAAAGAAATAACAGAACAAATATGAAAATCGATCGACTAAAGACAGAAGGTAGAGAATGAATGAATATTGTTATAGTGAGTGGGGCAACAGCAAGCAGGTAAGTAATGCCATCGGGACTACAGTAGACCACCAAATGACAACAAACAGAGAGTCGAGTTCCAAAAAACAACACCAAAAAACCAACAACGATCAATAGATCGAACCGAAGCGAACCCAGTCAGCCAACAATTGAGCCAACAAACAAACGTTCGTCGCTCGTTCTTCGCCATCGCTTATCTATATGTTTAGCCCGAACCGATCAGTCAGTCAGCCAGTCAGTCCGATGATCACACGAAGTTCGTTTTGTAAGTTCATTTAAATGATCGTTAAATTTCTTCTTCTTCAGTAGACAACCAACTGTTGAACGTGTAGCATGTGAATAAAATTCTCTCCAAAAGAGTGATGATCTTAAGTGATGCAAACAAATTATACGAAAATTTAAATAAAGAAAAAATAATAACACTTAATTGATAAATTACTTTAGAAGAAAAGAAGATAAATTTTTTAAAAAAATTATAAGTTTAAATTGTTTAATTGAGCGAAAGCATTCGCAATGCTCAATGTGTTCATGCAAATTTATTGTACTACTACATTGAGATACTCACAAAAGAGTCTAGATACATCAGTTGTATCCAATGTCTGTTGATGATATTTATTACTTAAATGTGCATTAAAAAATTTATAGAAAAAAAAAAAAAAAAAAAATACTCATAAAGACATTAATTAATTATAAATTTTCATAAATATAAACTGTTTCTGACTTTTAAGTGTTTCAATATTATTGTGCATATTTTGTAATTTATTGCTAAACTAAATTCGAAGTGTGTTTTTTTTCTTTTTTACACAAAATACTTGAAATTTGAGACTCAAGTATTTAATTGAGAGTCAGGCACTTGAGTGCTTTTGACTGTTTTAGAACCAAGTGAAGTGGAGATTGGTCAATGTATATGGCTGATTTAATGTAAAAAAAGGTAAATATTTTATCATAAAATTTTTGAACATTTAGAGGACTTCAATGTGTCCAACAGGAAAACGGAAGTCTACTCAATTTGGCTAATAAATGTCTACTTAACCAAGAATTTTGATCTTTATCACATAATTTTTTTCTTTTTTCAACATAAAATAGATACAAAAAATTAACATGAAATTCATATAAACAAAAGCCCAAAGAATAATGAATGGAAAATTGTCAACAGTTTTGTTTTGGGTGTCATGTCATGTGTCCTCTGTCCTCTGTCCTTTTGATTTGAAAGTGTATAGGAAAATTAACCCTAATCAGAAACGCAGCTAATTAACATGACACAAGCAATACACAGACAGACACTTATATAACTGTCATGCATTCATTGTTGTTGGCACACCCGAAACAAGGAACCATACCCATAAAACAAACACGATACTCGCCTACCGCGCCTTTGTTACTACTCGTATTGTATGATTGTCTGATATCTATTCATTTAGAATTGAGCCTTTGTCCTTTTCTCTTACTCTCTCTATTCATTGAAATGATTATCATGAAAATTATTTTTATGAGTTTCACTGCTGTTGACCAAAATGAGTGTGGCTAATACGAGTAGTATGTGATGATGAATGATGGTGGTGGTCAAATTTGTCAATTATATTGAAGTTGTTATCTTTTCTTCTTATATTTCTTCTTTAAAATACATAATTGCATAATAGATTTTACTTTTTTTTGTATTAGATTATTTATTATCTTTTTCTGTCATTGTTGTACCATTCTATTCTATTCTATACGAGTATATAATATTTTATAGACTTATAGGCTATATGATTTGACACTTTATTTGACAGCTGTCATTTTTAGCCATCAAGAAGATGCCTTGTCTGTCTGTGTGGGCCATTTTGATGGGGAGGGGGCTTGAGCTCAAATTCAACACTTCTAGTTCTCTACTGGAGCTCATTGAGTTAAATTTGTATTTGTGTGTGAGAAAACGCTGGGTGTCGAGACCAAAAGTCAATGTCGGCGGCAATCACTCAGTGAACAAGCTTCTTTAAGTATCTTTCATTAATTTTTGAAGAACATGCCATAAATTTCCATAAACAATTTAATTTACTTGCGGCGCTTAGGCATCGCTTTGACTTCTACATTTGCCAACAAAATCCTCAACCAAGTCCGGTCCAAGACAAGTCGAAATAATGATTTTTTTATTTTATTTTTTTTTTTTTTATTAATGACAAACAACTCATAATCAATCATTTTACTACAGAAACATGTAAACGACTAACGTGTTTAGCTTGCTATTAATGCTATAAACTTAAGTCTGATCTGATCCGATCCAATCCTCTCCGATTCGATCTTATATGTGTTCTTTGTAACTACTAAGCCAAAAACTATTTGCACATAAAATATTGTTCTATTCGTTCACCTTATTCGGTGGCAAATGAATCTTGAAATTATTGTATGAGGCAACAAAAACAACTGTCAGAAATTAAGCGTTTATTAATTTAAGAAATATGTTAGAGGAAATTGTATTGAGGGGTAAAACTGAGGACCACGCTTAACGCAACATTAAATTTAATTTCATTGTAATTGGCTTAAATATTGTGAAACTTAGTAATGATTGCTTTACCGATTGAATTTTAAAGGTAGATGGAAAATTGAGAATAGGCCAACTAAGTAGTTCAGTAGTAGTAGGCTCAGTAAGCACACAGAATGAGGTCAAGACTGGTTGTCTTGACACATGACTTGGTGCCGTTAGTAATATTAGTAATAATGGTTTCTGGGTGTCAGCTGGCTGACAATTTGAACAGTTTTTTGTAGACCAGATAAATGTGACGCCGTCGCCGCCAGCATTCTTCTTGTGCGCTTTTGTTCATATGAACATGTGGCATGTGGTACTACAATAAGTATATACAATATATAAAGAATAAAGCATCTTGAGGCAGCATGAGTCATGTGGCAACAGAGAATACTTTGAATTCTGATTCACCTAATGGTCTGGTCTGGTCTGGTCTGGTCTCATTCATAGACAATCATATCTGTAATGACATGCATTAGCAATAAGCTCACTCACTCAATTCTTTGATTGGATATCATAAATTTCACTCTAACCATGTTAGATACCAAGCTAAGTAGTAGCAGACCCATCGACCTGTTTACATTTGCTTCAATGACCAATGCCCATAAGTAATTTTATAATGCTTATTATAAAACTTTATATGTTCTGCTGTTTGTTGTCTACTATTTACCACCAATACCTTTTTAGTTTTATTTATTGGGAACAAACTCAAAGTGAAAATATGAAAATTCAATTGATATGCAAGAAATTGGCAAAGTATTTAAATGAAAATTATGAAAAGAATAACAAAAATTATAAAATATAATCCTCAATTTATTGTTTAAGTTCCACAGCTTTAAGAAGAATCCCACAAAAAAGTTATAAGTTAAGTATTTCCTGACACTCACATAATTTAATCTTTAACAGCAGCAAATTTAGATTAAAATCTCATTAATATGAAACTCTCATCGTTCTTTAATAAACAAAAGTCCTTGGACCACACAAGCAAACCACAACAGAGTTCATGCAGTCAGTCAGTCAGTCAGTCAGTAAGTCTGCTTTAATAAACCACAAATTTATTTACTTTGGACCGCAAAACTGTTTAAAGAACTACAAAATGCGATGAATTTTTTTTTGTTTCTTTTTTAGTTAAACATTTCCAACTTAAATCAATAACAATTTTGTTTATTTCTGAAAGCCGTTAACCACATACAATAAAAATCAGAATGAAGAGCTTGAGACTGAATTGGTGTGAATGAAATGAAATGAAATGAAATGAAACTACTACTGAAGTCTGGCTTTGAGAGACTTTAACCGCAAAAACCATAATTCACATACATAGTATAGTTTAAATGGACGACTTGGTATCGGTAAATATTCTACGAGTGTGGAGGAGTGGACATAAGTTCAGTAAGGGGAGGAATGATTGCTGCTTTTGGATCAGTTGAATTCCGATGCGGACGCGCTAATTTGTAGCACCCATTTCCGTTCTGTAATAATAGTGTTTATTTGTGTGCTTGGTGTGCGGTCGTCGGTCCCTTTTTTTTTTTTTTTTGTTTATGCCATAACACCTTTTCCATATTTTCCTTTTGTATTAAGTTTTTTTTTATTGATCCCCAAAATCAATTGACACCAAAAAATTATTTCTTTTGCTTGGTAAAATATAGTAAAGAACAATTTCAAACAATAATAAAAAGCATCTTTAACTCTCAATCACCAAGACTACTGACCTTGACTTGATACATGCAACTTTAGTCTCAATTCAGTTTCTCATATCCACAACAATTGTTCGTTATAGGTAAGTGTGGCTTGAGATCGCTTTGAGACTGAACAAAATGCATCAGTTAAAACTATTTTTCTCGTTCATACGAGTACATTTTAAGCACATGTTTTTTTTCTTACTGAGTGTGTCGGTTAAATTCAAAAAGCAAAAAACATGAGATACATTAAAAGCTACAAGGAGCACTGAGAATGAACAAAAAGAAACAAAAAAAAAAAGAATGAATTGAAGAATTACGACCACGAAATATGAGTCATTGGGTTTGCTTGTTACCTTTTAAAGCAAACTGGTTTGGTTGGATTTTGGAGTTTTATTTTTCTTTGCAGTTTGGCTTGCATCTTCATTTTCATTTTCTATTGCCCAAATGTGGTTGGAATATTCGATCTTAATGCATTCTGTGTTGTGTACTTATTTACTCACATTCATCAAATCGAATTCTGTATTGATTTTGTTTCAAAATCCCTATGTAATATCCTGGGAAACGATGTGCTAAATTATTATTTATGCTTTGGTAAGACTTACAAAGACTCAATCTGTTTGTATCTAGAACGTTTGCATTCTCTTTGAATGAAAATAAATACTAACAACATTGAAAACATGCAAAATTCAATTAACAATTGTCATCATTATCATCATCATCTCATCACCATTATCATTGTTGTTTTTGTAATTGTTTGAAGCTGATGACAATACGAGTAGGTACAAACTACAAAACATCATCATGAACAAAATGAAAGCTAAACAAGCGCATTGGCATTAGGTACGCTTAACTCTCTATTCACCTGTCTGTCCATCACCCATTTATTGTTCTATGGTTTGCCCTAACAAACTTTACTTTTTGTTTTGCCCTTTGGCATCCTAAGTTCGTAGGTTGGTTGGTTGGTTGATAGGCATATTGAGGCTTGTCATGTGTGGAAAGTAACAGCATTTGTTGTTGTTGCAACTTGCAATGAAAATTGCCCTGTAAACTATTTAAGTGCATTATTTGTTGGCGCTTCTCGTCATTCTCCATAATACTATCGTCCAGGCATAACCATTTATCTATCCAACTCTCTCTCTCTCTCTAGTAGATACTTTACCTGCCACACAGTTCTTCCTCTTTCTCACTCTCCGTACTATTGTACAATATTAATGCATAATTTTGCCAAACTATTTGAGGTTTAACTGGCTGCCAACATCATCATCATCATCATCATCATCATCATCATCATCATCACCAACATCGTTTGTTGGTTGTAGTATTTTGAGACTGGTTTAATTTCGAATAGAAGAGACACCCTTTAGCATACCGAACCTAGCCAATTTATTTGTCATGTCAATATTTACATCCTCGTCAAACAGACAGCAGAGATTCATTCGCTTATTTCCACTTGCTCGCATTACATACTTACATGCATCATCATCACCTCTTCCATGTACATGAATTTATTGATCATGTTTCGTGGTTTTTGACTGCAAATTTTTGGAATAAACTTGCAAATATTTGCCAAATAAGGCAGAAATTGTGCGGTTTTCTGGTTGTTCAACTTTTCGTCTCCCGAATTTCCCATCAAATTTCATCAGTCAGCATATAAAGAAAGCCTACTACTACTACTACTTTCATGTATTGCTAATCAATGATTCGAATTTAATTAGAACTCGTCAGAAAATTTTCAAATTTCTAGCATAATAAATTTTAATTGAATGCAGCAAACAAATTCTTCCCAAAAATAATTTAATAATATGCCACAGTCAGTTTATTGACTATGCGGTAAACGTCAGAATTCAGAATCTTAAATTAGTCTCCAGATTGAGACTGACACTGACGTTCAGCCGCCGCTTGTCATAATTTCATTTCAAATTTTTGATTGTCCTCCCTCAGTCCATTTTAAATTGTGTCAGCTGTCAGTTTTAATTAATGAGATCACATGGGTTTCTATCAAAAATGATTTCTACTATGTGCAATACTCCTCATATAGTATTGCATCATGAAATCAGTTTAAACAAGAAAATTATTATTCTGTTTGAATGCAATCAAGTTGATACAAACTCACTATGCTAATGAAGAATCATTTTTCAACAAGCAACAATTTCTGTGTAATAAGTGACTCCTGCGCAACAAATTGTTGCAGATACAAATTGCTGACACGCCCCAAGAGGTAAAACCTTCCTTTATTTATTGTACTTAGAATTATTCATGCATTCTTAGTAATATGTGGCGCCTTCTGTTGCAACTTAAAGAGTTTGTTATTATCGTTTGTTGTGAGCACGCACTACAACAGTTGTAAGTTGTATATAAAACAGCAATAAAATCACTCAACTCATGTGACATTGCATTACAAAATTTTGTTGTAGCATGTGTTTTGTTTGGTGTGCGCGCGTGCGCAGCATTAAATGAGCAAAGCAAAAAAAAAAAACAAACCACTCACTCTACTGTAGTTTTGAATTGTTGCCCCAGGTCGATGTATCGAATCGTTTTTCATTATTTCATTTTCAACGCCTTTTAGTATTTGAACATATGTGGTGCTGGTGATGATGATAATGATGATGATGATGAAGATTATGGTGACTATAAAAATATGCAACTCTTGTTGCAAATAAGCCAGATTTATGAGTGCAAAACACAACACTTTTAGGCAGAGGCAATGTACTACTTCTTCCCACTCTTGGTTCAAATGAACTCCGTTCAAAATTAATGAGCAAAGTGCGAGGAGCGTCACGCACGCGTTTCACATTATATTTAGAATGAAAATAAAAACCATAAAATAAGAAAGAAAAGAAACTTCAGTTTCACCTAAGATTAAGTTCCTTATTAAATGATATACATTCTATCAGCTATACTGAATAAATGAAATAAAAGTTTCAGAAATTTGGAAGACTAATCTATCGTCCAACCATTCGTCCGTCCTCGGGTCATATATGATAAACCGCAATAGCTGGAAAGTTTAAATTTTCACATAATATGTAGTTCTATCTGGGAATCAGCAACAATTACTAAAACTAAAATATTTTCACAAAATTAAAGAGGTCTCCATACAAGAAACATTTTGGTTTGTGTGGTAGCTATACGATCCAGTAATCCCACGATCTTAAAATTTGAACGATTAGTGACTACACATCAGAAACTTATATTGTCGAAATTTCAGTTTGATCGGATTACTAGGGAGTGTACCTCCCATACAAACCCACCATTAAAATTCAGGTTCTTATTCGAAAAACTTTTTTGTTTTTTGTACTATTGAACTGAAATTTATAGAGTACCTCCCATACAATCTCCAATCTGGTACGGAACCCTCCGTGTACGAGTCTGACTCGTATTTGGCCCATTTTTCATAATATTGTAAATGTCGATCTGCATCCTTTGTACTTACTTACCCCATCCAAATTGATTCCCTTCGCGGATTGTTAGCAAGTGACGGGAAAAATGGGTAAAAATGTTAATATAAAATTTACTTGCATTGCAAACATCATGACAAAATAATAATACCCCAAGATCTGCATACTATGCATGTATAAAATACTTAAACAAATGATATTTCGAATGCTTGCAGATTGTTTCGCTGGTTGGCAATTTGTAAAGTGGATCTTTTTGGTTTGGTGTGTTGTCTTCCTTATTCAATTCCCTAGAATTATTCAAAAGGAGACTTGTTTGACAGTGTCACGCGTATTGAATGTGCGCCTTCAATATTTTGATTGTGGCAATTTATTTGTGGCAAAAATACAAAAAAAAATATTGCGTGGCTGCAATGTTGCTTAATGAAGTGTATTAATCTATAAAACGGCAACATTTACAGGAAATCGTTGTGCATTTGTTATACACTACTTAAATTTCAACACTTGTTGGCTTCTAAGTATAAAAAAAAGCAAGATTCTGATGAAGTAACCAACCAACACAGTCAACTCAGTTAATGCAATGCTTATTTCAAGGGCTCTTTGACTTCCCTACTTTACTGCCTTGTTAATTCAAATCCTGGGGTCGTTTACTTTCATTCTCCTCATTATTATTGCTCTCTGTAAATGTACCACATATAATTTTTTTTTATGAGCATTTTTATTTTCATTGCGTCATTGTCATCTTTCCTTTATTTCCCTTATCGTTGACGGTTTTAAGTGTTGCTTCTGTATGCATTCATTCATTAAATTGTTCCACAATGACAACAGATTCGGTGGTCTGTTCTCAGCTTTCCTTAATAATGATGATGATGCTGATGCTGATGAAGCTGATGATAATAATAATCATCAACATGTGAAGTAGTAGCAATCTCAGCGCATCTTTATGCGCGTTCATGCATTTTTGGCAATCCTCAACAATAATAAATCGTGCCAGATAACGAACAAACTTAAGGGAGCGGCCCCTCCTTACTTGCTTGACTCCATATAAATGTGAGTGGTTATTGTGATGGAGATTTGCAGACATGGCAATAACACTCACAATGTAATGGTAAAGATGTGCAAAAAAAAAAAAAAAACAAAAGGGACGACTGGCCGCAAGTTTCCATTATCTTAAGCATCTCGCATGTCATTTTCTCATTTTTATTGTTTGCCACTTTATTTTTCACTTGAAACTCTCTCGTGCTACAAACATCTTGGGTTGCATTTGCTGGAAATAATATTCAGTCAGTACTAAGTATAATTGAGAAATGGTGGGGACAACTACCATTCTTTATTTTTAGTTAAATAGAAATCACTTGAGATAGATTCAAATCTATGTAGTATCATACATACATTCAACCACCCACATAGATGAATGACCCCATGCAGCTGCGCTCTAAGATTTGCCAAGTTTTGCATAAATTTCATTTCAAAACCTACTCCAAGCAATGAGATACTGAATGCTGTTGATGATGATGATGACGATGATGATGATAATCAAAATATACATGATAGACAAGAGTTGGCAGAGTAGAGAGAGTAACTTTGCCTACACCTACGCAATTGGCTCAGTTTTGAATGCAAAATATGAAACATTTTAATTCTTAGAAATTGACTTAAAGTCTCCAGTTGAATGCAATTGAAACCTTATGATGGATTATACTGAGTAAGATACGAATCGGGATGAGTCTGTAATACGCTGAATTGACTTAATTACTGTGGTATAATTATTGTTGATTTATATGAATTGTGATCTGTGTCTGTTCTTGTTACTTGACAGACGCCAAGGTGTGTCCTATGGTAGTTACTATGTACAATATGTCTACGGATAAACGCATTTATCAATAAATGGGATCGTCGTTACAAAATTTCTTACTGTTCATGTTGTTTTTGGCAAGGCTCATTGGATATACAAATGGAAATAAAAACGAAACACATTCAAAAATGATGCTAATAATTCTCTATGTCAATTTGCAATTTGGCGCCATGCTTTTAATTTTATTTATTTCTTTTTTTTTTTTGTTATTTAATGTGGGTGGCATAATTTACTCACTCACTCACTCACTCATTCACTCAAAGATCACAATCATACATATGAGTATTTATTTGAATTATAGTGAGCAATATAAAATTAAACATGAACATTATTTCGCATCATTTAATCATGAACTTAATTAAAAAAATCAAAAAAAAAAAAACAAAACTCAACACGAATGAAGTGTTGCAACGTCATTATCATGATGCGTGATTGCAAATCAAATTTTCAAAAATTAACTTTCGCATGCAATTAATATGTTGATTCAACAAATTTATATACTTACTTACTCTGAGTATTGAATGAATTATATGCAGATGGAAACATGATGATGTAACATTTTCAATTTATTTAATGAAATTTCCATAATTTAAATGGCAAATAAAAATAATAAATCAGAGTGCAACTTCACAAAAACAATAATAAAATAAAATATTTTACATAAAAGAGAAAATGGAGAAAAATGATGCAAATAAATTCATTTATTTGAATGTAATAAAAAGAAAATAAATGAAATAAATAAAAACATCATCAAGAACAGCAGCAAAAACAATAGTGACAATTACATTTCATGGCAGAAACATGAAGTTTGTAATAGTATTTTTTGTGTTGCTTCTGTTACTGATATCACTCAATTTGTAGCTACTGTTGCAAAAATGACAAGAGATTGTGAAAATCCCAAAAAATATATATAAAAAAAGATATAAAAGTAACTAGAGAAGATACTTTTATACACACACCCACATTACTATATAGTAACTCCACCATCTCTGGTTAAAATAGACAACTTCAGTTGGATTGACGAAAAGTGCAAAAAAGAAATAAACGGTGGCAGCAGCTCACAAAATTAAAATATTTTTCAAGTGCCAAGTAAGTGTCAGTTAGTGAGTCTCGTTTCACGCAACTCAGCTCAGCTCAGCTCAGCTCTGTTCTGCTCAATTCATTGGAGTTCAGGACTCAGAACCCATGCATTCATTTACACATGACACTGACAATAAAAACACTCGCAAGAACAACGAAAATTCCATGAAAAACGACGACATTACAAGCTGCGCAGACGCGTTCAGAATGAACAAACCACATTGAGAATGATGAGCGTTCCAAAGGCGAATAGTTAGTCAGTCATTGTACGTTTGTCTGTTAGTCAGTCAATGATGCCGCGCAAGTATAAAAACAACAACGGCAGAGTAAAGCAAAGTGTCAAGTCAATATGCAAAATGTTGACAACTGAGAAATGTTTATAAGCGAAAAAGAACGAACATTTAAGGATCGTTCTAGCCATCCATGTCCATGTCGCATGCACTCGTCATTGTCACTTGCACCCAAATGAATGCAGTTGAAGCATTGAGGCGTGGTACTTAAGTGCAACAGCAATAACAACAACCAACAGGATATGTCAAATAGAGACTGAAACACTGAGACACACAGAAGAAGTCGCGTGAGTTTAACCATCAGTTCAGCAATCAGTCAATCAAGCAAATGAAGTTAATCAAGGGACCTTTCTGTCTCAACCTCCAAATTGAGTTAAAGTTTTTAGGAAATTGCTTTTGGCTAAAGATAGTCAATTAAGGTCTAATTTCACCACATTCGTTTTAAAATGCCAATAAGAAGTACAATATTTTAAGCCAAATTTGTTTTACACATGACTTAGTATGGTGGCAGACAACAAACCAACTTAGGTCAAGTTCATTAAGGGAAATATTATGAAAGTTATTAAGACCAAACTGACCAAATTAAAGAAAATACTTGCACATCTATTAATAATATTAAAAATTCAAAAGAAAACAAAGAAAATAACAAACGAACGAACGAATGAACACCTGTAGAAGTGATTTCTATTTGTTATTGTAATTGAAAACAGAAACTAAACAAACATAGAACAGACAAAATGAATGTGTCGGCTATAGACACAGATAGATATTGTATACAGAACAGATACCCCCCGCTATAGACACAGATACTGACTGATACTGACAGAAACAACAATGTCATGGTGGTGGCTAAATGAAATGCAAATAGCAACTGATGTCGTCAATTGCCATGAATCCATGAAGCGTCGTCATTCGTCAACTGGAATCGAAGCGTAGCCGAACCGTTGACACCTGCGGCCTTTCAATAATTTACAATGTTTTTTTCATTCTACCTTTGTACACTTTATTTACACTGATACGGAATTTTAGCAACCTCAGTATGATGTTTGTAACCTATCATCGAATCATCGTGCTCTTGGTCTATTCAAGTCAAGTGTCTTCATTTTGAAGAAATTGAACTGTTAGGTAAGAAATTGCGTTATAAAGAATCAAAATTTTTACGAAAATCTAAAATCAAGACTTACGGGACCAATGAATCCCTGTCACAAGTTTTTATTCCCTCAAATGTGGATTGCATACTAAACTTTAATGGAATAAATTATCTGTTGGTTAAAGTATTAGTAAAAATTTTATTCTATTGGAGGTTCGACTAAACCTATGCAATGTATAAAGGACTGAAAACCTGGCCAGTCGTTGTTTTACTTCCTTTTTACAAAAAATTTGAGGTTCGTTGACCCGATGAAGTTAATTAGTTCGGACATGCCAATACGACTATTTTCATTAGGCGTCACACGCAGGACATCAATGCGGTTTACATTTGAAATAGTTCGCCTGGCATTTGTATGACTTAGACCACCTATGTATGCCAGCTCGTCTTCTCCTTGACATTGTAATAAACACTGTAAAACAACAAACCAAGTTCTCGAGTCTCCCTAAAATACGTTTGAATGGTTATGTCTAAGCTCGCAAAGTCAATTTACCTTGATACTATTGAATGGCAGATCAAAATGAATTAAATTTGTTTTAAAATATTTAGATTAGGTTTAATCACTGCCAATTTTTAATTTGAAATATTAACTTCATTGACAACCGAATTGTTGGCAGTACTTTTGAAATTGTTGATAATTCATTGTACTTTTGAATAAAATTTCCATCTCACTTTCACTCTTTGCCCATTTCGAAATGTTCGGCTCTTCCATTTGGGTTTTTCCAAGTTATTTCTTTCTTCCTAAAACACCACAGTATTCAGTCGAAAAAAATAAAGAAAAACCCACTCTTACAGAAATAGATTTTTACATAAACATATGTAGTAGAATATTTAAACATAATCACACAAAAATTTATAATTCTTATACAATAAAATCATTCAAATTTAAGTTTTTGAATGGGAAACTTTATTAAAAATAATGATTGATAAAAGGGTATTTAATATTCGATGAAACCGAAGTTAATAATCTGCATTATTTCTTTATTGATTTAGGTGAAAATATTATTAAAAACAAAACAAAAAAAAATATCATATTGTATTCACTTTGTACATTTGTTTGTTCGATTGAGTGCTGAGAACATGAGAATGAATGTTCAGCCAAACTTTGTAGTCTAGTATGATGTGAATGCAATACGCTTCGTTGATTTTCTGCTGCTTCTATTTTAAAAAAAAAAAACGATAGTGAAATCAGAACGGAAATATTTCAAAACTATTGAGGAGTTATCAGGTCGTCCGCCGTTGTCTTTATGAAAGAACAAATGCTGCATGCCACCGCACAATTAAAAGTCAATAAGCGCAAATATTGCAAAGCACGTTTACTGCTGTTTTCGTGGAATTACTTTATATTTCTTTTAATTTAATTTTAATTTTCAATCTCTTCTTTTATTAGACATAAGTATTTGTTTCTTTGTTTACATATACATATATAATATTTTTTTTGGTAGCACAAAGTCCAAACCGCATTGAGGTGTGTTTGCTTAACTGACGCAAAATCTGTTGTTTGTTTGTCGTTGGAAATTATTTCATTCACGTTTCAAATATTTTTTTGTGGTTTTCATTTTATGAGCTTCATAATAAATTCTTAACAAATGTACATATTTTAATTTACAATAGAGATACATTTGTGTCACTTAAGAAACTTGGTTGGCACGTGATACATAAAAAATAAAATATTATGAAAGTTAACAAATTAATTAACAACAAATTGAAATTAAATTCACTTTATTGTATTTTTTAAAAAGTATTGTATGAGGCAACACTCATAAATTGAAATCAAATTCAATTTGTAAAGCAATGAACTGATGGATCCTTTCAAAAATCAAAATCAATGCATCTAAATGGAATTTATATCATTGTACATACACATGTACTCGTATATATCTAAATCTCATAGACAATAGTCAAAATTCAATATAAAGTAATACACAAAAGTCATTGAAAAAACATATGAAAAAAAAAGTTCCAATATAAAAAATAATAATAAAAAAAAAAATATAACAAACGAAGTTAGGAAACAATAAACTTGGCCTAAATGATTGTCGGAGTCGTTCTTGTAAGTGTGTGAGTGTGTGTGTGTATGCATCGCCATAAAATATCAATTTCGTGTTAGTTAAACCATAAACCAAACAAACAGATGCAGATGCAAGCGAACAGGAAAAACTCATCAAATTGGTTTTTTGCATCAGGAAAAATAAAGAAAAAACTACTGGAAAAAAATAATCACAATAATAATAATAATAATAAATAAATAAAAATCCATTGAAAATTCATAAAATAATAAATGAAAATTGTAAAATATTGTTGAACGGTAACAATAAAAAATATTATAGAAAAAACAAAATCATCAAATAGTATAAACATTTTGTTTCATCGAATATGCAATATACTTTTTGCAAAAGAGAATCACCTTGAATAACTGAAATACACTTATCCATTTTTTCAGATCATATAATTTTACTGAATTCGAAATATCATAAAATCAAGTATTATGAAATTTGTCTTACATAAATAAAGGAATTCATTTTAATTATTTTTGTGTTATATTAAAAAAGATGAACTGATGAGGACTATAAACTTAGGCTTGGGAATCAGATTATAATAAATATTAGCTGTCCCAGCGCACTTTTCTTCAGCCCAGCATTGTTCTGGTGTTTGTGCAGCTTTTGATCTTGTACAGCTCTGATTCGGTCTTGTCCAAGTCTATACTCTCGTTGTACGGATGTTTCCACAGCTCTATTTTCACTTAATTGCTTTTTTTTTCCAAAATACTTTTCTTTTGTGGCTTTTTTTCTTAAATCGAAAACTTCTTAGGCTCCTTGATAGATTTTTGATTGGGGTATAAATATGTAAAATTTGCGTCACCGAAAACTGAGGATGTTTTATTAAAAACTATATATCGCTACTTATTCCGAAATGGTATATCGAAGCTATTTATATATCGTTATGTTGCAATATATCGAAAACAAGTATCGATATTTTCTATATATCATAACAAGTTTGTAATTGATTTCATTGTCAACCCATTTTATAGACATATTCAAAGAGTAAAGGCCAAGCTTCGTAGGCCACTATGCTTTTTACATGTCTCAAATGCACGAGATCCACAACACGTGTTAGATGCGTCAACTTTTTGATTAGAAAAACTGTGTAAAGTAGTCGATAGTCACAATGTCACAGAGCAGAATTCCCTTTATCACTGATTTGGGGGTATGTTTTAATTTCGCCTTTGCATCTTGGGGTTTAAAAATACAAAAAAATATTGCCCGTCAAAATGCAAGAAAAGTTGAAACTAACTCACCTTTTTACGGAATCCTAAAATGCCTCATATGAAGTCACTGCGGTCGGCAATCCCGATGACTGTGTCTTTCAAATTTTGTTTGTTTTGAACGGTTATTATTATTAGATTTATTTTAAAGTCTGTTTCTAAGTTTTGTGTGCAAAATGTAATTCATCAAACACTCTCCAGACTATGCTAGAGATTCCCTGAAAATTACATCAAAATCTATCCAACAGTTACCGAGTTACAAGCCTACAAACACATATATAAGTGACAAACATTAAAGGCTAATATGTTAGTTCATTTATATAACTTTAAAGATCAGTTGATATATAATGGAATACTGTTAATCTTCCATCAATGCATTAAGGATGAGACCAGTTACTTTGATCAATTTATATCTTATTTCTATTCAAAATTTATGGATTTATTTTCCATTGCTTTGCAAACATCACAACGAAATCAATGATACCATTCAGTTTAATATAAATGAAGGGTATTCATAAAAAACGTATGAAAAATATTTGATAATAAAATATGAGGACAATATTTCATTGTTTCACTGTTTCTCTTTTTCCTGATCACTTCTGTTGTATTCATGTATTTAAAAACATATCAAAATACTATTCACATGCATAAAAATCATGACTGAAAAAAAGAAATAGGGAAAAATAAATATTTATTTATGAGTATCGCAAAATATTAATGCAAATTGTTTAAAGTTCAATAAAATATATTATAGTTTGCAAATTTAATTTGACTTGCAATCATCATTAACTCACACTTTCCTTTTTGTATTTTTCTCATTTTCATTGCAGGTGAGTCTCATGATTAATTACGTTCGACTTGGGTGATGTATTTTTTATTTTATCATAGTAAAAAACGTTTAATCATTTTTAATTTTGTTTTATGCATTTTGGCTCAAATTAAAATGGAAATTCTTTCACTTTGAGATTAAATTTTCATTTAGTTCAGTAAATAATTTAAGGAGAATGTATACAATAGAAGAAAATATGTGTTGTTTTTAAAGAAATCTAGTATTCAATGGTTAAGAGTTATTTCCTGTTAAATGGTTGGTTGTTCTATCAAAACAAAATCAATAACAACTACTTTTTAAAACAAAAAGCTATAAGCTCAAATGCTATTAATTATCCAAAATATGCATAAGTCCAGATACAAAACCACAACTGATTAAATATCTGATTACTCAACCAATTAGCAAAATATCATGTTATGAACAACACGAAACACATACACATTTACATAGCACAATAGATACGTAGATACATACCTATAACTTAATACACGTTGCATTGAAATTGTATGCACTAATTATTTTTCACATAATTTTAGATTTTCCCATTGAGTTTCGCTGTTAAAATGTTTTGTAGAATGTTTATTCAAGCAAAACTATTATTAATTCGGCAGTATTTCAGAAAACTGAACACAGGATTTCATGTCCTCATTGTTGTAGTTGCTTTTGTTATGCACAAATGATGCTTAAGGCATTTGGGTAAATTATAGTAGAATTTAAAAATAAAATTTTAAACAAAAAAAAAAAAATCAGTTCCAATTAGTTATGTTTGAGAATCAATAACCATGATTTCATATTAATATAGCAAGCAATAATAAATTCACTTTTAGTCTCTTCTCTGAAAAACAAGATACAAATCTTAATGGCAATTTTTCTATTATCCAACAAGATTCTTTTTCCCTTTTCTTTCAAATTGGCTTATTGTTGTAGTTCCTACATTGCAGATAACTGCAGTCTGCCTGTTTGCCTGCTGCCTTGAATTGAAGAAATATTGATGCAACATGCACTTTATTCTAATCTAAATACTTGTACATCCTTGTTTCTGCCAAAGCGTTAAAGTTATTTGCTCTGCTGCTACATAAAAATAAGAAAAGACAACATCTTTAGAGAAAGAAAGGGATTGAAAGATACCGAAGATATTTGCACACGAATAAATAAGCCCAATAGCACCCGCTCTCATCCTATACGCACTCAATTTGCATGCAGAAATGTAGTTGTACTACAAACCAGAATGCGGCATGAGGCATGTGGCATGCTGCCTGTGGAATTATCAGCACCGTCGCCGCTGCCATATGCGCCACCACCTAGAAATCCCAATAGAGCATGCAACCAAGCAAGCGACTTGAGGCGGTGAAAAGCTTTAACAAAATTTCCCGATGCACTGAAAATAAAGTATATTTAGTACAAGATTTGCAAGTCTCATGTTAAGTGAGATAAACTTGGTAATTGTGTTCATTTCATAAATTTCGATCAGTGTACTTTCTGTTGAAGCATTTTGCTGCTGCGCGTATCTTTTAGGCTAATCTTCGACGTGCTTTGCTTCTTTTCGCTTCATTTTGCTTGCTTTCTTTACGAATTTTTCTTTAGAAATTATAGTTATTTCGCACGTAGCTCCCTGACTGGAATCACTCCACTTTGCTTCTTCGTTCAGCAAAACGGAAGAAAACAAAATCTTGCTGTTAATAATAATATTTAAATTTGCCATTGTGCTCATCGGTGTTTCATCGGCATTCGGGAGTGCGCCCGCCCATTTGACTGAGACTTGCATCCATTTCCTGTGTTGCCTGCTGCCATTGATATCCATCTGCACCTCCATTCAATTCTCATATTTTTATTCAAATTCTCATAGAAATTTTTTATTCATGCAAATAAAAGGAAAATCTCTTTCATTGCATTCAGTTCCCTCGTTGCTTTTTTATTTTTTTTTTATATATCAATTTCCTTTAATTTTCATAAAGATTTTTCTTCAATTTCAATGTCTTTGCCAATGCAAAGTTTTTATTATTATAAGTATAGAGACAGCAGGAAGGCCTTGACGCCAAATGCATAAAAATGATTCTAACACCCTTGGGATTATGCTAACCCTCATCACCATCAGCAATAAATGGACGAATAATAGAACAATTTGAAATGCACTCAATATGTTTGCTTTCTAATAAACGATAAAGTTTTATTGAAATGAATTCAAGCGTTTGTTCGTTTAGTTGAAGGTCGATGGCTAAGAGAAAGTTTAAAGTTAAAGATAAAGTAAAAGTAGAGGAAAAGTTTAAGTATTCCAAGATTTGCTTCTCTAAGCTTATCAAACAAATTAAAAGCGGTTGAATGAAGAGAAAGGATTTTGCAATGCAGAAAGGAGATAAACCTCATTTCAATTGCATTGTATTGCAATGCTTCAATTACATTTCACTGCAAATTCCTTTGGCCATTTAACATCATCATCATCATCATCATCATCACCATCTTCCATCATCATCATCATCATCACCATCACCCATCATCCATGCCTTCATTGTTCTCTGGGTCGCTAAAGTATTTTTCGGTTAAGTCCAGTGCATTCCAAACTTGTGATGTCGACGCAAATGCACTCATTCGTAAATTGAATTTGCAGTTATTGCGTGCAAGCGGCTGCCTGCCAGGCAGTCAGTCAGTCAGTCCGTCAAGCTTCCTTCTTTTAAGAAGTGAATCAAAGTCTTCAGTAGCATGTTGTCCTTGCTGCTTTTATGATTGTTGTTTCTTCACTGTTTATCTCTTGAGCTTTTTCTTTTTCTTCATCATCATTTTCATGATGCTACTGCAATCCTACTTTTTCAAATTCTTATCGAAATTGAAGCGCTACAGGACTTCTTTTCTTCAAACGAATTGTTTTCTCTAATAATTTCGTCTGCAATCTTCTCAGTTGCTCCTTATGGAACTTAACTTACTTCTTACTCTTCTGGGGGTGTCCACTTCAAATTATCGAAATTGTTTTGTTATTTCATTTTGGAGACATCAAACTTCTACCGCCGCCACCAATGAGTTGTTCTGTGGTCAAACAAATATCTTTGTGATTGTCTCTAATATCTTTATTCTACTCCTCACTGCCATCAATACTGCTTTGGTATTTTCTCATTTTGAGTGTTGGTTTTTTGGTGAAGAATTTGTGGATTTTGGTTATTGGGAATTCTCAATTTAATTATTTGCTTACTTTGTTTGGGGACTGGACATTTTTGAAATTAATTAGTAACTTATTTTGTCTACACATAAGAAGAAAATGAATGCAACTGAATCGACTTTAATTTGAGTTAAATTAAATTTTAAATTAAAATATTTTCATATTTTTTGATCCTCTTTTACCCTCATATGAATTTATCATTTTCATCATGTTTGCTTTGAATAAAAGTTAAATAACAAAGATATATTTTGTGATATTTTTTTAAAATAATATATTTTTTTAAGTTAATTAAAAACCAGAGAAACCAAAGAGAGTTTTTTTTCCACATTTATGTATTTATTATTACTTTTTTTTTTTCCTTGTGCCAAAAAGAAAACTCAGAAAAACGTTGAATGAAAAATAAATAAAGCAATTTATTCTTTTCAAAATAATGTCGTGCATGCAACAACATGCAATGTGACAGACGCTTTTAGCACATTATCAGAGCAACCAACTCCAATAACAACAACAAGTTGACAACAATAATAATAATAAAGTCCCAGCGTGAACACAATAGGATTTTCCGCTTCGCGTTTTCTTTTTATTGGATGCAATTCAATTCGATTCGATTCAAAATGTTTCACTCACTTGTCTTGACCACACTTAATCTTTTCTGTATTGAACAAGAATGAAAATCGTCGAGCAATGAATTTTTCGATTGTGCAATAGTCAAACACCAGCACACAACCACAGATACTTTTATACATACTACTTACTTACTGCATACATAGAAATACATATAACCATTCATGATAAATCTTTCACACATTAAATATACACATACACAGATACACACTCTCTCACATATGAATGATGCAATGACTGACCACCAACCATTTAAACGTGAAATTCCAGTAGAATGAACACGCTAACAAACAAATAAACAAAAAAAAAAAAAAAAAACAAACAATCAGAAACGTAGATAGATGTGTATATAATATCAATGAATGGTGAACGAACGATAGAACATTAGATAGAAAGAAAGAAACTCCTTCGCATAAGAATGCCAATATAAAATCCGCAGCAGTTGCATCTACTTCTTCCATTTCTTCCTCATCCTCATCATTCTTATATTTATTGTTCTGCTGCATGCATGAAAATAATCGAATGAATTGACCAAAGACCAACCGCAAATAGAAGTTTCCATTCCACCCAACCAACTACAATACTTACAATCCAGTGACATTTTGCTATGACAACAGCACGCTGCAGCGGCCGCATTATACAATAATGAAGCTGACTATGATGATGATGTTTTGGAGTTTAATATCCTTCTTCATGGCGTTGTCAATAAATGCCACTTGGCGTCTTCATTTCATTTGGCCAAGAAAAACCAAGTCAAGCACACAGGAAGAGAAGTATCTCACCAATAAACGAGCATTCGTTTAACTCATTCATTCATTCATTCATTGAAACCAATACCACACAACTTGAGAAACAGCTTAACAAAACATCCAATCCATCGGCGGTAATATCCATTATACATCTTCGCTACTACAAGTCATAGATCTTCATACTATGCAATGAGATAGATATGTTGCGATATTGTTTTTCTCAAGGAAGCCGCCTGGAATTGGCTTTCTATTTTTTGTTTTTTTGTGTTTTGCTGGTGAGCTGATAAGAATTATTGCAATTGGCATAAATGACAAGAAAAGCATACGATATAAACTATACAACAGTAACAAAAATAATGTTGACAGTAAACGAATATGCACACAGTATCATCATAGGAAGAAAGGAATCTTGTAATGAATCAAAATGGCAAATGCATTACCAAATGTGTAACATGGATACTCCTGCAATTTCAATCACATGCAGCAGCTGAGTCTTCTAGTAAACTAACTAAGGTTTTGGTTATTGCTTATTTTATTTTGATAGCATAAGTTCCACTCCCCAGTCCACGGTATCTTCTAACTCAAACTCATCTGGCCAACTGAATTAGGTTTAGTTGTAGCGAATTCAATTTTGGTATCAGTTTCACTATTCTGTAGACCACTTTCAATGATTCCTCGTTTAGTGATGAAATATTATTATACTAAGTTTATCATTGTTAAACTCTGCCATATTTATAGATAGTTTTTTGTATTAAATATCACAATCTTACTACACAATACTCTATAGAAATGGTTGGAATTTGTTTCAAGACTGTTTTATCTTTTGTTCATTTTACTTTGTGTTTATAGTTTAGGTTTGATGCAACTTAGTATAACTTTTATCTATTGTATATGTTTGACTTATCAACAGTTTATGATTGATCGCATAAACTCCAAAGAGTTTTGTAACCAACATAACTAACGTTTTGTAAAGTGTGCTTAGAAGATAGTTTACACAATAGATAAACAACATAGATATGCTATAGTTAGAATAGTGGAGATATCAGCACGCGTCAGTTAAATGAATACAATTTGTTGAACCAAAAAGATATAGATGACCCAAATTGGATAAAAAAAAAAAAAAAATGAATAAATAGACAAACCAATGAAACTAATTCGGCTACTAACTGACTGCGTGACTGCCTCGTTGCCTGCCTTAATCTCACACAGATACAAATGTATAAGTAGTTTTCTTGTTGCTCCTACAAGACTTTTACCAGTCCAAGAGGCGAAAAAAAAAGAGAAAATTAATTTAAATTTATTGTCTCAATTTATAATGCAACAAATTGAGTCAACTGTGTGTGTCGTCGTCTCCAGCCGTGAGTCGTCGAAAGCGTTTTAAAATTGCCAAAAATAAATGCTGACGCGAATGGTGGCTACAAAGGAACAATCTTTGAGCTTCTAAGCTTGAGCTATTGTTGCTTCAGTGCATCCATTGAACTTGATTTGTGTTCTGTTTTTATTTTGGTTTTTTTTTTCTTTATGAGTTTGTTGTGTATTTCAATTGTAGCTCTCTGTTTCTCTCTCTCTGTGTGTGTGTGTTGGCATCGAAAGTTGAAAAAGTCATTGAAAGTTGTAGATGGCAAAGTGATTTTCAAAGTTTGTTGCTACAAACTTCAACTAGTAGTTTGTATTTTTTGTGTTTTGTTTTTGTTATTTTGTATAATTGACGTTATTGAAAAGTTTTCTTACCATCATTTTCATGAAGGTAAAGGAATTTTCCAATCTTTATGAAATTCAGATCTGCATAAAGTGGAGGTGGATACTTGGGCTTTCGCTAAATTACCAAAAAGTATGTATGAATAAAATGCAAAATGGAACTGATGATGGTTTGGCAAAGATAAAGTTTATGTAGGTAAATTTTATTCGCATTCACGTGATTGTGAGTTTTTTAGTTGGCCTAGAAAAACCTTGAGGATTAAATTGAGATAAAATTGTATTGCAAAGAATAAAGTTAAAAAATGGTCCATGAGACAAAGGACAAGGGAATGTGTAAAGGCACAGTTCACATTTGAGTTGAGTAGATAGAATAATTCAGAGTACCATGGCGAGTTGTAGTACTCGTAGTAAAAACGTATGTCATTTGTCTGGCTGTCATGTCACTTGTCAGTTTGATTTTCAACTTTTTAAAATTGTAACGATTTCAACAATAAAAACACCAACAACTTACTGAATGCAAACAATAACAATATGTATATGTATATATATGTATATATATGTATGTATGTGTATGTATGTATGTAAGTGAAGAGGACTGAAAAACGAAGTTAAAGACAAAAGACAAATTGCGCTTTTAACTCATGGATGACAATTTTTTATTCGATACATATATTTTTTTGTATAAATTTTTACATCATTTGTTGACATATGAGCTACTTCTTCTTTGTCTTCTTCATCATGTTTTACTATTGTAGCAGATACATCATCTTGTATATACACTTTATCGTCAACTTAACTCGGCAAACCATCAGTTGGATCTTGAAACGTCTTCACATATCTTAATGCTTCGCACGACATCAAGAGAGCAGAGAAAAAGAAAAAAGAAATAGAAGAAAAACAAGAAACGTGTTGGAAAAATTGTGCGTGAAGCAGTTAAAGGCGATAAAAATTAACTATTAAAAAAGCTATTTGGATACTACTGGGTTGTGTGGCGCGCTTGTCCTGCTTATCATCACTACCACAACTTTGCCTAGTTGAAGTTGGTTTTATTTAAATTGATGACAATTTATTGTTGTAAGGAAATCACGATTGCTCATTTTTAATGTTCTGTTCTGAGTGGAGTGTAGCCATAGGTTATTACCGGCTTCTTTGTCGGCATATACACGTAGTTTTATTAAAGATAAAGTATCTATTAGATTTATGTTTTACTAATCGGGTTAATGCAATTTCTTAAATGGTTTTACCAGAAAAAGAACTGAAATTAATGTCCATAGAAACCATTTACATTTAATAGATTTTTAATATATTTAATCATAAAATGTTTTTTCTCTTGTATTTTTTTTTTTTTTTTTTTTGTGTTGAACAGTACGACAACGTGAACTCGTGTCTGAATGTGCTGCGGTCACAAGCAGTTGCTGGCTTAGATAATATCCAAACCAATGATATCTGCACGGGACGCTTGAAAGCAGTGCTTGCCTTGTTCTTTGCCCTAAGTCGATTCAAACAGCAGGCAAAGCAGACCAAAACCATTGGTGTTGGTGTATGCGGCGTTGGTGGTGGTTCGGTTGTTGGCATTGGTGTTGGTGGCAGTTTGCGACAACCGACTGTGAGTGTCTTGGATAGAAATCACCAACAGCAAGAAACGAATACTGCAACCAATGCTAATGTGGTTGTAGTCACGACTAACTCAATAACGACACAAACCATTGGAGGCACAATTAGTGAGCAACACCAACAACACGTGGCACGCCAGCAGCACGCTCAATCGGTACAAAACGGCAATGAAATGGTGAACCGGTAAGTTAGAAACCATTATTTATTTATTTATTTATATATTTTATATTATTATAAGATGGAGAAACGGGACACGTATTACAACAAATTTCATATTGTTGTTGCAAAATTTTTTCTACAGTCTACGACATTATAACTGACAAACATGACCAAATTCGAAATATGTGCTCTAAGTTCCCCACAGTTCGCTTGAAACATAGGGCAATTTCGTAATTCATCTCAATTTGAAAATTTAGAGATTTTTCCATTTTTTTATTTTTAATTTGAATTAAAATTAATTAAAATTTTAAGTAAAATGGTTTCTTATTGAGAGAAATAAATTAAATGAAAAAGTGGAAATTTTGAATTGATTTGTATCTGAAATATGAAATTTTAGTTTTTCAATTAAAAGAAAGGCCAAAGGCGAAAAAACCCTAATAAATGTAATTTTAATACAACCAAATTTCCAAAAATTGTTTATTGATATTGATTTTCTAATTTGTTCTATTGGGAACACAACAAAGAAAAATCAAGCAAATTGTTTTTATTTGTTTTGCACAAATACTTTTTTTTTTTTTTTTACTTTTACCAATTGAAGTGAATAAGACTAATCTATATGCATAAAATGTAGTTTATCTCGTTTTTTTTTTATTTAAACATATTTTATGTGTGTTGTTTTCGTCATTCAATAATGAGATGAAATTTTCATTTCGATTTTATGAGTAAAGCGAAATGAATTTACATCAAGTACGAGGAAGAAAATAAATTTTTTGAAAATGTTTAATCGAAAGGCATTGCTTCATTAAAAAAAATTATAGTATATTGGCAATGAGTGAGTTACGATGAACAAACGACTTTATCGATGAGTAGTAGTAGAAGTCTGTAGAGAAGCAGATGATTTCTAAAGTAACACATTGTTGTAAGAATGCAAACTTAATCAAATTTGCATGTGAAGTGGGTTGCAGTGATGGAAAAAAGTTTAAAAATGCCATAGAATTTTTAACCGGTTTTATTGACTATCAAATATCTTTTATATGTCAATAATGTTATCTCACCTAGAGTCCTGACGACGGATGCTTTTTAAAGTGAAACTTCTTTAGCGAAGGGGAGTAAATCCAAAAAATATGAAACTGAAATGTTATGGAAATCTAAATGTGATGATGCTTCAGAGACGCATTGAGGGAAACAATATCTCTGATTTCGAAAAAGAGTAATTACAAAACATAGCAAGACACCGTGTGGCTAAGATTTCATAACCACGCTCAATGATTAATTTTTGGGGTTAGATATAACAATTTTTAAAAATATTTGGAGATTGTTTTCACTGAGGGCTTTATTCTTTTATTTTAACATACAATATATATTTTCCCTCAATTACAGAATAAGTAAATTTTACCAAAAATCACCAGATATCCGCTTTTATCTACTTAATGTTAGCAACAATACTTCCGCTTCAAGGCTTCAAAACCGCCCTATAACAAGCCTCAACAACTTTTAAACGAATTTAATATGATTTATTGGTTTGTTTGCCGGAAATTACGCTACATTCAATCTTGAATTCAAACATCCGTCTTCACCCACCACCTGTGTCACTGTGTCTAGTGCTCCATTGGGGGTTTGTCCCTTACAAGGAACAACAGCGACCCCATGCATAAAGCAAATAACAAAAGAAGGCTCTTTAATATTTCAAGACGAAGTTACATGTCTCCACACAACAACAAACACAAAAAAAAAAAAATGTGCCTCCGAGAAAATTCAGTACATAAAAACGCAACGCAAAATTAGAAAACTTTATTTGCAAAAGTCAAAGTCAGCCGAAAGATGCTTCAAATAGTCTTTATTTTTTAAGAAACAACAACAACCCTATGGAATGAGGAGAAATCCCTACAGACAGGAAGCGGAAGCTTTTGTGCTTTTCGTCTGTTGCGTTTCGGTTTGGTGGATTTGAATCTGAATATCTTGAAGCAAGGAGAACAACAGTAATACTAAATGCTCCCGTTTAACTTTCATCATCATCATCCAAGATCTTTCTCTTCATTCCTCTAAACGTCCTGGACGGACTTGTTTGATTTTGCTGTGTGGTATTGGACAAAAGGCGACAACGAATGTGTGTTGATGACTTTCACTGGCTGCCAAACTTAAAATGCGAAACGGAAATGCTCGCATTTTTGATGTCCTTTCAGCCATGTTTATTGCATGTCCTCTGGTTTGAGTATTTTGCTTTAATAGCAGATAAATAAATAACCTCCAACTTGGACTAACGACAGACAGCTAGGGTTTTCTATTTGTTAGTTAGTTGGTTGGTTGCCTGGTATGAAGGAAGGCAGTTTATTGTGAATGCTCGACTTTTGAAACTTAAAAATTGCAAGTAAATTTAGTTTAATATGCTCAGCAGCGCAAATAACTTTCGCTCAAAGTCTAAAAAGTTAGTCCTATTTCCTTGAATTGCCATAATACTAAAAACAGCAACAACAACAACCAAAGGCGAACTACTCTAAGTCCTACACTACCTACTTGGATCAACAATGCCAATGTCGACGACATGTCTGCCTGTTGTTTATAACGTCTGCGGCTAACATGGTCCTCGTCCTAGTCTGCCACTGGGCGGGTGGCCAAAATCGACCTCGACATTGAAAACAAAACTTGGCAACAAACATTTCAACAACATTTCTACATGTAAAGGACACTCGCAGATGAATTCATAGAAGAGAAGGACAGACACTTAGAGTTGGGGCTATGCGTAAAACAACCCCCAAAATGCAGGATTCAGTCAAAATAACAATAAAACAACAAAAGCAACCCAAACATGCACAACAAGTATGCTTATTGTTTGCAAATATTGTACAAAAGTAGGCAACAGAAAGGGAATACAACGACATCGGGGTGAATAACAACTCGGTATTAAAAAAATAAAAAATAAACAGAAAAAGGAAATCATATTAGGGGGGGAGAAGAAAAGTAGAAAATCATAGAAAATTCAAAGCCATAAAGCGAAGCCATGCAGCTGGTATTCGTATAAACATCATGGAGCTTACTATAGCGACGAGGATAAGCTTGTGGGTATGTCCTATCCAACTTATCTAGGCATCATCTATTTTCACTATTCAAACTCATTTTAACTTTTCAAGTGCGCAATTATTCTGTCGTTTTTTAATCGAGGATTTAGTAACATTATCCTGGTCCTTAATGCCATGACACGTTTGTTCATGTTACTGTGGTTATCTCAAAAAAAAAAAAAAAAAAGAAGGGAGCTTCATTGAGTTTAAGAGGCAATGGTTGTTAGCATATAGAGAGACATAATTAAATATTTTCAATATATCCTAAGTAGCATTGAGGACAACGACCCTTCGAGATTAGTAGCCCCATCATATAGTCGTATTTACCTTGAATGAAAGATCTTGATTTTTATATTATTTTAAAACTAAACTAAAGATGATTTTGCTGTTTTATGATTTTCCGACCTTTCATTTGGCTTGGTAACCATAACCATAAATGTAAGCCCAAAGGAGAACCCTTTTGAAATCCCATAGATTAAGCCAATTTCCTTTTAGTCTCTGACAATGTATCATAAACAGTAACAGCTGATGACAATATTTTGTGCCAAGACAAGCATAGTTTATAGCCAGAAACCATCCCCAAAACAATTGCCCCAAATGTGTAAATGTGTGTGTGTGTGTGTGTGTGGTATCCAAAAGAACCCCATACTCATACATATTACATATTATATTTGCAATTACATCAGACACAACAATATGCTGTTGCTGAAATGTATTGTATTTAGAGCAATCTGTTCCAACTCAATGCGAATGCAGGCTACACATACATATACAATATGTACTTAGAGAGAGACACGCAACTAAGCAAGTCACCCTTGTATGGTAGAAATTCCAACGCACATTACAATTTAAAGCTTAAAACCATTAGATGGATCTATCACCCTACTTCAGACCCAACATTTGACTATGACTAACTATTGGAGGATATACTTTGTACGTGTCTTTAATTTAAATGCACTTAGCCATGCAGAGCCCTTCTCTTACACAGCACGCATATCCTTGAAACCAGAACATTGTCGTGCTCAGGCATAAATATGTGGATACTTGTCTTTGATACTCGTCCGCGCCCAGCTTCATTCGATTTACCAAAAATGCCTCTTTTTGACAACTTGTCAACTTGGTTTGCCCATTTAGTCAACGACTACGTGCTACTCTTTTGTTGTTATCCTTTGTGGCTTAACTTTCATTGCCCTGCAGGCAACAATTCTTTTTGTATGTGTGTGTATGTCTTTCCATCTAAGCGTAAAAGTGTTGCATGTTGTCATGCGGCTGCAATTCAACAGACCCCAATGGTGAACTTATAATTCCATTTGTGGTTTTAATCTCGTAAATGTGAAATTAATTTTATTCAATTGTGTTTTTACTTTGGGTGCTTCAAATGCTTTTGGCGATATTCTTTTGCTTCATTTGGAACTCAATTGTTTCATTATTTTAATGAATGCAAATAAAAATAAGAAGACTATATAGTGAATAGTAAAGATTGTCACTGAGCATCACTCATGTTGATGAGTCTATAAAGTATTTTATTCCTACGCAACCGATTATGATGTGTAATCATACTTACTTTAAGTGAAGTTGAGAATTGGCAGCATTTGGTTGACATCATGCTAGTCACCCTTTTCTAAAATGATGTCACACATGGGTTTTGGTAGAGTTTTGTGCGAGAATTCCAGTATTCAATACTTTTTAATAATGCAAAATAATTATAAAGGATTTCATTTACTGCCCTTCTTGCCATGCGACGCACTTACTGCTCTCTATGGGTGGCAGCCTTCACACGGGGCTCATCAGGAACGCCATTGTTGTTTATCTTTTTATACTCAACATTGAATTTTTTTGTTTTTTTTTTTTTTTTTTTTTGACATGCGTTTCCTTCCTTCCGGTTTTCAGTGCTTGTTTCCGATGATGCTGTTATTTTACTTTGTCAGTTTGATTTTTCATGGCGATTTTTTCAACAGTTTTTTGTTCTCAAACTTCAGTTGATGACTGTCTCGCTGTCGATACACTTGTATATAAAATGTATATGAATATTTGAAGTACATACTCCTTCTTTTTTTGTCTTTTGAATTTTTATACAATGGTCCTTTCATTTTGGGTCTTTTTCACTCAATATTATTAATATTTTAAGTGGTCCTCAAGAAGAAATGCGTGTGCGTAGAATCCAAAAGGAGATATGGTCTAGAGTGTGAGTTTTGCTACTTAAATTCTGCACTTCATTTGTTCTTACTTACTTCTTTCATATTAAAACACATTCCCAATCCAAACCTTCTAGAATTATGATATTATTATTATCAAAAACTGTCAAGACCACAAACAAGTCCTCAATCACAAATACGCGCCGCTCCTTTTTCTTAGAACTCTGCCTATCATTTCCATGTTTTGGAGTTCTTTTCATATTCGATTACTACCTTGTGCTTGTTGGTTGTTTTTATTTCCTACTTTTTTCTTGTTACCAAATAATCAAAGGGATTCTTTGCTTGTCGTCATTGCAGTTAGTCATTTTTTCTGTCAGTAAATGAAAAGAAAGCAAAAACACACAAAATGAAAAGAAAAGAATGGAAAAAAATGTTGTTTTATGGGTGAAATGTCGTCTACAGCAGCTTTTAGAGAATAACATCAACATCCCCAGAAAATAAGAAACAATTGCAACGATGATTACTTGGCGCTGAAGTTGTTTTATTTTGTTTTCTTCTTTGTTGGGGGCATCTAAGGCATCTGAAATAAAGTAGTCTATCAAGCATTCAGGCAGCCAACCCTCGCCAATGTTGAATAATGCGAAGGTTTTCCTTTTCTTTTTTTTTTGTTTATTAAAGAAGTTTAAGAGAAATTACAAAAATAAACGAAAATTGAATGCGCCCAAAAGGAGGAAATAAAGTCTCAAAGAAAAGCTGACTCTTGGGAATAGTATTATAGTTGAGAACAAGGACTCATCATTGCTGTGTTTATAAGCATTTTATAGTTGAACTAAATATTCTAAGTTAAATGCTGCAAAGTAAGCAATTTGCAATACGCCTACTCCTAATGGGAATGGTGATGGTAATGGTGATGAAGATCTTATCTCATAATTATATACTTTATACTTTTGGTAATTATTTCCCAGGTGAATTTTAATAAATACTTTTACTTTTGTTGTAAATTCTACAACCATAATAACAACAACGAGAATAGCAATGAATCATTGTAATAAATAGTAGTGTAATGAATTTGCCTAAAAGCATTTGATGGCATCAAAAGGGATTTCAAGCTCAAGTCATGACTGTTGAACTGAGTTGAAGATATCTTTGTTATGATGCCTGTTACTAATGCTGCCGTTGATGAAGATTAAAAATTTAATCCTTTTTCTCATTAAACACCAAGTCATAACAGCCAAGCAACAACTTTTAGCACCCTGCCGAGAGCATCAGTGAGAAGTTGACATTCACTAAAATTGACAAACCCTTACATTTATAGTAGATAGTAGAGTAGCATCAGGAAGTGAAAAATTCAACATGTGCGAATTATTTGCAGATCTCAATTTGAGTTTTACCCTTGAATGTTCTGAGCTTGATGAGAACTGAAATATGAATGAATAGGACACTATAAGGGGAAACAATAGAAAACAGCATCACTGCCAATATTTTTTACTATACTTCCTATATTTTCTGCTTTCCTTTTTTTGTTTTGCTAACTCAGAATAGACTGAAAGAATAACAAAATAAATAAAAATATTTGCATAGGCAAGACATGAAAAAAAAAAAAAAAAAAATGAACAGCAGTGGACATTTCCAACTGAATGGGTGGGCAAGATATACGTACGCAAGTTGAAATGAAAAGTAAACAAAAACCGTTTTATAATGATAAAGTGTTTTACTAAAACGCAATAAAATGCATGCTTAGCCAAGGGTTTAGGGTTTCCTTGAATGTGGAGTTTGTGATAGAATAGAAGAACTCAATAGTATTGACCAAGTTGATAGATAGAGTTGATGGTCTACAGAAAGTCTGTGCTTACTTTCATGGTCATTGAATAAACATTGATTTATGGGTACTCGAACACATGGCGAAAGGACAAAATCCTTGACTGAGGCAAACTACAATTCACATTTTTTCCAATCTGATGATTTTCTCTTCAATCGACAGTTTAAATTTAAGTGGAAAAACTTCAATTTAAAGTCATTTACATGCCTTTGATCCATAAACATATTTCGACATAAAATCAAATACAATATATAATAAACATATGAAATCGCTCGCACTATAAACTTAATAAGCGTGTTCAAGAAAGCAGCAATAATGCCATGCAATATTTGTAATCCACTTCATTTTACTGCATTGAAATCTGTTGGCTGCCTGTTTGACTGCCTTCATGCCTCTTGATGCGGCATCCATTCATCCAATCATCCGATTCCCAAGTTCAGTCACTTTAAGTTGAATCGAATTTACAATAGTAAAAAACGTGTTTGCCGCCGTTACGCCAATTGACTTTCAAATCAAGTTAACTAAACTAACTCGATGTCAGTTCTCTGATAAAGCAGATTACAACTATAAATTGTTGCCTCTATCATTAAGTTGCAGTCTGATCCAAGGGTCTGAGTGGGGCAGTTGAGATTTCTTGATTGTTTAACAATTGAAATTAAAAGACATGAATTAACAATTTTCTTGTCGTTAGAAATTTAAAAAATCAAATCCAATCAAATCAAATGAAAGATAAAAATATGCGCCTTGAACTTGTTTTGTGGATGCAAAGAAGAAAACAAAAAAAAAAATGGCAAACTGGCAAATTGAACTAATTATGAATCACAACGATCAATGACAACTCAATCGTCGACAAGTTGTTCACATTGACAATTAGTTTGTTGTAAGTAATTTAAATGAATTATTTTCTTAGAGATATGTACAATATTTCTTGAAAGTGTAACACACACAAGTTGTGGCACATTGTACGTGCATTGAACTTAGACTTGTCACACTTGCCCTTCCTTCTGTGATAGAAACTCTCTAAAATGTGTTCATCTATTTTTAGTTGAAATCAACAAATTAATATTGTTGCCTTTAAATGCAACAACACATAGTCTCTTGTTTAACATGAAAGCATTGGCATTGGTTTCACACCATCTTGCAACAAAGTCCCATAGATATGTGTACACTAGACCCCTGAGCTCTTTTGAGTGAGTGCATGTTGCTTGAGTTGCTGGCCACAAACTCTGTCTGATGCATGCTTATCAAAGATTTTCCGATTTTCCGGCTGTGTGGTGTTATGTTCCACAAGTTACACTTACCAACAACAACAGCAACCACTGAACAAACTCACTTTTGCCGACGAGGGCTGCTTCATAAGTTTATGCAAGAGAGCAGCCTGTTTATGTTATTCCTTTGAAAGATACTTCAAGTTACATTCGCTCTCAGTATCTTTTATTCTATGGTAAAAAATGTTGTTACTCTCTCTCTCTCTCATTAGGTTGCCACATCAGATGACTCTGACTGACTACTACTGACTCGCTACTTTTCAGTCGATTTGGACAATCGAAGAAAGCACAAGCGCGCGCGTTTTGTCGTCGGCAAATTTCAATACGATTGTTGAAAAAATGCGTATTCGGTTGCCATTTTTAAACGGAAATTTCAGTTTTATTGTGTCTTCCTTCGCCAATAGAAAAAATAAGAAAATATTAAGAGTTAAAAGAAATCACAAACATAAATGAAAGTTCTTTGTATTCTTCTGTAATCAACTGAGAAATATTCAAATCATCATCTGATTTCTTTTACTTGAAAAATATTAAGTCGACATATCGTAGAATTTAACTTCTAAGAAGTTGATTAATTCATAATAGCAGAAAGAAAAAGTGTAATAAGAAGTGTAGTAAGAAAACCTCTCAAATGTTTAATAGAATAAAACTTTGTTTTGTATCATTTAGTAAAATTAAAAGAAAATAATAAAGGAAAATATTTTAAAAAAAATTTAATTGAAAATATTCAACGATTAAAAACAATTCAATATCCAAAAATGGATAACATTAAATTCATTTCCATTAATCCTCTTATGAAGAGTAAATCACCTTAATCAAAACTTAAAACATGAAAAAATTATAGAAATATTATTTTAAAATACATTATTGATAGTGAATTCGAATGTTACAGAAAACAACTTAAATTATATACAACGAAAATTGATAAATAATTAATGAAGACATAAGAGGTGTAGATCAGAATGAAAGAGAAAAGTCTGATCATCAGGAATCAAATCAAACTCACGGCTTTTAAAAAGTGCTTTCGAGCTTCAGTGTTTAACGTTATTAAACAGTTATTATTCGCTGTTTAAATATGTGATTCATAAAAATATAATAAAAAAATGGGAAATAAATTAAAGTTTGATTAAATTAAACCCATAAAAAGTGTCCGAGTATTTTTGCCAATTTCATAAATGATATAGAAATTTGGAAAATGAAATTGTGAATACTCAAAATCATTTGCATACTTTTGTGAGCATAAATCTAGTTTTGCAAAATCCCGTAGACCAAAAAACAACATGTCTACTTTGCATAGATATGCCTAGACAACAAATGCACAACTCTTTTTTTTTTTTTAAATATAAAATAAAGAAAAAGCGTTAATTTGTTTGAAATTATCTCAATGCTCACAAATTATAGGATTAAGCAAGCAACGAACAACCCCACAATTGAGCTCCATGGCAACTTGTTTTTCCCCTGAGTTTTGTTGCACTAAATGACGACTATAAACCAAAATAAAAAACCCAAAATCTCTATCAAGATAAGCGTTTATTTATGACTTTAGACAAAAGTGAAAATCTGTGCAACAAATGTAATTAGCAGCATGACGAAAAAATCAGTAGAGGATGCAACTTACTTTACCTCATCTCATCTTATCAAAAGCTTATCAGATTTCTTCAACCTATCATCAACCGGTTGGTGCTTTCCTAGACTCAATTCAACCGAATCCCAAATACAAGATAACACGCTCAATTTGATACTAACATTTTCACTAAATCATGGGTGTATGTGTGTGTGCTTTCGCTACAAACTCATCCCGATAGTCATTAACATCATCACCATCATCATCATCACCATCAGCAACATCAACAGTAACAGCAATAACAATGTCATCATGAGATACCACAGTAATTTGCAGCACTGAGAAAGCTACTGTCGGCTTCTATTATCCATCCGGTTTGGTAGCATCATTGGCGCGTGTCTCTAATTAATCACTTGGCCCACCAGTGCAACTAACCGTTTCAAGTAGTCTTCAGAGTTTCAAAGGAAGAAGTTTCCGCTTGATTTTCTAATCTAATAATATTCAAGTGGCTTCTTCAATCACTTGCGATGACGAAGATAAAGAATATAATAACATGATTGTTGAAGTTTGTTAAAGGATTGTGTCTGTTTGAAAGTGTGTTTTCTATCGATTTTTACTTCTACTTACTAACAACAAATGGGATTTTCTATTGTTGCTAAGTAATTCACATACTTTGGCACATCACTTCAAAAAACTTCATCTAGATTAGCATTGTTATAAAGCTTAAAGGCTCTTGAAGAGATCTTCAAAAGGAATATCATCATTATTTTTATAAGTACGGATATTTTGAAATTTCCTCCCTTATTCAAAGGGAGAATTTAATTTTGTTTTTTAATCTGACACACAACACAATGAAAGACAAAATGTCACAACGACATATCAGAAATTAACTTCAATTCCATTCGCTACGACTCGATCACATATCGAATCATATCTGTCAGATGCATGATTGAATTTCGCACTGTAACTAAAAAGGTACGGGCTTCCGAGGAAGTCATTGAACTCAACAAACCATCCCTCATTAAAGACGCATAAAAATCAAGGCATCCACTTAACATTTGATATCAAAATCAACAAACAGAACAAACGAGTTGATGAGTTGTCAAATTAACAACAACACAACCAGTAGATGATATTTGCCCCATAGCAACTGGAAATAAATAGTATAGAAGGGGTTCAAACTATAAGGATTAATTATATGTAACATAATACAAATTCATAAGAGAAACTAAAATAATAAATTTGATTTGTAGTTTATCATTTGATTGATTGGATTTATTATTGATAGTGTTAACCCTAATCGTTGCACATCATAAGTATTGTGTATTAACCTCTTATCGTATCATAAATAATCAAGGATTCACAAAAATATCACGTACCCTAAGCTTTGTATGGTTCAAATAAACCTACAACCACTTAAAATCTACCATAAGTTTGAATTACAAACTATTACAAGGCAGTTCATTGACGCTGTTTCATAAAAATTTTATCAGACCATTGCAGGAGACTGTCCTCTTTCTCCAAGTAACTTATCTGCCCCTTCTTGGCCTTTTTGGTCTTTTTCAGTTTTTTTTTTTTTTATGAAATTATCAAAAACTGCAATTTGTGCGTTGCCGGGTTTAAGATTTTTCATTGGCTGAAAATGACATTTAGTCACGTTTCGATTTAGCTCAAGTAAATTTATTCTGTTCTGCGTTACTAAACAAAAGAGTGCGTTCAAATAATGATGATGATGATGATGATGATGATGATGATGATGATGATGATGATTGTGATGGAGGCTTTTCAAGAAGTCAAAGGAGAGCAAAACAAAAAAAAAAAAATGCTGTCAATTTATGCAGGACAAGAAATTGTTGGTTTCCAGTAAACCACAAATGGCATTGCAACAACATTTTGTTGTTTTGTGTTGTGTTCTTGGTTTTGATTTGTTTGGTTCTTTCTTTGGTTCTTTGGTTCTTTGTTTCTGCCATGTTCTTTCGAGACTCACAATTCATTTGAATGAATTGTGTGCTGCGCCTCTCAATAATAATAGAGGAAGTGCCATCGAAATTAATGCGACTTGTGCCTTTCATTGACGTGCGTTTTATTGTTCGAAAACCGTTATTGTATGGCATTTAGAATGCTTTTTTTTTTTCTGTTTTGTTTTCAATTGCATTTTGATTTTTGTTTGGAATTAAGTGTATTCACCGACATGTTTCACTCACATGTATAGAGTAGATAATAAATCGCAAAAGACGAGTATTCAATCTTAGTCACTCCTTTTTTCCTCCCTCACTTCACAGTGTACAGACGCCCGCCCACACGCATCTTTCAAATACCCAAATCGAAAACCATAAACCAATTCCTCGTTTGTGTACTCACTTACTTTGGTTTGGTTTCCTCGACTACATGAAATGCATATCAAATTATGTATTTGGAGATGCATACAATACAACAACGAAGTAATTTCTTAGAAATAAGTTTTGACCGTTTATATTTTACAAGAGATTTATTGCAAACATGTTCGGAACTGAAACCAACCTTAGTTTTTTACATGAGATAAATGTTAGTCTTCATTCAATTTAAAAACTCTTTATAGGATTTTAAAAGGTAATTGAACTATGAATAACAACAATCATTAAATAATAATATACATTTCTGTTGCCCTGGGAATGTGTGATGCAAAGAAAGTGCAAAATGCACGTGCTGCTGTTATAGGCGAAAGTACAAGTATCATTAAAAGCTACGCATGAGCAACATTAAATACAAGATACAAGTAAACAAAAAATGGATCGTGTAACTTCAGCTTAAGTTGTCTTAAATGAAAATAAAAAAACAGAAAGATACATTTTATATTTAACAGACTGACTGACTGAGTAAGTGGCTGCACGACAAAAGCATTTTATATGTCAAAGCAAATCAGCAATTTGTCACACAAATGCTTCCAGTATATTACGACGAGAGACTGTTATTGTCTGTCTCAGTAACTTAATGTGCGCGGGTGGTGAAAAACATTATGAAAATAAACTACGAGGCATAAAAAATAATATGAGGAATATAAATATCTGGTTATCTTTTCATTTAGTATGATTTGCTGTTGTTGTTTTTTGCTGTTATTTCCTTGACATTTGATGTAGCAACAACAAAACAATCCCAAGACATTTGACAACGAATTTTGACATTTGCTAGCGGCATCTTGTTGCGTTCTCCCCCCTTATAAATTATTGTTATTATTATTGTATGTTTTTTTTTTAACATTTTCCAAATTTATATTTATAATTTTGATGCGATTCACTTTGATCTCACCGTTGTAGGCAATCAAAATGTAATATTAATGGTTGATCATTGAAATAAATTTATCAAAGATACTATCTCAATGATTTTATAATCAGTTTCGTTTTATTTCGATTCGCTTATCTAAAATTCTTCTCCGTTCCATCCGTTACGCTTTTATGTCAAAGTCATTTTGTTTCATCATTTGTAGCCTCAATTGGAAGAAACACAACTCAATTTCTCAATTCTAACCATCATGTGACATTTCCGTTCTTCAATCTATTCTTGCGTGTCGAACTTCACGATGAGTGAGGAGTGAGAACTAACTATTGATAGCTGAAGAGTATGAATATCTCATAAAAAATCATGAACTTCCAATCAACTCAATTGAAACGCATTGAAGCAGGCGCTACTCGCTACTCACATGCATTTAAACAACGCAAAGATAATCAATATTTATTAAAAAAAAAAAAATAAAAAAATTATAGAATCATGTTTACTGGTTGTTGTCATTTGTAAGCAGTTGTTTATGTGATTACAACATGTGTGTGGTCAATACTTGTATATTGAGGTTTCCTTACATGGTCAAAGGAAGTTCTCTAAAATTCTTTAAAATTGAATTGAATTTATGCTTCCTTTATCTTTTTAAATTATACAAATCCGACAGCTGTGACGTTGATTGGTTTTTATTAAATGTGTTTAAGTTTATAAAAAACCAAATTTAATGTTATCTCACTTCTTAAGGTGACTACTACTATTGACATTCTTTGTGAGCTCAAGTTGCTAGACAAGCCCTGCAGCTGAACCTTCTCTATTGTATCTCCTACGAGTGAGTATATTCACCAGTGCATTACTGGTTGTGGCTTGTATCTTAATGCATTCAGAGTCGATTGGGTTCACATTACACATGCAACAGACAACAGACAACAGTACAAAGCTGTCATTCAAGTTGCTATTAAATGTACAATACTCAATAAGTAATTTAGGTTGTGTGAAGAAGGAGGTGTGGTTTTTGCTTTAAGCATATGACATATGTCAATTTGACGCCTGAAATAAGAATCGGCTTGCACAAAAATATCCATTAAATTCATTGGAAATGCTTGCAACAATTTATGAAAATAATGAATGCTGTTGTTGAATATTTTAAATGCATAACAATGTGACGATTGTTCAGCAATAAATTTTCAGTTCAAACAATTTCACTATGCATGCAATACCTAAATGTCTAAGAAATGCGCAATCATTTCTTATATTTAGAACCCCAAAATGATAGGACACCATTTTCAATCATTGAAATGTTTTTTTGCGCAATCTTGACTGCGCCTTAGTAAAAGTATCAGTCTTCAAACTCTTGGCACATACTCCTGTGTCATGCACACGTGTCAATTTTTTTAAAAGAATTTTTGTCTTTTACATTTCCCCACGGGTGACATTTATCTTAGAGCTACAGCAAACCATGGAACAATCTTTACTAAACCAAATACATTGTAGGCATTAATTTTTACGAGAAATTGATTAACCATAAATTCACACTGAAGTTACAAGTAAACCAAGCAAAAGAAACACGTGTAAAGGATATAGAACTGAACGTTTAGCAGGCACTTGATCTGTTATTTGCAGCTAGTAAAAGTGCAAATTGAATCGCCAGGCGATTTTTTTCAAGTGAGGAATGTTGGAACAGTCACGTGACACACACGCGTATCCAAAAACTTCTCTTGCATGAGTAGATTAATCTTATTATTTTACTCATCCCAGAAATTTTGTATTAAATCTTGTTACGCATTAATTTTTACAAACTCCACAAAAATTGTAGTTCATCACTCTTTAATTTTCTGCCAATTAATTTGAAATGAAAAAAGAGGCTACTCTTGGTCATCCATAAGCAACCCCAATTCTGGAATTTTCAAATGTCGATTAGCTGGTGTAGTTTATTATGTATACTAAGTTATAGCAAAGCACACCCACATTGTCTGGCCCCCTTTTAATCAGAAAACATTTCAAAATATTTGTTCAACAAAAATATGGTACTCGTATATCCAAAAACGGAATTGCCGAATATGTTGTTCCTTAATTGCATTATGAAGTAAAGAAGCCATAACAACCCATCGTAACTATACACTATGTTCAGATCTTTTTGAAGAGAAAAGCATCTAAATATTATTATTATATCCACAACCCTAAGTAAAGCAAAATAAAGCCTGCTTTAAGGCGTTTCTCGCATACAACATTTGTTTGATTAGCCTGCCATTTTTCGGTTTGTTTGATGTTTGTGTTTCTGTGAGCACAACTTAATTAGATTGTAATTATTGTAATTGTAAAAGAAAAGAAAATTGATGTTATAATAACCGAAAGTATGCAACATAATAATGGCAAGATGAATGTGAATTTACAAAAAAAAAAAGAAATGAAAAGAACTGCCTAAATCTAACCATGAAAAAAGTTTGTTAAAAAGTGCCAAAATGTCATTGAAATGTCAAATTAAACAAATAGTACAGCGAATTGAAATCATTTATTATTAAGTGTTGACATTTTGTTCTGAAAGTCCCAAAAACAAAACCACCAACGACAAAACAAAAAAGGAAATATGGGCAATTCATCTTCTTCTCATGGAGGCAGTGTAGGAGGCAGTAAAAATAGCCGGAAGTGTCGTAGCCTACCAAATTCACCGGATGTACGCAGGTAAAGAATATTAAAATAAACATAAATTACACAACAAAATACAAAAAAAAAAAATCAATCAAATCAACAGATTTTATGTAAAACTAAAAAATATGTTTCATTTTAATGTCTTCTAAAATTGCAATGAAGAAAAGCATCGACAAATGTGAAAATAAAACATAAAACAAACAATTTCCTATAATTTTCTGCATTTCCCACTTGATCTATTATACATTTTCATTCAGTAGAATAAAAAATTATTACTGCCGTCAGAAAATAAAAAGTCGAAAAACCAATTTCGCTAAATTAACGACATTTTCGAATAAAAATATTTATAGTGGCTCGCTCCACTCCAGTCGAGTGGAGTCTTCACTCTTCACTCTTTCGTCATTCCTTCAGCTATTAGTTTATTTTTAAAATGTTTTTATGTGCATTCGCTTTGAGGCGTTTAAAGAAAGAAAACAAAACACAAAAGAATACGCGTATAAAAGTAAAAAATTACTCACAAACCAAAATAAAGAATAATAAAAATAAAATGGAAAATAGAAATAAAAAAGAAGACATCATGACTTGAGGCTAATGAAAATGACACTACGAATATCCATTTGAAAATGAAAGCAAGCAACGATTCCATAAAAAAAAAAAATAAAGAAAATAAAAAGGAAAGTAAAGAAAAATACTGGAAAATATTAGAAAATAAAGAAAAAAAAAAAAGAAACACGCACAGTGCAATTTACAAATCAAATTCAATATATTCCACAGCTGTTCAACAGAAACTTCCCACTAAATTATTAAAGACAAGAGGATTCATAATTAATGATGCTTGCTATTTATGTGAAATATTTTTTTTTTTTGATTTGCCAAATCCAAACTGAAACAAAAAGGAGAAATGCTGATGAAATAAACATTCACTCACTCACTCGCTCACATAAAAAGCGACTCGTGACTTGCCTCCTCGTATGTGTTGAGTTAAATCAAGAATCGAATCACTTCTCAGGGTCGGTCGATCTTCACTTCAAATGATTTCATGATGTTGCTTTGCTGGCCTTAACATCCAGTCCCAGATCATCTTCGTCTTCTTCAGCTCTAATGGAGTGTGTGGATCATTAATTTTTCATTGGCTGCTTGCCAATTAATGCTGGAAAATGCGATAAACCGAAAGCAAATCGCAGCAGCAATTTAAATTATGTGGAAAATGGAGAGCGAAAAAATTATTAACTGTGACAGAGTAGAACTAAACTAAACTGAACTGAACTGAACTGAACTGAAAATGTGTTCCAACTTAGAGATCATTGCCACTTTCACATAATGATGATGATGATGATGACTCAATGGTACTGTAAATATATATAGAAATTTACATAACAAAGAATATTTTCTCTATATCTCAATGTTATTCTATTGTATTGTATCACATATAAAACTCAGGATCAAAGTGAATATTTGATGTAATCGAAAAAAAATGTACTGGAACCATCAATTCGGATAAACAAAGAGCGAGAAAGAAGAAGTAAATGAAAATCAAACATTGAAATCAACCACCGTGACTAAAGAAAACATTTTCCAAATGTGCTAACCTTAATGATGATGATGATGATGATGATTATAATGGTAATGGTGGTGTTGGTTTTATGAATAAAGGGGAAACATGAAGTATGGTTTTCTATTTATGTCATAAATAATGCAGTAGGCCATAAATTTAATTGAAATTCGAAACTCGAGAAATATGCATCACACTCCTCTAGCATGAGTAGCATGAGTACTCAGTCTGGCCACAATTTTCACGCGTGCATTAGAGAGTGTCACACGCTGCGCATGCGCGCGAAATAAGAGCCACTTCATACCCTAACCATTGTCATAGAGGAGGAAATACAATAGAATGGGAAAGTTACTTACTATTGTTCTTTCAGCTGCTTTTTTAGTCCTTACTTACTTTACCTTGCTATTTCAGATTTCAGAAATTTTAAAGAGTCCTAAGATTTTCACACACAAAAATATCTCTGTTGTTCTTATTCTACATACCCAAATAGAATACTACAAAGCAGTCATCGTAACGAGTAGATGTAATCTAGAGTACTGGGAGGAGAATAACTCGTGTTCAACTCCATGAAAAGCAGTCATGCCCACTTCAGAAGCCAAAACAAAAGTGGAAATCACACTTGAACCACTCTTGAGTTGCCCTCCAAGCTTCTTTTTTTGCATCAATCTTTTGTTTATTATTTCATGAGTTTCTCAAAGCTACTTAAAAGGCGACACAACCGCAAGAGGAGCACATCATACACATGTTGAAGTCACAGATACTCACAGTTACGTACAAACACCTCCCATTCATGATGTATGTTTTTAGTATTTAAGAATTCTGAGAGTGTCAACACATCATGAAATGACAGTAGCACGTTGTTGACAATGAGGCAACCGACGTGTGTACACAAAAGTGATGGTTGGGATAAAGGTTTGTAACCCATTAATAACCTTATGGATATTTCAACTGTACACATTTCGGTCACTTGACATATGTTTTTCTTGTCTACATCATCATCTTCATTTGGCTATTAATTGTGTCTGGTTTATTTTTCGAAGAGAAGAGGAATCGCAAACAGGTTGGCCAACATTATTTAATGTTGTTTTTTCTTTTTTTTTTTTTTTTTTGGTATTGTAGAAGACGACATAATGGAATTATAAATAGTAAATTTAAATGGGATAAACAATTGTACAGAAGAGAAGTAGATACATGTCTGTCTGTCTGCCTGTCTGTCTACATGTGTCTTGTCGCTTAATAACTAAAATCGTGACAATATGTCGAGTAGACGTTGAAAGTCTAGACGACAGGCATACATAGTACAGACATAATCAAGAAAATAGAGTCGAAATGAAGTAAAGACAAAGTCTTAGATGCTTAAGATTGGTGGTTTGCCTTTGTAAGGATATTAAAAAAATTGCACACGTCGTTGAAAAACTTGAAGACTTTTAAATGTACGTATATCATCACAATTTCTAATTCATATTTATATGCAACATGGTGACAATAAAGTTGAATTTTGAATCATCCTTGTTGTAAATTGTCTAACAACTTTCCCATAAACTCGGTGAGTCACTCACCCAGGTGATTGTTGTGGTATAGATACACTCTGTAAGGCATATCAATGGCCCATAATTACGTTTATTATCAAGCATTCAACACCTACTCGCAAAAGTTTATGATTTCACCGCAAGCGAGCCACAGCGAGTGAACTGCATAAACATATTGCAAGCTTAGTAGGATCAACTCGTTTGTTGAATGCTGCGCATGCTCAACAAACACCAAAAGTGGTTAAGATACAATAACAAAACAAAGTTAGTAAGGCTGAGATACTCTCCAACAGCAGCAACAACAACAATAATAGCAACAAGATTGTTGCTATTTTCTTGACAAGCGAACGTGACCAGCATTTGTGAGCTCATAAATTGTTCACAGTCACCAACCATGGTTTTCTATGTTGGTTTAAACTTGACAGACAACTTTGCTTTGCCGAGGAACACGAACACGCTAAGTAAGTAGTATCACGTTACGAAAAATTTTTCTTATTTTCCATTGCATTTAATTATGGAAATTGATAGGAAAAACTGTTTTCATTGAGTGCAACAAATGCAGGCAATTTAGAAATTTGCAACTCAACAGGTTCAGAGGTTTTGGTGTCAAAACAATTTTGATTATATACATACCATAAATAATCTACATAGTATAGTATAGAATGGAAGATGGAAAATCATTTCAATAAAGACACCTTGATCTGGCAAATTGCCATTGCCATATGAGGTTTATTATTGTACAATTTTGTATAATCATCATTTCCTTGTATGTAAGTTCATTAAACACTCAGAGACCTTAAATGGAAACTGAAAATAACCAGAAATTCAGACATGTTAAACATAATCCTTGGTAGCTGGATGACTGGATGGTTGGATGGTTCTTTACCTTGCCTTGTCAATGTGCCAGAGGCCAATGTAACTTCTAAGTATAATAAATGAATGAATGTGTGTTTTTGCATCCATGCTTGCATGCGGTGGGTAAAATGTGTAGAAAATATTGTACTTATGCTCTCGAAACAGTAAAGGAAAGGCAACAAAACAAAAGTCTTTTATGCCTTTTTAGAAGTCATACAACACAAAAACAACAACTCAAGTGACACATTGTGTAGCAGAGAACCAGCAGCAACATCAGCATCATCATCATCATCATCATCATCACCAGAGAAAATATCGTAAATAAAACTTTAAAAGCAAAAAATAATATAAACTTGGCAAAAGGCACATCACGCAGTAAAGTAAATGCATCAAGAACAACATCAAGAAAAAAACGAAAACTGCAAAGCTATAGGAACTTTTTTATTTCATATTTATACAAATGTTTTGCATTATTATTATTATTATTATTGTGGATGTTGTCGTTGCAATTTTCATTGAAAGCGAAATAACATCACGGAAATGCTTCAAAACGCATAGAATAGTGGGAGAGAAAGGGTAAAGTTGAACGCATCAGCATCAGGAATAGAAAGGACTCTATACTTACTATTGTACACATTGCATATGAATGTGACACACAGGTGAGGTGAATGCCATCATCATCAGACACGTCGCAACCATTATAAAAAAATCGTATAAAAGGAAGCAATAGGTTGCCGGGTGTAACGTTTCAGCAGTCACCATTTCTATACAAAAGGTCAAAGACATTTACAAAAAAAAAGGGATAGATACGATGACTATGATGTGTTATGTATGCATTTGTTTGAACTTGTTGAATGGAAAAGAAAATATCTACAGTTGTTATTGAAGTTGGTTTGGTTGGTTGGTTGAAATCAAAAATGCGTAATTCAATTTTAAAATATTTTTGAGTGATGTGTGTGCAAAACAACACATGGCATTTGACTGTAGATATCAAATCAAAGTCATCTCTCTGCAGACACAAACCGAAACTTATTTTTGAAATCTCATAACAGTCATAGACAATTATCCTTGTCAGCTGTCGGTAGCATAAGGATACACAAACAGCCACTTGGCAATACATACAATAAAAATAAAGAAAAGAGAATACAAAATGAGAAACATGGAAAATAAAAAAAAAAAAAATAAAAAAAGAAAAGAATATTATAAGCAATTTTTCACACAGACAGAAGACTAAAATCAAGTGCAAGCAACCAAGACAAATGCCAACATGTGAGTTGAAAGTTACATACAAACAGCTAGAACATCATCTCTTACCTAAACCCACACACAATCACCAGTCAGTAAAAATCCCCATCCAGGACTATAAAGAGATCTCAGTCAGTACCCATCAAAAAGCGTAGGTGGCGGACTTTCTTGTATTTAATTTCAAAAGGCATTATCAAACTGGGAGAATGGTGCTAGGAAAATAAAAACTTAATTTTAACAAGTTGCGTTTCATTTGTCGACATCTTTGTCTATCTGTTGCCACCTTCCCCTGTCTTGCCTTACTGTGCCATTCATCTTTTTATCCTTGTTCTAGGGACTCTTTCGTGTTGTTATTTTTCTTTCTTGTTCATTTAATACAATTGTTACTTCTTATTTGTATGCTTTATATTCTTTTATTTCTTTTCTTATTAATGCTGGCAACAATGCAAAGTGGCAAATGGCATGGAGATGAGCGAGCTACTCCAAGATACAAATATACAGAGATATATGTACATCGTAATACAGATCCACCTAAGATATATTCGCTTTTTAAGTTTATGACAAGCGTCTGGCATGGATTTTTATTAATGTTGTTCAGTGTCTCCTCTTCGTATTATATTTTTGTTGTTTGTGTTTTTTTTTGTAAATTTATCTTATTAAAAACTTCTTTTTGCAATTGAATTTCATCGGTGTGAGTAATTGAAATCTTAAATACTTCTACACCTTAACTACAAAATGGAATGGACCCAGAGTTAATTCTAGAGAATACAATATGCATAAGCCGACAGAGCGAGACTTCAGATTGCCACCGTCTTACGCCAATAAAATAAAATAATTATGCAAATTGAATTATATCTTCAATTCTGTATTCCCTTTCATAGTTGCAGATACATTTGTATATATATATCTAGTACATGTGTGTGCTGTAAAATAAAAATGCAATAAAAGTCTTAACTTCAAGTCCCATATATTACGAGGGTCAATCAACAAGTACTTGCCCTCACCACCCGATGGCGCTGCTATTACAAAAGAGTGTTACCATCGTGCAGTACATTCTTTTAGTAGCCTACTGTCAAAGTTTCAGTCAATTCCCTTCATTAGTTTTGTTTTGATAGCCGTTGGAAGCGAGCGTGTCGGTCAGTTTTAAAAAAATGGAAAAAGAGCATAAATGATTCGATTCTAGTTTTTGGAAGGGGAAAGGCGCAGCGAAATCAAAGATCGCCTGGATGCTGTATATGGTGACTCTTCTCTTTCGATGGCGACCGTCAAGAGTTGGTTCAACGGGTTTGTTGCCCAGGTGCCCCGAAAACGACTGCTACGGAGAAGAATGTAAAAAAAATCTACGATCTCGTGTTGGCAGATCAACGTTTGAAAGTTCGCGAGTTAGCTAAGACTGTAGGCATTGCAAAAGGAATGGCGCATCATATTCTACACGAAGAAATGGGTATGAGAAAGCTGTCGACGCGATGGGTGCCGCATTTGCTTACACTGGACAACTCACACCTCCGCCAAATTGGTCGAATTGCGCTAGAATTGCTGTTCCATCCACCGTATTCTCCACATTTGGCCCCCTGTGATTTCTTTTTGTTTCTAAACCTGAAAAAGTCACTCGCCGGGAATAGATTTGGGTCGAATGAGGAGATCATCGCCGCCACGGAGGCCTTTTTGCAAACCTCGGGAAAACGTATATTTTGGACGGTTTGGAAAAGTTGGAGCATCGCTGGGCCAGGTGTATTTAGCTAGAAGGAGATTATGTGGACAAATGAATCGCCACTTTATCAAAATTTTCGTTTTTCTTTTGTAGGCTAAGTATTTTTTGAATGACCCTCGTATGTATGTGTACCTAGTGTGAACGAAGGCTTGGCTTGGCTTGACTTTAGTGTTTCTTAATGCAGTTGTAAAAATACTCATATAAAATTGAGTTTAAAGCCACTTCATTAACTTATCGCCCATAAAGCTAAGAAACAAAAAATGATCTTAACGCAAAGAGGTTTCGCTCGATTTATTGGCGCCTTTAACTATCTTCAACCGAGTGAACTGTAAATGCTATAAAAAAAAATATTATTTAACAACTTGCATAAATTATTTGGAGTATTTTTCTCTCCAAAAGAAGTGAAGGCTACTATGTGACTGCGGTACACCTTAGGGTTGGGTTGGATTGGACCGGTCGCGTGGGCGCTTATTGCATTTTATTTATTTCATGTCTTTCGACTGATGCATACTTAATCAATTTATTTTTGCTCTTTACACAATCTCATTGCAGACAAATACCCACCGCTTATTCGAAGGCAAATGGTGGTACCGCAATACCACTGCCAGCAACTGTCATGGTGCAACGACGTTGTCCACCAGACAAAGTGAGACCATTACCACCGACGCCGAACCACACGCCCTGTAAGTACTTTAAAATAAGAAATATTAGAATTTGCAACAAATTTCAAACTCCACATGCTTATCTATGATAAAGCAGCAACAACCCTTAAATGGGAGAAAATGCAAAAATCATCCTCCTTTCAACTTAATCACTTCATTCAGAGCTATGGAATCGTCTCAGGGGACAGCACTTAGTACACAATATACATACAATACAGAGTAAGAGTTGGAGATGGAGAACCTTTGACAAAACCAAAATGAAATGGAAATATACGTGAGATCTAAATAAAATAGGTTTCGTTAAGAGCAGGTGGAAGTTGGGGACATTAGGGTAAAGGAAGATAAACAAACAGATAGACAGTCAGACAGACAGCCAAACAGAGAAAGTAAAAATATAAAACGAAATACTGCGGAAGTGCGGAACAACAAACCGCTCGCTCATTCATATTTTGACCGAGATTTTTATTTTAACAAAACGCAGCAAGGGAGAGTCTGATTTACTATACTTAGAGTTGAGAATGAGTGCAACTCTCTGTTCTTAGAGTGGGTTAAAAATAGATGAGATGAGATGAGTTGAGTTGAGATGAGTAGAGTTTGGTTGTTTGGTTGTTTGTTGGTGAACACATGAACACATCAAAGCACTCGGGGGAGTTTTGTTTGCTACACAGAATTACTTGAGTAGGAGTTGAATCGACATACTTAAAAATAAAATAACATTCATTTTTGGTGGAATCTTTGCAAGCGACCAGGAAGTGTTGGCCGCTTAAAGCACATTATGCATCGTTTGACTTTTAGGGTACTTGGAAACATCGCAGACATCGCATGTGTATGCACGCATACGCCTCAATTAATTAAGTTTATCACCAATCCAAATCTCAACTGTGCAACTGATTTATCGTGTGGTTGTCTGCCCTAGCAAATAAGATTCCAGTTTGACATTTAACAAGTTCGAAACTGTATGTCGTTGATAATGTTGTATTGAGTAGGCGCACATATACATATATGTTTTGTGAATTATTTAACAACTTCTAAATCTTATTCACTACTTGCAGCCATACCTGGATTGGGCAAGAATGGTAGCGAATTCAATACGAGCCGTCCAAATAGCCCGCCAACTAGTAATCATACAATACAAAGTCTGAAAAGTGGCAATAATAATGGGTAAGTTAATAAACACTCAATGTTCTTTTATAACATTTGTATAAAAAATGATTCATTGTTTCACTGCAGATTACGTCCACCCACCGTTAAGGCAACCTCAAGCGGCATTCCACCGCCTGGTTCATCCAATGCAGCGTCCACCACCTCAGCACCGCCACAAAAGCACTCAATGTTGGATAAACTTAAGCTGTTTAATAAGGAAAAGCAAAATCCACCAAACACTGCCGCAAACAAAACACAAATTCAATCAAAGCGAACTTCCTCTTCCTCTGGTTTCTCATCAGCTCGCTCCGAACGCTCAGACTCGAGTCTGAGCCTCAATGATGGCCACATCTCACAAATCAAACCTCCAGCCATCAGTGTTACAGCGAACAAAGCTCAAAAGAATAACACGAAACAATCAAAGTTACTTGCTGCTCAACAAAAAAAGGATGCAATTAAGGCCAGCAAGTTGGAGAAGAATAAGGAACGCAGTCCAGCCCGCTCGATTACAAAAGAAGAATCAGGCACCGAAAGCCGTACTTCAACTTTAAGTCGCACTGCCAAAAATTCTCTGCCTCGTAGTATAGGCGAGAAGAACACACCGAAAACGTCTTCCAAACTGTCGTTGCACTCAAAATCAGAGTCAAAGTCATCGTTAATCGTGCCGCCCACCAAAATTCTAAACAGCCCCAATGGTACTGGACTTCCGAAGCCGATTGCTGCCATCAAGGGCACAAGTAAACTGCCTCAACCAGGTGACAACAAGCTACGCATGACCAACTCAAATTCACAACATGAAATGATAAAACGCGAAAAGAGTGACATATCACACGCCAACCCACCAGTGAACCACATATCGGAGCAGCATCAACCGACCACAGCACAGAGCGTCTTAGGCGCAGGTGGCTTATCGGCTGCCACACAAACGCCACATATCCTCAAACCAGTACCAATTATGCCAGAGTCCGTCGGCATACCCGCACCGTACTACGCGAATGCACCGACTGGCACAAATAACATATCTCAGGCCAATGGTGTTGGCGGCTATATGTCAGAGCCAAGCACACCACAACATTTACAACGCATGCATCAACAGACTCAGCATCAAATGCCGATTTATGGCAATCGGTTGCCTCCAAAATCAGGGTTACTACCACCGAACAACACACGTAAGCTAGAGTACAATGCTGGACCAGGAATTCTTACACCACCCCAGCGTTCACCCATGCGCCAACTCAATCAATCACAGTCACTGCATAACGGTATGCCCTCACCAAGCGGCGGACCACATAATCCTAACTCTGCACCACCAACACCTTCGGCAAGTGACTCACCAAGCAAATATCACACAATACCTTCGAAGATTGGTTCTACTATTTATGAGTCGCAAGAAGAGAAACCTGTTAGTGTTTTGCCGATGCGTCCCTTGCTTCGGGGCTACAACTCTCATGTGACACTACCTACGCGAGGTGCTCGTGGCCAACATCAGCATCAATATATCTCCTCCACCAATGCTGCCGGCACTGATGCAACGACTGACTACTGCGAATCTGACATTGGCCAAGGTTACTGCAGCGACGGCGATGCTTTGCGTGTGAGCAGTGGCTCACGTCAACATGGCAACAGTGTTTCGAATATGAACAACCGTTTTCATGACATCGATAATGGGTACCTCTCTGAGGGCAGCAGCGGCATTGGTCTCAGTGCAGGTTGCACTTCATCGCTGGGCGGTGCTCATGGCAAACACTTTTTAAGTTTGATGCGTGCCCGTACCCAGCTGCCCACCACAATCGAAGAAAGGTATGTCATCATTTATTGTATTTTTTTTTTCCCCTTTTCTTTGAGTGAATCACTCAGTTACTGGGCCTTTCATTTTATCAAATCGCAAAATGAATGATTCATTTTCATTTTTGACTGAAACTCTAAGAACAGACGATAGGTTAGAGCCACTCACTGACTTAATTAATTGTGGATTGTCTCTGTAGGTAGGCACTTAATTATCAGTGACTCTTTTACTACACTCAATCATAACTGCTACTCCACCACTTCAACCACATATCTCACAGTATCACAGTTCATGTAGCTTTTGATTCGATCCATGGCAATATGCTCAAATTGCCAATTTGCATAAAATCCACTTCAATTGTCATTTGTTGTTGTTTGGGTTTGTTGTCAAATGTCGTTTGCATGCACAAAATATCCTTGAAGCAATTGAAAACAAGTCAAGCAGCGTCCGTCCTTCACATAACGATAACAATGGGAAACATGACAGTTGACAATTCTCACCTGTCAAAAGTTAACAGTTACACTCTGAGCCACTTCAGTTCAACTTCTCTGTTCTGTTCTATTGTCGATAGGATAGCACTAACAAGCAACAATATTCACTTCAGACAAACTCCAATTTGTTTTAGAAAACCATTTTTGACTATGGAATTTTTAGTGTTGCCAATGGTTAGATGAATGAATGAATGAACGGATGAATGGATGGATGGAACCCAGCTGTCAATTCTCATAGAGATGCTCTGTTGGGATAACAAAAAAAATAACCTTCCTTTCTAAGGGGGATGAGACACTAAAATCGTTCATTCATTCCGCTTAGTTGGGCTCATCAAAAGACATATACTTCAATTATCAGAATATTTAATCTAGAAAATTAATGCAGAATCGCGTTGCTAGGTAAATTGCAATATTTCTAAGGGTCACAGACTATTTTACTATGGTTCATTAAAATTTACAGCTTAGATAGTAAAATACTCTCTATTGTCTCAGAATATTTTAAAGTAAAATAAAGTGTATAGGATCTTTTTTCAATTCTTCTTAAGTTTCCAACGAGTTCAATCACGTGCCGGCACCCCCAATAACCGCAACGTGTAATTGATTTTGTGTACATGTCACTGCATAAATGTCCATTATAACATATTCAAGGGCTAATAATGCGTAGCCAGACACCTGCAGGACATAATTTTCCAGACGAGCACGCGCTTGAGACTGTCGAGAGGACAACAGAAACCCGACAAGTGCAACAAGCTGTGCAGGAATTCATGAGACCAAAGCATGCAAGCTACCATAATGATGAGGACGTTAACTATCAGACGGCAAGGATGGCAAATGTTGAGAGTCTTAAACTTTTTGCCAGACATACGCTTAAAATAAAAGTAAATCAAAAATTCAAAAGCATTTCTTCATAGTTGCCTCTTCATCTACAATATTTGCCATTATTTCCAACCAAACGTGAAGAGCGAGTAGTAATAAGCAGACAGGATACAGGATATCACAGGACTCGACATACAAAACATATGCAATTTGCCTTGCCTTATGCACACATCCTTTCGTTCGTTCATTCGTTTATTCATTCGTCCTTTGGTTGATCGTATTGGCCTGGCGAAAGATTCAAGTGGACACCATCCTAAAGTTTTTCTTATTTAATAACGCATTTTTCAATTCATTTGATTTATTGTGGCGCACGCCATCCGGCAACGAGCAAAACTCTATCGTGTCAGATAAAAATAAATTCGAAATGTTGCTGTTAAATGAGAGTTGGGTCGAAATGTTTATTTTCAATTGGTGTAAATATTAAATACGAAATATTAAAGTTGCGAAAAGGATAATGACGTGTTGAAAAATTCATTTGGCTTATGTGGTTACGTTCATTGTTCTGTTCCTAGACCACAATAACCACTGCAAATTATAGAAATAGGTTTTTCAACTCTATTTATACTACAACATGAGTTTATCTAACTAAACACAAATTGTTTTTATTAATTTAATAAAATTCAGTGAACCTGCCCATTAGCCGCCAAACATTTCCAGCTTGCAAATCATTGCATATTATTTTCGTTGCTACGCAGACAAACTGTCAAATATTGTTGAATTTGACAAATCTAGGTTATCCGTTCGCTCTTGCAAGTGTTCAAAGACGTGACCGTGAATGAACCGTGTTCGCAATGATTATTGAGATTATTAAGTGAACAGGAGAAAGGAAAGGCTTTTTGTTTAATGAGGTGGAAATTCGGGTTATACATGATTTCCTGTATATTTTTTACTATACCAAAAACAAAACAAACAAAATTTTCCATTAATTTAATTTGCTCTTTTTGTCCAATGAATTTAAAACTGTTTGAAAAAGCATATGACATATGACAAGCTTAATAATTGACACCACTAGATGGCGCCGTTGCATATTTCAATCAGGAAAAGATAATGCTGTTCGCTAAAAGCGCCATCTTTGGTTGGGAAAATCAACTCTCAAAGCTTGATGCCATCCATGGAAATACTATTTTATTTTATATTACCGCATGTTATTATCAGACTGATGGTAACATGAAACATTTGAATGTTTAAGTGAGTAAACTTTTAAAACGGAAGTGCAAAATCAATTGCCAAAAAGTTTTGTTATTTTATAGAAATCATAAATTCTTCAAATGATTTTAATTTTATATGAAAAAGTAAATTACCAGAAACAATGCACAATTAATATTTGCTAATGCGTTTTTTAAATAATTTAAACCATTCATTGCAATTTCAACAAGTTGACTAACCTATGTTTGATGGAATGTGGAATGCCGACCATTGCGTCAAGTCAACACAAACAACCAACAATCATTTAACATCATCAATGTGTTTTCGATAATCATCATATCCAACTTGTATTGCTGTAAATAAACACCCACATGTCAGTACACAGATACACACACGCACGAAAAACTTATTAGAAAAACAAAAAGTATAGAAAACCTGCAATTCAGACTGGTTTTTCATAGATTCGTAATTGTTTTCCAATAAATGATGCTTTTGCAATAATTGCAGCGACGATTAAATCCGCAGCATATCGCATATTGATGTTGTTTTGATGGTGGTGGTGGTGATGATGTTGTGATTCTATTTTCAAATTCAATTTACTGTTAATGACTGATTCAAGTGAATTGAAAAATGAAATGTCAAGTAGAAAATATGCCAAAAATTTGGTAAAACAAATTTTCTATATAAGCACAAAATATAAAAATTTGCACAAATATTTAATGCACTCGAGCGTTTAGTTGGCAACTAATCTTGACATGAACAACTTTTAATACTCGATATTGATATAATAATCAAGTATTTTACTATGTAAGAATACATAGTTATTTACGAGGTTTGGTTATGAAAAAAACAGGATTGATAAATTTACAGAAGAACTACACATTCACACACAGTTATATATTTTGAAGCCGATTGTCTTCCGTGTCTGAAGACATGAATATTTCATATTAGAAACTGATAAAAGTCATGAAAAAAAAAAAAAAAAATCTGAACAACTGTTTACATTGTAAAAATTGACAAAGAATGCGTAATCCAAAAATAGGACACACTAAGCCTAGGAATTAGTTTTGTTATTTTAAAACCATACTTTAAATTGCATATTCAGTCAATATGTTTCTAACCAATTGCAAGCATTTACCTGATCTGGCACCTTGTGACTTTAATGTGTTAAATATGCATGCATGTTATTTTTTGGAAAACCGTTAAAGCTGCGAAATTTCAATAACATTAAAAAAATAAACATACAAATTAGACTCATTACTTTGTACCCACGCCTCGTATAATCAACAATAAGAATAAATAAGAACACACACAAATTACATACGAGTTTGTGTTGCAACAACGCCAGCGGCAACAACAAAAGTTGGACTTGGATAAATCAGAAAATTTTCGCTTTCATTAAATAAGTTTCCATTTGATTTTGTTAACTTTTTATTAAAAATTTACTTCAAATTCAATTGAGAGAACCTGCCCGCCCTTGGCTTGATTTGCTTCAACTGAAATCGAATTGAATTGACTTCAGTGCAGTTCAACTATTTAACTACTTTGATTGTATTGGCAATAATAAATGGCAAAACTGCCTGTCAAGATGTCGACAATAACAACAATTACAGCAACAACAATTACAACTCCACACTGATACACAAACACACACACACACACACTCACAGGCACAGTCACCACCACGATTTTTGTTATTTTCCTACAATTGTAAGCAGAAAATACGAAACAAGTTTACAAAAAATACAAATATTTTTTTCTGTTGCATTTTTCCATGAATGAATAAATGAAGCTTGTTTTATTTAAGAGAAAATATTAAGATTTTACAAATCAACAGAGAGAAAGAGAAAGAGTAATGTTGGCTCTCTTAAATTGTTATTTGCAAAAAATCATGTGTTGCTTTGGCGAATTCATTTTTCATTGTCAGCTTTAAGGGCCCCGCATTTAAAGAGCCCTTTCCACGCCCAGCCACACACACACACACACACACACACACACACATCTTTACATTCACAGACACTCACAGATACGCAGCATCCTTATCATGAAATTCGGCGGTAAATAAATGAATTAAGTATGTGTTGCATGCTGTGAATGATTTGGATATTAAAATTCCTTTGCATATCATTGTTTCTATTACCTTTTGGTAGAAATGGGAAGAACAAAAACAGGCAAAAATTATAATATCTTAGATGTAGACAAAAATGTAGAATGAATGCCATTGAAATACCAAAAGAGTTTCGGCAATGTTACAATGAAATTCTGACTTAATTAACTGATAATCATTTTTTTTTATAATTTTATAGTTGAAGAAAACCCTCCCAACCCACTAAGCACCCATTTATCCATTTACCCAAAACATAGACTTATTCATTTCATGCCTAAGTATCCAAAGTCAAGCCACAAGTGCTTAAGGCTTAAAAGCGGCACCTACATAAATGTTTTTCTTGCAGCCACAAAAAGTAAACACACACTTTGACTTAACTACTACAACATGTCATGTATCTACCCACACCCCTTTCCTTTAGTCCTCTCTATTCACCCACAAACATATGACTTGAAGCTGATTCTCTCTTAAATTCGAACACATATATTCGTACTCTTATTCTCTTCGGACACTTTTCGAACTTCAAATACAATACAATACGCTTATAGTTAGAAACCAACCCCAGAAATAAGTCGAAATTCGACTTTTAACGAAAGCACATCCATGCGCGCATTTTTTTTCAAATTTGAAATTTCATTTCATTCATATTCGGGCGGTGCGGTTGCTTTATGAAAATGTTCGCGGCAGAAATTTGTGATAATTGGTTAAAGAATTTAAAAATAATTCAATTTTGAAAGTTTAAAACAAAACAAAATTAAATAAAAGAAATAATTAAAAAATACCAATATGATGTAATTAATTAAATTATTAACAAATAGAAAAAAAATGTGTGAATTAAAAACAAATTTCTGTTTAATTTATGGAAATTTATTCAGTTCAAGTGTTTGAGTGTTTCGATTCTTTTCAAAAACATGTTTGCCCTTCAAATTTAACAATTCCTTTGCATACTTTGCTTTGCGGCTGCTACAAAAACTTTTGTGATAACTTAATTGTTACAATCAGTAAGATCCTTTTGAATTTCAAGGCACAAATTAAAATATTATTAAGTCATAAGAGTTCAGAGTTCAGTTCTCAAGTGCCATAAGAAAAATGTTGAATTAAGTTTTTCTTTTTATCCTCCATTAAATGGAGGATGATGGTTGGTGATTTAGCCAAGATGATAAATGGATAACAATTCTTTAATAAAGTGAAGGTAAATAAGCCACCATATCTTACAAAAATATGTAATTATAAAGCTTAAACTTTAGCCAAAAAAAAAAAAAATAATATTAAATTTATTTTGTAAGTCAGTGACTGTGCCCCAAGAGCATTCAACTCATGGATATTTGTTTGCCAACAAATGAAGTGAGACTCTGTGTACTTTTATTGTTGTTTTATTTGTACTACTCGCTTCGCTTCCGTATTTACTTACACCTGTTTACAGACCTCATAAGTCCTGTTTATATATGAAAAAAAAGAAAAAATTAAAAAAAAAAAAAAGAAAAAGGGTGACTTTCATTGCACCCTAAATGTTTCCTTTCGTTTCATTTTCCACGTGAACCGTGTGAGTTTGTTTGTTTAAAGGACTGATTGCGACAGGTAATCCTTGTCCACCTATCAATGACAGATGAATGTGCCTTGCTGTCACACCAACAACTGCAATGTGCAACGTGATATTTTGTCGAATGTTTTAATTTAGACGAAAGAACGAAATGAACACTGATTTTGACATGGCCAAATATTTGGACGGACCATCGAAAACTATACTTTGTCTGTCTAATGCATTGACATTTGTCTGACAATTTGTTCAATTACTTAAAAAATAAAATGCATTCAAGTCGAAATAAGGAATGATGAACGATCAGACATACACACACACATATGATTATGTTCTCTCTTTTTTAATACTGAAATATTTGGATTAAAAAAATAAAATAAAAAACACAACGAAAGACAGACAAGTCTTTGTCATGGAATTTTTTTTTATAAACTAAATTTGCAAACACAAATGCAATAAATCTTTTAGTGAATCCCCAATTCATCCATTCATCCAACCGTCCACCCGAGTATTGTAAACCAAATAAGCCAAGAAATCTACAAATGTAAAACAAATATCTTTCTTCACTTTGCCCCAACTAAAAAAAAAAAAAACAAAAAGAACAGATGAAGAAGTCAATAAAAAGGAAAACTTTTAGGAAAACAAAAAAATGATACGTGTGCAGACACAAATTTATTGCAGTTGAAAAATGGGAATACAACGAAAATGAAAGGTAGTCGAAGAAATGTACACACAGTCAGGACTCATGGGAGATGTTCGTGATGATGAAGAAGGGAATAAAGGAAGGAAGTCTGTGGCATAAAATGCGCTCAGCAACAGGCAACACAATCATTTTTATGTACAAATTCCTAAACACAATTTAAATCACAAAAAAAAAAAAAATAGTAAGATACTTTAAATCTACATGCAATATGAAGTACGAAAGAAAGACTTTCTACGTTCGTTTGTTTTTTGTTTCATTTTGGGAAACCATGCAGATGCTTAAGTGTTTTCTAAGCCATAAGAAATAAATTAATTATGTCTAACAGTAAAATGAGTCCTTGTAGCCATTTGTTTGTATATTTTATTGTTTATTTATGACTTAATAAATAATATTCCTATTCCTATTCCATTTCGATTTATTGTATTAAGAAACGCAACAAATGAGTTGCCTGAAAGTATGCAACAAAATATGTTTTCTTATATTGACCGCACCTTGAATATTTTTATTTAATTTAACTCTTTTGTAGGCCCATAATACATAATACATACACACACATATATATACATACTCTGTTTGGACTGCATTTTAACAGAGTTTCGTCCTTTGAATGAGTCAACATCATGCCAAGCTATGCCAAATTCTTAGGAATGAGTAAATTTATTAAAATCCTTTTGGAACAACTGCGTCAAAGTTTTTCCCTTTTTTCCTTATGTTTTTTTCGGCCTATTTCAGCCCATTTACTGCAGTGTTAACCCATTTTCTCATCAATTTAAAGTAGCATAAGTGGCCGGCATTTCTGGCATGTGGCATTTATATAGAATATGTGTGTCTTTATGCCACATATTATGTACTCCGTTCGTTCGTTTGTCTGCAAATGGAATATTATATGGAATCGATCGATAACAAAAGCCTTAGCCTTATACTCGTACAAGGTGGCGGCATTGTTTATTCATTTGCTTATGTTTATTAACAAGGGATAAGGAACAAAAGGTGTAGACACATAGATATAGTATTGATGTGATGTGTGTGTGTATCAGTGTGTGTTATTGGGTTGAAATACTTACATAAATTTAACATTAAATGAACTACAATTTCTATCCTGGACTCACTCGTAGAAACTCAAAGTAAATGGAGTATGCAGACTTAATGAATAAACTTCTTTCTAAAGACGAAGGACTTTTCTTAGATTGCCTTTCTGTCTGTTAGTCTGTCCAACCATTAAATGTCTGCTCCCATGCTATGTTCACCTCAAGTTCCCTTTTCAGTTCAACACTCATAAAAGTTCATTGCACTTTAATGAAGTCAAAGTATTTTGTTGCTTTTTTTCCGCTGACTAAGCCCCAAAAATGTTTTGCATTAAATTTCAGGGGACACACACACACACACACACATAATCTACTGAGTGGATACATTAAAAAAAAAGGGCTGCTAATGAGTCGAGAAGTTTATGCATTAAACTGTTGTTCGGAATCTTAGGAATTTTAATTTCACAAGAACTGAAAAACTGAAAAAAAAATGTAATGCTTTAATTAAATTCGTAAAATAAAATGATTTCTATCCCCGGAAGTTTCTCGCATGAAAACCATCAACTTCAAGTATGTAAAACTTGTGTTGAAATATCTTAACCTTTTTTTTTTTGTTTTTTGTTTTAGTATAAACTTCAAAGAAACTTGTATAAAGTCTTAAGAGATGAGTAACTTTTTTGCATTAGTTTAGTGAAGACTTAAATTCTTCAAGGTCTACCTACACCCACAGTTTCGTACTTTCTCACATTTGCTCCAATGACCTTTAAGTTTGTTTTGTATTCACTTTCGTCTATCGCAAAGCAAAGTGCCTTAATCGCATTTATTTCCCCTGGCATTCTTATTTTTCTTTTCAATTTTTTTTTTTTTTTGTTTCCCTTGCTTATTTCTTTTTGATGGTTGGTCTTTTTTCTACATATTTTGTGTCATTTGAAGTAATTTCCTTCAATAAAAATCCTTATAAATGTCGCTTTCATACAACAATTCAATAGACAGACAGCTTAAGTTAGTCACCGTCACCACCACTCCTTCCTTCTATTATTCCTCCTATGTTGAGTTTATGAGTTTTTTTTTTTTTTTGTGTGGTTCCTTTGATCATTTGCTTTTGCTCCTGTCGCTTTATAAACATAAATAAATACGTGGTACTTATTTTCTTTATATGCCATTCCCATTTCCATTTTTCAAATTTCCGTAGTCTGTTGGACTCGTAAATAACATTTTCATTGTTGCACGAAAATAATTTATTGGTCGGCACAGTGTCAAGGCAAAAACAGCTGACTGCCGCTTTAGCAACCCTAGGAGGAATTTGATACACGGAAGTCGTAAAATCAACAATTTCAGTAAAAGCTGCTGGGTAACTACGTTGTTTGTGAAAGGATATACGAGTGTTTGTTTGGGTCCGTCGGTTGACTTGGTGTAGCTTATTCATAGATAGTTTGCGTGTATTAAATTTGGCTTAAAGATGGTAGATTGGCAAGGTTATGTAGGCTTATGTATGTCTAGTGTCTCTTGAGTCGTTTGTATAATTAATGGTTAGTTGGTTGTTGGTTGTTGGTTGTCGAAAAGTAAAGTATGCTTTCGTCTTAACTGTGAATCTCTACTTCTTTACGTAGGCGCTTTCGTAATTACCAAGACTATGTCAAGGATATATGACGCACTTTTCATTTTGTCGATTTTTCATGTTATTCTTAGTTCTTGTGTAAAAGGAACATGTTTGAAATGGCTCTTGTTGCGCTTGTTTCGTTTGTTGTTTTAAATAGAGCATGCTTTTAGGCGTTTTACATTCTGTTCTTTTTTACGTATGTACCATCAACATCATCATCATCATCATCATCACGAGAAGTGAAGAGAGAGGATTTTTGTTGGTTTGAAGGTTGCTCCGTGTTTGGCATGAAGGTTGTGGCTGCTAAGTATTTCACGTATTTGGAAAACGTTTAAAACTTCGACAACTTACATCGAACCAACCACAGTTTCATAATGCAATGTGCGCCACCAACGCAGGATAGTATGCAAAAACAATATCATGGTTTGTTTAATACTATAGTTTTTATATATGCTTACAACACATGGGCGAGCGTTTCATACATCACAGTATCTGTGTATATAGATTTGTATTGATGCATATCTTGTTATGCACTCGAGGGTGTTGATGTAAGTGCCCTTAATATAACAATCCCATAGAGCACCGCACAGCCGACGGGTTCTGAGTTTCTGTGTTTGTAAAATGTTGACAACATGAATAAGTGAACAAGCAAAACATAAGCAATGAAACATTCGCATCACCATCCTTTGAAAGCAGTTCTGCATAGACATGTAGATAGAACAAGAAGAGGCGATAAAAAGGAAAAATGAAAATAAGATAAAAATGTAGGCAAATGAGTCAAAGTCAAAAGACAAAAGGCAAAGAATAAAAAGGAGAACGCACACGAACAAAATGAGTAAATGAGTAAATGGAAAGCACAAAGCATGACCCAAACAGGATATGCATGTCATAGCAGTCTGTCCAACAAATCAAATGTTCTTCAATGGGAAGGGGTGTGCAAAAGTTACACATACTAAATAAATAACGCCCATGCTGTGCCTTTCCCCTCTCCTCTCCTCACCACTCTTTTACTGTTTGTTCCTTAAAATATTAACAAGAAACAAACAACAAAACAAAAGCTTTGCATGTGGGTTTGACTTGACTTAATGAATGAAAAGTTGTTGTAGTATATTGCATGTTCTTCGCCTACTTGTCTTTGTGTCTTGGTTTTCTTGTTTCTCTTTTGTATCATTTAATATTTGAAAGCAAATATCTTTTAATGAAAAGCCTTCACAAAGAAAAAAAAAAATATTGATAAGGATAGTGTGTAGGATAGTGGGCAGCACTTAAAAAGTGTTGGATGAGAAGAAAAATTCATTTGCAAGAAACTGTGACAACTATAACATTTTATATAATTTTAATTATGTCACAAACAATGTTGCTAACAATAATTTTTGACCAAAAATATACTCTTCATATTTCAAAACAACACATTGTATTTTATACATGAAGTTCTCCCTGTGGGGAGCAAATTAAATAATTAATAGCAAACAAGCAAATCATGTATGAAAATAATTAGTGAAAATTATAGTGATTTTCATAAAGTGTGAAACAGGGCAGCTGATTGAAACTGAATATAATATTGTATTTTATTCATTTTAGGTTGAATTTAAATCAAAATTTAGAAGAAATTCAATTTAGTTTAGAGTTGATCACATTTTTTGTCTTTACTATAACTTTGACTCGAGAATGGAAACCACCAAAATGCGCTAGCATTCCCGGTTCATTTAAGCGAATCGAAAAAGACCAATTGGCTTTAATATCTTTAATAAAATCTTTGTTATGGTAAAATGTTCCAGCAACCCTGTAAATGTTTTAAGTTTTGTGTTATGAAAATTTGCATTGGAACAAAAATTAATTTTCGAATATGCAACGATCGAGTAAACGAAGTGAATTTTAATAAAAGTGCCATTTTATTTGGCCTAAAATTTTGTTTGTGCATTAACCCAAGGTTTTTATGTAAAATAACTGAAAAAATATTGAAGCTTAGATGCACAAATACAATTACACTTTAACTCACAAACATAAGTATGTTTATTTATATATTATAAGTGTATAGAAGCACTTAGCAATTTTACCAAAAAGCAGGCTTTCAAAAATGTGTGCGCCATGTAGATTTTCATAAAAAAAAAAAAAAAAACACTATAAAAGTTCTACAAACACATCTATATTAGGGGTTTATTTATACAAAAAAGGGAAAATATTGTATTTCGGCATTTGGGGTTGCATTTTAATTGGAATAAAATAGACAAATAGCAATATAGTAAATTTCACTTTGGATCAAAAATGCATTTAAAATACTTGTATTTCCCCATCATTATTCTTTGTAAGTCTATTGCAATTTCATGCTCATAATTCACGCTTCTTCAACATCATGAGTATCGATTTTACCTACTTTAAGTGCAAAGACACGGACAAGCATTTTAAAAGCAATTTACAAACCAACAAACATCAAAAATATTGTATAATATTTAACATACTTGGAATATACAATACTTTGTACAAAAGAATATAGAATAGAACGAAACATGGAACAATGCAAAATCCCTATTGATTTTTACATTATTGAATGTGAAAATTTATGGGTTTTTATGCCGCATCTAATATAACACAACAGCAAAAACAACACACAATACAATACACAATAATGATATGTCAATCTCAAGTAACCAACATTGAGTTTGGTTCAATATAAAGAAACAGTTTACCACTTTATCTTGGTTGTAAAGAAAAGACTAAAGTATTGTTTCTAACTAGTATTTAATGCAGTAGTCTGTTTATAATTCATAACCTTTTGAATGAATGAAAGCAGTCTCCTTCTCGAAGTGAACAACGCTTTATTGCGCATCACTCATCTGAATTGCGATCTAAACGATAATTTCATTTCAGCGAATTTCAACTTGTTTCTTACTTACATCAACAACAAGGACCATATCTATGATAATGCACACCAAAATCAAGAACACCCAAAAACCATTTATAATTATTGGCTATTGACCAAGCGGTCCATTGTTGTTTAACTGCTTGCCTCTTCTCTTATCTCATTTAATATTTATCTCATTTTTACACTAAAACATAGAATTCCATTGCCTTTTGTTATGTTGAGAAGACCCTTTAACCAGTCACCAACCATAACAACAACATTTTCCTTTTTCCTTTTACTTTGGGAATAAATGTACTCATAAAATGAAATCACTTAAACATTAAATGCGCATAGGGAAATAATTTGGTTTGTTAGATTAAATTTGAGTTGTCTTTTAAATTTACTAAGCATACTAAATTTTTCAATTTTATCTGATGCCATTTGAATCTGAAAAACCTGGTGAGTGATTTTTTTGTACCACGGGTTAACAACTAACCAGGCAGAAGTTTAGACAAGAATTTCTGAAGTCATCACAATATTAGAGAGCAATGTGAAGTCTCACAACTGATGTCCTGATATCGAAAGAGGTTTTAGTATTCTTTTAAAAAACCAAGATATTTTCTTTATCTTAATTGTAAGTTGTTGATAAAGCATTATTGTCCAGAGTCAGTTCCAAGTTTTTAGAAATATTGTTTAAAGGAGAGACAGTTCTATCGGGCCGTTTGGATCGAGGATGTGTATCAAAAAGCAATTGAAATTTAGAATTTTTAGGGTTTCCTTTGAAAAGCTTTCTGTAGATCAATAATATTAAATCTTAGAGAAGGTTTTTTGTTCTTGCAAAGTATTCACTTTTTTGGTAAGTATTTTTGACCACAGATATAGTAAAATTTTACATTCTCAGACTAACTAATTTAATTCTAAATTTGGACTTTCTGAATCCACTAAAAAATTTGATCAAAAGATATAAAATTTGTTACGAAATTTCATATTTTTTTATTGGCGTTTCAAACATGTCAATAAAAGAATTCATAATAGAATAATTTGTTCGGTTACAATGCTATACAATTTTTCTTTTCATTCATTTCTATTATACATAACAAAACTTGATCTTTAAGAATGAATAATTTCAATTTCTTCAATGTTGTTGTATGTATTATTTTTAATGTTCAACGAGTTAAGCGGATTAGTTATGACATTTTAATGTCTACTTTATGAGTCACTTGCCTTATGAGTTCAGGCTTCTTCAAAGCATCTTCATATTTATTTGCTTCAAAGATATTCTCATTTTTTGTTATTGTTTTTTTTTTTTCTGTAAAAACACGAATCCCATCTCAGACAAACTTTGTCATGCCTTTGGTGATTTTCATTGTTGACTTTTGATAAATGTCTTGACAACTGAATTTTGAATTGAATAGAAATCCTTATGATTGCTTCTATTTCTTCATTTTGAATAAAGCAAAACCATTTGCTACACAATGAATGAATGAAAGCATGAATAGATAGAATAAATGTATGAATGGAAGTAAAGATAAGGACAGTAAAGGAATCGTTTATCGCGCCATGACAGTTGATTCTTTGTTTCCATTGTTGGCTTTACGAATTTAATTGAAAATTTTACAATTTTGCTTGATTCAGTTTAGTTTTGTTTTTGCCTTTATTGTCATTGATTGTCCTTGTACTTTTCCCTTATATTGACAATTTCATTCTCGTAGATGTTGATTATCCTTGAAGTGTCGCTGCATAGTCACTCCTACAAATACCATATTTGTCGTTTGTCTAGAGCTGCTCACCTTCATACTTTACTTTGTCTGGTGTCTTTAGCAATTTTCAATCAAATTCCATTGGCGAGACATACCGGTTATCTTAATTTGATTATGCTGATTAAATAATCAGAATCATTTCTGCACTACAATTTGCTGTGATTGAAATTAAATGAAATTATTTTGATGTTGAATTTTACTTCATTCAGTCAGTTTCTCACTATAATGAGATACAAATTACAATAAACAAATAAACAGAAAAAAAATGGCTTGACGCTGAATAAATTTACAATGAAAATAAATTAAAATAAATGAAATTAATTTTAAGGATACAACGATGGCCTGCGTTGTTCTGTTCTGGTTTCATTTTAAAATTACTTAAATAAAATAATGATATACACATTTGTCATGACACTGGCAGCCCCGTCGACTTTATCATTAGAGGTCAGGTGAACTTGGACTGGCGAAGCTGTGAACAATTTACATGCAATAAACAAATTATTTTAAATATTTCGCAAAGGGTCCTTTTTTCTTGCTCCTCTGTCCTTGACAAAGATGTGAAAGAAATAAATTTTCATTTGCGTTTACTTGTTTCTTACTTTCAGAATACGTAATAGTCGCGGGAGCCTCGATAGCATTTGCACCGCGCCGCCCTCTTCGGCTGCCAGTCAGGACAGTTCAAGTGGTGGATCCTCTTCCGCCGTGACGGTAAATAACAACAAAATGGATGGAAATAGCTCGAGTAGTGCAAATGTGAGTCCCCATCATCAACATCATCATGGACAGCATCGTTCATCGTCACGCAGCGGACGTGATAATTGGATGAAAATGACAGAGCCACTCAATGGCCATAAAGCGGACAACAAGACCGAGAAATCGTCACCATCACGACGCAGCATGGGTGGCACTGGTGCTGGAGGTAGTGGCAGCGGTAGTAGTTCTTCTAAACAAGGCTCTCCCTCGAGTCGAACAAAAGGAGTGCCACCCAGTTTCGGTTATGTAAAGCGAGCAAATGGCGGCATAACATCAACTGCTGAGCAAATGATGATAGGCGCCCATGGCAACAGCATGAATGTGAATGGTTTACCCACTGGCCGCACAGCTCACGTATCAGCAGTGCCTCGGACAGGCAGTGGTCGCAAAGTCGCTGGCGGTACACAGACGCTGCCGAATGACATGACAAGTAAGTAACAATAGTTGGAGGTCAGCAAATAATTGCAATTTCACATTGAAAATTCATTTCTTATTCCATCAGAAGCACCAACAAACACGCAACACAGAAGTTTCTCTTTGACAGGACCAACTGCCACACAATTAAGTCAATCGATTAGAGAACGTTTATCCACTGGTTCACATAGTTTACCCAAACCGGGAAGCGATTTGAATATGTTTCAACACAGGTGTGTTTAGTAATTTGACAGAAATAGTCAAAGAAGATTTCTAATAAATTAATTTACTTCGCTTTATAGAATCGCCAATCGTCCAGGTAAGCTGCACGATGGCTCACTGTCTGACACACAAACCTATGCGGAAGTTAAGCCAGAGTATAGTTCATATGCCATGTGGCTAAAGCACAGTAACACAGCGGGCAGTCGTCTCAGTGAAGGTGATTCCATTGAGAACATGCAGATTGGATCGCCTGCCATGACACGTCATGGACACAAAATGATACACAATCGTAGCTCGGGTTCTGGCACCGCTGGTGGTGGCGGACCACACCTTATGGGTGCCGAATCGCCCTATGTACAGAGTCCTCGCCTGAACCGTAGCAACAGCATTAGGTAAGTGATGAATCCCTATATATTGTTAGCATGGTGTCACTTTTTCTTTATAGACTCTAAGTTAATCTTTTTTTCTATTGTACTATATCACAAGAACAATTTTATTCCTTTATCCACTTACTTGTGTTTTATCTACTTCCAAAGCTACTTGAAAGAACGGACATATCCAAGGTGAACTAGATTTTAAGAGACGCATACTCACATACTACTTTGTCCTCTTTAGTTGTGTTTTTTCTTAATTTTCTTTTATTTTCTTTCACACTTAAAGTTGTCTGTCTACACCATTTTGTAGACATTAACATGCCGTGCAACGAACTCATTCACTAACTTTCATCGACATCGCGTACTAAGTTGCTGGTACAATAAATTATGCAAGATGAAATGGGTCCATGCAGGTGAAACACCGCGATGGTGGTGTGTGTCTATGCAGCTGGTGTCAATTCCAATGTAAAACTGCATGAACACGCACAATTCTTGCATGACATTAAGCCGTCTATAACCAGATGCATGTCATTGTTACTGTTTTGCATATTTAAAAGGGAACATTGCTACCCAACCAACTAACAACCAACAAGTGCCATGAAGTATGTAAACAATTTGTAATATTTTGTAACAAAATGTTGCAGTTCAAACATATACGAACGAGTGTATGTAAGCATACACTGGCAATAAATAGTATCTTAAAGTTGCACAACAAAAGAATTTTAGTTACTTCCAAGCAGAAAAAGGCGAATGCACATAGTGTTGCATACTTGTGGGGATCTATGCAAAACACATTTTTGTAGGCCCATTTTAGGGGTAAAAAATAAACCAAATATAAAATTCCAAAGCATAGTTAAGAAGAGAGAGAGAGAGAGAGAGATAAATGTGTGGTTGTTATCAAATATGAAACAAACAGGAAATTGTAAAAACAAAATTCACCAGACTTCGTTAAAATATTTTGCACAAAAGGCAGATTATTATTTAACAAGTCAATGGGGGTTAGGTTGGGTTCAATTTGAACTCTGTGAACTCTTAGCAACCACAATAAAATTGGAAATATTTTTATGTTTGTTGGCATGAAATTCCCTATGAAATGCAATTTTGATAATTTGATGCTTACAGTTCTATCTGTGTCTGTTGTTTGCTATGTGTGCTCCAATTCAAACACACTACCCGAACTTATGGCACATTTAAGGACCACAGACCATAAAGCCAATAAATTTCATTTTATTTTCCCACATACCAAATGCTTCACTGTCCAAAGTCCATTTGAAACATTTCCCTAAACATGTCTATCATCATCAGCAGTAGCAACACCAGCAACAGCAATAGCAACAGCACCACAGCCAGCATCAGTTCATTGAAGAAAAAGGATATGTAATTTTATACTATTTTACATACAAAATACCATTAATGTCCGTTATCAGTATGTTGTCAGACTTAGGATGGGACACTGTTACACATTTAGGAATGAGCATCAAGTTGTTGCTGTGATTGTGGCTACTCCTCCTATTCACATCATGCATGTCTATCATCGCCCCCTATTTTATTCTCCTTATTTTATCATTTTTCATTAGAAATCAGGCACAACAACCGCATGTCATAACTTAAATTTACTATATGCACACACATTTCTTCCTATACTTGTATATAAACTTGGTTAAAGAATGAGTAAACGAATGGAAAACTGAACGGAAATTTGCAATATCTATGTACTTTGGAGCGATTTGTATTAATGTCGGCATACTAAAAGACATGTGTCGCCTTAAAGTAGGCAAACATTTTCACAAACTGTCGCATATTGTTTTGAAGCGACTGTCACAATGAATGCACATGATGATTATCTCTTGCTGTTGCTTCTGTATGTTTTTTACAATTCATTCATTACATTGTTTTATCGCTTATCATGCCATTGGAACACTTGTGTCACATCTTCTTCTCTTATTGCTTTCGATCACATTTTTAATATAAAATAACTTTATAATATTTATTCATGCACATCATTCGTTAGATCTACCAAATCGGAGAAAATGTATCCATCGATGCTTAGTCGCGGTCCTGATGTTGAAATTGAGCCCTATTATTGTCTGCCAGTGGGCACCATTGATGCTGCTCAAAGTGGTGTCATCTCGGCACAAATGGCTGCTGCCGCGGCAGCTGCTGCTGCTCATGTGGCTGGCGCAAGTGGTGGAGCCCAGACACAGGGAGGCCCTAATGCTGCATGGAGTCAACCCACATCACCGACACCTATCAATCGTGGTTTCGGTTGTCCTTTATCACCTACACATGGCTCTGGAGCTGGTGTCTTAAATATGGGGGGCATGGTTTCGAGTGCAGCTGTGGGTCTAACTGGTGCAGGTGGACATCGTCTTACATATCCAAAGAAAAACGATGAAGGTGAGTTTGATAATAATTACCAAGCCTTAATTAACCTATAATTAATTTGTGGCTCATTTCAGTACATGGAAGTGCTGCTTCCTTACTATCTGGTGGTAGTTCGCTTTATGGTTCGGCAGAGGAACGTCAGGCACACGAGATACGCCGTCTAAAACGTGAATTAATGGATGCGCGAGAACAAGTTCTTAGTTTAAGCAGTCAACTATCAACCAATGTAAGTAGATGCATATATTGTAACCATAATATAATCAAAACTCAACCTCTTTAGTACACAATAGGGCATATATTTACTTTTTAACTAGTTTGCCCCTCATAAAGTCATTTCATATTAAAAAATGCAGTCTTTGTTGGCTAAATGCCAAAAGTCAAGAGTCAAAAATACATAAAAATACTTGACTTGCCTTGCCATCAAATGTCTGCCTGCCGCCGCATGCACACACTCCTATAAATTCAATCTCATGTTGCAGTATTTTTTCCATTGCATAATTTCAGGAGGAGGTTGAATATTAAAATATGTATATATTTTATTTGTGTTTGCATTGTAACATTTACATGGCACTTTCATCAAGCACTGTTCTTTTTTTATGGCATCTTTGAAACGCTTATCATTTTCCGCCTGTCTACGCAATGTCTGGACGCGTAATTCTGCGTCATAACTTCAGAAGCAAAGTCACTGTCATTCTTCGTTTTCACTAGATCACAACTTTCGGCAGTTCCTTTATTTCTTTATTTTTGTTCTCATATTCGTAAGATACTTAAGTGCATTCCTTCGTGTTCCTTAAGCTACGCAAAAAGTTTTGTCATACGCCATTCTGAGTTGTCAACAAAAGTCACAGAAAAAGTCTTATAAACTTCCGTTTCGAGGGGAGTGTGAGGCCAACATTGCTGAAAAATGCTTAACTAAGTGAAAAAATGTTTCATGCAGTAGTAAATCAGGTAAAAGTAAAATATCCTCATGTTCTCTCCTTCACTTCATATAGTAACGACGACGACAGACAGGTGTGTATTGTTCGGAACAAAGTCTTGAAAATGTTGCCTACTTTTTCAACTGCTCGTACTACAATAAAAGTTATCACATATGTCATGTGCGCTGGGGTATGTGTAGACAGGGAGAAAGACTGTAAATTGTTGTACAATATCTACTACATTGTAGTTGATGAATATAGTGAGTAATAAAATTTCTAAATGTGCTCAACAAACTTTCCCTAACATTGAAACGAATAACAAAGCATTTGTCATAAAAAACTTTAAATTGCATTCTGAAGCTGCAATTCCTCAAGAGTCATGGCAAGGATCGTAAAGCAAATAACCAGCGGAGCTTTATTTTACACCTTCACATAATGAATGAAATTTTCTGCTTTTAGGCTACAATTTCATATAAACTCAACACTTTAGTCTTACGCTCTTTAGTCCTTAAAAATAATGTAATCCAGTGAATTTCTCTTTGTTCATAAAATTTCAATAAAACATTGAATTCAGGAAATAGAAGATTGGTTTATTAAGAAGTGCATCATCCTTGATATCTGATTGTGGAAGCGTTAACATAAGCAATATTTTAGAGGAGAACATTCTTTGTTTATATAGCAAATGATTATTAAACTTTTTATCTATTGTAGGTAAAGTTTTAAACATCTGAAAGCATTTAAAATATTCCACCACCTGTCAATTCGTTTATCTATCCTTTCCGTTCTAGAAATGTTATTACTATTATTTTTTAAATTATGTAGAATTGAATTCAAACAAATCCAGAATCATATTAATGCAAACAATGAAAAGTTATGAAATGCATAGAAAGTGACAAAGAATAGAGCAAATACGAGTATGGCATTCCTGTCATATGCGATTCATTCAGAATAGGAAAATAGGAAAATAAGATAAACTGAAACAAACGAGACAGATAAAATTTTATTGGAATAAGGAAACGTGAATGTGTTGCATGAATTGTGGACTTACCAGCATCATCTCACTAACTCATTGAATGGCTCAATGATTCTAAAAGGAAAAAGAAAAAATTTTCATATAGAATAAAAAGAAAATGCTGTATGCTTTTCTCAAGTGTAAAATTTTGTGGAAACTTTAAAGATTCACATTTTTGTTGAACATCTGATTGCAGAATTTTATTGTAGTATCTCATTGTGCTTCTACTTTTACCTTGCCTTCCTGGCATATAGTTGGCATTAAAATGCCACCATTTCTGTACTTAAATATTTCTTTTGCTTTCTTCTTTAAAAGATATTTCCAGCACACTTTGGTCATAGATTGATGCCATAAAAGTGTTGCTTTTGTAGCTTGAACTGTGTGTTGTGAGTAGAGTAGGGCAAAGCAGACCACAATGAGATACTATTGTAGTTGAATGAGAGGCTGCGACACGAAGTCATGCCACAAATATTATAGTGTTGACTACCGATTGGTCGGTAAAGAAGAGAAATGGTGAAATATGTATGGAAGATGATCATGAAGAATGCTGCTGGTTGGCATTTATTCAAGCCTCCAGATGAGTTGAGTCGAGTGAAGTCAAGTCAAAGACTTTGCATTGCATTGCATTACATTGTTGTTTGTCGTTCGCTCAAGTAGCCAGACTGAAGGCTGAAGGTAAAAAGTACAAGGCTTTCTAAGTAGTTGCCTTGAGGAGGAGGTGAGACCAAGTCTTCAAGGTAGTGGAAAATGCCAAGGAAAAATTACTGTGGCTGCAGATGACTGAGTGACTTGTGGTTCATTGATACTCATTTCCAAATAAAGTTAATTTTATTTACTGCACCTCCTCCATGATGATGGTGATGGAATTTAGGTGATTGATGATTCTTATATGGCTTTACTTAGTTAACATATTTTACATGATTATACTTGTTTTGTGACATTTTCCCAGCGAAACCAATATATTGTTCACAAGAATAAATACTATGCTAATTATGCTACTATATGAAAGAAAGTAAACTAATTCAGAAAAGTTAATAATTGAACTAAAGTTTTCCACTTTACAAAAGAAACTCAATTCTTGAAAAATTGAATGAATTCTCACCCTTGGTAAGTTGAAAGTTGTCTGGAATTGTGCAAGTTAGCAACATAAATGTTGCACCAAGTGCTCTATTCAAAAGTTTTAGCATTTCTTTAATGGCCCCTCTTACCCCTCTTTCTGTGTATTACTTACCCACCTTCTCAATTATTATTTTAGAAAATGCTTTAGCAATGTCAATATTGTATTAAGTATCTGTAGCGAAGTGAAGAAGAAAGAACTTTTTGTCTTAAGAAGTTGCATTGAATCGACTTGGTAAGTTGAGTCGATTGAAGGCACATCAAGGATAAGCGGCTAAAGTTTATTGTTTTAATGAAATATATTTTGTAGTTTGCCTTACGCCTGATATCTTTTGGTCTTTTTGTTGCTACTCTTAATTTTATTATCTTTTATAAAGTTTCTTATTTTTCTTTTTTAATATGATTTGTTGAGATTAAAAAGTTTTTAATTGCATGAAAACACAATTTTGTTTTTATTATTGTGACTACTAACAGTTAAGAGAGAAATTCTTCGTCTTTTCGGACTACAAAATTAACCAATTCATTAAATTTACCTTCAGTCAGTCAGGCAGAAGATAGTTTTCCCATTCGAGCCATAAAATAATTGAATGGCATTTGTTTGACAGTTTCGTCATGGTTTTGCCACTTTTTTGTCATTTGTTGTCTTTCAACATTTACTACTTATGTTACAACACAAATTGTGTGGTTAAAAAGAAAGAAACCTTTTTGGAAAAAACAATTTCACTTTGTGGTTGCTATTCCATCATTATTATCATCATCATTATCATCTTTGATGGACGGATTGGAAGTCTTCAAAAAGAACGAAAGCAACAACAAAAATGTTAGAGAAAATTACATACTTGGAAAAATAATAAATTCACACTTGACATGAAGTATGAGTATGACAAGGAAATAAAGTTCAATAATCTTACATTACATTTACAATATAAATAAATCACAAGTGATTCATTATATTCATTCACAGAATCCTATAGATTGCAATAATAATCGCGAATATTGTTAAAGTCCAAAGCAAAATAATATTATACATAATATAAGTACATGATTCTGATAAGACAAACTGAGATACTGAGTTGTGTTTCTCTGCTTTGGCCTAGATTCAATGTAGCTTAAGGCTTGCCTTTTGGTTCTATCACCAGCCTTATTTTCTTCTAAGCTAATCTGATTGATATAAGGTTTGTGAATATTAAACAATATTTATAAACTTTAAGCAAAATGAAAATAAAAGAAATGCACTCAGTAAATCCAGCAGCTGATTTCAGAATGTCTTTCATTCATTGCATGATTGTGTAGTACTGTTTTTCTTTCATTAAACAAACAACTGCTTAATGTTAATATGCCATTTACTAAAAGAATGAAGTGGTTGAGGGTGGCCCAGATGAACGTAGTTTGGCTTTTGCAACGATGAAGTTATTAAATGAGGCATGTGTGGCCTTTTTAAGTACTGACTGCCTGCTGGCTGCTGCTGCTCCACAATGTTAAAAAACAGATAAATGATGTTTGATTTATATAGAGTGTGAGTACATACTCGTATATATTTATTACAGATACGGATACATTTATTGATGCTGAAGGGGCTTTGAAAAGAAACATTAACTTTGGCCTCGCTCATAAGTTTAAATTTAAAACATAAAAATGTTCACAACAATTGAAATCATGTGTGTTTGTATCTCATTTCTAGTAGAGTTTCCACTTTAATCAAGATCGAATAGAGAAATATGAAGGCAATTGAGTTTACAAACGAAATCGAATTCGAATTAAACTAGAAATACTCATACTTTTCGCATGCATGTGTGAAATTCTTAAGAAGAATTTTTTGAAGCATGAAATTTAAATTAGTTTTTATGGTACAATATATTTACAGTATAATAATCTTTCTGATAGATACTGAGATGTCTATAGTAGAATATTTCATCTATTTCAGATACCAAATTGTCTTACAATTTTTCCTCTTAAATCTGATCTTTCACTATAGTGAATTGCTAAAGTTTTTCTTACTTTAATGAGCAAACACCAAAACAAAATGATTTACACTAAGGGTAAAGGTTAAACAAAGTGTATTTCCCCATTTATTGTTATTTTGTTCTGAATGTTTCGCATTATCATATTAACCTAATAATCTAGAAACCGAAAGCATCAACAAAAATTAAACAAATACAAACACTACTCACCCAAATTGCTTTTAAACACAATCCAGAATAGTAAACAATATAAACAAGAAATTATAATAGTTTATCTTTTCCATGAAACCAGAATCACAATAAAAATACATATAAAACTACCATTCATTTACAGCACATTAAAGATACATAGATAAATAGATAGAGAGATATAAACAAAGTACATAAACATGGGACAGATATGGATGGCCTTTTCTAAAGATCATTTGAGGTTGAAATTTATGATTGTTTAAGTAAATTTTGTTTGTTGGCTTTGCTTAGATTTACCATACTAATTCGATTCCCTCTTTTCTCCTTCTTTTCTTTTTAGGTAAGTAAAATAAAATGATTAAAGTGATTATTATCCTCTCTCTCTCTCTGTTGGTATGTATACTTTTACTTAAATTATATCAATTTAAATGATGACAAATAAGAAAATCTACCCTTTGGTGATGTCTGAATAGAAAATCAGCTTAATGTTTTCCAATAAAATGCCTTTGCCTTTCCAAATCAAGGGCAATGCCATGGCAAGTATCTATCCACTAATCCATTGTCATTGTTATTGTAAATTTGCACTTATTTTCCACCCTATTCGTTTTGTGGTCTTTATGTCTTTGACTCTTGGTTTGCTTAATCAATCATAATTCGATTGATTCGATGGTTTTTAGCCAAGTACATAGTAAGTTGGAAAATTGCGCGTATTCCATAAAAATTTTTAAGCCAAAGAATGAAAAGATATTCAACTTATTTGCTTTTGCTTTGCTTTAATTTCAAAGGACTTACGCTGTGTATCTGTTTGTATTTTATTGGCGCACCATCAAACTTCGCCCATCTATTTGGGTTTGGTTTTGGCAAAAGTTGAGATTTTGGCGGCCATTGCCACTGCTTTGATGCTTACTGCCTTATTTATTTCTTGGCTTCAGCGGTTTGATGGCGCCTCTTTGACTCGAGCCAAAAAAAAATAAATAAAAACGAGTGACGACGCGACGTAGAACAGAAGACACAGAGAGAAAAAACAGGACAACCTGCTTTGCTATGACGCCAGGACATTAAACCGTCTAACAACAACACTAAGTGCAATTGTCGTTCTTCCTTTATTGGTGTCTACCACTTCGTCCCTTCTGCCCTTCGTCGGTATATGTATGATTGTGTTGTCGCCACTTAAACGCATACGTTAGACAAATTTGCAATTTTGCGCTTTATTTTTCCTCTAATTTTCGCTTGCTCGCCGCGAGTTGTAAGCCAAGTTTCGCTGTCTCGCACAGGATGCTGCTGTAATGCATATGTGTGTTTGTGCGTGTGTGTTTATATAGTTTGTTTTTTTTTTTTTTGCAAATTGAGAAACACGCGCCAACAAAGAGAGGGGAATAATATTATGAGTCGCCAGTGTCGTCACATTGGCGCCAGTTGCTAGTCTGCTGCTTTCACAGCTGCCATCATTCCAATGACTCCAGATTCAGAAAATCTCTCCCCATTTTCATTTGTTTTGTCGACGACTGTATTCTGTCTGTGTATGTAGTGTAGTTTGTTCTTCGTTGTTTTTATTTGGAGTTCGTTGGTTGATCGTTGGTATGTATGTCTGTATGTGTATGTATATGTCGGTTAGTTGGTTGGTTTGATTGTATGCGGCAAAGGATTCGCATTGTGATACATGAAACTCGATTTGACAGCGTCATATTGTAGTTAGTATGTCAGTTCCGCCTTAGCTGCGGTAGACGGCGGTACACACGCAGTGAGCCAAAATCGAAAAATATATTTTCATTGTATTATAAACTTGGTTTGTTTGTTTGAAATATTGTCAGTTTTGTAATGAGATACTTTCTAGTGATGAAATAGAATAAAACAATATTAAAAAACAAAAAAAAAAAATAAATAAAAATTCAATTTTTGTTAAAGCGGAAATGCGCTTAGTTTAAATGGTCATGTGCCTAGATGATCTCTCTCTGCCTCTCTCTCTCTTTCTTTCTCTCTTTCTGCAATATTCATGTACTTATCAGATGAAACACAAGTTTCTCTCTCTCTCTCACTGAAACATTATTACTCACTTTAAACTGATCTTGCTTAACATTTGAGTATTGTGTAGTATTTTCTCTCATTCATTCTTCATTTAGCTTCCCGCTTGGGCGAACGTGTTTTCGCGCGCATATGAGTATCGTCGTAGTATCTTTTTTCTAAGTACGTACGATAGAAGTATGTTGAGTGTGTGTGTGTGTGTGTGTGTGTTTCAAGTGCATTGCATTTTATCTAAAACGTTTTGTATCGTGAAATACGAATTCGTGCTAGAAAACAAATAGAAAATAATTGTCAGCACAAAAAACGTGAGAAGATCGCCACTAAAAAATGTTTATTTAACTGATTACAAAAGTGTCTCATCTGAATGTCTACGCGCAAATATGAGAAAATTCTGTCAAAAGATATCTTTCATTAATAATCTCAAGATAATGTACGAGTATGAGATATTTGAAAATAAAAATGTAAATTGTGATTAGTGAGTGCATTCTGTTTTTTGTTTTTTTGTTTTTTTGTTATTTTAGTTAGTTGATGCTAAAGATGATTCACATTTCTTAATTTCTTAATATGAAAATCAAAAGAAATAAATGCAAAATTGGAAAAAATTGCTAAGACGTGTTTCAACGTTCAAACGTGTCGCTTTATTCAATAAAAATATATTTCAAAAAAAAGAAATAACAAAGAAAATTATGGTTTTTTTTCACTACAAAATAAGGAAAATAAAACTGAAAAAACAAAAAATTTATTATGTTTCTGAAATCACAGAACCGGTAATTTTATTGTTTTGTTCAAGTGATAAAAAATATTAAAAAAAAAAATTAAAACATAAAATTGTGATCATAAAGAAAATGAAACTTGTTTAAAATAGAAATTAACGACAAAGTTAATTTATCTTATAATTAATGTTAAATTTGGCAAATCGCCCTTTCTTATCTTAACTTTGTGATCAGTGTGTGCGTGACATACAAAGATAAGAAGGCAAAGATAATAAATTATTTATTATTTTAACTCAAAGTTAGTAACTTTGTAAAAAAATAAGACAACAAAAGGGTGTCATATGCCATATAAAATCATATACTATACAATTAAAAAAGATACATTTTATCTCTACAATATTAATTCGACATTACACAACTCTTTCTTGTTTATTATTATGTGTTTATGTTCAAGACAAGAAGAATCATCTTGATCATCGCGTCCCTTTTCTTATTTATTTTGATATTCGCTTTCATTGAGTCTTTCAATTTAAGTAAATATTGCACAATCAGCTGAAGTCACAATGATTCATTCAGCACCAATTCATCATCATCATCATCATCATCATTTTGAGAAGTGACATGGGGTCTTAGAGTAGTAGATGGTGGCATCAACTCAAATATAGCTCGTCTTTTTACCATAATGAAACAAACTTATTGCTTTTTATGCTATAAATAAGCGCAAAAAATTAAACTACATATTGCGGTGTCTGCTATTGCTTGCATGCAGGCACAGACAAACACATACAAATACAAAATACTTATACTGTGAGTATCTCTGCATTGGTGCGGTTTCCTCTATGTGAATGTGCCCAGCATTTGTTTATTCGTTCGATGGAGTCGAAAAACTCTTTTTTTGTTGTCGAAAAGCAACACAACAAATAACACAAAACACAAGAAAAAAAAAACTGCAACAATGGCAAATTGTTTAATGGAGCATGACAATACTACAGAAAGAGGGAGTAAATACAGTCTATAGATAAATAGATACATACATACAGGAAGAACAATAAAAAAAAGATACAAGTTTTATATATAAATTAAAAAAAAGAAATATAGAGAAGAACAAAATGTTGGACTATTGTTTTCTTCAATTCTGTTTAGAGCAAAGGCAACCCACATCATCATCATCATCATCTCATTTCTACTACTATTGCTACAATTTTTTTGCTACAAAACTTTTTTCTTTTTCAATTCGAAACAATGAAATGTTTTTGTATTTCTCTCATGCAACAAAATTATCAAGCAAGCACTTGCAATATTTTATGTTACAAACTGTAAAAATTCTCTCCCTCTTTCATAATAATGTCCAGGATCATCATCATCAGAGGGTTGGCAAGGAAGGCACAGCAACCTTTTTGTCCATTCTTATTTTGTATTGTTATTTATTTCATTATTCCATTCGAACTTTTGATATTTTTATCTAAAAATTTGACTCTCTTTTATTCATTCATTTCATTTAGATTCTTTGACTTTAACTCAATTCGAATAATTGATGATAATTCTGGAATGGAACTAAACTAATTTATTGCGATTGTGAATTTGTTAGATTTGTGTTCAACATTTGCATAAACTTCATCAGCATATCTGAGATTAGTTTGCTTTTTGTAAAAATCAAATCAAATTGGAATAAAACACATCATCATTCATATTAAATCTCACCACAAATGCATTCACATAATCAAATAAGATACGGAATTTCTAGTTGAAGTATCTTTATGTATTTATGTGTGTGTGTATTAAAGGATGTGTCGGTTGAATTGAACACATGTGATTTAGGGGTCTGTGCTACTAAATTGGCTTAATGTATTAACTAAAGTCAGAGGGAGGATGTCTGGCTGGCAGGATACAAAAACAGAAGCCGTATAAAATTCTCCTCTGACAGAAACACAAAAACACAGAAGGGTGCGTTCATTTTCATCATCTGTAGAATAATATTTCGGCTGCTGTATGCTGTGCTAAGCCATTCTGAACGTTATTCAATCCCTCGGCAGCTGTGTCGTCTACCTTTTTCCATTTTTTGTCGAGGGATTTCCGCTAGTTCCGCCTGCGTTTTGATTTTGTGGGAGATCTCCCTTCGAGTCTTCGAGTCAAGCGATCAATTAAGAAATTTCTTTATATTTTGGTATTTGTATTGTAAAAGATTCCCAGACTTTAATTTTTATCTTAAACGCATAAATTCCAGAAGCGCACACCCATTCGAAAGTATACAATGAAAAGGTATAAAGAATTTTAGGTTAACACAACACAAAATAACACAACAACACAACACTAAACCAAGCCAAATTCACCGATAAAAGATTTATGACTTCATTTGCCCTTTGGATAATATTTCTTTATGATTTTTTGAATACTCGTATAATTTTTATTTCAAAACTCTTTTAGTATATTGATTATTGTGATGCCAATGCCAATGGCCACGACAAATTAAATATTGTGAATATGAAATTTCATCTCTCTCTGCCTAGAGATTTTCACTTTGCCCATTGTCATTAACCTTATTTGGGGGCGTTCTGTCTTTTGACATCTTTGACACTCATATAACACAACACAACTTACAACTCATCTTTAGACTTATAATGTGTCAAATGTTGCCAATAAATTTTTAAAGCCAATAACTGACAAACAACAACATCAAAAAAAGATACACAGATACACATAACATCACAACAAATGACGCGTTGCGTTCGTTCAGTTTAGTTGTCTTGAGTTTGTTGTCTTTTCGCTTGTCAATAATTAAAAAACCCACATACTCTTAAGTTTTCTTTTGTATCCATGAAATACTATCTGAGGAGAGTGTGTGAGAAGATACATTGAAACTAAGAAAATATTAAAGTCGCCCGCAATTTGTGGCATCTAATGTTGATGTTGAAGAAGATTGATTTTACTTTTAATTTATTTAATGCGCTTCTCATAAACATATTTTTGTTTTTTTTTTTTTTTTTTTTTTTTGAGATCATAACAGATTGAATTCGTTGCGCTATGAGTAGCAATTGGGGAAATATTTCATGTAAATAATAAAGAAAAAAGAATGGCAGAGAAAAGAAGGAAAATTTAAATTAGTTTCATCTTCTTTCTTCAAATTATTTACGCTTTTGTTGTTGCAATTGCGTTTTTCTGAATTTACTACTTGTGGCCTCTTTGATTATTTAAACATTTTGCTTATTGAATATTTTCGTTTTATCATGAAGCATCATCATCATTATCATCATCATCATCATTAACATTAACATCTTGAGGAAGTAAGTGTAGTGAATAAATGAAACTTTCTCACTATTAAGTTGCAAATTTTCATGACTAAGGATAAACTCACTGAAATGACTTGACTGCCTGCCTCTTCTTCAACTGCCAAGCCAGAATTTTTTTTTTCTTCACGGTTCATTACACATTTCACCTAAATTTCCGCTCTCATTGCATATGGTGGTGGTGGTGGTAAAATGCGAAACAAAGCATTGGAAAATTGTTGCTGAAATTCCAAAAATATTTAAATGCATGCGAGAAGTAAATCGCTTCTTGATGATGTTGATGCATGCATATAGATTCATTTTAATGTTGCACACATGTTTGTTGTTTGTCTGACAAGTCGCCGCTTGCCTTTAAACACTTCGTCAACACTTACGCGCTTTCCTTTTTTTATTGCAGTTTCTTCTTTTCTTTTGTTTGTTCCTATTATTGCCTTCTACTCTGTAACTCAAATAAAATTGCACCTTCTACAAAATAAACCTTTTACAATACAAAATAAATCGCATGAGATTTTCCTTCTTTCCGCTTGCTTCAAATTATAAAGATACTATAATGATAAAGTTAGCTCACTTTTGTTTATATTTCCAGCAATCATGTTGATGTCATTCTGATAAGCATCTTTTCGTTTTGCATTTTGATGCATTTTCATTTAAATTGCCATCGATTTGTGTTATTACTAGTATTATTGTGGTTGTGGTTATGGTTGTAGTTGTAGTTGTAGTTGTTATTTCTCTGTTTGAAGTTCAATAAAATTGTCTAGCAGCATGACGACAACAACATTTAGAGATGATGAGCTCATTTCTCTATGTCAACAATTCCGACGCCTGTAACATTTTGCCCATGATGTTTTTCCACAGTTATTATTAAGTATTTTGCAATTGTTATTGTTTTTTTTTGCTTTTAATTAAACGTACGCTATTTTCAATTTTTATTGTCTAAAAAATCGATTTTTAATTACTTTCAACCATAAAAATTGGCATTTGCTTTGGTATTTGCAAAGTATGCATCCACGTCGCATTTCACATGATTAAGGGAAGCTATAGAAAATAGTTGAGATATACATAGAAGCATATAAGTGTGTATCTTTACTTATGTTGTTCTTGATGGAAAAAGTCAAAAACTTTCTTTTTCTAATATCGTTGCTGTGTAATTAAGGAAATATTTTCCAGGGATCAGTTTCTATTCCCCTTGTTTGAAGAAGCACAAGCATTTTTCTGAAGACAATGTTATCGGTTTCATAGATTTTTTGCTGTTGCTTCTCTATTGAGAGGCTAATGACCCTTAATGTTTCTCATCAATTTTATCGAATTTGTTCAATAACCGTGACGCATGACTCGCATGCTTAAGATTCTCTAAGTAGCAACATTATTATAGATTTATGCAGCACTTGAGATACCTTTTTCCATGTACTTTGATGCTAAGGTATCAATATACATAGGAGGAAAGGGAAATGTAGAATTGGATATGAAAAGAAACATGATAAGTACATTTAATTATAATACCAAGTTTAAATAAATTTATCAAATTGTACAATAATAAAAAATTTGATTCATTTTGGTGATTAAAAAAACTTATCGCATGCAATAAATTTAATGAAAAATTAAAATTATATTTTATGGAAACTAAGTATATAATATTATTATTTCTTATACACTTTTCTGTTTCATGTGATGTGGTGGATGTTTAGATAGGTAAACCAGGTAGTAGTTTAGAGTTTTCTGTTTGTCCTTCATTTGTATCTCAAGAGCGCACGAAGAATTGCCGCTAACACGCTAAGGGAAAGAATTTTTTAAACAAAAAAAGGTCAAGACTGTGAATGTCTTGAGAAATAGAACTCGTCCTTGTTCTTGTTTTTGTTCATGTCCTTGTGTTATTTATTAATTTAATGTACGAGTACCTGGTGAATATGTATGCAACTCATTGCAGTAGCAGCTGCCCTTACTTATTATCCTTGTTATGTAAATTGGGTAAATTATAAAATGTTGTCCTTTCGAATTAGTTGTCGCTTTATAGTCTCAACGCGTGCGCAACAGTTGCTGCTATCTGCTATCAGCTGAATGAATGTAAATTACTCGTGATAATTTAACCATTCTCAATTTAGTAATTTTTGACCTGAAATGCATTTTACATTTTTAAATTTTCCCCTTGTAATACACATTTAGGTATTTCAAAACAGGGGAAAAAAAATTACTTCCAAAGTGTTTTTTCTGTTTCCAATTTAACAATTCATTTTTTAGTTTTTTTATGTTGTTAAAAACAAAAAAAAAAAAAGAAACACATAGTACATACTAGTAATCCAATCTTAAACATTATAAAAGTTTTTTTGTGTTAAATGTGGGTTTCTTGTTCATTGTTTTATGAAATCTGTGTTTGTTTGTTATGTTATGTTGTTTCACCCAAACACTAGTCATGTTTATTACCTTTTTGGTCAAAGATTGCCCTTCTCATTATGGCACGTAATACTACTACCAATAATTATTATAATCTCTGTTGATCATAATGATTTTCATGATGTTAATGACTACTTTGTTTTATTCAGCAATTCGTGAGTTTTGTCAAAAATTCAAGTGATTATTTCATGTTAAAGTTTAAAAAGGTTTAACCTAAATTAATTTATGGTATATAGTCACCTACATCTTGTGTCCTATTATTCTCTATTCCTGCCTTGCTTCCTTTCTTCTTTTCTTCCTTTATATTTGTTCGCTTGTTCGTCATGCTTTGTTATTATTTAAAAAGGCTTAAAAGCAATTGATGATGATGTTGCTGCTGAGTTGTGATAAGCCAAAGAGTCATGGAGTCATCCATGAAGGGTTAACCTGGCAGGCAAGACTTGCAGCAAATACTTACCAACATGCACACAGTGATTATCATCATCATCATCATCATCATCACAATCATTATTGTTATTATTTTTATTATTGTCTGCATGTTGCATGCAACTTAAATGATATGAGCCAAGTGAAGGGGAGCATAGCAAATGAAAGACAGGCAACTGCTGCTGCTGCTGCTGTTGAGTGATTGTTGCATGTCAGCAAGAAGAGAATGCGTTCGTTCATTCGACGTTCAGCTGCATTAAGAGGAAAACAAAACTACATACTCATTCATACACAAAAATACAAACAAATACAACACAATAAATTTATAACTTTGCCTATTGTTTGTTGTTTCGTTTGTTGGTTGCATTTATTTAAGGCATATAGAAAGACAGACTGACAGAAATAGTCAACGATGTTGAAATTAACAAAGGGAAGAAATACTACTAGATATTGTATTGTATGAGTATATAGAAATTGTTGCAATAACAAGTGCTTGGCCACGCCACAGAGTCTGAGTTTGTTTTCCGTATGATATGAGTACATAGTGGATGAGGGTTTTCATCAAAAATTTGTGCCACTTGCATTTCTTTCTTTCTTTCTTTTTTATTTTGTCGTTCCTTTTCTATAGTAAAAACAGGAAAACACATTATAATTTTAATAAGACAACATAATAAAACATTAATTCAAAAGAAAATAAAAGGGCACAACATTTTTCAAATTAAATTGAAGTGAGTGACTTTGTTTGAACTATTGATGTTATAAGTAAGTGAGTAGAATAGAGTAAAGAAGAATATAGAAGGATGAAGTAATTTTTGAGTGATAAAAAAAATAAAAAAAAAAAAAACCCCAAAAATATTAAGTTCCTTTCAATTGAAAACTGATTTCCAAAGAAGATCATCAATAATACTTAGTTCATTAAAAATTCACATGTTTTACACATTTAAACCACAGTCAGTATCTCATATTCCACATGAATTGATGATGTTTATATATACAAACATATATTTAGTTCAATTGAATTGATTAATTCTTATCAGCGTTAAAACAAAATCCAATAAATTTGTTTGTAAAACATAAAAACTCTTAAGTATTCATTGAATGAATGAGTTCTGGTAGTTTTGCTGCAAACACTTCTCTGTCTTATTTGCTGTCATTTTGGGTTATTTTGTATATTTAACGATTTGTTTTTCGATTTTTCTTTTTTATGTGATTCGGTTATATTTTTTTTTTATTTTTTTTTCTCTTTTTGTTGGAGTGTAAATTCGAATGGCATTGAATACAAAGAAACTGATAAATTGATCGTTGACGTTATTTTGAGAGGTTTATTTATTTTTCTTCTATATTTGATTCGAATTTAAGATTCAACTTGGCCCAGCTTATTGATTTCATTTACATTTTGATTAAAGTTTATCATTGCTTGCAAGAGATTTCGGATTGAGGGTGAAAGAGTTTCAAATTGATGTAAAAGAGGAAAAAAAAAATGTTAAAAAAAAGAAAGTTTGTGCCTCTTCAACTTGACTGGACTATGGATGTTGTTCAAGTTATAACATTTTTAGCCTAAAAGCAACTTTAACAACATTAACTCAACTCTAATGAAATATACTATAAACTTTAATAGTTTTTTTTATGTTTTTGAAATGCATTTGAGTGCAAAATTTATTCAAATTGATTGCTTAATGTAATCTCTTTCACCATTTAAGCTTAAGTGATGTGTAAAGTAGCAAAACTCAATGAAGAAACTTACAATAAATTAGCTCAATTGTTTATAATTTTCAATGTACTCGTATGTACTTGAATTACTTAGCTAGTAGCTGCAGCTTCCCTTGATTGCAAAATGAGACCTGGGGTCTTGTAATGTTTACAAGATTAAAGTGCCACTAAAAGAAAGGAAAGAACCACTTGGCTTAGTTTTAATAAACAAAATAAAATGTTTTTATATGTTTTATGTAGAAATATTCTAAATGTGAATCTTAATTCTTAATAATAAAAATCACCTTGGATTTTATTTTGGAATGAAACCTTTTTTCCATCGATTTAGTATTTTATTTTTAAAATCGTTCAGCAGTTAAATGCACTCAGCAGGTTTCACATCAAATCAAATTAATGGACTTAAAACAAAACAATAACCGGATTCTAAAAATATTTTATAATACCAAGAATGCTTACCTAAAGCTTAAATGTGCTCTAAATAGACATACATACATACATAACTTTGCTGTGGTGAGCTGTGCCTTGCCATGCCTGAACCATTAATGAGTCTCTTGTTCTGCTCCTCCACACATGCGCCTTATTTTTTTTTTTCGCATAAATCCATAAATTTTTATTTTTAATTTTGCTCAAAAATACAGATAATTCGAAATTGATAAGAAAATGGCGCCAAAAAAAAAAATACAAAATTATTTTAATCCCAAACATTTTAAGAGCATGAAAAAAGCAATCAAATTATGTTCAGCCAAACCTTTTTATTTAATCTTCCTATGATATTTTGGGTTATTTAGTGATCAACATTTTTTGTTTTTCTCTATGGCAAATTTGAATCAGCGTCTTTTAAATAAATTCAAGAGATTCTGGACATAATTTTTTTATTTATAGTCATCATCATCCAGGACCAGGCAATCACTTTCAATATTGAATATAATCTTCCCTTAGATTTTATCAAATTTCTATTTTTTTGACCTTCCATTATCCTGTTGATTCCAATTCTCTTTATACTTTTGGTTCTCTGATTATTTGACCTGCGAAATAAATGACCTGTCCATTGCCACTTTATTTTGGTTTCTGGTTTGGTTAAGTTATACATTTTTGTTACGTGTTTGTACTATCATCATTTAATATAGTCTGATCTTGAAAAGCGTTTACATTATAATATTTTTGGTATATTTTTTGAATATTTTTTCGAACTTAAACTTCATTAAAATATGTTAGATAATCTTGGACTCATGTCTTTAAAGTTCTCTCATCATTTACACATACTACTAAACAAGTGTCGGTATTCCATCTTATGATTATTTGATTTCCTTTGCGATGATTTCACTCTTTGTTTCTTTATTGTTGATTAAACAAGTGTTCAATTCGATTTACCCTAATGACAAAAACAGAAATCCATATGTGTATTTCATAAAGTAGTAGAAGGTTTAATTGATTTATTTATTAAACACTTGTATGATGAGCATAGAACTATTGTACTTAAGTATATTTTGTATGAGATGTCATATTCAATTTATATAAACATCATTTTTCACGGGCATTAAGTTTTAAGAACAAAAGTTGAAATGATTTCCGACAATATTATTTTCTTTATTTATTTGTTTTATTGTTTAATCAGTCAAAAGAAAAAACACACACCCAAAATTCAAAATTTATTTCGCAGAATCCTTCTATCAAAATTAAGATAGATTTGAATCATCTTAAGCAAACAAACGCTTCACTTTAATCTGATTCTTGTATCTGAAAGCCAGCCAATAAACACCTCGACCTAATTAGACAAAAAAACGCCTTTGGATGTTGTTCAAGATACAGCAACAACAACAACAACAACCAAATGTAATTTTAATGCAAAAAAAAAACAAGATAATTTTTTGTTGTTCTTAGCTGGCGGCCTTGAAACAATCATTCTGAAGTAATCATTCTTTGTCGTTTACCTCAAACCAAAGTCAGTCTTCAGACAGTCATTCAGTCAGTCAGTCAGTCAGACCTCCATTTCTCGTTTTCTACGCAGTTTTCAAGATTTATTTTGATTTTTTTTTTTTTTTTTGTGATATAAAATTTTAACAAGTTTTGACATTGAATTTGAAATTTTGAGTTTGCAAACAAGTTTCTTTCCAATTTTGTTTTTGTTGACATTCCTGAAAAGATGTTTTTTTTTTTTAACATAGAAATACAATTGTATGTAATCGACGTCATTAAAAGATATTTAAAATTAATCACATCAAAGCTAATTAAATAGACAACATGATGATGTTCTTCTAACTTTATAAAAGTGAGAAATAACAAATTAAATAATTAAGGCATAAAAAGCAACTTGTATATTTGAAAATGCCACCACTGTTGTCATCATCATCGTCACCATGTACCACAATGTGATAGAATTCCTCAATAAAAGTTATGTATCTTTGAATGCAATCGTCTAACAAATGTTTTTGTGTGCAGGCGTTGGCTGTTTCCAGAGTCATGTTGCTGGTACCAAAACCTTGCCATGGTATGGTTTCCTATTTGCTTATCGCGAAACTGTCACAAGTTGAAAGTACTACAGACTCTCGAACCTTTGCAGCCTACAAAGATACTCGTAAGCCAAAAGCAGTCAAGAGAGACACAGACGCCTAAGAGTTGTCTAGACCAAATGTCTATGGACTTGTCCGACTGTCTGTTTGTCTATCTGCTGCCTATCTATCTACCTTTCTAAGTAACATTGAAGTTCATTCATGTTTTTCCTGGCATTTCTTTGTCTCCATCACAAAAAAATAAATAAAAATAAACTTGTTTTCTAAAAAAGAAAATAAAAGAAAAAGAGAAGTAGTTTCGTTCTTATCAGTTGAAAATATCTTTAAAGAAAATTATTATGATTTATTAAAGTGGAGAAAAAGGGAATTGAAAAAGGGGGGAATTATACTCCGTCACTCATTCGCCTATATCACTTTGACTTTGTCTTGAGCTCTGTTTTGTTGTTTCTCTATCAAGATAGAGAAAAATATAATTAAAATAGGAGTTGCATGTGTGTAGATCCATCATAATATGAATGAGTTTTCATTTTAAAAGTTTAATCTATTCATATGAAAGACTCAATTGACATTTCGATTCAGTTAAAAAAAAATATTTGGTATCATGGCTTCATTCTTATGCAAATTAGTAACTTTGAATTCCATTAGAAAGATCACAAGTTCGCATAACTTCAATATTGTAAATAATCCAAATAAATTTAATAGAAAAAGACATAGAATATACAGTTGAAGTATTTGAAAAGTAAAGCCCACAGACAATAGATTTTTAATGTTTCTAAATTTGCCAAAGAAAAAAAAAATAAAAATTATAATGAACAACAAAATTCAATAAATTCATTCAATGAACTGCGCCAAAATATAAATCGCATGTCTCGCGTTGGAGTTCGACGGCGATATCGACAATTAAACACCTACATACTACTCGTATATTGGCAATTGCCATTTAAATTGCCGAATTGTCTCATAAAGTTGAATAACATTTACCTTTTTGTGGAGCACAAAGCAATCACCTAGCAAGAAGTCTAAGAGTAATTGAATGATTTAATTTCATGCATTGTACAAAATCAAACAAAGTTGGTCGCACCGCCCCCTGGCAGTTTGACTAGAACTGAAGTCTGTGTTAGTCTGTTCATATTGAAGGGAATTTTATAAGAAATCATTCGATTCGTTTGTATTATTGTTCAACTCGTTGTCCATGAAAATGTTCGTTAAACATGCAACTAAAATACTAAATAAATAAATATATAAAAGCTTGAGTGCAAATAATAAACCTTTTGTTTGATTAAGCAATGATTCTCAAACTGGACTTCTACCGCTACTGTGTAACAGTGATTCTCTAACTAACATATGTGCAATACTTAAATTCAGTGATGTTCAAATATTTATTATTGTTTTCATTTCATCAACTTGCTGAGTTCATAATGTGTAGAATGTTTGGAAAATGAATGTTAAAGTGGCAGAGACAAAAGTCGTGACATTATTATACAAATAGATACAAAGACAATAATAAACTTAGTAGTAGTATTCTTTCTTATTAGTTGTAGTTGTTTTTATAACATCATAGCACTGAGACAGTGCAACATCTAAGAGACTCTGACTGTTTATACATATTCTTTGTATGCACATACACTCGTGGGCGAAATAATGAGTGCATCTTTTTGTTATTTATTTATGTCTTGATATGAAATCATCATACCAAAGAAAACATCAGCTGAGACTTAATATTTTGAACAAGCCACACCCATCAATGGAAGGAAATTAAGATACACATATGAAATATTAAAATAAGGAAATGTTATTGTACCATAAGTAAACTCACTCTGTTTATGTCATTTTCAGCCTAAATTGTTGAATTTAGGATACCGAAAACCATATGAAGTTTTGGTGTTTTTGGGATCATTTTAATTATATGCAGGGTCAAGGACTTTTGACGTTCATTTGCAATAAGATAGGATGCAAGTCCACTGGACTATCTCACTAACAAATTGATTAAATAGCGCAGGAATGATGCCTCCTTTCTATTTTCCTACTGACTCAACATGCTGACTTGATTTACATTAAAAATATTTTCAGACTTTCTGAACTACTATTCCTTTCTGACTTGAAAAGTTCAGGTTTTGTATGTTTTCCTTGTGGTTCTTAAAACACCAACCATCTGTGACATTTTAAAGAAATTTGCTTGGGTTACCCCCCAGAAAATCTCTCAATAAAACATAAAATTTATTTTGTCCATGAGTGTAAGTAAACATGTTACTGCTTATAAACAATGAATGCATAGCTGTTATTATTTATTTATTTATTTATAAACATTTAAACTTGCATTTATTGTTGTAGCTTTTTGTTTTTGCCATTGCCACTTAATGTTTTTCTAATTCATTCCACTTTTTTTCAATTGTTGTTCGTTCACTTTACTTATTGTTCTTTCTTGCGAAGCATAAACGCTGCTTGATCGGGCGTTTGATTACAAGGAAATGCAATAAATAACAATTTTCTAATATGTCATGGTTTTCAAAACTTTTATTATTTTTACTTTCAATTCATAAATGTTGATGTTAATGTTGATGTTGCTGCTGCTACTGCTGGAATTGAATCTAATTGTTTGTGATTGCAGTTCATTAAGAGTTCACGCTGTATATTTTTAATAGGTTTTAATTGAGGAAAAATGAATAAGGAAAACATAAGAAAATACAATTTGCGAATTAAGAAACTTATGAGTTTTCTCTTAACACAATATTTCAAAGATATACCAAGTTGAAGTTCTGTAATTCTAACAAATGTTAGTTTTGATGTGTTGAAAAATAGATGAAATCAAGAAATTGTTAGTTTACCTTTAATTACAAGTGCGTGCGTGTTGTTCTTAAAACATTCACATTATTTTCATTCACACATTCATTAATATTCTTGATTAGATTGGCTTAGACTTGATTCACTTTTTTTCAAAGACTTGGCTTAGTTAAATTACATATGTACAAGTATACAATATATGATTTTATTTTAATAAACCTTTGTACGAGTAAAGATTTTGAATACAAAAACAACGGATGTAAGGCACCGGAAATCCATTACTTTACATTACTAACCATGTTGGGCAAATGAGGCTTTGATTAGATCATTCTTTCAATGATCTCCAATTATCATCTATCAGATGATACCAAGTTGATTATGATTATGCCTTAATGATGGCATTTCTATTTAGGTTTTTACAAATTTTTGATTTATCATTCTTGTCCAGGGTCAGTGACCATTCAAACAAATATTGTAAGAACTGAAGAAAGAAAGAGTTTCTTGTCGTTTGTTCATAGCCATAAGAAAAGAAAAGTGCGTTTCAATTAATTATGATTGATGCAAAGAATATTTTTAAATGCCCTCAATTGAGAAGATTTAGGATTGGGATGATGATGATGACGATGATGATGATGAATGCACATAATAATGAACTGTCGAGCAGACACTTAAATAATTGGACCACCGAGTGATGTCGAACTATAACAGTATATAAAGTACCATATAAAGTTTCTCTTGAATCGTTTCTCGAGTTTATAATAAATGATAAAAATCTCATCTTGTTCGTTACGCAGTAGGAATCGTGAACAATTAATCATCATTTAAAGTGAAGCATAAATTGTAAAATCAAGAAAATCAAAAGAAAAATGTAGCAAAGAATAAAATAAAAAATAATAATCATTAAAGTGCATTGAAAGAAATAACAATAATAGTAAAAACATCAATATAAATGTCTACGACTGCGCGGTCACCGCTCGCCTCTACGCCCATCTATGATGGCTATGCAACTATACGGGCCCGAGGTTTGGTTCGATCACGATCCGTTCGTGCTGCTGAAGCAACAGAAGCTGCCGCAGCAGGCCTTACAGATGAGGTCTCTCTGGCAACATCCTTGACAATCTTACGGCCCGCGCCCGTTGAACGTAAACGCACCCTTTCTCTTATGAGTAACTTCAGTCAAAGCTCAAGTGGCTCTGCTGTTATAGGAAAATACCATCATCAACTGCGGCAACGTCGCATGAGTAGCAACAGCGGCAGTGAAGAGATCTACGCATCAAGTCGCCATCATGCGAAACCTGTAAAGACACCCACAATTGGTGATCTGGAACCGATCTATTCGAGTACTGCATCAACTAATTGCTTTCGTCCTCTTTCGGATGCCTCGTCTAGTTCAGGTGGAGGCAGTAGTAATGTCGTTGGGTGTCGTGATAGTGGCCTAGATTACCAAAGTGTCAAGAAAAACTCGCGTTTCTCATTGGACTCGCTTCAGAGTAGTGCAACCCCTAAAACCCCCGATTATAATACAGCAGGTGAGGAGGAACACATCTTTCTTTATACTGCTCCAGAAAGTCCCAAACGTCGTTTGGACAGCGGCTTACGTAGCTCATATGAGAGTTCAGAACGTTGTTACTCACCTGTGCCAAAGCATAGTTTCGAGATGCAAGAATATGCACCTAACCGTCATTCACCAGCAAAGCCACGTCGCACCATAGTGCGATCAAATTCCAAATCAACTAATGAAGGCGTTGATAATGGCCAACGGTATCAACGCACTCAGTCTTTGGTGGATAACCGACGACCTCTGACTCTTATGACAAGTTCTTATCAGCGTAGTGATAGTGAAAGTCCAACTTATGTGGCCACACACACTACGCACTCACCATCGTCAGCAATGCCACCGCCAGCACCTGTAAGACGTGAAAGTCTCTATGCGAAACCAAAGCTTTATGCGTCACCCACTCGCCTTCAGCGACAAAAAACCCAAAGTGAAAGTGTAAGTGAACAAATCTCCCCAATGGATTCTAATCCGCGTATCAATTGCTATGAATTGCCACTGCCAGAACGCAGCTCAAGCGCTGAACTCCTTGAGCGTTCCTACACAAGTCACAGCCTGGCAACAATCGACCAAGATGAAATTCTCATTGTCCCAACTGCCATGCCAATGTTACCGAATTCTGTCGATCGACGCTATCATACGCTTGGCCACATGCGTGTTCAAAGTCTTGGAACAAGTTTGCATCGGAGCCACCATGATTCACCTATGAGCTCCATGCTGGATATGATAAATACCAGTGGAGTTGGTGGCCACCCTGGTGTTCGCAGTATTTGGCATCCAGCAAACAAATCTGCTGGCAACATCTATGCTTCCGCAGATGCTGCCGTCAATGATCTGAATCGCATGGCACCGGAATATATGGATCCACTAGATTTTAAAATTGGATGTCAAACAACTTTAAGAAGTAAACCAATGATACCATGGTATGAATTGGCCATACGTCGAGACTTCAAACGTCAATCATGTCCACCAATAAGTAGTGGCATGTCTTTGTCAGTTGTGGGCAAAAGCCAAAATCCAGACAATCAGCAGGTTAATATACATATTTATATTTCATTAAATTTACCCATTATTAGTATACATACATATATCTAAATTTTACTCTCAAGGCTCATCATTATAGACACCTTTTCCCATGGGCAACTTGCTTAGGGTTCTGAGTAAAGGTGAACTCGAACACAAACCGAAATCAAAAAGCCCTATCATTAATACTTCGTTATTCAAGCACAAGTTATGTGTTAGGTATTATGCTGATTCACAAATTAACCAGCAAAGACAGGAAAATTATTAAGCTGGTGCTAAGAACCCCTAATATCTACTTTGTCCTAGATCCTGCCAAGTCAGAAATCCCAACATCTCATCATGGTATCATGTTTGAATAATTTGGTACAAAAAAAAAGATTATTTCTGCTATTTGGTATTCTTCCAACTTGTTGAAATTCCGTTCCGTTCTTTTGCAATCTATTAGGAATAAACTGTACTTGACTAACTCAACAATGTACACGACCAACGCGTAGTAATGCAGCTGTCAGAACCCGTTACTTGGAGCAAGAGTTGCTGATTGATTTGTGCACATGTATTGTATGCGCATTTATATATCTTTTTCCACAAATCCCAGTCGACCGCTTATTAAGTATGCGTAAGTGAAATACAATATCTCAAAGACAACTCAACTCAACTCAACTCAACTAAACTCAACTAAACTGAACTGAAGACAAGACAAGACAAAGGTAGCATAACAAGCAGAAAGACAAGCGGATGTCGCGTAACTAACACCAACTAAAGCTATAATTTGAAGCAAACTCCTCAGTTTGCTTGGTGACGCGAGACCATTGAGAGAAGCATGTATATTTTCTTTACTATTTATTTATTTTTTTTTTGGTCAAATCACCAATAAAAGAGTAAACAAACATTGTTCATCTTGTTGTTTACGGGCATGTTTGATTGGAAAAATCGAGCTATAATTGATTCAAAGACAAAGTTCCAAACACACCCCCGCTTGTCTTAAATATCATAAGTAGAAAAACCTAAAAGCCATCAATGTCAACTTTCAGCGTCAAATAAAGTTGACTTTAAAATGAAAATATCACTTTTCTTGGACGAAATTTTCATTTCTCCTTACTTTTTTTTGGTTTTTGTTGGTGTTTCGTCTCTGTGTCACTTGAGCTGAGCTTTTTAAGGCATTCATTTATTGTAATGTACCCTTCTTTTATCCAAAGTAATTGATGTATACAACTTTCTCTTAATGTTTGTAACACTTTGAAATACAATAGATATTAGAAATGATGAGGGTCTTTTGATCGATTAGCTATGTTTGTAGGTCATATATGGAACATAGATTCCAAGGAAAGGATTCGGTAGCCAGGTACTGCTAGACTCTAGAATGGTGGTTTGTGAAGGTTTTTATTATTGGCAAAAAGATTTAAATCCCCAGGTAGCAGACACAATACACTGATTAGGTATGGATACCAATAATATCTGGGTTTCTATATTTTAATGATTGAATCTAATTAAGAATAATTTTGCTTATGAAACTAGAAGTGATTCTCAATGTTTTTACTTGAGTCAACGGTATCCAATCTTTGGGATAACTCATAAAATTTCCAACAACCTGAAAATGTCATAAAATGTCAATAGGAAAAAGAGGTGAGAAAGTCTTGATCCTTTTTCACTCACCCCCCGCACCCATATCTCAATCAAATATTTGTGGCTTTTTTTGTTGTTGCTTCCAGTTATTTGAAGTCAAATAAGTCAATTGAGTGAATGTCAAATGCAGTTGATGATTGGCCTTAATTGATATAATTGTTTTAATAAATCATTTTTACTTTTGACATAATCAATTTACATGTGTTTGGCAATCAAATTCAGATGCATTTGATTAGTCATGTCACGAGCGTTTATGCAATTGAATGACTTCATCAAATTCTTAATTTAAAGTTCAAACATATCAATTGATTGAACTTCATAATACTAAAATTGAGTTGGGGTAAGTAAATCAACACCTTCAACAAATTGATAAACACACTGTAGTATTTATTATTTTCTTATTCTTATATCTTTACAAATAAACTGAATTGGTTAGATTTATTTATTTTATCTCATTATCGAGTTAGACGCCAGCCAAGTGACCAACCAAGTGACCAAGTAACTAAGAAATTTATCGTGTTGCTTGCAAGTTTGTCACATGCTCTACACGGCACTTTGGTTGGTTGACAGAGACTCCTCACATTGCCCACTTAACCAAACATACTTAGCCATACTTTGCTGTAAATTGCTTTGCAAGCATAAAAAAATGTAGCAAGTATTTCACTTGTCTCACCACATTGTATTTCGTGATAAATAGAGTGTGTTGTGAGTTAACTTGTTTTATGATATGTGCCCAATGATAGTTTAAAGTTTTAAACTCATATAAGGCGCTACACTCTTAACTGGTTGTTTCATATAATTAACGGATTCTCAGCATCTTAGCCAAACTGTTAAGCAGTGGGTACAATTCTTAAAGGCATCTTTAACATCACCATCATCATGTACCATGTAACCACTACAAAAATACCAACAAATTATCAATGAACTGCAACAGCTGACAGACAGACAGACAAATGAATAGTCAAAGTCAGCAAAATGATGAGGAGGCCAACACAAAGTGGCAAAGGCAGGCAAGCGTAAATAACTCGTTAGTTTATCACTGGCATCGTTTACTCATTAAAGTCACAACGAAAATCAACAAAAAATTGTTCAAACAAGTTGGTGATGAAAACAAGAACAGCAACAACAACAACAACAACAACAACCATATCTGTTGTCAACAGATAGGAGAACCAAACACAGCTGTCACTCATTGTTTGTTCGTCTGTCTATCGGTCCATTCATCTATCTGACTTTTTGTCAGTTAACATATAAAACGCATAGTTCGCATTTGTATCAACGACAAGAAACGATAAAAATTGCATCAAAAATTCACTTATTAAATTGAAATGAAGTGGGTTTCACTCTCTAGTCCTGCTTGGTCACTCTTGGTCAGTCTTTGATTGCTCCGATGTCTTTTTAAAGTCTGCCGACAAATAATAAAAACATGACAACAACACCTGATCTACGAGATCGGAGATCTTACTTGCAACATTGCAACTCACTCATTCTTTGATAATTTGTTAATTATTTTTATTTATTTATTTTTTTTATTTTTAATAACCCCAGCTGTTGTGACAGATCAAATTGATAGAACTCTTACAAAGGAGGGGAAACATTTTAATTGATTTTAATGTCGCCAATTTTAATTTAAAAACAAAAACAAAACATTTTTCAAATTTTTCATTTGTTATTTTCTTTAATTCCATTCAAAGCACTTGAAAAAACCTTTAAACTTTATCAATAAAACAGAAACAAAAAATAATTCCCACGATATTTAAGAATAACTTCCTTAACTTCAAAAACTGATGACTGACTGATGATGATGATGATGATGATGGTAATGATGAGGGACCCTAAAATCCAAAACAAAACAAACCAAACTAAAGAACAAACACCACCTGTTCCCTAATTTCATTTATATCTAACCGGTTTATACTTAATGTGTGTCTTGTGTCTGTTTATTGTGAATAAGAAAACGTACACCATCTCAACACTTAACTAAAGCAGCACCAATCTCAGTTTGTTGTATCTCGAACTTGAAGTAGTGAAAAACATAACACAATTTCGGTAGCCAAATCATCACAAACTCAATAAACTCATTTCATTTTTGGATTGGCGGCTCTACAACAACTGTAAGATACATTCACCACTCAAAATCACAATCACATACTCGACTCTCCTCTCCTCATCAGAGTGCTAACTTGATTTAAGTTGGAAAGGAGTATTTGATATCAACAATGGAGATGTTGAAAAAGGGTTATTTGAGACCAACAAAAGACTGGGTACCCCACTAAGATGGATGAGGATAAAGAGAGAAAAAACTTGTTTTGCAACCGCGACAACCGCAAGCGTAGACCAAAATAATGTTGATGATGATGAAGTTGATCAGTTGATGTTTGTAAAGAAGTTGCTGCTTTAATGGCTTTGGAGATGAAGACAACAATAACAGAGATGACGACGACAACGACGACGACGACGATGATGTCGATGAAGAAGAAAATGATGACAAAAACAGACAAAGCCCCCAAAGGAAATCAAAAGAAAAAACAAAAAGAAAGAAAAGGAAAAGACCAAATAATATACAATAAGTAAATAAACTAAGTACATAAAATGAAACTCTGTCTGTCAGTTTGTCTGCTTAGCTGTCCGTGTTTCTGTTTGTGTTTTGTGTGACAAAATGAAGAAAAGAAGAGAGAACTCTACACTACACTCCACTAAGGACCAATTGAAGCATTTGTTTTGATTACATGCAGTCAGTCATCATCAAAAGATGTTAGATAGATATTGTAGATAGATGGTCGATACTATTCTTGAGATAAATATACTTACTTGTATAAATACAGATGCAGGTAGAGGGGCAAAAGAAATGCCGATAAGTAAAGAAAAACTAGTTGATCTTGTATTTTATGATGATCACATTCATTGTGATGATGATGATGATGAAAAATGTGATGAACTTGACGTTTGTTTAAAAAGCGTTTAATGATTGCATTGAATTAAATAAGTTTAAATAGATGAGTTTTTCTACAGGTTGTTATTAAATGCATTCAGTCGGGTAAATATCTGTAGATTGATGTTAATAATAATGTGGTTTAGCGTTTGTGGCTTCCGGTCTTGAAATTTTCATTTAAAAATAAACTTATAGAGGCAATAGAGACGACTAGGCTCTCTGTTTGCTTAAATCCTCTTATTATTTTATTACCAAAAAATTATAATGCAGAGAAAAGAGAAAATAAATTTCCATTCAATTGTTTAAATAAAGAAATATTTCTTCTTTTTTTTTTATTTTTCTCCATTTTTTCCTCATTTTCTGCAATATCATCATCATCATCATCATCATTTTTTCTTTAGATTTTTCTCTACCTTTTGTGTGGGTAGCTGCGCAAAGATCAAAGGCTCGTCTTAATTTCAACACTCAGCTTTGGTCTTAGTCTATCTGAGGCCATTTTTTCTTTTGCATTGGTCAGACTCCGTCTAGAGTTTGTCGGAGCCAGCTTAAGTTATAAACCAACTAGAGAGATGCCATTACATCTTGTCTTATAAATACATAGTACATACATAGTTGATTATTTGCTTTATTTTTTGTTTTTTTTTTTTGTTTTCTGTTTTGGTGATATAAATTTCTCCTCCATTTACCTATTCCATAAAATCTTGCAATATTCCTTGAAGTTGCCGGTACTGGTTGGGAAAATCCATTAGTGTCATAAGCAATCAAAATGGATTAGTTTATAAATTATATTATAACAGGGATTTTGTTTCGTTCTTTTCATCTTTTATACACATTTCTCAAAAGTAGAATGATTCAAGCAGAGATTGTTTCAGAGAAGATAAGAAAAAGACTTGAATGAATTAATATGTTTGGTCTATTCTAGTAACACATTAAGTCCCATTAACTCAAACTATGTCAAGATTACAAGTTATATAATAAATCAAAATATCAATCAATTCCCATGAAGGTCGTTTATGTTTCATTGATGTACTGATTTAATCCATTTGCAATATGAATTCCTTCATTGACTTTTATTACAAAAATCATCTACGAATTGATATTTGTTTAAGGAAATAAATGAATAGAAAATGAATGAGTGAGTGAGTGAGTCAGTGAGTGAGTGAGTGAATGTATGAATTGAATGACATTCATTTTGTATAATAGTATTGATTTTCCTTTCTTTCTTGTTAATTTTGTTAATATTTTATGAAGAAATAATTTTGTTAAAATTATGAATAAATAAATAATAATAAATAAATTGCATTTCATGGCCACATTTATTGACATTTCTCTTGTGTACACACAGTGGACATGTGTAAATGCAACAACATACAGCAACAATACAAATATACTACTACACTCAGGCAAACATACATACATATGTATGTAGAATATACTTGTATAATAAATCATGAGTTGCCTACATCTGTCATTACAACTGACTGTTTGCTTTCTTAGGCTTTGAGTTGCCCTAAAGGTCAGAGTGCAAGCCAAAGGCCACAGAACTGAGTTAAGTTGATCTGAGTTGCTCTCAGTGACATATGTTTTAACACTGAACAAGAACGATATATCACACACACTCATACAAAGATTCATTTGTATCTTGTCAAATGCAAGTTGTACTGTTTTTTAAGTACTTGAACTGTCAGTCTTTCTTACAAAATTACACATTTTCATGCTACCCACAGTGACTTCTATTGTTGAATTATATATTTCCAGCATGTTTCCAAAGCTTCAAGGTCTTGTACTTTTAATCGACAAATAAAAATCCGATTATATTATTGCAGTTACTAACCAGACAAACCTATTGCTTAACAAGCAATGATAACTTATCACAGAAACTATAAATTTCGCACTCATGAATTGAAGAAAAAGATTATGATCTAAATAAAAAATACTTACATTTTTTTTTTTAAGAAAAAAATAATATAAAGGAAAAAATTAACTACTAAACAACAAATCTCGTTAGCAATTTGAAATGAAGAAAAATCACCCAAGGCAAATGTTGCCAGCCCAGATGCCATTGAACTTGAACTTTGTTGCTATTCACTTTATACCGTGATACCCAAACTAACACTCTCAGACATCCATTTTGATTGCTATTTTACTTTCTAGAATCTTTTGCTCTCACCCACACAAAGAATAGCTTCACTCCTCATGTTGTTCTCCTCATCCATTCGCAATACTCATTTTGTGCGAAGCATTGCAAACATGAAAATTGCAACTATAAATTCAATGTTGCATGTTTGACAGCTAACTAAAGTAACAACAACAACAACGACAACAGCAACAGCAGCACCAACTACTTCAACAACAACATCACCAACAATAACAACAGCAAGAGCAACATCAACAGATACTCCAACAACAATAAGATACATTGAAAACAACAGTAACAACAACAACAAAGTTCTAAAGCCAACACTAAACAAGCATCAAGCAATTTATAGTTCGGTTATTCATTTCGTTCTGCACTTGGCTCTTCCATTTATTTTTTGATACCCTTCACACAAAATGTGAATGCAAAGGTATTAACACTTTTGCATGATCCATGTAACACAATGAAGGAGATTTTGATAACTTCATAAGGCAAATCTAGTAGCCCTTGACATCAGTCTTCATAAGAAATAAATAAGAAATGCTTTCCACTTACTTACTGATGACTCTGATGATAATTTGATACAAGTAAGAAAATTATAAACAATGCAGGCCATGGCTTCCTAGATTTTTTCTTTGCAAATCTAATTTTTGTAGATCCTTTATTTTTAAGCTATCGATTCGTGATTTCTCACACACCTTAAGCATCTAATGTTTACGAAAATACATAGATATCCAATGAATCCTCACCAAAGCCTCACTTACATTTTATGGAAACTATTATACTTATAATCTATTCGGGTGAAAGACATTCAAAATTCGTTTAAACTGAAATCTCTCTATCATGATTTTTGAATTTTTTTTTCTGGTTGATAACTTCTTAAGTACATACATTCTATTTTTTTTATTTTCCTTTTTTCTCATTTTGTTCATCTCTCAACGCTTAATTTTACATTGCACTAAACTGAGTGTCTTCTACTCCTTACAATTTTCACTTCTAACTATAAGAGGGAAATCGATTTTTTTTTTGTTTTTTTGTCCATTTTTCTTTTTCATTTCTGGGATTTTACTGGCTATGCTGGGCCAAAATTCAAACTCAACAGTTGAAAATTTAGTTCCATTTTCAAGTGCTGAGTCGACGCCGCCGCCAAACTAACAAACAACTGCCCTTTCAGAATGAGACTGGGACTAAGACTAAGTGAGGCTGAGTAACAACTAACTAACTGGTGGCCACGTGTTTTGTTGTGGGTGCCATCTGAAGTGAAACATTTTACGCTTCGTTGCAATTTTTGTACTAATGAAGTGTAGCTACAAATAACAATGTCCGTCTGTCATATGCCAGATGGAAAATACTCGTTCCATTAAAAACTAAATTCAAAATATTTATTTTCTTTCGCATTTATTCCGGGTAGCAGCAGTTTTTGACTCTTACCCCCTGTTAGTGTTTTATAGGAGAACAAAATTTGAAATAATCGGAATGTAAAGTAGTCAAAACGATAAGACAAAACTACTTGAACTTGTCGTGCATTCTTGATTTTGATGTCGATGTCAGGAAATTTATATGTTTAGAGTACCTTTTCGATGGAACACATGTTTTCTGATTAGAATTGATAAAGAAATACAATACTCTTATAATAAAATTAAAATTTCGTAATTCTCCAATCCAAAAACATTAAGTATTGTATTATTGTATTTTACAAAGAATGCAGTTAATTTTAATTGTGTGCCTGTCATTTATGTAATTTTAAGTAAAATTAATATGTGTTTTAATTAAGAAAGCAATTTATTTGAAAACCAGTTATTGAATATTATTAATTCATAGTCAACATGCGCACAACTTAGATATGAGAAACTAAATAAGTGTTTGTTTCTGTCATATTGAAAAAAGGTTTTCGTGATTATTGAACGTTGATCTCCTCCACCAACTCAACTCATTTACTTGATGTAACGAAAAAAAACTTTGATTTGTTTAGATTTGCCAATGGATTATGAAGTTTTTTTTTTTAGATGTTTGTGTTGGGGGTGTAACACACTTAATGACGCAGTTCAATAAATAGTTTCAGGCAATCTGAATTGTTGGGTTAAGACCCCTCTTGGATAGGCTTAGCAGAACGGCTGTAACTTAGAATCTAGAAAAGATAAAAAGTTAAACTCTATGAGTAAAATGTAGCTAAAAGATCAAATATTCAAATGATTACCACTTGCATTTTACCATGTCATATACAAATTTTTCATTTATTTACAGAAAGTGTGTTTTTGTTTTATAATTGATTCGCAAAACCTCAATTTGATTCGTGACTTGCTTCCCTTTAAAAAAAAAAAAAGGCTCCTTATTTAAGTCATATTCTGATTCTGATAATATACTTGTATTTATTTCTTTGATTAGAAAACATAGATATCATGTAGCATACATATGAAGAATGTCTATTGAAATGAAATTGCTTTCAATTCCTTTACTCTCTCAAGATGCAATTATCACCTTATTAATGAATTAATATTCTTTCTTTGAATAACATTAGTACAAACATCCTTCTTCATTTAATAAAAAATAAATTAATTTTCGTTTGTCGAATCTTTATATTGAAAGTTGATTATGTGACTTGATTATCTTTACTGAGTACAAATAATATTATGAAGATTATCATTTTTATCACACATCACGTTCTCTCGTTCACTTGTTTAATTTGTGAAACGCATTTATGCGTAAATAAAATCATTTTTTTTTTATCCTCATATGAATGAACATAACCAAAGTTATACTATAAGAACATTATGAACATAACCTCAATGAAACATTTCCGTTTCAAGCACTGGGACTGAACGCAGTGATTAAGTAATTTGTTGAGTTCTACATAATTTAATTTAATTACTTCCATTATATAGTAAAATCAAGCTTACATATCTTTAAGTAATTGATAAAATTGAGAGGACACGAATGAGGAACAACAAAATTTTATTTTTTTGTTTTTAATAAATGTAAATGAAATATGCATTCCAAAGGAAGTTGTACATGACTCTTTGTAGAATTGTGTACCTGCTTATCAGGCAACGGCCATGACTCATATCTATCGGTCATATGTATATGCATGGTATATTTCTCTCTAAACCTTTTTATATTGTAATGACAATTTTAAATACGCTGCCTTGCATATTAATAAGAAATGGGTCCCTGGTTAAGACTCCCCTTCATAAATGTAACCTAACCTCAAATTAAAATTCAAAGCGAGCGCGCTAACTTTGAAATTCATTGGCAATTACATGGTCGCAACGTAGAAAATATCACGAAAATCCTATATATATATTCAGACAAACTACTGGCAATTCAAAACAATTGTGAATTGAACAGAATTATGGAAGAAGAAAAGAGGGGAGAAAGGTTCCTTAAGCACAGAGAACCATAGAGTGGATAAAAGTAGTAGTCATCAACATCGCTGTCATTTTCTTTGCCACCAACAAAAAAAAAAGCATAATCATAATACAAGTATATACTCGTACACATATCTATCTAAGTAGTATCTGTCTGGCCCACTTTCTACTCACCTCAACATTCCCCATGGTCCACGAAGACTTCGCACGTGACTTTGTTGTATGTAAAGGCGCGATTATGCGCATATGATAATTATGATTAATCGTTGTTTAGCACTCACTCACAACACAAAGAAGGTTTTATCATGGCGCTGAGGAGCGAAGTCATCGAAGTCTGTCGAAAGAGAAAGAAAAAAGAAAGATTTGTTAATAGTGACAGCTTTTTTTATCGCATGCAATATCTTTGCTTCTAGCATGAGAGAAAATAATCACTATCAACTACTAAAATAAACAATCACTGCTCATTTATTATTTATCGTATATTGTTTGAATTCTAAGAAAGTTTACTATGTTTTTTATGTATTGCAATAAAGTCGAAAGGTTAAACTAATCATTATTTTTATTTACAATTGTGTATCTTTGCAGGCTCATGTAGTATCCGCTTTCGAACAATCGCTTTCGAATATGACCAATCGACTGCAACATCTCACTGCCACAGCGGAACGGAAAGATGGTGAACTAACCGATATGCGTCAGACGATTGAACTGCTGAGAAAACAATCCATTCAAGCAGGTCTAACCACGGCTCACATGCAGAGCATGGGTGTGCAGACTCAAAGTCAGAATCAGAATGAAATACTTTCAAATGCAAATGGAAAACCACCAACATCTTTGTCAAAAGCAATGGCGGCCGGGCGATCGGGTACCATGGGCAATGTTAATACTGCGGGCATTGCAGCAACCAATGGTGCTGGTGGTGTTGGGGCCATGCAACGACATCATAGTACCGATTCCATGTGTTCCCTTAATTCCATTAGTTCTGGTTGTTCGACTGCTGATAAAAAACAAAAGAAAAAGGGTTGGCTGCGCAGTTCCTTTACCAAAGCTTTCTCTCGAAATGCCAAAATCTCCAAAACTAGTCGTCACGTTGGTCATCATCATTCGCATCATCATTTGCATGGCAATGGTGTGGAACATGGTTCACCCAAGGCGAATGGTCATAACCAAATGGAACCTGCCGGCCTGGCAGCTTTAGCCACACAGCCTGCGCCACCGTTGCCCTCTTCGCCAACGATGAAAGCCAATAGTAGTCCAGCTAAAACTGTAACGCTCATAGAGAATGCCAAGCCCATAGATGCCATAGAGAATGAAGAACATCAGATGGTTGAGGATCTGAAGAAGCAATTGCGCGAAAAGGATTTAGTGCTTACCGATATACGCCTCGAAGCTCTGAGTTCGGCCTCTCAATTAGAAAGCCTAAAGGAGACTGTGAACAAGATGCGTGCCGAAATGATGTCATTGAAGCAAAACAATGAGCGTCTGCAAAAATTAGTTACGACGCGTTCCCTTGCGGGGTCAGAGGCTAGTCTAGGCAATGCAGTAAGTCCAAATGGTTCAATAGGGGATTCGCGACGATACTCATTGGCTGATGGCAACTCCAGACCACCAATGGAGCTGCCCAAAAGACTTGAGGAAGAAGTCGAAGAAGAGAATATACCTCCTGCACCGGCACCAGAGCCTCCACCACCACCACCGCCACTAAGTCCATCCACACATATTGATCTAACGCCACCACCACCTGCTCTTGAGCCAATAAATAGTCCTGCTCATATTCCATCGACAGTGGAAGAACTACCGGATGTTACTGATGGCAAGAAGATTGCAATTGCCTGTTATCTGGGACAACCGGAATCTTTCGGAAAGTACTGTGACGAAATGTTTGAAGTAGATGATTTCTATGCAAACAGTGCCGTGATTGCAAGTCACGAGGGCAAAGAACCAGAACGCAAAGTATTTCCAAATGCGAACCTCAATGAGTTTGTCATCGCCTATACTTATATCTCCGGCAAGACAACTTGGCAAAATCTAGATTACATTGTGCGAAAAACATTTAAGGATTATGCTGCACGTATTGACCCGGGCACAAATTTGGGATTGAACACAGATTCCATAACGTCCTATCATCTTGGTGAAGCTAAACGTGGCCCTGAAATGGGCTTCCCAGAGCTTTTACCATGTGGTTATATCATTGGCAGCGTACGCACTTTGTACATTTGCCTCCAAGGCGTGGGCAGTCTTGCCTTTGACAGTCTGATTCCACGTAGCATAGTGCACCGTTATATCAGTTTACTTACCGAGCATCGACGCTTAATCTTATGTGGACCCAGTGGCACTGGTAAATCTTATTTGGCACGTCGATTAGCCGAGTTTTTGGTTGCACGTTCGGGACGCGGCAATCCCTCAGAGACCATTGCAACATTCAAGTGAGTACAGAAGATCAGTGCAAATGGTTATTCGCAATCCTAAACTATTATTTTCTTGACTTTAGCGTTGACCATAAATCCTCAAAGGACTTGCGTCAGTATCTCAGCCATATAGCCGAGCAGGCTGCCATAGCCAATGGCGCCTCAGAACTGCCATCTGTGATTATATTGGATAATTTGCACCATGCTTCCGCTTTGGGTGATGTCTTCTCAAGTTTACTGAGTGCTGGTCCTGCAGCCAAATTGCCATGCATTATAGGCACCATGTCTCAGGCGACTTGTAATACGACAAATCTACAGTTGCATCATAACTTCCGCTGGGTAAGTATTCACATCAAACCAGTCATTGCCATTAAGTAATAAAATTATATATATTATTTTTATCATTGCAGGTACTCACGGCCAATCATATGGAGCCTGTGAAGGGCTTCCTCGGTCGCTTCTTGCGTCGCAGACTCTTCCAACTTGAGCTACAAACTCAGCATCCACAACCAGAACTTGCTACCGTTCTCGCATGGTTACCAACTGTTTGGCAACATATTAATCGCTTCCTAGAAGTGCACAGCTCAAGTGATGTGACTATTGGACCACGTTTGTTCCTATCATGTCCCCTTGACTTAAAGGACTCACAAGTCTGGTTCACGGACATTTGGAATTATCATTTGTCACCATATTTGGTCGAGGCTGTGCGTGAAGGTGTCCAATTATATGGAAGGCGAGGTGGCACTTGGAATGATCCATCAGCATTTATACGTAATTCATATCCTTGGCCATATGGTCCAGACTCGGTGCCACCATTGCGTCAAATAAATGCAGAGGATGTGGGTCTGGAGGGTGTGGCTACCAATAATGGGGATAATCAAGATCCATTGGTAAGGTTTTCTGTATTCATTTATTGATAGCAAAATATCTTCATGAAGTTTATTTAATTCTCCAATAGCTCAATATGTTAATGCGTCTCCAGGAAGCAGCCAACTATTCGGAACATCAAGATCAGGAGTCTGATTGTGCCAGTCTTGATTCTAATATAACACCGGATAGCTCTGCTGGTGCCGAATAAATACGAAAAATGATCTAATACAATGAATATTATGATTATGAAAGAATATTGTATAACAACGCAGCTTTTTCCCAAAGTTTAAAAATACATACACAATATGATAAACGTCTAACAAGAACTACTACTATTACTATAATTATCATCATCAACATCTATATATCCATAAATAAAATATAAACACGATAACTAACTAAACCCTACATGATAAAATCTATTTGAGATTTGCCATTATTTGTATATTTTATCACATCATCAAAATGACTTTTATTTAGGGAAACTTCAATTGCACTAAATCAATTTCTGAATGTGTGATTAATGGATAAACAAATTCACCCCCCCCAATAATTAATATGCCAACCAATAATTTCCTAGACTCATCTACTTTCCCCCCAAGTTCTTTTATTTCATTATCTTGCTTTGCTTTTCTTTCTTCAGTTTTAAGTACAAATAAAATTTCTAGCACTACTTTCTATAATAAGGTCAAAGCGGTTACTTAGGATATTTTATTTGAAACACCCCAAAACAAAATATGGATAAAACAAAAGAATAATTGCACTTTTTAACGCACTTGTTAAAAATGCAATTGATTGATAAAATTTTTTTTTACCAAAATCACTTGCTTCCTCAATAAATATTTTAATCAATGAAATAAAATTTTTTATTTGCTGCATATTTCTAGCTGCCACTGTGAAGAAATTTATATATATTCATGGCTTTTAAACTCATTTTAATCCCAAAATTAACATAAAATGTTAAGTTTCTTTTAATTTTTTTAAATTATCATCGATGGTAATAAAATTTTTTCTTTAAAACAAAATAAAACAAAAATATTTCACATGTTGGAATTGTAAATAAAATAAAAAATAAATAAGTCATTAAATAAAAAGTGAAAGAGAGAAAATAACTAACATTAAGTAGTTAAAAAATACGGAAAACCCCAAATTTCCTCTTTAAACTTTAATCGATTTATAAAGAAAATAAAATAAATGAAAAATATAAGCTAATAATAATTGATATAAGTTTTGCTACTAAAAAAAAATATTGTAGTGTATTTCAATGTGAAATTGAGTGTTAAATGTATTTAAATATCTTTACGAAGATACATCATCATCATTCAATTGAAATGATTATTATTAAACTAATAATAATAATAATAATAATAATTGTATTCGAGCTTTTTCCTTTTTCATTTATTTATTATAGTTGATTTCGTTGCAATGTTTTATCATACAAAAAAATATTTATTGTTAATTCATTATTATTATTAAATAAAAAATATTATAAAAATAATTATAAAAATAATAAAATGAAATCAAAAATTCATCAAATCAAATACAATAAAATCAAATACGTAAAAGAAACAAACAAATTTACAAAAAATATTCAATAAAAAACTAAGTTTATTTCTTTTTGCCTATTTAATAAATTTTAGTTAGCCAAACAAATAAAAGCTTTTTGAAATCTTATAAGAAATTATTCATAAATATAATAATAAACAAAAAAAAAAAACAGAAAAACATTTTGTAATTTATTTATGTTTCTATTTACTAAAAACTTAAATTATGTAAAGAAAAACAAAATGAACCGGAAAATCAAATCAAAACCGAAAATAAATAATGAAAATTCGTAATATAAAAAACAGAAGAAGTTTCATTATTGGGATATATAATATGGTCATGTTTCAAGGGCTAGTGAGCTTTAAAGCTTACAAAGGAAGGTAGACATAAGATGCCTAGCTTACTTGTCAGATTTTATCATTTACCATCAAGTTTATCTTTTTTTAAACACAAACAAAGCTTCATTTTAAAAGGACCAGACCAAAAAGCTATGCTTTTAAAGTTCATTCAAAGCTTTTACCCATTTTTTTTTAATACTTACTACTATAACCAAAGAACCACCCACCCATTTATTTATGTATGTTTGGTATGAAAAGTAGAACAAATTCCAATTTCGAAATTGGAAAACAACTCTCTTTCTCTCTCTATTTCTTACTGAGAATCTTTCAGTCTCATACATTTTGGGAGTAAGAGCCGCCTTGTCGGAATTCGAAATTGTTACACACAGCTGTTGCTTTCACATGTTCCATGTTCTTTTTTCTAACTCTGAAGGACTTCTTTACCCAATCATGTTAGTCATGACGTTTCAATAGCCGGGTTGATGTTGTGTTGTGCTTGACATAGAAACGCGACTACCATTTGCGATGAGCATTTTTTGTACGCTTCTTATCCTTCACATTGTCCATATAAATTGAAACAAACATTAGGCAATTATTACAAATTGAAATTTACAATACAATTATTTATTATTCATTGACCAATTGAAATGATTACAAATCTTGTTGGAAGCAAAAATGTTCGCTGTAATTTTTATTCTACCGAACATGATGAAAAAATAAGGCTTCTGTCATTAAAAATTAAAGTACTAGCTGAGCTTGAGCTTTAAAAATAAAAAGAAAAAAAAAGTATCTTTTAATACACATATTGTGTGTATGTATGTAGACACAACTTGACTACCAACCAAACGACCTGCAAACCGACGGCAAAAGTTTCTTGTTTAAATAACCTTATTTGATTATCGCTAAACTTATTTCATAAATTTAACTTATTAAAGTCAATTACACTTGTTGATTCCCAGCAGAATCAGAGTATTTAGCTTCTTATAATAATAATTGTTAATAATTTGATCAATCCAACAAAAGTATATTATATTATATACAATAGATTCCTTTTATAAAGAGAATTAACTTTAATAAAAAAAAATAACAAGTCACCGAAAAATCATACAAACACAAATTTTCTAATAAAGTATCACGTAGTAGTACGTGAACAGAAATCAAAAGCAATCAACTTTGTTCTCAAGAATATATTTAAATAGTTTTAACTTGAAAACTAATCCACCGATTTTGATTAAATTTTTTACTATTGGAAATGATCTCAATCCAACTAATGTTAAAACATATCCAAGAACTTGTTTACAATTTAAGCAACGCAAAAGTGCATTCTAAGACGCGGCAAAACATATGATCTTTTTCGAAAAGACGAATTTCCCAGTTTTCATCGATATCAAAGGCAATAAAATTTTTAAGATTTTTGAGGTTTATAACCAAAATACATAAGTGCAACTTGTATTCTCTTTAATTTTTTTTTTTTCTTTTATAACTGTATTTTTATTTGCAACTCTCCCAAAGGGGAGAACCAGCGAATATTATGTTTTCTCTTTAAATGATGAATGATTGTGTTCGTATAAAAAAAATAAAGCATACTTTCAGGGTGAGTTTTAAAATTAAATTTTAAATTTCATACAAAGTTTTTAATGAAGTAACAGGCGAACAGAAATCTATAGCGCCCAATGTTTTAACCCTTATAAATGTCGAACTAATTAACCGATTTAAATGAAACTTTTACTAATAAAAAGATTATCAATCTAACTAAATTTGACTAATATGCAGATTTAGAAATTTACCCAAAAACTTTCTTAAAATTTAGGCAATGCAAATATGAACATTCCTTCCTATATATAAATCACAGCGAAGGCAAGTGTAATTTTAATTTTTTTTCATTAATTTCAGTTGTTATAATATTTCTCAATATAACTTATTTTGGTAAAACTTTTCTTCCCTTTGAATAATGAATGATGAAATAAAAAGTTCATATTTTGTTGAAGTAAAAGTAAAGCATAGTTTTACATACCAAAATCTCTATGCATTTAAAAACTTAAAATTTTTACTGGCAGAAGGATTTTCATATTTTGTCTTAGAAATAGTTTAGCTAGTGAAATAGTAGAAACAAAAAAATCTCTTTATGCAAACAAACAAAGCGCAAACACCACACATACGTAAGTGGATACAATGTTGCTGAGGTAGAACGAAATACAATCGCGAACATTTGAGCAAACAAAAAGCCGCAAAGTTTGCTTTTTGTTAAGGAAGGCATACAGGCAGGCAGGCAGGCACGTCACGGAGGCAGGCAAGCAATCACGCAGACTGACTAGCAATCATGAAGGATAGAGGAGATGACGACATTGCACACTGTTTCCACTATTTCTTGTATGTAGTGCATGTATGGAAAAGACATTTAGTCAAACAAACAAACAAACAGTATCTGCTCACCCTTCGCTCATATTGTACATAAAACCACCTCCATTCTCTTACCATAAAGAGACGCATTTTTAATGCTTTTTGTTTTCCGTACATAAAATGCATGCCATGGAAGCAAGCAACCAAGCAACCAAGGAAAGTGGTGACTGATTTTCTATGTTTATTTAACCGCAATGCAACATCATGTAAGCATTGAAATACTCATAGAAAAATGAAAACAAACAGGCATGCGAATGCAACCCTCGCTCCGAACGCATCGTCACTCATACGCTCTGTTGCGCGCTGGGCATAACTTTAGACAATTAACAATAGACACCATTTAAGCATCTCGTCGTACAACATACATTTTCATCATTTAGTTAATAACAAAAGTGAAAAGTGTGTAAAATGCATTTCATTCATTCTAATTTTTCTCTAGAAAATTTCTTTTTAATTCAACATTTTTATTGTGATTGTTTCACAAAAGATTATTTTATTCTACTGCAAACACACTGAGTTACATGTATGTGTGCACATAATAAATATATATGTGTATACTCGTACATTTATATAATAACAAAATTTGTGCAACGTAACCATTCTGAATGCTCAATACTCATGTTTCATAACAACAGCCACACTCATCTAAGATAATAAGTCATTTTCCAAAATGAATTTTCAATTGAATTCAAGTTCCAGTGATTCTCCATCCAAAGACCTGATGAATGCATCTTCGTTTATATTGATGTCATGTTTATTGAACTTTTGAATTTTGTAAGAGCTAAAATGAAAATATAATAGAATAGTATTGTATTTAGTAGTAATATCAATCAATATTTGATTTCTTTTTAAACTATAAACACATAATATTGTAAAATATTAAACGACTTTAATGTGAGGTTTGTAAGTTAGAATGGCTATTTGAAACTGTCATGATTGGTATGGCTAGGGGAATCCTTACACTTTCTAATTATATTTGAGTAGGTAGTCTTCATTTTGCAATGAATACCAGACTCTCGAAAAATCTGAAACTATAGAAAATATTGCAATGAGACACAGTATCATATTATGTAAGTCCCTCGCCTATTTATATACTTAACTAAAAATTGTTCGGACTTGTCATTTTCGGTTCAAAACATAACATAAAATAAGCGGGAAGGATTAAATTACAGCGGTGGTTGAGTGTTAGAGCACCGGCTGTCGGGACGCACAATGCAAGTTCAAACTAGAGTCTTGAAGAAAAGCATTTGAAACGGTAATCAATTCATTTGTTTCGATATGCGAGTTTCAAGTACATGGTTGACCAAAGAAAAATAAAATTCATTTCATGCTGACATTTGCAAACACCAAAAAGCATTTGGTGAGACAACCAAATCCGATCAAATGCAAATTAACCAAGTTTAAATTCAAATGAATGAAATGGAAAACTTTAAAATACTTGGAAGTTCACTGATCTTTGACTCTATAATATTTGAAAAATAAAAATTATGTAAGTGCTTCGGCTTGCGCACGAAAGTATATAAAACCGAAAACGGAGTCTGCATGCACTTTTTTGTGATCCATTTTTCTCTCTTTCATATGCTAAGTTCTTCAACTTAAGCAGAACATTTGCCAATAATTTCGAAGTACTTGGAAATACTTGGAAATGAACCAAATGGAACCAAGTGCGCATCGAATACAAATTCATATTATTTGTTTCATTTATTGTCTTATGTATGTTTTCGCCACGAAATGAAATGAATTTTCGAATGTATTGGGAAAAATATGCTTGGAAATACATTTGTGTAAGACTCTACTTTGGACCCAGCTCCAGCTACGGAAATCTTTTTCGCTAAATTTCGCATTTCACACATCTTTGCGATTATTTTTAATTTAAAGAAATAGCTTTTGATCTCAACAGCCTTCATGATACCAATAATCATATCAAGTGCCTCTGGTGATCCTTGTTGCTTTGATTTTAGTCACAGTACTGAGGCGCATAATTACTATGTGGCTCGTCGCAATGTTTCTACCTGTACCGTTCTTATGTTCCGATAGAAAGTGAGCTATCGCCGTTAGAATTGCCTTGATATCAATGTCTTTGTTTTAGAATGTCCCGCTATAAACTGAGTGGTTGCCGCTATCAAACGAAAGTTCTTCTCTAAACATGGACGCTTCTTGTTCAACCCTCAAAGGGTTCAGTTATCTTCTTCATTAGATTCAATTCTGCACATATATAAAATCTAAAATACAGCATCATACATAATACAACAAAATAAACATGCTGACCGAAAAACAAAAGAATCGGACGTTTATCACAGTCCTTTCTTTTTTTAAAGAACAAAGCTCATGGTTGCCCCTAGTATTGCATGAGAAGTTCCATCCAGTACTGCTGGTCTGAAGTTGGGCTGTAAACTAATTTGACAAATTTGAATATTGACATGATTGACAACACAATCAGAATCTTTTAACACCTAAGCAAACTACCATAGTCCTCAAATATTTAGATTTCTACAATTGTAAAATATCATACATAGCCTTCATATTTCTATAATCAACTCAAGTGTCGCTAGTTATATGTTATTGTACATAATGACTATTTTGATATAATTTACAGTTTTCTATTGAAAGATTCTTCTCCACGGTGAACTTGTGCTAATCAGTCAGTCAGTTGATTTGTGAGTTAATTAGACAAAATTAAAAATTCACTATGTTAGCAACGTAAGCGGAATATTTGTTTAGACTCTATAATTGTGTATATGATCTTCATATAATGCTAAAAATATCATCAAATGCCGCCTGCCTGCCGCCTTGTTGTTTTGATGTTATTTATAGATTTCCATGGGAAGTTCCTTCCATCAGTTCTGCACTGAATGCGGTGAACTTGTGATGATGTCAGTCAGTTGAGTTGTGAGCTAATTAGACAATTTGAATGGTAGCCATACAATAAACACACATTTTAGACGCGGCAACGATTTACCATATACTTACAAAAAAAAAAAAAAAACCTACTTTCTACATACTTTCCAACCAATTAAGGCAGTTGAAATAAAAGTTGAAACAATTTCTGAAAAAAAAACAAAGGAAGAATGAAAATAAAAAAAAAAAAAAAAAATAGGCAAAAACTTCATTCATGTTTATAGACCTTAACTTTGACCACATTGTAAAGTTTTTTCCGTTTCGATGTTTTGAAATGCGTTGAAAGTTGGCTAATAAATGTTGGTGGTGGTGGTGGTAATGATGATGGTGGTAATGGCGCTGAAAAAGAAATAAAAGAAATGAAACAAAGGCAAAGCAATTGAGTCTCCTTTCTATCGTCTATGGTTCTATAGTCAAATTCATTATTTTCTGGCATTAGATGATATTATTCTATCCATTTCAGTCAGTCAGTCAGTCAGAATCAATGAGTTGCTTGGTTGGTTGGTATATGAAGCCTATTGTGAGTGACGTGACTCAAATTGAGTTTCACGGAATTTTTCGACTTTTATTACATTTTTACTCTTGACATTCCACTGCGCACACATACTCACAAAGTCAGTCACATATTTAGACTTATAAACAATTGAAAGTAGGCAACAAAGTTTGCATGTTGAACAGAATTGTTGTTGCTTTGCATTATTTGTGCATGAAACATGCAATTTTACTTAAACCTTAGACCTCAGACTCAGACATACACACACAAAGAGAGAGAGAGAGAGAGAGAGAGAGAGAGAGAGATACACCTTCTTCCTATTGTTGTGCTATTCTGTTGTTATTATTGCATTTTCAAGGCACTTCATATTTTTACCTATGGTACAATAAAATACTATTGACATTGGTAATAAACCCATTGACCTTGGCTTTGTTTTAAGCTCTCTAACAACTCTAACCTTGCCTTGGTTGTTCTCATTAACGAACATGTATTAGGTAATATTAAAGTTGAATACAAAAACTGTTTATGACCTTACATTGTAAATGGCAGATTTATGTGTATTGTGTATTGGGAACCTCAAACATTCTCAATCACCACTACCACCACCCACGTAAATTTCAAATCCAAAGCTATGGTCAGTCGGCGGATATCCAACAAATAAGAAACACAAAACTTTATGTAGAAGTGAAGAAATCAAATTAACCAAAATCAGACAGCAAGGCGGATATAAAATTGGGTGGATGTAAGGATACATAAATGAATGAATGAAGGAATGAATGGGAGGATTGATGGATGGGTGGGAAAGAGTATTAAATGTTGTTGGTATTGTATAAGTATAATATATTGTATTTCGATCGTAAAATGAAAAGAAAACTTTTGATACCGATAAGTGGTGTGTGGCCTTTCAAATGAAATAAAGTTGCAGTTGATGATAAAGACATTTACGTCAATTTGTTTTGCAAAATGTTTCTAGGCAAAAAGGACGAAACGAAATGAAACAAAAGGAAAGGAGAGGAAAGGAAAAGAAAAGAAGGTAAGAAAAGTTAAAGGAAATGTTTGACAAAAGTTTAATGGGTATTTTGGTTGGATTTTTTTTTGTGACAGGTGAAACAGAGAGTAATGGTAATGACATTTTAGCATTTAGACACAGCAAACACAGTTTTCAAGATTTTCTGGTAAGTAGATACATCATTATCATTATCATCATCATCATCATCATGATGTTATTATCAAGAAAAAACAAAGAAAAGAAATCACAAAGAATCAAATACACAGAACATAAAGTGTCAGTAAGACAAAAGGCAAAAGTTTTGCGTGTCAATGAAATGACCAAACTGACAATACAAGCAACTCAAATTATGCTGAAGGCCAAATTTACATAATTGACTCACAACAACAACAACTTTAATAATGTGTTATTAATGGTATTCAAAAATTCATGAGATCATTAGATAACATAGTCAATTATTGTTGTATCATATAAGAATTGGAGCAGAAATCTGCAACATCATACAATATTATGATTACATGATGATTTTGCCGGCTTTGGGTTGAGTCAATTTCAATTCAATTCATCGTTCAGCATCGTCGAATGCTAATAAACTGATAAGAAAGTCCAATACTCTGACTAGGCTCTCTTATACACACACCCAAAGCTTTAGGACTCTCCAGCTCTGTTGTCCCTCTCTCTTTCTGTAGGATATTCTTCTCTCTCATTTGCTGTGTTATCAGTGACAACGTGTTTCTTATTTGAAAATATAATATATTTTCCTCTCTCTAAACTTTAATAGTATTTCACATCCAAAATTGCCAACATAGAGTCAAACACACACCTTTTGTCTTAAATTTCTGTGAGAGCAAAGACAATTGGAATATTGGAAGGATTGAATGGACCGAAAAGAGACGAACTGCACCCGAAGTGAACCAATAATTCTCTGAGCTTTTCTTTGTTTAGTTCGAATTTCGAAAACGACACGCGCACATTCTGTGAAGGTTGTGAAAGCTAAAGTTTCGACAAGTTTCAAACGTGTAGCGTGACTCGTCGTCGCTTGAACTTAGTTGAGTTGAGCATACACTTTCGAACGGCAAAGCAAGGATATTTCGTTTCGTGTTTTTTTTTTTTATTATTATTATTATTGTATTGTATCCTCCGTCATTGTCTTTGTCTATATTTACGTCGTCTCTAGATCAGATTCGGTGGTTGCAAGTGTAAACTTTTCAACGTGAAATGTCAGTCATGGAGTTCCAGTTGTCGGGTAAATGTGGAACATAAACTGTGCGCGCATTAAAAACTTACCAAATCTATTACAAATATTATAGCAACAACTCAAATACAACAACAACGATATACATTAATACAAAAAAAAAAAGAAAATAATAATAATAATAATACAATATCCAAAAAAAATGAAATTAAATGAAATAAATAGAAAATAATAAATTCTTATAAAAAGTGTGTTTAATTTATTAAAAAAAGAGTAAGAAAATTAAAATAAATTTGTGAAAATAAATGAAAATGAAATGCGGCATAAATAATATGTAGGAAGAAAGCATTTGAAGGCATCTGAAAAACACAAGCAACTGCTAAGTAAAGGAATGAATAAATTAATAAGAAATTCTATCTTAACGTTGATATCAACATGATGATATGAATATTGTTTTTTGTCCTCATGGTGCTCATGGTGGTTTCTGTTGTGTTCTTGTTTGTTTATTAATATTTCTTGTTTTTGTTGTTGTTCATACTCTTTCTCCAACTAAAGTCCACCTTAAATTGAATCGGCTTTTCTTGTTTTTCAAAAACCATAGAGAGTGAGAGATAGCATCGTGTTTAGCTATGCGTGCCTTTGGCCTCCAACAACGTCAAGCTCATCGTGTCACTCAACTCATAACCATCCCACACCACCCCACCACACCACACCACACCACTAGAGCCAAACTAATCCAACCCCATCTAATTCAACCGAACTCAACTCAACCCACTAGCTGACACTTCAAGCCTAATAAAGTATACGTATACAAAAAACCAGGAGGTAAGGCAGGCAGTCTGGCAGACTGGTAGACAGAAGGCAATGTGACAACGGACCCACTACTACTACTACTACTTCCACTATTCTTATATTTACTACTTAGTATTTGATATTTGAGTGGCATGCAAGCCAAGCCAAGACAAAATAAGCAAATATAGGCAAGCAACCAGGCAGGCAGGCAGGCAGGCAGACAAGCAGACAGTGATTCAAGTCAGGAAGTTGGTTTTTTGTTATTATCATTGATGGCTCATGATTTCTTCTTGTTGTTTTCATATTTCCATGTTTTCCTTTTTCATTTTCCATTACTTTATTTCTTTTTTGTACAATTTATTAGCGTCACAATAACAACAACAATAACAACAAACTATAATCACCAACATTTTTCATTTATGTCATGATTTTTCCCACAATTTTTCCATATTTTATTTAGGTTTTGTTTTACAAACAAACTTATTAACATAAAAAAGTCATAATTCGTCATTTTGTTGACTTTTTATTTCATTTATTTGACACTTCTCCTTCATTTTGATTCCCACTGACCATAGATACACAGACCCATCTCTCTCTCTCTCTCTATCACACCCTCTTTCTGTTAAAGTCCTTAGAGTCTCATCACTTCACCCACAAAAATATCTATTTATTTATACAGGTTTTTTTTTTTTTTGTTTTGTATAGTTCTTAAAGTGTTTTAAATGAAAAATTACCATGGCAATATATATAATAAAAATTTAACAAGAAAATATTTAATATTAAACTTAATCAATGAAGCAATTATTGTACTACAACAACAACAACTATAACAACAAAAAAATGGCTTCATTCTTTCAATCTTACCAACAATGGCTGTCATCTCTGTTGAAACGACAAAAGAATGAATGAAATTTAAAAAAAAACAAAAAAAAAAAAAACAAAATAATGAATAAATAAATAATAAATAAATAATTAATTGTAATAAATCAATTGTGCAATTTTAAAGAAGGGAAAACCAATTCAATATATGTAAAATAAATAAATTATAAAACAAAAATTGCGCGTGAATGATTTTTAACTTTGTTTGACTGCCCAAAAAGAAGAAGAGAACCAGATAATCCTGTTTTATTCGTCAAAAAGGACACTTAAAATTACCCATAGGCAATAAAAGTAGGAAAACGCTTATCACCATCACCATCATCATCATCATCATTAGTATAATTGTAATCATCATCAACATCATCTGCATTATTATCATCATCGTCGTCGTCGCCATCATTGTTGTGTCGTCGTCGTCTTCGTCGTTGCCGTCATTGCCAGTGTTGTCAAACAGTCATAGCAGATTTTTGCACGGAATACACAAAAGTAAGTCAATTGGAAAGTTAACACAAATAAATATTTATAAGTATCTTTAATGAAAGGCAAGCGAACTTCATTTCATACTTACTTAATGCTTAAATTGCTTCAGGCGAAAAAAGATGCTAATGTAAAATTAATAAAAAAAAACAATCTTAGGGATACTACAGCATAAAGTTCTAATTTTCTTAAAAAATAGCCGAGCAATTTTTGATTAAGTTAATTCAAAAAAGAAACAAGAAGAAAGCTCAATGAAGTTGAAGTAAATAAATTTCATTAAAATAAACTCAGTTTATTGGAAAAAAAAAAGGACTTTGAACAAAAGCGAAATGATGAAAATATTATTGAGTTAAATACATTTTTCAAAGAAATGAGAACAAAGCTTCATCTGTATAGATTAAATAAAATAGTAAATTCACAAGAAAAAATATAAAAATATCTATAACCTTGATAAAGGTATAAACCATTTTACGTGCCTATTCTGCCATAAGAATATACATATTTCTGTTGTCAATGTTCTCTTATGCTCCTGCATTGGTACTCATACCAGAGTACCGTCACATATTGGAAAACTCATGCACAAATTTATTATCAAAAAAACAATGTATGATGTCTGTAGTATGTTATGCTACTAGTACAATCATTCAACCTGGAATAAATATTCATATCTAGGTATAATACTAGAATACTAAAGAAAACTTGTGGCACTAGATACTTGAATTTTTTGTTTGCACCTTTGTTTATTATTGAAATAAAGTCAAAGTAATACACGTTTGTATTTGTGACACGTGAGACGCATTAACTTAAATCAGCATCAGAGATACGTGCCTAGAACTAGGAAGTACACATACTTCGCGCATCACATCCTAGGAGTATCACATCACATCTCATCACATCTTCTTCCACAATTCTTTCTACAATTGTCATTGATACCAATCACTTTTCTTAAGATATTTAAAGGTGTGAAATATGAAAAACAACAAATTAAGCGAAATAAAACAACAAATTTAGCGAAATATTTTAAATGAAATTTAGAAATTGTATAAGAAAAATTTCTACCAGAATAAAACTAACAAAGAATTTCATTTAATTTACGATTTTCTTAGAATAATTTCTTTGCAAATATTTTTGATTGTTGTATGCTTTGTTATTTCAACTAAACAGAAAATACAAATTTGTATTGTAATTTGACTAATTTTAGCAAAATGCCTTTCTCTCTTTCAATATTCCTTACAATTTTGTTTATTTTCTCTTCTATCACTCCTCTCCCCTCCTCTCTCTTTGAGGACTCTCTTCATTTTGTTGTAGGTACGTGAACAATTTACATCAAAATATTGTAAGAAATGAAAATTGCATATATTAAAATGATAAATGAGTTGACATAATTGTTTTATTGTTTGCTTATTTGATTATTTGTTTGTTGATCTCAATTCTTTGTCCTTTTTCTCTCTCGAGAAGATAACAAATTACAATATTATTACTGTTGGTATTGTTGTTTTTCATTTTGTTGTTTCAAATAAGTAAATTCCTTGTTATTCCTTTAAATGTTATTAAATTTTCTGAAAGACTATTTACAATATACTGAGCATTTATTGGAATATTTGAAATGCCACCAACAGAGATTCATCATACAAATTTAACAATTAAATTATGAACTAATTCTTTTGTTATTGAAATTAAGTGCTGAAATATATATAGGACTCACAGATAATGTATCACAAGATACAATCCCGATCAATTAAATGGACTCAATTTTTGTGTATATAGAAAAATATAAAAAACTTAAATACTAATGATTCGAGTTATTCAAATTGTCTGCCAGAGTGCTAGATTTTACGGAAGAGCCATCCCAATACATTCTCGATCATAGTACGGACGCCACTCCATTAAGGTGATATTTGGATCGTAAATCCACTTTTTTACCACTCGAGAGGCATCATGTTGAAATGCCAAAAGCTAATGGCTCAAAAATGTTAGAGAAATATGAGCAGATCTTTGTCGCGTGTGGTATTCACCTTAGATAATCGGTTTTGAGTGAGTTTCGAGTGAGGAGCAGAGGAAATGGAACCCTCACCATTCACGGCTATGATGACGCGTCCGTGTTCTTTCTTTTTTACGTCAGGAAAGTAGTAATTAAAACCAGAAAAGTAGTAATTAAAACCATCTAGTCCATCAAAATTAAGGTGTTTTTCATCAAACAAAAAAACGATGCGATGCCACTCGCTACTTCATGTCATATAGTTCCGAGCAAAAAGAGAGCGGTAAGATGTGTTTCTATTTTATTTTATTGTGCTTCCCTTATCACTTGGCGTACCAAAGCTGAATTCGCAAACTATTCTAGGCAAACTATTTGCTCTTCGCAAGTCGTAAGGACTTTCCTGACGGATTTTTCCATATTTTCTCTAGAATTTGAGATATTTTTTAAAAACGGCAGCCATAAGACTGTAAGACTGCTCGATAAAATAAACGTGATTAAAAATATTATAATCGTTTATTGATTTTTATAACCTTTGGTCTACTTGATGGATCGATAGAAAGTGGCCATTTGTGAGGTTCACCCAAAACAAAATAAAATTGTATACAATAATAACCTTTTTAATTAGTATGATGTTATTTATCTGCTTTATTTAAGAATTAAACAATGAGTAATACAAAAATATAATTTTTAAAAATTTGGTTGGTGTTTCGTTTTCAAAAATTCCATATTCCAAAAAAACAAAACTTGAGGTTTGATTAATCGAGAGTGTATGTACTTGTATACTAAAACTTCAATTGCACTTTACTCTTTTAGTTTTAATAGTATATAGCTGAATAGATCACGGAAAATGCTAAGACTTACTCGGAAAGGAAACTAAGGCCTCAAGTCTCTTCTTAACAGGAGATTTTAGAGTAGGTTATATAATGAGAAAGTGGAGGCAGCTAAGCTCTGTGTGACTCTAATTTGTTGCAGACTTCGATATCCTGGTGAACAATATTTAGGGTCAACTGATATTGGGAAATCTTAGAATTTCTCATGAATATCAGAATTTTCGAAGATCTGTAAATCTTAGGTATGAGTTCCCGCCCTTCCTCAAATTTAACAAATCTACACTTCCTTTCTAAAAAAGAAACATATATGAACCTTTAATATCACATTTTCATAGCCTCATTCATAATTTCTTCAGTTTTTATGATTCGAGTGTTAAAATAATGCAAAATTTGATTTCATTTCCATTTCTCTAATATTGGTAAATGTGTTTAGTTGATATTACTACAAAGAAAGAGTTGTCGTGGGACACCCGCGTAGAGCACAGCTCCATTCAGAACAAAATTTTTAATCAATATTTTTATTTCTATTTATTGAAAAATTTATGTTTTAATTCCCCCTTTTTTTTTGGATTCATCTATATTATTATTTATTTATTTATTTATATAATGCTAACCTAAAGTTAAATCTAGAAGTTAACAAAAATAGCCATGGCTGCCAGGGCCTTTAGCTAAAATATTATTATTATTTATTATAACTTTTATGTATTTATTTATTTTGTTTTTCTTTAAACACAAAAAAATAAAAGAGAATGAAAGATGAGAGAATGATAGTTCTATTAAAACAGAAGAATTAAGTAATAAGTAAATAAAAAAAAAAAAATCCCAGAGCAGAACTCGAACCACGCCATGTAGACATTTTAATCATGTTTTTTTAAATAGCTCCAATATAATAAAAACAAAAAACAATCATATTCAATACAAAAATAAAAAAAAAAAATTCCAATTGCAGGATTCGAGCCCCCCATGCCATCGGTTTGTCAGCCTTACACTCCTTACCTTCTAATAGAAAAAAAATCTGACGATTCTATTTTTGGCATCATTTCTTCATCATATAACTCATGCCGTAACGCACGTAAAAGAGCTCCCGCTCTAAAAATGTGGATCCATTGAGCTACTGTGAGGCATTCTTTGCATTGTTTTATTAATATTTTTATTTTATTACACAACACCAAGGAAAGAGGAAAAGTTTTGACTCCTTCTTCAGTAAATCTGAAACTGACATCTCTTACTTTTACTTGATTTTCTTTCATTTTCTTTTGGGAACGAAAAAAACACAATTCTAATTTTATGTTGGTGTCATTTTCATGTATCCAACAAATCAATCAAACCAAATAGTATTATGGTTAATGTAACATGTAATAGAACTTGACATCACAGTAGATAGAATAAATTGAATATTTCTGTTATTGGGCACAAAAACAATTCCCAGATACTTTAAGCAAATTGAATGTGAATTTACCAAAAGTACTCGTGTTATAGCAACACAATCTCATTTTTCTTTACGATTTCAGGTAAAAGAGAAATCAAGTAGGGCAGATTGATTCAGAGAGATACCAAATGGTAAAGAAATGAGTTCAGTCAAAGATAAGTTCAGAGATACTAGTTATAAGGATATGTTGAGGCAGAGACAAGATTCTTTTTATTTTTTATCTTTGTGGCTGCCAACAACAAGCACAATACAATAATAGTATGCATTTAAATCTTAAGAGAATTTGTGTATGCTTTTCATTTTCTATGACATCTGAGACTCACAAAGTTAAAGTTTTCTGCAGTAAGATATTTTCAATAATTAATGAAATTGCGGCTGCTACTTTTCAAGTCAAATGGCTGTTCTGTTTACATAAGAGGCGGCAAGTAATGCAATAAACGATTCAATCTGAAGATGCTTAAGGCACCCGCGGTCGGTCTCACAATCAAAATAGGCAATATCATTATTATTACCGATTAAAACAAGTATGATGATGTCTTTTACATATAAATGAATACAAATTCACGCAAAATTAGATGGTGATGGAGGAGATAGAGAATTTTTGGGAGTTTTCACTAAACGGAAGCAAGAGCAAGCATGTGCAACATGGCGCTGCCTGCCATCATCTTCATCATCCATGCAACATTGTAACCGGATTGTACTTTACTTTATATATAAAAGTACATGAAGCGTTGACAAAATATATATATATAAAAAAAAACCATAATCATACTTACACAATCACACACAAATACAAATACACACATATGTCTGTATGAAGTAGATAGCACAAAAAGTTAAGCATAGAATATCAACGTAGTTATGCCGAATTTGGGTAAAGTAGAAAGACAGAAAGAAAGCAGCAAAAACAGCAACACAACACAAACATGTGTAGATGTGTATGTGAGTGTGTCTGTGTATGAGAATGCCTGGAAGCAGGGCACAAACACAGATACACACATCTAAACACCCACAACACAGCAACAATAGCAGCTACGAGACTAAAACAGTCTCACGTGCTGCGCTTTGCTGTGCCGAGTTGCTCACAGTTTTGCCAACTTTCCACCCTCGGGCACCAATTTTATAGCATTTCCAAGTTTTTTTTTGCTTTTGGCTAACAAATATAAAAAAAAAACCAAAAAAGAAGAAAGCTTTGCCACACTCACACATATACACAGAATCTCACACATACAGTAAAATATACTCGCACAACCACATTTAAAAGAAGAGACAAAATGGATGAAAAGGGCATTGGATGCTGTTTTTTTTTATTTTTATTTTTTTTTTTGTTGTTTTTACTGCCAAAGAAATTATCTGCCTTCTTAATGCGAAACTGTATTTGTGAGTTTTTGGAACAATTTTCAAACTTCGCATTAAAATTAAATAAGCAAGAAAAACGTTCTTTTTCGTTCGACATCAACAACATCAAGGCTTCACTTCAAGACTTCCAAGTACTTTGCATTTTTACATTTTTTGAGGGAATTTCCTGCAACAACAATGACCACACTCTTATACTTAGATACAAGAACAACAACAACAACAACAACAACATCATCAGAAGTGTGTATGATGATGATGAGCTTCATAGAGAAGCAGCAGGTGTCTGGATAAATAAAATATTTCATGCTCAGCAAAAGTCAATTTAAGTCTAAATAAGAAGAAAAATGTGTAAAATTTCATATTGCATAATTTTCGCCAGAATTTTGATTTGTTGCTTAGCAACTTTATTTTAATGCACATTACACACACATGCACATGCATTTACATATCACATAGTTTATTTTTGATGGAATTGTTACCCTGAAATATGTGTAAGTAGGAACTCTTTTCAAAAAAAAAGTTCATATGAATTGTCAAAATTTATATGAAAAACTAGACAAAATCTTCGGCACATCGAAATATTTATACCTTTCAGACCCTTAATTTTTCCCATTTTAAATCAATATGTAAATTTATTTTATGTAAATCATAAGAAATTTGGTAACCCAGATTATATTACCTCAAATCATCAATGTTTTTGTTAACCCTAAAATGATCAGTCAAAAGTCAATTAGAAATCACATAGGAGAAGATCAGCAGCCTAATACTAAGTATGATATTCAGCATATTTAAAGATCGAAATTAAACAAATGTCTCCTCAAAACCTCTCTGATTTTGATTCGAATAATATTTTTTATAAATATTCTACTAAGTTTTTTCAAAAAAATACTTTGCACTCTGATAATTTCCACAAACTTATTGAGTTAGTCTTCAACTACTTATATGTTACAAACAGCACAACAAAATGGATATTATCTAATCACTTGGGTGTACACTATACTATCAACATTATTTTGAATATTTTCTGCAATTGTACAAATTTTTCATATGAAACTTTTGCCTTTTAGAGTAAATAATAAATTTGTTATTTCTGTAGCCTAAATTTATCATTAAAATCCTTTATAAGATAGGAATTCGTTGTATTCTCTTTGCTTGGAAAGTTAGCAACATTTCAATTAATCCATTATAAACTAATGAAATAATTAGGAAAACATTTATTTTCATAATTTGAATTAGTTTGATTTGAATTCTTTAACTAAAAGATATACAAAAGTAGAAATAAAGATAAAATGATAATATTTTCTATATACAAAAAAGTTAATTAAACAATATTTCACTATAATTGTGGATTCGTAAAGCAATCTTATTTTTAGGGAACATGATAAGACCTTAGAAGTCTTAAGTGAAACCTTTAATATTTATTTATGAATAAGTTTTGTATCAAACAAAAACTCTCTTCGCACAAGAGAGTTTGTCTGAAAGAAGCCATCAAAACTTTGAAAACTTTCTGGTTAATAACTACCAAAACTGAGCAAGTACATTGATTGATTGATTCTTTTAACAATGTTTCACAAATGTACATACATATTTCATAAGACCATTTATATAAATACTTAGTTTACTATATACAAACAAGATAGCAATCTATGTAGCATGTCCAAAAGGTTAACAATTCTCTTATTTCAGCATTGTGCATAATAGAAAATCCACTAACGGCTTGACATTTATCTAAAACTTGGATCTAACAAAAAAAAAAACCAAAAAAAAACAAAAAAATTAATAAATAATATCATCATAATACAGTCAAATGTTCAAGTGTCTCTCTCTCTCTCTCTCTCTCTCTATCTATCTTCTGTTCTTTTCAGAGCGATTTTTTGTTGCCAAACTATTTTGTATTATTTATCTTATTTTATTTTGAACTTTTATTATCTCATTCAATCTTAAGATCTTTTTAAGTTTATCTTTTATGAAAGTTTAATTTTATGCATTTTGAATGCAAAATCATCGCATTTTCCGAATGATGAAATTTATGAAAGGACAATTTTACTTAAGTTAAGAGAAAAAGATTATAAAAGATAGTAAATGCAAAAAATATATATAAAAACGAAACAGTAAAGGAAATAAAGAAAACTTTGTTAACAAAGAAAATGTAGAAGAAGTAATAGATATAAATAAAAATTTTTCATGATGGACATATAATATTTTATCAAATTTAAGAGATTCATAGCTATTGTAAAATAAATAAATTGAGATAGTTGAGTTAGTTGCCTCTATAAACCATCATAAATTATGAATGGCGCCTACTAAGTATATCGGCATATCAATGTAGATTCCAATAGTGAATGGAAAAGATTTTGTAATATCAAACTATTATGAAGATAAAACTTTCATAAGTTTTACTCACTTATTGCTTAAGTATTTATGTATTGTAAGAGTATATGCCCAACATTGTTATTATAAAAACTTGGTAGATATAAACATAGAATAAATATTGTAGTATTGGATATACTTATACATAACAGTTAAAATGTTAGCAGACGGATGTGTTATGTCGTCTTGTCGGAAACTTTTTGTTTCCTTATTTCCTTCTTTCTTTATTTTATCCTTTTTTTTTTTTGTCATATTCCCATTTTTCCCTTTTATTTTGTTTTTGTGGGATGGCTTTGTTTAAATGGCTCATCTACTAATACATTTAGTCACTCTTGATGTCATACCTTTGTCATTCTACTGCCAAGTGTTTGATCTCCTTTTCAAATTTATACCCTTTCTCTCATATTTCGCAATGTTTGCATTAAAAAATGGATTCTGAAAATAAGTTTGTTCCTCAATTTAAAGAAATATTATAAATTTATTTAATAAAAAATGTAAATTCCTTCTCGTCTTCTTAAATTAGTTAAAGGCTTAGAGTGTTTCTAAGTCGTATAGATTGTAAGCTATATAAAATATTTTCTTGTTTCATTTTATCTTACTTAGTTTAACAAAAAAAAAAAAAAAAAAAAATTCAAAATAAACTAAAATAAGAGAAAAGAAATCAACGGATATAAAAGACTAGAAAAAACTAAAGTTAGTTATCGTTGTTCTCGTTCTCGTTCTCGGTCTTGTCGCCTGTAGTTTTCTGTGCTATAGTCACAGACAGTTCCATACAAAGTTCCATAGTTTCACTCTTTGTTCTTATTTATGAAGTTTATTGTAGGCGAAAGTTGTTGAGAGTAAAGTAGAGTAAAGAAGAATTTATGCCAACACCAACACCAACACCAACCATGCCATCTTTAGAGTCCATTGTTTTGACACACTGTTGCCTAAGCGGCTTTTGTCTTTCCAAGTTTCCCTATGTACTATTCTACGACCATTGCCTATAGTGTCCTGGATGGAAAAGGAAAACAATCCAAGTCCTACGCAATTGAAGTGTTGAACACTTCGTTTGTTCGTTCGTTTATTTTCAGTTTAGCTGAGAGGTTTCTTTGAAGATATATGAAGCATGTTTTAAATCACCTAACTTTACTCACTTTCACCATTTTCTTTTTTTTATTTAACTACTTTCTGTTATGTAAAAAAAAAAGAAGAAGAAAATTCTTCAACTGCAATCTTTTACAAGAACTTGAGACAAGCGAAAGATAGAAACAATCCCATCAAAAATGACCCGACATAAAGGATAGAAAAATACTAGAAAGAAAATATAGAATGCCAACAAAATATGCATCAAGTTGGTCGCTTGCTTTGTTGGTTGGTTGGTTGGTTTACCATATGCTGCCAAGTTTTTTCAGATTTACTACTATACCTACTATCTATATATTGCTTCTTTTCTTTTTCATTTGTCTTTGTTCTCTTATCTTTGCCAAATTCTAATTGACATATATAGTAGAAGTACAATACACTCGTACATAAGCAAATCGTTTTAAACACAATTTACAATAGATGAAACATATATGTATAAAGATAGATAGTAAGAGATACTAGTTAGATTTTGCGGTTTTCTATTAGAAAGGAAAAGAAAAAAAATTCATTTACCATATCCTTGCAGTATTGTAAATAAGATTCCTTTTGGTTTTTGACATTTATCCAAAACCAATTTTTGGTTTTCTTCAATTTTGTAGTCTTTAAATGTTTGCCAAATTTATTGTATTGCATATGTTTTTTATTGATTTATCTTAATGCTAAATTCCTTTATGATTTGATTCGTTGAAATGCAATTTCATCATTTTCATTTAAAATTTCATTATTACTCTTTTCTTTTGTTATCATTTTACGAATAAAGTTTACTAATCTCAAATTGATGCAAAATGCAAACAAAATACATTACAAAACACTTTTATTCTTTTTGTATCTCTATTCCATCAAGGGTTTTCTTAATTTTATTTTATCGAAGAATATGAAAGAAAAAGTGAATGCACGTAAAATGGTGTTCACCATAAAATTCTATCTTGTATCTACATACTGGTATATGATATCTATGATTCATCCATTCCTTTTACTTCCCTGCATGACTGTTTTGTCTTTTCAGTAAATCTTTTTGCTACAAATTGTGGCACACGATTCTTATCTCTTACTTTATGTATTGTCATTGCTCATTCGTTCACTTATTCATTCATTCGTTCGTTCGTTCATTCATTCATTCCTCTATGCATTGATTGCAATTACAATTCAGGAATGCTTAACTCAACACAATACACATACTCATGGATACATTAACCCACCTTACCTCACCACCCTCATATCACTAAATATCTACCTTGCTACTACCAATCTGCTTTACTCTTGGATCTGGATCTGTTTACTAGTTTATATGTAGTAATAGCACTATATCTTTGTCTGTGACTGACATATCGACCGCAGGACATGAAAAAATTAAGAAATTCCATTTTGTTCGACTCTGAACCGAACTCAGTGTGTTGAAAACTGAGGCTTGATCCCAAGCTACACTTGCTTGCTCTACTACAATATCAGGGAACAACTGCATCACCCATTTACATGTGTATCTGTGGTTGAGGACACTCATATGTGTATGAGTATTTGTATTTCTTTGTTATATGTAAACTGTTTAACAGACATCAACGTGATGCTGAAATGAAAAGTCAAATGACAACGAGGACGACGACGACGACGACGATGAAGAACTGAGTGACAGTGATTGATTTCACCGCAGGTTATGCGCAATTTACAAAAGTGAATTTTTTTGTTTCTTTTTCTTTATCTGGAACTGTTCTCTTTTAATTTTTCTTTATTGCCATAAAAAATAGAATCAACAAAAAATAAATTTAATAATTAACAACTGGGAAGTTCATAAAGGTTATTCATTTGAAGGGATGAAGGTGTTCATTTGAAATTCTATGAACTTCAGATAAATGAACCTGTTGCTACATCATTATGATAGTAAATATTGTATTACATTTTATGCTTTCTTGAATCCTTTTTTTGATTCTATTCTATTTGATCGCAAATTGTATTCATGATGATGATGATGATGATGTCGGACATAGGATTTGCAAACTAATCGTGCAGAAAATTAACATTCTAATGTTTGCTATTTCCATTTAATCTGCCTTTGTCCGCCTAAGGGCATTGTCAAGGGACACAGACACAGAACAAATTCTGTTAAGTTCCAATTCGAATTCCAGTATTTTATCCACTAGATTCGTTACAATGTAACATTCCAATTTCTAAGTATCTATACAAAAAATAAAAAAAATATAGAAAGAATACATTGAAAAGGTCTCTCATGAAATGAGCAAAAAGGGTTTATTTTTTTTTATTTTCCGAACTCCAAAATCAAATAAAATGAAAGAAAGAAGAACTTGCTGACAAATGCAGCAACAAATGCTATTTTAGTCCACATTCGAAAAGGGCAAATACAGATAGATTCTATTAAATTTAAACGAACTTAGATTTTCAATAAAAAATGGTTGCGATAATTTAAATAAGCCAACATAGAAAAGAAAAAAAGGACTTTCATGTAGAAAGTTTCTTAAAAACCAATCCCAAAAAGGTTTTTCCTTTTATCTAATTTTAAGTATTCAATTTTATCTAATATTAAAATGGAAATGAATTCATTTTTGTGCCTAAAAAAAAAAAAAAAACCCCACAACTAAATTTAGCAATTAACTCACTTTATTTACTATACTGGAAGTAAGTATATTACTTCGCTTAGGTTTATTTTTATTGAATGTTGAACATTTTGCAAAATAACTAAAAATATACGTTCATCAACATTCATCACTTGAATAACAACAAACTGTCTCTCTTTCACTATTTTTTTTTTTTCACACAAATCCAATCAAAAACAATAACAGAAACCAAAAATTTTGTAAACATATGTGTATCTATGAAAATGTTGTTATTGTAATTCGTTGCGGGGCTTAAATCAATCGTTGTTACAATACATAATAGGCAAACACTTAATTAAAAATAAATATTATCACGTATGCTACCCAATTTTTGTTTACCTACTATAAAAATACACTAAATAATCTATTGAAAACCATTTTGATGCAATCATATGATGGCATTTGATGTATCTGATGAAGGGACATTGGGGTTTTGAATTGGACATTTCTATTCAATTCAAACTAAACGCAAACCAAATTGAATCGAAAACAATTTCAAATCTGTTGATAGATGATGGATGGATGGATGGATGGATGCCTTGATCTCAATTCAGTCAATTGAGACTGAAGATAAACTTTTAATTAAAAATACTTTTACTAAATCTATCCTATAAATATTAAAATTACATATTATGAATATTGGTACACAATATTAAATATATGTTTTATTTTTCCCCCTATTATTGTTATTACAGGATATGACATGTGATGGTGTTGTAACGTTTTGGATATTTTTACTTAGTTTGTTTATTGTTCTACAAACCACACAACTCACACATGCCGGACGACCGGATGAGTTGCACATAGGCGGTATATTCCCAATAGCTGGCAAAGGAGGATGGCAGGGTGGTCAGGCCTGCATGCCAGCTGCAAGACTGGCATTGGATGATGTTAACAAAGAACCCAATCTATTGCCAGGCTTTAAGCTAATACTGCATAGCAATGATAGCGAGGTAAGTTCAAAAGACTATTTTAAATAAACTACAATAAAATGAATTCACCAGAGTATGTGTGTGCGTGTGTGTGTGTGTGTATCTATGATGTCCAAAGTAAACAAAGTTATAAACTACTTTATCATATTGTCTGGGGCATAACTTATTAATGTCAACGTGCTTAATTTAGATGAGCTGTCGGGCTTTGTCTGGCATGGCATGGTTGTCACTTTTATTTTTACATTAGATAATTTCTCATGAGAACACTAAGTTTATTTTCATATGTCGTATAGTTTTAAGAGAGATTACTACTAGAAATAGTAAAAATATATACAAATATATATATCTATATTTGTATAAAAGGGACCATTATAAACGGAAATTATAATTAATAGTCTCAGCGTGGCTTTGGCAAGCATGGGAAAACTTGGGCAGCTCCAACACTGCCGACTGCCGACGACGGCGACCCTTGCAATTTGCGCTAAATTGAAAATTCTATTAAGCGTAAACTTTAAACTAGTAAAAAAAGGGTTCATTTTGCATTCGGGTTGAGTTTGTGAAAAATGTTTTTGAAGATTTTGAAACAAGCGTGCAAAGCAATTTTATATACAAATAATTTATCCGAAAAGATACAGTCCTTCTTTACGCTGCCCTGTGCTCTCTATCCACGTTTACCATTTACCATTCACCATTCTAATTCAATCTATTCATCGAGTTGTTTTATGTACATTATTATTATGAGATAAGTCAAAAAATATTACAGATACTTTACAAGCGGAACCCAAACCAAAGCAAACCAAACTAAACTAAACAGAAGAAAAGGGACCTTTCAACTCAAAATGATACTTGATTTTGTTGGTGTGCGTTGGTGCTATTGGTATTGCTTATACGCAGCGTTTACGACACAAGCGCGTTGTGGAAAAACTCTTGGACAGAGAGGAATACAATTTGTGCAAGTTTCCGTTTTGAAAATATTGTTGCGCGGCAGCATTGAGCTCTTTTATTCTCCTATTCTATTCTGTTTTATTCTTTTCTGTGGTTCAGTTGAGTTGAGTTAAGTTTGGTTTCGTTTCGTTTGGTTCTTACTTATTTATTGTGCATCATTTACACGTAGCATGCTTGTTAGTCCAAGTAACATACTCATCATCATCATCATCATCATCATCATCATCATGTTTAGCTCAATGTGAATGTGAATGTGAATGTGAATGCGAACGCGAACTCGAAACGCTCATCTTTATGCTCGTTAGCAATGCTGTTGATGGGTGTGTACGAGTATGTGGTATATGGTATATGGTGTTCCTATCATTATCACACAGAGGAATAGCGGCGCATTCATGGCAGCCATTAGTGACTCTGACGTTGAACAAGGACTCACTTGACTTGTGTGTGAATGTGTGCTGATTTGGGGTGGCTAAATGTGTATAGAGGTGTAGGGCAGCGTATGTATGGCTGTGGGTGGTAATGTGGTGTGCCACATTTAAACGGGTTCATTAAACTCAATGACGATAAAGCCGCGGATTTCAACAAAGTGTATCGTTGCATGTGTGTATCTTTTTATAAATGTTAGTATGTGAAAGTGTAAATTTGTGCAAGTTTTAAAAGGAAAAAAAAAAAAAAAATAAATAACAAAACAGAGAATACCAAGTGCAAAATGTTGAAGATTTACATCATCTACATTACCTTAGCTCAGCTCAACTATATTTTTGTTTAGATACTTTTATGTATCTATTTTGAGTCTATTTTAATACTACGCTCATTAGTCACACAAATGATGCATCTCTAAAAATTTCCATCCTTTTCACTTTCTACACTCTACACCCATCTAATAATATTGTAATAAATGGAAAAATTATTTTTGTTTTTATTAAAAATATTTACAAAAAAAAAAAATATATTAAAAATATTTAAAAAAAAATTATAGAAATAACAAAAGAACTAGTTAATGATGATGATGATGATGATGATGAAGATGATGGTGTTTGAGATAATCATTAAATCTGTTTTGTTTAATTTAAAATTCTTAGATAAACATTCAACATAAAAACATATCCAATCATTGAACACACACACACACACACACACACACACACACCCCTTGTCATTTTTATTGACTCGGATTATATAAAGCAAATTGATGAATGGTTTGTTAAACTTTAAATTTTTTATAAATTCATGCCACAATTGCGGTGGCAACAAGGCAGGAAAAATAAAAAAGTTACGCCGTATTTAACGCAATTGAAAGTATTTTTTTTTTGCCAACACCAACCATGTTTTATTAATGACATTGTCAGCAAATTTTTTGACTGAAAACATAAAAACATAAAAATATATAAACCATAAATATAGTTTTACTGGAAATAATATACACTTCTTTGAGAAAATATTTAAAGAATTGCAAGTTTTGCTTAAAAGGAATCAAATTATTGTTACAAAAAAAAAAAAAAAAAAAAACAAACACCCTTTATTAAACCCTTGTACATTAAACTGTTGAAAAAATTATAAAATTATAAAACTGATGATAGATTTCAATCATAATATTGAGATTGTAATTTATGCATATTTTATGCGGCTATAAATAAAAATTTCTGTGCAAAATTTCAACTCTCTTTATAACTAAGAATTTATAGATAATTTTATATATCATAGGTGACAGACAGAATAACAAAGATCGACTTGTTTCCTTCTATGAATATATTAGTCAACCCACATAATATTTTTTCCATTTTAATTCCCTTACAAGTATCACAACAAAATTGATCAAAATTATCATTTTTTACTCACTTTGACTTGGCATAAAAAAAGTGAATTGTGGTTATTTTCATTCATTTTGAAAACTCTGTGACACCACATAAATCCATGACTGTCAGACATGAAATTTTAGTCAATAAATTATAAAAATATAACTGCAAAATAAAAAAAAAAAGAAAAAATATTGTTTGAATATAGTAACAATAGAATATACACAACATAAAAGTATCTCAAAAAATATGTAAATGTCTATAGGAGCTTAGTCAGAGTTTAAAAAACAAAATAATGAAAAATAATAATCAAAATAAATGAATGAACTGGTTTCCATCTTCTCATATGTATGTCAATACAATCCTACTACTGATGTAGATGATGTGTTATGGAAAACAACAACAGCAGCAGCTGCTGGATTTACCACATAGTAAGAGATGGAAAATTGTACCGAAAATATACTTTGTATAGAACATAATACCACCAAAAATTAAATTGAAATTGTGGCAACGTTTAATTTACTGTGTGTTTTGCTTATAATAGAATTTGTTAAACTGTGTATGGAATATGTAGAATAAACAGAACGTAGAAGCCACACACATTCAGGTAAGGACACTTAATTCGCTGGTTACAAATTCTAAGCAAAAATGATAAGATTATTTTAGCATTTGCTTGCTGAAGTGAACGGCAATTAGAAAATCTACAGCCACAGCCGCAGCCCTATTAGCGCTTCATTAAACTGAAACCTTGCATTGAAAATATATATAGCATATTTTAAGGGGCTTCCACAAAAGTTTCTGGTGTTTGTCTGGGGGTTTTTTTTTTTTTTGTTGTGTTCTTGTTCATCGGCATTGGTCATAAATTTTCTAAATTAAAATGTAAAATGTAGCATGAATACCCCAAACGAAACTGTGAGCCATACACGCAACAAAAGGATAATGTCAATGGAACGGTGGAAAACGAATGCGATGGCAGACACAAAAAACCAAAAACAACAAATAGTCATACATACAAACAAGTAAACACATAGCTACACATACACATCTACGAGTAAATGGCAGCTGAATGTATTAAAAAATACAAAGTATGGCAGCGATTGGGTGCAAAGGGATAAAGAAAGAAACAACATGTTTAAACCAACTAAATTGCGATAAAAATGCCAAACTTACAGAAACACACACACACACACATTTTAGTTACATGATACAAAATTGGAGAAAGTCTTTCCTTAAATTTCTCTGTCTTTCCTTTCTTCATTCTTGTATTATTTGCCTTTTGATACTCTTTATCTTCGTCATTGCTTTATACTTGTACAACATTTTACATTTCAGTGTGAGTGATATAAAAAGAGGGAAAATTGTTAATAATCAGTTAAAGTCATGTCATGTCCACCACCCTTTTTGAAAACCCCTCGCAAAAACCAATCATTTCGTCTTTAGAAGAAAACTTTGTAATTTATAAGATTTTACAATTTTATTAAACTTTACTATTGAAATTGAAGCCACATTTCTTTGTTTGATTTGATTACTTTATAACAAAGTAGTATAAAATAATTTCAGAATAATAAAATTATAAGACAAAACAATTCTTACATTTTCATTAAAACTTTTCAATTGATAATAAAACAAAATAATATCCACAGAATTGATGTTTGTCTCTTGTGTAAAAGCTTTGCAAAATTTGATAAAATTTTTCAAACAATAAATTCTAATTACTGACAAACTCCTCTCCCCCACCATTAACTGAAACTCTGTTGTTGATCGATATTTATTAGACAGTACAAATTTTATAAAAAAAATAGGCCCAGTGCGAGTCAGAGTCACACACGGAGGATTCCGTACTAAAAGGGGGCTTGTATTGTAGGTATCCTTCCTAGTGGTCTGATTGAGCTGATTCCAACAGATGTAAAACTTATATTGTCTAAATTTCAGTTCAATAGTCCAAAAAACAAAAAAGTTGTTCTAATAAGAACCCAAATTTTAATGGGGGTTTATATGGGAGGTACCCTTCCTAGTGTTCCGATCAAAATGAAATTTCAACACTATTATTTCCTAATCTATTTCCATCTACCATGTAAATTTCAATATCGTAGGATTACTGGATCGTATAGCTCCAATACAAGCCCACATTTTTTTTTTGTATGGGGATCCCTTTAAATTTTATTATAAATTTTAGTTTTAGTATTTGTTGCTGTAGCCAAGATAGAACTACATATTCTATACAAATTTTGTCTTTCCACCTGTTACGGTTCATAAGATATAGCCCGAGGACGGACGAATGAACGGATGGCCAGACGGACAGCGCAGCTTTAGTATTAGGGTTCTATTTGTTACCCCTAAAAAAAAAAAACATAGGCAATTTAGATCACTTCATCAATTAGTTAGTCATTTTGTATCAATTAGGTATGTGGTGATATATTCTAGTAGTTTCTTGTAGAGATGTCTTTATATTTTAAGAACTAAAACTGTGTGGGCTTTCAAAATAAGCATAAGCACGTGTGCTTAACATATTGTATAAATGAATTAATCTATTTCAACCCAAAACACTTCTTCATTGTTTTGAATTTGCAACTTTTTATTTCTATTGAAAATTTATGGTGTTCATCAATCACCAACGTTTAAGGAATGCAAACTTTGGTTATGACAATTTAGACGCTATGATTTTGATATTAGTGATTACTTCAAAATTGAATCGAATGGTGTAAAGAACCGGATCATTGTAACATACAGCCATATAAATTTGTGATATATTTAACTAATTAAGGAAAACTTTCTTCTTTTATATTAAATTCAAATATTGTGAAAAATTAAAATAACTTGACTTTGTAGATAAAATATATTCCACTTTCTTGGTCAATAAAAATTCTGATGAAAACTTAAGATTCTACTAAAACGATATTTTTGGAAAATTCTTTCAAAGCAAATTTATTTTTACTTTATTTTGTGAAATCATATTTAGACGCCCACAATAGTCAAGAATTAAATGAACATTTTCATTGTTAATATTTTTCTAGAAGCCAATTATGCTTTTTCTTTTAGTCAATGCTAATTAGAAATTTTTTTTAACCCTGACTGAGTATAACAAATGACAAAACGTAGTAATTAATATTGACGAACATAAAGCTGAGAACGGAGGGAGGAGAAGTTAAATTAGGAAAAGTAGGGGAATGATGATGATGAAACTAATTAAAATAAAATGAAAATGTAGCAAAAGTAAGAAATGACAAAAACGGACCTCTGGTTTGTATTGTTGCTGGGAGCAACTCCTTCAGGTAGGCACTGTGGCTCACACAAATGATTCAACAACTTGCTTGCTTACATATACATAAATGTGAGACAATTATCTGCTGCATTCATTAAAAGACAAGACACGACAAATGTTCTTACAAGGAACCATCATATTACCAACTCACCACCCACGGTATACGAGCAATAACAAAAACAAAAAAGATAAGGGCCCTCATACTTAATTCTATAAGCAGCAGTAAAATAAAAATAATTTTTCGTGTAGTAATTGTCACGAAAATACAAATTAAAGACAACACACAATAAAAAAAAAAAACAAAACAAAATAGAAATGTTCAAGATAAAGAGAAACCCCAAAACAATGAGGGTTGAGAAATAAAGACAGTAAAACCCAAAACACATCCAAGCTAATTACATCAAAATTGTGTTTACTGTAAGGTGATTCTACCTCAAAAGTTAAATTCAAAAGGCTCATACTCATACATAAGGCACGACTGGGATTTACTTGTTTGATAAAATCATCACCTATCCTAGTAATTACAGAAGAACAAACTGAATTGTGTAAATTATAGAAAGGCAACAAAACTAAACAAGTTACATGGTTACATTGGAATTTTATATTTAAGTTCAACTTGTTGTTTATTCAATTTATTTGCTTTTGAATAATATTTTAACATAAAGAACTGGAAAACTGTGCATACAAAAAATCCGAACATTACTTTCACAAATAAAACTGTGTTAGCAGAAAAACTCTCAAAATGTTTACTTAATAACAAACTGAAAAAACATATATATTTTTTTTTTACTCTCTGCTCTTAAGCATCACTTGACATATTGCTATACACATATGGTAACTTGGGTAAAAGTAAAAATTCGCTTATTGAAATTGTATATCAATAAAATCAGTTTCACTCGTGGCTCTCCCTCTCCCCATCTTTGTACAACTAATAAACTTTTCACACATTGTGAGATCTACGAAAATATTCATATATTGTAACATATGTATGTATAACCAAATACACATCTGTATGCATGAATAGCAAATAAAAACATATTTGGCTAAATATTGCTACACATACATAAACTCAATCCAACTTAATAGCTTATTTGTATTCCTATTTAGTAGGAACACTCAACAACAACAACAACAACATAAGTACCAAAAACAAAATATGTACATATGAGAATAAAGAAAATCAAGCAAAATGGTAACATTAATTTTGGGCTCGTCGAAAATTGAATACATTTTCACAAACATACTCGTACATAATAGAAACATTGGATGAAAATCACAATTGAAAAGTTATAAGCTAAAATGCCATTGAATGACATTTTCCGAAAATAGAATAATATCATACGCTTCATTGAAGTTCGAAAATCCTTTTGAATTATATACTAATGCAATCCAACATCATTTCGATATCCAAAGTGGAGAAAAACTGAATTTAATTTTAACAATATTGTATATAATCATTTATGTTCCAAACCCCATTTCTACATACAATAGTTGATACTATTACTGCATATTTTATTCTTTAAGAGTTTCCTAAATATTAAATACCATTAATATTAAATTACTTTCTATGTCAGTTCTTGTCTGTATATATTAACAAAATTATTGACACGCCAAGCAATCATTTTCCGGATGTCATAAAGCAAATTTATTCCAGTTAAATAAAAGAATTTCCAAATCAAATTTTCGTCTCATCGCACCAAATAAATATGGCATAATTTTTTTACACGTTCCGATTCTGTCCAATGGCTATGATCCCTAAGAACTTTTCTAGCAATGCATCATGGAAGACTCCCATACTGTAAACGAAACTTTTGAACCTGAACAGTACTGATAAAACTGAAATATGCACCTCTAAAAATTCCGAAAATTCTGTGTGTATCTATTATTTTGATCAGATATGATATGCAATGCTCAATTTTACAATATTTTAGAAGCTTGTGACTATATGAAGCACAAGTTATCTGATAATTAAGGGTCAAAGAAATAAGGATTTTGTTTAATTTATACCAACTGAATACGTTCACCACTTCTTAAACAGTAAAATGGCTATATCTTTTTAATCAACTTGCTGACTTTAATGAAATTAACTTTTTTTTTCTATAGATTAATCAAATGTTTATGAGCCACCAATGATTGAAGTTTCTATTTAAAAATAAACCCCATAAAATTCCCATATATTTTCTCTCAACTGAATAAGTTTAATAAAGTATTGTAAAATTTCAAAAGAAAATATGTAGAGTAATATATTATGATTTATTAGTTACTACTCCCTCCTTTGTTCAATACAACTTCATACAAACGAATTGGCATAGACTAATACAATAATATTTTTCAATAAATCCAAGCGAAATTGTTTACCTTCTTTTTCCAATGCCGTCAATAAGCGCTACAGAATCACGAAATTGTCTCCAACTCTCATATTCTTTTCGGGACAATAGCTTTTAAACGTTCTCTATAATATTTATGTCTAACGAGTATGAAGCATCCACTCGAGAATTCCACATTTTAGTCATTTATTCACTGTTTAACCACCCTGGCAGTAAGAATGGGGGCCGGTATGTCCATGGAATCCATTCAAAAATATTCAAAAATAATGGAGAAGTATTTTGTAGTACAGTTTTGTATACATTCAAGTTGATTGTTTATGTAAAAAACTGCAGCTTACAAGTTTCATAATATGAGAATCAATATCCCCACAATATTATGGCAACTGAGCAGATGTGGTGGCCACTTAAACAATTCTCTTCCTTTCGGAGTGATAGTTTTATCTGTCCAGTTCATCCTTATTAACTTTTATTCATCCGAAAACAGGACCACCTCTTGTTCTATAATAATTCATATGACTTTTAGAAAACAGAAGGTGTGCAGCTTAACGCGCATCATTGTGATGCATTTTTTCTTTCATCAATGTTGTCTCTTTAAATAACTGGCACTCCAAATAATGAACTTAAATATTGCCAGAGTTGCATTAACTCCGCCTTCTTCCCAGATTTCACCAGTGGAATGTTGGAAATTTGAAGTTGTTCTGGTGTTCTCGCACTGAGCACATTGAGCATTTCCTTCCATATTATTACCATATTTAATTCTAATAAAATGACCAACTTCGATCAATCTTTTTAAAAATTTCGCGATGCTTTGGGACAATTAAGTAATTACTTTTAATTAATATAAAGAAAAGATTTGATGACGGTACATAATCGCTGTAGGTCTCAAACTTAAGACATTTCCGTTGAACATATTCAATTGAGGGGAAATAAAAGGGAGTTTTTTGAGATTTTGTTTTTGTTTTTTTTTTTAAATTAATTAATGTATTTATATGTGTTAAGTGTTAGAGACTTTAAATTTTCGCGTCTCATTAACAATTGATTATTCTATACTAAAAGTGGGTTGAAGAGATATTGCCATTTTACTTTTTAAGTTTGTTGGCAGTAAATTTACACTCGTCTTCAAACAATGACAACAAAGGCATATTATCTGCTTAGCAAACCAAGTACAAAAATTTATCAAAACTTCTGAACTGTCTTTGGACAAACACAAGACAGAAAAAGAAACACCTAGTAACACTTACTGTGAAAGGTAGAAAAAGGTGAATAAATATGTACAATTCCTTTTAGAAGATTTATTTTCCAACAAAAATCTGAATATGTAAAAACCAATTATGTTTTCTGTCTAAACTTACATCTCCTATATTATTTATTGTTTTTCCTTTTCTCAGATTTAAGTAATTAAATCAGTTATTGACCATGATTTGTAGACCTAATACTACTTTTGCATTTTTACCAAGCCATCACAATTTATTCAAATAAAAAAACCAGAATTATATTTATCTACGTAGAAAGAATCAATGGAATCATACCTACATATGTGCTAGTATTAAGCTGACAGTAGGCCAAAATTCTTAAGCCTTAATATGATATCGTAATAAAAACAAAATCAAAATCAAATGTTGTTGCTGTCATACCCACAAAAGCATATAATGTGCTAAGAATTATTGCTATAAAAATGTCAATTCTCATGTTGTTTGCCCTATGACTTTTACCTTTTGCAGATTTGTTTGTGTTCTAAATTCCGCTATCGAATACGCATTTTAGGCTGTGGCAGGCCAAAATGTCGCGTCTGCCGATTATAGCAAACATAACTTGCTTGTCAAATTAACCTGACGTTTATGCTCAGCGCTGCTTAGCTCAGTTCGAACTCGACCCTTCCATCCCAACCCATCCAGCAACATGCAATAAATAACAATTTCCTAACCGACCATCAAGTTCTAGGAACAACAACAACTTAACATGGTTAGCATTTGGCACAAAATAGAGAAACCTATTAATATTGTCCGGATTTTTAACTAACGCGAATGAACGAACGAGCAGTTTAAGCTAAGCAGTTCTACCAAACGGAAAATCGAAGCAAACCACAATCAAACACGACATATGTGCATACATTTATCCAAACTAGAATATAGAAACGCATGAATGTTTGCTTGTCACGTGTGTTTCCTCGAATTGGTGAAGCCCCACTCATTATTAGTTCCGGTAGCACCAGCAACACGAGCAACATTTCGGCTGCTGAATAAACTGTAGGTAATGGCAACAACAGCCAACCAAGGTCGAATACCATAAACGAGTATAAACACACACAGACATCAACAAAAAGATATATGCTTACACACAGATGCACATATAGACATATCAAATATGTGGAGTCATGGCAACCATGACAGCATCCGTTTCCTGTCGTTAAGTCAGGCATCTTCATTTGTACCCTTGGGGCGTTTCCTCCTCATCATTTCAACGTGGACACTGCCGCCGCCGCCGTCATATATAAACGGTAAAGTTATTACACTATCACGATTATACTATAATCACAGTTTAAGCCTAAAAACACACATTCACACACCCCAATCACATTCACTCACATTTGAGCTGAGCTGAAATAAAATGAATGAAATATAGATAGACAGACATCTTAACCATAAAAATACTACCTCCAACATACCACTTATGTATACATAAGTAAGTATATAGTTAAAGAAACTAAAATTACGCGACATCAGAAAGTAAAATGTGCATTAAATGACGATAAGGAAAAACTTTAGCCTGCTAAATCATGTTGGTTCAATCGATTTATGCTATGCAATTCATACCTCTGGTCGTTTTTGTTGTCCATCTGTCCATTTATATGTCTGTCTGTCTGTCTACACTTGGTTGGGTCCTTTTCCTTTTTTTCTTTTCTTGATCACGACACAAGCAAGAGTCGTGTGGCAATGAATTCGCGTTTTTTTGTTGAGTGTAGTGATTAATGTCCATGCTTTTGGCTTAGTTACGTTTCGCTTGATACTCTTATTTATTATCAGTACTTAATCGTAATGAGGCAATTCACCAGATTATTTACTAAAAAAAAAAAACCAAAATAGAGAAAATAAAGAGGACGCAACATCGTAAGAAGATAGCAATAAGTAAGGAAAAGACTAGAAAAGACATTGGCAAAAAAGGAAAACGCATGCTTACACATCCTACTTAGACATCATGACTAGCGTTTTTTTTTTTTTTTTATTATTTAAAATTGAAATCATACAAATCGTTAATCATTGGCAAATACTTAAAGGTTGATTTGAGTTTAATGCACATAGATATAGACTCGTGTATATGCATACCATATATTGTAATAGTATAGTATGTTCCAGCACAGAGAACATTTCTATTGGAAAAACTTGTAAAGCGAGCAATTAGGTACTCAACCAAATAGACATAGTTACAAGAACAATTAAGCGAAATTGAGATAGAATTCTAAATTGAAGTAGAGTTAGGTAGCAAGAATTAAAAGAGTGAATAGTGGAAATTTTCATTCAATTGACGAGAGAAGTACGAGAGAGGGATATTGTATACTCGTAGAATAGTTTTTCATGCAGAATCATTCATTCGTCAGTCATGACTTTTCCGTAATTACAATATCCTGCTGAAATTCTTTAGTGATGCATTGAATACTGCTGACACTTATTGAAGCACCAATTACATGCTACATATATAGGGATATTGTATATAAATTGGTTTTTTCATACCTTAAGCACTTGTTGTATAATTGGTTGTTATCACTTTTTCTTGATGTTCGAAATGCAGTGAAATAGCAAAAATAATTTATTTCGATTCTATGCGAACTAGCTTTATAACCGCTCATAAGTAGTTATCCAATTACTAGAAATGACAGTCCTATAATAGAAAAAATAGGCCAAGTGCGAGTCAGACTCGTACACTGAGGGTTCCGTACCAGATTCGGGTTTGATTTGACTGATTCCAAAAAATATACCGTGCCTACATCACAAACTTATAGTGTCTAAATTTCAGTTCAATAGTCCAAAAAAACAAAAAGATCGTGGGATGACTGAATCGTATAACTACTTTATAAACCAAAATGTTTCTTGTATGGGGACCCCCTTTAAGTTTTCAAAAATATTTTAGTTTAGTATTTGCAGATGCCCGGATAGAACTACAGATTCTGTGAGAATTTCAACTCTCTAGCTATTACGGTTTATGAGATATGACCCGAGGACGGACGGACAACGAAGTTTCTGCAATAGGGTTCCTTTTGGTACCCTTTGGGTCCGGATTTACTATTACTAGAGAGTGTTTCGTTCCTAGAAAAGATAGTCCTAGAAATTGCCAGAGAGTGGAAATACTACTATTTAAAACTTAACTAGCTTAAAGAAAGAAAGAAAGAAAGATTGTAGACTTTCTAAGAAATATTTTATTTATGAAATCTTTTGTTGAACAAAGTTAATTATCTATAGATTAGATTAGATTTCATTTATACTGCCAAAGATTCCATTTATCGCCGACTATTCTTTCCCTTCATGCGTTTATATTAAAATAAAAATATCTTTATATAATCGAAGTCATAAAAATATATCTGTGAAAAAAATTAAATACCCTAAGGATAAAAGAAATGAATTTCTTATAACTACTTAAACAATTGTTGAAAATGCATTTGTCAACCACATTAACATTAACACATGCTGTGGCCATGATGTGACTGAACTAGCAATCTGAAAAATAAGAGCCCATAACTATTATTTCAATGTTCCCTAATGTGTCCAATTAATTCCCAATTTCGGAACCAACACGCAACAAGAAAGGATCAAACCACAATCTATGTATATGGGACTATCAAAGGAACTCTTTATATGTATAATACATAAATATGCTACTGTACTTTACTGCACTGTACTGTACTGTGTTTATGTATTGTATTTCTTGTGGAACGGCTAAAGGTTAATTCCATTATTTATGTATTTAGCTTAGGGGTAATTGGTTTTGTCTTTAACATTAATATAATACAATATTGAGATTAATGTCTGTTCAATCGATAAAAGCAGAAAATAAAAGGTAACAGCAATCAAGCCGACAAAAAAAAAAAAAAAGAAAAAATTAATCCACATCAAAATATCGTGGCTATACGAGTACTTCGTTGTATTCATTATTGAATGCGATTTAGTATTAATATGGTACAATTATGTATATTGGTTCGAAGGCACCTTGAACCAGCACTTAATACGAGTATCATGGCTAGAGGCCAAATTAACTTTGTCGGGCGACCTCGTGACTCGTTACCAACTTATGAAGTTCTTCAAAGCTATTGTGTTGTATACTAATAACAATATTAGACCTTAAATGCTTTAGGTGGGTATTCCTATTGACATGCACTCGTCCCAAAGTTTGCGTGCTCAATAAACAACCTACCAACTGAATACCCAACCATACAACCAACCAACCAACCATCTAAGCATACATACTTGTCATATTTTATGTTTTTATTTTTTATTTTATATGTCTTTGTGAATTTTCATACGCACTTCGCCTTAACCCATAAATATAAAAAAATATGCTAAAGTCGGAACCGGAGCCATTGCCAGAATTAGAGAGGCTCGCACATTGACCCAGTTTTCTAACTCACGCACTCCAGCATAGGCGAGCACGTATAGAACAAATGAAAGAACTAGAAAAAATAATAAAGGAAATCCTACCGCAAAATACAACCACATCACGATACCAACAACCAAAGAGGGATGTTACAGCAAGGACTTATGCATGGTATAGTACTATAGTGTACATACCTATGCCGCAATCCCAGTAGACCTATTTCCTAAAACACAGATGTCACCGTACATATATAGCCATACGTTGAACAAGTCAAGTCGAGCCAAGCCTGGCAGAGCAGAGCAAAGCTTCTCTACAATTTTCATTTGAATTTTTTCTTATTTTTCACGCCCATTTGTCAAGCAAATTCGCGGTTCGCAGGTAAAATAACACACGAGTGCTATAAGCTTTCATGCTTCCTCACCCGGCGACTTATTCACTAACGAACACTTCTCAAAGGTTCCAAATGGATTTTGCCATAGAAAATTATACAATTGCGTTGCATAAATAAGTTTTTCGTTCCTTTTACCAGCACTAGGGTTTCCACCTGTTCTTCTTGTTCCTTCTGTTTTTTTTTTTTTCTGTTCTTTCTCGTTTTGTTTTTCTTTTTGTGAAGCATGATGGCAATTATTCATGTCAAATGCCAATAAAAATGTATATAGGAATGTAGGTGTAGGTATGTAGTACACATGGATATAATATAGGTTTATGTAAGGTTATGGCAAAACTCATTTTGTGCGTATGTGTAATGGCAGAAGGATTCCGAATAATACCACAAGCAAATAAAATGGGACTAAACGAAGAATGAAAAAAAAATTATGTCCATAATCACAGCAAAACCACAAATGCAAGGACAATGCCAAAGCAATTTTGTGACTGAAAATATATATACAAATATGTTATACGTATGTATGTATGTGTATGTCCTTATGCAGGACGACGCTTCAATTGTAATTCGCATACGCCCAAAAGTCGACTCTTTCGCCTCTTTTGATTTTGTTTTTTTTTTTTCTTTTTTTTCTATATGCAGCAAATCAACACACAAGTACAATTTATTATTACACAAATATATATGTGTATCTGTGTGCTCTCGTATATATAAGAACAACTAGAATTTTCCTAAGGATAATAATTGTCATTAGCATGTCGAGTTACTACCGACACAATGAGTATTTAGTTGAACGTTTGTCGCTCATCGTTTGTCTACAGCCAACTCACTCAACCCCGACGTGCGTTGTAGGCTAGTATTTTATGTCTTTCATAGCTCCCATCTGTTGTCCCAATGGTCTTCGTATTGGTCTCTCTTGGGGTACTATATCCACACGTGTTTCTATTCATTTGTTCATATTATACTCGTATGTATCTAAGCAAGCACTCATTTCTACCTCATTATTATTATTATTATTTTTTCACATGAACTAGTAACATACTCGTGACGCCTCCCCAGCTTGCTCCCTTCGATTTAAGAACACAAACAGTAATAATGATGCCTTCTTTAACAGAACTCAACAGAACAGAACAGAACAGAACAGAACAGAACAGAACAGAACACAATTCAATTCGAGCGACCCATTTGCCTCGTTTTACTTACCCAACCACTTAAGTTTCCACTGGTTTTACTACTGAGGCTGCTTATGTGGGGGCTGTTACTTCTCTGGGCGTGGCGTTAGCCATGCGTGTACTTTATTGTTTTTGGTGTTGATGGATTGTCACATTTTGGCACACACTCATGATGAAATGTATCAAAAAATAAAAGGGGTCGTAGGGATTATGTGTTTATTTTTTTGGTGAAAACTCTTTATATGCCTTATAACTTTTATTCTTTTGTTTTTAACAACCAACACTCAAAATATATATAATATACGATTATGGCATATAGATACGAGTATGTGTATGTTTTATTGCTGTCAGCAATCAAATTAAAAGCAATCGATATTGCACTTAACTTAATGTGATTAACCTTAAATGTTCAATAATATCTCCATTGTGTTCCTGAAGCATGGAAATAATTTACTACCAATCTTCTTCACCTTTTTGATGGTAAAAGAATGAAATTATATAATAAAAAAAAATATTTGTGTCACTAATTAAGTCATAGATAAATTTGGAAAATAAATGGTTTTGGTGTGATAGAATATATATTGAAGCGTAATTAAATTTTGAATGCTTAAAATACCACACAAAATTTCAGAATAACATACTTTCTATATACAAATACGCACATAAGTAGATATTCGTACGTACATACATGGAAATAAAAATTGAAATTGCTCTAAGCAACCTTCATGTCATTTTCAACTTTTATATGATAAAATATTCAAAGGTACTTGCTGCGGCATAGATAGGCACGGATATGTAGATAGATACATATCTATGTTATGTATCTTTGTGAGCACACACATTTTTTTGTGTGATTACGTCAGACAAAATGAAAGAATGAATAAAAGAATGAGTGAATGAAGAGAATGGACAAAGGGACAAAATAAACGACGACGACTGGGTAAAGGACATAAAATTATACTGAGCTTGTCTAAGTAGTAGAAGGTTTTACAATTTAGATAGTTGGTTCGTTCAGCGCGTAGTTTGTTGTTTGGGTCTATACTCATTTTAATTTTAAGGCTAAACTAAGGTCACCGTTCATATAACATTTCATTGGTATGTCCTTATACTGTTTCGATATACATATGTACGTACACACATATGACAGTTTCGAGGTTCTAGTTACTTAGTGCAATTGTTTACTATTTGAGTGATAATGTGTAAATATCTTCATAGACAATTGCCTTCCTTTTGTGGTGTAACTTATAGAAATTTTGGTATAAACAAACAAAACCTCAGAACTGAAAAAATATTGCACAATCCTAAGTATACATATACATACATATAAGTAGTATGGTATGTGTATTATCGATTGTTTCTTTGAAGGACCACAATATTATTGCTACTGTCACATATCATATCCACATTTTCAAAGTTAGGGTGTCAAAAGACCCTCAAATAGAGAAAGAAGAGTACCCGTCTATTTTTCCACTTGAGTTTGTTTTTTAAACTTCCTTTTGATTGCTTTTTCTAGACTTGTTTTCTTTCTTCATTTTTCCTACCTTTTTGAAAATTCATTGTTTACTTTTGTTTGTTTGTCTCTTCTTACAAAAAGAACAAAAGCACGTGCACCCTTTGCTAAAAATGATAAGCGGTGGGACTTCCTTTTTGGTCAACTTCCGTAGGATATTCAATCCCCCTTGCTATCATGACAGATGATGATGATAAAAATGCATCGCATACAAAAACACTCCACTTCAGTTCAATCGAATTCTCATTCATATATAATTTTTTTTTTTTTTTTTTTTTTCTTTAAAAAAAAAAAGAGATTCCACAACCAATTTTATCAGTTTCTCTGTTTGCATTTTGTAGCAGTTTCCTCAACGATTTTATTAAATATCAACTCCTTACAAAATTGATTGAAAATCAAGTAGCGTAAACGCAGCTAAATCGATCTAAAACAAATAACCAAAAAAAGGCACATCACTAAAATGCTATGAGTATGACTACTATATTCGGTAATAAGCAAAGAAAAAAAAAAAAAACAGAAGAAGAACTCAAAATCAATGACTAGCAAACAACATTCACTCGTACTACAGCCCCGTATTTTTGTTTTTTTTCTTAACATTTTTTTCCGGGTTGTTCGCGAATTTATTTATTTAACAACGTAAACAAGTTCATAAAATATGAAACGACACTCGTTCACTTGCTTGAATGAAACTCAACTACAGCAAACAGTCCGCGGGTATGATGATGAACGCGGATCGAGGAAATAACCAAGGAAGCAAGCACAAACAAGGCTCATATGGCACTTTTGGGTATAAAGTATAACGCAGCAGGATACTCAATCGCAAATTCGCGAATCGGTTGGCCAAAATACGATATAGCAATAATGGCTGTCGTCAGGAATTACTACAGCAATACGAGATGCTTTAGTAATAGGTATCTACTATATATTATGGTAGTTAAAGCTTCGTATGTTACACAGCTTAACAATATTTTACTTAAGCTCCGCTGCTTTACACGCAGACGGACAGCCAAGAACATTCATTACTTTGATTAGTGAGTTCAACACGAATTATTGAAACACTATTTTCAAAGAGCAACCAATATCCAACATCCAATAACCAATTTCAAATTCAAATGAACTTATCCAACCAACCAATCATGGAACAAAACAAAAATGTAAATTTTGATTTATTTACTCCCAACTTTGGCATTAAATTTGTTTTGCCTTAATAGTTTTCCTAAATTCATTCATTTTCTTTGTGAAAGTGATGAGAAGAGAAAGAAGAAAGGGGCAATAGTAAATAGAAAGATAGAAAGAATATGAATTAGAAAAGAATAAAATACTTGTAAGAAAAACAAACCGAAGCAAAAGTCATTGTGGGCTGAAAATATGTTGCTTTTCCGTTATCCACTTTCCTTTTTGCTTTTACTTTACGTTAGTGTATGTTTTGCTTTCATTCTATGCTATATTAAAAGATAAGCGCCTCAAGGGCAGTTGTATTTATTTTATGCCGAAATAAATTTAATGCTGATAAAAAGATAAATAAAATAAAATCAAATAAATAAAAAGCCACAACAGCAGGATATCGAAAAACATAGAAAGATGTATGCTACATGATGAGTGAAGATGACTGAGAGCCATTTTGAGACAGAGTGAGAGGGAGATTGAGAGAAGATGAGTATGTAAACAGAGTCCATGAATAAGTGACAAAGAAAGGAAGGAAGCAATTTTCCCATAAAAAATAATCTTTTAACAAAATACATTCAGATAAAAATGAAATTAAATCTAATTAAATGATTAAGTTTCAATATAAAAATAACGCCCTTGGAATGGCTAAGAGGCATACATTAATTTCAAAGAGAAACCTAATCTACCCAACAGTTTTAGCGAATATTTAATGCCCTTAACAGAAAATAATGATGAATATAGGATTATTTAAGTTCCTCATAGTGGACTTCTGCCTATAACTTATAGGCATTTATTTAATCATGACAAAGATTTCCATACAATCGGATTGGATATGATTTTAGTATTCTATTAAATTTGTTTGTTTGTTTGTTTTATTATACATAATGTAGTTTATACTGTTGCCAGTATATTGAACTAGGTTACTCTGGGGTGAGCTTAGCCAAAGGCCCGCATAGAACGATACTAAATGAAGTCCTTTCATTGATTCGTTTTAGTTCATTTAGAATGTGAAACCAGTAAAACCATTCATGCGAATTCTATCCAAGAATTGAATGTAAAATTTATATTGCATCTACTTTAAATACATAATAAAATGCTGATAATGTCAACATAAACTTTTGATGCTTTAAAATCTTCATATATGCGATATAATTATATTATGTATCTCCTTATAGAACCTTAAAACTAGATTGAAGTAAAGCATTGTACAATAAAAATATTTAATAACAGAGAATAAAAATAGTAGTAAAATATTGAGAGAAAGACATAACTGAATAGTAAATCTCAAAACTAAGAGTGCACACTGCTGGTTAAGAAGAAAAATGTGAAATGTTTTACCTACACTCCTCCTTAAGGAAACCCTAAATTTATATTGTCAATATATGAGAATACATGATAGTAGAGTAACGTAGCAAAAAAAATATGTAATAGGTGATACTTCAGATCTTGATATTTGAAAGAAATAAAAATTAAATTTTTATTGCCATTTTAAGATTTTAATTTCTTCCATTTCTTGTTTGAAATTGTTATTTGAAAAATTTATTGTGCATTGATTGCTTTTCACCAAACCAAAAATCCAAGAACCAAGAACAACCCAAGAATTCTTAATGCCTGAAGCGATCACACGCTTTTGAGAATAAAAAAAAAATAAAAATAAATAAAATCAGAATTTCTTTTCACTTGCGCAAACCATTAACAATGCAAATGCCAATAACAAAGCAAACACGAAATCAATAAAACCAAAGTAAATTGCCAAACAAGAAGAGACAAGGCTATAAAAATGAATAACAAATACTACGAGTTCAGTATAATAGTAGTAAAAACGTATAGAACAGAATGCCAAAAACCAAAATACAATCAATGAATTTTGCTTTTCTATAACAAATAAATATTAAAGAAACATACGATATTATCGTTATCTGTGGCTTTCAAATTCCATATGTGCATTTTTTTAAGGTTTTGTGATAGAACAATAAATAATAATAATAATTTTATTCAATAACATGTTTTTCACTAGTTTCCAAAAAAAAAAAAAAATGCAAATACGAAATTTGAACCTCTTAATAAAACACATAAAATGAATAATTGGACATTTACTTTACATATATCAAATATAAATTTAAAAGGATTTATAGTAAAAATGAATTCCTGAAGCCTAAAACCACATATAATTAATAAGAAACAAAAAAAAAAAAAAGACATATTATTAGTCTAATAATAAAGCGGAGAATTTTGAATGGAAAATACGTATTTTTTCCATTTTATATGGTATATTACATTTCAGATAATTGCCTCAAAACATGATGCCTTTTCTCTGCATGGAGCGTCTCTTGAACAAGGTTTACTTCGTGCACGCGCAACGGTGCGATCACGGTTACGGTTTAGATGAAATGTGAGAAACTGATCCTCAATTGGATCGTTTAATCGAGTATTAACCGTATCGGGTTTAGAATTTGAACGTTCCGAATTATAAGTAGCATCTTCTTGCTGTGTATGGTCTTTTTGTATTTCAGCACATCTTGCTTCCCATTTCATTTCAAATTCTTTGCAGAAACCTTTTAGTTGTTGTCGCACTTCGTCGAATTTTATTTCAGGCTTAATCTGGACATCATGATTTCTTGGTGTATATTGTCCTGCATGTGGGTTGTGATACTTTCTCTTCCCTGTTTCACCAGTCCGCTGTGACCGCTATGCTCAAGGTGTACGCTTTGAAAACGATGTTGCATTTCATCAAACTTTTGGAAAGATGGGTCATCATCCATATTTTGATAAAATTGTCCAGAGTTCCGTGGCAAAAGGCATTCACTAATCTTCTTCCCAAAAGTCCTATCATTGGACAATGGTCGCATTTTGTCAACAACTTTGGGTTTTCCATGTGATAACAAATTTAGATTTTTATAATTTTTATCCTTCATATTAATTTCTATAAAAGATTTCTTGCTTAATTTCTTACTTCCTGATGCCATGACTTATTGTTTTTAAATTTGGGCAATGAAATTTTTATTTAATTTTATGAGAATTTTGACAAGCAATCCAAAACATTTTGAAATGTGCTTTCAATATGAATAGTTGGGACAATACTCGAGGCTTACTAGATTTCAAATAAAATGTGAATAAGGTTAAGCTTCGATAAAAGGTCTTACAACTGCGATACTAAAACATATAGCTTTTGTGCCTTAAATGCCCTAAAAGCAAAAAATTTCATACAAACAGAAAAAAATCGGCAGTCTATCGCATTACAAGGTTGAGCAGAGCATAAAGAGTTTTTCTGCCTCAGCTCCGGGTACTTTTTTAGCCTTTTATAAGTGAAATAATTAATAATGAATTAAATTTTGTATTTTTCTCGTTTTTTTTTTCTTTTTTTTTCTGAAATGCTGCAGGGAACATTTTTTTATATAACACACACCAAACAGACATGTCTACGCTGAGAAAATTTTTTGTTCAGTTGTTTCAACATTCAACAAAGTGAATTTTAAAATGTGTATACACTTCACAGTATTTATTCAGAATGATATTCACATGTTGTTGTGATGGTTGTAACTTAAATTTTTCGAATTCATTCTATTTTATACAAGTAAGATTTAGGTATATAAATTTGCATTCTATGCAATTCAGATGAGTTTTATAAAGGATCTTTGGTTTTTGCAATTCTGAAAAGATTTTATAAATTTCATGTTTAAGGTAAATATTCAGACTACAGGAATGAATATCATTTCATTCATTGCTGGCTATGACAATCTCGTCTCACTTATCAATTTTATTATCATACAAATGCATGAAATGCATTAAATGTTCGGAGAGACCAGAAGAAATGTTTTTCCCATTTGTTATTTTTATTTTTAATTATTTAACAATTGAAATTTGAGCACGTTTGAATAACTTCCATCTGAGTAAAAAATTTTTCTGCAATGTTATTAATGACAATAAACTCATTAAACACTTTGAGTGGCTTTAACCAGAAACACTATCATCACGATGTTGCATTAAAATTAAAATGGTAAATGAAAACAATTAAAAGAAACAAAAAATATAAATACAAAATGATACATTAAGTTCGGTTCATCGAAGCTTACATACCATTCAGACCCCAATTATCTTGTTTATCTTCTGTTGTAATTTTATATCGGATATTTTTTAAGGAAAGCAAAAATTAACAAAGGATTTTTAATGATTTAAGTATATTGTAGCCTACCAAATATTTAACCAATCAATCAATTTAAATTTTAGTTAAATACACATACACATAGCTCAATAGTTTGGTTAGTTCCTAAATCATGTCTCCAAAGTCCAGATCTTTTAACCACATAAACTTTTATTGAGAAATAAATTACAGTAAAAGGTAAAGTTAACCGAAAAACCAATAATTAAAACAATCTTATCCATATTTACAGTAAAACTTTATGAAATATTTCAATAATAGTTGGAAATTGTTTGCAAAATGTGAAAGTTTTTGAAAATACAGGAAGTTCAAATATTGGATTAGTAAAACCACCACTTATTGAATGTAGGCTAATGTCCTTACAGAGTTTGCATTAAAATCGAATGTCGACATTTTGCAAATAAAAAAAAAAAAACAAACACATATAATAAATATATTTTATCATTAAATATTTACACACAAAACGAAATTATCGGGCCTTGAAGTGGCGTTAAAGTGGCACGCAATGTTTGAGAGGCAAGTAGTAGGAAGAATCAGGAGTACACGTCGAGTATATAAAACGGCAGGTCATAAAAGCGCAACGGAAAGCAATTCTGAGTGCTAATACCATGGCCAAGGTGAGGCAAGGACAAACGAAAGGCAGACTGCCTCACATGTAAGCAGGTAAACAGGCAAACTAACCAAGTGGGACACGCGAACCTTTTGCAACATGGCGTTTACTTAATACACTCACTTCTCTGTATTTGTTCATTTGTTTGTTTGATGGTCGATTTGGTTGTTTTGCTTGTTGAATTTGTTGTTATTTTTGTTTTGTTTAGATTGTTGTTTGTGGTGTTAGCTTATTGATGGCATCGCGTGGCGAGTGTGAACTTGTGTTTCTTTGTATCTAAATTGCAAAAATGCCGCCAATAACGACAACATATGTGTAACACACACTCACAACCTTCGGAACAGGACATTTACACAAACAATAATAACAATAAAAAGTGAAATGCTCGTACCAAAAATACAATATAAAAACGAAAGCTATAGAAGAAACAAAAAGAAATTATGGCATTAAATTGTAACTTTCACATACTCAGCAGTTGTTAGCCAAGCGAAACAGGTAACAAAGTCGAGGACAACATGGCATGGCCAAATACAAACGAGTCAAAGTCGCATAAAATTCAGTATCATCAAACTGAGACAGAGTTCAGTTACAATGAGACGTGAAGTGAGTAACGAGTAATACAAAGGATTATTGCCTGTAAACAATAATCGTATTTTTGCCTTGAAGTAGCACATTATTTTACAACTTAAGGTAGCCATAGATGGCCGACATGCATAGTAGATTTCTTTGACTACAAATCGTCAAACATGACAAACAAATATCATTTTAGTTTTAAGCTTTAATCATTAAACTAAAGCAGCAAAACCTTCGTCTTATGGTCAATAGAAAATAAGCTTGTAATATCAACTTACCTATAATCTCAAATTGCCTTTCGAATCAAACAAATTGGACATGGATGTAGGCCATTTATGACAGGTATAAACATATACAAGTACCCTACTGGTAATTTTTCCTTGATCTAAGGGAAACATCAACAAAATAATTCATATTAACAACAGTACAGTAACATCAGCTACCAATATGCCATGCCTTCCTTATTTGATGTCCTTACCAACAGAATCACCCTCCTCACTCAAGCCTTATCAATTACGATCACAGCGAAATCAGCAGAGTATTACGGTCTGCTGCCATTGATGTTGCTGTTGCTGCTGCTTCAACTGACCCTAGATACCTCATTGTAATGCTGCTAAGTGTGCCTAGGGTGTCATGTTGACATTTTTTTTTTTTTTTTTTAGTATGGAAATTATTAGCGCGACACATTTTTTATAGTTTCCTGGACTGGGTCTCAGTCTCGTGTATCTTCACTTCCAACATCACTTCTGTTTTATTGTTGTCCGCTGTTAGTTCGTTCGTTCGTCGGTTCGTCGGTTCGTTTGTTATATGTTGTCATGACATACTTTACATTTATGGCCGCCATATTGTTTACTTCCTACTTTCATATATTCGCATACGCTTTTTGGCTCAACTTGTTTCTCCTTTCGTCCCAGTCAGACTGCTTATCCAGCTAACCTATTCCTGTTTACTACGTTTATATTCTGTTGTTTGTCCTACTGTTTTTGTTGTTATTGTTGTTGTTTCTATTTGTGGCTATTGCCTACCGCTTTGCTTCCTTCCTGTAATGAGTTTCAATTTGAGGTTGAAGTTGAGATTGAGGCTCGTTTGTGTTCCCCCACTCAATCTATCTCTATTACTGGTAAAAAGTGTGAAAATGTGCTGATTGCATGTTTTGCCCAAGCGAAAACTTGCAACACCAAAACACTTTGTTGTTCATTCACCGTTTCGCATTTGACTTAATTTGCTGTTGATGACTACCTCTTATGATATCATTTAAAGTAAATTTACCACAAAATACTTGTAAGTGAGATACATTTTAATTACAATCTCCAAGCATCTTCAATCTAATGAATCTGTTTGTGGTCCCCTTAAACATGCTACAACTTTAGATGCAAGATTTGCAAAAATACCACAACAATTTGGGTTAATAGTTTTTGTCATGTCCTAGTTACTATTATAGATATTAATGTTCGTGCAACTTTAATATTAAAACACCAAAAAAAAAAATAATCAAAAAAAAAATAATGAGCACATTTAATGAGGCCTACGATGGAGGGTACAAAGATAAGATATAGAAATGCGAAAAAAAAAATTAAAATACTCTTCTTTTAATTACAAGTCGTCTTAGGCTTTCATTGAGCCATAATTTTTGTTCCAAAAATAAAAAAGAAAGGCAGAAAAGTTAAAAAAAAAACCATTTGTCTTTAGCATTCCTTGTGTGTTTATTATATATTTAGAAAGGAAGCAACCCAAAACTCAAATCCATCACCCGTAGGCTAAGAAGTTATTAAAATTATGAACATAAAAGAAAATTAAAGGTCAGTTAAAGCCAAATGAGGTCATCATCCAACAATACACAAAATTTAATTACACGAATTTGTTTTGAGTTTATTTAACAAAAGATATAACCAAAGTTTATGAGAAAAGGCATCCTTTTTGGATAACCAAGTAAGTTATTAAATCAGTGACAACATTGCGTGTGAGCGATGTTTGTCCATTTTGCCTTGCACATATATTGGGCGTACAAATAGAAAACCGCCGTTTTCCCATAGATGGCGCCAGCGCGGCTAATCGGTCGATAAGTACGATCAGAAACATTACATAGCCAGCTGAGGTATCGGTCAACAACTCTAAATAATCTCGCTTGTGTATTTTGACTGTGCTTTGTCCTGTTCGTTAGCGAAAATGGCAAAATTCGAGCCTATAAAGGGTCATTTGCGGGAAGTGTTGCTTTTTCCATATCATTCGAAAAAATATGCTACTCAGGCGCATCGAATGATTGTAGAAACTTATGGTAAAAGCTATATTAGTGAAAGAACTTGTCGGGAATGGTTTCAAAAGTTTAAAAATGGCGAATATGGCGTGGAAGACAAGGAACGTCCCGGTCCCCTTTAAAATTTCGAGGATGCAAAATTAGAGACTTTGCTGGATGAAGATTCGTGTAGAACGCAACAGGAACTTGCAAGTTTATTGGGCGTGACTCAGCAAGCCGTTTCTCATCGCCTAAAGAGCTTAGGAATGATCCAGAAACTGGGACATTGGGTGCCGTACGAGTTGAAGCCGAGGGACATCGAACGGCGCCTTTGCATGTGCGAACAACACCTCCAACGGCAAAACAGAGAGGGTTTTTTGCATCGCATCGTGACCGGCGATGAATAGTGGATACACTATGACAACCCGAAGCGGAAAAAATCGTGGGGGCTTCCCGGCCATACATCAAGTTCGACCGCAAAACCGAACATTCATGGCTCGAAGCTGATGCTGTGTATCTGGTGGGACCAGCTCGGTGTAGTGTACTATGAACACTTGAAACCAGGGGAAACCATCACAGGAGCCCTCTATCGGACTCAAATATTACGTTTGAATCGAGCGTTGAAGGAAAAACGCCCGCAATACTCGGAAAGACACGACAAGGTGATACTTCTACATGACAACGCTCGGCCACATGTTTCCAAGGTAGTGAAAACATACCTGGAAACTTTGAAATGGGACATCCTACCCCCACCCGCCGTACTCTCCAGATATCGCCCCTTCTGATTTTTATTTATTCAGATTGATGACGCATGAACTGGCAGGACACCACTTTCGTTCTTTCGAAGAAGCCAAAAACTGGATTGATTCGTGGATCGCGTCAAAAGACGAACAATTTTTCCGACGAGGAATTCAAAAGCTGCCAGAAAAATGGGAAAAAGTTGTGGCTAGTAATGGAAATTATTTTGGAGATTGAGTATGTAAAGAGTTTTTTACAATAAAGCCTCAAATTATGAAAAAAACGGCGATTTTCTATTTGTACGCCCAATATTTATTTACCACTAGGATAAACTTTAAGAGAATATTATTTTACTATAAAAAGCAAAAAGAACCTTTAGTTAAGTTCGTGCAGCAAGTTTTTATTCCTATGTTTATATAAAGTTACACAAAACTATAGATACTTATTTCTGTGAAGATGTATTTCTCTGTTTTCTTCTTTTTTTATAAAAAATAAATAAATAAATATTTGATAAACATAAGTATTTTATTTGCTTTTCTATGAAAAAAAAAAAAAAATAATAAACGAATTTATTGAGAGAGTAACTTCTTGTTCAACTTGTTGAATTTTCAAAGTAATAAAGTTTATAAGTTGCATTTTCTTACTTCTTACTTGCAGTGTGAACCTGGTCTGGGCGCTAGCGTGATGTACAATCTACTATATAATAAGCCACAAAAACTAATGTTACTCGCTGGATGTAGCACCGTCTGTACAACAGTTGCTGAGGCAGCTAAAATGTGGAATCTGATTGTGGTAAGTAGTATGTACATACTTAGTTTGTATGAAGGAACGAAATTTTCTTCATCAACTTGCCACTTAAAACTACAAAACACCTAATGAAATGATGATGAGGATGAGTATCATACTGATGCTGTCGATGGCAAAGAGAACATCAACAGTATCTACTAAATACCATAATACAATAAAAAAAAACCAAACTTTGGAAAGATAAAGTGAAAAAAAAAATACAAATTGAGTAAAAAACTTCAGTCACTCACTGACTCTTCTTTACTCTCCCACTTGATTCGCGTTCATCTCTAATCCCCAAAGAAAACTAATTTATTTAAGAGCTTACGTACAGCGCTCAACACTTACTGCTTACTTTTCAATTCAATTTCTACCATTTGGTTTTTCTTTCTTCAGTTTTTTTTTTTTCCTTTCCGATTCTTTTTCATTATTGCTATTGCTACCGTTGTCGTTGTCTGTATCTATTTTTTAACTCTTTTTACTATACTACAAAGTATTTCGGTTCATGCATCCCTTATACTTAATATATTCTATATACATTTTCCTTTTAATTCTTCTATCTATACAGCTCTGCTATGGTGCCTCAAGTCCTGCACTCTCAGATCGTAGTCGTTTTCCGACGCTGTTTCGTACTCATCCCTCCGCCACAGTACACAACCCAACTAGAATAAAATTAATGAAAAAATTCGGCTGGTCACGTGTGGCCATCTTACAACAAGCTGAAGAAGTCTTTATATCGGTAAGTACTAAATATATGTATACTACGAGTGTTTGAGAGAAAAATATATAATAAAGAATTGAAGATGGGTAAGCAATTGAAATCAACCATTCGAATAAGATATGCGCATAAGTTTAGTTTAATTGCTTTCAATTTTCTTTGTTACTAATTTTTGCTGTCGTATGCCTGTTTACGACACATTTTTGAAGTAATGATATACTTTCTTTACTTGAACTTGCCACTTAATCAACAAAATAATACAAAATAAAGCTTGTTAGTACAAAGCAGTAAACTAAAGATTGACAAGAAATACCATTACGCCGCATGTGATCAAAGTTCACTGTGCTACACAACAGGACATTGCCTTATTGCACAGCATGACATCATATACATACAGATATAGATACGCATTCATACATAGATGCAGATATGTATGATAAGATACAAGAGACTATAAACTGACACTAAAGGCGAGATACAAACAAAAGGATACAGTGATTTGTGTATTTGATTTTATTGATATTGTTGATTGGCATCTGTGATTTGCTGTGGGTAACAATGAAACAAAAGCGCGAAAATGAAAGTAAAGTATAGTAAAATAAATCCATCAAATACCCATAAATTGTATGAGAACAAATTTAAAGAAACAATATTAACTATTTTTTTCTGTGAATCAATTTTTTTTTTTTTTTTGTTAGTCCACCACCATTGATACATGCAATTTATTGCAAATTGTTCAAATTCAGGTTTAGAAGAAGACTTGCAGCAATAAATTCAGACTTCTGCACTTAATAACTATCTACACAAACTCTCAGAACGTCGTCTATGGGATATGCAAATTGGCATTGCAGTGGCAGCCACTGCAACACACTGCTATTGAACTGAATTTTTGCTGTCTATGCTTTTTACTTGTACACTGCCCTGTCCGTATCCAATATTCTATTCGTATTCACTGTCCGTATCCATTAGATAGATAGATATGCAAGTTGCTTCAATGAACTGACAATGAGTGCCGTTCCAACTTAAAAGCCAGCGAGTGAGTGAGCGGTGATCGTTTGTATTAAGTGGCGTATGAGTGTAATTGTGGCACTTAAATTGAATTCCAATTGCGTTGCCTAAAAGGCTTTTTAGCTTGACCAACTATATTTGGCTATGGTGCCGTGATGTTCTTTGCTCGGTCACATTTATTGCAACGTGGCATCATCTCGTAGTGAAAGGCTTCAAATACTCGATTGGATTTACTTTGCCATAACGAACAAAAATGTTCTACTTTACTCTATCTACTCTACGTACGAATTTCAGTCCAAATTCTGTTTAAGAAATTCGTTCCGATTTGATTTGGTTCTCTTAACTCTATTTTCTATTTGTTTGATTTTCACTTTTGTTGTCTCTACACTCAGGTCAACTTTTTGTCAATACAGAAGAAAAAAAGGATAATACTTTGCCAAAACAGAAGCTTGGTCATTGAATTCTTCTCCACTTTCTACTATTCTCTACTAATCTTATTGTAGTACTTAGTGTTTGTTGGTGCCAATGCCAAAAGGATTTCTGCACAATTGACAATTTTAGACGCAACCTAAGCCTGATTTGGCATGTGCTTTTACATACTTCAACTACACTTCTACTTTCTCATGATGCTCATGATACTTATATCTATCTATCTATCTATCTACTTCTTGTTTCCCTTGTCCTGCTCTTGGTTTGCGCTTTTGGCTAGCTCAAGAGATTTAGTTTTCCGGCCGGAACAAACTTAGCACAGCTTGTCAGGAAAAGAAACACTAAAATCAAGAATAACAACAGCAGCAACAACAACAACAGCAGTTACTATGTAAAACAGTTGAAAAGTATATCAAAAGAGAATTTGAGAAAATTGCCTTTATAAAGTGAAAAAAGAAAAATCTGCAAGGAAAACTTTTTATCATAAAGAACAAAAAAAAAGCAAATAAACAGAAACGGGTTTTTACGCCAATTTGATACTCACTTATTAGACATTTAAAAAGAAATGCTTAAATATCGTTATCATGCTCCAGAATACTTTTCCAAACCAATAGAGAGGAGCAACACAGACAGACAGACAGACAGACAGACATTGCCATCAATGCCAGCCAGACTCACTGTCAAAAAATTAAATTCTGCGTCTGTGCCACGCATAAAATGGAAATTTAATTGCAATTTTATACCGAGAAAGCAAAGAAATTGTTTCCCACTTTCACCCACAAAACCACACAAACACATATATTTATTATTGTACTTACTACTATTGTTTTGGTTTGCCTTTCCTTTCCTTATTTTAGTGAATGAATCTCTGAGTTAGTTTTTCTTATTAGCATAACTGAAGCATAAACTTGTTTATTGTTGGTTGTCTACTTTACCATTTCAAACAAAAAAACCAAACTTGTCATCTTTTCTTTTTCGATTTCATTTCTTCATTTTTATTTTTCATTATTTTTCTACACTTACTTGAATGAAAAATATTAGAAAAAACTGGGTAATAGGGAAAAAGAGTAAAATGGCTATGGCGAAATGGCGCAGGAAGTGAAGTCAAGCTGTAGAAAATGCGCAACGCGCGTGCTTTTATTGCTTACTCTATTGTTGATATTGCTAGCGTCAACATTTTCTTTTTCTCTTTTTTCCTTTTGATTGTGTTTTCCATTTTCATTTTTATGTAAAAGTGTAAAAGAATGTAAAGATTGGAAACGGAAAAAAATGAACAAAGAGCAAAGGAAAACAAGTACCTACTACATACACACTACCATAAAAGAACACAGAAGACATTGTGTTATTGTTTTTGCTTATTGTCATGTTGTCATATTCCTTTAGTGTTCAAAGTTTATAAAAAAAAAAAAAAAAATTTATGCGTGAAAATTAAAACTAAAACTAAACTTAAATAAGAATGTAAAAGAAAAAAAAAAACAACAAAAAAAATCTTAACTTTGGTTTCATGGAAGCTACAGCAACATTTGCTTTAAGCTGAATATATTCTTATTCAAAGAAAAGAATGGCAATTTTATGGAAATTAAAGCTTAGTTATTATTCTGATTTAAAATAATTTTATATCTGATAATTTAATATTCGACATTTTGGGAAGAAATTTCTCTTCAGTAGTTCAGATACTCGATTTAATATAAATAAATGATCTCAAAAAACATAATTCCAGATGAGAAATACTATAACAATCTTAATAGAGTGGACGATATATTATATAAGAGGTTAATCTTACCTTTTTATGAGATAAGAAGTCATTATATACAGAGATACCAAATTATGTCAATACCAAGCCCATTTCCAATCAGTTTCAGATTTTGTGAATGAAGTGATTGGCAATAATTTCTCCAGTCATTCATTACATCCACGGTGTGGCAATTAAGTATCAGTACAGAAGCTAGAACTCAGCAACTTATCAATCCATTTAGTCGTCATCATTTTCCCGAATTTCCCGATTTAAAACAATTTATTTATGCGGAAATATATAAAATTATACAGATAATATTTCACTTACTTTAATGAAGTAATTAAACGTAACACTGTAATACAATGTAATGTTGTAAAATAAAATACACTGGACTTTTGTTAACTTGAACAGCTTAGTTGAACTACTCGCTAACTTTAACAATAGCAAAGTGTTATATTAATTGAAAAACATTTTTGTTCTCAATGTTTTTTCTTGATCTTCTTATCTACGGTAAGTGTTTGTACCCATATCAGTGATTCACTGTAGTTTTTCCTCGTGGTACACTTTAAATATTATAATTTTAAAAAATTGTTATTCTTTTTGATTTAACCGTATATATCCCGCTGGTTAAGTCTGTATTCTCACTGATTTTGGTATTAGTGTCACTGATTGTGGATTTTTTTTTCTTATTCACTGGAATTGTGTATTAGCTGTAGTAAAGGAGGACAGTGTTGAAGACTAAAGTTATTTTTAAATATTCTATGCAAAATTATTACAGTACAACTTTTGTAATCGAAATTTTAATTTTTATTATAAAAAGAGGTATTTTTGTAGTAGTGTAAAAATTATTTTTTATACATTTCTAGTATACTAGCAAACAAGTAAAAGTTTATTTGAACCCAAAGTTATAGAAAAAAAAAATAGTTTTTACAATAATTATTTTCACAATATTGCACCACTTCGAAAAAATTTAAAAAAACCATGAGTGTAGAGGTGTGTATAAGGCACTTTCTGAAAAATTTTGGTGATGGATATTTTGAAAAGGTAAAAAAAAATTATTTCAGTTATAATTATTTTCTTGAAAATCGAGTTTTCATCTTGGAATCATAATGAAATTTTTTTTAATGTCTTTATTCGCAAGTGTTAGAAAAAAATTAAACATTTTTTAATTTCAATTTTTAAAATTGAAAAAAAATATGAAAACGAAATAAAAATTTTTTCAAATATCTCCAAAATCGATTGAGATTAAGAGCTGAAATTTGTTATAAATTATTTTTATTAGATATAGAAATGATCCACAAACTCAAAATGGAAACATCTTTGGGGGCACTTTTTCCATCAAAACCTGCCTATACCCTTTACCGCAAACAGAAGCAAAGTTTACGCAAAGTTTGTTCCACCTACTTTAGCTGATGACCAGGAATCATTGCGAGTCAATCAGTTCAAAAAGTTATCAAAACAATTAGAAATGTTTTTCCGGAAACAATTATTACGAAGGCTGAAACGTGGTACCATCCAGAATCTAAGGGCCAAAATACATAATGGAAGTCATTTTGAAGACATTGACCCTGTGATTTGCAGGCTATTCCACAAAACAAGCTGGACCAAGCATTTTAGTCACCATTACAGCGATGTAACAATTGTATTTCAACAAGAGGAATAATAAGTTTCAAAAAATTCCACTTATTTCGTTTCATTACGTTTTTTTGAACCAGTACTGGTAGTTAAATGGCATATCATTAATGAGAACTATTCAATGAGTTTAAGTTATTCGAGATTTCCACCCTTCAAGCTTTCACCCTTTTAATACAAAAATTTGAAGTCACGAATCCGTTCCACCGAAACGGAAAAAAAATCGTATCCCTTAAGAACATCAAATTATATTTATGATGAAAAGGGAGACAAATAGAGGAAGAACATGGATCACGTCTCCATAAGAAAACTATATTAACATAATTACACGATCCCTCAGGTGCAAATTCAAAGTCTAAGTCAAAAACTCATCGAAACATTACTGGAGAAATCAACATCTTGCTATTGCATATGCTACACGGAACTTTTATTGTACAATGTAAATCTGTAATAATTGGATGATGAAACTTTGTAAGCTAAGGGTATATAGAAACAACACAAATTACTTTTATCCTACATCTTTAATTATGGTAAACGTACAAAGCGAAAAGTAAATATACTTGACTACATTACCATAAATTCTATTTTATTTAACTTTTACACATTTGAAATCATTTGTACCTAATATTCAAAATGTACAATATTTAAAGTAAACTTCACATAACATTGTACAATATAATTGTTGTTAGGCAGAAATCGTTTAATAGAAACCAAATAGAAAAAGCTATAAGCCCACAAAGCTTAACTCATATACATAAATCATGTCACCCATAACTTAGATAATCAAAACCAGTTACCTTAGAACGTGTATATCGGTTTGTATCTTTCTCTTTCATTGTGTGTAGGTGTAATTTCCTGCCACTTTCAGTGTGACCTACTATCTGCCTCTAAGTCTAACCTATTCGAGTTGTACTCTACTTCTTATGCCACTACTAGTACTCGAATGTTTTGTCGGTCGCATAATTTCTCATAACCAGGTTAAGTAGTTTGTCAGGATGTAGAATTTAGATTCAAGAAAAAGAAAATATAACCAGATACTTGTATTCTAGTAGTTTGGTAGGAATTATGCATTGTCACGGGTGCCTTTTGACACTATGTATTATACTAGTTTTTTGTAACATTTATCTTTAAGCCAATTTAAGTAAAATATCTGTTTCTAACAACATAATTTATATATATATATATATATAACTGTTTGCAGACTGTAGAAGATCTTGAGAATCGTTGTATGGAAGCTGGCGTTGAAATCGTAACAAGACAATCATTTCTATCCGATCCAACAGACGCAGTACGCAATTTAAGACGCCAGGATGCACGCATCATTGTCGGACTCTTCTATGTAGTTGCAGCACGGCGTGTCCTTTGCGAGATGTACAAACAACAACTCTATGGACGAGCACATGTTTGGTTCTTTATAGGTAAGTGAAAGTGAAAATAAGAGTACTTTATGTACTTCTACAATATGAAAGACGACGAACATGAGGATTACGTACAATTTTAATTTCCTTCGCGCGTTGTTGAAAGCATATGTTAGCTGCAGTTTTAAATTGGATTTAATGCTTCAACGGTATCGCCTTTCAGCTCATCTCAATTGCTTGAAAGGAGTAGTAGTAGTTAAGCCAGTGCATCTGATGCATCGTTATGCACATTTTAACAATGTGTATAGGTAATATAGCATTCTATGACAGGATGCGATAGCATAGGATAGCATGGGATGGCATGGAATCGAATGGGTTGTGATAGGATAGCATGTGTGTAATTCGATGTATGTTAAAAGGAAAAGAAGTGCTCAAGTTGCGCACGTACAAAATGTAAAATGTGTTAAAAAAACTCTATACATAGTAGAACGACACTTTCAGATTTTTTATCGTGACAAAATTGTGCTTTACTTTGGTAATAAATTATTCTAAAGACTCTCATCGTCACTAGATCAAATTCAATTTCAATTTAATAAAGTGCATCCGAAATTGGCAGCTTGTAAAAAGTTAATGAAATAATGCTTTAGTTATTTACTTAATTTTATGAAAAAGAATTCATCATCATCATCATCATGAAACTACCTTGCTAATTATTTATGTTTACTTAAAGATATGAAAAAGAAATATTTTTGTTTTTTAGCACTTTCTCAAGTTTTTAATTAAAATTCTACAGCTTTTTTTGTTTTGTTTTTTGTGTTTACAATTTGTTGTAAAAGAAAAATATTTATAAATCTCCCAAGAACTTTAGTAACATTTTTGGAGAAAATTTTATCAGCAAAACAAAAAGAAATTCCCTCAACTTGAGATGCCTATAGATGTTTATATAATTATGTGTTTCCATTGCCAGAAAAAGGCTTAGACTATGAGTGTCAGCAAGTCAGTCTGCTTCTCATTCTGTTTGCCTTTTAATGATTAAATAAATGAGTGACTGAATGACAGAGTGACTGACTAAAACTGTCTCTTAGTCTTAGAGATGACTGTGTATACAATAAATTTTCTTATACTTGATGAGTTACAATTATTTTCTAAATTAAATTGTTTAATTGAGTGCATTGGAAAGTAAGCTAATTGGCTCTCTTTTACACGGTCTTACAATATTATGATGTTTTTCAACACTCTTTAAGTCCTATTCCTTGTAAAAAGCTATGAAAGCTTGAACAAATTGAATATAATGAAATAATAATTCACAGAAATTAAGTACCATGTAGTACATTAAAGCTTTTATACTGTTTTACTATACCAAAAATGCTATATTAAAGGGAAAATATTATATATTCTCTCTTTCTAAAGTTAATGGAAATTAATAAGCTTATGAAGTAAAAAATAAACTTAATTTATATAATTTTTCCACACTCTGAAGTACATAATTTTATAAAATATCCAGCAATTTTCTGATGACATCCCATTAAAATATGTAAACAAATTTTTATGGAAGTCTCTCAAAGAAAATTTTTAATATAGTTGAGTGAGTTGATAAAGTTGAGTGATTTGAGTATGCTTCCGTGTTCATTGAACAAATATTCATTTTTAATTACAAAATATTAACTTGTAAAAGAGAATTGAGTATTTCTTGAAAAGTTCAATTTCTATAAAAAAAAAAAATATATATATACAAAATATACAAATGGATTTGTAAAATTAATTTCCAATCATCACAATGAATGATATACAATACAATAATTTTCCATAGACCTTAAAAACCTTTTAAGCAAGAAAAACAAATAATAGACCAAATCAAATAGAATAACGACGAGTGTTGAGCTACGCCGAAAAACATAAAATCTACTTAAGCTAACCAAAAATTACTTTAATCCCACAAAACACTTGACATCGGCGAAGGGATCGCTTTTGTCTTTTATAGAGTCTTCCGCTCGCCAAAAAATTTTATTCTTTTTTGTTAGAACAACCGGAGAAAGTAAAAGCAAAAGAGCAGCAAAGCTCTGATGCTTATCTCCAAAAGTAAAATACTATTTTCGTTATTTGTTTGAATGAATGTTTGCCAGTCTGAATGACTTTCAAGCACTCTGACTTCGCATTTGATTTTACTTATATTTTATTCTTTGCTATTCTGACTTTCAGGTTGGTACGAAGACAATTGGTACGAAGTGAATCTTGAGAATGAGGGCATCACTTGTACTGTCGAACAGATGCGTATCGCTGCCGAAGGACATTTAACAACGGAGGCACTTATGTGGAATCAGAACAATCAAACAACAATTTCCGGCATGACAGCTGAAGAATTTCGGTAAGCCATACAGACCCACATACTTCCACACAATAGCATAACACATCTAGGAAGCAACGATGGATTTGAAAGACTCTCATCAGTTTCGCGAATGCAATCTACTCTGCTTTTGACACTGGAACGCGCTTCGTTCGCGTATCCTCAACATTTTGGCAGGCAGCACAAACACAAATATGCGCAACAAAATGCTGCAGTGCGGGCAACAAGCACAGAGCACCGAACGTGTCAACAAAGTTACACAATACAACTATGATATTGTTGCTGTTGCTGTTGCTGCTGCTGCTGCTGCTGCAGTATTCCATCAATTTAACAAAGGACACAACTTTTTCTTTTTCCCTTGCTACACGATAGTATAACTAAAACAAAATATTTAATTTTTCTCTTCTTTTTCTCTTTTTATTCTATTTGACTTTTGTTTTTGTATGTATAGCCAACGGCTGAACAACGCACTCATTGAGGAAGGCTATGACATCAACCATGATCGTTATCCGGAAGGTTACCAGGAGGCGCCACTCGCCTACGACGCAGTCTGGTCTGTTGCGCTCGCCTTCAATAAGACAATGCAACGCCTCGCTCAACGTAAAAAGTCACTCAGAGATTTCACATACACGGACAAAGAGATTGCGGATGAAATCTATGCAGCCATGAATTCAACGCAGTTTCTTGGTGTCTCAGTAAGTACATACATAGATAGATTAGTTACATCAGTTGAATATTTCTATCTTCTATCCTCTATCTGTGTTATGCAGCCCATAGAAGTAAAATTTCACTAAACAAACCGAATTATTGGAGATGCTTATTGCATAAATAAGCAAGTACCAAGCAATCGCACAATATTACGTACAATATTATTTCGCAATACTTTAGGTTTTGTTCACTTTTACAATGCGATGAGAATGTTTCGGCTTCGGAAAAATTTCTACATAAACCTTTTGTAACTGTTATACAATATTGACTCACTATGATAAAAAAAAAAAAAAGACAATATGTTCTGTGTAGACTTCTAAGACGATGGCTGAATTTAAGTTTTATTAAGTAACCAACTCAGCAATGCAACTGTGATTACATGTTAACCACATTTAACTGGGGGTTCCCCCTAGCGTTACATTGGTTAAAAGTTGCAAAAAAAAAAAAAATAGACACACACACACGAGTAGAAATGAAATGTGGCTCCTTTTTTTGTGATGTCGGTTTAGTTCTGTTCTTTGTTACGGCGGCACAAGAGTGTGAACTTTTGTTGCGCTTTTTGCATACGCAAAGTTTTCCGTTCGTTCACTCTCCGCTATGCAGTAAATTGTACAAATGCGGCGAGCATCCTCATCATCATCATCATCATATAAAAAAAAATAAAATAAAATAAAGGAAACCCTGTACTAGAGAGCTTGTATCTTCCGCTTCCTGCAAACTCACACTTGCCATCAAGTTCCTCCATCATGCTACAGTTGCCGCTTAAACAATGCGCATTAAATTTTTATGTTTGTGCAAAATTACGCGGTCGCCATTCGTCTGCCTTGCACAATTTTTCTTTATATTCCTTTATATTCCTTTATTTTCCTTTTTATTTTTTTGGTTTTGTATTTTTTTTTTTTGTTTTTTTTTTTTTGCAAAATGAAATTTATACCATTCGTTAACTCTGATTTTCTTTATAACCATTTCTGTTATTTCTCCTTCTCTAAAACTTACAGGGTGTAGTTGCCTTCAGTTCTCAGGGCGATCGTATCGCGTTAACACAAATCGAACAAATGGTAAATGGCAAATATGAAAAACTTGGTTACTATGATACTCAACTAGATAATCTGACGTGGTTGAATATGGAGCAATGGATTGGTGGCAAAGTAAGTAATATTGAAATCTTTAAACTTTCATAGAGATTTAAGTCAATTTATGAAGAATAAAATATTGTGTAAAAATGAGCAAACGATCAACACTACAAGAAGGAAGTAAAAATAAGAGAAAAGAAGTATATTTTAATAGACATTCACGACATTCCAGATCTTTTGATGTTTTGAACAATCCTGAAGTCTATCAGTTACCTCAACCAGACCGTTATTTACATATTCCACGAAAAGTTAAACGGACCAAGCATGTTTTGATGATTGGCAATGGAAAGATACTAGGACGGAACCTACGCAGCTGGATAATATTATCGATATATTATACAACATTTTACTTATTTATTGTGTTTTTTACAATGTCACTTTATGAACACTTCGAGGAGAGTCTCAAGTACAATGTACCTTTGGAATTACTTCCACAACCATCGATGAGTTTTGCTCCCATTGGCGGATCTTATGATTGGCGTAAAATCACTTTCGATCCAAATGATACAAAAGAAGTCGATGAGCAAGTTAACAAAATTACAAACTTTCTTGACAAATTCAAAGGTTTGGAGCCAACTTTTAATGACAGTCGCTTTCCAGGATGTACATCTGACATGTCGTTTGGCTATAGTAGCAATGAACCATGTGTTTTTCTTAAAGTAAATCGTATCATTGGTTTCACGTCGAAATGCTATACTCATGCGGATGAAATAGTTATGCGGGTTTTGGGCTCTGAAGAAAATAAACCCCTCAAAGAACATTTAGCTGCAATCGAAAACGAAGAAGATCGCAAAGATCGTTTATGGATCACTTGCACAACAAAACCCAATCCTTTTGTAAAGATATTTTATGTGCCCGATATGTTTATCCACACTCGTTATATTGATTTGAGTGAAAAAATCGAAGTATGTAAAGAATGTAGGAACAATAATCAACGGTTCTATAATCAAGAAGATATGAATCGAATTATTGCACTTCGCATTGTGGGTCTAACATATAATGAAGAAGTCAATTTTGAGTGTCACTTGTGGGCAAAAAATATAAAACAAGATAAAGACATAGATGGTGCTGGCATCATCAAATTCAAAATACTGATACGTAAGAGTAAAAAATAATAAAGGAAAATCTAATATTGTAGTATAATACATAAATATTAGTAAAACATAAGACAAAAGGAACAATGGACAGAAGAAATAAACGAATATATGAGTTGTACTAGGAAAAAGTAATATTTTTTATTACAATACTCTTTTTATATTGAATACAAATTTTCACATTTACTGTGCCACACTCACTTGATGAAATTAAAAGTGATTGACCGCAGTTGCTCTCAATGCCGAATGCCTTACGTGGTTTAATGGTTAATGGATAATGGTCATCATGGTCCTTGTGGTCCTCAACAACTGCAAATTAATTGAGTTAAAATACGCAATGCAGTTCATTTGCACTATAACAACATATTGCATTAAAATAGTAATAAAGTCAAGTATCCTCACTCCTCATACGAGTAATAATGTATGCGTATATTTTTCTCTTGAATTTTATATATTTATCCAGGTACCTCAGGATCGCACAATTGTCACACATGTGCTACGGACAGTTTCGCTGCCATTATTCGTTTGCATGTGTACAATTTCCAGTTGTGGAATTCTCGTAGCCTTAGCACTTATCGTTTTCAATATATGGAATAAGCATAGAAGGTAAGTCAACTTCAACTCAACTCAATTCAACTCAACTCAACTCAACTCAAACTCAGTTTGAATTGAACTTGAACAAGTCAAGTGACACATGTGAAGAATAGAAAAAATAAAATAATATATTTCAAGCTCAAAGCACTTTGATGCAATTCTATTATGTAAGAACTTTGAGTGCTTCTGCCACTTGACAAGAAATCACACAAGAAGAAAGATACAACTAACATATCCTAGAATCAATAAGAAGAAGAAGAAGACTTGTCAAAGCAAATTCTTTTGCAAAATATTATGATAAAGTTAATAATATTTTTTATAAATTGTAGCAATCAACAACAGATTACCATAGAATTGTATAAGTAGTTATGAAGCCCAATAATATTGGGAACTTATTATAAAGAAAAATAACAAAATTTTAAACTATAAAACAGTTTCATTTTCATTTCAATTTTAAAGAGTGTTTACATATTTTTCGTAACTCGATGCTCATTTTTATTAGACCTTTAGAGTTGAGTAACATATATCACAGTGCGCTTGGCACCTTGCAACACTAAAAAACTTTTACAAAACTGAACTGAACTGAACTGAACTGAACAGTTGAAGTAACAATAAAACCTAAGATTTTATTACCAAAGTCAGATTGCATTACACCAACAGTAACAGCAATACCAACTCTAACACCAACACAAAAACACAAACAAACAAAATGGAACAAAAAGTGAGCAACAAAGTTGACAATATTAAATCAAGAGCAAGGCAAAACGAACCAGTCAAAGCAAAAACAAAGGATATAAAAATATTGTAGCACCATTTGGAGCATTTTAAATTGCTGCATTTTATTATTGCTTCTCCATCTGGAAATGCAAATTTTGTGTGAATTCATTTCGCTGTTTTTTTTTTTTTTTTTTTTTTTAATTTTTCATTCAGATAAAAGTAATGTAGATTGTTTTTAACTAGCTAGCTGCATTTCGGTAGCCGTTAAATAAGTCAGAAATTCTTTGCTAATTTTTATGGTTAAAAAAAAATGAGAAATAACAATGAATAATGTAATTTTGCTAAGCCGAAGATTAAATATGTAAGCTGATTGTGATTAAGCTTTGAATTATTTATAAAATTAAACATAAACTAAATTCAATTCGAGTCTTATACTTAACAAAATGTATGTCAGAGAAATTCTATTCTAGACAAACCACTTACTTCACAGCATCATTTCTTATTTATTATAAGAATGTACTCTTCTATTTATACATACCAAAAAAAGCCATAGACTTTGACCTTTTGAAATTATGTGCAACTAAGTGAAAATAAGTAAAATCATAACAGTTGATTTCTTCATTGTCAATATACATACCAAGATCCTTTCTTTAATAAAAATTTATTTTGCATGTTAATCAAGTTTAGCATAAATGAACAAATGAATGATTTCAGACCATAGGAATGTTACATATGCATAGTTACATTGTTTTGTATTGTACAATACTCAATGTCATTTGTTTCAAATCCTTATTACGCCCATATGTTTAGTGGCAGCGAACATTTATTGCCTGTTTGTCTTCTTAGACAAAAGATTTAGAAAACGCACACAAGACAAACAACAAAATAATGGGACACAAATCCCATAATACAATCAGGTGCTGATGAAGGTCTTGGGCGCCCCCACCTTAACCACATCAACATGTTGTCTATTAATAACGTCAAAGCAATATAAATGAATATACTTATATACAAAAACAATGAACTAATGAGTGAGAACAACTCACAGAAGGCAACCAGGCTGACATACCGACAACCATCCAACCAACCAACCGACCGACCGACAGGCGTCATTGTTGCCTATGCCTAATATTATCAAAGTTGCCGTAAGTTGAGTTGAGTGGGTAAAAATTGCTAAAATTACATGATACAGCATTAGTTAGTATATTACTCGTACTATACATGCTTCCCTTCTACCCCATTCCAAAACCCTTGAATGTTAGGTCGTGTGTAAACATCGTCAACAATAAGAGAAGAAAAAAAAAAAAAAAAAGAGTAGAAACAGAGACTAGAGTGAATGCTATAAGAAACCACACCTTTGTTTTTCTTAGTTGTTTATTAACTGATCTGAAATAAAAGCCCTGAAGACTTTTCATTGTTACTATTGTATTTTCCTTTTGACCACGACGTTCGTCCATAATACGAAACAATAAAACTAAGATTTAGCAGGAATTGCTTTCAAAAAGGTGTAAATGTGTGTATTGTTGTTGTCCATTTTCTTATTCAGTGTTTTTGTTTTGTATCTCAGTTGACAACTAGTAGTAATAAGGAAAAGATAAAATGAAACTTTCTCACATGCTGTCGCAATGTGTTAAATAAAGGACAACTAGATAATTTATTTGGTGCTAAATTCTAACTATTACATCTTTACTTTCGACTGATGGATGGAAACATAATAGGTAACATTTAGCTCTAGGGATGGAATTGTTAAGATTCCTAGTATTAAATCAATTACATATTGTAAATATGGTAAAATAAATGGGCCATAAAAATTGAAAACCAAAGTGAGACAAATAAAAGTTTTCTACGAGTAAATCCAAGTTTCTTTGGGGACAAATTGCAATCGAAGTGAAAGGACTAAGAACAATATTTTAACCACAAAGCAAAGAAGATAAAAAGATAGTGTCAATTTTAAACTGTCTGTCTGTCTGTCTGGCCATTAAAAGAACCACAAGATATTTTCCTAAAAAAGGTCAAAAAATGCAAAGCAGCCACAACAAACTTTTCAAAACAGATTTTAGTTATTTTTCAACAAAGAAGATTTACCCAAATGTAAAAGTAAGAATGCTTGAACTTAAAATAATGCTGAACAAAGCTGGTGCCCCCCTTGAAGTAGGCAATTCTTTTTGTCGTTTGCCCTGCGCTATTCATGTGCGCTGAACTGACACAAGTGACTTGCATTATCGTATGTTTTTTTATTTATTTTATTTTATTTTTTATTTTATTGTTATGCAGTCCGAAAGAAAAAAAATTGGTAGAAAAAAGATGAAGTGAAGGCAGAGAAAAGAGAGAAGATAATAATACCATTTTATGTTCAAAAGCATGTTTAATCTTGACAGCCAGTAGTCAGCAGCACTTACCACTTAACACTACACAACCAATTCAAACGAAATACACCCAGTTCAACCAATTTCGTTGATTCTTTTAGCTTTTATTTTGCTGAAAGCTTCCTTTGTGTACAGTACATTTTTTTTTTTTTCTTTCTTTTTCATATTTTCCTGTTATGTTTATTTGCCCCGAACTTGTGATAAGATTTAAATTGAATCCCATAATAACTGCGACTCTTTGTAATTCAAGCTTTGACTAAGATTAGCTCTAAAAAACTGGTTCTTTACATTTTTTTTATTATTTTTTTTTTTTAATTCAAAGTTTCTTTTTTATATTGTAACAAACAACAGACAATGGATAAATGATTACTTTTTATGACAAACAATCTTCCTTGATACTTTTTTATTCGAATTTCAAATTTTTTAATAAAAACATCCCAAGAATAAACTTAATACTCGTACACATATGAGAGTACGACCGACCCTTTTTATCCATACAAACAATAAATTAAAGTCCAGCAAACTTTGTCGTTAAATTTGCCAGGAACAAAAAAAATTTTACTGGAATTATAAGAGTGGAATGCTGCTCATATTAATACTCTAATGAGGCTTCCAGTTTGTTGCAAGCAATGTATTGTTAGAAGCTCTGATCCTCCCCTTATGCTTGATTACTTGTTATCCTTTTTACCAAGTAAATGAAGTGTTTATTAAATTTTGTGGAAAGTTTGTAACTTGGTTTTTAATATTTTATACATACAACAATAAAAATTATATTTACTAGAAGCCCCAAACTAAATGTTAATTATATTTAATTAATAAGTTTTCCAATAGATTAGGCGCATGCAAATGTGTTTGATTCTCGAGTGAATATAAAATATTTATTCCTAAGACTTTACATAACAATTTTGATGCTTAAAAGCTTTCAAAAACATATTTCCCATATTTATCCTATAACTTCAAATAAAGGAAAAAATATAACCTTCTTCTTATATGAAAAATATTTCGATTTCTATATTAACTTAATGAAACTTTGGTGAACATTCAAAGAATATAGGAAAGGTTTTATTAGATTAAAATAGAGGACTTAAACTAATTTGATTTTATATCAACAGCTGTTATTGAATAAAAGATGATGCTTGAGTGAAAAGTATTTTATCTTCGATGAAACCGAAATAAAAAGTTATTTCTTATTTCCCATATTTCTTTTCGAAATGTAAACAAACCTTAAGTTACAAGCTTCCTAGCAGAAATTAAAAAAAAAAAAAAAAAGGAAAGAGCAATAATACCTCACGTTAAACATACGTAATAAGTTACGTACGGTTACGGAACTGCTTTGCACACTTTAGCCATAAAAACTTTTTCAATTATAGTCATAAATTTACTTAAATTAAAAAAAGTGTAAGGTAGAAAAAATAACAACGACAAGAATATAATCAGTAAGATTTAGTGAGACCGAAACTTGGATACCATTCACAAGTAAAATATACCTAGAATTATTTAATTTATACATTCTTAGTTGTAAGAGGAGTTTTACGTGACACTAAACAATAAATATTTATTATGGTTTCCAAGAAATTCCTTGGAAATATTGTATACATTGCTATCGAAATTAATAAACCATTAGAAGAACAAGGAAATAAAATAATGTCTTCATATTGAAGAATTACAAATTTCTGGCTTAAGCCCATTGCTTTGTTTTATAATAAGAATCAATCCTCGAATACAAAAGTATGGAGCAAAGTAATCAGCATGTTGCCGTGACATAAGAAAAGTTACAGAGTTGGGGGATTCATGTAGTCAACAGCATGTTTTTATTTCTTCTTAGAGGCAAGAAAATTATGTAAGAGTTTACTTTTTCAAAATTAATTTTGTTAGAAACAAAGTGCGTTTAGATACGTGTGCGATTATTCTTAAAATTATGTTCCAATGAAATTTCTCTTTTATTTTTACAGAGTAATTCAATCATCACACCCTGTATGTAATACCATTATGTTGTTTGGCGTCATTATTTGTCTCATATCCGTCATACTAATAGGCATCGATGGACGATTTGTTAGTCCAGGCGAATATCCAAAGGTAAGAAACCATTTCAATATGCCATTGACAATTTATGCATCTCTCAAATCAATTGACTTTTGATTAATTTATAATATTTTTTGTATGGTTTTTGTTTTTATTTTTTTTTATTTTTTATTTTCAGATTTGTCAAGCTCGCGCTTGGCTTCTATCCACCGGTTTTACACTAGCCTATGGTGCTATGTTCAGTAAAGTCTGGCGTGTGCATCGTTTTACAACAAAAGCGAAAACAGATCCAAAGGTATTTATAACTTTTTTACTACATAAATTACTTTCACAACAAAATTAAAGTAATATTACAAACGACTTAAATTTCATTCAGTTAAGATTTTTATAGAATTGTTAGTAATTCAATTAAAATTATTTGCTACACTGAACAAAACAGAAATTCTTATACGAATTCTCGTTAAAAAAAAAAACATCTTGAAAGATATAAATAACAAATATTGGGCACAACATACACTAGATCAATGAAATTAAGCGTAAAATTCAAGAAAATCTGTCAAAACTCATTGAATTAAAAATAATGTATTTTCTTGTAACTTGCACACTACTGTGACTAAGTATTTTCCATATTGTCTTGATGTTTGTAACATATAAGTAAAACTGTGGATCGGAGACCCCAAAAAGTATATCATGAAAAGAAATCTATTGTATCCATCAAAATAAAATATATTAGCGTATGATGTCACGATTACTGATATAATACTTTTGTTAAAAAATGTGTTTTAAAAACCAACTTATATTATATGAAGTATGTATAACAATTCTTTCAACTTCTTCAGCCGATTGGTAATGACATAATCTAAAACTTTAAATATTTATTTATTTCTATGGAAAATTTGTGCAGTTGCTAAGATATTCAACAAACCATTTTAATTTCATAATTATCACACGCACAAAAATATTGAAAAATTGGGGTGAAAGGTACATAAGCATAAGTATATGCTTCGGTGAACCGAAATTTATGTTTCCTTTTTATTGCCAAACCAAACATGAAATACAAAAAGATGGTGACAGTTCATATACTTACTGTGTATACTTGATTGCTTTTCAAAGTTATTATGCGTTATTTTAATGACATGTTGTTATGACAGTGACATGACATCCACCAACAACAACAACAACAACAACAACCACACCAACACCACCAATAACAAAAATAACAATAATACCTTATACTACAATACAATGCCATGCTAATGTATCAAACATGAATTCGTAATTAAGCGCCTCTGTCGCATACACACAGTTTGAGAGAGTGGGAGAGAGAGAGATGTTATAAAATTTAAATAAAATTTTAAATATACATATATTAAATACTATAATACTATATTTGTATATTACATACTTACTATACATGAACATGGATTTATAGAATATAAATGGTGATAAACAAAAAAAGCCACTTCGTCCATTGTTTTGCAATTTTCTGTACAAATTTTCTTTATTGCCTTTTGTCGTCTGTTTTTATTTAACGCTCCAGTTACTGTCAGTAACAAATGTGCGTAAAATGATCTTTCTTGTGTTGAATACATCTGATTTTAATTATGATAGGGTGCTTTGCATGTGATATGTATTTTATTGGATTATAAATCTACGCTCTTTCTTTTTTTGTTTTATTTTTGAAAAAATACTTAATTTTACATCATAATGATGCCATGTTATTATGGGGATTAATGTGAAATAAATTGTAGACAAATAGCATTACAAATCAATGGATTTTCGCAGATTACTCGCCAAAAATCTGGCGTTACATTATCATGATTTTTGAAAAATAATCGAGAGAGAGAGAGAGAGAGAATGTTTTCTTCGGTCTCACTGTAAATGAAATACCTTTATGGATATAGAACATTTTGCTAAGCTGACTTGATATCTTTCTAGGAAGACTCATTTTTATTGTATTACTAAAGAAAAAGTCTTACAAATGGGTGATATAATTTTCAGTTATGTACTATTATCTTAAATGACAATGTGTCATTAGAAATTGCTGTTATGACTGTTTAAACTAAAAAATATTGTATATTGATAATTATATAATCACTAGGGTATCCTGCCCGACGTCGTACGGCCAATCGGACTGCGCCGCCGAGGCTCGTGGAATAATTTCTCAAATGTAGATGTTGAATCTGAACTATGCCTTAACTTACATAATGTATTTGTTTCACATATTGACAATGCTGTTTTCCAATATTATTCGTATATGCCTCGGTGGCGCAGTTGGCAGCGCGTAAGTCTCATAATCTTAAGGTCGTGAGTTCGAGCCTCACCCGGGGCATAGCAATTTTTTTTTATTCTTTTTTAAATAATAATACTTAATTATATATGTATATTGTGAATCTAAACCATTCTCAGATCCCCTTGAGCACACACAAAAAAATTTCATCAAAATCGGTCCAGTCGTTTAAGAGAAGTTCAGTGACATACACACTCACAGAAGAATTATATATATAAAGATTATTCATATATGTATTTCGATTTTCTTACTATCTCCTTCAATAGTAGGGATCTACTACTAACAAATGTCAAATGTCCTCTCGTACACGGAGGGTTCCGTACCAGATTGGGGTTTGTATGGGAGGTACCCCTCCTAGTTGACCGATTTAGCTGATTCCAACAAATATGTAGCGCCTTTATCAAAAACTTATAGTGTCCAAATTTCATTTCAACAGTCCAAAAAACAAAAAAGTTTTTCGAATAAGAACCTGAATTTTAATGGTGGGCTTGTATGGGAGGTACCCCCCCTAGTAATCCGATCAAAATGAAATTTCGACAATATAAGTTTCTGATGTATAGCCACCAATCAACCATATTTCAAGATCTTGGAATTACTGGATCGTACAGCTGTCATACAAACCAAAATGTTTCTAGTATGGGGACCCCTTTAAGTATTTGAAAATATTTTAGTTTTAGTATTTGTTGCTGATGCCCGGATAGAACTACACATTTTATGACAATTTTCAACTCTCTAGCTATTACGGTTTATGAGATATGACCCGAGGACGGGCGGACGAATAACGAAGTCTCTGCAATAGGGTTCCTTTTGGTACCCTTCGGGTCCAGAACCCTTAAAATAAATGCAAAGACCATCTTGATTCATTCAAATCTTATCATTGACCATTTCTATATAACACAATTTACATGATTCCTGACAAAGTGATAATACCCAATAAACCATGTGAAAGGCTCAAAATGGGATACAATTTACGATTGATTACTTGTTTGGTTAAATTATTATTGTATATTCAGCAACACTTTATTCAGATGCAAAAGTGAAATATATTCAATTGCGGTTGATTTGCAACAGCAAAAACAAAGTCACAACTATAAATATTTCCATATTGATTTATGCAAATTTCTTTGGTTGAATAAAGTTGAAAAATATTGAATCAGAATCAGATGACAGATGTTGTCAGAAAAAAGAATTAATTAAAATTAGACCAATTAAAGCATTAATAATATTTGTTTATATTCATTTAATTTATCTTATTTTTTGTTATTTTCTTTATCATTTACTTGCAGAAAAAAGTCGAACCATGGAAACTTTACACCATGGTTTCAGGTCTTTTATCCGTAGATTTAGTTATATTGTTGGCTTGGCAGATATTAGATCCGCTGCAACGTATACTCGAAACATTCCCACTCGAAGATCCAATCTCGACGACAGATGACATTAAAATACGTCCAGAGCTGGAACACTGCGAAAGTGAACGCAATTCAATGTGGTTAGGTAAGTTAAACATAATAAATTCATGGATTCTTCCAATTATCATTTGAAAACCATTACATCATTTCAGCGCTCGTTTATGGTTTTAAGGGTCTAATACTTGTTTTTGGTCTATTTCTGGCCTATGAGACGCGTTCAATTAAAGTAAAACAAATCAACGATTCACGGTATGTCGGCATGAGTATCTACAATGTTGTCGTACTCTGTTTGATTACCGCACCTGTGGGCATGGTCATTGCATCGCAACAGGATGCATCCTTTGCTTTTGTTGCATTAGCTGTGATATTCTGCTGTTTCCTAAGCATGTTGCTGATATTTGTGCCAAAGGTAACTAACATTTACAAACTTTAAGAAAAACATAAGAATTGATTATGTTATGTTTTGCTTTACTTTGAAAAAGGTCATAGAGGTAATACGCCATCCGAAGGATAAGGCTGAATCGAAATACAATCCAGACACTGGCATATCAAAAGAGGATGAAGAACGATATCAGAAACTCGTCACAGAAAATGAAGAACTGCAACGACTGATATCACAGGTAAATTCAAGAAAATCCATTGTTGAACAAAATCATTTCCATTTTCTATCCACTACTCGTTCGTATCATGATGCACTTTTGCATTGTATTTTTTGATAATATATTTACAAAGTAGAACGTGTATAGTATGCCCACATTCGTAGCAGTATGTTTATGTTAGTTTGTCTTTCATTTTTCAAATATTTTATATCATCATATGCCCTTTTGGCTGTCGATCAATAACCGCAACAACATTTAAATCCCCACAATTTGCTGATTGCATAAATTCATACATATATACACACATATATATATAAAACGAGTTGTGGCTATGCTTTTCCATCTGTCTGTCCGTCCATCTCTTCAACCATACTTCATCGTTAGCCGACGACAACCACAACACATTCGTTTTCAACTATAAAAATGGAAAAGACGAACAACCAACCAACAAGCAAACAAACCAACGAACCAAAGAACGAAAGGATGAAGGAACGTATAGATGGACGAGCCAAAGATATTTTTCATCCTTCAATATTTTTTACTGCTCATCAGAGCGCATTGAAACGCACCCACTACAGAAACTTACTCACTCACACACACTTGTCCTGTGCGGTGCATGTATACCATACAAATACGAGTATATGCATCTACCCAACAATTATGGCTGCCCATTCGAAGTCCTTTGGTTGGCTGGTTGGTTAGTTGGTTGGTTGTTCCAACTGCAATTCAAGTAAAACGTATGTGCTCGGGTGCTTGAACGAAGTTAATGCTAACAAAGTCCTGTATGTTGCATTATGCTGCTATTCTGGTTGCGCTTTTATACACACACCACACACTTAAAACTACTACTTACACTTACACCTACACTCTTGGGCAAAATAATAAGTGCACAACAACTTTATATGGTATATTATTCAAACAGAAACACAAATTGTATTTAAATGAGAGAATTTACAGTTGATTAGTATTTCTTATTCAAATATTTAATGTTGGGCGATGCTCATCATTCCTAATCTTGCTTCACATTACTTATCCATTTTAGACAAAAGGAATCTGTATAAAAAAAAAAAAAAAAAATGTAAGAATGAACACATTGAATCCATTACAATTTTATTGGGACTATGCATTAATTTTAAAGGTTTTTTCACCAAAAATGGGGCTTTATTTCGATTTCAAAATGGATTGATACATCATTCAAAGTACTGTCCGTCGCTAGCCACAACCTTTTCCCATCTTTCTTTTAATTTCCAGATTCCGTTTCTCCAAAATTCCGGCTTCTGGGCGGCTATGAATGAATCGATCCATTTTTTGGTCTCTTCATATGAAGAGAAGCGGTGTCCAGCCAGCTTACGCTGCATCTCCCGGAACAAGTGGTAATCCGAAGGAGCAATGTCTGGGCTGTACGGCGGGTGGGGTAGCACTTCCCCAGTCGAGCGTTCCAAGGTATGTTTTGACGACCTGTGCAACATGCGGCCGAGCGTTGTCATGCGGCAAAATAACCTTGTCGTGTCTTTCGACCGTTTCCGGCCGTTTTTCAAGCAATGCTCGGCTCAAACGCATCAATTGACGTCGGTAGGCTTCCCCAGAGATGGTTTCGTTGGGTTGGAGCCGCTCATAGTACACCACACCCTTCTGATCCCACCAAATACAGAGCATGAGCTTCGAACCATGAATATTCGGCTTGGACGTCGATGGCGCCCGTTGGCCGGGCTTGACATATGTTTTTTTACGCTTTGGGTTATCGTAATGGATCCACTTTTCGTCGCCAGTCACAATACGATGCAAAAAACCCTTCCGGCCAAGTCGTTCAAGCAGCAATTCGCACGTGAAAAATCGGCGTTCGACGTCTCTCGGCTTCAACTCGTATGGCACCCAATTACCTTGCTTTTGGATCATTCCCATCGCTTTGAGACGTCTGGAAATGGTTGCTTGGTCAACGTCCAACGTTTCGGCGAGCTCTTCTTGCGTTTGGCACGGGTCTTGGTCCAGCAATGCCTCCAATTCTGCGTCTTCGAACCTTTTGGGCTGGCCAGGTCGCTCCTTGTCCTCGGTATCAAAAACACCACTTTTGAAGCGTCGAAACCAGTACTCACAGGTTGAAATCGATGGAGTATGGTTCGGGTAGGCATCCAACAGCAATTGACGGGCTTGGGTGGTATTTTTCTTCAAATTGAAGCAAAAAAGCAAGGCTTCCCGCAAATTGCGTTTTGACGGCACGAAAGTTGACATACTCGGAGCACAAAAAAACTATGTTGTGTACACTTCAGCGAAATGACAGATACTGGTAAACAAAGCCTAATGATGAGGCTTTGACATGAATATAGTTACAGTATTGCCAGATGCGATACTGTTGTAAATAACGCCATCTGTGTGCAACCTTTAAAATTAATGCATAGTCCCAATATATTCAATCATTAATTTACAATTTAGTTCTCTTAGGAGTTTTAGCTCATTATTTTCAACAGTTTGGTCTAGGAATTGTCCTGAAAGTTGAACCACTTTATTTATATAAATAAGATATAAAATATTTTCCTTTTCAATTATAAAAATATTGAATGCAATAATGCATAAATTGTTTTATTGATGGCAAGGCGTTAAAGTCATGACATGTATGTATGTCCGCTTACTATTTTGTCCATGAGTGTACAAACATAAAATCTCCATTGACACACGTACATACTTAAATTGTATGTATGTATGTACATACTTATAATAATGGACGTATGTATGTACGTCTGACTGTGTGTATTTGCCAAACTGACTGACTGACTCAGGTCAGTCGTCTGTCTGTATTCATTCTTTTTGTGCAAATGCAATTTCCTTTATAATATCAATTTAGTTTTCGCTGCTGATTGGATTACAAAGTCAGAAAATATCAATTCGATATAAATATACTCGTACTGACGATAAATATACAATGTGTATGTGGAACAGTTATTCCTGTGGGTCCTATGTGCACGCACACTATATACATTTATTTCGAGTAGTATGTGCGTGCCAAAGAAGAAAGATAAAAAAAATGAATCCATATATAATAACAAAATTGTTGTCCACACACAAACACACACACACACACATGACATATAATAAAAAATCATTAATGTTATTAGTACTCTCGGTTTACTCATGACTCTTTTTCTTCTTCTTCTTCTTCTTCTTCTCCATTTCCAATTCCTTTTTCAGAAAGAGGAAAAAATTCGTTTATTACGGCAGCGTCTTGTCGAACGTGAGTCAACCCAGAAGAGCACAGAACTGAGCAATGGTGCGGGTGCTGGTGGTATTGCATCGTCGACAACGACAGGTATTGGAACGAATGTCGGAGGCATGGCAACAACTTCACTTTCGGTCGGTCATGCCGCTACGTCTGCCACAGCAAACAACAACCTTACACCCGCCGCAACACTTGCAATTACACAAGGTAATTTAAACTTGAACGACACCCCGACAATATACACAAACACCCCCTACGCTAATATTGCGGTCTCATCACCGTCAGGTTCTGCTGTGGGTCTTAATGCTCGCGATTCATTATTGCTCATACAAGCAGAATTGACAACAACAACAACAACAACAACATCCAACGATATTTCCGATTTCGATAATGCACTCTGCATGGGCAGTTATTCGCAACTGACCACAACAACCCTGAACACATCAGACACGGCATTGGAAATTTCTGAAAATTATTTGTAAGAGTTTCTTGTTGTACTCTTGCCGACACAACTACTACTACTACTATTTGCTGCCTGCTGTTTGCTGTTTTAACGAACTGACGTACTCTAGTAACTCATCGAGAATTGGCTATAATCATGAAAATTTGAACTCATTTTCAAACAAAACAGGAATTGAATTTCTACCTAGTAAGGACACATGTTTTGACACATGTCATTGTCATTTTCGACATTCACTTTTAATTATTAAACTTAGTAGTAGATTGTAACAATAACAACAATAACAACAATAACAACAACAACAACAACAAAGTTTCTAGATTAACAACCAACTAGACTCACTTATTTGGAATCAAAAACAACTTGTACAATAAACAAGATATTAAAGTTATTACTAATACTATTTAGTTGCACATGAGAAGTCTAAATTTGTTCAATTAGAGCACAATTTCAATTGTAGAGAAAACAAAAATAATACAAGTACTTAAAATAATAACAAGTTATTAACTTTACAAAAAACGGCTCATTAAAAGTTTTAATTGCAGAATCAATTGCTTTTTAATTATGACACTACTAATTTCAAATAAAAATTCTTATACTTACAACAAAAAATTTAGAAATCCTGGCAATATTCGTGGGCGTTGACCAAGTAGATTCATTTCTTTAAAAATACTTATAGTATAGCTAACGATTCAAGGGTATGACGTATTTATCATTGTCACAAAATATGTCACCATGTCACCTAATAGTACAATATCTTCTAAATGTGAACACCAAATATTACTTACTATAAATACACCATAAATTTTCACTATTAAATATTCTATTGAAGTTACTCATTTATAAAGTATTGTACATATATGTATGTTTTTCCTCCAATTTCCACAATTTATAGATAGAACAATATTTACATAAATTGATGTGTGTGTATGCACTGGTAATGTCTGCACAAACATAATCTACATATTGTCATTAACAATTACTATTACGCTTATATAATGGCTAAATCAGATTTAATAGTAATTAGTTTAGCTTACATACCTTTTCCCTATAGTGATTTCATTAAAATAAACATAATATAACATGATATATGACATAAAAATTTTGTAAAAAATAACCTTAAATTACGACTCAGCTCCGCATGAATAGTAGCAATCTTCAATTCAATACGATAGGGTATCTACAATCTCTACTCAGGAATGAGTTTAATCTAAGCAAAGCCAACATAATCCTAAGTGACCTTTGTTTGACTAAATTTAACGTCCAACAAAACTTTGACGTTACATTTCCGGATAGCGCAAACTGAGAACATAGAACGAATCCTATCTGTGACTCTCATATGCATATTTCGGACACTGGTGTTGGAGCAGACGTATGTAAGGAAACCTCAGTTTCTCAGGCCAAGATCCATGCATTAGACTAAAATCAGAATATGCTACTGTTAACAAACACATCTACATTCAATCTGTTCGAGATCAATCCGAATCTTGTTTGGAACTGACGAACCTAACTTATGAGAGCTACCATGTTTTTATTTTATTTGGATATATGGACACAGTATGTTTCTTGGGAACAAAGAGGTGGATAAGATCGCAAGAAATAGAACTGCAAATGTCCTCATTGGAACAGAACCATTCTACGTGTTGTCTTGGAGTTCCACTTCAATAAAACTCATGTAACGGGTTGATGGTAAATCTCATCATTATTGTTAGTACCTAAAATCTCCACACCTTCAAGCTCTCACAAAAGAACACAAAGGGTACTGCGACTATCTGGCTTAGGATTCTTAACAAAAACATTGCAATGTTCTGAAAGATCGACATAATATGTAGATTAATCTAAATGACCTATGAAGATTATACTATAATAAAGAGGAAGAGACAGCAGATCATTTCCTATACCCCTGTGAGAACTTTATTTGGACCAGATTCCGATATCTATCCAACTGATATTGCAGATTTATAAACGAAGAAAATGTTGGAATTCTTGATAAAATTCAGGATTCCGGATGAACTGTAATTATGAGTATTGTTACAATAGGCGCATTCGAGGCCACAGTGACGAGGGGAACAGTAATCTGCTATCTTAAACTAGTTTAAAAATGCATTTATATAATTACAACAGGTTTAACAAGAACTCGAATTAAAGCACTTGCTGCTTTTAAAATACTATAAAATTGCCATCATTTATGCGTAAAGCAATTTCTATGAAATCTAATTTAGCCATTACATAAACAAAATAAATAATATTTGTATACCTAAATCAATGAATATATATATTTATATAAATTTTCTTTTTTTATTCTATACATATTTGATGTTGTTGACTTTATTTTTTTAATTTCTTAACTAATTTTAATTTTCTCAATCTCATTTCAGAAACGCACGAGCACCGCACATGAAAAAACTTGTCAATTTCCTTTGCGTGATAGATAAAATTTCTTACATAAATTGCATAAATGAAGGTAATTTCTACTCTTGCAACACATTCTCTAGTTAAATCTATAAAATAGTTAAAAAAAAACAAAACAGAAAAATCAAGTCTACTTAAATGAAAAGCAAAAATGGTAATGAGTCAAATGATGATGAATAGTAAGTATTTAGTAGGGAGATGATGTTAAATGAATTTGTTTGTTTTTGTTTGATACATAAAAGTATCTGTTTAGTATGAAAAAGATAAGAAAAGTTGTAGATAAAATTACCACAAATTTAATGTTAGAGATACCTTGACTACCTAAACTTAAATAAAATTGAGTTGATTAAGTGTAAAATGTGCTAAAAATAAAGAATAAATTAATACTAATTGTTTTAGGGTAAAATCACCTTTTGTAGGGAAATTAAGAGTTCAATGAAAAAACAACTTTGCTTGATCTCTCTTCAGCAATGCCTCTTTACTAAATAATCCTAGTCCAAAAGTACCTTAGGTAATTTTTATGAAATTGAAGAGAAATAAGCCATATGAACTCAGACATTTTCTACATATAATATTAAAAAGATGTTAAATAAATAAGACCCTCGACTTTTATTATTATAAAAGTTAGAAAGCCAAATCCAATTGGCTCCTTTTAGGAAAATGATAAGAAAGACAATTTTGAAAGGAAACATTCAAACTAAAGGTGAATAAAAGATACTTATGTTATAGCTTAGCCATATATTCTGCATGTTAAAACAAAATACATAATAAAAATATAAATTATAAGAAAATGAAAAATTAGTTAAAACTAAACATTTTAGTGAAATAAAATACAATTGTAAGATGTAAGTTGAATGATGTGTTTACAAATAATGTTTAGTAGCCCTAGGTATATTATTCACTGTGGGGTATTTCTTGATAAAGAAATTAAGAAAGTATTTTGCTCAAGAGTATTTTAATTGTGTATAAATTAGTAAGAAATAAAAACAAATATTATTATTATATAAATTAAACAAAATAAAATGTCGAATAAGTTGTAAGTTCTAAAAAAATGCATTTATATCAGATACAAAAACGGTTAAAGCGTAAAACTTAAACTTAGGAATTGTATTCAATATATTCTTAATTCACCAATAACCACTGTCAAATATATATATATATACACACACACACACACACATACACACAGAAAAATACAATCTTATACACTGAGCGAATAATTATATTGCAATCGTTGAAAATTCAAATAAAAGAAAATTAATAATTAAATAAATTCCTACGAAAAGACTTTGCAAAACTAAGCCGTTTAATAATTATATAAAATTATGAAAAATATACTACATAACAACAATTTAAAATAAAGCTACATATTAACTTCGGTTCTCATGAAGATTAAATACCTTTCACACGCAGGTTTATTGTAAAACTTAATATTGATAACATTTATTTAAAATCCTATTTGATGGCACTTATAATATAATAAACTATAACATTGCATGACAGTTTCTAATCAGAAATGCAATCTTTTACATGAGGCTTAATTGATTTGATTAGTCAATGTAAATGGGATGGGTTTTGGAAGCAAAATGTGCCATACAGTATAAGTTAGTAATCAATTTGACCAGACTGTATACTGACTGTGTCAGCACAGGTCATCTATGTTGCATTAGCAATATCAAATAAAGACATTGAATGGCAAAGTTCTTCATGCTCTAATAGCCAAATGTTTTGTAAAAGCAGTCTAACTTGATAAAATGCAATGTTTATGTTAAATTTGACATTTTCTTCTATTCGAAAAATAAGTTTTTTATACAAAAACTTAGTGCCGTTTTACATTTACGATTCTTGAGCAGAATCCTCTCTCGCAACTTTTTGTTTTTGTTTTGTTTGTTGGGGTAACCGAGTTGCTTTGCAATTCTGTCAACGTTTTTCATTTTCTTCTTTCGCCTTTTTCGTTCTTTATTATTTTCGTTTGCTTTCATAGAGTGAGGATGGATGAAATTGCATTGTAGAAGCAGCGGTATTTGAATTGAATGTGAAAATACTGCTTTGCGAGTCGCAATCATGTGTGCAAGCAAGCCCGCAACATCAAAGAAGTATGAACTATTGCTTGGCAACTCGCAATTCCAAATGTAAATTCGGTCTTAGTTTTCTGCCAAATCTTTGTTGTCTTATTAATCGGAAAATCCCCAACTTAAACACATTATCTGCAGAAAATTAAAAGATTATTGACAAATAAAAATAAATAGTGTGAAATCTTCATAACTAATGTGAGTGATTTTACCTTTGTTGAGTGTGAAGGGTATAAAGGAAATAATACAAAACAAATAAAAAATAAATAAAATATAAACTCAATAAAACATAATACGAAAAAATACATAAAATTCAGTTTAAAAAGGAGACTCGCTCTTAGGTAAATTTAAGCCTGGTTGAGAATTTGTAGCTATTAAGTTAGTGTAAAGTAGACAAATTTTTGTCATATATAGACAAATTTTTTTTAATGTAAATACCTTAACAAATACTTCAATAATTGTATAACAAATGCTACATACTCGTACATTAGAATATTGTACTTCATACAGTATTTTGTACTTCATACAGCAAAAGTAAACGAATGAACCTATGTACGTAAGCAGGCACAGTTAATTTTTGTAACATTGAGCAACTAAATAAGAAGATTATACTATATATTAGTATCTCATGCAAATGAAATGCCAAATTCAAAGAAACATTAATTTAAATAAATTTATTTACATAATTTCTTATATATTTTCTTGTGCATTGTTATTAAATTCCATTTACTTAATATTTGCTGTATATTTATACAATTTTTCTTATTTATTTAATTCGAAATTAAAGCAAAATTCAATCATCTGATTTATATCGATAACAACGACCTAAGTATATACTGTATGGTTTATATTGTATATCACGTACGACATGCATAGATTCAAATAAGCATTTTATTGATTCATTAATAGTCATTAATATTTCAGTGTATAAAAAATAAAGTAAATTAATTCAATGTAATTCAAAGAAACCACTTATTCACACACACACACATACACACCCATTAAACACTCATGTACATGATTATACACAATATATTTAATATCTTTAAAGACTTTTGTTAAATATTTTTAGACATAAATATAATTTTCCAATTATTGAATTATAATAAAAAAAAACAAAAACAAAAACAAATAAAAATAGTGAAGAAGTATGCACAAAAATTTATGTGTTGTACAAATTTACTTGTTAGCATTAATAATATTTTTAGTTAATTATGGAAAATGATGAAAAGAAAAAAGATAATCTTAGAAAAAATAGCAAAATAAAAAATAATATTAGCAAAGCTAATTGTTGTATAATATAAAGAAAAGAAAATGTAGCCATAGAGAATAATTACATAACATTTATGAATATTTTCCAAAAAGACAAAACAAACAAAAAATAAATAATAATATTGAAAATAATAAATACGAAAAAATTTATGGAAAAACTGATAGCAAAGCGTTCTATACGCAAAATATGTACTTATGAATCTAATTAAAGCAACCCGATGACAAAGAAGATAAACAAGAAGTAAACACATACAGTTACACACACACACACACATACACACATACACACATTCATACATACATATACAAACACTTAATATGATTACAAATTTTATTGAAAGTCAACTGAGGAAAACAAAGAAAAACTAAAAGAAATAAAATTGCAAAAATAAAAATTAAAAAAAAAAATATATGGAAAATCGTTTTTTATTTCGTACAATTTCATCGTTTATTTTCCTACGAAAAATAAGCAAAAGAAAATCCTTGAGAAAAGAAAACGAGGTCAGCAGGAGAATATAGTTGGAAGCTTGGTTGGTGATAGATGTGGCTGGATAAACCCAGAGAAGAAGAATAGCTGCTGCACTATGTTGAGATGTTTACTAAGCACTTACAAGTTTTCGCATACGCACGTCGCAAATTGGCATAGGTAAACAAGGAATCAGGCAGGACGGCAGAAAGGGCAAACCAACGAATCCACCAGACCAACTTTACAAAGGGTTCGAGGTTTTGTTATGAACGTAAACGTAAAATTTATAGGAGTGTTGAACAATAGAATGGGCATTGCTTGCCAAGAGTGGAAAACCATAAAAATTGAAAGTTTCATATGAAAATTAGCCTGAACTGTGTGAAAAACCACATCCTCCACATTCTCATATTTATTGTACATTCATCCTCGCAGCGTAAGCAAACAGACACAAGTCGGTACACACATTAATTAGTCTTGAGATGCATGCAGTGCAGCAGTCCTATAAGCCGCATACATAATTGGACAGTTAGACAGACATGCAGACAATGAAATTTTGAATGTTCATGGGCAAAAAACTTTCGTTGATCGTAACACTATAACGACGACTTGGGCTAATAAAAGTGGTGAAAAGTTTTCTATCACATTTTGAGATATAGACACAGACAACAGAGTTTAAGTTAGTTGAAAAGAAAACCATGAGCTGCAAAATGTTCAAGTTTCTACGTAAGCTTAATGCATAGTTGATCCTTGAGAATATATTGTACTAAGTAAGTATATATGGATTTTATATCTGCCTACTCATCACATTCATTACAAAGGCAACAGAAATTTTATCAAGTCAATGGTTTTTGTGGCATTCAAACAATCAAATTAGTCTGATTAAAAGTAATTAAAGTGCTTAAGTTGTATGAAATTGAAATGTATGGTGATGTGTGATGTCTTCTAACTAAATATTTTATCCTTAAGCCATAGACAAATAAGCCTCCAAAAAAATAAAAAGAATAAAGAAGTCTTAACGGATGAAGACAGTAACTTTGCATTTAAGTTTAATTAAACTTTGCTAAATTTGTAGCAAAAATACAGGGTATGGCATGAGCCAAAATGTTTTGTGGTGACCACAAGAACATAGGAGGCACATGAAGCAAATTAATGAGGCTAATGTAATGAATCATGGTAAATACTGATACACAAATTATAGCAAACATCGAATAACTACAATAATAAAAACACAAAAAAAAATAGAAATAACAAATGTGTAAACCGCACATTTCAATTCATTTTGAACTAAGTCGCGAATACGTAATTATTTATTGAATATTATATATGTATGTGCATACATTACGCATACGCAATAATTTACTATGGAAATTAAGTACATGCATATTATATTAAAGTAGTGCATACATATGTAGGTAAGTTGCTGGTGGTTTTTTACGCGTCAATTGATCATTTAATCCCAAGTGAAAAGGATTTGACTTTCACAAACAATATTATTTATTTGCCTGGCAAATGTTAAATTACTTACTATTCACACACACAGACACACACACACAAACACACAGTTTGTTAATATCAAATTTCAATAGACAATTGAGTATGCGGTTTCAAACTGCAATCACACAAAAAATAATACAAATTTCGGTTGCATCGCTTATGAAATACCTTGTTGCTTAGGCCTTAGAATAATATCAGAAAATCAATAGATTCATTTATATGAGATTTTGTGATTATTAATAAATACTAATGATGCAATTTTCATAAGTATGATATTGAGGCATGATATGAATCTATTTTTTTGTAAAATTTCAAGTTGCAAGGTAATGATAATCATAGTTTTGTCTTCCAATGAAGTAGTGTTATTGTCTGCATAGTTAAGTTATTTCAATTGATTTTAAAAATAATCACAACTATTATACTATATTTTATAGACTTTTTTGAAAGCGTGAGATTTCTAGACATCATATCTTCCAGCTATCGAGAAACTCTGATAGAAATGTTTTATATTATCTAGTTAAAATATTAAAATACACAGATTTTGTGACATATTAACTCAACTAAGTGACATTCTAATATCTCATTTAATATTGTACATGACAAACATTATGATAAAGTGTTAATACAATTAATTTCCTAACAGAATGGTATAAAAGCCATACAAAATTATGATATTTAAATCCTATGTTTTACTTCTTTAATGAAATTTTATGAGTAAATAAAACTCCCGAGATTTTTGTAATACTCAGCAACAATCATAGGCATTTCAACACTCATTTATATAGACAGAAATACCTCATTATCATCATCATCATCATCATGATCGTCATCACTGTGTTGACATTCCATCCTATTGAATGGAACGAGCACTTAATGTAATTTTATATGCAAATTGGAACATTGAAAACAATATGCACACACTTAGATTGCGTATCCCATCTAACTAACTAACCAACTGATTATAATACAATACAATGCAATACAAATATTGCGTACATGTGAAATTTACAATTTCAGCACGTTGCAAATTCTATAAAATATAAGTAGAACAACAAAAGTTGTATTTTACAATATTTGTACTATGCCATAGACAACATAAATTTCAATAAATCAATGGTAAAACTATGTCCAGCCCACATGATGATTTTAAATGTAAACAATAAATTCTAATTGCGTTTCTAGGCAACTTTTCTTTTTTTCCAATTTATTTGGAACATTCTTCCTTTTTAATTAAAAGTGGTAAATAAAACCAAAAATCAATGAGATCCTTTCTTACCTTGTTTGCCTTTTGGTTTAATAAAGAGCAATCAAGATGAGTTTGCTAGCATGCATATTTATTACTATTGTATATTTTATCTTTTGTGATTTTATTATTCGGAAAATATATTTAAATTAAACTGTAGAATTTATGGGTATTAATTTGTTTTTCAAACAATTATTTTAATCTTTACAAAATGCCTAGTTTATCGAGAATTGAATTGAGAAAATCATGACTTTTAGTTGGAAATTTGTAACCAAATAAGAAATATTGTCTCAATTAAGGATTTTTATTTTCTTAAATTTTGCTGAGTGGGAATAAAATAAATCCTTTTGTATTAGAGAATTCTTATGTACTTGTATGATCGATTTGTAAAGTTTATAATTTTTGTTTTTTCTTTTTTTTGACTTGAGGACATTCTTCTCTCCGATGATTACAAGTACCATATGCTGCACCTTTCATTTGAACTTTGTACAAGTCTGTACATAAAATTCGTAGTCACGTTTTTACTAAGATCATCGTTTTAACTTCATTAATCATATGCACAAAGTTAAGTCTTTGCTTCCGGCTGCCATCTTTCAACAAAATATGAAAAAGGAACATGGAATTTCATTCAAATCGAGGGGAAATTAAAACTTTGCGACAATACGAAAAGGAAAAAAAAACTTTTACAATACACAAAAGAAAGAAAATAGAACAATGAGTGAGAAAAATCTCAAAGAATCAAAAGAAAAATATTCTTGAAGAGTGAAAAGTCTTAAGTAAAAGAGAACAAGTAAGGTGACAAAGAATCAAGATTCTTTATGGCGTTAAATATCGTAAAAAAAGTAAAAAATAAATTCCTGTATAGCAAAGAAGTGTGAAGTTTATTGTTAATATTTATGGAAAATGTTTTCTATTTTCCTATTAAGTTAAAATCAAGGACTTCAAGGAATTAGTATGTATTATTATATTCAACTAGAAATAGATTTCAGTTGATGGTTTGACATTCTCAAAACAAATAACTAAACTTGTATATTTGACCACGGGATTCAATTAACCTTGTCTTCATGACTGACTGACTTTAGTTGAAAAGGTCATCATCATGCGATACTACCAAAATAAACTTATTAATTTTTTATACTTCCATTGAATTGTTGCAAGTAAAAGTAACATGAAAAACTACTTAAGCGAACGACACTTGAAAGCCAACGAAAATAAATTTCTGAAAAAATATTATGCAGATGGCATTTTATATTCAGGAAATTACAAACTTTTTATGGGGAATTTTAAAAATAAAATAACCTCACTTGTTATGAATTGAAATACTTACAGTGATTACAAGATTTTTATCTTGATTGCTGTTTTTTTTCTTTTTTTCTTTATTTTTGTGTTTTCCTTTTTTTATTTGAATTTTAAATTTGCTAAAAGTAAACATTTCTCTGTTTGTTTTACATCCCAAATGTTTCCTTATAAATTTTGGTATCTAAGTATGTAGTTAGGTGATTACTTCAAATAAATTCAACAAGTGTCATAATTGGAAACTAAAACTCAAACAATCAAATGTGGAAATTCGCTTTGAGTTGGTAGCCAATTAAAGAATGAAAAACAAAAACTCCAGTCATCAAATACAATATAAAAGTTCTAAATTTCTTGACAACACGTGTTACCATGACTCACCAATTCTACAAATAAAACTTAACAGAGTGTTTCCTCTTAGAGTCAACAAATGATCAAATTAATGCCTATAAAATGACAAAGATTAAGTATTCGAACAAATTACCGGCATTAAAGATTCTTGAAACTTTAAGATCTCAAGTAACAAAGTCATCATAAATATTGCATTGTAATACTTTATAAAAAAAAAAAAACTTTACCCATGTCATATATCCTAGAAGCCTTTTAGCACTTCTGAATTGTACAATTTTACCAAAGGCCTGGAGTGACTGCGTTATATTTTGTTATTAGCAATTGAGAGAACTGAAGTGTACTTGAGATATTCATAAGATATTAGAATATTTCTAAAGTTCAGGACCTTAACTGACTAAGAAGTAAAAGTCTTTCAAGAACTGACAAAATATTTCATCAGATTTGACTAAAATTGTATTAAAATTTATCTCTTCATACAAATCATCAATCAATCAAGTACAGAAAATATATTTTGTTCTGATATGTAACAATTTCAATTTAAACTAGTGTGAAATGTTTACACTCTGATCCTGGTTAATTGGTTTATTGCATATGTATAGATAACTAAATCTATTCAAATGACTAAACACCCAAAATAAATTAACCTTTCAACAAAACATATTCAAGAGAAACTTTTACGAATGCATTTCACTAACCACGAATATGAATCAGTGCCAGATGAAAGACTCCCCACTGACTTCTATTACTTATATATACAAATGGACCACACCCTTATAGGACAAATCCAATCCGAAATCTGAACTCGAAGCCAAACTAAACTGAAGCAAAGTAAAGCAACTAAACTCGACACAACTCAACTCAACTAACCGCAAATGGCACAGGTGAATTGTTTATGAAATGTTTTAACAACACAAACAAAACTAGAAAAATACAAGTGGAGGAGAATGCGACGATCTTAGTACTACAATGGATATAACTAAAAACAAAAACAAAAGTTAATAGTATAATACAACAAAAATAACAATGGCAATGGCAACTAGAATAGAATGACACTGTGCAATTTTTTGGTCAAAACTTTAATCAAAACTATGCAAAAAGTTTTAAACGAAATCTCTACTCCCCTCCTGCTCTCCTTCTTTCTTACATTTCATTTGACTCAACTCAACTACATTTACTACTATTTGTTTTAAACCATGGACCGACTCGACTGACTCAATGGAGACTTCACTCCATTTCAGGTTGCTTTATATATGTTTGCATTTATGCATTTATATGCGTTTAAATATAGAAAATAATGGCAAAAATGGAACGAGGAGTTAGATGCTACTGCATCCAACAAAACCTTAATTTTTTGGTTCCAAACTTCTTACTTGAAGTTGCTATAAATTTACATTTAATTTTTTGTTTTTCTCTTTTTATAATATTTTTTCATGAATGGACAAACCAGAAAAACTAGGGTTTCAGTGTGGTTTTGTTAAGAACTAACTTTTAAATAAATATTTACAACAACAAATAACACAAGCAGACAAGAAATAAGCCTAATATCATACCAACAGTCCAAGGCAACATTAATTAAGGTGACCAAAATGATTTTTGCATTTCATATTAGTTGAAGAAGGGAAGAAAATTGAATTTCATAAAAAAAAAAAAAAACAACTTTGATGTTTTAATTAAAAAGAAACATTGCAATTGATAATAATAAAGATGCATATTAGTAATTACCTTTCCAGGGAAAGAAAAATGTATCCACAGGGGAATCAACACAAATAATATTACATTTTTTATGTACAATACTTTGAGATATATTAAGTTTCAGGTGATGTAGACAACAAAGGTCAATGTATTCTTAGTTATAACAAAATGTTCAAAAAAAGAAAAACTAGATAAAATTTAAAGTCGGGTCTCCTCTCGAAAGAAAAGATAAAATTTCACTTTTTACAGTCGAGTATTCACTTTTTAATGCTACTTTCTTTTAACATCTCAAGCAACACAAAATATTTTTTGAGTAGCGCTTCCGTGCAATGATCATTTGAGGAAGAAGAGATAGACGATATTGGAGAAGAAAATAAGAATATGGAGTTATATTAAAAGGATTCCCCTGCTGATGGAACAATGAAGGAATCCAGTCGATCGATTCGCGAAAGCGAAAAGAAAATCTGAGAATCGTCTGGAACAGCGGATGATGAAGCTTTGTAATCCACATCAGCTCAATCTTCATAGCAAACAGCCCGGGACTCACTCAACAATTCGGCACTTCAATCCCGTGGCAATGATCCTCTGTTTCTTCAATTGCCCATTGGCTAAGCTTACAGCTCTGTCCATAGAGACCACTTCGATTGAAAGAGTTATACATTGCTTTCAACAAGGGAGTATGTAGGGAGCAGAACTGTAGTCAATTCTAAGTTTTTAGTGAAAACAAACATAAACCGATAACAACAACCGAAAGTTTTGGTATCATCATCTCTACAAAAGGAGGAATAACGTCCAGCAAATCATCTTTATAAGGAGTCATGCTTAAATTAAGTCGCACGTCAATTGGAGGAGAGGAAGTCAACGAAATGTGCCATTGTGTCAAAAAATAAAGTCAAAAATTTTAAAATTAAATGTGACAAGGATGGAGGGGATCAAAAAATCATGGCATTCTTCTAACATAATTTATGGATGGCCCCCAACAATAGCAACATCAATAGACAAACAGAAAACAGGAGCGATAACAACATCAGCAATATCAGAAATAAACGGTAACACAAACTCCGGAAAAGATGATCGCACGATACTTTATCTTTTGTTACTGATAGAAAGTCAGCTTTCATCGTTGCGAACGAGAGCTTACTTCTTGATCCATCCAGCGATAACAAGTCACCTATCTTTTTATCTGAATGGACGAAAAAAATTGTTTGAAGTTGCTAAACTCCGAAACCGTTTAACCGATTACCATGAAAGTTAGCACATCAATGTATTTTTTTCATGGAAAATGTTTTTATGCTATCCACTTCGTAGTAACTTACCAGTTTTTCATATTTTCATATATCTTTTTTTAAGAAAAAGTGCATCTATTTTTGTAATTCTGTAAGTTTCTTTATGTCAAGGTGAATGTCATTAAAAATACACCATAAAAACCATAAAATATCACTCTACCGAAACGAACACAACAACAACATGCCCTGAATCATCATATTCAATTGTGTGATAGAATAGCGATTGATAAAAAATTTGTTGTCATTGACAGAAGTTCGGATCGATAAAAATCGACCTATACATATAATGTATGCATATTTCCTTCAAATGTATATTACATTGTAAACTATTTTCTTGATTGACAAACCTTCAATTTCATCAAATCACTGCCAGCTTTATATAACATTTCAAATTATAATTACATTGAAATGTACGTTTATATAAGTTTGTCCAGTGGAATGGAATAGTTTCTTAAGTTTTTATCGCTCTTTATATAATAAAACCATAATTTGATAAAATTTTGTTATTTGAAAAGAGTAAAAAATGTAAATAAAATCAGCGGAATGTATGTATTGTAATAAGTGATGGAATTCAATCCAGAAAAAGTATACAAATGTATTCTTATTCTTATTCAATGTGTACGAGCCTTGAATCATTTGAATAAAAATGTGCACAGAGAATAAAATATTGTATTGTAGAATAGAATAGAATTCTCCCACGTAAAGATTCTTTGTATAATTTGTGTTAATCAATTTTGCGTACGAATGTCAACAAATAAAAGTAAATTGCATTTACCATAATTTAAATCCCTTTTTTTCGCTATTCGCAAGCCATAAAATTTTGCAATTTGATTGATTAGATTTCGTTTTGTGCTTTTATAGTCGTCTGTATTCCCGCTCCGGCACCAAGTTTTTTAAATTCATTTCTTTCACCCAAACAAATTCATTCATTCAAACACAAATTCTGCACAATCCAAAATCTTAACAAAAGAGACAAACACGAGTTTTTATGATTGCAAATCTTATTTCACGTATGGATGTCTTATACTTACTTCATGCAAGAAGATATGAATAAGAAGAATGACAAGGCAAGGCAAAGCAAAAAAAAAAAAAAACTAAGTAATAAAGATTTGTAGAAATGAAAGAAAAAAGAATTCAAGTGATTTGTGTATATTTACAACCGCAAAGAAAAAAAAAAAAAATGAAAAAGAAAAGTAAAGTAAAATGATGAATGGGAATGAGTCTATTTTATAGATAAGAGCAGGAATAGAGACCAGGACGAAATCAATACGAAAAACGCTTAAGCTAAAAATGTGTAGTACAATATTTAAAAAAGTTTGCGACGTGTTGGAATAAGAAAATAAAAAGAAAACCACATTGAAGAGGTTGGAGGAGTCAAAACAAAGCAAATGTACGAGTATCTGGTATGTGGAATGAGTGTGACATAAGCTGTAAAGTGGGTAGATTGGTTGGTTGCTTGGTCAAATACTTGAACTCTCTGTTCTTGAGTAAAATTCATGACTACCCAAATACCAACGACTTTATTTGTCTCGTGTATATGTTTTTTTTTTTTTTTTTTTCTATTTTCCTTCTTTTTTTCTACAAAACGATCTAAAATTGTTTGATTTCGTTTCGTTGTTTCTTTCTACTTGAATCAATAACCAAACTTTTGACTTTTTTGACTTTGAAATTGATTTTAGATGTTACAACTCGAGACTGGTAACATTTTTTTCTTACCTTCCCCAAATAAAAATATATAGAATCAGTGGTAGTAGCATTTTATATGGAACTAGTAGTAGTTTATATGTATACGAGTTTGCTCATACATTTATTTTGTTTACTTTTTGATTTCCTTTGAACAAATTTACATACATACTTTTTTATTGTTTCATTGTTTCGGTTGCTTGGGCACGGTTGAACATAAATTTGCATTAATAAAGGTGTTGTGTGATTTTAGGCGCTACAACATCAGTAAATACGTGTATAAGTAAAAATTTTCTATACAAAATTATGTCGCGTGCAAAAAGGTGAAGTTTCCATGTGAGTTGTGCGTGCGAGTATGTATGTAAACCCCTTTCTTTTGTTTCTTTTCTAGTGATTTTTCTTTCTCTATTAACAATAAAAGGTACAGAAAACTTGCTAAGAGACAATAAAAAACTTTTGAATGTCATAAATTTAAGATTTATGTAATTTCCTTCTTATTGTAATCTTCTTCATTTTAATGCAATTGAATACAATTGTTCTCCAACTTTTTCTTTTTGAGGACGTTGATATTGTATAAGTATAAGTATTTTGCGTTCATGCATGCGTATTTATTTATTCGCTTATCTGTCACTTGTCTTAACTTGAAACATTTTCAGCCAATTTACATTTAAAATGAAATAAAATTTAATTTCCAAAATACATTACTCAACGCACAAGAGGCACAAGCTCACAGGACTGGTAGATAAACAGTCAGTCGGACAGTGAACTAACAGACAGACAGTCAGTCATGAAGAATTGTAAGGAAAAAAAAATATAAATATCCTATAGCAACTGGAAATTAAACCTAGTAAAAAATAAAAAAAAATGTAAAATAAAAAAATTAAGCTTTTAGTAAAACCAAAACTTTAATACCTTTCACAAAGATCAAGGGGAAATTCTTCTCTTTTAAGCTGAAATAATATTTTGTTTGTATTTTCAATTAGTTGAACCACAATATTATTTACAATAATTTATAATCTTTATATATATAATTCTTCTGTGAGTGTGTATGTCACTGAACTTCTCTTAAACGACTGGACCGATTTCTATGAAATTTTTTGTGTGTGTTCAAGGGGATCTGAGAATGATTTAGATTCACAATCTTTATATATATAATTCTTCTGTGAGTGTGTATGTCACTGAACTTCTCTTATGTGTGTTCATATTGAGTCTTATGCGCGGCTATACCGTTCGTTCATCTGATTGCAATGACATTTTGTGAATGCGTGCATGGTTGGTTTTAGCCTTGAACACAACAGAGTACTTTTGGATTCGATATGTGACGCTGTTGTCGAGAAATTGGTGGATCAAATACTGCATTTGATTTGTCTGATTCTGCGCAATGTACTACAGTTAGTTTTGAATAAATTAAAAGACTCAATATTACAATAACACTTAAGGCAAGACCAGGGAGCTGTGCATTGTTGTGGATTTGGTAAGTCACTGGAATTATTAATGTGACTGACTATCCATTTAGCCAAATTAAAGTGCAGCGGGAAGCAAAAATGAAATACCAGAATTGCAATTCAACTTATTAATAGCGATGGTGCGAAACCGCAACTGTAGGTATGGCCCAATCCACTTGCGTTCTACTGAAAGTGAAGTTTAAGGAATCCGATTGGCCGTACGACGTCGGGCAGGAAACCCTAGTATTTATATATAAAATCTCTTTCTAGTTATTTATTTATTTTTTTATTTATTTAAAATCAGTTCTACATAAATTTAATGTTATGTTTTTATCTGCAGTTCGGGAAGTAACAATTACAAATCTAAGAAGATACTACTTTTCAGTCAGCACATATTCAAACTTTAGTCTATGGCGATACAGTGTCCTAATGTTAAAAAGCAAAGAAACTGAACAAGGTTATGCACACAAAGCTTCCAACTATTGGTTAATAAAGTTATATGTATGCACCATCATTCCCCCTCTGGGAAATTCTTTTGGAGTTCTATAAGTCTTGATGCCTAGAACTCATATTTCTGGAGGGAACATTATTTCATTTATAATTTGTGATCCAGGTTATCCTCTATAAATGGGATTTCTTGGCTACTACAAGAATGAAAACAATATGGACCACCTACTCATGAACTTTTTGGAGTTCGAATTGGTAGTACCTCTGGTACGAAGTCTGACCAGAGGCTATTTTCTGGTACCACGGGAGGTCAGGAGCCCACGGAACTTGTTTCCGTCCTGGCCAGCGGGTACGGCCCCTTTGTGGGAGTATCGTGGTGGCTGTGGTTTAATACCCAAATGCGGGTAGAGTAATAACTCGATGTGGAGTTGCGTTATACAACCGGGTGCTGTGACCCAGAGAGCAGCAGAAGTTTAAGATGGGCCTTGCTCCCCACCAAGGAGAGAGTCATATTTATTTTGGTAATATATCCAAGGGGACGTTGATTGACGTTTATCAATCCGTGTTCTTGGCACCGTGTTCTTAAGTCTTCACAGATAGGTGAGCACATAAAACACTGGTACTTCATTGTATGCACCATCATTTGCCTTGAGATATCTCTTCTGCTTGTTGCACAAATTTCGATCAAAATTAATATACCACAGATATTTTTAATTTTACTTCATAAAGGTAAGAAAAATACTGCGTATATATTTATTCGGATTAAACATAATGTTCGTCTTCTGCTTGATAATACGCACAAGCTTCCGGATACGCATGATGAACACACTTTTCCGTTGACCTCAGGCAGCTCAAAAAGTAGCTTCTTCTGTTCATTTGTCTTTCCGTCTGTCTGTCTGTCTATATGTCGTTTGTCAGTCTCTCAGTGGTACAAATCTTAAATGAAGCATGAAGCATGAAAAACATACAAGTAGCAAAGAAAAAAAAAACAAAAACAATAAACAAAAAAGAAAAAAGAAAAGCAACTTCAAGTAAAAAAGAAGAAATTTACAAGTAAAGCAAAGTAAAAAAAAAAAAATGACGTTGTTCATTTGTGCTTGTTCTTGTTGCAACAGATGTAGAATCTAAAGGAGCAAGAGCTGGAGCAGTAGTTGTATATCAAGGAAACATCAACAAGCTCAGAAGAAAATCTTCATCACATACACACAATTTTAATCCAACGGCGGCTTGAATCGTTTTAACATCGTTGGCGGCCACAGCGGTGTTGGTGGCATTGTTGGTGGTTTCTTCAGGGCTGAAGATGGATAGAAAGTGGGTAGAAGGTGGATAGGAAGCGTATAATTTATTCACACGCATGTATACAAACAATCAGTGAAGACGAAACGCGCACAAACAACAGAAATATGAAGAACAGCAACAACAAGGACACCGATAGCACCAATAACAACGACAATAGCCGCAAGAATGAAAACAAAAGCAAATCAAGATATACGACTACGAGAATATGTATAAGTTTTTCAATTAAACAGACGTCAGTTTAATTTTTGAATTATTAAAGAAAAATATTGTACATACCATGAAAACAGAAATCTCTCTGCCAAGAAAGAAATGCAAATAAGCAAAGAAAAAAGAAAAACAGAAACCATAAAACATAAAACACAAACAAAGACAACAACTTAACCCTGACCCTATGAAATCATGGAAATAAATCATGCAAATTTAAGAATCCGAAGTACTCGTACTACTCCTCAAAATGAGAATTCAATCTAGAAATTAATGATATAAGAATTTAAAGTTTGCATTTACTGAACATTAATTTAATAGCAAAAGTTCACAATTTATAACTTTTCCATGCTTAAACATAAAGAGTTGTTTGCTTGAAGGAAAGTTATAGGATTTAGTACTTAAGCTAATTTCAATGTTAAACATTCAACTCAAACATCAAAATCTGAGAAATTGACTCATATGAGAATTGAATGGTAAAACTTGAAACTGAATTTGCATCGTTAAATTTTATGTATAATATCATAAAAACCAACGATAGAAAGAAAATGAAGAAAATTGTTGATGGGGATGGGTAGATAGGCAACCGAAAAATTAACGGAGAAAGACAAGGATCCAATGGCATTTATGCAATTCTGCCTGAATCATCAATGAAGGGTTTACCGAGAAGGTGGATCTATCTTACAAGAAGAGCAGAGGTTTTGGATCATTTCGGATGCTTTCTTATTGTCACAGCTTCAACATAATGCTGGGAATGCATCCTTTGACTCATTAGCCCAATGATGCAGGGCCCAGTTAAAGTGAAGGCATTCCAGTTGATAGCAAAACCTGAGTAACATTAAAGCTTGGACTCATTTGCCCACTGTATGTCTTCTAGCTCCCTGGTTTTCTCTTCCTGGCCTAAAACATATCTTTCAGAAGTCTATATAATGTATTATCATATGAAAATTGTAAGACTATTTGTATCTATTTTGAAAAGAATTTGTATAGAATCAATTTGACAGTCTGAATTCAAAAAAGTGAAGATATTTTTTTAATGAATTGCATTCGTTATTGGTACTTAGCTTACTTCGGAGTATATTCGCCTTAAAATTCAAAATTTAGGGCGTTGTAGGGACGAATTTGAATGAAAAAATAGAATATCATATGCTTTTTATTATTTTCATCGGGTATCCTTGGGAGTCAATGGAGAATCACTCTTTCGGGAAGCGAATTAGGTATAATTATTCTCGAATCGTTAGATGTGCCTGTTGCGCCTCTTTGATCATTGGAATCTTCATGTCTCAGTAAATTACCGACTTTCTGACGTACCACAGTGCCGCGACAAGCCTTCGCTGAAGTTATACAAAGTTATTCTCTTATTTCTAGTATCTTCATTTGCATTATCTATTAAATTTTGCTCTAAAACTAAGAGCAGATTTTTCAACAAATAAAGATCTGGCACTCTGGAAATTAAAAATGGCTTTGTGTTTCTCCCTGTTGATGATGATACAATGCTCAACCATAGCACAAGATTTTGAAATACTATAAAAAGGATATCAAAAAAAGAAAAAACAACACAGTAATGATAGGTTGCAAGAGTTGCCTTGAATCATAGAAGAGAGATTAGTTGATTATTCGTGGTAAAAAAAAAAAAACAAAAACAAAAAACCGCCAAGAACTTAGATTTCAAGGAAGTGAGGGATAAAGTTTTATACAACACAAGGCGGCTATTAAGAATATATCCAAATACTACTACAGAGTAAGTAAGATGAAGGAAAAAAGTTTTGGTTTTAATGTGACTATTGTTGTTGTTGTTGTTGTTGGTGTTGGTGTTGGTGTTGTGTTTGCTATTGTTGGATCTTGTGAACATCAAGAGCTATTAACAAAGAATAGAAAAACTTTCAGAGGGAAAAAGATGTAACAGCGTTTAAAAAAAGTTATACAAAAAGCCACAAAAAAAAAAAAAAGAAATTAGAACAACAGAATTTTGTATGCATGAAAAAAAAAATGAATGTATCTAGATACGAGTACACTGCACTCTGGAATCCAAACGCACAATTTATATTAAACATGCGAAGCACGTAAGAATTCGGGTAATTTGAAATTTTTACTTGATTGCAAAAGCTTTTCTTTTATTTTATTTCTTTTCTCTCTGATATATTTTTGTTTTCTTTTGTTTTTTTTTTTTTTTTATTATTTTTATTTTGGCATTTTCCAACTTGACTTTTCCATTTCGTTGTGTCCTTTATCTGTGGTTTTCACACGCTTTTCTCTAGCTTCTCTTAAGTTTTCTATTTCATTTATTTTTTTCCACTTTTATGTGAATTTACTTTCATCATCAGTTGAGTTGTGATTTGACATAAACTACTACTTGACTTGACTGTAGTTCACATTTTGTAGAAATGGAATGGTACATAAATTGAAGAAAATAACCAAAAGGCAAAATGAAATCAAAAAATAAAACGAAAATGAAAATGGAAATGGTATGAAGTAGCATTATTTTCATTTGATTTATGCTTACATTTTTAATTTTGTATCTCATGAATTTTCAATTGGCCTATTATTTGAGTGTTTCATCCATAAATGTAAGTATGTTTATCATTTAAATGAATCAGTTTAAATGAGATAAAAACAAAAACAAGAAATATAACAATAAATAAAATTTATTGAGAAATTAATGCAATAATCATGTGTTTAGTGAGAGATGTGAAAATATATTGTAACATTAATAATTCTTGATGTTTAACATACTTATTATGTATGCATATTTATCTTACATATTTACTTGTGTTTTAATCGTTTATTTGTTTTTGTCTGTAAATATTGTAAAAGGGGATTTAAGAAATATTTACAACACAATAATAATCTCAAATATTTGCAAATTATCTAATACTACAATAGTTTAATAGCAAAGAGAAATTCAACTAAGATGATGACTGGTCCTTCACAAAATTCCTTCATTTCCATTAAACCAATTTGTTTAATGAAGGAAGAAGTATGTCAACAATTTTGATAGACACATACTAAGTATAATCGTTTACACATTAGTACATTTCTAGCTAATGGCATGTATACAGTATATACTCTTCATTCCTGATTAATGCAGTTCATTCAAATAAGTTACTGTTAATCACTTAAGAACACGATTTCTAGTTGTTTCTATATAAACAAAGTAGATAAAACTTAAGTATGAGTAGCTTATTGTATCACATGGATAATGGATAATATATAGTAGAAAAGAAACATATTACACAATTGTGGATTTGAAATACTCGTACACAGATTTAATTAACATTTTTGTGTATTCTATAATTAAATATGAATCAAAAACCACATTGCATTCTAGTATATGATATATGTGTTAGATATATTATAAATATTTCGATTATGGCTTACCATTATTTTAATTAAATGTAACTTTAAATTGCATTTCTCTCCATCCGCAATACACGCCCACACACATAATAATTTAACGGAAATTATTAATTATCCATATCAATTTAACTAATAATAAATACAATAAATAAAACAATGGAAAAATATTCATTTGTGGCTTTTCAAAGGAAATAGAAAGACAAACAAATACGAGGTATGGACAATAAGTATCTATCAGGATGCAATTTGACAATGAAAGACACTACTATTTTGTCTTTCCTTTTCGTGGCAATTCAGGTCAGATTCATTTATCATCAAATCTAACTTTTGGTAAATATTGTCTTTTTCTCAAACCAAACAAAAAACATAATTTGAAAAGAAACAAATCATTAAACAATTAGCTCTGATCTCTTTTAAATGAGTATTTTTGGAGCCATTCAATCTCCATGTTAAACCAGATACTTACTATCTGTATGTCCGTCATGTGAATTTAATTGATATGGAATAAAAACAAAACCCTTTTATTACCACATTTTTTGTAGTTTTTTTTTTTTTCTGAAAATCGAAATGAATGACATGCAGAAAAAGAAAAATGGACCAAAAGCGAGTCAGACTCGTACACTGAGGGTTCCGTCCCAGATTGGGGTTTGATTTGACTGATTTCAAAAAATATACCGCGCCTTATTCAGAAACTTATAATGTCTAAATTTTCGTTCAATAGTCCAAAAAATAAAAAAGTTTTTCTATAAGAACCTGAATTTTAATGGTGGGTTTGTATGGGAAGTACCCCTCCTAGGTGGCCGATTTGGCTGATTCTAACAGATATATAGCGTCTATATCAGAAACTTATAGTTTCTAAATTTCAGTTCGATAGAACAAAAAACCAAAAAGTTTTTCTAATAAGAACCTGAATTTTAATGGGGGTTTGTATGGGAGGTACCCTCCTTAGCAATCCGATCAAACTGAAATTTCAGAAATATAAGTTTCTGATGTATAGCCACCCACCATTCAAATTTCAAGATCGTGGGATTACTGGATCGTATAGCTGCCATACAAACCAAAATATTTCTTGTATGGAGACAACTTTAAGTTTTTGAAAATAAATTAGTTTTAGAATTTGTTGCTGATTCTTGGATAGAACCACACATTCTGTGAAAATTTGAACTCTCTAGCTATTGCGGTTAATGAGATATGACCCGAGGACGGATGGATGGACGGACAACGAAGTCTCTGCAATAGGGTTCCTTTTGGTAACCTTTGGGTTACCGGAACCCTAAAAACACAAAACCAATTGATAAGCAACAAATGCATAATTAAGAGCTGGTTAAAAAACAATGATCATTAAATCAAATTCATAGCAGACACAAAATACTGAATCAATAGACCACATCCAGCCTAGAGAGGATACCTTCAAGTGACCTTTAGGTATCATGACCTTTCCGAAAATGGCATGATACTCAGATATAAGATGAGTGTCTTTAAGTGCTCTTTCACTATATTACAATTATGATTAACATTTTTTTGGAATATTTTTCTAAGTAGTGTAAATAAACCTTTTTTTTATCATTTACTGAGAGAAAAGTATATAAAGAATAAATAAAATATCAAAAGAAACTTTCACACGAAACTAAAATTTGTTTCTCTCTTACACACTTTTCTCTCTACCACACACACACACACACACACACACACACACACACACACACAAAACAACCGGTCACACGAATACTACAGTACAATAAGGACTTGGCAAGCAACGCCTTCAACGTGTATTAACCACAAACGTTTGTGCTCCGTTCAACTTAAGCTGATTTATAACGCAAACAATAACAACAAAAAACAATAGTAGAACCCCAAAGAGAAATGCACAAAAAAATAGTGAATAGAAAAACAGAAAAATAAAATAGTAAAATTTCAAATACAATTGAAACTTAAAATGAGAAAGTTGGAAAGTAAAAAAAAAAATGAAAACAATAACATGGCAAAAAATAAAAGATTTCTAGTTACACCTATTGTCTGATATAGAAATATTGTAGAATGGATAACAATCAAATGAAATAGCAAAAGCGCAAAACCAACACCAACAGCATCAACATCAAAAAAAACAAAATTGAACAAGAGAAATTATAAAATGGCGTAAACTTTGAACAAAAAAAAATAATAAATTAAAACAGTGAACTAATACAAAAACAACTTTATTGTAAGCAGCTTAGTGCAGGCAAGCAAGAGAATGAACGAACGAACGAAAGAATGAACAAACAGACACGAGTAAACATACTGGGTATTGATATGGTGATGAAGACTGTCAATATGCATAGCTTTGGATCCGACGACCTCTATAGAATGTTGTACGAGTATGTACAATAGTAGTAGTTGGCTTAGCGGTAGATAGGATTATATGATAGAGTACAACAATAAAAAAAAATAAAAGTATGTATCTACATACCACCATTGATAGATACATATGTACGTATGTAGATAGATAGATGGATAGATAGATAGATAGAGTGAAGCGCGTAAATGTCAGCACGCGCAATTAATGCCAATAAAAGCAGCTTAAAAATATTGCCAACCTTAGCGCAATCTTACATCTACATCTGCCATATTGATGTATGCTTAGCTGAAGTGACACATAGATTAAGTTGATTCAGAGGAAAGTGTGTCTATGGATGGTTATACCTATAGAGAGATACTCGTATATCGTAGTTAGCAATTCAGTTAAAATAGTAAACTTAAATATCACTAAAGCGTAATGTAAGTTGGAAAAACTAATTATTCCCAGATCCCTGACTGGTGGATTATCTTTTTTAATGTATGTGCAGTCCTATTTAGATTTAGCCACAAATGCCTGGGTAAATATGAAATAAATAGCAGGACAAACAAAAACTTTGATTCAACGAAGCTTTAATACCTTTCACCCAAAGATACAATATATTATTATGAGTAGCTACATCATTCATCACAAGACAGTAATACCGCTTAAGCCTCTAGTTGGGGCCGCTGTAATGTCTCAATGCAGGAGATGGCTGTATTTTGAAATTCTTTTGAATAGACCCCCAAACTTATTGCATAATAAAAGAGGGTTGATATCAGATGCCAAACATATCTGTGCCGAATTTCAGCTCATTAACTCAGGAACTGAGAGATAAATAAACTTTATTGGATTACCAACAAACTATTCTATGCCTTTCAAACAACACAGCAAATTGTTAATATGCACTAACTATTAAAACTACTTTGAAAGGTATTAAAAAAAAAAGGAAATCAAAAAAACAAATAGAAAAGTCCTTGCTACGCTTAATGTAATTCTTTGACATTTGGAGTACCAAAGCGAAAACTTAATCAGTTAATGGAGTTGTAACCTGCGAGGCTAAAAGCAAGTGCAGTCTGCTTATTTTCCATTCCTTGTCAGCCCCTGGTCCACCTTCGTTTAAATGAGTTTCGTGAACGCTTATAAAGGCGCCAACAAAATGCATCTAGGCAAATGGCAAATGGTTAGAAATGGAACACTTTCGCTCACATAAAAAAATAACCCCCTCGTTGTTGCACTCAACTGAACAAGCGGACAAAAACGATAATGTATGACATTTTTTTCTTTTTTTTTGCATATAAAAACTATGCACTTTCCAACGCAGGTCAAATGCTTTAATGCTTTTTGCGTTTGAATTTTTTACTTTTCCTTTTCCCTTCTTTTTTTTTTTTTGTTTTAATCGACATCACTTCACTACTTCACTTTCACATTAATCGTTTTGCCTTTCCTTTTTCCGTTACAGACGTCGTTGTTGTCGTTATTTGCTGTTCGTAGTTCGTTCGCTTTTTATCGAGTTAAAATGTCATACGCTTGAGTGCTGCTGATGTTGTTGATGACGTGGTGCATATAACTACATATAGGCAAAGGATGGGTGGCAACCATCAGCACCATAACCAGCAGCACCAGTTACCGGAAGACCAAGACCAAAAGCATAAAACTCTTAAGCACACTTTCAGTGTCGAAGATGACCATCAATGATGAAAAGCATAAAACACTTAAATGCGAACATATGAGTGAATTCAATAAGTAAAACAAAAATATTATACACCACTCTGCTATTGAATATATGATATACTTGTACATACTACTATTGATATGTTTGTAACATTTTTTTTTTTTTTTTTTATTAATTTAATAACAGTCAATATTCGATACGAAACCATCAATTGCCTGGTTCAAATGATAAGCTTCAGTTTGAAATTCTGTCGAAAAAAATCTAATTTAGTTCACTCAACTGTCAAAATCAAATTTTTTTTACTCAATTCAATTATGAACACAATACTTTTGACTAAAGTGATTGTCAGTATCAAAAGACTATTCATTTCATTTTTATTGAATTTTATAGACATTTTCTATAACAACTAAATACATTTAAATGGAAAAAGCTGCAGTATAAAGTTCATTGGGAAATAGTAACTAAATTGTGATCATTTTGTTTCGATTTTCATAAATTTATTATGTTTTTAAAATAATCTTCATCTAATAGTGTAAATTATGATTCATCATCATCGTCTTATTTCACCCAATTAATATAAAGCCTTAATGAATTATGAACTTAAACCTTTCTCATCAGTCACTCCGTCATTTAGTGAAAACCATAAGAACATTCGTTCAGTACTTTTTGAGTTTATTGTGTTTAGACAGAGAGACAAGGACTTTGTTTTATAGTATGTATTAAGGAAATAAAGGATCTGGCAAGGCAACCCGCAGTGGTTTGTCCTATATGGCTACATTGCGGAATAATTTGTACTCAGAGAAAGAGAGAGAGAGCAAGTGAGTCACTCGTCGGCTGACACCTAAAATGGTGAGGCGTTTCACATTTTTTAATCAATCTACGCTAATGTATAAATAGATTTTTTTTCACTTTTATTAAAATGTTAATCAACCCGAAGGTTTTTACATTTTGATATCGTCAAAGGAAAGTCACATGTGCTTAAAGGAAAAAGATACCTTAAGTATTTACAAACTTCTTATGAGGAGATCATTTGGATGAAGCCGTTTTAGTCGACAAGGAGCTGTGTTGTGAATTAGGGCCCTTGCTAGTGGGTTGGGGTACTTTACAAAGCAAACATTGTAATGGCTGCTGAAAAAAACTATTTCCTTAATCACCGTTGGAATCTTAAGGTCACGGTGTAGTATGATGTTTCTAACATATCATGGTGCACCAGTTATGCGTCGTAAGGCTTTGTTTTGAGTTGCTTGCAACTTTTTGATGATATATGGTGACGCAGCTCCTCTAATTGAGCCAAACTGGAACCACAACTTGTTAATAAATAGAATAAAAGGAAGATTACTATAATAACAAATATTATAATTATAGATTAATAAAAGATAACAGAGAATATTATATTAAAATACTATATATTCTCGTATAAGTAGGATAATAATAGGGAACTCTGATTATTTACTCAGCAAAGTTTGTCTACTCAAGTACTGATATAATATTTTATTATGCATATAAACAATTAGCATGTTCCTTCTCGTAACTTTGATTAATACTACACATACATAACTTAAGGGGTTTCTTTTCGTAATTAATTTTACATACTTTCTAAAGATTCATAATACATTTCATCATGTTATTATGGTTGCATCTCAATGAAACTTGAGGAAAACAATTTTATTGTATTTTAGAAATACCTATTGCTTCTTGATAAACAATTTCAATTTTATAAATTTTTGCATAGAACACAAAATTTTTAAACACTTCTCACTTTATATCCAACACTAACCAATCAATTTAAAACTTTTATAATTGAATTGAATGCATTGCATATTAAAATTTTAATAAAAATTCCATCCATATTTTCATACTTTTCTTTCTTTATTTTTGTGAAAAGTATAACAATTTCTGAAAACTCGTCATTGTTGTTTGTTGAAAGACAAAACAAAAAAATACAACATATGCAACTGAAGCGTTTACTTTATATTGATTGCCTTCAGGAAAATATACATTTTCTTTTTTATTATGCATGTAAATATTTAAATGTACAAATATACAAATAAGTTATGTCCTTATGAATGAATATTTTCTTTTGTAAAGAAATGAAAAAAATACAATAAATTTCTACATATCTTTTCAAATCATCTGATAATCTAAAAGTAAAGATTTTGAAATTCTGACTGATGCCAAGAAGTTTCACCATGTAAGATGGAGAGTTACATTACAGTAACAATAAAAACTTAACAAAAATACATTATAATACATTACAAAAAAAAAAGAAAGAAAAACAAATATTGGAAAGAAATTGACAATCAAAAGTTTTATAAAATAAATATCTAAACAGAAACAGAAACAGAAGCAGCAGCTCTGAGATATCGCATTGTAAGTTAGAAAAGTCAACGTATATTTCATGCAATCCGCATCAATACTTGTTGAAGTTACAAAACTATTGTACTAGTATTCTGCAATAGTATTTTTAGTTGAAAACAACTTTTTGATAGTTTGATCCTTGTGTCAAGTCAAGATGAAATAACCAACCAAACCAAAGGAAGGATCAAGGCCTTGGCCTTACTATGTAGTTACTTCCAATTGTTGTACAACAGAATAGAATAGAATTTTATCGTAGACTAAAAGTAAACGTAAACTTTATGCATTTTCATTAACTTTATTGTTGATATTTATTATTAAAATAATAAATACATAAATTTATGAAAAAACATCAACCAATAAGAGTGGTCAATCAATGGTTTGTGGCTGAGAAAAATGGCCGCCTAATCACGTATGCCATTGTGTAACCTATTGTCATTGAAGTTCATTGTAGATAATATTTTTAGTATGTACTCGTCATGGTAGATTTATAGATACATATGTTGTTAAAGTTACTGATACATCACATTGATTACAATGTGTCAGCGGCAGAAACCACAACACCATCAACAAAACAAAGGCTAACAACTCTTGCCAATAGCAAGAACAACATCATCAACAATATATACAACAACAACAACAACAACAACAACAACAACAATTATCCAATAAGCGGGTTTTCACGCCCCAAAAGGCAATCGAGCAAGCTAACAAAAACAAACACTTTGAAAAGCAGCTAAACAAAAATTTATAGTGAGGAAAGATACCACATATTCGTATGTTGTTGAACATTCAGTTACTCAGATACATTTTGCATGTTGGTGCATTTTGACTTGAAGCGATATAATCACTAAAGTTTGTTAAGTTACAGTTTGTGTGGTACAGTGGGTCAAAAAAAATTCAAAGTCAAACCAAAATGTTACAATTTCTCACTAACTGAAAGGACAAAATACTTATAACCCACTGGCAATTTAAGTTCTGCTAGTTTAATAATCAACAGAATCATTTGAGAAAAAAAAAACCTTTATTTTGACCTTCTGTAAAATTCAATAGAAACAATATGTGTTTGTCCTTTAAGAGTTTTCAATAAATCCTCACCTATGTTCTAGTTTATGTATTACTAGCAAATTAAAAAGTTTAGAAACTTTTAATGAAATAGAAAATCTTTGAAAATTTTGTCTGTGTTTGATGATGATGATGATGATGCTAAACTTACTTTGTCGATTTGTGGTTTGTGGACACATTGCAAAATGCACATACTAAGAGTATTTGTTTCATGTTGATTTAGAGATTTTTCCAGCTTTAAATATTGTCTGCTGCTGTTGCACTTAATGCATCCCCTGAGGCTTCTGCATTTCACGTTTCATTCGATTTCACGATTGCATGCAATAAAAACATAAAAACAGAAACACTTTGCTTTCTGAAACAAAGTCAATCAATGACAATTTCCACTGATTTAGGTTGGATACTCTAAGGATAAATATATATAAAAAGTATTATTTTTTAATTTGTCATTCAATTGAATGTGTACAACAATTTATTTTAATATATTAAGTTTCATCTCACATATCTGCATATATTAGATATTTATAGTAGTTACAGATACAATATGCAGTGACAAATGTATAATAGATAGCTGGAACCATCTCTATGGATTGTATATATTAATTTAATTTTTAATTGCTTAATTTAAAATGCAATTCCGCTTAAATGTTTTGCTCCATTTTTTATACAGTGTATTTCTTCAAAACCTCACACAAATAACATTTTATTGTATTGTATTATACAAATGTGCAATGTGTTAGTGAATGAGTTTCAGTGTGAGTGCGAGTGTGAGTGAGTGGTGAATGTGTTTATAAAAAGAAAACAAAGTTTTCCCTTTTTTTCAAAATTTAATTTCCGTTTTTAGCGGAAGTGCTACTACCACTGCATAAGCAACAACAAAAACAAAATACAATAGGAATAAAAGAAAATAATAAGAAAGAAATACTAACATTCAACTATAATAACTAAAATATACCCTATAATATTTTAAACACTAGAAATGAAATTATCAGGTAGCAAGGTCATATGTGACTGGCAGGCTGACTGTTTTTCGAAAGTCATACAACAGCCGTTGACACAATTTAGTGATGCCTGCGAAACCATAATACCCTTCTCATCAGCACAGAATTTTCCACCTCATTGCTCAATAGCCCTTTGTCGGACAGCGCTCAGTAACAGCAATCAAAGCGATTGGAAAGCATTCATTTCTTAATGCGGAAAAAGATATGACTTATTAAAAAATTTTAATAAAATATGCAAATAAAGTTTTTGTCAAATTTTTTTTTATTGTATAATAATTCCTTAAATTGGGTTTTGTTTATTAGCCAAGTTTGAGCACAATTGATTCACTTCATAGTGCAAAAAGTTCCCCATCTTCATCTTCTTTTCCTGATAAGCTAATACAATTCTCTCCCCATCGCGAATTAAAGTAAGAAATGAAAAATATAAAATAAATGAAAATAAATAAAAGAGAAATATTTGTTTAAAAGGTTTGGATTGTTTTTACAATATTATTTATATATACAAACTTTCAACCAACACTTAATCCATTTATATGTCAATTAAGTAAACAACAAGCCATAAAAGGAATTTGCTGTCAAAATTTTAATTTTGTAGGTCAAGCGGTTGTTGTTGCAAGAAAAGAAAAACAAAGATGAAAACAAATTATTCTTCAAATTCTAAAAATGTCGAAATGAAATAAGAGTTTGCATGATTAATGTATACATGATTTGACATAATTTTTATTGAAATAAATATACCTGGTATTATATTTCAGGAAACACACTCAACTTTTTTACAATTTCAATATACAAACAACAATAATAAACAACAACAGGTGTCTCTTTACTCATGTGTTGGCTATACACACACACATATATAAATATATATATACATATGCATAAAATAGGAAGGAATGCTTTTCATCGTCATTGCACGATGTGTACTATATTTATTTTCATAATATATTTTTCATCTGCAAATATTACATATCCGCCGCATATAACAAGAGACCAAAAAAAAAAAAAAAAAAACATGGTAGCAATGAAATGTGGTAAAAAAAAAAAAATATGGAAAAGTATTTAAATAAAAATACCAAACAAAATATTTTTCTCTTCGTTCTTTTCTTCTTTATTTTCCTTTCTTTTTGTTTTAAAAACATAAGTACTCGTACAGTGTGCAAACAAAATGGGCGCGAATGCGACAGTTACAACAAATGAAATACATAAAATGAAAATTTAAGTTGAATCTGACCAAAAAGTTATTTTGCGTGAACCAAACAAACGAGAAAAACAACAATAACAAAAAAGAAGCAAAACTAACAAAAGAAAAAAAAGTAAAACAAATAATCATCAAGAGGAACGTGACCACCGATACAACAGTTAAAACTATACAAACATATAAAAAAACAGAGAAGCAAACAATCCTCAATGAAACCAAGTCAAAACGTGCCAAGGAATAACAAACACTAAATGCCTTTGAGGAGCTTAAAAAGCAAAGATCAAATATGCACATCATCATCTCCATCATCATCACCATCATCAACACCATGATCAACAACATTTTATATACTTGAATGATTAATTGTGGCTACCAACAAAAGGAAAATATAAAAAAAAAAACAAAAGATAAGCTTAGCAAAAATATATACAATATTTTTAAGATAAACTAAGCTCAAATACAATAAATACAATATACTCGTAATAAAACAAAAGAGTAAAAATCTAAAAGTAAATAGAAAATTTAGATAAAATTGCATAAAATAAAGGATTTTTCAGCAAATATGGAAAGTCAATAATAAAGTTCAAAGTTGAAGGTCTTAAACTCAAGACAAACAACAACAACAACAGCAAAGGCAATTGTTGCTACCAAATGTAATAGCAACAACGACAACGAAATGCCGCCAGCCAAGGTAAATATGTTAAAATAAATATACAAGTACATAAACTTAGGGTGGACCAAGACCCACGAACATATTACTATGTCATGAGATTCCTGAAAAAAGTTATGCCGCCATTGAATAAGAAAGTACTGTAAGTATATACTTTAGGGGGCGGAAGCAAATGACATGCAAATTATAGGAAAAATAACAACATAAACTTTTTTCCACTTTAAAACATCTGACGCCAAATTTTGAATTATTGAAAATAAAAATCTTATTCGATTAACAGTAATTAATCTAAAATGCATATCACATCACATATGTATATCATCATTTATTCACAGTAAAGAAAGTAAAAGATTATAGTGGAAATTAATCAAAACTATCATATGAATTTTTGTGTTATTTCTTTACTTTTCACTCTTGTTACTACAGCTAAAGTGAACCCTGAGTTGAGTTGTGTGTAAAAGTTAAAAATTAAATATTTTTTTAAATACATTTTTATCGACTTTGAACTCGTAGCGTTCTGATCGTTGTAAGTGTTCCCTTCTTAACAATGATCGTGATTATAAATAACTTTGAGAATCACTGCTCTATTACACAATTGAAAGTGAATTGGACTCATTCAAATTCAATTTTTATATTGATAGTAAACTGACGTGGAAACATCATATCCAAAAAAAGAGAGATCAACTATTAATAAAATTTAAGCAGCTATACCCGCTTCTTAACAGTAGATCTAAGTTATCAACCAATGGGAAATTGGTAATATACAATAGTGTAATTAAGCCTATATGGACGTACGGCATGCAATTATGGGGTACAGCCAAGAAAACTAACATTAACATCATTCAGCGTCAACAATCGAAAATACTTCGATCAATAGTTAATGCGGACTGGTTTATATCTAACTATGAAATTCACAAAGACCTCGGCGTAACTCTGATTCAGGAAGAAATCATTAATGCTAGCAGGAGGTACCACAAAACATTAGAGCGACATACCAATCTAGAAATAACAGACCTTCCATCTCACGAATTATCTAGACGTAGACGCTTAAAACGAAGCAGACCAGTCGATCTGACCTAACTTAGGTTACGGGTGGCGGTGAGAGGTATCTTGCGGTTGTTGGCCTGCCGCAGGTAGCTCTCAAAAATGAGGCCTAAGACACCCAGGATCATTATTCAAGAGACAATTCGAAAATGTTCGATATTGTCCACTGCCTTTTCCCCTCTTGTTGTTAAAAATGTACTTAGTGTTTTCTTTTATATTTAAGATACAAGATGTAGGAAAATAATAGTACATATATATTTATTTATATTTTTCTTTGCGTAAATGCATCTCCATGCGATACAATTCTATTTTATCTGGCTCTGATACACATGAATTTAATTAGTAGTTTTCTTAGAATCATAGCAGAATACAACTGTCCTCTATTACTAATTACTACTCAAAGCTAATGTGGGTGTTTTTTCCGTATCCTCTCCTTATGATCCATAAATCTATTATAAGTTTGTTGGAATGAAACTCAAACAAATCTATTTATAAATTTTTGCCTAATTTGTGAATATATTGAGGCAACACATAAATATCAAAAAGGATACTAAGAAACATATTTTTTGTACAATACATAAGCATATTTACATATACTTATACGAACAATATTTTTATGTACGAGTATGTATAACAGTTATACTGGTCTAATAATCATTTATATAACAAAATAGGAACTTAATATTCCTCAGGGGCGCGATTGTAATAAAATAAAATATGCCCACCTCTCATAAACTTGAAATCCGCATAGTATTGTCTTTAGCTTCTGAAACTCATAACTTATAAAATATGTTGAGCTTGTAGTTTGAAATGTGTACGAAACATAAAAAAAGAACATTAAACTGTGAGCCACCCTAAAGTATGAATGTAAGTACAATAGTATCTGTGTTATTATTATTGTTTCTGTTTCACTTCTTTGGTAGCAGAAAGTAATACAAAACAAAAAAAAATAAAATAAAATAAAAAAAAAACCATTTCAAAATTTTATGCAAAGTTCAAATGGCGCACGGACATGTGGAAATAATACACAACAAGCTCAACTCAACTCAATTCAACTCATAGAAATATGCGTGTGAATATTTATCTTTTACTCGGCACTAATTGTACACATGTACACATAGATGCATGCATATGTAAGTAAGTATTGTATATGGGTATTTGTATATGTACAAGGGTATGTTATGTATGTACATATATATTTGTTTACGTTTGTGCAGCTTGTTAAACAATTTTAATCTTATTTAAACAATGTTGCCCTACAAACAAGGACACAGACACACTTTTCATTTCGTACAACCATCATTCGTCCTTAGTCAGATTTACTACTCACAGTTCAACAAAGACTAACTGTGAACTCTAAGTGGAAATGGAAGTTTGCAAATACAACATGCTCATTAGGTTGTTTTTGGTCATGAAGCATACAAATGTTTCTAGATACATACATAAGTAAGTACCTATACATATATGTACATACATATGAATGAATACAAGTATGGGTGAACTATGATGACATTGTTGATGAAGTTGCAAGCAGCCACAGCCGCTGATGTATGTATGTATGTAACATGTTGTTGTTGTTGTTGCAACAAGAATTAGTTGCATCAATGTCAACAATTGTTTCAAAGTATCTCATCCTCTCTGTGTATCTAGATATATATGTATGAGTAGTGTTAAGTCAGTAATTAAAGAAACTTACTTAACCTGATGACAAAGCTTAAGCAAATGTTTTAAGTAGAATACAAGTATAAGAGAATTACAAATTAGGTTAAGGATACTAGGCCAAGGCATATTTCATAGAAAAATTAGTTTAAACAAAACAAAAACAAATGGGTAGCAGCCCCATCAAAGACATCTTATTTACCAAGCAACCAAAACCTTCAACATATCTGGATGAGTGACAAAGTAAAAGTATTATTAGTATTATTTGGAAGCACATTTAGACAAATTGGCACACGACCACAGCCATGAAGAGAACTCTAGCTCTCTGTGTTCATAATGACAGCTCTAACCGCTGATACCAATGCCAAAAGCCGCAAGCAACTCTCAGGCACATATGAATGTGTGTGTGTAGATGGGTACACATATGAAGATTTGTAGGATTGTGTATATGAGTTCAGTTCGTTGTATTAATTAACATTAGTTATGCATCAATTTAGCACTAGAAATGCTAAAACGTTGCCTCATGTCAACTGTCAAGTGGCGCTGACACTAATGACAACTAATTTTTCACACTTACAAACACACACACATACATATATATATATACTAATAGATATAAATACTATATATGTAGACATGTAAATATTTTATAGAAGTGACAACTCATTGAGGATTACTTAACTAAGCTTCAAAAATTTAAAATGACACCATAAACTAAATATGTGAACATCGAAAGATACTGAGCACACTAGTAAGAAGTCTGTAGACATGTGCCTACATTTCATTCACGCTTGCTGATTTGAAATCTACTTGGTGGAATATATAATTAATTTCTTTCCTTCATCAATCAAACAGCAAAAAAATATAGGAAATTGAGAAAATAAACAAAAATCATAGCAAATTTTCTTCAGACTAAAATTATAAGCCCCGAAGAATAGCGCAGATATGTCAGTAAATTTATGAAACTACTCATGCTATGAGATTAGTTCAAAAAATTTTTAACCTCAGAAGACGGAATCAAGTCTAGACTATAGAAATTTTCAAAAACAAAAGTTTCACCATTGCAAGGAGCAAAATAAGAAAAAATTTAATGATTTAAAATCAAAGCTACATGGTAGATGTGGGGACACATTCCATCCAAGCTTCAACAATTTTTGCCAATTAGCCAAATTTATATATTTTATTGTCGTCTTTATTTTCGGCTTTATTAAAAGATGGTCCAAAGAATTTAGTGATCCCTATACTACCAAGATTCTTTTCTTTTAAGCCAACTTAGTTTCTTTGTCCCTAGTCGTACATCTAGAAATTACGTTCCCTTAGCTATAGGTACATGCACAACTAACTGTGCCCTACACGATCCTTTCCGAGCTTTATGCACTCTTTATAATAAGTTCTATCACGTCTTCTAGCCTGAGATCTCGCCCTCTGCGCTTAACATCATCGTCCTTCGTTGGCTTCGGAAATTGGAACGAACTGCTACTAGATGAAGTGGACAACGCTCATTGGCTCTCACATGCCTTCTGTCACTGACCATAATTGGTTGTGAGTAGGGGCATAGCTTGGAAAAATACCTCCAACGGGTCAGAAACGAATGGATTTCTTATATATTAATCTTACGTTTAATTTTAAGTAATTAAAATTGTTTTAAGTCTAGCTTTAATCGATTGTTTTGTTATTAATTATGTTTTTCTTTTTTTTTTTTTCATTTTGTTTTAATATCACGTATTATGTTAATAACCTTTTATTTTTAAGTTTGACAGTATTTTGTCATAATAAATAAATAAATAATAAGTGTGGTTTTGCGCTTACAATTATATAGAAATAAGACTAGTTTCGTCTACTATTAATCTCAACAGATTGACAGCATTTTCTTATTTTGATGGATATCCGCTGTTCTCCAATCCTTCATCTTCATTCCATTTAACCATATTTTTTCGGCTGACATTGTTTTCTGCTCATAATCAGAAAAAAGAACAAGTTTCTTTAAGTTGATCACAATTCATTAAATTCCCACACAAGTTGTTTTGTTGCAAATTCAAGCGATTTCTAGTGACAATGAATAATTTTGAATGCAAAATATGATTAGTACATAATTTTACATATTGAAACCACAATTGCAATTAAAATACCCGATTTTGGTACATTTATAATGTGTTCTCATTACAAATATCATAGTGAAATTGAAAATATCGCTCACACTAATGGTGAAGGGTATAAATAAAGGTTAGTTGTTCACGGTGATAAAAGTTGTTTATTGTCTTTCATGTTGTGCTTTTATTGTTGTTTTGACTGCTCTGACATCACAAAATGTCATCGATGTAGAAAATGTTGGTTGTTGTTTGTTGGCATTGCAAATGTCAAAGGAAAATTCCACATGGCATACAACAAATCCACCGAATAGCATCCAAGTGTGCATGCATACCAATATCTCTTGTTTCATGTATTCGTGTTTCTATGCCAACACAAAAAGTAAAAAAAAAAACACACACAGAAACACCATAAAGCTCACATAGCTCAATACATACTATGTTTGTAAGTGAAGAGACAATAGAACACAGTGGATAAGTGGAGGGTATACCTAAACCAAAAGAAAGTCCAAATGTCAATATGTCAATACTTCGCTTATTGGCGACAATTTGTCTTAGTCGCGTTTCAAAAATTTCGCTTTGAAATTCTCATTTTGAGTTTAATTTTGGTGTGACATTCTGTTATTCTGTCAACGACGGAATTTTTACAATTCTGTGGTGTTTTTTCCTTAGAATTTCATTGGTTTCATAAAGAAAAAAAAAAAGGAAAACATAACCTTTCTTAACACAATTTATATACAGTTATGTTCAAATTGATGATACTTTAAAGTTGTTGTATAAAACATAAAGAATGTTTAGCTACTAATTTATAAATACATACAATATTTATTTTGTTAGATTATGAAGTGAATACCATATTAATTACTATAATCACACACAATTTATAAGTTTATTCAACATACTTATAAACACTAAATTTAATTTGCATGTCTTATGGAAACAAACTGAGAGTGAAAGACATTTGGCAATTTGAATATAGTCAAAATTAAGTCCAAGTGTCAATATGCTAACGAAATGTGTATGTGCCACAAATATTTGCCACACAACTCCAAGTCATTGAATAGCAATGAGATGTAGGTAGACTGAGACACATACATAGATACAGAAAGAATAGAGATGGAAAAACATCGTAAAGCAATTGATCTGGTCCTTACTATAGTAAGGACTAAGTGCAGTAAAATGCAAATATAGTACTAACCAAAGACAACTCAAAAGGAATAGTACTAACTAAGTCAATAAAATGCACGCCTAGAAGTAGTGTTTTCATTTGACTTGAACTTATGTCTAAGGAGCTGCAAGTCAGTTATCATTTGAGGTTATATGGACAATAAGCATGTGAAAGAATAACTTGAAGCATCTGTTTCAACAAATAATACATAATAATTGTAGTAAAAGACTGACTGACTGACTGACAAACTACTTGTCTTTTATAATTTAATACAGATTCAACATCTTCTTTGTTGCCAATTTTCTCTTGAAAAATCATTAAAATTGCAAAAATACACAATCCTTAATATATACTAAGTAAATATATAGAGAACAACACCTGCTTTTACTGTTAGCATTGTCATCATGCTACTAGAAATTATCATCACTTCACAACCTAACAAAATTACTCGAGCATATAAAAATACTTTAACAGGAAAGAGTTGAGTCAAGTTGAGTATTGTATCGTGATATAGGGCAAAATTGGAGTGTTCTAGTACGAGAAAAAGTGTTTGTCAGTGAATCATGCTGTTGTTGTTGTTGGTGTGGATGATGAAGAAGACGATGATAATAAAATAACAGTATGTTACCGCTACACTACGATGATCCTACGATGACAAGGACCTATCCATGGTGGTTGTGGACTACTAAGTGCCACACAGCTGTCTGCAACCTTCTACTCTCTATTATATTATATATCTTCGGTAACAATGACAGCCGACAATGCAAGGTAACTGACTCAACCTGCTTCTAAGGTTATTTTAAGCGTGCAACAAACCTTAACTTAACTCACTCATATGGCCAAAACAGACAGAAGGTAAGGAGAACCCTAAAAAGAAAGAAAAAACAACGAAAGGAGGATAAATTGTAAAGGGATAGCGAGGTTATGCACATTGAAACAAAAAGTACACAAGCCTTGCACTTCATAAACAACAAAAGCTTTTTTCCTATCCACTTTCCCGTCACACCGTCTGTCCTGACAGTCGCTCAGATTGCTTTACTTTTCCTCAACAATGCCAAATTCAGGGTCTAAGCCTAATTGACTTGGGAACATGCACACGTGTTGCTTGTGGCTAAAACAGAATGTTATTCATTCAATTCAATGCTGACTGTATATACTATACATATTACTAACATATTTCTCTAGAAATCAACTAAGAATGTTTTATTACAATATGAACTTAGTTAATATTTATACCTTACCTTTCACATATTTCCTACTACTACACTTACTACTTCTTCGATAAGGAATTAACATTTTCCCATGACTTATGTAACAAATTTACATAGCTTGGTAATGTTTTGCATTTAAAATATTCTTTTTTAACATATACGGATAATTCCATTCATGACTCATGTTTAAAAGGGAAGAGTATCATTGTGTTAAGTATGAGTTAATCGGTGAATATGGTCACCTTTATCACCCACTCTTCTTCCAACTACGACCACAGTTCTACCACCACTTGAGTGCAAGATGCTTACTCAGTATCATTTCATGCCTATACGAAGCTTGTCTTAGGTTTCAATGAATATTCCCAATGCCTCTGCATGAATCCTATAGAAATTATATTCACAATAGTCAATCATCATCATCTACTTAACTTTATCTGGTTAACTAGCTTCTGTTTTACAAATTAATATTGAAACCAGTATGAAAAATAGGATTCAACTTTGTGGTTCTCCTTTGCTCTCTAATCTGTGCTATCGCTTATATTTGTTGACGCATGGATATAGAAATCTAATTGAAGTCTTCAGTTTTGAAAAATATTTAAAAATTCTTTAACAGACTTGTCATTATTTTCAAATTTTATTTTTTGTTTATCAAGATGATATGATGGGACGTAAGTGGTTTTTTTATTTTATTACAAAGCATTTATTTTATTGGGTGTATGCATATGATTCCGCCCTTTCCGATAGTTTCGCTAGTATCGCCGCTTACACTTGCACACTAAAATACTAATACTTGCATTCGATAGTGCCTTCTATCAGCTGTTAAACACAGTGTATAACATTCGGTGGAAGCATAAACAACAAATATTTCTAATTCATTGAAAATGTCGAGTTTTATCCCAAGTAAACATCATTTGCGGGAGGTTTTATTGCACTATTTTGTTGCAAAGAAAAGTGCAGCGGAAACTTATCGTTTGCTTGCTGATGTTTACGGTGAGCATGCTCCATCGAATACAACTTGCAAAGAATGGTTTCGACGATTTAAAAATGATGATTTTGACATTGAGGACAGAGAACATGGAAAACCACCCAAAAAATTTGAAGATGCTGAATTGGAAGATTTATTGACCGAAGATTGTTGTCAAACACAATCAGAATTGGCAACAACATTAAATGTTGATCAATCAACTATTTCAAGACGTTTGCAAGCAATGGGAATGGTTCAAAAAGTCAATAACTGGGTGCCACATGAATTGAAAGACCGAGACATCGAACGTCGCAAAACCATTTGTGAAATGCTGCTTCAAAGACAAAAAAGAAAAGGTTTTTTGCATCGGATAATCACGGGAGATGAAAAATGGATATATTACGAGAATCCTAAACGCAAAAAATCTTGGCTGAAGCCAGGTGAGGCCGGCCCATCACAGCCAAAGAAAAATATTCATTGTACCAAGGTTATGCTCTGTATTTGGTGGGATCAGAAAGGTGTTGTGCACTATGAGTTGCTGAAACCGTCTGATACTATCACTGGCGATGTTTACAGACGACAACTAATGCGGTTGAAGGTAGCTATAGAAGAAAAACGACCGGAATGGGTGAATAGGCATGACAAATTAATTCTTCAACATGACAACGCCAGACCGCATACGGCAAATGTTGTGAAAACATATTTAAATGGACAAGACTGGGAAGTGCTACCCCACCCGCCATATTCACCAGATATAGCCCCTTCAGATTTTCATTTATTTCGAAGGATGCAGTCTGATCTTACGGGAGAGCGATTCACTTCTTATGAAGATATCAAAATTTGGCTTCATAATTGGATTGCCTCAAAAGACCAGGACTTCTTTATGCAAGGAATCCGTAAATTGCCTGAAAGATGGGCAAAGGTTGTAGCTGCAGATGGGGCATACTTTGAATAAATAAATTTTCCTTTTTCTAAACAAGCAAATTTGTTTTGTTTTCACAAAAAAGGGCGGAATCATATGCATACACCCAATATGTTTTTTCTTTTATTTTCATATATATTTATTTATATTACTGAAAGGATTAAGGGCTTAGCCATTTCTATTTCTTAAAATGAAACATTTATCGTTTATGCTTGGGATGCAAATAAATATAAGTACCCCATCATGTATTGTTTAGAATATATTTCTTACATTACTTCAGATTCAGAAGGAAGTGTGATGATGTGTCAGAAAGATGGATTGCAGAACCTTATTATTAAAAAAAAAAATAGAAAATGAAACCAAACAAGAAACATTTGCATTTTTCTTAAATATTTTTTAAATCATTTTCACTTGGAAAAACATTGTATTGTGCATACATTTATGATAATCTAAACATTTAATAAAAATGAAATACTTAAGCCTTGCACACATGTGGTGACATTTCTTATTACTTTAATTTTTTCTTGTCTCATTTTCACATTGCCTACTAAAATCATCATTTGTAAAAGTGGCAAGCATCTTTTCAATTGATGTTAAGAATCAAAATATTATAGTTTTGTTTGTGGAAATTTCTTCAGCCGTTTATGTTACTATTCATTAATAATTGGTTGAACTCGCATAAATTTCTTTAGATTCAAATAGATACATATATATGCCTTTTTCTTTACTAATTTATTAACTAATTAAGAAAGGCATAAAAATAAATAATAATCAATAAATCAAACCAGTAGTTAGCCAAACTTAACTTTCATAAGAAATAAGAAGTTTCTTCAAAGAACCAACTTAAATGTATAAGATATAATATGATATGTGTATGTACTACGATACATGGGCAATTTTACATATTATATTTTGCAAGAATATCTTATAAATGGTAACTTGTGAATGAAGGACCTACCCTCGTAATAAAATAAATTACATATGTTAGATAAAGATAAATGCCTATGAAATGCAAGACATGCCAAAACCATTTCCTTTCAAACTCTATGATTTGCAGCTAAATAAGAAATTCATTCTTAACTAGTATAGCAAACATACGATTATGTACTCATATACCATACTAATCAGGTTTCCACTAGAAAGTGAAAGAAGAGGCCTGCTGCTGTTCTATCTAGTATGAACCAGTCGTTTCATTCTGAAGCGTCAACAACAGCTGTTCATGGCAGCAGAAGCATTTGAGTAATTTACAAGCAGCCAAGAAAATCCATACACTGACATATTACACATAGATTCTTGAAGACACACACACGTGTAGGCATAGAGTCGTGCTTTTGGGTCATTGCTGCGTGACATACGTAATACTTGTGGCTAATGCGGCGTATGAGTGACGACAGCTTATGGAAGTGAAAGGCAAAGTAAACGATGCATTGCTCTATTAAAATATACATAGACTCCCGATGCAAAACCAAAACCAACTTCAAAATTAGAGCCAAATCGAGGAGCAAAGTAAAGCGCCCACCTAATGCAATTATAAGAATGCAAACAACTTAAATGAAGAATAGTAGAACTTAAGCAACTATGACAGATAGACAGACATTCGGACAGACCAAAGAAGTAGTCAAGACAAACATAAAATTTAATCCAATGACGATGACGATGATGTCGACCAAAACTTGTCTTTCCACTTGAACAGTTCTCAATGCGCCACGATTTATGCAACGAAAATTTAATTAATAGCAGCAAGAGATACTTGTTTGCATTGCACGCTGGACCGATTTAATAACGCAGCATATACTCGTAGATACATTCATACACACACACACCTACTCGTATTTATGAGAGCGTGTTGAACTTGTGGTTTTTGATGACGATGACAACGAGGACGACGATTACGATGACGATGACGATGAGGTTGAGGACGACGACGACGACGACGCATACAATTTCTATCAGATGCATATTCATATACAGTTTCCTGTGCATTTTATGTCTGCGGTGATTTGGGGTCGCTATGGTTATTCATTTCCCCGGCCCATCCGAGTTTGTTTTGCCATGGAATGTTGCCATAATAAGAATTTTGTGCACTCCTCTGATGATGCGTTTACGATTGATTGCATTTTGTGGTATGAAAGCAAAAGCTGAAATTTAGTTCGTTTTTCGTTTATTTGTGTTACGGTTGTGGTTCGTTTGTTCAATAACCTTTAATTAAGAAAACACCAAAAGTGACTAACTAAAGTAGGAATAAGAACGGTAAATGGTGAAGTCTGTGGTTTGATGGCAGTAGTTAAATATACAAACACACACACACACACTCGTCCTTATACGAACCATATAAAATAAGTGCAAAATGTTTGTCATATTTTCTGCGATTGAATAGTTTTCTTTAAGAGTAAGAGAATCAATCTGCTGCATTCTTTGATAAGCAAATTTAATGTAAAGTATAAAAAGAGAAGCATTTGCAGAAAATTGATTTTGTGTCACTTGAAATGAAAAAGAATGAAAATATGAACAAAATTTGGAAATTGTGGTTTTACCAAAGGTTTTATACACTTCATATAAGTGATTATTGTTTCTATCGAATTAAAGATTTTCATCTATTTTGTATGTCAAATTTACTGTTTGTAATTTTTGTATATAAATTAATCAATCTATTTATGTTGATTTCAAATTAATTGAATTATTTATTTCGATAAGATGGTCATTGGCGCACTTAAAGGAAAAAATGACGAAATGAGAGACCATAAATATGAATAGCGAAGGCTAGAACTAAAATACTTCCTTAAAACAAATAGTGAATCTTCTACAACAGAATATAACTCGATCTGCAACAAAAGTATCCACAAATCTTAATTGAAGACTTTAGAAATCATTGCAGCATCTGATACTCATCTAAGGAAAATAAGCCATGAAAACTAAATACTAAAAGCTGATTTTGTAAAATTTTCAATTGCCATTCAAGGACTCTCCATTCTGGCATTGATTCGTTACAGATATGAAATATTTTACACAAGAATTTAAGTTTGTAAAGAGCAACATTAAAAATATTCATGATGAATAATCTGAGTAAAGTGCCAATATCATAAAGAATCGGACCAGTCTCGTACACGGAGGGTTCCTTGCCAAACGAAGATTTCTATAATAGGCACCCCTTAGTGGTTCAATTTGTCTGATTCCAACAAATGTACAGCGCCTATATTAAAAACTTAAAAATTCTGCATTTCAGTTCAATAGTGGAAAACCAAAAAAAAAAAAAAATTGCGCGTGTGCCATCGTACACGTAATAGAATTGAAACTTTTTAAAAACAAACAGAGAGAGATCATCTCAAAGTCTTTCAGTCTGTCTGTCCGTCTGTATATTGCTTTTGGTTTCTTTTGTATGTCTAATTGTTGTTGTTGTGTTTACGTTTGCTTGCTTGCATGTTGTTGTTATAAACATTTTTATACACACAAACTACATGTTGTTGTTGTGAAAATGTAATGTCTTTTTTGAGGCTTTTCCGGTAGATTTCCCAAAAATTTTATTATTTGTTGGTGATATTGCAATAGAAATACACATTCTGTAAAAATTTGAAGTTTCTACCTAGCGCGGTTCATGAGGTACAGACTCAAAAAAAACGTGACGATTTATATTTTTTCACTCAAATTTTTAGTATAAATTTTTGCCCAACGCCGTTAAAGAAGTTTCACTTCAAAATGATTTTCTAATAAGAACCTGAATTGTAATGGGTGGTTTGTATGGGAGGTACCCTCCCTAGTAATCCGATCATACTGAAATTTCGACACTATAAGTTTCTAATCCAATCCCAATAATCATGAAAATTTCAATATCGTGGTTACAAGATTGTATAGCTCCCATACAAACTCATTATTTTCTTGTATGGGGACCCCTTTAAATTTTTAATTACATTTAAGTTTTAGTATTTGTTGTTGTAGCCCGGATGGAACTACACATTGTGTATATAGCATGAAATATAGCCCGAGAATGGCCTGGCAGCGTAGCCTTGGTAATAAGGTTTCGTTTGGTACCCTTTGGGTCCGAAACCCTAAAAAGGTCATCTCTAAATCGATTGATATCATAATACTGATTCTGTCAATATATGATATAAATTGAGAATTCTCGTTTATGTAAAATTTATGTTACAAATATCAGACTAAAGTGATGGCAAGCTGACACTCGAGTGAAAAGCTCTCGTATTTATATATAAAAAATACATTTCTCATATATGCAAAATGATCCATCATAAAATCCCAAAAGCAGCGAACCCACAACCAAGAAAGAAAGAAGGAACTACTTCCTTTTCGAATATTTCAACAAAAATAGCACATTTTAAAGCAAATGATGTCTGTCAGGTGGTACATCGGGAACAGGAAGTCAGATGCAATGCTTAAAAATAACAATATTATTCATAATTCTTCAAACAAGTGACAATGGAGTACACTCAACTCAACGACGATGACACAATGCACCATTGCAACGTTACAGGAAATCATCATCACACAATATAACATATAGGTAAGTCATCATCATCATCATTATTATTATTATTATAGCCAAATATCAACAGTTACTATCAGCGTCATCACCAGAATTACCATTACAAGCTTAACATACTCGTACTTACTACAGACAGTATTTCTTTCATCTCTTTCCACTTTTCACTTTTCTGTCATCCTTTCATAAGATTCATCTTTAGATTTTTGTTTTTCACACACAGAGGAATTGCTTCACATATGAATGTGAAAGCATTGAATTGAATCGAGTGAGCTCAAGTTAAGGACAGAGGAGCCTCTAGTATAGAGAAGCCATCATGTACAAAAACCAGGAACAAATGAATGACGAGTGAAAGAATGAATGAATGAGTGAATGCTAGAATGGAGTGCATGAGTGAATGACTGAAAGAATAACGTCGCTTTTTAGTGAATGCGCATAAAAAAAAAATTTGAAAAGGAAGAAAAAAACAAACGTATTGAAATTTATGAATAGAACATGACTTAAGCTCTTCACTTTTTTCTGTCCAAACAACCAACCATACGTCAGTCAGTCTATATGTCCCTTCCTCCCAACGTTCTTCCTTCAGTCTGCCCGCCTGTCTCTTGTTCAAATTTGCACACAAGTGAAAATATTAGCGTCATGAAATGCTTTTGGCATCACAATTGATTTGAGCGTTTTATTGTTTGGCGCCCTCACACAATGCAAACGCGTTCCTCGATATCCCGAGTTTTAGAGGCGTTGAGAGCATTGTCAAGTAAAAAGCAAGTGGAGGTGGAGGTTTTGTTGATTGTGTGTATTCTAAATGAATATGAATGTACGAGGAATATTGGTGAATAATTGAAGGAAATGCGTTCAATTAGTTTAGATAATGGAGAAGAAGTAATGCTTTCTGCAATTTTCATTAAGTTTAAGTTCTACAAATTAATCATTTCAATCGAAACAGAAGACGTAAAGATTTATTAAAAATCAATTCATTCATCAATATTAACTATTCACTGCTTTAAAAGAAAATGTCAATTGATATTAATCCATCCGGAGGTGAAAACACCAATAAGCGGATGCTAGTTATTTATCTACTATGGTGTACAATTATAATTCCAATTTCCTGTAAGAGCTTCTCCTAGAAGAACAACAGCACAATTAGAGTCGAACAATACGAGTAGATCGAAATGACCATGATGGCAAGTGGTTTAGTATAGAAATATATATATATACACACACACACATACACAATACGTAATTACATCAATACACAATCAATAATATATTGTGCTTACAACGTACAAACAAGATAATAACTGTGGGAGTAGACATTCATTCTTCGCACTATTACTGTATGCTACTGTTTTCTATTATGTAAGATGTTTAACAATGATAATTTGCAAATTCATAGATCCCTGCAATTTATTCCGACTTAGCACCATTGTTAAAATGCTAACTGAAACAAAAAATAATAAGTGTATGTGGTAATAATAATAATAACAAAAGTAGGAAATAAAATAACTCAAATCAATAAAAATGAAAATACATAGTAGAAAGCTTAGGTGAAACGCTTTAATAAATTGACATCAGTTGACCTGAGGCTACACACAGTTTTTGTTATTAAACGGTCAATAACAACCACAAGAAAAACCGCAATACCAATGGAGGAAATATAATTCGTAACACACTAATATTAGAATGATATCAATTGCATTTTATAATAATAATGAATTATGCACACAAACAATACACGGCAGCGTATGCGTGATATTGATTTCATTTAATTTAAAAGAATTTCATCAATTCTAATTAAGAACTAAATATAGGAAATTCAATATAGAAACTATTAAATAAGTTTATATATAGGATTTTATCATATTTATGTAAAGTTTATATATCCGCTTTAACAAATCGAGTTAAATACAAAAGCCATTTTCCATGGCTTGAACCAAATCGAATTGCAGTAGAATTTAGATTCTGAACTTTAGAGAAAAAAATTCTAAAAATAATTTCTTCCATAAATATCTCCTCAAATATTTCTACAGATTGAACAAAAAAATTGGCATGTTCATTCTTACAATAAATCGAACTTTCAGGGGAATTTCCAAATTATAAAGAATGTTTATTTCGTAAAATAAGCTAGATTTGGTCAATATTCTACATGGGACAATGGAGAAGGATTACATTTAATTACCTTAACTAACATTGATAGAAATCGAAACTTGATGAATTGATAATATTAAATCGTAATAAATTGTTACATGATAGATACTTTTGTCAATAATATTGAGGTATTTAAGCAATGACATTTACGTGGCAAGCTTTCTTTCAGATGACGATATTAATAAACATTATAGCTGAAAGCTACTTAGTAAATGCAATACCAAGAGCCAAGGAAGATGATGAGGGTCCGGAAGAATGTACTCAATACATTTATACAACTGATGACCATTAGAAAGCATTAAACAAAACTAATGGGAAGCTCTTTTTATGAAAATTAAGATAAATAAATAATTACCGAATATGTATTTAAAGAAACTGTGATTAGTAAGTTTGGTGTTAAATAAATAAAAATGTGCTTGTAAAGATTTTCAAGCAAAATTTGTTAAAAATCAGATATTGGCGATTTAGAAGATTAGCAGAAGAAGAAGCACTTGATATGATCGCAAATCATCAAATATAAAGTAGTTTTTTCCATATTGAGTCTGTAAGAGAGTTAAAGGAAGTATTGTCCAATCATTTCGATTTTATATTTATGAAAAAGCTTATATTATGGACTCATAATATATTTGAGTTGATTTGCGTCTGATGTTAATAGCTTTCGTCTAGCAAACTGTCGTCAATGTTTTCCTTTCTTATAAAGAACTTTCCCTAATGCTAAGAAACTAATAAACTTGAGCCGAAAAATGTTATATTATATTGTTCTAGCGTTACCCGGCGTGCGTTGATACACCTCATATGCGTTGATTGGGTGTTTCTTCTAAGAAGCTTTGTTTTAAAATGTTTAATTTATAATTTACATGAATGAACAATATATTTTAACATTCTATTATAACCTAAGAAACTTCAAAATTCATTTGTTCTTTTAAAAAAAAAAAAATATTAAAATCGGATCAGTATATTTTGCACCAAATAACAAAAATGTTTAAAAAATGACATAAAATTATCTATATCTGGACAACAGCACCACCTACCGGATCCAAATATAGCAAAGAACCTATGTGATAACTCTTTGAGTACAACAAAAATAAAACATCAAAATTAGTCCAGCCGTTCTCGAGCTTTGTTGGGACATACTATTTTTTGGGTTCATTTCTATATATATAGATTACAAAGACACAAAAATTTATCAAGTTCGGAATACATTTACCCTAAACCTTCATCCCCTCAATTTTTTTGTTTATGCAAAAATCGCCTAAGCAGTGTTTATTGAATACATTTCAACTCGAAGTTACCATAAATCAAACTTTTATTGTACATAATGGTAATTCGAGTTATGGAAGTTCAACTTCGAGTATATTAATTTAATATCTCAAGAACTGAAAAGGAATCTTGAAAATTTTTAATCAATCCTTTGAATTAATGTTACTCCAGAGATACATGTAAGTCTAGATTTCTATGGTCATTTATTACGAACCCATTCAACCAAATAAACATATAGCACATCACCAAAGGTGCTTTTCTTCAATAGACTACGTTTTATGTAAGAAAGTAATCGAAAATTTGTAATCATCACATCTATAGAATAATGAAAAAAAATCTTAAAAACTGTGATGCATTTACAAATTAACTTTATTGTGTATTCCTGTCAATAAACCGAGCAAACAAAACTTATTCACTTTTCATGCCCTAATTAGCATGTGAATTTTGCAAGCATTGAACTTTTTTTTTATGAAATTATTAACATAATTATCATTATATAAATATCACTTTAGACTTCTTTACTTTCCAATATTATTGAGAATTATTAAGCCTAATAGATTGATTTTTTGTTCTATTTTTTTTTTTTTTTTTTTTTTATTAATTTATGTTCAGATTAATTGTCTTTATAATAATTAAAATAATTTTTACTCCACTTGAACCCACACTCACATAAAGTGCAGTTAATTAAATCAGTTCAACAAATAAATAAACATAAAACCTGCTTCACGAACACAAAAAAAAATAAATGTTTATTTGAATGAAAGTAATAAAATTTTCGGTATTTAATTCACAAAAATATTGCTGATGTAATAAGTATTAAAAACAAACTTCTGGTCTGAGTACCAGAGACCAGTTGGATTGCACAATTAATATACATAAGTATTGAAATTATAAACTGACGACTTTTCCAAATGAAATACACTTATTTTTTAACAAGTTTCTAATAATGACAATATCCTATGTCAATCATATGCTAAACTACCAGAACTGACAGTCACTCAGTCAGTCACTCATCCAATCATTCATTCGTTCCTGCTCACTCTAAAGTATCAACTGGCAACTGGGTGCTACTGCTACGTTGTATCTGATAATTGAAAACGGAAGTACTACATTTTCGAGTACGATGATTTTATGAATTAGAAGAGAGAGAGATGTGTGAGAGAACTTGTTTCTTTTAAATTGAAATTCATTGAGTTTGAATGCAAAACTGAACGCAATTAAATATGTTTGAATTTGAGTTAATTTGATTTGTTAAAAGCACACGCATGTTGAATAATGAATTCTTTTTTTAATTAAAATATTTTCAAAATTAAAATTAAATACAGAAACAATGAAATTTATGAACGCAATAACCTTTTGACGTGTGTACTATGTATGTGCAATATTTCTTTTTAGTGTAAGTGAATTATTATTATAATTATGAATTTCAATACACAATAATGAAATGAAATGGACATTGACATTGACATTGACTTAATACCAAATCCATTGAACCAAATATCCGATAAAGCTACCAATAACTTACTTCCGATTCTCTTCAGTCTTAATTCAATTTAGTTTTTCTTCTTCACTAGCGACACAGACAAAAGCAATAACAAAAACAAAGACAACATTATCATCATCATTCACAACAACAACAACAACAACAAAATCAAACAAAATTATCGTTACCAGAGTTTTATTTTTAATATTTTATGATTTCTGATTCTTTTTTTGTTTTTTATTATTCTCATCCTCCTGCTCACTTTGCTTCAATTGCACCCCAACTCCAATCAACTAGGAGATAATTCATTTCGGTAGCAATTTTTATGACATAAACAGTCACAGATACCCTTCACTACTTGTGCAAATGGTTTTATCAGCAAGTCGTGATATTTGTAACGAAGGCATCGATGACTAAATAAAATACGAGCAAATCAGGGATAATTTTCCAATGCAAAAAATATTTAGTTTCCATACGTGATCACCATAAAGGATATCCTCCAATCTACACATGCAAATAAATGTGTTGCCAACATGGTCTAAAGATTGTTTCTAATCAGGTCGGGCGAAACAACCTTTTTGAGGGTCAAGGAGCTCAGCTGTAGGCCGGAATCTTAAAAAGATCAGAAATAGATACATTCATGCTAAGAAATCCATCTTTCCTTACTTGATCCTCCGTATTCTTCTACCTAAATTTTTGAGTGCTATGATGATAGAATGTACTTCATGATTTGGTTCGTTTTTCTAAATCATAGAACTTCTAAATACTCGTATAAAAACTCGTATTACCTCTTCCGTTAATATTTTTTTTTTTTTTTTTTTTTTGTTATGAAATCCTAGCTTTTTCTCATTGAATTGCTCAGATAAATATATAAGTATATTCCAAAACAACGAACACAAAGAAGGGCATTTAAAGTGTAGTAAAACTAAAACTCATCTTGTTTCTTAGTTTTCTTTTATAGATTTTTATTTTAATGACTTGTTGGTTATTTGCTATTATTGTTTTATTTCAGTTTTTTTAATTTGAACACAAAAAAGAATAAAAAGCAAAGCAAAAAAAAAACACAGCCAAATTTAACTAAAATTAAACAAAGCGATAGAAAAGACAAACAATAACAATTTTTTTTTTTTTTTTGTTTTTTATTAAACATTCGCACACAAATTTCCATTCCAATTATTAACGAAAATAAAATACAATAACATATCTGGGATTTAGTGACAAAGGAAGCAGATGGCAATGGAGAAGAAGCAAGCCAGTATGACTTAGTGCTGCTCTGATGAGTAGAACAGAACTAAGAATGGGAGAGAAATGATGATTAAATTTAATGATAACGTCAATGAACATAATTTTTGGTTTTTTGTGAATTTATGAAATTGAAATTGATTTAAAAAACTTTCCCAGAATTAACATAATGAAAATAACTAAAATATTTATTTGGGTAAATTTGAGAAAATGAATTTAATAAATAAATTTTATACAAATTTAAGATTAAAAGACTTTGGGGGTTTCCAATGAATCAAAAATTTTTATTTAGCAAATCGTTCTAAATTTCTAAAATATTTGTGAATTCGTAAAGCAAACATTTCTACTCCATTGACAACATTCACATAAATATAACGCCGTCAACGAATTTTTGCTATATCTACATACATTAAGTAGAAACCAGTTTAATTTTTTTTTTTTTCTATATATTTTATATGTATATTCCAATTAAAAAAAATGGTATAAGGTGTATTAAGTTTGTGGGAAATTATGTAACAAAAAGAACAACAAATACACATATGCAAACATGGATTTTTATAGACATACAATCTGTCCATCTGATCTGAACTTGGAACTACTTTCCTTAACCAAAACCATTTGTAACATGGCTTAGTGTATATAAAATATACCATTAGCTTCAGACATACATATTTGGATTGAATAGGAAGGCAATTAATTGTCTTAATATGATAAAGTACGAAAAATTCCTAGTACTGCATGCAAAATGAATACAAGTCCCCACACAACAATAAGGAATCATTCTCGGACTTAAGATGAATCTCCTTCAATACTATCCTTGAGGTTAAATAACTCATTGTTAATGAAATACTAAATAAAAAAAAAAAAAAATACTACAAACAATACAAAGAATATTATGACTTGATCTGGAGTTTGGTAGAATAGTTAACCTTTGAATCAGTTTATCAATGACATTATATTATATGCTGATGGTGTGCATAGAACTGGCTACACTAATCTGATTGTCTCACGTGTTTGAAAGGTGACATTTCAGGCTACATATTTTGTGAAGAGAGCTGTGTAATTCGTTGCTCGTGTTAAAAGTTATATTGATTTGAATATGAGTGAAATATCTGAAGAAATACGCTGTGATGCTTTTTTTACTATAAAAAAGGGAAAAACGCTGCAAAAACCTGCCGAAAAGTTGTGTGCAGTTTGCTGTGAGAATGCTGAAAGCGCACACTGGACCCCGGAGTGGTTTGCTCGATTCCATTCCGGAAATTTCGATGTAAAAGATGCACCCCGTACTGGTCGGTCTGACACTGAAAAAGTAGATGAAATTTTGCAACTAATAAAGCAAGACCAGCACTTAAGCTGTCTGGAGATAGCGGAGACATTAACCATCACCATTTGCCAGTTTGGAATCATCTAAAAAGAACCGGCTAATCAAAGAAGCTTGATGTTTGAGGGGCCACTTGAATTACCTCAAAGAAATTTAATTGACCGAATAATCATCAGTGAAATGCTGCTGAAACGTTACGAAATATAAATGTAAATACTGGCCACCTTACTCACCGGATATAAACATCATCGAAAATGTTTGGGGATGGTTGACACGGAAACTGTATGGGGCCGGACAGCAATATGGAACCATACCTGAACTAATAGAAGCCATCAAACTAGCTTGGAGTTCAATACCACTCAATTATTTAGCCTACTACTAAAAAAAATTTCAAATGCATTTTTCAATAATTAATTGTACTCCAAAAGAAGAATTACACATGTTTGAAACATAAGAATTTCAATAAACGGCTTTTTTGAAGAGTTGTTTTACTCAAGTGGCTCATAAATCTGCGTATTTTTTTATAGTTAATTTACAAAAAAAATATGTGAAAAATTAACTGTAACAGTTAAAAAAAGAAATCCTTCTAAATTTGATTTGAAATTAATTATAGTTTCATTAAAAATTTAAAAAAAAAAGGTACAATATTTTTTCTGGATCTGCAAAATTAAGCTTTAAAAGAAAGTTTTCACTTATTTCCCTTATTGATCAAAATCAGAATTTTATATGATAGATATTACGTCATTCTTCATTCTTAATATAAGATGAGTAAGAAAAATTTTTAATCATCTAAAAAGGCATGAAAATTTCAGTGAAACCGAATAATTTCCTTTGTATCTTTCAACTTTCTTTGGGTGATTTTTAAATCTCGGTAAATTTGTTTACATTTATATTTTTTTTTTTTTTTTTAGACTGACTAATAAGTTCACCCATTTTAGTAAAAGCTACATATGGTAACTTCCTGAATTTATTTAAAAATATAATTCTCGTTTACTTTGATTTATTTATTTATTTTATTTTCGAATTTTATTTGTTTCCTTTTTTATGACTTTATAAATTGTATGTATGCTACTCATTTGTAGTTAGCAGTATTTTTGTTAAAATGTGTGTTGCTTAACCTACTTTTGTATATAAACACAGCAAACCATTGTCCCTTCCTTCACAACAAATGCATTCATTTATCTCATCTTCAAATTGCGTATTATTCAAGCAAAAATCAACAACTCATTTAACAACAACAACACGTGCTTCACAATAAGAAAATGTTTTAAAGCAACATGTTGCAGCAACATACCTACGTACATACATATACTGTATGTATGGTAAGCAAATGAACCTGTTTTGAAGCTAAGCTTAGCTTTACAGCTTTACTTGCCTCAGTGAGTACGATGCCCAAAAATTTGTTTATAAACGAGAAGCCGGCGAGTCTCGCAAACATTTCAAGCTTGAATCTTAAACAGATCGATCGATTCACTATCCCCGGAAAGTGAATAGTGAAAAAAGTGATAAAAAAAAATATTTATTTATCAAAAAAAAAAAATAAAATATTGTGTGTTTATTTATTAAACGTAAAAAAAAAAAACATGTTGATTAAAGTCTTGGGCCTGTTGTGCCTTGTAGTTGTTTTGAGTCATTATAAAGTTGAGGCCAAACTCGAGGAAAAATTTTCATGGAAACAACTTATCTTCGATTGGCCCAATGAAGATGCCGAGAAGGCAGCAATAAGCAGTGGACGTTATGTGGTAGAGAATAATCTACCTTTGGGTTTGGAACGTTGGCGTGACAAAATCTTTGTCACCGTGCCAAGGTAAACAAAGAACAACTTTGTTATAACAAAAAACGACCTTTTTTAATCAAAAAACAAATAATTGTGGCCTCATGCACCGAAACAGAACCGTTTAATCTAAAACCGGTTTTTAAAACATAGTTGGCAGCAAGCATATTTAATTGCAATTGAAACCCAACATTTGCATATAACATGTGTGTGTCTATGGTAATGATTAACGACAACAACGACAGCAATTCATTGGAAGTAATTGACAATTAAAATTACTATAAAAATTTATAATTATTCCGTGATGCACCTGGCCGGCCTTTAGGTTATAAATCAAACTATGACTGATAATTGACACAACACTAGAGGAAAGAAAACAGCTTTTAATTGGCATTGACATTATAAGGAGAAGTTTATTCATAAGAAAGAATACATAGTCAGTGAAGTAAAATTAATAATTATAAAGAAAGTTAGAAGATTTCTTTTTGGAATTGGGAACAAGTTCCAGCGAATATAGAAACTGGTTAATAAGAAATAGCAAATAACAAACTAACTTATCAGTTCTTAGACAGAGAAACAGGTTTCTGGACAATTATGTATAATATACATATGCAACTAAACTACAATGTGCATTGCAAACATAGTCAATCTATGAATCTGTGTCGAGCATAAATGGAGTTATGACACTATAATATACTATCAAACATACATAAATATTTGTATGCTGCGACATATTGAAAGCAATTATGGTATTCGCTCACTCAGTCACCCAGAAACAAGGCAATTTATTACATTTATAAATTTGTTTTTAAATATCGATTTTAAAATATATGGAAAACTACAAGAACTTTTTGTTTATACAAAACAAAACCAGTATCAAACTTAACTACAATACAAACAAACACACATACATACAAATATACTTACAATAAATGGAAGTTACTTAATCTCATATAAAATGTGAATATTTTTAATATTCATTTCAGATGGAAGTCTGGTGTTGCTGCTACACTTAACTATATCGATTTGAACTCAACAGAAAAATCACCAAAACTTCATCCTTATCCAAGTTGGGAAGCCAATAGTTTGCCCATTGATGTGACTCCACAAGAGCATAAAACGCCTTCGGGTGGCAGACTTGATGCTGAAAAAGCTGCTGATGCTCATACAGAACTAAAAGATAACTCAACGATTATATCTACTTTCCGCATACAAGTTGATGCATGCGATCGTCTGTGGGTTTTAGATACTGGTTTAGCTGATATTTTGGGTAATCCCAAGCAGATAACGCCCAATGCTATTGTCATTTTCGATCTAAAGACAGATAAGTTAGTGCGTCGTTTTAATTTACCATCAGCTCAAACCAAACAGGATTCATTCTTTGCAAATATTGTAAGTTTGACTTATGATGTTACATATGTGATCAACTAAAATGTATTGGTTTTCATTTTAGGTCATTGATTCTGATCGTTCTGAATGCCAAGATACCTATGCTTATGTGCCCGATCTTGGAGCTTATGGTATTATTGTGTATTCATTCCGCGACAATAAATCCTATCGTGTCAAGCACAATTTCTTCCACTTTGATCCACTACATGGTGATTTCAATGTTGGCGGTGTGAACTTCCAATGGACAGATGGTGTTTTCGGTTTAGCTGTTGGCCCTATGAATCCTGATCATACAAAAGATATCTATTTCCATGCATTGGCAAGCACAAAAGAGTTCAAGGTCTCCAATCGTGTATTGCAAAATGAAACTCATGTGACTGGTGGTGATGCTTATTATGATTTCAAACTTGTTGGCGATCGCGGCACGAATGGTCAATCGACAGCAGAAGTTTATGACAAAGAAACTGACGTGATATTCTATACGCAAGTGAACAAAGACGCCATCGCTTGCTGGAACGTAAAAAAACCATATACACAAGATAATCAAGGTCTCATTGATTCTGATTCCCATACGCTTGTCTTTCCAAATGATTTGAAGTTGGATAGTGAAGGCAACATTTGGGTGCTTTCGGATAAGATGCCAACATATTTGTACAAGGAACTTGATCCAGCTGCTGTCAATTACCGCATATTGATGGGTAAAAATCGCGACCTCATCAAGGGCACACCATGCGAGTTATAAGTTAAAATAATGCATTCCAATATTTTGTGTACTTAAGTTTAAGTTAAGGTGCATTTCTTTTCATGTGCACATTGTGATTTCAGAGTTTATTGTTGTTTCAGTAAATATACATTGCCGTTGTTTGGGTTTGCACAATATTAATGATGATGATAATATAATATAATAATAATGTTTTAACTTTAGATATCGGATTTGAGTAGATTGCCACCAAGTTTAACTTGTTCACCTTGCCTGAAAGCAGGCATGCCTAAATAAGGGCAAGTTGAACAACGAAAAGCGTCTCCCAAAAAGCACTGAAATTAATACAAAAATAGAGTTTTAAAACCTTTTTACACATTCGAAGAAAGCAACTTACACTGCCGCAACTGGATTTAGCATTTTGTGTTTCAACTTTTAATTGTTTCTCAGCCTCCAATTCTTCAGCCAAACCGCATAAGCAATTCTTGCAGGCCTTGCGTTTGCCGGTTGTGCCACACACTAAAATAATCACATAATTTTTATTTAAATAAATTTTTTATTGAAATCAAATGCTGAACTTGCCTCTTAAGCTCTCCGGATCTGGTTTCTTCTTGTCTTCTTCATCCAGTAGTTCCTCTTCATCAATTAACTCTTCATCTGCATCATCGGCACTTACTTTCCAAACACTTGCAGTCTTGGGATCAGTCTTTTTGGCAAATGACAGCTTAACCGATGAACCCACTTCGTAGTTGGGTTTTTGTGCCGTAATCACATCTCCCGACTCAACGGGATTAACAAAACCAGATAATTTCAGTTCCTGAAGCAAACTTGTGCCATTGCCAACAAAGCCAGCAATATGAAGCAAACCATTGGGCTTCAGCATGAAGATCAATTTTGAAAAGCCATCCGTAATTTGAGCATTTTCGATGATAATCAAATCGAAACTAGAATTTGCATGACACGCTGTAAAACAAATAATAAGATTCCTTATTTCTGCCTAGTCATTCACAAACACTCCTTACCAAATACCAGACGATTGATATTCTCCAGTGCTACTTCGCCGCCAGTGGCTTGTTTCACTTCTTCAATGCGCTGCTCTAGATTATCGGTTTCTGTCCAAATATATAAAGTCCTCTGCAAACCCTTATACTGTTCCATTATATTTCAATACTGTCAATTTATATTTTATGTGTTCATGCACACGAAATTATTTTATACTTTGCTTGGATTTGTTACAATTAGAAATGAATTTCGCTAATGAATTTTTCCAACGAAGAGAGCTGCCAACCTAATTGTTGCAAGGGGTCCCTAAACCATGAAGTAACATATGAGTGAGTGTAAGTTTATCAAACAAATATGGCATCACTTTTATTTGAATCAATGACCGCGTAAAAGGTCATTGTCACATAAAACAGAAACAAAAACAAGAAACATAAACAATAGTTCTCTTTTAGTCCCTGATTCTGTTTAATTTTTGTGTTTTTCTCTTCAAATTTTTATCAAAAAAACTTGAAAACTTTTTGTTTCTGGTTCTGTAGCAAATACACTGACCTCTGTTTTAGTTTCTAATGCAACCTGGCAGCACTGTTTCTTGATTCCGTTTCTGTTCTGTTCTGGTTTCAATTGCAAATGTAAATGTACTGAAATTTGAATGTGTTTCTATTTTATGTTTTCATTATCAATATTTTGTTTTACCAATTGAATTGAAATTAAGAATAATAAATTATTTGTTACAATTTCTGTACTTATTTCAATAAACTTTTCGTTTACTTTATGCAGAATTTTCAATTGTTTGTGCTAATTTATTAACAAATACAATGGTGCCTATTGAATCAACCCCTCGAGAGAGCATTGGTGATGATCATATACTACGCCCGTTTGGCAAAAGGTCTCAATCAGTGCTGGCAAAAAGTTGGCTAAGGGTTTACTACACTATATGATTTTTACAAAGCTATGCAAACATTAAATAATAACAAACTTTCGTTATATTTCTATTAACTAGAAAACAGAAAATATATGCTCTCCATAAAAACTAATTAATAATAAACAACTAATCATTATACCTTAAATATAATTTCCTTTACATGCTATTAATTAAACTGTATGTATGACAAAAACAGATCGTTCTGCATTCCCTTCAATAACATTTGCCGCAGGAAGGTATAAAAAGCGGTTGCTCGTCTGTTAGTTTTTAGTCTTAGATTATTTAAAGTGAGGAAAGTTAACTGAAAACTCGCGTTTTAACTTAACTACATGGTGTGCTAAGGAGATTTTAATTATTTAAGTCTTAAGGATAATTATAACTTGGCGTATTCACAAATTGGCCAGGAGCTGAGCTGAGCCACAATACTCATAAGAACAACAACAACAGCGTGTGAAACCGACAGCTGCTCAAGTCAAGTCAAGAGAGAGCCGCGCCGTATGTCGTTTGTGTGTCGGTTTCGGTTTCGGTTTTGTTGTGCATTATTAAAACTAAAACATTCATCGTTCCCACACAATTCAAGTCTATTAAAGAATCAAAGAGTTTTATTTTAAAGAAAATCCAAAACAAAGTGCCAAAGTGTTAAACTTAAATTGCCAAATATACCTTTAACATACAAACCAATCTCAGTGTCAATTGCGAAAATGTTTAATAAACGCGCTAAATGAAGAGCTACAATCATTATAACATAAACACCCCTCCCGCCGTGTCCGCAGTTACCTACGACCACTATAGTTCACCACCACCGCCAGCACTTAGCACACAACAACAGCAGCAGCAGCACAGTAATCCAGGCGAGCAAATCGTCAACGGCAACAACTTACTCTTGGCCCAGCATCATCAGCATCTTAGTCATCAACACGGACAATTGCTAGACGCGGAAACCTTATCACCTCCACCACCACCACCTTCATCGCAAGCACACTTATCTACTACAGGACTCAGCGAAATGCCTCCCCACTTTGGTTTGGGTGGAGTGCCACCAATGCACCATCAGCAACAGCAGCAGCAACAAACACAACAGACATCGCAACTCAATCAGCAACAGCAGCAGGCACAACATCAACTGGCTATGATACCACGCAGTCTGTCAGGTGTCACCAATGTCGGTGGCGGCATACGCATCGAGGACAAAAAGTTATCCCGCGAAGCAATGGAACGCTATATGCGTGAACGAAATGACATGGTTATAGTGATTCTGCACGCAAAGGTATGTTCAAAAAATGGTAGGCAGGCAGAGTAACCTAAGACCTAAGACGTCAGGTGTTGTTGGCATTCTTGTGGTCTTCCATTCATTCGTTCGTTTGTTAGATTGGTTTGGTTATTAGTTTGCATGCTAAGAGTTCATAAGCAAAGCACCGCTGCTGAAATAGTTTCCATCATTTGTCGTTTGTGGTCGTGGTCGCAGTGTGCAAAGTGTCAACCATTTGGTTGGCTGCCTTGCGGAATTCCTCCGTCAATCGCCGCCGAGGTGGATGCCAATTGCCAACTGCCAACTAATTGTTGCGGCATCCTTCACACTTGGCTGCATTCAAATTGCTCACAAAAGTGCAGCAGAATCATTGGCAGCGGCGGACATAATAAAATAATAATTGTAATTAATTATAAAAGATTAGATTTGCTTTTTTCCACTTTGGTTTCTGTTGCTGAAGTTGCAATCTCAATTTTGCATTATGATGATTGATTTCTGCTTTGTATTTTGTGCATTTTTTTTGGCGTTAATTGGCGTGCAATGCGCGCGTTGTGGTTAGGTAAATTTGCTGGGCGAGCAATTTGCGTGGGAACCATGACTGATTGCGTAGAGAAAGGTATTTTTTTTTTCCTAAGCCTAAGCCTAAGCATTTTCTTCTTATTTCCTATTTACAGGTGGCACAGAAGTCTTATGGCAATGAAAAACGTTTCTTTTGTCCGCCACCTTGTATTTACTTATTTGGCAGTGGTTGGCGACGTCGCTATGAGGAAATGTTGCAAAAGGGTGAAGGTGAACAGGGAGCACAATTGTGCGCCTTTATTGGCATTGGTAGTTCTGATCAGGACATGCAGCAATTGGATCTCAATGGGAAACAGTATTGCGCTGCTAAGACGCTATTCATATCAGATTCTGATAAACGAAAACATTTCATGCTGTCCGTGAAGATGTTCTATGGCAATGGTCATGACATTGGTGTTTTTAACTCGAAACGCATAAAGGTCATTTCGAAACCGTCCAAAAAGAAACAGTCACTGAAGAATGCCGATCTGTGCATTGCAAGCGGCACAAATGTGGCACTCTTCAATCGCCTGCGTTCGCAAACAGTGTCTACACGTTATCTTCATGTAGAAAATGGTCACTTTCATGCGTCATCGACGCAATGGGGTGCCTTCACGATACACCTGCTGGATGACAACGAATCCGAATCGGAGGAGTTTCAGGTGCGTGACGGCTACATACATTATGGTGCCACAGTGAAATTGGTCTGTTCGGTAACTGGTATGGCACTGCCACGTCTCATTATACGCAAGGTAGATAAACAGATGGCATTGCTGGAGGCCGATGATCCTGTTTCACAATTGCATAAATGCGCATTTTATATGAAGGACACAGATCGAATGTATTTGTGTTTGTCGCAAGAGAAGATTATACAATTTCAAGCCACGCCCTGTCCAAAAGAACCAAACAAGGAGATGATCAATGATGGAGCTTGCTGGACGATTATATCAACAGATAAAGCTGAATATCAATTCTATGAAGGCATGGGACCAGTCAGGTAAATTTCTAAAGAAATGCTTTAAAATTAAATAATTGGGAAAAAAAAAATGACTTTTCCAGTTCACCGGTGACACCAGTTCCCATTGTGAACTCCTTAAATCTTAATGGTGGTGGAGATGTGGCCATGTTAGAGTTAAGTGGTGACAATTTTACTCCGCATTTGCAAGTCTGGTTTGGTGATGTTGAAGCTGAAACCATGTATCGATGCACAGAAACATTACTTTGTGTAGTCCCAGAGATCTCACAATTCCGTGGTGAATGGTTATGGGTAAGCACACATCAACTTTATATAGTTTTTAAACAAATAACTACTTAGTTATTTCAATGTCAGGTTCGTCAACCAACACAAGTGCCAATTTCACTTGTACGCAATGATGGTATTATTTATGCTACTGGCCTTACATTTACCTATACGCCGGAACCAGGTCCACGGCCACATTGCACTCAGGCAGATGATGTAATGAGAACGCGTCAGCAGCAACAACAACAGCAACAACAACACAACAATAACAATATAACAAGCATGAGCAATAACAATTCTGGAACAACTCATACGTCTAGCGATGCGGTGGCTGCAGCTGCGGCTGCTGCTGTCAGTGCATTAAATGCAAATCATCAATTACAACAGCAACAGCAACAGCAGCAGCAGCAACATCAAACGCTGCCCTCAATCTCTGAAGTGCAATGGAATAGTCACGGTGGTGGCAGTTTATCCTGAGTATGGCAAACTCATAGTTTTCAACGTGTTCGCTTCATTTGCTAACATTTATTCCAAATAGTTTTCTTTATTCATAATTTACTTATTAATTTTATTTTAATATATTTAAATTTTAAATTTTGACATAATTTAATATTTTTTTAGCACATTTTAGTTTGCTTAAGCAATGCAATTTTTCTTTTAGTCAAGATAAGAAAAAGAATCTTCACACACACACACATACACATTCACCCAGCAGAAGTATATAATATAAACATACATAAATAATGTAAATGCTTTGATTGTATATAAATTAGAAAAGAAAAAAAACAAAGGTCCTGGTCCTGGGGTTACTATTAAAGCTCATAATTTTATTGATACAAATTGTAGTAGTTTTTTTTATAGTTAAGACTATTTATACACAGATTTATACACAGAAGATTTATTAGTTTATAGAACTATGTAGTTAAAAATTAGATTAGAAATTAGTAAACTAAGTAAATATTAAGACCAATTTATAGTTTGTAAAAAACAACAAACTAATTTTTGAGCAAAGGAAAGACAAATTTTTATAAAAAAAACAAAAAAAGAAAAATGGAAAAACAAAGTAAAAATGCAAAAATAAATTATTTTATATAAAAACAAAATAAATCTAAAAAGAAAATGTGCATGTTATTAATAATTTCATTGAATCAAGAAACAATTCCCATGCTCTAGGATCTAACGGCAAAGATTTCTATTCGTGTCATGAACACAAACAACATCTCCATCTATGTATATGAGGCATAGTCTCTTAATAGATAGATAGATAGATGTACTTAGTAAGTTTAAATGATGCATAAGTTTTGAGAAGACAATGGAACGAACTAAAATTGTAATCTAGATTAGTCTGGGAAATTTTCACACCAATCGTTTCAACCTTTACATTTGTTGTTTCTGTTGTTTCTATGTTACAAATGCAACACCACATCTGCGAAAATGATCTTCCCACGTTACCCCAACTTTACAATAACTTTTTTACTTTTTTTTTTTTTTTTTTGTTTTGCCTTCTTTTCTATTTAGTAGAACTTTAATTATCAACACAACAAACCGCTCCGTCATCATCAAAACTTAGAACAAACAAACGAACTGAATGAACTTAAAGACAAAAAACGCAAATGAATCTTATTTTAGAGGCAAGTTAAGTTAACGTTGAATTCCATTGTTTCTCCCTTTATGTGGCGCAAGGAGTAAACACATTTTTCTCACAACCCAAAACAAAAATTATAACTCTGCTGATGTTGTTGCTATAAAAATTGTATATATTTTACGACAGCAAATTGTGAGAATTTTTATTATTATTTAAATTTTTTTTTTTTTTTGTATCTTTGATTCTATGCAATCTTTTTATACAAAACAAAAAAAAAAAAAAATAAGAGACTTTGCTTTTGTATTAATTAAATGTTGCTTCCGTTTGAAGCATGACACAAAAATATCATAGAAAAATCAAACATACCTATATATTTACTATATTTGTTATGATTTTATAAATTCTTATCAGATTAGAGTTTTCTTTAAGAAAAATGTTTCAAAACATCATCATCATAAATGTCAACCACCCTCTTTCTTTCTTTGTATCCACATACAAAAGACTTTAAGAACAAACTCAATTTTTTTTTTTTTGGGTTTGCGTGTCAGAAGCAAGGAAATCAAAAAAAAAAAAAAAAAAACTACCACCACCTCAAGTCATCAAAGTCATTTGACTTGACTTCTTCAAGTAAGTAAATAAACTCTCTAAACTACCTTTACCTTCTTGTGTGTTGTAGTTGTTCCTGTTGTTGTTGTTGTTGTTGTTTCTTATAAGTAGTTCGAGGAGGTTCTGTGTTCGTTTTTTCTGAATATGAAATTAGTTGGAATTTTTAATGAAGGAACACTCTCAAGTGCAATGTTTCTCCTCGGATTTTCTTATAAGAATGCAGAATGCAACAACTTTGGAAGGGGGGAGCAAGGCATGACAACAACAATTTATAAACTTTTTGTTCTGTAACTTTCTTAGTTAAAGTTAATTATCTTTTACAACAAAATAGAAATAGTAGAAAAGAAATAAAATCTGAATTTGTATTTTTGCGGTCATGAAATTTTCACACGACGTGGGAAATCTAAAATGTGTTGCGTGGGAAAATCGCACAAAAGTTTTATATTATTTCTATTGGAGGCGTCCACGAAGGGTCAAATGAATGAATGAACTACTTTGAGACAATTTTGAATAATAAATCATGATTACAATACATAAAACTTTCTCATTTGGTTGGCAAACATTTAAATTCATTTATTTTAATTGTATAAAAATTATACTTTTTTTTTTTTCTTTAATTTAAATCATTTCATTTTTGTTTATTTATTTTGGGTGAATTTATTTTCTTAAAAAAAAAAATATAAAAAGACTAAAACGAAAGTAGTTTTGTCTCGTTTTTAGGAATTTTCATTGGCTCAACTAGAGTTGGGGCCTAGCGAACATGATTGGCTAGCAATATAAATGGTTTGTGAGTCAGAAGCAAGCGACCAACCAGAAATGTTTGTGCTAAGACATTACAGTCGCATCTAAAAAAAATGAATAGTATGGAGAAAAGAATGATAATTTATTTAAATTAAGATTTTGTTACCAAAATTTAAGAAGTTTTTTCTTCTTTTCTTTTTTTCAATAACAAAAACTTCATCCCATTCATTAAATTTTGTGTTAAAAAATATAAGGTCGGTCACAAAGTAAATGAGACAAAAACGACGAAGAACGAATATTAAGTTTTCTCTTAAACTTGGAAAAACTTTTACTGAGATGTTTGATGTAATGGTGACAATTGTTTATCCCGTTCCAGTGACCATGAGTGGTTTAAATGAGGACATCAAGGACGACGAACCTTTCGGACAGAAAATTTTCGTGATTTCACAAAGTAACACTGAAATTGTGCGTGAATTTATTTAAAAAAAAGAGCCAAAATCTTCATTGCGATCCAAGGCAATGGAATTGAACATATCGAATGTTTCACTTCATCGCATTTTGACCGAAAAATAAGGACTCATGACGGCAATACCGTAAAAATGAAAGCTGGCGCCTTTTGCATTAAAATGCGCCGGCTCATCGTTTGACACTTATCACTGATTTTTTGACAAAAACCACATTTTCACCGTATTCTCCTGATTTGGCACCTTGCGACTTCTACCTCTTTGGACAACTACATTTGGAGCTGAAAGGAAAGTGCTATGCCGATATTGAGACTTTACAAAAAGCGTCGACCGATGCTATAAACACACTTTCAGTTATAAAGCAATAACTCTGCTTCTAATTATCCATTGGTCAAGAAATTAAGACAGAATGCCAACTCGTACACCCGTTAAAAGATCGAGTCTCTATAAATAGAGATTTTGAAAATGTCTCATTTACTTTGCGACTGATCTTCTACATTATAAAATAAAATTATTTTGTGAGTAAAAATAAAAGAAGTAGCAAGAATTTATTGAATAAGTAAAGCTGCTCATACTACATAGTTATAAAATAAATATCAAAATAAGAGCCATAAGCTTCATAGAACTTGATAGAATGTTACGTCTTTACTGGAACAGTTTTCTTCTTATGAGAAGCACAATCCATGTGATGTATAATTTGTGGACAATAACTGCATTAATACTAAGTGTGAAGTTTTCAACCACATCATCGATGTTTACATAGATATATTGGGGTCACTTCTCTATTCCAACTAATTGCATGCCTCGCCAGGTCCATACTTCTTCTGATTCTTGACAAGCTGTTAACGAATACGGTTCCCTAATGCTTGAATTGGAAGTTAGGTCAAATCAAATAAGAACTGATAATAAATTATTAATCAATAGGAGCATAAGCTTGATAGAACTTGAAAGAATGTGTTACATCCTAATTGGACCAGATTTCTTTTTATGAGAAGCACAATCCATGTGATGTATAATCTTTGAAATTAGTTACACTTGGAGGTAAATGTTCTTTTGGATAATGAAGATAATAACTGGCAAACAATGTTAGCCAATATAGGTTCCTAATGCTCGAATTGAAAGCCAAGTCAAATCAATTAAAAACTGACAATAAATGACATAAAAATAATAATAATAAAAACAAAACAAATTTTTGTATCAATATTCTTTTCAATATGTCTGTGTATTTTATTAAAGTATTCACATAATTTATTAATTGCAGGGGGGATAACTAATCAAATAAATATGTATGTATATAGCATATGTAAGTACGATTATGTGTTTTTTCTATATTTCTATAGATAAATTTATGTATTTAATACAAAAATCATTGTAATTTAATAAATCTAATCCATAAGAAAGCTCTACCTAATAATTGTATATTTTTTTAATGCCCCAACAAAAAAACAAAAAAAAAAAACAATAAATAAAACTGAAAAGGATTCTTAAATCTAAAAAAAAGTGTGATTATTTGATTGTTTGCTTTCTTCGTTTCGTTTCGGTTGGATTCGTTTTGTTTAACAATTCAATGCCAAATGGAAATTCAATAAAAATAAATAAGTAAGATTATTCAACTACACAATAATTAAATATTATAAAATCAAAAATACATAATCATAATTAATTTTAATTTTATAGAGTCAACAAAAAAGACCTTGATTGATTAGCTTTGCATGCCATTCCTCCCTTTTCCTCGGCCTCTTTTATATTCTACCAGCACAAGAGCAAATGCCATAAGGACTTAAATAAACAAAATAATATGAATTATTTATGTGCGGTCACGGTAAGTACAAAACCGTTTTAATTAAAATTTTGATCCCATTTTGTTATCGATGATTTCTTCCTTTTTTATTTCATTTCATTTTTGAACAACATGCGAGGCTTAATTGGCGCGTATCGTGCGATTTTTATTCATATTCGTCAACATTAGTGAGATGTACGAGGTAAGCAAATCGTCCATCTTGTAACCTAATGAGGTCTCGCAGAGTAATTTCGAGCCGCGTACCAAATTGCCAATGGTCATATGGAAGTAAGTATTACCTGAAGACCAGTTTGATATGCGTGTAAATGGATGAGTGACAAGAATATCCTACAAATCAAAATATAACAAAATAAATTTATAATAAAGAGATCCATTAGGTTTTATTCTTACTGACCTTAGTTACAGGATGTATGAGACTAACACCATGCTTATTGATTGCAATGAGCAACATTTCCGGATAGTTTGGTTCAGTCGTTTGCTTAACCTCAAAGAAGGCAGAGCCAAATGTAGGCCATCTAAAAAATATGCATATAATTTGTACCCACATAATAATTTTGGATTACTTTGAAATAAATTTACCTATAAACAATTTTCAGAAAAGCCACTTTGGCATCCTCTGAACTCATTCCTCCATCTTGATTATAAGAGGCTACAATTGCACGTTTCCACTCACTCGTACTTTGCATTTTCATTATGTCCGCGGGTATCAATTCCCTTAACATTTGCCTTATTGGAAAAATATTAAAATTACATTAATTATAAAAATAAATGATGAAATAATTGCAAAGATCTTACGGTATCGCTTGAAGTTCTTGTTTATTTTCTCCATAACGCACACGGAACACGAGAGCCGCTAGTTTAGCAGCCTCTTCCCTCGAACACTTGTGGTAACCTCTTAAAAGTTTTGGTAGCTCTTGATGATAGTGGAATATCAGATCCGCATTGCGATCCTTGCCAGGCACAGTATTGGTCCATAGTTTCTTCATAAAGAACACTTGATATGTAAACTGTGGATTGGCGCCATCACGTATAGGACGGGCTTTCTTTATCCAATCAGTTAAGTGACGAACAAAATCAAAGAAGAAATCACCCTCGGGCACTGAGATAACCTTGTCAGCAATTTTTACAAACAGTGAAAAACCTTCGCTGGTACGCAATGACAAACGCTGCGAGATGTTGTGGCAGAAATCCTTTGCACGTGTCGATGAGTCTACTTCGAAGGCTTCGTCTGTATCATCGGGGAAATATACTTTGTGGAAAATTTGCGTCGTCTTGTGTTGTATCGCCTCAACTTCAACTTGATGCGGTGGGTATTTTCTCTGTCCATTTCGTATGGTTTTCTGCAAACGATGCATTGAATCTTGCGAAATGGGATGGCGACGGGTGCGTAGAAACATCATCAATTCTTTGAGTAAACTCTGCGAACAAGCAAAGAGACCTGTAGCAAGCCACATAAGCTCCCAGCCACGTTCCTCTGAAATGCGATTACGATTGTCCGTCAGTTGTTTCATTATTTGACAATAAATCTCATCGCGTAATATTTCGTGCTTCAGAGGACCATCGAAGATGTGATCGGTAATTTCATTGCCCATGCGTGGCCGCTTCGATGGCAAGTCGCCCATATACTTGAGTATGGCAGCAAATGCAAAGCAGGCCTCCTCTGCGAGTTCCTCTTTTTGTTGCAACTTACGCAGCAACGGAGCCTTGATAGGATCGCGGGAGTAGCGCCAAATTTCTTCGGAACGTTTTGAGCTAAGTGTTAGCGTCTTAGACATAGTGCGTTTCGGTGGCAAACGGAAGTGATCAAGGGCATACTCCATAAGGGTGTGTGGACGATCACGTGGCTCGGCAACGCCGTTGGAAACCATGCTCAGACGACGGCCGTGATGAGCATTTTCAATATTGAAAAGCGCTAGAATATCTTGTGGCGGCTTGGTAAGTGTTGGCAGAACATAAACCGTTTCTGCAGGGAAGTCACCACGATCTTGTGAACGGTCGCAGCGACCAATGCACCAGCCATTATTAAGTACAGATTCACCGCAAGATTCATCCTCCAGTATGATAAGATCACCCTTGAAGAATGAAAGGAAGCTAGTGCCATCCGAGGGTGCGCGATAATCTTGTATGGCAATAACGAATTTTGAGCGTTTCTTTAAGCCATCTAAGAAGTACACCACCAGATCTCTTATATCTTCTGCATTTGGACTTTGGAATGTGAACTCTTCGCCGCGAACTGTTGACAAGCTAAAGGTCTGTGTGAAGACTTTATTTGTTTTTTGACTGGATACCGATGTAATTTCTGGGAAGCTTAACTCAAGCAGAACTTGCTCTTGATCATCCACCACATAGACACCCGTCCAGTTGACTGCAATTATTACATCATTTTTGGGTAAATTTGGTCCCGAATTACGATAAGCTTCGTAGAATCGTGAGAAGAGCAGAGGCCACTTATACTTTGCGTAGCTAACAATATCCTCTTTGATTTTAAGCGGAGCAACCTTTTCCTTAACGTAATACGACTTCTTGTAAGCTTGCAGGACAAGCGCAGCCCATCGTTCTATGGCCTTATCTATGCCGGTCAGACAGAAATCTGGTATGAAATTGGGAAGCAATGTGAACAGACGCTCCATGGACATATCTGTGCCATATTCGATAAAGTACTGTTGCGCTGCAATCATAGCCAGATCATCTTCCTTGTCGCAGCGATATTCGCCAAACTTAACACCACGTACCACCTGTTGATAGATGAGATTTGTGGCAACCTGATCGTGTGTCGGTTCATGCCACGGCGCAAAAATCTCCTTACGGAAGAACAAGCGCCATGGAGCATTGCGTTCCTGAGCTCCTTGCTCTTTTGCGTATTGTTCGCATTGTGAAATGGCATCCATGACATGATCACCACCACTTCCCAATGACGAAACCTTATCGAAGAGCGCAATATAAAGGGAGAAGCCGAACTGATCCTTTAATGTTATTTTATCGGACAATTGATTGCATAACTCCCGAGCTGTGGTTGCCGAATCAGCCAGAAGTGTTTTGGTATTGCCATCCATGAAGGTTATAGGCAGCATAATTGGCTTTTTAGATTTAGTGGCCTGCAATTCAAGCCACGACGGTGGTTGATTCCGTGTCCCATTGTTAAATGTGCGCTTCAAACGTTCTTCACAGTAAGGCGCATATCCAGGAGGACCCTCACGTATGAACGCACGCAAGTAATTGACAAACTTCTCAGATGGTGCAAAGCAGCCCACACAGAGCGAGAGTAATATCCAACCACGAGCATGTGAAGACTTCAAAGGATTATTGGTCAATTGCTTGCAAATTTGGCAGTAAATTTCATCACGTAGCTCAGCACGTAAGATGCCATGGCCTATGATGAAGTGTAACTTCTCTAGATTGGACGTGGGACGAGACTGCAACCATGACTGATAACTGTCAGCTGTGTATTCTTCATCCTGCAATCTGCGACGGACATCTTCCCCTAGCTTGTTTTTACGTTTGAGCGTTAGAGAAACGAGTTTGTGCCTGATTGAGCGTGGCTTTTGTTTTAAAAAGGTATCTGGATCAAGACCCATTAGTTGAGCCTCTTGGAATTCCTAAAAAGAATAACCAAATTAGCTTATATTTCAAAAGAAAATGATAAAATTTACCTTGCTCCTAATAAAATTCCGACCCAATGTCGCTGTCACCTTGGACATAACCGACGTGGTATCCATGCGATCCATTGTATGATACTTTGGCTCTGGCATATCACCTGTGAACCGCAATATTGTTACCCAAAGTGCCTGAGCTGCTAGTTGATCTCCCTGCGTGTGCAACGGTAGCAAGGGATGTTTTAATGCCTTTTTGGAATATTGATGCGTCACATTGCCTTGGAAGTAAGTGGCTGCAAATTTCTGGAATTTAAATTCTGACAAGTCTTCTTCATCTTCTGATATATGAATTTGGCCTATTATATCCTCTTGGTTAACAGAATTTCCTTGTGGCAAATCATTGAAGACAGAAGTCTCGCGACCGCCATGCGGTGTAGGAGCTTCACTACTCGAATCTGGCAGGAAATCGAACATTGCTTCGACCAGTTTACTATCATCAACGGGTTCATCTTGCTTGCGTGCCGCATCATTGATTATGTTCTTCTTGACCTCAACTCGACGACGATCCTCGATTTCTTTTTCCATTTCACGGCGCTCCAACTCATGCAAGCGGTCATGATAGTGTTGCTCTGCAATTTCCCTAGCATGTTTATTGCCTTTATGCATGAGTTCCTGCTCTTCTATTTTACGTAAATGCAGAACTTCTGCAAATTGTTTATACTCCTCGCGCAATCTTTTAAAACGTCGCATTGCAATCATCCGCCTAACCTGTGATTGTATCTTTATGATAGCCCACATTTTGTGGCCATACTCTCGACGCACTAAGTAACCCCTCGCATGTGCTTGCAATCCCACAATGTGACCACGCAGATGGCGGAAACGATGCGATAAGACACGCGATCGAACCAAAGCCTGGAGCCTCATGTAGCCCACACGCATTTGTTGGTAACGTTTGCGTTGCGCATAACCCTTCCAAATGCGTTGTATGCTAATCGCAGCGGCACGCTTACGCAAGAAACGTCGACGATATACCCAGCCGCGTATAGTCCGCTGCAAAATCAGGATCTTACGTGTCAGCACCCGATCGCGTTCTTGCTCGAGGAACAGATCATGGGCATCCTTAAGGAAGACCTTTGTATGACCCAGTTGATAATCAGTTTTTCCCAAAACAATTCCACAAATCCGTGACGTAGCCAATTGACAATCTGTTCTATGTGCTGGTGGCACGCCCGGTATAAGAAATCGATAGCGTTCCACAAACTCCCTGAAACCATGTCGTATTGGATAACCAGCACGGCGTATACGAATAGTTTCCATCATGCCAGAATATCTAAGTTGGCGACAGCAAAGCCCACGATCAAACATCATGGGTTTCTTTATTTCATTGGGCTTAATGCAACGTATAAAGAAGGGCTGACACGCACTAAGTGTTTTCATTAATGCATCAAGGCTCTTACGAAACTGTGTCGAGAGTGTGGGCGTACGTTTACGTGTCTCCGCACCCATTTCAATATCTTGGCTAAATATTTGACGTAAGAATTTGTTGGAACTCGAACTGACCAAATGCAACAAATCCGGACTGAAAGTATCACGATTTTTGTCAAGAAAACCACGTGTATCATAGAATACCACACCGGCGAAGTGATTCAGACCGAAGCTTGTGTTAATATCTGATTTGGGCTTTAAGTAGTTCTTGTGCGTACCGTGTGTCTTGTGCAATTTGGCTAACATGGTGGTATCAGTACCTTTGGGGAAACGTGCCTCCTCATCGATTAAAGCCATTATATTCAACTGTTTGATAGCAATCAAATCTAAAGCATCTTGATTATCAACAAACTCAATGTGTTGCCAATTGATTGCCTCATGATTGTATTCCTCTTGTTCCAATTTGAAGATATGCTGCACAAAGAACTGCTGAAGGTTCTCATTAGCATAATTGATGCAAAATTGTTCAAAGCTATTCTGATCGAAATTCTCAAAGCCGAAAATATCCAAGACACCGATGGCATTGCGTGATGTTGCACGAGGCTTGTAAATAGCCGTATTAATCTTACGAACGATATGAACAAAAAGTCGTCCATAGATTCCCTTGACGAATGCATCACGCACATCCACTGATTGTTCACGGGAAAGTGTTGACACTACAGTTTCTCCATGAGCAAATAATGTACGACGGGTGAGAGCATCAATCAGTGGCTGCATAGGCAGACCCAATAATGCCGCAACTCGTTCAACATTAATGTGTTCTGGTATCTCCGTAGCATCCAAGTTATCAACAACTGTTGCTTTATATTTTATATTACCACAGTGCAACAATGCTGCAAGCAATTTTATGATCTCCCAAATTTCCTGATCGGAGAATAACAATACTTTCATTGCTGAGCGTATGTCAGAGAACTCTGCTGTATCATCACGACCTTCACATGTAATACATTCTCCACCAGTTAAATATCTAGTAAATCAAAAGGAGGCAATATTAATATGTGATGAAAGATTACTTCATAGATCACCAAAGATCAAATAAAGACCCACTTGTATTCTGCTGCATTGCCCAAATCCAGACGACGTTTCTCATCATGGCTTAGTCCCGCCAAAATACAATAAAATATATGATAATTACGTTCACTATGATTCTGTGAAACTATTCGAGATTTTTCTAATAAATATTGTTCGATCTTGGCACCCTCGATAACGCCATTTGCACTAAAATGTATATCGATGTATTTTCCGAAACTAAAATTGTGAAAATTTAAATATTTTAATATGAAAAAATGTTATGAAAAGAACTTGACATTTAACTGACCGGATGAGTTATCATTGCGTATGGTTTTTGCATTACCAAAGGCCTCTAATATGGGATTAGCCTCAAGTATTTGCTGTTCAATCCATGAATGTTTGCCACTGATCGCAGCCAAATATTGTAAAATCAGTTTCGTACTTTCTGTCTTACCAGCACCCGATTCACCCGAGATAACAATGCATTGATCCTGACGATAGCGTTTCATATGGGCATAAGCATTGTCACCAATGGCAAAGATATGCGGTGGCAATTCACCGATTTTACGTTCCTTATAAAGTTTTATTTGATCTGCTGTATAAATCGGTAGTATTTGATATGGATTGACGGCAACCAATATCGAACCAGTATAGGTCTAAGTCGAAAGTAGAAAATTACACATTATACAAAGCTAAAACTCACTTTTATCTATGTAATATACTCACATAGATTAGATTTTCCTTGTAACGTATGAGCAAATTACGTAAAATGCCTGCTTCATGGAGATCGCCCAGCGATATCATATCCCTACACCTTGTACGGAACTGGCATGCATCGCTTTGATGCGACGCTCTGGCGAAAGCCAAACCTCATTGCCATCATCATCGCGTACTTGAATACGGCGACCTTCAGCGGATATAACACGTGCTCCAATGGCTACATCGAATTCTCTTCCCGACGCGGGTTCTATCCAAATGTAGTCACCCTAGAAACAGTAAAGTAAACATTGATTTTGTTAGTACTTTAGTTTCTAAAAATTGGAAATGTGAGCTTCTAACATACATATGTTTTTGAGAATCCTCTATAAACTTTTGTTATCTATAAAACTTTTTTACATCAAAACAGGTAACCCTTTTTGTTTTCGTATAAAACTCTCTCATCGGCACTCTATTTACTACATAATTCTAGACATTTTTATCGTTTGCTCGTCATGTTCTATTCTTTTTTATTATTAATATTTTTTTTTTTTTTTTTGTTTGCAAAAGAATCACTTGAGCGTGACAAAGAGCATCCGTTCGCTCCCATTTTTTTGTTTTGTGAGTTGGCAACCTATGAAGGCAACCACTACTACCATTGCCACCATCACCAACAACACCATCAAATTATAGCGATGTATAATTTTCTTTCAGTTTCAGTTGAGTTTTCCTCATTGTTTTTCATTTCATGGAATGAATCCATAACTACATAAATGCGGAAATTGATACTTTGTTGACGTAGATTAGCCATGAGCAAAGTGTTAATAATAGGTCCACTAACCATCAACCAAAAGGCTGAATAGCTTGGTTGCACTCTCCACTCTCTCTCAGGCATTTAGTCAAAATTTAAGGTTATAAACGTACGCGCAGTACTTTATCTTTTTTATATTGAGGTAAAAGTTTTTAATGCCAAAAGCTTAAGAATTTTAACTATTGTAATACTTATAAAATAATGCTACTGCTGCTATCGTACTTACTACTCATTAATTTTAGTTTTATTTATTATATTTCGACGGTAAGTACTATGCAGTTAAGTAATAATAACCGTGACCTGAATCTTAGGCCAGGTGTAACGAGTAGCAATGCGACATACCTTTGTTGTATTTTGTCTTTGCACTCGTTCATACTTTACTTTTTTTTTAATTCTTTAAAATGTATTAGTCGACTTAAAGTTCAAAAGAATAAACTAAAATATCTTTACTTTTCACAAATCAAGACAGAACCTAAAGCAATGGGGATTAATCTTATAGGCAAGGATTGGATTGGAACCTACAAGAAGATGTCATGGAACAAAGTGAACTGTTAATACTAACATGTACTTTACTGTCAATTGTTTTGAAGTATTGTAGTTATTATTATTATTACAATCCATTTCTTGTCTTTCATTTAACCTTCAGTGGTTTTAAGTTCTAAATTTCTTTTTGTGATGCAGCTTCTAATTCTTGTAGGAGAAATACATATTTTTCTACTGAATAGTCTGATTTAGTTCATTAAAGTCACACAAATTGGGTTGTGTTCTCAGCATTACAATGGATCTTTAAAAAAAACAAAAAACCATATGAAATTTCCAATGACTACTTATAAGTATATCTATTCATATGCAAATAGTTTCTGTTACTTAATGTGGCGGTTGTGTTCTTTACAATTTTTGACGACATAAAAATTGATTTTCAATCATTCATTTCTATTTGTTTTGCAACTTTTGTTTTGCTGACGACGACTTATGCCAACGTCAAACGATTAAAACAAGTGATGAGCGAATGTTAAATTCTCGGCAATTAGTAGTTTTTGTTTTTTTTTTTGCTTTCTATTTTTGTTATTAGAAAATAAAATGCCAGGTAAAAAAACACAGTATAATAAATTATAATAATATATTTAACGATAGTGAGGAAAAGGTGTTATCGCTTTATCATGATGTTTGGAACGCATAGAATATCGTGTTTCGAAAAACAAAATGCAAAATAGAAAGAGGTCAATCGATATACGATTATATATACCCACCCTATATGATGATAATACATACATATGCTCCAAGTTGGCTCTACGAGGCATAAGTGTTGCTACGTGATATGTTAGGAATACCATATTACATCATGACCTTATGATGTCAAAGGTGATCAGCAGGCCGATGCAACGTAAGATTGCTGATTCACCCGAAACCACTGGCAAAGTCACAACACATGTTGCCGTCGGTTGAAGAGACTTCAACCCAATGATCTCGTTAATAGAAGATTTTAAAATTCCTTGAATGACATGTTTATTCTAAGCTCATGCCTGTAAATCTCCTATGATGTCAATTGAAATAAAATAAACAATAAAAATCGGAAAAGTGGGAGTCAGACTCGTACACGGATTCCAACAAATGTAGCGTGCCTATATTAAACACTTATTGGGTCTAAATTTTAGTTCAATAGTGAAAAAAACAAAAAATGATTTTCGAATAAGAACCTGAATTTTAATTGTGGGTTTGTATGAGATGAGAGGTACCCCCTAGCTGGCCGATTTGGCTGATTCCAAGAAATATACAGCGCCTATATCAGAAACTTATAGTGTCTAAATTTCAGTTCGATAGGACAAAAAACAAAAAAGTTTTTCTAATAAGAACCTGAATTTTAATGGAGGTTTGTATCGGAGGTACCCTCCCTACTGGTCCAATCAAACTGAAATTTTGACAGTATAAGTTTCTGATCTATAGCCACCAACTACCATACAAACCAAAATGTTTCTTGTATGGGGACCTCTTTAAGTTTTTAAAAATATTTTAGTTTTAGTATTTGTTACTGATGCCCGGATATAACTAATCATTCTGTGAAAATTTCACATTTATAGCTATTACGGTTCATGAGATATCACCTGAGGACGGACGGACAACGAAGTCTCTGCAATAGACTTGGTACCCTTTGGTCCGGACCCTAACAATCGAAAAATATTATATAAATACCACACAAGCTATTCTAAAAATTCTAATTTCTGCATGAGTTAGTCTTCATTGTCTCATATAGAATTTAAAAACTATAGAAACCGAATATATTCTATTGTATTGTGTTTTTACTTACGCGTGTCACAATCACCATTTTTGCCCTTCATTGACTACTTTTGGTATAACGATAGTTGTGTTGCTTCTTGATAGCTATAATTTCTTGCCTTTAATGTTTATTCTTCCAGTTCCAGTTGCTAAAATGTAAATGAGAGAGAAACGAAAGATATACAATTAGTTTTAATAATTTTAATAAATTAATAATAATCATAAAATATACTGACACTGACTGCATGCATACGTCGTCAGTCAGTCGTTCTTTTGAGACTCTTGGTCATTCTGTACTTTAGCAAAAAATAATACTACTAAGTATATAGTATCTCTACACATATGGGGAAAAAAAAGTAAACGAAGAAGAACAGGTTTAAAGAAAAGAAAAAAATTGTGTAAAGTATTTAAGATACAAAAAATAAAAAGAAAAGAAAAACAATCAACTGACTGACTGACTGACTGACGACTATTTATTTCTACTCTGACAATAGCAATGAGGGTTTACATACATAGGTAAACCGGCTCCCATACCCAATAACAAGAAGAAAAAGAAGAGGAAGAAGAAGAAGAGAAGAAAAATAAATAAGGTGAAGTTGAAGTTTACTGTAAATTAACAATTTAAACGACGACGACAACGACGCACGGCTTGGTGCGCTTTGTCTGTTAAAATCAAGACAAGAGTCAAGTCAAGTTGAGTCTGGTGTAGTATGAGTATGGTGTGGTCCGGTAAAATAATTGTGTAGTAGTAGTGTGTTTTAGTAGCCATTCAACAATTACATATGACGATAACAACAACAACAGCAACAGCAATATAAACAACAAGTTGTTTAAAATCAAGTAAAGTCGCCTTGGCTTCAAAATTAGTCGAATAAAACGATCTTACAGCATACGACTATACTAAGTATGTTGAAAGAAACCCTGAACTTAAATATAAGTTTTTATGATGTGACGTCTATGATTTTATTTATTAGATTTTCTTTGATTGGATTTGAATCACCATATGCATAATAAGATAAGTACTCCAAGTCATAGGCGCAATTTCCTTAGGGTAACTTTGCAAAACCTAAAAAAAAAAGCGAAATCAATGAACGCTCGCAATTTCTGTACTACATACTCCTATGTAAAGCATTCACCAATGAGTTTAGTCTTTCAGCATTACCTCATTTACTTTTGGGCACTTAAGACCACCATCCCTATAAATATGCTGGATTTTTTACAGTGGTTTCTTTTTTCAACTTGAAAATGTTAATTCCACTTTTTCCAAGGTTGCCACTAGTCAAAAACACTCTGCTACTTCGATTTACAATGTCCTGAAGTGCTAAAATTCATAAAAATCCAGTTGACCTAATTAATAAGACTCACACACTCACATACTACAGGCACAGAAACAAGATACTACAAGGAGGAGTTAAAGTTACAATGAAAATATGGTATTAGCTAATGTTTTTTTTTTGTTTTTTTTTTTTGTTTTTATAACCCATCACCATCAAATGAACGCGTAAGCAATTCCAACCAAACTGCAAACTCCAAACTCCAAACTTGCTTTGTGCCACATACGCAGAGAGGAGCCTGTTGTGCAACTTTTCTTTGATTAGTGTGAACAGCCAGTGAACAACTCAACAACAACTGGCCGAACACGTTTTGGCAAACAACGGTCGAGGGGTCTGGGTCTGGGTCTGTATAGACTAAAGCCGGTGCAATTTTCGTTATCTGAACACCGAACAAACAAACACCTTCTGTAGAGTTCAGTAGAATAACTGGTTGGAAAATTTAATAATAAACTTGATACAATAACGGTTAATACATGTGATGTGTATATTGTGTTGGCTGGCTGATGTGTTAAATTCACAGAAAGAATAGAGAATTACAGTGCATCCACCAGACCAATATGGTTGAAACCCTTCCTTAACATATTGTAACTTTAAAAATACCTTTACTAGAATTAAGGACAAAGAAGGGAAAGTGTATCGATCGAAGTAAGTATGCATCCATTATGGTTTAAAATGACTGACCGACCGACCACATAGTAAAATAATTCATGTGTAAGCTATTAAATCGATAAATGACAAAACCTCAGCTAAGGGAAAATAGAAAATACCCTTTACTAAATTGATTATTGTAAATCTGATATAAGAAATATTAAACAAAACATGTAGTTTCGTATAGCACACAGATCAAAATGGAGAGATTGCAAGAGCTCAGTCAATTTTTCTACTACAAAGAATGTCTTCAGACTAGAATCAAGAATCTATTGTAATTAAAGAGACAAGAAATAGTCGAAGACAACAAGCTCCTGTTCTCTAAGTATACAGTTCTAGATAAAAGTATGGATAGATACTTGGGATCCTTTTTAATAAAGGAAATTGTCCATTGGCTATCAACAACCGCATGTGCTTTGTTACAATCTCAATCAGAATGGTTTAATTAGAAAGGGGTCCAATATGTTCCTCAGATGACATCTCCTATTTATTTAGTGAACAAAAGTTTAGCAACAATTATATTTTCTATCATCAAAATAAAGGAGAGTTTCTATAAGTATATTTCAAAATCTGAAATTCCTAATTAAGGGATAAAGAAGTTTTCCCTAATTTAACTTTAACTTACAATCTCTAGAATATATAGAACAAAAATATATTTGTCTAAAATTTGTACCGAGTATATTGTATTTTATATTTTCTCTTCTCATATTTTCCTTTTATGATTCAATAAACATAAATGCAAACTAATAATACCAAACATTTATTGTGAAGTGTATTCAAGGAATGAGGAAGGCTTTTGCTGGACTGACGTGACAGAATAATGAGACCTACGGCAAATCTTTTTTAATACTTCACCCAACAGGAACTGCCTGCCAGACAACCATTTAGTAAATGTACGGTAAACTTATGATATTTCTTTTTGTCCCCAAAACATACTCGTACTCATATACATCGAGGGCATTTTTAAGGTTTCGTCATGCTGCTTTCAATTCATTCGTTTGTCGTTTGTTCGTTTTTATGGCAAAACTTCTTTGCAATGGAAAATCGTTCCGCTAAAATATGCAAAATCCAATTACGGATGGAAAGAAAGAGTTCATAAAAGATATTTTGATTTTATTTTCACCTTTACACAATACCAAACCAAATACCAAAACGAAGAAGTTAACTTTACTTTTTATTGCATTGTATTTATTTATTCTTGAATGTGATTTCATTCATTCAATGGTTTTTTTTTTTTTATTTGACTGGGTGTCATGTCATTGTTATGCAGATAGCGCGCGTTTGCTTTCGTCGGACGCGAATACAAAATTTTGGGTTTCAATGAAAAAATTCACTTTCATTACGTTTATGGTTTTGACGATGACAAAGATTTGTTTTCTTTTTCGTTCCAAAATGAAATTGTTTCTTTAATGAAAACAAATATGGTTATACAATAGATTGAAAGAGAGAAGAACTTACGGTACTTACGGTATGTTTAATGTATTTGATTGTTTCTTCCATAATACAATATTATCGTTCATTAACGAAATTAGATACATATTAGTATAATAACTAATGAAGTTTGATTTTTTTTTTTTTCCCCTAAAGCTAAGTAATAATTTGTGTGATATTCATCATCTCTATTACTAGGTAGGTATAATTTGTAAAAAGGTTCATAAATTTTTAAGCATAAAGCCTATTTGAATGACTCTTTCTCTAAAACCAATTCAACAACCATTTTTTTTGGCTTCAAATTAGCTTCATAATAATATCGTTTGAATAACATGATATTTCATTTGAAACAGGTCTCTTGGGTATTATAACTTTGTTTGTAATGTCATAGAACCCAATAAATATATCTTCTGACAATAAAGTACACGGAATTTGTCAATAAAACCCAATATTTTTAATTTTCATCAATACTTATTGGATCATCTCAAAAAAAGGCTCCATTTGAAGCTAACAAACATTCAAAACATTTTTTTATAGGCGCTCTCCGGTATGGCTTTCAGCTCCTTCAGCGAATTTTGTTTGATGAAGTCTATGGAGGCATGCCGGGACAGGCAATTTGAGTTTAGGGAACAGGAAAAAGTCACACGGAGCTAAGTCAGGTGAATAGGGCGTCTAGTCGATGGTATTTATTGCGTTTTTGGCCTTATAATCGTTGATAATCGTGGCCCGATGAGATGGCGCGTTATCATTATGCAAAATCCACGAATTATCGGCCCACAATTCCGGCCGATTACGACGATCTGTTTCACGATTGATGTTGAGTTCACGCCATATCATCATTTTCGATTTAATGACAAATTCCGGGTACTTTATTGTCAGAAGGTACATTAAATCGATCGAGATAATGCTTAATACTTTCATATATAATTGAAGAAATTCTAATTCATTGATAACCTAAGTAGATAGTCTTCATTGCAAAATTGAGTTTAAAGTCATTCCATTCAATCTAACATATCTAAAAATTTGGTTGATTTAACCAAATTTGTTATATTATCTACCATTTATTTTGTATGAAAAACTTTGGTATTTCTTAAAATATTCAAACGAGAGTTCACAAATCGATTTAAAATGATAATCAATCTTATAAAATTAATGCAAAACATGGAAAGTATGACAACTTCAGTAAACCAATTAACGAATTGAATAATGTTTATTATAATCTTCTTTATAAGTTTGACATGAAGTTTGTAACAGACAGAAGGAGACATCTGAGATCCCACAAAGTATATATATTCTTGATGAGCCCTATCTGCCTGTCTGGCTATTCTCTCGACAAATGCAAATCTGGGTGCAAAATTTCAGGTCTCTAGCTCAAAATCTAAGGGACTAGTTTTCATAAATATTTACGGACAGCAGTGCTACTCAAATGTGTGCGAGTCTGACTCGCATTTGGCCGATTTTCTTGTTGAAGTGAAACTTCTTTAGCGAAGGGGAGTAAATCCAAAAAATATGAAAATGAAATGTGACGAAAATCAAAATTTGACGATGTTATGATTATATTGGAGCTATTTGGGCAAATATTATATGGAAGTGAAACTTCTTAAGTAGATGGTCAAACAATAATACAGATAATTGTATTGTATTGTTTCAATACAAAAGTTATTTTATTTTTCGGTCATTCGGCCACTTGTTCGTACGTTCTTTCGTAAAGTAAACATTTTTTACCTGCTGTAGATAAGCCCGCACAAGACAATGCGCATTGTTTTTTGCGTCTCCCCACTACATCTCTGAAGCATTATTGCATTTTGATTTTCGTCACATGTCATTTTCTAATTTTTGGATTTACCTTCCTTCACTAAAGAAGTTTCACTTCATTATTGTGCTTATTTTCTTAAAAGTCAAAATTTCTTGTTAAACCAACTTTGAGCAACTTCAAACAAAAAAAAATGTATATCTGTTTAGTATAAACAAAATGTATCTGCCTGTAATTGAAGAAGATTTATTAAATGTTGCAGGGTATTTTATAGTCAGAAATTTCAACATTCTTCACTTGTTTGTATATGGAAATTTATAAATGAAAAATCCCGCTGAGTAAAATATATATCCGGCGTTAAAGAAAATTCAAAATTACACTACCGTGTTGAAATCATGATGTATTGTATGTAGTAGTATGTAACGTAGAGTCAGACAAGCATTTAAGCCATAATTCACAATCGCACAAAAGCAAACAATCGGTACAAACATATAAACATATTGGGTGTATGCATATGATTCCGCCCTTTCCGATAGTTTCACTAGTATCGCCGCTTACACTTGCACACTAAAATACTAATACTTGCATTCGATAGTGCCTTCTATCAGCTGTTAAACACAGTGTATAACAGCTGATAGAAGCATAAACAACAAATATTTCTAATTCATTGAAAATGTCGAGTTTTATCCCAAGTAAACATCATTTGCGGGAGGTTTTATTGCACTATTTTGTTGCAAAGAAAAGTGCAGCGGAAACTTATCGTTTGCTTGCTGATGTTTACGGTGAGCATGCTCCATCGAATACAACTTGCAAAGAATGGTTTCGACGATTTAAAAATGATGATTTTGACATTGAGGGACAGAGAACATGGAAAACCACCCAAAAAATTTGAAGATGCTGAATTGGAAGATTTATTGACCGAAGATTGTTGTCAAACACAATCAGAATTGGCAACAACATTAAATGTTGATCAATCAACTATTTCAAGACGTTTGCAAGCAATGGGAATGGTTCAAAAAGTCAATAACTGGGTGCCACATGAATTGAAAGACCGAGACATCGAACGTCGCAAAACCATTTGTGAAATGCTGCTTCAAAGACAAAAAGAAAAGGTTTTTTGCATCGGATAATCACGGGAGATGAAAAATGGATATATTACGAGAATCCTAAACGCAAAAAATCTTGGCTGAAGCCAGGTGAGGCCGGCCCATCACAGCCAAAGAAAAATATTCATTGTACCAAGGTTATGCTCTGTATTTGGTGGGATCAGAAAGGTGTTGTGCACTATGAGTTGCTGAAACCGTCTGATACTATCACTGGCGATGTTTACAGACGACAACTAATGCGGTTGAAGGTAGCTATAGAAGAAAAACGACCGGAATGGGTGAATAGGCATGACAAAATTAATTCTTCAACATGACAACGCCAGACCGCATACGGCAAATGTTGTGAAAACATATTTAAATGGACAAGACTGGGAAGTGCTACCCCACCCGCCATATTCACCAGATATAGCCCCTTCAGATTTTCATTTATTTCGAAGGATGCAGTCTGATCTTACGGGAGAGCGATTCACTTCTTATGAAGATATCAAAATTTGGCTTCATAATTGGATTGCCTCAAAAGACCAGGACTTCTTTATGCAAGGAATCCGTAAATTGCCTGAAAGATGGGCAAAGGTTGTAGCTGCAGATGGGGCATACTTTGAATAAATAAATTTTCCTTTTTCTAAACAAGCAAATTTGTTTTGTTTTCACAAAAAAGGGCGGAATCATATGCATACACCCAATACATACATCCACGTAAGTACATACATATTTTTATACAAGTATATGAGTATGTTGCTTGGTAGCAGACAAACAAAGTTTTATACAACATTAAGTGGCAGACTGGTTACGCTCTAACGGTCATCATAAGCCATGCGTCCGATCACATTTGATTGTTGTGTGGATTGTATATATGTACGAGTATGTATGCATTCCCAAATGGATTGACTTAGACTGTCACTTTAGTTTATGCACCCCTCCATTTTCGTCTGGCTGTGTCTGCCACAACCGACACTTGTTGCATGTTGACTACTGTAAGCTGTTGCTGCTGCTGCTGCTGCTCTGCAGTTGCATTTCATGTGAGTGAATTTAAGTAAATATGATTCATGAACCAGTTTCCGGTTTTGTGTTTTTTTTTTTCTTTTTTCTCAAAATTTATAACGCCATTTTATTAATCAAAAGGTAGAAAAAGAAACCCCATTGAAGAAGTAATATAAAGTAGGGGAATGGAATTAAATTGTACCAAGATCTACATCGTTAACAATAATAAATAAAATAAAGAAACTGCAACCCTTTTTTTATATTTCTTAATGAGATGATTTTCGATTTGTATAGCTTTAAATTGGTTCAGGTGAGATGAAAGATCACATACATGATTATAAATTAATTTGGAAATTTTATGAGGGATCATGAACGTGCACATCATAATTGAGGAATAATTGAATTTTAGAAGATTTAAATTGTATAAAAATCCCAAATTAAATACAAAAAAATATATTCAAGGAAAATCGTTTCTAAAATATTCAATTTTCAAAAGAAAAATCTGAATTTATTAATAAATAAAGTGAAGAAGTAAGTAGTCCACTAAAAGAAGGAAATTATTTGTAGGCGATATAAAATTATAAGAAGTGAAACACTATACAGTGGAGCCACTTAATATCGAGAAGTCAATTATAATCAATATTTTGAAAAGCGTTGAATCAAGAAGCCCTAAGTCGAATTGAAAAATCAAGGAGCAAAGTTCCCATGAAATATTTACCATGTAAGTTCTCCAGTCACGATTTCATGTTTATTGATTATAAAAAATATTAATCATTAATGTATCTATAGATAAGATATAAGACCAAACTGAAGACGGTATACAAGTACAGCTCTGGGGCACTGGTTCTAATTAAATATAAAAATTCTTCAGAGGTTTCAATCCAAACTCCTACGGGGTTTGTCAGTGCTTTTTGTGATACGTCAGAAACTCAGTTCTTCACCGAGACTTGCAGATTCCAACGATCAGAGAGGATATTGTCAGGCTCAGCAACATACACATCTCATATTTAGAGAACCATTAGAATAAATTGGCAAACAACCTACTGGATAACAGCAAACACATGCATCTAAATAGGCATCATGTGACTTGTCCGTTATTCAAATTCGCCTGACTGTCTGTCATAAAGGAAGAGAAAATAATCTATAGATTTCTTATGTTTAGTCTTATGTGCATAGTTTCCCTTTCAGAAATTTCAAAATACTAAAAGGGGATTGTTGGATCTACTGTGCTATAAAACTTTTATTTATTTTATTTTATTAAAGGTAGTAGATACTCGTATATACAGATGTATGTACACGTGATTATATGATTGAAACAAGATACGAAATCTTAAGTAAACACAACAAAACATACAAAATTCGTTTCTAGTTCTTGTCAACATACTCGTACACAACTCAGAGAAGAGATAAGTTATTGTACTACTACGTGTGTGTATTTGTTGTTGATCCCTTCTTCTTTCATTTTCATCATGAATACTCAACAACCGCAAGACGACTTAGTTCATCAGATGAAATAGTATCTTTTACAACTGACAATTTTGTTTATGTTGTTTCAAAACATTTGCTTTTGTATTTTATGTAGCAGTATGCACTTTTTGTCTCTATTCAAGTTCGTCGTTGTCGTTGTCGTTGTCATCATGTCATCAGTGAAAGTTGGCAGTTATTGTTGTTGCCAAAGTGAATTGTTTTGGTTTATTTCATGCAGTATTTTTCTTGATTGTACATATTTTCTGTTTTCTTCTTCATTTCTTCTTCTTCTTTTTTTTTTGTAAATATTATCTCAAGTATCATTTGTTTCAAGTTCAGTTTTTGGATTTATTCCAGCATGTACTTAATCATTTATTTAAAATATCTTTCAATTTTGTGACTCTACATGCATATTTAATTAATTGTTATGAAGCTTGATTTATTTTTACCTTGAAATTGAATAGGTTTTTGCTTTTTGTTTTTTTGTTTGGTCAAAGTACAAAATTATTAAATGTTTTGCATTTGAAACTGGTTTCGCAATAAATACAATTTATAAAATATATATTTTATAATTTATAGATATCATACATATATCAAAATAACTTCCAATTAGAAGCAATTTAACTTTCACCCTTTGTGAGATTTTGAAGCTAAGCGCTAAGTCGATGATGATGTTGTTGAATCTTTTACTTAATATCTTTCACAAAATAAAAAAAAAATAAAAAAATAGAAAAAAATTTAATAACAATAAAAACAACTTCATTCATTCATACAATTTTTGAACAAAAATCTTTTATGTTAAAAGATTTCACCATATAGTATTGTAGTATAATATGTATACATAATACAATACTAAAGAGAAGGTCTAAAAGTGAATTTTTTAATTTTTATTGTTTTTGTAAACATCTTTGCATATGTTGAAGTATCTTTTCAATGAAATGAATTTTTAAGAAACTATTTATCGGGTCATATAAAAAGTCTCCGCGGTTTTTACGTACATTTTTTGAAAAAAAATTCCCTTTACTCAAAATCAATTTCAATCAAGAACATATCTAAGACCTTTTGACATTTTCCAGGTAGCTTCATAATTCCATCAGTGTAGAAATTCTGTGGCTTATCTGCGAAGAACTTGGCCAAGTGATTTTCAACGGCTCTTCAGTCGACCAATTTTTTTTTAACATGAAGAGAGTTTTGCAGAGTCCGAAACAAATGGGAGACAGAGGGTGCAAGGTCCGAGCTATACGGTGGATGCATCAAAACATCCCAGCCAAGCTCCGTCAATTTGTTTCGACAATTCCCTTTCTGTGGGCTAATTCTGGTCGCTCTTTTTTGATTGCTTTATTCAAACGGTAGAGTTGTGTACAGTTGAGGACTGAATTGACCGTTTTGGGACGTTCTAGCAGCTTATAATAGGCAATCCCCTTCCAATCACACCAAACTCAACATAACCTTGTTTGCCGTCAATCCAGGCTTTGAAGTCGTTTTTGAAAGGTCACTGGCCTTTGCTCATGATCTTTGCTTGCGTTGGATATTCTGGTATTTAATCTTCACAAAAAATGTAGCCTGAAATATCACCCTTCAAACACGTGTTAGTTTGACACAATCAGATTAGTGCTGCCTGATCTATGGACACCAACACCATTTAATGGCAAAAAACTGTGGAGACTTTTATATGACAAAATAAAATAGTATCAAATGAATAGTGGTGGAACACACAGAAGGAAGTAAGACCCTAAAACCGAAAACCGTGATTATTGTGAAGCGCAGAACCGATTTAACCAGGTTCGTCTGTTCAGGTGCCTCTTCCATGAAAATTATAAGAACTAGAAAGGTTAAATTTTATCTGTACACTTGTTTAGTTTCGGGACAGACCAAGTTTGTTTCAAATTTTAATCAAGTCTTCACATTTTGAGGGAAAACCCATTCTTTATGATTCAAAAATCACAAATGAGGAAGAACTTTAAAGCATAATAAAGGTCTTGTTCACATTCTTGTTCGGAACCTGCTTTTCTTCCTTGATATCTTACTCAGTTTTTTAGATAACGTTTTGATTCATTTATATTTGTAAGTATGAATTGTATGAAGGCTAGAAAGCTGAAATTCGATATGCAAACCCTTTTGCACTTACTTATTTTGGTGAAAGACCTTTTAGGGATCCTAAGCATCTGATTAGGCAAAAACTTTAAATTGAATTTGAAGGTTTATTTGATGGACATATAGTGGAAACAGTAGGACGAATCTTTATTTGTTTATACTTAGCATACAAACTCACCTTTGTTTTCAATTTTTATTGTATCCTTTTTATGCTAACAATTTATTAATCCACTTCAATGATGGTTGTTTCTTATTATGTTTGTTTTACTTCTCGATTCAATTGCAGTGTTTTTATTTTAATTTTTGAATTCTCTTTTGTTGAAAACTTTTTATTGCTACAAACACAACAATAAAACAATAACACACCATTAAAACAAAACATCCACAACAAACGAGGTAAACAAATTATGTTGTCTTCTACTTCTTGTGATATCCGTTTCTTGTTATTATTAGAAGATGTGAAATGTAAAAGAATTCAACACAAAAAATAAATATCCCGTTGCGTGGACAAATACACGACGCATCCACACACACACACACTCTCTCTCTCTCTCTCTCTCTCATAGATATACACACACTGACATTCCAAACCGGCCAAACAAGTGGCCAAGAGAATGAATAATAGAAAAAGAAATATTTTTTTTTTACCAAAGTGGGCTGATATTGCCGGAAATAAATTCCTCCTCTTTGCACATTGAATTTTTTCTATGCACCTGGCATGACATTCTAAAAAAGAGAGGGAAGTGTGCTAACCAAAAATAGTAAAACAAAAGAACCCACAAAGTTATAGAATAAACAAAGGAGACACACAGAGGCTTAGAATTAGAAATTTTTACTCAGAGATCCCAATAATTTTTTTTTTTTTTTTGTTTATTTGTTCTTCTTACTAAAAACACATACGCACACACACACACACATCCATGCATATACATACATATAACCAAACCAACACTTGCATAGCATAGCAGCTAGCCAGCCAACAGAGTCGAGTGAAGCAAGTTGAGAACTTGGCTCAGAGCTTCTTCAGCTTCTACTTCTGCTTGTGCTTTTGCTTGGGAAGAAGAACTTTACTCATTCTCATTTAGAATTTTCTCTTCCCGAACCTAGTAGTACACTCTTCTTATGCTGTTTTCTTTATTAAGATCTAGTTTTTTCATTTGTTGCTTTTCTATTAGATTTTCACCGTAGAGTATAGTATTTCTTTTTTAATTTTTTTCTTAAGGTGAATGCACTCTCACAAACACATACAAAATCTTGCTTCCTCCTCTTATGACTGAAGTCAGACTTTGCTTAGAGCGAGCAAACGAGCGCATGATGATGATGATGATGATATTTTCAATTATTATTAAATCTCATAAATAAATTTACACTTTTCATCCTCTGAGATACTCGTACACACCGAGAGCATTATAACTTCAAATTGAGTAAAAAAGAGGAAAAACGGTTATTGTTTTTCTTTTATTCATTGTTTTATTTTTTTTTTTCTTTCATTATTCGCAACAGGTTACATAAAATAGGTCACGCACCACTAAATAGTTGGTTGGTTATCTCTGAAAAGCAAAATTCTTCATTGAAGTTTTAGTTGTAGACGCAGCAATAGTAGATTATAAGGCAATTTTTCTATTAACAAATTGCAAATACAATTATTATTATTTTCTTAACACTTTTATTCAAATTCTCTCACACACACAATTAACTTTGATTTTTTTTTTTTTTTTTACTTGCCACACACGCGAATTCGTTTTCCAATTTTTCTTCTTAACTACTCAGAAACAACAAAACCATAGTAGAAAAGTGCAAAACCAACAGCGCACATTAACAAAAATTGGAAACGTCCAAATCCGACGAAGGCAGAAGCTCGAATACACGAACCATGAACGAATACGAAAAGCAAACAGAGATCGTTTGCCGAAGAAATGGGTACAGTGCTGCCAGACTGCAGCTAAAAATTACCATTTTTTTCCCATCACCAAGTACAACAAAACACGTCTCACTTTTTTTTTTTTATCAATAAAAAACAAAATCTAACAATGCAAAATGGCTGATAATGTCAAAGTTGGTAATATATGTACTAACAAAACAAAACAAAGAATCGAAAATCGATAACACAATTAAAATGTCTTCTTACTTTGTTAACAAACCTCGCTCGTATGGTAAATAAACCTGTTATTCAACAGATGGTAAAATTTCAAAAACTGTTGAGTTTCAAAACATCAATATGTTTATTTTCATTTTTGAAGAAATTTATTTTAAAATTAATGTTAATTATCTCTTCATTGTCTTTCTGCTGCTTTTATAGACGGTCAACATCGAATAAGTATGCTTAGTATTAAATTCCAATGAATTATAAGTGTATTTTATATTATTTTAGAACTTAAAATGAAAGAAAAACATAGGTTTGAATTTAAAGTGTAAACTTGAAAGTTGATCCAGTTTGGATAATTTAGTAGTTTTGGGTAAATCATATATGCATGTATGTATGTATGTAAAATATACATCCGTATTAGCAGAACTTCCAACGGTTTCCGCACTCGTTACACATAACAAACGTGGTCATAGGTTCATCGGAGGATCTGGTTTGCAACTGGTTGTAAGTACAGTTGCGTTTCTTGCACTTGCCGCATTTGAGCAAATCAGTTTTGGTGCCTTGAACTGTTGCCAGTTGGGCATCGTTTATTGCCTCTTTGACAAATTTCTCGCGTAGTTTCTTCATTTCATCGCTAGCCATCTCTTCGGGTGACATTTTGGCCAATTGCTGGGCAGTGACGGCACCACACATGTAGTTACCGCGTAGCGTTGGATTTTTTGGATCTTTTAGATTTGCAACACGTGACCGTATACGATTTTTGTACTTCATATCAGTGTTTCGGAACTCAGCATAAATGGCATCCTCAAGTTCGGCTGCAAGCTCATCAGGTTCTGGGCAGCCTTCCGGAACATCGCCCGCTTTAAGAGCAGCTGCAAGCATTTCTCGGCACTTGATGCGTACAGCGTCCGTCATACCAGAAGAAGGAAACGAAGTTTGCATCGGTCGCCGATCATCTTTTGAAGACGATGATGATGAGCTCTTTTTATCCTTATCTTTAGATGAAGATGAGCTCGATTTTTCTTTGCTGCTTGAAGAGCTTGACTTGCTCGTGTTGCTACTTGATGATTTCGGGGCGCTACTGGCGCTGCTGTCTTTGTTGGAACTTGAGTTGTTTGTTGCGCCGGGTGCAGGCAGAAATCGTTTCCAGTTCTTGATAAGGGTCTTAGCAAGTGCAATCACTTCATCATCTTTGCTGCTCTTCCGCAATTCATTCACAGTCATACCAATGCGTGTTTTCGTCAAAATATCCAGATTGATGTTGAGCGTTTGTAGCGCCTTCAAAAGATCCAGCGCCTGTTCTTGACCCTAAAAAAACGAAAAAAAATAACATTATGATAAATTGTATGTATACGCGGGAAACCCTTCCCGGTCGTTGTTCTACATTGCAACCGCAATCACATACCGTGCCATCATTTGATGTTATTTTGCTCATTTTCTTTTGTATTTTAAAAACTTCGTCTTCCACACTCATGATGACTGCTGAATTAAATGTGATCACTCACGAAAGTTCGCGTTTTTATATGCAAATCCAGTAATTTCTTCACTAATGTGTTTTTCTCCCGACGCTACTAATCGGTAGACCGACAGTACTGCTAACCTGCTGTAAAAGCCCGCATGGCTGCCAACTATGTTATGTATTAAAAATGGCAATGTTTTCAGTGCAGCCAAGATGTGAAAAAAGTAATGCCATGTTAATTTACGCTATGAATTAAACCAGTTGGCAGGTCTTTTATATAATGTTGTTCTTGGAGTGTCCGGCACGTTATTGGTATTAAGTAATAAATAGTAAATAAATAAATTATTAATTTATTATCATGTTTAAATTGGTAAAATTACTTCGAATGCCCCTGCGCATTGAAGGACAAGGCAATCAACTGATTTCAAAGCGTCTATATGGCAAGTTTTGATGTTTACCGGCTTTTCACAGATTTCATAACATTTTGTGTATTTTTAGCTGCCGCGCCAAAAAGATTCTATAAAAATACTTCTGTTCTCTACAATGACGGCAAATATGAAGTAACATTAGATAATCGTAAGCTAAAAACACCCAAAGGCACACTGTTTACAGTTAAAAGTGAACCCTTGGCAATTGCGGTAGCCACAGAATTCGATGCTCAACGGAATATAATTGAACGCTCCAAAATGCATATATCGGCACTGTGTTTCACGGCTCTCGACAATCCCAACAATCATACAAAGATTGATATGGTCAACTATTTATTAAATTATGTGGCAACAGACACAATTCTATTTCAATTCGATGTATGTGAGAGAGATAAGAGGCGAGGCGAGTAGGTTTTTTTTGTGGGATTAGTTAATTTTGCTCTTTTTTCATTGCTTGATAGGATGAAAAAGACTTGCAGGATTTGCAACGCAACGAATGGGATCCAATAATTGCATGGTTCAATCAACGTTATGAGACACATTTACAAAAAACAATGACTATAACAGCGCCGCATGTCTCTGAAGAAGATAAAATAAAAATAGCCAAATACTTTTCATCACACAATGTTGAGACATTGCATGGTAAGATAGATAGATATTCATTTGAAATATGCTATAAGATGGCCTTATGTATATTATTATTATTATTTTTTTGTTTCTTGAAGGTTTCATCTATGCAGTGGATACTTTAAAATCAATTATGTTAGCCTGTGCCGTCATTGAACAATTTATTACAGTTGAAAAGGCTGTTGCCTTGGCTCGTCTCGAGGAGGAATACCAAGTGAAGTTTTGGGGACGCGTAGAATGGTCGCATGATCTTAGCCAGCAGGAATTACAAGCTCGTTTGGCTGCTGCTGTGCTCTTTGTGCATCTAAATCGTTCTGAACATTTGATTAAAGAAAAAGCAATAATTTAAATAAATTAAATTAGAAAAACAAACTTAGATGTTTAGTATATTCTAAAGTAAAGAAGATTGATGATGATGGTAAGTGATGATGATTGATGGTGATTGATGGGATTCAATTCATTTGTAATTTGTTTAAAAGAATTTTTATTGCATACAATTGTTTTTGTTATATTTTTTGTTGTTGTTATTATTGTTTCCCGTAATCAGCTGCTTTTGATTTTTTTTTTTTATTTTTTTGTTTTTAAATTTATTAGGCTTTTTGCAAAACATTTTTCATTGGTTTTTTTTTTTTTGTATTTTTTCAATTTAATGTAAATTTTCAAATTTGTTTTTCTTTTATTTATTTTTTTGTTTTTTGCTTTGCATTTATATAATTTTCGGTTTTTATTTGTTTTGTGTATCATAAAAAATTAATTTACAAATATCTTTTACCTCTTATTTAATGGCTTTTCTCACTCGCTTTTATCGGTTTTGTTGTCTTGTCTATAATTTTTACTAAATTTCACAGCGATGAGAAAGAAAAGCAATACATTAATTTAATAATCATTCAAAAACAAGGCGAGGTTTCGAAAATACACAATATATTGTTTTTATAAAGCAATATTTTTTCTTTGTTTTATTTTTTATTTTTTTTGTATTCAGTGTAACATTTATAATAATAAGAATAATCATCTGTTATTTTTCATTTTGTTCATTTTGTATAGCATTTGAATTCTTTAATGCGAGAATAATTTTTTTTTTTTAATATATTTATTTATATATTTGTTTTATTTTCTTCCTATATCATCATCAGTAGTATATTTTTATACTAAATCATTTTTTGAATTTGTTTTAACTTTTCTAAATTCCCATTCATTTCATGTTCTCGGTCATCAACGGTTCAACCAGCAGAGTTAAGCAATAAAAGCGTTGACATGAAACGCCTAATTAAGCTGCAACTGCTGCTGTTGCTGCTTCTAGTAGTGAAATTGAATTCTTAAATAAAATGAAACATTATGATGGTGTCTTCAAATATTCTTTCTAATAAAGAGGAGTATGCTGACCGATTAAAAGAAATTTTGTATTGAATTGTACTTGATCATGTGATATGCTCTAAATGTATTGCTATTAATAATGTATACAATTGAAATAGAATAGATAAAAGAATTTACTAAGATTTTAAAGCTAAAAACTAAAGCTTCTTAGAAGCTAAAAAATAATAACATAATAATAATAATAATATACATACATACATAATAAATATACTTATAGCCTAAGAATTGGTAAACGATTGATTGATTTAGGTGCCGTGCCCGATATGAGTTGTGACCCCAAATTCAAATGTAATTAAATATGTTTTAAGTAGTTAGATGTTTATGGGAAAATAATTAAAATTGAATTAAATTAATTCATTCTATTATTTGTACTATAAGATGATATGATATAGGTATGTAGAAACAGAATCTTTTTTTAACAAAATTTGTAGATTGCATGATATGATTTTAATGAATATTTTATGTCACTGAATGATAAAGAAACATCAGCATTTAATTTGAATTTGAATTGGAATTTACATAGAATATGTTAACTTAATTTAAAAAAAACATTGAAATTTATGCATTGGTAAATACTTTTGAGATCTTTTATAGAACACAACTTATAACTTATATTTTTTTTATTGTATTAAAGATTTACCAATGTTTTTTTTGTAATCCACATAAAAACTTCATTTTTGCATATTTTTCAACATAACGCACCTTATATTGTCTAAATTACAATATTATTATTATTATTACAATATTATATTATTGACTAAGTTTCGTTGATAGACAACAACGATGTCATTTATCTAACTGCATCTCCATCATTTGCTAAACCCACACACACACATTGTATGTGGAGTAGTATAGTACTTAATTCATCTATCTGACATTAATATTTTTAAAAAATGTGCTTTTATTGCTCAGCTCTACTACTTGTATCATCATCATCTATTATTATTATCGGAATCGTTGCGGCTCTTCAGAATTTCTTTTTTTGTTTTACTACTAACTCAATGTTTCTTATAACTATTTTGATTCGATCACTTTTTTGTATTATGTGTATTATGTGTATTGCCAATGCTTAGACTTGTGTATCCATTATAGTTGCATAGGTTTCTTCAGCAAATTGCGGCGCATATCCTCATAGTAGTTAATGAAAATCTCCTTATACTCATCGGCAATGATTCGAGGGCATTGCAGCTAGTTCACGATTGCATTTGTAAGCTCAGTCACATCCCAGTATGAAAAATGTTGAACATATTGTATGGCATGGAGTCCATACTGGGCTGCTACCATGGGTGGGCGTACGCATAATCTGTTGAACTCCCAGTCGTCGAGTGTGACAGAGCCCACTGTAAGTGTTGGATAGGAGACAATGTTGTTAGGTTGTGGGGAGGCAGCAAGAAGGTGAACGAAAGATATTCAGAAATGAAAGACGAGTGAGTGTGCACAGTGTGTGCATAGGCGTGTGTTGTTGTTGTTGTTGTTGTTAGAGAATATAGGAAGAAAAAGCGAAAAGAGATAATTGAAATAGAGTTCAAGCAGACGACAGTGAAGGCAATTAAGAACCTAAGAACTAGCATAAGTAGTAATTATAGTATAATAAGAGGTTTTTGGAAATTATTGTACGAGGATTGTAGTACAATAGTAGTAAAAGTAGTATTAGTATTAGTAGTAGTAGTAGTAGTAGGAATGGTAATGGATAGTTAGTTAGTTAGTAAGGTAGTGAGTATTGGGAAAATTGGTGAGGATTGGATATCAATGGATTAGTTACTTGATCTCGATTCATTTTGCTTGTAATTAAATATTGTTTGTACTAAATGCTAAACTACATTTTTATGATTATGTTATGTTATCGAGTACGATTCATTTCTCAATTATGTACGGGGACGATGGTACAGTACGATGCTAGACATACTATACTCTAGAACTCTGTGCTAAATTGAGAAATACATACAATATGAAGAATATGTACATACATCATACATAATACATACAAGTATTTTTAAAGTAAGTAAAGTGAGAAGAATGTTTAAACTTTGATTTGATTTGATTTGATTTGATGGGTGTTTTGTTAATTTCCCTTTATTTTTTTGTTTTTTTTTTCTTTTTCTTTTAAACATACCTCTATGAACTAACAAACATTGCTCGAGTAGTTGCCGGGCAAGGAACACTTTAAGTTCGTGCATTTCCACAAGTTGAGTATTTGCGCGTTCAATGGCCGCATAAAGTTTACAACGTTCTTCGATGGCATCACAGTCTAGTAAAGCGGCGCTGAAGGTCCAATACCAATCCAATTTCTGTGTGGCTTCACAGTACGTGCACACCAGCAACTCTGAGCCATTGTTCTCCGGTCTTGTATAATATTCGGAGAGCCACCAGCGCAGATTGCGCGTATGCTTCAGATGGCGGGGTGTGAAAACTTGCATACATTTCGGATTATCACAGCGATAACGATGAAATTTATGCTGAAAATCGGTTAGTTTTGATAATATGTAGACACGGATATATTGTATTTGATACACCACAATGATAGAAATCGAGATTAGGTAAACAAAAAAAAAAAAAAAAATACAAAATAAAATAGAAGGATATGCAAAAGCAAAATAAATATATATAAAAGAGAGAGAGATATTTGATGTTTGATTAGATCATCTAATTACAACATACATTGATTGATTGATTGATTGATTGATTGATAGATAGATAGATAAGACATACACATTCATTTGGAAACTTTTAAACAACACGAAAAACATCGAATTTCTAATTATAAATAGTATATTATACATTTATAAATACATTTACGACGCAACAGGCAGGCAAGGTTTCATCAACCAAAAGAACACACGCACGCACAAACAAACAAACAAACAAATATGAGAGGACTACAAAATAAACAAATCGAACAAATCGAACAAACCGAACAACACTCAAACACATTTTGATTATTATTATTATGTTTGGTATCAGAGTCAGTCAAGTAGGACGGATTACACAGTTGTAGATACTTACGAATTCTTCATCTGGCGACGAACGAAAACATTTATCGCATTTACAGTCAATGCCACAAGCTATGAGTTCCATATGACGTTCATCGTGCGAGGACTGCCGATAGTCACCGCCACTGGCGAAGCAATTATAGATGGTTGCACCTTCAGGGACATCCGCCTTGGTGTATGCAATTAGTTTACGCTCGGAGTACTTTATGTGAATTGTGCTTTCGCACGCATGACGGCAAAGGCTCAGTGTGTGCGGATAGACGGCGTAGGCGACTGTTGCAACATCGCCTGCGATCAAATGCAAGTGACCTTTGTGTGCTCGCAGATATCCGGACCACAATTGGAATTCGTCAAGCGGCGTATGGACGTGCGGATCGGCTGGCAGAACAAACGAGGGGCAGTGTATGAGATTTTTATGCCTTAATTGGCACATATGACGCAAGAGCAGGGCAGCAGTGAGCAGTTCCCATTCGGCATGCGACAACTTTTCTGGCGAAGGCATAGTACGCTCCAGTTGCTCAAAAAAACTGGTGCATTTGCTTAGGTATATCGCAAGTATGTGAGCGACAACTGCTAACGAAATAAGTGTATCCATATTATTGCGATCGATGTTGGATTCCATGCGTAGCAGGGCACAATAGGCAATGTCTTGCCGCTCAATTAGTTGCCCATTGAAGGCAGCCCATATTTTCTGTAGTGTCGGTCGCTTGCGACAATGCAGTACGACCTGAGGCAAGCCGGTAATAAGCATCCGGAAGGCAAGCTGTAGGAGTCGTGGTTTCGTAAATTCGGTGCCGAAACGTTCGAAAAGCTCTATTTGGTGTGCAAAACATTCGAGTGAGTGAATGGAAGCATGCTTGGTGCGGCATTGACGAGAACAATAGACGGCTGTACGGTTAGAGCAGTAAATGCAAGGGAACGGAACGAATTGTGTAGCGGCACAGTGATCACATAAGCGGCACATATCACTGGGAACCAGCAAAGCAGCATCCTCGTTCATTATAGGCGTGGCGGATGGTATATGTCGAACGGCACGTAAGTGTGCGCTACGATTCGTTGTCACCGCATTACTATTATCTAACCATGCACTGGAAGAAATGAAATGAAAAGATCATGAAGAAACGGAATCTTATATGCTATAGAATACTTACACTTCGTAGACCTTGCAGTCATTGATCGCCAGATCATCACCCGTCTGTACGCCCATTTCAAAGCGTTCTGCTTTCAGCACCTCACACTGATGCCATAGTTCGTGTGTTTTGGCTTCAAACACCTCGGTTAGTTCCATGTGCAGCAATTCGTGTAAATGCTCTTCACATAACGTGAAATTACGCATTTTTAAGGCACAAGAGGCTTGACGTAGCTTAATCAGCGTGTGGTACTCCTCAGGATAACCTAAATCCAATGCGCATAAGCAATCGTCATAAGATTGCTGCACGTAAAATAAAAAAATATTGCGGGCACGGAATGAACAAAAATTATAATTATATACTTCTTGTAATTACAGTTATAACACTTACCGCATACATGCCACAGTCGTAGAGTACCGTCGAGCGGTTCGCGTGAGCCATAGCAGCCGCTATACTGTTCTTAGCCGGCGAAAGGAATATGGCCTCAGTAAAGAAGTCGCACGCCTTAAGCGAGTGTCGCTCTTTGCGGTACGAATCATTACCTGCCTCGCGTGTGCGCCGGGACTCTTCGTCCGATTTGAAGTGCGCTGTTTGCTCGTGTAGTTGTTGAAACCATTTGATTACTAGCGGTCTATGCAAAAGAGCGAAAGTTATAAGAGAGTGAGTGAACTGTGAGTGTATTTATTTAGAGTTAGGGAATGGGACACTTAGTACTCCGTTTTGATAGAATCGATAAATGAAAGTGAAGTTGTAGTATGGTGATGATGATGATGATGATGATGATGGCGATGATGATATGACTAACGAAATCCTGTCTGGATTTGGTTGGCTTAGCATGTGATATAATCACTGACCCAGTTGCGTAAGTCAATCAATATTAATTAATTTATATTTCAATCAGTAAAATACAAAAAAAATTAATTTATGCACTTTACATGCCAATTTTGATGGGCATGACCCCAATTAGTGAGGGTTCATTGTGTTGGTCCAGTCGTCGTCAGTCATTCATAATGAGAACACACAAGGTATCGTATCTTGTATGTGGACTGAATTCCTTTGCATATTCACTTACTTGTACATATGTATGTACTTACCTAAACAGTTCTTTCTGCGTAGGCTCTTCTCCGTTCGTCGTTCCTTTGTTGCGCTCGGAGTGTGTGTCTTCACGTGCGCCACCTACAGCGCCTATGAGATCATCATCAGTGCTGTCACTTTTTGAAAGTGGCGCTAAGCCACCAGAAACCGCATTCGGTGTTGTCGTTGCATCTCCTTTCGTGTCGTCTACGCTACCAAGGGAAGTAGCAACTCCCGCATTACAACTATTACTATTGCTTTTAGGTGAAGTCGCCTCAAGAAGGCAGGATTCCGTGTCGGATGAGGTTGCTTGGTGTTGCAGTCGATGTTTTTGTAATGGCTGCACATGGTCGAGTGCGGCCAAATGTAGCTGAAGTTGAAGTTCATCTTTGTATACAAGTTCGGTTAGGCTCAAACGATCCAGTTGCAGCGCTATTAAATCACCAAGTGAGACCAATGCTTCCGCAGGCTCGGAAGCACCTGAAAGAGCATCAGCAGCACTTGGATTTTGCGTCAGATTCGTGTAAGAATTTGAGTTTCCATTCGCGCCGGAAGAGGTGGAGGCCATTACCGAATGCTTTCCGTTTTTGCAATTGTTGCCGTCGTGCTCGTTGTTGTGCCACTTTCACTTTACTTACTACTTTGATGTATGTATGTATGTATGTTTGTATGTGTGTTAGAGTATCTATGTGTGTGTGTGTGTATGTGTGTGTAGGTATTTTATCTTTCTTCGTTTTTCTTTTTCGAATGCTCCACTTAAAGGAAAACTCCAATTAAACGATTCTCCGCCTCGGCAAACATTTGCTATGTGTATTGTCTTCTTCTCCTTGAGGCTTATTTACAAATCCTTGCACTCTCCGCAAATGCATTTGTGCTACGAATTCCCTTAAATCGTTCATTTAACAATCAAAATTGATTTCCATTTAAAAGCGCCCATATTGATTTTTACACAACAACTACGGAATGTAAAGAACAACAACCAACGACAACGCACAAGCGACGTCGATGATGATGATGACTAGAATCAAGAGGCAAACAAGAAACGAACGAACGAACTGCAAAAGACCGTCAACGGACCTACGGACCTCGTTTGCTACTACTGACTCAATTCCGAATTGGTTTATGAATTGCTGCCCTGGCTTTCACTGTTCACTGTTCACTTTTTTACTATTCTATTCTGTTCTGTTTTGCTTCTTAGGTTGCTGCTACCGTCACTTCACATCACATCACATCACATTACGTTACATTACATTACATTATATTATATTCTCTTCTTCGTTTACATGCAACACAAAACAACGTAAAAATTCCAGTCATTCAGTCTACCTCGTTGTCGTCTTTATCGTACTATACAGATGAGGGTGGGTTTCTTCTGTTTTTGTGTTGTGTATTTGAAGGGTGAGTGGGAGGGAGCTACGTTGACTTTTCGCTCCCAACATCTATACAACAATAAATGCCAAAATGTTGGGTAAATGCTTTGGTCAAAACAAACAAGTGACACGATAACAATACTACTTGCACTCTCGCTCTCTCATTATCGCCTCTCTGTTTTTATGTGGGTTTCTGTTTTTCTTTTTGTACAGAACTGGTGTAATAAGGGAAAGTCAAAAATTATGGCGCCGGCGCCAAACTCAAACTGCATTTACCACACATGCCATCATTTGCCCTGCAAATTTCAATAGAAACTTGCACTCTGCTCTGACATATCTTTGATTAAACATATAAAATATTTATCATATCCCAGGTAAATGATAATTTTCAATTTACCTTCTGAATATTCTTTCTTATTTGTGGGTTTTACATATTTAAAATATTTTGCAGCCCTCTTCACAAGTTTTAACTGTAGTTTACTGGCTTTTTTAGTTTTCTTAGCAAGCAGCTTTTGTTATGAAGCAGCGATGTACATGAATTAAAGCTCAGGGAAAGAACCATTTTAATAAAGAAGCAATTGAAACATTTTAAGAGTGGAAGGATCGAAATGAAGTTAGATGAATAATGGAGTAAATTCTTGTTTAAAATAACAAAAAACCTGGACGATTTTATGTTTAGAAGACTAAAGGAAAATGCTGAAATCTAAAGAAGATCTTATAATTTTATAAGAAAAAATCCCATAAAATATTACGACTAACTGTTTATATTGGCGAGTCTTTTTAATTTTTTATTGAGAGTTTGTGTGTTGTGTCTCTTTATTTATTTGATTTCTTAATAAAATTTTGTTAAATTGTTGTACATTGTGTACAGTTTACTTATATTTTGTTAATTTTGGCAACAATCAGCTTTTGTTTGCAATAGTAATCAAACTTATATCGTGACAAAAAACTCATTGCTACAAAACTAGCTAAAATGAAAAAAGAAAATGAAAGATTTGTCTTTATTTAAATCGTAGATCGCGTGTTTTAATATGAAATTATAATATTATAAACCCAAGTAAATGTTACTCTTTGTTCTACGATGATTAATAGTAAAATTCAACAAAATCACTTGGTAAATAAAATTAAATTAATCATAATAAAACTTAAGTTTATACATAATCGTCTTAATAATTAAATGCAGCTTATGATCAGATAATGATGATGACAGCGCAGATGAGTTGTAAACAATTAACCGACTATCCGTCCAGCAAGAGTAGTTAGTAGTGGAAGTCACAGTCTGAGACTGTGCCTGTCTGTCTCCGATCCGAAGCCGCCAACATTCAATTCGACACACTCGTTGGCAAAATTAATTACTCTACGTGCTTTTTTGTGTGTCATGCTGGAGTCTGTTTACAAAGTGCGACTATTGAATATGTTTCTATCATAAGTATATTATATGGTATATTGGGGTTTTCGATTACCATAAATTGATTAGTTGCAGGTTGTCAAATGCAATTTTCCCACGTCTATTTGCATTGCTAATTGTGACGCCCTTTTTATTTTACATGTAGTACAAGTATGTACTATGTAGTACTTATGAACTAAGTGGACGGGGTTTAGGTCTCTGCTAAGTACCCGTGGATAATACAGCATATATTGTAATACCTGTGTAGGTAAGATTGTAATAGTTCATGTGTTGTTTAAATAAAAACATTTGTTTACAAATGTGCACTTGCGCAATTGAACTAAAGATGGCAAACTAAAATGAACTTAATTTTAATTTTGACACCGACTTATGTGACTTTTCTACACCCTAAAATTTTAAACTAAAATTAGAATACAAAGACTGTACACTAAGAATTTCATAGATGATGATGCGTCAAACGGAAATACTAACAATTTTTCCATCATTTTGTTTATTTAATAATTTCAAACTAGATCTAGATAAGCAGATGAATAAGTTGAGTCATTACTACAATACAACGCTTACCCTATTAATTATAAACAGAGAGATAGAGACTGATAGACAGACAGACATACATAGAGTAACTGACAGTCAATCAATTAACCGGTGACAACGTCTTTGTCATTTTATATCTTTACAATAAAATCGCGCTCATTAATTTGTCGAGATCATGTTTCCAACCTCATCTCTCGTATACAAGTAAACATTATTTTAAGTATGAATCAAAATATTGTAACTTTACACTTATTTATGCATGTAAATTTTTGTTCAGATGGGGCTAGGTCAAGTATTCAAGTTAAGTATTCAAGTCAAGTATTAAAGCATCCATCCAGTGGCTGCTTCGTGTACTCTCCGATTCTTAAGTACAAATACTCGTACATACGCTATTTAGTTTTGTTCAAGTGTTTCATAGTCTTATTAGTGTTTATAAATTTCAGAGACCGGTTACTTAGTCGGTGATATAATAATACATGCATACATATATTTGCCAAGTAACTTAGAAAAGCAGTGTAAACAGATAATATCATTCTTCATTGCAAAATTCTTAAAATTAAAAATACCATAATTAAGCTTAAATTATGAACTTTCCATTAGTAAAAGAATCTGTTGAATAGATAATAGATTTCTTGAGTTATAGGCTTTCAAACTAACTTAGTTTTCTTATTGTTACTATATGTCTGTTTTTCAGGCTCACAAGAGTCTCAAAAAAAAAAAAAAAAAAAAAAAAACACACACAATAGTTTCGGGCTTTCAGAGTTTAGGAGGTTCGATAGTTTCAGGTTCTATACTTTCGGGCTTCCAGCTGCTGAGTATTCTTAAATCGGCGAGTATGAACTCTTTGGTATTCGGCAGAGAGCGAGTAAAAACTCGTAACTACTTCACTTTGTCTTGCACATTTGAGATATTTGAAATAGAAAAAAGTACAGTTTTAAAAATGAAGCTAAGTTTTGAAAAATATATTTTATATCCTTGATGAAGCAGATATTGTAGAAAACTTAATTTTTATTAAAATTTTTAACGGACAATACTAGATTAATGAAATGCTCACTTTGTAAGCAGAAAATGTATAAAATTTCATAGGAAAACTTTCGCTTTTGATAGATTTTTTTTTTATTAATATTATTTATTTAGTTTTAGAATGCTTGTAATAGATGACGTGAAACTTCTACATAATCTTAGGTCACTGAATTTTTCTTATTTTCCTGGTCCAGATAACGTCCCTAGTTGTATCCTAATACGTTGTGCAGGTTCCCTGTGTAAACCGGTTTTTAAGGCTTTACTACTTAATGCTCCAGTTAGCGTCATTTCCGCCTATTTGGAAGGAATCTTTCATTATACCTCTATACAAGGGCATATCTAAATTGTAAGCTATTCCCAAGTTGCTTGAACAAGTCTTTATGTCAAATAGCCTTGAATAGATGCACAACCAAGTTTTATGTACTTAATATAATAAATTCTAACACTTGCTCTCCCCAGAGATTTCATCCACAGCGCTTAACTCCATCATCCTTCGCTGCCTTCGGGATTCGGAACACACTACAGGCTAGTTAATCTGTAGGTTGCATATTGGTTCACATATCCTGACTGTTTCTTCACCGGTTCGATTAATGTCTCTAACCACAGTTAGCTTTGAGTTGGGACATAGCTTTAAAAAACTCTCCCAGCGGATCAATTTGTTTTATTTCAATTATATATAGCCTTTGGATTATTTTCAATTTTTATTTTACTTGTCCTTTATTAAGTGTTTTTTTTTTCTTTGTTAATTACTTAATTTAGTTTTTAAGCTTTTGTTTTTTTAATTAATTACACATAATTATAATTTATATATTCGTTATTTTTTTTAAAGAATAATACTAATTTTTAAAAATTGATTAATTAAATTAAGCTTTATTGTAATTGTTTATTTATAACTTCCTACTTTTAGTTTTATTTTATTTTACTTTTAAGTTGATAGTACTTTGTCATAAACAATTAAATAAAAAGACGAAAAGACCAATATTTTATTTTATTTTATTTATTGTGAAATTATTTATTATATGATCCGTGTATCGTAGAGCTAATAAGGTGTTTATGGGAATAATTAGCGAAGCGTAGAGACTCATGAAATCATATCCGTTTGCTCGTCAGACCTTCTGGTACCTATGCTCTCCATTTTCATCTGATAACTGTATGCAGATTGTATGACAAGTTATCCGATTACTGAAAGAGGTAGATGTAGTCGTATATAAACTACACTTAAAATATATAATGGCTGTTTAATTATTCAATAGCCTTCTTAAAATCAAGTCATTTGCTATCTAAGCTTTGCTGAACTGAAATCAATGTTGTGCATTATAGTAGTAGTTCTAAAATATAATGAGAGAGGAGAATTTTTGTTTAGAATTTTGTTTAATTTCTTGTTCCAATCTGAATCGTCTCAAAATTTAATTTGTTCGTGCAAAACCGATTACTCAGTTTGTGGTTCATAATTTTCACATGTACACTAATTTGCGGTTTTAAGTTTTGTTTATACTTTGAATGATTAGATTAACCCCCCCCAAGTGTATGTACATGTAGTAAGTACTGTGACCACCCTCACTCCCTTATAATTGCAGGCATGCATGAAAATGCTATTGTCTATTTACATACATACATAATATACAATATGTATCTCTGTACCTGTACATATTGTAGTATATGAATGAATACTTACTTGTACATGTTTTCAAAACTTAACTCTTTCTTATGTTAACTATACTCTACCTGTTGTTGCTTTTCTTATTGTTATTTTTGTTATTGTATATATAATATTTACTCAGTGCTAATTTTGTTTATCTCACATTGAATATATGGAAACATCGTATAGAGTCGTCATTACTAGTATAAGTTATTGTTGTTGTTGTTGTTGTTGTTGTAGTTACTTTGTCGTTAAATTTAAATTTTTTTCATTTTTTTCAAATTGAAAAAAGTAATTTTGAAAAATTCTTATTGCACAGACAGTCAGTAGAGTTTTAGACGCGTTAAGCGACGTTACGTGATAGCTCCAAATCGAAATGTTGTAGCTTCATAAAGAAAAGACGGGTAGGAAAGTTGTAAGGTCGTGGGAATTTTAAAAATATACAAGTGAACAGTGAAAATTTCTTGTGAATGGAAGAAAATGTTAATTTGATAAGAAAAAAGGATGATATAACAATATAAGTTTTTTGAATATTGGCAAAAGGTCTAAGTCACCATTTATGTTACCTAAGTCCACAATTCTACCAAGTAAATTTTGTAGATGTTTTATTAAATAAAGAAAATAAAAAATCAAACAAATAACAAAAAAAAAAAAAAAAAACCTTTGTGGTGCTTAAACTTTAAAGTAATTAAAAGTTTAATTAAAATTAAAAACAAAATGATGTATTTAAATCTTTATTGGATTGGGATTGCCATAAATAGCGCCATTTTGACACATAGTGAAGGCCTCGCACAAGCAAATCCACAATTAGATTTGCCACAGCCAAATACCCCAACGCCACAGCCCGAAATTTATTATAACGGCTATACACCTGGTACGGTGACGACACCAGCACAGATCATTGGTGATCTGGATCGAAGTCAACGTTATGGACCGCCGTACAAAGATGAAAGTGCCAGTGAGGATGGCTTAGATGACTTCAGAGTTAGTATAGTAATAATTCAGTATTAGTCAGCTTATACTAAGTATGACAATTTCAGTATGGCCAGACCTATGATGAACGTATGCGTTTTGGTTATAATTATCCAGCTCCACCGCCACGCCTCAATTATACACAACGTGCTGATTCACCATTCAGTGATCGTGGCGCTACAGCTTATAATGATTATCGCTATGCGAATCACAACTACGATAATCGTCCAACAATTAGTTCTACTACAGATCGTTATGATAATGAAAGACGTTACGGGGATGATAATCTGCGATCACAACAGGATCAATTCCAGCGTGATCGTTATGGCAATTATCCAAATAATGATCAAAACTATAATATGCCAATTGGTAATAATGGTGATCGTTATGGTGCTGGACCCTACTCGACAACAACTTTCAATCCTAATGAGCGTGGCGGCAATCGTTTTGAAAATCCTTTTCAATCAAATCAAGATCGTTTTAATCTAAATGATCGCTATTTGGAACGTCAGCGACTACAGCAAGATCGTCGCTATCAAATGGAGTTGGAAAAATTACGCACATTGCTCGTGGAGGCTGATCATAAGGGTACATTGGAATGTACAGCGAATGTGGCGAGTCAATGGAACTTCGAGACGAATGTCAACGATTTCACGCAGACGGAAGCGGTGAGTTTGTTAGAGTAAAAATAAAAAAAAACAAAAAAAAAGCAGAGAGTGGGCTTATGTGGCACGCGATGTTAGCGCAAAATGTTCCCACAAATTGCTTTAATAAGATTCACACGCGACATCTGAAGGTCGCCTTATGTACTGAGTGAGTACTGCTACCAAGAGTAAGAAAACTTCTCAGCATTACTGACTCTGGCGGCACGCATCAATGTCAAACGACTTTATCATTATATACTTAGAGCAATGATTGTAAACAAGATTGGAAAGTGAGGTTATGTTTATTATATCTTTACAGTTGAATGCTCAACAACGTTATGTACAATTCCAACGAATTCTCGCAGAGCAATCGAGGAACATAAATAAGGAATTGATATTTGATCGCAGATTGTATAGACAACTTATGCTGCTTTCAGAAGTGGGGCCCAATGCATTACCTTTAGATGCTTTGGATAGAGTGAGTCATAAAAATCTTCTAATTTGGCATAACTTAACTTTTTTTGCTTACAGTATAATCGTTTAATCAATGAGATGCTTTATCTTTATAATAGCGCTAGCATATGCGCTTATCAACAGCCCTTTCAATGCGATTTGCATTATACACCTGATCTTAAAGAGATTATGGCCAAGAGCCGTGATTGGGATGAACTGCAGCATACATGGGTTGAGTATCATCGTAAGGTTGGACGAGGTATGCGTGATGATTATGAACAGTTAATTGATGTCATGCAGGAAGTTGCCTATGTTAATAGTAAGTGTGATATAATATCAATCAATGTACAGTACTATTACAAAATTTCTATTCTTACTTTTACTTAGATGTCACCAATGGTGGTGAGTATTGGTATCTTGCTTATGAATCTGGCAACTTTCGTCAAGATATTGAAATAGTCTGGGAACAAATTCGTCCTCTCTATGAGAGTCTTCATTCCTATGTTCGCCGCAAGTTGCGTGATTATTATGGCCCTGATCGGATTAATCGCATTGCGCCCATTCCATCACACATTCTCGGCAACATGTATGGCCAGTCATGGTCGAATATTTTGGATATAATCATACCCTATCCAGGACGTAAATTGATCGATGTCACGCCACGTATGATTGAGCAGGGTTATACGCCACTCTTGATGTTTCAACTAGCTGAAGAGTTCTTTACATCGATAAATATGTCTGCTGTTGGCCCAGAATTCTATCAGAATTCTCTATTTGAACAACCGATCGAGCGTCGTGTTCTATGTGAGCCTTCAGCATGGGATTTTTGCAATCGTCATGACTTTCGTGTTAAAATGTGCACGGACATTAATCAAAAGAGTTTGATCAGTGTGCATCACGAGATGGCGCATATACAATACTTTCTGCAATATCGTCATTTGCCAAAGGTCTTTCGAAATGGTGCAAATCCAGCATTTCATCAAGCCATAGGTGATGCAATTGGGTTGTCAGTATCGACACCAAAACATTTACAAACTTTAGGTCTATTGCAACGCTCGTTAGATGAATCTAGTTATGATATCAATTATTTATTTACGATGGCTATTGACAAGGTATGAAAGGATTTTGATTGAAGTGAGACCTTAGGTATATCATATTCTCTTTTTTTACTTCTCAACAGATTGCTTTTTTGCCTTATGCTTTGGCTTTGGATAATTGGCGTTATGATGTCTTCAGTGGTAATGCTAATAAACGCATGATGAATTGTCATTTTTGGAATTTACGGTAAGGATCTCAAGCTCAATTTCTTTAATGGAGATCATTTTGACGGATTCATTTTTTTCATTTTCAGTGAAAAATATGCTGGTATTAAACCTCCTGTTTTACGTTCTGAAAAGGATTTTGATGTGGGTGCCAAATATCATATACCTGCCAACATACCCTATATCAAGTGAGTACTCTACTCGAAATACTCGTTAACACACCGTAATCAATTATGAATCGAATATGTTTAATGATCTTTCAAGCGTTTTCCTACAATGCTCCTAATTAGTACGCATTCACATAATATGTATTATAATGAGATTGAAATGGTAGACTTTTATATACAAATATGATATTGTATGTGTATAATAGTATGTATGTATACATTTGTATGTCTGTGTTGATATTTCAACAATTTATTTCCCGCATTCACTTTCCACTTCGTTGCTGATTCAGCGTGGATCATTTAAATACTAAGTATATATATACAAAACATACTTGTACCTTATACACAATGTGGGATAGGAAAATTGTTGCAAAAAGTTACTAACACCCGTAACAAATACCAAAATCAAACTTTGTCAGAGTTTTTTTTTTTAGTTTATTTGGTCTACTGGTCTGACCCATTAAACTAGATTTTCCAGAAACTGTGCCAATAAACTACAAGACTTTGCTTTTGTTGTGGTTACATCTACCTAATTGTGGTGTCAATGGCTTAGTCACTGACACTTTATCCATGTTTGGTCATTGGCCATTGTCTCAAGTTTTATCCAAAGATCTCGCTTTGGTTTGTTGAACAAAAGTATTTGTTTTTCTCTCTTTGTTCATTCAACCATTGATTGCTTTTGTTTTTAAGTTAGTTAGTTTGATTTATGATAACTCTAAGGTTCCATTGCATAATTTATAATTAAGTAGTGGCTATCAGGTTTCATTTCAAATATTTTTACAAAAAAAAAAGTTTGAATTGAGATCGAAACTTCTCTTTCAAGGTGTCATCGCTGTTAAGAAAAAGAAAAGAGTTTGTTTATAGAAAAATTACCAAAGTAATAAATTTTATTGAACCTACAATTTTGTGTTTAATTATTTCAATTTTATATTGAATCACAAATACTTATACTATAACTTTTTTTGGCATTTCGAACCATTTTTAATAGTTTATTGGTAAATCTATCTCTATATGCCTATTTTAATGCATTGCCACCTTATCAAAAGCATTAGATCTACATACTAGTTGACTCAATTGTTGGCCCAATGCCTTAGCCTTACTTACTTACAATAGTTTTTATTTGGGCGTTGCATTTTTCTTTTTTAACGTGTTCATAATATTAATTCAGAAAATTGCAATTATTGTGGTCGTAAACTCTTCTAGGTATATTATTCGAATTGAATACGAAATAATTGGATAAGATAAACGATTAAGTTTTTTATGATTTTTGAAAGTGAATTTGAGATTTATTAAAAGCCATTAATTGGAAACAAAAAAAATTGCTTAAAGCCATTTAATTATATACTTAGTTTCTATTAATTTACTATTGGAATTTATAATATTGTATTATTTTAATGATTTTTATAGACATCAATTCCCAGCATTAAAAAAAATTATGATTAAGATTTGATGTGTGTAAACATGGAAGAATTTATTGGGTATATTTTAAAATGAAAATGATATTCTACTGAAATTTTTAAATTAGAAGTCCTAAAACTTCTGTAAAACTTATTATATTGGCAGTTTTCTGATCCAAGGAATCAAACATCCATTTGAAAGGATCCAGTTTCGAATCTAAAAGAGATAAAAGTTACACTATTGTAGTAAACTGTAAATATGAGGATCTTACATCCTTCATTATCTGTTTTATTTTGTGTCAATTTCCATGGAATTTATTTACAGAAAGTTTTATATACTTACTAGTTGGGCTGCCTAACCTGAAAATTTTTTTATGCTCTTTCAGTGATTCAAAAAATTGTATCGCTGAAAGCAAATGATAAGAGGGTCATATTCCATATATCACAAGCATCTATTGTATTATAAATAGAATCTTTTAAATAAAATATCTAAGAAAAATATCCAAATACATCTAACTTTGTCTTTCTTTTTAAATATTTTCACACAAATTGTGAAAATCGTGATCTTCCCTTATAAGGGTATCTTTAAGTTATGATTACGTATACGTCCTATATAATGTGTGTTTGTATAAAGAATGAATCAAAGTTTGCCAATGCTTACTCACACTTTGCAATTATCTCAAAACAATTTAAGAAAAATCATATGAAAAAACACACTTAACTTCAGACAACTTGAAGTGAGTGCAACACTTGACTTCAAAATCGTAATTGCACGGCTGGTAATTTCCTACTTTTGGTTGATTTCATTGTTTTTGTTTTCGTTTTCGTTTTCATTTATTTTTGTATTTTTAGATATACGAGTATGCAAAGTTGTTAGTCTTCTTGTTCAAGACAAACACCTCATCCTGCCGACAATCGTCTACCATACTCTATACAATCAACACAACACAACACAACACAACATACCAAACTGACTTCATTCATTACCCGCTTCATATGCCGACATCAAACAAGATACTATGTACAAACAACTTTTGGTTAACTTTGTTTAGAGTACTAAGAGTAGAGTATTGGCGGTTTTTGTTGGCATGTCTTTGTTGTTGTTGTTGTTGTTGGCTTTATTGGTTAGTGGCTTTTGTTGTTTCATTTTGCTGTTGCTTGTGGCTAAGTTTTAAACTATAAAGATTAAATTTCAATTTGCATTTTTTATTTTACTTAATTTTATTTTTTTTTATTGTACTTTGTTTCAAGTGTTTTAGTTGTTATTTCAAATCGAATGTATTGTGGTGGTTAAGGGGGAATAAGCCATTCAGTTAGTCAGGTTAAGTCAATCGGTCGTTGCCACCATACTTTAACTTGGTTTGTAGGACATGGACTGCTAACCGACATTGTTGTCTGGTCTCAGTCAGTCCGCCAGTCAGTCAGTCAGTCCAGGCTTCGTTCATATTTGCTAGAAAAACATTGTAGAGTGGAAAATTGTAATAGCATTTTTTTTTTTTTGTTTTTATTGCCTTATCAAGTCCGGCGTTTGTTGTTACCTGTTTTTATTTTCTTTTACGTAATTCACATAAATGATGGTGATGCAATGATGTATGGTTATTATGGTATGGTTTGGTAGTACATACATACATATAATATATATTTGATTAGGATTTTGCAATGTATATTGATTGAATAATTGAATGCTTACCGCAAGGAAACGTAGAGTATTTAGTGTATGGTGAAAAATTATTAAAGGAAATTAATGTATTTATGATGATTTGTTATACTTACTGAGTAAGTATTAGAGGTTTGATAAATAAGTAAAAATCACATAATGAATGTATTTCGATTTGATCACTTAGGTTTTTTTATGTATTTTATTATTATTTAATTACATTTTCTCCATTATTCCATTCATCTTCATTTTCAATATTTTACATTGCAATATTAATATTTGGTAAATTATGTACTTTTTTACAAGATCGAAAAAAAATTTTTTTTTTCTCGTTTGTTATAAACTATTTTTGCTTTTTTTTTTTTTGTTGCTGTACATTCATAGATACAAATATATGTACATATAAATGTAAAACATAATACGGTCGTTAAATACATAGATAAGTCGATATATAAGTCCTGATTACTTATGTCGCTACATACAATAGATGCTTACTTAAAGATACAAAAAGTCTTATCACGCTTTCAAGATCATTAATAATTAAGTAATAATTAATAATTAATTGTATAAATGTGAACTGAACGCAAACGGCGAACAAAGAACGAGCAGAGCAGATGTTAAATGAGCAGGAGGAGGCTGCGGAGGACAACAAAACTACAGCCAACTGTGCACGCTGAATGTGTCTTTGCGTTAAATTCTTCATTATCTTCTTCGTCATCTTCTTCATCATTATTTCTTATACACTAACAAAAATATCTAGAAGTCAAAAAAATCTTAACGAAACACTTTTCATAACTTAAGCAGCTAAAAATTCATCTTCGTCGTATAAAAATAGCAAAAATTATTGTATCTAAAGAGCTAAGTTCGTTTCATTTCAATATCGTTATCACTATACGTACATACGAGACTGCAGTGTGTCCAGTATCAGTAGGTCTAACGGAGGCACCTAGTTGATTCTCCAGTAGTATCACCCACACCCATATTAATAGCCACCGTGGTGATGGTCATGACCACCATGACCGCCAAAGTCATGACCTCCATGACCGCCAAAGTCATGACCTCCATGACCGCCAAAGTCATGACCTCCATGACCACCAAAGTCATGACCTCCATGACCACCAAAGTCATGATGTTCTTCGTGACCGCCATGATGTTCTTCGTGACCGCCATGATGTTCTTCGTGGCCACCATGGTGTTCTGAGTGATGGTGATGATGATCCTCAATGTGCTTATGCACAAAGACGGGTTCCTTGTAGCTGACATGTTTGTGATGATACTCAGGTACTTGACTCTCAATGTGAACCGGAACATGCTTCTCCACAGGGACTTTGACGGTGTATGGTACTTCTTTCTCAACTTTATATGGGATTTCCTTGACAACGGGGTAGGGTTTAGGTACATGTACTTTAACTTCGTACGGCACTGGTTTATCAACATGTACGGGCACTGGACGATCATAGGGCACATGTACAGGCACTGGTACCTTTTTGATTACGGGCACTGGTACCTTTTTCTCTACATGGTATGGTACATGTTTTTCCACATGATACGGCACTGGTTTATCTACTTTCACCTTGACTGGATAATGTTCAACCTTTTCCACTGGATAAGGTTTGTCGACATGAACATGCTTCTCGACCTTATAGGGCACCTCCTTAACAACAGGATATGGCGCTGGAACATGCACTTTCACGGGTACGGCCACCTTCTTTTCAACTGTATAAGGTGCTGGTACATGAACCTTCACTGGTACTGGACGATCGTAGGGCACATGAACAGCTACTGGGATTTTCTTCTCTACTGGATAAGGTTGAGGCACTTCATAGGGTACCTTAACGATTTCCTTTACTGTGTATGGTACGTGCTTAACAACGGGATAGGGTTTCGGTACTTTTACTTTCACTGGATATTTAACGATTTTCTCGACTGGTACATGTACATGTTTTTCAACTGGATATGGTACAGGAACCTTCTTGATAATGGTCAGCGTCTTTTCCTCATGTGTGGGAAAGTGATGATGTGAGTGATGATGATCCTCGAAATGATGCAGGCCACGCTTAGTCTTTGTTGTTTCTTTCTCAGCAGCCTTTTCTTCCGTAGCTTCAGCTGCGGGTTCGACAGATTTTTTGTCATCCTCCGCTGATTTTTTCTCCTCGGCATAGGTAGTGCCTAGGAGCAGAATCAGCGCGAGCAAAGTTGCTGTGCGCTATAGTGGGGTAGTGGGAAATGAGAAAATGTGTTAGTATTTAATAGAATTGCACAAGATCACACAGATTCTTTTTTTTTTTGTTCATTTTAATTCAATTTTAAATCAAAGAGTTCATTGCTTTGTTAGATATTTTTGTGAATTTTTCTCAACACACTTTTGCACGTTCTTGCAGGATTTTCACTTGGATTTTCTTGCACAATTGCATATCCTTTTTGACACTTTATTCTTTTTTGTTTTGATTTCGTGAACTATTTTGCTTATTTATACTCACCATAAGTTGCATGTTGTTATTGTTTTGTAATTGCTGCTGCCAATTTGGCTTATATCCTTTGGTTAGCCTTCGTAACGAAAGACGTAAGCAACAAACTCGCTTTTGTTTGGCCGCGTTTGCCTACAAAAGTGAATTTGTTTATATGTTTGTTTTTTTTTTTGTTTGGTGTTTTGGTTTTGCTGCTGTGCCGCACGATTTCGTTAAACGCTTCAGCGTCTTCGATGGTCTCGATGGTTGTGTTGTGTTTGGCTGTGCTGTTAACGATTTAATGATACCAACTGTAGCGCCTCGGCTCACTTTTATAGTAAAGCAAACTCAGCAGACTCTGCAGACGAAAACCGTCGAAAGAAAAAGATCATAATAATAATCGCAATAGCCAACAATAAGCAACAGCAGCAACAACAACAACTAACACGCGTGGTTATAGTGTAAGACTTGGAGGGGGGGGAAGTTGGCTAAAACGAGAGTCTGACGCCAACAATGCATTCGATGGAATATTATTGCTGCAGAGTAAATGTTATGGTAAATCGTCAAAAAAAAAAATAAAAAAAAAAACAAAAGACAAAAACACAGATTGAAGCGATATAAGGAGGAAGCAGATGAGAAGGAGGAGGCAGAGAGCCATAGAGAGAGAGAGAGAGAGAGAGAGAGTAGATAGAGGTGGTGTAGCGTGAAGAAGGCGTGTGTGGCGCATGGCATAAGAAGAAGAAGGAGAGGAATGCGGTGTGTTACTTAGTTTATCGTTAGATTCGCGTAACGACTTAAGACTCACTTATATTATGAAGCCAGCAAGGCAACAGTGGCAACAACTTGTGGCAGTCAGTAGATTGAGTAGATTGGTAACCACCAGCTGACTGCCGACAACTTCTTTCTTCTGCCATATTATTTTTGTTAATATTGCAAGTCAATGCACGCGCAAGTTGCTAGTAGCTAAACACATGAAGATGGCGAAAAAGAAGACGAATAAGCAACACAAGCACACATTAAAATATTACTTATACTTATATTATTATTATTGTATTTTTCGCAAGTTTTTCCGATTTTCTTTATTTGTTTTTCTTTGTTTTTTCTTTGCTTGCTTGTAACACGTAATTGAATAAGTATTGCTATTGCTATTGCTATTGTTGTTATAGTGGGCGCGCATTAAACCCATAATGTGCAACTTTACTAACCTCATCACCTCCACCATCTGCACCATCTGCACCACTACCCCCTCTTCTCTTGTTTCTTTTTGTTTAAATTTTTTTATTAAATAATTTATGAGTTTTTATGTTAATTTTTCTTTGCTACTATTAGAGTTTGCATTATTAATCGCGCTTTTAATTTGTGAGTTAATTTGATTGATTATTTCATAATGATGGATGTACTTGTATTAGTAGTGAGTATTTCATAAGATTTCTTTTACTTATATTTGTTAAATTTAGGTTTAATTTGTTATTTGAAACCGTTATCCATTGTTTAAAGTGTAAATAGGCGTTTTAGATACTGAAATTCTTTTAGTAATAGATTTGTATATTTTATTTCCTTATATTTTGTTCTTATTAGTTTGTTTTCTCATACTTATAAACAATTGATTTCCTCTCTAATTATAAATATTTATTAATAATCTGAGATTATTACGTATCAGGAAAGAATTGAATGAAAGGTTAAGATTGCAAACTAGAAATCAATTAAAAATAATAAGAATTAGTGTTTAAAATGTGCAGATTGTGAGTTTTTATGCAAATTATTATATCCATTGTTGGCTCCTTAGATTAGATCAGGGGAAGGTCAGGATTTATTCAGCAAATCACTGAGCCCTCGAATGCGTTTCATTGTAACAAATCTGCACATATAATAAGTAGCGTACACCTTGACTTCTGATATCGTAATAGTAAGAGTTTTATTTAAGAAACGTCAGTTTATGGTTTTCCGAATCGATTTGGATTTTTTTATGTTTTCTACAAAACTCCTATATTGGGGCAACCAGATATGGTTTAGGAACTCAATAAACTAGCTTTTGACGGTTACTATTTATATGAAATCTATATATACAATACAAAAGAAAATCGTGTTAGTTACACTTTTTATAACTCAAGAACGGCTGATCCGATTTGGCTAAAAATTGATGGGGAGGTAGCTTAGAACCAGGAGACAGATATAGGATACTTTTATCCGTCCGTCCGGCAGTCCTCGGATCATTTCTCATAAGCCGGAATAGGAAGAGAGTTGAAATTTTCACAGAATATATAGTTCTATCCGGGCATCAGCAGCAAATACTAAAACTAAAATATTTTCAAAAACTTATAGGGGTCCCCATACAAGAAACATTTTGGTTTGTATGGCAGCTATACGTTCCAGTAATTCCATGATCTTGAAATTTAGATGGTTCGTGGATATACATCAAAAACTTATATTGCCGAAATTTCAGTTTGATCGGATTGCTAGAGAGGGTACCTCCCATACAAACCGCCACTAAAATTCATGTTTTTATTTGAAAAACTTTTCTCTTTTTTATTCTATCGAACTGAAATTTTGGGCACTATAAGGTTATGATATAGGCGCGGTACATTTGTCAGAATCAGTCAAATCGAACCACTAGGAGGATTACCTCCCATACAAATCTCAATTTGGTACGGAACCCTCCGTGTACGAGTCTGACTCGCACTTGGCCCATTTTATTTTTTAATAACTGAGCACGCACAGGGGATGTAGCAATGCACGCCGGGTAACGCTAGTAAATAATAAACAGATTTTGAGCTGAGAAAATTCTTTTATCCCAATTGTCTTCCATAATCGAATTTATATAATTTCTTATTTTTCTCTTTCTTTTCTACACTATGTGACTATGTCACTGTGTCAATAAAACTTGATCTCCTATTGTAGGCACCACAAAGTCCATTTATGCCGTCAAATTCACACCTACTTAGCTTACTTTCCTTGTGTCGAATAACAATGATTCATTTCCATTTCCATTTCCATTTCCACTATAGTTGAATTGAATCTTATTTTTTTTTTCTTGTTTTTGCTTCTTCATCGCATCAACATCATCATCATCATCATTATTATGTGTCATTGGTTACCTTCCTCGTTATTATGTCAATGGGTTTTTGGAACTGGAACTCAGTCTGTCTGGGACAACAACATCAAGTCAGTCAGTCAATCAACCAAACATCTGGCATACAAGTACGAATATCTTTTAGTTTCTTAGCGCCACATGTCCTCTTTTTCTATAGTTTTATTTCTGCTCATTTTACGGTAGCAAGATAAGTTGGTTTTTGCGGTATGTTGAATGAAGTTGATGCTGTTTTCTGTTGTTATTGTATATTTCTTCTTGCATTTTCCGCTTCGCTTTCAGTTTCAAAGTTGTTTTATCTTCAGTTTTGACCACATTCGTGATGTTTGTCTGTCTGTCTCTCTGTCTCTCTGTCTGTCAGAGTGTGTGTGTCTGATTGTATTGTATCTATCTTTAGTGTTTGAATGCCGTTACATGCCAGTCGCCATGACTTGGTCTCTATAAAGAAATATGTACATACATATTGTATATTTGTTTTATTCGCTCTTGGAAAACAGCTGATTATGTCATTCACAATTGGATGAGTTTGTATTACTTTCTTGTGGTAATTAAGTCATTGTCTTTTCAATTCGTTGATTGGAGTGCAATTACTTCCTTGATTTAATTATAGCATTTTTTTTTTTTTTTTGATATTCAAACGATTTCATACATTCATTTGGTTTCGGTATAAACAAATAACAAAAGAAAAGAAATATACCCACGAGTTTGATCAATGTTTGTGCCTATATGAGTTTCAGTCATTAGCATTTTATGCCATTAACATCTCGTTAGGCATTTCAGGCCAAAACCCAAGCCTACAATCAAAGTCTTCCAGCCCACAAAACCCATACGCATATTTATGAGGTAATTTGCTCTGATTTTATGTGACACTTTGACGCCATTTGTGCTTGGGTTATGACAGTTAATCATATTATTTGTATTTAAATGAAACCGCATTTGTAACCGGTTTCATTTCTGTGTCTGCTACTGTTACACTTTGATGTCTTCATTTTGCTCACAATTTAAATTGAATCCCGTGAAACTTATGGCACATTTTGCTTCTTTCCCTGTTCGCCTGTAGCAATTGTTTTTTTTTGCTTTATACAATATTATTGTTGAAATCATTACAACTTCACTTCAGTGTTTATTGCAGCTGGTCAAGGTCGTTTGGTTTACTTTAACTCAAATGAACTACTTTCTACCGACTAAATGGATCTGGTCCAGGTCACTTCACTTCACTTCAGTCCAGTTCAGTCCAGCATGAAATGAAATGAAATAAACAAAATTTCTACACATTTCGTTCAAGTATTGCACATTTAATAAAGGGGATTTCCATTGTTTTTCGTTACCGCTGCGTTACATTAATGATTTCATGTTTATCTGATAATGTTATTAAATGCTGTCAAAATATTTTGTGTGGGCCTCGTTTGTTAGTTCGCCTTTCAAATAATAACGAAATAAATATAGCAGATGAATAAATAGTTTACTATCGTAAATGCATTTCAGCATTAAATCAAAACTAATCAAACCAAATTATCGGATTTAGTATTAAAAAAAGAAAAAAAAAAAAAACCCATTAAGTTTATAGTTTATATAAAAGAAAGATTTCCTATATGATTTTATTGTTTTTTTTTTTTTTTAATACATGAAACAATTTTGTATTGAAAGTATTTTATATCTCTTAATGGGTAACAAAAATAATAAAGAGTTTAAATCAAAATGTTAAAGTAGAAGAGTTTGGGAGATATTCACTTTTGGATGAAAAAGACCTGTAAGGAATTAGCACAATTTATTAACAATATTTATTTTGCAATAAATAGAAAATTAGAAAAAATCTGACAAATGCGAGTCAGACTCGTACACGGAGGCTTCCGTACCAGATTGTGGTTTGTATGGAAGGTACCCCCTACAAATGTACAGCGCCTGTGTTAAAAGCTCAAAGTGCCTAAATTTCTGTTCAATAAAAATCTGAATTTTAATGGTGGATTTGTATGAGAGGTACCCCCTATTTGGACGATTTGACTGAATTTTAATTGGGGTTTATATGGGAGGTACCCTCCCTAGTGGTCCGATTAAACTGAAATTTCGACATTATAAGTTTCTAATCCTTCACTATCAAACGAAATTTTACTTTCGTGGGCTTACTGGATCTTATAGCTCCCATACAAACCAAAATGTTTGTTGTATTAGGACCCCTTTAAGTTATTTGAAGTATTTTAGATTTAGTATTTGCTGCTGATGCCCGGATAGAACTACACTTTTTGTAAAAGTTTCAACTTTCTAGCTCTTACCATTCATGAGATATGACCCGAGGACGGACGAACGGATGGACAACGAATAGGGTTCCGTTTGGTACCCTTTGGTTCCGGTATCCTAAAGAGAACTTAAGAGATGTAAGAACTTACAAAATGTAATAGCTGAAGCAACTAGTATTGCCTTGAGTTAGGTTAGTTAGTTAGACTAAAGATTAAAGATAGATTTTACTTTCTGTTTTGTTAAAAATATGTTCCTGAGTGAATCTTCTGTGTACAAGTTTGAATCCAATATATTTTCTGCTTATAGCTGATGGGTTGCTGAGTAGTTTTCATGTAGGGTTCACTTGCTTATAACAGGGGGTATATTCGTTCCATAGTTGACTGTTTACAACCCATTAAAAATTAAATTTAACTTTAAATAAAGGAAACCTTTATGAAATGACTAAAACAGAAGTCATAGGACGAGAATTTCATTTCATTTAGGCTGTAAGGTAAAGCAAAAGTGAGCCAAAGAAAAAATGAGATTTGTAAATATGAACATAGAAATAAAAAATTGATTTTAAGTGGTGATAAATTAGAAGAACATAGCAAAGAAAGACTGCAGTTAGATGATAAAAATAATAATAAATTTTAGTTTTTTTTGATACAGAGAAAGTTATCTACAGACAATCAGACTGTAGAATATGAAGCTAAAAATTAATAGAACTCATTTCAAAATTTGCATGAATATTGGAAAATAAAAACAAAGGAATTCATGGAAACTTACAATTTCGGACTTTAAAAACAAGTGTCTTGCCAAGACAATAAACACATAACAAGTATTGTATTTGTATTGTAGTAAAAGATGAAATGAGAAGAATTGCCTATGGGTATAAATTAGGTTAATAGATACTCGTATCAATGTGTTTGGAAACCAAGTAAAACCTCATTTCGTGTTTATAAACAAATGACTTAAGATTGCAAAATGGGTATAAGGCAGATGAGGCAGTCATTGCACAATAAAGAGGACAAAATATGGATAGAGATGATAAATCAGAGGGACGACGAACAAACTTGAATATACTAGTACATAAAATTATAACTCAATGAAAATCAGTCGAAACATTATTATATCATTTTTTCGATTGCATGAAATGCATAAAAAAAAAAAAAAACAAAAGACTTGAGCAACAAACACAAATTTTAATAATTGTCTGTTCAATGAAATTACAATTATTTGCTGCAATCTGAAATTGAACTTGAAAACAATTACAACCCGCTGCGTCTCAAAAATACAAAAATGAAACAAAAACCCAATATTGCCCTTTTATCAGCTTGGAGCATAGGGAGGTTGCATTACTCATACGCACCTTTGACATTGACTAATCGTATGTTAGGTGTTAAAAATTAAAAAAAAAAAAACACAGACTGTAAATCATAAAAATATTAGTCATTTACCATAATTGTTATTGCAGTTGTAGTAGTTTTTCTTGTTATTGTTGTTTTTGTTAAGTTCAAACATAACAAAAAAAAAAATAATAATAAATAAATGAAGACTGCAATTACGTTGCAGTCGACGCAGCTGCTAACGTCTCCTGTGTGTAAGTGTTTGTTTTGGAAACGCTGACTGCAGCGTCAGCAGAAAAAAGAGGTCAAGAGCAAGAGCAGTTGAACTCTTGTGAACGCGTCTAAGCAAAAAAACAAAAATAACTAAACACATAAACACAGATAAACAGATACTCGTACATACGCAGACGTAGGAGCCGAATAATGTTAATGAAGTTTTATTATTACGTTTTGTTTTCATTAACTAAAAATGTGGTTTAGTGGTTTAAAAATAGAAAGAAACAAAACTTAAAATGATTATAGAAATAAATACCGAAAAAACCAGCATTGAACTGATTACTTTTGCTTGGGTTTATGCTTTGTTGATTACTATTACACATCACATCGCATCACATCACATCACATCACATCACATCACCTCACCATGCAACAACAAGAGCAACTAACAATCTCTTGTGGCTTTTCTTTATGTAAATGCAGACAACATCAAAAGAGGCAATAAAATGAAAACTCTTTTAAATTATATTTATTAAAAATACAATTTGTGGTTTTAGATTTTGGCCACATTCGTTCAGGCCCACAGTTCAGTTCGGTTCGGTTCAGTTCACCATCACCATTCACCACTTGACGCTCGGGCAGTAGTATTACTCGTATTATTAAATAAGGAAATGCCAAAGTGCAGAAATTGGTCATTGTAACTGTTTATTTCATTTGGATCGCTCGCCTGTTGTGCTTTACATTTCAGTAATCAACAAGTATCTGAGAGCGAAAAGATATGCAGATATTTTCATTTAAAAAAAGAAAAACCAACTTCAAAGTCGATTTATTATAGTCAACAATTGTGTGGGTCTGCTAGTCGAAATAATGTTGGACTTTAAGGCGCCTACGCCTAGACGACAGTCTAATCCTAATATTAAAGTTGTCGTAATCACTATCCACCTGTTTGATACTTTTAGTTATTGTATCTACAATAGGTTAAACGTTTCTTGGCATCGTGTTTACACATTTGACCGATTGACTTAGAGACTCACTTAGACAAGTTTACTTTAAATTTCAATGGTGTGTTGTTGGTTTTTTTCTTTTTTTTTATTGTAATTTCCATACATTTCCTTTACTGCATTTTTACTTTCAAAAATTTTAATTTTTCATTGAAATTAAACCAGAAATTTACAAAGAAAAATAAAAAAAAACACAATTCCAAAGAAATTTGTCAATATTTATTGTTTTGTAGACTATGAAATTTTTTTTGGTAGCATGAAAAAATTATAAAAGAAATTACTAGTATAAATAATTACCAAAAATTTGATTTATTTTATTTATCTTTCCAATTTTTGTAATCATTATTATTATTATTTTTTTTTTCAAAAGACAAATGTATCAAGCGCTAATAATAACAACAAAAAAAATATAATATAAATTTACAAAAAGAAAAACAATTAAAAATGCGAAAATTGCGTAAATTGTATAATTGTTATGTTAACTTTGTTGTTGTTGTTGTTGTAAAATGTTTCTTTTGTCTTTGTTATAAATATTTTGTTAATCTATTTTGTAGTTAACTTAATATTGTTTTTAGACTTTGTTGTACTGCATAGTAGTAGAGACATGCTGAGCTGCACTGAGGCGTAGATTATTTAAGTTGTTTTAAAAAAAAATCTTATATTTTTTTGAGTTGTAAGTTTTGTAAAGCGAGAGTTCATATAAATGTTTCTTCCAGTACTGAGAAGTAGCAATCATGATGTCCTATAAGAATATTATATAAAATTAATACATTATTATAATATACTTGTAGTCATTGGAAGGAGTAAACGATTGTTGAAATTTAGATATGATAGAGATTTATGTACATACATATGTCCTTTTCACAATAGAGCATAAGCAGCTTTAATAACAATAGGAAAAATAACGATATATAGGAGTTTTTTTTGTGAAACAAAAATTACTTTTAAGTTTCTTCCTCAGTGAAAGTCATTCTGCACCCAGAATCTATTAAAAGTACTGCCAGTGATGCCAAAGATTCCCAATTGTTGCCATCTTTTTCTTTCTTTGTATTCCGTATACAGAAAACAGCTGATTTTGATGTCAGTTAATTACATTAATTGATTGCAAATGTAATAAATTATGCAGCAGGAATGAAAAAGAGAGTTGCAAAATGTTTTCAATCATGTATTTTCCACAAATTTTAAGTTTGACGTCCGCGCAATGTACCATGTATCTATATAATAAAGACAGCTGTTTTCTAATAAGCGAAACAACAATATGAAAGTAAATTAAAAAGGTTTTGAGAGCAAGTATCTTCTCAAGCACTGTGAAAAGAGCATTAGTAAATGGAAACTCCACATAGAAGATTTGAAAGATTTATAAAAGGAAGACTTCAATTTAAGATGTTAAAAACTTATTTGGTTTTTTGAGTATCTCAAGGATTTTCCTCTGCTTAAGTTTGTTTTCTATTAAGACTCTATGAGAGAGAGTAGTTTTAATTATCCTCATCATTTCCCTTAACTGTTTTCTATGGTTTCATATTAGTTTCATTATCTTTTTAGCAAGAATTTCAAGTGTCAATGTCCAAACATGTTGAAGATCTTTGAATGGTAGCTGTATTCTTTTCTGTTGTTCAATCAATTCTACTGAAAGATAAAACTAAGGATTCTCTCATTGATATTTTGTGTGGCGACTTGGAGTTCACCTAAATAAGCCGGGAATATCCTCAGATTTCATTTGAAGGTGAACTTCAGCAAAATACATTTAAATTAAATCTTCTCCATCTCATCAACTCTTTACTTTTTTTTTCTCATCTTATTTTTGCCAAATCAACCTTCTAATACTAAAAAAAAAAACATTGACGCAATTTTATGATAGAAAATAAAAGGCTTAAGACTGCACATACACAAACACTATTTAATTTTAATTTGTATTTGGACTTAAATTTCCTCAAACTACCCTCTTGCTGAAGGCAATGCAAACACATAAAAATTAGAGCGCACTGCGTAATTTGCCAGTTGAGTTGAGTACCAAATTTTGGTAAATTAACAAAGTTGTTATTAGTTAACAACAATAAAAACACCACCAACAACAACAATATCAACATCTATAGCAATAAAATAAGCAATAACAATAAAGAATTTAAGTTAGCTAAAGTAATCAAATAATTTGGCTTTAAGACACTCAAAAATCTAAAAAAAGAATTGTTTTAGTAGTTTTTTCTTTTTGTTGTTATTGGCATTTTACGCAATATTACCATAGAACTAATTCTTTTAGAGGGGCAAATGTCGAAATTGGCTAACACTTAAGGAAACCATAAATAAATTCATTAAATAAAAACAAATAAGTGTTGCAATAAAACTAAAAATTTTATTTTAAATACAATAGTATTTTTGAATTTTTATTTTAAATTTAATGATTATAAATTTAATGTTATTATTTAACCAAAAATTTATGCACTTCATTTAATTTTTTACAGAGTTTAGATTATAATTTTACTTCTCTACTAAAGAAAAATGGTTTAATTAATTAAGATATTTTTGTACATATGATTAGACGAGAGATGCTATATTTTTTTCTGGCCTAATAATTGAAAAACAAGTAGTTATGATTAAAATTGGTTTTATTGTTTTATATATATTTAAAATACACTCCATGGAGATTTATACAATATTGCATTGCATTTGAACCAATTTTTAAAGCACTCTGAATTCCAAAACATGGCTTTGGCTCGCCTTTGGAGACTCATACAGCCGATTGCTGTTTTGTTTCGCGATTATATACATAGATCTATGATGCGTCGTCCCCTGTGTAGATGTTAACTCAGTCTTTGATGCAACTTTTCCAACCTTTTCATACACCAATCGACACAAGCCAATGCGAACAAATCCTTTTTAGCGCCAAATGTTTTTAAATCTTCCTATCAATGCCCAAAGATGCCTTAAATTTACGGTATGTCAATTGATGATCTTGCATTATTATTTCACGCAAGGCATCGATATTTTCTGGCAAAAGAATTGATTTTGAACAAAGTTCACGGAATTCGTCCCGGTGCGAACGCCGACCATGAGTACATTTGTTATACCAGTTTTTTACATTGCTGAAGGATGATAATTTCAGTGTATAAATAATTAAGTTCAGCGAAGCAATCTTATCTTGATGATACATGTCAAAAGTTTAAAACAAAAAAAAAACGATGGTTAACAACGGTCCAAATTTTAATTCGATAGGAGAATATGAGCTTAATGTAGGGTTTGCATGGGAATTACCCCCCTATTGGTTTGCTTCGGCTGATTTCGAGGAATGTGCAGCATCAGCATCAATTCCATTTTTTTGCTCAAGATGAATTTTTCAATTTACGGCAAATAACGGAAATCAAGCTAAATTGATAAAATGTTATAAAGAAATTATGATTAGAAATTCAAATTAGAGTTTGGAAACGTCAGTGAATATCAAATCTTGCACTAAGAAGAAATGGGAAAAAACTTAAAGTAAACTAATGTAATCTTAAAATTTGTTTGTTTGTTCGAGTCTTATGTGCAGCATTACCCTTCATCTGGTTGGTTCCAACCTTGGATAAAGCATAGTTGTAGATCAGAAAGAAAATTGTTGAATCAAATTTTGCATAAAAAACTAAATGAAATATTTTATAATCAAACAAGTTGTTTTTGTCAATTTTGAAATCAATGTATTCGATTCGTCTGTTGAATAAATTGAAGGACTTCATAATATTACCAATAACAAGGCTATAGACGTGTGAATTGTTGTTTTTGTGGGAAATCACTGGAATTTTTTATGTGTCTGTCTATATTTCCAAATAAAGGGCAGCAAAAGGTGAGAATGAAATACTAGAAATGTAATTTAACTTATTAATAGCGATGGTCTGAACCCGTAACTTCAAGTATAACCCAATTGCATTCTACTGAAAATGAAGAACATTTCCTTTTGAATTTTTTTCTATTCATAATCATACTGGTCATACAAGTTTAAGGAATTCAGTTGGGCTGGTACTCTAGTTAGGAATAAAACTATATAACAACTGAACACTTACTTAACTAACTTACACTAAGGGTTGACACTTGATAGATCTAATTACAGGTTAGAAGAATAAGTACGAAATATAGTAGAAAAACAGCATTGCAAATTCAATAACATTTAAATAAACTTATAATATTTTGTGCATTTTGCAGTTTTTGTTTATATATATGTATATCACCCCAAACGATGGCATACAATATCTTCTATTAAAATTGGAATGAGAAAATTTTACATAGACAAATTTAAAATATAAAACCATAAAAGGAGGAATGAAAAAAAATGGAGAAATGTAAAAAAACGAAAAGACTTTAATTCAATAAAAATTTATACATTTGGAAACTTGATTGCAATAGGAGAGATTTTGTAAACAAAACAATATTTAATTCAGTTTCACTAATCTTAAGATACACTTTCAATGGCTTATTGATTTACATAAGTGTAGACATCCATGTTAAAATAGAATCCTCTTCAGATGATGATCTCTGTTGTCTTCATTAGACTAAAGTGATATTACTTTTGACAAAGTAAAGTGTATGTATCGAAATTTCTTATATGAAATTGAAATTTACCATCGTCTTTCTGTTTCCAATAAATTTGTCGTTACTGCGAGTCGATCAAATAATAGATTATATGAGGTTTTGGCGTCTGTTTGGAGGAGGATATTGTTTTGTATCACCCGTTAAATAAAAAAAGACACAAATGCCTCTTTGTTTTATATTTATGCTCGTATTTTTTTATTGATTGTTCATATGCAAGTCTGTATATGTTGTATAGGAAATTGTTGGTCCTAAGTATTGTCGTTTTTGCTGTTAAGTCGGTCAGACTTAGATTTACAGTCGTTTTATGCGTGCGATCAGATTTGTGATTTGTGCTTTGTCGCTTATCCTTCTTTACCCAGCCAGAGTCTACTACATCTGACCAGAGACGCTTGATCGAACGTCAACCTCAAAGATTCTGCTCCCGACAGCGTCCTTATAATTACACAAATAATAATTATGCTGTTGAATAATTTATAATTGACAATTTATTGGGTAATGACTTACAAACACCATGACAATGTTATAATGCTCATTAAACTAAACTATTAAAGGGTATCAAAAATACCAAAAATACCAAAAAAAAAAAAGAAAAAAAAAAACAAAACTGTTAAAGTAGCAGCTGCTGTTGCTGTTAAATTGCTTGCCACTTATATTATTTTTCGCACATTCACTTGAGGACCACACGACTGTGGTGTCTATTTCTCCTTGTTTTTCATTGATATTCGTATAAATTTATATATAAACCATTTCAATGAATGTTGCAATAAGTTTTCTTTTGAAGCAACACATAAGAGATGCCGCCACTACCAATGTTGCTGTTACCACTATTATTGTTACTGTGTTTTTGTTGTTGTTGCTTTAGTTAATGTTGCTGCTGCTGCAATTTGTGTGCATTTGCAATAAGTTATTATTGACGATTTAGGCCGCATAAGCGAATGAGCACATAAAATGAACGAAAGCCAAAGTGGTGGCAAGTTGCAAAGCGACTTACCTCTCTTTGCTGGATCTCTGACTAACTGAACTGTATGAGCGAGCGGCTGACTGATTAACTGGCTGACTGACAGTATGGAGAAGCAATTGCCTATCAAGCCAATAACAACAACACTTACCACAAAACAACAACATTAGCAGCAGCAACAGCAACAGCAACAGAAATATCTGCAGCATTTAACTTTGCTTACAAAAGCAGCGCCTCAGTCACACAATGACGCAATGAACAGAGGCATGTACCTTAGTGTTATGAATGTATTTGTGTGTTTGAGTAAAAGATACAACAAAAAAAAAGTTATTATTTGGTTGCTAATTGATTGTTTGTTGCATTATCAATACAGAAATGTATCAGCAGCAGCAGCAGTAGCAGCAACAACAACGACACCCATAGGTTTATAGCGATGTGGCTAACAGCAAGTTTAGGACAAGATCAATGTTGTTTTGGTAATGTTATCGATCGATAGCCGTGTTGAATGACTAAATAACAGCAATAAGAAACAACAACAACAAGTGGTAATTTAACAACTGGTTCTGGTTGCAAGTTCACAAAATGCATTTGTATTCGCCTGTTTGTTTGCAATAAAAAATATATTTTAGCAAAAAGGCAACTTTAATGCATTCAATTAAAACTAAAGAAAATTGTGCAAAATCAATGTATTAAGTCACGAACTTGAGCACCAAAGGGGGGGTGCTCAGTATATCTTTGACAAGCGATTAGTAAAATAATTTTAAATTTTTGTGGACTTACGTGTTTCATGCTTTTAAGGATTTGTTTTTCGCATTTTTTGCTTGTGCATTAATTGTTGCATAACTTGGCTTATTACATTGACGGACATTATGATATCAGTTGACAGTTGACTTAGTGAAGTGAATTTCTTTTATGAGTATAAAGCAAGCTGGACTAACTGGTTAAGTTGAGATTGATTGATTGCACAAACTGGTTGTTATTTCCAGCAGATGAAAGGAATTGTCCATCTTTCTATGTGACAAAAATATGTTTATGTTTCTGGTTATTAAAGAACGGAGCACTCACCTCTTACTTAATATTATTCAGCTGGTTTCTGTTGTCTTTTATCTGCTTTGAATTCAAATTCCAGAGTTCGAATAAGTTGCTTAATTAATCATTTCATTGACATCCGCTTCCTGTTTTAATTGATTTTTTTTTTTTAATGTAATTTTCAAAAAGCTTTTTTAATCGTTTATTGCCTACTTTTAGGCATTGTTAATGGTTTTTTTGTAAATTGCTTTGCAATCATTTTGAGTTAAACTTTAATTCATCATTTTGCTGCGGTTTTAAAAACCGAAAAAAGCTTATTTTTATTGTTTTAAAGCTTTTATTGCTTTAAAAAATTGTTTACTGAAGTCATAAATCTTTGATTTGGAATAAATGAGAAAGCTTTGATTGACTTTTGCCATTTGCAAAGCACTCTACAATCCGAAAAGGCAAGCATATTAGTTTTGGGATGGAAAGTGTGTTATGAATCTTGGATAAAAATAGAAGATAAAACATTAATGATATGTGAGGTATGATTCAGGGACCTGAAGTATCTTAGTTTCCAGGTAACTTCTTTACTTAAGATCCCTATGAAACTTGAAGAGATAGTCACAAGTTCCTAATGAATAAATTTGAAGGCTTCTTTGTTTGATACTTTTTTCCTTCTAAGTACAATATTTTACCAAAGGTTCCAGTTTTAGACAAACAAATACAATAGATATAATTCTTGGGATCTGTACAAAAATAAATAACAAACTTGTATCTCTCAAAAAGTAACTTAAATTACTTTGAAAGACTCAGTGAGCTCAAATTCTTTTGCTAATTTTAATATGTAATGTTTCAATGATCCATTGGTTCTTTCAAATACTTGATGTATTCTTCCTAATAATTTTGATAGAAACTTCTTTGTTGAAAGTTTGCAACTTTGAGAGCTTTTCTAATATCATTTGTTTCTTCAACTATTTTTATTTCATCAAATCAATTCACCTTATATAAAATCAATTTTTTAAAACCTTTCCAATAAAAAATGTTTAAAAATTTCCACGATTTTTTGTTTTTTATTTACATTAAATATATACAAAGATTTCATAGAAAAGAATTTACAAGAAAAAAGCGGAGAGCGCATCCATTTTGTTATTTCAATTGTACATTAAAGATGCGGACGAGGTGACGAAGAGTTTTTTCAATAGCAGTCAGTATCTGTGTGTATGTGTGTGTGTGTGTGGTGGGCAAGTTGCTGATGTTTTCAGCATTTAATCCACACAATTAAGAAACTCTACTCCATGATCGACATCACACGCCGCTCGTATGGCAAACGCGCTCCACGAATTTAGGTTGGTATCACAAACTAAAACTAATTGTAAGTCGTACGATTTTAAAGAATTTCGTGTGGGTTTCGGGTTAAATCTCCTTGAAAGTAATCGCACGATTTACGTTCTTTCTGCTATGCTAAAATTGTCTACTTCTTTTTGTGGAGGTAGCCGCCGTGGGAAGAGATACCGTGGACAGCGATGCCATGGCCAGAGATACCATGACCAGAGATTCCATGACCAGAGATACCGTGGCCAGAGATACCATGGCCCGAAATACCGTGGCCAGAGATACCATGACCAGAGATACCGATGCCATGACCGGAGCTAATGATGGCGGGACCAGCATGGACAGAGTGACCGACTACTGCTGGAGCAACGTGGCTCTCAACATGTACGGGCACAGCAACTGGTACCTTGTAAGGCACATGACGCTCTACTGGCACAGGTACGGCTTGTTCAACATGTACTGGCACTGGACGTTCAACGGCAACCTTGTATGGAACTGGCACTTGACGTTCAACTGGCACTGGAATCTCCTTGATGACGGGGTATGGTTGTGGTACAGGCACCTTTACGTGCACTGGAACTGGGCGATCGACATGCACTGGTACTGGATTATCGTAGGGCACTTGCACGGGAATGGTGACACGCTTTTCGACGGTGTATGGTACTGGTTTCTCCACGGGCACTGGGTATGGTTTGACAACATGCACTGGGTATGGGCGATCGACTGGTACCTTCACCGGAACTTGAACGACCTTTTCAACAGGGTAGGGCTGTGGAATGTGCACGGGTACTTTGACGATTTCTTTGACTGGAACTTGAACGACCTTTTCGACGGGGTAAGGTTGTGGTACAGGTACTTTCACTGGGACTTGAACGACCTTCTCAACGGGGTAGGGCACATGACGCTCAACCTGGTATGGGACTTGAACGGTACGCACAACAGTGTTAGTGTGCACACTGGTTGGAATGTGGCCACCATAACCAACGCCACCATAACTAACGCCGATTCCTGAACCCAAGACAGCGCCGTGTCCAATATGTCCACCCAAAACGGCACCATGTCCGATGGATGGTCCATAGCCATAACCACTAACAATACCACGTTTCTCTTGCTTCTTCTCGACTGTGCTAGCGGACTGCACTGATGCAGCTGGAGCAGCATCGGCAGCTGCCGCAGCCTTGGCGGGAGCAGCCTCTTCACTGGCGTTGGCAAAAACACAAAGGGCCAAAAGGCCAAAAATGATCTGTAATATTTAAACGAAGAAAAGAAAGAAAACAAAAGAAATATAGAATTATAAAAAATTAAAGAAAATATTATATAATAATGTGTTTACAAAGCGTAAATTTCCGGTTGGCCATTGCCTTTTTGAGATAATGCAGTCAAAGTGGGGCAGTGGCCGCAATTGTTTGACCATTTTGCATTGCAAGACGATTATGTAATGTAAAAGAAAATTTCTTTGGCCTTAAATGGGCGGTGAATACTTTGACAAAATAAAAAGTGAAATAAATGCGTACAAAAAAGGCGCTAAAAGTTGTCAAGTTTCAATTGTCTCACTTTATGCCAAGTTCAAATTGAAATGTATACAATATTTTAATTGAAATTGAAATTTTAATGAAATTATTTTGTTTCTTTGTGTAAAGAATGTACACAATATGAAATATTATTCAAAAAAAAACATCAAACACTTTTTATGTTTTTGAATATATTTTCTGAATAAAAAATTAATTTTTCAATCTAAGAAATATTTATAATATTTAAAGTGAATCTTGATTTTAAAATAATTAATTATTAATGAATTTAATTTATTGTTCAAAATATTCTCATAATTTAAAATTTCAAAAAGTTAAATCTTCAAAATATTTAATAATTTTATTAAATTGATAAAAAAAATAAGATTTTTCGTATCTTATAATTTTTAATTCAAAGTATTTGTCTGATTTTCATTCATATTTTCCATTATTGAACGTGGCGTATACTTAATTTTCATTACTTTTCGATTTTTATTTAAAATCATATTAAAAATTAAACCTTGTTAAGTTCTTTATTTTTTTTTTGTAAAAATTTATTTAAAATTTATTTCTTATATCCAACACCATTTCACTTTTAAATTTATTTACAAAATGTTCTTCATTAAAGATTCTTATTTTTTTACTTTAAATTATATTCTTCTAAAAACTTGAATATCTTTTAGTTGTGACATTCTTTTGTGAATTCATTGGAAATTTTACTTTGCGACGTACCATTGATTTCATTTTTCACAAGTTTATAAAAATTAAATGCACAGTTAGACGACGAGCAGGACACACTCCTCAGAAAATCACACACAATCCAAATAGATCTGGGTTTGTGTGTCTCAACGAACCCACAACAGTTTACTGAATAATTCCGAGCAGACAACACAAGCTTTTATATCGAGACAAAACGCGCTTGACCAAAAACTCAAGACGACGACGCCGTCGATGCTGGATCGCTCAAAGACCCCATCATCAAAGAGAGCGTCTACCATATAAATTTAGCTAAAAGGGGCTTGTGCGACGTGGTGAATATGTGGTAGATATCAAATGCTGTGTGTATCTTTTGTCTTTAAAGCAAACAAAAGTAAAAAACAACAAAAACTACACAGTCAGTCTTTGAAGATAAATTCGCATCAGATCAAACAGTACTGAGGGTATTAAGAGAGCGTAACTTAAAAGCTTTCGTGTACATGTACAGTGGACTGTGCGTGTATATAGCAAAAATGAAAGGCTTCATTAATAAAAAGAGCTTTCTGTGTGTATATACACAGATCGTGTATTCGATAGATACATGTACACTGTACATGAGAGCTAAGTGTTAAGATATTAGTGAATATCTGTGTGAACTACTGATTGAACTGGGCTCAAAGCAATTTACATTGCAGAATATTGCATACTTGCATAGGCTGAAGTTGACTTCAGTTAAGAAAGTGAAAAGTGTTTCTTGGAAAGAAATATGGAAAAATTATATGAAAAACTGTGGAAAATGAAATAAATTTTAGATAGAAATAATAATGAATGCTTTGATAACATTGATAGCATTTGAGATTTAAAAAGCAACAAAAAAAAGTGTTGTTTTAAATGCAAAATGAATATCAAATATTTTAGAAAATGAATATTAAAAATTTATTTTAGAAAATGAAAAAAAAATATTTGAATGTGTATAATTTTTAAAAATTTTCATTTATTGTATTAAATTGCACTGGATAAGATTGTCTTCTTTAGGCTTTTAGTATTTGTATATGTCAACTACTGAGATTCAAAAGCAATAACTGCATTTATTATTGATGCTGGGAAGAAAAATGGATTTATTATGTTAACTCTAAACGCAAAAATAGTTTGTGAAATTAATCTGCACATACAGGGTTGATGGTTTCAGCAGGGTTTTGTATATTGTCAGGTGTTCAAAGTAGGTGCAACTATATTATATAGTCGAAAAAATCTATTCAACAAACCTTGGCGAATCTGCTAACCACTTGATGTAGTCAATAAGGAATGTCTAAACACTAATGAATCCAAAAAGTGTCTACAAAATGGAAATAATTGTTACCAATATGTTAAAGTTAAAGTTAACTAAAAATATAAAAAAGAAAATAAAAGAAATAATAAAGAAAAAATATAAATAAAAAAGTTCATTAAATTATTAATAAAAAATAGGGAGTTTACTTATGGAAGTTTATGCCATTTTAATTCCTCTTTTCATGAATAATCAATGCCTCACTTTTATTAATTGAATATATACAAATTGCCAAATTAAAATAAATTATCCATCGGAGCCTTTCTTATTCTTTAAAATTATACAAATATTCTAGAATTAAATTTTGGAATATTGTTTATTTTATTTATTTAAAAATGATTATTGGTACAAAAGAATGGTTAAGTTTTTATTTCTTCACCTTGTTCACAGCATAATGTCAACTGATTAATGCTTAAATCCTTGATTAAATTCACACAAATTCAAATTTACAATTTTACTATTGAAAAGAAAAAGTTAAAACCAATACAAACAACACAAAAATGATAATACATGAATGACGTAAATGAGCCCGTTTCCTTGTTCTAACATATCATGTTTTAATGAAATTACTTATTACCATAAACTGCCAAATATTTTCAACAAGATCTTGTCTGATTGTTTAAAGCAAAAGGTGTCATTCGATCCTGTTTAATGTTAATGTTAACTAACCATCAATCTCATTTGCATTGACGAATATTTTGTACAAATTAATAAAATTAGTGTCTTGACATTTCTCGACAAGTCACGAATTCTATTAAAATGGTTCAAAAAAAAAAAGAAATAACAAAAATTGACATCTTTTAATGTGATAAAAACTGAATAAAATATAGAAATATTATTCTGGAATCTAACGAGTTTAAAATAAGGAATAATTTTATTTCAGATATATTAGTTTTTTTTTTTTTTTGTTTTTTGATAGTTAAACTTGTGTTTAAACGCTCTGGTTTTCAACAGATTAAGCTGACATTGCTATTTTAATGATGTTATTATATGCGTCTTTATCTTCTTTTCTATTTCTTCTTAACGTTTCCCTTAAATACCCTTTACTCATGATATTTGCATATGACGCAATGTATATATATAATCTGAAAGATCTTTCAAATTAATTTTGAAGATCATACATTGTCTTAGATTAGGAGAAGAGTGGGTGCTATTCATCTCATTACTGGGCTGCTATGGATCTTATTGTAACACTTTATTAGTAATCAGAGATTCATATTTCATTAAATGTTTTATGATGAGAAATTTAGATGAAGGAACTATTAGTCTTGTATATTTACTACATGTCATCAATTTGCATTAATTTTATGAAAAGGAAATTTGAAAATATTACTTTTCTTACCAACCTACGCTCATAAATAAATATTTGTACAAAACCCATGTGATCATTAAACCAATAAGAGTCAATCTACATTTGATTAGGACTTTCAATTACATAAGAACCTAAGATTTTACATATCTAAACATTTGGCATTCCTATTAGATATTTGGAAAGATGTGTAGATTAAAATTTTTACAAAAAACAAAAAACTGATTAAAAAATTTTTAGAATCATAAAGTCTTCATATAAGATAATGGAATACAATATTAACTTTTTACCAATATTCAATTGAATTAAGTATCTTTATTATATATATATTATATTATTATATATTAGGCAACAAATATTGGTCAAAATCTCCAAAGACCGCGAGGTTCTTAGTAATATATTATAAGATGAAATACTTCCCTTCGTTCATCTAAGAGAAGTTTACGGTCACTTAAAATGTGATCATTGCATTGGAACCTCAAGGTTAAGTTTAGTTCTAAACTGTCAACCTTGGAAACTTCTTTGAGTGTCATCCAAGTTCTTGTAATTGTCTGGCAGAAGCTTAAGAGTTTCTACGTATTAAACATAAGTTTAACTCACTTATTTAACTCAGTTACCTGTTAATATTGTACTATGATTATTGATTATTACAGTTGTTCAAATGAAGTCTTAAAACAGAATTGGAATTGTTATTGTTGCACAATATCTTATTGATAAAAATTGAAAACATTTTAGTGATGAAACTTTCGCTGAATTAAGTATTCTAAAATATTTTTTTGTTTTTGATACTTTAAATTTTGAATGTCAACAACTCCGCCCATACATGGAATTAATATTCAACTTTGAAAGGTAGCGTGTGTGATAAGTTTCTAAAAAATATAAAAATGCTATAAATTATTTAACAAATTAAATTAATTTAGTTATATTTTTTTGTCTTTAACATTTTTTTTGAAATTCGTTTTCTGATTTTTGAATCTTATTCTTTCAAATAATGAATGAGCTGCTAAAGTTTCAAATGCTTTTAAGCGTCTGTTATCGAGATTAAATTATAACGACAATTAATTTAAAAATAATTTGACATAAATTATATGAATATGTATAAAAGAATATAAATAGATGACTTTGTTAATTTCTTACGTAGAATTTAGTCGGACCCATTGTTTTGTACTCTATAAAGTACAAATTTAAATTAATTGAAATCTTACTTGTATAGAAAAGATAACTTCATGAACATTATTTAACTGTCCACTGTCTTCTTAATAAGATCAAAAAGATAACATATAATAGAAATTAATGATACTCGTATTAATCCTTGGTTAAGATTATAATGTTTTGTAAAGCAAACGATCTCATTTTAATTTAGATTGGAAAATATATAAAAGATTTGCGAAAAGTTTGATGACAAGTTTTATGTTTAAAAGTTTGTTTGTTTCTCTCAATTTAATTGTTATAGGTTCAGGAATTTTATATCAATGAGCAACATTCTTGGCTACTTGACAGCTTAAAATGTTAAAGATGCATTGATTTTCAAAAATACAACTATGAGCTTGGATATTATAGACCATAGATAAGTGTATTTGATTTGGAGATTATATTGAGATATAAAAAAAAAAGTTTGTTATGGCGTGAACAATGCATGTTTTATTCTATACATAGTGTGTAAGGTTTTAACTCTTTACTGTGAAAAGATAAGAGTCCTCATAATAAATTAACGATATTAGTAGGGGAAAGGTATTTGTATTATTTTATTATGCTCTTGGCTTTTAAGATGTTGAATTAAAAATTTGCATTAATTCTTCATAAATATTGTGATAATGGAATTCATTGATAAGAAATAATGTTTCATATAAGTATTATATGCTTAGGAAATGAAAACAAATTCGAAATATATAAAGTAATTCAAAATGTTACAAAACAAAATCGGAATTAGAATTTTAGAAAAGTTAGCCATCTTTTCCTGAAGAAACCAATTAGAATAGTTTCATTTGATAAGTATATTGATTCAATCAACCCAATTTTGATTACAATAAAAGACATTTTTTCCTTTGATGAGGTTTCGATTGCTAATGTATATAAAATAAAGTGGGAAACAGAAAGATAGCTTTTTTGCAAAATATTATATTTGCAAAACATCTAAAGAACTCGATACTTTTCCAATTTAGTAGATGAAATGATTAAAATTCTCCATTCCATGTTTGTAACGATTCCTGTTGACTGGTCATGGTTCCCTTAATGCTTTTTTGCATTCAAGGGGCCTAAATGACAGTGCGGAATGCCCTTGTGGCTCGACGGACGAGACATGGCAACATGTTCTCTGTGAATGTTCTCTGTATGACGATTTAAGGGATTTGAATGAGTTTGGTATTTTGAGCGTTAATGGGGGTTTTGATTTTAGTGAGGTGCTCTCCAATAGGGATAGAGTTAGGAGATTAAATGGGTTTGCACGTGCAGTATTTTTGAGACGTCGTCCGATTTTAGCCTGAGACTGTCCGATATGTGTGTGTGTGAATGTTGTTGGATAGTGTTTCCCCCGGGGTAACCAGTCCCTGAGCTTCATGGAGCTCTACTGGTAGTAACTTGGTTACGCTGCCTGACCAGAGGTATTTTCTGGTACCACGGGCGTCTGGCTTGTAGCGGTCTCAGCCTACTACCCTTTCGCCTAAAGTCCTTGTGATAGTGGGGACTTACGCTCGCCTGATCTTTATCACACAAATGCTGCCAAATTGACGGAAGAGGTGGGAATAGACCTCGCTCCCAACAGTGAGGAAGCTGTACCCATGAGTATAGCTTTATACTGTGCCATCTGTGGGCTACCAACCTGCATGCTATTCCAGAGAGCTATGTTCAAATTTGGGCCACCAACCCATGAAATTTTTGGAGTTCGAATTTGGTAGTACCTCGGGTACGAAGTCTGACCAGAGGCTTTTTCTGGTACCACGGGTGGTCAGGAGCCCACGGAACTTGTTTCCGTCCTGGCCAGCGGTACGGCCCCCTTGTGGGAGTATCGTGGTGGCTGTGGTTTAATACTCAAATGCGGGTAGAATAATAACTCGACGTGGAGTTGCGTTATACAACCGGGTGCTGTGACCCAGAGAGCAGCAAAGGTTTAAGATGGGCCTCGCTCCCCACCAAGAAGAGAGTCATATTTACCAAAATAAATATGACTTAAATTTGGGACCTGCGGATATATATCCAAGGGGACGTTGATTGACGTTTATCAATCCATGTGCTTGGCACCGTGTTCTTAAGTCTTCACAGACAGGCGAGCACGTAAAACATTGGTCCTTCATTCCATGCTTGTAAAGTGAATAAATGAGATATGTTGGTGACAATCTCATTTGTAATGTTTGTATTTATATTAGCATTAATCTGTTACAATCATCAGCACAAAGTGATACAAGTTAAGTATTGTAAAATGTAATAAAAATATGTGTTTAGTAATCTAGTTAAAAAACAATGTTTTTTCTTGTTTTCATTTAATATTTAGGCTTTAAAGAGAAAAAAACAAAAGAATTGTATAAATTAATTTAATTCGCTCTTTAAAATTCACTGTTGATTTATTGCAACATTTAAGCTCAAACACATAGTATAAATAAAGATACATACTCATATGCCCATACTTTACTACTATACAAGCAAACGATTATATCTTTCATTTCAATTCGCTGCGGTTATTCGCGATCTTAATGTATTTCGTATTTTCGATGACGCTTCCATATCGCGTATGTTACATTCATGATCCCCCCCGCAGCATTGTTGATCCAGTTGCATGAAGCCACTGACATGTTTTTGTTATTGTTACCAGTAAGTAGTTGTTCCTTTTTGGTTTTTCTTTATACTTTTTTGAGACAAATGTTGATCTTTAATCCAATACAATGTTGCAAAAAGCATGATTCTTTATAGTTTCGTTGTTGCTCTACAAAAAAAAAAAAAAAAAGAAACAAAAAAACAGAGAAAATTTTTAACAAACATTGTTTGTTTATCAACTCCAAAAAAAAAAGATACTTCCTTTGTTGGTCCTAAACAAGTGGAGTTTGTGTTTAACAAGTTTTTTTTTTTTATAAATTTATGATCATATTGAGTTAAAATTTTAGTTGGATTTATTACAAAAGAATTTAAACATCGTTTTTTGTATGTTCCACATTTTGTTATTTGTGATATTTATAACATACAAAACTGTGACTCGGACACCTCACAAAGTATAATGTAAGTTCGTATAAGGATACAATGATTTGCAATGATAATTAAAAAAAAAAAACATATTCAAGAAATTGAATAATCAGGCAAGTATTTGATAAACTGGACCAAAAATATAATAATTATTAAGTGAATAAGTTTCTAATTTCTTCAATTATATTTTGTCTTTATACTTCTTCTTGTTATTTTAATCGAATTAAACTCATTCGCATTTTGATCTGTGAAAGAAGTGCAAATTCGAAAAAATTAAAAGAAATGTTTACTTTATTTGTAGTTTTTGTTGTTGAAGTTTTCTATATAAATACATTATTACATTTTTGTTTTATGTCCATTTTTCTTTGATTATTGTTTTCGTCTTAAACAAGTTTGTTTTTTTTACTACTTACTTACTTAGTTACTCGAACTTGTGACTGAACCTTTAAACTCGCGCAGTCATAGTTAGCCAAATGCAAGAAGCTAATAAAAAATGCATAGTTTGTTTTGGAATTTATGTATTTTATTATTTTTTTTTTTTGTATTTATTTTCTTACCGATTTTGGAAAAACTTTGTTCGTAGGTGTAATGAATGAATGATTAACTGAGTGAATGAACAAATGAGAAGTTTATGCATGAGAATTGCTCTCTGTTAAATCATAGTATAGTAAGTAGGCTGACTGACTGCAAATGCCTGACATTTTGCAGTACTAAAGACGATGAGCATAAAGGCAAATAAGTCACAAGTTATGAACATATTTTATTTAAAGTTGCGGCTTCTATTGGCTGCTGTTAAATGGAACGTGTGAAAAAGTATTGTACTTTTGGATAGAACAAAATCTACTACGTAATTCAACAAGAAATGAAAAGCCAAACAATTTTGGTTAAATAAAAGTTACGTCAAAACCTCAAAAACTAATCTGCGCATAATACAAAAAAAGTGTGTAGTTGAAGGTTAAGGCCATCATCATCATCATCATCATCATCAGCATTATGTAGTCTTTGGTATATGGTTGCCAACATTCATACAATTTATTGTCCAAAAAAATAAATTATAAAATGAAATACTTGTATAATAAAACCTTTTCATTTTTTCTTTGACTATCCGCTATAAAAGCAAATAACGTTAACCAGCAGACTATTGACTTGGCTTAAGTCAATGAGGCAATACGATAATTTAATAAATACAAAAGAGCATCAATTTAATGTTGCACGCTTAGTAAAGTTTAATGGATTTTAAACTATTGTTAATTTAAATTTTGTTCATTTTGCTTCTCAAAAAAGAAAAAATGATGACAATAATACAATAAATGAAAAAATGCATACAGAAATTTTTATAAAAATCTAAAAATAAATATTTAACTAAATTAACATAAATATTACAACAAAGAACAAGCAAACGACATCAGCATCATCTCATCTATATTATATAATTTTAAGTAAAAGATTAACCATTTTTTATGTCGCATCTCATCATATTAAACCGCATCGCATCGCATCGCATCACGTCAAGTTCAAGTTTGTTGCCTTTATTGTCTTCTAGATCACTTTCATTTCTGGCTTCTTTGCAAAACAAAAGACTTAAGACACAAACTTGATTATGATAGACGCACATTGTGTTTTTGTTTTCATTTTTTTGTACTTCATTTGAATTTATTTTAGTTTATTTTCGTCTGCTTAGATACAAGTTTGTTGTTATTGTTGATCTACAAAAGAAGAGAATAAAAATTAATTGGTTTTAAATAATAATAATAATATTAAAAAATAAAACTAGAAGGAAATCAAATCAAAATCACCTTTGTGTATTGACGGGGATCTTTTAAATTTTCTGTTGTTGTATGTTGACAATTTCTGATTAAAAGAAGATCATTCATTATTAATTTTATGTGAGCGAAATAGAAGACAAAATTAAAATTGAACAATTTAATATCCACAAACAAAGGGGCTTCTTGATTGTTTATAATGTCTCATCTTTACTGCTGTTAATGTTTTGAGTATCTCTATAGAGCAAAGTTAAATGACGTTTGTCAAATTATTGTCTCAATAATCAAGAATCAAACATTATGAACTTCTGAATATCTGAATTCATAGTCCGATGACAAGTGATTGTCAAATAAGATTTTGATTATGTGTTTTATAATATTTTAAATATCTTTGCTAAAAAGAGAGATTTAATTTGATAGGATTCTTTATTGTATTTTGTTGAACTGTGCAAACAAGAACATAATTTTAATCTTATAGAAAATATTTTGGGTTTTTTCTGATTAAAATTATTTTATCTTTATTAAAATTTGTATTTATGAAGATTATTTTAAATTTTTCCAAAACATTTAATTAATTAAAACGGGGCATATTTGCTGTCTTGACCCACAAACTGTGCAACGCTGTAGCTTCAAATAGTGTAAGGCTTCCAGTGCAAGAATTCTGTCTGGAAGGTCATTATGTCACATTTTGTACTCAGCTGCTTCACAATTGAAGCAGCTCGATAATATTGAGTAGGGTTTAATTGCCTGTATTCCACCAATAAGGGTGACAAGAAGTTGATGGAATATGTGAATAGCCAAAATTTTACTACAGCTACTGGATCTGTTGCCCGACAATGGCAACTTAAAGAAGTTAGATGCAATAATCTTTTAACACCATTATGGCTGCACAATGCGATGAAGATAAATGTGAAGTTGTTTTTGCCAAGCCATTTGATACTTCACGGCCAAGGCAACTTGAGGGTGCTCTTAAGTCTTTCTTGAAGGGCGACCAAAAATCACTGAGAATATCTTGATGGCTTAGTTGCCTCCATTGGTGATAAGTGCGTGAACATGAGAATTGCATTGAGCAAAATCAAATTGTACACAGATTTGATGAAATCCACTGCATAATTATGAATAACCAGCATTCTTTAATGGCTGCAAGAACTGCAAGTAGTTTTGCCCCTTTCAGATTTCGTTTAATATGTTTGTTCTAATTATAATAACAATGATGGTCACCATCGTGATATCTAATGTATTTAGTGATCTAAATTCACGGCCCAGCTAATTTTGTGCACCACCAATTTCAGCACATGTCGCTGTTCTTTTGATGGTCTCATTGTATTCAAAATGTCTTCCATTCCGCATTCTTCCATTTAGTTTCAATTGTTTTCAGTTAGTTTATAGCATTTCTGACCTCTTTAGAAAGATTGACAGGAAGTGATTTCTGGCATTAAAATTATCTAATCCACTAGAAAAATAAGTTGAATTGTTGCGATTATTAGTTATAAAATTGCAACTTTTCTGAACATTTTGGTAGTGTGAGGTGAAATTGGTCTCCCTTCATTTTTGCCATCCTGCCATCGTAAAACATTTATGAGACAGGAAACCATTTGCAGTGATAAAACAATTAATGCCGTAAAGATTCTGCATCAACCGGAATGTTTGAGATGCAGTTTTACTTAGTTTTCAATTAAATTTAATAACAGTTTTATTTTCTTCTGTGATTTTATATGATGATATAAACAAAACGTCTTGTAATCAACAAACATCATCTGATTGGCGCAAAATTGATTTGGTTATGTAAGTTAAAACTTTGAAATGATGTGATTCGCTGCTGAGATACAAACTAGTACTGTTACTTACATAAATGTCGCCACATGTATGAGATCAAACTTTATGATTTTCCTTATATTTATATTTATTATATTTCTTAGCATGTGACCACAGGCATCTTTATAAAGTTATATAAAAATTAGTAAAATATCTTTTAAAAATTGTTTCATTTTCATTATTATTGACAAAAATCTTTCATTCATTGAAAATATTATGAAACAAACACAACAATTAAAAAACAAATTCATATATAGAGAAATATCATAAAATGTTGATTTTTGTTTTATTATTTTATTATAAATTTTTTCTTTTTTTTGTTTTGCCTTTTATTTCGCATATGATTTATGGCATAAATTTAAATATATATAGGGATAATATAATATTAGCAACAATCAAAATACATAAGATACAATGATATTAAAAAATTGCAATATCTCATTAACACAAGAGAGTTCGTTTTAAGCAGTTTCATGCTTACAAAGCTATTGTGAGTAGATACGTTTTTAAACTAACGATTTCAAAGAAATAACAAAACAAATAATCCTACTAATCTTCGTCTCATCAACACTTAAATACACTTTTCAATACATAATGTTTCTTCATTAGTTTTTGCTTATGTACAAATATTGTGTGAATCATCTTCCTGGGGAAACAACATAGGGAACTTACACAAGTCTATCAGTTTTTGTAGTAATAAGAATATAAACTTAAGTTTGAATGATCTATTTATATGTTTCATATACACATATCTAAGTATGTTCTCATCCAATAAAATCAAGCCACTGAAACCACAAACAATTATATTATGTCATCTTAAGAACCATGAATTGTTTTTTTTTTATTTTGTTTTATCGCTTTCTATATTTTCTCATATGAGAATTACGATGTATGGTTTTGTGCATTACAAACCTCTGATTAAAGTGATAATACTTGTATTTTACACTTCCAGTAATGTGAAGTGTATTATAAATACAATATAATCAAATCGAGCGACATAATTCCCATGCGAATTTTTTCAGCATTATTTCTTGCGCTAATTGCCGTTGCTAACAATAATAACAAAAAAAAAAAAAAAAACATCAACAACAATAACAACAATAACAACAACAACACTAACGAAAACAATAGCAATTACAACAACAACAACAACAACTAAAAGACATGAAAAACAGTGTTAACTTGATAAGAAGATGAAGGATGAAGAGAAGGGAAAACATCTAAACAAAAAGATCTTTGACTCTTTTTAGAAAGAAATGATTTATTTATTTATTTCGATTGCCAAACATTTTTCACAACAAAAACAAATCAAAACAAAAAACTGCAAAAATTCTCTCATGCGATAAAATGTTTTTTTGTTTTGTTTTTGTAGTAGTTTTACGTCTAAAGATACATATTTCATTCCATTCATTAAGGCTGCAATTTTTTGTCAGATCATGCAACTCTAGTAGCTTCGGGGTTTCAAGATTATGTATTGGTTAAGGTGTTGTTAAGGGGCGTATTATGGGCGTGACTCTCATGTTGTTGTTGTTGGTTGTTCCTTTGTTAATCTCACGTCCGTCGTCCATGGTTTGTTGTTTGTTCTTTCCGTATTTTGTTATGTCGTGGGCGTTTATTTTCAAGGTAGTCAGATATGGGTAAAAAAAAAAAAAAAAATAGATACAACTTCAAACGTGTTGCCAGCAACATTAAAATGTCAGATGTAAATAGAAAAATACAAAACAAAAAAAAAAAAAAATAACATTAAACGCAAATATACCGCTTTATTATTTTGAATTAAATAAAAAAATAAACAACAAATTTGAATGCAATTTGCAATTATTATAATTTTATTTTATTTTATTTTATTTCTTTTATAATTGTTTCTTTTTGTGTTGTTTTCTTTTTTTATTTCTTGCAATTACACTTGACTTCAACGGCGAACAAAATGCGTACAATGTATCAGCATCAAAAATTATGTTGTTGTTAAAGGTCAACCATGATTAAGGGTCAGTTATAAAATAAAGTAACATTGGGTGATTAGTGAGTCAAGTACTCAGGGTCGTTTTAAAGTCATTTGACTGGAAGTATTGTATTAAAGAAATGCTCTAAATAGATTGCTTAGGAGTAGGGAACATCTTCTTGTCGAACATATTCAGAAGCTTGCTATTCTTTTGGTGTCATCAATTCAGCATGAAGTTGGTTTTCCAATATACAGTGTTTCTGTTTGTGGTTCCCATTCCAGAATTATTTTTTATGTAAGCTCACAATTGTATTTGATATTTGGTATCTGATGGTTTCTCCCAATAATGATGATTTCAATGTTCTATGAATTGTGTCCTAAAGAGTGAAAGTCTTTTCTTTTAAAAATACTATAAGTATTCTTCATTTTTCTTTGCATTACGTATAGCATGATGCTTAGATTGGAAAATCATTTAATTGCAACAGTTTTTTTCAATTTGAGTTTGCCTCTTGCTGTAAGGTTTGTCTGCAAAAGAAAGATTTTGACAATAAACAATTTAGAACATATTTGGTTAAGTTTCTCCTGGAAATGTTATATGATGCCTCTAACATGTATTTGATGGACTGCTACTGTTTTATTCTAATAAAATTGAACATGTCTTTCACCTCCTTTACGCTTTAAATGACATAAAATTATCATAGAAGGGCAACCAAATTTACCATCATGCATGTCTACAACTTCTACAAATTTCCCGACGAATGACCTTTTCGCGCAATTATCTTTAACTTTGTGGGGATTTTCATCATTTTTTTTTTTTTTTTTTTTGTATTCTTCTTTGACTTAACTTTTAAGACAACGAAATGTGGCCAAATTAAATGTCGAAGGTTTTCACGACAACTGAGTTTGTAGTTTGTTTATTTGTTGATATACCCCAAGTTGCTTGATATACCCCAACTTGTTGTTATTGTTATTGTTGTTGCAGTTTTAGTTAAATTTTATAGTTTTTATTTGATTCGGTGCTGCTGCTCAATTGACATGTTAGAGACCAAATATTGTAAATAGAAGAAATAGAAGAAAATTGAAAACAAAAAAGTCTTCATCATTGTTGAAGTCGCGTCTCAGCACGAAAATGTTTTCTGAGCAAAGTTTTGGTGGACACGACAAACAAAACAAAAATTGCAATATAAAATTTAGGTCAAATAGTGTCGCTTGAGTTGTGTTTGGGGTTTTTCGTTTTTGCTTATGTTTTTCTTTTTTTCTTAATTTACCTTTTCAACTCTTCTCTTTCATCTCTTATCCGCTGTCGTGTATCACTTTATTTTGATTAATTTTAGCGCTTTTTTTTCCTCTCAGTTTTCTTAGACTCGGTGTCGATTGTGTTGGAGCTGCCAAAACTGACCCTGGACATGTTGTAAACAATGTTCAATTAAATGAAGTGCAATTGTTTTATAGAAACATATACATAAGTATAAGTACAAGTATATGAGTATAAATTGTAGTTGTTGTCATTTTAAATAAGTTTTAAGTAACCTTCTCAGTTTCCTTTGCTTGATTAGTTTTTGCTTCTTCAAGTTAAGACAACTTTGCCTTCTTCTACTAATTAGAATTGAATAAGTAAATTAAGAGCGAGTATGATATTATTTTATTTTATTTTTTGAAAGTTGTCAACCTAGTTGATTAGACAAGTAGTTGCCCCTTTATGTTTTTGGTCATTTGTATCTTGAAGTTGCTCTTATTCTTGGATTGCAAATGGATCTAAATGCCATAACTTGCCATGCCTCGCCTTGTCTTAACTTCCTTAAATGCATGGAATTAGTTTTAAATACGATTTAATGTTTTTGAAAGGCATTCAATCACATAGCATAATAATGACATGTGAATTTAATGATAAAGTGAAACAGAAAACTAGAAGAAATCAATTAAATTTAAATTCTTAATTTTAGTTTTTATGTTTCTATTAATCGAGAGCCTATGAATCAAGAATTCTTTGAATTAATAGGAATTTCATTCTTAAAAACATGGAGATCATCTTTTTCTAAATGTTTGACTCTTCACTTTCATTTCACTCAGATACTCAAAGTAAATTTAAATGAAAATCAATTGTACTCCAATTCATTGACTTCTAAATTGTTTATTGGAATATTTTGTATACACATGTCAATAAATATACAACTTAATGTCAATTCATTGACTTTGTATGGCTAATGGATTTGCGTCAGTAGACGGATAACTTCACTTTACACACTTTACACACTCACACGTTCGCAAAGGCATTAAATTTAAACGCCACACTGACCTCACACGCTTAGCACGTTTAAAGAAACATTAACTTGTGTTTTATACAATGGGTGATGGTGCTAAAGTTTATAATAAAATTAATGATGATGATACGCAGACTGATGCTCGTAAATAATTGTTTTTAGATGCGTGTGAGGCGCCTGTAATTTGCTTCTCTTTTTTTTTTTTTTAAAAAGTTACCAGTTTTTATACCTAATAATATTAGTGTGAATGGATATTATTACATTGCCATGATGTTTGTAATGCAAGAATTCATGTGTCGAAGATTCCATAAAGTATGTATAAATAATATTGGAGAATGAATTGAGCTAAACCATTTTAAGGTTTCGAACTGAAATTTAGTACATAAGTACAATAAAGTCCTATTGTCACAGTCACAGTTTGATTGTCAGAAGTAGGATTCCTTGATTATTGAAAAAGAAAGTCATCATACATAAAAAAGCAAAACAAACTTGACAGCATTCTTGCAGTGTAAACTTGAGGAAAGAGATTGAAATGATAATTTACAGAACATGTATGGTAAAAAGAACAAATAAATGATATACTTTCCATATAAACTGACTATAGAAAATAATATTTTAAAAATCTTTTTAAACTTTTGAATGTTTCATCTGATTTTGGGAAACTCAGTGTGTAATATTGAAAATTTAGACTTTCTCTGAAAACATATTCCTCATACAAACCAATATTTCCATTATGATTTTCCTTCCCAGGGGAAATGGTCACTACAAATCAATGAACATAAACCCTTTGCTCTCAAAGATTACTTCTTTTTCAACACAATATAAAATAATTGATGCAGTGGCAACAGGGTATCTGTTAAACGGTATTATTATTTGTTTTATCTTAAAATTGATAATTTGTTTTTAATTTAATTTTTTTTTTTTTTTTTGGAGAAGATAAACGCATATTGTAAACAATTTGATTTGCTTATACAAACAAGTTTCGATGAATATCACGCTTGCCTGCACCTGTCACCTCTAAGCTTCTCGATATATGTATGGACATGTGTGCACCTTTCACGCCTGCTTTGTTTTTTTCTTACTTATGCAAGTGCGATTGATGCCATTAGAGTTTTGTATGCTTTCATGACAGCGTAGCATGTCTCTCATTCCTTATTGGACTAAATTGAAGTTGACTCCTTGCGGCTTTTTGGAAAGCTTTTTCCCAGTGACCGATTGTACAAAATGTACAAGACTAAATGTATGTATATCTCTTAAATAGAGAGGAGCATAGCACTAGATACTCGTATGTTAAAGTAAAAGCTTAGAAGGAGGAAAATAAAGTTGCACTTTCGAAATTGCTGTTGCTGCTGCATTTGTTTATTATGAATTATTGCGCAATTTTGTGTTTTTGCTTTTTTCGGGTTAACATACACACACACACACACACACTATGAGATATACTTACCAGTATTTAATTCACTTTTAAGCCTCACCAAAACAAAGTGAGTAAGTCGCTCTTAGTAAGCCTGCGATTTGGGTGTGTTTGTGGCGTGGTTTAGTTTAAGACAAAAACTAAAATAAACCAAAAGTAAAATAAAATATAGTAATTGTAATGATTTGTATTTACTCAATTGAATTATCCTTTCACTGTTTTGTGTGCAATGGTTTTGTTTTCCTATTAAGTTCGACAAAACAAAAGACTCAACCAACAAACATTTGCTTGTGATATATAACTTGATTTTCCGGGTCTCTGTCTTTTTTCTGTGACTGTTGCTGTGCTGTCATTATTTCTTAAGATGCATTTAGATAAGTTTTTTTTTTCTAAGCCACTTAAAAAGTTTTAATTAACATCAAAGAGAGTCATTTAATGCTTTTAAAATGTCTAATTGATGAGGGAAAAACTATAAATTCATTATTTAAGTTTTTTAATCTGCAATTTTAAATGATTCTGTTCTTTGTTTTTGTATTTTCAATTGGATTTAAATTATGTTAACATTGTAATCTCCTTGCATATATAAATCAATAAGTTTGTTGTTCAAGTCTTTGGTTGCACAATTTTATTGAGAGCAGGCAGCAAAATGCAATCTAAAAGGAATTGCAGAGTAGAGAAGATTTCACTGTATCTTACGTAATAATTATAGATTGCTACTTGTAGCAATGCAATTCAACAAACAAAACCATAAACTAACAAATTATGGGTTTTTTGGTTATAATCTTGTTGAGACCACTCAACGACAACGACAACGACAACGACCAACCAACAATAGTGACTGAGATCAGAGCATAAAAGTATTACAAGTAGCAATTAAAAGCATAATTCCCATTAAAAGAGTTCAGAGGAGGAGGTAGTACAAGTAGACATGAAGTACGCATATTTGTTGAAGTTAATTAATTGCCACAAAGACAAATGAATCCACGAACGAGAGTCAACGAACGAATGAGCATGAGTTTTCAAAATGAAAATGAAACTAAGGCAGCGACAGCGACAGCGACACCAGCAGCAAATAAAAGAAGCTTAAAAAAGAAGACTTAATTGATAAACAAGAAGACCAAAAAAAAAAAACAAACCAAAAACTTTTCGCAATATTTTTACATTGACGGTGATGACGATGGCGACGACTTGAACTGAACTGAACTAATATAAACTAAACTCAACTGATTCAAACTGAGTAAAAGCCAAAAATTTTAAACCTACGATTTTTGCTCTAATGAACGCACACGCGAAACATTTTATGTTGTTTTATGTATTTAGAAAAGCAACATTTTTTGGAGGTCATCATCAGCAACAGCAAACAGCAACAGCAACAACAACATTAACAACTTGTTGTTGTCGTTGGACGATCTAAATGAGACTCTCTAAGATTGACTGATATTGCACAATCAAACAGCAAAAAAGAAGAGAAAAAAAAAAAAATACACAGAAAATATGTGCAAATGTTTGTTAACAATAACAACAACAACAACAATTTGAAAAATTGCACTAGTTTCACATATGTGGACAACAACAACCAAATGAAACCAAACTAAATTAAACTAGCATCAACAGTAAAAAAAAAAAGATATATAAAAAATATCTGTGAATGTCTTTTCAAAGCAAATAAACTCAAATCGAACAAGTGAAGCAGCATATCTACTTACATACATACATATGTACATATGATGTGTAGTAACTTTTTGTTGTTGCTGTTGTTGTTGCTGATTGAATATTGCTGCAATTGTTGCAATTCTGAGACAACGTTCTGCTTCATTTGTTCACGTCCAGCTTTTAGTATATGGCTTCACTCTCGATTTAAAACTCTTTCCCTTTTGTTTTATACCCTATACTTAAGGAAGGGATATTCAATTTGGCAAATGTGTAGTATGAAGTAGGTAATTTTAGGTTCATTAAGAAATATATCATCACATGATGGAATTAGGCTTCAACTGCTCCACTAGTAGACTAACAAGTCGGGAATGGGAAATGGGTTGCATATTAGAACTATGATGCTTAGATAGACACGTGAGAGGGCCAGAAAGAGGTTGTTAAGGTTTAGATTAAAAGGAAATCGTGGAACATCTCCTGGAGTCTATGCAGGAGAAGGTTAATGACACACGGAAACATCTCTCATGATAGCATTTTATGGATTGAGGACATTAATTGCATACTTAAAGACCTAAAGGTGATGTAGAGAAGACCCGATGGGATAAGTGTTGCTCCTTGGTACTTTATATCAGTCTAGTTGAGTGCTTAGACAGTCATTTTACCTAATCATATATGAAGAATGGCTCAGGATATAAACATGACTATTAAGATCTTTTTCCCTTCTGTATCACTAGGTAAATTCTGCAAATGTGCGGAATATCCGAATAACGATTTTTAGTTTATTTTTATTTTTTCATTGACATGATGCATCATCATGAAGGAACAACATCATATGCACCAATCATCATAATTATGATGATCAAAGACATAAGTTATGTGACTGCTCTGCTAAGTACTTATTTAAATCATCGAAGTTGTTCATTAGTTTTGTTATATTTGAAGTATTTGCAGCTGCAAAATTTAGAGCGCTAAAATGAACATTTTTACACGCCCACAATTTCCGTGATATATAAATTTAAATCATTTACAACAACATTGAATGCATTGAAGCAATTATTTAACAAGAAAATATGAACCAAATATGAAATACCAATTATGAAAGATATTTCTTTTTAATTTTTGGACAAGAGAAGACAACAAACAAATGTTGAATGATGATGATAAAGAAGGCAAATTGCAATTGGAAAATGCCACAGTGACACACTAACTGGATGACTTCCAAAATCCAGCAGCAGCAGCAGCAGCAGCAGCAGCAGCAACAGCTCAAGCACAAATAAAAACAATCACAAGACAAGATAAAAACAAAATATATATTGTATATATATATATATATATATATATATATATATCTCAAGACTCAACACATGCAACAACTGTTATTGCCACAGTTCGAACAACTTCGTCTTTCCTGCCTCTGCCAGACCTCTTGAGATCAACTTCAATGGTGGCGGCACTAGTGGCTTCAAAAAGTGAATCTCGTGCGCTTGCTGCAGGCATCCAACAACAACAACAACTACAAAACCAACAACATAAGACAAAATATTTAGTAGCGCAAAAAAATTATGCAACATTTTTTCTTTTTTTTCATACATCATCCTCATACTCTCTATCACCATCTGATACTTGGTCGTCATCATTATTGTTGTTGTTGCTGCTTGGTTGGTCTCATGTGGCAGCAACAAAAATGTTGGTTTCCAGCAATCGTTTGAATCGTTCAAATGCTGCTGCTGCTGCTGCTGCTGCTGCTGATGTTGCAGGTGAGCGCCCTGTTTTACTAACTCGATTCAATTCGATTTTGGTTGGGAATCGCTTACTTAGTTGCATTTTTTGGCTTGGTTTGGTTTTTAATGCAGCTTAGTTAGTTTTCATTCGATTCACTTTTGGTTTGCTATTTATGTTGTTAGCTGATGCTTGAGATACATTTTTTTCTCCTTTCAATTACAAATGAATTTTCACTACTCTTTGTATTTTTTTTTTTTTTTTTTGTTGCCATTATTTTGCTTCTTGTTTGTTTTTCTCTTTAAAAAAAAAAAATGGGTGAAAAACACTCACTTGTATTCAGTCTCGGTGTCTGTATGCCTGGGTTTATATGTTTTTAGGCCAAATTTGAATTAGAGATTTGGTTAATACCACATTATACACATGATACAAATGCAAGCAGTTATTAAAAAGTGGGGGGCGATTGTTCAGTCATGACGAGTAAATGGTATTAGTTTTGAATTGGCGCAATTTCCGCAAGAATTAATGTCGCGCATTAATGTCTTTATATGAAGTAAGAGATTAGATAACAAATTTGATTTATATTTCAAGAGACTAACAAAAACAAAATATGAGCAGCAAAAAAAATTAAAGTAAAAGTAGCAAATCATTGCGATGATGACTGCAGCATTTAATGTAATGCAGTGTAAATTTATTGCTTAAGTATTTTGATAATTTTTAAGAAAGAAACAACACTTGAATGGCAAGACATCATGTGTTGATGAGTTAAGTTTCTTGCATGGCAATTAATTGTAAGGAAAATTATAAGGAATAGTTTAATACAATATTTTATTGCTTTTAGATGTAATAAAATTACAAAGGATCATCTGTTGGAAGTGATTACTTCATATAACACGCAAAGCCATAGGCATTTACTATAAATAAATAAAGAAAATGTCTGTAAATTATTAAAAAAAAATAAAGTAATCAAATCAATATTATTGTTCTTATTTCTTTTTACATCCTTACATCCTTTGTTGACAATTAACATATATAAAATATAAACACGGAAGTTCACAGTTGTTTTTTAATTATTAAAAATTATTATTATTTTTATCAGACGAATTCCTCGCCCAAGGTCCATTCAGATATCCGTTTATTGAGGGGAATAAATATAAAGGTCCTAGTCTGTTGACGGAAACAAATGATAACCTTGCTGAGCCAAGTCCGATGAATAAGCTAAATGCGGAAGCAAGAACCAAGAAAGTGTTTTCAGGGTTTCCCTTACTGATTTTGTGTTCTAAAGTTGCTCTTTACCTTGTCTGTCTGTGACTCAAAGGCTCATGATACAGCAGTCCTGTTTTAGGCATTTCTCTCTAAGGAAATAGTAAAATTTATGTTAATCAATCAACGAAGTAATATGATACATTTGAGTAAGATTATCTTATTCATCATAACATACTCGATGTATTTGATAAGATAATTTTCAACAATTGCTTTTTATAACACATAAGATTATAAACAACTTATCTGCAGTCTTTTTTTTTTAACCAAGGTTGTAATTCCGAATAATTTGCAAATACCTTGTAAGTTCAGTGAATTACTTTTAAATACAGTGGATTTTATTAATCTCCGAATATATTAAAGCAACAATTTCATGTAATTAAAAGAGATCCGCTTTCATTAAAATGAAATAATTAATAATCAACTAATTATAAACATAACTTCGAGTAGTAACATTGACAACGCAACAATTATCATTCTCACAAGAAGGAAAACAAAAACCAACTTGGTGAGATTTGCACCTTTTGAACTCTTTAGCGTTAAATAACAAAGAACTACAAATACAAAAATAAACGGCAGCTGCTGTCAAGTATATTCATATACTCGTATGTACTTAAATTGTATGTGTATCTCATGGATACACATGGTAAACAATAATTGTAACAAATTGTATATTTATCGAACCACATATGTGCCACGCCTCCTGACTGACACCAACACCAGATTCAATGTAAATGCCATAAACGACCTTCATCGCCTTCATAGATCAAAACTCATGTTTATATAAAAGGAAAAATGATTAAAAAATATAAATAATAAAACGATATTCTCCTCTAAGTAGTAATGCGCAAACTTGGAACTGGTTCTTGGTTTAAAGCAAATCTTAAGCTCATGCAAGTTGTTGTTCCCAACACAAGAAACACAACAACAACAACAACAACAACATAACACTACATCTTTGTATGTTTAATATAAAAAAATCGCACCTTTGGCTAAATTTATCTGCAAAGAAAATTTAAAAATATACACTGACTGACGCCAATGACAACTTTTTTTTTATTAGAAAGTTGTTTTAGTTCCGTGCTCTGATATTATAGATTTCTGTTATAAACTACCAATAGAATTCAGCGTCCTTGAGATGTATAAATTACTAGTACTTTTTCCTTAGATAAAGAACAAAAATAACCAATGATAATAAACATATTGATAATACTGAAGATGATGACTATGATGCATATTTTATAAGAATTTGCCTTTTAGGTTATTTTGTGTACTTGGGAATAAAAATAATATACACCAATTTCAAATAACAGCATCCATTCAGTAAGAAATCTCGTAATTAACAACTCCACTTTAAATTAATACCACATACAATAACATTTCTAAATCATTAATTTTAAATTAAATCTAATCAATTTAAATTAGCATATGTTCTTATTTTTTATTACCAAACAAACAAATTGGATTGTTTTGTGAATGTTTAGAAGATTCTACAGAAACATTCAATTCACGTGTCTGAATTTATTTAAAAGTTGTAAACATTTCGACCTGGTAAAACCCCTAAAACTTGTTCAATATTTCTGCTACTTAGGCTCTTGATTTAATGCAAAAATCATTTAATTTATTTAAGCAAGAAATAAATTTATTGCCATCGAGTGTGAGATGCTAAAAAAAAAAATGAATATAAATACAAATACAAAAAAAAAAAAAACATCAACAAAAAACGTTGGCATTTAAAATAAAAGATTGAAATTAAATTAAGAGATGAGACGTAACTCACCTGCTATGATTATTTTTATAGCACACGCTGTTTTTTTGACTCCATTGTACGTCCTTGAGGTTGTAATGTAATATTGTCTGAAGATCTTGATGTGTCAAAATCTTTAGAGAAGCTCGACTGCTAAAGCTGATGTTGCGCATGCGTGTTGCACAAATTGAAAGTGAATTGTGCTCAACTGACAACTTATGTCACTTCATAATCATCGATTAGCATTCATTTCCTTTGGATCACAGTTTACCCTCGTCTATGTGTTTTGCTTCGTCATGTTACCCTACAATTGTGCCAAAAAAAAAAAAAAAAAAATTATAAGATTAATGTCGGAAGCAGAGACTGTGTCAGTTTGATTCAATTGTCCAATGTCCAATGCAATGCATTCACTTGATGTTGGCTTTTATGTCAAGGAAATTTTGAATAAATAAGTGAATGGTCGCTCACTGGAAATGTCATTGGGGTAACATGTCGTCTGCAAGTGAATGAAGTGAAGCTACTATTACAATAAGTCTATTTAATATAATAATACTTATAATACAATTATGTCTTGAGAGAACTAAGATCTCGAAAGTTCGAAGTTTGGAATCTAAAACTCATCAGATAATCCAAAGACCCAAGGAAATTTAGTAGCTTAAGTCTTTGGTTTATTCAAATGACACCTAAAAGGGGAAAATATTAAGAAAAGTTTGTTGTTTAAGTCTTTGGTTTTCAAACTTTTCTCTATCAATCCATTTCAGAGGTTACAATTATTCTTCATTACTTTAAAAAAATTACTAGGAAGATTAAATAACCTTTTCCAGCAGTTTTTCCCTGCCTTTCAGATTCGATTTGATTGCTTTTGGGATCTTTGCGTTGGCACCAAAGAAAATAACTTAATTTTTATGAATCCTTATAGTAGAAGATGAGGTTAATTAAAAAAAAAAATCTCTTATTAAAAATCCTTTTAATTTTATAAGTTTGTTTTTTACCATTTTATTTTGTCTTAATAAGTTCTTACAAAATTATTTACAAAACTTTAAAAAGAAAACTACTAAATCTGTTACATTATTATGATTATCAATTGATTGTTTATTTTTACAAAATTATATTACACCAACGTCTTCTTCAATATCTTCTTCAAACATCATCATCATCATCATCATTTTAAACTTCTATAATGATTTCATTAAGCGAAACTTTACTAAAAAAAGAATGAAAAATGAAAATCAAGAGGAAATACGAGTATTTATATCTATCACAAGAAGCTTTAAAGAAAAATCAAAAATGTGTTGCATGAAGAAAATAAAATAAAAACATTGTTTTTATATATTTTTTCTTAAATGATTTATATACTTTTTATTTAAAAAACTTTTGTTTTTCTTTTTGTTTGTATTTTCGAAGTACTGATAAATATCGCATCTACAATGTCTATAAAGCAAAAATCTTTATAGGCATTTAGACACGTTTTATCCTAAACTCCAAACTATTATCGTACTTTACAATTTGTCTTTTGAAAAATAATTTACAAAAGGGAGTTCTTACAAGCTAATTAAAAAAGGGGTCTTGGTGAGTGGCAGGTCAGAAGCTTGAACTTCATTTGTGTAAAAAATTATAAAAATATTTTCTAAAATACAAAATCTGGCTGCTCGACTGTGCAGGTATGACAGCCGGACGGCAGCAACTGATTTTGACATATAGAGATATAAGAAGAGAAAGATTGAGAGAGTTCGGTGTCAAAGAAGTAGAATCTAACTAAATTTTTGAAGCTCGCATAATGAAAATCATTCGTTTGCCTTCGCTTGGATTAATCTCTCTCTAAGAATGTTTATTTCTTGTGGTAACCATGCGCATCACCGATAACGGTAGAACCATGACCGCTTGAGGAGAAGCCGCCATAGCTGCTGACAGGAATGTGGCTGACAATTGAGTGACCATGTTTCACAACAGAGTGACCGGAAACGACGGGCACAGCAACGGGCACTGGAACTGGCTTCTCAACGGTCACGGGCACTGGACGTTGAACATGCACAGGGTATGGACGATCGACATAAACTTTGACGGGCACTGGTACTGGACGATCAACGGTGTAGGGTACGTGTTTCTCAACGGTGTAGGGCTGGGGTACTGGTACTGCCACCTTGACGGGGTATGGGCGATCGACTGGCACTGGGTATGGGCGGTCGACGCGAACTGGTACCTCAACCTTGACGTGCTTCTCAACGTAGACTGGGTATGGTTTCTCAACGGTCACGGGATATGGTTTGGGTACTTCGACATGAACTGGACGATCGACTGGCACATGTACGGGTACTTTAACGTGACGGATAACTTCGTAGGGCTGGGGAACATGCACTGGTACTTTGACGACTTCCTTAACAGGCACGTGAACCTTGCGAATGACTTCGTAGGGTTGTGGTACTGGAACTTTCACTTCAACGGGAACATGACGTTCATGCACAACTGGGTAGGGACGGTCAACATGTACTGGCACTGGAACACCCTTGGTAATAGTAATGGTCTTGTGCACATCAGCGGTACGGCTGATCTCATAAGGAGCTGGCACAGCATGAGCAACGTGACCAACGGCAATACCTCCACCGCTGTGGCCAATGCCAATACCGCTGTGGCCAATACCGCTATGTCCAACAGAGATAGCAGCGGGTGCAGAGTGACCAGTCAAACCGTATGAGTGACCAGAGACAATGGAACCATGTCCGATGTGACCAATATCAAGGCCAGAATGTCCATACCCATAGCCCAATTCGAGCAGGCCGCGTTTGTCAAGCTTCTTCTCGAGTGGTACCTTCTCGGCGGGTTGTTCGGAGGCGCATGCTGATGCCACAAGGAGGGCGGCTAAACAGACCTGTGGAATAACAAAAACAAAAACGTTAGATGTTAGTGAATTAGCGAAAGGGTGTTTGCAATATGAGTATGAAAGTTATTGTTATTGTTATTTACTTCCGATTACCAAATAACTATTATCTAATCGTGTCATTAGCGTCGAGCGAAAGTGATGCGTATGACTTGATGTCTGTCGCAAATCAAATGGTCAAGTGAAATTTGTACGTGCTTTGTTTGACAATAAGAAGCACAACAAATGTTAACAAGTGATTGATGACGACGTAATATGACAACACAGACAACAGACTTAGTTAAAATACTCATACATTGATTAAATTGATTTCAGGCAACACGCCCCCACACAATTGAATATCGATTTCATGTAATGCAACCGATTGTCATGCAATCGCCGCTCACTAAACTAATGAAATTTGCATTGTCTCATGAATGAAATTGAAGTAAAGTAAGACCTGAAAAACTACGCACAGGTGCGTCGCGTCACGCACGAAATATTATAATGCAGCTGCGTCATAATTTCTATTGAGCTTTTTAAATATGAAGCTTATAATTCTCTCTTTCAATAATAGATTCTCTCTATTGTTTCAACTCACTCTTAATGCAGAAAATTTATGCTATAATTTTAATTAAGGCGTTTCAATGTTGAAATCATTAAATTAATTTATCCAAAGGAATATTCTAATTGATTTACATTAAGTAAGCTGATCATGTTTACCATAGGAAAGTTATACGTGAAGAGATTATCATATATAATATTTATTTTTATTGTATAATAGATTGATTTTCTGAATTTTTGAAATATTTTTGGAAATTTTACTATAAAATTGTAATTATTTTATTTTGAATTATTTATTTAGTTTGTTGGATGGTTTACTTTTATAGTCTGATTATTATTTTATTGGAATGATTATTATGAATTTCAATATTTAAAAAATTGTACCAATTGAATTAAAGTAAATTATCCAATTATTGAATTTTATATATACACAATAAAATATTTTGCTTATATAGAAAATATATAATATTGAATTTGGCTATCAATAAAAAGGAAAAGGAAAGAATTTATTTATTGTTTTTAAGATTTTTTTTTAAAGAAGATAATTTTTGGAAAAGGATGCTAAAAGCTTTTCTTATATAATAAAATTTGAATGAAAATCTTATTTATTAAACCCTTTAACTGACTATTCTAATTATTTTTTTATTTTCATAAAATTTGCAGTTATTTTAATTGTTTTTTTAATTCATTTAAATTTAATTAACTTGGTTTTTTTTTCTTTTTTTGGAGTTCTCCAAAATTGTTTTATCACTTTGAAACTGATCCCATGATATTAAATGAATTTTGTTCTAATTTTCAAAATACTTACGAATAGTTTCATCTTGTTGTTTTTTGTTTTTTATGTATTTTCCAATAAGGAGTGTCCAACGTAAAGCTGCAGAATTATAAATTATTTTTTTTTTGTATTAATTAATTTGATTTTGAAGTATTGAATTTATTTTAAATTTAATTTGAACACTTTAGAAGTTCTTTAAAAAATCATAATTCAAATCAAAAGTAATTTCAATGATTTTAAAAAACTAAAATTTGAATATTTACTATATAAAAAACTATTTTATTTATTTTGATAAACAATTTTTATGTGTTTTCATTTTAAAAAACTTCTTTTGTTGTTAAAAAAAACTGTATATATATGAGCACACACACCTCAACAAATAAACTCAAGGATTGTAGAATCACAGACGATTCCAAACCTTTGACTGGATGCTGTCGGTGGTCAGTGGCACGCTTTTATACGCCCCAAACAGTTTTTGACAACGACAACTCAGCAAAAGAGCAAAGTTACTCAAAAGCTTTCGAATTCATTAAAAGAAATCAAAAGTCAATGAAAAAAGAGAGTGGAATGAATGAGTGAGCTGCTGAGGGCCCGGCAACTTTGAAATGAAACGACTGACTTCATTGAAAGCTTTCAATTTTGGCTTTGGTATATTAAAGTGTATTGGTATGTTGTCTCAGTATTAGTGTCAGAGGAAACTCATGAGCTCAGCTTAGTGCTACCACTACAAGCAAAGTTTACTAATACATTCTCAACAGAAGCCTCCCTCAAAGCGCTTGCTTCTTTAAATGTGTTAGTACTTGAAGTTGTATTTGTGTTGTGTATTTCGTTCCTAAATCAAACAAATTAAAATTGAATTATTTTACTTCTTTTTAATGGCTCCAAATAGATGGCTAAATTAATAAGAATAATTATAACACTTCAATTAAATTAAATTAAATTAAGTAAAAACATGTTAATTATTTCATATCAATTGCAAATCTAAATGCCAATCGATTATAAATTTAAAATAAAATATCTTTTATGTACCATCCCATGATGTCTTAGATTCCGATTTGCATTTAAACATTGAATTTCTTCATTCTGCGTTCCGCCTTTCAAACTTAATTTGAATTTCGAGTTTTCTGTTTTTTTTTTTTTTTTTCTTATTGAATTGTATAATTTTTTACTTATATAATCTGCCATAATTCAAATGCCAAATCGAAATTCAAATAAAACTAAATGTAAATTATTTATTTTTATTTTAATTATGAATGAAAAAAATATTCAATGGAATTTCAGATTAATTGCAAAATCCAATTTCAACTTTCGTCTTAGAAAGTTGTTTCTTCCAGAATCTCATAAACATATAGAATAATAGAAACCAGTTTTTGTAAGGCCTACAGAATGGTTAATAAACAGTAGTCCCATAAAATACATAGGTATATTAAGATTATAATTTTTAATTGCTTTTTAATTACTTTATTTATTTGTTTTATTTCAATTATAATAAGTAAATGAACTTAAGAATCAATGATAAACTCCTAAATCATTTACCAAATTGGTTAGATGATGATGTTGTTGCTTTTATTACATTCATTAGGATGCCTGTTTAACTGGATTCTTTCGGCTAGATGAAGAGGTTCTTGTCCGACTGTTGATGTCAGGTAATTTTGAAACAAAGATTCGGTCAATGGTGGAAATTAAAAGGCAATAAATGTGGTCATTATTTGATAATTTCAAAGATTTTTAAATCGATATAATTAGTTATATAAACATATTTAAGAATTTTGTTTAACTTTAATAGATTTTACCGACATGATGTGAATATTCTTCTTAAAAATCAAAAGTAAGATCATTGGACTTGAATTGATAAAAAGAATACTGTTTCTTTAAAAGCATTTCAAAGATTCTTCTTTACAAATATTAAAATAATATTTTTCATTTTTAAATATTTGTAATATAACTTTCCAATTTTTATCAATTATTTGCCAGCCATTACATTTCATTGTCATCATCATCATCATCACCATCAATCATCATATAATAATATTGTGTATCCAAATCAATTTAATCTCCTTTAATTGACTTTTAATTACTTTACCACAATTAATACAATCTTCCATTAATTTAATATCTTTGTTTATCAACAATCAATTAACACCCCAACTTTAATTGAGATCTATTATTAGTTTTTGATGTTATATAATATTTTATTAGGGAAAACGGAACAATGATGACATTTGTGGAAAGGCTTTTTTTCCTCTTTATGACTTCATTATTGTACCACACGTACTCGTAGTAACATGACTTGGAAAACCACATAAAAAATCTATAATTATAATGATCACAATAATAATAAAATATCTTTGATATATTACTTTCTTTTCAATGGTATGCGACAATAAAATAAAGAAGAATACAATCGATAGACAATTCGATTAAACTACTACTCATATTACATTGTGATAAAATTTGATAAAATAAGCTTCCTCAATGTTTTATGTTAAGTTGGTTATTTCCTATTGAACGGAATTTTAACATTGAATGTGACATCTATATGTTTCAATTTAATACACCAACAAGATCCAAGTACATAAATCGCTGGGCAAGAAAAAGGTGAAAAAGTTCTGTTTCAACTCTTTTGAGTTTTGCACAGTTCATTTTAAGATTTTTGCCAGGGCTTTCATGGCCTATTTAAGTAAAAATTTGTACATTTCCTATTATAAAAGTTGAACAAGAAAAAGTACAAAATATGTATGCGTGTTCTATAAATATAGGACCAACAGTTCCTTTCCAATCTGTTCTACTCGTATAACTTTCCTTAAGCTACTTAAGTTTTATTTATTTATTTATTAGAACTAAGATTATAATTACAAATTATAACCTAGTATTTAATATGAGTAATAGCGACTGAGGCCTTCAGCTCAGGGGAAAATTAAGAAGGAATGGAGAAAATTAGAAAAGTGCAGGACCAGACTTGCCTTAAGCGGGAATCGAACCCGCGACTCTTGGGATGTCAGCTAGCGCACTAACCTCTGGGCCAACGAGTCAGTCGCCTAGTTAAGTTTTATAATTAAGTTCTTAATAAAAACATAATTGGACAGATACATTCGACCTTCTATTTAACACTTTCCCCGTGTCATTTACCTATAAGCAATGGGTACAAATGATCTCATGAATATGAGAAAATATGATGAAATTTTATTTGATTTTTATAGTCAAAAGAAATAAAAGTTTAATACTTTATATTCACTTTTAATCTTATTTTGATACAAATACATAAAAATGTATTTATTTCTGATATTTTATGAGCTTGTTTAATCATTTCTTTATATAACATATACATTTTGATCCTGACTTTTATATCATTTAAATACTTTACTATATTTGATGATGTCAATAAAATAAAAATGGTTTTTAATTATTTTTCAAATCTAAGTATTTATGTTATAAAATTAATTTTTCTTGGATATTTAGCTGCTAAATATCATTTTTTGTTTCATATCAAAATCTTAGACGTAAATAATTTCCGGCAGCTTTGATTTAGGGCCTAAGAAAAAAAAAAGAAAGAAAAACGCATTAAATATGTGCATAAATTTGATCTCGTCTCCTATCGTACACTACATGCTACTAAAATGAAAGCAGAACTCTTTGACCAGTTTTAGTTCACCTACTAAACTTTCAAAAATGCAACCAAGTGTGTTTAAACTGAGAAGGCATGCACAATAGACCCAACAACATGCTGGATGCATGTATGCAACTACGAGGTGTGTGCCAAAAGTATACAACCTGCATTCATAACTTCGAGTCTTAATGTTAGAGAAACCTTTTCACGTCTTTCGGTTGTTACTAAAATGATATACTATATGTGGAAAAGAATGCGACAAACGCAAACAAGGCACTTGTAAGGAAATATGAACTAACATTTCCGGGTGGTAACTATGGTGATGAGCTCTTGAGGAGCCATTGGTTACTCTACAATCTAGTGCAGAGCTATGAAGACAACACGGATAATTCTGGGACACGCTTCGTGCAACACATCTACGAGTAAGTCAAGCCAAACGTTACAATTCTGTCAAAGTGCACTCAACAACGATGTCTTTGGTTTAGTTTAGTTTGTGGCTTGGTTCAGTTGCAAGTTGCAACATTTCATGTGCGGCTGATTGTTGTTGTGCTTGTTACCCTATCTTCTGTTGTTGCTCTTGCTGCTGCTGCTGCTGCTGTAACAAAAGGCAACACAAGCGCCAGCAGCAACAGCCGCAGGTTATTGCAGCAATTGTCGCCGTTATACTTATGTATCGAATTCTCAAATAATATGTGCGTATGAGTGTGTGTGTGTAAAAAGTCTATGAGTATCTATGTGTGCTATAAATTGTGGTCAACCGATGCGACGTAATTCACTAAAAATATTAACGACAATAATGTTGCTGCTGCTGCTGTTGCTGGTGTCGTCGATGTTGTGGTTGCTTCTAATGTTTGCTATTGCTGCTGTTGATATTGTTGATGTCGTTTGTGTTGTGGCTGCATTCAACATTTTGTTGGCCGCATGATTTATTGCCAATTGTTTGCTATTATTATTGTTGCAGCCTAAAACACTAAACTCATTCACTTCACTCTCTCTCTCTCTATCTAAAGATATTAGTTTACTTTGAGCTCTAGCTAGCAATCGTATGCAATCTGATCTTATTCGTTCATATACAAAAGTCATATGAGAAGTGAGTTGCCGTCACATTGTAGAAAGAAAAAATTATCTAATGAAATTATTACTTATTACATGAAATCGACAACAGTCACAATGACTAACATAAGTACCTACTATGTAGCTACTTTGTTGTAGATACATTTACACATAGTAAATACATAGGCAACTGTTTGTGTGTTTGTTCCTTTGTTTTTGGTTTGGATGTCTATCTGCTATTGTAGATTTTCTTGCTTGACTTTATTAGTAGTCTTAGTTGCTGAAATTGAAATCTTTCTTATTGCATGAGATACTATACTATTTTTGTTCACACAATTGTTTGCCAATTTAAATTGAATTTGTTATTAAGTTTTTTTTTTTTATTTTTTCTTATTAGAATATTATGCTTTAATCCATCTGTCAGATTATGCATTCTCACATGATTTTAGCTTTAAGATTGTCGTTCATTCATTCATTTGATCGAACCCGATCTTGTTATAAGTATCTTTCACACATATTGTGAATGATATTAACATTTTGTTGTGTTGTTTGCAATTCTTTAAAAGAGATACTACATCTCATCTTCATCAAGCAAATGTGAAGCATTCCAAATATAAATAACTTTGTTTGCCCTTCTGTTTGTTGGATTTTATGTTGGATTCTTCATATACCACGTAGGTAATATGATTCAATCTGAGTTCCTAACTCAAACTCAATATATTTGAAAATCAGAGTAATCTATCACTTAATCATTAAAGTTTATCCATATCTCATACCACTTCGTTATTCCTTAAGTTTGTTTTACCCTAACCAGTAAACATTCTTTGTCCAACAAAAGGCTCATTTTCTAGGGAAGTACAAGCTGCGACTTGTCTCTACGCCATATATCAGGCAAGTATAGACTTGCTGAAACAAGATTCTCAGACAGATCACGATGCTCCATGTATCCTATGTAGAAGCTTGAAAGATGCCTTTAATATATCAGAATATACCATATCCGTTAATATGAAAAGTATCAAACTGTCGATGAAATCGAAGTTGTTTCTCGGTTTCTACTTAAATTTATTTTTAATGTTTATTGCTTTATTTTTTTGCAAATGCAAATTTAAATCTTTTTGTTGTTTTAATAACAATAACAATAATAATAATAATAATGATAATAATAATATTTTTTCTTGTTCTAAATTGGATTTTCCTATAATTTTATTTCAAACCGTAAAGCAGACAAAAATTCTTTCCTTTATTTTTAGCATATAGAAATAAATTTGTTTATATGTAGAATTGTTTGAAATTAGACAATATTATTCTAATGCAAATTGTTTGATTTGAAAAGAGGAAAGATAAGATTAGAACTAAGAATATGGAACAGGATAAACAAGAAACTCAAGTTAAGTGATAAAATTTAGAATTTCTATGATCATGATTCATTTTTCGATAAATAAAACAAAGAGATTATTCTATTTTGCAAATACTTTCAAAATTTTGACTGTGGACATTTATTTATTGTAGAAAGTTGAGAAATATAATCCAGTTAATAATTCCTTATTTGGTATTTTGTCATTGAGAAATATAATCCAGACAATAATTCTTTATTTGGTATTTTATCATTGTCATCTTCCTGTTTGAATTTCATATTTCTTAGGATTTATTTTAAATTAGCATAGCACAATATATCATATTTTTAAACTTACAACTCTTAAGATCATTTGCTCGAAGGCTAAATTACTGGATTATACAGACTGCAATGCTTTATTACTTGGTTACCAAGTTGATAATCTGCAATTATGATACACTAACATCGAAATTGATGGGTCTTTTCAGTATTTTAGCTTTACAGAACTATTACGAAATATTTAACCATTTCGATTAAGAAAGATTAAATTTTAATTGAATATAAGAGTTTCCCTTCTTTTTTTTTTATTTTTTATTTATTTTTTTTTTATACTAAAAATTTGAGTGAGAAAATATAAATCCTCACGTTTTTCTTGAGACTGTACCTCATAAATCGCACTAGGTAGACACTTCAAATTTTCACAGAATGTGTATTTCTATTGCCATATCCTTAACAACTAATAAAATTTTTAGGAATTCCACCGGAAAAATCTCCTTTTTATAACATTATCGTAACTACATATTGTACATACAATATTTTATGATTATATACAATATTGACTTAACGATTAATAAATATTAAGTTGCTGGTGACCTACAACTAAGAAGGTCAGTAGAATGGAGCCTCTTTAAACGGTGTCGGCTCACAGCAGGAGTGAGGATTGTCGACTGGCTGTTTGGATGGCTTTGTAGCCTTTGTTAATGACAATTGCATCCTTAGATAGCAGTATAAGATGGTGTAGCGCAGAAACCATGGAGCCCCAGTTATAGGGCGAAGTGCCTTGTTTTGCCAGTCCTGGACTCTTTCAACGCTGCTTACGTTAGATTTTAAATCCGTAACGCCAAACAGGTGCCACTACTTATCTGTAAATTGTCCTCTTGTTGTTTAGCGACAATTTACTGGACAACCGTAGCAAGGAGAGAAGCCTAAGCAACTTTGCATAATGATTTTAATAGGACGCGCCATTTGAGGTGTTTGTCTAGGATTAGACCAAGGTAACGGACTTGGTCCATCTGCAGAATAATGTTGTAGTCATATTTGACAACTGGACAAGTGCCTCGTCTCAATTTAACCATGTAGTTCGCCGATTTCTTTGCGTTTATTCCGATGTTTCAACGCTTGGCCCAGGCGTGGAAGCTTTGCAAGAAACCCCGTAGTATCTCTGAAGATTCTTGAGCCAAGAGGTGACTAGGACGGCTTTGTCATCCACTCTGATCTTTCTTCCTGATGACTTCGTGTCGCGCACGTTGACAAAGAAGATTCGGCCACACAGATAGCTTTGTAGTAGAGAATCCTGTTTAGCTGGGAGGTGTCATTTGATCTTGTGAGACAATTTGATTGGATCTACAAGTACAAATATAACTGAGATATTTATGTCTACTGAATTACTCAAAAAACTATTGTATGCATATTTGACTTTTCTTACTAAAATGTTCAAATCGGAAATTTTTTTTCTTTTCAATTAGATATTGATATCAAATAATTTATTAATTCATTTGCGTCATTTGTCTGTCTTTATTACTATTGCAAGTTCAGTGTCCTTTTAAGGAAGACTAACATATTTTTATTTTTTGGAGATTTGTAAACAATTTGTAAGACTTAGACTTTAGTTTATTGTTAAGTGTTCGAGCCACGGTACTTTACTTTCTATTATGGATGTTTCTTATTTCATAAGTTTCTTTTTCACTGTCGTAAATATTTAAATTTATAGATTACTGCAAATATACATAGCTGATTGTTCTTCTAAGGAAAATTCACACTTTTTTCAATAAGAATTTAGAATTCAGAAGACAATTTCCTTTATCTCTTTTGTGACACATAAAGTTTTCTTTTTGTTCTTGACTCTAAATAAATTTTCAATCTTTTATTATAGCATAATTTTTAAATATATTTATTTAAATTAAATTAATATGTACCAGTTATGCTCATCCGGCTTAAGTTTATCATAATGCAACCACATAGTAAAACAAAAGACAAATACTACGAGTACAATAGTCAAAATAATAACGCAAAAAGCCACAAAAGATTGTTAACTTGTTTTGTTTAAATTGCTTGCTTATGGCGATTTTGGTGCGATTTCAATTGAATTGAATTCAATTCAACCTAACATGATTTGGTCTAAGTTGAGCTAAACTTAACTTAAGTGAACCGTGTTGACTTGACTCAACTCGGCTTGCTCGGCTCGGCTTGACTTGACTTGACTTGACTTGGTTTGCCTTACTTTATGCAAGAAACAACAACTTTTTGCTTTTTGTTTTTAATGCACTAAATGATTTAGTTTTGGTTAAAGTTGTTTGTATGTCGCTGTGTGTGTGCGTTTGTATCTATCTACATATGAGTATGTGTTACTACAATATATATATATAATTGTTGCAATTGTGCTTTAGAAAACTTGCCATACACGCGCTGCATGCGGATGCAGGTTTCAAGCAATTGCGACTATGGCCATTTGGCCATATGCGTCGTCGTCGTCAACATCATCGCCTTCATCATTGCTTCGTCTTCTACCCTCTTGGAATCTAAAAATGTTGCACAATATTTGCGCTGACGACAACGACGTTGATGTTGACGACTATGACGACGAGATACATTTTGTGTTGCTGTTGTTATTGTTATTGGTGTTGTTGATGACGATGTCGCCGTTTGCCGTTTGCCGTTTTCCTTCACTATTGCATTTTTTCAAACAACAACAAAAATAACATCAATAATAAGAACAACAACAGCAGCAAAAACATTTATAAGATACACGTATAATATTTTCTAGTTTTGAAAATTCGATCTGAAAGTGATTTTTATTTTGTACTGGCAAACACTTTGAACAAATGATTTTGAAATAATTTTCCTAAAGCATGTTTAATTATTTAATTAATTACAAGATCCGTTTTGCTTTGGTTTCTCTTTTATTTTACAACAGCAATATCAATTTTATAGGTATACGAGTATTGTAATACCATATTATAATGCTTAAGTAGTAGTAGTAGTAGTAGTAGTAGTTCTTTTTGTTGTTATTGTAAAGCATATTTGATTAATTATACTAATTAGCATTAAATTTCAGTTTGATTTGCTGTTGTGTGAATAGTGTGTTGAGTGTTAAATTAACTCGAACCTGACTTAGTTAGATTAAGTTTTAAATGAGCTCTAAAAAAGGTAAAGATCCGTGCATAAATAACCGCATAAATCAATAAATGAGACAATAATAATAACAACAAAAACAATAACAACAATTATAGAGTTATAACTACAAAATCAAAGCTTATAGTTAATAATATTGTACAATAACAAAAATAAATACAACATTAACCAGTTGCAGTTTTTTTTTTTTTATGTATTGAATTATACCAATCGAACTTGATCTGATTCTTAGCTACAAAAAAAAAAATAAAAAAATTAAATAAAAATCAAAATCAAAAGATTATCAGAAAAGAAACAAATAAGAATTTAATTTCTTTGAAATAATTTTAAGTGTGTTTTAACAGTTCAATAAATTTAAATTAGAATATCTTTTGACATATTTTAATAACATTTTTCAAATAGAATCCTTGAGTGGATTGATACTGAAGGTAAATTTGGCATATAAAGTTTATTATCGCATTAATTCAGTTTAATAATTGTAATGAATAGAACCACGATTTTGCGATGCTTGCTTGGTAAAAATATAAATAAATCGCTTAATATTTAATTAATCATCAATCATATTCATTTAACAAAACACACAAACTTCATATACCAATGTTTTCAGTGACTTCATTTTTCCACATAATTTTTACATGCAAAATGCGGAACTGAAGGCCTTGCCTTCTACGAATTTTGTTTTTTATGTTGCTTTGAGGCATGTTATTTGCTCTTAGTTTTTTACATTTCTTTTGTTTTTTTTTATCAAATTTATCTCTTGTATTAGATTATTTCTAAAAATCATCGCAGTTCAACCACAAAAAGTCTTGACCACCATGCAAAATTCAATTGAAATTTGATGGTTGCTGTTGTTTCTTTTTCCACAAATTATGAGGCTAAGTCAAATCATCTGTTAATCAAAATCATCTTATATGAAGCTTTGATCAAAGATCAATATGTGGTTTTTTTTCTTCTTGTTTATACTTGTATGTACTTGACTAAGGTTTTATAGGTAATCTATTGTCTCAGTAAGATAGATGCTTTTTATAATGCATAACAAATAGGTTTATTGATTATGTTTACTACTTTATACTTTACCTAGGATTTAAGAATGTATTACTTATTTGTATGTTTATTACTAAATATTGCTTCCTTTAAATTATTGTGATTTTACATTAATCCTCCCAATATATTTGTAATTATATTGCCTAATTTGTTACATCTCTGGTTTTGATTTTAGTTTTTAAAGTTTTGTGAAGTGAAACTTCTTTAGCGAGTAAATCCAAAAAATATGAAAATGAAATGTGACGAAAATCAAAATTTGACGATGTTATTATTATGTTGGAGCTATTTAGGCAAATATAATATGGAAGTGAAACTTTAAAAGTAGATTGACCATCAACAATAATACAGAATATTATAGTGTTATATTGTATATTTTCGGTCATTCGGCCACTTGTTCGTAAGTTCTTTCGTAAAGTAAACACAATCAGTAAAGCATTTTTTATCTCTCTCTCTCTCTCTTTTACTCATGCATAACCATTCATTCTCTACGCTGCAGACGAGCCCGCACAATTATTTTCTGCGTTTCCCCACAACGTCTCTAAAGCATCATCAGTTTTGGATTTACATCCCTTCGCTAAAGAAGTTTCACTTTCATATTGTGCTTATGAGGGTGAGACACACTACTTAAATATTTTTTATTAGAAGCGATTTCAAAAACTTCCAAGATTCTTGGTTTAAATTTTTAAAGTTTATTAAAATTAAAGTTGGAATCACACAAACCTATTCCTTCTCATGGTGATCGGATCGGATCGGATGTCCTGAAAGGATCCAATTTTGTTGGCTAATGAATATAAAATTTTATGAATTTGCTGTATCAACAATTCAAATTCAATCTACTAGAAACTGCTCTGGTCGGTAATCATTGCCACAGTTCTTTGTCTTAATTGTCATTGATCCTATTATAATGTAAATGCAAAGATGTTAAAACTATCTAAATAATCAGACATTTTGATTTCTGAAACTTCATGTCTTTTGTTGTTGTTATTGTTGTTCTTGTTTCTTTTATTGACTAAGTCAACAAATGCAGTTAATGCTACTATACCATTCTACTTATATTGTATTTGTATCACTTTTTATTTGTTTGTCGCATGAATGTCACGTTATTATTACATACACTCACTCACTCATTCATACACACTCATGCACAAAAGTATCTATGTAAGCAGACATGCATAGCATTGCATAGCAATTGTTGTTGAGGTCATGTGAATGGTCTGTTGGTTGGTTGGTTGGTTGGTCGGTCGGTCGGTCGGTCAATCGGACAGTTGAAAGTGGTTCAATGTTTAATGCTCGGTTCGGCTCAGTGCTCAATTTAGTATTTGAGTGACCAACTTGTGATTTAACTTTGAATGTCATTTTGTAGACTCTTCGTCAGTTGATGTTTATGTTTATTTGCTGAACTTTTTATTATTTCTTTCGTTTTCTTTTTACACAAAATTACATTGTTGTCGTTATTTTGGGGTTTTTCGTTTCATTTTTTATTATCTTCATCTCAAATGACCATCTTCATTGACCTTGAACTTTTAATTTATTGACGGTCATCATTATCATTTTGAGGCAAGTGAAGCGTGTTGTTTTCATCAAATTTATAATAAAAATAATAAAAATAATGATAGTGATAATCATGATGATGATAATAATGAGTAAGCATCTTCTTAAGCTTACAAAAAAGTTTAGTTTAGTTTAGTTTAGTTTAGTTTTTTTTTAGAAATCTTTTTATATAATTTTATATATCTAAAACATGTCCATTAATAATCTCCTTTCTAGTATTTCATTGTTATTCGAAGTATTTTGTAACAAAGTTTGTCGCTTAAGTCTTTTGATTTAATCAACAATTGAAATTGATGTGAATTCTTTTGTGTTCTGCTCTCTGTTCAATTCTTGCATTTATTGAAAATGAAATAAAACTAATCATTAACCATTAAATGAAAAACGCCTGTAACAACAATTTTGTATTGTACAATAATAATAACAATATAAAAATGCAATAACAAAATGATAATAATTAATAATTGCTTTTGAATACCAAATTTTATGTTCCACTTGAAAATTAAAGATTTTTTTGGATTTTTGTTTCGGCACAAAACATGTTTCAGTTTGCAGTTCAGTTACAGGCAATTTTTTTTTTGCCATTTTTCTAAACCAAAAATCTAAGAGCAACAAGCCAACACTACTACACTACTATAATAATGAAGAAGAAAAAGTTGTTATCCAATGTTTGGAAGTCTTTTAGTATATGGAAGACAACGAATCTAAGAGATACTAAAAAATTGAACGACATAAAAACACATGTTGTTACTACTTGGTGTTAGTGTTAGTGGTGTTGTTTGCTGTTTGTTGTTTGCTATTTGGTGTCGCTCTTGTTGTTTATCTGAGAGTTGTCGAAAGAAGAATTTTCGCAATATTTAATTTTAGCACAAATCTCGGTAAAAATTGGACTAATTGCCGACAAAGTTGCTTCGGTTTGTTCAATCGCTCGATGGTTGGATCGTTAGTTTGTTCGTTCGTTGGTCCACTCATTCATTCATTCATTCGATCGTTGGTTTTTTTTTTTTTTTGGTTTAGTTTTTGGGTTGGCATTTTGGCATCAAAAACGCTTCAAAGTGTTGCCAATCGCCATGTCAAACTGTGTAACTTGCAAATGATTGACTGACTAACTGACTGAATGACTGACTAACTGACTGACTAACTATTTGAATGAATGAGCGAATGAGTAAATAAGTGATTGAGTGACTGAGTGAGTGAGTGAATGATTGAGTACATGATTGAAGCACTAAAAGTGCTATATCAATTGGACATGAAACAGCTGCCTGTTGCAGCACAACTCTCTAATCCCTGTTATTCAGTTAGATAGACTATCTTTGTGTCTCATGCTCATGGTGGTATGGTGCCATGGGAAAATATTTCTAAACGATAGATTGAGTGATTCAATGATTGACTCTATGTGTATGAATTGAGTGGAAGATGAAGCAATACCAGCAGCCAGACATGATGATTGTTGCCTTTTTGTTTTGTTGTTAACTTCTTTTCTTATAATTTGTTTAATGGTTTTTTAGTTGTTTAGTTTTTGCTCTCTGATTTGAGTTTGTTATTTGTACGATATTGCATGAGGAAAGTGTTAGTTAGATACACTTAGAGGTGTCTACAATGTGTTGCAATATTGTTGGTGATGATTTCTTGAAATATGTACCTTCAATTGAATTCCTTTCATTAAATATCAATGCAGTAAATCATGTAAATACAAAGTGATTTCAGCAAGGTCATTTTGACAATTCTAAATTAGTTTATGAAATCTTAAATCTTTAATAAGAGAAACCATGATCATGTAGCATTCATTGTCTTTATAGACACTATAAACTCTGCAACCAATTACGTTTTATTGTCATTAACTTGTTTTCATTTGCTTTTATTTGTAGTAAATTATCTTTTGTCTTAAATATGCGCACTCAAGCTGAAACGGTCACAATCTAATTAAGTACATTTTCACTTATTGGCCAACTGTGGAGTAGATTAGAGTAGAGTAGAGTAGACTAGAGTAGACTAGAGTAGAAGGCTTATACTATCCACAAGCACTTTTGGCCATGATTTTCTTGTTTGTCACAACTACTAGACATTTTTCATGTTTCATTTAGAAACAAAAATAGTTCTATTGAAGGTTGCAACAAGTTCGTGTCTTAGGTCTCTGGGTTTTTCTTTTTCTTTTTAATTTTTTAGAGCATGAAAGATAGAATAAAAATTGGATACAATAATTTAAGTCTTAAGTCATTTTATGAAATTAAAAAAGGAGAAGGAGAATTTATAACTATTCAACTGAGACCAGAAAGAAAAAAAGAAAAGAATTAATAATAAATTTAAATACATCAAAATTAAAATAGCTTATTAACTTCATGTCTGATGGCATTGCCCTTTTGTCTATTGGGAATTTATTAGTGTATTATGTATTTCTTGGAGTTTGCTGTCTTCAGAAAAACGGTCTAGTCATGGTCTTGGTTTTGGTTCATTATACAATATATATTTTTGGTTGTGACTATTTTTAGTATCTACATACATAACTTTCGGGAACTACGTAGTTCCTGTTAAAGTATCAAAACTTGTTTTTTCGTTCTTTTGTTCTTTTGTTGGCCAAAATTAGCAATCGATTTTAATCATTCTTAAACTAGTTTAAACAAATAAAGTTATATAAATATTAATATTAATTTATGAATATAATTTATATTTCCTTTTCTTTCCAGGTACTTTTTTTCGACAGTGCTGCAGTTTCAGATTTATCGCGGCATGTGTCGTGCTGCTGGTCAATATGCGCCCGATGATCCACGTAAACCATTACACAAATGCGATGTCTACCGGCAACCAGCAGCTGGAAATCTCTTGAAGTAAATGAATGAATTAGGTTTTGAAAAGATTTTGCAATTAACTTTCTTTTTCACACAGACAAATTATGGCTAAAGGGGCTTCACAGCCTTGGCAAGAAGTTCTGGAGGAGACATTGGGAGAAGGTCGTTTAGATGGCAGCGCCTTGCGGGAATACTTTCAACCACTCGAAGAATGGCTCCGCTTGGAGAATTTGCGTACCAATGAATATGTCGGCTGGAACTATGATGGTGACTATTGTAAACGCAGCATAGAGACAGCTAATCTACAAGTCTATGGGGGCTTCTATAATATTGGAACAAATAAGGAGACCTCAGCATTACTGATTGCATTCACAATTTCACTTGTATTGCTGCATAAAGTGTTAATACTTGAAGCATAAATAATTTCTGTAATAAATTAAATTAAAATCATTTGTTTGTTAATTAAATTTATTAATTGTCTGTTGTCAATTTGTCAAATTCATTTCCGCTAGATTGAAAAATATCTTTATAATTTGCAATTGAACTTGAATCATTGCCAAGGCAAATGAATAAAGCGAAAATAATTCAAATTTTGCGGCACCCTAAAAATGCACTCGACTTACAAAATTAATTGAGTAAAACTTTTATTTATTTTTTTTTTTTATATAGAAACCTGTTATGTAAATGTGGAATTGGAATGAGTGAGTGAGTGAGTGAATGAGTCTATGGATTTTTATTGAGTGGGACGTAAGGGCGTTTTAAAAAACTCATTCACACACAGTAACAAAATATGCGGGTCATTGGTACACAAATGACACATGTACGCACAATTTGTTTGTTTGTTTTTGTACTCAAGTAATAAATATAATACTATATTTTTATTATGATTGTTGTTTGTTGTTGTCTTCAATTACACGATATTCAATTGAAACATTGCGAGTAGTTAAAGTGTGAACTTTCCACTTTATAATTTGATTTGTTCTTGTTAACTAAATAAGATAATCACACATGCTTGTGGCTACTCAAAAAAATTCTTTTGAACAAAGCAAAAACTATGTTTATTGTTATTATCATTGATTATATAAAAGTCACCGTATTATTAATGTTGATGTTGTAGTTAGTGATTTCGTCATGGATGTTATAAATTTAATAAACATTAAGAACTTTAATCTTTTGACTTAATTTCAAAAGACAGACGAGAGTATTGTAAATATATGAAATAATTTATGTGCATGGGAATTTGAGATATTGCGCCTGCATTGATTGAATTTATAACTCTTTTAAATGTAGCATACTTTTGAATTCTCAATTTGTTTCAATTTAATAGAGGCTCAAATTTTGTTGCATAGTTATGACGATATTTTAATAAAATTATTATTATTATTATTTATGACGTATTTACAATTTAAAGAAATTATAAACATAGTCTATTTACACAGCTGATTAACAAAGGAAATCCTAGGCTAATCTTGTAAATACACGAATCAATGAGTATTCAGACGCAATCGAAAATTAAACCAGAACGTCCTAGTTCGGTGGCAGGATTGCTGCCTTGAACCGAAGGTTATGTAATGCAAGCAGGCCTCCGAACTTACCAGCTTTGCTAAGTGTACCGTAATATTTCCTCTACAGTACTGCTAAAGGGGAACAGATATACCGCTGAACACTCGGTCGCCATTGCCTCATTTGTGAAAAACGGCGAACACCACGAGAAGGTTGAGGTTAGCAGTTGTATAGTTAGGTTATAAGAGACACATCATACAATAAACCAAGAAAAATCGGCCTAGTGCGAGTCAGGCTCACACACGGAGGGTTTTTATGGGAAGTACCACCCTAGTGATCCGATTTGGCTGATTCCAACATATGTACAGCACCTATATCAAAAACTTATAGTTTCTAAATTTCAGTTCTATAGAACAAAAAACAAAAAAAAAAAAAAAAAAAAAATTTCTAATGAGAACCTGAATTTTAATGGGTAGTTTGCATGGGAAGTACTCTCCCTAGTGGTCCGATCAGCCTGAAAATTTGTCATTATACTTTCATAATCTAGTTTTACTAGTCATGTAAATTTCTAAAACGTAGGGTTACCGGATCGTATAGCTCCCATAAAAACCCATGAGAGTCTTGTATGGGGTCCCTTCCAAATTAATAATTATATTTTATTTTTAATAATTGCTGTTCCAACAAGTAGTCAAATTGTTACTTCGACTTTCGCTGATGATACTGCCGTAATCAGTCGCTCCCGTTGCCCAGTTAAAGCTTCCGCAAGCTTGGATGCTCATCTTAAAAGCCTTCAGGAGTGGTTATCCAACTGGAGGATTAAAGTCAATGAGGGGAAATGTAGCAATATTACATTTACATTGAACCGACGGACTTATTCTCCAGTAACATTAAATGGTGTTACAATTCCTCAAACCCAAGTGGTAACTTATCTTGGCGTTCACCTGGACAGACGGCTTACCTGGCGGAAGCATATAGAATCTAAAAAGATACATATGAAACTAAGGGCTCAAAGTCTTCACTGGCTAATCAATTCTAAATCTGGACTGAGACTTGAGTACAAGGTGATGCTGTATAACTCTGTTATTAAACCAATTTGGACTTATGGTTCTGAATTGTGGGGTACCGCGAGCGCGAGTAACATTGAAGTTATACAAAGAGCACAATCCAAGATACTTAGAACAATCACGGGAGCGCCATGGTATATCAGGAATGAAGACATTCACAAGGACCTGGAAGTACCACCTGTCAAAGATGAATGTTCCAAGCGTAAAGCTATTTACATGGATAAATTAGTTCGGCATGTTAATCCCCTAGCCAGAGTCCTTGTCCATACAAGGAACTCATCTCGACTGATCCGTAATGATCGTGCTGCCCTTTTGATTAATTAGAGGCTCGTAGTGCCAAGTGAACTCCTTCCTCTTCATTGTAGGAGGGACACATGTGTATTAGTTTTATAAGATTTGTAACCTTATTGTTAGTCCTATGTATTATATAGGAGATTCAGTAAATACTAAACAAAAAAAAAAAAAATAATTGCTGTTGTAGTCCGGATAAAAAAAACTATTTACATATTTTCTGAAAATCTCTTACGGTTCATGAGATCATGAGATATCATGAGATATAACCTTTGAATTAGGGTTACCCTAAAAATGAAGGTTATCTTTGGCTATGCCGAGTCTCTGATACGCTTCACGTTTTGCCTACGCTCCTGTGATTGACCATATAGGATTATTATATTATTGATTTGATTTATGTTTAGGATAGATTCAGAATATAAACTGTGGTTGAACATTGTGACCGAGTTATCTATACGAGCCAATAATCCTAGAACCTCACATAGGTCCAGACATTTTAGTAACCAAATTTGAGTTCGTGAATACAAAACACAAAAAACTTTCTCTAATAAGAATAGGAACTTAAATTGTGTTTGTTTAATTCATTATACATTTTACAAATTTATTCAATAAAAAAACTCGTTTGTACTGTTTATATTCATAATCTGAAATGTGCCTCGTATGTATGCTATATTATTTTATATTTAATGTCATTGAATGTTAATGCACACACAAAAGTATGCAAAAAGCTTAAGAGACGATTGCTCACGCTCTTAAAACAAAATATTGTAGTTTGGAACCCCCCAGTTTAAGTTGTCTAGATCTTTCGCCCCAAGAAGTTGATCACTAAAGTATCATATTACAATTACAAAAGTGATTCTTATTTTAAATCCACTGAAGATCAACAATTGTAAGCCAATATTTTCAATTAAAAGTCTTTGATTTCTTTAATTTTAGGTAGCCCATTACTGTTCAATTTCAATCAATTCATATGTATTTGAATTTCTTTAACTTTATTCACTATTTTAAAATGAAAATTCCATATTAACAATAACAATTATCTTGATTAATTTACTATAAATTAATGCATTCTTCCACATTAAAATTATTATTCTTTTTATTCAACAAATTAAGCTGATGCCAAGCACAAAAGCGCATTTTTTTATAAAAAAAAAAAATTAAATTAAAAAAAAATATTCTACATATGAGAGAAAATGACATTAACGAGAAGAACAATAACAACAGCAATATGCATATACACATGTATCTATAAAAATGTATCTACATGTGTATATATTGTATCTCATTTGATACAAGCAAGCAAGCAAACAAACAAGCAAATATTCCAAACGTTAAGGACATCATCAACATTTCAATTAAGTGTAATCATCAACATATGAGTTATTTTTTCTGGTTATTGTTGTGATGTTTTTATGAACTGATTCCCCCCACCGCAATTGCAATTGCATTGCAATAAATGTATAGAATATGCAGTGCAGTGATTATGTTTCTGAAGGGGCAATAATCGACGGTGTCGACATTTGTGTGTGTGTTGATTATTGAATTGAGCAAACGAGTGAGTAAACACAAAATGTGAACTTCACTCACATGCTAAGTGAATTCTAGAATCACAAAATATTTCATTTCATTCCATTTTACATGCAATTTATTTTATTTTTGCCTTTTTATTTATGAATTTCTGTCGCCCAATTCTATTTGTTTCACTACATCAACTTAGAACACTGTGTTTCGAGTTCTGAGTTCTGAGCTTTGAGTTCTGACTTGTGCGGAGTGAGTGCGCTGCGTAAGTGAATGAAATAAGTGAACTGAATTACAATTGCGGACGACACCCGAATGACAGACAACAGTTGGAAAGCAACATGATTGCGGTTAACACGCATCGAACGGAATAATATCTAAAAGTAAAACTAACAAACCACTATAATAAATAGAAAAGTTCTATTGTGAAAATGAAAATCTGAAGTGAAAGTGTTTTGCATAAAAAAGTGAAATTGAAAAATATAAAAATAAAAAACTATTAAAACATTTTCAATAAAAAATTATTGAAAATTAAATAAGAATTTTATAATTAATTAAATTATTTTAAATAAAAAATGAATCAATTTTTTTTTTAAACAAAAATAAATGAAAGTAAAAGGAAATGAAACACGAAATATTAATCCATTAAAACTTCCATTCTAAATATAAAACAAACATAAAGGAATCTTAGCTTTTTCCAAACACAAAATTAAACATTCTTCTTTTGTTAAAAAAATTTCAAAATTTTAAAAAAATATTCAAGGTTAAATTACAAAGAAAATCTATAAATTTTGTAAGGAATTCAAGGTTATTAAATTTTAATGAAAATTCAACAAAATTAATAATTTCTAACAGAAAAGATGGAAATAAACAAAATTTAAAAAATAACAAGAAAAAAAAAAAAATTACAAAATAAACAAAAATACATAAATAAAAAAAAGTGAATACAAACTGCTGCCTTTGTCATTTACTTATTAATTGTTTGATTGAATGAATGAAAAAAAGATCATTCGAATAAATGAAAATATTTAAATAGGCTTCTGTGTTGCTATTAACTTAAACTCTGATGCTGAGGATACAATAAAATTAAATTAAATTAAATTACAAAAAATTATTGTATGTGTTCAAAATATCTTATTATTTCCTAAAAATAAAATGTACACGTTTCTTCTGCTAATAACCATAATCAGTTCATCTTTAATTTGCTGCCATGCTCAAGTGCAACAATCAAACTTACGCATTAACACAGATTTAACTGCCATCAATACAAATGATAAACTGCAAACAAATCAAAATGTTCCCATACCAACAAATTTTGAACAGACTAAAAATATTAGTCAACAACAGCAGTTAATGGATAAAAACATTTGTACACGCAATGAGAATTATACCGAAATTATTAAAGTACCCATAATGGAACCAGTGCGTTTACGCACATCTGATTGGTGTATGGATTTTCCACCACGTTGTACAAGTTATAAGACCACAATGCGTGAACGAATCGAAGAAAAGGTGAGAGAATCAACTAGAAAATCAACCCAAGATAAATTATAAGTTTATTGAACCACACAAAAGTCATTTGTAACATATTTGGACATGGCAAGGCATTTAACGTCATTGAAGTGACTTTTGGGGGCAGACAAAAACTTGTATATTCCAACGCTTGCGTCATCATCCTCATCATTATCATCATCATCATCATCACCGTCATCATTGGTATCCTGTACTAAACAGAGAAACTGAACTAAACTAAAATAAATTAATCGAAACTAAAGTAAACCAAGTCAAATGAATTCAGCCTTCACTGCTAAGTTGGTCTAGTTTGACGCTTTCATTTTAAAATTGAATTTTTTCATTTATTTTTGTTTATGTTTTTTTTTTTTTGTTTTCTTATTTATTTTTTTTTAATGTTACCTGTTGTGGTTAGTAACAAATGTTGTCACACTACAAAAAACCTGCTCCATTTTATTTTTTCTGTTAAAAAAGTATATACAAATATTGCAACCAGGAAGTCACATTCGCCTCACTCGCAGAGTAGTTCAATTTGATACTAGACGAAACGAAACGAAACGATCGATACGATCCCGATTCGATCGCTCAATTATATACAATGTTATAGGCGCATACTATTTGCCATAAATTGTAAAACTGTCGCTTTACTGATTCGTGTTTCAATTTCCAGTTGATTCGATCTATTTTTCGTATTTCGTTTTTTTTTTCTCCTATGATTTGCAATATTTACCCGTCGTTGGTTTTACACTTTTGTAAACAATTTGTTTGTTGTTTGTATGTTGTTTTTTGTTTTTGTTGATTTTGCTTTTACTTTGTGATGTTGTTAGATAATATTGACTTCCTTTGAGTGTAGAATGCAGAACGATGGAAATTATGTTAATTTTGTATGCAAAGTGAATTGTGTTGTAAGATGAAGATAACAAATGTAATCACTATTTCAAAGTGTAGCCATATGTCAAGGTAATACCTTCTTATGCAGATCGAATCTAGGTTCTTATCTCAATAAGCATTTGATAGCAATATATATTTATTGTAGAACAGAAACATTAGATTTATTGTAATGATTGAACTGAAGGACATATAAAGGTCTTGCAACATAAAGATTTTCACATATTTTAGAGTAAATTAGATGAAGAATCTTAACAATCAACATTCTGTTTACATTAGAATTTAGCTTTAAACACTTTCCTTGTGGAATTTGCAATCAGAATCTCTTATAACTAAGAATCCATCAGAGAAATATTGAAGCAATTATAACATTATTTAAAGGAATTTAATTCACATTTCATAAATGACAAATTTTAAAGTGACCAATAAACCCATGAAATCATTTTCTTCCACTATGTTCCCTCAAGAGAACTTGACACAACGAAATTGTTAAAATTTCCCTTATTTATTCTCTACCGCTTGGGTGAAACCATAAAATACCAATTAAGCAAAATAAAAAAAGCAACAAATTTCCATTTACAGAAAAATCATGTCGTATACGTAATATACTTAAATTTTCAAACCAAATTCATACTTGCACAGGAATCACAATATACTAGGAAGAAGTAAAAAAAAAAAAAAAAAACCAACACCCAAATATAAAAACACTGCACACAAATAAATAAATTCATTTATGGTTTGTTGTGTTGTTTTTGCTGTTGTCGTTGTTGCTTTTACTTAAATCCGGTTAAGCCTGCGTAACAGTTGTTTACATTCAATTCCATTTGAATGTTTTACTTCTTTTTTTTTTGCTTTTCTTTGCCACTTGAATGTGTTAAAAAGCCAAAATGATGAAAATTATGTCACGATGTCATGATGATTTTTAATGCTGAAAATGATGAAAAGTGGGAAAATCAAAATGAACAACAACAACAAAAACACAGAAAAAAAGAGATGTTGACACACATTTTTTGCTTTACGATTACATCATGAGCGAAAGAAGATTTTCCAGTTAATTGAACAAAATAAATCCAATAAAGAGCATTCGAATTTGTAGTTGGTTCATTTCTTTTTAAGGCTTATAGAAGGCTAAAAGTATCAAACCAAATAATTCTACAATCAAATGGTATTGGAAGACCAATTAGGAATTCAAAAAAGAAGAAAATAATTACCAATCGGAATAAAATTAATTAACATTAAACAAGCAAACCAGAAAAGATACAATTCAAGTAAACTTAACCAAAAAAAAATAAAATATAAACTTGGTTAAAGAGTGAAACCATTTATACTTGGAACAAGTTTCATACAAGTCGCCTAAGTCGCCTTAAATGCATATCTCTTGCTCGTATTTCATATGCTCATATGCTCGTATCAAGATACTAGATACATTATGATCATAAGCTTAAAAAAAAAAAAAAAAAACAAAATTTACAAATTATATAATCGTTTCTTTGCATAATTTATGCTTTCGAAATATACATATTTTGATTAAGTCACTCATTGAGATGAGTAACTGGCAATTTGATGCATGTTGTATATTTCTTTTCAAATCAACTTTATAAGTTTCCTTATTTCAAACATTTGCAATTGAAAAAATATAGAAAAATGAAAATGAAACAGTTTTGTAATCAATACGTAGACAAAGTCTAATTATAACTGAAGCCCACAACGTGATCGGGATTCGGGATCTAATAACCATAAGCTGATTGGCAGACAACTGTTTTTGGATTGCGAAAGTGCATCATTACATTTTATTTTATTTTCTTTCCAATGAAGATTGAAATAAAATACACAAAAGTATCAAATTTTATTCAGTGTAAATGTATGTATATTTCATATGTGTATTTTATCTCTGTCTGTGTGTGTGTATGTGTGGTTTAAGTTTAGATTAAAATTTCCGCCTTATTAATTTATGCATAAAGCAAGCCAAAGCAAATCAACTTAACTCAACTCGACTCGAGTTGCGTTGAATTGAGTTGAGTTGAGTGAAATATGCATCGTCAACAACAACAACAACAACATTATTATTGATATGATCATGATGAGCAAAGTAAAAGTAAACAAATGAATAAATGTCTGATTGACTAACTGACTGACTGACTGACTAAAAAAAAAAAAAGTATATGAAGTAAACAAAAGAATTGAATGGTTGAAGGAATGTTCTGTTCAAAAGTGAACGTGAGAAGTTTCTTTCATCAGTCAGTCGATGCCATTTATTATTATTATTATTATTGTTACTTTTCGTTGTTCTTGTACTCCACCCACAATACAAATCATTCATTCATTCAATTAAAATGAAATTGTCACTAAAGGGCTACTCTACTATTTATTCTTATGCACAGATTCAAATGTACATTCTGTATTGAGTTTGCTCAGAGTTGAGATCTGAAAAATCTCATAATATTTCCACTGTTAATGCATAGTCATAATGATCACTTAAACTTTGTTGTTGAACTTTGTAACATGATCTTACACAAGACAATTGCCTACTTACTTACTTCATCAATATACCTAAATGTGCTGAATGATGAAGTCGTCTTGGTTATGCCTCAACATCATAAATATGGTGTAGTATGTTATTCTGATTTTTATCATAATCAAGTTGGATATTATTATCAAATTTATCAAATTTATATTTTTTTTTCTTTGTTTTTGTTTATTATTTGAATTCTAAACTATAAATACAAAATTGGTTGTTTGAGTTAAGTGCAATTGTAATTTTCTATGATTTAATAAATAAATTATAAATTGGATAAAGCATAGATATGATAGATAAGAAGATAGAGGCTGAGAAAGAAATTATACAAATAAAATATTAATGCCACAGAAAGCTATTTAACAATATAACAGAAGTTCTTAGCGAAATCATTTAGTCGTCTAGACTAAGTTATTTCGACCATTGCCCACTGTTAGAAGTACATATTTTCTAGTGCCCTCCATATTTTTTAATTTAATTTAAGACATCGGTTAAAGTTGGCAAGCTTAAAAGAGTTGGCCATCCAAATGGGCCACACTTGGATGGTCAGCCCTGGTTTCGAAGATATAACTTGTCTGCCGTTGTCTGTTTCAATTGCCTTATCGCCATTAATTTGCTCAGAGACTGCTATTACTACCGTGAAAGCCTCCAGCATAAGGACGATACAGATATCATTGATTTGTTTATCGAATCACTTTGATGGCTATGAAATAATTAAAATGGAATATTTTCATTGAATTTTAAAGTCCAACAATAGAAATAGATGTTCAGACAGAGATACTATGAGGGGTACTATTTATATTTCGGGAATAGCAAATAATAAACATTTTTAAATGAAAACGGCTTTATTGTTTTTCAAAATATTCACCATGATGATTAATGCACTTTTGCATTCGTTTAAACCATTTGCCATAGCAGTTTTTCCATTCCCCTTGAGACAATTCCAAAACATGGCTTTTTAACGCTTCAATTGCTTCTTCTGCGCTCGTAATTCGATGACCACGCAATTTTCCTTTGATATTCGGGAATAAGAAGAAGTCATTGATTCATTCATTCGATGCTTTGACTGCTAAAAAATTCACATGTTTGACGAAATGTGCGAGAGCTCACAATGTCATTATGGGAATGATTCGTCTTTGGCGGTTGGTTTTGCGAATTTCTCTGAAGACTCCCGGCAAACAAATGGTCATTCACCACTCTGAATTGACCGTCTTACGTTGCTCAAGCGTAACAGTGGCCACATGAAACAGGCGACCATTTGCCTCGCAGTGCTTCGAGCGCGAACAACTTTTGTTGCATTTGGCTCGTCTTGGAACACCCACACGGTCGATTGCTGTTTTGTTTCCGGTTCATACGCATATATCCATGATTCGTCACCTTTCACGATGTTATACACGCCTTTTGGACCACCACGGTTGAACTTTTTAAGCAATTCCTTACACCAACCGACGCGAGCCTTTTTTTGAACTATTGATAAATTATGGAGTATCCAACGACTGCAAATGTTTTTTACAACTAAGTGTTCATGCGAAATCGAATGTATTGAAGTTGAACTGATGTGCATGGATGCCTCTATCTCACAATATGTCACATGACCATCTTGCATTATCAGTTCATGCACTGCAACGATATTTTGTGGCACAACAACCGATTTTGGACGACTTTCACGGAATTCGTCGGAGACCGAACTACGACCACTATTGAATTCACAAAAAGCGACATACTGTGGTTTTTGATGGTGCTTTATCGCCATACAAAGAACTGAGTTCAGCGACACAATCTTGTTGAGATAACGAAAACCTTCTCTTGAAATTTTCATTTTTGGCCAAATTGATTTTCTTAACTCACTTTAAACAAACAAATAGCACTTGTACAGCAAAACGTTGTGAGCACGTTTATTCTAAAAAGTATCAAACTTAATTATTATTATTTATGACGGTGTTACCAGATTTTAGTGTTGCAAGATCCAGAAATATACATAGTACCCCTCGTATTACATACACCAAGATGTACTTATATTGCAAAGTTGATTTTATTTAATAACAGAAAGACAAATAGAAATGCGAGATGACGAAGAAGATGCAACATTTTATTCAATTTAATAAATATCAATAACCAGAAAATGGTAAAAGTAACTTTTCTAGTGAATCTATAAAATGTATGCCTATTTTCAGGCTTTTGATTCTTTTCTCAAATCAAATTGTAATTAAAATTAAATTGAGTGTGTCCATTAACTTTTATAAAGCAAATGGTGTCTTCAACTTGATGTAAAGTTCATAGCAAACGCATGTGCTATCAATAATGCTGACAAAATATGTGGAACAGCAGACTAATCAGACAATATATACTGTATTTTTTAATATTTGCCTTTACAGAATGTCACCAAAACGCGTACAATAAGCTTTTGCTGTTCTGGTTATGAACGCAATCTATCCAAAAATGAAACTGTCTGCAAACCAGTGTGTTATGGAGGTTGTGGACGTGGTTCCTGTGAAAAACCAAATGTATGCATCTGTGAGCCCGGCCATACTGGCAAACATTGCACACAACGTAAGTAAAGATCAACCGTAACCATATAAGATTCTTAATAAAGCAATAAATGGTCTCAATAGGTTGTGATCATGATCGTTGGGGTCCAGAGTGTAAGAACGAGTGTCAGTGCCAAAACGGAGCAGTTTGTGATAATAAATCAGGCATATGTCATTGTACAACTGGTTGGGAAGGAACATTGTAAGTTAAACTCTCTTTTTTTATTTTTTTGTTCTTCAACTTTATAAATCATTCGCTTTTCATTTTGTATAGATGCGAAAAACCTTGTCCTAAGGGCACTTATGGTGTAATGTGTCTTAAAAATTGCACCTGCAAGCATCCAAGTAATCATTGTCATCCACAAACTGGTGCATGCGCTGATGGGTCGGGTCTTGTACCGGATCTCGCTGGTACTCATCACATGATTGAAACATTGAATTCTACCATCGCCAATATAACAAACAATCTGGATCTCATTGCTAAGAATATTGGTCAAATAAAACCTAGTTCAACTGAGTTCCCCAATGAAGTGACACCAAAAACCATTCCAGAAGTTATACTCATCAAACAGGAAGAAGCACAGCATACACCCAAGATTATTGTACACCAGACAGGAACTGATTTGCTTGAAAATCTACACACTGCAACTGTTGCAAAGACACCAGACGTGATACATGTCATCACCAATTGGCCGACGAATGCCACACCGACACAAGAAACTAAACTCAATCTGGCTGGCTTCGGCGGCAGTTTCCAAGGAATTGATATGACACAAAAATCCAATGTTGAACTTAGTGAACATGCTAAGACCGCAGCCGAACATGATAACAATCTCTTGACCACTTTGCTAATCATTTTACTCATAATTATGATTGGCATTGCTGTGAGTTTTCTCTATGTCTATCGTCGATATCATTGGCAAAAGGAACATGTGGAAGCAGCGATTGCTGCACGCACTAATGGCAGTTTGACTACTTCAAATGGCCTGCCTCTGACCACGGGAGTGACGGCTGGAGGTGAAGTCGCTCTTATTGAATCCACGCTAAATAAGAGTTTTCTAAAGCCATTGCCTGATCTGCCTGGACTTAAGCAAGCCATTTGTAATAAAATCGATGGTATGTAAGTGTCTTTTCTATGTTTTCCATTCACTTTTATGCCATACACTTGCTCCACTCCACTCTCTCTGATACTATCGTTTCAGGTCCCGAATTGTATGATTCACCAAGTAATAATTCCTCTATAAAAACTCCACCATATGCCTATGCACGAAAAGAGTCTCTGTATTCGGTTGTAATGCCTAAATCACGTAAAGGTAGCTTGGATTCGCATCTCTATGATGAGATACACTATCCTGGACATCATCATCGTCATAGTGGTGGTCAACTTCAACATCATCATCATCATCCACATCATCATCCACAACAACAAATGCAACAGGGTTCATTACATTCTTATTCACCACCACCACCTCATCTTCGTTATGAACATGCTACCACAGCAGCCGCTTATTTACCACCAGCATCAGTCTACCAGAATCCACCGGTACCTGCTCATCATGTTTCGCATTTCGTCATTCCTCCACAGAACTCCAAGTTCCTGCAGGTGCCGGCCACAACTCTTACAAAACACAAAGTCGCCCATATTTAAAGCGTGGGCTATATAATTTCTTAAAATTACCAATCTAACACATAACTTATCTTATATACGAGTATATAAAATACAATGTTTTGATTTTTTACTGTGTAAAGCTCAATAAAATTCAATAAAATCTCTTTTGGTAAATATTATTGTAAGTGATGTTGAAATAGACTTCGAGATCGTTTTTTAAATGAGAGCAGCTCGTATTTCTGTCTTGTTCTCTAATGTTGGTAAACAGCTGATAAGCTCGCCCTATAGCTATGCGACTCTTTGATGCTCAGTCCTATGCTCATTCTTCTTACACAGTTCGTGGAATATAGAACATTGAAAGTGGAGAACAGTTTTTCACCAAAAAAATCTTATTTCAAAATGCCTCAGAATCGTCATAAAGTAATTTTCCTTAATGTGCTAATATTGTTTCTCTTGAGTTGGCCTCTTAAATCGGAAGAGCTCTATGATGAAATATACCCCGAAAGTCTTAGTCTCTTCAGTCGGACACAACAAAAACAACATCATCTGGAAAAACTTCATATTTGTCAGCGTGAAATGCCGTAAGTTGGAATTATGTCAGTGTAATGAATTATTCATTTGTGAGTACTAACTTCCGGTAGTGCCATTTTCTTTCAAACCCACGAACATGAAACCATACGAGGTAATGGTTCCACCATCTTCTATCATCGCATCGAAGTTTGCTGTGAAGGTTATCTGCGCTCGCCCTATAATTGGCAGGAGTGTGTACCAGACTGTTCCCAGACTTCACCTGATAATTGCCTCAATGGTTTTTGCCGTGGACCACAAGAATGCCGTTGTTTCAATGAGTTTGTTAAGAATGAACATGGTGCCTGTGTACACACGTGTCCAATATCGTGCCAGTATGGTCGGTGTTATCTTAATGGCACCTGTGTCTGTAAGCCGGGTTATACATTAGATCCTGAAACGAGGCAATTTTGTCGCCCGAAATGTCAACAAGCTTGTGGCACCAATCAGATTTGTGAGTCACCAAACAAGTGTGCTTGTCAAGCAGGGTATAGGATGACAGCAGAGCTGGGATGTCAGCCCATTTGTACGCCAGATTGTGGATTAGGAAAATGTGTGGGCCCTAATCAGTGCGAGTGTTTTGCGGGTTATATGAAACGACCGCAAAGAAATGTTTGTGAGGCGGAGTGTTATATGTAAGTCAAATCCTTTTCTCAACCTTCAATAAGTAACAATTTATCTGCTTCCTAGTAACTGTGAGAATGGTTTTTGCGAGTCTCGTTTCAAATGTCAGTGCCGTGATGGCTATAAATATGATTTGAACACAACTTCTTGTTTACCGGATTGTGGAGAAGACTGTGATCATGGCGTTTGCATAGCACCGGGGGTTTGCAGGTGCTACGAAGGGTATGAGCTGCAAGGCAGTACATGTATACCGACTTGCCATGGGTGAGTGGAAGAACGAATTTTCTACCCTTATACCATTGTATATTTTTTTTTTTGTTTTTTGCAATCTTTCTCAGTGGATGTGGTTACTATGGACAATGTCTAGCTCCTAATAAATGTGGATGTGGACCTTCAGAACAACATTGCAATAATGGTAAATGTGATGCCCAAGGTCATTGTAACTGTAAGCAGGGCCTTACATACTATCTAGATAAATGTATCGATAATAATGAACTACCAGCAATGGTGGCAAACTATGATCAACGCGAACATTACAATCGACAACTTAAATACAAATTCAATGGAATTATTGGGCGATTTTTTAATATAACTGGTCCCTAAAAGAAGCCATAGTTTATTTAATAAAATAGAATTTCTGTAAAAAAAATTAAGTTTTTTATATTTGCGACATCTAAACTGGCGTACAAGTTTGACGACCCTTGATGCCACTCTTTCTGAATCCAGGTCTACAAATGCAGAAGTTTGGTGCACTACAAAAACCATTAGGGCAACCTTGTGGACAGTGTGCATTGCAAACATTACGTTGAACTTCATCCAGGATATAGCCAGGATTGCATTCACAGGTATTGTGCCCATTGCACACTCCATTCAAACAGGGCAGATCACAATGTGGAACACATTTAGATCCAGTGCGATCGATTTGGAAACCTGAAGGGCATTCGCAAGTGTCTGGTGCTACGCAGCGTCCATTTTGGCAACCACTGATTAAAAAATAAAGGGTTAATCATTACCAAATCAAAGTGTATTTAGTTATTAAGACTTACAGTGAACATATTGGCTCACATTTGCCGATGACTTTCTGATAACCATCTTTGCACTTGCAAAAACCAGGTGCCATGCAATCACCATTTTCGCAATCGTCACACTGAGGTTCGCATGTGCCCGTACCAGTTAGGCGATAGCCCTCCAGGCAAGCGCATTTATTTGGTGCCACACATTGACCATTCGCACAGCCGGGAATACATTCGGGCAGACAAAATTTCTGCTCAATTGGTTCCAATTTGTAGCCAGCTTTACACCGACACTGGTTATGTTCATCGCAGACACCATTACCACAACCAAGCGGGCACGTAGAGATGCATTTACCCTCCGGGTTGCGGACATGGCCGGGTATACAAACACAAGTATTAGGTGCCGTGCATATGCCATTGCGGCAATCATCGGCACAAATCGGCTCACAACGACGATATATATGAATATTTCGTTCATAGCCCTCACAGCAGACTTGAATGCGACTCATGTTCGGAGTGGTGCCATTACCAGTTGGTATATCATGGGAATCAGGATGGAGTGAAGCAGTTCTATGGAAAGAGTAGACAATAATAATAATTCAATACAATAAATTAAACAGCACAACCCTAAGACTCTTATCTTATTAATGAGGATGTCAAGGTTAATAGTTCAGACAGTCTACCAATCTGAGAGTGGCACTGAGGATGAGAACTTCAACTTATTTTATTGTATACATATATTTTACTTACGGCACTTCTTTGTAGCAAATACCATCTGCCATTGTCGCACGTGTCTTGTTAATGAAATCTGCTATTGGATCCAATATTGGAGCACGAGTTGTAGCCACTGTGTAGTGATCTCTGTGAGAGCCACCCTGATAAGTTTCTGCAGCCACAAAGAGTCCATTATAATTACGGTCTTCCACATAAACATGATTATTCGCAGTGTAATTAGATGCATTGGCATATTGCAAATTTTCCGTTCCATTTGAGTGAAATTGTTGGTTTGGATAATGAGTTTTGCTATCCACCGTTTTAAATTGAGGCACTGCTAGAGAAACCACACACAGTGCAACACTCATTGAGAGAGTCAATAACAATGATGAGCTCATCTTGCAGTTGTCTCAATTTTAATTAATAGTTAATCTATACACCTAAGGGATTTTGTATGCTCGTCTGTTCGTACGAACGGTTGCAATTCAACTGAGCTTCGCTCTTAACGGAAACCAATATCTTGAAATAGAACTGCTATTTTTTTTCTTTTGTTTTGAATCAACCTTGTCTTGATAAAGTGTTTATAGTATTATTTTTATTTCAATCATATGAGAAATTGAATTATTAAAATCGACCTACAATATGTATAGGCGAGGTTAATGCGATACTGACGCATTCAAACAAATTGATAAGTTGTGTTCATAAGAGATTTATAAATTTATTTTATTTATTGAGAATTATGCTCTACAAACATTAGGATATATTGAAATCTACATACAATATGAATTTGTAAATATTATAAATTTTTTTTTTTAATTGTATCAAATTGATTACAGATGAATTCTTATGAAATGTTCTGTCTATAATGGAAATGCAATATTTTTTTATAGAAATTTTTATATAAAATTTTAATAAATATTGTTTTGTTTTACTTATTGAGTCACCAAGATAGTTTATGCTTCAGTTGGACTCGGTAGGTGGCGCTCTTTTCGAGAGACAGACACTTTTTTACCAAATTTTTAACATTTTTTTATCCAGCGAACACTATACTAAGCCGATTTTAATAATTCTTTTTTTAAAATGACAAATGAATGCTAATGAAAAGGGGTTCATACTTATTTTTTTCAGGTTTTAACTTTTAATATAATATTGTCAAGTGTTAAGTTTTTTGAAAACCACTGCAAGATCAAGCATAAAAAGATTTGTACTTTTTTCGTTTTTAATGCTTTGGTTGTTGTTTTTGTTGTAGTTTTCCTCTCTAAGTACGCACTTTTTGCGCTCTTCGTTTCTGTATTTTATGTTCATTTCAAGGGGGGCAAGAAAAGATACAGTGTATTTCGTTGTTTGTGCTTTGCTTCGTTTGTGATTCGTGTTTGAGGCTATTGATCAATTTTCGTTTGTTGATAAGGGAAGCGGGAGGGTTGCGGAGTAGTCGTGTACCAAAAACCAAAATGTGTTCTGCCGATATTTTTTCGCTCCTTTCACGTATTTATGTATTACAAACATATTTCGAATATCACGCGTATGAAGTAGTTTTCCATATAAAAATACAAAACTACTCATCAGTTTGTATGACAGTAATATTAAAGATCATTTCGTTTGGTCAAGAAATGCTATGAAACAATTGTGACATACAATTGAATTTTATACTATGGGAACTTCCTTCTCCAGTTGTTAAATATATTTGATCTCAACATATCAGTTGTGTAAGACAGTAGAACGTATCTAAAAGCTCGATAGTTTAAAAACGGAGGGTAGTGTGTACGACAGTAGATACTAGACTGAATGAATTATCTTCGTCATACTGATCTTTCCACAAATACATATATTTTATGGAGTCTGGGCCACATGAGGCGTTATAAACCTCACACAACTCTGTTAATAACTCATTCTCTTATGAGAGCATTATAAGAAAAACACAATTTGAAATTTAAATCTTTTAAAACCAAAACTTTAAAGCTAATTGAATTTTAATAATGAACAATTCCATGAAAAATATTTCATCTGTTTTGCTTTCTTTCTTACTCCCATAGGTTTTCTATTCTAGTCTGCTCTTTCTCTGACCAGATGAGCGAACAACGAAATACAATCATTGATAACGTCATATAGTAAATAATGTGTCGTTGATACAAAGTGTAAACATGTACTTTGTTTATAATAATGTTTCTATATAATGGACAACAACAACAACAACAACAAGAGATAAGCAACAGACAGCGACTGTCAACTTTAAAATTTGTTTAAATAAATGAATCAATGAATAAACTCAACCTTTAATGGAACGCACACTATTTATAATTTTATTACATTGGAATATCTCTCGATTAATCCCCATCTCTTTTTTTTTCTCCAATTTAATTGATTTCCTCACATCGTCCACCTCGCCTTTCAAAACTTGGATAGCATTCACAAGTATCCGGAGCCGTACAAATACCGTTTGAGCAATCTTCTGTGCAAATAGGTTCACATTTCATTGCTCGCGATTCGGGGCTATGCATATAACCTTCACAGCAATAAGATATCATTCGCATACGTTGATTTGGATCGAAGGTTTTGCCACTGTTATATTGGGATATTTTAAATAAATGTAGTATGATAGATGCTTTTGGTTGAACTACTCACGGTACTTCTTTATAACAAATACCAGATGCCATTGTGGATCTTGTCTCCATTTCAAAAAGTTCTCGATCGCTGAGAGCATTCAGTTTCCAGAATTGTGCTTTTGCTGTGTTAAGTACATAAAAGAGCATCACTAATAGAGTCCAAAACGATAAAACATAATTCAAATGCATTATTATCGTTTATATTAGAACTGAATAAAAATTCCCCGACTGCAATGACCTCCGTGCAATGAGGCAACTTAAATGCTACTAAAAATGTCCAAAGTAAGAAAATTCATTTTAAGCAAAACATGGTGAGTTGAGAAAGTAACTCACACATGATAAAGTCAGCTTTCTTTATAGAAGAGAATACGTCATGAGAGAAAGACCGCAACATAGGGAGGCATTATTAATGATAAGCTTAGCAGTTTCTCAATATAGTATTGCCTCATGCAATTAACTGGCTTAAGGCCAACTCATGTTCTAGTTTCATTTTTAGATGATTCTTTTCCGGAAGCAAGTGTATCAATTCAAAGATTTCGTTTTATTTTTACTTTCAGCATGCAATGCTTATCTTCCCTTGCTGGATTGGCACTTTGTATTGTTTCAGTAGGTTTAAAGACCTTAAGAGTGATGGTGGTAATGTTGGGCTTAGTCTATTGATAGAGTCTCAAATTTCGGTTAGGTCAAAGTGAACACTGAACCTAATAACACTTTATACTGACCATAACCACTAAAAATAAAGTAAAGCAGTTTTTTTTTAAAGAATAAATTTTCCAACAACAATATGAAATTTGTTGTAATACGTACCCCGTTTCTCCATTTTGATGACTTTTTTAAAATGACCAAAAACTGACCAAAACGATAAAGGCGTAAAGCCTAAGCAAACCCTTCCGACATAGAGCAAAATAGAATAGATTTGGATTGTTAAAAGATCATTGCATACTTGTAGGCATTGCATTTAATATTGAAAAAATGTATAGAAAAATAGAAAAATGTATATAAAAAAAAGAATGCTATGTAGGCTGCCATTTCAAGAATTTACTTTTTTTCCGACAATATTTCGAATTTGGTCGGTCATGTTAGTCAGTCACGTTGTCGTATAGTTTCATGACAATTTTTTGCGACAATTTCAAATTTTTTTTTTTTTTGTTTTTGTTTTTCGTGATTTGATTAGATTTGATATGATATGATTATGATGTTGATAATATCTTTTAATAATAAAAAATAATATGTAGAGAATTAGTAATTAGAATTTAACAAGTATGCAAGGAATATTATTAATAACCATAGAAGATATCTACACTATTCAACATGAAATGCCTTCCAATAAGCAATTGAAACTCTTCGACAAATGATATATTCAAACTAACCGGTCGCATAGTGGCATATGTTGTAACCTTATCCGGTGAGATACATTGATTAATGAAACGCGTTGTGCCGAACTGACAACGACATCGTCCCTTCTCATTGCAATATCCATATTCACATAGTTGATATGAATGAAAAGGACCAGGGACAACGGCACAACCGCAAACATCGGGTGCTATGCACTTGCCATAGTAGCCACAACCGTGCTCACAAATCGCTTCACAACGTTGTCCTAAGCGCATATAACCTTTAAAACAACGACAAACTCCTGGCGCCATACAGACACCATTCTCGCAATCGTCACCACAGTCGGGCAAGCAGGAGGTTGTATTCTGATCGTAGCGATAGCCATTTTGGCAGACACAAGTCGTACGATTCGCACAGAATCCATTCTCACAACGCCTAGTAGAAATTATATATTAATATGTATAATTCTATAAGTAGAATACGAGGTGTGTCCCAAAAGTATCGGTCTTATTCTTTCTTATCTGGTATTATGCATCATTTCACTAAACAACTTTCTTTTTACATGGCATGGCAAGAGGCAGGAGTTAAGTTAGTAAGAAGTCACTGTTAAACCTTGTACCCCGATTGTTTGGTATATTTTTGGGACACACATCATAGATTTACTTACATATAACAATTGCTTTCACACGATGTACCATTCATTCGTTTCTCATATCCTGCAAAACAGTTACATTCATTTGGGCCCACGCAGTGGCCATAGCCACATTCCGGTATACAAATGGGTTGACAGCCCAATGTTGTTGTGCCACGTAAGCCGTGCGCATAGCCTTCGGCACAAACACATTTTCCAGGTTCTATACAAATCTCATTGTGGCCACATGTCATATTACACTGGGGCATGCAATACTTCTTTGTTGGATCCAGTTCATAGCCTTTGTTGCAAAAACAGGTGCCATTTAGATAACATTGACCATTTGGACAACCTAACGGACAAGTGGAAACACAAACATTTCGATGATTAAGTACAAACTCATCGAAACATTTACAAATGCCACCGGGCAAACAGAAACCATTCTCCTGGCACTTGTCTCCGCAGTCGGGTACACATTTACTCCAATCGTATTCATAGCGTTTCCAACCTTTGCAGCAAACTTCGATTACATTGAAATTCGGATTTGATGTAGAGTTGCCAATAATTTTGACATCCTTTTCATACTGAAAGAAAACAGCACTACCAATAAGGAAATTAATTATTAAGTACCGGTTTTCTATTCAAGGGAAAATTACATTTATTCACTTACGGCACTTCACGCCAACATTTCGGAGCATGACCATCTCGAACTGGAAAGGAAAGACCCTCTGTTCGCACAAATGGTTTCAGAGTGGTGGTTGATGTTGTTGTATATTGCAATTGTTGCGATTGTTGATGAAGTTGTTGTTGTTGTTGTTGTTGTTGCTGATATTGTATTGAATCAACAATTCCTGAAGCAAACTTTAGTAAACAAAGACTGAGCATTGATAAGGCCACATTGAATGCCAAAGAGCGCAGAACTGATGACATACTTAGGCTTACTTTGGACTTGCGACTTCTTCGATTTCTTAATATAGTAATTTCTTTTTTTTTTTAGTTTTTTGTATTCTTTATAAATTACAGCTTAATTATTGTGACCCATCCGTCGCTTACGAGTTGTGGTTGTCTACTGAACAATATGATGATCTCTGAAAGAGTTCAGTAATTAAAAAAGATTTCTGAGCAAAAGTGAAGAATGAGATTACTTGGCTGAGATGAGTTGAAATCTAATAGATAATAATGACAATACAGAGATTTGGTTTAAATGTAATAAAATATAATACAAATGTTTACAAAATTCTGTAATAATGAAAATTACAATTGAAATAAAAATTTTTAAATTGGTTTCCTATTTTAAGAGATTCTCATAAAAGAGATTTATTTAATTTTAAGCTCAGTTCACATTGTGAACTTATCGCCCATTAATAATAAATGTTTTAATCAGAACCTTCACGTGGATTCAATGCTAATGTCAAAAATATATAGATTTGTTTTCACAACAAAACAACTTCCTAGTTGACACCTTTCACACGCTATAATAGTCCATAGACAACATCTCGTATTAGTAATTTCATATGTAGAAATGTTAATAGGCTGGATGAATTATAGAGTAGCGTAGCCACTGGCATTCATAAACAAAACTGATAAGCAAAACTTGCGCCTCATGAGTCAATATTCCCCATTAAAATTCGTTCAGTTAGAATTTAGCAACGCTTTGGCAAACTTCGCAAACAATTTTGAAAACTTGGACGCTACATTAAAATAATGTTATTTAAAAGTGATTTCTTTTTAATTTCCGCGTCATATTTTATCGCACTCTCCTGCATCTGGTATAATGTCACAGCACATATGCAACGCTATTCAGAATCAGGGGAATATGCTGCACCACAGACGTCGTCGCGCTATCGAAATCAACACGACTATCAGTGGCAGGAAACATCTCCGCAACGAGGCAGACAAACTGGGTATAATCGCAATGCGGCAACAAACTATGAAATCGGACAAGGTCAGAATCAACTCCACCAACAACAGCAGCAACAGCAGCAACAGCAGCAGTCTCAGCGTGATAATCGTGCTGGTCTTATACGTGCCAATGAGAACCAACAACAAGGCGAGCAAAACAAGTGTCGAATATGGGTGCCGTAGGTATCATAATCGACTTATTTGCAAAACCGGAACTGATTTAAAAGTTTTTCCTGCTAGCTTGGAAATTGTAAACAAATACGAATTGGCTCACACGATCCAAGTGGATCAGAAAAAACAACAAGCTTTGATTCTAATTTGTTGTACGGGCTATGCTCCAATCTTGTGGCGTGGCCAGACGCGTTGTCGTCCTCTCTGTGAGAATTGCCCAAATGGCATTTGCATATCGCCCGGTGAGTGTCAATGTTATGAGGAATATGTGAAGAATGATAATGGCGATTGTATTTTCACGTGTCCATTGGGTTGCTTGAATGGCCGTTGCTATCTCGATGGCAGTTGTCAATGTGAGCCGGGCTATAAGCTTGATGAAACCCGTAAGTTTTGTCGCCCGATATGTAGTGGCGGCTGTGGCTCCAACACTCGACACAATTGCACAGAGCCAGAAGTATGTGGTTGTGCTAAAGGCTATCAACTAACAGATGCAGGTTGTCAGCCTGTGTGCCAACCGGACTGCGGTGTTGGTGGCATTTGTCGAGATAATAATGATTGCGATTGTGGACCTGGATACACAATGAAGGATGGAGTCTGTCAATCAGATTGCTATCAGTGAGTAAAAGTAATTCTATTCTATTCTAATTGTTTTAATTTATTTCGATTCTATTTTCAAAGGAAATGTGATAATGGCATATGCGTGAGTCGGAATCGGTGCATCTGTAATCCTGGTTATACATATCATGAACGATCGACACAATGTGTACCAGTTTAGTTGTAAAAATGGATTTATTAAATTCAAAGAATTTTTATTATGTTTGTACATCCAATTAGTACTTATAATAAACGAATAAATTTTGAAAAGTTAGACAATTGCTTAAATTGTAGGTATAACAAATAAAGTATTCACAGTTCCGCTTCGAAGGCCTCATTCTCGAACTCTGGCACCAGGCTCCCGCTGCGACGGTAATGGAAATACCGTACACCCATATATAGAGCTACAGCAACGATACAACAAATGGCCGCAGTCCAAGCCAAGACACGCCAAACACTTCCTGCATTACTCTTTTGCTCTACACTTTGTATGCGTTCCTCCATGGACTTTTGCAATCTGCCACCTTCACGTTTTATTTCACACCTGTAGAAGGCCATAAGTTCCTCTGATGAACCATCAGTGATGTCCGATGTCTTTTGGTCCCCACTTTCACTACAACGCAATTCAAGATGCTGCGGATCACAATGACAACGAGTTAAGTCCAGACATGGTGCATCATAAGTATCAATGCAGATTTTAGAGCATTTCGGTATTTCAGAAACACGTAAATCATCATTCTCCTGCCAACAATCACACAGCGAACTACAATTCAACGAAGGTAACAGCAAATAGTCCGGAGCAACCGATTTTAATGTTGTTGATTGCTCAGTGGTTAGAGATGCAAGTGTAGATCCCATTAATAAACGGCATTGTTCACCGTCGTGTTCATAACCTGGCTTACAGTGACACTGATCTGGTGCCACACAATCTCCAAGCAAACAATTACTACACTTGGGTACGCAAGTCGTGGTACTTGCCTCCCTAGGCTCATAACCATCAAGACAAGTGCAGGTATGTGGTGCGGTACATGTTGCATTTACACAAGCGCCATAACACGAAGGTATGCAAACAGTTAACATCGGCATGAGCGCTTCATTTGGCTCATAGTCTTGCCAGCAAATACACAAATCAGGTGCCACACAGTTACCATTGAGGCATGCAAACGTACAGATCGCCTCACATTTATTTACTGAATTCGTCTCAAAACGATATCCTTCATTGCAACTACAAATTTCCGGTTCGGTACAATGCCCATTGACACAGCCTAAGCTGCAAGCGGGCTCACAAGTACTATTTGGTCCCATAAGATATCCAGGATTACAAATACATAAGCCGGGTCGATGACATAAGCCATTAGGACACCCAGTTACACACAAAGCTTCACAACTCTGAGTACCATTTTCATGGAGTATCATTTCATAGCCTGGCAGGCATTCACACTTCTCCGGTGCTACACATTTTCCATACTCTGAGCAGTCATTTATACAATGAGGTTCGCAATGTGGACTGATGTCACCAATCTCGCGGTATGTATAACCAGGTTCACAAAGACATTCATTTGGGCGAACACAGAACGCATGCATTGGACAGCCTTTATGACAGACTGCCACACAATTACCGTTCTTCATTTCATAGCCTTCATCACAAACGCATTGATCAGGACTTATGCATTTGCTATACTGTCCACAGCCAGCCGAACAAACAGGCTTACAATGAATGTTAGTTTCGCTATCGTTGTAAGCCACGTAGCCTCTCTCACAGATACATTCATTGGGTGCACCACAATAGCTATGATCACCACATTCCAACTCACAAATTGGCTCACATTCTGCATTATCCAACACTTGTTTGTATCCATCCAAACATGCACATTGTTCCGGCATAAAACAATAGCTTTTTTCTCCGCATTTATTTTGACCACATATAGCCTGACATTTGTCTCCTTCCATTTGATAGCCACTCAAACAAGAGCATTGATTTGGCCCAGTACATTCGCTGTTCATACCACAGCCGTCAACACAATGCGGAACACATTTTTTTTCAAAGTAATCCGTAATGTAGCCAGCATTGCATTTACAATGCTCCGGTGATTCACACTTACTATTCTCAGGGCAAGCAATCACGCATATTGGAACACAGTTGTTGTGTTCATCACGTTGGTAGCCAACACAACAAACTTCACGAGTCTCCCAAGTCCAATGGGGCTACTTAACAAAAAAAAAAAAAATGCATTACTTTTTTGGAAAAATAAATTTATTTGCATAGTACCTCCTTGTCCATATACTTTTGTGAATGCCAATTTTTTTCTATTCGTCCAAACCAACCTCTCTTTGTCATTGGAACCAAACGCGATTTCCAAGCATTGCGTTCCTTTAGCACCATCTCATTTTTTGAGCAGTATTGTGCATGACCCCAATTAGCAAGTAATGCTATAATCAGTTTTAGAAGAATGAACCAATTCCATTTCCCTGCCATGTTTTCTTTTTAACAAATTATGAGCCTCTTTACTTTAAAAAATTTTTTTTTTGTGTTTTGTTTTCTAAGATCTGCTTTTTGATCCAAACGCATACAATTCTCCTAGTGAACTAATATTGTAAATTTCTAGAATCGGAAAAAGTCTGTATATTTTTATCACATCTCATTGTTTTTGTTTGTTCCAAACCGCAGTACATCCGCATTTGTATTTTCCATATCTCGGACAAAAAATTGTGATACAATGTCGTCGTCGTCGTCATCGTCGTTGTTATATAAAGATATAAATGAGATCACTCCCACGGTACTTAGTTGCTCTGTAGAGTTTTAGTAGAACACTATATTTGCTCTTGAACTTACATGTAGTATTATATTGTGTCCCATATTTAAGTATTAAATGTTCAAAACTCTTTACTGAGTAAGAATAAAGTTGCACTTTAGTTCTGATAAGACATTTTCCTTTGCTCTATGCAATTCAATTGAGTTGGCAGCCTCTGCACTTTGATCAGTTTGCCAGTCACCGTAAATGAAGAAGATATTTTTTCCTATCTAATCTGTTGTTTGTAATTTTTTAAAAAGTGATAACTAAAACTGAAATAATTGGCTTCAAAATCATAAATTTATTGAAATAATACATTAAAATTGTATGAATATAAATCAATTCCACTTCCAAACTATTACGTATAAATTGGATCCGCGTTTATCACTCAGTTGCTGCATTATCATCGTTCTTTTCATCGTCGCGACTGCCATCAACACCAGAATCATCACGATCATCAGTTGAGTCTAATCCTTTGGCCAAACGTTCAGCAACACGCTGCATTAGTTCCTCCATGCTCATTTCGATCTTAACGCATGTTCTTCTCGTGGCATCATAACGTTGATCCACACCACACTGTATACGCTCACACCTTAAGGGACTAAACCAACTGCTCACATCCTTATAGCCCACTCGGCAAATACAATCGTTGTGCGCTACGCAATGACTATGCTCGGGACAGCCACCCTGACATATAGGTCGACAAATCAATTGATGCTGTTTGTTGGGATGGTGCGAAGGCTCATAGCCGCGCATGCAAACGCACTTATTCGGTTCGACGCAGTAGCTATGCGGCGGACATTGCTCCCGACATATAGGTTCACAAAAACCAAAGATGATCGTACGATAGCCTGGACAACAAACCTGCACGGTATCCCAGCGAACACGTTCCTCGTAGATCACATACTGATGTGGTTGATGTTGCTCCTCATTGGCAGACAGTGGTATTAGTTCATTGGTTGTTGTTGTTGCACTGCGTACTTTGGTGACAGGCACCTGATACTTAACACTGATATTCTTCTGACAATGACCGTTCGTTATGGCAAAACTGACGACTGCGATCGGACCAAGACTAAGGCCCAACAGCAGACAACACAAATAATAACAGCACAATAATCTCGACATAATGTGTTCACTTTCGTTCTACTTGTACTAAGTATTTAAAATATGTATGTTTTATTATGTGCACTTTTTGTCGTTGCAGTTCTCCGTCGTACATCAATGACGATTCATAACTGGCGGCAATGTTTCGGACAACGATGTCCAACTACTTTTGTCTGGCTGATAATATTTAAACAAGAAGAGAAAGCGCAATGCAATGCAACGTCTGTGTGCAACATCGCCTGATCTTTGTCGAACTTCCAAGCTTTTTTCTTTTTCTTTTTATTTTCGTTTTTGTTTTGTTTCTGATCTTGTTCATCGCGTCTTCGTTTCATATTGTTTTACTCGCCAAGTCAATCATATACAGATAATGGATGATCATTCGCCCAACGTCGTCGTCCAACGCTTATCACTATTGGAAATATACTGATACTGCCGCAGCTAGAGCAATTTGTCCATACGCCATGTGAGGAATGAAATGTTAACGTTAGCCAAAGCGCCGAATTGATTATCTGATAATGAAAATATTAAACAACATCGAATTTAATTACCTAAATACTTACAACATACAAATACAATACATAATCAACAAAATTTAAAATTGTGTGTTTGTGAAACAATTCACAGCATAGCTTAGATCAGGGACAATCTCTAGGCCCCAGATGTTGAGGGCCACAAACCTTGTTAACAATAAAATTTGTTAATTTTTAAGAAAGTAATTAGTAATAACATACGTCCAAACAAGGGATGTTTTTATCCACATTTTAATGTAAAAATCTATTCAGTTATTGAACCAAAAAGCAAGTAAAAGGTTTATCACTTAAATCTAGTAACCCCATCAACCGTTCCTCATTGCTCATCACTTGTCAGAAAAGTAAAAAAAATTTTATAGAAATTATACAAAAAATAGCATGAACCTTAATAGTGGAAATTTTAAGATTACTTAATATGTTAAAATAAAATTATCGAAAGAGATATTTATTGATTGAAACTTGAAAAGGATTCCACTTTCTTCATTGCCCTGGGCCCCGACACCCCAGCATTTGGCCCTTGCTTAGATAGAGCTTCATTGAAGAAGACCGAGGAACATAGTGTGTAAGTCGATTTCTAAACTGTGATCCAATACTGGAAACAATATTGTCACCATATTTCCGGTATTATATTATTTCTGCCAATATAAATAACCTAATTAAGTATAATAAATAATACAATAGTTTTAATAAGGAAACTTTGCAGGTCTTGTTTTTACTATTTGCTTAACTTTTGTGGAAGTTTCAGGTTGAGAGAATGGGGGTCTCCCATCCCTGCCCTGTGATTTTGGTTTATTTTAAACATACATTAAGTTTTAATAACAACTTAACTTAAGCGAAAAAAAAAAAGTGGTGATATTCGGTCTACATAAGTGTAAGAGCCATTTGCATAAGCAACAATTAAACAAAATCTTACTTACTTCCGGTGCAGTGTACAAACATTCAAAAACCACGACACACATTCTTTAAGAAGAATATCAAAATATTTCATTTAGTTCAAATTTGGCATGACGAAAAGTCAAACATTAAAAACAAATTGCGCTTGTGCCTTCGTTCACGTGATAGAAAGAAAAACAGTCAAAGAGAGATCATCTCAAAGTCTGTCAGTCTGTCTGTCTGTCCGTCTGTATTTACGTTTGTCGTCTGTCCCCTTGTGTATATAAATTAGATCATCAACAAGCTTCTGTGTGATTCTCGTTCTCTTTTCTTCGCTTGTTTTTGTACAACAAAAGGTTCAAAAATATTATAATGATAATAAATTTCTAAGCATTTTGAATGTCTAATATACATTCTTTGGATCAAACTACTTCCCATGTTTCCATTCCATTGGATATTTTCATTTTGTGAATCAAGAACTGTAATCGCATTTCTTAAAATTTCCAAGCATGACGATTGTGGTAAAAATGCAATTATTGAAAAACACAAACAATGCAATTTTAATGAAGGGTTCATTCGATTAATAGAATAGATAGATAGTAGACAAAACGAAATAGATAGCATACTGAATAATTTGTAGACAAAACTGAGGGTAGATTCAAAATCAGTGATCTGGTAAAACAAAACTTTTGTGTTTGTTGTCCTGTGTAATAAGTGTATATCACGTTTAATTAATCACTGATTTAACTGAATATAACTGAATGCTTTCAAAAACGAACTAAGTTCGTTGACAGGCATTAAATTTAATATTAAATTAATCTTCTAGGCGCCTATTTATATGATATATCACAGTACCCGGCCCGGCGTGGAACGGCCAACCAAATTCTTTGAACTAGTGTGATCAGTACGACGCTAGGCGTAGGCTACTCCAACGATAGCCGATAGTCTGAGGGACCCTTGCAAAATAGTTGGCGAATAGACAAAAAAAAAAAAAGGTCGTCGCTGTAAGTTTTTCAGCGCTTTCTGATTGGGAAATGTTAGAGGCAAAGCTGATGTCGCCGACGTCTACATTTGGTCTAGCAACGCCACTGATACGTCAAAAATTCAAATGACTTACCAAATGAACAACAATGTACACCTCCCTGGCATGTAGTACATTGAGCAGCACTTGAAATACTTTTGAAAAAGTCAGACGATACGAATACTTTGATTTCAAAATTGACTGAAACTACCCCATGTGAAGTCTCTAAGTTTTCTATGCAAAATGTGAATCACCAATTTCTTAATAACGCGCCACATATTGGATCTAAAATATACAAAATTTTATTGCAATCAGGTGAATGGTTTGGCTGCGCATAACATTCGAACAAACAAACAAACAAATTTTAATTTTAATATATTCGATCATTTTCATTCAGATGTATTTATTTTATTTTAACTGATAATACATGTAGCTAAATCTCTCAATGTTAAGGACCTCAAGTTAAGAAGACACTGAGATATACGAATTTTTTTATCGTCGAAACATAATTGAACTGACGCAAACACGACACGAACCACTTGATGGACTCGTTCAAGCTTCGTACAACAAGGGTTCAATGAATCTTTCGGACTATTATCAATCTTATTGTATTGCGTTAAGTATATGTTAATGCATTTTTTGTAAGATTAAACTCATTTAATGCAAAAATAAAAATGAAATCAAACAAGAACAAGCTTCATTAAAGTGATAAGAAAGCATGTTGGGTGCGAACTTCTTGGTGTTCGATTTGCAAATTTGTCAGATCATTTATTAATTGTCTATCAAGGAAAGAGCTTGGGGCTTTAACATTTAACATAAAACATTACGTGTGATTTATATTCGGGAATTTAATTGAATAATTCGTTCCATATAACGATAAAATGTTACGATTTCAGCAATTCGTACAACTCGTGGGGGTCTTATGCTATGGCAGCTTTGTCTTGACATGTGTAGAAAAAGTACCGTAAGTTTGTATTCTAATTGATGAAATCGGAATGGTTTAAACGAAAAGAATTCTTCATTCAGTGCCATGAAAATGCGTGTCGCATTAGTAACGATGAGAAAATATCAAGGTCTACCTAACTGTACAAGTGATTGTGGTCCTTTAGTTTTACGGCCTATCAAGGAGGTAAGTAATTTTGAATCAATTTTACTCTGATCAATGTTGCAGCTCAATCAAGATAAGCCTAAAAATCGCTCATATACATTCCATCCAACATTCCATTTTTCAGAGTTATATGGCTATGGATGAGGTTTGCTGTGATGGCTATTCACGTAATGAAGATGGGTAAATCATTAGATTCTACAATATTTAATACTAAATATTTGCAATATAACGCGATTTTTCAAATTTGTTAGTAATTGTGTTCCACATTGTGTTGACTGTGGAAAGGGTGGCAAATGTCTTTCACCAAATGTATGTCTATGCGATACAGGTTACAATAATCTTCATAATCGTAGCATTTGTGAACCCGAATGCCCGGAATCCTGTATCAATGGCAATTGTACTGAACCAGCTACATGCACATGTATTGAAGGCTTTCACTTTATGAATGGAAGCCGCAGCGTTTGTGAAAGGAATTGCGAAGTCAAATGTGACCATGGTCGGTGTGACAGCAAGGGTGAGTGTAATTGCTACTTTGGCTACAAATACAGTGAATCGCTTGAAAGATGTGTTCCGGTTTGTGTGGATTCATGCGTGAATGGCTTGTGCACAGCACCAAATGAATGCACTTGTAAGACAGGTTTTGAACAACGTTTCGGCACGCCAAATAAATGTGATCCGATTTGTAAAAGTGGCTGTCAAAATGGAATGTGTATAGCACCGGAGGTATGCGCCTGTAAAATGGGTTATCAGAATATTAATAACATCGTGTCTGAGGGTTGCACTCCTGTGTGCTCAGAGAAATGCGTTAATGCAAATTGTACGGCTCCAAATCAGTGTACTTGCCATGAGGGCCATGTTTTCCGGAACAACTCACGGTCAGTATGTGAGCCGACATGTAAAAATGGCTGTGAAAATGGGTTCTGCAGTGAGCCTGGCAAATGTGAGTGTCATGAGGGTTATACTAAAACGACCCCGCATCGGTGTACGCCAATTTGCACTGAGGAGTGTATAAATAGTCAGTGCACAGCACCGGATGTTTGTACCTGTGAAACTGGGTATGTATTTAATTCCTAAAAATGTATGATTGAAACTTAGTATAACTAATATCTCTCTGCAGCTTTGTTTATCGTAATGGTAGCTCTACGATATGTGAACCAAATTGTCTTCGTGGTTGCCGCAATGGTCAGTGCACAAGCCCAGGCGTTTGCACCTGTAATCCTGGATACCAGGCATTATTATCATTTTATTGCATACCAATTTGTACAAACGCTTGTATACATGGTACATGTGCTGCACCAGATACATGCCGTTGTTTCCCGGGCTACAAGCCAACCGCACAAAACCCCGATCATTGCGAACCGATTTGCCATACGGACTGCGCTCACGGGAAATGCGTTGCGCCGGACATATGTCAATGCGACGAAGGCTACTCAAAACGTTGGCTAACTGGTCGTTGTGAGCCTTACTGTAAGCATAAATGCGTTAACAGTGTCTGCTCCGCTGGGGGCAATTGTCGGTGCTATGAAGGCTTCAAGTTAAGGGAAGGAAATAGCACCATATGTGATCCCATTTGTTTACCGGGTTGTATTAATAGCAACTGTGTCGAACCAAATACATGCGAATGCTTGCCCGGATTTGAGGATACTAAATTTCATAATCTCTGCATAGCAACCTGCCGACCATCCTGTGAAAACGGGCGCTGCGTTACACCGAATCAGTGTCAGTGCAATGAAGGCTATGCCATAACTAACGGCAGTGAACCACATCGTTGTCAAGCGGTCTGCAAAGAGATATGCGTGAATGCTGAATGTCAGAAACCTAATCAGTGTGTTTGCCTTGAAGGTTATAGTTTCATAAATGGGAGCCATACAGAGTGTCGTCCTGTTTGTCAACAATCCTGTGAAAATGGTGTCTGTGTAGCACCGGATACATGCAGCTGTAATGTGGGATACAGATCTCAGTTGAATGCGGACTCATCGCTAATAGAATGTGTTCCCTACGGCTGTGATGAATGGACATGTCAGGGTGGAAGCTGTGATTCTCAGTTACTTTGTCGTTGTCCCAAGGGATTGACTCACGATCATAAACGTGGAGCGTGTGTGTCAATAAATGGTATCATACCAGAGCGAGTGTATCGGAGGTGGGTGATCAGTCACAATGACATTGTAATATTTTTTACTTACCGTCTTTTTCTCTAAAACAGTAATGCCTCCATATCCAACTGGACCATCATCACTATTTGCATGATTATCTTTACTCTATTGGGTGTTGCTTCTCTACTCGTCTTTCGTGAGTACAGTCGGCGTCGTCTTAGTGATAAACAACGCGTTCACCTAATAGAGAATCCTACTTTTGGCATAAGATTGCCCACTAATGAGGAAAATCCTGAAGAGGAAATCGACGATGGTGACTAGTGAAATGAAGGAAAGGGAACTTATTTCTAACTAAGGTTGTATTTCGGATAACAGACTCACGGGGAACTAGACCATTGATAAAACAATGCTCAATTTATATTTTAAAAGCTACAAATGCTTGGCATTATACCGGTTCCAATTCCGATTTTAAATACTTACTTATAAAACATACATAAATACTTTTTAATACACATAAATATAATAAATAACGTAATACTTTCGTTAAACCTACAACTGTTTCAGCCTAATCCTTTATAATCTCAACCCGTACTGTACAAATTGACTACTTAAGATTTAGATAGTTTTTGTTTTCTTTTTTATATCCTTAAACAAATGCAGTGAGCTCAATAATTCGATTATAAGTAAGTTTCACTATTATCGCTGGTACCAGTCAAACGACCTAATATTGATCCCCAAAAGCTATGACGGGGTCACGGTGGTTCGTCATCAGGTGCCGGTGGTGGTTTAGTTGGTTGCGGTGTTTTTAAAGGAGACGATGCTGCCGCTCCTGATGTTGATGGTTTTGTGGGTGATTTGGAGGCACCTGAGCTATGTAGTACTGCGAAAAAACCACTTGCTGCTCCAGGTAAAGGCATTCCAAGAAAACCTGCTGCATTTAAACTCGAATCACCGTCTTCCATGATAACAGAGCTATCAGCTGCTGAAGGTATTGTAGGTAGAAAACGTACACCCAGACGTGGTGGTGAAGAGTCTTCCTCTTCTTGGACGGCTTCTTGACGCACCAGACGCGGTTTGGGTAGAGTGGAGTGCGGTTGTTGGAGTTGCAGATGCTGTGGAACTTTGCTGTTGTGCGCTGGAAAAACACAATGAAATATCGCTAGTTCTTGAAAGATTATAAAATAATTGGAGTGCTTTTACCTATGACCGGTGGCAATGGAGTTGTGCTTCCTGCACTTGAACGTGACAATCGAAACGTTGAAGTGCTTGCTGTAGTCGCCGAGGCAGAAGAGTCATTACGCGAACTTGATAAATTTGAATCTTGAGAAGTTTTGCGCGTGATTAGCCAAGCTGAGTGACGTCTCCTATTTGCAGGATCCATCATCTTCATTGGTATATTGCAAGTATGATGCATTGGTGGAGCATTCCCACCAGCCGAAGGTGGTCCATTGCGCCAACTTGATGAACGTGAGGAACAGAAGTTTTCACTAGATATAGAACTAGCGCGTGTTTGTCGTTTCTGTTTCAGTTCAGCGAATTGATATTGGTAAGGATTACTAGAGGCAGCGGTATATGCCCTGGCACGCCTCGGTTCCGTACGTCGCTGTTTACGTTCCGGTGGATGCTGAGTTTCACAACAACAGGAACAACAGTTGGCTATGCGTTGCCAAGTGCGGCGCCAAAAAGTGCGTTCCTGTGTGGCATCTATCTTATGCCAATTAGGCATTTCATTCGGTAACATTCGTAAGCAACGGCATCCAGGTGGATGTGCGGCAGGCAACAAAGGTGGCAACTCTTTACCAACTCTTCCACGTTCCGTATGGCCACCACGTCGACCAGCACCAGGTGCACCACGGGTAACTCGTGTCTCCTCAAAATGTTTGCAGAGCGTAACGCAATCCTTTTTGAACTGTTTCGTCATTATGGCATAAAGAAAAGGATTGCAGCAGGAATTAAGAGGCAACACGAACACGGTGAAGATTTTTGCCTGCTCAAGTGAGATCAATTGTAAACCGAAAATGGCGGTGATCGAGAAGAAGGCAATGGGTGACCAGCATAAGAAATCTGTAAAGACCAATAGAGCCATACGTTTTGCAATGCGCGAATCATTTGTATTCCATGCTTGTGAACCACGTATGGCCCAATACATTTTCAGATAGCAGCCCATGAGTGTCAGAAAGGCGCAGCCATTGATGAACATAAGTGCGATGACATATGTGAGGCTTGCAACTCCCGTAGTCGTTTCAAAAGGTAAACAAACAGCAAACTTTCGGTAATCAGAAACGCCAATTAAAGGCAGCACAGCCATGATTAATGCGAAGATCCAACCAACAAACATAATATAACCAGCCTGTTTCAATGAGAGTCTTTTGTTTAAGTGAATGGCATGTGTGATGGCATAGTTGCGTTCCAAAGTAATCACGGCCAGTGTATAAACGGAGAGCTCTGAAGAAAGCACAGCCAGAAAACCAGCAACCTGACAAATTATTGACATTTGCCATGGTATGGCAAACATACGAAACTCTCCTAGTGTGGAGGCATCAACAAGTGCAAGTATGCCCAAATAAATTCCCATGAAAAAATCAGCAGCAGCCAGATTACAGACGAGAAATCGAGGTACATCCATTTTGGTGCGTGAAAAGATAAGAACAAAAACGACGGTGCCATTGCCTAGGAGTGCAAGTAAAAAAACTATCCAAACGCCACAACGAAGGGTCCACCAATCGAAAAGATCAGCACATGGTAGAAAGGGACCTGGCATGGGTAGACACTGAATGGAACCTGGTTTAATGTCATCCATGCTAACGCCATTAAAGAGACCGACTCCAAAACCGGCAAAACTATTCATAGTGCCCATGCCGGTAGGCACATTTGGGTTATCACTTCCACCATCCTCTTCGAAGTATTCTTCCATGTAAGTAGGCAGGTTGGTGGGGTAGCTAAGATCCTGACCGAAATTATCCCACATGTCGTGTGATGGCAAGCCAAATTTTTTGCTCAGATTTTCTTTAAGTAAAAAATATAAGTTGGTTGGATTGTTCATAATAATGTTAGAACTTACGCATCTGTGGCCATATATCCATCATGCTACTATTCCATAAAGACATATCGAACTCAGCATCGGAAGGAAACAGCACTGCCTCCTGTACGAGTGGTGGTTTCTTGCTTGCAGACATTGCAACCAGTGGTATGAAAGCACAGCAGTGATAGGCATAGGAGAGAATCAATGTTTGGATGCGTGGAAATGTGTCAGGTGGTGGAAAGTCTCGTAATTTCGGATTATTGAAGGTTTTTAAATGCAAAAGCTTCTGTAAGCCGTTCGAAGGTAGTTCGGGAAATATATTATTGCCCAAGTTAAGATCCTCCAGTGCGGCAAAGGATGAAAAAGTATCCTTGTGTATGTAGGAAATTTCGTTGCCCTCTAAGTCACTGCGATATCAAACAATAAATATTATTAAGCTGTTGTTAGAGGTCAATGAAAAGTTTGAAGAACTTACAGCAATTGAAGTTTAGCTATTCCCGCAAAAGCATCATGTGGCAGAGACTTAATGCGATTGTACGAAAGCAAAAGATCGTGGAGCTGCTTAAGGCCATAAAAGGGTCTTCCTTGCAGCGATGAAATATGATTACTGGATAGGTCTCTGTGGACAGAATATATATGAAATTTAACAGTAATATTGTACAAGAAATTATTAAATTGGTCTACAACTTACAACAGCCTTAATTCTCTGCAGTTATTTAAACTTGGGATGGCCACTAAGGAATTGGTCTTTAGTTCTCTAAGAATTAGTTAAAGAAACACACATTAAACATGCTGATATCATGTTTCTTTTTCATTTATTTATTTAAAACTTACAAGCTTTTCAGTCTTGGTGTTTGTCGGCATAGATTCGTTGGGACCTCGCTTATGCCAGCACGGTCTAACTTCAAAACCTCTAGAGAGTAACAAGCCTCCAGATCTGGAAACGAGCGCAGTGTGCGCACATCGGAGAGTATTCTTTGAAACAATAATAAGTAGAATCTTTTAGATTTTATCGATAAAATCATCAGTTATACTTACAATTTTCTTAATTTGGACATGCCTCGAAATGCACCCGGAGTAACCAACGATAATGGATTGGCACGCAAATCTATAGTTTGCATACTGCGTGGCAAATCGGTATCATTTATCCAACGTACACGGTTGCTAGTTATTGAGCTGTATGAAATACATATTGAGCGTTATTATTACGATACATTCTTAAACTAAAGCAGTGCGTTTGCCAAAAATCATCTCAAGTTCTTCTCATTGCTTTCCTATCTACTTTTTCTTGACAAAGTGTCACCACTACAAAATATCTTGAGTGGCAAGAAGAAAACTATTTTAAAGTCAAGTTTGTGTTCTCTTGCCAAGAAAATGTAAACTGCAGTGATATTATTTTTCCTTCGTCTTGGCTCAAATGACGTCGACAACGATAACTTCATGCGACAAATGCATATACGTAGTACTTATAGAATACTTATAAACTTTAGAGTATAGAAGGGTAGTAGAAAGGCTCACAGCGTTTGCTTCTGAAACAGATGCAAAAAAGATTGCCCCTCAAATTTATATACAATAGAAATAGAATGGGGGATTGAAAGGAAGGAAGGAAGGAAAACAATTTGTAGTTTTGACTTTGTTAAACGGTAGGATATAAACATCACACCGTAATCAGTAGAGGGAATATAGGAATATAGGTATGTTATTTTACTACTTAAATTACGAACGAGAGGCTTCAAATTTTGCCATTGAATTGACGTTTAAGAAATTAAAATTAAACATGAAAATTTTGTTATCTTTTGTCTTAGTAAATCATCTCTTAAGATTATAGTTACAGGAGACTATAAGAAATTAGTAGATACACTTTTCCTTTAAGAAAAGTGGCAACTTCTATTGGTTGAATCACGACATCCAAGGGACGACACACCTTGCTGCTAAGGTTTAGCCGAAGTGATATGATCAACATGCATTCCCATGCGGATAATGTCTCTTCCTTCTGATATCTCTGATGCTCAAATATTAATTAATATAAAAATTGGAAACCCATATGAAGGTATCTTAACACAGACCTTAACTTTGAAGATTTAAGATTAGCCTGTTTAAATTTCTTATAAAAAAAGACAAACTAATGATTACAATTTTCTAAATTAAAATGCTCTCCATCCTATGCAATCAACTTACTTAATACTCAACATAATTTAATTTAGAAAAATCCTTTCTATAAAATCCCTTCTTAAGCAAATACTAAGTCGTTATGCAATGAAGGAACTCGTGAACTCTACCCTAAATGGATGCGTGGTGTATTTGTTCTATGAGAATTTATATCCATATATAATTCCCTAATCATTGCCAAGCAAGCAAATACTACCAGCATGAAGAAGGGCGAATATTTGTGTAGCTGTGCAACGCAGCGAACGCAGTTTTTATCGCAACATTTAACATGGTCATAATTATCCTGTTTACCAGAAATTGAATTTCCTTTGGGACGACATCATGACGAACCACTAAAGGCGAAGAAGACGAAAAAAATCAAGACAAAAAGTTAAAAAAAGAAATAGTGGATTCCTTATGCGTTGCAAATGATGTCAACATGCGAGTGCTCAATGACATTTGCAGGATTGCATTTCATTGCTTGGTTGTATTGATGGAATGAATAGGAAAAGGAGATGGTGGCGTGGAGATGGGCAGTCGCAGTGAAAAGAACAGCAGCAGGCGACAACCACGAAGTTGTCAATGGAATGAAAGAAATTCGTGACAGGAAATCATGTCGCGTTTAGACCAAACAACTTGCAACTTGCAGATATTGTAAGATGTAGAATGAGTGTGTTAGTGGTTTGAGGCAAGTGCTTTTGGTATTTCAGTTCAGCTTGTACTTGAAGAAATCTGTACTAGACCATACTATACTACAATACTTATATAGTATGATGTCGAAGATGGAGCATCTTCGATGGTCGTTGTCGTAAATTTACAAAGTAATGATGCGTTATGATTTCGGTTTCCGCTTGTTTGCTACTGTTTCTGTTGCCTGACAAGACGGAAATACGCCACGAAGTCAACAAGACCATGGAGAGAAGTCGTACAATAGTTTGTAATGGAAGACCAATGTGTGCGTGATTGGTTGGCTTTGCTGGTGGAACCAAAATCAGTCCTTGCAATGAGAGTATCTTATGGATTTTAACAGTTGTAAACACGCTGAATGGATGTCTTTGGTTTACACTATGAGCACTAATTTTGTTATGCGGTTATGATGAGTAAATTTGGTTGAAATTGAGATAAGGCAAAGTAAACGAAGTGGTACCAAGAAAATGTCAAAATTTGTTATACAACATACTCCATAAAAAGAATTAGGAACAGTCATGAAATATGGACAAATTCTCTCTTGAATCTTATCCAACATAAATCTAGGTGCAAATATAAAATCGAATCTCTTGTTGTTTTTCAAAAAATTTAGAATTGTACATAACAAATAACTTAATTCAATACATTGACTTTTCGCCAGAGTTCACAACAAATATGAGTTCATGAAAAGTTCGCTGACCTTTTGATAATTCCATTCATTAGGAATGAAAAAAGGAAATGTATTTAAATGTGTTCAGATAAAATAAAGACTCTAAAGATTTATCAAAATGCATGCAATCTAATGATGATGAAGAATGAGTAATTCAGTAATTCAAACTTACAGTTCCTGCAAATGCGACAATTTGTTAAGACCCTCAGGCAGGCTGCTTATTAAGTTATCATCCAATTCTCTGAAATAAGTCAAAATTATTTAAAAAAAAAAAAATATATAAATAACTTTGATAAAGAAATATGTATGAAAAATTTCTTTGCATAAAAAATAAAAAGAAAGTACAGTAATCGATCTTTTATTTGCATTATTTTGCTTTTCCACATAAAAGTTTAATTTGCATTATTTAAAAAAAAAAAAATTAAGAAAATTATTAAGTAGAAAAACTAAGCCATAGATTTATCAGATCCACAGTCTGTGTTTATTTAAATGAATAGCTATGTAAATATGTAAGTATATAGAGTATGTTAGTATGTGGCATGTAAATGTGAGAATATTGCAATGTACGTGTTCACACGTTCAACCAACAACCAAACCAAATACAAGTGTTGCCCTTATCGTTCAGTCCTCATAATAGTAAGTACAACACAAAATTCAATCCTCAATGCACAATTTGACTCAATTCAAACAAACATGTGCAAATTTATGCATTTAAATTTTATTTAGAAAATACTTTATTCTACTATAGTTTTCAATTATATTTAAGGGGATTGCTTTGGTTTGTTAAAATACCAACGATTTTATATATTGAGAAATAAGAAATGTTATAAAATTGAATATGAATTGATTTTGGGGGAAATACGAGTACTTGTATTGCTAGTATTATGAAACATGTGGGTGAATTGAGAAATTTTATATTGTATAGATTTAATAATAGTAAGAAAAATATTAAAACTGATAAAAAATATATAGAATTTGATGGATTCAGTTCAGTTTTTAAATTATTGTAAAGTGCCTCTTTCTATTCTTTAAATATAGTATTACAGAATGCATAAAGAGGTTATATGTATGTATGCTTTAAGGGCAATTACACCGAGTTCAATAGTTAAAAGGTCACCTCTTATAAAATCATTTATAAAAATTTCAGAGATATATTTCAGTTGGTTTTCACAATTTCTAAACACCTAAACATATATTTCAGACTTAACTTAAGTGAATTCACTTTGTCAATGAAGCTTTTAGTATTGTTCAAACTTCTGTCTAACCGATATTGATCCTTATTGACCAAATGTAGTAAACTATTCCATTGTAGTAGTACATAGTAGTCGAAAAATTCAATATAAAGCGAGGGTAACAGCTGTCGCTGTCATCTCAAAATATTGTTTTATATATATTAAGAAGCATGTGCACTGTTCTCTGTACTGACTATAAATGGGAGAAAATTTCATTTCTTAGTAACTGCTTTTGTTGCTTATTGCGAGTGCATCATGCAGCTTAACTGAAAGTGCAATTTTTCGTCAGTCCGTGAGTGACTCGCTTGCTTACATGTGAAACGTCATCACTTTTCATTGGGACACAATGAAATAAATCTTAAGAAAAAAAAAAAAACAAAAACGAAAATGTTCACCGAAATTCCTTGTATAAGATTTGTGAGTGCATTTCATGAACTTTACCATAAAAAGCTAAAACTTTTCTATTCATTTGGAAAAAAATCATTATTTAAAGCATTAAAACACGCAAACATGCATAAAAATCCAACCAAACTAGGATAAGGATAACTTAAAAGACAAAACGGAGTCCAAAAAAAAAAAAAAAACAAAATTTGCATATTTCTCTGCCTTGGGAAAGTCTCTCCTTCCTTAATCCTATCTAAAATCATTATAATATACTGCGTTTTACCTTTAAGAAAGCGAAATTTGAACTTTAAACAAAATCAACTACAACAACTCAAAATGTTGAGTCACTTACTTTCTTCTTACTTGAGTTAGAGAAGTTAAGTTGTGCAGGACTTTTGCTCATTATTATTTTTAGTGTTTTGAAAATAATTGTTGTTATTGTCAGGCACTTTTCCACTTTCCCTTTTCAAATTCCCCTTGTCCTCTATTCCCTTCTGCGATTACTGTGCTAAGTACTAGGAAAACTTTCTGTGTTGAAAGGACTGTGAAATTTATTTTTGAGCGGAAAACCAACGATTTGCACTTCTCACACAATATTTCTATTCTTAACTTTACATTACTTTTCTTCTCTTTCTTGTCTTTTTTTTTTTTTTTTTGTTGATTGTCTGAAGTACTTCTAAACTTTTGTCTTTGTCTGGTGCCATTTTTCTTTCTATCGTCTGGCAAAACTCTTGCATTGATATCAATTGTATAAGTCCTTTTTGGGGAATACTCTATTGCTATTGCATCTAAGCCGAACTCAACTCGACTTGATTCAACTCAATTTTGCTTTAACTTTTTACTTACAAAACTTTTAAAGCTGTTAAATTCGTCAAGGCGCCAGCAGAGATTTTCATTATTTGGTTACGCTTCAATAATCTGTGAAAAGAATTTGACACGAAAAAAAAAAATAATTTATAGATAAATAGCGATTAGTAAAGTTTGATCCAAAGAAGAAGGAAAAATATATGTATATGTAGTATTTTTCAATTGTTGATACTCACAGCACAACGAGATTCGGCATACGGGGAAAGTCCTCATCATTTATTATAGTCAACAAATTGCTGCCCAAATTGCTTTTTATTTGTTTTTGATATTGAAAAAGAAAACCAATGAAAACAGTTGGATAATAAAAATAAAAAATATAATTTTAATAGATTTTCTAAGATTTTTAAATGATGATTATAAAAAATATTGTTTTTCAAAATTTCATATGGATTTTATTGTAGTTAAGTATAAATTCGTGATTGTGCATTCAATAAGTTTTTGCGCTTTGCAATATGATAATTGTTATGATTTCAAAAGCATTTTATAATTTGATGTGGTTTTCGAAAAGATTTTAAAAAATTTATTATATAAATCAACACTAAATTTATCTTCAAATCAGATTCTATAAATGTGCAGCTTAAATTTTATATAAATTTTATCTACCAAAAGGCCAATAGATTCACTTCTTATCTGACACATGTCAGAATTCTAATTTTAATGTTAATATGTTGTCATATTTTATTATTTATGGTAGCCTTTTTCTTATGTTTTTTATGCGATTTTCAAACTATGAAGTACAGTTAATGTAGTCAACTGCCTATTGGCCGCTTACAGCCTACAGACCCCACGCCCTTTGAGAATAAATCAAAGTCAATTGTTGTCAAACAATAATCTGTATTTCACGACTATTATTGTCCATTTCATTGTGTTCTTTTGTTTCTACCATAATCATTATCATTATTAAGTATGTAGTTAATTCAATATTTGCACATAGTTTCCTTATTTTCTTTGTTATGCTATTTCAACAATTTTACTGCCAACACATCAATGCATCTAGTTAAATACACAAAGGCACAGGCATATCGATCTGATAGGACTAGTGATTTTATGATACTAAGTTTCCTATATTAGTTTATATGTTTGGAAGTCTTCTCAATGAAAAAACACATTTTCCTTAGCGGTAGATCTATTTGTGCGATGTATGATTTTTGTATGTACTTACATTTTTGCGAAACACTTATAGCATAGCCAAGAGGTCCTAATCATTTTTTTTTTTATGACATCAACTACTAAGCACTACAATATACTAGTATTAATATGTAAGCTTCAAACTTATTGAATGACATGACATTAATTTTGTAATACAAAAAAAAAACATTTAACAAAACATGCAGAATATTTTAAATTTTAATTGCATTAACAGTATAAAATATTTATGTATCTTTGTTTTTCGGTTAAGGATATTTCTTGTTGTACCATAAATGTGTATGATGACTTGCTGTCCTATACTAATGTACAATATAATAAATGTTGAAATGTTGTGTCCTTGACATTTATGTGGGAGAGCATTAAAGTTTGTTTAGCATTGTCAATTGCATTTGGTTTTTTTTATATTATTTTGGGAAGTTTTGACATGCAATATATAAATAAAAATGAGAGATCTTAAAAATTAATTATTTATTGAATGTTGAGTGTAATGAAAATGGTAAAATTGAAAAAATAACAATACGTATAAGTAAAAGTAATGATAATAATAATGGCTCACAGTGCTTCGAGTGTGTTTAGTCCAGCCAAAGCATTCGTTGGTATCCGATAGAACAGATTGCCCTCAAGGCGCAACGTTCGCAGTTTAAATAATTTCACAAGACTGGCGCTGTCCATGCTGACCAGGGCGTTGCCATTCAGCTGTCTTCGTGCGACAGATTATTGTGTTCAGTGTTGTGAGATTTTATATATAATATATTGCATATAGTATATTGTATGTAGTATAATATAAATTTGTATATAGATTTTATGTATTAAGTGCAGATAATTGAATTCGCTTGTTCCGTATAGTAATTTGTTATTATTATTCTTATTTTGCTGCAGCTTAAAACAAAATAAATTAACAAAATATTTTTAAATCTCAAACTAAAACTTGCTGACTTGAGCAAAAGCTTTAAAATCAAATTGATGCCATGGATTTTTGAGCACTTAATTTCTAAACTAGTTTGATTGAAGCCTGGCGTGTTTGTGTATCCTTCAATTACAAATACAAATATAGCAGCGATAGCAGCAGCGACATAGATACAAATACACACACACATACATACACAGTCACAAAGACTTTCCTAACATTTGCAATTTATTCTTCATTTTCATCTTTGTTTGCTTTTCTTACTGAGTATTTCATTGCTTTAATTTTCCTGTTGCATACTTACAGAGATACTAGATTGCTTAGTCCTTGAAATGAATTCGCTGGCAACGATTTAAGGCCGCAATTTTGTAAGCTTAAACGTTTTAATTTACCAAGACCATAAAAAGCATTCGGATCCATATTAATGATGCTATTGTCCGCCAAAGTTCTATGGTATAGTAGTAAGAAATAAAGCAAAAAAGATACTTCAAAGTATTTTTTATATAAAATACATCGTGGAAAAAGTAAGTAATTAATTGTTCAATACAGAAAATACTCGTATTCTATATAGTAGTAATAAAGCATTTTCTGTTATACTCTTTTTTTTTATAAAATAGTTACAACATACTTTGGTATCACTTTCAACTCCAGCGACCCTTTTGACGAACTTTGACATTCGGTTTTAGATGTGCCCTAACACTCCCTGAGAATCTGTTGCGGTTAAACTTTTGAAAGTGAATAATGAATTTTGTTCATGGCAAAAATAAAAAAGGGTCAACAAAAAAAAAAAATATAATTCCTTCTTCTTCTGATTATTAACCTCTTTAATACTTTTGAACTACAAAACATAGCATGAATTCTGGATTTATAAGTAGATTTAGTTAAAATAGTTCAAATTATAAACGGTAATTAATTTATAATATTATTATTTATAGTACATACATATATAAAAATCACAAACACTTCAATCAATTGTACAATAAATGTTTTCTTATTGTTTCACCTTGAAAGATGATAAGAATTTGGAGTTTTCTTTGGTTTGTACTATTTCTTGTGAAAGTTGTTGCTTCTGGTAAGTTTTGTTTTAAATACATTTTGTCTATTTTTACAGTCTTTAATTATAATGAAACCTTTTATACAAATAATTCTAGCAAAAGATGAACGCTGTTCAATTGAAGTAGTTTCTTACATAGGTTGTTTCAAGCAAACAACTTTTTATGCTGAAGAAGATGGTGAGCCATGTAAGCCCATAGAATTATGTCATGGGTCTGTTTATAATAAATTTACAGATTATAATTCTTGTACGAAAATCTGTTCTTAATTTTTCATAAAATTTTTTCTCTACTGCATGTTTATAACAAAATAATATCTTCAAATTTTTATTTGATGAATAATTTTATATGACTTTGCTAGTGAGATTCCTTAAAAGTCGGGAGAAGGAGAAAAGATGATAGTAATATCCTTAAAGTAATAAAATTGATAGTAGAATCATAAAAATAAGTCAAAGAAAATTAAAAGTAGTTGTCAGTCTTCTCACTATTTATAGAGTAACTAAATAATCAAGCACTTCTCAGAAGTTAATATCCCTTCTTAATATTGTACTGTACTGTATGTATGTAGTATTGTATTGTTTTGTATAAATACATAGCATGAAATCTGGATATGTAGATTTAGTTAAATTGAAATTATAAACGATAATTAAATTATAATAATAAATATTATAAATATCAGAGACATTTCAATCACTTCCTAAAATTTCACTTTGAAAGATGACAAATATTTGGAGTTTTCTTTTGGTTTTACTGTTTCTTGTGAAAATTGCTGTTTCTGGTAAGTATTTTTCTTTAAATATATATTTTCTATTCCTATGATTTTTAATTGTAGTAAAATATTTTATACAAATCATTCTAGCAAAAGATGACCGCTGTGAAATTACGTTTTTTACAGCAATCGGTTGTAGTGAGCTCAAAACTTTTTATGCTAATTCAGAAGGGGGTCAGCCATGTCAGCCCGTTTATTTATGTTATGCGTCTGTTGTTGATAACTTCACAGATTATGAGACATGTATGAAATTCTGTTCTTAACTTATAATAAAATTTATTTCCTACTGAATGATTGCTAAGAAAAATGCTTTATATTAAGTCTTAAAAGAACATTCCCTAACATTTACTATTCAAAAATAATTTCATTCAAATGTTGCGACTACGTCGTGGGTGATCCATTCGGGAGGTCCAATTTCACATCACTCTTTCCAGCATTGCAACCGGTATATGGCCAATTACGCGATCGATTGATGTTGACTTCCGAGTCCTGAATCGTAGCTGGTTTACTGGCGAAGACTTTTGACTTCACATAACCGCAGAGAAAGAAGTGCAAAGCTTTGAATAAGAATCTGAATTTTGATGGTGGATTTGTATGGAAGGTACCCCTCCTAGTCGGCCGATTTTGCTGATTCCAACAGATGTGTAGCGCCTATATCAAAAACTTATAGTGTCTAAATTTCAATTCGATCTAACAAAAAACAAAAAAGTTTTTCTAATAAGAACTAGAATTTCAATGGGGTTTTGTATTGAAGGTACCTCCCTAGTGGTCATTTCGACAACATAAGTTTCTAATGTATATCCATCAATCGTCCAAATTTCAAAATCATAGGATTACTGGATCGTATAGCTGCCATACAAATCAAAAACTTTCTTGTATGGGGACCTCTTTATGTTTGTAAAAATATTTCAGTTTTAGTGTCTGTTGCTGATGCCCGGTTAGAACTACACATTCTGAGAAAATTTCAACTCTCTAGCTATTACGATGCATTAGATATGACCCGAGGACGGACGGACAACTATGTCCCTGCAATAGAGTTCCTTTTTGTACACTTTGGGTCCGAAGCCCTTATATAAAAGAACTTTCAATCTTTTCCGAATTCATAGAGCAAATAAATAGTCAAGCAATTCTCATGGATATTAACCTCTTTAACATTGTAGTACAATACATACTAAGTATTACTATTGTACAATATTATATTAGTACCAAGCATGAATTTTTGATTTGTAGATCAGATGAATTAAATTATAGACGGTAATTAATTCATAATACTATTTACTATAAATATCAGGGATACTTCAACCTATTGTAAATAGTTTCTTTTTTGTTTCACCTTGAAAGATGATAAGAGTTTGGAGTTTTCTTTCTCTTTTTGTATGTCTTTTGAATTTTGTTGCTTGTAAGTATTTTTTAATATTATTTTTAAACTTTGTTTGTTTTTTTATTTTGCCCAAATTTCTTTACTTTTAAATAATAATAAAAAAATCTTATATAAATAATTCCAGCAAACGATCATCGCTGTTACATTCACATACTCACAAGGATGGGTTGTAGTGAACCAAGCAATTATTATGTTTTCTCAGATGAAAAAAAAAAATGTACACCTCTATCAGTATGTCCGTCAATAACTTTAAAGGAAAAATTTACACAATATGATGCATGTATGAAAGTCTGCTCTTAATTTTCAATAATAATTTTGTTACTTCATTGAGTTATTGCATAAAAAGTCTTTAAATTACTATTTATTTATTGAATGTCTATATTTTGTTGTTGTCATTATTATGCTATAATATATTTTATTAACTTACAATTCTTCCAAATTTGGCACCATGAAAAATGAATTGGCTTCCAGTTTTGTTAAATTATTATTACCAAGATCTCTGTAAATAAAAAAAAAAAAGAATGAGTTGATGTTTTGATTGAAATTAGACGAGTATGTTATAGTTCTTAAGTAATTAAATTAATTCAATTCCTTCAAGAATTTCTAGAAAGGATCACATCTACTGGACTGAAAGTATGAAGGACGTTTAATATTTGAAAATAATGACTATTTTAAAATCTATCAATCTTGTAAAGGTTAAGTGATACAATACTTTCATTCGTTTAAACAATGCCGACCAAATGAACTGACCACCACAGAAATGGTAAAGAATATTCGAAAAGTGATATTGGATGACCATCGACTGAACGTACTAAGGCTAGCATTTATGGTAGATATTTTTAAAAGTACTGTCTGAACATTTTTACTTAAGAAAGCGGTGCCTCGATTAGTGATAATGGAACAAAAACAGAGATGTGAGAACGTTTCTATCGAGTGCTTGGCAAAGTTTCATAGCAATAAGGCCAAGTTTTTGCTATGGATGAAACATAGGTCCATCACTTCATAGTTCAGACAAAAGAGACAGCCAAAACAATGGACTAAAAGGAGAGAATTGGCTCCAAAGAAAGCAAGGACAAGGTCTGTAGTCGGTTTTTGTTTTCAATGCGCATGGAAAAATTTTAATCAATCAATATTCAGAAAGAAAACACAATTAATGGCAAGTATTTTGCAAACTTATTGCAGAGTGTAAGTGTTGAAATCAATACAAACAACCGCATGTGACGAAAATTAAAGTTTTGTTTCATTAAGATACTGAGCCAGTTCACACATCCGTTATTACGGTGACTAAAATCAACAAGTGAAAGTGCGTCTTGCTTCCTTACGCACCCTATTCGCCATATTCAGTCGCATCGAAATATTTACTGTTTTCAAACTTAAAGAAATGAATTAATGATAAAAGATTTTCTAACAATAAAGATCTTGAGTCTGCAGTTGATGACTATGTTGAGAAGCTCACCGATATTCAATACAGGCTATCAAAGTTATGGAACATCGCTGAGAAAAATGATTGAAACTTAACTTCCCAACAGGAGAAGGAATAAAATATGAGATATTAAGATTTGAGTTCATCATTTATATCATTTTATTCTTTTATGCTATTCATAAATAATAGGGCATTTTCAAACTTCACAAAGTGCAATTTTAGTAAAATGCCACTTGAATTTTTTCGATTGCAAACACATTTGTCACACAAAACTAAATCTTTACCAACATCATCATATTCTTCTTACTGCATTTAAACTTTTCCTTCTTCTACTCATTTTTCTTTCTTTTATTAAAAATAACTATAAATCTATTTGTTGATAATTGATGTCTTTTTAATGCAGATAAACTTTGCTTGTTTTTTAATAATCTTCAAACTGAAGAATATAAAAATCTTCGTAGCAAAAAAGAAAAAAGAAGAAAAACGCTATCTATCAACATCAGTTACATCAATGAATCTATGAGTTACTTCAAATGGATGCATCTTTTTATGAACGTTATGAATCTGAAATTAAGTTTCAATATGGTTAAGCATTTGCCGACATTTTAAAACCTCGACGCCATCAATCAATAGCGAAAGGGAAATATACTGAATTCGGAACGGAAGCTTGTTGATACACAGAAAGACTAAGCGGAACTTAGACACAAGACACAATGTGGCTTAAAGCCCCCAGTAACATATGAGTTTATGTTTGTAAGTCAATGAACGACTGACTGACTCACTGCCTGACTGAGTAAAGAGGCAATGTACGAGTATAGTAAGGCAAAAGATAACAAAAAAAAAATGTATCCAAAGACAACTTACATACATAGATCATGGTAAAGGAAAAACAAAAAGGAAGATGAACCCATCGTTATGCAGGTCGTTCGCCTGCATGTTTTTGTTAATATTATTTTCTATGTAAGAGTTTTTCCGACTCTTGTTTTTGTCTGATGAGCGAATGCGAGCGTGAAACAGCTTTAATCTAGAAAAGTTTCTTTTTCCCATTTTTATTTATATTTTGTTAAACTTTTTTGTTTTGTAAAAAATCAAATAAATCATGAAATACACTCACACACATAGAAGAGAGAGAGAGAGAGAGAGAGAGAGGGAGAGAGAGAGAGAGAGAGAGCGAGAGGAAACCTATGCACACTCATGGGGGTAAATCGAGCAAAAAATTTTTAAAAACAAAAAGTTGCCAATAAGCTCATTTTCCAGCTACTTAATCATCATTGACGACGACATGGAGAAACGCTGACGTCGTGCAGCAAAAACCCATTTAAGGCGCACTTAGGCAAAGGCGCGTAATTATAGTTAGGCAGTCTGGCAGTCAAGCAAAAAACCATCCAAGACGTCATTCGTCGTCATCATCAGTCGTCGGAGTCGTTGGAGTCGTTGGAGTCGTCGGAGTCGTTGTCATTGCCAACATTTGTTGCCATAAATAGTTTTCGTGCGCGCATTTTCGCATATTTGGATCGCGTGTTGCCCGTGTTAACTGAGTTAACGACAAACTGAGTGTGGTGAGTGAAGTGGTGATTGAGGGTAGGAAAATCATTCAAACACGCACTTAATAGGTTTTGACTTATGAAAAGTTAACATAAAATAACGCAACGTAACGTTAATTAATAATTTATTTATTTATGGCAGCGTGACAAACTTTTAATCTGATTTATTTAAGTTCATTTGGTATTGCGTCGCTTTAGTCGCTTTATAGGCAAAATGACACAATGCGAAAAACTTGTGGAAAATTACTTCATTTGTTAAGTTTACTAATCATTTGTTCGACTTTTCATATTAAAGAAAACTTCTGCTAAAAATTTTAGTCATTATTGAGTTAAGTACTTATTAGTTGTTACTTCCTGACAGGTTTACCATACATACATACATATGTAGAGCCCTTGGATTGGGAACTTTAATAAACACATTATATATTCAGTAGTCATATTTCAGTTCGCCACTAAATAAATCTTAAGTTTTTGTAGTTTTATCTTCTGACAGTTTTATAGAGAGATGAACACATTTGATGCAGTAAGGAAACCGCTAACATCACTGAATTACAATATAAAAAATGAAATACTCGTATTAATACAAAAATTATGCTATTTCCTGATAAATTCCAACAAAGAAATCGTTTGTTTAGTTGGATAACCTTAAAGGTCAATGTTTAATAATAAATCTTTTAGACATAACTGAATCTTTAGTTTTTGTAAGTTTGAAGCTATTTATCTCCACAGTTTTATACTCCTTGGATGGGAATAGGAAACCACTGTTTATTGAACATGACTAAATTATAAATATTGAATTTTTTTTATAAGAAATTTTTATATTGTTTCCTGATAAATTTCAATAACAGAAAACATTTGTTCACTTTGATAATATTATGGTGTATTTAGCAAATAGTAACTAAATATCCTCAATTGCCATTAAATTTTATTTATTCTGTTAACTGAATATAAATATTGTTTTTATTTTTTATCAGTGTAATCTGATACTGAAGGCGTTTAAAGCATGGTAAAGGCGCGTTACGCATACGGCAAACGACAAAACGTGACAAGCATAAAACTTGTATAAGTGTGTCTGCATGGCGTATGAGTAATTAGATTATAATCCATAACCATCTTGATGGATTTTTTTCTTTTATAATTTTTTCTGTTGCCTTTTTTGTCTATTTCTCTGTCTATAGAAATGAATATCGTACGTATTTCTTTCACAAAATAATGTCATTAAAAACTTGATATTTAAGTATTAGACGTAAGTATATTTTATAATTGTACGAATACTTACAGCACCAAAGTTTCGCTGGGTAGATTAACTGGCACCGCCAAGATACCAATGCTGCGACAACTCAGCGAAAGTCGTTCCAGGCTGCCCGAGCAATGGCAGTGCTTTTGTAGCCAACGTTCACAAATGACGTGTATGGTGCGTGTAGTTTTACCACCGGTAGCTGATACTATGTTGCCGGTGTTTCGGATGCTGGTATCCTTGCTCATTGCTCGCTGGATGGTATCCGCCGAACTAAGGCTGCCATGATACTCAAGCAAGGATTTCTCGTAAAGTTTTTGTGCTTCTCGTTCTGAATCCGCTGATGGCAACATAACATTCTCACGTATGCCTTGGACAGTAGTTGTGGTCGTGGGAGTTATGATGGTGGTGGTGGTGGGGATGGTGATGTTATTGCTAGGAATGGCAGTAGTGGGTTGGGCAGTGATGGGTGTATTGGCATTGGTCACTAGATGGTCATCGTTACTCGTCGTTTTAATTTCACTAGCACTACTAATAATTGAACTACTACTATTTGCATTACTACTATTTCCATTACTACTAATTGTTTTACTATTATTTTCTGTACTACTATTTGTGCTACTACTATTTTTACTATTATTTCTTACTATATCACTAAATCTACTATTATCATTATAGTCGTCCTTATGGACATCATTAATCGATTTTATTATTGTTGCTGCTATATCTCTTCCCCTTATAACATCTTCCTTTACAGCCGCTGGCATTCCTTCTTTGGTTTTATTAGCCATCGCCACCGTCATTTGACGTCTCTCACTTAAAATGTCATTTGCTGGCGACGTTGCTGTCATTGCCTCTTTGTCTGTAGTTTTTGTATCTGCCTGCAGTGTCATGTGTAGCGGTAACACTTGCAGCAGACACATAACCAGAACAAATATCACCGAATCCTTGAGCAGAAACCAACTCCGTGTTCGTCTACAACGCGCTGCCATATCGATGTCGTTCTATTACAAGGCGTTTAAGACGCCCAAGGCGTAGAATGATTCCTTTCTTTCTTCTTTTCGAACTAAACTTTGTCAAATGATTTAGTTTTATTTCTTTCCGTTTCTATACTTCACCTCCTCTTCCACTCTTCCACTATTCCACTGGTTCTCTGGTTGCTTCTTCGCTGATTGATGCTGTCAAGCATTTGTCATTTGATGACAGTTTTGTGTGCAACGCGTTTGTCACACATGATGATGTTTAACTTGGCGAATGATGTTTGTTCGTTCGTTCGCTCACTTTATTTTGCCTTACTGTGTTTTGCTTTGCTTTACTTGGCGCGGAGTGTACGAGTATGTTAGTTTGGTTTGGTCTGGTCTGGTCTGGTCTGGTCAGGACGGGAGTGTGATTATTAGCAACAGGGAGGATGTGGAGGGTTAAGAGAAGGGGTAGTTTTTTGGCTTTCTTGTTGTTGCCGGGTTGTTTTCTTGTTTGTTGTTGTTTGTTAAGTTGTTCGGTTTTATTTTTATTACTTTTATTGTTAGTTGTCTGCTGTTGTTGTTGTTGTTGTTTATTTTTTTGGTATTTATTTTATTTATTTTGCTTTATTTATTTTTTATGTTATTTCCACGCTTATGCACACATGTTATTTTCTTATTTTCTGTTGTTTGTTTTTATTATTTTTTTTAAATTTATTACATTTCAGTTACTTTTTACTATACAAAAGCCAAAAGAGAATTTGTTGGTTCTTCACAAAAATATACAATATTAAAACTAAAGAAATAACTTTTTATGAAAATATGTTTTTAAATTATTTTTTAATGATTTTAAATTGTATTTTATTTAAAAAATAGAAACAAATTTTTAATATTTTTGTTTTTTGGTAAATTTGGATTAGATAAGAGTAGAGTATTTTAATATTTTATTTAATATTCATTAAAAAAGCCAAGAAGTTCTTAGGAGATATGTGCACATTTTCTTGGTATCGAATTTTCATCAAAATCAAATCTTTACAGTGAAAAGTATTGAAAAGTCCATAGTAATAATTTTGACTAATTTATATTCTATGCTATGTAGATATTTCATAAGCCTTCAATATCTTAATAAGAAGCCTAAGCCTATACGGAAACCTGTCTGACATAAACTCAGTAACTCTGAAGCTCTTATTGTGAGATAAAGGCTTTGCTAGCCTTATATGTTCTCATTCTTTTTAATATTAATGTAATTATCAGTCAATACAATCCATTCCTACAAACTTAAAAATAATCAATTTAACTGTGACTTCAGAATTCAATCAACTGGGATGACCCTTAGAAGCAATCAACTTCTATTCATCCCATAATGATATCAATTCTATTGTAAATTGAAAATCAGTTAAACTTTTTGAACATCAAAAATGATTACATGATAAATTAAACTTTATACTAAGCAGACATAAAGCCAACTTTATCCTTCTGTAATTGTCAGACAAACAGTCAGACATACCATAACATTTCTAAAAACATAAAACAAGCAATGAAAACATGTTTCTCGTTTTCCATTTGTTCTATTTTTCCAATTTTTCTTATTTCCCATGTACAATGTTTTTCTTTTGAAAAGCAAATCCAAACACAAATCATATAGTCTTGCATTTGGATTCATAACTTTGGTACGATATCCTTAGCAGACATTGAGATTCATGGCATGTAAAACTATGAAAAAGTAAAAATCAAACAAAGTAAGTACAAAAATGTAAAATAAACTTTGATTTTATACTATTTTTTATGCGAAGAGAAATAAGTATACACACATGTATATATAAGTTGAGCCACAATATGTTGCAGCATCTTTGGTAGCATCTTCCTGCATTGAATGCAAATGTTTGCTTTCTATTTTTCTTAACCAAATGAGGTGAGTCAGATACCAGAAGAGAACAGCCTCAAGTTATAGAAATTACAGAGCAGTTGGCTGCCACAAACTAAAAGTGCAAGTATATTACAATTCTCATTTTTGCAAAATATTTTATTCATGTCTAGAATTTTATTATAAGAATTTATTTTCTATAAATATTTTTATTGAATTCTTTTCAATTTAATTAATATTCTGTGATAATACAATACAATTTTAATTTATTGACATGCAAGCAATGCAAGCCTTTTTTGACTATGAGATATGAAATTTAATCTTAATAATTTTTATTTGTTTTTCTTTAATTAAATTTATTAGTATTTAGTATTTAATACTCGTATTTGTTGAAACCATTGATGCATAAATCATAAATGTTCATTTGCCAAAAATAAAAACAATCTTGTTCACATGCCATTGTCAGACTTTAATTGATGTATAACTAGTCACTAGTGCAACTTGCAACGTGCAAAGTCTAGTATCTTTATATTGTATCTATGTATATTTTTGCTTTGTAATAGTGGAAACGTTGAAATGTACCCACATAACTCAAAAAAAGTGCTCAAAATTCTATGGTAAACGCATAAATTTGCACATGCAGACCGATTAATTATGAACGAAAATAACCACAGCACAAAACACGCCTCAAGACACGCATAGTCATTTGGATTCATAGATACATAGATACATATTTACACATACTCGTACATAGATGAACGCCACACTTTGTGGTAATCTGAGAAGTGATTTCATTTTGTTTTTGACACCAAATGAAAATGAATCGACTTCGCTTTACTTCACTTCACTTCAGTTCAGTTCAGTTCAGTTCAGTTGAGGTGAGTTGAGTTGAGATCATTTGTGTCGGGTTCAGTTGAGTTGTATTAAGCTTAGCTGAGCTGAGTTGAGTTGAGTTGAGCTGAGCGAATATAAGTTAAGCTAAGCTTAATGAAATTGTTGTTGACATTAAATTGCAATTCGAAGGTGTCTTAGACTTTGGTAGACTTTGTAGGCTTGGTAGGCATTTTGCTCCTTTTGTCATGCTGTTCACGCCAATCAATGAAAACTTAGCCAAAAGGTTTATGTATCTTTTGCGCGGAAAAATAAAATCAACAGCAAGACAACTAAATGAGTCTAGACTGTGACTATTTTGTTGTTATTATTGCATCGCATTGAAAGTCACTTTCGAGTCATGTCTTTTATTTTGAGTGGCGTAAAGTGGCAACGTCACAAGACTCGTTGGCGGCGGCGTGTTGATTAAATCATTTTCAATTGGCAAAAACAAAACAAAAAAATATGTGAAACCAAAATATCCAAAAAAACAACCACAACAATAAAAAAAATTAAACAAAAAATAATGATTCGCAACGAAACTGGATTTCTTATGCTGCCTTAATGTTGCATTCATACTTAGTATGTTACATATGCGCTACTCATATTGATTGACCTTGATTGTTGGTGGGATTTTTTCCATATAATTTTTAGTTTTTTTTATTTTTATATTTTTTCATTTTTTGTGCGTGTTGCTTTTTATTAATGAGCATTGCATAATTTTTTTTTTTTTTTTTTTCTGTTTCTTTCTTTAGTCCAGCGGTTCTAAAACTTATATAGTCCGTGGACTTTCTATCCTAAACAAGAATTTTTGGCAAACTATAACATACGTACAAAATTATTCTGAATCAATATACCCATTTCCCAAGCAAAGAAATAATTGAATAGGATTTTGTTTTTATTAATGGTTATATTATAGAAATTGAAAAATTAAAGACTGTCGGCAGTATGACTCTACTTTATCAGAAAGTGAAGATGCACCTTACTCTTTCAAATTTGTATATTACTTGACAGTGGCAATGCCGGAGATGTACAGCCCCCCTAACCACAATTAAAGAATCGCTGCTTTAGTTGATACTTTTCCATTATCAGAAAAAGTAAGCATTGTTTTAATACTGACATTTTTAAAGAATTTGGTGAAATTACTATACCCAAATTATACAAGTTTCTCACGTAAATTTAATGTGATCATTTACTTTATGGTTTTCTTTAGGAGTGTAAAAATTTGTGACGTAGTGAATTAAAAATATAAAACTTTGTGGTATTCACAAATATTCTTATGAAACCCTCAATCATTTGAGAACAAAAAGATGATCCAAGATCCTTAACATATCTCTTTATAAAATCACATTTGTTTAGCATCAAGTCAATTCACAATTGACACAAATAATAGTCAGTTATATCCATCCGATTGTTGAATCACTATTCATCATCACACATCATGATCTTGGACTGTTCTTATATCCAGAAACTCTGACTGGGCCTTTCAGATCATCAAATGTCAGCTTCATAATCATCTTCATCATCTACATCTTCTTATTGTAGATTTTATTATTGTTTATCTTTGTTAACCATCACTTCGTGTTTAACCTGCGGCCTACAATTTCGATGTTGCCCCATTTTAATAGCTTTTTTTTTTCATTCAATTGTATTGATCTTTTCTTGCTTTCCCATGTTGTATTGTAGCAGCAACATTATTGTTAAATCATTGTAATTATCATTATATGATATTCATAATCTGGCTATTAACACATCATTTTCTCATTTGAAAATACATACAATATTTATTCATAGCTTACTTACTTACTTACTTATTTACATAGTATTATGATGCCCCCATTCAATGGTTTATTCATTTGTTTGTTCATTCGATTGCGAAGTGTCTGTCGGTCAATTGTCTGATTTGAATGAATATTTATTACATATTTTGCTTTCAAAGTGAAATGTTTGAAAATGTGTTTTAACAATTAGACATGATTTGATTTGAGCATCTTATTGTGTGAATAAGCAGTTGCTTACTTAGTTGCCAACAAACCATAGAATTGGCAAGTGAAAATTATTTATTTTATTTTTAAATATAATTGATCTATCAACTGAAAGAACTTTGAACTATAATTTAAATATGAAAAATTGTGTCTATCACAAAGCACTTTTTCAGTATCTTTTTCTGAAATGGTACCTGCAAATTACATAGAAGTTTCATTCAAACATTAAAGTTATACTCTCTGGGTACCCAAAGTAAGTGTGCTTAGTTCACTATTATACATATACTCTGTATACAGCAGATATGAATATCTTAACAAGTCTGAGCATTAGAATGATCACCTATGCTGATATAGTTCTAAACAAGATTCACAAAGTGATGACCAAATGGAACATATTGATTAAAGCAGAAAAATCTTTTCAATGTCTTAATAGATCGCTAATTGCTAAACGACGTACAATGAAATATTTGTGCCTGGGTCTTTGCCTTGAAAATCGGTTAATTGGAAGGACTATATAGCTGCGAAATGACAACATCTTGACTTTATGTCCCTAAACATGATAAATCATAAAATTACAGATGAAATTAATTTCAAATTGAAAAGACGCTCATGCATCCAACCAGTTGCTTATATCTAAAAAGCAGTTATTGCTTAAGTCAACAACTTATTTAAAGACTATAATTTTTAATATCATTAAATTAAGATATGAAAAGAATAGAAATCTGAAAAGAAGTTTCATATTTCTGAAAATTCACAATCTTAAAAAAACATTAAATTCTTTGTTTTCATTCAATTTTGAATCTTTTAAATGATGTTGGGGTGATATTCTATAACAATTAAAGCGTTTGAAACATTTTTACATTTTATACACTATTTAAAATACTTTAAAATACTTATTATCTATATTATATATACATAAAATGTGTTTATTTTATTTTTAGTTATTCATTACAATCATCAAACTATCCACAAGCGACCAACACCACCACCACCACCACCACCTGTGTCTGTTTTGACTCTTTCAAAAACATATAAAAATTGTTTAAGAATTTATTCAATTTGTTTACACTAAGCCACACTAAGCACTCTATTAGATGATTAAAGCAATTAAAATAGTCTTAAATGAAAAGCTTATTTGCTTTTATAGTCATCACAAGTTTCTAACGTGTACAAAAGTATCTATGCATCTCTGAGTTGTTGGTGTTGTACTGAAATCAATGAAAATTTTTTCTTGAAGCAACAAAATGGGGAAAAAAAAGGGAAAAATTAAATAAAAACAAATAAATTGATACTAAGCCAATGAAGCAATCTTCATGTTGTCTATAAAGACCTGTTTAATGTATGTTGCTAGGGGCAACAACAACCAGAAATAAACAGGCAATAAATCATCCTAAAGAAAATGCTGAAGGAGAAATATGAATTAAGATATTTGGATCAAAGGGAAATGAGACAATGTGTGTGCAGATAGATGAGAAGTAATCAGAAATAGGGTAGAAAATAAGCTTACGGAGCTTAACTCAAGTTCATTGTTGGGCAGTATTAGTTCCTTGTTGAGCGCTTGTCAAGCATTCATTAATAATACTTTTTTCCTCATTAAATTCTTTGGTGCTCTATGTCCTACATTAATGTCAGAACTTTCGGCGAATGGTCATCGTCGATGTTGTTGATTTTGCTAAAGATTGTTTTTGATGTTGGATGACAGCTCAAAGGATTCACAATAGAAACTTATACACCAAGGGTTCTCTTTTTTAATTTCAACATACCAAAGGTTAACCCTTAGCTTCCACTAACCCATTTGCCACATTTCAATGTACCAATGGTCGAACTTTCGCTTTTGTTAGAGCCATTGACCAACTTGAAAGTACATACACATAAATTGAATGAGGGTAAGGATGAAAACATTCGCAATTGCAGTAATAAATGTCACACACAGTGCATAGAAAACACACAACCGATTCGGCAAAACTGAAACCATAAACTTGGGGTGCTATTAGGTACAGAGGACCAGTGATCGGGGATACCGAATGCAATACACTTTATGCCAATTACTAAACACAGTACTTGAACTCAATAAAAACTAGACAAAAATCACACAATTGCCTTTAATCCCCGACTCACTTCATGACCAATCCATTTCACCATGGGCATCCATGGTGGTGCACACAAACAAAGGCACATAAAAATGCTGCACAGCACACATTTTAGCTCAATATATGTATATCTATTTTTATGTGTATTGACATCTATGCGATGTATCAGCATAGAATTGAAGTAACAAATTACAGTAGAAATTGATAATCATACCAATGGTCAGTGTAGTCTCTTACCAATTTTTAAATTAAGTAGACTCTAGTAACAAATTCTGCCTGTAAACTGATAATACTTACTGATCTTACTGATCTGATAACAAGGAAAAAGGGACCTGATGCATAAGAGATTCTGTTACTTTAGAAAAGACATTTTGATTGAAAGTGAAACTTCTTAACAGGAATTTCTTTGTGAATATCTTGAAATAAAATCTCCATCATCCTTTTAGTAACCATTCTCTAATCAATTAATTGAGTCAATGGTATTTGAAGTTCTTTTTTTTTACTATTGCAATATTCTTCTCTATTCTGAATTCATAATTCAATAGATTTGCATAGTTTTTGTATGTTAAGACATAATCTCACTCAGACAGATTTTTGGGGTTTCATATTGCATCGTTTTATTATTGTATTTTTCCCTTGAGCAGTTTTGTTACAATGAATTTTTGCACTTTTTGATGTTTTTTTTTTTTGTCACAGTTTCGATTTCGTTTCAATTTTGTCAATGAGTCCTTGTTTTGTTGCGTTTATTTGGGTTTCGTGGTTTCGCACGGTGGCGTATGCAATCAATTGCTTTAGTTTCAAATGCTTGAAGCAAGAGATCATACTATATATATATTTTACACACCATCTCAGTTAGCACAGCAGGACTATTATTATTATTTCTGTAACTTGTAGTTTTGAATGTTACTTTTGTTACAATTACAATTTGTTTAATCGAACCAATACATACATACATAATACAATGAATGGTATGTGTAAATGACAGACAAACATGCGCCCATATTTCGTTTTCTTTTCTTTTTTTTTTTTGAGGTCATTGCTAGATGTCAATATAACGAGACTTATTGAGGTTTGCTAACATTTTGTTTCTTATTTTTCTCAATTTCGATTCGATTTGTTTTTCGATCAACTTGAAAGCGAAATTTTTGTCCGTTGTCAGACTGTAAAATAAACAAATAATTGTCTTAGTTTTGTTTATTTTCTGTTATTGTTACTTGTTCATTGAGAAAATTTATAGAACTACATTTGTGCTGTAGTCCTCTCACTCTTTTCGATTCAATGTCCCTTGGCTTACTCAAAATTACCATTAAGAAGCGATGCATCTTGGTATGTAAACATCAGTTGGACCAAGTCATAAATTTTATAGAGCGCATTTCATTTTGGTTTTTTGTTTTTTTGTGGTTTTATTGTGGCACTGAGATTTCCATCCACTTTGATGGTTGTAAATGTGCAAAATGTCATTTGGAATGTGGCCAAGATTTGTATGGTGGATTTTCTCCCTTTCGTGATATTATGTATTAAAAAAGAAAATCACGCAATTGATTTTCAATTAGGCGTGTTAGAATGAGTAGTGGAAATTTTTCCTTTATTTTATTTGAGCAGCGTGCTTGATATCACAAAAAGAAAATTGAATAAAACTTTTAATATCTCTAAAAATAGCAAATTATCATTTTTTCTATGAAAATTACTTAAGAAATCATTGATTAGCTTTATACTTAATATAAAGAGCAAATGAAATCAAATAAAGTAAATTAAGATTTCGACTTGAGATCAAAAGAATCATTTATTATCTCAGATAATGGAGAGCACCTAATATCATATTAGATTTTCTTTTATTTATCTCAAGTAACCTTAATCTGTAAATCAAATAATCATTAAGCATTCCCGTTTAAATATTCTTTTTGTCGATTCTACTGATTAAATCATCATCAATTTGTTTGGGTCAATCACCATTGAGTGTCAGCTTATACTATGTATGTATTTACTTCAAAATGAAAACCCCAACAAAGATTTAGACTATTAATCACAATTATAATGCAATAAACGTCGACAACTCAATACAAATTTGTGCATTTCATTATAGAAAACATCAAGACTCACTACATATCACATCATCAACGACCCAAGTGTCTGGTTAAGTGCCAACAAGAAAGAAAAAAAAATAAATAAAAATTAAATAAATGCCAATACTTTGTATCCCAATCCAAAATGTTGTGGCATGTGAATATTTTCATTTAAAACCCAAATAATCAATTGACAAATGCTGCATATTAAAACATGGTAAGAGAGTCGAATAAGTGGTCAAAACTAAGTAGGTATGTATAAAAAAACGTACGTTCACCCAATAGCTAAGACCCTGAAAAGGTATAATAGCAACAACAACCAAATACAATATAATCAATTTTCAGCAGTTTGTAATCCATCAGCATTCTTTTGGTTTTAATTTTTTTTTTTTTTTTTCCTTTATTTTTATAGACTTGAAAAACTTCCATGATATTGGTCAAATATCCATGAATGAATGAACGAGCGATTGGTTGAATGAGTGAATGAATGAATGAGTAAGTGATTTAGTAAATCAATGCGAAAAGGGATAATTTATGAGCTTGAATTTCATGAAATCAAATTAACATTTTAACAAACACGATTGAGACAACTACCAAGACACACTATTACTAGCATATCATAATGTATCTGTGTTGTTAAATAATATGAAAACATGAATATGAGATACAAAGTTTCATTTACACAGTCAAAACGTCATCGATTTTCAAAAGAAAATATTGCCGAACAAAAACAACGAAATGCGTTCAAAACCTGCTTATTAAATTCAAAAAATAGTGAAAAATAAAAACAAGAAGAAAACAAAAAAAAATATCGCGAGAATTGAAACAAAAGTAATTGAAAAATTTATAGAAAAATTAAGCCTAAGTGCATTCTCAAGGCGAACAAGAATTTTTTGTGAATTGCGAACGAGCCGATCGACGATGATTGTTAACTAATGATGTGTACGTGAGCCACAATATGAGATACAATTGAAACAAACTATTGTACCATACAATGTCTACGCATGATCACGTAAAGTGCTTAATCATTTCTTCATAAGATCACTTTATTTTAAAGAAACAAACATTTAATGTTTACACTATTGTAAAGTGTAAGAGATTCTCTTTTTAAATCTCAATTCTAATATAAAATTCGAGGCTTTTCTGGGTAATTTTAACCCAAAAGAAAGGTATGACTTGAAGAAGCTTCAAATTGCATCAGAAAGGAAAGTAATAATGAAATCTAATATTATCTTTTAACAGAACTATTAAATACATTCTGAATGAAGAGATCTAGATATGCTTCTTTTTATCATGGGAAATCTCTTAAACCCAATAATTGACATTAATAGACAGTCTATGATTATTATTGTACTTATGTGCTAATAAAGAGATTATCTTATAAATGAATTGAACTATGAAAATGTATATAAGCCGCAATTTAATCACGAGATTAATTCACTTGTCACTTATGCTACTGCTCATCTCGAACGGATATAGATAAACGTTTCTATTCAAGTGAAACGGACAGACAGAGAGACAGACAAATAGTTCAGATCAATTGAGAACGTTTAAAGATTTATATTTGCGCACCTATTGAGCTGCAAACATTATTCGGATTCGATGACGACAGTTTTTAAAAATTACAACAAATTCTCATGTTTATTATTATTATTATTATTGTGTTAAAAGTATTTGGTTGAATGGTTGTTGGTTCATGAAGCGTAAAAATATAAATAAAATTTTCAATTTTATAAAAGCGCAACAAAAAAATAAAAAATGGTATCGAATATTTTCATTTTGTTTGTTATATTTTTTTTTTACTTTTCTCTTTTAAATGGTTTTTCTTTTTTGATGATGCTTCTTCGCCTGCGGTTCACCCACACGTTTTCCTTATCATTTTGCGATGACATTAGGAATATTGCGGAAATCATTTTCGACGTTCATCGGAAAAATATATACACAAATATATTATATATTTTTGTCTTTAAATACCATCAACATATTTGCTTTCTTGTGCCCACACTTGTTGGTATTTATCACAATTTTCTTTTTTTGGGAAAATCATTTTTAATGTGGGGTAATTAGGTAAATATGCAGAATGTCTGAGTTGGGAAAACTTGTCACAAGTTTAATTATACCTTTTATACGATTGTGCAAATGGTATTAATATTTTACTGTGATGTTGGCGAAGTATTGTATTAAAGTGGAGATCAAAGATACCATGAAGTGTATAAACATAATCAGCATTGAAAAGAAAAATTATCTACCTTGTATCTACCTTGTATCTCATTTTTAAAGATATTAAGGTAAAATCCCAATCAAATTCATTCCCTTGCAACTGTAAATGATGAACAGAAATGTTTCGAAAGTTGGTCAGATCTAATTCTTGAATATTCATTAATGTATTTGCTACATAAACCAATCCAATTAATTATAAATTTTTACTTCATTTAATTTCAATCTTTCATTCCTTTAGCTAGGAACTAGAATCATTAACTACAATGGAATTCATTCCAAGTTTTGTAGGTACTACAATATATGTCCTCGTATGTGTATAGAATAACTTGTCCCTACCATAACATGAAAAAAGTAAGTTCATTAATTTTTAGTAGAACAGAACTTATAATAATAGACTTGTGTATTTTTTTTTTTTTTGTGTTTTTAATGGTACTAAAGAGAAAAGCAAAACTTTTACTTCATCAAGACAATCGGAAATAGGGGACTTGAGCATTCAACTGCCGCGAATGCATTTAAGATTTCTTTGAATTTTTTGTTTTAAGTTTTACACTTTTAAAAGTTTGTCTATTCTTTTGCTACTATTATTTTTTCTATAAGATTCTTTTCCCAATATATTGATTACTCATGAAACAGTATTTGCACTTCTGATTGAGCGTTTAACTTTGACAACTTTGAAGTGGAAAAAAATTTGAAGATTTTAACTTCAAAATTTTTTTTTTACAATCACAAGAATTTTCCACCTTCTTTTTGTATTTTAAACTTTTTCCTTGCTAATATTATAGGAAAATTTAAAATAATTTCTTCTGTTTTAAAGCTGCTGTACTATTATTGGGAAATTTAAGATATGCGTTCTATTCTTTGTCCATTCTCTTTCATATGCAAATTATTCTTTGCTAAAGCAAAAACACAAAGTTTTCAATGAATGAATTTTCTCTATTATGTCTAAAAATAATAATGTAAATTAGAAAGGCCTTATCAAAATCTCACCCAAAAGTTTTGATATTGATTATTGGTGATTTAATTTTACTTTATTGTTCATTTTAATACATCACAAATTTTATAGAATAATAGACAAAATTTGTGTTATAGGAGAAGGGCTCATATTACAAAGACTTTTTTTTTGAAAATTTGGATAAACAAATTACAATAACTCAAATTTAAATAATCATATTATAAGAAAACTATATATATGATATTCTGATTTGATTTTGTCTAAACTGACAATGTCAACTGGTAAAAATAAAGAGCTTAAGAATTAAGAATGCAGAAGGTTTCATATAGAAATGATCTTTATAAAAGTTTTGTACAAATTTTAAATTTGTGAAATACCAAATTAATTGATATTTTCAATGTATTTTTTCTCCAAGAACAGAAAAGGCTTTTGAGAATTTAACACTTAATAAATTTTAATATTTTTATGCTTCAATTTTTTAATTCTAATCATTTCTCAATTGCAGAGTTTTTATTTATATTATTTAGTCTGGTATTTTTTAGATAGTTGAAATTGAATTTTTCTGCACAAACACAGTTTTTTTTTTTTCAGACAAAGTTGTCATCATGTTAAAAGTTTTTTTTTTTCTCATTAAAAAATAAATTATCATATAAAAACACAAATCTAAATTGTATTAGGCAGCGTAGGATTGAAAATATTTAAGTAAAATTAAGTGTTTTTTCTTGTTATTTTAATTGTTTTAATATCACAAATTAATTTATTATTTTATTTTATTTTTTAATAAATTAATTTTATTTTTTTTTTTATTGAAAAATTTTCTTTTCTAAGAGTTTTTGCCGAAGCAACTTGATACATTTTATTGTAAGTTATCCCATGCGATTAACACAACTTTGCCGACATTGCATTTTGATACTTGAAAATATTGTTGCTGCTACTATGACAGTTGTTCATGCCGATTTACCGGCTGCTGATTCTATTGCACTTGTTTGACGGGACTGGCGCCCAAACGTTTTAATTTTGTATAATATAAAAAATAAATATATATCACGACGTCATCGATGGATATGAAAACAAAAACACAAAAATCGAAAGTGTGCCTCAAAAACGAAAGAAATACATAATAATGAAACAATGATGAGAGCAACAACAGAAAATATCAACAAAAAAGTTGTTGCAAATGCTGTTACTGCTGATCTTGTTGTTGTTGTTGTTGTTTTTGATATTGTTATTTATGTGATGACGAAAAGTAAACGACCTTTAATGCCATAAAAAAGAAAATCATACAACAACAACAATAGTAAATAAACAGCAATCAAAACAACAATTTGTTGCATGTTTTCAATTGAAGAAGAAACTTTGCTGTTATCTCAAGCACTTTTCCAATGAAAATGTCTTTGAAATATACAAAAATTATTATAACAGCAACAACTTTGAACACAAATATTTATGAAATATATTTTTTAAAACACTTTTTCTTTTATTTTATTATTGAAGTCACAATTTTTTAACACATTTTGTTGTTCCGTTTCAAAATGTTCAAAATCAAGAATGAACCGCACGCGTTGAACGCAAAAAGCGTACTGAACGTTCAGTTCAATTGACTTACTTTGTTTCGTCGTTTCGTTCAAATAATGTTCAACATGTTTTCAATTTTTTTTTTTTTTTTCAATTTCATTGAAGCTGGAGCTCAAAACAACATAATACTCCTTTGGAGCTTTGAAGCCAATGTTGCAGCAACATTGTTTATGTTGCTTGACAACATTGCAGCAGCAACAACAACAACAACAACAACAGTCTCATGCGAGTTATAAAAAATATTTAGTATCAATTTAGCTGGTACTTTTTCTAATAAAATATTTGGATTTTAGTATTAAATTTTCTTTTTATTTTTTTTTTTTTTTGTACTGATAAATTCTATTGCAATTGGTTTTACGATCTTTAAAGAAGAAGATTGACAAAATTTCTATTCATTCACATAAATTTGTTGCATGATGCGGAGTGTTGGAGGCAGACACAGACATCGCTGAATAATGCAAGACAAAGTAGTTTATTTCGCATAATTTGTCAAAGGTCATTTGACTTGAAATTGGTGAAATTATCCTTTATACGTTGATTGAATGAAAATTACTATCATAGTTTCCTGTTCGAATTTGTCATCATTCAATGGAAGTCATTTTTGAGTAAGAAGGTTGTTGTTGGCAGTAAAATACAATTCTTTATTATTGAGTTAATGTACTTTTGAAGGAGAATATTTTCGTTTATTACTTTTACCAATATTATATGCAACAAAGTTATTTTATCATGGATTTGTTGATTAAAAAAATAACATAAAAACTGAGGAATGTGAGATACAAATAGCAAATTATGTATTACAATATAAAAAATTGGGGAGTTATTAAATTGATATAATTTTGATACCTCAAAATCATATTGTAACATAAATAAAATGTTTATTTTTCACTGAGATTGTACAATATATTCTTTCTTACCAAGAAAGGAATTTTCTTTTAAAAACTTGTGAAATTTCTTTCATTTCTTACAGCATCTTTCTATCAAGTTTAATAATAAAAAAAACTATGCTCATAAACCAATTATATTATTGTGCAAATCGCAACAATCAAAGGCAATCATCGTCGTGAAAGGCTTTTTTAGTTCATGTCAATTACAAATGTCCCATGTTGCGCTGATTCTGCGCATTGCAATTTGTTGCAAAGCCAATGTGGCCTAAGAAACCCCTTTCGACTGCTTACCAAACCAACATTTGTCTCTGCTCAACATACTTTATAGGCCACTTGCACCCACATAAGTTATTAGGAATATAAGTCCCAACATCTGTGGGAGACACAATTTTCAACGCCAACGATATTTTTACGCTTTCAAACGAACTCATGTGCTCGAGAAATGGACACCTGTTGCGTTTATTTTTGTTGTTATTTGCACTTTGTTTATGGGGACATAGAATCAAAGAAAACTTAAGCACTGGAATCATGGGAAAAATCTCAAAGTGGCTTAAAGGAAGACTGTCATTTAATGGCATCGAACTATAAGATTCTTTTTTGCTACACTTACTTATTTAAAATAAGGCCAACTTGTCAGTGACATCATGTCGTTTATGTCGTAGGCATAAAACTAAATTTATTTAATGTCATCCATTCTATTGCAAAACTTTATTTTTAGATCATTTTACTGTTGCTGTTGCTTCTTGTTCGAGTTCTGGGTGTTTATTAAACAAAAATAAGAAATGTGTTTATGTCGAGAATTTGAACATTCATCAAAGAATTTGCTGTCAATGAGTTTGACATGGAATATGTCATTGTCAGTTATTGACAATCAATAATTAAAAAGCATCATTCCAAATGAACAGATTTTTGTTGATAATTAGCCAAATATTATTGTGGATGCTGAGAGTTTATATCAAATGACAATGATAGGTGACAAAATATTGTCAACCGACAAATTTGTTAGGAAATTAAAGTTTACTTAATTAAAATTTTATTGTTGGCAACAAAATTTGAAGTCAGGACATTAAATTATATGAAACCTTAGTTGTATTTTTATATGGGAAATTTAATTTTCAATCAATATTTTCATAAAAATATTAATAAGGTAATTTAAAATGTTTGGTCTCTTCTTTGTTACTATTCGCGCTAGGCCGTAGATATTCAGTTTTGTTTGGGGCGGCAAATTTTGTCAGTTTCAAGCAGAAATAAAAATTTCTCTTTCGGCAGTGAAGTGAACAAAAAGGTCTCTCCTTTCAGCAGTGACAAAAAGTGTTGAGCAACAAAAAAAAAGGTCTTGGCTTTCATCACTGAGTAAAAGTGTCGCGGTCAAGAAATTAGGGGGCATAGTAACGCTTGTCCCTATGTTAGCTAAGGGCTATTGAGGGCATTTTACCCATTAGATAAGTTGAAGATGCTAAGCCTTTCATAATTTCGCATTTAGCACTTACTTCCAAAAAACTTTTCTCTATTTTCCCAACTTATTAGAAGATTTCTTTATCTTTTTTTCATTATTCTCTTCATGCAGTGAATCGTATTATAAGTTTATCATGACAGAAGGAGACGTCGGAGACTCTATAATGTATATATATTCTTGATCAGTTTGACGAGACGAGTTAATTTCCATCTGACCCTCCATATGTATGCCAACTACCCCCCAGTTTTTGTGCTATAGAGTTGAAAATTTTGCATAACAATTTATTTTTATTTTTATTTTTATTTGTCGAAATCAGCCGATTCGGACCACATAGGGAGTACCTCCCATACAAACGGCACATTAAAATTCAGGTTCTTGTTAGAAAAAATTTTTTGGTTTTTGTACTACGAAACTGAAATTTGAATACTAAAAGTGTCTAATCTATCTCCACCAAGAGTATGAATTTCAAGATCCTAGAATTTTTGGGTCGTATAGCCCCCATACAGATCCAAATTGAGGTTATTATTAGAAAAACTTTTTTGCTTCTCCCATTATCGAACTGAAATTTGGTTACAATAAGTGGTTGATATATTCGCCAACCAAGATCCTAGGATTACTGGATCGTATAGCACCCATACCAATTCATCGGTCAAAATGCTGAAGAAAAACATTTTTTAGGTGTGCGTGAAGTGTATAAAAACTTAAGAATAGCCGAAGTTAACCTTCTTTTTCTTGTTTTTATACAAAGTTATGTGAAACACGGTATAACAATCCTTTAAAACGTACGCTTCTTTCTGGATAGCTCATATACTTACAATACGAGTACACGTGTACAACAAAAATATTGACTATTTTACCATTTCATATATCAACTAAAAACCAATTCCAAGTTCTTTGAACAATAAAGTCGTGAAATATCATCTGAAACTAAATCTTTTATGTAAATCCATTCATCAGATAGTTGATCAAAATCATTAAAATTGAATTACTTGTCAATCCTTTTATATACCATAAACTAACAACTTACCACTTTGTTCCTCCTAAACTAATTGGATAATTGTGAAGTATAAAAAACTCCACAAGTTAAACACATTTATTAAGTAAAAATAACTAACTGTGATAACTCAACTGAAAACTCTATTGAAAACAAGCACTTGAACAATGCAAATATTTATAAAGACCCAGTGACAGGGGTAAAAAGAATAGAGAAAACATTGAAGCACTGAAGCAGGAAAAAGATACTTCAAAACACTCATACGCATACTAACATAATAATACAGATTCAACACTCACACTCATATAGCCATTGATGCATAGACTGTAAATAGAAAAAGACCAATATAATAGAAAGAAGATGGAGTACAAATAATAGTGACTATGTCAATAGATAAAGGGAGTGAGAGGGTAGTGAAGCGGGAAAAATTCCAATGGGAACTCAAAGTTAAACTGATTTAGTATGTGTAAATATTTTGCACTCATTCACAGACTATGACCATCATTATACCCTACCGTCTGTCCACACCCACCCCCACATTCTAAGTCAAGGGATCACTTTACGACGCATGAAGTGCTACTAATGCATTTTGTATATCATCCACCAATACTCCCCTTACATTTTAACTCAACTGCAGTCATCCTCATTCGACACCATTTGTTGCAACTTCCGTATCCGTTGCAATGCCGAGTAATGTAACGCAGAACTCTTTGTTTCAACTTTTGACCCAATCTGGTACAATGTACAATGTTGCGTATATAGATTCTTCTAACAGCCACCAGCATGCTATCCACTAACCACCTTCACAGAAGCAAAACATAAACGCATACATATGTAGTACATATTTGCTTTCAAGCGCTTTTACAAGCATAAGCCCTTGTTCTTCTTGCTGTTGTTGTTGTTGTTGTTGGTGTATTAGTGGCACAAGTCTCTTTAATACGACATGTTTGTATCCTTCCCCTTTCGCCTCGAATCCTGCTTTTGTAAATTTATGCCTGACTCTGACTCTTTGTGTCTTTGTCGGCAGTGCAGTTATTGTTCAAAGGATTTAAGGGAAAAGCATAAACAAAATGGTGCATTACATACTTCAAATTACTGAATTCGAGTGGAGGAATGCTTTATATGGTGACGTCCACAGATACTTTGGACTACTTATCTATGCCTGCATATATCTTTTACTCAACTTTCCTCCCACTTACACTTTCTCTTTTAACTACAAGTACTAAGTATGTATATCGGTTGTCTATTTGACTGTCTGTTGGACTATTTGCCGCTCGGCATGCATTTTGCAAAAAGCTTTTAATTAACGTGAATTTATGCATAAATGTTGCTGAACTCATTTGTTGTTCTTTAACTCGTTATTATTGCTGCTGTTGTTGTTATTGTATTTTCATTCTATTCTATTTTCTATTCTAGTTTACTTCCGCCATTTTGAACACACATGCACGCACACTCACACAAGAATATAAAACAAGTTTGTCAACGCAGTTGGAGTATTTTTAATTTAAAATGTTTATTGGTTAAATTTTATTATACAACAATAATTTGTTTGTTTTTTGTAATAGTTTAGAAGGTCATAAGGGTCAACAACAAAATCGACACACTTCACATGTTTCACAAGCTTTTCTTTAAGTTAGGGAAATAGGATTATGAATTATGTGATGAAGATTATTGCAATGCGATGAAATATTTATAACATAAATATTATACTTGTATTAGAAAGAACTACTTCCTGCTATCATATAAAGTTAGATTTGATCACTTCTTCTGAAGAATTTGCAATTCAAGATCTACAAAGATCATTCAATATGCCTGTTTGAATCATCAACATTTCAACTTGTTATTTTTAATTCTTCTACTTTTTTTTTGGATTAAAAACTATCCAGGAAAGCATTTCATTTCATGTGGTTTCCTTCTCAAGTTGAGAAATATCTTAAGCTTAACTTTTATGAATGTTCAGATTATTGCAGAAGTTTCTTATTCCAATTTTAATGCTTAGCGCTTCGTAAGCAATTAAATTACTTCCACCTCAATTGTCAGCAGTGCAATGCAATTACTTTTAAATTTTTTAATCTTTTCCAGTTCCAAAAACACAAAAATGCATTTAAAAACTATTCATAATCATGTCAACGACAGACTCCTTTTTATGTTTAGCAAATAATCAATAATTTTTGAACTCAAGCGAAGACAACTTGAAGTTAAAAGTTTTGCAATAACAAAAAAATATTGTAAGTGTAATGATAAATTATGTTGTCCACGCACAAGTAAAGAAAAGAAAAAAAAAAAAAAAACAGTAGATAAATCCATAACTAATCGTCATAATTAATGTGCATTATGAAGGTGTTTAATAAATTACTATGATTATTATAACTCAAAAAGATTAACCAAAATTGGGTAGACCTCAGCAAGAAAATCACAAATCAAATCAAATAAATTAAAATGACACACAAAACGGAAAAGAAAAAACAAAAATTAAATTAAATAAAAATATATTAACGGCCATTGAACGCACTGAAGGCGAAATTTGTCAACTCAGCGTTGATAAATTAAATATTTAATTAAATTTTGTGTTTTTCTTTTAACAAAAAAAGAAGAAAAACAAAAAAAAGAGAAACAAAAACAAAGCGATGTAGGAAAATGTCACATTAACCCATAAACGCGCTTCAACGAATAATAAATTTTCACGGGCATCCAAAAAAAGAGATAACAAAGGAAATTTTTCACAGAGAGCTCATGTGTGTCTTAGTGGCTTTTCTGGTTGTTGGTCGACCGACTGACTGCATGAATGACTATGTGAATAACTGAAAGCCCTGTGCAGAAAATCTCTTTTATAAAATGAAAATAAATTATCAAAATTAAAGAATGGTTTTATTTCATATTCCTCGATTTTGTTCATTTCTTTAAGATTGTTAAAATAAACAAATCACTGTCGATTCAATTAAGTGTTACTTTCTTTTGTTATTTGCTCTATCATTTTTCCTTCTGAATGCGTCATTTTTTAAAATTTTTTTAAATGAGTTCCAAGTGTTGACAATCTTACTCTCAGCTGTTGGTATAAACTTTGCATATTTCTCAGTTCAATTATTGTTTATTTTTTTATTTTCTTACTTTGTTTTTCCTTGAATGGAAAAGCATCTTTTAATGTTTTTAATCAATTTTCCATTGAATTAAAAATGAAATAAAATAATAAATAATATTACCAAAATGGGAAAATTTAACAAAAAAATAAGAAAAATTCTTTTGATTGAATAATTAATTTCAATATTTCCCCATTTTAAGTTACATTTTAAATAAACATATCATGCTGATGGCCATAAGTAATAATGCATACCCTTCTTTATTAATTTAAATAGTAATATGATGAATTCAATGTAAAGTATTTAAGATAACATGGAAGAACTACAAAATTTGTATAATCGTCTTTCTGCTTATGAATTCTAAGTTGTTCTAAATCAATTTACTTACTTATATTAGCAATATTTTCAAATGACATCCCTAACCTTTTGGAAGATATTGCTTGATAAGAAGTCAAGAATGCGAACAGAACTAATTGTTTGGAGAAATCAGAATAGGCGAACACCTCAGAGTGACCCACAAGAACTTGGGCCAATTTACCACCGTTGGCCTGCCAAACCTTGAAGGACATGTCTCGTCTCGTGATCCAGTGATAGAATATAAACTGTCAGCGGTGATGGTGAAGCAAGCGATTTCACCGGAATGTAGAACCGAATATTTCTCGTCTTCACGTGTCAGTGACCAAATTTTAAGGGAATTAATATATCATCAATTAAGATCTATTTGAAGATTACATTTTAGGGTTCCGGACCCAAAGAGTACCAAAAGGAACCCTATTGCAGAAACTTTATTGTCCATCCGCCCGTCCATCCGTCCGTCCGTCCTCGGGTCATATCTCATAATTCGCCACAGCTAGAGAGTTGAAATTTTTACAGAATGTGTAACTATATCCGTGCTCAGCAACAAATAGTAAAACTAAAATATTTTCAAAAACTTAAGGGAGTCCCCATACAAGAAACATTTTGGTATGTATGGTAGCTATACGATCTAGTAATCCCACGATCTTGAAATTTGAAAAGTTGGTAGCTTTATATCAGAAACTTGTATTGTCGAAATTTCTGTTTAATCGGATTATTAGGGAGGGCACCTCCCATACGAAGCCCCATTAAAATTCAGGTTCTTATTAGAAAAACTATTTTGTTTTTTGTTCTATCGAAGTGAAATTTAGACACTTTAAGTTTTTGATATAGGCGCTACACATCTGTTGGAATCAGCCAAATCGGCTAACTACAAGGGGTACCTTTCATACAAACCTACCATTGAAATTCAGGTTCTTATCCGAAAAACTTTTTTGTTTTTTGTCCTATCGAACTAAAATATAGACACTATTAGTTTCTGGTATAGGCGCGGTACATTTGTTAGAATCTGTCAAATCGGACTACTAGGGGGACTACCTCCCATACAAACCCCAATCTGGTACGGAAACCTCCTTGTACGAGTCTGACTCGAACTTAGCCAATTTTTTACATTGGCCTCAAATCACTCTATTTAAGTTTACTTACAGCAAATTTTATATTATTTATTGCAGCAAAATGTTTGTAAAGACCTTATATAGTTTGAAGTAAACCACCACCATTGGCCATCGAATCTTGTAGTGACGTTTCAAGATCCGCAGAAATAATACGAAGTAAGTCCATTAAAACCACAATACAACAAATTGCAGTATTGTGACCTTCAAGAGGGGAATGACTGTGAACGACAACAAGGCAGAATCTATGTTAATAAAATATGTCGGCACTTAAAACAATTTTAATGTTTCAAGAAGCACAAAAAGGCTCTCGCTTGAAGGAATTTTGTATCAAAATAAACTAAACGAAGGTCATTTAATCTTCAGTGTTACTAAGCAAATAATTTGTGATTTTAATAATTAATTTTTTAATAATAAAATAATAAACTACATATTGGTTTGTGGTTGGTACAAAAATATGTTAACACCATTGCAAGGCATCCTCTCGGGACTTACATCGAAGTTCAGGTATTTTGACTGTCATACACATATATCAGCCATCTCAATGCAACATCAGACCATTGGCTAAACAGCCTGTTTATCCTACCTCATCATTGACGATTCCTTTTGTGCTGAAATATCATTTCATTCGTTTCTTGCACATAAAATTTCAAATAATCCACTCACCATGCTAGTGATCCATTTTCATTTAATACTTACTAATATTTCTGCTTCAAACTTAGGGTTCATGGATGAAATAAACTCAATAAAATCGTTGACACTCAATTACATTTCAACTGACTCATATCTTAATATGACTTATCTAGACATTTATGCCATGTTGGAATCATATTTCACATGTCTAACTTAATTTCAGGCCATTTAAGTTGGAGAAAGCAGAGAAGAAGAAAACAACACCCACAAATGTCACACATTTGAACACGTTTTATTATTACAGTTAGAGAAGTCACAGGCAGCGACGTCATCATCATCATCATCGTTCTCAGAACATATAGGAAAAAGCATTATAACAATTACTGTCAACACTCATTTACCAAGTCGCATTGCATAAACGAATTTTTTTGTTCAAACAGACAAACAGACAAACAGACAGATAGATAGATAAAGCAACAGAAAGAGGGAATGACTGACAGACAGACATTAGTCGCATTCATTTAAACGACAATAGACATGAAACTAAACAGAAAAACTGTGTAAAAAAGGACTCGTTTAGGTAAACAACAATAACAACAATGGCAACCAACTTAATATGAAGCAAAATTAAAGTGAAGGCAACAAGGACGACGACCTAGTTTTCATTGACTCCTTAGCTAGTGAATGTTCTCGTATTCTTGTGTAGTCTGTACTTTCTTCTTCCATTGCATTGTAGTTAGTATTGATGGCAACATGATGGCATGAGCTTGACTCAAACTTGAAACTTGGTGTAAGTTACCACAGAATGACAACAACGACAACAACGACAGCAACAACAACAACAACAACAATAATAATAATAATAATAATGACAGCAACACACAATTTAACTGCATTTTATACGCGACAATTTCAAACTCAAAGCATAGAAAAACTCAAATTACAAATTTACTCTAAGTTGAGTTGACATTACTACGATATACTTATATTTGTATATTCTTGTTCTTAGACGATGAGTCGTCATTGTAACCATCATCGCAATCATCATTTACAGTCAAAGTCAGTCGAATTGTGTTGCCATAATTTTGTAACGAAATTCTGTGGCAACATTTTTAGTAAATCGCAAACATAAACTTTGGTCCGGGTGGCGATGGATGGAATCCAATCTACAAAAAGTATAAAACACCCACGCATACACAATTAAAATTTGTAAAGTGATATTATTCTTTGGATTTTGTAGCGTCTCTTTGATATTTTATTTGTTATTTTCTTCTTTCCTCTATTGGAATTTTAATTGCTGTTGCATTTTTCGAAGAATGAAAGTTAATATGAACAGTGGTGAGCAAGGTCCATAAAGATTTTAACTATAAAAAGAATTTAACAACTTTCGAGGTTTATTGTTAAATTTCTATTTTATATTGAATAAAGGCTTTTCTTACTTACTTTAGAGAATTTACAATTTAATACTATAAAATGGTCTTAACTTAAGATATCATCTTGGCAAAGATTCATTGCTATAAAAGAGTTTGTCGCCGGGCGACATTGTCATCATTGGTTGGGAATAAACTAAAATAAAATAAAATAAATTGATTGAATAAAATTTGAAATATTTAAAAATGTCAGGGCAAAGCTCAGCTAATCATTTAAGATATGACGAAAATTACTGTTTTGGTAAATGTATGCAAACACTATCAATCATGTAATTGGATATGATAGAATGACACTTTTTAGAGCGTAGGTCTTTTATGTGCGTTACGGCATGAGTGAAATTTCAAAAAAAGACACTAAAAATAGAATCGTCAAATTTTTTTTCTATGGGTTAGAGTGTCGGGCTGGCAAACCGATGGCAAAGGGTTCGAATCCTGCTTTGGAAATATATTTTTATTATTATATTGAAAAATATTGTTCTTTATTACATTGGAGCTATTTAGGTAAAATGAATTCAAATTCCGTGGTGTAGTAGTTAGAGAATAGAACTAGCAAACCGACGGCGTGGGGTTCGAATCCTGAATTAGGAATATTTTTTTTTATTTTTTATTTTTACTTATTTCTGTCTTTAAAGAACTCTCATTCTCTCATTAATGCTGTCATGAGCGTAAACATACTGAGTCCTCACGAGTTTGCAAAAATAGCAAGAATGTAATATTTTACTACTCAGTGAGACGTGGATGGGTAACAATCAAGAGTTTCATATTCCGAATTTCGATTGCATTGTAAAATACAAAAGACTAGATGTTTGTGCTGAGGAGTTTATAAAAATCATAGCATTGTTACACCAAGTATGCATATAATTACCGAATCAATGATACGAAGGTCAAGTATTAGTGACATTTGTTCCGCAACATGCAGAATGGAGAACGGTATTCAAATAAAAATGGCATTCATTTACATATCGCTGGCTAGTTCAGTTCAAGACAGACAAGTTGTTGATCCATACAACACTTTTAGAGTTTAGTGAGGGAGTTCTGCTCTACTCAGACAAAATTACCACAAACTTTCACTTATTTTGGCTGGTGATTTCAAAGTAAATTTTGCTGAAGAAAAATCAGAACCACTAAAAAACTTTTCTTTTTGAAAAGATTAATCTTACAATGAGCAACAGTCCTTCACAATCCACAACAAGATATCAAACGATAATTGATGCAGTATTAGAAGTCGAAATTCTTATTAAAAGACCTCAGAACTTTTACATAATTTATAAATTTTAAGAGTTTTATTGTACGAGTATTTTAACATAATTTTACCAAATGATAAAAGAATAGTTTCCATTTTTCTGGATTTCTTTTTTTCACCATTAAACTATTTTATTATGGAGACCATGTTAATTGTTTTGACCTTTTGCTTGCAAACAAACATTCAAATTAAAGCAATTTTATAAGAAAACATCCCAACAAACAATAAGATTATATATATTGCAAGTATAAGTAAAGTCTTTCCCTATATATAGGTACTCTATTTACAATATATAAATATATATATATATATATATATATATTAACTGATTTAACCCCTAGATTCATAAACTATAGAACAAACAACATATCGAATGGGCGCACAGTGAATGTGAATTGAAGAGAAGTGGGGTGAAGTGAAGTGAAGTGAAACAAAGTGAAGGACAGTAGTGCGCTATAAAATGCAAATTCCTGTTGATCCTTGTTGCTCATGCCAATGCATGCTTTCCATTTAGTAATGCTCCTTTACACTCTACACTTTTTCCTTTGCTTTTCTTTTATCCTCTTAGTATTCTTGCGTTAGTCTATTTGTGCCAATTTCATGTTGTACGTTTTTCTATTTTTACAAACAGTTTTTCTTTACACCCTTTTTTTTCTTTTTTTTTTTGTTTTGCCACGCGATGTTGGGTCCTTTACTATGTTTTTTTTTTTCTGTTTGCTTACTAAGTCCTGTGAGCTGCACAAACCAATCTTCGGATATTGTCATTGAATTCTCAAGAGCGCAAGCGAGCGAACGCGCCTTATACTCTGCAAATATTTGATTTGAATTTATATGGCATAGAGTGGGTTAAGTAGCATCAATCGAGGAGCAGAGTAAAACGATGGACAGTCTACCGGATAAAGGGAACTGAACTGGGCATGATATTCTGTCGGTTCTTCTTACACTTTGACTCAATAATCCAAAAGTATTTCATGCGCGTTCATTGTACGTACAGCTTACACCTCTGACTGCATGCCACCTTAGATTCATAGATTCATTTAGTGACATAAAGACACAGGGACAACTAGGACAACGCAGCTAACATGCAATGTGCAACGCTTTAAAATTTGTTGTCAATTCCCTGACTATTTTCTATAGTCATTGGTCTGGTTTTTGTCGTTGTTGCTGTTGTTGATGTCGGTGGGGTTGTCAGTGCTGTCATTTGTTGTTAACAGGATTAAATAAAAATGCAAATAAACTGCTTAACCATGCCTCATGCACCTGCAACTGCACCTGCACCCTTCAATTCAGTGAAAAGTGACAATGCCACGTTAAGTATATGACTTGTTTTAACCTAAATATTACTTACACTTGCAATAATCATTAAAGAGTATTTAAACTAAAGACTTTTTATACAAAATTTTTGTTCAAATCTTCACTTTCCCACCTTGCTCTCTTTTTGTACTTATATTAAATTGCTATTATATGTCAGATACAGTTATCCTTAAAGCGCCATAAATCAGTTATACGCATACAAACACGGAATCAGAGCGACGCATTGGAACCTAATTAAGTTTGATTGTACAAGTGTGTGTGTGTGTGTGTATATATGTGTGTGTGTGTGAGTTTGGCTGTGTATCTCTGTAGGTTCATTGACCCATTGGCAAACAATAAAAAACCCTTTTCAAAAGTTTTATTGTGTGCTTGTTTGAACTTAAAAGTAGGAAGCAGATACAATATTTTTTTATTATGATTCCTTATTCACCCTACTGACATTGCCTAAGTGTTACTAGCAATAAATTCTCGAAATTCACTTAAAATCAACAAAGCATATAAAAAACAAACAAGAATAAATCTGAAAATCTAGAAAAACAATAATAATATCACGCATACGCCAACTCACTCCACAAAAAGAGATAGAGTTTTTTACATAAAAATAACATTTCTTTTTTGTTTGGCTAAACAAAAAACAGAATTTCATTCTAGAATTTATGTTTATTGCTGGACAAGGTAGACACAAAACAATGTACATATATATATAATAGTTTCACCACTAAAAAAAAAACTCCTGGCCGAGGCGAGTTTCCGGTTTATTGCTGAATATGTGTATACTCGTATTCATAAAATATAATAAAATATATGACATTTTTACTTATTAGATTCATTGGCGATTATACAAAAAGGAAAGGAAGGAGTGACATGATTTATGAGACTAATTTTATATTTTTTGAATTCTATTTTTGTTGGTTTTTTTTTTTTTTTTGGTTTTATACTTTTCTATTATAGTTTTGATTGTAGAAGAAAATTATTTTCGATTTGATTTCGAAATCAAATTTGTCACGATGACAATCACAAAATAAATTAATTAACTAATTAATTATTATATTAAGTTGTTAGACCACACAAAGCTATCAGCACAGACACAATGGCGTCAGACAATTTTGTTTTAGCTAAAAAGGAGACACATAAAATTATATGTATGTGTTATTATTTTTAGGCATTTTGTGGACTACAAATGTTTCTAGATATTATCCATGAGTGAGCTTGAATAGAAATCTAAGCATTTTATGGTCAATTGTAGTTTAGTGTGACAATTTGAATGCCACTTTGTGGTTACGAGTTATGTTTGAACATAATTGAAGAACAATGAATTTGCTGGTTATTTGAGTGGATAATTTGATGGGAATAAATAGAAGAACTGAGGTTGATTAGCAACCATTTGTATTTAGGTCATGTCTAAGTCATAGAAAAATGTAATCAAGGTTCAGTGAGCCAAATGAGCCTCGTCATGACAAATTGTTTTGTCTTAGTGACAACTTATTTAAGTTTATGTTTCAAGGAAAATTTTAATTCTCCCTTGAAGAAAAATTGTTCAAAATTAATTAATTAATTAAATGAAGATAATGATAACTTATTAATGTTGCCATTTAATAAAACAATGAAATATCAAAAGCACTAAAAAACCAATCAAAGTAAAGTCTAATTACACGGTATAATTTTTATTGTTTATTAGATTTTTCGCATCATTTGGGTTGCCATTAAAGGCAGTGAAGTGAAACTTGAATAATAATAGTTAAGTAAAAACTGTGTCAACACTTAATATAATGGAAGTGCCGGAAATTTCGCATTCCATTGAAAAGCCAAGTCTTACCAAGCTACAAACCGGAAAATTGCCTGTTCATTGTCATCTTGTCAAATAGAAATAACACAAAAAAAAAAAAAAAAAACACACACACACATAATTGAAGGAAATATAAGAAATCATCAAGCGGTCAACTGAAAGCCAAGGAAAAGCCATCAAAATCCTGGCCTAAGGCATAATAATCAATATTTACTTTAGTTACAAAAATACATTACTCAAAAGCGACGAGGCATGTGAATTCACGCCTTCTGAGAGGGTGAGAAATAAAGACGATAAGCAGACAATGCGACAGACAAAATGGCTTTTGGTTACGTGTCACTTGAATGCTTTATTTTTCAAATGAACCAAAACAACAACAAAAGAAGGAATAGATAGAAATTTATTAATATTAAATAGCAAGAGTACGAAAAAAAATATACTATTAGATAGACAGCTAAGTGAAGCAGCAAAAGCCATTTGGTTTGTCTTTCATTTATTTCCACCAACATCATCGCACTTTCAGGATCAATCGATGTGTGGTGGTGTCGTATGAGGAATGTTTTCCATTTCAGCTCAGTTCATTTTCCTCTTGTTGGTAGCCATTTTGTTTTATGATACTAAAATTTAATATACCGCTTGTTATAATATTTAATTGCCCTCGACTTGTTCGTATGTTTTTGAATTTGAACTCATATTTCGCTTCATGGACAATTGAATATTTCATATCGTTCAATGTTGCCTGCCGTTATTGTTTTCGTTAACCTAAATATAAAATAAAAAATGTATGAATGAATGAAAGAAAGAAAGAAGTTTAAAGTTCAATCACATATCAAATCCACAAATATATATATATATATATATATATATATATATTTTCAATGTAAAACTTTCATGTATTCATGGACGAACCACTACAAGTACTTTGCATAAAGAATACATTAAACTGCAGTAAATGTCTGATTGAGTCGGTTTCCAAAACAAAAACACAAAAAATGGATTAAACTGAACTGGAGCAACCGAACCAATCTTTTAATCTTCCCCAAGCCTTCATCGCCTTGTTTGCCATGAAGGCTTTGGTTGCTGTCAACACACATTTCTGAAAGCAATTTAATTTTTTGAAATTGATAAATCGTTTTGATCGTTCTTTATGTTAGCTGGAAAAGATAACAAAGACATACTCAAAGTTATGAAAGACTAAATGTGAAAAAAAATTCTGCAAATTTATTCAGCCAAAGTTCAAGAAAAATGGTTATTGATTTAAAATTAAGAAAACATAGAATAATTCAAATTAAAATATTTTTTTAATCAATTCGTTCATAAATTTTATTGAGAATTCAATTAATTACCATCTTAAAGAAACATATTGTATAAATACAATAAGTAGTGACGAATAATGGTAACCTTGATCTACTTCTAGATTGATGCTGATGAAGATTTCATTCCTTAAGGTCTAAAAAGAATATACCCAGGATTGGTTAAATGAAATTTGTTTGGATGATAAATAATGTTTCAATGAAGTGATTGAGTATTGTCATAAGCTGAAAAACATATAAATATCTTTAAGATGAAGAATGGATACAAAACAAATGTGTGACCTTGTTAAGCTGGCCCATTCAGTCATCGTATTTTAATTTGATCGAAAATCTATGTGGCGTATTAAAGTTAAGGTGATGATTTCAAAATAAGGACCAATTATGGAATTCCGCTCAAAAATATTGAAATGAGATACTAGTCGATACTTGCCAGATGTCAAAATGATTTGTTAAACTTATTCAATGTTGAATGAAGTATAAATACAAGTAAATAGGTTTTTTCCCGAAAGTAAATAGTCATTTTATACCAAGGCATGAAGATATTCTTATTATTTTCTCTTTGAGAATAGTATTAATTCCTTATGTCCATCTTAAACTTGTTCTAAAAAGACTTGTCTAGGTGATATATTAGAAAGATATTGAATTGGAATTAGAATTGAATTTTTAAAAATTTATTATTAAAAAAAATATATGATTGGTGGCACAGCAGGTTTTCTTCAGTCTTCCTGTGATGTTCTCCATTTAGGTGTCAACAGAATCATACACACTCCATTGTTTCACAAAACCAAATATATTTCTTATATCAACGCCACACTTTCTTTTTCACCTTCTGTTTCTTCTTCTCGTCTTCCTCTTGGGAACTTTCTGAACATTTCAGTGAAACGTATTATAGCGATCAATCACGTTGGCAGCATTTGCCGATCGCTACGAATCGACTTTTCTTTTTTCACGTTCTCTACATCATACTTACTTATTATTATTATTACATATTATTTATTTATTCAAGTTTAATGACAAATAAATCATATCAAGAGGATATGAATTAGGTTTATAAAAAGATCATATGCATTTTGCTGACATCAAATTACTTGAATTCTGCTTGTCAACAGTTTAAATCGTGAGCTGCTTTATGTTGTTTTGATTATGAATTTTAATTTCACAAATTAACTGGTTCCATATTCTTCTTCTTTTTGAATTTAAAATTTAGCACAATTGTTATTTATTAAACATCACAGAATTTACTCAATGATTTCACTTTCAAGTCCTTTTACTAAATTTCAATACAAAAAAGCAAACATCAATAAAGTGAGGACAGAATATAATTTGTAACAACACTTTTGGCCATGTTAACACCAAGTAAAAATGGGAGACAACACACTGAGATGTTAGATGTTTTTCTTCTTGTTACAATTTTTTGCTTTTCCCAGACGAAATTGTAAACGTTAAATTAAATGACATTCGTCTCGTTGTGATATTTTACACGCTTCGTTGATTTTGGCAAAAAAAGAAATAAGAAGAAGATATCTAGAGAAAAAGATGTAGGCGTTAGTGTTGTGGGGATGGTGGTGGAACTGCTATTTACAACTAAGATGCTTTCGACTGATTGCCAGTTAAGTGTTAGCTTTTGACTTGCTTTATCTCGATTGTGTCAATGAAAGTACAAAGTATCAACTACAAGATACAAGATAGAAGATACCATTTGCTATATTTTTGTTTATTTTTTTTTTTGTGTTTAATGAAAAAAATCTTATAAACCTCAAAAATAAGAATTTAAGTTTTTTTTTTAAATTTTACAAAGCAAATGAATGAAAGAAAAAAATATATGGTAAACATTGTGTGTATTGATGCCAAGTTAATCAAAATCAGATTGATGAAGGAAAAACAATTTTACTATTGTAGCTTTTGATATTTAAATATTGGAATAAAATCCTTACAATTGAATTTACCGAGCTTCACTTTGTTTCTATTGAATTTTGTATTTTTTTTATTTATTTATTTAGTTTATTTATTTTTAATTTTTTGTAAGGCAAAAGCATTTTGTTTGAATAAAAATATATATTTGTATTGTGGGATGGTTGTACATTTTTTTAGGTTAAAGTGAACTTTTAAATTTAATAAAATAATAAAGTTTTCCAAACATGTTTTCCCAAAAACTAAACTAAAAAACTAAAGTAAATTTAGTGCCAACGAAGCTTATATAAATCGATCAATATACAATAGAACTTATGTAAATAAAATTTATATTTTTTAGCTTGAGTAGTTGCTAAATTAAATGCTGGAAAGATCGATCAATTTTTTATATAAACTCAAACGTTTATTGTTTATTTATTATTATTTTTTTTTTTTTTCGACTGGTAATTGCCTCTTTCAGTAATCAGGAATCTGTAGTTGAAGTATAATAGAGAGAGAGGTTAACCTAGAAACAGATAAATAAAGGTTCTGTTTATCACTCTGATACACAGTTCTATGCTATGCTTTTCTATTGATCAATTCCGACCGTTTTTGTTTAAGTTATTAATCATTCAATTTGTCCAGCTGATGACAGTATTCTTTAGAATTGATCATTGTATTGACCGGTAGAAGCAGCCCAAAAACACGATTCCTTTAAAAGCCAATCACACAGATTATATCACCTTTTTTCTGATGAGTCCATTTATATTTCTTAAATTCCAAATTGGTAAATATGACTCTCCCCTTGGTGGGGAGCGAGGCCCATCTTAAAACTCTGCTGCTTTCTGGGTCACAGCACCCGGTTGTATAACGCAACTCCACATCGAGTTATTACTCTACCCCCATTTGGGTATTAAACCACAGCCACCACGATACTCCCACAAGGGGGCCGTACCCGCTAGCCAGGACGGAAACAAGTTCCGTGGTCACCTGACCACCCGTGGTACCAGAAAATAGCCTCTGGTCAGACTTCGTACCGGAAACTACCAAAAATTCGAACTCCAAAACGTTCATGGGTTGGTGGCACATATTGTTTTCATTCATGTAGTAGCCAAGGAATCCCTTTTATAGAAGATAAAACTGAGCGAAACTAAAATTAAAACCGAACATTCGATCGGTCTCTAATTTATAATGAGGGTCTTCACTTTGTGTGTAAAGAATAAAAACGTATTGGGTGTATGCATATGATTCCGCCCTTTTTTGTGAAAACAAAACAAATTTGCTTGTTTAGAAAAAGGAAAATTTATTTATTCAAAGTATGCCCCATCTGCAGCTACAACCTTTGCCCATCTTTCAGGCAATTTACGGATTCCTTGCATAAAGAAGTCCTGGTCTTTTGAGGCAATCCAATTATGAAGCCAAATTTTGTATCTTCATAAGAAGTGAATCGCTCTCCCGTAAGATCAGACTGCATCCTTCGAAATAAATGAAAATCTGAAGGGGCTATATCTGGTGAATATGGCGGGTGGGGTAGCACTTCCCAGTCTTGTCCATTTAAATATGTTTTCACAACATTTGCCGTATGCGGTCTGGCGTTGTCATGTTGAAGAATTAATTTGTCATGCCTATTCACCCATTCCCGGCGTTTTTCTTCTATAGCTACCTTCAACCGCATTAGTTGTCGTCTGTAAACATCGCCAGTGATAGTATCAGACAGTTTCAGCAACTCAAGTGCACAACACCTTTCTGATCCCACCAAATACAGAGCATAACCTTGGTACAATGAATATTTTTCTTTGGCTGTGATGGGCCGGCCTCACCTGGCTTCAGCCAAGATTTTTTGCGTTTAGGATTCTCGTAACATATCCATTTTTCATCTCCCGTGATTATCCGATGCAAAAAACCTTTTCTTTTTTGTCTTTGAAGCAGCATTTCACAAATGGTTTTGCGACTGTTCGATGTCTCGGTCTTTCAATTCATGTGGCACCCAGTTATTGACTTTTTGAACCATTCCCATTGCTTGCAAACGTCTTGAAATAGTTGATTGATCAACATTTAATGTTGTTGCCAATTCTGATTGTGTTTGACAACAATCTTCGGTCAATAAATCTTCCAATTCAGCATCTTCAAATTTTTTGGGTGGTTTTCCATGTTCTCTGTCCTCAATGTCAAAATCATCATTTTTAAATCGTCGAAACCATTCTTTGCAAGTTGTATTCGATGGAGCATGCTCACCGTAAACATCAGCAAGCAAACGATAAGTTTCCGCTGCACTTTTCTTTGCAACAAAATAGTGCAATAAAACCTCCCGCAAATGATGTTTACTTGGGATAAAACTCGACATTTTCAATGAATTAGAAATATTTGTTGTTTATGCTTCTATCAGCTGTTATACACTGTGTTTAACAGCTGATAGAAGGCACTATCGAATGCAAGTATTAGTATTTTAGTGTGCAAGTGTAAGCGGCGATACTAGCGAAACTATCGGAAAGGGCGGAATCATATGCATACACCCAATATATTTCACATTCAATTACATGAAAGACGTGTTTTAATATTTGACGGTTCAGTGTGAATTAGATATTTTCATATTCACAACTGCCAGTTGAATTTAAATCAACAAATGAAAATACCAAAACAAAAAAAAAAAAAAACAAAAATATGAAAAAAGTAAATTTATTGAAATATTTACAGAAATTGCAATAAATAATTTTTACTCATATTTGCTGTAATTTCAAAATGTATCAGATATGTACAGTTTTAGATGAACTGATAGTAGGAAATAGTGACTCTCAAACTGTTTACATGTTATGTTATTTATTCAATATGAAAAGTTGTTTAAATGCATCTTGCATTATTTATAAAAAGCAATAAATTAATATTATCCTCCTTTTCATAAGTTCGCTTCGTCGTATATCAGTAAAGGATGCAATATACTTAGATTAAAAGTCAATTTATGTTTGTAAGAATAGATAGTAACAATATTACAAATCTATTGTACTTAGTAATGAAAACTACTACTCGTAGTAAGTATATTGTACTATGCTCCTATGAATTTTTTTTTTTTTTTTTAATAAATTTAGTAAAAATAAGATCCCAAGAAGCAAAATGAATAAAAACAAGAAATTTCACTTTGTGGTTGTTACTGTGGATTGAACTCGGGTCGCTAAAAACAGCGTGCAGCGTGCTTACCTTTATACCAAAGACCCAATACGCTGGGATTTGCCAAAAACCTCTCATCATAACAAATCCTTTTTCTGCAGTATATTCTTATATTTTTATGAAAACTTCTCTAATATTGAAGTGAATAAATTAATTATGTACATATTTGCCTTTGAATTTCATAATAAAAATATAATTAAAGAAACACAATAAAATATGGCATACACATATACACGTACCAGAGGTTCTACCGAGATTTGAACTCGGATCGCTGGATTCAGAGTCCAGAGTGCTAACCATTACACCATAGAACCTTAGCCACATGTTTTGCCAGGACTTTAAAACCATAAACATAAAACATAAACATAATTTAATAATGAAGAATGAGAAACATAATTTTGTTTGCCAAAAAATATATTGAATCATAAGAAAATAAATTTTAATTAATAACAACAATTTTGAATTATCCATTTCACAATCTATTAGACCTATTTCATACGTAGATTTATGATTCTTTTATTTTTTTTCCGATTCTTTTTGTTGAGGTCCATACGATGAGTTTGGCGTCAAGTTAAATATTTCACTTTCCTCTTTATTTGTGTTTCCTTGTGAAATTGTCTACATCGGTCGCGAAGCAACTTTGTTCACATTCATTCAATGGGAATGAAAGAAAAACGATAATTTGGGCAGCGTAATATTTCAGGCATGTAACATGAGTGATATCTTTATTTACCCATAAAAATCATTGTACTCTTATGAAACAGCACTAAGAAAGAAGGTTTAGTTTCTGCAAAAGTTCAGGGATATTTCGGTAAAGGATAACAAAAATGCTTTTATTGTTTGGTAAAAACTTTCGGATCCCAGTAATTTCTTATCACTAAAGATCTTCTAAGAATAAGCAATTTGTATACCGATAAAACTAAATATAAAAATAATGGGAATAGCTACATGTCTAGTAATATATACATTTACATACATATACATATGTTTATTGTGATCATTAGATATTTTTAGAATTGATAGAATGTTACAAACATCATACAATATCAAATACAAGTAGGCCAAAAACATTTAATAAAGAATCTTGTGTTTGTGCGTTCCCAATGATTTCACTTTATTTATAAGCTAATATGTATGTTTGTACTCTAAAAATGTTGGTTTCCTTTAAAATTGCTAGCTTTGGATATATAAACATTATTTTCCTACTAAACTTTTTTAAATTTTTTTAGATGTGAAACATCTTCTTCGGTGGGGTAAAATTTTACAAAATCGTTATCGTCGGACCATTTAAAAATATTTTAATATTTAGTTTTAATTTTTTATAATAAATTTTTTAATCAAAATTATCGCATCTTATAGCGCTGGCGAAAAAGAAGTCATCAAATGTAATTGCGCAGGCAACTTCAATTATTGCCTTTTAAGTTTGGTTAAAAACCAAGTGACGCCGTTAGTGGTGGGCTCGGATCACATAGTATTTATGATGGAAGGTTCGATCAATACCCGTGTGGAGTGGAGTGGGAAGTTTTGTATTTTTTATTTGTGTTTTCATCTTGTCCATTTCATCCATTCAATAAGCATATATAAGATTAATTAATATAGGTAAATTATATTAATATATAATATATAACAAATAATGCTTCCCTTCCCGTGAAGGATCCTTAACACAATGAACCAACGGCAGTGCTAGAATTTGGTAGAGTGCTTATTTATTTCTTTCTTAGGAGGAGATCGTGAGGATGAACCGTCTTCAATATACGCAGGAAACTAAAAAAACTTTATGAACAATTTTTGGCTGATATCTCAAAAAAAAAAAAAAAAAAAAAATATGGGTTCCAGTAAGACCTCTTTTGCCTTGACCAAATGTATGGTGAATGTTAAAAATAACAGGTTCTATGGTGTAATGGTTAGCACTTTGGACTTTGAATCCAGCGATCCGAGTTCAAATCTCGGTAGAACCTACAACCTGGAATTACAGCATATAAACTTTGGTTTACTTTTTATTTAAATTTCCATAAAAACAAAGAAATTAAAGAAATAAAGACAACATAATAATAATAAATGAACGAATTAATGGATTTATTTGATTTTCTTTTCAATATCCAAGTTTTAATTTTTTTCTATAAAATTATATTTATTTTTGTTTTATAGCTACAGTACTGACTTGACTTTCTCTCCATACTTTCTATCATGTTTCTATCATAGTCATTCATTTATATAAACTATGAAATTTTGGCCACATGTGAATCATCGGTTCTATGGTGTAATGGTTAGCACTCTGGACTTTGAATCCAGCGATCCGAGTTCAAATCTCGGTAGAACCTGTTTATTTTTCAAATAAAATTTTTTTTTTTATTTTAGTTCTGATTTAGCAAAACACGCTGCAGTAATTGTTTTATTATTTATAATCTAACTTTCTATACATCTATCTATTATATACTTTAAAGAAATTGTAAAATTTGAATTGTTTCAGCGCGATTGACGTTAACCCCACTGACTGAATTCAAAATCGAATCACTGAAGGATGAGAGGCTTTATTGCGAGCAACATTTAGCGTTTATTTCATCAAAATCGATCAACATAATCAAAAGATATTAATTTTTAATTAAATAATTTAAAGGCAGATATTTTTTGTTTTTTAATTTTGGAAAACGCACAGAAATTTTCGTTCGTGCCTTTGCTGCTTTGTGTGTACTGTGTTGTTGTTGTTATTGTTCTTTTTCTTATTATTTATTATAACTGACTAGTGGACAAAATCTTCGTAAACGCTATCAATACTTTTGCGGACAAAACTTTCGCGACCGGATCCGAAAACCTCACGACAATGAATCACATGTCGCTCAGTTTATGGCAGCAAAAGTTTTGTTTAACCCACTTTCAAAAGATATTTTTTGGGAATCTATGACGTATTGCGACTCTTGATTTTTGTTGTCGTAACGTATGACGAACCATTTGTTGCCTCTCATGCGTATTATTTATTATTTATCATATTTATACTCGCAAAATTATTGTTTGCGAGCACGCTAGCGAGCATTGAGCAATTGTTCAAGCAACGCTCGAATTTTTGACCGCGAATCGATCGTTTCTACGACCGTTTGGCGATAGTTTAGACAAATGTTCGCTCAACATTCGCCGCTTGGTCCTTTGGTGTGAGATTTGCGCTATATGATCTTTTCTTTCTGTGATATTATATATTCAATGAGAGCGGAACAAGAGAGAAAGAGCGAGAGAGAGAGTGTGATGAAAAACGACATTGTTGATTACAAGACTCACGGTCGAAATTGGAGGCACAGCTAGTTATTTTCATAAATTCTTCTCCTTAGTTCTACTATAAATATTTTATTAGCAAAAGGTGAAGAACTTAATCAGTCACCCTCAGATGTTGTCTGATGCATTTGCTGTTTTATGAAAAATTAGGCAACGGAAATTCATATGGTTCTATGGTGTAATGGTTAGCACTCTGGACTTTGAATCCAGCGATCCGAGTTCAAATCTCGGTAGAACCTCTCGAAAAAACGTGTAATAGATATATTTTGTTTTTTTTTTTTTTAAATTCAATAAGTGTTTATACAAATACTTTTTAATTGCTTAACAAATTTTTATTTGCTTTTTATTTTAAATTATTTACCATTAAATAGAAATCAGAAATGAGGGTTTGTAAGAAGAAATTAGTCAAATATTTACTTAAAAGTATTATTTATTAAAAATAAAAAAATATTACTTTTTGGTATCATAGGTTCTACCGAGATTTGAACTCGGATCGCTGGATTCAGAGTCCAGAGTGCTAACCATTACACCATAGAACCTCCTGCCAACGTGTTGGCACAAAACGTTGATAGACACAAGTCCTTAATATGAAAAGTAGGTTTTTATTTCTATAAGAAAAATATTTAATAAAAACATTTATTCGTATTAATAAGAAGAACAAATATAATTAATTGATTACATAAAACAAAAATTAAAAAGGAAAATTATCGTAATAGATAAATATGTTTTCTTGCAGTATATAATATTATATTTTCATGAAAACTTCTCTAAAGTTGAAATGGATAAATTAATTGTTTTAATTTACTAGTAAAAGTATACGACCAAAGAAATAATTACAACAAAGATTGAGTATTGGGTACCAGATATTTATTAATTTATACTTATAAATAAATAATTATTATTTATTAATAAAAAAAAAATAGTGCGAAATATAAACAAAATTATTTGAAGTGTAGTCAAATTAGAGGTTCTATCGAGATTTGATCGCTGGATTCAAAGTTCAGTGTGCTAACCATTACACCATAATATTTAACTTCTTCTTACAAACCCTCATTTCTGATTTCTATTTAATGGTAAATAATTTAAAATCAAAAGCAAATAAAAGTTTGTTAAGCAATTAAAAAGTATTTGTATAAACACTTATTGAATTTAAAAAAAAAAAAAAACAAAATATATCTATTACACGTTTTTTCGAGAGGTTCTACCGAGATTTGAACTCGGATCGCTGGATTCAAAGTCCAGAGTGCTAACCATTACACCATAGAACCGGTTGTCATTTCGTTGTCCAAAAATGTATTAGAATGAGCTGAGCATTGTCTATTTGTTTGTAGACTTGGCACTGACGTTGGTCATGCAAGAATTTTATGTTTTAAAATTGGTTCGGCTCATGTTCTTTGGCATGAGACACATACATAAAGAACAATCAACAACTTGGTTGAGACATGAGAGGAAATTCATATGCTAAACACATTAAAACTGTATAAATGCTGTTTATAGATTATGTAACATAGAATATAAACTTAATAAAGTAACTTCTTTAACGTTAACCTTTAGTTAACAAATTATACAAGTTGTGTTTATGCAACGCGAAGCTATTATTTATTTTCAACACACTTTTTTAGTAACCTGGCAACATTTTTATTACCCCGAACTGGCAGCACTAATTCAGTGGCTTGGCACCATTTTACGGTGTGTGGCTTGACTATATTTTAGTGAAGATTCAATTTGATTTGTTCTATGCTAAAGATTGAATCTTAAAATAGTGCAATATTAAGAGGTGATAAATAAACCTAAATTGATAAAATATAATCTGAAGATATTTTACAACAAATTAATCCATCCATTATAGAAAGTTTATACTTAGATATGTTCGGCGACTTTTCAAATATGGCAGATCTTTAAGAAGAAGCCTTCTAAAGTATGATGGCATACATACGCTGTGGTTATACTTTAAACCAGGAAGTACAAAAAGAAGAAATGAATCTATATTGATTTAATGAGGCCTTGATGCTTTTATATTGGGGGCTCTAGAAGCAGTATTCAAGTACTAGGCGGACTAGAAGTTTGTTAATGCAAGAATCATTAAAGTCTTGAGATCATATTTTAAAAAAAGCCAAAACTAATCTTAGCCTTAGCATTTCACTCGACTTTCGGTGATTTTAAGTTTTCTACACACTTCTAGAAGAATAAGAAGTAGTTTTTGTTCGGTGAAATGAACTCATACATCAAATGTACAGAACAGAGGAAGGCAAATATTTTGCAATAAAATAAAAACTCTTATTTTATTCGAAATAGAATTTCAGTTTCTATTTAAAATTATACATTCTTAAAATATCAAATCCATATATAAAATAATAAACAAATTTGAAAAAAAAAAAAATCTATATTTCTCAAAATAGCCTCAGTTTAGCCCGATACGCTTTTCCTATAGATGCTCAATGGCTTCGATATCCTGTTTATAGTGGGAATCGTCGAGGTCCACAAAAAAGCCATCAACAGGAGACTACATACCTATAATGTATAATAAGGCCCACTGACAAGATTTTTAAAAATGTTTAAATTTGTTTTTTGTTTACAGCGGAAGTGTTCATTTTCTGGTTTTATTTCATAGTACATAATTGATTTATAAGTTTAGTTAGCATTAAAATTTGTAGATTCACATATATAGTTTTTTTTTTCAATTCTAGACCCCTAGACCATAATCTCTTGCACCAAAAAAAAAAAAAAAAAGAAAAAAGTGAGGGTCCAAACAAACTGACATTAAATAATCTTTATATAGATTGCATTAGATTTGATAATACGAAACTTTTAATATGAAACCAAAAATGTTACATAAAGCAGATCAAAAAAATGATGAAGGAATTATCACTTTATGATGGAACCTAACTACTGTAACATAATTTTAATGTAAAAGTTATCGTTTCGAATTATAAAATATATTGTAAAAATGAAGAAAAGATAAGATTAACAAAAATCCAAAACAAAAACACTTAGAAGAATAGAATATTTTTTTAAAGAAACCTTTTGAACTTCAAGTAGAGAAAAAAAAAATTCTATTTGGACCGCCCTTTTATTGTTTTATTCAACTTTATTTCTTCGTCTTTAACCATTTTATCAGAGAATTTTTGAAAATTTGAATAACAACATTTATTTGTCTTCAGTTTAAGATTTTCTAAATATAAATTAGAAGTCGACTAGAATGACGTCTGTTTTAAAGATTAATTTTAATTACAAAAAAATAAAATACAAATTTTTGTATGCAGATAAAGCATTTTAATCAAGGAACAGAACAGAACAACTGATTGCCCCCGATTATGATTATTTGATGATCAGCAAGAGGTTGATCTCAAATGCCGTTGCATTCAGAAAAAAAATATATTATTGGGCAAGGAAAAATTAGTTGGGTTAAACCAAAATTTTATACCCTTGGGAAAAAAAAAACTTTAATTATAAATCCTATATATTTTTTGGACTATGATTTTGAAATGAATTTTGTATTTGTACACGACTTGCCTTATACAGTACGAGGGATAATTTAGGTTTAACATATTTGATACCAAATTTCTTATCGATGGATTAATATATTGGATCTAACTGATTATCTAATATATTGTAATATAACCATAAGACAAACAACTAAAAATTAAATAAAATTTTGATCAGGTAATGCCCCGTGAAGTTGGCTAAAGAATTATTTCCATTAGCAAAGGTTATTAAGTCACCTAAGTAGAAAATTCTAGTTTCAAGGTATAGAAAACATTTGAGGTTGATGTATTGAATCGTTTCGAAAGTGTTGAGGTTGCACTTTTTGCAGGTACTACTTTGATCTATTTCATAAATTACCCACTTATAATCAGTTATTGTTGACGATTACCAATGGAAATGGCTTAGCCTAAGGAGGGTCTAACTGATTCTCAAGCATAGAATCAGACAAATATAGATCAATTGGTTCTTTCTTTACATACCAAGTAGTGTAGGGTATACTTGAATTATGTTAAGATTTCTTCTACTTAAATTCTAATGACAATATTTGTTGAATCTTTTCAACAGTCTCTAATTTCAAAATTTTGATAAACAATTGAAAATAATTACTAGAGATTGCACCCAGCATGAAGTGCTTGTTACAATATATCACTATAATATTCTTCATAGAATCGAACACATGCGTGCGACATGCAATTACAATAACACCAACAACACCAAAATATGTATATTGTATAATAAATTTCTAAAGTTGCGTGGAAGAGAAACAACAAAAAACTGATAAGCAGCACATTCAATGTCAAGAGAGAGTAAGAAAATCGGCTAAGTGCGAGTTAGACTCATAGAAAGAGGGTTCCGTACCAAATGGAGGGTTTGTATAGACGTCCCCCATAGTGGTTCAATTCGGGTGCTTCCAACAAATCTACAGCGCCTATATCAAAAACTTATAGTGTCTAAATTTCAGTTCAATAGTGCAAAAAAACAAGAAAATATTTCTAATAAGAACTTGAATTTTAATGGGGATTTGTATGGAAGGTACCTCCTTAGTGGTCCGATCAAAATGAAATTTTGGTACTCTAAATCTTTAACTCATTTCCACCAACCATGTATATTTTAAAATCCTATCGTTACTGGATCATATAGCTCCCATACAAACCCACACGTTTCGTCTATCCCTTTAAATTTTTAACTTGATTTTAGTTTTAGTATTTATTGCTGTAGCCTCGATAGAATTTCAAATTTCTACCTATAACAGCTGATGAGATAGAGCCGAAAAACTGACGGACAGACAGATAGCGTAGCCTTACGTCCGGAACCCTAAAAATTACTTTTGTTTTAGTTTCTTTCAGTTTGAGTTTGTGTTTAACAAAACATATGTATAGTATTAATGTTGTTGTTGTTGTTTTCTAATTGTTCCGTTTTTGGTCCAGTCGACCGTTATGTGGTGGCATACACACCCATACACAGATGTCAAACCCGTCGAGAGTGTGATTTTGTACCGCTTCTTGGTGTTAATATAATAATTAAAAAAATACTCAAACTAAGTACTAAGCCTAAGTCAGTGAAATTGACTTTTCAAATGAGTCCTGGTACTAATGCGATCAGTTTTCTTTTCGGCTTCGTTGCGATCGGTTGTGGAAAATAAGTACAGTGCATTTAATTTGTTTAATTAAATATTTTCTTATGTGAGTTTGAATAAAAAGAAAAACATATTTTTAAAGAATATAAAAATATTAAATAAAAATGGAAAAAATAATGAGGCGGAATAAAAAAAAAAATGTTAATAAATAAATAAAATGAACAAAATTTCTATATTTTGTTTTATATTAAATTTAATGTCATTAAAATTTTAATTACCCATTTACATAAAATAATGTCCAAGTGTTTCTACTGCCATTAAAAACTGCTCTACTCTCTTTTATTCTTTTCCCCTACCTGTCACTGAATCATCGATTTGCGGGAGTTAATTATTTCATGACATTTTGCTTTTGCATTTTAAGTTTTTCTCATTTTAGCATTCTGTATTTCTTTGTAAAATATCTTTCCTAACGGTTATTAAATTTCTTCTTCACTTTTCAGTTGCAGGTGGAATAGAATCTTTTCATTATTGCACATTTTGTTATTACCTTTAGTTACTTACTGTTTGTTTTTGATCAAAATTTCTCATCACTTGATATTGACAAAGTTGTTTTACTTTTCATAAAATTATTTAATAAAAATTTCTATGATTCAATAAATGGGTTTTCAAACAATGTCGCCATTTCTATTCAGATTAGTCGCGTCTCGACTCATTTCAAGGCTTATCTAATTTAATTAGATCATATTACAGACAACTATAAGACAAAGGTTATTTTTTTTTTTATTTACTATTTCCAAGTTATTTTATTTTGAAACATGAACTTTAGACTGATGATTGGGTAAGAGTGCTCCCAAGATTTTATAGTGGAATACAGGGCTCATTAGATAATGACGATGTTATCAGTAAACAAAATTTATAGTTTGAATCGGAGATATGACTATTCGTAAGATTGCTTTGAGCAACCATCATCACCAGAGTAAGATGCCTTTGAAAAGTCATAACATTAACAAGATCATAGCAACAAACATAAAATGTATTGGGTCTCCGATGTGTTTTCAAATATTGTATTAGAGTTCACTAATTTTGCATAGTCTGACCGCTTGTTGGGTGTTCTATTGATTCAAATACAGGCAGAGCATTTATATTCTAAACATCACATTAACATAAAACTTTGAATCAAAATATTGACCTTTCAAATGCAACTGATAAAATGTTCCATGAGTTCATTGCTCCCACATTAAAAATAAAAACAACGAAAAATGCCACTGCGACAGACAGCTGTACTCACTTACATAGTTCCCTAGCTCACTTAGTTCCCTAGCTCACATATTTCCCTAGTTTACATAGTTTCCTAGCTCACATAGTTCCATAGTTGTACATAGCCTGATGTTTTTATCAAATTTTGTCATACATAAATTTCTTTACGTTTTAAAAATTGCATTATTTTGTAAATGAATTAAGTTTTTTACAACTCACGAATAATTTTTTAGACAATCAATCGGTCTCGCCGGGCTTAGCAACATTACCATGTTTAGATTATAGGATTTATTCATATTTATTTGAGCAATTGGATAATATTTTTCATATTTAAATGGAATAGAGAGATTTAAAGCAATGGAAATATAAAAAGTATAAAAAGTCTTGCATACAAATATTTCTAATCTCATCATTTGTTTAAGTAGTATAATAATAATATATATAGGGCTAATCTACTGTCATCGCCTGAACCTGAAACTGACTTGACTTTTCTCATTTTCAAAGATCACGCGATTTTTGCACTTTAAACAACGCGTGTCGACTGTTTTTGTTTTTTGTGTTTTTCAGTTCAAAATAAAACTATTAAGACGAAATAATTTTATTATAGACTTCGCTCGCTGTTCATCATAAAATAATTATATACTTAATACTTTATATAACGACAAAATGCTTAATGAGGTGCTCTACAATCGGGTGGGACCCAACCGCCTTCGTGAGGCTGATTCTTATTACACAACAGATCCCAGGAAAGCTGTTAAAATACGCATGCATAAGGATGGTCTAGGTGCCGAGGAACCCATCTCCATACCTGGTCTACTGAAGCGAACCGTCAACAATTACCCAGACTATCCAGCCTTGCGTTCAAAGGATGGCCAAAATGGTTATCAGACAGTGACCTACAGGTAAGTGAATGTCTATGTACGAGATGTCGTAATGAATAAGTTGCTAAAATTTGTGTGTCGTTTTACTGCAGGCAATATGAACAGAAAGTGCATCAGGTAGCAAAGGCGTTTATTAAATTGGGTCTTGAGGAGCATCACTCTGTTGGAGTATTGGCTTTTAATTGCGCGGAATGGTTCTATTCGGCAATGGGTGCAATACATGCACGTGGTATCATCGCTGGAATTTATACAACAAATTCAGCGGAGGCTGTGTTGCATGTGCTAGAGAACTCAGGGGCACAGATTGTCGTTGTCGATGATTGCAAGCAAATGGAAAAGATATATGCTGTTAAGGATAAGCTACCGAATTTGAAGGCGGCCATACAAATACAAGAGCCATATGCACCATATATGAAAAAGGAAGATGGTTATTATCGTGTAAGAAATACATTTGTTTTTGGGTTCTTTTCTTGAATGTCAATAATAAAATAACCTTATATATTTAGTGGTCCGAAATTGAGAACATGAATGTCTCAGATGTTGAGGATGATTTTAAGAAGCGCCTGGAAAATATTGCCATCAATGAATGTTGTTGTTTGGTGTATACGGTAAGTTGAATCTTGGTCTTTATTTAATAATTCAAAGATTTTGAAATGATCGCGAACATTTTCAATTTCAGTCTGGAACTGTTGGCATGCCAAAGGGCGTGATGCTCAGCCATGATAATATCTCTTTTGATACACGAGCCATTGTCAAGTCATTGGAGCATATTGTACTTGGTTCAGAGGTCTTAGTTTCCTATTTGCCGCTCTCGCACGTTGCTGCCCAGACAGTGGATATCTATGCAACTGCATCATTGGCTGCTTGCATTTATTTTGCCGATAAGGATGCCTTGAAGGGCACGCTAGTGAAGACTTTACAGGACGCGCGTCCTACACGTTTTATGGGTGTACCACGTGTTTTTGAGAAGTTCCAGGAGCGTATGGTTGCAGTGGCCTCAACGAGTGGTAGCTTTAAACGTATGATTGCTGGCTGGGCCAAGGGCATAACGTTGAAACATTACTTGGAGAGTGAAGGGTGAGTAAAGCTTAAGTGTGACTCTCAGAGCGTTGAAGTTGAAGGTTGAATAATGTTGGAGCTAACCTTAAGTAACTAACTCACTTTGGATACTTGAACGAACCACGACTTATGCAAAAATTATTTAAAGTAGCTGCACTTTTCTCATTTATCATGCACACACTCATGCCATCTGACGGCTTTGTACTGCTACTACATGGCACTGGCATCATTTGTGGCAAGTTGCTCATCGTTTAAATATGCAAAGCAAATGCTTGCTTCACGCGAATCACCGTCGTCGGCATGTATGCTTCTATATACTTACTTACATTACTTACATGTCAGTAGTTTGAATGGATGTTGACTGTAGATATTTACGTGTTCATGTGGGCGGGCTAAGGATTTGTGGCTTGTTGACACACGTTGAAGGTGTTCGGAGTCAGTTGGAACCAATGCCAACATTAGCATATCAAATGAGTCTATATAAGTATATATGTGTGTGTGTATCTGTGTGTATGTGTGTGTTGAATACCTTAAACGTCCTTCAGACTCTTAGTAAACTTTCTGTTTTTCACTATCTTTTTTCTGGAAACTACATATAAACAACTTCTGGAGTCCTTGAAACTTTAAATGAGAAATTGTTAATTTAAACTTCAAATTCTTTTACTTTTCATTATAGCAAAGGAGCAGGCAGCTTTCGTTATAGGATTGCCAAATCGCTCATTATGTCAAAGGTTAAGCAAGCGTTGGGCTTCGATCGCATTGTGACATTGGCCAGTGCCGCTGCACCCATGTCACCAGAAACTAAGAAATATTTCTTGAGTTTGGACTTAAAGATTTTGGATGCTTTTGGTATGTCCGAGACTGCAGGTTGTCATACCATTTGTATGCCAGAAACAGTACAACTCAACTCGATTGGCAAAACATTGCTTGGTTGTGAATCGAAAATTATCAATAAGGATGAGAATGGTCATGGTGAGCTCTGTATACGTGGTCGTCATGTATTTATGGGTTACATTGATAATGCGGAAAAGACTACTGAATCTTTGGATGACGATTGTTGGCTGCATTCCGGTGATGTTGGTTATTTGGATGACAAAGGTTATGTTTATTTGACAGGACGCTCTAAGGAAATTATTATAACGGCAGGTGGCGAGAATATACCACCAGTTCATATTGAGAATTTGATTAAAAAGGAATTGGAGGGCATTTCCAATGCCTTTCTGGTGGGTGAACAACGTAAATATTTGACTGTCTTAGTAGCAATTAAGGTTTGTTATTGAATCTAATGAATATCATTGTTTCCAAACTCATTTCTTTATTATTGTTTAGACCGAAATGGACAAAGAGACTGGAGCACCACTTGATGAACTCACTTACGAATCAACACAATGGATGAAGAGTCTTGGTGTCGAGCACAAGACTCTTACTGATATATTCAATGCTGGCCCTTGCCCGAAGGTCTGGAAATCCATAGAAGATGGCATTAAACGTGCTAATGCTTACGCCATCTCGAATGCACAAAAGGTGCAAAAGTTTGCAATTTTACCACATGATTTCTCTATACAAACGGGTGAACTGGGACCAACTTTGAAAGTCAAGCGCAATGTGGTGGGCAAGCAATATGCGGATATTATTGAAAATTTATATGCATAAATTTAAATGGAATTAGTAGAAATAGTTTAATTAGATTTATAAATCTATTAAAAAAAAGGATACCCTAATTAGAAAAAGGGTTCGATAGAAAATTTCAAGGCAAACTCATGATAACAACGATGATGATAACAAAAATGTGCGATATGCATAAGATTGTTAATAGACGCGCTGGAAATTATATCATTTGTTAGCTAATAAATTTTGAATTTAATTAGTTTTTAAATTATGTTAATTCAGATTTTTTATAGCATTGAATAAAATTTCCAAATTTTAATTAAGAAATCCCCGCAAAGTTAACAGTCTCTGCTAAACTACAGTCACATCACGGTAATAATAGGACAATCTATTTTGCAAAAATTCAATGTATCGCAGCATCTCATAACAGTTGGCTATATACATATGTAAGTAGTTACATACATATATTTGAATATGTTTGTTTGTTTGTTTGTTGTTTGTTTGTCTGCATACTTATTTTGCTCTCATGCGACGACGAGTTTTGTGTGTTTGTGTTGCGCGATATATACAAATAAACATGAGCACTGAACAGGCGCACAGCAATGATTAGCAAAGCGACTAAAGAGTCGCCCCTAAAAAGTACAAACAGTACAACATTTCGCATACTGCATACTATATTCATTTATCTACATATTACTCTACTCTATAGATACAAATATATACGACAACAACAACAACAACAATAACAATAACAACATAAAGAAGAACATCATGTACCGCAAATACAACAAAAAGATACATAAAACGTAACAGAAAAACTTACAAAAAAAACACAAATATACAAACAATAACAGCAACAGCAACAAAAGCAACAACATCAACAACGAGACGAAGATGGAAAAACGAATGGAAAAGAGAAAAATTTGTAATGTAAACGACTCAAATGCGAAAGAATTATCTTTTGGACAAGGTGGATAAACAGGGTGAGGCGAGAGAGACAGAGAGAGTCAGTCAGAGTAGAGTATCGAGTCAGACTCAGACTCAAAGTAAAATGCGAAAGCAGCAATAAAAACACAAACAAGAAGCAACTTTATTTAAATACAAAAAGAAAAAAAAAACAAAAAAAAAAACAGTAAACAGGCAAATACTAATACAAGTTAAAAGCATTCAACAACTTTGCTGTTATTGTTGGTTTTGCTCTGCGTGTATCTACATACTTCATGCATATGTATCTATGCATGCATGTACATGCTGTCTATCTGTATCTCAGAGTGTTGTATTGGGTAGAAATAACATGTTTTAACATATGTGTTACATACTAAGTATGAATGTATGTATGTATGTATGTATGTACAATATAATCGTAAGCATGCATTGAACAATAAATAGTAAGTATGTATGTATGACGCATTCATTCATTCACTCACTCACTCACCTAGTCTAGGCACTTGCTGGTGGATGCTATCACATATCGTTTACTTGTTTTATTGTTATTTGTAGTTGTATATGCGAAGATGACGTAGCAGAATATCAGCAAGTACCACAAGATACTCACTGCTCTGTCCGTCGGTCGGTCAACAAAAAACAATAATAATGAAGAATGAGTTTTAGTTGAATAGAACAAAAAAAAATGAGGGTAAATTGTTACGAATACCAAAAGCAATAACAATCACATTTATACAAATATATATACTGTAATAATACTTTCATACATACATATGTATGTATATATCCATATACCTTTCTATCCACAGTTCTTGGCCAAAGCATTTTTTTCAAAAATATTTTTATGCTTTCTTCAAGGTACAATTTTCCTACCTAATTTGCTTGTGTTTTTAAAATTGATCTGTTTTATAGATAGAAATTTCGAAATCATATTCTGATTGTATTGAGAAATACAAACTCTGGTTAAAAAATTTTAAAATAGAATTACAAAGCTTGGTGTATCTTTCTGGATTTTGAAAATTGTTACAATCAATATAGATTGTATTTATTTATTCAAATTTATTCACATCTTTTAAAGTTAATACTGAAATAAATTTTGCAATTATCTCGAAAATTAGTACATATTTGAATTTTTTAAAATATATATTTTATTAAAATGATGATATTTTATATATTTATATTTTTCAAAAATTTATATTTTATTTTATTTTAAATTTTACCTGTCCAAAGCCGCGTCATGCTTGAAACTTCATGATATTGTAGGCGCTATTGCTGACATATTCATTACATAAGTATGTATGTACTTACATATAAATCTTTCACCTTCTTAAACGACCATTTGTAGTATCTTAATAAGCACATGGCTGTAGGCAGGGTTCAAAGGGTAACAAATGACCCTTTGACTGATATGGAAAAATAAAATAAAATTATTATTATAGTATTTATGGATTTTCATAAACTTAAATAGTCTAGTAAATTAAATATTTACAGTTTTTACTTCCATAATTTAGCTAATTTGAAATATAATAGGCCTTAATATTGGTTTGTATTTTTTCACATTTATCTTCACACTTAAGCATCAAATCATTAGATATATTTTGACAGCTGATCTGTCAAGACTTGAGTGAAAAAGATCGATTGATTCTAAGCAGTAGTTTTTGGTTAATGCTCAATCAAATATAGAAAGTGATAAGATTTGAAAATGGTTTCAGCAGATTACATATATCCTTTTGTTTTTTTTAACTAACGAAGAGGTATAAACGCTATTCAAGCAAGACAAGCGAATAACGATACGTAAGATAGCTTTGAGATTAAATTCATCGAACTCGATCATTTGAATCGCATAGGTTTTATCTCAACGATGGACATATGCGATCCCTACGTACATGTATTGACGTCTGTGATTTGCTTCTCAATCATTGAGAAAATAGTCCATTTTTGAGGCGAAGTGGGTTGTCTACAATTATCCTATGCAAGAGATCATAGCGTAAAATAGATGAACACGCTAAAACACTTCGAAAGCCGATCGATATTCATGAAAAAAGCTGTGCTATCTGTTTGTTGGGATTTCAAGGGAATTATGTTTTGTAAGCTTCTACAGGGCAATACAGCAATAAATTTTGAAGTATACTGACATTAGCTGGACGAATTTAAGTTACCAGAATAGTCCAGAATTGATGTGATAAGAGTTCCATCAAGATAAAACGAGAAATTATACAAGTTTGGTAACACGACAAAAGTTTTTACAGCTTAAATGGGATATAGTGCCACACACACACACACACAGCATATTTTCCAGATCTGAGAACTTCTAATTATTATTTGTTCAACAAAATTTTTTTGTGGGCGGCAAAACTTTTATTTTAAATTAGAAAGTCAGAAATCACCTGCATCAGTATTTTGCCAGCAAGGAACAAAATGCTCCTGCCAGAAAAATGGATAAAGATATTGGATCAGAATGAACAATATATAATTCAATATAATAATAATATTTACTATTAACCATAAGGTTATCGTAAATAAAAATCATAAACAAAAACCATCAAAATTACTTTCGAACAAACTAATATTTATATTGTAAAAATAACTCGGTGCTCATAACCCCTTCTAAAGTTTTTTTTTTTGGTTATGTTCTACTATGCTTTCCTTAACTTCATGTTCATATTGCCCTGTAAACTCTTGCTCTCTTATATCTATCTTTCTTTGCCACTACAGCTGTTTTTAACTTTATGTTGTACTGACTTCAATTTGTGGTTGATGAAAAGATGGATGGGTGCATGGATAGACAGACTACCATATAAGAAGAAATAGTAGTAAACTGGTTATACCTTTCTCGTAATTAATACTTAAGTATTAAAATGCATACTTGTTATAGTTCTTATAGATTTACATTGTTTAAGATAATGTACATACATACATATGTATGTATGTATATATGTATGTGTATTATAGTTGTTGTTAATGATGATAATGAAAATGATGATAGTGATAATGATGTGCATGATGATTATGACGTATGAACAATAACAATGCGTTTTATCATCATTTGATGAACTAAAAGGCGCACATAGAATATCAGAACTCATCGTTGTTATGACTATGTTGATGAATTCTGTTGCATTGTTAATTCATTGATTGTTTTTTATTGTTGTTTAATATGCTTTTCTTATTTGTGTTGTTGGTAGTTTATGTGTTCACAGCCAAAGAGATTATAGAATACAAATATGGTATATTGTAGCAGGCGCAGGCGAGTATATTGGTTGATGGGGCAGCAGAGTACATTAGGCATAAATATGTGTGTAGATACGCAGATATACATATGGTAGGTATGTATATGCTTTGTACACTCATAAGTACATATACATATGTATGTATGTATGTATCTATATCTACGTACATATTACAATTGAGTGTTCTTAGTATGGATGTGTGTATGTTATATGTTATACATGAATATAAATGCTTTGTGTTTATCTGTTGTCAGTCGACAACTTTTTTTTTTTTGCTTTTATATTGTGTATAGGTATGTTTTTTTGTTGTTCTTGCTGTTGTTGTTGTTGTTGTTGTTATTATTATTGTAGTATATTGTATTTGGTTTGGTTTGCTTTGGTTCGCTTACTCACATTATTTTTTTTTGTTATATTTTTCTCTTCGTCATCGTCGGCTTTGCTGCTAATCAAAGCTGTTCGCCGGTTAGATTTGCTATATCTATATGTATACAAGCAAATCGTATCGTATCGACCGTCAAATCGACAAACTTACCTAGCTACATATGTGAATATAATATTGTAAAAACATATGTGTATCTATCTACATACACTCACTCGTTCATACAAGTATGTAGATGTCATAGGTATGTGCAAGCAAATGAGTGAGTGAATTAGAAAACAAGATACATATACATATGTCCATACATACATATATACAACAGATACATTCATTCATTTGCTGTTACAATAAACTAATTAAGTACCATACTATTTTAATGTAAAAACAAATGCATGCATGCATTCATAACTGTGAAATACTTAGTACTATCAAACGAATGAGGACCATATGATAGACTATGACTAGATACATAAGTACTTAGTTTTTTTAATGCTTACCATAGTTGTTGTTGTTGTTATTGTTGTTCTTGTTAAGTTTTGTTATATTGAGTCTGAAAAATCGGAAGTGTGGGCAATATTGAGTTGAGTTAAGTTGAGATACTTTATCTATCTATTGTATCGTATTGCGCTGTGTATTGTGTTATGTGATGACGGTTCATATTCATTTTCATTTTCATTGTTGCTATCATGTCGCTCATGTGCTGCTGTTCTTTGGTAAATAATTTTATAATAATGTTGTATTTGTTGAACAACAAATTATATGTTATTACAATGTTATTATTGTATCTTTTTGCTATAAAAAGAGACTATAAAAAAAAAAAAACACAATTTAGTTTCTCTCTCACTCTCTCTCCTCTATGTTTTCACATGCAAGCTTTATGTGCCTTAATTTATCAGCAAATTTCAATATAAGTATTTTTCTGTTTCCTTTTTTTTTAGTTTTCTTGTTTATTATTATAAATTTATTTATTATAAAATTTAAACAATTATCAACGTAAACAATAAAGAATAAAACAAAATTTAAACAATAATTTATATATTTTGCACAAAAAATGACTTCAAGTGTATTAGGCTCACAGAATTGTGAAGCAGGTAAACGTAAATGAACAGGTGCAGCCAGTGGCTAAAGCAACGACAACAAACACTTTCAGATACATTTATACGTACGTATGCGATATGATGTCTGTAGTATTTAGATATAAACATTGTGTATAGTGTATTAAGTAAATATATTTGTGTATAATTTTTTGATTATTTCTGTTTTTGTTTGTCGTGCAGTGTAAGCTTGTTCTCCGTTTATTGTTCAACGGCGGACAGACTTGTTAGACTAGAGAGTAATAAAATACAATAATTTTACTCAAATGTGCATAAATGTATCTTCATAAGTATTTACATATGTACGTATGTATGTCTACTCGTATGTTATAGAAGATACATTTCAATATACACATACAATATTTTATTGTTGATATACTTTTGCACGTAAATGGTTTGTTTCTCTTTTGTTTGTTAGTTTGGGTTTTAATTTGGTTTTTATATGTAAGCTCATACATTTTCATACTTATTATGATTTCTATTATGGGTTTATTAAGTGTGGCACAGTAAACAAATATTGTAATGTTACTTTATGCATGAAATTGTTTGATTAAAATTTTGTTGAGTGATGATGATGATGATGATGACTATGACAGATCAAACTACACAAATGAACGTTTGAGAAACAATAAAAATACATAATTATCATATTCATATTATTGTATAAATACATTTGTATTAAATATAGGAATAAGTATGAATTTGAAGTATTGTTTATGTAGGTCAGTGCTGGTATGGAAATGTGTGAAGACTAGATAAGGAAACAATTCAATAATTTGAATAGATGTTGGTTTATGCATATGTTGAGTGAATGAAATTAACAAATATCTTGAGTTCTTTCAGAAGAGATAATATGCATAGTTTGTAGCTGATTGCAGTACTTTAGGTTATCTCAAGGGTCAATATAAGGATGCTTGAATAGATTATGCTTATCTATGAAAGTGAATTCACTTAACATTGCTTCATAATTTATGAATAATTTATGTTGAAAATTTCGGCTTAGAACTCTTTATCTAATGTCATATAGATAAAAAGTGTAGAAGAAATAAGAAAGCGTGAGAAGTTAAAAAGTTGTATGTGGCACATATGAAAATGTTCGCCTAAATATTGTATTAACAAAAGATCCTAACAAACAAAAAATGGGCCAAGTGCGAATCAGACTCGTCCAGATTGGGTTTTGTATGGGAGGTACCCCTCCTAGTTGGCCGATTTGGCTGATTCCAGCAAATGTCTAGCACCTATATCAAAAACTTATAATATTTAAATTTCAGTTCAATAGTCCAAAAAGCAAAAAAATTTTTCTAATAAGAACCTGAATTTTAATGGTGGGTTTGTATGGGAGGTACCACTCTTACTTGGTCGATTTAGCTGATTCCAACAAATCTATTGCGCATATATCAGAACCTTATAATGCCTAAATTTCAGTTCGATAAAACGAAAACCAAAAAAGTTTTTCTAATAAAAACCTGAAATTTAATGCTGCGTTTGTATGGGACGTACCCCTCCTAGTTGGCCGATTTGGCTGATCCCAACAGATGTCTAGTACCTTTATCAGAAGCTTACAGTATCTAAATATCAGTTTGATAGAACAAAAGACAAAAAAGTTTTTCTAATAAGAACCTAAATTTTAATGGTGGGTTTGTATGGGAGATACCCTTCTTAGTAATCCGATCAAACTGAAATTTCGATAATATAAGATTCTGATGTAATGCCATCAATTGTTTAATTTTAAAGATCGTGGAATCACTGGATCGTATAGCTGCCGTACAAACTAAAAAGATTCTTGTATGAGGACCAATTTAAGTTTTTCAAAATATTTTAGTTTTAGTATTTGTTACTGATGCGCGGATAGAACTACATATTCTGTAAAAATTTCAACTCTCTAGCTATTACGGTTAATGAGATATGACCCGAAAACGGACGGACGGACGGACAACGAAGGCTCGGCAATAGGGTTCCTTTTGGTACCCTTTGGGTCCGGAACCCTTAAAAGGACCAAGTGTTCGCCAGTAAATATAGAGTTTCATCCTCAGAAACTTGCCGAAATGTGCCTATGTTTGGCTTTGCACAATAAAATAAGGAAAACCTTTATTAAATATAATTTGATTATCTCTTTGAATTCTGCTAGAAATAATATACGGAATATGCTACTAATATAATACATTGAAATAAATAAAATAATGAAAGCATAAACAGCCCTAGCTATTCATAATTAACTATTCTCTTATTAATCCACAGAATCGAGACATTAAAGCAGACATATAGGCAAAGGTTAAGACCGATTATGGGTTAAATGGTCAATGGTCCAACTAACGATGGAGATTATGCCTCGGCACTTCCAAGCTAATTACCGAAAACCAAAGAACTTTTTAAATGCCAACGTCCGTTGTCAGAGTCTGAGACGAAGATAATGAGAAGCGAAGTTCATAAAATTAAATACAATGTAAAAAAAAATATTGAAGCTGATAAGTGAGTGAACCATAAGAAATTTTCCTCCACATGATCACTTGAATCGATATGGATGACTTCAGCCACCAATAATAATTTCATCCAACTTTGAGCGATAGCATTCATTCGCGTAAGCAACGTTGCTACAGATAGTTCGTCAAGTGGATCTTTAATACTGAAGAGTATATAAAAATGAATGAAGTAGATCTTTCTTTAAACGAAGGACAAGGGCTCAAGTTTGCCTCAAGTTATACAACTAATTCTTTGCATGAGCCGGTAAAATTACGTCTGGGAAAGCAAGGATTTTCCGCTGTAGCACCACAATCTGTGCCTCAATTCTTTCGGACGTGTTGTAAAAGTTTTCAAAATGCACCTGCTTTGGCTTACGAAACACCCGGGGAAGGTCAGGATGATTGGACAACAGTCAGGTATGGAGAGTATGAGCGACGAGTGGAACAAGCTGCTTTAATATTACTTCATGTCGGCCTTCAACCACACTCCTCTGTGGGCATACTCTCTTTCAATTGTCCAGAGTGGTTTTATATCGAGTTGGGTACTCTATTTGCTGGTGGCATTGTTGCTGGAATATACCCTACTAATTCGCCGGAGGCTGTGTTCCATGTGCTGGATACATCGGAGGCAACAGTTTGCATTGTTGACGATGCCAAGCAAATGGAAAAGGTTCGTTTAATTAAGTCACGGTTGCCAAGACTGTGTGCAGTGATACAGTTGCATGGTCCCTATGAGACCTATGTTGGCACTGAAAAAGGTTATTACAAATGGGAGGACCTCATTCAAATGCAATTTGGTAAGGAGCTTGAGGAGGAGTTGGCGAGACGTGAGCGTGACGTAGCGGCAAATGAGTGTGCTATGTTAATTTTTACGGTATGTCTGAGTTTAAATAATTTTCTCATGTTCCAAGCATGATTTTGAACTTATTTAATGTAGTCCGGTACAGTTGGTATGCCCAAGGCAGTTATGCTATCTCATGATGCTGTCATTTATAATGCAAGATCAATTGGTGATGCATTTCCAGGTGTTGAAAAGGGTTGTGAAGTCATCGTATCTTATCTGCCATTAAACCATATCGCCGCACAGGTTTTTGATATTTTCTTGAGCTTAGAGCAGGGAAGCTGTGTCTATTTCGCAGATCGTAATGCCCTCAAGGGAACTTTAGTTAAGACTTATGCTAAAGCGAAACCCACTCGGATGTTTGGCGTACCACGAGTCTTTGAAAAGTTTCAAGAGAAAATTTTGGCAGAAGAAGCGAATTCATCACCTTTCGCTCGTTTCATAATGAGTAAATCTCGCGAAATTGTTCTTCGTTATCATCTTGATCGTATTGAAGGGTGAGTAATGAATATATAAAACTTTGAAGTGTAATGAGATAACCTCGTTGTTATAATCTTTATAGGAAAAAAACATCTCCATGCAAGTATTGGTTGGCCTCAAAGATCACACAGAAAATAAAAAACGCACTGGGATTGGAAAGATGTAAGACATTTATTATTGGTGGTGCACCCGTCACCATGGATCTGAAGAACTTCTTCTACAGTATTGATATGCCGCTGTGCGATATGTATGGCTTGTCAGAAACAGGTGGTGGTGTCACAGTAAATTTTGAAGTTACAAACTTAGGGAATGTAGGAAAAGCAGTCGATGGTTTTGAAGTGAAGATATTAAACCCGGATAAAAATGGCCAGGGTGAGGTGAGTTTAATTTCAGTCATTAAACATACCACTTTATAATGTATTTTATTTTTTGCTGAGCAGATTTGTATCCGTGGACGTTGCAACTTCATGGGCTACCTTAAAGAGGTCGAGAAAACTAAAGAGACCCTCAAAGAGGATGGCTGGCTTCATAGTGGTGATCTTGGTTACCTCGATACTCAAGGTAACTTGGTTATTTCCGGTCGCTTGAAAGAGCTTATAATCACTGCCGGTGGTGAGAATATACCCCCCGTGCATATTGAGGAACTTGTCATGAAAGAACTGAATTGCGTTAGCAATGCTATGGTCATTGGCGATCATCGCAAATATCTTACTATACTTCTAACGCTTAAGACTGAGTCCGATTCGAGTACAGGTCTACCCTTAGATGAGCTAAGACCCGAGACTATTGAATGGCTACAGACGTTTGGTCTTGGATTTACTCGTCTTTCTCAAGTTTTGAATATACCAGCTGATCTTAAGAATTTAGATGCTTCAAATGTCAAGGTCAATGCGGTGCCAGAGGTAGTCAAAGCCATTGAGGAGGGCATTAAGCGCGCTAATACTCACTCCATATCCAATGCACAAAAGATTCAAAAATTCGCATTGCTGCCTCATGACTTTTCTATACCGACAGGAGAGTTGGGTCCCACCTTGAAGATTCGAAGGAATATTGTTCTACAAAAATATGCTCATGTCATTGAAGAATTATATAAATAAGATGTTTAATGCAATAATTTTAAATTGAAATAAAATTTAACTAAGTACTTTAACTAAAGTTGTTGGTTATAGCCGAGTCCTGAAGTTGTTGTTCGTCCTCAGCAGGAGTAGGCTCCCTTTTTGAATGCTGTAAACATTGAGATATTTTGAAATAAACATTTAGCCATATTCAAAATTTTGCCATTTACCTTCACTTGTAATTTTTCCAAAGACTTTTTTCGTTCTGCCTGATCTAGTAAATGCCTTGCTACTCTCAAGGCTGAAAAGGCGATAGCAATTGCGATCAACATCCATATGATAACGGAACGTGAGTCAAACTTATCTGTCCTTATACGTGGCCAATTAAGTGGAGGAGCTGAGGGATCCGTGGTCTATAATCAAATGTAAATTTAATGAAATACTTGTATCATAAAGATTTCTTAATATTGTATTTCACTTACATCGCACTCTACCATAATCGGTTGCTTTTGTAATACTTTTGCTGTATCTAATATCATAATCGAACGATTCTGCTGACCATCGAAGCAATCAATGCCCTGCACATCAACTAATTCATCTGTCCAAGCGCTTAAAATTGGCCAACTTCGTACAAAATTGATTGTTTGGGGAGTGCGCAGCATATAATGAGTAAGCCAAGAGCAATGCCAACGATTACCGGAGAGATTTACGTATCTAAAATTGAGCAAAGAGCTCATGTTGATTGTACGAAAATGATTCGCACTAAGATCAATGGCGAGTGCCAAGCGATTGAGTGCTGAAGGTAGATGATCCAGAAAGGTGGCACTAGTAAGTTGATTACCCTCGAGATCAAGATATTTTAGATTGGGGGAGTAGTGGAAGATATTTGGACTCAGATGTTCCAAGTTATTAAAAGAAATGTTTATCTTTTGCAAAAAGGTATTGTTCTGGAAAATATCTGCAGGAATAGTTCGAATGGAATTGAAACTTATGTCGACTTCTTGAAGAGCGGTCAGATCACGGAAGCTTCCCGTTTCGATATTGCTGAGTGAATTGTAGCTTAGATTTAGATGCTGTGCATGGAAAAAAAAAAGATTGTTGTATAATTCTGTTATCTGATTTTTGAATAGTGAACTTACTTCCAATGACTCGAGCCCCACAAAGCTTGATATATACAATGAGCTTATATGATTGTGACTCAGATCCAAATCCAAAATTTCATAGGCAGATGCAAAACTTGTAGAATTCACATTTGTGATATCATTATAAGATAGGTTAAGGTGTACCAAACGAGCCATATTGCGTTCATCAAGAAACATCAGATCTCTTAAATGATTTCCCTCCAAACGTAAAGTTTTCAAATGAGTAATACCTTGAAATGTCTGTGGTGTAAGTTCTTCCATATTATTGAAATGAAGTGCCAAGTATGAAAGACGATGGACATCATCAAAAATATTCTCATCCAGAGTATGCAAACGATTTTTACCGAGATTGAGATACTTGAGGTGACTCAACCATTGAAAGACGCTCTCATCGATGTTTTCGATGAGATTAACAGCAAGATTGAGACGTTGTAAATTTGGATAGCGTTCAAAACTGCGTGGTGTTAATTCTTGGATGCCATTACGACGTAGATCGAGTGAGTGGAGTGCGACGAGAGGTTCATTAGACCATGATTTAATAATGGAGATATTATTGCGAGCAAGTGAGAGCGTCTTCAACTGCTTAAGACCATGCAATGCGTAATCTTCGAGTGATGTCAGATTGCATTCGATAAGTTCCAGTGAGATTAGATTTTTATAACGAACAAAGGCCGCATTGATCAGCGTATTTAGACTGCAATTATTAAGAGAGAGTTCCTCTATACTGCTAACCCATTTTAAGGAACTGAATTGATCCTTTGTACAGTTGCTTAAATGAAATTGAGTTGGCGCCGAAAAAGCACCATTCACTTGGACCAGAGAAGATATTAATAAAATCGCCACCGCAAAACACCACATTGTGTAGTTAACTGATAGCACGTATCTTTAACTAACTAAAGCTGATGCTGTAAGTCGTTGCTGCTTATCGTTGGTCTTGCCATCAACCTGTCAAGATAAAATGCAAACGACCAAGGCAGCGCCAATATTTGCAGACCTCACGTTTGCCGCCTGCACTGTGCCTGTGCCTATCTGTGGCGGAGACTGTTGACGATCTTCAAACAGTAAAATCTGTAATCCGTAAGTGGAGAATATTACTTTGGAGAATCACTCAGTACTGAGAAATATTAATATTATGATACAATAATTTAAACTGTTGGCTTTGACATCGCATCTGTGACTGAGTTTGAGATACTCTGATAGTAGCACGCAAACTACTACTTAAAGTGATTTGTTTGTTGTAGATTTCTCAGCTAATATATTCGATTAATTATCATATTGCATATATGCAATATAGAATGTATAATTATAAGAAGGGGAGTGTGTGTCACAACACACTTATAAGAAAGAAAATAGTGTATTATAAATTACACGTTTTTCTACAGTTTGTTAATCAATGAATTGTAAATAAATTTCTATTTATAACGATTAAGGCGTAAAATTTTTATGTTATTATCATTGTTACTCATACTATGATTAGGAAAATATGTGATGTGATGTAGAGTATTGGAATTTATATTGAGGTATATGGGTTTGTTGCTGGCTTCACGTTTTTTTCTACATACCTCTGTTTGAGCATATAAAAGTATTACATTATTGATTTGAATTATGTTTAGGATACAGCCAGTATTCAAACAGCATTTTAACATTGAGACCGAAAGATTTGTATAGGAGCTATATGATCTAGGGTCTTGACATGGATCACATACTTATACTATCTAAATATCAGTTCAATAATACAAAAAAATTTTCCAAGTGCGAGTCAGACTCGTACACGGAGGGTTTCGTATCAGATTGGGATGTGTATGGTAGTCACTCTCCCTAGAAGTTCTATATAAGAAACTTATAGTGTATAAATTTCAGTTCAATAGTCCAAAAACCAAAAAAGCTTTTCGAATAAGAACCTGAATTTTAATGGGGGTTTGTATGGGAGGTACCCTCCCAAGTAATCCGATCAAACTGAAATTTCAACAATATAAGTTTCTGGTGTATAGCTACCAATCATCCAAATTTCAAAATCGTGGAAATACTGGATCGTATAGCTGCCATGCAAAATAAAATGTTTCTTGTATGGAGACCCCTTCAAGTTTTTGAAAATATTTTAGTTTTAGTATTTGTTGCTGATTTCCGGATAGAACTACATATTCTGTGAAAATTCAACTCTCTAGCTATTGCGGTTTATGAGATATGACCCGAGGACGGACGGACAGACAACGAAGTCTCGGTAATAGGGTTTCTTTTGTTACCCTTTGGGTCCGGAATCCTAAATAAAGAAAGGTTTTTTAATAAGGAAATGAATTTTAATGGGGCCAGTAGCATACATACAGACGTGCAGATAGCCTAATCAAGAATATGAGAGTATGGACTTTATGGGGTTTCCGATATCTCCTTCTGAATGCTACCAGCCTTGTAACAAACTTATAATACTCAGTCAACTGCATAGGCTTCTGTGGAATCAATGTCATGATCACACAAATAAACCAAAGAACCTGAAACTTCTGACGTCCCACATTATCGCTTGAATTATTGGGGGGTTGACAAAGGAAGTGTAGGTTCAAATTGATGTTAACACTCACTAATTACAATAGTTCTATTGATTGACTTCGGTGAAATGTTAATTTTGCAATTCCTTTTGTCTAAAATGAATGAGCAACGGGAAGCATTTAAGATAGATAGAATCACCAGAAATGCAATCCATTCTTTCTTTCTTTTAGTATATGTTTGTACGCACATTTCGAAGTTATATCATTTAACAAAAATTATAATATTTTGAATATCTTAATACTAGAATAATACATTATTTGTGGACACCAGATGCTTAGTGACATAACCTTAATTGCTTATGGATGATTCTTTATTTATACTAAAACAATGTTTAAACCATTCTAACTTGTATAAAGTATGAAGTCCTCAAAACGTACATCATTCGAAGTGAGTTTATTATAGAAATATTTCTCAGTTGTGTGCAGCGTCCAAATGAAATTCCTTTGTTAAATATTCCACAATTTCGAAAAACATACAAATTTAGTCCAATGGATCATTTAAAAAGTTATAAATGTCGACATTCTCATAAGTATCTGTAAGCAATGAGATGTTCATATTACTACATTGTACAATAATAATGTACTGTATTAGGTTATGTGAATTTATCTTTTGTTTGCTTGTGGCTACACTAAGCATGAGCCAACACTTTCAAGTAGACTTTTCTATTCAATTTTGTTTCGGAGTAGTTTTGGTTTGAATATTGGTTCGTTTTTGTTCTCGTTTCCGCCTAGTACATAATTGTATCTGTGATCCGATTTTCATTGCAGTATTTTTTGGCACAAATTCAAAATATTATTAATAAACATTATGATGTTGCCGCAACAAGCAACCAACCAACAGACAACAGACAGACAGACAAAAATTTCAACTTGTTGTTTTAAGCCATTAAAATGTCGAGTTTTTACAGTAGAGATGAAGAACCAAAAATATTCAATGGTCTAGTAAGTTCTTATATTTTCGAGTAGTGAATTGAAAATGAACTTTAGCATGTGGCTTAATGCAGTTGCCCCATAATTGGCTTGTTTATATCTTTCATGAGGGCATATGAATAGTGAAATGTGAAAGAAAATGTAAGAATTTTAACCCAGTTTGGGCAACAAATGTTGATGGCTGATGGTAACATCTTTTGTATTTGTAATTTTCAATATCAAATCATAAATTTGATTTAAGTGGCCCATAGACAGGACATTATACAATAATATTATTGCCCAATAGTTGAGTTAATGAAATAATTTTGATCATTTTCCAATAAAGAAATGTCCAGTATATTTTATGAAAATTTGAAGTTTTTCTGATATCAATTGGACAATAAGTTATTTAAACATTAAAAGGAGTTAATCAAAATGACAAAACCTGGTGAAAAAGGATAATTTGGAATCTAAAAGTAAAGCAATTATGCAACCACTGACTGCTTTTCATACTTGACATCAAAAATGTTGTTGAAAAATTTCATTGAAATTTAAATTTTCATGTTACATATTTTCTTTCATTTACCTTTATTTCCATAAGTAAATTCAATCCAATGAGACCAACAATCAACATTGAACAAACAAATAAACAAAACAAAACAGAACAAAACAAAACAAAACCAAACAAACAAAAAAGGGAAACGGAAGAATTCAACTAAATTAATTAATCACGTCAGTTTAGATCTGACGTTTTGCATTCAAAAAGATGCAATGTTGACTTTGGTGAAAATTGCGTGAAAAATCGTGATTTATTTCCGCATAAAACTCACAAGCACACTATCAAACGCACACACACACACACACACACACACAAAGAAAATTACATTAAAAAGGATTCTTTTTTATTTGGTTTGTTGGCGGCATCACTCTTTACTCGTCTTGTATTCACTGTTTGATGTTGTATCTGCGTGCGGTAGCAGATTATTAGACGTACTATCTGTTAGAATATATGTAACTATGTATGGTATTTCTATGTGTGTGTGTGTGTGTGAGTATTTGTTGCTTTGTTGGTAATAAATCTGCTGTTTTGTTTACTCTCTCTAACACACGCACACACAAATACACAAATACATATGCACATTCACACACATAGTTTATAAGTATCTACATGGTGACAAACAACAAGCAACATTGAAATGAAAAGCGAGAAAAAGAATTTTTGCTGCATATTTTTAGGCGCCACAGCATTCAAAATTGGATCAAATGCAGCTGTGTCGATGGATGTGTGTGTTTGAATGTGAGTGAATGTATCTGTGTGGATATGTTTATTTTTGTGTGGCATACTCTGTCAATACTTTGTGGCAGCCAGTTTTGGCTTAACTGCGGCACGGGTTTCGGTTTAACTTCCTTTCCTTTTTTTCTCTCCGGTTTCATTTTCCAGTTTCAGTTCTTGTTAAGTTACGTTGCATTGCGTTGAGTTGAATTTTGGTTTTCGGTTTCGTTGATGTTGTTGGTGTTGGTGTTGGCGTTGCCATTGATGTTGATGTTGGCGATGTATCTGCTCTCGTAGCTGTTGCCGTTGCCATTGCCATTGCTTTTGTCCTTAATGACTTTTTGGTGCACCACACTTTGCTCACTCGGCAGGGGCTTTTGGTGACATGTTTTTGTGGTTTTTTGCTTAATTTATGAGTCAACAAATTAAGTCCGCTTTTTTAGTTTTTCTACTTGTATCTTCATTGTCGTCATCATATCGGAAGTCTCTTTTTAATGACATTTCTTGCGAGATGATAAAGAGTTAAATTCAAATTCAAATTGTTAAAAAAAAAAAGGATAAACCAGCACGAATCATAATTTCACTATACCAAAATTGTTTGCAAAGCCAACTTAAGTCAATTCAAATAAACAAACAAACAATAAACAAACAAACAGAAAACTAACAAAATAAAATTAAAAAAAAAAAAAATGCAACTTGCATCTTCCATAGACTGAACTCAAATTGACATCAACTCAGACTCATTTTAGGAAAAAAATAAGAAAGAAAATTCCTGCCATGTCCTGTCAGCAAATGGAAGTCGTGGATGTCAGTAAAAGTAAATGTTGAGAAAAAAATGAACTAAATGGTGAAATTTAATATTTTCTTTAGCGTATTTTTTATTCTCAAAGAGCAACTTTAGTCAACCTCCTACGTAAGAATCCTCCTGCTTTTACCAAGGACATTTAACATATGCTTTCTATTTTTAACTTTTTCTTTTCTTCGTTTCTTAGTTTTTTGTTTGTGTGTTGCAAACGGATTTTCTTGTTTGTAAAACTTGGCTAAATGCCATGAATGCCCTCGGGATACTTTGTTCGTCTTCAACTACTTGCTTTTGCTGTTGTTGCACTGAAACATATTTGCTCAGAATGTGTTTGTTGTGGCAAGCAGCAAAGGCAAGAAGGGCAGGCCAAAGGGCGCACAGTGCAGATGGTTTCAAAATGGTTATAACTATGCGTATAATCCTCACCAACACACACACACAAACACACACACACACATACTCACAGAGAGATACAAACATCGAATTGTAGATAATTTTGTGGATGTGTGGATGTGTGGATATATGTATGTATGAGTATGTGTATCTGTTTGCATTGCATACAACAAGCTGCCAAAATTATTTCAATTTAGTTCTGCAAAATAAATTTTTACTTATTTTATTTATTTTTGTTTTCTTTGTGAGTTCATAAAAACCGAAAAAAAAAAAAATAAATAAATAAAAAGAGAAATGTAAAAGGATACTAGTATAATGAAGAAATAGTAAAAGTAATGAAATAAATACCAAATATTTGGATTAACAAACAATTGATGTAGTGAGTGAGTGCACTTTTGATATTAGCAAAAATATTTTATTTAATGTTGCATAAGACACTTTAATAGTAAAACATACAACAATTGAACAATTGAATGTTACCGAAAATTAAGTTTTCCTTTTCATTACTCAAAACTACACTACACAAATTTTTAATATTTCAATTGCATTGCCTTATTCGTCATTCAGGACTACAAAGGCAGTTTTCGCTGACTTCAGGACAACACATCAATATCTCGCAAATCACTTAACTTGACAATGGCGAATGCGAACTACTCCTTCTCATTTCTGTTCAAGATGACAAAGAACTCTAAAGGATGTACATAAAGTGCAAAAGCACATAATATCAATATCCGGATATGAGCTTGTATATTTAATGTAGGTTTTCGATAGGAAGTCAGCTGAATCAGCTATAGCTACTACTCAGTCGTCCAGAATGGCCAAGCTCTACTCAACTGAACTCAACTCAACACATTTCAATTCATCTGAAGTCAAGTCAAGTGAAGTCAAGTCGAGAGAATACGCCAAGCATGCATTCAGATATCTTACTGTGGAGCGAATCTGATAATTCCACGGATACACGTGAACACGTACAAAGTACATGCCTAGCAGCAAAGTTGAAAGCGCCTCATGATCATGATGATGATGATGTTGATGATGATGATAGTGGTGATAATGATGAATATGATGAAGATAAGGAGGATGCCTATACTTTGTCGATGAGTTTGTCATGTACTTTTTGTAACTGAATGAAGCGCAGCTTTTTAATGCAATAAGTTGCGCTTTCCAAGAACCAGGAAAAGATTGGATGAAACGGATGACAAGGATGATGAAGCGGATGACGACGAAGAGTTGATAACATTTTTCAATTTTTATGACAAGTCAGTCAAGTCAAACACACAACGAACAAATGCGAAGTGAAATGAATGCACAATGACAACAACAACCGCAACAACAACAATAAGGTAAGTGCAATAAAAACTCAAACCCAGCATCGACCAACGACAAGACATGATTTATTGGCATAAAACACGACACACCATACACACAATGCAACAGAATGCAACACAATGCAGAATGGAGGACGTCACTCAACACAATTTAATTCGATTGCAACTGTGGATAGATACTATGAGTATATTGCATACTATTGTACTACTACCTCACATTCAGTTTATTCAGTTTGCTATGATTTTTCCCTTTATCATTTGCACAAGTTAGTCGGTCACATATTACTGAGAATAGAGACACCAACAAACTAACAAACAAACAAACATATTTCGCCAAAAGTGTACTTACTTTGTAAGAAATCAAATTGCATTGCATTCTTCCAGGCGTCGTTTCAACAAAATTTATTAAACTGAGCGCACGCCCTTGTATGTGGAATCCATTTAGAAATGTTGAAGCCATACAAATCTAGGATTTAAGTGTTATTCTTTATTTTTGTGAAAATGAAATACTCAAAATGCTGGGAAAATGCAGTTTTCAATTTTGCATAAATGGCACAGAAGTATGCTATTGAAAAGATCATAAACTAAATACGGAAGTGGTTTAAGCAAAAGCAAGAAACGTGGAGAAAATATATGGGGGGTGGACTTTTCGTATTCGTAAATTGCATAAATTATGCTAGAACGAAGATTATAGTACAATTGGATTTTGTTGTTATTCATACAAAATCCACTAAAAAAAGAAGAAGGCGCCGTTGTCGAGGACTTGACTTTCAATAAAATTCGTCTTTGCTCAATTTGCGCCAATTTTGTGACTTGCGTTAAATAAAAGTTTAGAACACTTGAGGCTTGAGTGGAGGGCAGTTGGAAGAACCAAAAGAAACACATAGTGTTGAAGCCAAAAAGTAACCAATAAAAAAGTCCTTCACAATTTTCGTGCTCAGTAAAATCGTATGCATGGCACCCCAGTCAAAAGATGCAATAAAGAAGCGTCTTCGTTTCTCTTTTTTGTCTTCTTCTTCGAATAGTTGCAGGAAAGCAGAGCGGGCGGACAGCATAGAAGAAGTAGTCTTGCAATGTTGTTTAAGGATAAAAATCTATGCGGATTTTGAGCAAATTGCAGTTTATTCGCGGTCTGTTGATTTTGGCATAAGGCTAGTGCAAGTGATGTTAGAAATAGAAGAAAGACTTTATTTACAATTCTGCTTAAATTTCATTAAATATACAAAATGGTGAAACGACAGAGAACAATGGATGGATGGTGTAATGGATAACAAGCAAATTGAATAGGAAACCTTGATACGAGTGTAAATTAATATTTACCCAAAAATATAGTGTGAGTAAAATAGTCAAAAGAAGCATTGACACATTTTAATTTTTGCAGTAAAATGCGAAAATTGAATTAAAAAAAATATAAAATGAGAGATTAGCGGTTTGGGATGCAGCGTGCGCGTATAGAGACAGGAAGTTAGGGCAGGAAATGGAAGTCGACGAAACGCTATTGTTTCGTTTTTCGAATGTTCAGTCAATTTTAGTTTTTCTTCATGAAATAAAACATTTTAAAATACACAAAGGGTTGTAGATCTACCATTTTATATTAGTAGTAATAGTACAGCTACTATGTACATACATACATAGTTGTTGTGTTAGGTAGCATGAGCGTGCAAAAGGACAATTATATATATTTGGAACATTTTTAGGATCACATGTTTTATAATCAGATTTATAATTCATATTGGGGGGATGCTTCAATATCCCTTAGAAGGTACGAGGTAATTACAAGTTTTCTTATTATTAAAAGAGAAAATCCCTAAAAGTTTTTAAATCCTGATGACGCCCATGACGAAAACAGGCAACAACAAAAAACTGGACTTGAAATACAATCTAAATGCAGTTTATTCTTCCTGTAATGAAACTTGGATTTTTCGGTTGTTTATTATTTTCTTTTTCTATTTTTTTGTTTTTTTTTTTTTGGTTTTTTGAAACGATGAAACCTGCCGAGGTGGCATCAATATAAAATAGACTGTGTGATAAAGAGAACGGGAACAAAGGGCAAAGAGTATGAAGAACAAGGATGGGCATTGCAACAATTTCCTTCTTGTATTTTTGCGCAAATAAAGTGAAAATTCTATTAAAATTGCAAAAGTCTAAAAAAAGAATTGAAATTCTAGAAACAGAGTTAAGGTTCTACATGAAAGGGAAGGAAATAAATAGAGAAAACGGGATGATGACTCGCGCTTGTAATAAAATAGTTGTTTCTATGTAGTCGCTGGCGGTCAGTGTTGCAATTACTCGACATAACCAAGCAAAATACAGAAGCAAGGAGTAATTCTATATCAGGCTACAACTACATGGTTTTGTTTTCGGTATAGTATTTTTCGGATGTACATGTATTGTAGTAAGTATTTCATTGACTCCAGTTGGTCTTGTATTAAAAGAGCAACTCCTGTTGCAACAATGAACATATTAAATAATTTATTAAGTAACTAAAGTTGAAATTAAAGTTAGCAAAGGAGCTCAGAATATGCTACAACAATAACAACAACGACAACAATAGCAACATGTGAATAAGAAGTAGAAAATAAAAGGAAATAAGGCATTGTCCTTGCATTGTGTGTGGAAGAATTGAAGGACTTTTATAGGTTTTTTTGTATTTAGGTCGCAAGAATATTTTTCTTTCTTAAATAAAGTTGCTCATAATAAGTGGATAAGAATAAGGATTCTTTAGTGTTATTAAGAGAGTTTTAACTAAGTTAATGAAGTCCATTGTAATGACATAATGAACTTAAAGTAAAAATTCTGAATTCTTCTAGATTCTTCAATTGAAGTCATGTCAAAATATTAATTAAAAATAATTAAACCACAAAATCTGACCAAACGGACTAAACTAGAATTCAAGTAAAATAAAATAATACAAAAAACAAAAAAAGAAAATGTGAAGCACATATGAAGAAATAGATGAACAAATGAAGCAACCAAGGAGTACTTAGTGCAATATTGGAGAACAATGAGACATTGTGAGAATGGAGAAGGCAAAGAAAACTAACAAGCAAAACAAACAACAAGCAAGAAACAACAATACAAAACACACGACCAAGAAGTGCACAGAAAAATATTGTACTACAAGCACCCACAAGTAAGCAATGGAAACTTAGTCAAGGCACAGATGATGGGGAAAACGAAAACGGAAACGGAAGTGTGTTCGTGTGCGTATGTGTATCTATGTTAATGCTGGACAAACATTCTTGTTGAAAAGGAGAAACAACACAACACAAAACAAAAAACCTTATTCTCATCATTGATAATCAAAAATGTTAATTTAGAAAAAATATTTACAAGATCCTCTCAGACTAACACGACTCACAAGGACAAATGACTAGCAATTTTGCAGGATTATAAACGGAAAAAATACATAAGTGGGTATTGGGGAACATAAGTCGTACTCAGTACGAATGTCAAGAGAAAAGAGAAGTGAAATCCTTCAATTGTTTAAATAAAATATGAGACGATGCAATCGTGTTATTACAATATTCGTCTTCTTGTTAATGCTTTTGCTGCTGCTGCTGCTGCTGCTTTGTCCTTGCAGCAAAGTCCAAGAAGAACTAAGTATGGTTGATGATGGCCAATGGATGATAGTTTCTGCTTCGTGCTTTTATACCTCTAACCGATGTCGATGTTGTGTTTCATTCATGGATACCAACTAAAGCTATGCCAAAGCACAGCAAGGTACAACTTGAAAATGTGTTGAAGCTTCCTTCGTATCCTTGGGTTTCGTTCAGTTTGGAACGTGGAGCAATGGAAAAGACGAAACAAATGAGCGAACATAAAACAGGGATAAGTGCAATGGAAAACAGTCAAAAAAGACAGAGAGAGAGAGAGAGAGCTTAACATAATTTAAACATATTAAGAGTTAAAGAAAGAAAGAGAGTAAGTGTCAGCAAAAGAGAGAGCTTCATTCTCTTTGAGTCTACAAGTGAAGCTGGCAATGCTTTTTTTGGGTTGAAGGCACCTACAAGTGTTTAACTGAGTTGAGTTACACGATGCATTTTAAGCTCAAATAAGGAAACGAGTGCGTTTTCTAAGGGCTCAAGGGGCTTAGTGAATGAGCAAGTGTGTGTGTGTATGTGTTTGTATCTGTATGTGAGTGTGAGTGTGTGTGTGTATGTGTGTGTGAGCCTATGTATGTTGGCATTTGTAAAAGCCATTTTTCATTCATGCGAATTTAGTTTAAATTAATTTTTTGGCGCAATAAATCATTTCTTTCCTTTTTCCTTTATTCGTTTATTTATTCGTTTGCTCAATTGCATTGAGTGAAAGTGTTAATGGTGAGCGAATTTTTTTCAGTTTTATCAAACAAATGGGAGGAATGATGATGATGATGAGTATGGATGGTGATGATTACGAAGTACTTTACTAGACTTTACTGACTGAAGAATATTCATAGGTCTAAGAGATAAAAACTGAGAAATTGAATTGTTGAGAAGTGAAGAATGATTTCTAGAACTATTATAAATAATTGTAAAAACCACAGGGAGTAAATCATGTGTTGTACACAATCATATGATAGATCCATGATTTTCTATGATCGAAGATGAAAGACTAACATCGGCTGACTTGATAGGCTGTAAAATATAGTAAAAAGTGACCTTTACTCTTGACGACGAAGAGCAAGGGAAATCAAGTCAATAAAAATTAGATGAGTTTTATTGGATAAGTAAAATACATTTCCAAAATGCAATAGTTCAAATAATAGTTAACTTCCTTACGATTAATGGAGAATTGTTTTATGTATTTAGTTGGAGTTTAAGTTCCTTAGGTCAACTTCTATCACAATAATATTACAAGTGATTTACTATACAATTAAAATGCCTCGCAATTTCTATTCTTTCCATTTTTATTTAGGGCGTTATACAATATTACAAGTGAAATCTTGTTCTTCCAACTACACGAAAATATAAGTCACCCTGTATGCAACTTTTTCTCTCAATCACTGATTTTAATACTACATTTTTCTGCTTACGCACATTTTAATATATGGTTCTACATATTACTCTCACGCACGCATCTTTTAACTTTGGTACTGTAAGCATCGCATACAGCATCCGCGCAGTTAAAGAAGCTCTCTTTCTTTGATAAAAAAGTTCTCTTTATAGTATTGTGTGTATGAATATTTTACTCTCTCGTTTATTTTGTCCCATTGAAGATGCTTCCAATGAGGCACCAACACAAAAAATTCCAATGTACACTGAGCATCAGACAACTGCAAAGGATAACTTTGCGTGTCCTGTCGGTCTGCTGGTGTTGCTGCTGCTGCCACTGCTGCTGCTTCTCATTGCGCGCTGCCTTTCGACGTAGCGAAGCGAAAAATTTGTACGAAATGCTTCCAATGGGGCTCGTATCCTCGTGTAGAGCTCCTGGCGCACCATAGTTAGCCAGTTGGATTCAGTTGGTGTTCCGGTTTCGGGTTGTGCTGTTAGTTGCCTTTTCCTAAAAACAAAAAAATAAAAATACACACAAATAACAAAAAAAAAAAAAAACATTCACAAAAGCAAATCGTTTAGCAAACATATTACTAGCAGCAACGAACTGTTCGTCGTTTCTGTTCAATAAAAATACAATACAAATTCAAGAAAAATAAAAAAAAATTACCACATAAATTTCATACTATTACAATAATAACAACAACAACAACAACAGAAGAAAAAGTATATCTACAACAACAATAAATATACACCAAAACAAAAAAGGAATTTTAAAAAATTTAAAACAGTAAGGAATCAAATATAATATTTGTGTAAAAATTAATAATAAATTTAAATAAAATAATAATAAAAATACACAAAATTCTATTAAACTTAATATAAAATAATCTCTTAAGCTACTAACAAGAAATAAATACAATTAATTAATTAAGAAAATCTCCTGGCCATTAAAACCAATTAGCCATGAATTTTCATAGTGATAATGGGAAAATAGATCTTCAATTTCATTTTCATTATTAAAGATTCTAACTACAAAATTGTATGTGTTTCAAAAATTTTACTTTGCTTCTTAAGTTCAGTTCAGTTCAGTTCAATTCAGTTTAGTTGAGTTGAGTTGAGTTTAGTTCAGTTTAGTTGAGTTGAGTTGAGTTTAGCAGTTGAGTTTTGAGGCTCATTTTTGGGTTTTGGCTTTGCTTTACTTTTCTTTTCTTTACTTTCTTTTTTATATTCATGCGACGACAATCGTTTGCTGACTCGTTGTTCGTCTCCCGAGCTCCGAGCTGATGGGGACGAGTAACGTACGAATTTTGTGTGCTTTTTTCATTTAGTAGATCCTGCTTTTCTGTATGATGTTGATTCTATGTGCGTATCTATGTGTATGTGTGTTTGTCTGTGTATGAGAGCGAATCTGTATGAATGAATTGAAAAATTTTCTATTGTGTGTGCTTTCCAAAAGGAAATTGATATTCTTATTTAGCGCTGTGCGAGAATTTTTCATTTCTATGTATGTATGTGTATCTGTGTCTAATAAGTATGTATGTATGTATGTATGGGTAAAAATTCCATCATCATTATCATGAGAAATAGTAGCAGTAGCAGCAGCAGTAGTAGAATTAGAAGTAGTAGTCGTAACATTATTGTATACATATTTGTTCTATAATTTTTCTTTATAAATATATATTTTTTATAATTTCAAAATTGGCATAAAATTAATTAAACATGAAATTGATCAAAATATGAAATGACAAAGATATTTAACTAATCTTTAATAACTTAAATGTGTTTAACAGGTGACTAACATGTTGAATTCATTGCTAATTGGATGCTATTAAGGTCAATTGATGAAAATTACAAATTGTTTTAATAAAGAAAAGAAAATTCATTAAATAAATATTATACAAAAATAAAATAAAATATAATTAATTGGATTAAAATTAATATAAAATTATAATTTATATATTATATAAACAAAAATTGGTTTTAATTTAAAATTTCTTATATTGTAATAAATTATATTCTATTTTCTTTATACTTTTAGTAATAGAAAAGAAAAATCAAAGTGAATAATGGTTAAGAAATTCAGAAATAAAACAATATTAAAGCAATATTTTGTGAATGAGTGATTAATACAAGAAAACTTTCTTAAAATAAAAGAAATAAAATAAAAATGATTGAAAATACACAATAAAATTCAATGCAAATCATGCAAAACTAAAGCATTTGGAATAAGTCTTCTGTAGACAAAAACTTATAAATTAAATACTGAAACAAATTTATTTAATAATAATAATATTTTGTAGATATAATAATACAATAATCAAGCGAAGCATTTCATTTAAAATTATATGGAAAATAATACAAAATACAATATAATAAATTTTATTAAAAAAAAAAAAAAATCATCATTTAAATAATAAATCATTAATTTTCTATTATATAGAAAATCATATTAAAATACAATAATATTTATATAGTAAATGCTAATCGAATATAAAAATTGAATTATACAAAACAAACACGCACAATTCAGCATCATCACTCAAAAATACATTAAACAAGTAGTTTTCAAATAACAAAGCAATTTTTAACATAAACTACAATAAGAAAAAATTATAAAAAATAATATTAGAAAATTACAAGAAAAATACTTAAACATTTCTTCGCATAAATTTATCCATTAAAACCGTTATCAGACTAAGTAGATGGAAAAATAAATGAACAAAAACAAGCATCATTTCCTAAATAAATAAACATATTAACCAATTGAATGTCGTCTCTCATTAACATATTCGTTCCGTAATATACACATTCATATTCATAGATGTTTCAATATACCGATATATAGTATTTATATATTATATACACATATAACCGCAATTGGAAATACTTAGTAAGCAAACAAGTGCAGCATTTCTGTAAATCATTCGATATTTGATAAACAAAAAATAATCAATTAGAATAAAAAAAATATAAACGTGAAAAGCAAACGACATTCCATTTCACTGACTATCAGCAAGAATTTTTGCTAAATCAGTTCTCGTATATGGAAACTACATATATGGTGAGTTCTACTGAATTTATGTGCTTTTTACAATTCTTGAGAGATTTAGTTGAAGACTTTAATACAAACATGAAAATATAATCTTTAGAATTATATAAAAAATACATATTTATTCCAGGTGAAACACGAGTACATTCAAAGTTCCTTAACTCGAATCACCATAAAAATTTTGCCTTATGGAGACTTCAAGTTAAAGAATTATTTTGTAGTAAATAAAGGATTTCTCGGAATGTTACTAAAATTATTGAAGTTCTAGCTTTCAGTTGTTGAGGGTGTTTTTCTTAGAGGAATGAAACTTTAAATTGAAATAAAACACAAATTAATGGTGTTAACTGCCATGAATTCAGCTTTATTCGAAAGATAATTTTTTGCCATTTTGAGTTGAATAAAATTTCCGTTATATGGTCACCTCGTCTGTTTCGTAGGAAGTTCAATCGGGAAGTCCAATATATAATTACTTTTTACTGCAATAAGGCCGTATTTCAGTGATAAGGTGGCGAATGTTGGCGTCTAACGTCTGTTGTTAATCGGCGTGGATCAGAGACTTCGCATAGAAAATAGTCCAGCATTATTAATCGAAATTATTCGTTCACAAACTTTCCTTTTTATAAACCTATTATGGCATGTTGCATGGTTTTGTTGCACCTACATGAAGGGCATTCAATTGTGGTACAAAAAGTCAGTTGGCCCTGTAGCAGCTACCATTAACTGTTTAGTTCTCGCTAGCATCGTTTTTAAAGAAATATGGACCAATGATACCACTGCCCATAAATTACACCAACCAGAGTTTTTTTTCGGATGCAACCGTGTTTTGACAATTGCATGATGATTCTCTTCACCCAAAATGTGCCAGTTTTGCGTATTAAAGTATCCATTCATCGGTAAAAAATTTTTCTTGTATCAGTTGGCTGTGTGGCTTCAATACTTGCACGAGTTAAACTTGGTAAGCCCGCACAACCAAATATTTACGCAAAATCTTCCATAAAATAGATGGACACAGCTCCAATTACTGAGCACGATGCCGAATGAAACCCATTAGGTTCTTCCTCGATATTACGCTCTACAGTAGCAATACCTTCTTCGGTACGCACTGTACGACGTCTCTGAGAATGAGTATTGTCGTCTAAAGTAAAAGTGGTGAATGGTTGCTCGAATTACTTAATTATATTAAGAGTGTGATGAGTTTCTCGAACTGAACTATGTTTTTCGTAAAAAATCTGCACGTTGTTGAGGTATCAGTCTACTCATGACGAAATGCCAAACCAAACACTAAACACTAAACAAAACACACAAAAAGTATTTCCAACTTAAAGTTCTATACTTCTAAAAAACACTATTAATATTATCATAAAATCTGCTGTATTATAGTCGGAAATGTGTTGAAAAAATTCTTCCTCTATTTATTCGTCATGACATTTGGAGTTAGTTTTACTAACTGTGAACGATAATTTTTAATAATTTCGTCATCTAAGAGAAAGTCATTTAATAACGTTAATCAATATAATCCTTGAGAGTTACATCAGGATTTAATCTTATCCATTTTTGGTAATCAGCTTTCACCAACTTTCAACCTCTGATTAATGTTAGTCATCTTCAGATTGATGAATATATTCCATGCTTACAACAAAAAAATGTTATTCATAATGAATTTCCCTACAAAATTGCACGTGCAATTTTTTTGTTCGGAGATATTCGAAGTATTCATTCATTTATTTATATATTTAATTCCTTGCCTATTCACCTTTTAATTTTAAAATGAGAGGCTGATATCTTCTTTTTTTTTTTTTGCAATAGTTGGAATAATTTCTTAATTTGTCTTTTAAAAGTAATATAGGTAAGAATTCAGAATTTCATTTATTTTGTCTTTTTCTACAATTCACACTTTACATAATCAATAACTTACTTAGTCTATGGCACCCATTCATTTGAATCATCACAAATCTTATTAGTATATTCACATTCTAAATTTGCTTTTGTTGTACCCTCCACATCTAATTGCCCCGTGCGCCGCATCAATAACTTAACTGCCAGCATAGTTAGAATCACAGCAATGCAAATGGTAACGACGCCAATGAGACAAATCATTGTTGCATCCATATGAGATTCATTGGCAGTTGGTTGGGAGATCTCATTCATATTCAATAGATAATGAAGGCAAACTAATTCTGCATCTGTCGAATTCTGTGGTATGTGATCCTCTGCGCAGGTACAAGTGCCATTCGATAAGCAAATCTGATTTTGTCCACAAGAACCAAAATTACAATCTGTTTCAGAACTTGAGAAGAGTTCGGTGCGACATTGACCTCTGTAAAGTAGAAAACCTGCAGGACATTCAGTAACTGTGTTTGTTCCATCCTCATTGTCATCATCATCTACAGTAGTTGAACGGACAGATGTGGAGTCAATATATCCGATTGATGTTTCTGTGTCTATTTCCTCTACAATATAACCGATTGTTGTTTCTCTGTCTATTCCCTCCTCCACTTCTTCCCCACTTACTGAAATAGCCGGCCTCACTTTTTCGCATCTTTCCATTTTCGGATCCCATTTGTAGTTTTTGTGACACACGCATTGCTCCACGCCAACACAATTCCCATTCTGACAACCATCACCAGCTTTGCAAGCTGGTATGCATTGACCAATGCCATCGCCTTCAAGCAGCCGATAGCCAAAGCGGCATTCGCATTTATTCGGTGCCGCACACATCATACCACTTGGACATTTTTTTTCGCAGATCGGTTCGCAGAATGGACGTCCATCTTTATGTGAGATAGCCGAAATATAACCCACTGTGCATTTACAGTGATTTGGTTCTACGCAACTAGCAAATGGTGGACAACCATGTTCACAGACAGGCTCACACAGTTTTAGGTCAGTCATATGGAAACCCTCACAACAGGCTGAGATCAATTTATACATGACGCGTTCTTCGTTTTCAGTATATGTAACAGTTTTTGTCGTTGTCTTTTTCCAGAACTTCCAGCTTGGTGGCTTAACTATTTCTAGTCGAGTTCGTTCTATGGGTACTTTTGTTTTGACGGTCTCATTGCGATCACAATATGGCTCCGGCGACAATGAAGTAGTCGAAGTCGCGACCAGAATTAGAAAGAGGAATACACTAAACATGATTTCTTGTAGAGCTAATCGAACTATTCAACACAAAATACAATTGTAAACTAAATTCAGGCATTCAGTAATTGTCGATTGCCTCTTTTTGAGTGGTTGTTTGTTTCGTTTTTGGTACGGAGCGCACATCCGGATCAATAGATAAGCCGAGCTACTTTTGATCTCGCTTTCTTACAATATTTATCGTATATATGGTATTTGTACATACACAATGCGTGCACATCTCAAAGACCAACGGAGACGACAAAGAGAGCATTTGCTATCGACTCTTGAGTGATAAAAGTGTCAACAAAAGGGATGGTTTTTAGTGATGTTGATGTAAGTAAGAGTAGTGGTGGCGGTGGGCTTAGTACTACACACTTCATACTACATATTCATTCATGTGGCTTCTTTTTTAATGACCGAACTCACTGGAATTTTTATCAAAAATTGTCGCCCGCATATCTTTAGTTTCTTCTATATATACACATAGAGTAAAAGTATTTATCATTATTGAATGATAATAAAAATAGTTAATCATTAAATGAACTTTGCTATCTGAAAGAACAGATTGAGTGGAAGTATTTTCCATAGAATTATGAATTGTAATTCAAAACAAATAAAATCATTGGATTACTCATGTCATTTGCAAGCGAAATGCGTTATAAGTACATAGCGGGATATTGAAATTTAGTTTTAAAAAAACACACACACACAAAAAAAAAAAAAAGAAAAGACACAATTGTGACGATAATGTGACATTGACTTTAGTATTCAAATTACATACATACAATATAATGAATAATCTTTACTTGTACTAAAGGAAGGAGAACCTAATCATTAATCGGAAGAGACCTTGAATACGCTTATGGCTGTGAAGATTTCAAAATACAAGTTCAAATCCAACGGAAAACCTCAATTAGCAAGGAATTTTAAAATAAATTATATGCTTACATATTTATTTATACATATCAAATTTAATTACAGATATTCCCATTGTAAATTAATTTAAATGAAATTAAAAGCTTATTTCTTGAAATCTATGTAATTGGTAGATTCAAAACATGGAACCTTTACGCCTTTCCAATAATTTAACTTAAAGACTATTATCATTAATGTTTATTGATAGCATATTATCATGGCCAATAAATCTTTCTTTGCATTTAGATTTATCTTTACTTACTTCAAATTATGCGCTTTGTAATAAACAAAAAAACAATGAATAAAAAATTAAATACTCCTTTATTTTAGTGTCCTTAAAAAAATAAAAATTTTTAAGTTGCTCCCAAAACTTCATAACTAACGCCAACATTGGTTTTACCATTACTTACTGCTACTTCTCTAAATCCGAACTGATGGATTTTTTCTTACAAACAAATCTAAATTTTAGTCATAAAAAAATATTATAAATTAGTATTTAATTTAACATGTTATTGTATAGTGTGGACCTTATTGTATGTAAAATGTTGTTGTTTTTAGTTAAGAAAACTTAAGTATTTAGTGTTTTCTAGAATATTATGTTTACATTGGTTCAGATAAAAATTTATGAGAAGTTTAAGGAAAAATAACATTCACTTCATAGAAGTTTTATTATATTTTCTACAAAGGTAGAATGGTAAGTGAAAGAAAACTTTTTCAACCAAATTACAACTGAATTGCAATTCTCGGTGTGCCAGAAATCTGTTTAGAAATTTTTAAATCTCCTTATTTTTTTGAGTTCCTATAAAGTACATTCGGAAATAATTTGGCTAGATAAGCCATATCTGCATATAAAGTTCTAACAAAAATTTATCATAATAACTGAGATCTCTCTCAGTTGGATTGATTCCCTTTTTGAACAAACCAATGTACATCTTTTGCGGATATCTTGAGAATGCATTAGGGTAGGCTCACACAGACACTGATTGCTGGGCTAATAAGCGTGCTAATGAATCAAGCATACTGCAGGCAATGGAAGTGCGATTACAAGAGTTGAATCCTGATTTTTTAGCACCCTTATCAGCTGAGCTTTGTTTGTTCCATCACCTACTGACGAGTATATAACAACAGCAAAAATGGAAAAGGATTGTAGTTGCCAAGGAATGGATTCTCAATCAACTTAATGGCAATGAATAATTTAATTATTAAAGTAAATTAAAATTAAATATTATTTATTTTGTATACAGTTATTTCTTATTCGTACTCATTTTGGGATCTGATATTACAATATAATAAATTAAAAAAATTAACAAATATAAAGAAGAGAATGAAACAAATGCAATTTTTAATTTATGCAATATGAATAGTATGAATAATAAATAATTTAAATATCGTTCGTCAAATGTATATGTAATGTTCATATATTTATATACAATACAATATTTAGTTTTAAAATTAACTGGCCGATTATGAGCTCTAGCAATGTTGGTACCGTAAAAGAATCAGTTTGCAGATTTTCCAGCACGCATATCAGCATGAGCAATCATTGCGCGTCCGCTTAAAAATACTAACATAAAGTAAAAAACTCTGTTGAAAATAAAGAAGATTTAATTATTTTATCGTTGCTTGAGAAATAAAAAATCCTTATTAAAACATTAAGACCTACAGTAACAATGATGGTATTATAAATATTCTGAAATTGTTTGAAATGCCAACCTTCAGTTAGATTTCCCCTACAGTATTTCGATGAATATTTAACTTTTTCGAGCCATGAAAAGTGGTTGCGTAATAATCCTTCTATTAAGTAAGTACTTTAAATCAATTGCAACCTTCATTTACAATATACACAAACTAGAATTCAGTAGCACTAACCCTTTTTGTTTTTTTTTTTTTCTTAATGAATATAATTTTCTGCTAGTACAGAATGAATAAGTGAGTGAGTGGAATGGATGTGTGTGTATGTGAGGACCCCACATATTATTCTCTTTTTATTTAATTATTAATTCAAATATAGTTTAAGTTGCTGAACTCACTATGCTTTCATGCTGCTGCTCTGTTTAAACATTCAACGAGGTAGTAGCCTAAAAGTATGCTAGCTAAAAACTAATCATATGCCAAAGGCATGTCACTTATTTCGCTCTCTCCAAAAAATGTGCTGTCGTTGCTGTGGATGCTGAGGCTATTGAGGATGAGGTTGTGTGTTAATGTTGACTCAACCTTGACTCCATTTGCTACTCGCACGCCCAAAAATCCATTTAGCAACAGTAACCATTAATTATCTCATACATGCCTGTGTCAAATCTCATTCACAGGACGTGTGTGTATGTGTTGCGGTGTGATATGAGCAATGATTTTTAAAGCACAAATCTAGGCTGGTGTCCCTTTTTTTTAGTTATGTAAGTCGCAACATATGTCAAAGTACTAGAAGGAAAAATGGGTATCTACAATACAATATTGTGGCAACTACTATAAGAGAGAGAGAGAGAGAGAGAGAGAGAGAATAACAAAGGAAAAGGAGAATATATGATATAAAGATAGCAGCCAACAGTTAAACTTTACTCGAGGTGACAAAGTGACGATGACAATGAATGAATGAATGAATGAACGAAAGAATATATGGTGCAAAGACAAAACTTAACCAAGTCAAACTAAACTGAACTGAACTGAACCAAACTAAAGTGAACCAAGTCGGAACAACATCAGTTGCAATCTGACTTCAATTCAATTATTTTAGATTAGAATGTGACTACATACATATGTAACACACGCACACTCAACGTACTTTTGTTTCTATGTCAGCTGTCATTCGTTGACTGTATGTATGTATGTATATAACTAGTATCTGTGTGTGAATGTCCTGAAGCCTGTGTATGTGCTACAACTTTGGCACTTTTCTGTAATATATTTCAGCTCTATTTCTTGACACATTCCGTTCCCATCTCTTCGTTTCTATTCTGTTTCTGTTGGATGTGTGACATATGTTTATCTTGCTATGTATTCATTCTTCTTGTTTATTGTTTGAAAAGAGTTTTTGGAATACACAAAAAGATTAATAGATTTTTCTTACAGTACTATAAATTTTAATTTTAAAGTTGCGAAAATATAAAAAATTTAAAGCATAATTAAAAAATAAGAAAATAAAAAGAGAATAACAATAACATGAGAAGTGCTGTTCATGTGCAAAGTTTAAGGTCCTTCATACATAAATTATAAAGCAACCAGTCAGGCAGACTGGCACACAACTTAAAAACAAAAAGTTTATATGTCCGCTCGCCGACAAACATGTCAACAGAAACAAAAACAAGAGAATCACTAGTGACAACAACCACATTGTCGAGTGCAACAAGGACTCGTTGACACTCCACACCATTCGCAGCCATGCCACACTCACTGCCTATAAAGTTATATATATACAAGTATATTGCACTTGCATGCATCTCTCAAATATTTCTTTTATATTTTCCCTACTTTATAATCATCACCACCAACGCTATCATCATCACCATCATCATCATCATGATCATCATCAACATAGTTATGAACAAGATATATCACACAATATAATGTTGTCGACTGCCACGCTTAGTTTAGTTTATATAGCACGCATATAATTAAGCAGAAAAAGTGCACTTTTGTCTTTCAGTTTGCAATCCGATTTAGCCAGGTGCAGTTTTGGCACAGTGAAATATCTAACGAATGCACACACACAAATCAAAGTGAATTTGCTTATATCAAGAATTTTCTTCAATATTTAAATAGACAAAGTTTTAAAGTTTTGTTTAAAAATCTGTTAATTAAAGATTTTCCATATGTTTCATGTATCTATGTTCCTTTAGAGTTCCATCAGAAAAAATCTCCACTGTAAAATATGAAATGCGTGCGTTTTTAGATGCAGTTTTGCGTAAGAGCACATGGCTCATGATGTTAATAACGATGACGACAAGCATACCATAGTGATGACGATGAAAAGAACGAAAGCTTACGACGAGGACATTTTTACATTCAGACAAAATATTGTAGAAAGATAGAAATATATATTCTTTTGGGTGGCAGGATTGGAACAATGGCGCCAACATTCACTCATTTAGTACAAGCGAGCACAAAACCTCAAATGAGCATAATGAAAATGCAGTGTCGGAGAAAAATGCCGCGGCATGAAGGCAAAAAGGCAAAAGCAAAAACAGTCCATAATGAGCAACGAATGGACGACCGACTTAGTATTATAGTAAAACTAACTAACGTCAAAAGTCACCGACAAAAGGACAAGTGACAGAAAGGTGAAGGTAACTTCAAAAACAGCAACAACAGTAACAGTAACAGAAACAGCAACAACAGCAACAGCAACAACAGAAACGACAATGACGACATAAAGATGAATATCATAAGAATAAAGAATGAAGATGTAGAAGCCGAAAGAAGAAAGAAGAAACTTAGGAGTACTACGACGTGAGAAAGTGTGACAGGCGCTTATGTGACGACTAACTGGGAGCGGATGAACGCATAAAAGTATGAACGGATGTACAAAGCAATAATGCCAACAAACAATAATGCAGGGGCATAACAAGTGAACAAGGAATGGATGGAAGAGATGGGAGATATCAGTGATGGCATAAGATGAGCAGGAGTATGAAGAGAACAAGCCGAAAGAGACGCGGACGCGACAACAGTGAAATTGTGTCATTGCAGGATATTATTAAAAAATGGCAAAAGGAAGAACTCAAATGAAAATAGCAAACAAAAACAGGAAGCAAAACACCTACACACACACACATACACACCCACATGCACATACATACATATATTTTAAGTTAAGTGTTAATATGCAACAGTGTTGGTAAATGCGCGCAACAGCTAAAAGTAAAAAGTACAGTAAAAGAAAACAAAAAAAAAAAAAAATGATTTAAAAATATATGAAAAGATTTTTGCATTATATCAGACACTGAAGGATGAAAGATGATGTCAGGGCAAATGATGGCTGTCGGCATTATTTGGTGGTGTATTATCCACAATGTACTTATAAATACATATGATGCAGCAAGTGTTTGAGTGAAGTACAGTTTAAGTATGTGAATGTATGTATGTATATTTATTAGAATGTGAGAAGTGTCAAAGGTCAATGTGGCAATGTGGCAATATCAAAATGAAGCTTTGTAGTGTCTGCTTTGAATGAATCAATGGAAAGAATGAATGAATAAGATAAGAGAAAGGGCAATGTTAAGTTTGACGGACTTTTGCTTTTGCTTTAAAATTTAATAAAATGACAGAATAAGTTGAGATGCATTTAATATTGTTGGATAGTTTTAAAATATTGTAATTTAAAAAATATATATTTTGACACGCCAAGCTAAGTAGAAAACAGGAGAAATACAAGAAGTATCACGAAGTAAGAGAGACTTTATCAAAATTTCTATTTAAAGTGACGCTATATTTTGACAGGAAAACGTGTTAGAAAGGTACGTCCATACTGACGTTCTGTCAAAATTTTATGACCATCGGAGAATTAGAAGTCGAGTTATTGCTTTGTAAGTGATAGTGGGAATATTAAGTTTTGTTTTAAACTTGGAAAAACATTTACTGAGATGTTTGAATTAATGAAACAAGTATATGGTGACAACTGTTTAGCCTGTGCCAGAGCCAATGAGTGGTTTAGACGATTCAAATAAGGTCGCGAGGACTTCAAGAACGACAAACATCCCGGTCAGAAAAAATTCTTGATTACACGAGGTAACATTGAAATTGTGAATGAAATTATAAAAAAATGACGCAAAATCTTCGTTGCGTTACATGGAAATGGTATTGAACATAACAAAAGATTCACTTAATCGTAGTTTCACCGACTTAGGAAGGTTTGTGCTCGCTTTGTTCCACACAAATTGATGACATGATAATGCACCAACTCATTGATCGACATTTATCATTGATTTTATGAACAAAAAACACATTTTAACCATCAACCATTCACCGTATTCTCTTGAAATGGCACCTTGCGACTTCTAACTCTGCGGAGAAATACATTTGGTGGTGAAAGGAAAGCGCTATGTCTATATTGAGACTACACTACAAAAGGCGTTGAAGGACATTCCTGCAGAACGGCTTAAAAATTCCTTCGATATTCTAGTTGATCGTGCAAAATGTTGTTTACTTTGTGAAAGACCTTGTGCCTTCATTTATTTCATTATTTTTTTTCATCTCTTCGGAAGAGCATGGATGTCATTTCAAAATATTTGCTTACCATTCGAGTTCAACATCGATTTGTTCCAATTTTTTTGATCTCTTCAACTTAAGTATGCGTTAAAGTGCTTGTCAGTAAAATCAAAGTCTGGTCAATGGGATGGCGGATGGGATAGAAAAGTTTTCAACTTTAAGCGCAGTATTATGATAAAACTAAGGATTTGTTTTAGATTTTCCATTCCATTTTTATCGTTTACTACTAACTTCCAGCTAATGGAAAGCAATATTTCTTAACCTTCTATTGAATAGGACTTTGTAGATACAAAATTTGACACATTCGGAACAGAAAAATTGCTGACACTTTGACAAAATGACAAATGACTGAAAACAAATGTTGGAAATGAAGATTGTGGCCTCCTTGTCCCATGTTATTTAATACTATTAATTTCATCTATTGAAAAGTCTGAAATCTTTTGCCCTGCTACATCTAATCTAATGCTAATTTTTTTGCATCGAAAAAAATAAATAAAATAAAAGCAAAGTAATAATAAATTAACATAACAGACAAAAAAAAAAAAAAAAAAAGGTTATGTTTTGCTAAGCACTGACTTTCCTCATGTTACGTATCCTTTTCATTTCTTCATTTTATTGTTGGTTTTATTACGATTGCGAGTCGTGTCAAGTTGAGTTGAGTTGTGTTGAGTTGAGTTGAGTATGTGTTTGTGTCCCCTTTGCTTCTTTGGCTTTTGCTTTGTAACGTCAAAGGACAAGTAAAGTAAAATAAAATAAAAAGCAATCACAAACAACAACAAGAACAGTAATAAGTTAACAGTATAGAAGTAGAAGGATATTTAAAGCTTCTTTAATTTGTGTGAGTGAGTGTGTGTGTGCGTGTGTGTGTGTGTGTGTGTGTGTTATTTCGCTTCTTGTGTTTGTACACACAATTTTTTTTTTTTTTTGCTATTCTCGCTTTTTGCATGTTTTCATTCGCTTTGCTTTGCTCAGTGATTTTGGTGTGCTCTCTTTAGTACCATGTGGGAGTGTGGTATCTATGTGTATGTATAAGCTTTCACACTAAGCCAAGCACACTCACATTCACACAGATGTTGTGTTTTTTGAACATTAAAACTTGCGTGGGAAGTTGCCCAAGGACATGGATTCATACAATTTTTGTTAGGAGCGTTTTTTCAGTGATTACATTTGCTATTTTTTTTTTTTTGTTGTTGTTTATTTATTATTTTAAAGTTAATTTTTATTTGTTTATTTATTTACGCATATACATATTTTTATAGTCACATGACAAAAAAAAAATATTGTATGATTCACATTCAAAGGGAACCGCATTATTTGAATGCTGTAAAAGTATTTCATTTGTATTTAATTGAATAATTTTTTTATTTTTTAGGGTAATAATAATAATAAAAATATAAATAATTAAAAAATAATAACAATGCCAATGGTAGTTTTTTAATTTTTATTACTTTTCAAATTGACGTGTATTTCCTTCATGAATTTTGTTCTGCATTTTCCATACTTTTAGGGGTCCCATTTTGTATGTTTTGGCTTGCGGCTGCATTTGTTTATGTTTTAGTTAAGTTTTAATGAGTTTTCCATTTTTTTTTTTTATTTTCATTTTGTTATTTGTCCATATTTTTTTGTGATTTATGGAAATTATATTGTATATTTTTAATTTAAATTATAAAACAATAATTTATTTTTTTAATGAGGTTAAAATTATTTTATTTGGAAAAATAGATACAAAAAAAAAATAAAAAATACATATAAAATAAAGCAACCATAATTTATTAGATTTTAATTTTATCTATTTACATTTAAATGATTTGAATTACTAGTGAGTGTATTACACAAAATAAAAAGAAATTAGGTCATTTTGTTTCTATAGTAAAACCATAGAAATTTCATGAGGGCACAAGAAATCAAGGAAAGTAGGAAGCAGGCATTTGCTTCTACTTAAATAAAGTTAAAATTAAACTATAATATACATAAAAGAAAAACCAAGAATTAAGGAATCAATTTCAATGTTTGAGAATGAAAATAAAGAAAAATCAAATACCTAAATATGAAAGTAGAAGCTAGTGGTTATAAGACAACAAACATATATGGAAAGGAAAGGAGTAGAAAAATCAGTCAATTAAGTCACTCTAGCAAAAATAAATACCAAGAAATTAATATAATAAATTCTAATTATAAGAAAATATGAAATGAGGGAAATGAGATTCTAAGAAACTAAGTCTACGCTTAGATGAATCATAATAAATGACGCATTAATTGTGCATCAGAGCTTAAAATTATGATTTTCGCTCATTATCATTGTTTCTTTATCAAGCCTAAAAGTAATTTGTGTAGTTTGTTGGTCATAATTCGGTACAAAATGGTCACATAATCCATCAAAATCACAACTCGGGCAATTAGAATTAATAAGTGACTGCAAATTATTAATAAGTGTGTTCAAATTAAAGTCATCGACACGCTAAACTATGCTATAAATATGAACACATAGATAGAACACATCTATACATCTATATTTACATACACACCCATACACATTGGTATATTAAGAGTCTCTCGATGTGTGGTAACTTTGCTCTACTATGATAGTTTCATGGTGGTTTGTGCATCATCAGTGTTTAGACTAACTTGTTTTCATACATATTACAATACAAACATAGCTTACACACTCACACAAATACACAGACAGATAGACTGACATACATAAAACAACGCGATACTTAATAATAAGCAACTTTGCTAATGTTTAGTTGAACAACAAATTGAGTTCACCAGAACTAAACTCTCTGAAATCAGAGATGCAATAGGAGTTGATTGCCTCCTTTGCTTTTTTTCTTCTTTTCTACTATATGCAATCCTATTATAATTTATGGTTAATCGTTACACTCACCATTTTTTCCCTTATCCTATCAATTTTCCTTACACCTTCACACACACACACACACACACTCTCTCCCTCTTTCTCTCTCTCTCTCTCTGTCTCTCTCTCTGTCTGTCTCTCTCTCTCTTTGTAACTCATTTATTTGCACATTCTCTTCCATTTTCTTTATTTATTTTATTGCTGTCGCTAAGCGAAGTAATTGACCAACATTTTCAATTAATTTTTGCTCCAATAATCAGCAAACGTTGCAAAACCTGAAACCAAAACATTCTTCAAACCCCTACAGAAGCAACCCTCCACTCTTCTCCGCCCTATTTTTGTGTTTAGTTAAAATGACACGGAAATCAGCTAAGTAAAGCTACTTAGTAACCAGGGAAGCAAGCAAGCAAGGAAGCCATCCAGCAATTGAGCAAGCAGCCCTTATAAACCGCACGTCCTTTCCGATTTTACTTAACGCTATACCTAATTCAAAATTTCTTTCTTCCTTCTTCTCTACTTATGCTTATTTCCATCTATCAACACACACACACACACACACACACACACACACACTTTTGTCCTGCGTCCTTTGCTCCGGAAATTCCTGCTACATCTAACACTTGCTTGCCTGCAGTTTTGTTGTTTACCTAACCATTGGTTGAGTTATTTCACTTGCAGCTGTTCGGTTGTTGTCCGGACGGCTGTCTGTCTTCTGGTTCTTTGCTTTCTACACACACAAACACACACACACACACACACACTCACTGACATAAAGAGCTTACGCATACACATAAACATTCAGTCATAAGTATATTTTTAACGCTTTTAGCTTAGATATTTTTTTTAGGTCAACTCAAAAATATATATTTTCGACTTGAGTTGCTTTTTCGCAAATCAAAGAAGCAAACACTTGGTCTCAGCTCAACTCAACGCAATTCAACACAACTCATATTTCTAACAAACATAGAACAAGTTTCACTAAGGCAGGTGATAGATGGCCGATGGATGTCAAGAGAGTTAGGAGTAATGTTTATGGTGACCGACTTTACACATGTATATTCAAAAATTACCCTTTACTCCTTTCTGTCTATCTGAGATATACAATTTATTAATATATTTTTCCTTTTTTTCAATGTTTTTTTTGTCAGAATTTTTGAATATTTTACTTTATTATTGAGAAATACCTATAAAGAATCCATAATCATCCGAAAATTTGCTTGCGTTTCATAGGCTGAGTCGCTGTTTATTGCACTCATTCATTCCATGCCATGCAACATGCCGTCGTAGGTATATAGTATATGTTACTTTCTCCACATTGTATGTACATTACTCATAAGTACATTGTGTATTCATCATACAACGTCTATATGTTTGTCCCACTGTCTGTCTGTCTCGCAATCTAACTGAGTTGCACAATTTTTCTTCTCTGTGAGCTTCATAAAAGATGATTTCGTTTTTTTTTTTCTACTTTCAAGTATTTTATGTTTTTATATTTTTTTCTTTTAATGCGCGCATGAGCAAAAAATAGGTCAACTGTGTCGTTGCAACACGCGGCAACATCAATAGCAGCAGTAACAGCAAAGCTTACTTTCTACCTCAGATACTTCTGTAGGCCGAGCATGCATTGCAACTCCACTCAGTTGCGTATACACTAAATGGGTGTGTTCTATGCTCACAACTCTCAACGGCAAGCGAACCTTAAGTTGCAACAGTCATATTATTATTATTACATATATCTACAACCATTCAGATACTCACAGTCATAGTCACAATACAATAGTTTAGCTTTGGATTCAGCTTTAGCTCAAGGGCTGCTTTTAGCTTCAAACATTTTTATGTGCAGCATTTTTCTTGAATTTATTCGTCCTCTTCATCTTTACGAGTTTTTCATATAGTTTTTTGCTTTGCTTGCAATATCTACATCATCATCAGCATCATCAGTATAATCATGAACATGATCACCATCTATCTATCTACCTAAGACATATTTTGCAACTTAAACTTATCTTTATACTCGCTTCGCTTCGATACAATTTTGCTTTGGTAGTTTACATCAAATAATCTACATGCACAACAATGCTATCGTCGTCTTAGTCGTCTACATGCCACATTATGTTTTGTTCTTTTTTTTTTTGTTTTTTTTTGTTATAATTGAGCGCGTTGTCTGAAGTGAAGTGCAAAACATGTTTTGTTCAAAGGGAAGAATGGAAGCAAATCTCTACCACTGCAACTGCTTTGTGTTCTTACAATGACTGCTGATTTGATGCCACTTGCTACATTTTGGTGCAACTAGTGGTTAATATTTGATACGCGAGCTTCGTCATATGCAACATTTGCTCGTTTATAGCCTGGCTAAAAGCGACCTACTTTTACATGTTGCCTGATATCGTGCTCAGCATCAACAAGTAACAAGAGTAAAGTATTGTAACTAGATAGAATATGTTGACGTTGTTGGATTTTTGAGATGCACTTGCCAAGCTCTTCTTCTTGTTCATCTTTTGGCTTTTATTCACATCTTTTTGCATCATTTGCAAGTGTTGTTGTTGTTGTTGTTACACTTTGCTTGTTGCACACGAATGTGTTGGCAATTTTATTGCCATATATATTTTTGATGTCATTCCTTCCCCCTTTTTGCATGCAAGCAAATTTAGGTAAAGCAAAGGATTTAGGATGAAAAATATTTGAGAAACTTCCCCAATGGAATGGAAGAGATTTGTTGCTGCAGTTATAATGTGCAGCATTTTAGAAATTCATGTGGTTTGTTAGATGACGTTGAATGTTGAAATGATGATTGGAAATTACCAGATAGTATTTTGCTAGAGAAATCTTGTGGTTTGAAATTACAATAAAAAAAAAAAACAAAAAAAAAAAACAAAAATGTTGAATAATCAATCAATGTCAGAATAAAGTACTAAACATTTTGTTAAATTTTTCAAGAAGATAATTTAGAGATAATGAAGGAGTTTTTTAAGAAAATAACAAAATTCAATTGAAATGTTTGCTTTAAAAATAATTTACAAACAAAAAAAAAGCCTAAGATTAGATTAATTTAAATTTATTATTAAGGAATAAAGGGTCTATTATCTTCTTCACTCATAAATTTCAATTTACAATAAAATCAAGTTTATCCTTCACACATCTAAACGACAACAATTATATGTGTATGTGTACGTGTATGTAGTCCAGGTTTACATTTCTGTCTCTAGGGATTTTTTATAAACAAAACTATCTGAACAAAAACCATTTACCTTTATTATTGTATTATAAGTATATTCCCTCAAGCAATAAAATCTTAACATACCCTAACAATCGCTTATACTTAGTACTTATTATCGTTAAATAAATGTTCAACTAATGTACAATATCGATACATTTTCCAAAGGATACTAGGAAAAATTAACTAACAATAACATATTAATTTCCTGTAGCAGTTGTTATTTGCCTTTGTTGCGCTAGAAAGTAAAATAAAAGCATCTCTAGGAAAGAAAATAACAGAAAAACTATTAAACCAACCAAAAGAAGGAACGAACGACAACAAGCATAAAATATTGTACTACAAACACATATACCCAAACATACATAGACATATAGACATAGATACAGAATCAGACATACAAAGATGATTGTGCATGAGGTGAGGAAATCTTTTGAGAATCTTATAGTATATAGTATGCCATTTCATCTGAGTATATTGTGTGCAGTTAGAAAGACTTTAAGGAAAATTCTAACATAAAAATTTTAAATGGGATCCCGCAACGCAAACATTTTATTTAATTTAAGTTATTAACACACATGTACACATATCTCTCTATATATGTATGTATGTTTGTATGTATGTATGCATAGATACACTTGGTAGATACATATATCTGTGTGTTGGTTTGTTGGTAATTTAGCAACATACATAAGCACAGGGAAACAGACAATACATAGATAGACAAATGTGGCCAGCAGAACAAACGAGCTCGATTCAGAAACGACAAAAACTGCGTTGACGATGATGACAACAACGACGAGGACAATGAGCATGAATAAGGATATTCCAGCATCCAGGGATAATTTAAACTGAGCTTTTATTGCTAACAGAACATAACAAATAGTACAATTGAGAGAAGAGAAATTGAGATTGAGCGAGTACTAAAGAGAATGTGAGCAAGGAAAACGAGCAAACCAAAGAGAGTTGATTCTTCCTTTAAATGGGAAAACATAAGAGCGAAGTTAAAGTTAAAGTTGTTGTTGTTGTTGTTGTTTGTGATACCCTGTAAATCAAAGGAAATATCTTGTGTGCGTGCGTGCGTGCATGCGTTCTTCCGTGCGTGAGTGAATGCGTATACGTGTGGCATACTCTCTCAATATCTGTCTATCTGTCGCAAACTTACCCATACAGATACTCATACTCATACTCATACTTATACAACTACATCATTTCTACTTTAGAAAGGAGCATGTGCGTGTACGTGTGCGTGTGTTAGACTTCAACATCCTGCTTCTTGCTCGTGCTGATTCTAGTGCTTTTGCTGTTCCTTTTTGATTCTTTCTTTGCGCGCTTAATAAAATTCATTAAAAAAAAAATAGAAAGTTTGCATGTACAAAAGTGAGTATCCTGTGGATGTCTTTGTGTGTGTTTTTATACTCTCTTTCCCTACTCTCCCTGTGCCTTCTGGATGTTAGGCAGCATACTACTACTAAGTTTATGCCAACGCATATTGTGACATTAATTTTTACTTAATTTATATTTTCCTTTGCCTTTTTTTATACTCTATTTCGCACCGTTTGCGGAGTACAGTGGGTTAAGGCAATGAAGTACAAGAATACCAATGCATGAGACTCTTAATGAGATCAGGTTAAGTGCTGTCATATAAATGGGTAAAATATCCAATCAAGGAATATTATTACAAATACATATATTTAAGTATTTATTAACTTCAGAAGACATAGTTACACACTGGGATGTATGATAAAATTGCAGAAACATATAGTGAAAGGAAATCATGTTCCCTATTTTTCCCTAATTCCCAATTCGTTTACTAAATGTAATGCTTGTGGTAATAAAAATATCATTTAACTTGTCAATTCTATTCTGCATAGAAATCACTACTACATTCCAGTTTTAAAGTACAGCATTCTTCATAAAAACCATTAAGGTGAATTTTATTGAATTTTGGGATTGCTGGCATAAGGCTTTCGGTCTGGTTTCATATGCCCTTCAGTTGTTTATAATCAATTATAGCAATCATTCTTCAATATTTTCCACAAATTTAACAAAATAAATTACATTAACAGATCCGCCCACTGTGCAAATATCGCTATTGCCAGTGCCAGCCACCTTGCCAAACGTCCCCTTTTTCTATGCTACTTCACACAGCATCATCTCTAACTCCAATTTCTCCTCCACCTCCATTCCTTGCCATCCATGCCCTCCCTCTATACATTTCATTTAATCGCTTGCGCGTTCGTTTATTCTTCTTTCGTTTGTTCGTTCGTTCGTATTATTCATTCGTTCGTTCGTTCTGTCGTTCATTCTCCTGCTTCATTTATTTGTATATTTATTTTGTTACAAAGCATCCTCATTTTCTCTCCTCTGCCTCTATCTGCCTACTGAACCGACCTAAGCTATACAAGAAGCCTGTACCGCCCATTTACCTCTAATGCTTTTACCAAAGTACAATATTACACTAGCAATGCTCCCTATGCTCTTCCCACCCAGCTTCCCGGCTTTGGAGAGTTCCATAAACTCAGTCATTCGCAGATTTAAGTGTTTTCTGCCTTCGTCCTTCGGTTGCTGCTGCTGCTGCTGCTGCTGCTATTGCTGTTACTGCTGTTGGCTGCAAATACCTTATTGGAAATATAGGTCAAGTTGTTGTTGTTGTTGTTGTTGCTATTCGTTCATTTGTTCATTACGCTTATGTTTGCCGATGGAGAAGAGAAAAAAAAAAAAAAAAAAAATACTGACGATGGTGACGACGACGACGATGGCATGAAATCATGGCAATAATTGCTGCTCCTGCGGATGCCTTCCTTTCCTGTTTCAACTCAACTGCCTGCGCACGGCTTATAAGTTAATCTCGTTACGCGCTTTTTATTCTTTCATTTCATATTTTCTCTGATAAATTTTCTACTGTTTTTTTACAACTTTCACCCCATCTACACCTCATCACACCGCCGGCGTGTTTATTGAATAAATAAAGATAAATATGATTATTATTATTATATCATATACTCATACTATATACACACATTCTATTCTATTTATCTATGCATAGATTTCATTTGCTAAAATTGAAAAGCTTTCACATATTTAACCTAATGTGAAAACTGTGATGCTATCACAGTGATACCCAAATAACGCCCATTTTAAATGAAAATGACAGAATCAAAAACAAAAAAAAAAAAAAATGAAAATAAAGGAAAATGTCTTTTCAATGAAGTAAGTGTACCTTTTTCGGTTATGTGTATGGGAATTGTTTAACAGATCAAGGGACGTTAACGATAACTAAGTATAACTAACTATTAACCATATTTTATGTGTGTGATTTCTAATGCTCTTTTAAGCCAATGTGTCCTCCTCCTCCTCCTAAAGCCACCCACCATTTGCTTTTCATACTCACTAATTTTGTAAATCACGTTGACTTCGTCATTGTCAACTTCCAAAACGCTAACCAAACCGAAAGTCACAGATAAAAATCTTAGCCAAAAAAGGCCCAACTCGTACAAACACATACGAGTATGTAACATATTTGTTTGAAACTAAGTATGATAGTATCTGTGTGGCTGTGAGTGGAGGATATCTGTGTATTTGTATGTATGGTGGCATTATGGCAAGTAATTTATTTTTCGTATGTTGTTCTTTCTGTTCTTAACTTTGCTTTACTTTTCGTTTCGTTTCGTTTCGTTTTGTTTGTTAACGCATTTTCAACGTTACAACAATCTTCATACGCACTATGATCCGCCTTCTCAGATATCCTGCACACAGAGAGAGAGTCCTTTAACTGCCAGCTGTCGGACGTTTTTATTGTTAAATAATGTGTTTGTATTTGGTGCTTTGGTGTTTTTGTGTTTGGTCAGCAGAAAAATAAAAAAGAATACCGTTTTCGCCTTGTCCATCTCTGATCCCCATAAGTATCCTTTTGTGCTTTGCTATTTCTATTTTTAAGCACAAAAGGGTTTTTTCTTCAATATCTACAGTAAGTACACGTGTGCATGTGTGTGTGTGTGTGTTTGTGATTGTGTCTCTAGATGTTTGAGTTTGTATAGTTTTACTGTTTAGCGTAGCAGCACAACTCTATCGTGTTGTTGTCTATGCGAGATGAGATAAAATTACATACTCGTACATTGAATTGAAATGGGCGGTTGCACTGCATAGTAGTTAGTTGGTGGGGCTCAACATTTAAATATAATACAATATTTGTGTAATAAGTATCTACTACAAGTTAGGCATATTAAGTGCAGAGATTGTGGAATTTATGGCTAAGTAGTCTATAAATGTATTATGGTATAGTAAACAAGTGCCAAATATTATATATTTAAATTACTTACAATTTAAAAGTAAATGGTAATAAACTTAAAATAGGAAAGTAAAATATTTAATATTTGTTAAAATTAAATAAATTAAAAAAATTGGGCCAATTGGGGAAATTAACATGTGAAATAGCAAGCAACGTTAGGATAGGAAAAACAATGAGCGACGTCTAGATCATCTGGCCTGTAGTATGTTTCAATACCCGAAGGCAGCGAAGCACTATGATATAAAGTGTAGAGGGCGTGATATCAGGTGAGAGGACTTGATAGAACATATTATAAAAAATGCATAAAATTTAGAAAGGACACAATTATTTGGGCTAAAGGAAAACAATTTCTAGAAGAATGTCTGGGAATACAAAAGTTGACCTAATTTAATAGGTTTGTTCTAACCATAACTTTATAAAGAAAATTAACACCGAAATCTTTGCTACAATGCGCCAAAGATGGAAGATCGATGAGAAAAAGCCTATTAGAGTAAAAGCCAAGCGGAAATTGGGATTCCAGTTTCTTAGGGCAAACAATTGAAATGAGGAATTGCTTCTGAACTCATTCAATTCGATCTTTGATGATATATTATTATTATATTGCGGTGACAAAATGCAAGAGTATAAATCGAGGAGTGGTCGCTTGAGAGACCTAAAAAGAAAGTAGAGGTCATTGGATTCTATAGAGCAACTTTTAACAAAACCAAAAACAAGCTTCGCCTTATTAAAACAAAGCATAGAATCAAAAAGCGCACCAAGGTCCATTAATCGTATAAGTAATTAAAAAGGAGGAGGTTGAACGTTTCGAATATCTTGGTAGTCAAATAACAACAAGCGGGGGAACCCATATCGATATAGAGTACAGAATTCAAAAAGCCAAGACCGCATTTGGGAGGCCAGAAGACGAAAATAAAAATATTTAACGCTTGTGTGAAATCTGTCTTGCTATATGGCTGTGAGACTTGGCATACTACAACTACTAACATAAGGAAACTACAAACGTTCATCAACCGTAGTCTTCGTACTATTCTGCGAATCTGGTGGCCAAGAACTATTAGCAATCAGCGACTCTGGCAAATCTGCAAGCAAGACCCAATTGAAATTGTGATACGGAAACGAAAGTACGGCTGGCTGGCAAAAATAGCGACGAAATACCCCATGCCATATTGGAATGGAACCCTCAAGGGACGAGGACCAGAGGAAGACCGAAATTGACGTGGAGACGAACTGTTGCGACTGAAACAAGAAAATCTATGAGCGAACTTCGCGCATTGGCACGCAATAGGAATAGATGGAAATCCTTTGTTAATCAGCTTTGTAAATAGACTATGTTTATAATTTCTTTAAATTGTAAATACGTCATAAATAAATAAATAATAATTAAAAGAGGTTTACTCCGAATGATTAGTCATGAACTTACATCACCAAGAAAGCAATGCGTTCAGATCTTGTTGCAGTCTTAAATGAAAGCCAGCATCCTTAACCGAAAGGCAAAGTCTTACATCATCAGCGTACAAGACCACACGAGAATGGGGATGCAGTGTATATAAAAATAACACTAACAAACTGTAAATTGAACTCATCTCTCAAAATAACTAAAAATTCTGCTATTCTCTTTACAATTCTTATGAAATTCCAGTAAAAATATTTTATCTCCCTTTATGTAAAAATATTTCTTTTCTACTCGTATACCAAGTAATAAAGAATGCTACAGAAAATTTCGTACCTAAACGTATGCAATCAACTTTATTACATATATTCCTTACAAAGTTTACTGCACCTTACTTAACACATACTTTATTTTGCAAAGAATTTCACATTACCATCAATTACTTGAGTGCATTGCTCTTTTGAAAGAAACTATTTTATTGAAAATGCTCTAGAACTTACTAAAATTGACATTCGCTCAATGAAGTCCTACATAAGTATGCTCAAGAAATGCTTTCAATATATTGACAATTTTATCATAAATTCAACATGCTTCCAACAATTTAAGGAAATTGTTTGACAAACGGATGGCATTTGTCGTCTGCCTCCCCCATAAAGTATTTGTGCACAAAAGTCAAATGCGAACTCAGAAAAATATCAATGACAAAACACTTGAGCTGCAGTTGAACCTGCCAAAAAGTAAAAGAGCGACCGACCGCCAGACATACAGACAGACAGACAGACTCACACCTACAACGAGACGAGAGTCACACACATAAAAATACTGTCGAAAGGATCATGATGATGATTGTGATGATGATGATGAAGATGATGCAAAATGCAACAAAGCTAAAGGGAAATCGCAACAATTTCAGTTTGTTGCATTTTTCTTTTCCCTTTTTTTTATTATTCCATTTTGTATGGAAAATGCAGCAGGTGTTTCATTATACTTGAGTGCTTGATGGGTCTGAGTTTAGAGAGCACGATGAATAGTAGAATCAACCAAACAAACTATAATAGGTATTTCATCGGCATACCTTGCCTATTCCGATTCTTCTCGGTATTTACTTTTATATACAATATTCTATAGCTGTCTATCTTCTTAATGGTACTTGGTCTTGGTTGGATTGTTCTGACTGTCTGCCAGTCAACGACCAGCAAACATTGTAACGTAGCTTGAGATAAGAATGAGCATCAGCGAAATATTTAATTATAAATATTATGCTGACCGCGTTTGTATGCCATCAGGTATGCTGCATATTTTTAGTGCCTCCAGAGACAGAGCGTAAGTCACAATTCATATAACAATTGCACAATCTTGATAGTGCCAAAGAATGACTCACAAACAGACAGATACAAACTGACATAGTGCACTAAACTAAAGGCAGACAGATAGACAGACAGTCAGACAGACAAAGTGCTCTTTAGTTGAACAGCATAGCATAGCACAGAACTGAACTGAACAGAACAGAACAGAACAGAACAAACGAAGCAAGCAAATGTCAACAACGAAGCGTGCGACATAATAATGCCGGAAATGCCGCCATTATCGTTGACAGGACAATAGTTCACTGTACGTACAATTTCGAGGTTTATTTGGCCAGACAACTACGATAACAACAACGAGGATGAATGGTCATGAGCCTGAGCCCATAGTTTACCGCTGCTGCAATTGCTCTTGCTGGTCCTAGTCGAGTTGTTGATGTTGTTGGCCGTTTGCCAATATAATGCGCATACACCGCGTATAACACTTCCGACCAACATTCACCATCCCTTCAACGCTTGTCCTATACTACTTTATACTCTACAAAACTTATGCGGACGTAATGCTACTGCAGTTAATTTTATTATAGTTTGTGTTTTTTTTTTTTTTTTTTTTGTGTGTCCTTTTTGGTTGCAATCACTGGATTTAGCCGTTTAATCAAAGCCGGAAGTAAAAAATGTGGTAAAGTGGTTAAAAACAGAAATAAAACAACTTTGTGATGAGTTGCACCGTGTGTTGAAGAAAACAAGTACAATATAATTTAAAAAATCTGTTGTCTCGAGTTTATTTTTATTACTCAACAAATTTTACTCAGTTATGGCTTTAGAGATACTTTTAGACTAATAAAATGATATGATGAAATATGAAAATTTTCTGCATCGACTTTTCTCAATAGATATGACTAGATATTCACTTTTTTCTATTCTATCATTTGTATGGAATAAACTTTACTTAAGTTAAAGAAATCAAAGATAATAAGATGAGATGTTATTGTGGTTGATTTGGCAAAATTGCATCATTTCATTTATATGGAAGCAGAAGTCGACAGTTGCACTTGTTCCAAAAGATAATAAAAAAAATGCGCAGTGTGCCATCGAACACGTGAAAGAAGTGAATCTTCTGAAACACAAACAGATAGAACTCATCTCAAAGTTTGTCTGTCTGTCTGCTCGTCTGTATATTGCTTTTGGTTTCTTTGACGTGTCTAATTGTTGTTGTTGTATTTACGTTTACCGTCTGTCTACTTTTGCACATAAATTAGATCATCAACGAACTTCTGTGTATTTCTCGTTCTCTTTTCTTCGTACATTCGCTTGTTTTTGTACAACACACAAGCTGTTTGCTGCATGTTGTTGTTACAAACTTTTTTATACACACAAACTGCATATTGTTGTTGTGGAATTGTAATCTCTTTTTAGAGGCTTTTCCGATGGATTTTATTATTTGTTAGTGATATGGAAATAGAAATATACATTATGTGAAAATTTGATGTTTCTACCTAGTACGGTTCATGAGATACAGAAAACACTAAAACGTGACCATTTGTATTTTTTCACTCAAATTTATAGTAAAAACTTTTGGCCGACGCCACTAAAATTTCACATCAATAACCCAATTATTTTTCTAAATAAGTTTAACAATCAACTCACCTTACTCATTACACAATACAACAAATTTGTTGAATTTTTCTAATACGATTTATCTCTCATATGAAATGAAATATTAAACCACTGTGCCATACCAAAATTAGATTTAACTAACACTCACTAAAGCTGGCTTACATTAGCCGACAACTAAATGGCATTTTTGATTTAATAACAAAGTAGTTTTTCGAAAATTTATGACCCAGTGTAGCATATAACTTCAACAAAATTGTGTCGTTGTCCTTAATTCTCTTATCTTTCAATGTTAGTACATGGTAATATGACATTTAAAATATACGAGTATATATTGCTTTTTACAATTGGCCTTTCAACCAACATCAATATTCGCATATTCATAAGCAATTTTGTCTATTTTATTGGCGTTCTTTACAGTAGTGTGGTATGCCTCTTTGGCATTTTGCTTTTCCTACATTCACCATTTTGATTGTTTTGTTTGTATTTTTCTTTTGTTATTTCTTTTTTCCTACTGGTGACTGCCGCGTATGAAAAACGCCGCATTGCAGATGAAACAATTGCGAATAACAGCAACAAAACTCAACTCAACTCAACATAGTAAAGTATTAAGGCCAGTGTTTGGTGTTAAAGCAACAATTCTATGAGTCTGTGGGGCAACTTATTCGGGGTCTTAAAGTGCGAGCGCGCATGCGAAGCAAATTAATTTTCAAACCAAACAAAAAACCTAGCAAAAAAAAAACATGAAATGGAGAAGAGCTTAAATTTAAAAACGAAAATGATACAAAAATTCCAAGTTCAGTTGATCCCCCTCTTTGTACAACGTTTCAGAAGTTGTTGACTGACTATGAAAGAGATGAAAAAGTATAGTGGATCAATGGCCGTGGCCAGCAAACAGCATGAGGCATGAGCAGTGTCGATGACGTGCTCAATGAATTATGAATGCATTTGGCCATTCCATGTTTCATTCGAACCACTCGTACGTTCATTCAATGATTCTGTCTTTCTGGTTCAGACCATAACCCCAACAGCGAAATTCAACGCAAAAAAGTTCATAGCCGACGATTACTTTGTTCAGATATTTTTTGTTCCCTTTTTTTTTTTTTTTTGATGCGGCTACGAATTATTATGTATTGTTGGTTTTGAACGCGAACAATGTTCTCGGTCATGTTCTTATCCATGTTCATGAAAGCATTTACTGCATGCAGCGAAATATTAATATTTGGTTTAGTTGAACACATATTTTTTCCACTCTTTCTTCTATTTTCTTCTTCTCCTATCTCTCTGTGGGTTGCCTATTATTTTCTGATATTTTTTGCTTGTTAAATTGACAAAGACAAAGTTGGTCACATAGCTAGTATTTTGAAAACTAGAAATATTTTACTGTACAAAATATATACAATAATTGGTATGATTTTGACCGCTATAAAGTTGAGTCGAGTTCATACGACATCATTGAGTTCAGTTAGAGTTTTTGTAGTAAATTGAAATGGAGACAAAAGATTGTTTGATGACAATATAAATACGTTAGTTTGTCCCAGGTTTTCTGAAATGCATACCCTTTAATTATTGCAGTTTTTTTTATGACCGGGAACTCAAGCCGACTTGCATCAGAAACATGTTCATGCAAGTTGATCATCACTTGAAAATGAATATTGGGCATATTGTGTATAATTTTTGGTTTGTGTTTTTGTCCATTCAATGATAAAACCAAACCGCTGGATCTAAAATTGTTAAAATGAGATCAAAAACTGCATATAAAGTTTTAAGAAAGCTAATAGAATCTCTTGAGTCTTTTCGACAAATGTTTATTGTTTGAAACTGTCAAGTACCGGAATTTTTTTAAACTTGAAACAGTTCGCATAAGTTCTGCTTAAATTATTATTTTTTTTTTTTTTTTGAAACAATTTTGCCACGGGAATTGAAACTGGAAAGCCCGTTTATCTACTTCTAAGAGAGTTGTAGGGTTTGCATTTAAAATTTATAGCAGTTTATAGAATCAATTGAGACCACTTTGCCAAATGTCGACTCTATGAAACAGAGAAGCCAAGGGAAGCAAATATCTAGTATTCTTTGCCAAATATCTATTATTGTTTAAGAAACAATTGCGCCAAGGATATCAAGATGCTCTGAATAAACTCAATTGTTTAAAAACAGTCAATCAAATTAAAACATACAAACATAAGTACTTCTAGAGTTCAAGTATGCATTGCTCAAATCAATGATAAATCTATGTAATATTTCTAAAAACTAGACCAAAATTTCAAATTGAATTTAATTTTAATTAGTTGATAAATCGTAAAAGTCATTATCAATCATTTTTTTCAATCTGTGCATCTAAGCAACAATTAATTAACTAACTAAATATTATGTACATCTCAATTATGAGTATTTCAGATTTACTTTATTTTTCTTTTTGATAAAAATCAATTCAAACACGTCTGTCTATTTGAATTTATGTATTGCAAATATCAAATAAACTGAATGCCACTCAATTATTGATGTTCGTTCGTTTTTATGCAAACTATGTAAAATATTTACTATTAATAAATTAAATATTTGCAAAAATACCAACTAGTAGAATCAACACATATGAGTATCTTGAAATACATAACCTAAAAATGATGATGATGATAATGATGATGATGATGATGGTGTTGATGATGGCATAAGAAACAAACAGCAAACAAACAAACAAACAAACATATAACAAAAAATTGAAATGAAACGAAACGAGACCACAAAAAAGATAATGTAAATTCATATTCATTATTTATTTGCTGCTTCAGATGATTTATGTGTGTTTGTTTCTTTTGAGTTCAGACATGGGGACATAAGGACAGACAGACAGACAGACACTGAACATATTCGATACTTTCCTCGTTTATCCTTATACACACACAAACACACATGCACACATGTAGTCACATTATAAGCGAACTTTAAGTGAGGCCGGGTCGAGGTATCTATAGATACTCGTATATAACATAAACTCATATCTATGAGATACAGAATTCAGACCAAGAGCAAAGGCAGAGAGATAACGTATGAAGGGGATGAGATAGTACAAACTGTCGCCTTGTATTGCCATTTTATATTATTATTTTTTTCTTAATATATAAATATGCAAACAGAACAAAAACAACAAGTCCTGAAGGCAGTCAAAGTTTTCCGAGTATGAGAATGATGATGAGGAATGCGGATGGGTTTGGGTTTGGGTTTGGGTTTGGGAATGAGTGTGTGTCTCTCAATGATATAGGCATGTGTCTGTCCCACTGTCTGTCTATCTGTAGGTATGTATGAGCAGAAGAATCAGGACGCAGTTGTGTAGAAGATACATACATAAGTATGGATGGATGGATGAATGGTTGCAAGAACGATAAGCAGGCAAACAGGAGCGACAGCAACAGAAAATATTCATGAGCATGTCATGTTGTTCATAGACATTTTGTCTTGATGCCTTTACTACTCGTACCTCTTGCATTCATCCCTGCTGTAACATTCTGACAATCTCGATTTTTGCTACTACCGCCTATTTGTACTTATAAGTATATTACGTATACGCCACGTTAGTTCGCCTGTAACTTTAATTTATACACGTGCAAATATCTTTTGTGAAGCAAAGTAGGTTGTAGAGTATTGCATTTAGCTTAACTCTGTCGTTCGTCACAGTTGCAATCCTAGTTTCCACATGCCCTTTGAATTGTTTATCTATGGATATGTGTTTCTTGTACTCGTACTACTTACTTTACTATATTGTAAATTGTTTGTTTCACTTATGCAAGGTAAGTTTTCTACGTTTATGCAATGTTCAACATAATTTATTTGCATTTTAACATAACATCGACTCAACTCAACTCAAGTCGAGTCTAGTCAAGTTGGGCTGTGTGTGTGTGTGTGTTGCAAATAGAGAAAAGATTCAGTCAAATCATTCAAGTTGAAAGTACATATTGTCTCAAAGGAGAACTCTGCAGATGTCAGATGTGATTCTCATAGAAAGTTGAGTTCAATAATCTATGAAGGTGTTTCTATTTCTGTTGTAAATGAGAAGATCTTTGTTTATATAAAGGACGATGGATAGGATAACCATATTTATATGAGATACTTAATTTGCTTTAAGATTTTATTAAATTTAAGTAAGCCGTTTAAATATAAAATGAATTTCAGTGAAGCCTGCATAATTCTATTGAATTTACTCATAGCTTAAAGTAAACAAATTTTGAAATCTTTTGTAAAACAAAATTTAATAAACAAAAAGAAACCAACAAAATGACCAATGCCATTTCTTGATGTTTACCTAATTTATTACAAATTCCAATATGCCCATTTTCATTTTGTCTGTTTTAGAATGATATTGTAGGCAAAACATATCTTTGCTAATTTCAATTCCATTGCAATGTCTTCACTAATTGCTATTGTTGTTGGCACTTTGGGTTCAAACCTAAATTGATCCCATTCACCCATCACTGATGCATCTGTTGTATGCATGACAACAAATAAATTATGTATAATGTGAACACATTAGACAGAGTTCAGATTCTGAAAATATTTCTAGGCAGATGACAATGACGACAAGTAATAACCACAACAGATTCTCATGCAGACACTTAGGATAGATATGTTGCCAAAGAGTTAGAGTGAAGCCAAAATACGGAAATGCAAATAACAATTGTCCAAATTGAACTGAACAAACGAAAACAACTCAAGGCAACAATTAAGTCAAATAGAAATTCATGACAATTGGATGTGAAATTGTCACATACCAAATACCAAACAGAAAATGCAACTCGACAACACAATAGAGTTGTCATTTCGTGTATGCAAAATATCAAAGTAAATGCAAATGTGAAGATTATTTGCATTAAGTATCTATGGTTATGAGACTAAACGATTCTCTCTCTCATCGTATTTGAATATTCTTGTTGTACTATAAATGCCACAAAATAATAAATATGAAATCAAAATCAACCAAAGACATAGGCAAAAGCGACACTTGGTAAATTGCAATACCAAAATGGCAACGGAGGACTTTTAAAGCTGGAAGCGATTGAGTTTAGCTAAGCGCTTTAGTTGTAACTGTTGGGCTTAGAATTATATAAACTGCCACAAAGTAAAGCGGAAACTATTACATTTTCAATAATATGATATTCTCATTTGTTTGTCAGTTAGCCTTTTTAAACCCTTTTAATGATTTACCCACATAATTCTTGCTTTTGATTTCACATTTCATCATCATCATTATCATCATCATCATCATCGATTGGCTGCAGGCGTCAAATTTCAACAATTGGAAATCCATTTAAAATCCACTCATTCAGTATCAATGGTTGCCTTTCTATTGGAATTTATCAGTACCATTTGCCCCACCATTTTCTCTTTTTGCATTCAGACAACAAAAAGAAACCAATAACCAAGAATTGCTTCATGCAGCTTTAGCCTGACTGACTTGAACAACGCAAGTGTCAAAGTTTATTTGTTGCAACTGACAGTTGAATTCTGGCAAACGTACAAATGCAAGGAATGGCACATTTTCTGTATGTGTGTGTGTGTATTTATATTTGTATTTGTTTGTGTATCTTTGTGTTAGTTTGAAAATGCCAAAGATTTGATATCGAAAAAAAAAAAAAAAGAATGAAAAATATATTGAAAATGAATTGTTTGTAATTGTGACATGGCAGCATGAAATGCTTTGACGGTAAATGAAATATTTGTTTCAACAGGCTATTTATTGCTTTTGGTAATAGTAAATATTTTTCATGTTTTATTGAAAACGTGTCTCAAAAATGGTCATGCGATTGTGTCTATGACTTTTTTTTTTTTTGTATTATCTTTTCATTTGTCATCGGTTTGATTGAAGAAGAAGTTCAATTTTATTGACTAATATTAATGTATACTGAGACTTTAGTTTTGGTTTCTTATATGATTAGAACCTAATCTTAAACCTAACTATAAGTATCTATATTCTTTGGTAAGGAATATCTGATGGGTGAAATCCATTGAGCTGCCTCGTTGTTCGAGAATTGTCGAAGTTGTGCTGGTTAAACCTTTCGTTGTGCCTTGTCTTGAGTCGCCTTACCTCTTCATTCAAAATTGGCGTCAGGAGATCTTTGTGTGTATTTTCATGACCATTATCAACAAGAAGGCGCAAGTCTTTTTCCAAAATATTATATTTTAATAACGCTGAAGTATTTCAATATTAGATTCGGCAACTGATTCACATAGTTGGATGTCGGAAGTGCAAACAGGATAAGTATGTCTCTGTAGAGTCTACATTAATTTTCTAGACTGAACCAATGCATTCCTTCCTTTTGACGACAATGTGCTCTTTCCATGCCAGTCTTTTATCAAGTACTTGTTTTTGTTTCTTGTGGGTTTACAACTTTATTAAAACTGGGTTTGATCATTGCTTTTATGCCGAAATGTCTGTGTCTATATTCCATTTGATCATCCACTCTTGGAATTTATTGAGCTGACTTTGTAGCAGTTCAGTTGTTGCTCTTGCAAGGGGGGCTTTTAGCAAATATCATCAAGTATCATCTGCAAATGTGGCTATGATTATCTCGTCACTTCTTAAGTCTGGCATGTCAGCTGTGTAAAGCAGTGGATCCAATAACTTTGCCTGTGGAAAGCCTGTCTTTATGTTTTTAATGACAAATTTGGCATTTTCATATCTGACGTAGAAGTTTCTGTTCTGTCGATATTGTATGTGAAGCTGGTAATGTCATTTTTAATTTATACAATAGTCCAACGCGTGCCATTCCCAATCGAATTTCAAAGAACACAGCTGACCTCTATAACAATAACAAATGAACATTTATGGTTTGTTGTGGTTATTTTCTGTAAAAATTTTACTATCGATTTCATCATATAAATGATTTTTGTTTTTCCTTTTTGCAATTAATAATCCATTTTCTTTTTTTTTCTCAATCTTTTCCAGAAATCATAAATTCATTGAAAAACAACAACAATAATATACGCTACTGAACACTGCCATAGGAAAATACAAAATTAATAAATTGAAAAACGAGTGGAGAAACCTTCAAAGAAAGGAAACCCGAAACACCAAGCGAAAGGAAACAAACTTATAAAACGATAAAAAACATAAAATTTAAATACATATTTAATAAAAATTGAATTAAAATAATAATAATAAAAATGAAATGAGCTCTTGGGTTGTTATGAAAAAATGCAGATAAATATTTGTAAAAATATTAATACCAACAAACAAAGCAAATAAACAATAAAACATATACTCGCCATATTAGTAACAAAGTAACAAAAATAACAATATAATAAATTTATAAATAACAAATATTTAATTATGATAATAAATTTTACATAATTAAATAAAATATTAACACTATAAATCTACCTAAGTAAACAACAAAGGAATCATTAAATATAATAAAGAAAAGTAAATTTTAAATCATAAAATGCGCACAATTAGGCAACAAATAAATATGTAACTAAATCACTAAAGGGCATCAACAACATAAAAGTATCCTTTTAAAGATTCATCAATATAAATAGAAAATAATATAGAGGAAGGCAACTAACTGTAAGCAAAGAGTTGGCAAGTGAAAGATAAGATAAGATATTTTAGATTGATTTTCAATATTGAGTTTGATTCACTATGAAAGATGATGTAATACTAAGGGAAACTGATGCAACAAACCGAACACAACCAACAACATCAACTGCAACGGCAACTGAAATATTAGCAACAACAACAACAACAACAACAACAACAACTACACCTATTACAAATACAACACAGCAACGTAGGAGCTTAAAACTATATACAATAACAACAGCAACAGCAACACCTAAAACTGTAGCAACAACATTAACTGAGCAATCCAATATTGTAAATAATAAAAACACATCGAATGAAGTAAGCATATTCATTGAGTCAGCAACAACTAGTGCGATTACATTCAATGTAACCAAGACAACTTTTTTAGAAAGTACTAAAACTTTTAGAGATTCAACAACTTCAAGACAAACTACAATTCTACAAACACCAATCTCAAATTACAACACATGGAAGAATAGCAATAGCAATAGCAATGCTTACAATCATAAACAACATGTAGTTACTTCAAGAGCACCAACAACACTTCAAGGCACTCGAAAGTGCAATGAAATCAGTAAAAATGTTGTTAGTCAAACGACGCATAACAGCAACAACATCATCAGCAACAGGAATAACAACAATAAAAACAACCAGCAACAGTCACAAAGCCATAATTATAACAGCAGCAACAATATGAATCATAACAGCAACAATATGTCATCAACAACATTAATAACAAAAGCAACAACACCAGCAATAGCGACAGCAACAACAACAACAAGTATAGCAACACAACAATTAAATCAACAGAATTTAAGACTGCCAGGACGTAAAAAGCAAAGATTACGTCGTCGTCGAAAAAGAAAACCTACAAAAATACCAACATCACCAGTAAAAGCAACAGCAACAGCAACAGCATCAGCATCAGCAACATGCAACAACTACAGCAAAAGCAACAGCAATTTATTACTAGGAAAAATACATGAAAGCAATGACTATTGTAGACCATTTTGGTGTTTAAATCAATATTTGCTCAATATATTGCTCACAATGATGTTGTTAGTTAAGAAAAGACAAAGACAACAGCAAAAACAAAAGCAACAAGTTTTAATAGCAAGGCAACATCAACATCAGCATCAGCAACATAATGCCATTGCAACAACAAATATAGTAAACCATTTTATCACTGTAATTTTTACATTAATATGGAAAACACTATTAAAAATTGCATCTAAAATCATCATCAGTTGTTGTGGTTGTAATATCGCAAAAATAATCAGTTCCATATACAAAGCCATTGCACTGCCGCTCATATGGTTGCAACAACAATTTTTATGTTGCAACAATATGATAATTCATAACAACTGTAACAACAACAACAACAACAACATCAACAGCAACAAAATGTGTAATAACAATTCCAATAGTAGCAACATCAATAACAAAATCAACATCAACATCAACAACAACAACAACAGTAACAACACCAACAACAATAACAACAACAATAGAAGTTCAATGACGAAAATAAATGGACTTGTCAAACACTCATGGATATTTTTACTGATATATTTGAATTTATTTGCTAAAGGTTAGTACAAATTATATTTTATTGTATTTTTAAGTGGAAACGTCTTTAGCTTCGTTGGGCAAAAATTTATACTAAAAATTTGAGTGAAAAAATTAAAATTGTCACGTTTTAGTGGTTTCTGTATCTCATGAATCGCATTAGGTAAATACTTTAAATTTTCACAGAATGTGTATTTCTATTTCCATATCACCAACAAATATTAAAATTTTTGGAAAATCCATCGGAAAAGTCTCAAAAAAGAGATTACATTACACATTATTTTTAGGTATAAGAATCTCTAAACATTTATTAATAAGGAATGATGTAGCTTCTAAAATATATTGTAGTTTTCTGATCCATTGAAGATGACGATATTAGACCATAACGTGAGTGTATTCTCATTATGTAGGTTAATACTTTTGTACAACAACCTGTTTGACAAGATTGATGAATTGTAATAAAAGGATTACATTTTTATAAAATTTTTCTTACCATTCTTTAATTTATTAAGTTTTGGTTCATTTGATTGACAATGATTTTCTATGCTCAGAGCTGCAGTTGCTTGAGCTATAAAACTTATCTTCCTAGTTGAGAAATATGAATAGTGCTTATGGTTATCTTTATTATGTTCATGGTCAATATTGTTGCATGCGCAAGGCCATTCCTGTTGATGGTTTATTCAAACAACCATAATGTGGGAATATGCTAATAGAAATTTTCCACACATTATGTTGTTTTGTACTTAGTTACAATGTACTGAAATACAATGTATAATTGTATTGTATATGCATATATAAATTACAGGATGTGTGAGCCTTACGTATAGGTATGTTACTTATTAAAAAAATTTTAAGTAATTTAGCTGCTACCTCGGTCATTTCGCTACCATCATGAATTCTTTTTCTAAATTTCGTAAGTGCTATACAAATACTTCTACTATTAAGGAATTAGAATTTGTTATTTATTATAAGAACAATATTTGTAAATAAATTTCATAAACTTAGATATGCAATATTTTTCTATCACTTTATTATTTTTAAACAGTTTTTATTGTATTCTACATTACTTTATTTGAGAATTCATCTGGTGATCGGTTTGTTCACTTGCCTCTATGGGGGTTTTTCAAATTAAAACTTTAAGATAAAATATATTTTTACAAGCAATACATATTTTGAAATGCACCTTGGTATGAAGTAAGTGATTATGACATGGATAAAGATCTCAGCGTTCCTGTATGTAAAATTTCATATTAATAAAATAAAAATCGTCTTCGTGGAAGGGCAACATTTTAACATGTTCATTTTTGATTTGTTTATAAGATTTTGAATTAATAATTTACATAGTCAAGTGGAATTTCGGGTGAAATTCTATACATTCTAATATAGAACCACAAAAGTCCGTTCATTGTGAAATTATGTTAAACCTTCATATTTCGAAAAGCGCCAAATTTATCAAATTACAAAATAAAACATAATACAAAAAACAAAAGTAAACAATGCATTGAAGCATCGTGAATCCGACACGTCTTATTTAAGTGAATCGTCAATCATCAATAAAAACTTATACTGGAATAAAATATGAGATGAAACAATATTTATTACTACTTATCAGTACTCTTCTTTGCTACTTGTTAAATGTTAATTATTTCTTTTCACACACGTTAACATTTGCCGACTAGGGCGGCAAAAAAGTTCCATTCGAGGTGAGTTTTATTCTTGAATTTAGCAGCGCAATTATTGCTGAAGATACATATATAAAAAGATAATTTGAATCGACGGTAGTATTCTAAGTGTTGAAGCCATGAAAATGACTTATTTATTGTATAAACTTTTTTGACAATAATCGCTTTTTCAGGCATAAGATTCCTGATGATTTAAATTTGTTATGGATTTGGATTAAGAGTACAATTATGATATATGCATTGCATTACTATCATCCTACTTGTACTAGGTTGAGGACCTTGTGTTAGTGTTTAATATTGAAGATGAAAAGCGAAACGTAATACAGCGCTGTAGTCCATTGAACTGCTTCCTCGTTTGTCCAGAATCAATTAGAATCCATGGGTAAATAAGATAAAATTAGATAAGCATACGCCTCAGCAGTGTTTTCCATTGTTTAACAAAGAAATAATGTTGCTCACAATGTTTCCCAATTGAAGAAAGAACTTAAAATTAGAATAAATATAGAATGATAAGATAACAGTTGCGTTTGGAGGCTCATACAAACAGTCTGCTCTCTGTTGAATGAACAGCATAGTGTCGGATAAGGAAATTATGTAAGTCTCAATACAAGACGAGTTATTTCGAATTAAATCTTATCAATGTTCTTTTGTATACGAGTATGTAGATCTTCGTAAGTTAGTTAGTTCACAATGGCGTGTGAAGCCTTTAATTTGTTTTCGTGATCCCGCTTAGATTTTAGCTAATCTTATAGAAACTTTATCCTAATTTATTAAATGCTAATATAGCAAATTAATCATTGTATAACAATATAAATGTTGATGATTTATCATCATGCTGTTGTATTGTGATGTAGTATTGTATTTCAATTTAATAGTATAATAATCTTGTAATTAATTATCTAATCAAACATTTACTTAAAACAATAGAATAAAAACATTAACTTGATACCCGACACTTTACATCAGTTACAAAAAAAATTGTATTCTACTTCAGTGCTGCAACCATTGTTTATTTAAAGTAAACAATATTTAAACGTTTAAGTCACAATAACACAACAACACTATATGGTATATCGCCCCTTTTTTTCTATACTATAAATTAAACTATATAAAAAGATTTTCATTCATAACTATAACAAGAACAAAAACAAGAACAACGATAGCAAGTTGAATAAAAATAAGAAAAACAACGACAATGACAACAACGTCAACATACCTAAATGCCCCCGTGCGCCTCCATTTAAATTGTTTAGCGCAAAAAAAAACAAAAGAAAATATAGGAAAGGAAAATCGCATACATTAGATGGAGATAGATATAGTTAAAGATAAATAAGATAGAGTAAGATAGAAAGAGAAGCATAGAAGAGAAGGGAAGAGGAGAGGGAGAAAGTGACTGTGACTGTGGCTGAGTGAGAGAGGTCGACAAAGCGAATGCTGCAACTTTATAATGCAACATATTGTCACTTTGACACATAAAACCACTCATGAGCGGCTTCTGAAACGTTATTGTTGTGGGAGTATGGCAAAGGTACAATAGAGGAACTATAACGGGCGTGGCAAGCCTAGGGGCCCCGAAAGGCAAGGCGAGGCGAGATAGAGTGGAGGTTGTGGAAAAGTAAGTGAGCACAATAGTGACATTTACGACAACTTGAATTGCATGTGGGGAGCACTTGAAAATGTCTATGACTGCGGGGTGCCGTTTTATGATGTTGATTCTTTTTTCAGTACTATTTTGTTTGTATGTGGCATGCCACAGACAGATGATGATATTTCGTGTATCTCAATATACATGCATATAAACATGTGTATCTATGTTTATGTGTGTGTGTGTTTAAGTTTTAGTACAAGTTGTAAAAAGTTCTGCTCGCTGAGATGACACGTGCCAATATTGTGAGATAGCAACAAGAATTGCTCGCATCACCATCATCCTCGCAACCATCATCATCATCATCGTCATTGGCAACCGCAGCAAAGTAGGAACTAGAAAGTAAGTATTTTTTGTAGGTGAAGCATTTTGTGTAGCAGAAACAATAAAAACGAGTGAAACATTTGTTGCATACACTTAGGCATAAGTTGATGTGATGTGATATTATGTTGAAGTGTTGTTGTTGCTGTTGTCGTTGTCGTTGTCAATGGTGTGGTTGGTGTCTATCTCATTGACAAAAATGATTGTGCTCCTTTAGTTGAATATTGTATTTTTGATTTCGGTTTCCTTTTTCATCTTAGCCACAACTTTGTTGCATGCCATAAAGTGGCTTAAGCCTTCAGGGTTCTAGATTCACTTTCATATCATTTTCTCTATCGCCCTACAAATATTTTTCTATCATTTCTCTCATTTACTTCCTTAAGCGAATTTGGCCGACCAAACATCAATCAATCAAACCTTGTAACATTTTTTTATTTGTTTTTACTTTTATATTTTTATTAAGCAATAAGATTTATTGGCATGATTGATCTTTAAGGTGTGGACCACCTCAAGCGCCTAAAAGGATGCTATGCAAACATATTTATCATACATATTTTTTTTATATATATTTATTTTCCTTTTGGTATCATGTGTCCATTAGTATTGCGTGTATGATATACGAGTATCTTCATTTTCTGGTCTTTAGTTACTGCTTTTATCAGACTTCTTAGGCGAAGGCGGACACGCTTGTCATTAAATGGCGAATGAAAAGGATAGAGTTAAAGGTGTTGAAAGAATAAGCACAAAACAAGAAGAAAAAAAAAGTATATAAGCAAGACACGCAATATACATTTGAACAGATTTATATGGAAAGTCTTTAATGGGCAGGTATAAATTTGCTTATTTTTCAAGTTGTCCGAATAAATTTTATCTAACACAAACAAGATTTACTTATGAAGCAGTAACTGATGTTGATAGAGTTTATGTTATAAGAATGTTGTTTAACTTTATTGTTAAAACAAAGCTTTTGCACAACAAATTATGCAATAAGTGTATAGATTTGCCAGACATAACAATAACTTTCATAACATATTGTACTTGAGAACTCAATGTTCTGGGCATAGCTGAACTGGATGTGAATTCAACAAGTCAACAAGTTTCTAAAATAAGCAATGCATCAGTAGCAGTCTGTGTTGTCTAAACTGATATCCACTAGTGTTATTACTATTATGTAGTATTATGAAATATTTTTCTGTAATATACAGATTACCTTACTCCTCCACTCACCCACGCACTTCGCACATTGTCCTGCTTGAGCTCATAATTCACTCAGTTTTGTCACTTTTGTTGCAGCTATTTGGGCACTTCATCAGGCGTTGTCCCTTTTCTCATTTCTTTTATTCTTTCATTTTTATTTTTCTTTTTTAGATTTTGCTTTTAATTTTTTTTATTTTGTTTTCCGAATTTTTGTCTTCTTTTATTTTTGTTCTCGTTTTTTGTACTTTTCCAGAGCTCATAGCTTTGTGCTTTGGTGTCAATGCTTTGCCTTCAAGGCGCTACTAGCCCTATACACTATACTCTTGTATGCTAGGGAGAGATCCTTCTTCACTCTGATCTGCTATTCTTTGCTCCTGTTAGTATGCAAGAAGCATTGTTCTATAGTTCGTTTTTTGGTTCTTTCGTTTGTTGATTCGTTCATTCGTTAGTGCACTTGGTTTGCCCCTTGGGCGTCTCTTACTTTGTTTAAGAATTTTAATTTAAATGAGCGAAAAGAAATGTACCAAATAGAAATATGTTTAAAAGGCATATAAGGAAGAGATAGAGAAGAGAAAAATATGCCATAGAAAAATGAAAGTAAACTAAATATTGTACTAGAAAGAGTAGAACAAGTACCTAGTAGCTAAAGTACAGGGTGAGTGCGTTGTAAAAGGACAAGAAAAAAGAATAGATAAAATAGGAAAAAATTTATGTACATAATTTTAGGTGCTCATTTTTTATGCAAATCTTTTGGGTAAGTTTTTAACTCAATGCGGATTATGCATGTTAAAGACTTCCATGAAGATAAAACTGGTTAGAAGGATGAGTTTGGATTCGGTTCTGATTTGTTCTCGTTGGGTTAGTTGCATAGCAAAATGAATATTATGATGAGGACGCTTCACGCACTCACAGACAAACAAAATAAAATAAAGAAATGAGAGAGTTCGCTTGTCGCGAAGAATATCATGCAACATAATAATTTTTTAATAATAATATAAGATTTGATGAGGAAGAAAAATGTGACAAGCGTAAAACTGACAACTTTATTATGCCAAGTAATATTCTTTCAACAAACATTATTTATTGTATTTTTCTTACATTTTTCCTGTTTCCATGATAATTTTATTTGCTTCTTAAGCCATGCTATGCAAAATTTTTAATGGGTTTCTTCGTTTTTCGTCTCTGAACAGCTAACGAGAAATATTTCTCTTAGTGTTTCCTTCAGCTGCCTTTCACTTAACCTATCATCATCATTTTTTCAATACCATTTTCTTCTACCCATGGCTTGCCACTTTCTTAATGGCAATGCCAAGTTGGTTCGGTTCGGTTCGGTTTGGTTAGGTTGGGTTGTGTTGTGTTGGGTTCGGCTGTGTTGCCTGCCATTGTTATTAATAGCAGCTTTGCAACGCAACATACGCATAAGTTGTAGCATATTTTTAAGGATCAGTTCTCTTGTTACTGCTTTGTGTAAATTGCATGCATTCGTGGCAGTTTTTGAAAAGTATTTTAGTAACTTTTTCGACAGCAACGTTGGCATGTCGGTCCGTCTATATGTCCGTCTGTCTTACAAACGACCAAAACCATAGAAACCAAAGTTTTTTGCATGACTTCGCTTCAAGTATGCTATTCTAGTAGCTTCGCCAAACTAAGTCACCATATGTGTGCATATAACATATATTTATCATAGAAACCAGAGAGGTTTGAGAGCAAATTTTCTTGTTCTTGTTTATTTGAGCTCAGTGGAACTGTCTCTTCCTTGTACAATATGGTGCTGCCTTCATGTTTCATGCAAACCAAACTACACGAACTGTCGACACAATGTTATTTGACTACAATATACACATGCACATGAAGTCCTGTGCATGTTTATGACTTTATGGCAGCACTTCCGTTTCCGCTTGAGTACAACAGCAACAGCAGCAGCAACAACAATAATAACAAGCAGCAATTTTGTTTCCTTCGCTCATATGATGTTGCGCTTGAACGCTAATCAGATTTAAAACTTCAACGTCAACTCATGAAATCTCCTTTTACGTAATACACATTTCTTATATGATGACGCTTACATAGTCTTAGAATAACATGACATAACTCATACGCCACGTTAGACTAGTCTCTGTTGCCGCCCCATTTTTGACATTTATTACTTGAGAAAAGTTATGTTCCCTGAGTTTATGCCACTTCTGTCTACCACAGCTCACTTTGCCTTACTTTTCTATTATTGTACAACAGTTTGGTTTTCACTTTGGTTCAACTCACTTACTCACTCACTCACTGACTCTCAGAGTCAGTTCACTCAGTCAGAAACATGCATTTGACAGCTCAAAAAATAGCTAACAACTCGCCAAGTTCCTTTTATCTGTCTGACTGTCTGACCCTATGTCTGTCTGCCTTTTCTGCCTCATGCCTCTGTGCATGTCGTCGACAACTTTTAAATGATTTTTATTTTTATTTTTCATCTTTTCTTAACAAAGTGTTGCATTTCGCGTGGCATGAAATTGCAATTTTATTGCAGTCAACCATGAAAAAGTAATTGCTATTTTACTCAAAACCTTTAACACTCCTCTGTCTCTTTATTCATAGTCACAGATTTCTTATTCATAGACAAAAAACCATCACATTGAACAAGAGGAGAAAGTAGAACAATCTGCTGCTCCTGCTGCTCCTAACCACACAGCAGAGTGAGTTGAAGAATGAAGATGAGTTCGGGTCCCTTGTAATAGATAAAGCTAAAAATAAAATTACAACAAATTGGCCAATTTTGGGTTTTAGACCACGCTAACCAAGAAAAAGGAACGAATATCAAACCAAACTGAGCGCATCCTTTTCTATTTTCTATCTTTCCTCTTCTCTCGTGTTGTTTCTTTTATTGTTTTTTGTCTAGTATTACAGTTTTGCACTTCTAAACGATAAGAGTGTGGGCGAATAAGTGAGAGCAGGCGCCAAACCACTTAAGCCTGAAAAATTCAATACAAAGAAGAAAATGAAAAAACAAAGGTCCTCTGCATAGCCATTTTATATTCAGTTTGTCTTCACAGCGCAAATCTGTATAGACTGTTGTTGTTCTCGTTGTCTATTTGCAATAACTTCGTTCGTTTTTTCGTTATCCTCTTCCACTTCTCTCTCAATCGTTTACTCATCATTTCTTTTTGGTTTTCCGCCTACCTCCATTTGAGCTTTGACGCGACCAACACTTAATGGCTTCGGTTAAGCAACGGTTAACTATAACATCGACTACAGCATCCTAGTGGCAACCATCGTGGTCCCCGTTACCATCTTCGTTTCTATCATCGTTCTCGTAGTCGCTGTTCTTATCGAGGTAAAAGGAAACCCATTTTAATAGCGTCAAGGTGACGTTTCACCATTCAGTGCTTAATTTATGCAATAAAAACTTCCAACAGCTGTAGTATGTTACAGCATGGAAAAACAGCAAAGGATACATACCTAGGATAAGGGTTGCCCAACACTGATAACTGAATGTGTTAAAGTGTGCGTTGGTTTTCGGTCCCATGCTGTTGATGTTGCTGCCGTTGTTGTTGTTGATATTGTTGTAGATATCTAAAGGAAATTAGTGTATTTAATTGCTTATGATTTTTTTTCCTTCTTCCTGCTGCTGCTGTTCATTTTCCTCTTAAAATGTCGAAGGTGGCGAAAGCGGAAGTAAAAGCAACATATTTTTAAAGCGATTTTATGTTAAAGTGTCTTATGAATGTAAGAAAGACTAGTTTAGTTTATTTGGTTAAAGAGATAAAATTAATTTAATATATTTCTGCTATAGTTGAAGAAAAAATTGTGCTTAAGTTAAATGATTTAAGATTGTTCTAATAGTCTGTTGGTTTTAAGGTCCCTCTGTCCTACGTGGTCATGTTACAACTAGACTTGCCAAGTTATTTTATGAACTGGAAAAATGTATTACGCACTTTAGAATTACACTTGATTCCAAAACACAAAAGAGACCATAATATTACAATTGATAAATTCAAATTATTCTTTCTTATGCTCAATACATGGAGTTAAATCCACAAATTAAAAAATGAAATGTGACGAAAATCAAAATGTGATAATGCTTCAGAGATGTAGTGGAGAGAAACAATGCGCATTGTCTTGTGCGGGCTCGTCTGCAACGTAAGGATGAATGCTTTCGAACGAGTGAGAGAGAGATAAAAATGCTTTACTGATTGGGTTTACTTTACGAAAGAACGTACGAACAAGTGGCCGAATGACCGAACTAAAATAACTCTTTTGTATTGAAACAATATAACACTACAATAGTCTGTATTATTGCTTGACCATCCACTTTAGAAATTTCTTTTCCATATTGTATTTGCCTAAATAGCTCCAAAATAATAATAATATCGTCAAATTTTGATTTTCGTCACATTTCATTTTCATATTTTTTGGATTGACTCCCCTTCGCTAAAGAAGTTTCACTTTATAAATATGAGCTAAAAATGTCGATACACGATCATTGTGAATGCTTTGCCTTTAGGTTAAAAAGGTTTATTGGGTGCTGTGGAGAGATATGAAAAAAGGAGATATGAAACTTAGATGCTGAAGATTTTCATACAAAAATATTTTTAAAAATTCTATTGTCAGTAGAAATTTTCTTAAGTCAGTTGTCAAGCGGTTACCTATGTCTGTAGGTTGTGTAGCATACGTTTCGAACAACGGATGCAAGTGGCAGTGTGGTGATTCAACGGGGATTTGATGCTCGACAATGATCCAGCGACGTCAAGCGACAGGCGGCGACAAGGAAATCACAAAACAAAAACGATCAATTCACGATACTAAACAAAACTTCAGAATTAAAATGTTATCCTCTGTTGTAGCCAGATCCGATATTTTTAATAAAAGTTGCTGCAATATCAGGGCTCCCCGCATTCTTAACGATCAGCACTTGCGTATCCTTACCAGCACCTTGGTAGCATAGGCAATCGCTACGATTTGATTTATTGTAACAATATTGTGTATCGCCCACGATATGATTGTTTTCGATATTACTTAAGAAAGTTTCTTTAACTTTGAGAAATGTTACTTCTGATCATAGATTCTCCAGCTGTTACCCCTTCCAGAAAATATCCAGCATCACAAGCATTGCCAATTTCAGAAACCTACGCGCTAAATACAGAATACTACAATTTAAACCAAGAAAAGACATCAAAACTATCTACAACTTTATAAGTCTACTGCAAAAAAAAAATTATAGACGATTTGTCATTGCTAAATTTAGAAAGTAAACCAATTAGAATTCAAACTAACGAACAAAGGAAGGAACAATCAAATAAGAATTAATAAGAATTATCGAATAGAACTTTTACTGAAGCAACATAAATAATTCAAGATAATAATAGACATGAACACACACTCATACACATACAGAAATATATACATACATGCTAATACGTACACATGCGCTAGTACGAGAACAATACAATAAACTTTCATCTATTAACGCAAAAAACTATGCTTAAAAAATGTGCCAAACTCTGTGAGCAACTTTCACTCTCTACTTTTCTTCGTTGATATCTTCTTTGGCTTCTTTGGATTTCTTTGTTTTTCTTATTCATTTTTTTTTTTTTTTTGGTTTTGTTCTTGTTCCCGTTCCCGTTCCCGTTCCCATTCCCATTCTAGTTCTAACCAACTGAGATAATGGGCAAAGGCAGCTCAATAAAACTTTAGTCTTACGTGCGAGTTCACAATGAGAAAGCAAAAGTTTGTACTTTTGTGCTCTAGAAACTTTTGCATATCAATAAATTTTCAGCAAGATACATACAAACATACACATACACACTCGTGTACTTGGAATAAAATTTGACGTATACTTTAGGGTGAATACTCGTACGTACATACCAATCCATACCCCACCACGACATAAAATACTTGAAAAGTATTTAAACTTTTTTTTCTTCGGTTTCTCTATAGCACAAAAAAATAAAAAAAAAAGAGAAAAGAAATTAACATTCAAACTTCAATTTACTAAGTTTTTGTTAATTTTTTCTTGTTAATTTTCTTTGCAGAATGCTTAGCAGGATATCATGAAAAGAGACTGTTACATGATCTATTGGATCCTTATAATACACTAGAACGTCCGGTTTTAAATGAATCGGACCCGTTACAATTAAGCTTTGGTTTAACTTTAATGCAAATTATCGATGTGGTAAGTACAGAAAACCTTTTCAATTGAAATAAAATGAAATTTCCTTAAATCAATGAAAAGAATTTAACTTTAGAGACAAAAAGTATGCAACAGAAAATTAAAAGTGACACCATTTCATCCTGTCTTTCTTATGTAACATAAGTGAGTGCATGTGATGTGTGAGTGTGTGTGTGTGTGTGTGTGGCGAACAGCAAACTACAAAATGAAAGTGAAATCTTAATTATATGTGCCAGGAGTCGGCTGGTACGCACAGGTCTCACCACATTGACGGAGTGCAGCTTTATGGCCTTTTTATCTGAGGTTTTATGCTTTCCTACACAAAAGATACCACTACACATAGTAAAAATAAAATTATAAGGCAACGTTGTGTCACTCACTTGCCCCCAAACAGACACCATCATAGTCATTCATTCACGCATTCAGTCATGTTGCAACAACAAATGCATGCATTCAGCAAAGAAAAATATCCCTAACTCTCAAACCAGAAGCCATCATTGGACACCGACGACGACGCCGTTTCCTGACTTCCTTTTGAACATGGAACACCTATTCCCATTTAGCTAAAGTTCTCACCATCATCATCATCATCATCATCATCATCATCATCATCATAATACATACAATGCTTTAGTGTATGGGCTTTAAAAAGGATAGGGAGCGTCATGAAATTATGGAGCAAGCAACACCTGTGCTATTCACGTGGCAAATACGACTGTTGCCACCATTTCCATTTTTTTATTTTCTCTTTACCCATGCACACAACCTCAATTCATATTAGATTCATATAGTAGTACCATCATATTCATGTGAATGAGCTATGGCAGTTTCTTCATTCTTTCCTTCCTTATTCATGTGTTCTTCGTTCCTTCGTTCGTTATTTCATTCATTCATTTGTTTGTTGTTCCTGTAAAGAAGAAGTTGTGATTCAGTAAAATGGAGCAAATAAACAAAAGACAAATGTCGACAAAGCCTAAAAGCATGCAATGCAAAAAAGAGCCCAGCCCAAGCAAAATGGCACTACAACAAGATGCAAAAAAAAAAACGAAAAAACTGAAGGATGCAAATGGCAACACAAATGCTTGAAAAAAAAAAATTGTGAAAGCAAAGAAAGCGCAACAGTCACTGGATAAGTTGCAACTTGCAACATTTCAACAAAAAAAATAAAAAAAATAAAAGTAAAAGCAACTCAACAAAAATTTATAAAAAATGGAAGTCGCATTCAGTTGTGTGTGAAGTAAGCAAAAAAAATCCTTCTCTTCCTTATCCAATGTAAATGGTATGTGTATGTGTGTGTGGTATGCTTTTAGGCAACACTGGTGTAGATGAAGAGGAGATGAAGGTGCATTCTTTTTTTTTTTTTAGAGAAATGCAAATAGCATAAAATAAAAGTAAAAAAAAAAAGTATATAAATAAAAATTTCACACACCTGAAATGGAAGTGACAAATGCATTGCATTTTAGAAGAGAGGGAATTTATAAGGAATAGCAATTTTATTTATGACTTCTTGAGGATATGGTAACAAGTCTGTCTGTGCTACAAAATAGAAACAAGTGACTGTTGAAGGCTGTCAACTAAAATACAGAAAAAATATTTAAAGTTAAAGGTGAAAAATTATTGAAACGATTCTATAAGGAGTGAAAAATAATTGGCGCGAAATTAAATGAAAAAGTTTTAATTTCTAATTTCTAAAGTTCCCTTTGTTTGTGGTCAACTTTTTAATCAAGCCTCTCCCGCTCTATCTTCTTGTCACCTTAATTGCAATATACCACCACCTAATAATTCTGACAAATTCTGACCCACTTGATTGCATCCATTTAGTTAAGCTCTAATAGTTGTAATCTTTTTACCTTTTAGATTGACTTAATGAGTATAAAAATGCGTTACCCGCACTAAACGCTCCATTGAGTTGCGCTTATTTAATGACTTGAGAGACTCAAGTCACACTGAAAACCGCACTAAATCAACTTTGTTGCCAGCTCTTCAGGCATGGGAATCAACTGACTGACTAACTTACAGACTGACTGACTGACTGACTGACTGAGTGAGTGAGTGAGTGCTTTTTCACTACTGACCTGATTGCTATCCTATTTTATCCCTTTACATTGCTATGCTATGTAATGGTGTCCTATCGACATACAAATATCGTGGCCCCATTTGTAGGGAGTGAATGCTTTTATCTGAGATTATGCATTTATGCATGTACACACATCTATCTATCTATCTATCTATCTATCTAGTGAAAGTGCGCTAAAGTACGAAAGATAGTAGAATGAAAGTAAAAAGAAGGACAGTGAAAAAACACTTAAAACGGGACTTTGTGAAAAGAAGAAAAAGAAAGTATGTGAGCGACACTCAATCAGTCATTCACTTACATTTTATAGTATACTTGGACCCATCTGAACATTCACTCACTCACTCACTCACTCACTTAATTCACACCACCAGTAGGAGGTTGAAGACAGTGATGATGTTAAAGACCATCAATCAAATGCAGCTGCAACTGTTTGAATAAGTCCTTTTGCTTTTGCGTCCTGCAGGAATAACACTTAACTTTATGGTGGTGGAGTATCTTTTCATTTTTATGAAGAATAGAAACGAGTTTCAGTTGGAAATCTTTTAAATACTTGACCAAAAGCAAACAAATGTTTATGATAGTCAGTCTGTTTACTGCTAACAACTGAATTCCAATCTGAATTTTATGTGATTTAAAGTACCTCATCGTGATGTCTTACAGAAAGACTTCAGAAACATGATGGTACTCAACACAATATTGTGATATATGCACATTTGATGAAAGTCCTCACTTTATTTCTAACAAATGTTTCAAATGTTTGGCTTTATAAAGTACACACACATCTCATATTCTCTTCTTAAAGAAGAACATCAGAATCATGGTGATGGACATGATTATGTTTATGCAAACATGATTACTTTCTAATTTCGCTTACCTCACCTATGGTATGCGTAGGTGAGAGACAAACAACCAAGAATTGTGCCAAGCTGGAAGGACATGAGTTGCGGCCATATAAATTCTAACTTATTCAAATGCAATTTTCAGCTGTTGCCTTGCCTGGATATCACAAACATACTCATTTACTTACTTACACAAACATAAAGCGAAAACACTTGTGCTGTAGGCATGTAAATTTTCCATCGCCCTGGCGTTTGTCTTCTGAACACAGTTCAGTTGTCGACCCTCGGCGTCCTTTTACAGTTGACCTCCCATGAGCGCAATTATGGCACACTTTGTTGTTCTATGCCGTTGTTCTTTCATTTGTTTAGTGTTCAACTTTTTTTCACACACACACACACATTCCACATTCAACACTCTACTTCATTTTCTACTGCTACTGCTACTTCAACTTCTATTTCTACTTTTTCTTGTTATTCTATTGTATTGCCTTTGAAATTATTGCTTCGGTACCTAGTTCTGGGATGCCTCTATCACAATATACTGATCTCCTTGCTTCCTTGGTTCTTACTTCCTTTGTCATTTTTCATATTTATATTCTATCATGTGCGTCTTTTCTGTGTCTCTTTCTCATATTGCCACTGTCGTCTTTGTCTTGCCTTCATAAATCACGTGCGATAAAAATGCATTTTAGATGCTAAAGAATGATTATCCTTGTGATCCTTCAAGTGCAATACAAAGGCACTCCCTGCCATTTACGCATCTTATCTTGTTTTAGAGTTGATACACATTCTCACAGTAAAACATTGTCTACTATCCTTTCTTGGCAGCAGGATAACAAGCAATAAAAAATTCTAACAGCTTAATATTGTTTAGCAGGAAATGTGTGTGTGTGTGTGTGTGTGTGTTTATGTGTGTATGGTGTGTATGAGGGCGTCATGTAGTCCTTTTAAAAATTAATCACTCAGAAACATTTGCGATAAGCAACAAATCAGTACTGAATTGAGTTGCTGGAAGACACTTCAGTTGACACAAATGGAGTAAGTAAAGAGTCAAGTAAAATGATGTGATGTGAGTCCAACCTTTTTATGACTTGAGCTGCAAAAACAAATTATATAAAAGATACACTTTGTGTTGGCTAAGAAGAAGTGAAAAAGAAATAAAAAAGCAATTGAAAGGGTTGTTCGTCCAACCACTGCAAATGACAATCGAAGAAAGAAATTTCTTAAAAATATTTTCAACTTTCTCAAGTAAGTTCTACTGATATTGGTAGATGACATGCATTCCATCAATGTGGTTTGCAATACTTTTGGGAAGTTTTCAACTCGCACAAGTAAGGCAAATGCGATTGATTGACTCTCATTTATTTGAAGTTTTTTCTTTTTTGATATATTTGGAGTAAACTATTGCAATTGCTGGCAGTCAAAGTCTTTCTTTCTTCTTTCATTGAATGGTAACCACTTCTGCAACTTGATAAATGTTGTTTGTGTCATGACCAGGAGGCTCACGGAATCAAATCAAATTGAACAAATAAACAAAATGACAGAATGAACCTTAAAAAAGTGCATTCGAAGTCATTTGTGGTCGAGGAGAAAACTTTAAATCGTTTCGTTTAAAGATAAATGAAATAACAGACAATCGCTTTGTTAAGTTTTGTATCTAATATCTAAAGGAAAAAAAAAAACTCAATGGTTTCTATTGATATGAATTTTTAATTAAACATAACATAACATATTGTAACACAATATAACATAAATTACAAACTTCAGTAATTAGAAAACTCTAATTTTGATTAACACCAGTGTAAGACAATAAGAAATCTTTGTATCAAATCGATAAATCAAATTGTATGCTCTGGTACAAATAATCGATCAAACGGTAAGGCAACTCTGCTTATCTAATCACACTATGGAGCTCATGGATACATATATGATTTTATAGATTACAAACATCATGACAAAGTATAGTGGTAATACTTGAGCAGACAAGAGAGGAAAGATAATATTTCCTGTATTAAACTTATGTCAATTTATATAAAGTGTCAGAATGTTGACAAAATGACAAGAAAGAAGAAATCAATGAGGATAAATGTTATGGTATAGAAAACTAATTCACACGTCTAAATATAGAAACCAGAGCTAAAGGCATTTTGTATAAAAATAGACCAACTATTTATATCAACAAATAAAGCAATAAAATGCCAACAAGAAAAATACTTAATTTTCTTGCAAAGAAATCTTTTTGTCTATTGCATTCATCAGTCATCTGTTGTCGCCATAAGTAAACATACGAAACTCCATTAAGAAACTGACAATTTTCTGGCACAAATATTTGCAGGGTCCAGGGTTATTAGAGTATACAGATGACACACGCATTAGAAATGAACTAATAAGAGAGGAAGAAGATAGGGAAAGCAGCTTACACAGAATATAATTTTGATATTTTATTAAGTGAAATTTGAGTTGCTTAAACTTGAAACTTTGAAATACAAAATATAAGTAAAGCTAAAAGAAATCAGGTTGCTTACGAGAATGAGTAAATAAGTAAATTTGATAAGACATAAATTTACTTGTAAATAGTTCTATTGGCTATTGGATATCTAATAATAGTTTAAAAATTGATTTTTATGTTGAAATCATAATGTAAATTTATGGGAAATTAAATATTCTTTTCTTAATAAATGTGAGAAGCCTAAAAGTAATGATAAATATAAATTTGTAAATGAAAAGACAATTCATATGTTATGGTGCTGGGCATTAGAATAAGGACCTTAAAAAAATATAGTTTTAGGTATTTCTGATGCTCTTTTTGCTGTTTCAGAATGATAAGGCAATTAGTTGGAAACATGGTTTCGATTGTCAATATTACAAATGTCGCACATAATGTTATTAGATGAAGAAGATGGCAAAGTAGTGCATACAATCTGGTCTGGATTTTTAATATTTGATATTTCCAAAACAAAAAAAATTTCTTTTTTCGAAATTTCTTGTGAAACTACATTTGTCAAAACACGTACTAAATGATCAAGAACAGAATAATTCTCAGGAAGAGGTCAAAATTGACCAAATCTTGTGGCAACTTAGCTGCCAAAGTGTCGACAAATTAGAAATTGGTGCACCCTGCAGCGTTTTGACCACATAAAAATATTCAAAGTTGTGAAAAAACACATCAAGCTGACATTTTGCAAAGGCAGAGGGGCGCGAAAGAAGATGATACCAATATTAATCTCAAAATTTATCTATTTGACAATATTTGTTGAAAAAGTAATTTTACTTTTTGTACAAAAAGATGTTACATCTTGATCCCAATTCTATTGGAGTGATGTTGTTAAAAATCCGCTTTACTTGTCCAAACTCAACCACGTTTGAATTGCAGTTCACAACATCGCGAATGAAAAGCAAGGAGTACATCCACCTTTTGTTAAAGCAAATACGAAGATGTCAAACAAAATATCATTCGCATACATATAAGCAATGATATAAAACTCAATTTGGGAGATGGTATTATCCCTATCAAGGACAGACCACTTTGTAAACTGAACTTAAAACCCATAGAGAATGTGTACGGCATATAAGTAACATGGGTTTATGCAAATATTCGCCTATACATATAACTTCATAAAAAAACATAAATAAGCAATTCTTAAATAGTAAATGACCTAAACTTCAAATAAATAAATTTTAATCTATAAAAAAGAAGATTATCTTGCATGGATTATCTGTAAAATTTTTTGAAGAATTAATTTTCAACAATTTAATATGTCTTATTAATATGAAACATCTAAAAATAAGTGTTCCCTTACAAAACGTTAATTTTTAAAACAAATTGATTTGAGCGTAATAAGTCAAAAAAGTCTATTAATACTTAGATCTCACAACTTTTAACTTTCTTTGCATTAGTAATTAGTAATTTCATCACATAAATATCTCACAGATGTTAAAACAGAAGCTTATGTTCAGGCATCGAAAAATGGATCAGACAAGAAAAAGTAAAGAAAGAAAGGAAGAAAAAAGGAAACAGAAAAGGATAACACGGAGCGCATTAATTAAAAGGCGCAGACAAAGCGAGAAAACGAGCACAGATTAATTGGCGTCAATGAGGGAAATAAGCAGGAATAATATCAAAATGAAAAGACACAAAGAAGGGCACATGAAAGAGCAGAAGAAAAAAAAAAGAAAAGAAATTGTTAGAGAAGTGGGAGGAGACAAAGGAAGAAAATAGTGTTTAAGCAATGATAAAACGAAAGGATATCGAAATGAAATGAAAGAATGGATAAAACAAGAATGGGTAAATAAGTAATGAACTTTAAATGTAGCGCAAGTCGAGCCGAGATTAGCTTAACAATTGATGAGCTGTTGCCTACTTTGAGGCAGCTCTTTTAATTTATATAAAAGCAATGCAGTGGTGTTTGGAAAATAAATGTAAAATAATTACTTGGAATTACATTTAATGCATTTTTCAATACAACTGACTAAACTATACTTATTACTTATTTCAAAAGGTTTAAGAAGTCAATGCACTTTTGCTATTAAGTGTACTAAGTACTTAAAGGTTCTTCATGATGAAAATTGAGTTGACATAGGGTCGGTCCACTCACTTAAATTCAACAACTGTCATTAAATGTGTTTATAATCATAACCCCAAATTATTTTTATACAAGAAACTTCATACAAAAAGCTTCGTTTATGTATGTTTATGAGTTCAGTTTGACTGAATTTACACACATAAAGACACTTTATTTCATATTCCTCGCAACATCTCTTACTTAGTACTATGTTTCATTTCAAGTTCTTTTACTCTGCACTTCACTTTGCTTTAGTACCGGTAAAAATGATGGTGATGATGGAAATGATGATGGTGATGATGATGACGACGTCGCACTGACGCTTGGCTACATATTTTTAATTAAACTTGGAGTTTTCCGTTTCCCAATTTTTTTTTTTTTTTTCACCTTTTTTTCTTTCTTTTTTTTTTATTTGCATATTGTACAATATTTTCATAGCCTCCTAGACTTGCTGGCGATACATATCCTCCACCCATAAGTATAGCTGTTTATTTTGTATTTCATAATTGCGCAAGAAAATTGTATTTCTTCAAATAAATAAAGGAAATAGAGCGGAAGTTGTCTGCAAAAAGCACAACGAGCAAAGTGAAGATGTTAAGTCCTTTGCGTTGAGATATCTGGTATGAGTTTTTGGTTTAGTTTTGTATGGTTTACTTTGCTATGGTTTCGCTTGACACAAGTTTTTAATGGTTTTTCTACTTGATGAGTAAGTGCTGGTAATATTTTGTCAAGAACTGGAGTTTGTTAAAAGTGGAAATATGGAAACATATTCGGATATTTTTTTTTTTCGTACTTCTTATTTGTTATTCTTAATGATCTTAACCTCATGTATTTATGTGTATGTATTTTTAAGAAGTATGTCTACTTCCTAAAGGTATATTGCATTACTTAAGGATGTTTTCCTACTTTTATAATAGAATTCAGCAATAAATTCATTGAATTTCTTGTCCTTCACAAACCAAAATACATATCTATACATAACCAATCAATGCTCATTCTCTCGTAAAGCCGATGACATAAGGAAAATACAAAAAAAAAAAAAAAAAAAGAAATGGAAATGAAAATGAAAATAACCGAAAAAAAAACAACCGGAAAATATTCGGAAAGAAATACACGGTAACCACTCACCACATTGCCAACAATTTCCGTTTTCACTGTAAAATCACTAACTGCAAAAAATGTCATAGAATGTCGAATTGAATCGAAACGAAGCCAAGTCTGCTTGACTTTATTTTAGCCACGATCCACATCACAAATATGAACTTTGTCAAAGTGCCTTTTGCTACATTTATTTGCCTTTTATTTTGTTTGGGTTTTTCCTTTTTTTTTTTTTTTTTATTGGTGGAAAAGTGGGAAAATGGAAAAGTATAAAATGAAATCGATTGCAGTACAAATTCAACAAGAAAACACACACGTCCATTTAGTAAAAATTGCGGTTGGTCATAACCGACACATACTAAAGTAAATGCATTAGGATTGCGCAAGGAGGAGGGCCTAGGATCAGGGGATGGTGGTGCAGAACATTGAGTACAAAATAAAAGCAGCAAATAAACCTATTAGAATTTTGCAGTTGCAGTTGACTAGTTGTGTGTGTGCACGTAGAATGTACAATACAAGTATTTGTGTGATTCATTTTATGGCCAAAATACTATGAAATGCACATAAGAGTACTGGAATTCCAGTTTTTATTTTATTTTCATTTATGATTGTATCTCTACTATTATGTATGCTTGATTTTGGAATTCTCTTGCATTTTACAATAAAAATAATGAAATTTGCTTATAAATTAAACATTACATGTGCAAACTAGATTTTCTGTTGCTGTTTTTCTGTTTTATTGTTCATAAAGTCTATGAAAATGTATTGTTTGTTGCATACTTTTAGATATAAATGGCGTTGAAAAGCCAATTAGCATTATTTGCTGCTATGAACATTTTACTGGGGGCGATTAGGGGGAGGCGGATGCTGATGTAATATGCAAAAGCAATGCATTGGAAATAATTAAAATTGACGTGCAAAATAATGAATAAGTGAGAAAAAAAAAAACAACAAAAACACACACACACACACACTTTTTACATTAATATGTCATGAGTATAGTCAGGGGCGGATTTATTAGGGGTACATACATATTTGAGATTAATAAAAATATAGAAAAATATTAGTAGCGAATTTACTTGCGTTCTTTCAAATTTAGAATTTGTCTTATCTTATGGAAAGTTTTTTAAATAAAATTAAGAAAGAAAAGAAATATAAGAAGCAACTTTTAAGACAGAAACAATTTTGCTTTGTGTGTTTCCTAGGCTCATTTTTGCCGCAATATCTTGATGGATATGCATTACAGTAAGATTTTTAAAATTATCTTCTGACATCTTGCTGCACATGTATGTTTTTAGTCCCTTTTTTGTTTTAACCTTGTTAACAAGATGATAAGGAAGACAAGTCGTGTTCATGCCTTCTAAATTTGATCCAAGTGAAGCTAAATTAGTGTATTTGCGTTGCGTCGGAGGTGCAGTTGGTGCAACATCATCATTGGCCCCGAAAATTGGTCCACTCGGTTTGTCTCCAAAAAAGTTGGTGATGACATTGCCAAGGTTACATCCGAGTGGAAGGGATTAAAGATCACCGTCCATTCAAAACAGATAAGCAACCATTTATGTTGTTCCATCAGCAGCATCTTTGGTCATCAAAGCTCTGAAGGAACCAACTCATGATAGGAATAAGCAGAAGAACATTAAACACAGCGGTAACATTTCTCTGAGACCCAAATCTATGGTACAAGAGAACTGAAAGGAACTTGCAAAGAAGTTCTAGGAACAGCGCAGAGCGTTGACTGCACTGACGATATAATTGAGATATGTGTATATAAGTGATATAGTGGATCTTACGAAGTCCCTTCAAAGTAAATGATTTTCACATTTTATAGTAAAATAAAATGAGACAACACTTGATTTAAGGTAGAGCAAGTTTGTTTGTAGTAACAGGAAATGGGCTCATCAATTGGCGTAGGGTTCCAATATTTGGCAGGACCATTGATCTTTTGTATGCCTCTACTGGACATTTTGGTATATTATTTGTCATTTCTTACCAAATCTTTAACACTTCTGCACCTTGCAAAACCTTTTCTTCATTTTGGTCACTAAAGTTATAAGACAAAAACTTTTGTAGCTGAGTGCTAGGGAACCTGGATGACATTGTATTTAATTAATCATCTATTAAAGGAATTTATATTGAAAGCCGGTTTTAATCTTCAACAGACTGAGTCTGGTGATTCTGTGAATTGTGATTTCCGTATCAATTTTGTTTGTGAGCACTTCAGCCTTAGCTAAAAGTTCTTTGAGTCTTGAGTTTGAGTTGAGGCTCAAATGCAGAAACTATATCAATTGCACGAACTTGTATACATCGAAATAAAGGTAAAGTAATTTCTGAAATATCCGCAATGATTAATTAATTACTCATCAATTATTCTGACAGCTTGTGTTAATTTGATTTGTCTTCAGTTAATGTGAACTATGATTAAGGTTTCACAATACAAAAGTAAATCCTAAAATCTAATTATATTGGTTTTTGTAGAATTACCATCCGGGAGGCAAGCCCCCTTGCCATACCCTTGCCATAAACCACATATGAGTATAGTATATTATAAAAGGAAAAATGAAAAATTAAAATCGATTGTTGATTTTCAATTTTGTAAACTGTAAGATTTTACGCACACACACACACACACAGAATAAACAATCAATGCATTTTTGATATAAAAATTTCCACTCATTTTTCCATTTACACATTCATTATTTATATGGATGTATTTTTTTGGAATTGATGTTTTTGTTTTTTTGTGTTTTATGCCCACAGGACGAGAAAAATCAATTGCTCGTTACGAATGTTTGGCTTAAACTTGAATGGAATGACATGAATTTGCGCTGGAATACATCTGATTATGGTGGCGTCAAGGATCTAAGGATACCGCCGCATCGCATATGGAAACCGGATGTCCTTATGTACAACAGTGCCGATGAGGGTTTCGATGGCACCTATCAAACGAATGTCGTCGTCCGGAATAATGGGTCATGTCTCTATGTGCCCCCTGGTATATTTAAATCTACGTGCAAAATCGATATAACATGGTTTCCATTTGACGATCAACGTTGCGAAATGAAATTCGGCAGTTGGACCTATGATGGATTTCAGGTTTGAGTAGAATTTCCAGATAAACAAAACACAGCCCAAAAGTGAAAAAGGGAGTATACTGTCAGTCAAATATTCAAAAACAAAAAAAAAAAAACAAATAAAATATTGTAGTCTACTCTTTTCTTTTCTTTCTGACAGTCTCTTGAGTTTAATAAATTTGATATTTTTGATTTGTTTATTTTTTATATTTTTCGTAAGCATACTTTTGGTCTGTACAACTTATCAATATCTAACAATTTTATGCCTAAAACTGTATTTTCCTTATGAAAACCAAAACAAAAAAAAAAAAAAAAAAATCTTAAAAAAAAAATCCAAAATCAAAAAAAAAAAAAACACGACAGCTGGATTTACAATTACAAGATGAAACTGGCGGTGATATCAGCAGTTACGTGCTCAACGGCGAGTGGGAACTACTGGGTGAGTAAGCTGCGTATGGAAAATGACCAAAAAGCTTAGGTAGCCAGCAAGATTGATTGTTCAGCAAACTGTAAAGGCAGGGAGATACACAGATACAGATTCATGGACGAATAACTAGGCATATACACAAATACGACATACACACAGATACACAGATACATTTACTATGTGTGTAACATAGATGCAGATTCAAATACTCGTCGTTTGTGCGTAGCGCACGTTCAAGCAATTTAATGAAAACACAAAAGCTACACACCAGAAATATGTAGCATACTTTCGTGCATATTTCATTTTTCCCAGTTTCAATTTTTTCTTTCATTCTCGTTACAAAAAGAAAAAAAAAGAAAATAAAGCTAAGCTTAGCAATTACACAAGGCACTACTAGTGGCACCAAAGGAAATGAAAGAACAACATTCAAAGGGGCAAAATAAGAACAAAAAAAAAAAAAATAATAATAATAAGAAAAATCATACGAGAGAATAACAACATAACAAACAATATTTTTCATTTTTTCCATTGCATAATTTTAAGCGCATACATTTTTAAAGATCTTCACTCACTCGCTCACTCACTCACTCAGAAAGGAGTGAAACAAAAATCCTTTAAAAAATATTGTACTAAAAAATGAAATAAAATAAAATGAATAAATAAATCTTTCTCACGAAAACGAAGAAAAGTAAAACAACCATTAAAATAAAGAGGGGAGAAAAACACATTTTAACCACCACTCAATGTGATTTACGTGAGCATTTCGTTGCATACTTTTCGGTGTTCGGATGATCGGGCAGTTTGCTACTGCTGCCTTTAATGCTCTCTAACGAATAATTTATGTATTTCCAGTTTAAATGTTGTTTCATATTCAGGGACTAGGGACACACATACACACACAAACACAAAATAACAATTTCCGAAAAATAGAGTAAAACAAAACTGATTTTCATCAACATTTAAACTTTAACTCTTCAACTCTTTACAAAAAAAACGATATAACATGACATTACATTTATAACTTCAACAACTACTTAACCAGTGTTCTCACCAACCACTCACATGAGAAAAAGAATGAATCAATTTCTATAACATACATTTGGGCGCTCTAACTTAACAAGTCCGAAATAGCCGCGTAAATGTTTCGCTTTGTATATTAAAAGAATATAACATAAGATAAGATAAATGCTTTCAATTTGAAATATCTTTGAGAAAAGGCACATTGCCATAGCATATTTCATAGATTGCTTTGTCAATCTAAAAAATATGCTATAAAAATTGTGTCACATTCATGTAAAGAAAAGATGTGTTTTATGAACAATAAGGTAAGAACTATTTCGGCATGTAGTTAGTACAATACAATACTAAATCAATCTATCAATCGATCAATCGATCGATCAATCTATCAATCGACTGTCATTGTATACTGTGGCAGATCTTTTGTTTTTGCATTTTGTTTAAAGCGAAATATATTAAAATACTTACAATAAGTAAAGCATACTTTTAGGAGCTCGTTGATGCTAAAAACAAGGCTTATGCATGCCCGGTTGGCTGCTTTTTACACACACACACACACACACACACACACTAAGTTTATTAGAAACGAAATAGCAAAATATAAATAAAATATTAAATAAAAAGAAACTGCTTTTAATTAAATAAAACATTTTTTACAAACAAACACTCACACACATACAAACATACATACACACAAATTCATTCATTAAAGTATATAGCTTTAAAAACCACAAAAGTCGGCAACAAAAAATATCAAATATAAAGAAAAAAAAAAATAAAAAAAACAATAAAGGAACTTTACATCATAAACACTGAGAGCAAACGTAAACACTAAGCAAAAACCAAATGCTAAATGAAAAGTACTACTAAGCTCAAATTGCACATTTCTGCACACAAACTACACTCGAATAAATTTGAAACACAAAAACCTGAAACCTGAAACCTGAAACCCAGAACCCAAAACCCAAACCCAATCTCAAACCAAATGAAAGTAAGGCATACCAAAGTTTCTGTGAACCAAGAACATTCATACATGAACAGACTTGGACAGACTGAGATCTATTCAGTTGCAGATACTCGAAAAAGTAAAGAGAAAAGAGACGTGAAACTACAACGACACGCGCACCCGAACCAATTAAGAAATTAAAAGACAAATACTTTAACTTCACACACACACACACACACACACACGAAGAAACTTCAAAAATACACACAACTCCCCTACAGTGCAAAAGCTTTGTAATTTAGCGCATACACACAACAGTGCACACACTCATAACACACAGTCTCACCCATGAAAGTTTTCCCTTTACTTACCACATTGAAAAGAAAGTAAGAAAGTAAGGAAACCAAACCAACAAAAAATGAGAAGAACAAAAAAGATGAAAAAGAAAAAGTACACAGAGCGAAAAGTTTTGCAGCAAACAAAAGTGCTGAGCCAAAAGTTAGAGCAACAAATTCTTCATTTTATCTTTTGCTTAATTTCTTTATTTTGAAATTATTATTGTTTTTTTGGCATAGTTTTTTGTTTTTTGTTTTTTTTTACTGCATTCAAAACACTTTCAACCACCCGCGCTTTTCTGCGTTATCCTTTGTCATTGTGCAATATTATTATTTTGTTTTGTGTTTTATTTTTTTTTTTTTTCAGTATTCATCCTTTGTTTTCTCAATTTTACAATTTTAGCAATTCAATGAGTTTGTATTTAAGTTATTTCTTATACGAGCGAGTTTATGCAAAAATGCTTTTATCCTTTATTCTGCTTAGAAGGATACAAAAGAACAAATAAATACTTGTACACCGAAATGAGTATAAATAATCGAGTTTAGGTTCTTAGGTCTGGTTCTCAGAGAAGTAAAAGTTCATAATTTATACCATTACTCGATCTTAGATCTCTTTGTACTAAGTAAGTTTAAACCGAAAATTGGTCAAGTTGAAGTAAGTTTCATTTGAATTTATTCAAAAAAGAAACTTGGTCTGTGGGAAAATTGTTGATAAGAATGGAAAGTTTTTAAACATAAATTAGATAACCAAATTGCATGGGAAATAGATTTCAAATATAAACTATTAAGGACAAAAAGATATGATTTTATAAGCAAATGTGTTTATTACAAAATAATCCATACACTGACTTTTACAGGCTCTGTAATTAAAGGACATTAAATATTCCATAAATTCTTAAACAGCTTGAAAGCATACAAAATCAATCAATCAGAACAAACTCAGTGTATAAAACTATTTCATTTGGTCTTTTTGTTATAATAAATAACACATTTAGTGTAGCAAAATTAAGTTAATATTTTGCTTTATTTAACCAAAAATTCATATGCGGATTTTATATTTATAATTTTATAATTAATTTTATTGTATTAAAAACTTTTCCTTTAGCAAATTTGTTGCCTAGGGCAAAACATGACTTTTATATTGTAAATAAACACATGAATCAAAAAACTAACACTACTTTCTCTTAGTTATCTACTATTCTATCATTCTTATTCTATTCTATTCTATTCTATTCTCTTAATTATTTAAATAAATTCTTTATAACAGACATAAAAGCATGTGCAACTTTTTCATATTTCAAAATCTATGCCTTTATACAATACAATACAATATATCTATAAATTACTTCCTATTCGCTCTTTTCACTCTTCATCGCTCTATATATACATACTATATATATACTTACTACATATTATCTTTCATTCTCTAATTCTATGCCTCTCTCTCTCTCTGTCTCTCTTTCTATCAATAAAATTATACTATTAAAAACAAATCATTAAACTATATTTGACTTTTATGAACTGAATTTTGTTATTGTACTTAAATTTTTGAACATTTGGTAAACAGAAAACTTTACTACACAATAAACTACTACTAAATTAGTTTTAAATTATGTACTATGATATGCATAAGCAAGTCTTGAAGTCTGAACTTAGCCAGGAATGAAAGAAAGCCATAGCCAAAATCTATGAAGTTTACGATTGGTTTTAACCATTTGAAATTCTCAGTTAAGCTAATGTGTGTTTTTTTTCTTTGAAACCTACTTTGGTCCCTCGACATTTAGGTGTGCCTGGTAAACGTAACGAGATCTATTATAATTGCTGCCCAGAACCATATATTGACATTACATTCGCCATTATCATACGACGGAGGACCTTGTACTATTTTTTTAATTTAATTATACCATGCGTACTGATTGCCTCCATGGCTCTACTCGGCTTTACACTGCCACCGGATTCGGGTGAAAAACTGTCATTGGGTAAGTACTAAAGTAAAGGTAAAGAATATAATACTATATACTATAGGTATATATCTCTGAGGAAGTATGAATAAGTGAATAAATTGTCTATTATGTTACTTGATTGTGTCTCATTTTTGTTGATTTTATGCTTGTCTATTTGCATAGCGTGTTCTAACCTAAACAAACTAGAAACAACTAAATAGTTGAAAAAGCCAAATATCTGGAAATTATCCCATTGTTTCTATTCTATTTTAAACTACGAGACATTAAGTATTTGTGTTTGTCTGCTTTTATTAAGAAAAACACAAAAAATCAACTGAAGTATGAACGAAGACAAAAGTATTTCTACATTAATTTAAATCCACTTACGCAACACAAATACTTTTAAAACTTCCTCTCGAGCGCGCAAGTGTAGAGAATGAAAATTGTAGCATACTTTGCGGCCCTGGCAGTGCACTCTCTTTTGCTGTCGGCGTAGGCAAACAGCTTAAGTGGCGTTTCGAAAAGTACTTACTAAGTACTTTTTAAATAATACTCTGACAGCCAAAGACATAGACTTTGTTCATGCCAGAGCACATGATGCCTCCTGATGCTGATGTTGATGCTGATGATGATGATGGTGGCAAAAAATTAGAAGTGATAGTCCGGGAAATCGCGAAAGCGATGCTACAAATAGTTCCATTCGCTATGCGAACTTAAAATTAAATGCCACATCAACTGAACTTAACTCAACTCACGTCAGTTTGCTATTTTTGCTAAAAAAAAGTATAACAATAACAAGAATAGAAAATTCTTAAGAATGTTCAATGATAAAACTGATGACGATGATGGTATTGGTTTTAGTCATCTCCATGATGATGATGATGATGCGACTTGATGAGGAAAATGTGGCAGCTGATGATGTCTTACCGAACCACCAACAGACAATCATCTTTCCTGACGCCGGCTCACTTCAAAACTATTGAATTTTCGCCACATGCCTAAGATGAAGATGATGCTTATTGCTTTCAATACTCGTACATGACAGCCAAACAAACAAACTAATAGATGATGGGTAGTAGTGAGACTCAGACTCAGACAGAGTTTATGAAATAAATTCCTTACTCGGGTGTAACTGCTTTTGTGCTATTTTTACCCTGATTCGAATTATTTTTCTTATACCCTTTTGTCAGCTTCACTTGTGCCACATCAGAATTGTCATATCTATTTACTCAGCACTATTAAAAGGAGCCAAATAAACGAATGAATTTAAACAGGAAAGCTTTAAAAAAATATATATTAGAATGGTTTAACCCCTGGAATATTTTATGCAATACAATTTTTATTTAGCAAATGACATCATACTTACATATGAATGATGAGATTTCAAAGTTGATTGCTTTTATTTCCCATTTCTTAAATTATCAATAAAAATGTTTTGAGTTAAGGCAATCAAGAATTTTATTAATACAGTAAAAGCAGTGATTTTTAGCAGACATGTAAAGTAGATATGAGGGAAATGAGATAAGAAAACATAATTTAGATTATGTGTTTTTTTTTTATGATTTGTAACTTTAAATAGTAGAAGTGTAGAGTATAAAGTTAAATCCATCTAGATCCCATAAGAGAACACAAGAACTACTGAGACTGACATACAAAGTTATTCGTATTGTCTTTGACTTCCTGACAGTCAAAGTGATTGGTGTAGACTTTGTTTTGAAGAAGAGGAAACAGCTGACCACTTGCTGTGCACATGTGAGGGCCTAATCTTGACCAGACTCCGATACTTGGGTGGCTTTTACATGGAACCCAATGAATTTTAAGATTTGGCTCCGAAAAAGATTATGGAATTCTTAATGAATACCAGAATATCGGAAGATCTGGATATGTCACCATAGGCCCGTCCTTGCTTCAATCCAATCTAATCTATTTAAGGCAAAAAGTTCAGTATGTTTCCTTGGGAGTGTTGGTAGTATGTTTACGATACTCGGCGCTCATCTTAGTATCAATAATCAGCATGTGTCTTAATAATCATTAAAGCTGATAATTCTTTAACGCACTGAAACTGATAATAAAATAAAATTCATTTTTACATTGTAAATTTATTCATTTAATTTTGATTTCAACTTCAATTTAGGTGTCACAATTCTACTCTCACTTACCGTATTTCTAAATATGGTAGCCGAAACAATGCCGGCAACCTCAGATGCTGTACCACTTCTAGGTAAGAACAAAACGTTTACCAATTTCGCATTCATACATCTTTCATCTAAATGTTGTTCTATGTTGGTTATTAAATGGTTTTTCATTTTCTACTATACTTACTATATTATTTAAAAAAAAAAAAAAATATTCTACAACAACTACTACTACTTTCTACTTAAAACAATTCAACATAACAAGAAGATCGATCCATTAATCCATTAAAACTCATTAAACTCTTACTTATTATTACTACAGCAAACAAATAAAACTGCATTTCTAAAAATAAAAAATATAAAAAATTTTTTAAAACAAAAATTGATGATTTTATAATATTAAAACTTTGACACGCTAAAATAAAACAAAAAAAAAACAAAATAAATAAATTAAAAATATTCAATTAAATCAAGTAAACATGCTTCCGAACAGCTTACGCTTGAAAGAATCGCAACTTCTGCATTTGATGACTAATTTTTTTATTGCCGCAAGCAAACAAAAATTATTAGTCCTTATAATGCTCTAGTGTTGTAAAACTGTTCACAAAATTCTTTTTCTATCTACAAACACTTAAATTCGAATCTTAAATTTAAAAATTCAAAATAAAACAAAGTTGAAGAAGAATGTAAAATCCAAAATTTAATTCAAATCAAATTGATATAAAATAAACTTTTGTCTTGAGTTTTCTTTTCTTGAAAACAATTTGCACACAAACACACGCTCACACACAAACGCTCACACACACACACCTTGATATGATGATGAGTTAATATGCACGTTTTATACTAAAAAAAAAAGTTTTAAACATTTAATTAAAAATAAATAAAATCTTAAAATAAATGATAACAGTTTTTCTATACTAAAACTTAAAATCTATTCATGTTCTAAGGCTTCATTTTAACATTTCAATGTGTTTTAATGAAATATTTTACAATAATTGAAAGAAAAAAAAAAAAAATTGATCTATGCAAGGAAAACCAAATATTCAAATGTGAATATTCAATCAAAATATCCTTCGACACCAGCAATATTCTTTGACCATCTTTCAGGCAAAAAACAGATTTCCTTGGAGAAAGAATTTTTATTCATGTTTGTATCAGTTGCCCTCTATAAGAAGTCATGCTTTTTGTGAGGCAATTGAACGAAACAAAAAGTAAACAAAAACGAACTGAATAAGCTATGACTATTGAACTCCGTGTTAAAGTAAAATGAACTTATCATATATCCTTTTATCTAACATTCTGCCTTCTAATTAGCTTAAACAGATCATCTATTCTTTATAGAGACATTGTATAACTGCTTGGCTATATTTTAAAAGCTAATGATAGAGTACTCTTGCCTGCATTGATTATACATCTTTAATATTTTTGTAGAACATTGAAATTGTGGATTGATTTTTTATAGTTAAAGTTAGTGATATCCGTCACGATCTCGATCAACTGCTTCGAGTGATTTTTGAAGAACTGTGGCGAAACCAGAACTTTTTTTGATATTGAATGTAGGTTTTTCGGACTGGTTTACATACAACTGAAGTTTGAGTGCTGAACACGCTGTATGTCAGCCATCGAATAGTATTGAAGCAATTTCCAGTGATTCGACACAAATCAAAGCTGTCTCACTTGACATCACTCATCACACTGCGTTATCAACTACACTGTTTATTGCTATCTACGACCCTTTCGCCACCTTGGTTATGTATTTAACACAGTTCGAGACATTATTTATTGCAAGCAATCATCGGCATAGTTCAGCATATAATCTTTCTCATAATCAATCCATCCATTGGTAAAAACCGTATGAAAATACGTTCAATACTTTTTGAGTTTATCGCTTTCTGACAGTCAGACGCTGCCGAATGTCAAAACCTTAAATTGTAAATAAGTTCAGGCTAATCTTCAATATAAACAGCAGATCAAAATAATAGATTCACCAAGTGAAATTTTTTGCCACGTAAGTTTATCCAAGTCTCAAAGCTCTAAAGAATATTGTTTTATTATTTTTTAACACCTTCAATCTTGTCAAATAGCTGTAATCCCTGGAGAATTTTACTCTCATTGATAAATTCTCATTAAAGGAACTTTTCTATCATCTATGTGTCCTGGTAGTTTGCCGCTTACAAAATTTCCAATTTCTCCTGAAATATTCCTTGATGATTTGAATGAATACAATTTTTATAAAATAACAATGACTTGGTCAAGTTTTCGGGTTATTTTTAGTAGTCATCGACAGAGTTCCTTGATTAGTTTTTTTTTCAAAAATACATACACTTATCCTTTTTTCCGAGCTGCAAAAACCAAACTGAACTCTTCAGGCGAACTGTGAATGACCAGCACATGCAGGCTTTCTTTACGAAAAGTTCTAACCCAAAATTGAAAAATTACGGAATTTCCACAGTAACCTTTTACTATAAAGTAATGTGTTTTCTAAACATTTAGGGGACTCATACTATTGGGGTTGATATGTAAAAGTGTTGCCAGAATGCATTCATTAATATAACAAATAAATTCATTACAAAAAAGTATTATGTGTTAGAGTTCAAATCTAGAGAACCGTTTTCCATGCATGGATCCAATATATTTTTTTTAAATTTTTTGATATATTCAACTAAACTTGCCTTAGTACTTGATACACAAAAAAAGACCATAGTATTAAAATAACTTTTTATCTTTTTCCTTAATAAAATTTTGCGTTTCCTATGAAAATTTACATAAAATATATACAAAATACTAATATCTACCCAATAATATTGTTTTTCAAAGAAAAAGTGTGCTTTTCTTTAAGAATAAAAAATAAAAATTAATAAAAAGAAATAATCTTCATTTTTTTTTCGTTTATCATAATAAACTTATATATAATAATATATATCTATATATAATAATTTGTAAATATATATATAGTACCTATAATTTTGAAGTTATTTGTTTTTATTGTAATTCAATAATGATAACAAAACAAAAAAACAACTTTGGTTTTTCTTCTTCTCTTTTTCTCTCTTTTCTATCTTACTATCTCTCTAACCTTCTTGGTTCGTTCGTTCGTTCGTTCGTTCGCTCTCGATCGCGTTATCTATCATTCTGAATATCTTTGTGAAATGCTACCTACCCTAAAATTATGCTATAAACTTAACTTAAAACACTCACATTATCATTAACCATACTTATAATAAATACACAATCAAAATTATACAAAAAAAAAATGTTTCAAATTTGAAAATATTCACCTAATTCACTACTCAACTAACACATCACTTCCACTGCTTTACTACTATAACATATCACAAAACAAAACAAACAAAAAATACCTTTAACAAATGAATTTTGGATTGAAAACAACAACAAAAACAACAATCAAAAAACCAAAAATACTTTTAAATTAAAATTTACAAAAAATAAAAAAAAAAAACCTATTCAAATATATTTACAACACGCCCAACCAACCAACAGGTACATATTTCAATTGCATAATGTTTATGGTAGCTTCATCCGTTGTGTCAACGATTTTAATATTAAATTATCATCATCGAAATGCTGATACGCACGAAATGTCCGAATGGGTAAGTTTCGTTCTCTCTCGATCGCCTCTCAAACTCTCTCTCTCTCTCTCTCTGTTTATCGCTCTACAATATATATATAACTCGATCATGTTGAGGTCAAATAACCAACCAGCCAAAAACACCCACCCACCCATCGATTGTTGATCTTTGTTTGCTTAAAACAACAAATATCCAATCTGAATCAAATTTAATACAATAAATAAATATAAATATCAAGCATCCTTGTGTAATTCATCTCAGTCCAAAATCAATCAATCAATCAATCAATCAGTGAATCTTTTGTATATCAACAATTAGAATTTGTTGCACATTTCATACTCTGAAATGCATTTGTTCGTTTTCTATTTGTTGCCATACATTAAAGAAACAAAAGCATATGAAACATTTATCAATATGTATCTATAAATAGCATTGCATATACATATCTATCTATATATACAATATATTTAAATGTATCTCAATGAAAAATGAAAAAAAAAGAAGGCAAACAAACAAAAAAATTTATAAAAAAAAATTATCAAAAAGAAACAAAAAACAGAAAAATTTTAGCGCAAAAATAATAATTATATTAATAATTGCAAATGTGTTTAGTTGTAATTGTTGTGAATTGTTGTGGATTTTATATTTATGTTTGCTGTTCAATCAAATATTAATGAAATCAATGTTTAGTTACAATTGTTTAGTTGTTTTCTGTTGTCAAGTAAAATCCTTTTTAAAATTTTTCATTTTGCTTAATTACAATTGGAAATGATGATTTTTTGTTTAAGCATACCTAAATTTATGAAAATTTACAATAAATTAAAGCAAATTATTCAATACAATACAATATTAGAGCCCACTTAGTGGGATATGCTCACATAACAACATAACTACTATCTTTCACATTCGCTTGCAATGTGTGTTCGTTCTACTTAATATACTTATAAATGTGTATGATGTCCTCCTCATTTAGCTGATGACTTCGGGTGGGTTCGATATATACAAGTAGATATACTATTCTGACCTACTAGTACTATTACTACTACTGCTACTACTACTACTATTACTACTGCTAACAAATGAAATGTATATTACGGACGGAATATGAAAAGGAATAAAAGAAAAATGGAGAATATAAACAGCCACCACTTCTACTATAAATATACTTTATGTAATGAAAAATATCGTAATGTTGATGTTGGGCCACTCTGTTTTAATAATCAATGTACTTATAATTCTTTATGTATCTAAATGTATCTAATTGTATGTATGTAATCATTATGTAAATGTATTCATTCCTCTATCTCACCTTAATTGTTGTTGCACATAACTTTATATTGCTGAAATGTAATTTGTAATATGCAACGAACGCTTTAAGTTAAAGAAGAGAAAAAAATAACAAAGATTCTCACATACAATATATTTTCCAAGTATTTTATATTTACTATGTGTTTGCTTGTGTTATGAAATGACTAAGTACAAGTATCTATGTATATTGAGTAGCTGAAAAAAAAAAAAAACTGCAACAAACCAAACCAAACCTTGGCAAAAAACCATGAATTTATTAATGAATTCGTTTCAAGAAATGTTAAAATAATCCAAAATATAATAATAAATTGTAATTGTTAATTTGTTGCAGTTTTTTTTTTTTTTATTTCTATTGTATTTTTGTATGATTGTGTATAAATGAGTAAAAGGCATCTTCTACTGATTCACAGTTCATGGAAGTTTTGGAACTCTATTCAATTGTTTCAATTCTGCTCTACTTTTACTATTACAAATCTTTTATCTATTGACTTTGTTATCTAAATCTTATTATATATTCTCTATTACTTCAATGAGTGAAATGAAAAATGCATTAAAAATCACACTTCTCTTGCTCTAATTAAATATTAAGTGATGCCATTCAAGTGGCTAATATCGATATCGATATCAATTCAATTCAATTCAATTCAATGAATGAAATGAATGCATTCACTCACTTACTGATGGCATTAATCACACTTGAATAAGCAAATTGAAAATAGGAAACCCAAAAAAACCCAATTGAAAAAAGAATTTGAATCGTATATCTAAATCCACTTTTAGAAACTAATTTGATTCATTCTAATGACACCGAAAGCAAACAACAAACAGCAAATGATTGTCCCAATTTGGCATACTCACACTCACAGACCTCTCACCTTTGAATGAAAATTGTGCACACTAAGTGATTTTAAACGATAATATACCCGCTTATTGGCAAATAAACTTAATTCTTTATACTTCATACTATAATAATAATAAGTTGTAACAAAAAAACAAGAGAAAAACCACAAAAATCACTAAAAACACTTAAAACTTTGACAACAAACTTACTTTACTCATGGTCATGGGTTTCATTCGAGCAAAACAGATAGATAGATAAAAATATCACTGCTATTTTAGTTTCATTTGGTTTAATAGTAGATAGACTAAATGCCAAATTGTGCAATGGCAATGTTCGCGTGAACCTTACAAATGAAAACGAAGTAGTATCAAGTAAATCTCTAAAAATAGAAACCACAAGAAACTGAAAGGGGTAAAACAAAAAACAAAATGATATTAGTGTGCAACATAACCATTTGACTGTAACCAACTGACTGACTGACTGACTGACTGACAGACTAACTGAATGCTTTACTATACTACGATGCCGTATGCCTATAATGTGACCTAAAAAAAAACAACAAATAACTAAAGCAACTTTTTACCAATGAAATTATCACAAAAATAAATTGGGAAAGGAAAGGTAAGCTAAGCCCAAACCAAACCAAGCCAAACAAAACACACACACACACACAAAGATACACAGATGCACACGGCATACCTAGATTGCCTTTCAAAACTCATTCACATGAAAATTTAATCCAAATGCATTGCACTTTCGAGTGCAGATACTTTTCAGGATAAGTATGTACATATATCCTTCTCTCTACTATGTATGTATGTGTGCATGATGATGATGATGATGATGTGAGCTGGTATATTCAATTGAAACAAATTGAAGCAAATCAGGTTGCAAAACTTCACTTCACAAAACTGTGTGATAGTCAAACTGAGTTTGGCCAACAAAAGTTTGCATCATCAGATACATAAGCAATCGAAATGCATTTCCCATTTGTGTCACTCAGTCAGTTAGTCATTCAGTCATTGAGTCACTTTGACTCTCAGAAATGGTGGTTTTCGTTATGTCATTCTGTTTGTCAAGCAGTCACTCTGTCAATGTTTGATAAAAACAAATCAATTTGCACAAATTTGCACAAAGCACGAAAAACACTCGGAAAAAGTAAATGCTTCCCTGTCAAAGTCAGACAAAGAATTGACTGAACGAGGCAGCGTGCAAAACTTATAAGTTACAGGTAGTTTTTTTCCTCCATTTCCATTTTCCTAGATGTTCTAACATTTACAAATATCAAATGTTTACTAGAGTAGAGTGAATCGCTGTTAAGACATAAAAGTTGTAATCTTTATTACAAGCTTTTGTTTTTTTTGTTTTTGTTTTTGGTGTATTGTGGTTTCTCCACTTCTCTTTGTCAGGACGAGTTGAGTATCTTGTTTATGCATGCATATGTCCTTATCGTTAACTTTGAATTTATTTTTCATGTTCGCCACAATTGCATGACTCGCTTAACAATCCTTCCTTCTCCATCTACCCTTGTCACCCTTGTGTCCTTTGTTAGTACATACGTATATTAGTGAATTTCCATGTACAGGAGAGAATTGTGTCCTGCTCCTGACTATATTGTATGTGACATGGTTATAACCACAAAGTCATTGCAGCAGCGTATTGAATCGTAACGAATCGAATTGCATCGAATTGAGTTGAATTAAGTGAAGTGGCTCCGTTCCGACTTCCATGGTTCAATGTATCCATCCATGAAAGAATACTATGAACTTTTATTGATTATATCGATTACAAATACCAATACAAATGCCAATTGAACCAACGATCATGATGTGGATGTTGATGTGGATGTGGATGTTGATGATGACTAACTTTGTAATGCTTGCAAAGCTAACTAACTTCCATGACTGAGAGTATTCAGTACGCCTAATTGAGTGCATGATGATAATCTATCTGTATGTTTGTGATAAATGTAAGATTTCATTTCATTTCATTTCATTTTCCTTTACAACACACACACACACACACACACACACACACACATTTAACCCGCATGTTATGACCAATGGCTTTGCCTTCTATTCTTCATTCATCCAACTCTTCTTATCAACCACATAACTAAATTTAAACTTCATATTCAATATATCATAATAATATTCATTGCCTATAAGTATGCTATACTAAAAGTATGAATTACTTTTTGCCATCAGAGCCATCAGGCATCTTCGAACTGACGGTACGGTAATCAAACATAGTCATAAATCATACAAAAGTTCGCGTTTGCTTGTGATGTTGTGTGTAGGTATAATATACATATTTGAAAAGACTTTAGATACTATTTGCTGTATACTATATACTCACTCGTACATATGTGCGTACTGTGTGTGTTTTTTTTTGTATTCATTCTTTAATGCAAAAATGCCATAAATCGTAAGCTGAAAAAGGAGATATCTTTCTCGTTATATATATTTATGTATATGTTTGTACTATATTCATACATTCGCCCGATATTTGTATGTTGATGTGTGCGTGTAAAGATACTTACTACTCATATTTACCTAGATGTATGCTACAGTAAATTTTATATGCTTAGTTATTTGATTCACAGCCTCCGTTCGACGTTCATTGTACCTACTAGTATACAACATTCACTCATTACTTGATTATGATTACAAATATGAAAATTATTAATATGAAATGCAAACTAAAAAGTGTTATAAATCTTTCTGCTTCCTCGTACTAATCGTGCTTTCCTCTAATAAACTTACAAACACACAAACTATTCGTAACCAACGACACCACACACCACGCACGCACCACACACAACACACCACACACCAACATATTAAACACAATTAGATACGCATCGTATTTTTATGTTGGTTACCATGGATATTACGTATGAGTCGCCCTGGGCGGCCACTCATACTCGAGTTCCCCACAACGCCCTGTTCGGATACATCGTCGGAACGTAAACATCAAATTTTATCTGAAGTCGAACTAAAGGAGCGGTATATATTCACCATAAGAAAATATCACATTAATATATATGTAACTTGAAATACATTTAATTGTTTCTTACAGCTCATCAAAGTCATTGCTTGCCAATGTACTTGACATCGATGATGATTTCCGGCATAATTGTCGACCGATGACACCGGGCGGAACATTGCCACATAATCCGGCATTCTATCGCACTGTCTATGGGTAACTGACAATATGAGTGATAACTCATCAACATTCAGAATTTTACTATTTTTGTTTTAGTAATGATGATCTCTCTCCAAAAAAAATATATAGACAAGGTGATGACGGTAGCATCGGTCCGATTGGCAGCACACGGATGCCAGATGCCGTCACCCATCACACATGCATTAAATCATCAACGGAATATGAATTAGGTTTAATTTTAAAGGAAATTCGCTTTATCACTGATCAGGTAATTTTTTTCGTTGTCTGCAATTCTATGAGTGTTAAACTCATTTAGCTGATTTGATTTTATTTATAGCTAAAATTATTAATATAATTAAGAACAATTTTGAATCTAAACATTTTTATTTCTAATAGGTTGGTTTAAGAGTATTTTATTGAAAATAAATGAACATTTCATAATGAATAAATGAAGGGGATATTGTAAATTGAATGAAATATATTACGTAATAATTCTATTGAATGGTTTACAAATAAATTATTTGTTTCGTGATTTTAATAGTAACAAGTCAACTGAGTCGAATACGTTAAATAATTGGTAATGATGTCATCATCTAACAACAACAAGTGCCAAATCTGTTTCACCCGATTCCTGGGAAATTACATCTTTTGAAGTTTTTATAACTGGCACTTATTAGATTAGATTAGGTTGGGTCATACACGTCGGTCACAGCAAAGGCGAGTTTACTTGGTAGTCTTGATTAAGAAGTCCAGCCGGAGATAGGGAAGTTGACAGTTGGAGCTCCTTCATAAGTCTCAGAGGTCACCAGCTTGCAGATTCCCAAATAAACAAAGAAAGGTATTACGAGAAGACGGATTCATCTTCCAAGAAGAGCAGGACACTCACATAAATAGTGTTGGATGGACTATCAAATTCTTCCTCATCTCCACAGCTGGGACAGAAATCTTGATGGGGAGCATTCCACATTGTAGGTGCTGGGATGTTCATTTCGATTTGTGACAAGGCCAGAGTATATAGCTTGGCTCATTTACCCACTCTATGTGCCCCAGCAACATGGCTTTTGCTTCTAGACCTGAAACGATATCTTGGCGAGGTTTGCTGTGACAAACTGACAGTACCGATTCCTTTATATTAGACTCGTCCACGATCTTGTTACAGAACCTCAACATAAATCGATATGTTTATATGCGTCTCGGTATCAGTCGAATAGTTAAGCTGCTATCTCCTCAATTTAAAGACTGGCACACGTACCAAAGTCCTTCTTTGAACCTTCAGTGTAAATAGAAAGCTCGTCATGCTTTCAAACTTCCCATTCCGGGAGTCTTGTATTGAAGTTGACATTCCACTTTATAGGAGTCCCTCATTAAAATGTATAATAAAATGGATTGTTGGTAAAGTCGTTTCCATTTATTAAGAACGAATAGAGTTTTTTGCCAATCCAATATTTTTCGATGGTTGTAAGCTGGTGATACTAGTTTAAATTAAGATAAAGTCATCATGACTTCAGAATGATAGTACTGAATATTCAAGAATGAATGTGTGATTTGGAAGAATTATGTCACAAATGGATCAAGTTCACATAGCATAATCTTTTGTATGCTTTTCACTTGATAGTATGGAATGCTAGTCATACATATATCTAATAATTTTAATACAATATCTTAGACTAATGATAATGATAAATTAAACTGAATATCACATGCATGGAATTTATCTTATATTCTATATATAAAACTTATATAAAATGAAGTTATAACTTGCACTTACCCATAATATATTGTAAAATGTATTGAACTTATTATGTATTCAAGTTGATGTTGTGTTTCAAATTTGAAAAATTATTTACAAAAAAAAAAGAGAAAAAACATTTACAAAATTTTTATTATTATGTATTCTTTTTCTATTCCTCTCTTTTTTTCTTAACAATTTCTTATCAACATAATGATAATAATAATAATAATAATAATAATAATGATATAAACTGAATTGTGTAATGTAAATTGTGTAATAAACAGCTACGTAAAGAAGACGAGGACAATGACATTGCCAATGATTGGAAATTTGCAGCTATGGTCGTTGACAGACTGTGCCTTATCATATTCACAATGTTCACAATATTAGCCACAATAGCTGTACTACTATCAGCACCACATATTATTGTCTCGTAGCCATATGGGCGAGGTGGTTATTGTTATTGGTTTTATTATAAAATCAATTTGTTAATTATTAAATTAATAACGAAACTTTTTAAGTAAACAAAAAATTTAAAAAAAAAAATTTAAAGAAAAACTTAAAAAAAAACGAAAAAAAAATTTGAAAAAATACTAAAAAAAAAAGTCTTTAAAAACAATAATTTAAATATAAAACAAAAACCTAAAAAAAAAATTAAACGAAAAAAAAATTTGATAAAATTTGTTTAAAAATTTTAAATTCCAATATTTCTTAATTAAAAAAAAAAAAATAAAAATAATTAAAAAAAAAAACTAAAAACAAAATATTAAATGCAAACCTAAAATCCAAACCTTATGATATCCAATACATCTTTCTTTCAATTCTTTTTATAATTTATTTATTCATTTTTATAATTTAATGAGTTTTTCTGCGTCTGGACAAAAAATATAATAAGAAATAAATAGAATAGCCTGGCATTTCTCCAAGATTTTAATGAATTAAGCCAAATAACAGATTGTCACTCTGTGTCGACATACTTGTAGTGTGGATGGGTGATTTTTGGTGAGCCTAAAGAACTCTGAAGATGCTGACTCCTGTCCATACCCAAAATTCAAATCTATTAATGATTTGTATTTTTGCAAATATAATTGAGATTTATTTAAAATTTCCTGCAAATTTTCCTTGGCATGAAATAAAGATATTCATATGTTTTTGTAGTAGCGCTAAATAATTTCGACATGCCGACTGATTTCAGCATTTGAAGCCTATCAAGTCGCAGATAAACACCATCCTGTTTCATATATTTCTTTCTTTATTATTTAAATCTTCATTATCCACGACAAACTTCTCCAATCCAAAAGAACCAAATAAATATGACAATGACATATCTATGAACTGCACACAACTTCATTCCACAATTTTTCCTATTCATTTCTAATTTTTCAAATAAAATAATTTAATATGTTTATCCTCACAAAAAAATATCCTTAACACACAAATTAAACCTTAAAGAAAACCAATAGAAATAACCAAAAAAAAACAAAAAAAAAAAAACAAGAAAAAAAAATAAACCAAAAAGAAAAAGGAAAAAAAAGAAAGACAAAATTTAAGAAAAAAAAAAAATTAATTAAATAATTGGAATTTTAATTTTTGAAAAAGCAAAGAAATAAATCTTATTGTATTGTACTTCATATGAAGACCAACTCCCTTGAAATGGATGCACGGTACGTGAAATGTATGGAATTGTACATTTCGCACCACTGTGCATTGGAAAATTTGAAATCGTATGAGATCGAAATCGATACAAAATTCGACTGAAATCGAAATGAATTGAGAATTTGATAAAAATGATATTTATAAAATGGTTGCGAGCAATAATATCTGCGTGTTGATGACTTGCATGATTTTTGGTGATGCAAACAATGATCGATCGATTTGTTGTTATAGAAATCGATGAGCAATGGGTTGATCGATAAACAATAGATCCACATGAATGTTCAAAGATCCATGACAAAAGATCGCTCTTTCATTGATATTGAGAACAGCGAATGTATTTTATGTTTTCTACGTTACATATGTATTTCTTATCATTTCATTTTAATTCATTTAAAAAATCTAAATAAATCAATTGAAAATAAAAACAACAACAATAAATGCAAAATAAACCACACCAAAATGCATACAAACTATGAATATCAAACATTGCAGACTACTAAGACAAGAGACTTCAGAACAAACAAACAAACTAACGAAGCCAACTTAAATAACAACAACATCATCAACAACAGTAACAACAATATATAGAAACATATATACATACATGTATATATACTTACAATATATATTGTAGAAAACAATCACAAAATACCAATAACAAATAATCACAGACATAATGCAGGTGCAAATTATGTGCTTTGCTTTATAAAACAAAACAAAAAAAGATAGTATTGTCTAAGAAGAAAGTCCAACCCAACCCAATTCAATCCCACAAACCCAATCAAATCCCAATCAAACCAATTTCACAATACACGGTTCCATCATCAGTTCCATGTACAAAATACATATATTAAGCCACCACAAACACCACCCCGATCACCTTAGTTTCTCAAATACATATAGTACTTACAATATTTGTACTTTAGTATTTTCCCCAAGCAATTCCACTGGCATTTTTCTAGTCATCCGAAGTGCCATAATCGTCCATAATAACCATAAAATACAAACAAAACACAATCGAAGCCGAAACCGAAACCGAAACCAAGCCAAGCACACAATTGTACATGTATCGAATTGAATTGAATGAAAAACCGATACACTGCAAGAAAAGAAACCAATCAAATCTTAAAAATTACATTAAATTTTTTAAATTGTATATATGTGAGTCATTCAAGAGTTTAATGGCAATAAATGACAATATTATTGCATCCTCTATGGATCATGAGAGAAAACTTAAATTAGAAATTATTATATTATTATGAAGTTTGGGTTACCAAATTATTGTCTGTGCAAAGGATAAAAGCAACCCAGCCCCACTGGGTATGTATGTGTATAACAGACAGGAAGGAAGAGCAAAAGATTGGTGATCCAAAATAATACAATATGTTATATATTAAAATGGTAATAATGACATACTATTTCTATTGATTCTCCTCTCAGCATTCTTATCAAGTATTTCCCAAATTTCATTAAACTTAAATCAAAAACATCTCTTCTAAACCGCCGCTTCTTGGTGACTTTTTTAATCTTATACTTGTACTATTCACTCTAATACAATATTTCCATAATCTATTTGTTTCGCCACATGTGCACGATCAACAATCAGTGATGATAACAATCAACTAAACCGATTAACAATAACAAAAATGCATCACACGACCACAACTAAATTCAAGACAAGTCAATCAGTCAAGTTGCCCAGTAATTGAATGACATATGTATGTACATACAAATAAACTAAAATAAACTGAACAACATAAAAAAAAAACAAAATAAATTTTAAATTAAAAAAAAAACTATTGAACTAAACAAAAAATTTATAATTTTTAAGTTACAGTTATTCTGCTTCTAATTGTAAATCTTGTGCAATGAAAACAATCAGAATTTTTCTTTGAATATAAAACAAAAAAACCAAACACAAAATGAAAATAGAAAAACACAAAAGAAAATTAATTGAAAAAAAAAAAAACAAACCCAAAAGACAACAAAACGAAGGAATGATGGAAGGATGGATGATGGATGTGGTAAACTCGATAGAAATATACAATAATAAATTTAATAAATTTATTCAATGTAACATCAAGATAACCTAAGATAAAGATAACAAATAGCAAACAACAACAAAAAAAATAATAATAATAATAATAAATGTAATAATGAGGATAAACTTACTAAAAAGAAATTGAAATTGAAAAATATGAGCTAGAAATAGTTTTACACCATTTAAAAATAAGTGAAATGCATTTTAACAGAAAATCAAGACAAAGAAAAGACAAACAAACAAAATAAAATACAAATAATTTTCATTTCTTTTTTTTTATACATAATTTATTTATGAATTTATATTTATTGTATATTAAACACTAATAAGAACAAAAATTTATTGATGAATTTTATGCAACAATGAGATCAGATCAGATCAGATCAGATCGGATCGGATCAGAGATGAGTTTTAGAGATGAAAAAGAAAAAGAATAACAACAAAAAAAATAAAAAAAACATTTGTATTTATAAATTTTATAAACGAAAATATTCTAGAGAAACATTAAACAAAGAACATTTTATTGATTAAAAAACAAATTGCTTGATTTTTAAATTAAATTTTATTAGTTTTTTTTTTTTTTAGAAATTTTTTCTTTTTGCGTTGAAATTCTTTTTAGTAATTTTTATGTACAATTTTTGAATTTTTGAAATTTTTAATAAAATTTCCTATACAACAAAAAGTTTTGTAAAAATTAAATTAGCTTTTGATAAAAAAAAAAAAAACTAAAACCAAAATAATAATAATAAAATAGAAGAAAAAATATTTTTTTCAAAAATTTATTTATTTAAACGGCAAATATTTGTTTCATATTGAAAAATTTAATTTGTTTGAAATTGAAATTGAATAGAGAAAAGATTTCAAAAAAAAAAGAAAAAAAGATAAAATTAGATAAATATATATTCAGGTTTACCGAATATTAGAATACCCTTTACCCTTTACCCTAAGAAGATTGCATTAAATTCATTTCTTGTTATTTTTTGTAAGACATAAAATATGATATTTTATTGTAAATCAGTTGGTTTGGTAAATAAATGACCAATGACCAATTCAATGAAGGCAAATGATTTTATAAATAATTTTTAATATTACAATATATTTTAGTCTAAATTTCTCTTTCTCTATTTTTGGTCCGTTTGCTCCAATTTTGTATTATACAATTGTATTCAATATCATCATCCTAAGAACATTTTACAAAAGTTTAGACTATTAAATACAATTTATTCAAATGCAAAAATGCATCACAGAAAAGTTATAATGACTAATTTTCCATGGTATTTCGAAAATTGAAATGTATTTCATTAAAAGGTTTAGCTCATAACTCTTCATTAACTTCATTTAAATAGTGGGTGTAAAGGGTATAAGAAGCAAATGTAAGAACAAGAAGATTGAATAAATTATATTAAGAAAAATAGTAAACTTTAAATAAATAATTAAAAGAAATATATATATAAAAATATGAAATTTAAAGCAAGCAAAGCTGCCACTAAGCAAAATTAAGCAAATAATAATAATAATAATAATAAAGATAATGATGATGATGATGATGATGAAGATGATAAATAATATATTAATTATTTAATAATAAAAATAATAAATAATACATTTATAAATATTTAGATATTAAGGAAAGTAAATCTTTAGCGTAGCGTAGAAATGTCCTTTTGAAACTTTATTGAATCGAGTTTCCATTTCGAACTTTGTATAATTTTTTTAAAATCATTTTTATATATATAAAAAAAAAACAAAAAAAAAATAAAACATATAATAAATTTTAAAAACATTTAATAATAATGAAAATTCATTACAAACTAATAAAATGATAAACAAACAAAAAAAGATAAAAGAAACATAAGGAAATAAATTTAAAACTAAAAATTTAAAGGATATTTCGCCTATTGCTATACACAATACACAATTACATACATTCACACCCACACACACACACACATATACACATACACATACACAAACATAGATACACAGGCACACACACTTTTAAGTAGCCTATGACCGCCATAATAAATAAAAAAAATAAATGGCAAAGTCTTTCTCACAAGCATCAAAATTAATTTCTTAAAAATATAAATAATATTAATTATAAATAATAAAATATATTTAATAATAAATAATTAATAAATTAAATCTTTATTAATAACTTAATAAAAAAAAAAAAAAATTCAAACAAAATATATAAATGAATATAAATGGAAAAAAGGATACACGACTAAATAATATTTATATATAAATTAATATATTTATAAATTTAAATTACAATACACAACAAGCAACTTCTCTCCTTAATAAATTAATTAATAAAATATAAAAATTTATAAAAAAAAAAAATTAAATTAATAATAAGTCATAAAATTATAGTTAAAAGTAAAACATAAAACAAAACAAAACAAAAACTGCGAAGCAAAAAGCGATCGTAAACTAGTAAATATTTAAATTAAAAACAAAAAGGAAAAATATGAAAACAAAAACCAAAACAAAAAAAAAATTATCAAAAAAATGAAAAAAACAAAAATAAATGGAGAAAGCGCTGATTTTTTATGTCGTTATAGTATTTAAATTTGAATAATTAAAATTATAGTAAATAAATAAAAATAAAAACAAAAACCTTATAAATTAAAGCAGTAAAAAATTAGTAAAAATTGATTAGTCATTTTGACTTGCATAGTAAATTAAATTATAGAAAAACCAAATTACATTTGAAATAAAAACAAACAAATTGTACAATTTTAATTATTATTATTATTCAATAATAAAAATAAAAAGCAAAAAAATTGAAGAAAAATATAAAAAAAAGAGACAAACACAAATTATCTTATAAATTCAAAAAAAAAAAAAAAAAATTCTTTAGATCCATAGGTTACAGATAATCAATCAATCAATCAATCAGATGTTGCATTCCCAAAGGAAACCTATGGATTGACTGACCACTTGAGGACGCAGGACAAAGGTAACCCACCCAAGCAGTGAGATCTGTAAAAATCAAACTAACAAATTACTAATAAAAATGTAAATAAATTCGTCGTGAATCAGTAAATTTATTTACATTACAAACTTACTAACCAATCAATCAATCAATCAATCAATCGACAAAACAACCAACCAATCAATCAATCAATCATTGTTCACACATTTTTCAATCATGAGACATACAAACATACAACGACACATAAATCAATCAATCATATATCACATTGTTAAATACAATTAGTTGTTGTAATATACACAAACATTGATTATCTCTCTCTTACTCTCTCTCTCTCTATCTCTCTCTAGTTTATACATTCACACACAAAATAAATGTAATTTTACAAATTATATACAAATACATATAAATATCAAATCCAAGAAAACATACAAAAAATATATGTCACAACTATCATGAAGAGAAAACAAGAAAATAATAAACAAATATACAAAAAATAATAATAATAATAATTTATATTCAAAGTAGTAAAATTTACAAAAAGATATTATGGAATCATTTTCCAAATTAGTCAACCTGACACCATTCGAAATTCGATTATATCGATTATATCAATTATATCGATGATATAGAAAAAAAAGCAAAACAAAAAGAAAAATTTTACTTAAAAAAATTCTGATGCCCCGCGCAGTTTGTCAACAACCAGCAACATTTAACAAAATCATCATGACTTCTTTCTGTTTCTTCTTTGTCAACCACTCACTCTACCCCTAGACTAGACAAATTCAAAACATATGAAATATAATAAATATAAAAAAAAAAAAAAATAGCTAACTGGATTGAAGGCGTGTAAGGATTTCCAAATATATTTGACCAAGTAAATTTTTTCGTGAATCATATAAATTTTCTTCTATCTTCTATTGTTATGATATTTTTACTATATATATATTTTCATATATTTGTTGACAATCTGTAAATGAATTTCTTTCTTTCTTAAAACAAAAAATTGATAAAACTGATATAAAAATCAATATCAAATCAAACTTGGCATGTGAAAAAATCAAAACTATTTTTCCTTTCTTTCACTTTCTACTCTAATTTCAATATATTTTACTACTTTTCCCTTTTACCTCACCTCAATTGCTATAGTATAGTATAGTATAGTATAGTACTTAAGTATAAATAATCCCATCACCATTAGATTTTTTTTGTGAAATATCATTATGAAAACAACTCAATTGTAGAGAACTGCACTTTTTCAAGCATTTGCATTTGTCCATAACATTTTCTTTTATTTTGCATGTTGAACTCATAAATTCTTTGCATTGATTTAGACATATAACAAAAACCAATGAATGGAACTAATAAAGTTTATTTCTATATCCTTATATTCATATGCGAGATGAACAATATTTCAACCAATGGAGTAAGTTTTTGGATTCATAATTCATAGATCATTGGAGTACAAAATTGATATTAATTTTTTTATCTTTCTATTGAATAGAAAAAACATAAAAGACGGAAAAATATTTAGTACTGCAATATTAAACTGATGGATGAGAGAATTCGATTCTACTACTTACAACATCGCTTGGCTTTCAACATGGGATGGGAAATTTATACTATATAATCATACTCGTATTACTGTAGTAATTAATAGAGAAATTATTGTACAATAATAAATTTGTATAAAATTTTAAATTTGTATAAAATGTAATTAAATCAAAATATGATTGTACTGAATGGAAAAATTATATTGTATAAAAAAAAAAAAAGAAAAAATATTGTATTAAAATCAATTTGTAAAGAAAAACTTAATGCTTTTATATCTAAAGGATTATAGGATATAGAAAAAACACAAGAAGAAAATCATCTGCTGGCAGCAATTTTGCTGCGATTTACAAATGAATTTCAAATTGGTCTAATTCAATAATTAATTCTATCTTCAATTTATAGGAAATTTTTGAATATTTTTTATTGGAAAAGTCTTTCAATTTTTCATATTAGACCTTTGATCAGGATTAAATTGCTAGCGATGCAGATGCACAACAAGAATGGTAAATCTATCAGTCAAATTGTCATAAAATTCATTAAACACATAATTACATCATTTTCACATACTTTTTAAATTCGATTTTTTCACGTAAAAATTTAACTTAAAAAATGGCATGACGAAATTCGAAATTTTTTAATATTTATTTAATTGGGTGAAACTTTACGATAAAAGTACCAAGCACGCAGAAGAAATTAGAGCACGGGCAACAAAAGACTGATTTCAATATTTCAATTTGCTATTTGGAAAATTAAAGAGAATACGATAGATACTTCGCTGAGACATGTCCATTAATCAACAATAGCATGCACATGACCAATGGTCATGCAATAACGCAAATAAGGCAGGTTGGCAGTTTCACGTACATAATCAGTGCTTTTTGACAAACACTCTAGCCTTACGTAGTTAACGATAAATAATAATTAATGGCGGGTAGGCAATCTAAAAGGTTATTTCCCTGTACTAATGATTGAATGTGGCTTGTTTTAAAAATAAACAATATTAATCAAATATTAATGTCTCTATTTCGTCTTAACTGAATGATTGCCAGTAAGCAAGACAAGTGACTTCTTGTAGTGTTGGAGATCGAACTAATTAGGTTTTAGATAAGTTGTTATCGATTGATTTCTGCGCCGGTCATGTCGCCACAAATGCGAGACAGTAGCGCCATCACCCGGTTGTTATTATATTTTAATTGAGCGCCATCTAGTGGTTATTAGATTTTTCCCTGAAGTCAATTTTGCTTCAGCTCAAAAGGCTCGACGCGTGGGCTTTGGGCTTTGGACTTTTGGGGCTTTTGGTTTTTTGGGCTTTGGATCTTCGGTTTATTTATTCTTTCAAACGCCTGTTCAGCCCAACGATTTTGTCTTATTTTCTTTCGCTGGAGTTTGTTATTATAAATATAATCCTAATGAAATTAAAAATAAAGTTTTAAAATGTTTTTTTAAATTCTCACTGACTACGATAGATTTTTATTAGCATATTAAGAAAAGGACATTTTATTTCTCAATATTAGTAATAATTTATTATTACAAACTAAAATGAATAAAAACAATAGGAACAATAATAATATAAATTTATAATATAACTAATTATTAGCATTACAGTATTAACTACGCGCTAGGCCTACGACTAAGAAATTATTAAAATATTAGATTAAATTTAAATTGTCTAAATACATACATATATTACTAAGTATTTTATATAAGATTAAACTTTATAAGCAGCAGAATATCTGAATAAATACATTAACTGTAGCGCAGAATTCTTGCATTTGTACAAAAAAGCAATTCTTTGCCACATCATTTGATAAAAATGCTTTTTAGAATCAAACAAAAAACATTGGACATGAAAAAGAATACCTCTGCATTAAGCGACAGTCCTCCACCTGTTGATAATGAAATCGGTTAATAATTTAACATATTTGATTTTCTTGATAGAAAACAAAAACAAATAAATAGAATCGTTGGAAAATGAAGACCTCAGTTATTTCAATTTCTGTATCAGAACTGAAGAAAACCTTTAAAATTTGTATGCCCTTCGGAATTGAAATTAATTTACATGCAGAGGAAGAAGACAAATATTTTTCAATGATTAATCGAAACTATTATATAATAAATTATCAATAAGTAAAACATTTTTTTTTTTTCATTTATTTATTTTATTTAAAAAGACTAACAATAATAAAATATAGAAGAGAACTATCTTATGTTAGAGCCATAGTTTTGTAACTTAAAATAATTGATTGTAAATCTTAAGTAGATGTTTACTTAACGACTGTAAATGTTACTCACAACCAAATCAAGACTTTTAAGAACCATAGTTAAGGCTACTTAAGAAGATTAGAACGACAATTAAGAGGCGGTCCAATGAAAATAATATGTTCCTTTATTATGAGAACATGTATATGTTTACATATTCTATATACTGTATGATAAATCTATTTGTGGCTGCTGCAATACAATTCAAACTGTCCAGTGAGTCCCTGCTCGGGCGCCAAAATATCTGTGCTGGTCAAAGCACCCGCTTACTTCAGTGAAACGCCAGAAAACATAAAATGTAAATCAAAACGGGAAAAGTAATTCGATAGTGTTATGATTTTGATTTTTTCTTAATACTACTTTACATATTGACAATAAACCTTAAAGATTACCTAAATGCAAAAGAAGTGAATGAAAAGGTTATAGGATACACAAATAAGTTTCACAACTATTATATTCTGTGTATGATGTCAACAAGAACCATTTGGACGAAATAAACAACTTCCAAGGAATAGCTTAGGCAGTCGTGTGAATTTTTTTGTTAAAATTTTCAGAAAACTACAATTGTTCGCGAGCTAAGCATAAACATAAACTTTTGGGTGTCCAAAAAGTCAGAAATGATTTTGATAAGGATGATTGGATGTCCACAACCAGCATAGTGATAGCGTTAGTGATAAAATTGGAAGTAGAAATCAAGGAGAAATGTTATACGGGCTCCTAATAATAATTTCATAGAAAATTTGTTCATCAGCTCTTGTTGTTCTTTTCAACTTATCAATAGAATTATATTATTTTTGAGTGTTGTTTATCCTTCGAAATAGTATTCCCCATATGTTCTTCCTCGGATTTATGTCCATAAATGAATTTTCTAAAAAACCAAGACATGGTTTCTGGGCTCACGGGATTTTTGGCATTGTTTTGTTGGAATGTCCATGTTGAACATTGTGATATGCTATAGTCTGCCGTTATTAAGAAATCATAATTTTATTGATGGTTTTATAGCATTGCATCACCCCTATAAATCACTCTGTAAAGTTGGGAGAAACATATTATCCCTTATATTAAAAAAGGTATATATACAAAACTAAATAGAACATACTTTTTATAAACAGTTAGGTTACGTTATGTTATACTAGCCGCTCACCAGATCATGAAAATTCACACAGAAGCGATGCGACCCATTGTGAAGCATGTTTATAGCGATTTGATTGGGTGGGCAGCGAGAGTGGATAGGGGTAATCAAAGAAAGAGATAGTAATGTTTTTTCCGATTTTTTTAGAAGTCTCCTCTGAAGAATCCACGAAAACAGCCATGTCCTCTAGTCGAACTTTTGTAAAACTACCCAAATCCTTCATTAGAAAATTGGTTCGCCTATCAAGAAGGCAGCACAGTCGCAGAGGAGTTGTTGAATTCTCTTTTATTACTACCTAACATTCTATGTATTAACGGAAATGATAAATGTGATGAGTAGAATTGATCTGTTTGTATGAATACTAATCACTTATTTTTTAAGTTATTAAGCTTAGAAATGGTAAGGACACGATTTATTTTCAAACATAATAGATATAATATTTTGGTACACAACTTCTTTGATGACTCTAAGAAGTTAGCATCACCCAGTATTAACATCATCATTAACTATATATTCCTATAGACTACAACGATTACTGTCATGCACATTATAGTTTAGCTTAGACCGATTAAGCCAATATTTATTATAACAATCATGCAAACCTTTAATTATTTATTTATGGAAAACATATAAGATATTCAAATAAATCTATTTCAAATGACAAACGAAATCTGAGTTTGTAATATGGCAAAAAAATAACCACAATAATTAAATGAAATCAATATAAGTTTTTAAACTCCCAATAAGAAATAGTTTAAATTAAAATCAATTTTATAAACTTCATTTTCAAAATAATGGGAATTGAATCAAAAACTCAAAATTGTAAAACAGAAATATGTTTCTTATTCTTACGTTTTTCATCAGGTCTTTCTATTGTACAATACAATATTTTTAGCTTTGGCACACATTCAGTTCCAGTTCCAATTCTAATTATAATAAAAAATTTTTCTCTTTTGGTTTCGTTTTATCAGATAAATGACATAAAGGCAAAGGAATAAAAATAATTCTATAAATATAAAACAACAATAATTTGGTCATTTTAAAAATCTTTTTAATTAATACAATCATATCAAATTTTTGGGGGAAATGGAACTCAACTCTTGACAAAGATATTCACCATCGATGCTGGCATAAACCTAAATCCTCTTTCTCTTCAAATGAGTTATGCATTGCCTTCGTAAAGGCATATTTTCCAATGATGCGTGTGCTTATTATTTTATCGATGTATGTGGGTAGTATCTATCTGTTTGTGTGTGTGTGTGTGATAAAACTTCAATGAAAAAACACTAAAATTTCACGCACACAAAACAAAAAAGAAAAATAAAAAAAAAGAATTCTGCTTTAAATTTTTTGTTGTGCATATTTTCCTTTTTCAATGCAACAACAACAACAAAAAAAAAAAGACAAAAATATATTTAAAAAAAAACGCGGAAAAATAAAAAAAGGATGAAAGAGTGAAAAACGCATTTTCCGCACACACACACACACACGCAGACACAAGCACACATGCATTGATGTGCATAAAATCAGCTTACGTAATGTGTAAATACATACATACATGCACACATACATATGTATCTGCTTATGTGTTTGTAAGTATATAACGTTGTATATTATATACATAATAATAATAATAATGATGATGATGATGATGATGTTGATGATGATGTTGATGATGCTGTGAACCTACACACCAACAACACCAAATATTCATGATGTTTCGTTGTCCTGGGGGTGATGGTGAATAAAGTGACCCCACTCGCTTGTAGTGGACTGAACACCTATCGCTTGTATGAGTATCTTCTTGTGTCCTTCGTCCTTTTGGATTATCCACAAACAGCTCATTATAAGGCGCTGTATGGCCAAAGTATATAATTAAGGTTTATATGTATCAAAATACCTTATATACAACAAAATATGGCTTACAATACAAGATTGTTGTTGTTGTTGTTGTTGTTGTTGTTACTGTATATATGTAAGTAAATGTCAAAAGCTTCGGTTGTTGTTGTTGTTGTTGACGGTGATGCCTGCTGATGAGCACCGCCAAACTGATAAGTATGAGACCATGTGTACCCACTGATACACACACATACATAAATACTCATACACATGTCGCCAGGAACAATCATTTTAAGCATTTGGCGTACCATGACACACACGCATACACAAGTGTGCGTTTGTTTGTTTGTACAATTGTTTGTAATATATGAGTGGCTCCATGTGTGTTTTCCTCATTTTCAACAACTTTGAACCTACCTCAATGTATTAAGTATATATGTATGTGTGTATATACAATACAACTACATACTTATTTCCCTCTTTATTGTACAAAAGTAAAGTATATAATGCAATGGGTGCATGTTCCTTCCTCCATAATTTGTTATTGCTATTGTTGTTATTGTTGTTGTTGTTGTTGTTACTGATGCGGCACCCTTTTATGTTCCTTTTACAGTCCTTAGAGTCAATACTCTAACCTGCTTTCTTACTGCAGTCACTCATTCATTCACTCACTCACTCACTCACTCACTCACTCACTAACAAAAGTCCTTTACTTCTCCTTCATCTTCTCAACTTCAGAAGAATGAAGACTCTTTTGCGCACAATAAGCACAAATTACTAAAAGTTGTATTTGTTGTTTATTGCAATCGTTCTTCTCCTTATGCCTTACCACCAGGCTCACACTCACGCACAACATGTGTGATAAATATGCATCTACAACATTTGAAAAGGTTACTATGAGGCTGCGTTTAAGAAATAGAACTTAGTTTTGTTGTTCTTGCTTTTCCTTTTGCTTCTTGTTATTCAAAGATCTCCGGATGCACTTTAAATGGCCTTCAAAGAAATTGAATTGGGACCATGAACTGAGGAGAAAGGGTGGGGCACAAACATAACAAAATAAGCCACAGAATGAGAAAAGATGTTTATATACTTGTATTATTGTATTTTACAATCAAACTTACGAGGGGCAGGCAGGCAGGCAGGCAATCATTTGCTAGTTTTAATGTAAAATAGAAATTTTGTTTATTATTGAGCCTTCTTCGTCTTCTGGAACTTTGATTCTGGAACTTGTGCCTCATGAACTCTTAATATCCTCATCAACCAAATAGTATGTACTCAATTTGTACATAAATCTTTATAGGCTTTAATTAAATGCCAAATATTAGATAAAATACATACAGTAAAGATTTGTTAAGTTGAACTTTTAAAAAATTATACAACAGAATATTTCACATATCAAAAGTTTCATCTTATCTGAGAAAATAAAGAGTTTCCACCTACAATATTTGTGATTTATATATAAATTTTTCCTTTGCAGTCCATAATGCTGCATACAATAATAAGAGCTTCTGGATTGTAAACAGTTTCCGCCTCCATAAAGACCTCAATGTATCATTTGTTAAGGATGATATAAGAAATATCTCAAAACAGTACAACATCAATAAATTGCAAAACCATAGCAGGATAGTATCCTACATAGAGATATGAAGTTACTTATATTTAGAGGCGTAAAAATAGGATGGCTTGTCGGCAAAATTCCACAACTCCTAGCCTGAGAGCACAGGAAGGTCCTTACATTTATTATCAATTAATTGGAATTTACAAACACAAATCAAATAGAAAAATCTATGATAAGAATGCATCCGCTAAGTAATAAAATCCTCGCCACCATCGACCTGCGGTTTCTAAAACACTGCAATCTAGAACTATCGTTCTTTCAAATTCTCGAAGCAATTGCAAATCTTTTTCGAAGACCTTTAAAGTATCGAAATTATTTGGGAGATTTAAAAACACAAGCACACAACCATAATACCATAATAGCGAGGTGTATTATTTTTTCCAAGAAAACTGTTCTCGTGTACGATCAGGTACAAATTAAAAGGAAAGAAATAAAACTTATTTTGCTATCAATCCATTCTCAAGAGATACGCTTACAAAGAATATTTTTTTCATATTTTTTTCATCATGTTCAACCCCCCTTCCTCCGTGATGACGTTAACGCGAAATGAGCAAAAACACTCTCAAAGACAAAGTGTATTCCTCTGTTTTTAGAATATACAAATAACTTTGAACTAGGACTTTTGAGTCACGAAATATATTAAAATTTTTAGCGACATCAGAAACGCTTGGATGTAACGTTGCGCCAAATTTCTCAGGACTATGGAACATTTTTTTAAAAACTAGTCAGAGCAAGGAGAAACATCGTGAAGATGACATTCGCGAGGAGAAACGTGTCCAAGTGTTTAAAGTGAACATATTATATCGTGTGTAATACGGTATCATTAAACAAGTGAGATTTGGCACTTTGCAAAATTTAAATGATACCATTTTACTGAAAAACAAAAACTATAACGTTGGTTGAGCTTCTGTACATTTATAAGAGTCCTATCTGATGAATTTGCCATGGGTCTCAAACGATGTACCATAGCTCTGCCTACAGTCTTTGATCAACGAAAATTTGCACAACAGCCATTTGCAATCAACGGCATCAAAAACATTCTGGTGCTCTTGTGTCAGCTTTCACTCAAAATGAGACACGACGCAGACCAAAGAGGCTACTACCAATCTACAATCTATTCCAAGAATTAGGGTAATTTCCTAAAAAAGTCTCAATTATTATTATTTTAATCTGACACCAAAATTTGATTATGGAAACAATTCATAGAGCTTGAATTACAGGTTAATACAGTGACTTCTGAAGGCCATAAGGTTACGGCAACATTTTCTGATTTTGTCAGTTGCCATTGGGGCTTGAATGTCTCTGTAAATGGAAGTTATTTAGTAGTAACTAATAAAACAATAAATTATTATTTCAATGTATTTTCCATAATACTGATGCTTTACTGTACATCATTATGTTCTTATTTATTGTTAAATTATATGATTTTCAAAATGTAATAAGGTTTTTGGGCCTCCTTTTTATTATACAAATTATATTCTATTACAATGAGTTAAGGTAGGACGTAGGCCTAAGCGACACAACCATAAGTAAACACATAGCAATGCACACACACACACACACACATACACTTATAACCACAACAAAAACAACAGCGATAACCACAATACAAAATATTGTAGTTAAAGAAGCAACAACAGCTCAAAAGTATCTGCAGCATTTGTGCTAAGCATTTCTAGAATGGTATAAAGTCTTTGATCAAAAGCGACCTATGCACGCATACGAGTATAACAAATAGGCGATCTCTCTCTTGCAGATAGTTTTTGATAATGAAAATAATGTAAAACAAACGAAAAAGATTTTCTTCAAGATGCTCAAGATGAGGTGGAAACAGAAGAAGAATGTTGCTTGGATGCATCTTTTTGGTCAGCAAGGAAAATCTTTATGCATAAAATAATGAAACAAATGAACAAATTTACCAATACACATGTTTAGTTGAATGCACTTACGAGTATTAAGACATACACACACACACACACACACACATAGATACTTTGAAATATATACAAGTATATTGTACAAAGATGCACACTCACTCACACACGCGCATAGATGGTAAAACTTGAGATGACAGAACTCTATTGCCTACTCATTTACAATATTTTTGATAAAATGTAAAATTGAATTATTTAAAATTTAATATAAAATCTCCTTTATAAATATATATTGTATATATTTACCTGATATCTCATCTCTGTTTGTGTATGTGAGTGGTTTTTCAAAAATATACTTTTCATATTGTATTGTATATACAAAAGTAGTAGATAGATGAATGCATTTTATGCTTGACTTCCTTTTAATATAAACGAATGAATGAACGAACGAACAAACACACACATGCAAATGCAAATAGAAGGTTTCTTCTTCTTATGCTTAGACTCTTGTTATCATTTCAATAATTGCATTTTTGTGTTTGTTGCTGTTGAGATACATAAGTCTTATTCTTGTTTTTGTACATACTTTGTTTCTTTACCGATTTTCCAATTCTCTTAAGGATATTTTGCTATTTTATAAGAAAACTCATACCCAACAAGATATTGTACATACTGAATGCACTTTGACTTGAACTCAAATGCCCATTTCAGTGTAAATGTGTGTACATTTCTAATTTACACAAAATTTTCTTTCAAGAGAGAAGAAAATTCATTTAAATTAATACACATACACACATACACAAATATGCACATGGAGTTGCGCATAAATATCCACTAAGACAAGCAGAAATGTTTAGTGAAATGTATGGTGACGTTTGCAAAACGTCTTCGTCTCAGATGTAAGATGCAAGAATCTTCTGTTTATGCAGCTGCAACATCAAATTTGTCGACAAAATGAACAAGGATCCAGTATGACAGTTGATTGGAGCAGAAGAGAATGGTTACTATTTCTGTTGCAGCAGCAGCAGGACTTTTTGGTTTTCTTAGTGGCACTTTATCTTTGTTTTTGTTGTTGCTTAAGTATCTATCTTCCTCCTCCTCCTCCTCCTCCTCCTCCTCCTCCTCCTCTTCCTCCTATGTGTGAGTGTATGTATGTGATATTGTAGTTCTATATATTTATACTTCAATAATTGGAAAAAAGCATATTTCTTTAAGGAATTCAAAAAATAATGAGCTTTTTACTTGATTGCATTGATTTTACTATTATATGATTATGAAGAATTTATATGATGAAAATAGATCAAATTTAATGAAAAGCATAAGATATAATAATAATGTAATGTACTAATTTCAGTTAATATTGCATTTTGAATATCAGAACTATGACAGTCACAAAAAAGATGAGCTGAAAAAAATTTGTAGAGGTGCCCAGGCAATGCTATTCGATAAGCTTCTAATTTATTAGACAGATGCGAGCAACTTGATCAAAGTTTAGAATGTATTTGCATCAATACACCAGTATTATCCATTCTCCAAGCTAATTATCATGTAAAAATTACCAATTTCTTCTACAACTCAATAGTGAGATCAATTTGTCGCCAGTAGGTTTTTCACATATCTGAGCTAATAAAAGCTCAATAATGTACTAGTACTTCTACCCAAAATTTTACTCAGCTTGCTGGTAAACTACAATAAAAAAGTGGATATTTGTAAGGATCCCTAGGACAACAAAAGACTTTGTACTACTTGTGTTAATTCGGTCCGTTTTTTTGTGTTCAAAAATGTGTTTTTTTATTGAAAAAAATACATTATTCAAAGTATTGTCCGCCGGAAGTGACTACATTTTTCCATCTTTCTGGTAATTTTCGAATACCATCTCTAAAAAATGAGTCCTCTCTGGCCTCGATCCAATCATTGAGACATTTTTCGATTTCTACAAAAGACCCGAACCGGTGGCCCCCCAAATCGTTTTGCATCTGTCGAAAAAGCCAATAGCCAGAAAGAACATGGTCTGGAGAATACGGAGGGTGGGGTAAGACCTCCCATTTCAGCGTTTCCAGGTAATTTTTGACCATTACAGCTACGTGGAGCCGAGCGTTGTCATGTTGCAAAATCACCTTGTCATGCCTTTGGGCCGTTTCTGGCCGTTTTTTACACAATTCATGGCTCAAACGCATTAGTTGTAGTCGATAACGTTCCGCACTAATGGTTTCGTTTGGTTTTAGTAGTTCATAATATACCACACCCACCATATGCAGAGCATGACCTTTGAACCGTGGATCTTTTGCTTTGACGTCGATGTAGACGATGATGGAATGGGTTTACCAAACTTGGCATAGTATTTTTTCTTCTTGGGGTTATCGAAGTATATCCATTTTTCATCTCCAGTCACGACCTGATGTCTTTCAAGAAGCAGTTCCGAAGCGAAAAATCGCCTTTCGACATCTCTCGGCTTCAACTCGTACGGCACCCAATATCCTTGCTTTTGAATAAATCCCAATTGATAAAACAGAACGGAAATTGATTGCTGAGTTACTCCCAACGATTCTGCGAGTTCAGTTTGCGTTTGGCACGGATCTTGATTCAGTAACGCCTCCAATTCCTCATCATCAAACTATTTGGGTTGGCCAGGACGCTATTTGTCTTCGACACTAAAATCATCACTTTTGAAGCGTCGAAACCATTCTCTGCATGACTTATCGGTTGGAGCAGATTTACCATAAACTTTCTCAAGCATTCGTTGGGCTTCAGCTGCATTTTAGAAGAGGCAAATACAGTGTCGTTGTCAGAAACAAACGCTGATGCACACTAATTATTATTGATAGATGTCAAACCTTTCCAATGGAATAGGTAATCCCTTCCAAAATCGATCACAACTTGAAGGTTGAGCCATATTTTGAAAACGGACCAAACTAATTTGTACTCCCAATAGTTCGATCTGAACTGAACTTTGGTAAAGTGATTGTACCTCACTTCCGACATACATCACTTTTTTGGCGTAGCAACAAATCAATGTCCTGGTGACCCATGAATGTGTTAGAAATGTATTTTTACCTTTGTTTCGAGGCAATATGTCCCTACTCAGCAATAATAAAATGATTTACAATTTTCTTCAATACTCTCCTGACTTCGTAAGATCAAATCCTCCACATGAAAATCCTCGTCTTACCAGTAAATTTAAAAACTTAAAAAAATGATATTTGAATTAATAAAAAAAGATAAGATAAACTTTGAAAGGATCATCACCAGCCATTGATAAGCCTATTACTGTAACATCACTAGTGATTTTAAATAATTTTCACGGTTTGTTAAATTACAAGCAAATAAACAACACCAGTGACAACAACAACAAAACCAACAAGAACAGTTTAACAAAGGATATGCTTTGAGTAGGAGAAATGCAAAAATGTAAAATTGCAACAAGGAAAAAAGTTAATGAGCAAAAGGGGTGCAACACACACCGCTATCAATTATAATATAAAAGACTCCTACCACATGACAAACAAAGGGAACCAAAAAAAAAGAAAAAAAAAAAAAAAAAAACACTGAAACTGCCTGCTAAATCCGTAACTCCAACTCAGACCTAAATGGATTCCCTCTGCTGGACCGATCACGACCCAACGCACACAAATAGGAGAATGCAAAGAAAATGCATTTGAATGTATGAGTTTGTTGTTGTGTATGTGTGTATGTATGTGTGTGGCGCGCTTAACAACAAAACATAAATTAACGCATATTTCTGTTGCAAATACGGCAACAACAACAACAACAGCAACAATAACAACAACGACAACATCATCAATGAGCCAGTGACAACAACAAAAAGAATAATGCACACGATGAGTTTGTATAGGAGTCTTTTGATGCATTCAATGTACAGTGGTTGAAATTCAAATGTTAACATATAATATTTTTGTTTAATTTGTTAATAAAATGAAATTGTTTGGTTCTTAACATTTTCCATTAATTAGAAAATATTTTAGAGAACTTTCACAGTAAATTAAGAATTATAAGCGCATACTGAGAAACAATCGAACGATAAGAAGGAGATTAAAATGGAGTTCAGCATAGTTTATTGAGATACCTAGTTATCGACCTGAATATACTAGATACTTGAATTCAAAAGACAGTTTGACAATGTCATGATCAATGATTCAAAACTGAAAGAACAGGAATAAAAAGGAGACCATAGACATAAAAATATTGTATGACACAATGTTTTTAACCTTCTCCATTCTTTGCAAAGAAACTCGTAACTCCCTAACTACTGGTGGAGTCAACAGCTAAATCTAGAATACAATTTATATTTCATTAGTTTCTTTCAATTTATAAGAACCCTTACACAGTAAATTATTTATTAAATTGTCTTTCCGCCCTGATAACCATACAAAACTGTGCCATTATAGGCTCCGTGATTCGTGAAAATCTGCACTCAATACCGCAACAAAATTACCATCTTCTGTGTTTCGAGTCATCAAGGAATACATGGAAACGAATGTTCGAATATGATCGCATGGCTATGCGTTACATTTATGCGCCTGTGTATTGAACATTCACAAATTACCCACAAGCATATTTTCTACGGAACAGTTCATTCACTATGCCGATCTGACCATAGATCTTTTGGACTTTTGCCAAAACTTGGGGAGTATTGGGACCTTCCTTTTTGGTTTCCAACTTCCATCTCAACTATTAAAAAACTTCAACATCCTTTAACATTTCCAAATTCTGTAAGTATTATCTTTTTAAGGACCCAAACATAAATACTTAGACATAGATAGTCAAGACCCCAGTAGCTAGTGCTCGTTAAACTTGTATATTGAGTCAAGTATTAAATATTAAGTTTATTGTGTTAAAATAAAAATAAAATATATAAATATTAAATTGCATTGTATTAAATTTATAATGGCAAGTCGACGGAAACTTAGTTAAAGGGTAAAAGGTTTATCAAGTGGACAACAAAAGTGGTGACTGAGAATACTTAGTACATAGATTTACCCCACTAAAAGTGAAGAATTTATTGGGAGAAATCGGATTTATCATTAGAAAATACTATTGTGAAGCTCGACAAATCTTGTCATATGGAAAAGATCAACAATTTTTAATTATTATTTTTATTTTTATTCATTGAAAAATTTATGTTTTAATATCCTTTTTTTGATTAAATTTATTATTATTATTATTAATTTTTATTTATTTATTTATTCATTTGTTCCTCTTTAAAGACAAAAACACAAAATAGAATAAACGATGTTTTCGCTCATGACTGCATTAATGAGAGAATGCGAGTTCTATTAAGACAGACCTAAGTAAAAATTAAACAAAAGATATTCCCAGTGCAGGACTCGAACCGCACGCCCTCGGTTTGCCAGTCCTACTCTCTAACTACTACGCTGCGCAGACATTTTAAGCTTGTTTGCTTAAATAGCTCCACTATAATAAAAAAAAATAATCATTTTCATTATAAAAATAAAAACAAATACATTCCCAATGCAGGATTCGAACCCCATGCTATCTGTTTGCCAGCCCTATACTCTATCCAATAGAAAAAATCTGTCGATACTATTTTTTTTTTGAAATTTACGCTCTAATAAAGACGTTGTGTCATTATTCTTAATACGGAATTCGTCATATTTTGTTCCAAAAAAGGAATATTTATTTACTACTTATTTCGTTAGAAACAACCTATCATAACTAATATGTTTGTGTTCATGATTATTTTTTTAATATTGTGTCACTGTTCAATTAATATCATTGCTGTTGTTATTATTATCATTATCATTGTTGCTGTTGTTGGTCGGTTGTCCTCGTCCGTCTGTCTATCCGTCTCTCTGTTGGTGTAGTTGTCAAAAGTGCCAGCACAGTGAATTTTATTTTATTTTCATTTATTTTTATTTTTTGTCGTCGTTGTTGTTGTTGCCCGAGATACGCACAAAAAATGATAAAAAAAGAGACAACGGATCTTCTTGTTTGGTTTGAGGAAAATGAGGTGATGAGAATTTAAGTTGTATGAGGAGGTGTAACATGGCCAGCCGCCAAAATGGAATGCAAACATACACAAACAATGCAACAAATACACACAGATGCATTCAAAGGCAGTCAGGAGGCTGCTGGTGTTGGTGTTGTCACTGCAATTGCACTCGATGCTTTTTGTTGTTATTCTTGATTTTGTTGTATATTATTTACTTCTTTTGCAATTTATTTTTTCGCTCTTTTGCTCGCATGCGTATCCAATTGGATTTTTTACAAGTTTTATTGCATGCGTGCGCGAATGAAAAATAAAATATATAAAAATCATTTCACGCACACACACACAGACACAGTAGATATTTATTGCATTGAATGTAAAGCGACACCCATGCAGCGCTTCAGCGCCTCAGCGCCTTTATACATACATATATGGCATATGCAATGTGAATGTGCATCGTGCAACCTACGTTTGTTGGTTCTTTGGCTCACTCGCTCGCTCGTTTGGATTGAATAGGCACCGCCAACCGCTGGTGACGACGACGTGGCACGGCATGGCACCTCAACTCCTTGTCGAATGTTGAGTCATTGGATTGGGTTGTGTAAAAAACGAACAAAAAGTAAAAGAGATGCCAAAATGTGAAAATGCGTGCAAGCAAACGAGCCGAAGCGATTGTACACGGCCACGGCTCCGGCCCCAGGATTCCCGGCACGGTACGGTCAACAGCATGTCCGTTGCATAGTCACAGCCAACGCCAGTTAAGTTATATAGCTGGGCGCTCAATGCACACGTAAGTATGTATGTAGGTGCTGCAGGAGCACTCGCACCCGGAATGTTGTGTGTACCTAAAACCCTGTCCAGGCCCATAGATCTGGTCTGTGGATAGTATGAGTCTTGTTAAAAAACGATGCTGGCGCCGTCAGCAACAGCAACAGCAACAACAGAATCAGAATCATCAGTTGTGGGTAGTAGCAGCAGCAGTAGCAGTAGCAGCAGCAGTTATAGGTCGCTGAGTAGGGTTTGCGGACTTCTTTTGGTTAAGGGTTTCCGAAAACACCTCAATGTGTCACATACAAAAAATTAAAATAAATAACGTAAATACATATCCATATAGAGACGTAAGTATGAGCATGTAGTATGGATGGATGTATGTATGAAATTTTAAATTTGAGTGGTTTGAGTCAAGTTGGTTCTGGTTTTCTGTTTTATTCTTTTCTGTGTTCTTTTTTTGTTTTTAAAAAACACGAGCCTTTTTTTTTGTGAATTTCTGCATTGCGCCTAAAAGCGCGCAACATTTTTTAATTGGGTTAGTAATTGAAATTTATCGAAATCTCGCTGTTGAAAAAATACAATATAGTAGAACATACACATACAAGAAAAAACCAAAAAAAAAAAAATAGATAAAACAAAAGGCATTTGTATATATAGTATGTACTATATGAGAAAATCCTAAAGCTGCTGTCTACCCATTTACATAAGTTTACTACTCGTACCACTTATATTGTACATCATACAATAATATAGATACCATAGGTTTGGTTGGGTCTTAGGCTATTATTGATTTTGTGATTTTTCTCTTTCCCCAATTCAATATTAATTTTTTGTTTTGTTTCTTTTTGCGAAAATGTAAAATATTCATAATGAAATAGATATGCATACAAAAATTATATAAGAGCATATTTTAAGGACAAATCATCTGAAAATTTCGCAGAAATTTATGATTAAATAAACAGAACAATACAACAAAAAAAAAAAAAAACAAAACACCAAAATAATTTCAATGGAATTATTATTTTATTTATTTTCTGTAAGTCGATCAATTTTCCTTGAACATATCTCTTGAATTCTCAATGACTAAAGAAATTCAATAGGATTCCTATAAAAAAAAAACTTATGATCTCCTAACAAGGCAATCTAAATATAATTTATATATATTTCTCTCATATTTGATAAGATTAGTCGCTCCGTCAAAGCCGCCTTGATTGGATTAATTGTATCCAATCTTTTTATTACAATTCTTTCTAGATTCTAATCAGGAATTTCGAGATTTTCAGAAGCGATGACGAAGCAGTTTTATTTATTACTATGTTCTGGTTGGCTAAGCTTAAGATTTCCCTCCAAATTGGACCCTCAAATGGTTTTCTATCATTTTTTTTCATTATGCACAGAGTTCACTTCAATGGCTGCGACTTATCCCGAACATTATGCAAGTATTTCGTAACTTTACAATCTCCTGTTAAGAAGACTGAAACTACATGAACACCCTCCTATTTAATTTTAGTATTTCTAGTGTCCTTTTGCAAGAGCTAGAAGGCATAAGGGTGGTGTGTCTTCTATTTATCGGATAAGTCTGAACTTGGCCAACAAAAATGAGATTAGTCCTTACTGAAAAATGAAGAGCAAAGCATACATAAAATAGGATTTTTATTTTTCTCACTAATATGAACACTTCCACATATACTTCTTGGAATCTTCCACGCACACTTCCATAAGTCATAGGCAGTAATTGCGAAATGGTACCTTTGGAAATACATTTAAAATATTGATAGTTCAAAATTTTACATTATATTGAGACTAGATGTTTTTCAGAGCAATTTCTCTTGTAAATACTTTTTTTTTATTTTATTTTATTTTATTTTATTTTCTTTTTTTCAATAATTCACACTCCAAATTGGCTGACTGCTGCAATATTCTAGTGGCAATCTAAAAATTAATTAAATTTACCACAAAGAATTTGGAATTTTTTTAACATTTTAAGCGAGTTGAACATAATTTATTTGCTCCACAGTATTGTCACGCAAAATTAACTGATTTCATATCATTCAATCAAGCATTTCCCGTTTAAAATCTAAACCCGTTCACATCCATTTAATAAATCGAAAATGTTTTCTTAAAATAAAACCCAAAAACAGAAAAATTACACATGACAAATTCACATATAAATGTGCATACAAAACTTTTGATGGCTTCTTCTTCCTTCTAGCATCCTTTTTGCGCAATTCGTGAACATCATGAAAAAGTGAAAAAAAAAAGAAAAAACAAAATTAAAGAAAAATAATTACTGCAGAAAACTGGACATTCACAGGCAGAAAAATAAGGCAGAGGTCAGGCTGATATGATGATGAGATGGGTAGGACAACAGAGAATGCGGGTACATATTGTATTCAGAACATGCGGCCAGCATCTTTGCTTGAAGAAGAAGAACAACAACAAAGACAATGAAACCAAATGGCAACTGTAAACAACCCCGAAATATTATGTTGAGATCTTCAGCTTTCGATAATAAACACAGTTTTGATTGACCATTTGACCATATGGAGAAAACAGGTTTTGTGTTACCATAAAACATAAGGGTTGTCGAAAACTTTGTTGTCTGGCCGATGCTGGATCTTGGATTGCATGTCAAAGTTCAACTTGATGTGGAAATGACAGACCAAGATGCTGATCATGATCGTGATCACATGATGATGATGATGATGCTGTGTCCAGTTTAAAAAACCGGACTTGTCTTTTTGTATTTTTTGAGTGAGATTCTGTTGAAATTTTGATGTGAAAGTTCAGTAAATTTTTGTGATATTAAAGAAAAAGATGAAATCCGGTATATTACCGAATGTCCTGTACAATGCTAAAGCGTGAGAAAGTTTCTTCTCATCAAACGGGGATTCCTTGACATCTAATGATAATTTATGTGCCAGTTTGAATACTTTTAAGGAAGCTGCGAAAATGCACTTTGAACTTAACTGGTCCAAGATGAGAAGAAATCAAAATAGAATTAAGGGTTGTCCATTTCATATTAAAAAATAAAATTACGTTATATTATACTTATTATGTATTCAGTGTTGTATTTTAGAATTCTTTTGAATTAGAACATCAACGAACTATCAACGCCCCATAAACTACTTAGGAATCACCCAAGTTGGCACATATTGATCAATTCTCAGCTTGGTTGCATGAAATAATTTGTCTTTTGGCCATTTAGTTAAGTGTTGTTTACCTTGTTTGTCTATAACTTGACCAAGTTAATTGGCTTTTGTCTTCACTGGATTCATTATCCTTAGCATTAACAACAAAATTTGCTAAGGACATTTGATTTCAGCTGCTGTTGTAAACGTTTGAAACAACTTTGAAGATTCAATAGTATCTATCTATAAACATACAATCCGAGCCAATGATGTTTTGTTTGCGCTTTTCGAGGTTTCCATCTTATTAGCTTAGAAATTCCATTAGCAACATCAATTTAATCAGACATGCATTGATTTTTTCACATTTGACTGACGATTTCAATGCATAAACGATTAAAATTAGTAGACATGATGAAAGCAAAAGATTTGGAACGAGAAGTAACTAAGAACGAAGGCAATTAAATGGAACTTGTCAATCGATAAGAAAAATGTAAAAAAGAAAAAATTACTAAAAATAAAACTAGAAAAAGTTTTTAATGAGTTCAACTTACATAGTTTATGCACTTTAGTTCTTGAATTCGATTGCAATGAGAGTATTATCACCATTTGAAGCTAAACATTATGAAAGTCAGTAATTTTAATTTATAAGAAATCTACTTGCAAGGAAAATTCTTAATTAATTATTATTAGTTTGACCTTGAATTCAATCCCTGGCAAACTCAGAAATTTATAACTTTTACATTAAGCGGAAGGTGGAAAACAAATTTCAAAGTATTTTTATTTAATAGTGAAAGTTAGTTAGGAATTAAAGTGAAATTTTATATCAAAGTTTAAGAATTCCATCAAAATTTAAGCACTCGGTTATGGTTTATTATTCTCACTTCTTAGTGTCAGGTATCAGTTATCCTTAATATTCTCTTCAATGAAATTATTTTATATTGAAAAACAGCATCCAACTATGAAGGCACCTTTAGCAAGTCTTCCAAAGATCAATACTTAATATTGTTAAGGCTAATTGAATTTAAAAGCTAACTTTACTTACAAATCCTCATTTAATTACTTCACCACAAACAGGACATCACTTTTTGAACTTGATTCAACTAAATACGTTACAAATATTACGCTGAGGTACGAAGAACAAAATCAAAATCATCTTGCAACCGGTCCATATACTAAACAACTTTTTGCCGCCTTAAAACTGAAATAAGAAATGACAGTTTTTCTATTAAAAAACTTGTTTTTGGGCGCCTTTTTGAGACAGTAATTAAAGCGAACCTGGTACAGGCAAAGGTTGCCGGATGCAGTTGCCAATGTAAACAGTAAAGAGTCGTTGAAAGAAGTCAGTCAGAAAAGGGGTAACCATTGTAGTATTAAACAGTTGAGTACATAAGCCTGGGACATCTTTAAAAAAAAACAGAAGAAAAGAACAACCAATCAACATGCGCGGAATTGAAGATCGTCTACAGGTAAATCATATTGTAGTAGTGGTAGAAAGGGTAGTTTTACGATTCAAAAACCAATCTAATATCTTCTAACAATAAAGCGGGCAACAAAAGAAACAGCAAACAAATCAAAACTAATATCACAAAAAAGGACAATAACGGAAAAACAACCACCACCATCATCATCATCATCATCATCATCCACATCAATGTAGCACATACTCGTTCGTACTCATGCCGGTTGAAGTGCTCTTGAAAAAAATAAGGAAAAGAAAAACGGCGTAGCACGCTTTTATGCGCGAGCTAAGAAAACCAATACAAAAAAAACAAAAAAGATAGAAAGGATAACTGACAACATGTAAACAAAGTCAATGCGCTTAGCGAGCTTTCAAGTTTTTTCTTCTGCTTCTTTCAATATCTATATGTATTTACAACGACATACAGCAACACGTGACACAATCAGAATAAACATGAAATTGGCAAAATGAAAAGAGCAAGAAAATAGAAAAACAAAGCATATTTACAGGCGCAACAGGCATTTTTTGTTGTCGCTTCCGCTATATCCGCAGTGTAGTGTCGTGTGAGAAAAATGAGCACGAAATATGCTTAGCATTTTGCGAATGTCCTCATCAGCTTTAAGCTGAGCGAGCGTAAAAAATTCGCCGAGAGCGTGTGAATTTCTGATACGATTCAACAACGAGCTAGCGAACGCCAAAAATTATGCTACACAAAAAATAAATATGCAAAATATGCTTTAAGGGTGGCTCCCATGAATTTTTCTAAAACATAGTGTGGCATCTTAAGATTTTGACTCACAAGAAAGTAAGATGAAGACTGTTGAAAGAAGGAAAGGGGTAAGAGTTACAAAGAGAGAGGGTAGTTTTTGTTGCCGTTTAAATTTAGATATACCTTTATACTACTCCTCCTCCTCCTCCTGTTCAGCCTCTCAGGCAACGAACGACAATTGTTCAATTATTGAGGTAGGCAACTGAATCGGCTGCTCATTTTTTTTTTTTATATACAATATAAGGTATGTACGATTATTTATCTGGTAAATACCCATGCAAACTTGTCGTTTATGTAGCTACAATATTTAGATAATGAATGCATGTCCCTTTCCACAACTAGTTCCATTAACCCCTAACTTTGCATCTCTAAAAGATTCTGAATCTTCTTAATGTTAAAGTTCATCTAAACTGGTTCTACTCGCTTTAGCTTCAGATTCATCACACATAACTGGACTGGACTGTTTTTCGTAGGTCTCAGCTTCCCAACTTGGACTTGGACTTCGACTTTATGTACCTTTTTATCTTTAGTTATTTAGTTGCTTATGTTCAGGGATTTCACTTTGGTCAATTTCAGAATCAGTTTAGTTTTGAACTTTCATACGGTCGCGTCGTGTTGCGTGTTGGGTTTCTCCTTACAGAAACTCTTAGTTTCAACATCTTTTTGTTATAGTTGTTTTGTTCAAGTTTTATTGTTGATTATTTAATTTATCTGTTAATGTTTTTAATTTGTTTACTAATTCAATTCTCTGTGTGGATCAAAAGTAAATATGAAACGAAGGATGGATGAATGAATGAATGATTACGAATGTAATCATGAGTGTTTAGTGTTTAGCAAATTATTTAATTTAATTTAAATGATCAAAATGGGTAGACAAGTTTTAAAACAATCTACTTGATGTGAACATAAATGAAATAAATTTTATTCTTTATTTTATGAAATTAATACAAATTAATTTAATTTGAATGATGATGATGATGATGATAATGTGTTTCTAGTTTTCAAAGTTTTCAATAAAATACTATATATATTTCAGTTCTTGTTGGCTTCTTTTTTTTTCGATTTGAAATTAATGAAATTGAAAAAATTCATAGAAAATCTCCTCATAACACTCAGTTACCAAAATCCCATTAAATGTGCGCGTTATAGTTTTGGTCTTTGTTCTGATCGATAAATTTTCCGCTTAAAATATTTTATAACTTTGTGTGCCATGGAATCTACAACTAAGGATGATAAAAATAAAGATCAGGAAAAAATTAGATTCTTACAACAACAACTACAACAACAGCAACAACTGCATCAATTGCAACAACAAGTGCAGATACTACAAAGTCAGCAACAGCAACAGCAACAGCAACAGTTACAGGCACAGTCGAGTTCCACCTCACAGGACAATTTAAGCACATTAACGAATCCACGTAAATTATATTCAATTCATGAAGGTGAAGAAGGTGGCTCACCTGTGACTGTAAGTGGTGTTGTTGGTAACATAAAAGAAGGTGAAACCTCAACTGTTCCTGATGTTGCGTACGATGCAGATGTTGATGATGTTGTGGAACCAATTGCTCCTGCAAATGTTGGGGAACGTAGTGATAGCTTTGTTTTTGTTGGTCTTCAAAGTGCCGCCAAGTTACAAAATGAACGAGAGCAAATCTATGAATTATTTCAACCTTGGGCCCTTAGCACCTATGGCGATCAGACAAAGACCAAAACCATAACGCTGCATAAAAAGGCACGCATTCTTAAGGCGCTCGAAGGCAAAGAGCACAGCCGCCCGGATAGTTCGAAGTTTCGTTTCTGGGTTAAAACCAAAGGTAAGTTAAGTGTTTTGTTTTTTTTATTACAATACAAACCTACATAAAGATGTATCTGTTACTAGGTTTCACTACCAAGCGTCCGGAAGGCTTTGAAGAGGCAGCTGGTAGTCAGAGACGCTTGGCTGCCTTGCCACCGGATGCTGTGCTCTCGGATCATGCGAGCGCTGTTGATCTGTATGCCGCCTCGGTTAATAAGGATTTTGGGCGACGTGTCTATCGCAAAGTGGCTTGCGTTGAAGAGTTTTTCGATATCATCTATAATGTGCACATGGAGCTTGGTGGCCGCAGTGGCATGCATGCTGGACAGAAACGTACATATCGCATTGTGAGTCGGTTGAGCGGAGTTCTCCTCAGTTTTTTAGAAGTCTAACTATTGCAACTTTTCCTTACAGATCACCGAAACGTATGCTTTTTTGCCACGTGAGGCTGTCACACGATTTTTAACCATTTGCCCAGAATGCAAGAAAAATCTAAGACCCTCATCACCATCGGCCTCCAAAGAAGACTTGGCCAATGAAAGTTCTTCAGAAGTTGAGGCCTTAAATTTTTCTTCACTTACTGAAAGTTCACTTGACGCAAGCTCCACAGCCAAGAAACGTAGACACTCGAATGCTGAGTGTGGTCATGGCTTAAAATCGGATGTTGTTGAAGTTTCACCCCAAATCTCTGCAACTTCCAAAAGTCCCATTCCTAAGCCTATTGATTCAGCGGCACAGTCAACGACGACCGTGCCTAAGATACGAGTAAAGCTTCAATTACAGCGTCCACTTACACCGACACTACCAAGCTCAAGCGGTGCTACTGCTGCGCTTTCTGTGGCATCTACGCCTCCTTTACCACCAATAAAAATACAAGTTTCAGAAGCTCAGGCTATGCCCAGATCTACTCCTGAACCCAGTCCACATTTCTTCGATATGCAACTACTCAAATCACGCGATAGTTTCTTGCGTTATTATGAGTTCATGCGTCGCTTTTATGCCGGCGGCAGCTTAGACTTCATGCTAAATACACAACCGGTTTTAGCACCTCCCATCTTTGGTAGCACCCTTCTTCAGAGTTTGTCTTATCCTACCACAACTGCCACCACCACCAGTTCTGCTTCTCTTTACACCGCAAACCAGTCTAAGAAAAGCCAACCAAAAGTACCATCCCCTACACAGTCCGAGATTTCAAATGCAAATCGTCGTCCCTCACAGTCTGCTCTTTCCGAAGAAGTCCCTGCAACCAAAAAATTCAAATCATCACCTGATAGTTTGAAACACGATAAAGGTGCATTTTTGCCTCTCTCTGCTGCCGCTGTTTCAACAGGCACCTCCATTCCATCTTCAACTAATTTAACTAAAGAACTTTTTTCAGATCAAATGGAACACCACCACCATCGCAGCCGTCACCATCTGCTCTGCTTTCCACAGCTGCTCCTCAAACTCCAAAAACTACAGCTACAGCTACAACCTCACAACAACCAATGCTTCTGACCTCTACACCACATACAGTTACTTCCGTTAAATTGGAAGTACCAAGTCCACCAAAACCATTGCCAGAACTGCGTATACCACTCGTGCGTCCGCCGATGTTGCCTCAAATCTTGCCACCATTAGATTTGGAGCGCTTGAAACCGATCACTTCGACATATTTGCAGCTCACACGCAGCATGGGTCTCAGTGATGAAGATGCATTACGGTTTGATAATTTGGTAAGTAAAGATTTCAAATTTTCACTTTAATGACAATCAAAGTTCAAAGGGATAAAGGCAATTGCAAAATTTATAATGTTTTTAAGTTGATTATAAATATTTAATAATCAAAATATTAATGAATAATCATAAAACGGCAACACATTTATTGCAATTGAGAGCTTACATTAATTTTTTTTTTTAAAAATGACCGAAATAACAAAGAACCTAAACCAAATTTTCATTATTTGATTGTTGAAATCCTTGAAAACAATCATCAAAGACAATTTTCATTCAAAAATTTATTTCTTTTACCTTTATAATAATCAATTGATCAGAATTCATATATTCAATATTCAATATTCACTATTTTATCTTTTTAATGTTAAGTTTTTCAGATACTTATTCTGTTTTTATTAAAGCAAAAATTATTTGCAATACAAAATTCCATTTCTTTATTCTTACTATTATTAAATGTTTGTTTGAAAAAAATTATAATAATAATGTTATATCTTCTTTTTTTATAATATTTTCTTAAAAATATAAAAATACCTTTTTTTTTATTAATATGCATAAATGCCTAAAAGTTGGCAATGCTTTTTTGATTAGTACAAAATGCCCGCTAGTACCGACGGCAAATTCATTAAAATTTATTAACACAATTTATTGCAATTTTTATTAGAATATAAACTTTTTTATTCATTTATTTATTTATTTATACATTCACACATATATACTATTGTATCGAGATAGAATATAAACTTCGGTTCACCGAAGATTACATACCTTTCACATAAACCCCATTATTATTTTTTATGTATTGGGTTAATAATTGGCATTGTAAATTGATTTATGAAAAGCAAAAGTTGTTCCAATGTAAAAACTTATAAATACAACACTTACCGTTTTGTATGGTAGTTACATATTACATATATCAAATTTTAGAAAACTCCATGGATATTTTCTCTTTTAATAATCGAAAGACATATTGTGACTTCATGTCTTTACTAAATTTAAGTTTAATAAGTCAAAAACTGAAAGTCCACGGTGCTTATCACAATTAAAAGACACTTCGTTTTTTTAAATATCTGGTTAGGTGTTGAAGATAGAAATTCAATAATAATAATAATAATAATTTTGGGTTATTGGCATTCAATTGTCGATTACTGCCACTAATTTCTTCTTTTTTTTTTTTTAGTAAATAATAATCAGAAAAATACAAAAATTGTGAAATTCCCCTTTTGCGCGCTTATCAAAATTATAAGACACTTTCTTCTTTTACATCTTTAAACAACAAAACCTTGTACTTCAACAGTATTTCTTACTAAAACAATACATATTAATAACCGATGTGTCCACCTTGGTTTTTTCCCAACTTCAAAAATACGGGTTTATTTAGTATACACCTTTTATCCCGTGCAGAAAGAATTGATTTTCTTCCTGAACTTCTTAATTTTCCATAATATCTCTCAAAAAATTCGCAATTACTGTGCGACTATGACCAATTTTCCTTGAGATTTCACTTACATTTAAGTTTGAACTTGAATAAGCCTTAATTAAGCCCTTTTCTTCTTCCGTTAAACGCTTTTTTAGTGGCATATTAATTAAAATCGATTAAAAACACGTTTTCTGCTACCGAACATAAAAATACAATTGATTCTTTCACTTTCGATGCTCCTTTGAATAAGTGTCTTATAATTCTGATAAGGCTGCAGATACGCAAAAATTCGAACATTCCAACTGAAACTAACGGTTCTTTTCCCATGCTGTTCTAAAAATAGAACTTGTACTGTTTTTTTGCGGCTTATTCTTTGTACCTTCATTTGCTTTTTTTTAATTATTTACAAAATATAAACCACACAGATTTGGCGAGGGTTAGAATTAAAATTTTCAAAGTGACTTATAATTGTGATAAGCACCTTATTATGCATATAAACAGACTGATGGACCAGTTCTTCTTATCCTGCTAAACATCTCGCACTCACTCATCTGTATGTTACAAATATCACAATAAAATCACACTACCTAATGACAATAGTGTGAAGGGTATAAAAAAAAAAAAAAACGAAGGAAATTTTATATAAAACAGTATCAAACAATTTAATAATAAACAATTTAATAAACAATTTTTTACTAATCTAGTTTCTCTTTTCTATGACATGCTTGGCTTATTCAACTTATTCGCTTCTATCGCAATATCGCTTTATGCTATAAACATGAAAAAACAAATCCAATCCAATTGCTTGAGGAATATGAGCTGCTTCAATAACTTCAACAACAAAAAAAAAAAAACATCAACAATTTTCGGCCATTACCAGCTGCTGTTGCTTCATCATAACCTTCGATTGAGCACAGAGCGCAAAATTATGCAATAGTTAATTTTTAAACGCTTTTTTGTTTCTTCATTTGCAATTTATTGTATTTTATTACACGATTTATTTTTTAGTTTGTTGACGATGATCTCTTATGCTTTTTGATTGCGCTTAAACTGATTTTCATATTGTGTATTTTTTTATATTTAATTTAGTATAATTTAGTTTTTATTTATATATTTTTTTAATATTTGTTTATTATTTCTTTATGTTTGTTTTTTTTTTCTTCTTTTTTTTTGCAGCTCAGTTATTAATGCGAGGGAAAAAAATAATAAAATAATAAAAAAAAAAAAAAAAAAAAATTAAGCCAAAATGAAAAGATTCGATTATTTTGTAAATTAGTTAAATGAACATTTGAAGCTTTTATTTATTAATATTTTGTAATTTGCTTTTGAAGTACAATATTTGCAATTGCAATTGAATCTACAACAATAAACAATTTAATAGTCATGAAAGTATGTACGAGTAGTGTGTTGTACTTTAATATGAATTCGCTTTTTGTAGATAAGATTTTTACAGGAAAATAATTTCTCTTTCAGCTCTTTACAAAAAAAAAAAAGGTAAGATAAGTTATAAATAAATACCACTTTGAATCTGCTGCTGTTTCTCTATATTTGGTTAACCCCATGTAGATTACATAAATGCCAAATTTTATTTACATCTAAAAATATCTACGAGTATGAATGTCTGCGAAGTGAATGAGTTCCATGCAAATTTTGAATTTTATTATTGTATTTCGTTTATTATTAATTTATTAATAATTCTTAACTACGAGTATGTTTTTTGTATAACACAAAATTATATAAGAAACCAAAAAATAATCCTACTTAACTGGTCCCAACTGTTTGGCAGCATTCTCTTCTCCATCTTGGCTATCGCCTTTAACCGAACTTAACACAAATGTAGCACTTAGAACGCGACCGTTATCGTCAATTAGAGTTTTGGTGACCTCACCTTGTTTTGATGAAATCTCTTCAGGGCTTAAATTTACATTGGCCAGAAATTGGTCAATAGAATTAGGTTTCTCATTGGGCACTGTATTCGTAGACTCTGGGAATGTAGCACGATCCTGCTTATGACTATAGCTACGTTTTGCATTGGCATCTAGACTTGGTAGTTGCAAATCATGTTGACGTCTTACGGTAAATGTTTGGGGTTGTTGCAATACCACACGATTTTCGAAAGTAGTCTCTTGCGGCAAGGATTGTACGAAATATGATGTTTTGATGACCCTTCCATCGGGTGCTACACGAGTTTTAGTTATTCTTTGACCATTGGAATTCCTCAAATCCTCATCTGTTATGCCAGCTTTGTTTAAAATTTCTTGCATATTGGAATCCAAATCAGCTACGGCAGGCAATCCATTGCTAGTCACAGTTTTACTGAGTGTACTTACTTTTGTGGCACTCTGTGTAGATAATACAGGGTTCTCCTCCTCTGTCCCAAAATTATTCAAGTTTCTTATGGTTGTCACAAATGGTTCTTGTAACCAGAAATCTTCGATAAGTGGTTTGAGCTCATTTTTAACTTTTTTGGTTGTTTTCGTCGTCGTGGTCGTTGCCGATGTAGTTGGCAGCTCATCAACATTAATCTTCACAGTTCTAGGTGTTGTTGTGAATGAGTTTAGATCATAGGTAAGGACTGTTGTATTCCCTCCATATTGAGATTTAAGGAAATCCTCTAAAGAAGGTAAGGGTGTTGATGTCTTCACATCTGGAAGGTCATCAACATGTATGTTTGGTGTTTGGGTAGTAGTAGAGGTTGAAAGAAATTGTCGCTTCCAATCATCGTATGCGGGTAGTGTAGGTCTGGGCCAATCGACATTGAAATGTGTTAGAGGAGTTCCGGGTTTTATTGGATTGTCATCATCACCATCTTCGGCTCTTGGTTGGTTGTTAAATATACTGGGGAATTCATTATGAAGTGTTAAAATACTACGCTGAGTTGTTGTTTTCAGTCCATCAGTTTCGGGGCTTGGCCTTTTCGGTGCTTTTGGCAAACCACTTCCATTTGTTTGCCAGTTATCATCATTTCCAAACAAACTTGGCCACTGATCATGTGGCAAGGTACTGTACACGGTCTTTGTAGTTGTTATCTTGCGACCCTGATCATCAATCTCTGTTGTAGTCGTTACTTTTGGTTTAGCCCCTGGCGGTAGCTCAAAACCGGGCTTATTCAGCCAATCTCTATTCCGCCAACTGTCTGGTATTTCACCAAATGTAGTTGTAGTTGTAGTTGAACCCTGAGCTGGTCGCAGTCTTGGTCCTGGTTGAGGTTTGAAAAAATCATCATCGTTCACATCACTACCGAAGGGTGATCCAAAACTGAATGGCCTCGTACCGCTAATAGTATAAGTACGCGTATTAGTTTTGGGCACCGATGCCCATTCCCAGTCATTTTCCACCTTTCTTGGTTCTGCTGAGTTTTGGGTTACCGAAGGTGAAGATGCTGCCGAAAGTGATGATGGTAATTCGTAGTTTCCCCGTGTTTTGAAATCAAAAGATGGGCTATGTCCTTCCGTTACTGTACGACTTGAGATGCCACCACCGTCGGTTAACTGATAAGTTGTCGTGAGCCGGCGACCCGATGCATCAGTTTTTGTAATGATAACCGGTTCTCTAGTACGCAATAGCTCAGCAATTGCCACATTATCCATGCCTGCATCGTTGGCTTGCTTGATAAGAGCAGCTTCCGGTAGATTTCTATTTCCAACCTCTATGATTTCTGTTTGTTGACTGCTGACTCTGGCTTTGCCAGCATGTGGTAATAACTCCTCCTCATTAGCTAAATCACTAAGCCATGATTCCTGTTTGTTTAATGTGCGTGCTGAAGAGTACTGCAAAAAAAAATTATTATGGCCATTTCATTACTCTTTTTCATAAGAATTTCTCAATTCTGACTTACTTTTATTGTAGTATAAAATATCAAGCAAAATACTAATAATTTCATGCGCTTCATTTTTCAGATGTCTTTACTGAGCGTTTGCTAAAATTTAACTGAAATTAAGTTCGCGAAATCAAGACAAAGCTGAGCTACAATATGTAATAATTATAACAATATTGACTGATAAGCACTTTCGTCTATGCAAGGCGAGGTTATCACTTCGTTAGTTTGTCTCTCTGCCTATCTGTCTGTCCGACTGTTCTACTCACGTAGTACAAATAAATAAACACAACAATTCATATGTATATAATTTATATAATCAAATCAATTCACAGAATTTTAGTCATTTATTTATATTTATATTTGTTTATTTATTATTTATTGTATTGTATGTTTCCCTTTCCATTTCTTATAACAAAAATGCCCTTGATCGTTGTAAAAATATCAAAAGACTTAAATATTTTCCAATAAAATCAGTGGATTCTAAAAATTTACCCACAATCGCTTTAAATTCTTCAATTTTAATCTTGTCTATTCGAGGTCGATTCACAATTAAAAAGCGTCGTATTCCATTGCCGACTTCTTCCTCAAATTTATTCAATTGGTAATAATTTTCATAGGTGAGTAGTTCCTCAACACCTTCGGCTACATACAATTCATTGAAATCTTCCGGAGACATGGGAACTTGTTCAGAATCATAAATAAGAAGCTCATTGAAGGCACTTTCGAATTGTATTAGAAAATCTGCATAGGTTTGAAGTATCCTAAATTCATCTGCTTGATTAAAAAATTTCCGTAGCTCGTCCACAATGATTTGGATTTGAAGTCTTCGTTCACATTTTGGTAGCTTCGATAGAAGCTTGTAGAAAAATCTTTCATAGGCACTATATACATTATCAATATATGTAGAAATTTGAATTGAGAAAAATGTTTCTAACTCTGTGGTGGTCGTTAAGTTATCAAATGTATTCATCGTCATATAGGGTTGTTCATCGATTGTTAATGTTTGAGAAAGGCTAGAAGAATACTAGAAGAGAGGAAAATTCCTTAAATATAATAAATGTGAATAATGAAAATTTAGTTTAATTAGAAGCAATTGATTTTACCTGTACAATTATTAGAAAAGCAAAACAAAGAAAAATTTCAAACCTCATGTTTGATGATAATTTTGTGTTGGTGATTTGTGATTCTGCTGATGGCAGAATGTTTGGATGATGACTAAATTTCTAAATCAAATTCTGCAATTTAAATTATGCATTTGTTAAATATTTACTTTCATAATACATTATCTATTAATTGCCTTCAACTGTTTGAGTAATTTAATATTATTAGTTGATAACGTCATATGGGGTTTTTTTTTTATTTTTCAAAGTTTATTGATAATCTTTTGAACGCGAAGTTTCGCTTAAAACAAAAAGCTGCTGACTATACAATGATTTTTGTTTATTGAAATTGAAACTGAGATTATGTTTAAGATAAGAAGATCCATTGAGAATTATTATGATTCAATTGGATAATCTAATTCTAGAAGTATTGATCTATCAATCTAGAATACATATTCAGAGTTCAGTAAATATAATATTTAAACTTAAATAATATATACCTATATTGATATTTTGTTAGCATAGTACTTATTTAGTTATGATTTTAAGATATATTTTTTGTTTTGTTATAATTTCCTCTTTAATTTAAAAACTCTAGGGACAAATCTGTATTCAATTGGCCACGTTGCTGACATGGCCAATAACAAAAGCTTACAACAAGCCCAATCACAATTGTTAAAAACAAAACACCTGTAAAAAGAAACGATATAAATTCTATATTTTATAACATATTTGATGGAAATATCAAAGTTTTTACTTTATTAATTTATTTAAATATTTATTTTATGTAAAAAAAAAATCGTGTATAAAATGCCAACAACATAAAGCATGGTGAAACAAAAAAAAATATATATATATATATATATATATATATGTACATATATATAAAGTAGTTTTACCCTTCCATTCCTTTAATTTTGGTTTTTATGCAACTAAGCAGGATCTGGGGAAAAAAGTAAAATAAAAAATAGAACCCAAAAAAAGTACCGAAAGTTTATTACGATTTCAATAGCAAAACGATACACAAAAAACTTGGCAAAAAAAGACAAACTTTAAACAAATAGAAATCCAAAGAAGGTGGCACTTTCATTTCTCATTCTTCGATCACGTTTTAGGAAGCAACTCAGAGGTGTGGAAACGGCATCATCATTCGACTAAGGATATCATCCTTTGCAAAAACAAAAAAAAAGAAGCAAATAAGGTTACAACGAAGATGATGCCAACGACATTTACCCAGCAGTTGACTGAAACGTGAGCTTTGAAGAGGATTGAAACACACAAAAAAAATATATTTCCACGGTGGTGAAAAAAGGTTGTTAGGATGCCGATTTTACTATGACGGCATCGGCTATATAATGAAAGTATCAGCAAAAGAGATTACATTAACTTTTATGTAAATTTAGAGGAGGTCAAACCAATTGAGTGTGAGGCGAAATTCGAATTTGATTGATTTGATGCATAGTTTTAGTCATAGTCACAGTAGAACTATTCCACCCACAAATCGAACAACAATAACAGCCTATAAATATTGACTACCATTTAGTATGAAATTTAGTTGTGGGGGTCTTTGACTGAGTCAATACACTTCCTCTCCCCAATAATGTTTTGCTATTGCGCGTGCCATAAACCAAATGATTTTAACGCTTAAGCGTGTTACACACCGTGCTGTGCTTGTGAGATGTTCGTCATTTTACCATTAGATTGGGGTGGGTTTGTGGGTTCTCTGAAGAGGTATAAAACTTTACAGTTAACTAGGCTTGGCAATCAAGCTAAAAGCAAAGGCGCCACCTACAAAACGATGGTTACCTGTGTTTCAGTGCAACCGTTTTTCTACCTTTTTCTGTGTCCCCATTTCCTCTGTTTCTTTTTTGTCTTTTTTTTATTTTGCGGCACATGCCATGTGGATAACAACCATAGTAAGGGAGACGCGTCATCATCATCCTTTTGTATATACTGGACTTGTATATATCTGTGTCTGTGTCGCAAGTGAACCGAGGTAAGCGTGGGCGTCATTGGAACCCAAAGTTTAGCTCTCCCTCACATAGAGGTCAACACCCACTTGACCGTTGCCAACGACTCAGAGAGGTTCTCATCTACTTAGCTGAGTTGGTTGTTGTCAGGTTTAGTTTAGTATGTCCGTAGTTCCCTTAAGGGTTTGGCTTTGGCTTACCAAAACCAGTTGACTTGCTAAAGCAAACGGACGCGGTAGTATAAGTCTATGTTCACTACAGTACATACTAAGCATTAAGTGAGTAGTTGAAAGCAGTAGGTGGTAGTTTATAGAGACTCTCATATTGTGAGTGTGGTAAAGGAATCCCTACTCTACTTACTTACTTGATATTCACATTTCACATTTATAAGTAGTTAGCATGGGTACTAAATGTAAAAGGAAAAAGTCATATGCATATTCTTCTGGCATTCTTTGTAGTCATGGACTTGAAGCTAGCTTAAGATCCTTATGAAAAATATTTTAATACAGTTGACTTTGTACAATTGGCAAGTCTTATTCAATCCTTTTTTTTCTCTTCGTTTTTCTGTTTGTTTTTTTTTTTCTGATCTCCTGTTTTCTTTGTTCTTATGTATAGAGTCAGTGGGTGGATCTTAACTCCACATCCATTTTGGAATAAATTTTAAGGGAAGCTTTTTCTTATCTTTTTTTACCAAAAGATTATACATTTCTATAAAATATTAGACAGTCTGACTTTTGCTTTTGTTCCTGAAATAAATATAACCATATGAAAATAAGCTGAACAATCTTTTACTACTCGAGCCGAAACAGGACTTAAAGTACAATAACATAGCTTAAATCTGCAACCCAAAAGTTTTTCCCGAATACATTCGAGTTTCTGTGTTTGGGTGAAGGAAAGGACAAACACGCAAACAGGCGCCCCTAAACTGAAGCTCAAACTCTAATTCTCAATACAATCAAAAAAAAAAAAAAAAAAGAGAAAAAAAGGAAACAAAAAGGTAGAGCGTAACCAAGTTTGTGACGCCTTAGCCAAGGAAAGTATGCAGACAGGCAGGCAGGCAGGCAGGCCATACTAGATCCGAAGCCATGCATACCAAAGCGGCCATCGCTCGCCGCACAATTTTTGTTGGGTCCTTGTGCCTGTTATGTTTTCGTCGTTGAGTTGATAGCGTCTCGTCCTTCAGACATGGGTCGGGCACTTCTTCATTAATTTTCATGGCGGCAACAACGCCGACGACGACGATGTGATGAGAAGAGTATGGAGTGAATGAGGAAAACAACAGCCAACCTTTGAAAACGAAAACGAACAAAAATAATCATAAAAGCGCAAAAAAAATGAAAGAAAAATGATGAGGAAGGAAACGAGGCAGAACTTTTTTTGTTCCTTTCTGTGCCAACCTTAGACAAGTAAATAGAGAAGAGGAGGACGGAGTAGTCCTTAGTACTTTTTTCGGTTACGAGATGAGTTTGCCAAATGGACGAGTGTGCGTCTGAGTATGAGTATGTACGAGTCCAATTGGGTTTGGGGTCTTTTCAATAGGACTAAACTGACTAAGGGGTGTGAATTGTGAGTTTCGAAGTTGGCATGTCTCACTGCAAATGAGCGAAGCGGTTTGGGTTTGGGTTTGGGTTAAAGGAAATAGGGCCCGTCTTTTTTTTTATTTTTGCCTTTTCTGCTTTTTTCATGATTACTCTGCACATCGCTTTAAGTTGAGTTCCTGCTTCGATGGAGATGACGACAACGACAACGACGATGTTGATGTTGATGTTGAGGTGGAATTGGTTAGATTGGTGAAGAGTAGTATACCAAGAAGGAAGAAAAGAAGGAAAGTATGAGGTATGAGGACGCATTTTTATGTTGCCAACGGACTTATTTTTATCTGAGGAAATGTTGCTAGTTTACTTGCTTTGCTTGCTTTTGCTACGTCAAGTTGTATGCCAGCAAGAAGGACCCTTTTTGCTGCTGTTGTTGTTATTGCTTCTGCTGCTGCTGCCACTAGTTTCCTTTAACGAAACCCACTTTATTTTTCTTCTGAAGAGTAGTAGAAAAAATTACTAGTACTACGCAGGAAAAACAAGTGATGCCACCATTGTCGACGACGCCAGTACCCCACCTACGTTGGACGTTAGGTTGACGACGACGACGACGACGACGACGACTAGACTGGCAAAGGACTGACTACACATTGAAGTGAGTTCACGAAGGATATACTAGTGTAGTTGTTTAAAAAGAAAATGGGCAGAAAAAAAAGGGGTGCTTATTCCCTTAGACGACAGTTCGAGAGCTAAAAAGAAAGGAAGCATACCAGTAATCGAAATAGTCAAAGCCAAGAAGGTTGAATAAAGGGAGCAAATACAGAGAAGGCCCCAAACAAAGCACCAACTAAGATTAGTGGGAGGTGGGAGGTGGGTGGTTAAAGAAGAATTGCAATTTTTATAGCTAAAACACTAAGAGATTCAGATACAAGCAAAGACAATTTGACATTCAAGTGTGAGTGTGGATGGGAAAATGAGTCTGTTCGGGGCGACTAGATTCCATCTGCAATCATTGTGTGTGTATGTGTGTGTGTTTGAGTGTTTGTGTGTGTGGGTTGATGAGTTTGTTGGTGCTTCTTTCTTGCCGCTCTAATGAATTTCCGCAAGGGACGAACGAAAGTCCTCGCTTGGAAGAGAAAAAAACAATTAATGTTGGCACAAAACTAAGTTCTACCCATCTACCCATTTACCCCATTTACCCACCCACCCAAATGGGGGGCACAAGACAAGCTTCTGCGGTCTTTTGAGCCATCATCCTTTTCCCAATGCCCAACGTGTAATCATAATTTTCCCTTATTTTTGTATTTTCATTTTTTTTTTCTTTTTTCTGAGTTTCTCATCAAAAAAGGTAGCGTCTGCCAATTTCTTTTGAATTTTTATCATTGCTTTCACTGCTTCCAGTCCTTCTTTGATTTCGTTGGGTTCTGTTTCAGTGCTGCTGCTACACAGTTTGAGTTACCCTTTTTGTATTCTATTTCTGTTGGATTTGTCCTCTTGTTTGAGGTCCTTTTTCCTTTCTTGATGTACATTTTGAAATGAAAATCCTTACTTGCTTAATTGTTCGCTAGATTGCGTAGGTCTGTGCAACTCCTTCCATTGTTGATTATTTCCTTCTCCTCTCTTCTTCTTTATTGCATACTTTTTGGCATTTACAACTCACTTTTAATTTGTCAATTTCTTTTTTCGGTTTACAATTTTTTCTTCCTTCTTCACATTTTCTTCTTCCTTCATTTATATTTGTTTTTGTATTTACTACTACGAATCGGATGTCGTCATAGAATATGGAGAAGATGAAAATTACTTCAATTGTACTTTCGTTTTTAATTTATCTGTTTTTTTTTTTTTTTTTTTTCGTTTTTATTTCCTATTTGATAGCTTTCCTTGGTATGTTTTGGCTTCTGTTGAAGGGCGTTGGAAGTTGTTTTCTGAAACTTGACAGTTATTAAGAAAGAAAATGTCTCTTGGGGTACTTAAAGCTACATCGATTAGCTTCATTATTTGGGGGTGGAGACGAAATTCGAATTAAAGATAAAAGGGTTGATTAGTGGATTGGATAAGGTATGATGGAAATAGTATTTAAATGTTTGTTTTGAGTATTTTCAAAGATGGGAGATGCATTGAATTCTATTGTTCTAGTTTCCTTGTTCTCAATAGAACAAATAAAAAAAATATAGTAAATTATCTTCAATTTGTAATAAAGTAGATATCCAAGGCAAATTGTCGTAATATCACATACTGATAAATGAACACAGGAGAGCAAAAAAACATGTAATTATGGGTTCGGTTCAATAATAGTCACATAAGTGCCATGCTACAAAAAATACTAGCAAAGAGAAAACATAATACAAAGAATATAAACTTTGTTAGAGGATTTTTATCCTCTATGATTTTTATCCATAATCTTCTCTTATTGAATTAGTTTTTGATATCAAACAAGTAACAAATAACTTAACTGTCCATAAACATTAAGAATCAACCATGGGCCAAACATTTTAAGCCTTCTGTTCGCTTCATTGGTTTATTAAATAAATACAATTAAAAAAAGCGCAAAACCCAAAAATATCCTTTCATAAAACTCAATAAAACGATAAACAAAAAAAATAAACAAAAATCAAACTCAAGAGAGAAACATCAACAACATCCAATAAACAAAACAATGACTTTTCTTTTGGAACTTTTTGTTGTTGTTTTATTATTACATACGAGACAATAAAACTCTCGAGCTCATGCATAAAATATTGTTGAATGTTATAAACGGAAAGACGAAGGATGTAAGAGGAAAATCGGCGACACACTTATAAAAATTCATTCACACTTAATAAACCAAACAAAAAAAAATAAAACAACAACAAATTATAACAAAATGAAAAAGACGCACAAATACGAAAAAAAAAAAAATGAATCAAACAAAGAAAAAGGATAACAGCAATTACAACAACAATAAGGATAACAAAAAGAAGAACAAAACACTTAATGCTAACGACGATTGGACTCGACGACAATGAAGACTATTATGTATTTCTTTTTGTCTACATCTGTCTGTCTGTCTGTCTGTTTGTCTGTCTGTTCTTTTGTCTTTTCTTCCCTTTGAATGTGTGTGTGTTGTTCATACGTAGTCCATCATACACTCACTCAATACTTGAGTATTTTGTGTATATGTATGCGTGTGTATGTAAGCATGTATATGTGTGTCATAAACTTAACAATTTTTCAAAAAAGAAATTTCTACTTTTTTATTGCTTTGTTTTAATTTTTCTTTTTGCTTAAAAATTTTTCTGATTTTTTGATTTTATTTTTGAAAAACAGAAAGCAAACCAAAGCAAACACAACCAGAAAAGAAACTACAAATGTCTGGCACACACAAGCATACTTCTATATTTACAATCATGTATGTATGTGTAGGGTGTTTGTTGGGAGGGAATGTGTGGTTAAGTGGGTGTGTGCATGATGATTTCGGTTTTGCCAATTCACCAAAAACACTTCGTACGAACTCGTATATCATGCGATGCTATTCGCTTTGTTCGTCTCGTTCATCGTCGTCAGTGGCGGCAGCAGTGACTATGCTGACTGCTTCGCTTCATCTTTGTTCGTCGCTCGTCGCTGTTTTCTCCATCGTCATCGTCAACGGCATCGTCGTTTTCGTCGCCGCCGCCGTCATTCGTGCTCAACGCCATGTTTGTTTATTTGCATTTCCGCTTGAGTTGCAGGCCGTCGCACGATTCTCTCTTCTCTCTCTCTCTCTCTCTCTGAGCTGAGCTGATTGAGTCTTGGCTCAACAGGCTCAACAGGTTGTTGTCTTGTTTTAGCTCCTTTTCCTTGCCTCTACTACACACTCGTATATCATCATCATCATCAGAAACGTCATTGTTGTTTTTGTGTTTTCTTGTTTCTTTTCCATTTTTTTTTAAGTTTTTGTGCACGACTTCGACAAAGAGTTTTCTTGTGTGTCTTTGGACTCTTTTGCATATAAACATTGTTGCTATATTCTCTCTTTTCTCTTTGCTTTCTCCGCTCGTCTTGACACTTGTTGTTGCTTCTCCATTTGCTTTGTTTCTTTTCCGTTTATCTTTGTATATTTTTTATTTTTTTTTTTCTTTGTTTTGTTGTGTTTAATTTTGTGTTGTTTGAGTTTGTCTTATTTTTTTAAATATTTTTCATTCACTTACCCTTCCCCTTCCTTCGTCTACGCTTCGTCATTACTTCCGTCGTTGGCGTTGTCGTTGCCGTTGTCGTCAGACAAAAAGGAGCAAACAAATTTTCGCAAGGACGTTAATTGTTTTGCTTCTATTTTTTAGCGCATTGTGAACATGTGTATAAGTGTGTGTGTGTGTGTTTGTGTGTGTGTGTATGAATGTAGGAGTGTGTAAAGGACTTTGAGCGTATGTTTGGTTTCGTCTGTAATTTTAATGTCGCGTCAACACTACGCTTAATTTTTTTTTTTTGTTTTTTTTATGTTGGCTTTCTTTCCACATCCTGTTAATTTTTTTTAAAAATAAGTTTTTGTTTGTTTTTTTGTTTATTTGTTTTCTTCTTACATCCTTTTTCCTTCATTTTACCTTATAAAAATTTTATTTGATTTTTATTGCCTTCAATTTTGTTTCTTTCTTTATATTTATTTTGTTTTGTTTTATGGTTCCTTGCACTTTGTGGTTATTTTTATTATTTCTTTCATTCATTTTTTGGATACATTTTTGTTTTTACTTTACAATTTTCTTCTTGGAAAGTCGTGGGCGTGTTGGTTTAAACATTGAATTCTTGTTTTTCATTTTTCTTACATTTCGTTTTGTCTTGTTTTTGAGTGAATGAGCGTGAGTATTTTTCAGAAAATGTTCACGTTCTCTTAAGTGACGTTTAATTTACCAATTTGTGTCTGCTGAAGACATTAATTATTTGTACCATTTCAATGACTTCATGAATGGGAACAGGATACATCATCAGTTACAGTTTGATATTTTCAGAATGAGAACAAGAAAAAAAAAATAAACAATTATTTTAATGGAAAGACTGAAGTCATCATCATCATCATCATCATCATCATCATTTTTATAATTACGAATTAAATTCTTCTCTTCGATGAATAATAGTTTGTCTAACAATTCTTGTAAAAATTGTATCGAAGACTTTAAATCTCAGCAATCACTTTCTGTCATCTGTCAAGTTTAAGTCACCATTTGTTGGTGAACTCATACTAAAAATCAAAAGAAAAACAAAGACACACACACACACACACTCACATTGACTTTGCTATGCTATGCATTTTCTCTCATTAGTCAAGTTTATGGCAAAAACTAAAGTATATTCTTCTTCATTGAGGCAGACGATGCTTTCGTTCTTTACTTGCTTCGTTCTTATCCTCGTACTACTTACATTCTTATGCATCTTTCTCTATTTACTAACGAAAACTTAAAGCATAGGCAAGCACAAATACTCACATCCCATCCAATCCAATGAAAGAGGAGATAGACCTACCTCCTTATATATAGATATGTATATACTAAGTGCTACTAGCATTAAAGACCTGCATTGATTATGCATGTTGTGGCTTCCTTGGCCACGGTCTTTTACTCAATCCTAACTACTTCTACACATCTCAAGCTTCATCATAGTCAGCATAGTCAGGCGGCAAACAAAAGATAAGAAACTACTAAACCACATGGCTTACTAGGCCGCATTCTAAGCTTCATTGCCTCACCACATCCGGAGTTACATACACCAAGATAAACATGCACACATACATATATACATTCTTATATCGATACGCACATACAAACATATATGTATACATATGCAGAAATTGTCCAAAAAGTGTCCTAAGATTTACTCAGACCACAGTGGATGACCAAAAATTTTCATTTCCTGCCATTTTCTATATCTGTGTTTTCTTGAAAATTTTCAAAATCGAAATTTTTGAAAGGAGTTTGCTAACGGTGAGTAAGTTTTGTATCTGCATAATATGTGTACGTATATATGAAAAAGACTTAAAATTCATTTGTTTTTTTATCTCGTTTACTCTCTCTCTCTCTCTCTCTTCTCATTTGTGTTTGTGTAAATTATTTTGAAATTTTCAAAACTCATATGCGTAACATCCTTTAGTCATCCTTTCTTTCTTTCATTCTGTCTTCATCCTTCCAAAAGGTTGGTGGACAAGGAAATTAGTCAACAACTATAATACATTTGTGTTTGTGTTCTTGTATTGTAAATGTGTGTGAGAGAGTGAGTGTGTATTTGTGTTTACTGATTAGATTTTCTTGCAAGGAACTGACCAAGTCAATGGGTAAAATGAGTTTTTGATGCTCAAACCAACGTTTCAAATGCCACTCATGCGTGTATCGCTATGGTATGGTATATCAGTGTGTGTGTGTGTGTGTGTGTGTGTGTACTTGTGGTATGGTATTCTCACAAACAGATACATGCATATTTATAAAACTAAAATACAAATACATGCACATATTATTACAGCAGCAGTAGTAGTAGTAGTCGTAGGAAAGATTGTTGTAAGCAGCAGCTACTTTCATTTCTAAGCAAGCTTTGTTTGTTTTTTTTTTATTTTTTTTTTTTGTATTTGTTGTTGCAGCTAGAAAAAGCCTTTGGGGGGCCTTTGTATCTATAACTTTGTAGAATATTCTTAGTACAGTTGCTGACTGGCCACTGACACAACCAGCATCCTTCATGCAAATGCAAATATACAAAGATGAAGAAAGTCAAAATTTATGGTGTGGGAAGATGAAATGTGTAGTGTGTCTTTAATTTAGGCTTACTCATTATACTCATATATTTCAGTGAGTAAGTGAGGCAAGGTGAGGTTTTGTCCAAGAAATATCGAATATAAGAATACGCAATAGTAGTGGAAGAAAAGCAAGAAAAGTACAGTAGTGTTTTAAGAAAATATTGCATGTACAGGGTTGTTGACAAAAATTCCAATAAACAAAAAAGAAAGAAAAGAAAAGATTGTTTTTTTTTTTTGTATGATTTCTTAAAGTCAAAATTTTTCAGGTAATCTTAATTTTCCAGAAATCTTCAAATAGGGAAATCTAACAGGTAATTTTTCTTTCAAAAATACTTAATATTTCTGCATTGTTTGACATTTAAGTTAAAGATTTGTTTTTATCATTTCTTTATTTCAATATTATATGAAAGAAGGTACTTACTGGGTTAAATTTCTTTACTATAAAAAATATCATAATTGAATTTATTAACTGAATATATTTAATTGAATATATTCATAAAGTGAGGCAAACTCACGCATATACTCACTCCCTTTTTTACATAATTATAAAAGCACTTGTACTCATGGACACACAATCATACTCACACTCACATATACACACACACACACACACACGCTTAAATATATTTATATAACTTCATGTAAGCAAACACAAATTATAACAAAATGCTGCCATAACCATTCCTTTATGTCACACAGAGTCAATGAAGCCCACAAAAAGAGGTTTTATTGGTTTACTATAGCGCAGCACGCATTTTCATATCGGATAATGATTATGATGACTATTATAATGATGATGATGATGATGATAATAGTGATGATAAGGACAATGAAAAAGACACCTCCAGCTGAGGTGTGAGTATTAAACTATTTTGAGGTATTTTAAGGGCTGTAAAATCAATGCTCAATACTATAAGCATTCAGATAGATTTACAGATAGATAGATTCGTTTATATACAAAACACCCACACTTATATAAAACCAACAAACACAAACCGAAACACACACACACACAGTTGCATATGCAACTGCATATGTGTGTTTATGTCCTGTATCGCCTATAAAACACCTACAGTAGCATCAAGTAAGTATATCTGTACAATATCAGGACACTCAGCCGCATGGAACGCCTCATAATTATTTTACAATGCGTTAGACCAAACAAAGCACTTTAATGTGAACAAAGAGAACGACAAACATAACAATACCAAGAGAGAGAGAGAGAGAGATAGAGAGTGAAAAAGAGATAGAAAGAGACAGTGTACAGATATAGAAAGTAAGTGACACACATAACATACATTAGTTGTTATGGACTTTTCCCCCGCACCAATTAAAAATATTAAATCAACTGCCGCCCAACTATGCTTTGCTTTGCTATGCTGAGCTGTTGTGTGCATTATTTTCCTCTATTATAATTATTATTATGCAACTCAAACTCATCCAAATGCATCATCCTCATCATACATTATCATTCTCAATCTGAATCTCATTCTTAATGCTTATAATGCTCATTCTTCATTATTTCTTAGGCAGCCAACGTCCGCCCGTCTCTCTCCGCAGACATTTATTTTACTTACTTATCGTAGGCCTGAAAGTATGCAATAGAAAATCGTTTATAGTCTAATGCTTCGCACTTGCCTTCTTCAACTTCATCTTCATCTACATCTCCGTTTACTCCTTCCCTCTCTCCCTCATATTATATTATATGATTTGGTGTATGGTTTGGTATCATGTTTTGCCTTATGGCTTCTGGTTTTTACATATCATAGTTTGTTTTTGTTATCCTTAGCACATTTGTTGTTTTTTCTAATTGAAGTGGGAGATGTGAGGTTATGTCTTAAGAAAATTGCATTTTCTCATTGCATTTACTGGGGTTTTTCGGACTGTAAAATGTCAGCTTTGGACATCTTGTTGATTTTCTTAGGTTTTGGAAAATTTCATTGCATACAAGTATTTCGAATATTTAATTTTTAAGAATTCATCTTTTGGGAATATTAACAAATGAAAAGTATGCATACAATATTATAATTGGTTAGTGCAAGAATTTTTACTAAATTTTCAAATGGTTTTGATTAAAGGTTTTCTAGCGAAATTAAATCATTTCTTATAGCTAAGAGCCTGTCGGCCTAGCCGAAGTTGATATACACTTTAAGCGCCCCTACATACGCTCCTATGATTGATTATTGATTTGACCTATTTTTAGGGTATAGTCAGTAAACATATATCATTTCAACACTGTGACCGAAATATTTGTATGGGAGCTATACGATCCAATAACACTAGGCTCTTGAAATCTACATAGTAGGTGAATGTGGATCGGAAACTCATACTGTCCAAATTTCAGGGCAATAACACAAAAAAGGAAAAAGGTTTTTCTAATAAAAATCTAATTTTGTGTATGGGTTTGTATGGGAGCTATACGATCCACAAATTAATTAGGAACTTATAGTGTTTAAATCGCAGTTCCTCACCCTCATAAGTACAATATGGAAGGGAAACTTCTTTAGTGAAGGGAGATAAATCCAAAAGTTAGAAAATGAAATGTGATGAAAATCAAAATGCGATGATGCTTCAGAGACGTAGTGGGGAAACGCACAAAGCAATGCGCATAGTTTTGTGCGGGCTCGTTTACAGCGTAGAGAATGAATGCTTATGCCTGAGTAAGAGAAAGATCAAAAAATTCTTTACTCATTGTGTTTACTTTAGGAAAGAACTTACGAACAAGTGGCCGAATCACTGAAAAATAAAATAAATCTTTTGTATTGAAACAATTTAACACTATAATATTTTGTATTATTGCTTGACCATCTACTTTAGAAGTTTCACTTCCATATTGTATTTGCATAAGTAGCTCTAATATAATAATAACGTCGTCATATTTTGATTTTTGTCACATTTCATTTTCATATTTTTTGGATTTACACTCCTTCAAAAGTTTTCCCAATTAGAACCTGAATATTAATGGGGGATTTGTATTGGAGGTACCCTCCCTAGTATTGCGATATGAATCATTCCGATAAATATTTAGCGCCTGTTTCGAAATCTTATAGTGTCCAAATTTTAATTTGCTAGTACAAAAAACAAAAAAGTGTTTCTAATAAAAATAGATCTGGATTAAAACTGAGGGAATAGCTTACATACATACAGACGGACATGGCTTAATCAACTGATCAATAATATATATATTTATGGGGTCTCCGATGTCTCCTTCTGTCTGTGACAACCTACATAATAAACTTATGATACTATTCATTGCGTGACGAGTATAAAAATGTAAGCTGATCTCTCTACAATTTGAGGAACTCAAAGGAGATTACGAAACATACTTCATACTTATATATTAAAAAGTAAATACCCATTGAGTCTTTTATACAAAACTGAACTGTAAGCTCCTTTATTGATTGAAGAAGACAAGCTAAGATTAAGAGTTTCTTCTAAGCATTTACTTCAAATGCTTTCAAAACATTTTCAATTATTTGTCATGACTACTTTGATATGCCTCACACTCACTCAATGCGAACTCAACCCCTTCGCACATTACTTCTATTCCCTCATTTATAATACTAGTCATACAAATTTCCACCACTTTCTTTCTTGACATTTCTATCACTTTTCTACCCAAAAACTTTTGCTTAATTAAGAAAAAAACAAAAAAAGAAAAAAACAAAACAGAATTAACCGAAATTGAATGCATAGAAGTGAAACTCCCATTAGAGACTGATAGAAGAAGTAGAAGAAGAAGTTCGTCACCTGCCATACGCATTCATTCAACCCCTTTCGTCAAGCACCCCAATTACCTCTCACTACACTTAGACGAGCGAATGAAATGGTAACATAATCTTGCCATATAGTGGAATACCTTAGCTCTAATCCCAATTCAGAGACAAAGTCTCAAAAAATGGAACCCTTTTCATTTCCTCGAAAAACAATATACAAAACGAAGGAGAAGATATGTATCTTCTTCATATTGTATCTATCGCGCATTGAGTCTATGCCGCCTCAGCACCGTCATCCTTCTTAAATATGCAAATCAGACATTTTCGTACCCAAAAATGAATGAATTCCAACCTTTTTCACGAAACCATCGAAGAACAACAAGAACAAAGAAGGAGGAAAGCAAAAACTGGGACCGAAGAATGAAAAAAAAGTTATTTTTCAAACGAGAAATTTATTTTTGATTAGAACAAGAACCCATACACACACATGCAAGCTCGATTACGGGCGACAACCCACTATGTTCCTTTTCCATTGAAAGGAAGCATCACCCAACGTCATAGTTATCCTCATCTATGTCGGCGTTTATTCCATGCCGTGTTTATGTCGTTACGAAACTGAAATAATATGTACCTCAATGGGTGCGACAGCCAAGCAGGGATGGAAGGGTGCAAGTCCCATGCACCCCCACCACATTCGTCTGTCAATGTCCTCGCCGACTGCTACGTTGATGGTGGCGCTGATTGTCGCGCTGTGTGGTGCTCATGTCGCGTCAGAATGGTGTGGCACATTGCTAAGAGTTTGGGTCGGGTGATTTGTGTTACCATGGTGCAGAGACTTACGTACACTCACATTCATGGAGTCAACGACAAAATTACTCCTTCCACCCTCATCCGTACCATCATCATCATCATCGTCATCATCAACAGTAACAGTAACAGCAGCACAGCCACTTTCGTTAGGCAGTAGATGAGCAGGCAACTTGGCAGCTCAACTTGGCATTGTCGTAGCAGTATCCTTAGCCTACTACCTTCATCCATACTCACTTCACCATCTACCATCTATCACCTAACCTAAACGCGTAGCCTCTCCTGCTCCGTTACACATTTAGGTCTGTTTGCATGGCTGTCTATGTTTCTTTTTTTATTTTTTTATTTTTTTTTTGTTCTTTCCCTTGTTCGTTCATTATCCTTCACGCGGCGGTCGAAAGCTGAGTTCTTTCTGTTCTCTACGAAGAACATCTTTGTATTGCTTTCAACATTTAATTTGTTGTTGGCGATAGGCGTTGTGTCTCCTTAGCCACACCTTATCTTGCTCACATGCCAACGAAGGTCTCAAATTCTTTTATTTTTTTTTTTTTTTCTGGGATATGTTCCAAGCGCTTATATAATAACCTAGAATCTAATTACTTTTTGACGACTTCCACCACTACTTCAAGCACTAGAGAAACTGTTGTTGTTGTTGTTGTTGTCATTGCAGGTTGACAGGTGGTTGGGATCAATTCTAGGTAGGACCCCTGTGGTCGTTTAGCTGTTCTGTTAAATAGATAAACTTACTCTCAATTAATTAAAGGTCAATTTTGATTTGTTGTAGTTTTAATGATTTTTCATATGGAATAAATAGTTTTTCTTTCACAAATCTTCAAACTAAATATGACCTTACCTATAAAGTCCTTCGAAGAAACACGTACACAACAAAGAAATTCACCCAAACAGCTCACCCCTCATTCCATTACCCAAGTAAAATCCTTGGTATTATGCAAAACAGCTTCGTCAAAAAAAAAAGTTGACAAAGTACGGGTCCTGCTGACAAAATATGCACTCATGAAAAAACGAAAAAAATGTGGTAGCTTTTTAGGCGCAACAAAGCACAACTAAGATGAGAAACTTTTTCAAAAAACCCATTTGTGACGCATTAAGACTGCTGAATGAATGTAAGGTAAAGAGTGGCACAAGCAGGGAAAAAAAAAACTTTATGAAATAAATGAAAAAAAAGTTAAAGGATATGTCGCAGATCCTTCATTAAATCGAAGTAGCACAGAATGCAGACAAAGTTGATGATGATGATGAGGATGATAACGACGAAGGCATCAAAGACAACCAACCCATGCCAAGTTAATTCGGGACAAACAAAGGCAAAGGCAAAGCCAAAGCCAACGAACGAAAGAAAGAACGAACTGAGTAAAGTAGTAGAAGACCAACGTACGACGACGACTTAAGTAAACTTCCATCCACTTCGCCCTCTCCATATTCCTTTTTCGCTTATTCGAAAAGGACTTGAGCGTCCTTAAGCCAAAGCACATGTCCCTTTTCTTTGCCGGATTTCTTACTTTTTCTGCACATGAGCTACGTTTTTCCTTGCTTTCTTACAATATTTCTTTTCTCATTTACTGCTACAGACCCCCCATAACCACATCTCACTGCTCGCGGCTTCGGTTGCTTAGCACTAACTCCCACATACACAAGGATATACACATACGAGTCCTCACCCCCTCATACACACTATTGTACATAGAATGTGCCAATGTGACCCTCTTCAAATGTTACACTCTTCTCTCTTTAGCTCGGTTTGGTCTGGTACAGCTACATTTTGTTGCCAGGCATTTGGTGGTACCCATATTCTTTTACGTCTTCGCCTCGTCTCAATTCCCTGCGACCGTCGGTCGTCGGATGCCTGCAACAACGTATCCAATTCAGCGAAAGGACGACGGCAACGACGACGATGAAATGAAAGCAGCAAGGAAAATAACAAAAAAGTTTTTCTTGGCATTTGTTGAACAGGAAATGGAAATGGTAAGATGGAGGAGGAGAAGGCAAAACCTAACCCAGACATCGTGGTACAGGGACAGCGGGTCAAATACAAATGAAATGGGAACGTAGCTAACCTCTGAACGTCACATTACTCTATATCACACCACAATACACCGGCCCAGCTCACACCATGGTGATGCCTTAACAGAAACCAAGACAGAAAGCACAAATGCATGAAGAATCGAGGGGACGAATCATCGTTTGAACAAATGAATGTATGAATGAATGTATGTAGAAAGGACGAGCACAAAATGTGCGCGTTTTATTTTTGGACAGTCTTTCATTGTAAGTGAGTGATGAAGAGAAAGGTAGAAGGGGGAAGTGAACATCTAAGGCCGCAAGGACATACCAAGGGACTAAAATGCGCCATTGGATCTAATGCCCTCTCCTGCCTGTGTTACCAAGTGACTGAATGAGTGAGCGTGTGTCTGATGTGTCCCTTTTCACTGTTGGAGTTGTGGCAGTGGCGGCGATATTCTTTATTTTTATTTCGTCCTTTTTTATTTCAAAATCATTTCGTCCTTTTTAGGGTTTGTGTTTCAGTTCAGCGCTTCGCATGTATGGTCGGTCTTCAAATGTTCAAACATGCACATATGTATGGGGTCGACATTAGCAGGCGTGTTTCGAAGGAAGTGGCATATGAGGTATGGGGAGTTTTGGGTTTGGTAACCATGTTGCTTGATAAGACAGACACAATGGACACATCAAATTGTGGCTTAAGGGGGGAAGGCAGTGAGTAAGGATAAAGTTAAGTGGGTGTGTTAGTGAAGAAAGTTTTCATCAATGGGGAAATTAATGGGCCGGTAAGGTAGTATTGGGTGAACTTTAGGAATGACAAAAAAAAGCGAAATACAAATGAAATTTATGTGGGATACTTTCTTAAGAAATACATAGGGGACTTCGCCCTCATGTACTCCAATGATATACATTCATAGAGGTCTCTATCGTCAAGCTAACCAACGAAAAACTATTTTAGCTTACCATGAAATAAAGTAAAGAAGAGTGGCAGGCAATAGCTTCCAAATGAGTCTCCCTATGTCTTAAGGCTACTTGTAATCTACAACTTTGTCGCTCTCTCTTTCCCCTTCCCCTTTCTCGCATGGAGACAATCTTTAACTAGAGATTGTCGCAGAGTTTCAATGAAACAATATATCCAAAAACTATACATTTTGGTGACCAATAAGTTGAGCATGTGTCCATTTACAATATCATAGAAAAGTGTCCATACATGTCACGAGCTGCAATGTATGAGGAAGGCAGGCATCAGACTATAACTCACTATTTACCCCTACCAGCTAACACTCTTTTCACCCATATAATCGCATAGCCCACAAGCAGGGAACCTCATATGTACAATATATAGTTATATCTATGCGCTGACACCCATCAACTGTCAGTCAACGCGAGTGCACGAAAGGATAATGCGCTACGAAATGAGTTTTGATGTGTGGTAAAGGAGGTGGAAACGATGGTGGTGGCGGTGGTAACTTTTGTGGTATTGGGGCTATTGGTGTTAACACAGTTGATGTCCTGTGGCACAAACAAATATATATATACATACAAAGTATATTGTAGTCGTAGTGTTTAAAGCGGGGCTAAGCCCTCTTGGTTGTTGCTGGTATGTAGCATGTTAAATTATGTCGATGAAATAGGGTGCGGTGCAAAGTGAACATAAAATACCGAAGGAGAGAGGGAGAGAGAGAGGTGACGCATCAATTGAGCCAAAGTAAGGGGCTAATGGCATTTGGTTGTTTATAAACAGCAAAAGTTGAAGCCAAAAGAGAATCTTGTTACATTACTGGGAGACCCACAATTCAATAGGAGTATTCAGCCAGAGGTAGAGAAGAACATTTTTTAAAACCAAGTGGTTACCCTTTAAGGGTCTTCATTTTACTCGAAAAATTATAAGTCAAAGGAGTCAAAATTTATCCAAAAAAAATTCCATATCAATAGAGTCCATCAACCCTGCATATCTTCTTCTAAGATTCTAGTATAGTAGTGGTATCACACCCCTATGTCTCTATGCCTCTATACATTTGTCTGGCAATCCATTTTTATTTTAGTGCTCATCTTTCCATGCCTTGGCGTTTTTATGATGGCATTTCCTTTAGCTTTTGCTTACATTTGATTTTGGCAATGCTGTCGTCCACATTTTGTCTTTATCTTCGTTGTCTTACTTGCCTTCCAAGCAACCGTTGCCGCCTACCCATGCATAGAAACAAAAGCTTATTGTGTTCTGCTTGTGCTTTCATCATCATCATCATCTTGATGATTATCATCAATTCTACACTCCTTCGTCAAATCCAAATCCAACACAAGCTAAGCCTGCAATGAAAAAAGGATTTTTTTTCCAGACACTCGCCTTGTCCCATCAAATGGTTGTGCTCCACTCCACTCCACTCCACTCTACTCCACTTCAACGCTGCTCCTGTCCATTATGGTACAAAACGAACGAGCGAAAATTTAACGTTTATTGCTGAGTGAGTGCCACAATGTGTGGCTGGGTGGTAATTTGGGTTTGGTGCGTTTTCTATAACACATCCTTGGATCAACTTTGATGGGGCGCCAACTTTCTTAGCTACACCCAATACCCATTCACTATAACTGAATTGCTTCCTTTCAACCATGCTAACTTTCTTGGTTGCTTACGTTATCCTTATAGCATTTTTATACGTTTCACAACTTCTTCTCCTTCATTTTTCCCAATCCTCTTTCGGTTGGTTGGTTGCTTGCTGATGTTTTTTCTTTCCCTATTTGTTCTGCTGCCAAATGCGAAGGACATTTGATGTAATGATGCCTTAAGGCAGCCATCCACACTCATTCCTTCATTCGTTGCTTGGTTAAATCGCTAGATGGACTATATGCCCACACCACCGCCCACCTAACTCCTCCACCTACCATACACCATGACAACTCCAACCACTTTTACTTTGGCCTTTGTTTGAGTTCACTTTAGTTCAACGTTAGCAAAAACTTTTCTACTTCTGCTCATTGCTGCTGCTGCTGCTGCTGCTTCTACTGCTGCTTTCATTATCCTTTTTGGCATAGCTAAAGCTCAAGGCATGCACATGTGGGCGTCTATTCTATCGGTTCCCTTGGTTCTATAACCATTCTGTTCTGTTCTATTCTGTTCTAACAGTGAAAGTGGTGGCAGTGGAGGATGTGGAGAAGACTAACGTTTGTTCACGTTCATTTGGTAGCAGCTTAGACTTTGACAAAAACAACATGAATTCTTTACTTGATTCAAACTAAGAATCTCCTCTCACACATACACAAAATAAGATGAATTACTTTACTTCTTTTTGCCGAGGCATCTACTACTGCTGATGCCATGCCAATGACCAAATAAGAAAGTAATGAAAGGAATAGGAGTGGCAGGCCCCATGTACAACGGCTCAAAGAACCAAGAGCCAATGTTCGGCATCAACGTTTGGTCATCAATTTTCGTGCTTCTATTAAATGGAAATAGAATAAAAAAAAATCAAAAAAAAAGGAAAAAAAAAACACAAAAACCAAGAAAGTTGTACTTTGAATGGTGAGTTAGGATAATGTGATTGTGATGAAGCAGACTTTGGTGAGGGTAATGTTAGCTCTATTGATGAACACCAGACTCTAGACTAAGTAATCATCACAAGTGGAATTTGGAATTTAAAGGAGTGGGCTCCTAAATTTTCATATAACTTGTCTTTAAGTTATCAATACTTATAAATTTTAATGAATTTCCGAAAGAGAAGTTAATAATTGGATTCACTGAAATATGATTTAGCATATACAAAATCCTCCTTTATTATATACACTTTATTGTATAGTTGTAGATCCCTAAAAGCATCCAGACTAATGACTCAAATGTTGGCTTTTCTTGTTCAAACTGCATTATTAATTTGACAAAAACTAAAAATTCTCCATAACAACTGCTATTAATATTTTAATGCAACTTATTAGAGCATATATTTAGGCGTAATTGAGCAATAGAAATTTGTGGGCTAAAAATATACATATACATTGAGTGAAGTACAATATTCGAGCGGATTGAGAAAGGGGTCCGATTTCATTGCATTTCATTTTAACCAATATTTTATATAGAAAATATTGTAGAAAATATAATCACATATTAAAATTTTAGTTATTTATGTAAATCTCAAGAGACTTGGCCAAAAACAACAATAAGAATAATTTGATCAGAAGGAGAGCGAGCGGAGTAAATGAAGATGATGAAAATTTTAGGAAATTTTCAACTTGGATTTTCAGTTCAACCTCACGCATGTTTTTGTATATACGTGTGTGTGTGTGTGTGTGTGTGTGTATTTACATAAATATAAGAAGAAGAAGTTTGTGTTTATATACTCGATTTGTACTTAGAACAAATTTCTCAGAAGAAAATGCAACTGAAATACTAAAGAAGCCTCTTGCAGATTCACTCAATCAGTTGTCGCTCCAACCCTTTCTTTCCTTCCTTCCTTTGGAATACAAAAAAAGGAGGCAATGAAATTTAATGCCACAAAATATATTGCATTTTCTTTCAAGGATATAAAATATATTTATATACAAATACACAGACATACTTTACCATAGATACTCACATACGCACACAAAGTAATTATTCACATATTTGTACAAAATTTTAAGAAAATGCAAACATAGAAGATGCAGAAGAAGGGCCAACAATAACAACAACAATAGTGTTTTTCTTTTGTGGTGCAAATGAGAGAGAGAGAGACAGAGAGAGAGAAAGCGGTAGAGTGAGATAGAATGAAAGAAAAATCTAAAGAAAGAAACAGAGAGATAAAGCGAAAGACAGACAGAGGGAAAGAGATAGAGAGAGAAAAAGAAAGTGCATAAGGTTGAAACATCTTAAGAAATTCTACAAGAAAGTTGCATTTACACACACGCAAACACAATATATCTTTGTCACAGTGTGAGTGTATTTAAGTGTATCCGCGTATGTGTGTGTGTGAATGCATTTGTACGCCTAAAACTATGCAGCACAATTTGTTTAACTGCAGAAAATGCATTTAAAATGAAATGCAAGTCAAGTTTTTAGGTTGTTGCAATAGCAGTAGATGCATTAGATGCATGATGAGGCAGGATTTAGAAGGTTAGTAGTTGGGGGGGTGGTGGTGATGGTTATGGTTATGAGGTTTTTGCATACAAGGCGTTTGACATTAAGAGTATAGAAAACTTATTATGCAGCCTGTCAAGTCAACAACAACGGCAACAGGAACAACAACAATAACAATAACTATTCAAGTGTAGACCAAGTAAAAGGAAAGACAAAAATGGATGTGTTTGTGTATGGAAAAGGATATACAAATGCATGTATATATATGTATGTATGTATACCTTAAGATTTTCATTAAAATTTAAGATGTTTTGTCCAAAAGAACAGAACACAGAAGAACTGCACCGAACATGATGTGAAGTAGAAGTATGCAAATGTTGTTTTTTTTTCTTTCTTCTAACTTATTTAATATATTTTTTTTTTTTGTTGTTGTTGCTGTCCAGAGAGACCATACTATCTAAGTATTAGGCTTAAAACTATAGGCTGGCTTGCTGGCTGACATTCAATTTTATGATAGAAGGAAGGAAAGAAGGCAAATGCATTTTGTTGCAACGCATGCATTGGTCAGCAAATTTATTATAGAATATTATTTTCTCTCTATATAATTTTAAGCATGTGTTGGTGTTTTAAACGAAGTGGGAGGGGAATTGGGCGAAGGGCAGTGTACTTAAAATCAGCAGCGCATGTCCTTTTTATAAGTGTCTCAGTGTGTTTGTTTCTATGTTAAAAACACCCAAGAAAACTCAAACTTTGTCATTTGGAAAATGACTTTGTGCAATGAATGAAATAAGATTTTAGAAACTGAAGACCAAAGATCCTTTTGCCATTCACCTCAGACTATTTGACTGCAGTTTTGGGGGAAAACCATCTCTACGATTCTGTGTAGTTCGTTAGTATTAAAAGATGGCAAGCTGTCAGGGCATCTTTTCATTTTACACATCTAGAGAGTTTGTATGACTATGAATATGTGAACTTAGTGGGTTTCACTTTGGAAATCTGCTACCATGAAATGTTTGCTTTCATTTAGTACATTGGCATTGGTGATGGTTTTGGAGTTGCCCTCTGAGCTGCTGTAAAGTAATGAAAGTGGTGTTCTGTGTATCTGTGTGACTTACTGTTTGGTCTGGTCAAAGTGTCTTTAATGCATTATTTTGATGCCAAACTCCATGAAGAAGGCGTCTGTAAGAAATTCCCCCGTTTGAGTTAAGCACACTTACTGATGCACACAGATACATATGTATATATGTATGTATACCATATATGTTGGCTATGTATAGAAATAGAGATGACGAAGACATGCGGAAACGCAGCTCTCATGCTGCTGCTGTCAACTTGCGACTCAACGAACGTCTTTAAGATGTTGCTTGACAAAGGACCAAAGTGTGAGAATATATAAATATATATGTTTGTGTGTGTGTATATGGGTGTGTGTTTGTAAAGTGCCTTCAGGATGTATTAACTGGACAACTATTTAGGTATGAGTAGAGACACATACTCTCCTATATATACTGTACTGATAGATGTACATATAGTGTAGAGATGTAACTTATATAAGCTAAAGTCGTTTACGTTTGCTGAGCGTTTTTGATTAAAACTGATTGGACAGCTTCCGGTTTTTCCCTTTTCTGTGTGGTTACAGAGATTGTCAATTAGATTTCGTCCATTTTTTCGGTAGCTAAGCAGAACATAAAAAGTCATTTAGTTAGAAATTAAGTTAGTTTTGTATAGATTTTGAAGATGTTTTTAAAAATAAAAGATCTACAAAAATGCACCAATTTATAGAATTTTAAAATGGATTTCTTTCGAAAGTTTCTTTATGAAATTTGTATTCTCAATAATTATTTATTAACTTTGATAGATAAAAATACAAAACAAACACAAGGTACTAGAAATAACAAAACTCATTCTGTGAAAATTTGAAGTCTCCACCTAATGCGGTTCATGAGATACAGAATCACAAAAACGTGACGATTTGTATTTTTTCACTTAAATTTTTAGTATAAATTTTTTCACAAACCCACTAAAGAAGTTTCACTTCAAAAACTAAAATTCCAGATAAAATGTAGTTCAAACGAACTACTTCACATTAACAAGAATATGATTTGGATAGTGATGGGTGTCTTAACAGGAAACTGCACCCTTTGAATGAAAATGCCTATATCAGTCTCTGTAACTGCGTTTTCCAATTCTTTGGAACTGGTTCTTTAGTTCTTTCGATTCCACAGAATAGTTTCAAAGTGATTTCAAGTTAAGCGACCTCTCTAACCTTTCCTTTTCTATTTCCAATTTTGATTACCGTTGAGTATAAATATGCGATGAAGTATGCTATGTGTTGTTTTTTTTTTTTTTTCCTAAAATAAAATCAAATAAATTGCATAAAATAAGAAGAGAAAGGAAAAAAATTGGAACTAAACGGTAACAAACCTGAATGGGATACACATACCGCAAAAGCAAATTAAGTGCTTCATCATAGTCCATCATACTCGTGTATAAAGGACATTTCTCAACTCCAACATCGCAATTCAGCCTTTGTCCTCGTTCATGTACAATAATAGTTCAAACACTGCTTTTTCTATCCATATGGAGGAGGCACATTCTATGTCCCAGGGTGGCCAGGCAGTGCCACTAGAATTGTAAATGGTTAAGAAAAAATGGATGATTCCAGAACCGCAAAAATAAAACTAAAAAACCAATGCTTAGTTGTGCTCATTCGGTCATCACTTGCTGCTGCAAAGCGAAAATTATTGTATGGGACTGGTCCAGTTAAAGCGAGGAGACGGCAGAAGATCGCGAATAGACTTTTGTTTTTGTTTTGTTATTGCGAACATCGTATCAAAAGTGAATCACCCTCTGAGCTAAACAACCAGCCATCAACCATCAAACAACAGCCAACAACCAACTGACCAAACCAAAATAGACATAAAAATAGTTAGAGCGCATCCACACTTCACTCAAACTCAGACTTTGATTCAGAGACGCAGAGGCGTTGCACAAAACTATCACCGGAACAGCCACAAAAAAGAGAAAATGAAAAAACCCAGCGGACGTGTGGATGGACGGATGGATGGATGATGTACTGTAAACTACCCTCAATTGGTGGCATGAGTTCAAATGGCGTTTGGGGTTTACATTAGATTGAGTTTGGGTTCTTGTCCGGTTTGTAGTCATGTCCATTTGTCCGTCCCTCAGTCCGTTTGATGAAACTGTGAAACGGTGCGTTCATTTTGAGCGACGGCAATCATAAAAATTTAAATAAAATAGCGAGAAATGTGTGTAAACTGACGTTGGTCGCGTTAGACAAGTTGAAAAGTTGCGCGAAATGGGATTGAATTCAACTGAATTGAGTGCATACTATATAGTCCAAGAGGGTAGTACGACTACCCCACACTGAACACTGAACAAAAGTGAATTCACTAGAGGTGGAGATTGAGTAAATAATTGAGAGGGTGTGTGATTGAATGAGTGAGTGCGTGAGTGAGTTTGTGAAAAGGGGTTTATGATAAATTTTCTACACTTAATGTTAAATGAAAAACTAAATTTGGTTTTCTCTTTTTGTTCTTCATTCTGGGACTTCTAAACAATTCCTATTAATTTTGTGTAAGAAAATTTATTAACAAATTGGATGTGTAAGAAATTTCCTGGTAAAAGTATATTATTTTTTCTTTTAGATGTTTTTGATTTGTGACCTTGTATTACTAAAATAGATTGACCAAAAACAATTGGACAATAGCATTGAATGCAAATCATCATCATCATTTTTCTAGTTAAACATGTGGGCAATGTAGCCACAACTGAATTATAAATTTAGATTTATCAGCAGTCACAAGGCTTTATTTAGTCTTTGTTAACTCGAATTCCACCAAATTAAAAATTAATTTTGTAGGGCTAAGAGGAAAAAATTCTATTTTAGTCAAGGCACCAACTAGTCGAAACTTGCCCCTGTCAAAAATTGTAATAATCTTTGAATTACTTCTAGGATTCACACACAATCTTTTCATTATCTTTCCCTTTGTTTTTCCTTTTAGACACTCTTCACATTGATTCATTTGACAAGCATCTCAAACTCACACTTCATTATTTCTTCCTGTCAATCTTTTGAAAGCTGTCCATCCCCTATTTCCAGTATATCATCCATCTACCCATCATATTCTATATACAATGCGTATATATTGTATTTATCCATTGAACTACAACATTTTCTCTTTCTTCTATGCCGCTTAATCATTTGTTCATTGGACCTTGTATTTCTTCTACAATATTTAGCATTTAACTTTCTTGGACTTTGCTTTCATCCTACTACTACACTATTATGTTCTTGTTGATTGTTGTTGATTATTATTATTATTATTATTATGATGGTGATGATTATAATGTAGATTGTCATTACATAAGCTAAAACAATTAAATCGACCAAAGTCGTCGACATCTTCTTCTATTCACTGAGTTGGAGTTCGTGTTTGTGCTCGTCACGTCCTTTGTGGCGTGAAAGAAGCATTTGATTTGAAACCTTCAAGTCTTTTGGGAATTTCATTCTGCATGTTTGGCCTTAATGTAAGTCAGCCAACGAGCGAAACATACTTTCAGACGAATATCTTATGGGTCAATGGTGAAATAAATTTATGACTTTTGTGTTCACATCATCATTATTTGATATGATATCTTGTTGCATAGTTTAAGCAAATTAATTCAACAATTTTCGATGCTAAATCAACATTTTGTTTTTTTTTATACAGGAGAAAATTTAAAGCAATTTAAACGCCTAGGACAACGGATATATTTATTATTAGCCTAGGACTAGTCCCACTATCATTAGATATAACAACAATAATGACACAACAACATCGAACAATTCGCACAATAAAAATCTAAAATTGTACATCGTCATCAAAAATGCATAATTTCCAAATAGCAAAAAAAAAAATAAACAGAAATTAAAAGGAAAAAATTCTCAAAAAAAAAAGAAGAAAAGCGAGATAAATAAATGCATACAATTAATAAATAAAATATGTGCGACGCCCCTAAAAGTATGCTGTGCATATAAAACTAAACTGTTTATGTACAATATTTCATAAAGTAAAAATTATATAATAGTAGTAGTAGTAGTAGTAGTATTGTACATAGAAATATATTTATTTTATTATATACTTGAGTACCAAAAAACTAATGCACGCGCGTTGCAAAGTTGAAAAAATTAGCTGAGCCTGTGAAAAGCCAGAGAAATGGGTCCAAAACCAAAGGTGCACCTCTCTTGTGAGGCATTAGCAGCTCCTATTGAGCTTTTGGGTTTTGGGTTGCCATTTCCATTGAAATTTTGCCACTTAAGCTGAAATGAAAATAGCGTACATAGAGGTAGACAACAACAAAGCAAAACAAAAACAAAACAACACAAAACAAACCAAATCAAACAAAAAAAAAATAAAATAAAATGGAAAATAGAAAAATATTGAAATAAATAAAAAGAAAGATAGCGTATCCGTTTGTCATGACATAGGCAAGTGATTTGAGATGAGTTGAGTTGAGTTGAGTTCAATTGAGTTGAGATGAGTTGCGATGTGTTGAACTGAGTTGGGGTTTGTGATCAGTTAAATGTGCCACAAACAAACGCATGAAACTAAAGTGGACAAAGCCAACAAATACACATGCAAAATAGTATATAGCACACACACACACACAGACACACAGACATTTTCTTTGTATATAACAAATTTTTATTTGAATTTATTTTATTTCAATTTTATTTTCATTTTTTGGCTTATTTGATTTTTTTTTTTTTTTTTTTGTTTGATTTTTTATTTTAATTTTATTCGATTTTGTTGTTTCATTGGTTTGTTGTGCGTTGGCGTTGGCGTTGGCGTTGTCAAATACCATAAAAACAACAAAACAGCAAAACAGGACATTCTTACTCATATACAAAAACATTTTTTAGTGCAAATTTTCCACTCAGCTGGGGCTGAGAAGGGGACGTGTGAGTGTGTGAGTGTGCATAATAAATAACAAAATATGCACCCAAACATGGGTAAAAAATAACAATATTTTTTCTATTTTTGTTGTCTATTCTTTATATTGATTCCAACAAAGCCCCTTGATATCATTCTCATACCATGTCCTTTAAGCTAACTATTCCAATACACACACACACATGCAAGCAATTTGTTGAAAATTTTTGAATTTTGCGCACATTTTACGCTTGATTGAGAATATTTGCCAACAAAAATTGGCGCGAACTACAACACCAAACAGAAAAAAACAAGAGGGAAAAATATTGGAAGGAAAATACCATAATAACCCAAACACAACCAGCACTACAACCACATACATATAAAATATACACAAACACACATGGAAAATGCCAAATCCTGTTCATTTTTTGTGACATTTTTTATGCGTTTGGCTTATGAGTGAGTTTTGAAGTGGGTTGGTGGTTCCAACTTTAAAAGGACTACAAAAACTAAGCTCACTCACCTTTCATGTTGTGGGGACTAGAATTACTCTTCACACATATGCTACATACTACTACATGTATCGTACAATATATGTGTGTGTGAAGCTTAAAATATGATTTAGTTATCAGTATGAGAGAATCTTCTTTGGGTGAATGCCCAGGCTTTTCAGTTATTAATTTGAAATCTTTGAATATTTTTGTTGTGTTCTTTTTCTATGTTTTTTGTATTAATTCAGTTAACCTACTTCAAAAATATCAATCCAATCCAATCCAATTCAATCCAACTCAATCTTATCTTATATAATAAATCGTTTAAAAATCATCAAATCACCAGACGCATTGTCGTCGTTATCATTTCATCAACATCCTCACCATCATCATCATCATCATCATCATCATCAAGACTAAAAGTCGGCATCAACTACAATACTTGAACTTCTCACTTACGCAAGTTCAATAAAAGAAATCGACAGAAAAATGAAAACTAGAAAACGACAAAAGGATCAAAGAACCTCCACCTCCACCTCCTTCACATCTATTGTGGTCAACATAAAAAGACTACAATGGCAAAGATGATTATGATTATGATGATGATGATGATGGCGATGATAGCGATGGCGACATCGCAAACAAAACTGCTTGAAACCATTTATTGCGCTTTGGTCCAAAAGTGCATTGTCCGAAAAAATCCGTCATCGCAGCAGCTCTAAAAACGGCACTAAACGACACCCATCAGGGAAAGCAATCCTTGAGGGTGAAGGGCGGATAATAAGAAATCTCTCGCGTTTTGGCAGCATCAATAAACATAGACAACGGCGATGGCACACACAAATACACAAAGGCACCTCTTGTAAACAACACGGCTAGAAATCATATAGTTGCCACTAACAACGCTCTTGACCCTTTTCTCATGCTCAACTTGTCCGACAACAACTGGGAATGATATGCGCTCAAACCAAACTCATCTTTCCAATATACATAGACAGACTGACTGACAGACAGACAAAACACTCACCAACACAAACATAGAGTCAACCTTCGCCGCCGCCGCCGTCGACAATTCTCATCTCATGGTCGATCCTCTAGCATACCGCGTCGCTACAACATTTTTACCATTTTTCTCATTTATTTTATGTTTTTTTAACTCTCACTCCCACGAAATTCTGCAGTTATCCTTCCCCAGTCCAATCATCTCGGCCCACTCACTGTACTTACTTCAATTCACATTCATTTCCTCATACCACTTTGGCGGAGTGGTCGTCATCCTTTTTGGCGGCGCACCCCACTGTGTTTGTGTGAGTTTTTTTTTACCTTTTTCATATCCGAAACGCCGACAACTGTCTTCCATACTCATCGTCCTCTATCCATTAGTCGTGTTCTAGTATTTGTTCATTCGTCAGTTCATTCGTTTCGATTCGTTTCGTCCTGCTTTCATTCTGTTTTCCTTTTTTTTATTTCCCGTACTAAAATCGCCAACGAGTTGTCCACACACAAGCACAGTCCCTCTTCACTCCATCTCCTGGTTCGGCTGCCGCCGCCTTCCACCGCGTTTCAAAGACAAAAGCGCGCCGCACGCAATTGACTCACACACTCACTCACTCACTCACCCAAACAACGCAAGAGACACAGTCCTATGCTCGTAGACTCACACCATAGTCAGTAACTTCAAACTCACACCATAGTAAATCATGCGCGCCAAAGGACTTGCCTTCAAACTCGCACTCAAATGTCGCCCTCGGCCAACATTTATGTTTGTTGGTTTATTTTTTTCGTTATCCTTTCTTCTTCTCTTTGCATTTTTTGTGATATGAAAAAAGAAAGAAAACAAAAAAAGCAACAAAAATAATTTCACCCACACTCATGTCTCGCATCTCATTCCATCCCATCCCATACCATCCCATTCTATCTCTCGCCGTCTGTTCTTGCCCAGCCACAATCGTCACTCAGCTGTTTGTCAACTCATCTGCCGCCGCCATCCGGTTATACGGCTGATTCAACGATATCCGCCGCTCGAAGGCCCAGCACACCACTGCGCACTTCCCCCCTGGTAACTACACTCTTAATTTACGATTCCGTAGCTTCGTGTGTGTTTTCGTGTTCGTGTTTCATTCGCTTTGCGCCTGCCCGACTGTCAATTTGACATTTTGCCGCTTATCGGCGTTTCTCTGTTTTTATACTCATATCCACAAAATTTGCGCGCGCTCCAGAAGCACCTCATGCCGCCACATGGCATACCATGTCGCACCACGTCTCACCTTTCCTTTCCACCTACACCTTTTACGCCACTCACACTTCGCAGGGCACAAATATTTGTAGCCCATTCATTGTTGCACATTTTTTGGTGTTTCGCTCTACACACGCTTTCTCAACTCAACTCAATTGAACACAGCACAACTCGCATCGGATCGCTACGATTCGGTTCGGTTCGGTTTGGTTCGGTTCTGTTCTTCGTTCTTGTTGTTATTGCTTTTGTCCTCCTGTCCTCTTTTCGTTGTTATTTTCCCTATCATCGCCATGTGTTTTCATACTTTTTGGCGTCCCACATTTCGTTTCGCTACACACGCGCATGCCATTCGCTCACATTATTAAAGTCTCTCTCGCATTGTTGTTACCCTTTAGGAATACACTCTCCCGCTCGCTTAACGGTTTCTTTCGTCTTCGTTCTATGCGAAAATCAAAAGTAAAGTTCAAAACCCAATTGCATGTTTCTGTTTTGGTCAGTCAGCAGTTGTCTTTCGTCGTGTTGAGTTCTCGAGCAGTCGCACTTTCTTTCTTAGTGCCATTTGAAGGAAATTCGACCGGCAGAACCCAAAAACATACCGTTACATGTGAAAAAAGTTCAAAAAAGTTTTCGAAACAACGAAATAAACCCAATGAAATAAAAATAAAATAATATTTGACACAGTTTTTGCAAAGAATTTAAAAATCAAAATTTAAATCAAATTAACAGTGCAGTGAACTTTTGTTTGAAAAGAAAAAGAAATTTTGAAAGTGAAACAATTTCAAATTGAAAAAGTTAAGGATTCATTTTTGAAAATCATCTTTTGAAAACCTTTACAAAAAATTTCAATATTGTATTTTTCATAATACAAAGAAAGCTAAAGGCTTTAAACTTGTGTTCAAATTTAAAGTTTGTGTGAAAAGGACTACACTTTTTTTCTATTTTATTTCGATTGATAACATTTTAATCCTTGACGACGATTAAAAAAAATTTGTCAAAATTCCGAAGAATCCGAGAAAAACCCCAAAAACATCGACACGTACCGGGTCGTCAACCGCTGGAGCGGGCGGAGGTGGTGGTGGCACCAGCACAAAGATGGCTTCAAAAAGAAAAGCATCGGTGTTGCTACATAAGGTGAGTTCCAATCAACATGATGAACTCAGAAGATAAATCTTATACATGTTTATAGTTTGATGATATGAAAAAACCCATTCATTCCTGTAATGATCTTGTATCGTATGATTTTAAAATAGGTATAATCTTCAATCTAACCAAATCAGAAACAAAAATCACATTCAACCTGTTGTGTTCCTTCAGTTTACTTAACTCACACTTCAGACGGCCTTGCAACAAAAGATCAAATGATTAGTCAATGGGTCAACAATATAACCAAACTATCAATTAACACTAGTGGTTGATTTTGACACCATTTTAATGACACACTAACGATGTTTTTATCAATTAGATTGAGAGAAATTTAGCAAGAATTACAAATAAAAATGGGCCAAGTGCGAGTCAGACTCGTATACAGAGGATTCCGTACCAGATTGGGATTTGTATTGGAGGTACTCCCCCTAGTGGTCCGATTTGACTAATTCCAACAAATCTACCGGATCTATATCAGAAACTTATAGTGTCTAAATTTCAGTTCATTAGTCCAAAAAACAAAAAAGTTTTTTGAAACAGAACATAAAATTTAATGGTGGGTTTGTATGGGAAGGACCCTCCCTAGCAATCCGTTCAAACTGAAATTTCGGCAATATATGCTTCTGATGTGGAACCGCTAACTTTCTAAATTTCAAGATCGTGTGATTACTGGATCGTATAGCTGCCATACCAATCAAAATGTTTCTTGTATGGGGAACCCTTTAACTTTTCAAAAATATTTTAAATTTCGTATTTGATGCTGATGCCCGGATGTGTAGTTCTACACATTCTATAAAAATTTCAACTCTCTAGCTATTACGGTTAATGAGACGAAGACGGACGGACAGACGGACAACGAAGTCTCTGCAATAGGGTTCCTTTTGGTACCTTTTGGGTCCGGAACCCTAAGAAGTATGAATCACAGTCAATAATGTTGCAAAAACCTATGCATAATTCATTAATTAGTCCTTCATATCGCATTAGAAATTTACTTAACATTTAACATAGAAGTGGAAAGCATGCAAACAAGAAAAAATGTATAGAAGAAAAAAGGACACGTCTAGCAAACTATTGTAGGTATTATATGAATGCCAATAGGCTACCGATAGTTCAATATTTATTTTTTGATTACAAAAAAATCATGCTTTGATCCAAAGATGAACTAAAAAGAACTTAATCAAGGCGGCTAGTTAAATGCGCGCATTAAAAGATAAACACAACAAAACTATATGGATATGCAAGTACATACATAATTACATAGATACATAGATATGAGCATAAGTTGTATTGCGATACATAAAGAAGCAGCAACACACGTACTATATACTCGTATAAGAAGTGAACACCCCATAACTCAGATCTCCTCGTACATATACCATACTATAAGAACAATGAGCAGGCGTGTGTAAGAAAGAGGTGTTAAAGGACGAAGGAAACATAAGACAAACACGCACGCACACACGATACAAAGTACATACATAATAGAAATCAGCGCATGTGGTATTGGGTAACAACTGAATATAGGTGGGTATGGTTGGGTAGAGTTAGCTAAGCGTCCAAACGCCAGAAAACTCAAACCATCATAGAGCGAGAACAACGACGACTGACAGTCACCAAAAGGAATAAGCAAACAACTGTGCTGTGAGTTGTAAGGAAGATTTCGAGTGAGTAAGTAAAAGGGGATCGATACACAAAAGGCTGAACAGTGCTGTGCACCCATTACTTCATGCCTTCGCCTTTTGTATGTTGCACGGTAATTCATCAAAAGACTTCTCTTCTACAGTGTAGGCAACGACTACAATGATGATAACAATGATGGCAATGGTGATGGCGACAGCAACAACAAATAGATACGGGGAGTCAAGTCGTCGTCGGTCGTCGACAAAAGAAGTAAAGCTTCTTGGGTGCGTTTTGAGTGTAAAAGTCCCAAACCAAACCATCAACTTTTCTATGCGATGAACCATGTTTAGCTGTCCATTGGCATTTGTCTTGGCTTCGCTTGGCTTGTGTGAGTCTGTCAGTTGTCCGGTTGTCTCTCTGCGTTTGTTTGTTGTACAATAAATATGGGTGGGTCAGTCATTTAGCCAGCCCGACAGCCAGTTTGTATATATGTTTACTCGGAGTTAAGTTATATATATATATATATGAGTTTTGTACATAACTAAGCCTGCATGGGATTCACTTAGGTGTGAGCAAAAACGAGTAATGGTCAAGCTTTAGCGCAAAAACACATAAATCGCCCTTAGCTAAACCAGCAACAACAACAAGAACAATTGTAGAATTGTACGAGTTTAAGACAGTTTTCTTTAGATGTTTAAGTTGACAAATTTTTGCTTTGCTTAAAGAGCACAAAGATGTGTGAATGTCGTCCTTTAACAACATCAGATCCAGCAAGTAAGGACTTAGACCAGCTCATTGAAGCAGTCAACGTGTTATGCTGTTCAGCTATAATCAAACTTGACTTGCCTAGTGTCTGTCCCGGTGTTTGGATTTCTATGAAGATGGCAATCGAGCTTGTAGAGAGTAGAAGGGCATCGTGAAGGCGTTTCATTTTTAGCTATAGAAGAAAATGACATTTTGTTCCACAAAAACCCTTGAAGTAGTCGAAAAGCAACAACTTTAACAACAAGTACGACGAGTTAGAGACATTTCAACATTAATGTCACTGGCAGACAAACTGGTAACTGGGAGAGACAGACAAGCTTCTTTCTTACCCGCATCTCGTAAGGACATTAGACAGACAGATATGGTAGATCCAACGAATCATCGAAGACAAGAAAATGTTCACTTCTACGAATCACCAACAATTTCTTCTTAACTTTAGCTCCTCTAACCCAGTCTTAGTAAACATGACGCTACCTTTCGTTAGACGTTACGGAAAATTGCTAACGGTTTTTTGGTTGCATACACACACGGACGCTCACTCCAACCCAACAATGGTTCCCAATGAAATGGGTTTTAGTAGAACATACTCGTACATATGTCCCACACTAAAAAATCTCACAAACAACGACAGCATCAGCAGCAGGCAAGAAGTATATTGTATAGACGAGTAGGTTGGGGGGAATGAGGAATGGAAGACAGTCAGTCTCATATGTGATAGGAATCGTACACAACTCATACCCCGTTAGATTAGGCAGGCAGGCAGGCATCGTCACCCACCCACCTAAATGTCTTTGTGTCAAATAAATTTCGTATCCGAAAAACCCAATCTTCTCCAACTTCCCGCCAATGATGATTACTCGTATACGACGACGACAATTCAAAGTGTTCTGCAGCAGCCACAATCAAAGTTGCTATAAGAAAATATATAGCCTTGGCTCATCTATGCACATAGAAACACACACAAAGCGAGTTCTAAGCTGGCAGCATGGCAAGTCTTTTTGCAACTACTTTCTCCCACATCTGATGATGTTTACAATGCTTCAATGTAGATGCTCAATGGTGTTGTTGGTACCCACACCTCGGCATAGAAACAATACCGAGTTGCTTGCTTTCTCCTTTCTAGTTCTTTTGAGCTTGTATGTGACTTTGTTGTCGACTCCTTCTACCTGCTCTTCTATTCAATATTCAGGACTCAAGTCAGAAGCGCCCCAGAAAGCATACTACACATATTCATTTTCCTTGCGAACTGCTTTGGTAGGCCCCGCCACCTTTATCTTCATCATGAACATCATCATCATCATCATCATCATCATCACCATCACCAGAAACAGAACAACAGCATCATACTACTATGTCTTAACTTGGTTTAGTAAGTATTTTTGGTTAATTTTCTTCTAGTTTTTGGTTGTTCTCGCAAGACCGACTCGGCTCGGCTTGGCTTGTTGGATTCTTATGGTTTTTGGTATATGTATTATGGTAGTCTGAACCCTTACTATCCTCAAATATTCTTCGTCCCAGTCTAGAACATCACCACCATATACATTCACCATAACTCTTATGAAGAGAATTGTGTTGGATTTGAAAGACGTTTGCTTAAAAGCCTCAAACTCGAGTAATAGTGAAGTAGTGCAAGAACAGAGTGCTATTGCTGCCTTCCTTATCGGCAGTTATGGTAGAGGTAGATACTCTTATTTGTTTGCGATGCTCTCACCATCTACTTGTCTTCAGTTTCCATCATTCTTGTTCCTTTTAAAATACAATATTCTACTTGGCTTTTAGCTGCCTTTGTTGCCGTTTGAGGTATTTTGTAAGGAAGTATCGCTACCCATGTTACTTATTCTATTGCATCTTTCCCTCTTTGTTAGCAAGTACATACGAGTAGTGAAAGGTTCTATAAAGTCATCAGCTTCCTGGTAAAACAAAATCTCTGTATTGCTTGAGTTGGTGTCTTGGCAATCGTTTGCCTTTGCCTTAGTCAGCATTAAGTTACCTTCATAGCTGCTATTAGCCGCATTCAATGCTACACTCCGCATGTCTTTTTGCTAATGTTTCAGGAATCAGGAACTTTGTGATGTTCATATTCAAGAAGAACAGATGCTAGTGCATCTTCAGTTTACATTACTAATGGTATACATCAGCTTGATCATGTATTCTTTGTTCGCTTTTCCAACTACAACGGTACTCCACCCTCTTCTATCATCATTAGTTCCATAAAGAAAATCCAAGACATTGCCTCACAGTCTACATTAACACACACCATATACATCCTTCTCATATGTAAGTCTTCTAGATGAATAACCAGCCACACCAACGTCTCAGTGCTTTGCTATTCCTTCATCATGACTGCCAAGTCCAAAACACTCCCACATTGTGCAATCCTTGACCAGCAACCCAAAGACTATCCACAAATGTAAGAAAAAAATAAGGAGAAGAAATTTCTTTTGAATTGGCATTACATTTTTATTTTTTTCTTTTCCTAACATTGTTCTACATGCTAGATTGGTTGGTGGGCTGGTGGGCTGGTGGGCTGGTGGGCTGTAGGGTCGGAATATCCGCATTACTTAGTTTAGTGACGTTCCTTCGAAAAAGGAAGTCCGCAGTAGAGGCAAAACTGCTAGACCAAGCAACGTTCATCAGAAAAATGTTTCAGTTTTATAACTTGCGACATGGCACGAAAGCTTTGTGGGCAGGAGATGTCTAAACTTCTTTACAAACCCTTGCTAAGTCAACTGACAACAACAATATACAGAATACAATATAAGACCAAGGAAGTTTTTGGCTTAATGAAAGTGAATGCCCATTTCAGTTGATTCTTCTTCTTCTCTAGACTACTAGCAAGTAACACACGATTGATGGAACCTAAGCGAATGAATAAAGAACCAATAGACCAGCCCGGACGCACCTCTCGACCAAGTCTGCCTCTCAAATGTCGCGTCCAATATCTCTCCAATACGCATTAGCCACTGTGACAAGACGTTTTCGTTTTCTTTTGGTTTGCCAAACAACTGAACACACACACACAATCACATATACATACACTTCATCTCATACAAACACTCACATAAACGCCCACGTAAAGCGATTCATCTTATGGCTGTTTGCCTTAGCGTCCACACTCCTCGTGCTTTTATTATTGTATTTTCCTTGGGTTCATGGAGACTTTTATCTTTATCTTAGTTCTTCTGCTGATGATGATTTTACGTCTGTTCTTTCTTCTAGTCCTGATACTTTTCCTTCTCCTTCCATACAATATGATTTTGGCTTCCATTTTCGGTGCTGTCAAGTCTACTGTGCGCCTGATTCGAGGCAACAATCTCAATGTGTTCGCTATGTATATGTGTTATGTACCTCATGTTCCAAGGCTGCCAATGCTGCATGGTCCCTTGCTCCTCCTGTTCTGTGCCAGCCAAGTCATAGTAGTTAAAGAAGCAAAAAAGAAAAGAAAACGAATAGAAGAAAACAAGTAAGAAAAAAGGTTTCCGGTTGCTCAGCAGCACAATGGTTCGTTCTACTTCCTTAGCTCGGACTTCAGCTGCCACCTTGAGTTCTTTCGTCTGCTATGAGGGTGTTCCTGCGTCAGAACACAAAAACACATACTCAGATACTCAGAGATACCCTCATACGTCTATACCTAGACATGTACAAACAACTATGGAGTCGAGCAACTTAAACACAAATTAGAGAGGACTCCGCTAGCAAAGGCAAACTTGGATAGCAGAAGGAAAACGAAAAATAATCAAGCAGAAACAAAGTTGGATGGAAGGATATAAAAAGAAAAAAAATATAATCCGCAGTAGAAAAAGTAATGATAGAATGAATGAATGCCAAGCATTGTGGATTGGCAGCAGCACAAACGGACAGTTAGCTAAGTGGTCTGGGAAGCTTGCGAACCAAACTAGAACTACATTGGAGATCGATCTCAGTTTTATGTGAACTTTTCTACATTTCTTTTAATTTACCAACATATTGCATAGAGTAGAATAATCACAAAATGTTCCCTTCCAGAAACCGTAGGAAAGTCTAGTTAGTCACCCACTCAGAAATATCTTTATTATCGTGGGGAAAAAGTACTATGCAGATAGAAATAATGGTTGCCAAAAGCCGAAGAAACAAATAAAGGTTATACTTCTTCTTCTTCCTAACCAACACCCATTAGATCATCCGCCACCTCATCAGTACCCTACCCTGATATTTTATGAGTACATGCGCCTTGGCTTATTCGTTATTTCATTTTTTCTTCACTCTTATCCTCTTAAGCCAAACAGTTCATCGTCAGAGTCCTCTAAGCTAGCAGTCCTTTTTGGTACAACTTGTGTCTTTGATGCTTGACACTTTTGTCGTAACCCCTGCTTCATTCTTTATCTACCTCTGCTTTTTTATTCCTTAACTTTGCAATGCGTCCGACCCTCTAACTCGTCTTATTTCAACAGATAGCAGTATTAGGATTACGACTACCAACTGCGGCCAAATATCACAAAAACCCTTTTCTGCAACGTTTTCATTTTCGTTGCTTCGTCGTTTGATACTGACAGCAAGACGTAAGTCCTGTTACCCATCTCCTCTTTCTCCATCTCACATCACAGTGCTTTTAGCGGTATTGGACCCTTTCTTCATCTGACATGCTTTTATGCTCAGCACACTCTTCGTTTGTTGGCAGCGCAATTTTTATAAAATTATTTCCCCCTCTTTTCTGTGCCACCAATTTTAGTATGGTAAGAGGAGCTCTATCTATGTTTCTGCAAGTATTTGTGTAAAAATTTGTTGTAGACAGTCACTTGCTTGCGCTAGGATTCGCTTGTCCTTTCTTTACTTGCTTACCATATTACTTGCTTTGGTGCTCTCCTTCACTACCACCTCCTGCTCCACCCCTTCCTTTGTCATACTCATCGCATTCGCTTGTCCATTTTTAAGCTGTGCTGTAGGGTACTTGTTCGCTCGTTCGTTGGCTGCCATGTTACCATTTCAAACATTTCCTTCTCCTCTTACGATTTACTGTCCTTTCATGTACAGTTGGCCCCATAAAATGGAGGTTTAGTCAGCATGGTACAGTGGCCTGTCTGTCCCTTCTATTCTACATTGCTCTGCTCAGTGTAGTCATTCCTCCCATTCTAAGATTCGTTGTTATTCCCCGCTCATTCACCTCCGCTCATTCATTTTCGCTCTTATCCGCACTTTACTGACTGAATTTTTAGTTGTTGGAGTGCACGACTCAGAAAGTTTGTCTTGCGTTCGGTCGCTTTCCCTTCTTTCATTTTTTATATGCTTTTTGGTATCTCTAACGAGCATGTTACTCCTTTGCTTGGTTCGTTATGGTCCCGTCGCCAACACATCACATCACAACTCTTCCCTTTCCTTCTCTTTATTTGTTCAGTTCTTATTTTTTTATTTTTCTGCCATTTTTATTATTATTACTCAGCTCCGCTTTGGCGTATCCTGTTGGCGGCTACGGGCCATGATTACTATGACTAGACATTAGCTGAGCACAAGTTGATGAAGCCGCTGCCAAATACTACGAAGCTCAGTGAGCATAGACCAACGTTAGCAACGAATATTAGGATGCTAGGATGGACAGTAGAAATAAAAGTTGAGTTATAGAAAAATCACATGAAAACTAGTATATAGCAAAATCCTTTGTTTTACATGCTGCGAATTATTTCTCTATCTATCTGTACTTCCCTCATCCTTTTAGAGTTTTTTGTGCTGACCGACCGCCGAGCGGCAGAAAACTTTTTCTTTCGTCTGAGTCGCAAATATAAAAATACTATGTAGGTATATAGCCAACCGAAGCCTTCATCCCACATCCTATCATCCGCCAGCTACTATATCAACTTTGCTACCCAACTAGACTGAAAAAGTTTAGAACTGACCAAAGTTTATCTATGCAAGCGTCTGGCTCATTCGCCTGGTTGCTTCGATAGTCATTTGGTTGGTTGCAAGTTTAGATGCATGGTTATCTCACTTTCAAACTCCTACTTCCCATGATTTGAACAACCGATCACAGTCTGCTGACCAATGCTTCTTCATCACTTGTGAGTATTTTTCTATGTCTAGATTATAGTTTTTTAATTGTTAATTTAAAAGGTAGCAAAAAGGTTGAATTAAGAGTATTGACTTCCATTACCAGAAAACTCACACAAGTCGAGTTCATCTTCTAATCATACTACTTATAATTTCTTAAAGCTCACTTTCCAGCTCATCAGCTAGACATCATAACACTTACGTTCACTAATCAAACCACAAAAACGAACAAAAAATTAGAACGAACTCTTATATCCCAAAACCAAGTCGAGACAATAACACCCTTTTTTGACTTTGGGCAAAACAAACCCTAAAAGAAATCCCAAACCCCTTAACAAAACTAAAGCAGCAACGAAATACAACTGACTCCTACTATGTCTGAGGACGAAGTACAATGACGATGACTATAGTATATACAATACATTATAGAGAAACATAGATAGATGCCTAAAAGCAGACAAAACGAGTAATTTGAGTGACTGCCAAGCTATTTACTGTGTATTTCGAATGGATGCAGAACTAGATGGGTGCGTGGGGCCCCAGCAGTGCCAAAGCGACAGTCGAAGACGAAAAGGTATGGCATAGAAAAGAAAAGGATAGGCAAGGGCAACGGCACAGGCAAAAACAACAAAGAATGGCGCACATAAAATTGATGATAAACGCCCCAAATAATATTCGTTTTTCTTTCTTTTCGTTTCCGTTGAAGAAAATTCTTGCTGGCAGCATAATTTTGACATGAAGTGAGTGTGTGTGTGTGTGTTTGCCTTTGTGTATATCGTGGGGTTGTCCCTCATTCACTCCGTTATTCCTCACTCATTCCATTTTCTTCCTTGCTCACTGTTTTGTGCCTTTGGGTTAGGCTTATATGGTGTGAGTCTAGGGAATGATGGGCCGGTGGTTTGTTCGTGGTTCGTTGCTCGACTTCTCGCAGCGTGGGCGTTTTAGCGCTTAGTGCTGAGCATACCTTGTCTTTAACTTCATCCTGCTATCGCCGTGGAGCGAGCGATGCTTGTTTGCGTTGAATCATTTTTGCAGATCACAAGAAAACAAAAAATGCCATCAGCCCAACGGTAGGCAACAGAAACTTGTAAAAACCGTCGGGTGATGATGAATGATGAATTATTTGAAACTTTGTTAATAATGATGATGATGATGATGATGATGATGATGATGATGATAATAATAATGATACTGAAAGCAAGGAATGTGAAATGAACGTAACAGGCGTCAAAGTTAGCTTACTTCATACCAAGGTCTAAAAACCATAACTTTCTTCTTCATTCTAAGTGCACACATACTACATAAGTCCTTGTTGAGTTCAGTTGTGAGGCCTTCAGACGATTTGTTTCAGCTCAGCTCAGTTCAGTTGACGGTAAATACAACGCGTGTTACGAATGCGTTCCCTCTGTCTGTCAGTCTATGTAATGTTACTTGAATGCTTTTTAAACGAGGCAACAAATCCCCAAAGATATGCTGTACGATTGGGTTGCGTTTGGATTTAGATACATTCTACTTCTTTCTGTTCACAGAAAATAATCGTGCTCCATTTTTTGTGATTTCGTAACATTTTTTATGCTTTGTCCCGCGTTGAACGGTTTTATAACAATCATCATCATCATGTTGCCGACAGATACCGCTTGAGTTAAGTAAGTACCAAAACAGGACTTTCTCTTGACTACACTATTATATAAGAGGGGGCTCAACTCAACCCAACTAGTCATCTTACGATAATCAACCAACATCGTGCGCGCTTATCCGCAAAACTACCTATAAAACTCTATCACACAACCATCCTCCAATCATCTTATTTACAAAAACTAGAGCAGCTTGGATGCTTTCGCGCCACAAAGTTGGCAACAAAATTTCTCAAACAACTTCGACGTTCGTCAGCGGTAAAAATTGTTCGTTTAGAGCGCGTTTTGTGTGCGAAAATTGTTTGGTAACTTTTCTATGAAATACTACTACCATCGACCTCCGCCACCTTTATGGTTACTTTCCTTCATCAAGCTGAAGCTCAAGCTCTGATGTTACATTCCATCCACTTTCGCAGACGCAGACTTTGCTAAGCATTTCATTTTCTCTTTTCTATCTGCACCCACTTTTCCCTCTGATATTCTATATATCCGTTTTTTCATCAACAACTTTTCCATACTCTGCTTATCTTATGTGGCATGGCATGTGTGTATAATATTTAGACCCTTTCACTAAACCCCCCAAAACACGTCTCCGATTTAAGGCAAATATGTAAAATAAAAAAAATAAAAAACGGAGGAAAACATCTACAGAAGTTTGTTGAGAAAATGCGTAGCACATTAGCGATTTAGGGATGTGGAAAATTCGTATGTCTGGCTTTGGAAATGCTAACAGCCCCCTTCATCCACCTCTACTGATTTCCTTTGCCTTTGCCCGAATCCTAAAAGGCGCGTTACGCGTATTGTTTGCCCTTAGTCCGCGTTGCAAAATCAGAGGCAACTTTTTCTTTTTTTTTATGTTGTGCTGTTATGCGTTGAAATTGGAAACCCTAGACTTTTACACTTCACATTGATAGCGGGATGGCATTAACTCATATATGTAAGTACGAAGATGGTGTTTGATGTGATCCAACTGTAACCGTCACTCACTCGTACTCATGTGCTGATTTTTTATGCTAATGCCGGTTTGATTAAAAAACGCAGCAGTTTTTAATTTGTGGCAACCACTCACCCACTACTATTTATTCTCCTCTCACTTACACACTCACTTACTTAAAACACACTCTTAACCTCCTCAGCTCAGACCAACCCAACCCAGGGCAGCCCAGTCATACTTCTGAGCTCGATAAGAGACAAAGGCATCAGCAATGATTGAAGTATCCTACATTTCAATTGCTGGCATGCTTGTCATGTTACATTCACATCCTCACTAATGCAATGCAATACAACAGAACACATCCTTGCAATGCAACACATTGCTTCCACTCTCTCCACTTAGCTCACTCACCCACCCACCACTGAATCCTTCACTCATCCACTTATTTTTCCACTCACGCCCTCTACCAACATGTCATTTATGCTTGTGAATCACACTATAATTTTTATGTTTCTAGCTCGGTTTCATCAACTTCATTATTATCATTGCTGCCCCTGCTATTGCCTACATTATACTCGTACTTTTATTGCAAATGCTTTCTCCTTTCTTTACTTCTTCGCGTTTCATACCATCAACCAATTAAAATGTCTGCCTTCGACGCCGGATGTACTTATATCGCTAATAAACCATATTATTAAGTGTAGCCACTTTTTTCGCCCCACTATTGGTGCCTTCTAAATTATTATACATTGACATCGAGTGATGTTTATACAAAGTAGTAAGTATGGAAAAATAATTTAAACTTCCGCTGTGTCTTAGTGCACCTATGACCGAACGACCTGTCGACTTGTTGTTCAGTTACCCACGCTAAGTTAAGATACCCAAGGGTAGGTTCGCTCTGTTGTATCTCCATATAAATTTATTTTAAGCTTCTTAAGATGAAGAAGCACTTCCGTGTATGCATTCTTCTTTGGCATTGCATGTTTTCAACGAAACCCCATCATATCGATTTAAAGTTAAGTTGAGTTAACTTTGATATTGCGGAAATTATTACAATTGACAGTCAAAATGAAATTACTAGTAAAATGTAGTTCAATCTTGGGATCTCAAGCTAACTTTCAATGGATACAGAGTAACGAATATAACGAGTTTATCCTTTACCTTTAATTTAAAGTAACTCAAAGCATCATTGTATAAAAACAGGAACAAGTTGATCCACGTCTTGAATTCTGCACCTGATGCAATAAACTCTTTGTCTTGTTGTTTGAACCTCTCTTTCCTACAACTTCTTCGAGCAACTCGTTGTTGCTGTACATAATAAACTAAACAATGACAATCAAAAAACTCAAAATATGAGGTGTAGAGATAATGAAATAGTAACTCATAATCCCTTATTTTCCTATCCACCGATCTTCCATATCACCATAAAAGACTGCAACTTGGGTATCGAAAGAAATGATCATCATGAGTTGTCCAGCTGACAAATGTATTCTGAAGTTCTTATTTAAAGTCAACGAAGATCGAACATTTTGAACTAAAACATTCGATGTTCTCCATATTGATTCAGAATCACTACAAATTGATCACTGAAACTGATCTGGAAACATCAAGTGGACAGCTGATCGTATTTCATCTGAATAATGTCAGTCTAAAATCATAGAATATCAGAACTGCTTCAACAAACTTCTTCCTTTTTGCATCATTAAGTCTTTAAAACCAATGAACGGCTCTCATGCTATTCCAATATTATGTTTTTTTAACCAAACATTTATTTCTCCCCTCTTTTGGATTACGAGCCTCTTTATAAAATTTTTGTATAACAAATATTTAAACAAAATATATTTTTCGCAACTAGAAAGAACAACTTAAAAAAAAAAAAATGAAACATTTGTAATTTCAAAGGTAACAGTGAAACCAAAAAAAAAAAAAAAAAACATAAAAATCATCCTGAATCAAAATAATAAATTCAACATGCTTCATGTGCATATGCGATACTTGCTCTTTATGGTACGAGTAATCTGCATGTTCAAATAAATTTTTAATAAAACATATAATAGAAACACTACAAACAACTGCAACATGTATAAAATATTGATGGGGATACAAATAACAGATACAAAATACAAATATAAATGCACACTCAATCACACAAAGAAGAGCCGCATACTAACATAACGAAAGCCAATCTAGACTCAAAGCTCAATGGGTTTTAAATAAATTTCATCTTTGTTCTTATGGCCAAAAGGAAGAGGCTATTGATGAACCATAAAGGAAGAGTCTTTTCAATAGTTTTTCGTTTGATAACAAAGTCATTGATGATTGCCTGCTTAAGCTATTAACGCCGAGTTATTGCCTTTCGGTAATCAACAAAACTTTGCGCTTCTTCGTTTGCGTTAATTCTATGCAAATACTTAACCAAAAGCCAAAATATGTAGGTAGTTACTCATTTATACACACACACACTCACATGGGGCAGACCACTGGCTGCACGCACACAATTGCGGTTATGTGGCACACAAACACGGAAAGCACGCTCAGCCGTCAGGTCCCGGATTCACACAGTCCAGACAGGCACACCCGATGATTAAGACGATGATGATGACAATGTTGCACATCATGGCCACGCATTATGTTAATAAGTGCAAAATGAGGCACGCTCACTCCCAAACAAACACAGATACTCGTTGATAAACTGATAGAGTTAGAGTCACATGCAGATACATTCAGGATTCAGGACTCAGTAGAAAACAAAAGACGTGCATCAAGGCAAGCATAGTCAACACCTGCCATTGCATGCAAATTGTGTGTGAGTGCGGGTCGGGGTGTGATGATCAGATAGAAATCCTCTAGTACATCACTTTGTTTGTGTTAGGTGTGCAAAATATTGTTGGTTTTGTTAGTCGAAGAGACTGTTTCAGTCGCTTGTATTGAATTGAATTGTTTTTAAGCCTAAAGCGCGCTTCGTCATCAAAAGCTCCAAGCTAACGTTGCCCAACCGAAGGAAGCCATAACGTATGAACAACGTGTTTTGCTTACTTCGTCCAATGATGGATAAAGGTATTGAAAGAGCAAGTTGCAGAGAACTGTAATAGGCACACGACTAGACTTTGCCGATGATGATGTTGATGGTGATGGTGATGGTGATGGTGATGATGATGATGATGATGTTGTTGTTTTCAATGCTATTTTGCTGGTGTTACAACAAATGTTGTATGTTGAAGATAATGATGATGGTGACGATGAACATAGATTTTAGTTAACTGCCTCATGTAGTTGAAGCAAACGAGCTCGAGTAAAACACATCAAATGCCACTTGTCTACGTTGTGGCATAAAAATTCATATGCAAATTCAAGCAAATCAGTGTTAGTATGTAACAGCAATAACAACAACAGCAACATACATTATACTACAACAAAATTGCATTACTTGTCACACATGCAATACTTGCTACACTCTTCTTGTATCATTTTCCCAACTTTTTTCCATGGAAAAGTTAGTAGAGGAAAAATAAAGTGTCATTTTTATCGGCATCGTCATCATCATCATCATGATGATGAGTTTTTTTCGCGCAACATAATCAAGTGGCAAGATACATCTGCTTACACACCTACAGATTCAAATACAAAGAGAGGATGCACACGTTGCATCTTTGCCTCTTAAGCCCGCTTATTTTAGATTTGACTTCTTGCAGAATGCATTTGAATGCTTGTTGCATTGCAACGTTTTGGTTGTTTCAAGGCAAATTTGGCGCCAAAAACATTAGAAATTTCATTGCCTATCATGCTTAGACTGTGTGTATCTATGTCAGTTTAGTTGGTATTGGTTGCAAATGTTTGTATCATTGCCACAAGTTGTTATTGGTGATGATTGAACAGGTGGCTTAGCCTAAGCGTTTGTTGTCTAATTTAAGGCTACCAAGTATTAACAACAACAACTTACAATCTTTTAAACTATCGTTCTTCATCTTTCTCTACTGAAACGATGACTTATCATTGTTTTTACTGTTCCTCACATTATGTGGTTTGTTGATCAACAGTCTACATGACAAGTGCATAATTGCTGGGAAAATGTGCTTGCTTCATTTGCCAAAGAAACTTGAAAGAAGAAAGCATCAAAGGGAAATTTACAAATAAAAAAAAATCAAATGTCAATATGTACTCTGTCTCTCTCTCTCTCTCCCTCTCTCTCTCTCTCTCTGTCTGTCTCTTTCTCACTCAAAGAGGCAGTCAAATTGACAATAAATAAAATACAAAATGAAGCTCATTTCCATTTAAAACATTTTGCTTACTTTTAGGCGCAGCAAAATAAATGAGGCGATCCCAATAATATTAATGTGCACAGGCATAGTAGACAGAGAGGCAGATGCGAATGGGTATGGGAAAGCGAATGATAGGCGTTGGTTGTTCAATGAGTGTCTGGATAATGAGAACGAGCGGGTAAACATCTAAAGCACGGCAAAGACTAATATATGTCTCTGTGTTTGTATGACGAGAGAATAGAAAAATCACACGCATGCAAAAATCACATTTAAATAAAATTGTAACCTGTCTGTTTTCCGTTTCAACCTTCTTCTTCTCACATCTGTTCATCTTTCCATTAATTTTGCTTGTCTCTTTGGGCGCCTGCATTTTTGTATAGCATAGTTTTTGTCGGGTGTGAGTTCGATTGGCGGTGCAATGAAAAATTATGTAAAAAAATTTTAAAATAAAATCATTCTGCTTATTGTTATTTGTTGTTGCTTTTGTTACTGGTGCTGTTGGTGTTTGGGTTGGGTAAAAAAAAAAAGAATAATTGTGTATGTTGCTCATTATGGCGAACTGTTTGTTCGAGTTCGCATTCGCTCGGGGTAAAGTTGAGTGAGCGGCCACCTTAATGAACTTTGGTTTGGGGCACTCTACGCGCTTTTAGGTATGAATAGCCTCAGTTTCGCTAGCCGTCATGGTTAATATTATGGTTCTCCCTTTCCCGCTATCCCATAGATGGTGGGTGTTATTAAATGTTTTTCGTATAACAACGGTGGGGGGGTCAAGAGTAGTTGGAACTATCAGCCTCATGACAACGTTGATGTATAATACACTGGTAAATTGTGATGCCGTCGAGTCTGATTGGTAATGGACAATGATGATGTTGGTATGAATATAGTCGGGTCGCGTTGAGTTGAATCGAATTGAGTCCATACATTTGAATATATGTTTATGAGTTTGTGAGTGTCGGCAGGTGGCACATTTTTAATGTAGCCGGATGAGTAAGTAGATTTTCTTGTTTTTTTCGCGTTCAACTTTTGTTTTTTTTTTCCCCCGCCCGTTTAAAATTATGCAACGCAAGGCGATTGTGCGGGTGATAGGAAAGAGAAGAGTGATGGCAATGTAAAAATGCATTTGGCAGGCAGGAGTCGGTCATCAGCAGTCAGTCGGTTAAGAGTGGTGGTTAAACAGGACGAAGGAATATATGAGTATATATACTTTTTAATTCAAAATGAACGCCTCATCGTTAATAATGCCCCCTCAATGATGTGGATGACGAAGGCGATGGCGATGGCGATGGCAATGACGATAATGATGATGATGTCTCGTCTCGTCGGGCTTGGTCTGGTCTGGTCTGACTTGGACTGGTCTGGTGTTGAGTTCTGGCACTGCACATGCACTTGTCATTGTTTTTGTAGTTATTGTAACAGTCCTGCTGCTGATAACCTTTTGTTGTTGTTGTTGTTGTTGGTGTTGTTATTGGACCTGGTTGCCTTCGTTAGCTTGGTTCATTTTGCTTCGCTTGCGTGTGCGTGGCCAGCAAAAATATAAACTCTGATCGTGTTTGTCCTCGTATGCGTATGCGTAACTATATGCGTGTGCTTAACTACAAATATATATAAATTTGCACTTTGTATGTGAGTATGTGAGTGTATGAGTATCTGTGTTAGCGTACGAAAAAAGGACCAAAAAAGCTCCGCCTTAAAAATATTTTTGCACCAATGCTATTTATGTCTGTTTTTCTCTTTTTTTCGCGCTGCTCACTCGCATGCAACAACGTGCAACTCTTGCATGCCTCACTGTACCTCAACTCATCTCATCATCATTTGATGATTTTTACGCACAATTCCTCCTGCTTCATTTTTCACACAGAAGGTTCACTTCACTTTTTATGCTGTGGGTTTCTTCTTTTTTTTGTTTGTATATATTTTTTTTGTTTTTTATTCCTTTTTTGTTTTTATGTTGAGGACCTCATTTTACACATAAGTGGGTCTATATTGGCAATAGTTATAGTTGTTGTTCTTGTTATTGTTGTTGTTGCTGATGATGCTGTTGTTATTGTTATTGTCGGTAAATAGCGAAAAAGGATATAAAAAACAGGAGGCTGCACCTCGTGACCATCATCTGTGTGTTGTGCGTGCATATGCTTAAGGAAATCCCAATACATTTTCAACTGACAAATGAAAAATGCAAAAAAGCATTTGGTTCTGAATGGAACCATGTGCCGAATCAAAGAGAACCCAACTGAACACACAAGTGAGCCGAGCTCATCTCAGCTGAACAGGACCAAACAGAACGCCTTCTTTTTGTATCTTTAGTATTTTGACACATAGATTGTCATTGTTATTGTTCTTGTTGTTGTTGTTATTAACTTGTAGGCGTTTTTTTTTTGTGTCAGTTTTTTTTATTCATGATTTGAGGGCAAGAAGATTGAGGAGCAAAAAGGAAGTTATATGATAATATTATGCTTGAATTACGTGTGTAATGTAAAGTTAAAGGATATAAAAGGAAAATTTATCGAAGAAATATTTTTCTAGTTTTTAAAATATTTTATTTAATACAATTTATCATCAATCTTATGCAAAAAATGGATGGCATCAAAAGATCTTTTAAGATGTCTGAAGCGGCACACATTGAACTTGAGATCAAAATGAATTCAATCTGTGAGGACTCTTTGTGATTCTCTTCAAATGACTGAGCAATATGTCTAATAACTCGGTGAAGATGTAAATTTATGGATACAATTACAATTTTTAGTATAATGCAGGTGTTTATTTTTAAAAAAGAGTAGCGCCACAGCTTTACACAAAAAAAAAGCACAAGTTCAATATCAAATTGCAAATACTAAACGTCTAAAAGAAAATCTTGAGTCAATTTTTACGGGCTACTTATTTTCTTTTTTCTCGTGTTTCTTTCTTTTTGATCAAAATTTCCTGTGTTTGGCTTTTCTTTTCTAGGTCGACATATGTGACATATTGTCCACTCTGCATCTTCGTCGTCTACTTCTCCATTCCAAGATCTATGCTTGGATACATTATTACATCATTTTTACTATTCTAATTATTATTAAAGAATGTACTATTCTATTCAATTCTTGGACAATTAGTAATAAATTTATCATTGTTTCGCATACCTTTAAGTATGCAAAATGAATTTGTTAGTCTTCCTGATTCTGTTTCATAATCAACGCCTTTTTAACGATAACAGTAGATACATACCTATATACCTAGGTATGTTATATATGAAGCAAAAGTTTCATAACTCTATCTACATGTGAACTAACGAAAATAACTCAGACTGTTTTCGTGCCTTTCAATTATAATATAAACCATCCTGGTCAGGCTTTGCAAAATAAAAATAAAATAAAATAGAAAGAACCGATCTGCTTTTAGGCATTGCACCCACATATACTCACACACACACACACACATACATAACACAACACAACGCGACAATGTCAAATTAGTCACTCAGTCATGGTTTTAGTTATATACTATGGTATTCTACAACAAAACGCAACCCAACTCTTAATGCATCTAGTAGTATGTAGACAACAACAACAACAACAACGACAACAGATGCACACCACATTCATCATTTGATAGAAATACACAGACACACACACACACATACATTAAATATATTTTATAAAAGAGCATGATTTTATGTTTGAAGCATTTGTTTTTTTGTGTTTTGTCTATTTTTCCTTTGCATACTTTAGGGTGATGGCGCCCACTATACCGCACATTGCCAGACTATTGCTTCAAGAGCCCATTATAAAATTTTAGCATTTCCGGGAGCTGAGCCGACCCGATTCGATATTAAACACTCACACACATGTGAACCTTCAAAATGTAAAAAGAACAAATACAAAAAATAAAAATAAATAAAAAAACGCGTCAAACTTTGTTTCGAGTTTTGGTTTTGCTTTGCTTTGTTTTTTGTTTTCTTTTTTTATTTTATTGAAACGTCAAAGCACTTAAAAGCATGCAACATTCACATGAACACACATCTAGATATATGTAAGTATATATTGTATATTTTTATGTTTCAACTTAGTATACGTATGTGTGTGTGTGTGTGTGTGTGTGTGAGAGTCCTTTCTAACAACAATTGGCTGCAAAAATGCAGCAAACTGCAGCAACTGCATCAATGTGCAACATGGTCATAAAGTGGATTTGGTGGAAGGGTGCGAATAGTTGAGGCGAGGTGGCATCATTTAAAATGTTGTATAGCATTCGTCAAATGGTGTGGGTGTGGGTGTGAGTGTGGGAGTGGGATCACATGATGATGACCGGACCCACTTTCATATGGTGGCAGCTTAGTGTGGATTTTTTTTTTGTTTTGTATATTGTTTTTTTTCTTTCCTTTTTTCATTTTGTTGCCCCACGACATAGTATTGATGATGTTTGGCTTGTGCTGCATGTGAGTCCATGAGTGTGTGTGTGTGTGTGAGTGGTGCCTTTTTGTATGCAACATTATTTAAAATTTTGCATTGCTGTTGATTTTTCCCAACATTTTCGCAGCCATTTTTTTTTTTGTTTTGTTTTGCTGCTTTGACGCTTAATCCAACAGCAACAACTGCAACAAATATGTTGCAAGAACCAACAAAGCGGGTCAAAGTTACTCAAACCAATTATGTTTGTGTTTGTCCGTGTGAGTTAGTGAGCTTGAGTGTACATGTGTGTGTGTAAAAAATATACTAAATAGGGAAAAAACTTGATTCTATTTTTTCCCACTTTTGCTGTTTTGACCACTTTTTTTTGACGGTTGTTGTTGCTGTTGTTGTTACAGTAGGCGTAGCTTTATTATATAGTTGTTGTTGTTGTTGTTGTTGTTTTAACTAATACACATGCAACTTATGGTAGGTAGCTCATTTTTTATGCCAGAACACCCAAATAACATACACACATATACAAAATACTAACGAATATCATATGAAAAACGCCAGTAAAGTATGCAACATTTTTTGACCAAGCCTCAGTTAGGCAGTTACGATAGTTTGTTGGTTATAGGTAGAACTTACGATTACCTATGAACGAATAACTGAACGAACGAACGATTCGTAAGTTGTAGTTACCAATGTTGGTCCGTCACTCACTCACTAACTCATTCACTCACTTTTGCGCGTTTCAGTTTGTAATTTGGAGTGCGCTTTAGACTTTGGACCCACTCGTTGTTCACATGGCATTCTCGTCCATTCGGACGGAAGAACAAGTCTCCTATAAAGAGAAGAGCCCTGTATCTGTCTGTCTGTCTCTCTGTCTGTCTATATATGTATGTATATTTCTCTTTATATTGTTGTTGGGGCTTTGCGTTTTTATATCCATTGAACCATTCAACCAAGCAACGGTTAGTGGAGCCTCTTTGCTGCCCTAAGGATATAGAAAAGCAAATTAACAGTAAAAAAAAAGAACAGCAAGAGAAATATATAGCTGGAAAAGGTTTGGTGTTGAAGGAAACTTTATAGAAACTTTATGGTTTTTCAAATTATTCCCCCCATTCCTTTTTCCATTTGTATTCAAACGTTAACTAGGCTCACCACACTCAATCGCGTTAGTAATTTTATGAAGGTTTGCACGGTTTTATTGCCTGCGGATATTTTATGGACATGAGTAGGGAAATCACACGCGATACTCGCTAGTAGGGTTAAATGCAGAAGTAGCTACTATTACATACTCAAACGATACCATTATCTATCCGAACAATTGTATATAGTGCAGGCTTAGGTCAGCGCATCGATGTGAAGTGCAGTCTTAATGAAAGTTTCTTTTTTTCTTTTTTTGTTGGTAGAAAGGTAGAATGTTTAAGATCGAAAACGATTTATGAATGAATATGCTTAAGTGAAGCGTACTTTTGATTCTCAAAGAAAATAGAGCAGTTTCACTTAATTTAAATTATGAAATTTTTAAATTACAACATATGAGATGACTTCATTCAGAGGATTCGAAATCCATTAAAATATACAGAAAAATATAGAAAGAAAAATTAGAAATAAAATTTCATGTTTATAATTTCTGGTAAACGCTCAGTTGGAGCCTGCTTTGAACTTTGAATTTTTCACATCTAATTACTGACTCAATATTTAATAAATGATTGGTTACAATTTATTTAAATTATTTGTATTTTTAGTTTTTTTGAAGTCAAATTTCCTTAGCGAAGGGGAGTAAATCCAAAATATATGAAAATGAAATGTGACGAAAATCAAAATTTTAAGATGTTATTATTATATTGGAGCTAATTCGGTAAATACAATTTTAATGTCTCCATGGCGTAGTAGTTAGAGAGTAGGACTTGCAAACCGAGGGCGTGGGATTCGAGTCCTGCACTGGGAATATTTTATTTATTTTTTTTTTTTATCATACTGCAAATAAATGGTCTTAAAGGTAGCAAAAAATATAGGGGCAATACTCCTTGTATCCGAGAAGAAATATTAAAATTTATGCTTCCTAAAAATCCTTCTAGGGCTGGATAATTTCTGGGGGTAGATTCATTTAAAACACCTTTGCTAGGGATGAAATATTAATATTTGTATGCTAGTGTTAGCACTATACTTTTTATACTGTGCGTCCCATACACAAGATGCATATTTAAAAATTGATCTAAAAAAAGATGTGAACAATAATTTAGTAGTAAACTCTTTGAACCAATGTTTAATGTATCCTTATATGCCTCTTTAGCTTTATGGATGTTAGAAGAGATATACGTGCCGAAATTCAACTTTCTTTTGTATTGTTTGTTTTCTCTCTTTTTTTTGTACAACATTTTTTGTTTTGTTCTATGTGGGTGTCCAGACAGCGAAAAATATTTTCTGCTTTACTTGTTTTTCTTACTGCTGATTAAATCGCACGCGTTTCGAGGATTAAATAACCTTTAAATTAAAACTCAACCACACAGTCTTTTGTTTCTTATAAGAAGCTCAAACAGGTTCCACAAAATAATGCCTATTCTAATAGCAACAATGACTTAGAATGATTCCAAAGAAGTTACTATAAAAGTGGCTAATTGGATAGAATTTGACCGTTACAACAATTGACTCAAACTTATCTTTGATTTGGACTCTTGATATCTCAAACTTTCCTAGAATTTGTTCACATCTTTGCTTAGCAAATTGGTCATCAATTAACCGACTAAATTTATTATTTTTTTTTTTAATAATTTCATAGTATATTCTTTCTGTCTTCCAATATTTATTTATCACTATTTGGGTCTGAGAAATTGATTATTTGCCCCAATTATTTTTTGTTATCTTTTAATTTTTAAAACATTTCAATATTTTCATGCTTCTTAGATTGTTATAAGTACACATTGTTTCTTATATTTTTTTTTTTTTTTTCTAATGTTTTGATTGCTTGAAAAAGAAATATAAATATTTGCTTATTGAGCAACTTCAGACAGATGAAGTATACTTCATAGCTACCATAGAAACAACAACAACAATTACATGAACATTAGAAAAACTCAGCATTATTTTAGTTCTAGATAAATCAGAGTGCAAAAATGTGAGCTTGTGTGAGGGGTTTCTTGTGGTGTCTCTTCTGAAATAAATTCTTTTAATTTTCTTCAGCTGCTGTTGCTACTGCTTCGGCACGATTGAAGCTGAAGTTTTAGTTTTCGAATTCTCATTAGACTAAGATGCTGTCATGCCTACTACTTGTCTGTCCTCCTAACACTTCCTATCTCTTCCCGTCCCGTCTTGATGTTGTTGCCTTCCATTCCTGTTTCTTGTTTGTGACTGTTTTGTACTTTGGGTTTGCCTACCTTGTCTCGTACATCAAATCAAACACACTTTGGGGAACACTCATTCGCAAACGTACAAATAACTAGAAGTAGATCTGCCTACACTATACTACTCCTACATAAACAACAACCCTTGATTTGAATCATCGAGACACAACAGGGCTCAAGTCAACTCATACCAAGAAATTTGCAACGATGCCGACGTTGCTGACGTTGCCTACGAGAAACCACAAAAACTTTACGCCAAACCACCTTCGTACGAGACAAAAACTAATGCATATGTTTAGGCATTTTAATTTATATGTATGTATATAGATACAAAATCACACAGATACACACACTCACAAAAAAGACAGGCAGGAGGTAGACAAAAAGACAGATAGACAGATAGACAGCCAGCCATGACTATTATCTAAGAAAGCTCATACCCCATGCTAGGCCACCACATACGATGAGTTCAATTCAGTTGAGTTGAGTTGAGGGTAAGCGTAGCAACTTCCATTTCATTTAAACTACAATTTCCTTTTCAGGGTATAAGGGGCTATGTGAGTGTGTGCGTGCGTGTATATGTGTATGTGTATCTGTGGCAGGAGTCCTCTTTATGAACGAAACCCTTTTACAAATACATTTATGCATCTACTTTGTATGTATGTATGCTATTGTAGATAGCTACCCACATACACACAATGATGGTTACACATATGCGTGCGTAAAACAAAAATTTTCTTAGCAGCATTTTAGGCAGTAAGAGTTAGTGCGTCAATACGTAAGAAAATATCTGTGTTGTTGCGTGTGTCAGTGGCAGTCATAAACGGGCGCTGGGGTATGCTACAGCGTCTCGTCTTTAGAGAAATATGTCATCAGCAGTCGGCGTGCTGAGCCTGAGCCTGAGTTTGCCTTACATCCTCTTTGCCCTTCATAGTCTTTCGTTCTGCTTCACTATTATATGCCTTCCAGTTACCCCAATCCCTACACACACACACAATAATTCATTATATGCTTCTTCTAAGGACATTGAGAATGATGATGAAGATGACGATGTTTTACTTCGATTTTATTCTTGTTCGTCTTCTACTACTATTAGTTCTTTTTGTTTGTTGCTGTCGTTGTTGTTGTTGTTGTTGTTGTTGATATGCTTAGAAAGTTTCTGCTACCATATCCTTAACTCCTCCATGCGTGTGCACATACTATCTACATATTAAAAGAGTCTACTTTAGGCGCAACAGACGATTCACTCCTTCTTGTTTCGTAGTTTTTGTTGTTTTTTTGCATAGTTTCCATGTCTTGACTTGAAATTGGTTTGGGTTGCTTTGCTTTTCTTTACATTACTTTACTCTCTACGTCACATTAAAGATGCCAGCATATTTTGACATTAGTGAGTCGACGAGCAGTTAGGGTAGCCTAGGTAGGTTTTACATTAAAGGGTTTCAAACTTGCGACAGAAACTTCAAAAAGTGCTTTGCTGTGGCAAGCAAAGGCGGTAACAACACCAACAACAAAAACAACTGAATTGAACTAAACTAAGTAAAGAACTTAAGAAATTGATTTATATATATACATATATATGTATATACTTACATGTATATGTGTGTGTTCCAACTAAACTACTCATACCCAACAAGGCTTCTTCAAGGCGTTCATTGAGCACACGAGATCATAGAACCTTGACTTAACTAACTCAGACTGTTTCAACTCATATGTTTGTGGTTAACTAAAAACTTTTACTTCAACTCATTGATTAAAGATGCTAGAAGGTTTGAAGGTTTTCAAAAAAGGATGCTTACCTCTTAGTTACTTTCATGAATGGTGGCACAGTGCTATCCTTTGCTAACTGCTAACAAAGGAAAATATATGCAAAGGCAAATCAACAATTCAGTTGGCTACCCTTATTTAGAATATAGTGAAAAAAAAAACCGCATACTGTTTCCAGTAAAAATATGTTCCTTCTTTGTATAGAGCAGCAACAAATCTTAAACATAAGTTGCCTCTTAAGACTTTGTTGTCATCGCTTGTCCTTTGCATAAGTCTTCTGTAACTATTTTCCAAAAAAAAAAAAAAAAGGAAAGAAAAAATCTTGTGGCAACATCCTTTGAGCCAATAAAGAAACGCCTCAACGCCTGATGAGCAGCCGCAGCCACAGAGCAACTCAAAGATACAGGATATTCGTAACTATGTAATGCTACAAAAAAGATACAAAATTTTTACCCTTTTTTGCGTCGTTGTCATATGCGAGAGAATGCCATTTCCTGGGCAAGACTAAGCAAGAAAGACCTTGGCTAGAAACTTTCAGTTGTGTTTTTAATTAATGAAAATCTCACATGTTCGTCTTACTACTTGCATCAGCCAAAGCGATATCAAGTCGAGAAAGGAAAGAAAAAACTAAGGATTTGTCATCCTTCTTCGACTTTTGCAAATCTTAGTTTTCATTGTATTTTCTTTTGTTCTAGTTTCTTTTTCCAGTAATAAAATCAAATTACAGGTTACGCTTAGATGCTGTTGATTGGATGGAGGTGTTCACTCTTATTTAAATTAATCTAAATGAAAGTTCCGGAAGGACAAACAAATATATTGTGGTAGGCTTTTTAAAAATTGTTATTGTGCTTATATTCTTAACAACTTCAATTAAATATTTCTTCCTTTTACATGTTATATCTCGATACTCTTTAACTATATCATTCCATTCTCATTCCATTCCAAGTTCTTATACACAATCCCCAACTGAGTAAACTAAACACACTTCCTTCCATATCCATTACTCTATCTGCTCACACCTTCCAGAAAAAGAAAAAACCTCAAAAACTCGCTTGCCATTTTATTCTTCGTCTCCTTTACTACTGTGAACCCAAGATAACCACAGTCAAGTACAATCCTTAGAAACCAAACTTCTATACGACACCCACAAAAGACTTCCTTTGCTCCTCCTCAACGTGTCTCCTTGTCCTCCTCCATACCTCAATGTCAAAGTACTGAAGCTAACTGTTTCATTATAACTTCCACCGCAACGAAGTCCACCCAACTCATTACTTGCCACGCCATCTTACCCTAATTCTTGCGTCCTTTAGACTCATCACTTGCCCCAGCATTAACTCCCACCAGATACTCCGTCACACATACCCACTCGACGACACCAACCAGTTCTGTGCCCTTTCATTTTTATTTTTTGCGTCGGCAACCAAATAAGAAAAACTTCAACTGACTTTCATCTTGTCCGAAAGTTTTTACTCCTTATCCTATTATTGCTGGTTGTATGCGTTCCTCTTCATTCCCTTGCTTGCTTTTGGATTTTGGCTTCGTTTAAGCGAACAAACAACTGACCAAGAACCATGGAGAAAGCCAAAACCAATGAACAGTACAAGAACATTTCTTTGACGTTGATTTTTCTCTCTTTCTTTCTTTCCTTTCCTTCCCTTTATTTTTGTCCTTTCCTCTATCTGTCCTATTCTTCGACTGAATGTCTATCTGTTCGTCCGTCCGTCCTTCCTTCCTTCTTTCCGTCCATCCGCCATTCCTCAGTCCGTCTATCTTTAGGTCTTTCTGTAGTTTTTGCCGTATCCTTTTTCTTAGCCTTTTACTTAACGAGTCACATTTGTTCCTTGGCTCCTGCATTCTTAGATCCTTCACACATGAGTCGGGTCGATGAATCGGACGATGACAGTGTCTATCCTTTTTTCTATGTGCTTTCCTCGTTCTGTCCATTTGTCCATGCATACTTCTAATGATTACGAATTCGTATCGAAAGCAAAGTTTATGTGGTTCCATGTCCTTTGCTACTTGCGCTCTATGCTTTCTTGTCTGCGGATGGGTAGTAAGACAGCGAACTCTGGGGTTCCTTCCTCTACAACCCCAACACAAAGCGGTCAAGCTGCTTGTCATTCAAAGAAAGTGGTCAGTGGCAAAGTTTTTCCTCTTTTCAAAGTGACATCACAATGGAAATGGGTACTGTGGAGTAAGTCTACAAGCTATTCATTTATTTCGTAGCGCAAATCGTGAAATTCGTGCTTATTGGCCACGCTTGTTTTTGGTCAGAGAGAAGTGGTCGATGTTTGCTAGAAGAATGAGCATGACCAGAATTGACAGAAATTGAAGTGTTGACAAATCGTGCTCGTCCAAAAAATTACAATACTTTAGTAAAAAGAATAGAAATAAGCTTTAATAAACATCAATCATAGCCCTTGTAATCAAGCAATCAATTTAAACTTTCTATTTGTTCTTTCTATTTTCCTTTAAGGAAACCGTACCAGCTCCTCCGGTCACCACCGATACCAACACCGGCGGCAGCGATGGTGGGACCAGCTCTGAATCAGATCCCTACGCGGGCTTGATGAAAGACGCTGACAAGTTGAAGCTAATGCTGCTCGCTTGGAATTATCAGAATTCAACAGCGGTTCGCAATGGTACCGAAGGGCCGGATTTAAGTGTTGTGGGTGGCTTGTGGGCACAGTATCAGAATGCGCTTGCACAGAATGCAGCAGCGGTGGCGGCTACGGTGAAATTGGATTCTTCTCTGTCACCAGTGCCGCGTACGGATACCAATTCACCGATGGAAGCGCAGGATGAGACCAACTCGTCAGGCCAAAAGGAAGAAGATGAGGTTTCTGAGGACGATTCCGATGATAAGCTGGATGAGAAGCTAGCGACACATGACCCCGAGCGTCTAAAAGCGTTCAATGTGAGTAAAGAGTGTGTGACCGAGCGCCGTATAATGTAAAGATGATTGTTTCAATTTCGGGACGACATACCCGACCCAGGGAATTTTGAATATTATATCTTTACTGCATGTATGACAGATTAATCAATAAATTTTTGTGCTCTTGTGTCTTGTATTTATAGATGTTTGTTCGTTTATTTGTGGATGAGAATCTCGATCGTATTGTGCCCATCTCCAAGCAGCCAAAAGAAAAAATACAGGCCATCATTGACTCGTGTGCACGACAGTTTCCCGAATTCAGTGCCGTCGGAAGCGCATTCGCACATACTTAAAATCCTGCAGGCGAAATAAGAAGACACGCGATGGCTGGGAGAATACGGTAAGTTGCATAGTAAAACTAAAATTAATAGATTAAATTAACAAAATCCTTTGAATGTGATTTCCAATTATAGACGCGTCCTACACCTGCACATCTAACATCCGTGCAGGCGGAACAGATACTCGCGATTGCCTGCGAGAACGAATCTATGAATGCGAAACGCATGCGGATCGGTCTCGAACCGATAACACATGCCGTTCCAGCACCTGGCAGCGCAGTCGCTGCTGCTGCGGCTGCAGCTGCTGCCGCTGCTGTGGCTGTTGCAGCTACCAGTTCCAGTGCCGCCACAAGCACCGGTAGCAATTCCACCGTTACATCAGTCGCTGATGCAGCTGGATTGACTTCGGTTGCGGCCGCTGCATTGCCCTTCGCAAGCGCTGCTAGCTTTGCTCGTTCGACACCGAACTCTGAGAATGCAGATGCATTGCCTTTTAGTGCAGTGGCAAGTGGCTTGATGAGCGCAGCCGTTGTTGGAGGTGTCGGACCTAGTGGTAGTGGTGGTGTTGGTGCCGGTAGTAGCCTAGGGGGTGGAGGTATGAACTCTGCTCGTAGTTCCCCTCTTGCCCTGAGCTCAAACGCAAGTGTTAGTGGTGGCGCAACCAGTGTCACTGGCGTTTCGGGGCTCACAAGCGCCGTATTAGCCAATGGGGCTGCAACATCAAATGGAGCAGCTGCCACTTTGGCGGGTCTACCAGCCACAAGTCCGCTTTATAGGGCAACTGATTTCTCAGCAGTTGTTAACGCTGCCGGACGTGTGCCGAGCTATCCAAGTTACTTTCCAGGCGTCGCCAATTTGGGAAATGGTGAGTGTAAGTTAAAATAACCCAAATTGATAAAATTTGTAGTTACTCTATTTCTTTTTTTTTTTTTTTGTTTGCCCCAACAGTCACTCCCACAGATCTCTCAATGAAGCCAACATCCTTGGTTAGCAATGTGAATGTGAACAATGCTAGCATGGCAGCCAACTTGACAACGGTCAACAACAACAACATTGCTCTTAATAGCAATCTTAGTGCTGCCAACTTGGCCGCCGTAGCAAGTCTTAATCAGAGCAACAACCATGCATTGGTCACGGCAACGCAACAATTGCAGCAACTCCAACAGCAGCAACAACAACAGCAGCAACAACAGCAGCAACAGCAACAACAACAGCAGCAACAACAACAGCAACAGGCATTGGCATCGCTTGGCGGAGGGGGTTTGGCACCCGGCGGAGGCCTTAATGCGGCAGCGCCGCCCTTGTTGCCACACAAATTGAGTCCCAACGAGATTACCGCCGCACGCCAAGTGATTTCTGCTTATCGCGAGAGTGCTGCATTCCTGCTGCGCACCGCCGATCAAGTCGAACAATTGTTAGTGCAGCAGCAGTAAAGTGTTAAAGGTTTTATGCATTCATAGGTTGAAGGTTAAATGACACTAGATCTAATAGGGGGGAAGAGAAGTGAAGTGAAGTGAAGCCAGAGTGAGCTAAGGCAAAGAAATACGTTAAAATGGGTATAGTTTGGTGTAGCCCACTAGAGTTAAGCCCATTAAGGCGCACAGCGTTTTGCAGGGTGTTCCTATTTAAATTTAATTCAATAAATACTTAAATACACTGAAAGAAAATACTACTTACGAAAGCAAAGTAAAATAGTCAAAGCGTAAATCGCACAGTAAACATTAAACAAAATAATAATAATAGACAAAAATCATTTTAAAAGCATTTTAAGTGTTTTTCTCTCAAACAAAAAAAAAATTATTATATATTAAACAAGCAAGCAAATTAGGTGAAATGTCGGGATTTTCAATGAAATGAGGCTTGTAAGTCCTCTTCTCCTTCTTTATATTTCAAGATTTTCCTTTTCAAATTTTAAAACTTATCCAATTCAAATTCAAACCGAAAACTCACTTGATTAAAAATAGCAAAACAAAGCAGGATTTTAACAAAAATAAAATATAAATACAGAAAAAAATATCTTAAAAATCACATTAAATAAGCCACAAATTCTACAATATAAACAAACAATAGAAGTAAAAGCATCCAACTGATCAATCATAAGTTCTTCACAATTTTTTTATCCTTAGTTTTGAGCATTTCCATTTGACAAGTTTTCTGAACGTATTTCTTGGAACAAGTTGAAGGAGAGAAAGTGAAAAAATTTATAAATAAATGGAGAATAAAAAATTATATTGTTGTAAATTGAAAGCGTCAAGAAAGGAGACCATTTTATTGCAAAAGAAAGAATATAAAAAATAGAAAATAAAAGAAAAATTCAAAAAAGAAAAAAAAACTAGCGCAAAACACAGGGTGATACTTTGAAAATCTATAAAAGAAAACAGAAAGAAAATTGAACTATTAACAGTTATTATTATGTATAAATATTTAAGAAAAACAAAACAATTTTTTTTGTCCCCAAAAAAATTTTTTAAAATATTTTTGTTTAAAGTTGATTACAAAAAAAAAAAAAAAAAATTAAAGAAAGCTCAACGAAGACTCAAACGAGTAAAAATATTTCTTGCCAAAAAAAAAAAAAAAATTTGTTTACATTAAAAGAAGATTTTGGATTTTACTTTTTCAAATTAATTATTTCATTAAATTTAATGTTTGTCAATTTAAATATTTTTAATTTTATATTTCTTATATTTTCCTTTATTTTATTGCACAAAAGTTATCATGTTTCATTGTTAATAGTTTTTATTTGAATATTTGATTTTTCTGTTAATTAATTAATAATTAAAATAAACTACTAAATATATTAACTATAAAGAAGGAAAAAAAAAAATAGTCATTAAACTCTTACAGCAAATAAATTATTAATGTGCATGTAAAGAAAAAATATAAAAAAGAAATCGAAAATAAACAAATAAAAATTGATATGCAATGAAAATTATAGAATTTATCTAAAATTAATTTAAAAGAAAAAAAAAAAGAAATGAATATAATCAAAAACGATTGAGAAAAATATTTGAAAAATATAAAACTTATGTGTGCAGAAGACATTGAAAAAAAAATATTGTAATTGATTGAAATGAATGACAAATTTAATTGTGAAGCAAATTAAAACACAATTATATAAATTTAAAACAAAAACAAAAAAAAAAAAAAATTAATGTTTTATGTGAAAGCAAAATAAAAATGAAAAATGAATTCAAAAGAGAGAACACATTTGCATAATAGAAAAGTAAATTAATTTATAAAAGAAATTTAAAATAACAAAACAAAACAAAACAAAACAAACAAATTTTAAACGTCGATTTAATAAAGAATTTATGAAGAATTAAATGTAATTACAATATTAAAATGTCTTTGAAATTATTATAAGATATGATCCATGATATGATTGGACAAGTCAACAGTATCGCTTTTGAGTAATGAGAACAATTTTTGTGAACCATGAAAGAAAATACCAATCAGTAGCGGAAACTTTCAATCGAGTCGAATTTTATATTTCTGAAACAAATAATTTTTTTTTTTTAACTTTGAGGTTTGAATGAACAGCTGTCACTTGCTTGTGTTTACGCTCGCAAAGCAACTATTTTGATATTTCTCACTCCTTCTCACATCCCTCATTCTTCAAAACCAAAAATATGCGAAAGAAGACAAACAAAAATCGCGAGACAGAATACTGCCGCAGAATCGCTACATGTCTAACCTGACTTCACCGAGAATCGCAATTGATTTGAAATTTGATTAAAAGAGGTTTCTTGAAATGAATTTAAATTGATTCCGAACTATTCGGAACAGCAACAAAAAAAACGGACTGTGAGCCAGCAAAAACATGACCATTCTTGCAAAAATTTGAGTTATGTGGCAACGTGTGCTTTATAAGCAAAGTTGGATTTTTCTACAGAAAGCGACATCTATTTCCAGTATGTGACAGAACTGAAGGTGGTCATGTGAAAATCAGCAACAATGATGGTGCCATTGTAAATGTTCCTCAATCAGTTTTCAATTTCTTTCAATCAAATACAATAAAATGTGTATTTATTTTTTTATAAATTCAATTATTATTTATTAATATAATAATAACATTTTCATTTTGTTGCATAAAATAAGCTTAAACACTAAAATTTCATGAAAATTTTGCTTAAATCTTCAAAGATCCAAAAATAAATTAATTGTTTTCATTCGCTTAAAATTATTTTCAATCAAGCAAGCAAACAAAGAAAAAGGGCGTGTAATTTCAACTACTCCCAACTACACTAAACTCTCCATTTCCACCAAATCTATTTGATCCATGCATTTAAACTATTTTTATGACTGTTTAATAATAAGAAGCTGCTGCGGTTGATTTGCTCAGAAGAAACAAAAAAAATTTTACAAAAACAAGAACAAACAAAGAAATCAATTCATTAATTGGAAGCACCGTTTGATTTTGTTGTTTGTTGTAATGTTGTTATGTTGTCTTGTGTTGTGTTGTGTTGTGTTGCCAATCAGATCATCTAATCATCTATTTGGCGCACCAAATCCTTCAACTTTTCACTTTGAGTTTCCATTAGATTTACCTAAACTTGTGGCAAGATTAAACTAAGTTACATAATTTCGACTTTCTACGCGTTTCTTACTATCTACTACGACAACTTAAAGCCCTAATAAGTCCTTCACTTTCAAGGACTCTACGCCAACACGCCGTCCAACGCATGAATAACGCCATTTGTCGCTGGGATATTGGATGTTACCATTTGCGCATCATTTACTTTGATTTTGCCCGCTGAAGTCTTTTGCAGTATAACTGTTTTGCCTGTGAACAATGAATCCTTGACCTGATAGAAACGCATGCCGGCAGAGAAGAGTGCCCCAGGCACAATATGCTTCATAGCAAATTCCTCAGCAGCTTCCTTATTATTATAAAGTTTTTCAAGCGTGTCGGAATCCATTTCGCTGAAGCTTTTATCGACCGGTGCAAAAACGGTATAAGTTTTGACACCTAAAATTAAAGACAAAAAGTTGTAATAGGCTACAATAGAGAAATCCCATAAAATCTCAAAACTTACTCTTGGATTGAAGTTTCTCAGAGAGACCCGAAGTGTAAAGTATTTTAAGGAAATTTGTAAACCGTCCTTCACGATCAGATTGCAGCGTCTGGAGTAAATCACCTACGGGCAGTGGGAACATGACACGATCTACAGCATGAGCAATGCCCTGAGGAATTTTAATATCTCGTTTGTTTAGCACAACCATAGCTCCATTGATGGTGGTAAGCTGAGAGATTAAAGGAATATGAAAATATATTCAAGGAAGAGATTTAATTGATGACTGACCGTAACATCATTCCACTCTTGATCGTGCATGTTGTACTGATTCACACGCAATTGTGTTCCTGCCAGGGAAACGCCAGTCATCTCATCTTGAAGCGTTGCGATCTCAAAGGCACCCGGTATAACGTGGTGTAACAAAAGCTGTAATGAGATGAGAAATTAGTAAAAAGTTAACCAAGGGCACAAGTTCAAAAAAACTTACGCCACTCAATAAACGTGGATTAGATTTGAATTTCTCTTCAGCACGTTCGGGTCCACCCAATTGTACAAGCAGATTCTTGAAAGCCTTGTCGGTGGGCACAAAGAGTGTATATGGCCCTGTCTCATTCAATATACTATCCAAACCCGATTGACGGAGATACTTAGCCATAGCAAATAGACCATTTGATTTCAAAATCTGAATTAGATCTTCACTAGGATTTGAAAGGGTCGACGATGCCGATGCAGCCTTCTCCGTATTCTCTGTCTCCTGCACCAAGGCATCTGCATATTGATGGTTTTCTTGCAGTTGCTCAACATCTGAGAGACGTTCAGTGACCGGTAAGTGGGTGGAGGAACCGTAAGCATTGGTCGATGGTGAAGCAGTGTAAACAGGTGAGGATGTGGTGCGTATCAAACTTGCAGTTACTGTTGAAGATGCCTCCTGTTGATGCATTGATGATTGTTGAACGAATGGTGGTAATGGTGCCACAGTGGATGTAGGTGGGAAGTTAATGCTGACAGTCGTCCGTGATGGATGATAGTTGCGATGGTGATTGTGGTGTACCGTAGCTGAAGAAGTTTGTCGTGTGATAGGTACTTGTGTCGTTGTTGTACTTGTTGTCGTTGTTGTTCTTCTAGTGGTTGTAGGTATCGTAGTAGTGAATGGCGCCCTAGTGGTCTTAATGATTTTACCACTGACAATCTCAACGACCTCATCAGTTGGTAGTGTTAGCCGTGACACGGAGGGTGGTAATTTGATCTCACCGCTACGAATACGCTCCAAGATGCTCTCTACTTCAGCGCCGGTCTGTTTTGTCTCCTTCTCTCCGTTAGCCTTTACACCCTGAATCTTAAAACTGCCATCGGCTTGTTCTTCTAGATACACATATGTTGCCTTCTTTTTCTGTGTTGATGTCGGTAGTGGCGTCTCTGTTGGTTTTGTTTTGGAACTCAAACCTTCAATTTCATAGCCATCGGGAATTAATCCACGCTTAGCCAATTCTTCCAGAGATGGTGGCTCATCGGAATCAGAGGTTATCACTGCTGAACTTGCTATTGAGTTAGCGCCACTCGACACACCTTCAACGTTGCCGCCATAAAACGAAGCAAAGTTCGAGAGATCTACACCGCCAGGCAATCTTTGTGGGTCAAGCTGCTGTTCCTGTTCTCCTGGGGCGGGTGACCGTAGAATTTGTACTTTGCTACCACTGGCCAGAGTAAGATCACTGCTCTTCTGTGGCGTTAAGTCAGAAATGCTTTGTTTTCCAGTGGATTCACCGAGTGCCTGTTGAGCTAAGAGTTGTTGGAGTTGATCTTGCGAGAAAGCCTGTTGGCCCTTAACGAGATTGGGATCTGTTGTGCGTATGACTTGCACACGTTGACCATTGGGCAGCACGAGATCCATTTCATCGTACGTTTTGTTGCCATTCAACTTTTGTGGGGCTTCTGCTAATGCTGCTTTCAATTGCTTGAGAAGTTCATCGCGTGCGATTGTCTTGACTGGCTTTTTGGAGTTGGTTGTTGATTTTTGACCATATTTTCCAAGTTCGGCTTTGACTTGAGCATAAATATCTTTTGTAGACTTGGCTACGGTGAAGGCAGGAGGTGATTCAGTTGTCGTAGTCGTTGTTGTTGTCGTCGTAGTTGTTGTTAGGTGTTCTTTGTAGTATTGTTGAAGGGCAGAAGAGAATTGATTCAGTTCACTGTTGTCCTGTACTGGACGTCCACGCTGTGGTTGACCAAATTGCAGTTGCTGCTGGGCCTGACGATATTGTTGTTGTTGTTGTTGTTGCAGCTGTTGTTCCTGTGCTTGTGGTTGCTGATTGAAGATCGTTGGCAACACTTGCTGTTTAAGGGCATTTTGCTTGGCGAGGAACTCCTCATGCTGTTGACGAACTTTTAATTGGGACTTCTCGTATTGCTTTTGCACGAATTGTTCATGTTTTTGGATTAACTTTTGTTTGTATTCCTGATCGGCTGACTGAGGTTGCGGTCCATTCTGGAAGGGTGCATTAATGAATTGATGTTGTTGCTGAAGTTGCTGCTGAAGCGCCTGCTGTTGTTGTTGTTGTTGTTGAGGTGGAAACGAAGTCGATTGTACAGCAGGGAAAATTTGTGGGACTGGTAGACCCAGATTTGGTGTTAGTTGGTAGTTTTGTTGTTGCTGCTGCTGATGTTGTTGCTGTTGCAAAGTCTGTTGCTGTTGCTGCTGCTGTTGTTGTTGTTGCAAAGTCTGTTGCTGTTGCTGTTGCTGTTGCTGCTGCTGTTGCTGTTGCTGTTGTGTTCTAAATCCAAACAGTGGCTCTGGTGAGAATGGCTTCTGTTGCTGTTGTGGCAATGATTGGAATGTTGGTATGGGTCCTTGGCTGGGCAGCTTTTGTTGGGTTTGTGGCAAGGGTTGTGGACCAATGGGGCCAAAGTTCTGTTGTTGCTGCAGTGGTGGCTGTTGTTGTTGGGGGTAGAGAGAGCTTGGTAATGTTGAGTATTGTGGTTGTTGTAGAGATTGCTGTTGTTGCTGCTGTTGTTGCTGTAACTGAGCCTGACTCTGGAACGGTTTATTGCTGTACGAACGTTGAGGCAAACCCTGTTGTGGCCCAACCTGTTGGCTTGCATAGTTTCGTAATTCATGGAAGTTCTGATGATGTAAATCATTGTTGTTCGGCTGTTGTTGGGGTGCTGGTTGTTGCGGTGCTGGTGGAATTTGACCTTGTTGGAGTTGGTTTTGAGTGGATCTTGGAAATTGATTAGTTTGTTGCGAATTTGGTAAGAAATTGTTGCTCTGCAAAGGTGCTACACCAGGACCAAAGCGATGTTGTGAGTTTTGTAATGAAGGCACTCCTTGACGAGTTCTTTGTGGTGGCAATTGATGGTGATGATGATGTTGATTCTGCTGAAGTGGTGGTTGTGGTTCCAATCCCAGCTGTTGTTGTTGCTGTTGTGGTGGAGGTGGTTGTTGTTGTTGTTGTATAAAGAAATTTGGCTGACCAAATTGTTGTGTATTCAATTGACGACGCAAATGATTGTGTGGGAATAAATTTGGATGCTGTAAGAAACATAGATGAAGAAATAAAACCATGGAATTAATTAAATCTGAATCATCATATTTCCAAAAAAAAAAAAAAAAAAAATTGCCTTAATGTTAAAACCAAATCTAGAGTAGCAGTTTATTGCAACATATTACGAGACATTGAAACCATTTTTCGCTCCAACATTTTTCTCATCGATGACATAAAAGTCCAGTCATAGCCAGAAATAGTCACGCGCTTCCAAAGATACAAAGATACTCAATCGTACATGCTTTAGCATTGGCTAAACGCGTTTTTACTTTTTCACTATTAAAAGTGAAGTGGAAAGTAGCACAAACGACTTTGCAATAAAGTAAGTAAGGCAAAAAAAAAAATACAAGAAAAAATCGCAGGCATTCACTTGCCATTGAATTGTTACCATTCGTCTGGATATGATCTTGTTGTCGTGTTGTTGGTGATGGTGATGGTGATGGTGGCGGCACTTTAAGGAATTTCGTGCACTGAACTAGTTTTTATAGTAAGTACAATATTGTGTGACTTGATGTTGTTCGACTAACAGTTTGACTCCTTTTTTATTTGGCAAGCGGTCAAGTTTAGTGTGTTTTAAATGGGTTAAATAACAACATTTTTAGTGGAATTATGGTATGATTTGCCATAAAGTTTTTCTAGGGGATTAATTAAAATAGAGATATGCATTTCATACACAAGGTTAATGTGTATTTTTCTTAGGCTTTTTATTACCCAGAAAGCATAAGTCCTAAAGCCTATTGACCTTAATAAACTCATAATCATATTAAGCACAAATATGTTATTGTACCTTTGACAGAACAAAATCTGTTGACCACAATGAATTAAGCACAATTTCTTTATGTCATAAAAATGGGAAAAATAGTAAATAGACAAACTATTAATAATTTTATTATGACGCATAACCAAATGTAAAATTGCGTAATATTACATGATGTTGTTGATGTTACTGTTGTAGTTGTATTTGTTGGCATGAAAAAAGATATTATCATCATCATCATCATCATCAGCATCATCATCTTCACCATCTTCAACAAACTTTGTAATTTGTTTTGGCTCAATCTCATCAACAAGAGACAAAAATATACTCGTAGACTCATAAACAAACTTACTTATTATTTTCATCATCATCATCATCATCATCATCATCTTCATTATCGTTATCTTTATTTACAGTTGTGGCAATTAAATTACACAGCAGCAGCAAAAAAAGACAAAAAGAGTAGCAGCAGCAAAAGTTTGTAGATACACAAAAGTTGCTCAAAAAGCCGCCTTGACGCAGTTTTGGTTATTTTTTTCAATTTGAATTGAATAACTGTTTTTAAAGAAAACAAACCTTGTTTTTTTTTTTCTTTTCTTCAGTTATAAAAACACAATAAATACTTTGGGATATTAATGCCTCATATTACGCATACGACACTTAATTCTGTTTGTACAATAGATAATTTTATGTGTTTATTTTTATTTTTATATTCAATTTCATGGATTTGCACCAATCTTAGATATTGTGTAAGAATAAGTAAATGTGAATATTCATGATACATCGACAAACAAAATTCATAAGGATCATTAGAAAAATATGACTATAAGTGAAGGAGCTTAATCAAGAAATTTGCCCATAATGAGAATTGATGAAGATATTGATAACATGGTTGTAACTAATTTAGTATGACTGCTTAAGGAGAACAATAGAAAAAAAGATCAATAGCGTATCTTTCTATTTCATCTTTGACAAAGTTTTAATCAGAATCTCTTTAACAACTTAACACTAGAATAAGAAGCGGTTGCAGTATTTTTTCTTATCATTTGAAGAAATCTTTATACTGTAACCAAAAGGCCAAGACATTCTCCTATTCTTAAGTGACTTAAGTTATTATATTGCTGCCTTTTATGAACACATTAAGAAGGTTTCTTTAATAATTCAGTTCTTTAAGATTGACCAAAAAAGAAACTTGTGATTGAAATGACCTTTTACAAATTATAGATTTCCTTTATTTCCTGATTCAAATGTTACTTATGTAATGTAGCAGACATTCACTGATGTAGTACATCAATTGATTTGCTGTTGTCAATAGCATCAATAAAACTAATATTACACATCACACCGGTCAACAATCTCTTCTTGGCACGAGAAGAAGCGGCACCATCATCAGGAGTTGGAGTTGTACAGTCTAGCAATAAAAACAACAATCAGTCATCAATCATCATATTCAGGCAGACTTAAATGTTCGATTCGATGTTGGAACACTGAGAGGTTTTCCTCATATAAACTTTTATTTTTTTTTATTTATTGAACAGCAACAAAATTTTAATGGGCGTTCACGTTTGCATGTTAATTACGCGCTTAAGTTGTCATAGCTGACAATGAATAGCAAAAGATACTGACTGAATGACTGAGCTCGAGTACAAATATAAGTGAAGAAAGTAAAACAAAATACGCTTTCATTTTTTACATGCACACTCTATTTATATTTCCTCTGTTTTCTTTGAACACCTTCGCATTATGATAAATCAATTGGCAATAATTTCAATACAAATATCTTGAATTCTCCCTCTATCAATAGCAAATGAGCAAACATTTTTGTAAAATATTTTATAGAGACACAACAAATCATAATTTTATGTGAATTTCTCTGAACATGATACGTAAGTGTCAATTGATTCACACTATGTCAATATATTGACTATATTAACTTAAGTATGTATAAGATGATTTTTATGCAACTTTTAAAGCATCAGCAGTAACATTAAATAAAATAATTAAGGTTATGGTGCGCACTCGATATGCAAAACAATAAATATTCATCTGAAGGAAACAATGTGCTGATTATGCGGATGCCAAGACTCCGCCAAGTTGCCTCGAAGCAATCATGGTTACTTGGCACTGCACTCTACACCCACGCGTCTCCCAAGAGCTCTGGCCTCATTGTAAGTAGCTGTGACTTAGTTCGGCTGAGATACTTAACATACACACAAATACTTGGTATAAAGAGAAATATAAGTACATGAGTATCTATCTACACAGAGAAGAAATCAGTGGGGTACACATGTACGTGTGTTGAGTATCTGTTTGCAGCAATTGCCAGAAGCAATTTTAATTTGCATTTAATTTCGCTTTAATTTAAAATAAGTCAGTTTTGTGTAAATGTGTGAAATGCTACATAAAATCATGATGATGATGATTAAGGCAATATATTGTATTTATGGTAGTGCAGATATATAGTCAAAGAAGTCACAGAGCGCAATTGTTGAAATAAATATCTTGGGGCTATTTATGTTAATGCCAATTAATAAAATAATAAAACCTGAAATACTGAAGTTTTAACAAAGGATTTAAATTCAATAACATGATATTCTACATGAAGTTAAGATCATTTACAAGTAAACAAGTAAATTATCTAATTGTTTTCAATTCAATTCAATTTGTCATCTTTATTAGGATTATACATATCATGTTTCATTTAATAACAAAGTTCTATTGTCTTCCATCAATAATCAGCATTTAATTATTTAAAAGGATAAAAATATTGTAAAAGATTCTCTATTAGTTGAATAAATGAAAGAAAAATAGTAAATTTTCTTAACCAAATAACACAAAAAAAAAAAAAACAAACTGCTATAAATGACATAAGCTGTTTGCTTTGTTTTAGGTTTATTCAAAAATCCCACGCATAAAAGTATCTCAAGTGCTGTCTTGTTGCTCTTATATAACAATTCATAATCACTTGTCTCTTAGTGGTGCATCATCCCCTTCCCATAAATTTGTAGATATTTACTAATTTCTTGGCATTTCGTTCGTGCACTTAAGTCGCCTCAAATTGAGATAAAATCTTCATTTTGACCAAGTTACCGGGTATCACTTAAGCAACAAAAACACTAAAGAAAAACTAAGAAGATATTTACATTGTGATTGTTATTTAATAGTCACTACTACTACTACCAGTTGTTGCTGTTGTTGTTGTTGTTGTTGTTGTTGTTGTTGGATATCTGCACATATTCATTCATACAATTGTATGACTGTGGTTTTAAATTTCGAGTTTTAAGTTACAGTCTTTGTCTTCTTCTCTCTTACAGAGTCAATATACAATACAAAACAAATTTATATTAAAGCCATTTAAATTTTGTTTTGACTAGGGAAAGAAGTAATATTTTTTCAAATTTAACAATCATCAGCCCATCAAAATTTATGTCTAACCACAAACTTATACACGCCTTCAAATTTGCCTTTGATTTGTATCTCTTTTCTTGGCTTTGTATTTCGATTTAGCAAAGAGAAGGAGAAGTAGGAAACACAAAAAAGTAAAAATAAACATTTTAAAATTAAACTAATTACTTCACCACATGCTAATTTTATTTTGTAAATAGTAGAAATTTATTACCTACAAGTGATTTTAATTTGTTGGCTTTGGGATACGAAATAAGTAGAAAGAAAATAAACAACAAAAAATGTGGTTAATCTGCACAACAAAATCCAACTGCAAAAGTACTAAAATATTGTACGAAAAAAGTGAAAGGAAATTGCTTAATGCATTGACCAACATTGTTGATTAAAGCCAAAAATAGCAAATATTACGAAAACTTTTTAAAGCTCAACTCAACTTGATTCAAGAATCTTCTACTATATTAGTATAAGTGTTACAGATTCCTATGTACAATATTTTTTTTTTTTCAATTGAAATGCCAAGGGACATAATGACTTAGGCAACTTGCTCTGAAAATATTCTAGCAATAAATTGCTTAGAAACTGCAAGTCATCACCATCAAATGTTGGTCACATCACGATAAAGTAGCGCAACCTTGACAAAAACACACAACAAGCAAAGTATATTTTGACTTGGCTGCACTCGAATTGACTCGCATTGAATTGACTTACAAAAATTGTATGAAAAGTGCCAGAAGCTACATAACAAGACCCCCAAAAAAAAAAGAGAAACAACATACAGCAAACTAAGAATTCAAAAGAAAAAATATCACAATGATGGCCTAAAGAATTCAAGTGGCAACTGTGCAGATGCAGCGTGACCAGCGGCAATACAGGAAATCAAGACATACATTTGAATCTACAAAAACTATTGTATTGTAAAACTAAGAAGAAAAAAATAATAATAAAATGATGCTAAATGTTCGCCTTTCGCTATTTTTTCGGTGATTGCTCAATGCTACTAACAACATAAGCCAAGTCAACATACGTACTTCTTGTGTGCACACAATGAATGAGATACTTTAGTTGTAGATTGCAATAGATTGCATAACATGTTTGCAACACTATTCGGTATCAAATTTAAGCGCATCATGCAGCACGAGTTAAGCATTTAGTAGACGAATTTCAATTGATTGCAATTGTTCGAACAACAAGTGGCTGCAGATATAAACTTCTTGGCCAACTTTAGATTTATTTGGGCTTTTTATTTAATTGCCCTCAAATACCTGCAAACAAATGTCAATCATTTGAATTTAGCACACATGACAATCAATTTAAATGAACAAATCCACTTGAGATCGTGTCTTTGTATCTTTTTTTTTTTTTGGTACTTCATTTTTCTAATTATTTAACAATTCATTAGCTCCATTGCTTCTCACAATAAACATCATCATCATCAATCGATTAAATTCTAATTAACATAAATAAAAAAAAAAAATTTCTAAAAACATACAAACTACCCACAAATAAAAATATTCGTTCGAAAGATAGTAGAGAAAAAAAAAAATAAACAAAACACTTTCACTTTGTAGATTTCGCTTTTATTAATGGTAAAGATGTAGATACAAAGATACATAGCTAAGCTCACTTCAAATGCATGTAATGTGAAATCAATTATGACTGATTAGATAAATTAGTTACAATACTTAAAGAAATCAGTCAGTGACTCTGTTGGTCAGTCGATCTCACAGGTTCACAATGAAAATGAACACTAGGTAAATACGAAAAAGATGTTAAAAGATTTTATGGCAATAATATTAAAAACTACTTAAATCACATAGCCTAAGGGTTTTCTTAATTTGTTGTTGTTAAAACCTGTTAAAGTTTATCTATTTTTGCGTAATGTTTTATTGACTTCACTGTAAACCGCTTTCAAGCTGAAAAATGCATAATAAAAGCACATTTTAGATATGCAAAAATGCTTCAATGGAATTTATATTTTATTGTCTATTTCTCAATGAAAATAATTTACAAAGAAATACTGTTACTAATTTAGGATGAAACCTTAACCTTATCAATCATTCATTCCATAATTTAATACAATAAAGGGGTGTCAAATTTAGGATGGTTGAACCTCTAAAATCAAAAAGAAACTTCATTTCTAATAATCAATTTATATAGAGAATTATGTTAATACTGAAATTGCAACTCAATATCTCACAAACTAACTACTCATAGAACACATAATATCAGAATTATCTTAAATCATGCCAATGTCAACGTTTTAGAGTCTTTGATGAATCATTTTTCCATTTGTTACAAACATCACACTAAAACTTAAATAACATTAAAATGTTTTTGTTGTATTGTACTTATTAGGATCTCATTACTATTGTAATAAATATTTGCGTGTCTAAGTCAAATTAAAAATAAAATATTGTTTCAATAAATAAATAAATTTATGAAAAAATCATAAGCAACCAAATAGAAATAAATTTTTATTAAGTTTACTTTCCATTTCAATATACCTATTTTTGCCATCCAACAAATTATCTATTTTTAAGTCAATCCATCAGCAATAATATAATAGATGAAGTAAGTATAATGGTTAAATTTTTTATAATTTCTTTACCCATCTTACGCTGACAGATTCATGTATCTCAATCCGTGATGCTCATCTTTGCTTGACTCAGTGTGTAGTGAGGAACAAACTTTAAATAAACTGACAACTTCATGCATCAATAATGAATACATCAACTTACCTTTAAAATATTTTTTGACAGTTTACCAAAAGTTTTTTAAATCTTTTATCTATCAGTCATAGGTATTGTATATTTTTGGTTTATTTTTTCAAATCTTACAAAGAAATTCACGCCTACTTTTTTTGCAATGAGTTGTGTAAATTTCTTTTGGCATATTTTTTTTCTTTAGTTGAGTTTGTTTCTTTTGTTGTCGCTACATTTTATTCATTTTTTGATTGTTATCTTTGTTGATTTTTCAATCAATTTTGCAATCCTCCTCTTCATACCAAATTATACAATGAATAAACTCAACCAAAAATTTGACAATTCATTGACCAATTGTGGAATGAAGTCAACTTTGTTGTTTTTTTTTTACTAATCATTATCATTATTGTATATTTATTATTATTTCCCTTAATGAAAATAGCAATGATTGCAACAGATTTGCTATTTATGGCTTTTTTTTTTCGTATTTCAAATTTTTTATTATGGTTTTTTTCTTTTTAGGTTTATTAAGATAAATCGAATAATGAACTACGATGATTGAATATCTTTGAGTTTGCATAAATTTTAACTATTCAACAGAGTCAATGAATACTTTTTTATAATCATGTTGTTAATGACGAATAATTTTTGATCAAAGATGAATTTTGAGATTTATGTGAAAATGATATGGAAAAGATATTATTAATTAATTAATTGATTTTTTGTATTTTTTGATTGAAAATCAAAATGAAGAATCATACATGAATTTGTTGGAAATTTCCACTACTTTAAATGAAACTCTAAATCCTTTCTTCTTTTAAAATCTTTAATTCAACTATTTGTTATTGAATTTATTTATTTTTGTATTTTAAAAGGAAATGCTGTTCAACCTCAAGTCTTGTTGAGGCAACCAACTCTTCCTTTAACTTCTTTTAACTTAAAATTTAATCCATTTTGCCTTAATGAAATGTAAATGAAAGAAGTGAATTGCAATTAAATGGAAAACTAAATAAGAAGAACTTTTTACATCTTGTTAAGTGTCATCAAAAATTGGAAATACAAACAAAAATTCATAATCAAATCTAATTTACTTTACTTTAGTCTCAGTACTCTAGTTTGCTGAAAACTTCCCTCACCACTCTACATTTGTTTGACTTAATTTTTGGGTTTAAGTTGCTTTATTATGTTTTCATTCTGCAACTAATTTCAAAGTTGGCTTAATGCATTAATTATACACCACGATTTTATACATTCATTCATTCATTGTCTTCACAACTCTTCAGACATGCAATTGCATTTCAATAATCACAAGAAGAGGCAAGAAGCTTCAACATGAAAGGAGTTTTCATTGTTTTTATAATTTTTATTTTAGGAATTCATAATTTATGGGTTAACAGTGGATTGTTTCATTTGTTTTGTTTCTTTTTTATTTTGTTTTTCTATATTTGTGATTTGGTAAGAGAGTTTCGCATAGTTTTAAGTACAGTAACTTTGAATAGAAAGGAAAAAGTTTTCAAAAGAATTTCAAATTAAGTCTATTATATTTTACTCTAGAGAGTCAAATCGGTCAAAGATTGTCGCCTAATGATAAAAACAATGACGGCAAACATATTTTTCAAACAGCTTAATTGACTTGAAGGGGAGAAGGAGGAAGTAACTAAAAACTACACATGACAATTATAATTCAAAAACTTTAGTTTCGTTGACACGCAAATTCATTTGAACTTCATTGTTTTAGACCTTCTTAGACTAGAGTCTTTTTCCCTCAGCTATTGTTGTTTGTTTGTGGTTGATGGATGAAAAACAGAAGTAATGCTTAGGGGTTCATGAAAATTATGGTCTGCATAGAAGAAGAAATGTCAAAAAGAATGAAAATGAAAATTAAGTGAATAAACTGTTGCATGTTTGAGTCGTGACAATTTTGAAAAAAAAAAAAATAAAAAAAAAAACCAATTACGTAGGCATGCTGACCATTGTTTAACGGTTACTAACCTTCAAGCATGCAACAAAAAAACATACGAAGATACTTTGTCTTTGTTGCAGTCTCATTAAAACTTCAAAATGACAAAAATTTACTAAGATTGCTTTGCTTCATCATACATATGAGTTGTTATTTTACTTTAAGGAAGCAAAAGCTCAGTGAACTCTACAGTCGATGAATGCATATTTTTGCTTTTATAAGTAAAAATATTTCAAATACAAAAACATGTTAATTTCAATTTTCAATTTTCAAATGTATATAAATTATTTTCTCTGTATTAAAATTCATTTTACTTGTGTAGTCATGCACCATTCTTGCATTTCATTTACTTGTAGTAATTACAAAATTTCCATTTCATTTCATTTTCACGCCATTGTGGTGGCAACACTGGCACACATTTTCATTGCAAATAATAGTAAATAAAAAGCGAGTGTCGAACAAAAGAAAAACTGTTTAAATGTAGTTTAGTTTACATCTCATTCCCCTGCTAAACAACCAAACTTCTTCCCCATATATAAATATATTTTTTTTTTCTCATTAAACTGTAATATTGTAGTTTAGCCTGAAAGCACATTATCGCATTACCAACTTCATTCAGTTTAAATCTTCAACCTCCCACCATCTTCTTCTTCATCTTCACTTCATCGCCATTATCCCCATCACCATTAACAGAAGCAAAACATTAACAACAACAACAACGACAATTGTGGCAACTTCTAAGCCTCACTGGTAGCTTTTGCTGTCGTTGCTGCCACTTTCAATTTATTGTTGCTACCACAAGTGAGGTTTTTCCTTTTTGCTTTTTTTTTTTTTGTATGGTATATTTCTTTAAGAAATCTTCTCTAAGCTTCGCTGATTTTCTGTACTTTTGTTGCAAATTGTGAAAAAATAAACAAAAACAAGAGTTTTAGTCTTGTAAGAGTCTGCATAGTTGGACTATTTAGGCTCCTACACTAAAAATTAAATATAAAAGACAACATGAAATGAAAATTAGTAAGAAGATGAAATATATCAATGAAAGGCTCAATAGAATTATCTAACTAATATCTTTTGTAATTTTGAATTTAAGACCTAATAATATTATATTTCTTTTGTTCAAATGTTACAAACATTTCCCTTAGCTTAATATACTCATATTACTAAGTTATAGATATTTTGTGATGTTTTCTTTTAGTAAAAATTTGTATTAATTTTTATATTTATTGCAATTTGTTGTTATACTCATTTGTTGTACTTAATTGTTTGTGTTTGTATTTGTTGTAGTTAGATGTGCATTTGAGTGCATCTTTCAAACATGCAAAAAAAATGATTGTCTTCATATTTTTATCTTTCATGGTTTGACGATTCTTTTCTTTTCTTCACTTCACTTTCGATTAAATTGTAACTTGTTTTTTAATAAATTTCAGATAAAAGAAAATTATTTATAAAACTAATAAAGTTGAAGTACATTGCACTTTTAGAATTAAACAAAACAATCAGTATAAACAGGTTGGAACTTTATCAAGTAATAAAGGGTGGTCCGATTTTGGTTTGCTCATTAAGTAGACAAAACTTAATTTATTTTTAACAAATTTTATTTTATTATATCATGTGATTATTCCGATTTAGTATGAAAAATGATTTCATGACCGCGTAGCACTTTGTTTACTAATTCCTGGTAAATTTCGGCGCTAATGTTCTTTTTCTAATGATTAATTGTTTGAGGATTGTCGGCATAAACTTTATCTGTGCCCACAGAAAAAATCCCTGCGACGTTAAATCGTAACTATGAGAAGACAAATGGACAATGCCAAAACAGCTAATCTTGAATCTGTTGAATCTTTTGCACAGAAAGTTAATGCTACGTGCGGCGGTATGGCAATTTGCAACGACTTGTTGTAATCTTAGCTTATCGAGATCGATATCTTTTAATTCTTAGCACAAAAAGTCGGCCATCATATTTTGATAGCATTCACCATTGACAGTCACCTCCCGATCATCCTCATTTTCAAAAAACAAAAGACCAATGACGCCACCACTCCCAAATACACAGAATACAATGACGAGATCAGTATGCATTGGCTTCTGTACGACGATGTCTGGATTTTTCCCTTCCAAAATTCTACAATTTTTTTTGGTTACACAATCGCCGAGATGAAAATGCGTTTCGTCAGAGACGATGATTTCCTTGCAAAACCTGGGTCATTCAAAGCCTACTTAGTGAAGCGTAAACGTTGTGGAAGGTAATTTGGTTATAATTTCTGAACGAATTGGACAAAATCGTCCTCAGAAAGGTTCTTAAAATGCCGACTTGTTGATTTCTGCGCCAAATCGATATTGTGGGATTTTGACAAACACTTTCACCTATATAGACGGCCCATCCATTATAAAGAGTCATCCATAAATTACGTCCCCATCTCTGATGTGTTGTCACATATTTGGCAATTTTACACTTACAAAAGGTTATATTAAAACGTGGTTTAGTCTCCATTCTAAGAGCTAAGTTCCGGCTTTAATTGCCACCGGCTAAAGCGTCCTACCAACTGGAAGATCCTTTTAAAGTCGATGCGCTGTGCCTAGTTGGAGTACATGTGCACTTAGTCTAGAGCGACCCTCGAAGGATATCCTGAACTTAGTATTTACCTCTTAATTAACAGCTCCGTCCCCTTATAATATATTGGACAAATTTTTTTCTTAATATTTTGACTGTGGCAACCAATAATAAAATGATAAGTTTGTTTCTCTTATTTTTTAATGTTCCTCTTTTATGGTGCCTATAAGGGCTCTATATGTATAGTTCCCAAGGCCCTAAGATACAATATAGTTGGTATTATTATTAAGTTTTTCGTTAACAGTTAAAGTTTCGACATGTGATGTCACAAAGCTTATGACTCCTCCCACTGCTTGCTACACAGTGTCACATTTTATTGATCCTCTACCCTCCTCTTAACATGTGACATAATTACTAATTACCAGTTTAGCAATTTAAGTATGTTACAAGTAATTCATGGTACTCATAAGTTAATTACAAGGAAATTCTTCTAACTATAATCCTAATTAGTTTGTTTAGTTTAAGTAGAAATTTATTTTAAATGAGTAATAAAAATGTCATTGCCCTTTTTGCATTAGGTGATTTTTTGTGAGTCTTCATTTACATGTCAGCATAAGGTGAATGCCCAATTTTTATGCATATTTCATTGCTGACACTTGTCAACTAAGACTATCAAGAAAAGGTGAAGCGAGGTTTGTACTTGCAATTGTGATTCGAACATGCAGAGTTTTGATGAGCATATTATTTTTTGTTGCATCAGAAAAGGGAAAAAAGCAACTTCTGCAAAAGAAAATGTTTGTAAAGAAAGATGTCACTTCAAAATGCGAATGCTAAAACTAGTTTAATGGATTCCATAATGTTCGATTTTCTTGATATATTAAAAATGAATAAACTCAATTCCGTTTTATTATTCTACTTAAGAAATAGCAATGACTCTTTTCCCAAATACCAAAAGCTTATGCTAGAAACCCTTAGTTTTATATTTTAGATCAATTTTTGTCTAGGTTTTTTATATTTTTCTGACAATTTAATCTAATTCATATAAACTCCAAGATCTTTTGCATAATGCATAGTGTTGAAATTTCAAATTAACAACAATTCGCAACAACAACAACAACAACAACAGCGACAACAGGAGAAACAATACTTTGAATTAGTAGAAAATGTGTCAAATAACTTTGCGTAAAAATTTCACAATTTTTCTTATATGCAAAACTGGTCAAATTTCAACGAAGCAAACAAAAAAAATTTGCTAAAAGAAAATAACTTCGAACCAAGGCAGCAAGCAAGTAACTCACTCCCACTTTTCTGTGAAGAGTTGAGAAAAAGTGAAAAATTACGAGTTGCGCAACCAGAAAGCGAAAACTCAAGACTTGCAACATCTTCGCATCGCATCGTTACAAGACAACAACAGCATCAACTACTACAATACCGGTACAAACAAGTACAATAACAACAACAACAACAACAACAAGATCACTACAATAAGTACAACAACACGTCTATCTTTATATTTCTTTTTTGAGTTGAGTTGAGTTGAGTTTAGTTGAGTTAAAAAAAAAAGAAAAAAAAAAGAAAAACAAGACGAAAGTGCAACAAACACCAACAGCAGCCAGCGGGTGTCGCGAACATTTTTGTTGGTGGCAAATCATCATGACGATGATGATACTGATGATGGCGGTTTTGTGGTTGCCTCAAAAACAAGAAATCATGAAAGAAAGATGGAAGGAAAGAGAATAACGTAAGTATTATATGGACATCGAACGAATGAATACTGATGCCACTTGAATGAAGTACTTGTAGATACTTTTGTTTATTTGGGTATTTTGGGTTTGGCATTACGTCGACTTGCTGCCAAGTCTATGAAGTTAAAATCGAAGTCGAAATCGAATGAAGAAGACGCGTTTGACCACTTTGCAGCAGCCAAAAGATGCAACGAGTCCCACCGTCAGACTTTGGCCATATACTATCTTTGTAATATTTGCACATTTATATGCGCGCCAAAAACGTGTAAATCACAAATACAAAAACAAAAACAAATGAGAAGATGCAACAGCAAAACTCGTTTATCAACTTTATTTTAACTCAACTCAACTCAACTCAACAAAACTAAACTCGAAGCGTCGTTGACTCCAAACTTTGACTTCTACCACTTTGTGTTGATTGTATCGGTGGCGTATGAGTAACGCGGAAGTGGTGACATTTTGAAACTGAAACTTTCTTTAGGCGGGTGAATGAAAATTTTCACTTGCAATGCTTACAAAAAGTTTTTTTATTTGTATCTTTTAATTGTCTTAACTACTAATGACATTTATTTGTTTTATTGTATATGTACAATTCATGTATCTGCATACAATTGGCAACTGTCATAGTTTTGATAGACGATGATTGAGTGAATGACTGAGTAAATGGCAGACAGATAAATAAATAGGTAAAACGATATCATTAACTACTTTGTAATTAAGCAATGAGGGTGCGGCAAGTGGCAAAGAGTAGCAGATTGCTAATCAAAATATGCTTTTAATGGTAGCAATTATAATTTTTTGTCTTTAAGTGAGAAGAAGTGTGAGAGAATTTCGTGCCAAGCCCACAATTTAAGTCAATCCAAATGAAAGTAAGTGTTCATCTTTATTTTCATAGTTCACTTCACCTTCATGTTACAAAGTTAATAAAGTAAAAAATGAAATGAAAAAAAAAAAAAACAAAAAATTATTGCCCTAAAACCTAAAGGAGAAAAGTGTCTGACAATAAACGATCGCCGCTCTTATGCCGTTAATGAAAAATATCTTTATTAAAACAATAAATTTCTTAAGACTTAAGACTATAAGCAAGTAAAATACCTTTCTTTTGCTCTCACTTTTTTTTTTTTTGTTAACGAAACATTAATGAATGAAGTTGCTGCCATATGCACCTGAGAGACCTGACGCGGACCCTTCAATGCTAAACTGTTGAATGTTTCATTAATCGTTGTTGTTCACTTTTTCCACTTTCTTATAATATTCGCTCTCATCGCGCCGCATCACATTGGATGATCATGTCAACCCTTGATAAATTATGGGGCCCCCTTAATTGGTCATAATTATGAACAGAAACGACCTTACTTGGCATCACATTCGATAAAGCCGGATGAATGATTGATGCCTAGTAATTTTAATGAGAAAAAAAAAGTTGAAATGAGTTTGAAAGATCCGCATTGTTGTTGTTATTATTATTGTTGTTCCGTGTTGAGTTGAGGGCGTTCATAAACATTTGTTACTTTTATTAAAGTCGTTTATATGTAAATTCAAGATAATATTGTAAATAGAAGTTGATCAATGATTTTCAAATAAATAGGAATGAGTAGATGTTACTTGAATAATAAAACTAAGGAAGGAAGATTCACCTTGCACCTTGATGGTTTAGTTGTAACAATATATAATATAGTGAACTTCAAAAGATCTAGAGAAACTGGTGTTTGATGACTTTAAGTAGACATGGGTAGTGAAAAATGTATGTAGTCTAGTTTCAATTTCTATAAGGCGCACTTTTCTTGACTTATAAATATTATCTTGTCATATCATATCATAGAGATTTTAAGATAGTATCTCTTCCTGATCTTAATAAACTGATATTTGTCAAAGAAAGAAATTAGAGCCAAGTAGATTGGGCTATTTTGACGGCCATAAAAAGAGAACAAAGCTTCGGAACAATAATGTTGGTCAAATATTTAATTGAGAACCATTTGGTCATAGATCATTGTTTCAAAGAGCTTGAACTTGACTCTCAAATATTTTGACAATATCTAAGCCAAACATGTCTGCCTTTTTCCATTTTGACTCAATAATTATGCACCAACACTCTGATTTATTGCTTCAAATTCTTAAGCATCTTTTGTAAAGAAAATCTTATTTTCAGAGATTTAACAAAAGAAACAACCATTTAATTTGAACCATAAAATTAATTGAGATTTTACACTCTTTAACTTATTTAAAGATAATAGTGTTTTAATACTCAGTTTCAAAGAACGGTAACCGTTTTGAACTTTGCTTAGAATGATTTCAAGATGCCAAAGTAAAGTGTTAGTTGTCTTGAATTCTTAATAATGAAATGGACTAACTTTAAACCTTTTCTTTTTGGCAATTTACTTCATTTAACGAACTTTCAGTTGAACTTGTTTCTCAGCAACAGAAGCACCAACATCAAAGAGTCTCACTCTTTTGCCCTGTAACCTGTTTCACAGTATTTTTGTATTTTTTTTTTTTTATTTTCTTTTCACGTATCTTTTATATTTTGTTTGTTGTTATTCTTTTAACAAAAATTCATTGTAAAGTTAACCAACCAATCATTTATATTTTATAAATAAGTATAAACTCGCATAATTTCTTCTTTTATTAAAAGCATCACAACTTCTTCACCGGCATTCGATTCTCTGATTTTGTTAATTTGTTTTTGTTATTATTATTATTATTATATTTATTGCTGATGTTGTTGGGTAGATACGAAAGTAGGTCAATCAATCGACTCGTTTTTAGACACTTGTATTTTCTTATATTTTTTTTGGTGAAATATTTTCTGTTTTATTTTGTTGCGAACTGTTAAAGTGACAAAATCTTTTTGGCATTTCGAAGAGAGACATAAAAATTAAATCCCCCAGCTCCCCTAAAAAATAACAAAAATGAAAGTTGTTATGGAATTTTTGGGTATAAATTTGTTTTATTTTTCTTATATTTTGTTTTTTTTTTTTTTTTAATATTTTTGGGCAAGATTATGAACTAAATAAAATAAATCCAAATTTCTGTTTCTGTTGTTGAGGGTAGAAAAATATTTTATTTTCGAAGAGAAATAAATGTTTGTTTTTATTTTGTTTGTTATTGCCTGCAAGTGAAAGTGTTCACATTTTATTTATTTATTTTTTGTTATGTCTTCAGATAAGAAATATAAGTGTACAAAATCCTAGACCCAAAAAATATAAAAAATAAAAAAAACCAAAGATGAGCAATGACGTTGTCTGAAGGCAAGCATCTTCGTTTTTGGCTCTCAATGACTCAAGAGACTTACTAAACGACAACAGATGTTTGTATTGCACAAAAAGAGATAAACAATAAGATACAAAAAAAAATATACTTAAATTTAGAAAAATAAGTAAAAATCATGCAACACTAACAACAACAACAACAACAATAACAATACAAGTTGCAACTGAGTGTCTGAGTATCTACGAGTATTTGGTTCCTGTTTTATTCGATGTTGTTTGTATATACTTTTGTACAAATGTTGAATATATTGTAAATGTCGTCAGCCTACAGCAACCGAAACAACTCAAGAAGCGACCAAAGAAAAAAAAGGATGATTTTCTGTTGTATCTTTGTATCTTCTCTTTCTTGGTTTCTTTCTTCATGATGTTGAATTTTTTGAACAATTTTTCTGCACTTTTTTTTGTTATCTTTGTTGTGGTTGTTGCTGCTGTTGTAAGAAGAAATTGTTTTTGTTTTGTCTTTTTATTTGTGTTCACTGAAGTTTGGTTTGTTGTTATTTGTTGTAATTGTTTGTTGTTATTATTATTTTTGTTTGTTCATTGTTGTTGTTGTCTTGATCTCATGTCAATAGACTTACAAGTTTTTTTTTTTTTTTGTTTCTTTTGTTACAGTTACAAACAAGCAAAGATACAAAAGTTATGTTGAAGTTGTCTGCTGATGCAGTTTTGGAGTCTTGAAGGCAACAGATGTAAAAGGTTAAGGACACTAAAGTTAAGTTGGTGAAGTCACTAAGAAACGTGAGTAGGAAGTTTGATTAAAATTTAAATGAAGATGGTGTAATAAAAAGAGAAAAGAATGAAAAGTAAGAGTAAGCAAATCTTTGATTTTATGAGAGAGAGAGAGAGAGCTATCAGATAATATGATTCCAAAGATGAATGCTGGCACAAATTTGATTTGTATATAAATGGTTTATAATTTAGGGATTCAAACTGAAATCTACTAATCGAAGGAAAGTATTGAATAATATGTTCCAAGTGAAAAAGAGGGCTAAGCTGCCTTCACGACTAATAGTTTGCCAAAATAGCCATAAAATGACATCATATTACCTGGCTCTAATATCACATTACCAGGCATTCACAACAACACGCATTATACTTATAACTAGAAGCTCTAAAATTTATTAGTTCAAGTGACTCAGCTAAACTGAAAGTGAACTCCATGCTGCCATTTTAAACATCTTTTACTCTCGCTAAAATGAATCAATCAATCATTTCTATCACTATGCCCTAAATAATTGAAACTTCAAGTTGGTATCTCTCCAATCTCTACTCAATCTCTACACATGTGTGTACATCTTATAGATATATTTACTTCAAATTTATCGTTTAACACTTTTCACTTATTATTTATTGACTTATGTTTTCTATTTACTTACAATAATTTTTTTTTTTTTTTAAACACCAACGTGAGATCAATTGAATAAGAAATTTAATCAATGAATCAATTTTATACTATACATCAAACAATTCAATGAATTAACTTTAATTTGATGAATAAAAAGAGTAAAAACAAATTCAAAATCAAATTAAATCTCATTACGACATCTGCAACCGAAATCAATCAAATGGCGTTCAGATTAGATACAAAACAAATCAAATGTAGTATAAAAACAAAGAAAAACTGTGATTGAGTATTCGCGTTGAGATTGGAAATTGAATGGAAAACAAGAAAAAATGAAAACAAATTACTTTTAACAATGAAAATAGATCGATCTTTGTTGAGTTTATTGCTGAGAGTTGCCACTGCCAAAACCTATAATTTTCCTTTATTGTTTTTGTGATTAGCACTCAATTATTTTATTTATCTGTTATTTAATTTTATTTTAAGTAACTTGAGCCGATACTCACTCATTGATGGTTTATATATAATTTTCCTTTTGATTATGAAATTTTAATTTTCTTTTTGAATTAAGGAAAATTAATTTGCAATTAAATGTTGTACAACTCATTTCTTTTAACCCTTTTGTTTTATTAATATTGTACATCCCGCATCTTCATTGGAAATATACAACAAATATTAGCGGATTTTTAGGTCTAAACTGAGTTGGCATTCATTCAATCATTCAATCAATTAAAACAACAAAACGAAAGAAAATGAAAAATACAATACAATTCATAATTATGTTTTGAGGTTTAAAGGTGATTTCCGTTTAAATCAAATCAAACGGAAATCTAATTTGGTTTACTTTAAGTTTTTTTGTTTTTCTTCTTTTTTATTTTCCCTTTTGTTTTCTTTGTTGGTTTTCTTGAAAATTTTTCAAGCGCGATTTTGGGGTTAAGTTAGCAACAAAACAATAATAAACTTGTTAACCCAAGGGTACTTAAGATATATACTTTGTATATACTTTGTTTGACCAAAATATGTGTATGAGATACAAACAATAAGAGCCACCACAACCATAACAACAGTAAATAGAATTAACCAATAACAAGTAACAAGATAACAAAATGCTCTTAAGTATAAACGTAGGTTGAGGTCTTTTATTTGGTTTTGTTGTTTGTCGGTTTGTCAGTCAGTTTGTTCAGATTCATCCGCATGCACCACCGGCTTTTGTATCTTTTGATTTGTATCTCTTTAACAATGAATGCACCTTACTATTACAATAGTAGTTCAAGTGCTGGTCCTAAAGATTTTATTGTATTTATGTATCTAAATGCATTCGGTTATTGTTCATTTCTTGTCATTATCTTTAAATTTGATACTTAATTTTCTTCTTAACTTCCCTTCAGCAGCAGCTCGCAACTTCTGCGTCATTTAATCATCAGTTAAATTTAAGTTAAGTTATAGGTATGCGATGAAAATATGAAGATGGAAAAAAAGGGAAAGTTTATTACGAACGAATCTTTTAGTAATTTACCGCATTGGTATAAGGGAATATGTAATTTTTTTTTTCTGTATTTTTATGATTTTTATGAAAATAAATTTTTTAATATTTGTACAATTAATTAATCGTGCATAATTTGATGTTTAAACAGGTGCTACGATGTCTGGTATCTTCAATTTCTAACTTTTCCAAATTTTGAGTATAGTACAAAGAGAATAAAGATTGAGATAATGTGATGTTGGGGATGATGGAGATGACTATGGTGATGGTGATGAACCAACGATGGAAAAAAAGTGAAATTTTTGTCTTTAGAAAATAAATGCTTATATTTTTTGGTCATAAAATTTATTCATGCATTTTGTAAATATTGTAGTTGAATAATGAGAAGCATAATGAGTTGAAGTTTATTATAAAAAAACAAAAAGTTGAACTAAGCTGACCTAGGTAAAATCAATAGAAAGACATTTTTCCATCACATCTTCACTCAAATAAAAGTATACTAAATAATTATGTTTAAAAAAAGAACAAAAAGCTTTGAGATTTAGATCACTTAACATTATAAAATTAAACAGAATTGAACTTAAAATATATTAAGAAATAAGTAAACTATTTTATAAAAATTAAGCTTCCTTTTTATCATACAAAATAAATTAAATCATAAGAAAAACAAGTCTTTCTTTATACACAAATTGTGTCAAATATTTTAAATTCAAAAGAAGTTTTTAGGGCACACAGAATTTTTTTCTTTCTTGTAATATTTTTTGTTGTTTTTTCATCAAAAGAAATTTGCATATCAAAGTCAAATTCAGAAAAAAAATATGTAAATTCACTGAAGAACGAAAGCAAAGAATTCGCAAAAATTTCTTTTTATGTATTCTATGCTATTTTTATGAAGAGACTGTGAACGAAACTAAACTGAACTGAACTGAACTGAACTGAACTTACCAAATTATTGATACCCTGCAAATTTGGTGGCGCTGATATAAATCCTTGCGCTTGCGTTGAAGTTACCCAAAGGCAACAAGTGCCAAGCAGAAATAAAAAGACACGCATATTTTAGTTCAAAAATTTAAGTTTGAATTTGAAATTTGATCAGTTTTTCTTTCTTTTCAAAAAAATTTCACAATTTTCTTATGAATGAAAATGTAATTTTTTTGCTCTTTTTTGATAAAAATCATGAACACTTGACACTTAACAATGGAAAATCACTTCACACAATTTTCAAATACTCGTAATGCAAATCAAATAAAAATTGTTTTTAAAATTCCAAAAACGTTTTGAGGAGGAATCTTTATCGCGTACGCGTGGCTCGTCTTTAATTTGTTTTGTTTCTTTGTTTTTTTTTTTTTTCTTTTGATTTTTTTCAGTTTATTATTATTAACTTATACAACAAGACAAAAGTCGAGAAGTAAATATGATGACCACGACTTGTCTGGTAAAAGTTCGAAGCTCAACTGAAAATCATTAAACTGTTGGTTACAATTTTAAGTTAAGCTCAAGTTGAAGCTGGAAGCTAAAGCTAAAACAGAAGTTGAAGCTAAAGATATCGAAGAATATGTTGCACACAACAACATCTGCGAAACGAAGATGCCAAATTTAAACATAAAACAACAACAACAACATGAACCAAGTAGTTGAGTATCTGAGTGCGAGTATCTTTTTCATACAACATCAACAACAACGAAGCATTAACTGCTGTTGCAGACTTAAAACTTAGCAATTTCGATTTCGAAATAAAAACAAAATGCTCAAAGAAAAAAGAGAAAGATGTTGCTGCGTTTAACTCGGTAAACAAAAATGTTGCTGGCAATAAAATGATACCATGTTGCTTCACAGTAGTAGCTCATGAGTAAACTTTATATGATTATGTTGCAAGCTTGTGATCGAAAGTATTGTTCAAATTGTAGTTCAGATTGTGGGAACTTGTGAATGAAGAGAAAGTTTTCCAATTTTAAAGAGCACCATGAAGTTAATATTGTGAAATTGAGTTGAGATAGTGGAAAAACAAAAAGAGAAAGTGTTGCTGATAAGCAATGACTTTGGCAACATGTTGCGCCGTTTTTTCGAATATGAATGAGTGATGTGATAAAGTTGTAAAGTAAAGAAAAGTAAAGTGAAGTTATCAATGAATTTTTTTTTTAAAAGATACTAAGTTAATGATAAAAATATAATAAAAAAATTTCCGACTTGTGATAATTTTTGAATTTAAAGAAATGAAAATGAATGAAATTTTTTTAAAATTACATATGTGATTACATTGTTTAAAAATTATCAAAACCATTTCCAACACGTTTCTTTGATATGCAATATTTATATCTATAAATCGTAAAGTTTCATAATCAGTCTTTTTCAAATGGAACCACACTAGGCTTTTCTGGGTGGCACCATGAAATTTTCAATTGCTGATAAGATTACATTACTCCAGATAGTCGACAAGTCACGGAATGTGTATCATCTCCAACTACCAGCCATCCCAAAAGAGATTTCTGTAGTATTGGTACAAGAAATGGAATTGAAATTCAGATCTATTATTAACCATTGACCCTTGATATAGGCTAACCACTTAATTCTTACAGTCAAACATCTAACCTCATAATTGTAAATAAATTCTGTTTAATTCGATTTATCAAATTCATGTGATATAAGTTTGTTAACTCAAACGTGGAGGGCGGATATGAGAAGACCAGAAATAAAATAAGAAATAAAAAAATAGATAAATAAAAGAAAAATATAAAAAAAAAAAAAAAATAAAATCTGTTGCACTTTCCGCTTTGCAACAAAATCACGTAGCTGCGTAACGCTCTTCTTTCAATTGCCATTGCTTCACATCTGATACACAAAGATACATTTGCATACAAACAAACACTCGATACACTCGGAAATAAATCAAATGGCGAAGGTTATGATGATTGCACATGTGACTATTTGCAGCAATACAAAAAACACCAGCACACACACAATAATAATAAAATTACATTTACTAAAAGATACAAAAAAATAACAGTTCATTGAAATAATGCGCGAAAAAAGAGTTTACAAGAAATTTTCGTCGCGCGTTTCATAAAAAAACCAAAAAATTAAAAAATAAATATATATGAAAGGTCAACTGTTTGTTTCCGTCTGTCAGTTCGTGTGTCCAATTGTCTGTCTGTATGTCTATTGTCAGTATTTGCGACATGATTTAAAATTAAACGTTGCTGTACCAAATGGTAAACGAAGAAGAAATCTGTTGACAAAACAAAAAAAAAATAGAAATAATAATTCATGCTGTTGGCCAAGTTAACCATAAAAAGCGTTGGCGACTCGTTAAAATCGTTTGCTTTAATTTTTGGTTAAATTTTGTTCGTTTTTTTTTTTTTTTTTGTATTTAATTTTCTTAGTTTTTATTATTTTGTTGATTTTTTGTGGGATGCCAAAATTTTTTGATTTGTTGACCCTGAATTAGTGAGAGTTTTGAAATTTTTAGTAATTTTGCAAAAAAATGCTTTACAAAAATAATTGCAACCAAAAACAAGTAAAAAGAAGGTTAACTTCGGCTATGGCAAAGTTGATATACTCTTCACGTACCCCTAGAACTGCTCCTGTGATTGAGCATTCAGAAATATGTATATGATTATTAGTGTGACTTATGATTAAGGTGGAGTCAGTATATATGGAGATCGATATATTTGTATGGGAGCTATAAGTTCAAGTAATCCTAGGCTATTGAAATTCACAGAGTAGATGGATATGGCCCAGGCACTTATGGTAACTAAAATTCAGTTCGATAACTCCGCAAACAAAAAAATTTTTCTAATATAAACTTAAATTTGAGTTTGGATTTGTATGGGAGCTATACGATCTAGTAAATCTAGGGTCATGAAATTTAAGGAGTTTATGGATATTGATTAGACATTTTTAATGTATTAATTTTAGTTCAATGGAACAAAAAACAAAAAAGTTTTCCAAATAAGAACCTGAATTTTAATGGGATGTTTGTATGGGAGCTATTTGATCCAATAACTCTAGGGTCTTGAAATTTACATGGTTAGTCAATATAGATCAGATACTTATACTTACCAAACTTCATTTTGATAAGGCAAAAAACAAAAAAGTTTTTCTAATAAGAACCTAAATATAAATTTGGAATTGTATGGGAGCTATTCGTTCCAGTAACTCTAGGAACTTGAAATTTATGTGGTTAGTGGATATGGTTCAGAAACTTATAGTTTCCTAATTTGAGTATAAAAATGAAAAGGTTTTTCTAAGAAAAATCTGAAATTTTATGGGTAGTTTTTATGGGAAGTACCCCACATAGTGGTCTTATACTGCTAGTTCCAGTAAATGTGCAGCCTCTGGTAAGAAGAAAAGTTCGTGCAAAAATTTCAGCTTTCTAGCTCAAACACTGAGGGACTAGTTTGCATGCATACAGAAGGACAGACGGACGTGGCTTAATCAACTCGTCTTCGATGTCTCTTTCTGTCTGTTACAAACTTCATTACAAAGTTGTAATATTATTCACTAAGTGAAGGGTATAATGATGAAAAAGTTACTCTATTGTATAATATAAGTAAATATTAGTATAAAGTATTTAAATGCTTAATCATGATCTTTTCATTAATTAAAGATGCAATTTGTTTATTATGGATTCATTGAATCATAGCAGATTAGTGAGACACAATCGCAGCTTATATTAAGAAAAAAACACTATGTAAGATGAGATTAGCAACAGTGCGTATATCTTGTTAAACAACATTTCAAAAAGAATTACACAGAAGTTGAATCGTTAAATGTTGGACAGACTATTGAACATAAGTTTGAAATCTGCAACAAATTGAATATAAAAGAATAATCTCTTGTGTAAACTTCTTACAAGATATTAACAGATTTAAAAAGCCATGAATCTATTCTGGTCTATTCTAGTATGTGACTTGACTTAACTTGACTTTTTGACATAACTTTGAACTAATTAAATATTGACAATAACAATAACGACATACAAAATTTCCTGCTCTTCTTTGCTTTACTCACTTGCATTTATACACTGGAAAAATGCTGATTCTGATTGATTCATACCAAATTTCCACTAACTATGAAACAATTTATATCCCAAAATTGGTTTCCTTATATCAACAATGCCATGTTTTATTGATAAATGTATGCACTTTGCTTATATGAGTACACAATTGCTTTAACACAAAAAACTAAAAAAAAACAAAAGTCTTCCATTACTTTTGTATTTCACATAATTTTCTCACTTTTCATGGTCTCGCATAAATATTTCATACACATTACATAGAAGATTATTATGCTCACCTTATAATTAATAACCATCATCATCAACCAAGACTCTACCGTCATTATCATCATTGTGTATGTATACTAAGTTCATCAACTGATGCAATACTTCAATTCGATTCGATTTGATTCGATGCGATGCGATGCGATGTAAACTCAAGTTGAAATGCTGCTTCCCAGGCACACACTTCCTCAATTATGACATTCATTAATCGCTTATCAAGCGTACGAGCACCGACGACCCTTCATCATTAATAATTTGGCCTTTTTCCATGTTGTATTGTTTCTTTTCTACACTTTCAAAGGCGGGTGCGAAAACAAGATTAACAAGAAAAAATCACACATTTATGATCCAACATTATTAATGAATGCATCGATAAATCCAACATTCAACAAACAAAATCACAAAATCTGAAGGCGCCTAACAAACTGCATACTGCAACAGAAACGAAAACCAAATCGAAGATTTGAACGAGCTTAAGTAAGTCATAGAAGTCGAAAACTATTGGCCTCAGCATTACATAAGTCAATCGAGACAGGTTAATCTCTTTGGAATTTTTGATTATCTTGGTTCGTTAGTTGGTAGCAAATTTGAACTGTGCTACGCTTGTTAAGTTATATCAGTATTTGACTGCCCTTTTTAGTATTGTATCTTTAATACATTTATTTCTCTTTACTAATTTCTGTTGTAAACTTTCTTCGTCTACTTATTTGATAAAGAAAAAATGTAGAAAATTTCGATTTATCAAAGAAAAACTATTTTTATTTTGTTGTTGTTGGGTAATTTCACCTGTTGCATGCCAACATAATTCATTCGTAATTAATCATTTTTCGATTTTCATATGATTCATTCTATTATCTTAAAAAATCAAGAAATTTATTTATGTGTTTATGAAAAGATTACATAATCATGGATAATTTTTTGGGAGTACAATTGGTTTTTTTATTTTTATTTTTTTATTTTTTTTTTTCTTTCTCAAAACGATTCCCACGCATACTTTTAACCAACATTGAGCCCTGATCACATGCCATTTTAATTGCTAATTTTTGTCTCTTTGTTAAATGTTTAACTCGCCTACAATTTATCAGGGTCAGGTCAAGTGACAAAACAAATAATAATTGCGAGTTAAATTTTTGTTTAGGATTTTATATTACAAACAATAAAAATGTGTCGTGCCTCAGTCAATGTGATGACCTTATTTGTGAAATACATATATTTTTATTATTATTATAATTTATTGTTAAGGTTCATCAACTGACACTGCAATAATCAGGATTTTTATTATTTTATTCATTTTGCCACACCCATAATGATTGATATGAGAATAACGAAATCGGGTAAAAACGAAATATTTTTTTTTTTTTATGTATTTCTTTTATTATAATTTTTTTTTTTTTTTTGTTTAATTAACATTTAAAAAATATAAAACCGAAAACGCATTGAAACGCTTTAGGGTGAAAGACTTTCACCTGATCAAATGAAGAAGTAGCCAAGCAAGCAAAGCAAAGTGAGAAAGAAAAGAAATACAATACCACAGATATAAACTGAATAAAGAAGATAAAAACAACCGAAAACGGCCTTCATTATGCCGCATTACCATGCATCAAAATGTAATCGATCGATCGATCGATTTGTTTGGATGAGCAAACATACGCAGGTCGAAACAAGGTAAAACCAGAAAAGTCATTCAGATTTAAAATATGTTTGGATCTAAATATCTGAAAGATAAGATGAGGCCGCATTAAAGCGTGAGATACAACATATGTGAGCACGAGCCCAAATCTTTTTGAATTTTAGGGTACTGAAACGGAAAGTTAAAATAAATACTAAAGACCTGACAACAACAAAATGCAAACGAAATCGAAATCAAAGGTAAATAATTAATTGATTTAACTTTGTTTTTTACTATGTTAAAAATATATAAAAGTCGATAAACCTTTGCTTATCAACAATGTGAGAAAATATACTAAAATCAAAATCACACAAAAATGTTGCAGACTTAAAAGCAAAACGTTGTTTGTTGTTTTCCTCACTCAACCGAACATGAGGAACCAACTTTTACTTTTCATAATATGAAATATTGAATTGCATTTCTCATTTGATATTGAGTAGCTTCTACAAAACACTTTTTCCTCTGATAAAATCATTGACGAGCGATAAACTGCATTTCAACAAAAAGAAAAATGAAAAAAAACGTGACAAGTTGCTTAGAATTTATACTTACTTATTGATCTGAATTTTTGATAAGATTTTGATAAATGAAGTGCACACAAATAATGAAGAATTTTGTTTTGTTTTTGTTAATAAAATGTGATTTAGGAAATGAAGAAAGTTTAAAATAAATTTTCATAAATTCCATTTCAATTCCAAAGAAATACTTAAGAGGAAGTATGCATTTCATTTAATGAGATAAGTTTATTTTTAAGAATAAAATAATTTTTTTGAAAAATGCTTCCGATTATTACAAATATTTTATAAATTTTTACTAAATTTCTTAATGTTTCGATGTGATTAAGAGGGTTTTGATTTTTATTATCATAACATATAGTCATTTATAAATTAAACTCTGTCAAAGAATGAAATGTTTGGATTCAAATTTGCAGAAGGAACAACGATTAAAAGAAATTCATCTCCGATTATTGTAATTAATCGACACCTTGTATTCAAATGCATACAAAAATATATGAAAATTTATATGGAACGAATTCTATATTAACCTTTTCAAATTCAATCAATCAGAAAAAAAAAAACAATGCAATTCATTAAATTAGTGAATTATATTAGAAATAACTCAGAAAGAAATTCTTGAGATAAATTACATCATCCTCTTGTATGTACTATAATAATATATTTAAACATTTTTGGAATGACATTTTCTTATAAATAACCATAAAGTTAATCAATAAATTTGAAAAACCAACCAACAAACCACCCACCCACCATCACCATTTTCCATTCGAAAAACTAAATCCGATTTATAAACCGACCGCAAGACAATCGTCAGAAATCGAATGTCACTACATACTCGTACTACTTATTTCACTTTAAGGAATTTGGAATCGATTACTTCTCGCAAGTAGTGCCACCTGTATATATAGTGAACCATTAATATCGATTCGATCAAATCAAATCAATTAAAACATTGAACAAATCCTAGGAGCGACAAAAAAAGAACAACACTTAACATGCATGCAATACACCGCAAAAAATATGAAGAAAATTATAGTAAAAATGAATCAAAATCAAAAACAAAGTCCACATTCACATCCACATGTCCACAAACTCCTTCCACTAACGCCTTCCTTATAACATAGAGAATAAGATCTCAGAAATATGACGAGTCATTAGAAGTAGAAGCGTTGCTTGACAACACTAACGATTAGCCCAATTTTTAATTATCGTGCTAAATTTGAGCGTAGTCTGTCAATAAGTTTCTTTATAACACCTAGTCGTACTCAGTTCTTCTCTATACAACTGCACGATTTTGTCTTTACGATACTGTCTTTTGTCCTCCATTTAGATGCCTGTTGACTTTTTAGCATGTTGGATTTCCATATACATTTAACATTAGCAGCTTATTGCATTTCAAAAAGGAAGGGCCAATTTAAGATTTTCCATTCCTTCCTTTTATTTTTTTTTTTTTTTTTTTTGTTAGGATTATAAATGTATTTCAGAAAAACTAACAAACTCAATCCTAAGAGATTTTGTGATTACGTACTAATAATTACCCCTTCATAGTAAATACACTACGTCAATATTTTCATTGATTAAAAAACTCAAAGGAATTGTATATAAACTAAATAATATGAATGGAAAATAAACTATTTGCGTCGAATTTAATTTATTTTTCTGTTATAAATGAATTTTTAATGATTCATATAAATAAAGTCTGTTTCTAATAAAAATTCAGTGCTATCACTTTGAAATTGTTACTATTATTAACAAAAATTTTAAGTTCAAAGTCAACGGAGTCATTCATTTATTTGCTCAATTTTTGTATTAAATCAATTTTACCAAAATGTTTGCATAACTTTTATTAGATTAGCAATTAAAATTTAGTTCAAGATTAATGGCATTGAATATAAGAAGAATAGAGTTCCTTAATACAGCAAATTTCATTCACCTTTTTATTAAAAAATTTCCAAGTTATTTACAAACAATTTAAAATTTACTTTTTTATTGTTCTATGTACAGAAAAATTACTTTGTAAATACGAGGGCAATTTGATAAATCAAAGACGTTTTTAATTCCCGTGTAGTAATTAAAATCTTGTTTCTCTCACCTATTATTCTGTTCTGTTGGTAAACTGCTGTCAAATTTTAAGCATGGAGAAAAGTAAATTTCGTGTGTTCATCAAGGATTAGTTTTTAGATAAAGGAAACCATCACCGAAACCCTCAAAAGCATGGCTAAATACTAAGGAGGCTTAGCCTCATCAATTTCAATGGTTAAGAAATAGTCTACTAAATTTTGTTGTGGTCACTGCAAAAGAAGTTGTCATGCCAGAAATCGTCAATAAAATCCATGGAATGTTATTGGATGATAGGAGAAGAAAACTGTATTAGGTGGTTGAGGCTGTTGGCATCTCAACTTAGTGGGTACATCACATTTTAAAAGAATATTTCGACATGAAAAGCTATCTGTGAACGTGCACTAAAAAACCAAGGTTGGTCTATCTGTTAATATTTTTTTTTTTTTTGTGATGCATGCTGTGTCATCGTAAATCGATTATCTTGAAAATTGTAAAATGAGCGCCGGCGAATATAATTCTAAACTGTTGTAAAGACTCGGCATTGAATTTAAGCAAAAACGACTGCATTTGGCGATGAAAAAAGAACGGGAGTATACATACGTATGTAGTCGATAACACATAATTTGGCCTACGATCTGCTACTCGTTCTAATTATTTCCTATTTCCAAACCTGAAGAATTGGGTCGGCGGTCAGAGATTTGGACGAATGAAGAGATCATCCATGAAACAATCGCGTATATTAAGGATCTTGAGGCTATACATATATGTTTTATTCAAAAAAGTCACTGACTTATCTAACTGCCTTCATATGAGCACAAAAAGAACTTTGGCAATACTTTCTTTTTTGAAAATAAGTCAATAATAAAATTAGGACACTCGTATACCAGCTAAAGCCACAGTAGATAAGGTTGCTCCTTCCATGTAGTTTAAGTTTAAATAAACTAGAATAAGCATATAGTGTACACAAACATACACAAACGACCTGCAAACCATGTTTAAGAATTCATTTTTTTCCCTACTTCTTAAGAAATATTTATAATATACACAAACACATTTCTTTATTCAACTTTTATGCCCCATTGGGGAAACTGAAAAATTGATTAAAATATGTAAATTTCTTTATCTCAATGAGAATTGATAATAAGTGAACCCAAAAGTATGCAACAATTTTCTCTTTTAGCAAGCAATTACCAAATCTATCAAAGCTTTTGAAAAAAAGCTCATTAAAAGTACAGTGAAAACTCATTTGATGTTTATAATTTGTTTAAATAACTTTATTGTATTGATTACATGTTTTTATAAATTTACATTTAATTAATTAAATTTAAAACTGATATATGCATTTTGATGTTTGTTTTTTACTTCTCTACTCTTCTCTTCTCTTCGCTTCGCTTCTCTTCTTTCATTTTCATTTCATTTCTTAATAATTTTTATTTAGACAAAATGTTGTTTCTTGTTTTATTTTCTTTATTTATTAATTAATTTAATGAATTAAATAATTAATAATATAGGTATATATTCTATGCTTTAAATTCGAACACACACATTTTTCAAATAAAATTATATGTTTCTTTTCTTTTTTTTTTTGTGTCAAATAAAGTCTTTTTTCATTTAATTAATTAAAATAAGAAAAAGGAAATCATTGACAACATATAATATATATATATTTAAGATCATGAACTAAAAACATGAGCAAAAAAATCTTTTACAAGTTGGAACATATTCAGTACATAAAAATGTTCGTTTGAAAACACAGACTACTTCACAAATATTTTATATATTAAAATAATATAAATTAACAAATACAGAAGACAGTGTTCACTAAACTGACAGTCACTTTTCTTGGTTTATAATTTCTAATATTTCACTTCCTTACCTAAACATTATTATGTGATTAGGTAATTAATTGTATTAGATAATAATTTTCTTGATAACAGAGTTTTGCAACACTGTGTTGATTTATTACTTACAATAATACGAGTAAACTTTTAATGCTCTCACTTAATAAGACTTGCAGAAGTTCTCTAAATAATTATACATTAATTAATTAATTAATTAGATTTTCATTTTCATTTTTATTTTTAGTTTATATTGGCAATAGTTGTTCATCAAAGAAGATTATGTTGTTTTCTTAACAATTATTACATATATTCATTCATAAATATTTTATTTATTAAATAATTAAATCATTAAAATTATGACATGTTTGCATTTAAGAATTTTTGTTTATATTTTGTTTTTTTTTTTATTGCTCAGATTCTTTATTTATCTTTTTTAGTTTTTATTGGTTTATAGATCACTTACTTATATCCCATCATCTTCATCTTTGTTACATTTATCAATAATATAGACATTAAATTGTTAATTGGTTTTTGAATATTAATTTTTTATATATAGTATTTCTGTATTTTGTTTTTAAAGAAATTGAATGTGACACTGGCTTATATACGACAATAGAAATACATATGGTATGTTGTATATTTATGTATGTGTATACTAAGTATATAGACATATTGTATGTAAGTATGTACTACTAAGAACAGCCTTGATACTGTTAGAAAAATGGTGGATGTGTTTTACTTGTTGTTGTTCATTTTGTTATATAAAGGATATTTTCTCATTTGGATATAATATCTTATTTTTAAATTGGTTGGTTTCGTTTACAAATATTTTTTTTTTTCTTCATTTAATGTTTAAATTGAAATTTGCATTACTTTGCAATACTTTTTGTTTTCATTGTTTGTTTAAAATGAAACAGTGTTGATAAACAGACACAGTTTTTGAAATACTTTTTTTGTTTTGTTTATTGAAGGCAATGAAAGAGAAATATTAATTAATAATTATAATAATAAATTATGGCAGTAGAACAAATACATACATATGAATGACGACGACTACAACAATTAAGTAGTTAAGTCGAGGCAACACTGCAACAACATATCGGTTGATTCAGTATTGCAAAGTAACGCCTGTTTTTAAGTATTTTTTGAGGGATTATGCAACTCTTGTTTAACAACTAACATTCTATGATCTACTTCATATACGAATAGATATTAATTCTACATACAATTATTATTATTATTATTATTATGTTTATACTTCATTATATATGTATATATACTTTTATTATTCGAATATAGAAATCACACACATCTTCTACATATCTAATCATCTCTCTCTCTCCTTCCCATGTCTCCTGCTATCCTTATTTCCAGCTTAATTGAGACTCGCAAATTTTACCATTTTGGCCTGAACTTTTGCACCATTCTGTGCCTGGTTCTTCCACTTCTAGCTCCAGAAATCCATCATATTAACGATTTTGCATTTTTTGAGCTCCAATTTTGTGGGCCTGGCGCGAAGTCAAGCACGTCCAAAAATTGCTGAGACATCACCTGTAGACTGAGAATGCGACATATTGGCCACAGCCGAAACATTATTAGCCGCTGTTACGCCCGCATGATGTGAGTGCGTATGGTGGACGCCAGTATTGTTTGATGAGGCAATCGAAGCATTGGAAGCATTATGATGCGTCACATTGTGATGGTTGTGCGCAAGTGTAGCTGTACCAATGCCTCCGGATCCATACTTGGTGGCGGTTAGGCCTACATTGACGCCGCCAATGCCGGTGAGATGTTTTCGTGTTGCTGCAGATGAGATGTGGTGTGTGCTACCACCGCCGATGCCATTGTTCGGGCCATTGTTGCCGTAGATGCGATGCAGCGAATACTGTTGCACGGATTCGAGGTCTGACACGGATGAGGTTATCTTTGAGCGAACAGCGATCTTCTGCATGCTATTGTATTTATCGCTGCCACTCAGTTTAATGTCGGGCAAATGGCCAGAAGATTGTGCATGTGAATTATGATGATGTGAATTGGCATTCGAGGTGTTTCTCTGGGCCTTATTTGTTGTTGTAGTGATGGCGGCATTACTCACAGTAGTGGTGCTAGTAATAGAGGCAACGACTGCGCCTCCACCACCATTACAACCACCACCACCACCACCACCACCGTTTGTTGCCGATGGTGAGATCTCAGCAAAACTATAGCAGGATGACTTCTGTGAATTGGCGAGACCGCCAGTCGATGAAGATGTGGACATGCGGCAACTACGATGACGACTCGATGTTGTCGGTTGCAGGAATTCATGATGTGCCGCCTCATCAGGTGTCATACGCTCCGCAGGATCCCATTCCAGGCAACGTTGAAGAAAGTTGATGAAGTAACGATCCTGACACAATAAGATCTGCGAAAGTGACTTGCTGCCCGGTGTACGTTTGCGACCCTTGGTATTGGTGATGCAACGCGGCGCACCACGTGAATCAAAGAAAAGACGACGACGTGTGGCATTCGCAATTAAATCCTTTGGTGGCAGACCAAGAACTTCCATAATGCAGGCAAGTTGTTCAACCTCATTTTCGCCGGGGAAAAGTGGAAAACCAGTATACAACTCAGCAAGTATGCAACCTAGAAAACAAAGAACACAAAAAAAAAAAATTGCATTAGTTTTTGTATTGAAAGTGAAATAAAGAAAGTAAATCAAAAATTCATTATTCACTTGGGATCTCTGTCTCTGTTCTAAATTTCTGTCCAAAGCTATGAAAGTCAAATACTCGTAAGTTTATGTGTTGCGTCAGTTACAAAAAGAGATACAAAATTACTGCAGTGGTCGCTCAAAATATGTAGCCAAACAACCAAGCGACCATCATCATCATCATCATCATCATCATCATTGACCTTGACTTTGGTCCAGCATCGAGACATCGAAAATTACGTACACGTGTCTACAGAGCCTATGAATAGTGAACAGTATTTTTCCACTTGTTCTTTAAATTTATTTCATTTCATTTTGCTTTCATATTTGTTTTTAAAGTAAGAATGAGGGTCATCGAAATGACTGCAGTGTACCACCACATAATCATTGAAATCAATGGTCAAACATTGTCTATTTTTATTAGGAAAACATCGGCATAAGCTTAAAATACTTCAGGCTCTGTAACGCCTCTCAAGTGATACTTACCACCCACATAACTAAATCGATAATGATTTTGTGTACTTTTTGGCATTAAAGAAAATATTTGTCTGCATTAAAAAGTTTATTTTTGGCAAGTTTTCAATGAATTAATGGAAGAACTAAACTTACAAATATTGGTTTGTTGGCAACTGTTATTTGAATTAGGAAATTAAAAGTATTTTTTGTTTGTATATTTGAAAGATATTTTTACTTTATCCAATGACCAAGTTTATGGTTAAAACTATTCTAAAGGACTTGTCCAGATTTTCTTCTATTTGATTTACGAACTTCATTTATCAACTTAACAAAAAAAAAAAAATAAAACAAATCTTTCCAGTTTCTTTAAATGCAAAAAATTAAAGTCCCAAGCACGCATCATTCATTCATGTCTTCAGGCAAAATACACACTCTTCTCACGCTTTATCATATGACGCTCGAAGGCAAGGCACGCCACTGGTCGACTAAACAATGGTGGCATCAACAAGTGCCCACCACTTAAAGTTTAAGTTCATGTTTGTTATAATCACTTTCCGGTTTTGTGCTGCAACTCACTCACTCACTCACTAACACCTTGCTCACTTATCCTCTTCGTATAAGTGGATACGCCTTACACACTATAGCGACATATAATTATTTTCAACCATCTACAAGCCGCCGTCATCATTTTTAGCCAAAGCACAAATATTTCCGGTCAATTTTCATAAAAGACACCAGGCACCCAGGCATAGACCATGATGATGATGACGTCGAAAGGTATTAACATTAAAAGTGGTTAAACACAGAATGTGGTTAAAGCAACAGAGGGATAGAACAGGACAATGGGTGAAGAATATGAAGGACAGAATTGTTTGAATAATAAATGGTTGAAAATATATTTTTAGGCTTTTTTATTTGGGTCATTTGTTGTCCAAGGACAATAGAGGATAGTTAACAAATAAATAGAAGGATAATATTACCATGTGGCTAATTAATTTCGTTCATTCTTATTATGGTTGATTGAGCTTGTGAAAAATACTACTTATATATAACATATAGAATTCTATCAAGGACTAAAATGTGCTCATTTGTTTAATGGTTTCTGGTTTAGTGAAATGATTGATGATTGTACAATACTGAAATTATGAGAAACAAATTCAAAATACATAAAATTTTTTACTATTTTAAAAAATGTGAATAAATCACAGTGAAAAATAAAATGCAAAAAATATATTTTCCAAGATTTTTTCTTAATGACCAGAGTCCTTGAATTTATTGTAGACAATGATGATGATGATGATGATGATACAAAACCCAGAGAAGAAGGTTATAAATATTTATAAAGCAAAATCTGCACATTTCAATGTTAAGAGAGGAAAAGTAATTCTAATGAAAACTTATTCAATGGTAATTTATTTTTCCTTTAGGCCTGTAATTTTTGCTTTTTTATTAAATTCCTTGAATATCTTTTGTAAAACAATCTAAGCAGGAGATAACACAAAACACAGAGAGAGTCCTTTTTATATCTAAATATAGTTATGCTTTTGAATTTGCCAACATGCAATCAAAGTGAATGTTTGTTAATAGAAAATAAATTCACAAGAATTCTTCATTCACTTTATGTCGATTTACCGGCATTTTCAATTTACGGAAATTTTCTCGCCTTCAACATTTGCATTGCATTGGACTTTTAGGATCACATTTTCATTTGAATTTCAAACATTTCTTGTTTAGCTTTTAGCTTATTCTATTCATCCGTCGTGAATATAGTATTTGAGTCATAAATTTGTCCATTTGATTTAGGTATGTATGTACTATCTGTCGTTACTTACCCAAACTCCACATGTCGATGGCTGTGCCATACTGTAGACCAAGTATCACTTCCGGTGACCGATAGAAACGTGATTGTATGTAAGTGTAGATTTTTCGATTTACATAGCATGAACTGCCAAAATCGATGACTTTGATTGAGCTACTGCCACGTTGTTTGAGCAGAATGTTTTCCTAGTATAAGAAAATTCAATAAAATGTTAATACTTTAATAAAACTTAAAGTAGTTTTAAATCTTTGACTTACCGGTTTGAGATCACAGTGTATTATATTCTCTTTATAGAGCATACGCAGGCATTTGACAATCGAATTACAAAAACGTCTGATTAAACTCATGCTGAAACCATTGTAATTGTTCTTTTTAATCAACTCGTACAGATTGAGGCTGCAATGAAGCGAAAAGAAAATATATGGTAAAAAATAAAACAATTTTGAAGAAGAGAAAATTTATGAAACCAACTAAAGTAATCCATCAAGTGTTCAAGCTGCCTCTCACTCAATGAAAATGCTATATATTTCTTCAATCCAACACCCGTTGGCCCGCTTTGCATTTCTCATGAATGCATGACACTCGCAAACATTTTATTTCACAGCCAGAAAATTGTCACCCACTGAGTAAGTGAGTGAGTGAATGAAAAGTTGAAAGGATAAACTGTGTTAACATATCATACTAAATGCATTTTCATGAAATAAAATTTACAAAGATTTAGCACCATTAAAGTGTAGTTCAGAGTTTCATAGCAACACATAGTGAAACATGAAGAATTCGGAAAAGTAGAACCCAGAAAGTCACATTAGACGCAATCTGACTGAGTCTCGTTGTCATTTTCTTTTTTTTTCTTTTTTTTTTTTTCTTTTTCTTTTTTATGACTTAAAATAGTAAATTGCTTTTTGTAAAGAGTCAAATCAAGAAGTCATGAATGCCTGTTGGGCAAGAGACCAGAGAATGGCCGTTATAAGTTCAAAAAGCTGGCTATATAACATGCATTGAATTAATTTACATTGCATGTCAAGCACAAATTTAGGCGACAACAAAACTATAACGTCAACCCAAATACAGTACAATAAAAAAAAAGAGAGAACCAAAACAAAGCAACAGCGCATAAAGTAAAAAAGAAATATAGGAAAATTTCAGTAAACACAATTTAACCAGCAACAAGGCAACAACCAACTTGCATTGCCTACTTTTTGGCGCTGTAACAACTCCTCCTTGGTCGATTGTTTTAGAGTTTGAGTTGATTTATATTTGGGTCTTGCCTTTATGCGATTGTTGCGATTAATTAACTGATAAAGCCATGCAAACTTATTGCGAATATCATTGTGAGTTGAATATGAGTCCTGAGACTTAAGGTAACAAAGATGAAATGCGCATTATCCTATATATTTTAAAAAAAAAAGTTTAGTCAATTGAAATAGCTTTCTTCCTTCATGTAAATACCTAGAATGACTCAATTCTGATTTATGTGTCTTCATCCATCATCATTGCTATTCAAATATTTACTCAACCAAGTAAGTAGCAATGAAATGAAAACTTTTCAAAATATCAAAACTTTTGCATTCTATTCAGTGCATTCCTATGCGCTACAGCAAACAAATCCATCCATCCATTCATCCATTAATCCTACCACAATTTTGCTAGCAAAACTGTCTTTCTGTATCCTTCTACCGAGTATCATATTCAACTTGTCTTTTACAGCGTTTTGACTTCACCACACCCGCAAATCTCTTTATCAATAGCTGTCAGTTCCAGCCACAACCAAGTGTTGATGCTATGACATTTGCTTGATATGCTATATTACATTGCCATATAATGTTTTGACCTAAATATTAAAGAAAGACGAACTGATGGATGGGTGGACAGGCAACCACAAAGATGTCAGTTTCATTACAACTACTTATTATTAGTTTCTTAAGCATCGAGCATCAAGGAATCATGGAAATGTTAGAGGTCAAATGTTGTATATTTTAGTTTAAAATGTTTTAAACTTTGATTGGCATTTGAAAGAACAACAACAAATGCAAACCACATTTCTATGGTAAGCCGCCAGTCGATATGCTATGGTAAAACAAAAAAAAAAACAAACACAATTCAAGTTCATGTGCATCGATTGTTTTGCGCTTTCAAATCATTAAAGACAAACAACAAATACAAAGCCCAAGTGACTAACAATAATGCATGTCATAATGCAGTTATAATACCATTTTGGCAGGTTTAAAGCTACACAAATAAAAAAAAAATCATTGCCTAGTTGCTGGCGCTTGCACCGTTACGAAGAGATTCGTGCGCCACGCCGATTGAAATTATGACATTTTGATGATTTTCGAATTGGTTTCGTTAGATAGACAGACAGACAGACAGACTGACAGTAAGTGAGTGAGTACTTTTGCCTGCCTCAACTGGTATCTATTGAACATGTCTTTCTATCAGTCAGTCACTCATTCAGTCAGTCAGTCCTTCATATGTATTTTTTTTTTTTTTGTGGTATACTTTTAGTGTTCAGGTAGTGCAATGTTTTATTTAAATTTATTTCTTCTTTGCTTTTACTTTTTCTGATCAAATTTTCCACATAAATAAAGTGCTAAATAAAATCAATAATTTTATTACACTTGAGTTCCACCTCTGTTATTTTCATAATATTCCTGGTACAAATGGATGATGCTAGAATTCAAACTTTTCATATTAAAACTTCTGACCTTTTATTATTTCCACATTACGCGACTTAGTGACCTTTTCAGGCAGCAAGAAAAGATTTGCTCATGAAACTTTTCCTACAGATAGACAAAGAGAGTGTCAGCTGTCTTGAGTTGCCTATTTTTTACAGACAGGCGCCTAAGTACATACAACTGACATCTCAGTTAGACGCCCACAAAAGTCGTTACAACTTAGTACAGACGCGACATGTTGAGAAGTCTGTCTCTTTATGTTTCTGTGTCTCAGACTTGAGTAAATGTCGAGAATGTAAAAAATTTTCAGCTTTTTGCTTAGGCATCCTTCCTCACACACACACACACACACACACACACACACACACACACACACTTTGTTTTGTTCTGCCTCTATAGCGCCTAAAGTTTGGCAATTGAAATTTTATTACATTATGTTACAAACTTACAAATTTCTTTCCTTTGAATAAGAAGGATGATGGTGTGGTGTTGACAACTAACCATTTTAGTTGAAACAGGGTAAAAAGCCTTAATGTATGCCATGAAATTATACATTAATATAATTCCATTTCGCTTCTATGTTCTAGGAATTAAATTCAAACTGACAACATGCAAAAGCTTTTAGCATCCTTTACCACAAATACCCAATAATGAAGCTCGTAAATATCAATAAATCAAACCTAATGAAATGTTAAGCAATTCCCAGATCTCATTTCACTTATTCACCACACAAGCACACACATCACGTCGAAATACTTTGCGTATAATTAATAACTTTTTGAATGAATACAAGTATAACAAAAAAAAAAAAAAAACACAAATGAATAATAAACAAAATAAAATGTTGTCCTTGATAAATCATATACAACAATCTGTCTAATGAGACATTTCAATGTTTACCCAGGCGCCATAGTATGTACATATGTATTTTGATTAAGGAACTTACTATACACATATTGTACATAAATATTTCTGACATCAAACTCAAAACAAAAATAGAAAAATTAAAATTTCCTTAGAAGGTTTTTCAGGTGTAAATTCTTGTTGCTATTTGTAGCTATTAAAAACTTGGTGTAAACTTTGCATTTCCTGTTTAACATTTTCTAAACCACTGAACAAACACTAAAATATGCTAAAACTTTACTTTACTTTGATCGAAATGTAAAGACTTTCAAACGATTGAAACTTGTTCAAGAAAGTATGCTACAATAAATTCAACAAAACTTTTGTATCGTTGACAGTTGAAGGTTTGTAGTTTTTTTTTCTTCTTCTAAATGTTAGTTTTATATGTTGGAAATGGATAGTTTTTCTTAATAGCAAATGATTACTCATATAAAATTTCCATTTAGTTGTAATTAGTAACCACTCAACATTGTTAATTATAGCCAACAAAACAGATAAAAAAAACTTTCCATACATATAAGCAAATACCATACACTTTGACTTGTAATTTAATATCATATCAATTTCCTTATACAATCATATTAGTAGTTCTCCTATTTGCTCATTCTATTGACATCTAATTGCATTTCATGTTGTCTTGATAATTGAAAATTATCAGACCAAGGCTAAGTGGGAAAAGAAACTTGATTACAACGTGTACGTGTATAGTAAAATAACTATGGTCATAGAACATTTAGTATTTATAAAAGCGATGCTCAAAGGAGCAAACAAATAAAGAGTCCTTGGAATGCTATATACTAAACGACACGTTGCATTTTAATTAAAATAAAAATTTTTTCAGCACTAGAATTATGTCGACACGTGGTCTTTATGTGTGTTTGTGTGTTGTTGACAGTTGCAAACCATGTCACTTTTATGTTAAAATAGTCAATTACAACATGCTGACATATAATGACAGATGCCATAATCCCCGCTGTCGTTTACAGGCAAATGATTAATATTTTTTAGACTAAATGTCGTTGGGTTTTTTTTTTTTCTATTTGACAAAAACAGAAGGTGCCTTAAAAAACAGTTTTAGATTTTGTGATATGGAAAGTTAGCGAGACATAGATTTTCTGATTGACCTCATTTCTTCAATCGGATACAGAAATAAAGCCATTGCTTGTAGACCATAAATCAGTAGAACTAATGCTGCATGAATGAAACATGGGTTGACCTCGTACTAATGAGGTTAAACAGAAAGATTACAAGATGCCTTACATGGCACTGTCTCATAGATTTTAACACTAGCAAACCTGAGACTGATGATTGAAATCATTAAACATCAATTGTGTGGTAGATTGTCTACATCCCGAATTGACTCTCCTTGAAAGCTTTACAAGATTTATGGATATTAAATTAAGGATATTTTGGAAAGGCGCCAATGGAAAATATCAGATCCATGTGGATTCACATTCATCTTGCCATTGACCTAACTTAATCTAATCTTACCTAACCTAATTTGATTTACAGATATCCTTTTAAAGATATTATCTACATGGGCTAAACAAAAACTCTATCATTCTATCTGTTATTATATATCTTACATCATATTTTTCTTTAGGATAAAGGAATCTAAAAATACAAGCAAAATATTTCTACAATGATCTCACAACTTCTATAGTCGTGATAAATTTACCATAAAATTGTAACAAGTAATTTTAATCCGTTTTAGCTTGTGTTAATGTTATCCAAACCAAATTTAATAGATTCAAAAACAAATTAGATAATTACTCAGAGTAATCTTATCTTCTTAAATTCAACGTTAATGTGTCAATAAACAGTAAAGTAAGTAAATAGAACCCATTTAGAATGAAATTTAATATCTTTAGTATCCATAGACTCGTATGCACATAGTAACCTACTTTATAGATAATTTTGTCGCCACAACGATGACACAATTTTCTCACAGACAAAATACAATTTTCTCAACTCAATTTTTGTCCACATTATAGTGCATACAAATGTATGTATGTAGAATATTAAGATACTCTGTATGGATGCATGTACGAGTATAGTATCCACCTGCAATAGATGTAAGTTCAGTTTATGTATATTTAAAGCGGCATGTGTCGCCAAGTCTAGAGAGTAAATTCATTCAAGCTGCCATTCTTCAAACTATCATACATACTCGTATATAGTATGTATATATTTCCTCGACTACTACTCTCGATGTTCGCAGAATGATTTATAGATGTTATATGGGTTGCTTGCCATGAAAATGAAAATGCCATAAAAAGAAAATGCTACAGACGAGGACAAATCTACGCTTTTTGCCGCAAACATACTACGAGCGCAACTGCTATGTGTACTAACACTTTGTTGACTTGGCTTTTACTTGATTTTTCCTATTTTTATTTTTCTCATTCTCTTTTCACTCAAGTTACTGTGGGTTTTAGTTTGCTATAAATTTCACTTAATGCTAGAGTATTTTTGTTGGTCTCCCACATTGTTGGTGCTGTAATAATGATGGCGGTAATGATGATGATCATCGCCAAGCTCTTGCCAAGGACAAGTTGTCTATGGCACGCACTTGTATGTTTTATTATGCCATGCATACATACGTACATACATGAAAATGTTGTATCGTATATACATAGCTTTGAATCTATAGATTCATACGCTTGGTCAAATTTTATTTATTTCAATTTTTCGCAATATTTTATACCGATGACACCATAAGGCGCTAATGTTTGAAACAATTTACAAAAACATCAGATCTTTATTTCTATTAAATAAGTTTGTCTCATTTTAAAGCAATTTATTTGTTATGATTACCCTGAAGAATTTCACACGTTCATATTTGAAAATAAATCTCCCTACAAAGATTTATCCATCATCGAACCCTTGAAACAAATTTCAATTGCTATTACATTATAGAAAAATTTCAGCTCCACACTCTTTTTGTGAACTCAGCATTGTGTGCTTTATCAACACTAGTATTTCTCACTAGCCTTGTATTGTATTTTGTTTTATCCATTACGATAATTTAAATAATTATTTCACTATTATGTTATTGATCACAATATTCGGTAAGAATTTTGCAATATTCTGGTAGTCCCTTAATGACAATTTTCGGCCGAAATCTGTGCATCACTAGTATTACACACCATCGCTACTTTTTCTTCTTTCTTTTTTCTTCAGTTGCGCAAATAAATTTTCTGTGTTTATTTGGTGCGCAGCAAAATTTGCCACCTTTCACTCTCATCCAGAGTGACCATTACTAAAAAGCTGAATCATGGCGAATCAATTCGTGATTCGGCTATGAATCGAATCACATTTCACAACAACCCTTGAATGATGTTCTTTTCCTTATGCTTTTTTTCGAATCTGATTCGAATCAATGTTGGAAACATAGTTGATAAGAATACAGCATAAGAAGAAGGTAAAAAAATACTTCATTGGCAAAAGGTAAAATCAAATAGAACGTAAATTTTTCCTTTTTAATTAAATATAAAATAATATAAATGTTGTAACAAAAGAAGTAATGATACAAAAATGAATATGTGTAAATATTCTCTTTTTGGTCAGTTGTTACGTGGACCAGAATTTTTGTTAGAGTAAAATATCTACTAACATTACAAAAAATCTTTGCTTCCTTTATCAAATGGTTGTTTCCTCAACATTTCTTTAAGGAAGTTTTGCATAAATTTTCATTAGCCCTAAGAAAAAGGAACTTCGGTAAGTGATTAAAAGGAATTCATTGACAATTTTAAACCCATCAAGTGCAACATTGTCATAAAAATATTTTATTCATATTGAAATCAATACAAACTAAATTATCAATACTATCAATACTATCAATAGCAGCTATACAGTATACACAATTTGCGGCGTGTCTCACATTCTCATTCCTTAGGTTAATTTGAAGCCAATGTGCATACTTTAAAGATAAAAATATCCACTCAACTGTGTATTTTCATACAATATATACATATATACAGAATAGATTTGTATGTAGTATGAGTGCAATAAATTAAAGCTTGTAAGTACTTAGATTACAACAGCACAACCTGTTGTGGTTTTCAATATATGAGATATAGCACACATTCAGGCATTCATTCGCGTTGGTGCGAAAGATATTTAATTGATTGTGTGCACACATTGAAAAACAGTTTTGTGGTGCAATATATGGTATAATGCAGAGATTGAAAATAGTCGAAGTAGAAGGGGATCTGTGGCGGCAATTGTTGAGATACCATAACATACCAGGTTTATTTTACAATATATTTGTTGCAAATGTTGACTGCATATGTCAAAGTTTAGACACTATCGCAAATTTTGTGATTCGCACGCGATGTGTGTGTTTTTGTGGGAAAAATAATCTCGTAAGCACTGAGGGAGGAATTCAGTGAACTGAAGCCACTAATTTGGTGTTGGGGTTTTTGTTTTTCCCTTATTTTTTTCTTTTTTTTTTTTCTTTTCATTATATTTCAACTCAACTGAACTAAAATCAAATTAAAATCATTTGAGTTCAAGGCAAGCGCTTCTACTATTTTATGTTGCCTACTATTAGGCGCGCTGACGTTTGACTAATTCTATTTATTATTTTCGTATGACGACATTTTTTTTTTTTTATTGTATTTCTTCGTTTTGTCAATTAATTTTGACATTTTGCGGAACGCATACTTGTATAAAAAAAATCGCATACAATTTTTAAGGTCTAATGACATGCAATGTTCTTTTTTTACACAAAACCAGGAACTCAATAAGCGCCTAATTGTTGGCAATATTATCTTGTTTCACTTAAATTCTATCTATTTCTTTGCTGAAAATGCGCAAATTGCTTGGTTTTGCGTATTTTGTCTTGTGAATTTAATTAATTATTTGCTAATTACCATAAAATGGTTTCAAGTACCCATTATTTTCGGTCACGGTGGTTAACTTTGGTGCTTTTTAAACTTTCTTTTTATTAAGCTCGAGAAGTTGTGTCCTTAGCGGAAAAAAAGGAAAGTTTTCAATTTAAAATATTATTCTTGGAACAGAATAAACTTTAAAGTTTGTTGTGAACAAGTAAACAAAGTAAATAAACATTTTGGTGGCAACAAAAACTTTATAATTAAATTTATAAACACGCTATAAAGAGTACCAGAACCCATTATAGGCATTTATGGTAAACAGAAGAATGTCATTGAATAGATTATAGTAATTAATAAAGAGTAAAGTAGTAACCAACTACTTGCTTGGCAATTGAAATAAGAGTAGAACGTAAGGTTCGGGAAAGAAGCTAAGGATTATGTGGCATTGTGATTCAGATACTAAGATTAAGTATTGCTGCAGATTTAACATAATTTGGATTAATAATAAACAAGGTCCATTACAAATTACCTCTCTAATTTTTGAACAAACAAAATCTTTATCAGCAAACCCATTAACACCTCATTCATAGTGATATAAATTTTACTAACAATAAAGTTGTCATAAACTTAATTTCTATTATAAACGCATGTAACGCAAACTTTATCAAAATGTCAATTTCCATTTAACATAAAATCTAATTCCACTAATCGAAGTATATAAAAAAAAACTCCCATTAATTCTATCATCAACAAAACAATAAAAATAATTTATTGCAAAACAAAATATACAAAATTTGTTCATAAAAGTTTATTCAACTAAGCAAATAAAAGAGAAACTAACAAGTATGTGAGAGGGGAAACATAAGAAAAACACGTGTCAAAGTTTATCTACCAACTTCGCCAATAAAGCGCAACTAGTAAGTAGTAAACTGACATAAATAGACCCATGGAGATTGCTTTCAACACAATATCCCAACGCAACCCAAATCCATGACAATTGTAAATTATGCACAAATATGAAATGCGTGCAAGGCACTTATAAATATAATATTAAATACACGAGGAGCTGACAAAATATTGAACTAAGGAACCCCCCTCCCCAAAAAAAGCCAAAAGAATCACAAATTAAAATGCGTGCCAAATGTCTACTAAGCACGCAACTCAACTTAGAATTCGAGTTCTACTCAAGGATAACAACACAAATCTCATATAACACACAATAAACACTGTTTATGCAGAAGGGGAATTACTTCCTTGTAGACATTTGGCGACTTCTAGTCCTATTACACAACAGTAAACAAATTTATATTAAGTTATGCCGCATTTTTGTCTCAAGACTTTCAAACTGTTTGATATTAAAATGAATAGTAAGCAGGAAACCATGACAAATTTATTTCAGTTGATTGAACTCACCTCATCAACTCGAATGTTATGCACAAATGTTTGCGGAAGTATGTGTAGTCCAACATGTGTATGACATTATGAGATCCATCGGCATCCTTCTCAAGCAACTCCTCCAGTATATTGAGCTCGACCACAGCCTGATTGAGGAAACGTTTCTTATTCCTTATGATTTTGATGGCCACATGAGTATTTGTCTTATGATCAAGAGCCCGAATTACTTGACCAAAACTACCCTTACCAATAACTTCGAGTATTTCATAACGAAAAGCAATATGATCATGATCAACCTATTTTAGTTTAAAATAGTTTTGAATTGATGCTTTTATTTCTGAAGAATTTAACTTGTATCAAGTACTTACCACTTTATAATTGCCATTGTCATCATCATAAATCGAGTTGGTTGCATTCGCATTTGTGGTTGCTTTAAGGTAATTCTTTCTTGCATTTTGACCAAAATACCAAACTTCCTTGTAAACTTTCAACTCCTCAAATTCTAGATCAGTTAAGTAGTTGCGATATTTTTTGACGAGTTCTATGGAATAAAAATCAAAATGGTTCATGCTTGAAATTTGTTGAAAGCTTTATTTTAATTTTTAATTACAAATGACAAGTCACCATAACCATCAAAGTTCCCCCAACCATCCATCCAAAGTCAGGTTAACCTTGACCGCTTGCTTTACAAAATTAATTAGCCAACAAGCAGGCATCTTCCCCTGGGTAATGTCGCACTGAAATGACTGAACGACTCAACAGAGAGCAACATGCCATCTAGTCAAAGCTACTAATTTGCAACGTAAACGCGCGCATTGAGCCGCAGTCAAGCGTTAATTGTAGCAAACAGTGAGAAGCAAGCGGCCAATGGATGGTTGCTGGTAGTCTTTTCATTCATTGCAAAAAATAAAAATGTGCCAAGTTTCACATTTCGCTTTCACAATTCTCCACAATTCTGTGTTCGCCCACATCAGGCATTATAACAAACAGAAAAGAACACAAAAAAAAAGAAATCGAAAAACAAATGAAAGAAAAATTGCATTGCATACCTGAGGGCGTCATTGGTGTATTGCATTTGAGCTCAGCACTGCCAGTGCTGCTCGCTGAACCATTGCCAGAGCTACCGCTGCTGCTGTTGGACTTGGTGGATGAACCACGTTCATTGCCGCTGCTTGTGGTCGATGAGGATACTGGTGATCCGATATTGTTGTTATTATTGTTGTTGCCATTCGTATTCGCTGTCGTTGCTGTTCCACCATTTGTGATGTTGTTGCTATTATTATGGGTGGGACTGCGTAGTTGCTGCTGGTGATGATGTTGTGTCTGATTCACATGATTATTGTGCACATCCAGACAGCGTCCGGTGCGTGTTGCTGTGCCTGTGTTCCCATTGCCACAAAGTTGTGGCAAATCGATGCGCGCTGTTGAAAGACGCACATCGCGACGCAATTTCTCGTTGTCAAGTTGAATCTATTTAAAATTTAAATAGAAATATATCGTTGGGTTTAGTGCATCGCTTATAACTTATTTAATATCGTTTAATTAGTTTTAGTTTTATGCTTAATTTATTCTCACTCACTGAAGTCTGAATACGTAAAGTTTTTGTGACTCTAGGCATATTTAAATTAAATTAAAATTCCTTGCCAACTCTATATATCTTTGGATATTTTGAAAATTCTATCAAAGTATTTAATTTTTTTTTTTTATTATAACTTTAATATTTTATTTTAAATGTCACTAATTGATTCTGACAGGTAAAAATGTTGCCAAGCCTTCATTTTTATCAAAGCAATTTTACATTAAATATTGATTGCATACTTTTAAGCTTCTTTAAAAACTTTTCATTTTAAAAATAAAAAAATATTGTACAAGTTTATGTTTATATGAAAGGTTTTGTGACTTAGTGCATTTTATAAACAAAAATCATAACCATTTACAATAGTTAAAACAAAGAATTTAGTTTAAAGAAACCTCGTGATTATTTTAGTTCTAAATTATTTTTCCTCCTTAAAAAACCGCCACCATCCCCCACATACAAAACAATACTCACCGGCATTTCACATCGATCCAACATTGTTTCTGTTATTGTTATTGTATTCCTCCTGGTTGTTGCCTTTATAATATTTCCAGTTGTGCGGTTGTGACACTTTTTATTTTCTCAACAAAGGAGAAAAAATTTATTGAAAATTTCCTTCAAAATTGAATGCTAAGGACGCATGCATTTGCGTATTTTGGCTAGAGAAAATCTAAAAAAAAGAGAAGAGAATAAGAAAGTATAGTATTAATAAATATTGCATAAAAAAAAATAGAAAAATAGTTTCAGTTAAATTCATTTCATTTCTCTCTCCCTCAACAACAATAATCTCGTTACTAACCACAAAATGACAAATTTCCTTCCTTCCTTCCTTCCGTTTGTAATAAAATGAAACTTAACTCAATAACTTGAAAACATTTAACAATTTTCATTGTCAAGGAAAGGCCTAGAAATATTGTTTGTACATATTTATTCTCATTTTGTTACCAAATCCAAAGCATTCATTCAAAGTGAACTGAAACTTTCGTTATTAATAACTGAACCTGAGCAAGGTCTATTTACTGATTTTGTCAGATGCCTATCGTTAAGTTTTGCCCTACCCAAGTAACTACATTCCTCCATACCATCTATCTACATTGGTTGACTTGACTTGACTTGACTTGACTTTACTATAAAGCGCATGCAAAGTCATGGCCAATTATTGTTATCTAAAGAACGACTAAAGGGTTGCATCAACCCTTTAAGTTTTATGTATTTTTTTTTTCTTTTTTTTTTTTTTTTGTTTTGTTTATACTCCCCCTTTCTTTATAACAGTTGTTTAGACAATAAATTCATAAAAAGGTATTCGACAACTTTTATTATCAAAAGCGTCATCGCCGTTCATTTTTACCGGTTTCCAAAAGTCAAAAATTTGTCAGACCCTTCTTAACTGACTACCGAAGTTTTGAGTTCATACTGTGTACATAGTGTGTATATCATAATTTACGGGTGTTTTTTTCTTTTGTGCAGTGGTTGTCTTTTGTCTTTTTGTCTCCAGATGCAAACAACAGACCCAAAATATCGGGCACAAACAACTTGACAGTTTGTTATGACTTTGTAGCGGTTTTCGCCATATATTTGGACTCATTGTTGGTTAGTTATGTCGTTAGTGTAAGTTTTTCTTGTTATATTTAATACTTGTACGAGTATAATGGTATATTGTACTGTAAGTTTAAACAACTTTTTCTACTATTTGACTTTTGACGTTTTGTATTTAGATGCAGTCGTCGCTTTGTCTGTAATCGTCGACAATGATTCGCATGAGGAAGCCGTCATCATCATCATCATCATCATCATCATCATCAACTACATTATACAAAGTTAATTTTGTAAGGCTCATAGTAGTATCTACTAAAAGAGTCAAGTAAGTAAGTCTACGTTACTCACCCTTTTTGACAGACATTATTAAATGCACTTTTAGGTTTCTTTAACTTGTTTGCCTTTTTCTTGTTTCGCAATTGCGATGACGATGACGATGACGATGAAAAGTGCAAAGGCACGCTTACAGATTTACAGGTTTGAAGAAGTCGTTGGTCTTCAATTGACGAAGACTCACTCCGTCTTTAACTCGAACTATGTAACATGATAAGCGAAAGTTTTTTGACCTTTTACTTACTTTGCGCAATTATAAAGTGTTTGGATAAAAATAAACGAATGTCTTCTACCTACATTATAACATATACTTATAAACTAAGTATACATGTATATTCATTGCCTTAAGTTCACTTAAGTCAAGGTGTCACTGAAACAGTAGAAGCCTTAACTCAACTCACTTTCTGTGGTGGTAAAAAATATAATAAACCCGAGTGTCAAGTTATGTTTAAAAAATTTAAAATATAAAGAGAGCAAAAAAAAAAACCTATGACCATCAATTTAAATAAGCACAATAATATTTATTTGTCGGATTTTCGAAATGACAAATCAATTAAAAGTATATTGTATCTGCACTTGAAGTAATCAATGATCGAACGCCTTTAAATTGTCGGCTCTTTGTTGAAAAAAAAAAGACTCAACTTCAATCGATTGAAACATAAATTGTGACAATATTTCGCACTTATTATGGTGAATATCTCAATAAATGTTTCTTTAGTTGTTGTTTATTTTGCTTTAAAATCAATTAAATGACAGACAGACAATTGTCGATTGACAATTGACAATTGATTTAAATATGTCACAGTTTGCAGTGATTTTACTGCTGTTTGTCATTGTTTTGACACCCACTTGCAAAATGAGAGATTTTTGCTTAAATCTTCAAAAGTTTTGCTTTTGGTGTTGACATTGAATTTTCAAGATTACTTTTGACAAACATACATAACAAAAACTGACAGCACATGGCTAATGAAATGCAGTGAAAGCAATTCTTGTGTGGTTTATATGGTAAGTCATTATTGTCATAATTGTGAGTTGTGAGTTAGGTGAAGTGTAAACGATTCTTTAAACAAAAACAAGAAATCATTTAAAAATCATCAAAATTATTTAGTATTTATGCATTAAATTTTCACACTTCATTAAAATATTTCAACACAATTTATTTATAGAAAATTCAGATTTTATAAATACTTTTTAGGGCTCCGGACCGTCCATCCGTCCTCGGCTCATATCTCATGAACCGTTTTAGGTAGAGAGTTGAAATTTCACAGAGTGTAGTAGTTCTATCCGGATAACAGCAGCAAATACTAAAACCAAAATATTTTCGAAAACTTAAAGGGGACCCCATGCAAGAAACATTTTGGTTTGTATGGCAGCTATACGATCCAGTAATCCCACAATATTGCAATTTAGATAGTTGGTGGCTGTGCATCAGAAACTTTTGCTGTCGAATTTTCAGTTTGATCGGATTACTAGGGAGGGTACCTCCCATACAAACGCACCATTAAAAGTCAGGTTTTTATTAAAAAAAAATTTTAGTTTTTTGTTTTATCGAATTGAAATTTAGAAACTATAAATTATTGATATATGCGCGGTACATGTGTTGGAATCAGCCAAATCGGCCAACTAGGAGAGGTACCTCCCATACAAACCCACCATTAAAATTCAGGTTCTTATTAGAAAAACTTTTTTTTTTTCTGTCCTATCAAATTGAAATCTATACACTATAAGTTTGTAAAATAGACGCGGTACATTTGTTGGATTCAGTCAAATCGGACCACTAGAAAGAGGATTACCTCCCATACAAACCTTAATCTGCTACGGAACCGTCCGTGTACGAGGCTGCCTAGCACTTGGCGGGTTTTTAATATTAATTATGTACTAATTCAAAGTGTTGAAGATTATATAAACTTGAGTATTTAGTATGTGATAAATCACCAACTAAAAGAAACTTAAAATCACCCGGTTTATGACAAAAATATGATAAAAACAAAAATAAAAAGAAAAATAAAAATTTAACTACTTAATTTGTCAATTTTTACCCATGATGATGATGATGATGATGATGATGTTGATGAAAGTAAGTAAAATTGTTTTGTCGTTTGTCAAAATGCGCATAAGCATTTTAATAAAATATGAAGAAAAACTCAAGTGCATTTTAATGAAGTTTGATTACCGAGACAACGACAACAATAATAATGACAACAACGACAACGACAATGATGATAATGATAATGTCGTTGACAACCAAGACGAAGACATTTCAGACATCCCAAATTTTTTGTGATGGAACTTTAAAAGTATTTTATATTTTATGGTTATTTTACTTTTGGTTAATAAATGTCAATTAGCGGAAACTTTATAATTTATTTATTACAATATTTTTGTTTTTTTTTTTGTTTTTATGAGTAGTCTCTGGTCTTGCATAGAAAGCAACAATGTCAACATAGCAACAACAAACAATGAGTGAACTGACAACAAAACGTGGCATTTTCTCACTTGACATTTGACTCATTGACGACACTTGCCAACAGCTAAAAAGTACCAGAAATTCTATCAGTCAATGTTATGCTAATAAGTACTGTTATCAAAGACAATACATACATACATACATACATCATACATAGTCCAGAAGTGAGTCTTACTTTGACTTTTTAATATTATTTTGTGCACAATATTTGATAAAACTTTAACTTATCCAATCGTCTTGTGTTAAATACAATACAATATTTCTTAAAATGTCGCTATTGAGGAGTGCCACCATTTTATTTCTTGAAATTGACCTTTTATCGATGCATTGAGACAAGTGTCAATTTTTGCTAACCTGGCATTGTTCTTCATTGTTTCTTGCTATAAATAGCACGTCTAACCCCAAACACAACTTCAGACAAATGTCATCATCAGACAGGCAACTAACTATACTATATATCTACACAATATATTGTACTATGACTGTTGTCAATGCCTTCTTTTATAGCCTTCTTTTATTGTTCTTCTTTGTTGTGATAGTAGTATTGAAAATCAATTTACATAACAAATTAGCCGCATTCAATGTTTTCAATTTAAAAAAAAAAAAAAAAACAAAACAAAAAATGAACAATTTTAAACATTTTTCGCTTGTCGAAAACTTGCCATTTATTGGTTTTATTCACAATTCAATGATATATCGATATTGATATATAGTACAATAATTTTATTTTAGTAATATATAATAATGCAATAAAATTTGTTGTTGTTTTATTTCCATTACATCAAAGCTGCTCATGTTCAAGTGGTTTGAATCGTCAATCACGTACGAACTTATTCATTTATTCATTGATTCATATATCATATTCACAATGGTATAATAAAGCATTAAAATATCACGTAAAATAATTTAACAAGACACATGGACAAACAGACAGACAGACAGACAAACAGATGGATAGAAAAACAGTCAAACTGACAACAAATTGAAATGTTTTCATGTCTTTGTTGTTTGTAGTTCATTTAATAAAATATTCTCTTTTTTTGGGGATTTTTTTTTCTTTGTTTTATTGGCCCAAAACTGTCAAACATTATGACACTTCAATGTTCTTTTGATTAAAGTTTTTATACAGTTTTCTTTGTTTTCTTCTCAGAACTTCTGCATATTACTACAATAAAATAAAATTCTCTATCATTTTATTTAAAGAACATTTAACTGTTTTTGCATATAAAATATTTTCTTTACCATAATTTTAAAGCAATTAATTTAGCACGTATTTTGCTTTTACTTTTGTCATAATATTGTATTATGAAAGTAAGTAAGTTATTTTGCATGCCACTAAAAGAACATTTTAAAGGAAAATTATAACACTCTGATACTGTCCAGATTTTTCCACATAATTTGCAAGACAAACACGTTTCAAATTGAATTCTAAATGGCATTAAAAGCCATTAAAATGATACAACATTTGCTGTCTTATACATAATAAGATAAAATGCGCAATTTCTAATAATTTTATATACATTATTTCCTATTATTATTATTTTACAATAATTCTTTGAATAACTTGAGTAATTCTTTTATCTTTTTGCATTTTTTTACAAGTGCAAATGCGTCAATGTCATTTCATGTGCATTTACAATAAATTATGTGTTTCCTATAACATTTTTCTTTTCTATGAAACTCATACAAAGCACGATTTTGATCGGAAATGTGATTCTACTATAAAAATTTTTATAAATCAAGTGTTGACCTATTTAACCATTTTTTTCTTATTTCACTTTCACACTACTATTTTACATCATCACTGACCAACTCAACTCAACTCAACTGAATTGAACTTGCTAAAAATAATTTATGTTTATTACCTTTACACGATTTCGCTTAATTATATTGTCTACAAAATTTGTCACAAAATTTTGTTTAAATGAACTACTATGTTGCGTGGTGGCCCCAAAAAAAAAACCAAAAAACCAACAAACAGACAAACTGCTTACAAAAACCTTTTTGGTTCACTTTAATTTCGCATAGACATGGCACATGAGAGAAATTTTTCACAAAAGCGGGCCAAAAATCGCATGCTACATAATTTAAAATGCAAAAGGAAAAAAAAAACAAAAACACAATTTAGTTGCTTTAATATTTTTACTTGTCATAATAACAGGCAACAGTTTATATGTGATTACTTATGAACACAGCCAAAGTTCTACTAAAAAAAAAAAATTAAAAGAAAAGCTAAGTAAAAAAGTGTTCTAACCCCATAAACTATTGACACACTAACCCCAACCCTAAGTAATGACCTCTTCACCTAATGTGGCAGCAAAACAAAAAAAAACTGCTTTTTTGCCTACGAAAATGTACATATTCGTACTCATATATATTTCGATTTATTGTACAATAGAATCTGAAAGAACTACAATGTACAAAAATGTCAAATACCAACGAACGGAAATGGCAAATGTTTTGCATGAGCAACATTCAACTTATTTTGCCTACATGAAAATGACCAATAAAAGCTACAAGAAATGTCAGCCTGTAATGCAGCAACAGTTGGCTCATTAACCCTTATAGACGCGTGCATACATACATACATACATACATACATGACACATGTATACTATGCATGAATCTAGATTCATTTATTTTATACTCAATCGCATCTCGTGTACAGCTGGCATAGAAACCTTAATACGAAAATAGCAAGCAAGCACCACAACTAAAGAAATTCTCAGAAGGAAGTCGTTGTGATTTTCAATTTTCACACTTACTGTTTACATGCATGGCGTATGTGTAATATGAATAAATAAATAATACTAACTTACCCCACCCCCTCTATCATAAGCCTATTAATGTAAATGTTCATTTAGGTTTACAGAGATTTTCATTCATTCATTCACCTCTAAGCCAATTTTAGGTATATTGTTTTGTATTTATGAGAAATCATAACTGAACTTCCCCTTAATAAACTATAATAATTCTATGCGGTCAATGTACTTCAAAGCAACAATTGTATTTGTTTTACTGTTAGAATTTATTTGCAAAAACAAAACAAAACAAAAAATTTTTTAATAACTTCCGTTCCAAAAACACTTTGACATAACAACACAGAACTGAACAAAACCAAACCAAACCAAACCAAACCATACAAAACAATTTCATTCCAATCTACTACCAAAGTCAACTAACATCACCACCACCATCACCATCATCATCATCATCATCATCATCATCACCATTTGGCTAAAAGTAACAACAGGGTACACTACTGTTGCTCTCTTTTACTGTTTCTCCTACCCTCTACTTTTCTAAGACCTTCTCTTCCAACAGTTTGATAAGACTTTTAACTAAACATAAATATTGTATATAGACACATATGAATAGTTAGTTGGTCAATGGCTTCTATTGTATCTGAGTATTTGAGCTTGTCATGTTCAAGCATGCTTGACAAGTCGCTCTCTCTGTTACTATAGTAAAGTTAACTGGGAATTGCTTTGCATGTTTCGATTAGATAGATAGGGCACTCTATGTACAATATGTAAACGGAAAAATAGGTTGATACAATAAAAGGGAATTATGGTTTATTGGCTTCTGTCTGGGTAGTGGAGTCCATGAATGTCAATGAAGTGGTGTTGAGGAAATGGTACTCAATGAAATGAAGAAATGAACTCTGCAAGTTGTTTGGAATTGGTGGAAAATACCAGTATGTATATTTTATTGTTTAAGTTGTTATTGTTTGTCGGAAAATGACAATTAGTTTGTATAATTTCCATTTGACAGTTGACTGAACGTTGTTCGTCTCGCTCATTCAGTTCGCTTGCAATTTGATTTGGTTTGGTTTAGTTTGGATAGTTTGGTTTTGACTTTGTACGGAAGTTTTTAAACATACACAAATACTATACTATACTATCAAAGATTAAAGTGTATACCATTGAAGTTAAAAGTGCTGTGATTAAGTAATATGTGCCACAATAAATGCAAACAGTCAGGCAGGCTGGCATGGATGGAGGCAACAGGCAGCAGGCAGCTGTTTATTGTGGCAATGAGGCAATGTGTAAGTATTTTTCTTTCCATTACAAAGCAAATTGTTTGCTTTAATGTTAATTATAATGCAACGAAACTGTTACAAGTCGTCGAGACTATGTATTACAGTGTTTTTTCTTTTTTTTCACATATTTGTTTATTTGTAAATGTGCCGATGTACCTGCAGGTTATCTTTCATGCCATGATAGAGGAAATGTTTGTATTATAGCTAAAAATGTGCAACAAGCGAGATGGTATCCCATTGATATTTGAGAAAAATGTTTAAAGAAATCAGTATGCATTTTATCAGAATAGATTAAAATATATTACAATAGAACAATCTATGCTAAGGTATTTTTTAAAAAACTTAGAATTGAAATTACAATAATGTTTGCCTTTTTAGAATTTTTTACAAATTTTTATAAAAAGTTTTATTAAGCAGTTTCCATTAAATAACAAATAGTGAGTATAAACAAAGGCATCTTATTGAAGAAATGTTTTCTTAATTGTATTGGGAGATAATACAAGCGGATCCAGTATAAATTAAATTATGGAATGAACAAAGGAAAACATGAAAATATAAATAATAATTAATGAATATACACAAAAATTCTAATTAAAAGTTCTCAAGCGTGCAGAACATAAAACATTTAAAATCTCATAAAATGAAATTAAGAAAGAAAAGAAATGACGAGGGTTGGATTTGCTCTTCACAGCCATCCGAAAAGGGCCTGTTGGTGTTACTGATGCTCATGATGATACTGATGGTGATGATTCTGATGCTGATGCTGATGCTGATGGTAATGTTGAAAGGCCCCACAACGCACACTTGATTTTTATTACATTAAAATGAAACATGAAGGAGGCAACAAGAACCGAGCATAATTTTTATTAATTATGAAATGTGTTTGATTGATTAATGAAATCAAAAAGAAAAGAAGAAGAGCAGCAAGTAGATTATTATTAAGAATGAAATGTCAAGTACCATTCACATGGTCAAAATAAACAAAAACATAAAATTTGAAAAATATGAACAAAAAAAAAAACACATTATGCTATTAAAGAGAGACTGACTGACCTAAATTATTGTAAATGAAATAAATGATGGAAATCACTACGACGAAAACATAAATACACATACAAAAGAATACATACAACAAAATTTAATAGATTCATAAACGCGTCATCTCAATGTCTAATAAAAATATTTTGTATCTAACATGAAAATGAAAGCAATTTCATGGCACATGAAACGAAAGTAAAAACTCTGACAAACTGAATGTCAATCAAATGTCAATTGTTAGTATTTTCTTCAAAATAATATTTGCATAGAATACTAAAAAAATAAATAGACAGGTTATATGGTGAGGAGGGTGAGGGAGGGTGCGGTGTCAGCAGTCACAAGCCCTTCTTCATCATCATGTGCAACAAAGTTGTCAGTTTGCTTGAATGTAAAGTGAGCTGGATCTTTAACTAATCGACCGCAAACCACGACAAATTGTATGATATTATGAAGAAGAGGCTACAGGGCAGAATTATTGTAATGTATAAAATATTCTTGTCATTTTCATCATCATCATCATCATCATCATCATCATCATACTTAGTTATAGTTGTCGAATTACACGTTTTGTTTGAGAATAATCTATGTGATGACGCTCATAGTTTATTTATTATACATTTTTCTTATTGTTGACTTTATCACATGACAACTTTTTTTTTTTTTTTCTGTTTTCTGTTTTTATATCTTTCCTGCCACCATCACGCCAATGGCTTACATAAGAAACCAAGACTAATTGCACCGATCTTATGCTTATTCACTTGCCCGCTTCTATGCTTCTTCGTATTTATGTAGTGAAGACCTTAATAATTGCTTCAATTATTTTCATATTACTATTTCTTCTTGAAATGCTACTACAACAATAATTTTTCACTTCATTTCTTTTTGCTTTTTCCCATTTATTTCATCCATTAAAGTGTGCTCATGTTCATTAACGCCAAAGTTGTGGCAATTGTTGTCGCTTGATCGCTGTCATCTGAGTGTCTGACATATCATTTCATCTCTCGCCCTCTTCGGGTAAAAGTAATACAAGACCACGCTTGAAGCTTGATTTGTCTTCATGGCATGGCGAGTACGAAGAGTATGATGAACTGAGTTTGGTGGTTTGACTTCTTGATTAGCTTGATACTGTGTACATATAACTTGAGTCTTAAACTTAGCTATGCTATAATATTTTTCTATTTTTACTTTTTCACTTCATGTTTTTCTTCATCTTGACATGAGTGACATTTTTATTATTATTCATCATACGAGTAAGTCTGTATGCGATGTTTGAGAAACTGTGATTGAACTTGACTTGATTAATGGGATTAATGGAGAATAAGGTCTAAATTGTTAAAAAGAAAAAGAATGCTATAACTATGCATTAAATGGTTTATAACTTTGCAGATTAACATACAAATTTTTAAATGTTTATTTTTATGGTTTTTAAAGTCTTGTTTTAAAAATAAACTTTAGTTAATTGATGCCATAAAAATACTTAACTTAAATGGAAACCACTATTTTCATTAATTTTTTATGCGAAGCTTAAGTATTGTCATAAATATGTGGTACATACTTTTACATGTGTATGGCATTTATTATAGTAAACCTACTTTTTCATATTAACACATTTTGCTATAAAATCTACTTGAGTTTTATACCATATAAAACTAAGGATATGTAGAGTTCCAAAAAGCAATCCTTATCACATGAAACCCCATCAGCCAGCCAAGTAGCATGTGGACTAAAACTCAACCAACTGCTTTTTATTATATAGTACTTATATAAATACTACCTCACATACTACTATATTTCTGTTCTCTTTTCAAGTATTTTTCACTTATTTTGCAATGCGCGAAACCTTGCAAAAACTAAAAAAAATAAAAAAAAAATAATAAAAACAAAAAAATCTATGGAAATGTTTTTTCATAAAAAACTTTTTTGTGAATAAAAACCCTTTTTTATTTTATTTATTTGTTTGTTTGTTCGAGGTTTCTTCTATTATTTAGCACTTTAGGCAAATGTACATTCGTAATGCCATATATTATTTTTATGCTTTATGATTTTATGCGCTTAAGTGATTAAAAGTAAAGATTATGTGACCTTATGCGTATATAGATTAATGCAATACTAATGTTATTCATCTATTTTATTTATACTACTTCTTTGGAAATGAAATCTATTCATTCATCTACTCAAATTGAAAGTTAATCATTTAAACCTTAGAATCGAAATCTAAATCTAAATCATTTAGCATGCATTGCTACTTAGTTAATCCATTGTAATCTTCTTTGTAAACACAAAGTTGCCACCTCTATTAGTGCATAACAATAGCATCAAGGCCAAACCATCCATTCTTCCATTCACCTCAAGAAATAAACAAAATCTGAGTACAGTCAAATGCATTAAAGACACAAACGACTGCATTTCGATTTCTAAAACAAATTTTCCATTTTGTTAGGCAATTTTTACTTGCAACTGATTTGTTGCTGCTGCTGCTGCTGCTGTTTGTTATTATTTTTTGTTGCTGTAAGTAAGTTTAAGTAAGTAAGTTAACGAATCTTAAATCTAATTCGTGAAGCGCAAAGCAATTAGTCATGCAATACTCGAAAGTAATGTCAAAGTTGTAATTAAAGAATTACACAAAAACGATTTTTCATGTTGTATATTTTCGTGTTTGAATTAAAGTTGAAAAACAAATCATAAAACTACTGACTAAGTACCTTTGAGGTAATTATTCATCATGAAATTTAATTTCAAATATTTTCTAGAACTTCTAGACAATTTAGTAAACTCATTTACCATTCAGTTGTTTTGTAAGACAAAAAAAAAAAAAAATGTTGGGTAATCTTCCTTGAATCTTGATCTTTATATATTATTAATACTCAAAAATTATCTTTCTTTATCTTATCTTTTTAGCTTTTGTATAAATTTATTTATTCATTTTCAATAAGAGTTTGAATCCCCAAAGTTCTCACAGTCAAATCAATCAAATGACTTTTGTTCGAAAATATGCAGACGAGAGACTTTATGGTTCATTTGAATAAGAACTGAATCAAAAGTATACAAAAGATATATACTACAATATATTTTTATTGTATCTATGAGACTTCGGTAAAAGTATAACAAATTAAGGCAGGACGAATGGAATAAAACACAAGTCATCATGATACATAAATACATAAACAAATTCTGATGGGGACCAACGGAAAGTAAACTTCTCTTTCATCGCTCTGAAGTTTGAAGAATAGTCAATATCTTGTGCAACGAGTTATTTTTTTTTATTATAGTCATCGAGATACATACTTCGTTGTCGTCATTGTTGTAGATGTTGCTGCGATTGCAGTTGTGTATGCGACTTATAAATAAAAGATCTTTGTTCAGTTGTATTGTATCTTTTTATATATTTTACTTCGCACACATACAACTTGATCTTGATGTCGTCTATTGCTCGATTACATTTCATTTCATTTCATTTTATTTCATTTCAATGTCAGCCAAATTTATTTTGGATCTTTGGGTCTGCTTTAAATAAGCAACTACTATTTTTTTTTTTTTTTTTTGATTGCAACCAATCGAGAAAATTAATTGAGTGAGGCGTTTTTCTTTTTAATTTTGTGTTTCTTATTGAGGCGGCATCGTTATTGTGAAAGTTAAATGGATCATTTGAGATAACAAAACACATTAAACAAAATTGAATCGAAGTAAAAACACAAAAAAATAATACCACGCTAAGCCGCCAATTAAACGACAAGTCTCTAAAATTTTAAAATTTGCCTAAAACTAATTGGCCTCGCTTTGAACTGTCATTGTGACTAAGTTCCAAAGTTGCCAAGTTACCAAGTTGCCCCAAGCTGAAGACGACGATTGTTAGTCGTCGGACAAGGGTAACGATTTCCTGCCCGCGATCAAAGTTGTTGACCACAAGCTAAGGTGCAACAAGCGTCGCTAACTTGCAGCAGTAGCAGTAACAAAATTAAGCTCAGCAAAACAAACTTGGCCTAAACTTGCTAAACTGGCTTTTTGTAAACGATTTAAGCCGAGTTTAAGTTGGTTTTCTTCTCAAGTGCTTTACACTAAGCTTCGGAGACAGACAAGATGGTAGAGGACACGATAGGATAGGAGAGACTTAGACGTGTTGTAGTTTGGCTTGGACAGACTTATGAACACATACGCACAGGTTTTTTGAAGATCATGGTCCATGCAACAACATCAGCAGCACATACAATACAAAACAACAAAAACAACAACTGCGTTGTCTGTAAATCGTACTTATTACTTTTTAAGGTTAATGCACTTGAGGTCGTTAGTGCTTCTTTCTTACTTGCTTTTCCTCCACTGACGACTTCGAACACCGAACCTCGTTGAATAGACTTCGAGATAGTTTTTGTAAAATTTATTGCAACAAAAATACCAAACAAGACAACAAAAACACAAAACCAAAAACAACATTTTAAATGCAATTTTTTTTTTTTTTTTGTTGTTGTTTCATAATACTTGTTGTTATTGTTGTTGTTGTTGTTGATGTTGTTATTATTATTGTATTGTATTGTATTTGATGTTGTTACAGTTTGTTGTTATTTAAGTTTTCGTAATTTAAATTTTACGCACCAATAAAATTGTGTAGAAAATTTTTATTATTATTTCATTGATTTACTACTCACACACAGTAGTCAGTCAGTCATTCACTCTAGTTACTTGTCTTGCAGCCCACAAACCCCATCAATCAACATTCTCCCCACCTGTGACACGTTTTGATGACAAATTATTGGGAAAATTTGCTGTCAATATTTGTTGTTTGCTTGACTTGGCTTCGCTTTTCATAAATTGACATTAATAAAAGTGCAATTGATTGCTAACAAACAAACAAAGTCGCATGTCATATGCGTCTATCAAAAATTACGCATACGTATATCGAAATTATTGTATCGGCAGCATAAATGTATAAGATGAATTTCACTTTCACTTGACAACGACTTAACTCAATAGTCGTCAACTTAAATTTGTTATGAAAGATACCTAATTTGAATGAAGGATTTGTTTTGCATACTAAAACAATGTTTAAGTTAAGTTAAATGGTTAAATGAAATTGTATTAATGTCATTTGAATTTTTATTATTGTATAAAAATATTAGTTTTGATTTTCCTTAGTATAAACATATTTTATTCAGAGTTTTTATATTTTAAAGACAAATTAAATATTGATTGAGAATCAAATTGAATTGAATCGATTTTTATTTGTGGAATTGTAATAAATTTTTATGTGTTCATACAATTAAATAACAAAGGAGTAGAAATAAGGAAACTATTAAAATTTATTACATTTATTTATATATTTTTATATTATTTGTTTGTTTCCCAGGGGCTATTATTTTTTTTTTATGAAAGAAACTTAGTTACATAATACAAATAAAAATAAAAATAGTTAAAAGGATTATGACATTTGAATACAAAAACACAACCAAAGAATCTAATGTAAAATTTAAAAATTATGACTGCAAACTGATAAAAAAGAAATTAAAAATCTTAAGGGTCATTTTTTTTGTCATTTGATTAACGACTTTCTCATTGGCATTAGAAGAACCGTTTCTTCTTTAATTTAAGCCATGTGCTTTAACCCCCAAATTAATTGTGAGATTAATGAAGAGTTTGTGGCTTAAATTTCTCCTTAACAATGCCACAACACACTTTCAATAGCTTCCCCTACTCATTACTCATTACTTAACAATGAATGTGTCTACCATTGTCTGGTGATGTCTGTCTCATCATCACATTTTAACAGATTTAAACAGATCTTTATTTTCATTTTTTCCTCATTATTTTGCACGCTTGTTTTGTAAGAATCTCTTAGTTTATGAACATTTAATGTTTTGAAGTGAGATACGAGATGAAGAATCTCTTGTTCGAACACAAAGTAAATATAGGTCAGCAATGCCTCAATCTCAATGTCTATAGAGATCAGATTTGGGTCAAATGTTTGAGGTTGACTGAGTTCGTCATTGTGTGACTGGAAAAATATTCACTCACTCACTCACTCACTCACTTTGTTGTAAGTAAAATATTGTTGGTGATGCTGTGTTTAATTAAAATGTATCTTTTCTTATTACAATTTTTTTTAATTTAATAATAATTTATATCATTTGAATAAGGCAAGTAACAAGCTATTTTTCTTTTCACTTTTTCCTAACCATTTTTTTCTATAAACAGAACATTTAAGTATATTTTTCTTGGATTAAATGTTACATTTTATATGAGGCTTACCAAAGTTTTAAAGCGATAAAATGAATTTTGTTTTATTTACCTGAAAAGAAATAGAAAATAAAATAATTATTAAAGTTCTTTGAAATTATTAACCCCTTGAGGCCTTGATCCCCCAAAAATGTATCTAACTGAGTTCTAGCGTTCAGAGCTCAAGACCTCCAAATATAATAGCAATAGCTAACCAACTAACAATAAAACTAACAATAACAACAATTACGTTAACCTACAATGCAACAATTGTTTCCCTTTTTTTTGCATTTCTTGCAAATTGCTTTACACAATCGCAAAGAAACTCTTATTGACAGCCACGAGGAGATAAAGCACAAAGCTCACGAGAGAGCAAACAGAGGTCAATATACTGAATAAGGAGTAGCAATAATTGCAATATCAAAAAATAAAAAACACACACACACAACATACATCCACAGGAACACAACACTAACAACAATTTATTGTACAAAGAAACAAATATATAAATATAAGGAGGCGGTTAAGTGAAGTTGAGGTGGTCAAGGAATGATTGATTATAATAACAACAACACTAACAACTGGGAGATTGGAGAAGTATGGTAAATATTGTTGCCTACATTTATCTTTGATGTTGTTGTATATTGTTGCATTTGTTGTTGTTGTTGTTGCTGTCGATTGCTCTACTATTATTTTGTTGATTATGAACGTGGTCAAATGGTCACTGGCCATCAACTAAGATGATAATGATGATCATAGTGATGTTGCAGCAACAACCAAACTATGATGACTATGATGATGACGATGACGACGATGACGATGTTGTTGATTTCGATTATGATGTTGTTGCATGTTTAAGTGATGCCGAAACCAAGTTGATTGCATTGCATGTTGTTGCAGCAATTGATGTTGATGTTGTTTTTTTTTTTTTTTTTGTTGCTGCAACTAGTTATTAAATCAACTGCAACGCACCAGTTTTTTTTTGTGTTTATGATTTTCTTCATTTTACTTATTTCTTTATTATTTTTTTGTTTTGTATAATAAAAATATTGATTGTAATTAAAAGGAAATTGGGTGAAATTCACAATGTGCAACGTGCAGCATATGAAATTGTAGTTCAATGACTGCTTAACTGATGTTATAACTAATTAAACCGATTAAATGTCGTCGTCAATTGGTTTCAATGGTTTTCCGCTTGATTGAAAAGAGAAGTTTCCTTGAGTTAAGTTATACAAAGTCAATGGTTCAATGAGACCAAAAGTGACGTAAGAAGTATGCTTGAGGCTTATAAATAAACGCTAATGAGTGACAATTAATGATGGATTGAATGCTTGATGGATTGTATGATGTATAGGACTTTTGATGTGGCTTACTTAATGACTGAATGACTGAATGAATGACTCTCTTCCTCTTTACTTGATAATAATAGTAAGTTAGTAAGGCGTCTTTGACAAATTAGATTCATTAAAAATTTAACGGAATGAAAAATGCTTTCTATAGCAAGGTGTTATTAATTTTTGATGAAAGTGAAAATTAAGCGGAAAATGATGTATAAAATTATGTATTATTAGTCTTCATAAAAAAAAAAGACAAAGCAAAAACAAAAAACTTAAAAACACATGTTAAGCACACAAAATGATATAAAAATACCGCACACAATGTGAAAAATCTTATAAAAATCCCAGCCAAGATTTTATATTCTCCTCATCATATACTTATACAATACTAAGAACTTAAAAACGTATGTCATCTAGTATAGAATACAATTCGAACACAATTTATTTAGTTAAGTTAATGCGACATTTATGGCTTTTGCAGTAATTTTTGTACTTTAATTGGTACGCGAATGAGTTGTAAAATATCTGTAAGATTCTTTATTTAATGAATCTTTTAATAGCAGCAGCAGCATCATCATCATCATGTATTTGCATGTTTAAGTAAGCCAAGCTAAGTAGCAGAAACAGACACTGACAGCTGTCATGTTGTACTATATGAAATACACAATTTCATGTGTGCCAAGTGGGTGACTCTTAATGAAGGAGTGAGTACTTAGTACTACACCACACACATGTACCTATTTAGTAGGGCAATTTGTTCTATATATGAGATGTACATATGTGGTCCTCAGCTGACTGAGATCCTTATGCTTGACCACAACAACATGGAATGCAAATCATTTAATGGCCGATTGAATATTTAAAAATGAAACTATGCCAAACATTTTCATATATTGTAAAAATACACGTTCCTCGAACTTTTCAAATTGATTTGAAGATGCATTTTTTCCGGTTAATAGAAATATTTACTATTTATACCAAAAAAAATAAAAACAACAAATAGAAATGTTTTCTTCACAAGCAATTAAATGCAAACACCAAAAACAAAAATAAATAAATACAGCAGTACTTATGAAAAACAATAACAAAACTAAGCACAAAACAAAACAAAACAAATAAGAAGTAAGAATAAACATGCAACATGCATAATGAATGCCACATGTGAACATTCAACACTCTCATCGTTCGCTCTGTTTATCGTTGTTGAACACTTTCCAATTGGTAACAATAAAAAGAAAAGCCACCGTTAAGCATAGCGCCGTGCGTTGTCGTTGTCTTGACTTCTTATTTTTCTGCTTCTGCTTCTGCTTCTCATTTTTCTAATAAGAAATATACGCAAAAAAAAAATAGATTCACCAACAGCGGCGGCAACAGCAACAACAGTAGGCATTTGGCATTCATTTACTCATTCCGTCATTCATTCATTCATATATTCAGACTGACAGAACAACAGCTAGACAGTCATTCAGTCAGTCAGTCAGTCAGTTTGTTCTAAGATTCTGACTACTATGAATGTAACCCAGTGACCAAGTTATGGCAGCTGCCAACAACACTATACCAAGAAGATTAGAGCGAACTTATGAGGCACGCGGCACAATCACATGTCTGTCTATCTATCTTTACATACTCGTAGTATCTCATACTTTTGTATCTCTCTGCTATGTATTTGATATTCTTAGCAGCAGCAACAGCAGCAGCAGAAATTGCAAGAAGAGGAAAAGTTTATTTATGAGATTTTGTTTATTAGATTCATTTTTTGTATTTTTGTATCATTTTGTGCATATGCAACCAGAATAAGAACAACAAGATGCAGCAGCACCAGCACCAGCAACAGCAAGCACATCACGTTAGTGTATCTAATTGGAGCATGTGGGGCATGCAACTCGACTGTATAAGTTGCCTGTCTGCCAGCTTCGTGGGTTGGTTGGCTCAATGCCTGTTTCACCAGATTACCAGTAGATAGATAGATAGATAGATAAATAGTTTCATGTTTGACTTCCCGCAAAGCGTGTTCACACTTCTTTTCACTTGCTGAGATTGAGCAGCCTTCCCTCCTCCCTTGTTGTATATACTTACATATATACATTTGTATCTACTATTGATGCATGGCGGGCAAATAAAGAGGATTATGCCTGTGATGCATAGGAAATTGCAAATTGCAACTTTTGTCGTCTTATTTGTCGTACATAAATTGTCATTTAAGTGAGCACACATCATTCTTTCTTTCTTTCTTTCTTTCTATCTTTGGTTGGTTTCCAAATTTCTCGCATGCGATAAATTTCTATTTGTTGTTCACTTGTTGTGTTTACTTGTGAAAAATGAAAAGCGCAAGCGCGCAAACAACTTTTGCTATTGTATGTACAATATTTCATTCGTTTCTGCACGTTCTTCTTCAACTGTTAATTGTATTTTTCTTAGTTAATAGTGAAAATTGTTGCTTTTTGTTTTGTACAATGATTTTGCTAAAGCGAAATCGTTGCACGTCTCATTGTCTGGCTAAAATTTTCTTTCGTTAGTGGTTTTTCTCTTCTTTAACATAAAATAAATAAAAAGAAAATTTTATTTTCATTTCTATTGATTTGATTTCTATGTACGCATTTTCTTTGCTTTTGCTTTGATTTTCTTCTGATTTTATTTTAGTTTATTTTATATATATTTTACGAATTAAATGCATCAAGTCTACAAATACTCACAAATACTCTTATATTATTGTATATGTAGATATAAATATTCATTTGGTTTTGTTTCAACATCTTCATTTTTCTATTGTTGTTTGATTTGTTTCAATGAAATGCGCCAAAGAAATTCTTCACGCGCTAATTCCGCGGATATTTTTCTATAAATTAGCACAAAATTTAATTATAGCTAATGATTACATGCACTCGATCGATTGAATACTCGAGTTTGTTTTTCAATCGAAATCATCCCATAAAGAAATTCCTAGGATTTTCTTTAATTGCCAAAGGTTGAGTATAAGCAGCATTTGCCAAGAAGAAAAACAGGAAAGAAATGATTTGATGAAATGGTGATTCGGAACCTAAAATATTTTGAGAAACTGAACAGGAAGTTTAATTTCAATTGTCCGAAAATGAACTTCTATAAAAGAAAGTATTTAGTGAGTTTCAATAAACCACATGAAACAACATAACATAAAACAACTAATTGTATTTCCTGTTAAACAACGAGAAAGATTATTTAAGTAGCATAATTTCATATGAAAAATCATAAATTAGACAAACAACTTCCGAAACAAGAACCGTAAATGAAAAAATTTCAAACAAATAAACAAAAACAAAACAAAAGGGTCGCCGAAGTCACCATCATCACCAGCAACAGCAGTAGATACAAAAGTCAACTCATACCACACAGATACTAGATACCATAAAATAGCAGAACCACCACCATGATCACTCACTCAGTCACTCACTCGTTCAGTCATCCATTCCCTGCCTTACGTTACTCTTACTGATTCAGAGTCAGTCACATATCTATTTGTTAATGTGTACGAATATGTAGATAGATAGATACATGTGTGAAGATGCAACAATGTGTGACCAAATGACAACCGCAATGCAACGCATTATCATTGAAGTGATGAATACTCATAAATGCTGAAGCTGCCAAGACCCAGAAGTTGTAGTGGTGAATGGGACACACATTTTGGGGGAGCTTAGACCCAGTTGTGTCTGTGATGTTTCCCCCTTTTCTTTTTTTCATAATAGTTTATGACTTTTGGTTTTTGTGAAGTTTTTATGATTGTTTCTGCTTTGAAAAGTGTGAAAAGTGCTTAAAAATTTTGCTTAATTATTTGAAATGGATGATATTATAAGATATACGACTTTCTGTTAAAGAAGCGTAAAAGAAATTTCCTTATTCGAAAGTCAGAATGAATGTTTTCTAATTAAAAATTTTATCACTTCATGTTGGAATTAACTTGATTCAAGTTTCAAGACCTTCGCCACTCTCTAAGAAATGTATGCATTTAGATTTATATTAAGTCAGCAGTTGACATTCGTTCGTTGAAATCATTCGAGTGAATCTAGAAACATATTCTTATTAGCAAATTACATGCAACACTGCATCTACCATGTAATGTGTGGCAAAATACTCACTCGCTTACTCACTCAAAAAAAAAAAAAATTAAAATAAAAAAATTGTATAAATTTAGTAACGAATGTATCTGGCATTGTATTGTTGTCTGTTTGTTTGATTTGATATATCATTACGACAAATGCTAAATTACAAGTAATTGTCATTACAATAACAACAAAAAAAAAAGAAAAGATGATTGCATACAAATCAAAAAAAAAAAAAAAACTTTAAACGCAAACAAATAAAAAACAAAAAATGGAGAATTGAGAATTGAGTTCTTGAGGAGGCGTTGATGTTGATGTTGTTACTGAGATTAAATGATATATCACATTGACGATGAAATAAAGTAAGACAAATTATTAAACAACAATAACAACAAAGGCACCGGCACAAAATTTTAAAATAATGATACAACAAACAAAAAAAAAAACAAAAACCCCTGTTAAACATGTGCCAAAAAGTGACAGATACAATTTAAATGAGATACAAAACACTTTGACAAATGTTAGGGTGGACGTAGGGCGGCGGTAAGCCGATGAAAGGGATGACGTTGCTTGACTTGACGTTTGACGCTCGACAATTTGGCATAGATTAAAAACAAAGACAACAGAATATAAGTATATTTAAAATAATTTCAACAAAAAAGAGAATTGTATTTTTAGAATGACACAGATACACAGACACTGATACCACAGCGGGGAAGGTGTGCGCACATAGAATAAAAGAAAAATCCGCGAAAGCGAAACTCAAAGCAAAAGCCTTTTAATTTAATTTTTAATGAAATAAGAAGAAAATACTATCATCATCATCATCATTTGCTTGGATGCCGTTGCAGATTTCGTAAGTTGGATTACGAAATGTTTACATTTGCAACAAAATTCACATAATATTATAATAGATAGATAGATAGATAGATACAATTTTATAATACTTGGCAACGTCGGCATTCTTGACTATGTATAGATTATAAGAATTACCGATTAAGTAAGAATGATATAATTTTTGTTTGTTCTTGAGGGATATTGATAGACTATAAATATAATTGATCATGAGTTCTAAGGATTGATTGATAAGCTCATTGCCTGCCAATTGCTTTATTGCATTGAAGAAGGAAGTAATGTCATTACTTATTGTGCATTATTCATTGTGACTCAAAACCACCACAATAAGAAAACAAAAATCTTATCACAATAAAGCTTGAGAAACAAGAGAATCAAAACAAAAGAAAAATACTTGAAAAAATTGATAAAGTTTTTAAAACAAAGACCTTTTATTTTCTTACTAATACAAGTAAATACCAATTAATATAGTCATCACCATCATCACCATGATGTCGATGATATTTGCATATTAATGACTAAATTTAATATAAATATCAAGTGAAAGAAAAATATTTATTTAACAAAAATAAATACGAAATATATACATAAATAAGGAAATATTTTAAAACAGAAATGTTGTAAGACAATTAAAAATTGAAAGAAAATAAATAAATAAATACAAATAAAAAAGGAAATATTGAATATTATACAATAAATCACAGAAGAAGAACAGACAAAAAAGAAGTGACAACAAGAAATATTTATTGAAATCAAAATCAAAAATGTGACAGTAATAAAATAAAGTCATTGACTTTTGAACCTTTATACTTAGATATTGTAAGAAAGTACAGTGAAGATGCTTTAAATGGGAAAAATTGTTTAAGAAAACAAAATTCAAATTGACAACTCATTTAAAGCTTATCTTATGTGACAAATTTAAACAAATCGAATCAAGTCAATTCTTGATTGAAATTTTACATTTTGGTTATCTTCTGAAGACGACACCATTCATCATAGTTGGCTAAACCTTCATTTGAAACGCATCATTATTATCATCATCATCATCATCATCATCATCATCATCAGTAGCAGCAGCAGCAGCAGCAGCAGGTTCATCATCTTCACATTCGCAAAATGTCAATAACTTTTCAACTTTGTGATGTAATATTTATATTCACCACACAAGAACAACTTATTCTAATTGGTTTTTTCGTTGTTTTTTTGTATTATTTGTCTATTGTGTTTTTTCACACAATTTTTTGCAAACTCATTTAACTAATTAATTTTTGAGTTAATTTCGCTAAAGATACAACTAAGCGTTGCTAATCGTTCACCTGCCTTCAACAATCTTTCAGCCATCAGTCCTCAGTTCCCAGTCTAAGCCAAATAAAAATTTAACACATTTTAAAGCGTTTCATTTTACCACAAAAGGCAACATCGAAGAAATTGCCACCGAAAGAGAAATGAACTCTCATTGTTATGCAAGACAAGTAGCACAAGAATAGACACACAAAAAGATAAATAAAAAAAAAAATAGAACTTTATCGTTCAAACAACTTCGCCTACTACAAAAATACGCATTTAAATTATAAGTCAATATAAATAAAAATAAATCAAATATGAGTTATAGGCAAGTACATATTTATTACTCATGTTCTGCTCTGGTCTCTATTAACATTAATGAGGTTTGTTAAATTAACTTTTAATTAAGTTAATTACTTGTTTGTGTGCCTACCTTAAAAACACACAACTCAATTAATTCTATAGAAAGCAACCATAATCCTCCAAGTAACAGGCAGAGCAAAACTTGAGCTTCAATTGAGAATATTATCCCATTTTTTTTCTTATTATTTTAAGCCATAAAAAGTTTTAATTAGAAGAAGGAAACTAAAGTAGTTTTAAAAGGAAAGGAAAACTATAAAATTGTGTCAGCAAAAGTTACTTTTTAAAGAAACGGTATACAAAGAAGTCTTTTTGAACAATAAACAATGAATTTTAAGAGAAAAAAATCCCCTTCAAAAAAGTTGTATAATTTTAATAAGAAAATCATGTTACAGCATTTATGACATTGTTAAAGTTCTTCTTCTTCTTCTTCCAAAAGGATGGAGAACTTGGAAGATAGCCTAAAGCTTGACAACTTCCCATTCAGAGGATGAATATACATATGTACAATATAAAAAGGGAAAAGAAAAATGAAGTACCCGACGGAAAATAAAGGGTAAAAAGTGAATGAATATTTTTACTATGATGAGTGAGAGAGAAATGCTATTACAGTTCAAAGACAAAAGCAAAAACTACAAAAGGAGTAAAACTTTATGCTAGAAAATGCAAACAATATGTTGACACATATTGCACAGACTCGTACTATAGCGCATAGTTGGAGTCTGAGTAAACAATACACATTCACATTCACATTCACAGTCACAAGATATTCATGGTAAAGCACATGTCAGCATATATCACAAGTACTCATATATCATAAGACAAAGCTCCTCCTAGTCCTTCGGAGTCTATGATAAATGCAAAGGGTGCTCAACTCCAGGTCAATAAACTGCAGAACATGGCACCCCCATTTAAAAAACTTAACTTTGCTCAACTTGACTATTCAATTTTGTCACAATATACTAAATGATAGCAACATCGACAGTATTTTTGTATGCTGATTATGTTTGTTATTTACCAACATAAGTACAAATATGATAAAAAAAAAACAATAAATAAATAAATAAATAAATAATGTTAAACATTACAAATCACAAAGACCATTTTATCACAATGAACAACATATTCATAATACCCATGAAGGAATGGAGGGTAAGAAAACTGGGTCAGACAATGACTTATAATAAGGCAGTTTATTGACACAATGCAAGCATGTGATGATAAGAAAAGGCTTCCTTTATCAACTAGCAATAGCAAGCAAGTAACATCATTTATTTATCTGGAACTTAAGACCCTTCTAAATGTAGCAATACTTTATGATCTGTCTGCCAGTGATTTGATGTGTGGGTTGTCGGCATTTATACAAGTATGTGCATATATTAAATATTTTGAATTTAATCTAGTTTATATTCATTTGTTACGCCTTACAACACACATCAAAAGAAAATCATCATCATAATCATCATCGTTGTCTCAAAAAACTATCGTACAAGTTTAACAAACTCAATTCAATCCAATCCAATCCAATCTAATCTTCTCTATTATGAAATCTCTTATTTTGATCTTTTGTATATGTTTATAGGTTGTTTTTTTTTTTTGTTTATTTGATGCCAAGTCATTTAATATTGTCGAACAAAAATAATCAGAAATTAATTAACTTTAGACAAAAACTCACCTTTAGCCAAAAAAAAACACAATATTATCGTTAACAAAAGTTGCGCAATACAAGTTGCTTACTAGAAATATTCAAGAGAAGAGAAAAAAGATACATTAGTATTAAATATTAATTATTAATTAAAACGTAAAATAAATGTTAGTGTAGAACATGAAGAGAAGAAAAATAATAATATTGTGAAACATGATTCAAACCACAGATAAAAAACAAAAAAAAGAAAAAAAAAAACAAAACAAAACGCAGCAATAAAAACTATTAATCAAACTCAATGAAACTAGCAATTTCAAACAAAAATATAAAAGATATTGTATATCTTAACAGTGAAAACAACAAGAACTAAATAACAAAGAATCAAACTGAATTACTGAGTAAGTACTCAAAAGTATTAAGTAGACAACTTTCGTAATATGAGTATGAGTCTGAGTATGAATATGAGTATGAGGAGTGTTGTTATGAACCTTCTTTCTTGTCTAAGGCAGTTGTCGGAAGTAGGCAGTTACTACTCGTATATACATATACATATATATGTATTTTACTAGACCCTGATGATGACAAACTCAATGTGACTTTCATTATAAGTTTGTGTTTTGTTTTTCTCCCTACGAGTAAGCCAAAGAACAAAAGACAATATTTGTATGCATGAGAAAAATATAAACTTTTTAGTATTGTATTTGCAACAGAAAAATATAAGAAAAAATATGTGAACTCTAAGGATAAAAGATACTTTCAGTTGCACTTATAATACTTTTACTTAAGGGTTCACTATTCTATGTGAGAAGATGCAAGATGCATTCTTGTATTGTGGGCCGGTGACACTTTTGATTGAGTGCCATCACTTCTTATTCCAGTTGGTTGAACTTTTTGAATAAATGGAGTCTATGGATACTCAGAACTAAGAAGGAATTTTGTAAATAAGATTTATATACCTACATTGTATTGTATATTGTATGTAAGTCAAGTATTGCTACTTTCAAAGAAAACATTTTATTTTTAAATACTTTAAGAATTTCATGCTCATGATTTCTGGGGCCCCTTGGTTCATGCGCACAGCGGACCTTGAGCACGACTTGAAAATACCAAAAATTGGCGACGTGATTAATCGTCAGGCCAAGGACTACATTAATCGGTTGGCAAATCATCCAAACGATCAAGCCAGGCGGCTTTTAAGGCGACGCAGAAAGGGAGGGGTCAGGGTGTCGAGGAGGCTGAGAAGATCGCATCCTGTCGACCTCTCTACTAGATCATATTAAATGTTTTGTTCCTTCCCACCTGTTAATATAAGTTGTTTTGTTATTGTTTTGTATTTAGTTTAATTTAAGTTGTTTAAGTTTAATAACAGTATAATTAAAGTTTTAACAGGGAAAAAAAGAAAAAAAACCAAAAAAAAAAAAAAATGCTCACAACAAAAACTTATCCATGACTTTTAACCTCCAATTAACATACACACTTACGAATTATGTTCTATAATACAATAATATCAAATAACAATTACCGTCAAGCATATTTTTATGGCTCATTTAAATCTAATTCTTTCATATCAACACATACTCAATAATATCAAGGAAAACAACCTATAAAAACGCTTCAGTGCACTCAAATACACACACAGAATCGCATTATCTAAGATGATAACATTATTATAAGCAAGGATTCAAGGATTTTCCATGGAATTTTGTGCTGTTGCAATGTTGTTACAGCACACAAAATCCTTTTCCATTTGCTTTTTCTATTTATTTATTTTTCTTCTTTTTCTGTTAATATGAAAATTCGCAGAATAAATACATTTTCCCAGTCAACTGAGGTTGAGCAAGTGGAAAATAACATTGGAAGTGAGTGTGCAAGGAAAGGAAGCTTAACAAATGAAAATGAATGAAATTTAAATAACTAAAAGAATATAAGCTGATCAGAATTTCAATGGCACTTTTTAACTTTATGATTTTAAATAGTTTTTGCTTTTTCCTAGTGAAAATTTGTTTATTTAATAAGTAGAGGAAATATTTTTAAAATTTAGAAGAAAATTATTTTTATAAATATTAAAAGAATATAAACTGAAAATCAATGGCTTTTTGTATATTTATGATATACAATACAAATTTGTTTTTAACTTTTCCAAAGCAACATTAATTATTTTAAAATATGTTAGATATAATTATATTTATTAAAAAATTATATAACAAAAAAACAAAAAAAAATAATTGCATAAACGTGTCAATAATAAACATAAAAATGACATAAAATTTTACAAAAATAACCATTAATGTAAAAAAAATAAACAAAACTCGTTAAGAGATGCAAATATAAAAGCATTAAAACTCCATGAACCTTCAAACAAAACATGTTGTCTTTGCTTGGGAAAAATTATGGAAAAAAAAAATATTCAAGAGAAAATGGTCATGTCACCGTTGAAATACACTTCACTCAAGTTGAATGTGTTAACATAACTTTGTATTATCAAACTTCCATTTATATTATAGAATAAACAAAAAGAAGTCAAGTCAAGTCAAGAAAAGCAAAAGAAATTCAGAATAATACATAAGAGTTCTGAATGATTGATATAAGTTCAATTATTATTTGTTTACAAATACATTTTTATCTCTTCATCTCAATAACTGAGAATGTGACTGATATCTGGCAGAAATGTATTGGGTGTACAAATAGAAAACCGCCGTTTTCCCATAGATGGCGCCAGCGCCGCTAATCGGTCGATAAATACGATCAGAAACATTACATAGCCAGCTTAGGTATCGGCATTGTGACATTGTGATGCTACTGAAAAATCGTGTCCTACTTCTTAAAGATTATACCCAAATAATTCTAAAAAAAATCATAAAACATTTGACGTCCTTAACTTTAAAGTCCGCAGCCTCAGAAAATAAGAGACTGTAACTGTAATGAACTTTCTCTCTTTCTTTAAAATGAAGAACATACATAGTTCTTACTTGATTTGAGTCACAAACATCATACTAAAGTTATAAAAGAATCACATTAAGTGTGAAGTTTGTGATAAATTAAAATGAAATTTGCATTTTTAAATAAAATTTATGCAGAAAATTTATTCTTTTTAGTATTTAAATATTCTAAACGCTTTCACATAAAATACTTGTAGCACGTGTAAATATTTTCAAGGATTTCTCTGTTTCTCAAATAAAATAAAATAAAATTACACGCCATTGAAATCAAACATAATTCTAATCTAAATTATTCTGCGAAGGCAATGAAATGTGATGCTTTGCAAATTCCCTAGAAAAGCAAAAAACAAGAATTAATTGTAATTTTATAAAGAAAACAATTGACTTTGATTGCAAAATAAAAGACGGAAATGTTTATACATAGAAGATTTATCGCTTGAAATAGAAAAACTCAACCAGACTGAAATTTTTTTAAATTTTTTTATAACTGAACTGATTGTTAAAGGCGTAAAATCTCTTTTTTAGAAATAAAATAAAATATTAAATGCATAATTAATTCAATGGAATTTAAATAAAGTCAGCAATGTTATTATTGATAAATAATTTTCAAATTGATTTGTGAATTTGTAAATGAATTGGAAAACTGATAAAAGCAAAAATATTTATTGCGTTTTAATTGAAGGCGACGCAATTGTAAGTAGTTTTATCTTTGTCCGGAATTTAAAATCAATTTGTACTCAAGCATAGTTTTTAAATAGAATCCTTAGAAAATAATGTTAAGAAAAAAAGTATCGAGTCATCAGTTCTATCTCTCTAAGAAAATACTAAATAAGAATCAAGCAGCTTAAATTTGGGTATGAATGTTTGTTCTCACAACACCCAAAATTTTAGCCCACTTATATTTCCTTGCATTCGATTATTTTTTTTAAATTATTCCTTGTTTACTAAAATTATTTCTTTGAATGTAGTGAAAAATCTAAAGCTTTTTTATTTTATTATTTTTTCAAATTTTTTGAAAATCATTTTCTTATTTTCTTCATTAATTTTAACCTTTTGCTTTTAGCACATCAAGACTTGTCTCCTTTCATTAAACTCATTTCATTCTTGCAATTTTCATTACAGTTTCTTGTAATTTGAGATTCTCAATTCAGTAATAATAAAACATCTTTTCTTTCCTTGATTAATTAGCAACAATGAGTATCTGATGCTATTGCTTAAACCTTAAACAAGTAGCAACTTGTTTAATTGGAACTAAGAATCCCAAGAAAGAAAGAAGATACTAGATGATAACAATGAAATATATTATTACTAAGATAGATAAATGGAAATATTGAAATAAAGGCGTATTTTAATTTGCAACTTTTATACCAGAACCAGAAGAATAGATGAAGGAAGGCACAACAGCACATGCAAAACAAAAACTTGAGTTCAATAAACACAAAATGTTGATGTCGACAATGGCGCCAAAGGCGTTCATTTTAATTTATAATATTATGCAGAACAGATACATGATGCTATATTTTCTGAACTATACTACTAATATACAACACTTAATTTGAGTCACCTTCTTTTTGTTGCTTTGCTGCTGTTGTTGTTATATTTAATTTAAAACGCCTCTAATAGTCTCTAAGTGACGGTCAGTTTCAATTCAATTCAGGTTTCGACATACAAACAAACATACTAGTGTAGATAGATAGATAGATAGATACATACATATGGTATGTATTTTGTGTGTTTTGTATCTTTGCGTAGTTGCCTTAAATGGATGGATTGGATTGGGTTGGGTTAGGTTCAGTTTACTAGTATACTTTAAATTTAACTCTTAGTTCAATGCTATTCAAGTCATCAATCTTTGTAGAATTATTGTATTTTTCACAGAAAAACAAGAAAAAATTGAAGTTCTTTACTATATTTTGTAGTATTGCTTTAAGTGTTGGTTGTTGGAACATTAAACAAGTTAGATTGTGTTAAAGAATGATGATGGAACACAGTTTGCAATGCGTTGGATGACATTCTTTTCATTGAACTTGGATTATTGATTTAATAATAATAATAAATAATTAACTGCAAATTTGTATAAAGTTGACCTTCAATAATGATTTAAAAACTATTGACACAATCAACAAAAAAACATAACTTTAATTCTTAATATAAAACAAGAATTCTATCTTAATAAATGAGATATGATAAACTTTTAAATGGGAAGTTTTTAATGAGTACAAAAAGTTTAATAAAGATGTACAAATTTTTTTCTATTTAAACTATGATGATACCTTGATGCTAGCCAGCATTATAAAACTATCTTTATAAGTAGATACAAACTTTGATAGTGATATAAATACTTATATACATATGTACTATACTATACTTAAGTTACATATATTTTGTAGTATGTCACACTCAAGACTCATGATTATATTCTCAATGTCAACAGCAAAGTGCTGCATTAGCTACCTTTGCTACTACTTCTACTACTACTACTACTACAACTACTACTATAATAAAGTACAAAAACTATAATAATAATAACAACAAAAACTACAACTGTAGATACAAAAATAAAAACAAAAACAACTTGCCTAAGTCAACTACAAAGGCAAAAGCACTTCCATGTGCTGTTGCTCTTGTCGTTTTGAGTAGTTGTTGCTTTTTAACCACTCAACGCTCTGACAACTGAAACCACTTGCAAGCCCAGATACATAGATACATAGATACTAAGCACACTCACACACATTTACATGACAAAATAAAATCACTTTTGACCAGTTTTTCTGTTTTCATCTAGTTTTCTTTTTTTTTTTTTTGTTTTTATCTTTCTACCTCGCACAGCTGTTTATTCAACTACTGTAGAAGACTTTGTTAACTATGTACATGCTGTGCTGAGTTTGTCTTTGTATCTAGTTTTACATTTTACAACAGATACATTTTCGCTTTTTTTTTCCTTTTTTTTTTTTTTTGTATCTACAAAACATAGAAAATGAAAATTTGCATAATATTTTACATTTTGACGCTTGCGAAATACTTTTTTTTGTCATTGCGTTGCAATTATTTATACAAAATTATTTCTATACAAATTGCATACTTCAATATAATCAAAAAAAAAAAAACAATGTAAATGAAAACAAGAATGTTTTGGTAGCATGAGACACATTTTTTTAATTTGATTCTACATATTTAGTTTACATTTACATGTTAATAAATAAACATAAATAATGTCAACAGCTTCGGTGCATTGAACAGATGACAATAAATTCATTTGGTAAAAATTCACACAAAATGTTAACACAATATTTCACGAAGGCAGAATTCTTAAAATTTTTAATGCAAGCATAGCCACGCCTTTTGAATAATAAAAAATTATTTATTTAAAAATAACTGAAAAGTCATTAAAATGAAAGATTTTTTCACTTATTTCTAACATTTTGAATGGGACACGTTTTATTATTAAAAAGCACTTAACAATTTAACAAAAACAAAATAAAAAAGTCAATAAACCAATAACGATGAGAAATTAACTTAACAAACAACATTTCTAAATTCAAAAATATTACTAAAACATAAGTTCGTCTTAACATGACAAGGAAATATTAATATTATTTAGCAAGAAACTTTTGAAACCAGGCAATTAAAAGTTTAGAGTTGATTTTAATTTGTATAAAATACAAGAAAATGAGTCTCTCAGGCACTGAGATCTGTAATTACAATGGTGTCCCAAGTTATGAACAATAAATGATCAAATTCATAACAAAAAAAGAAACCCAACATATTGATTGGGTCAAGTATAATAGATCCTTATAATAGTAAAATATTTTATTAATTGAAGTCAAATGCTTCAAATAAATGATCAAAATCATTGACACAATGATCAATGACTTTGCCACTGAACTCATTTTTCATAACTCAAATGATCGAAATGTGTTTTGGTTACCATTGTAAAACCAGGAAAAAACAAATAAGTACAAAAAAAAAAAATTAAAGTAGTGCGCCTCACCGTCATAAGCAGAATATGGAAGTGAAACTTCTTTATCCAGGGGCGGTAAATCAAAAAATCAGTAAATGAAATCTGACGGAAATCTAAATGCAAAGATGTTTGAGAGACGTGCGCATTGTTTTGTGCGGGCTCGTCTGCAGCGTAGGGAATGAATGCTTATGCATGAGTAAGAGAGAGATAAAAAATGCTTTACTGATTGTGTTTACTTTACGAAAGAACTTACGAACAAGTGGTCGAATGACCGCAAAATAAAATAACTCTTTTGTATTGAAACAATATAACACTACAATATTCTATATTATTGCTTGCTGTTGTGCTATTTGCCTAAATAGCTCCAATATAATAATAACACCGTCAAATTTTGATTTTCGTCACATTTCATTTTCATATTTTGTTGGATTTCACTTCAAAAAAATTCCCCGTGCAGGACTCGAACCCCACGCCCTTTGTTCACAAGTCCTACGCTCTAACCACTACGACACGAAGACATTTCAATTGTATATAATAATAATATCATCAAATTTTGATTTTCGTCACATTTCATTTTCATATTTTTTTTGAATTGACTCCCCATCGCTAAAGAAGTTATATTGTATTTCGAAAAAGTCCTACTCTCTAACCACTACGCCACAGAGATATTTCAATCGTATTTGCCTAAATAGCAAATTTTGATTTTCGTCACATTTCCTTTTCATATTTTTTTTGGATTTACTCCCCTTCTCTAAGGAAAAAATCACTTTAAATATTAAATTAAAACTACTTATATATCGATAAGAATTCCAACATAAAACATTAAACTATCCCAATCTAATTCTAAGTAAATCTTCATCATATTGAAGGATGATTTATGGATTCTGTCTGCTGTAAGGATGTTCAAACATCACACACATTAAACATGATGAGATTTTGAAAAAGATAAAGCGCAACAACTGATTTATCATACGAGTTACTCGCTTTTAATTATCGTCCGTCATTTATTTATTGTTGTGCACACTTCACTTCACTTCATCATCACCAATATTTGGTTTTTGTGTTCTTACTTCACATTCATATTGTAGTTCAAAATACTGCATATACAAACAAGTCTTAGCTTTTGTTTAATGGTAGTTTTGCTTATTTCTTTATGACGCAATTTTTTTTTCGCATGCAACAATAACCTTGCTGCCTCACTCATCATCAACTGCTCAAATCACTCACTCTACCATTTTGCTCACTTCACACACACACACATTCCGATTGTAACATAGTAGATAAGATACACAGGTTTATTGTTTTTCAAATATGTGACTTTGATTATGTTCTTTCATCATTGTTTCTTCTTTTCGCTTAATGTCATGCACGCGGTTTGCATGCAAAGTATCTACACATGTCTGCTCATTCTTTTTAAATTAGATACTATACACATACATATGTATACTACTTCCTCATACTATGAATAAAAACGCATTTACTCAACAACATTGACGACTTTCTTTGTTTCATCAAATGAAGAAAAGTGAGTTCCACTCGTTTGAGTATCTTTTGCACGCACTCATGCATTGTGCGTGCTTTTAAGTGATTTTTGTTTATCTAGCTTATGGTCACATCTAATCATATCAAGTACAAGTTGCAACTTGTCTTAATATGTTGACATGCAACAAGTTATGCTTCAGTTTAGATGATTAAAATATGGGTGAGACAACTTTTATTTTCTATAATTGCATTGAGATTGTTTTAAGTGAATTTGTTGTAAGTATTTGAGGCGATATGGATTTCAATTCATAAGAATTCTTTAATGGAAAATATTCAACTATGTAGTATGTTATCTTTCTACTTACATGGGGTCACATAAAAAAAAACTATCACAACTTGTTGCATTCTTCTAAAAAAAAATGCTTCCGCATCTCACTTAAGTATTTGTAGATTATATCGCGCAATATGATTAAGATTTATTATTTTTACTATGTTGGACAGTCAGACAGACAGATAGACATATAAACAAAATCAAAACTTGTCCAGTTAAAATAAATCACTTAATCAAATGCATTGCGTATCTAAAACTGGACTGAACAAAGACTATTACTTCAATCAAGCTGACAAGTTGCATTTTTTCATATTTTATGCGTTTCAGCCACAATAAAACTATGTGGATACATTTGTCAAAATTCATTTAGCTTTGTTTTTGTTGTTCTATTATACATATTGTATTATATTAACCAGTGTCAGTGCAGTAGTCATAGATATGAACAACATCTCGTATGAGCAATTGCAATTAAGAGGACCAGCACAAAGTGAGCAAAGCAATGGGTAAATAAATGTGCAACGATGAGAGAAGTATCTGCATGCAATGTGCTCAGTTGCATACTTTGCATAATAAATAGCTTCGCTTGAGCTGCTGTTGTATGCCTTTAACTTATTTGCATATCCAGTGCCTTCAGTCCTACCCACGTCCGATGCCGATGCCTGAACCGAATATATTTAGTTATGCCATACCATAACCAAAAGCGACTACTTAGACATGGGCTGGACTCAGCTGAGCTGAGCTGAGCTGAGCTGAGCTGAACTGAGGTGAAATGAAGAGAACTAAACTTAGTAAACTGGGTTCAGTTAATGAATGAATGAATGGATGAGTAGCTGAGGTGAATGTATTTATTTATTTTGGACTTTACAGTTTTCTTAGTGTGGTACGAGGGTAAGGAGATGAAATTTGTTGTTGATACTTTGCTTAAGGCATTCGTATACTTATCAGCTGCTGCTACTATTCAATATGCAAACGAGCGTCGTAAATAGGGAAAAATATCAACGCTCGACTTTTGCATTTAGATTTTGATATTTTACAAATTGTTTCCATTTTAATTGATTTGCTGTATAATTTTACATCCAAAAGACACGAACTTACTTTGTAGGTATAACTTTGAATTCGTTCAAGTTATTCAAGATCCACAGGCGTCTCTATCTTTCCTGCTTTCTATGTGTACAGTAAACTGTAAAGAGAGAAAGATATAAAAAATTAATTATAGGAGTATAAATATTTATTACATTGTTTCCTTAAATTAAAATTGAATTGGTTTAGATCAAAGTAAAATTTTCCATGGACTTAAAAGAAGACATCCGTTTTTTATAATTGAATTTTATTCATTTCACATAAATTGTTTTCATTGATTTTAGAAAATCAATTAAATTGTATTTGAAAAATACACACACACACACACACACACTCTTTTTTATCATCTGCTCTCTTGCCTGAGCCCACCCTAGATCCACAGACAGACAGACAGACCTTTAAAGACTAGAATACACACGACCTACACACACCTTCAGCACCCACTACAAGTGTCACATATGTATATGTAATTTCTGACGTTTTTATTTCCAATAGCAGCAACAAATCTGTAAGTGCAACAACAAGCAAATAATCCGAGAGCAGCCTAAACACACAGAGACTTGGCATATGCAACATTATGTTGCTATTGCTATTGCTGTTGCTGTTGCTGTTGCTGTTGCTGTTGCTGTTGCTGCTGTTGCTGTAGTTGTAGTTTTCCGTGATGTTGGCTTTTGCAACATGATTTTCCTTCTCCCTTTTGCTTTTTGTCTTATTTGGTTTTTAGTGGCGTCTGGTGCAGTCTGATTAGATTTTCGCATGGCATGGCCATGGAGCATGTCATGCTATTATTATTTTCCTTTTTGGATGAGTAGGAGGTCGTTTTTCCTTCCTTCCACATTTTGTTAGACTTACACCCAGTGAGCGGTTTTCCCTTTATTTGTGTTTGTATTTTTTTTTTTTTCTTGTTGACGGTTTTAAACGATTTTTCTAATTGGATTTTAAGCGTTCTTTTCTTTTTTTTTTTTTTTGTTTTTATTTTGTTTTGTTGCATGCGTTTTCCTTCAATAGGTTTTTCCAACACATTGTTTTATAATATTTGCTTTGAAATGAAAATCCATTTAGAAGAGCGCATTGAATTTTCTTTTACAATCTCCTTGGACAAACTTAAGGGATAAATTTAGACGAATAAGAAAATTATTGTATTGTATTTACCAATTGCTAATCCATCTATCGATGTGATGCCTTTGACTACTTGAATTTTAACTTGTTTAAACATTCCCAAGTCAGAGCAATCATTGTGTGTTTGATCAACAACAGACTAACTAACTCAGTAATGTTATGTGATCTTATCTTTGTTCCAGTTACACAAAATCAGGTCAGAAACCTCATTATTCTTTCACAACTCGTTTGTTGTCACTGTCACTGATTAGACAAATTCATATAAAATTAATTTCAATCATCAATAAGAATTTGTTTTGTTTGTTGTGATTCATAAACGCCCACATTTCAGGGAATACAATATTCCACAATACTAAGTAGCTGAAATCTAATCATTTTGGAATAGATATACCTACTACATGTACTACAACACTGTACTCTCTTCTCACCTTGTTCACATCATTATTGTGCTTGTGTCTTATCAATTTTGTTTGTTTCTCATATATGTACGTACGTACAATACATAATAATTTTTACCTTTTATACTCAACTAACAACAACAAAATTGTAAATGAAATCTAATTTGTCAGTTAAAATGACCTGATAAGACATACACACGGAGCAGTAATAGAAACGGCGCTAATGTCACTATCACATTTTCCCATTTGGATTTATTTATTTATTTTTAGTTACATAAGAAGGGAGACGACAAAGGAGGAGGAGGGCGCTTCTCATATGGTTTTTGTTTTTATTATTGAATATTTTTGGAAAGATTGAAATGTGAACATTGTTATGAGGGTAAAATTTACCAATGAAAGGGAAATATAATGCATGCCGGTGTCATGTTGATAAGAAATTGTGATATTAAAGTAGAAACAAGAAAGAGGATTAAACTGAATGAAAAACAAAAATATGATAATAGAAATTGGTATTTGTCAAACGGAAATAGCTTTTACCAAATTGATATTTCACAATAACAAGAGGGAATCACCCATATAAGTATAAGATATTATAGAGAATGGAAAATGTTCATCAGATAATTAAAATCAAGAAACATAAAAAAAAAATAACATGTCATCGGACAAGAGATGAATCGCCGAACGATATTGCTCTTTTTCCATATTTGTAAAACTGATCTACACGCTCGCTTCCAAAGGCTTATCAAAACAAAACTAATGAAGGGAATTGCCTGAAACTTTGGCAGTAGGCTACTAAATAAATGCGCTGCACAATGGTAACCCCCATCGGGAGGTGAGGCTAAGTACTTGTTGATTGACCCTCGTACTAATCACTTCAAGAAGATTATAATAACATTTAATTGTATGACGTTGTTAATACCACAGGTAAATTTTCCTAGATAAACGTTGGAGCAATCACATTCAGATATGTTGATTCATAAATCTATCAACAGACATGGGATTTTATAAATATTTAACGTATCACCTAGGGTTTCCTACGAGCTTACTTCGCCACTTGAAATGTTTTTCTGTCTTTTGCTTCCAGGAATAAGAGGCCACACAATTCTATCTTGCTGAAGACCCCCACAAGCCAAAACGTTTTACTGACTAAAATATGCTAGTTGAGTCTTCTAACCAAACCAAATGCTTACATAAAGAAAATTGGTATAAATTTAAGCAATCTAACAGTTTGCTGTTGGCTTAAATCAAACATACTCATATATCAGCCTGAAATTTGTTGCAGTTTATTTCAGAAGCCAATCATTTTCACAGACCTTAAGCACTTTAAAGTTATGTTGCTTCTGTTTAACCAACAAACTACAAACTTTCTTTAACTTTAATTTAAATATTTTCCAAATGCTAATTAAATATACTCATAACAAAAATATTTGCCCTAAAGACATGACCAATCAACTAATGAAACAAGACAAGAAAAAAATTGATATCATGGAAAAAGAAATACTACAAAAACAATCAAAAGGAAGGTGTTGCAATCATAATGCAACAACAACAAACTAAGTGACTGCCAAAAAATATACAAAAAAAAAAAACAAAAAACATGAAAAAAAAGAAGTGGTAACAATGCAACAAATGAATGCAACTTTTCGACTGCATTTAAAGTTGCATGATCATTTCAAGACTTCAAATGAGAGATAGACCATTTATTGTTGTTAGAGTTGTTATTATTGTATATATTATGAGTGGCTCATAAACACCAAAGTTATTGTTAATGTTGTTGTTAGTGTAAATTAACAAAACCCGGCCCGGCTTGAAAGAGTGCGCGCTCTCGGATCAAGCAGCCACTGAAACCGCCTTCAACTGAAGAGAAACACACCCAGGCAAAAATGTTGAAAAGTTAACCATGGAAGCACATACATATTACTACTACTACTACTACTCAGTATGTGTATGTTCATTTATTGTATTATATATGTATGTAGACAACAATCATAAGTTGAATTGAAATCTTTTGTTTGATTTTTCTTGGATTTTCATATTTTTTATGCAGTTTTTATTTTTATTTTTTTTTTTTTTCTTTTTTTTTTTTGTTTTAGTGCTGCACACCTTTATTTATTACCAAAGCCATAAAACAACAGATAAAGACAAGGGGCGACTGTGAAGAACAAAAAATAAAGTAAAAAATCATTGAAAAAATAAAAATAAATGACTGCAGCAGACAATAAAGCACAGTAGTCGCTTGTAAAGTATTTATAAATCTTAGAAGAGACAAAAAGAGAGTGGCTCAAGTCCAGGTTCGAGTCAAAATATTGGGTCGTTGAAAAAGTTAAGTCAGATTATTCATTTGATGGCATTGTACGCGCTGCGTCATTCACCAAAAGAAAGTGATGATGTCAATCAAGTTGGTCCACATTGCGCTGCTACCAATTCCAAAATCTATTTTAAGTAGCTAAGAAATTAAGTGAGCCCATTTCATAGGATCGGATTGAACTGATCACATAAAAGTTTCGTTACTTATCGAAAAAAAAAGTTGGAGCCAGACCTTGTTTAATTAAACTTCAATTTCTTCCGCTCCCATCAAAACTCCTTCAATGGTAGATCACATTTTCTTTTGAAAATAGAAACCTAATACCATTTTGACAAGTTTTTCATAAAAAATAAATAGAAAATTTTCAAAATGCGGTCGACAAGATGGCCGAAGGTCACTCTCCATTAGTTCATTATTAAATATACTTATTTATTTTGTTTTTTACTTGACTTAATTTTCTTGCCAACCCAATAGAAAACTGAAACCAAGACTCAGACTTACTTGTTTATGGTCAATACTACAGCTGAATCCTAACCAATAACTAAAGTTGCAATTTTGTTTTCCTTTTTTATTGAGTTTCTTATATGATTTTTTTTTTTTTTTATCGTTGTTATATCGTTGCATTTTGTTGTTGTGAATTGAATGAAACACGTGTTTGTCTTGAGTTTCATTTGGTTTTTTCCTCTGTTTGAAAGCGAATGTTGTATGTTGTTTTTGAAGTGGTAATATTACTGGTCATAACTAACATTGCTTATCACATTGGCATATGTGATTAACAAACATAAACTTACTCTTGGAATCAATAAAAAAAAAATAAAAGGTGGAAATACTAATAATGATGTGGATGAAGGTGGTTAACTGGAAGTTTATAATTTTACAAGTACTAAAAATGATTTTAAATCTCTCAGTTAATAACAGAAAGTTTAATAATAAAAAGAAGATATAAAATTTGTATTTTCTTGTTTTCATTAAGTAATTAGACACACAAAACTAAGAAAACAATAACATTACTCATACGTACGATAGACTAAGCGAAGTTTAATGTTTTGATTTGATTTAATTTGACTTGTTTAGCAATTTTTATAAACACTCACAACAAAACCACAAATATTTACAAATCGTATCAAATTAAGTTAAACACAACAAACAAGCAACCAACTCAATACTCAATAGTCTTAATGTCAAACCACTCAAACAGGATGCAGCTGTATATTTGCCCACATATTCCCACAAAATAAAAATAACAAAAAAAGGAGAGAAAAAAAAACACGACAACTCAAAAATCAACAAACAACAAATGCCGAAAAATAAAAGAAAAAATATATTTAAAGCATATGAAATGATAACCACAAATAACACTAACAACAACAGCAAGAGCAACAGCAACAACACCACAAATATACGAGCATATTGAAAAAGTATCCATAAACTACTAATACTTAAAAATAAGAGTTAATAGCTGACGATTTATTATCATCCAGACTCAAGTGAAGCGCATACGTGTATGTCGAAGAAGAGAAGCCAACAGCCAACAGCCAACAACTCCGAAATCGAAAGTAGAGTTTTGCAAATATGGCAAAACAAAAAATAAATAAATAGGAGAGGAAATGACTTATGTATAATGGTGGTGGTCTTATAAGATTGTTTATTGATGGAAGAATAAAAAAAAAACAAAAACAAATAAAAAATATGCATACATAAAAATCATAAAACGAAAATCAACAATTCTCAAGTAAGCAAAAAGGTTTTGAATTTCAACAGGGTTTGAGTTATGCTTTGTTAAGAAAACAAGGAATATCTCATGATTAATAAGAACAAGGGTAGCCAATATGTGGGAGGGTAGTCCCAGAAGTTTCTCCACTAGACATTGAGATGGAAGAAACATTCAAAGCTTTATTTATCTTCAGTATGAAGTTTACAGATGCCATGCTATTTAAAAATTTTGTTTAAGATCCACCATCTTCAAGAAATAAGACCAATCATTTAAAATTTGTATTGCTTCCTCATCGACCATATTCTAAATCTATTGAAACCCCAGGATTCTTTTCTCTCTTCAAATATCCAAAAAATTAAGAACAATGAATACGTTTGAGACTAATATTGTTTGTTGGCTGTTATAACAAGCTCAACTCTTCTCTATACAAATAAGATTCAGTATTAAATTATAACAAACTAAAAATGAATTGCAATGATACTTCTGACACTACTCTCGTATCAACATTTGGATTATAATGAATAATAAAGCATTAAAGTGTCTTATTTGTTTTATTCCCTTCCGGTTTTTATGCTTTTCATCAATAAATGAAACCAAACCCCTTTATTTAACTCAACTCAATTCAACTCAGCTGAATTCTATTGAACTTGGGGTCCAAGTCACGCCAAGGCAGGCAATTCGATCCAAGCCAAACCTGAGTTTGCACTTGATAAATAACTTTGACAATAATTCATTGTCATTTTGTTATTATTGATTTTTACTTTTTCCTTTTATGTGAAATGCAAATTTATTTATTTATTATTATTTTTTTTTTTTTGTCTTAAAATTTTTTTATTCTTTTGTTTTTTTATAAAACAAAAGAAAAATCATTATTTAAATATTTATTAATGTGTACCGATCCTTTTATAAACTGTTTGTTGTATTTAAAAAAGGATTATGAGCGCATTCCAGAAAAATATATGTAAATAAATCAATTCTTTTATTTGAATTTCCATTTATTTAATTAAGTTGCTGCCAGCAATTATTCTGTACCAAAAAAAAAAAAACAAAAAACAAAGAGGGAAAATTAAAAAAAAAAAATACATTTTTATATATGGAAAATTAAACAATGTTATAAAGACGCAAATGAATTATGTTCTTCTTTAAAAGAAACGTGCTGAAAACTGAATACTTAATAAATTTAAAATAAAATATACCAACAAAAGAAGTGAATTATTAATTTTGATGGCAACGACTGTAAAATTCTCTTCATTCATAGTAGAATTACTTTGAAATAAATAAATAGAATATGTTTTGTTTTTTCTCAATCATATAAGTCGTTCAATACACCTAAGTAGATTGTTGTCCCCAAATAAAGTTATACGAGAGGATGATAAAACAAATATAATTTCAAAATTCTTACCAGTAGTAGTAGTCTTTTCCAAGGGTGTGTTGCTCTTAAATTACAAGTTCATTTCAACAGTTTAAGAAGATTCTTATACAAATGAATTACCATTGCTACGATAATATTTCTTTTAACATGTTGCAAACATCATAAGAAAATCTTAACACCATTAACATCATAAATGATTTTATACAATAAAAAAAGAAAAACACACTTTAACCAAAGTGAAAGCGACGTCAGACAGACAGAAAAACAAACAAACATACAACAGCTGTTCAATTACCATTAACTGTTAATATTTATTTTTATTTTATACAGATTTTTTTTTTTTTTATTTATTTCCCGCTTATTTTTATTTAGTGTTTTTTATATCTTTTTTTGAAAAACAAAATTTCATTGAAATTTTTCAACTGCGGAAATGTTGTACACACATATTTATTTCTCAAGTCAATTGAAGTTTTACAATTTAATATTGTTTTTTCTTATTATTATTTTTTTTTTTTTTTTTGTTTTATTAATATGAATCATTTATTTATTTGCAATCAAAGTTACTTTTAATAAGTCTCATTTATATATTGTTTCCTATTCATTTTTAATTTGCCCCAAAGGTAATTAACCAGAAAGATGATGCTCTCTGTCAGCCCCAAAGGCTTTTTCATTAATTTATTTCACTATTGTAAAGATATTTGAACATGAACTAACCAACAATTGTTTGATTTAGAATTGTTGAATATTTTTCTGGACTTTAACAAAAACCTATAATTACAACAAAAAAAACCAACAATTACAACAATAATACTAAATTAAAACCATAACAAAAATAACAATAAAAAATGAATGTAAAAAATATATTTCTCTGAACTTTTTATTTACGTTTACTATTTTTACTTGATTCATTAAAATTCCTTTTATTTTATTTGTTATTTTGTTATAAACAATAAAGTCATTTTACACATATTCTTAGAATAAAAAAGTTTCAACAAAAATTGAGCTGAAAAATGTAGAATTTGAAATTGTAGAATGTAACAATTTTCTCTACATTTTTCTATTTAAAAATGTTTATCAAGTTCACTATCTCTATAATTTGTATCCTATTACTTTATTTTTCTTTATTATAGCTCAAATTTCTTGCCAACATAACTCAACCTTTAACTATTGTAAATTTGGAGTTTTACATAATTTTTTAGCTGTAATTTGATTGCATTATCCCTCAATCATCGATCGAGACTGTTTCATTTGTCGGGTTTCTAGATTGCATGCGTGCAACAATTGTTTAATGCTTCGTTTATCACGACTTACAACTATCACTATCGTACTACTAATCTCCTTCCTATCCCCACCACAACATCATACTCATCATCGTTGTCTTTCAACAGAAATGATTGAACGACGACGACGATGATGACTGAGCATGGATTTCAGCAACGTTCATCGATGCGATGCGAATCAAGTAAGAGCGCTTCAAGCTCCAAGTCTAGTCGTCTAAACTTACTTATTAAGACACGCATGAAAACAGTCTTTTACGAGTAAATGAATATTTCATTTTTCCGCCAGTATCTCTCTTTCGGTCCGTCTGTCTTTTATTCCATTTAATTCAAAATTATTGCACTTTTAAGTTGCATTAGCAGATAATTGAATGTATGTGCAGTCTACTCTTGGTATACGAGACAATATTTGTAAGAGAAGGGACCGAACGTTAGCTTTGTCTGTGGAAATGATAATAATCCAGTTCAGGTTACACTTAAGACTTTGATACTTGTATTGTACTTATTATATTAATAGGAGTAGTAGTAGGTGTAAAAACTGAACTGAACTGAACTGAACTCAACTTTTTCCAAATGAGACAAAAAAGCCATTTGGTGACAAAGCAAAATTGCATTCAAAAGAACTTAAGAACTGGACACAATGCAAACTCATACCTTGAACCAGTTTCATGGCTAAAACGACATTTATGGTAGTGGGCGAGCGAGTTCGAATTGCAATGGCGACAAATCGGTAACAATTGCAACAAAAGCCAATGTCCAGTAGCTGTTTTTAAGTAGTTTTTAGTATGCAGAAAGCCAAGGGAAAAATAGTGTTGGGTAGCATGCAAATATTCTAATAGAGCAAGTAAGTAACTTAAGCATTGTAAGCAGATAAGTATAGGTAGAACAGATAGAATATGAGGTAGTCATCCAAAGGGTTTGGGAATTCATCAAGTCCTGTGATAAAAATTTTAATAACAAAACTCGTTCGAATTCAACAAAAAGTCAATAAACTTTTTTATTATCATTTATCTTTCCCCCATACTTTACTTTAACTTGTTCACAAATCGTTCTAACTGGATTCTCAGCCTTTTCCAGTTCACCTTAGACTCTTTTCAAAGTTATTTACTATGTAGAACTTAGTAAAATTCACTCAACCATGCCAAATAATAAGAACAATAGCGAAATATAGCGAAAAAAAATGTTGGAAAAGTTACTTATAAATAAATAGTACAAAAAAAAAAAAAATTATAGAAATACAAATAAATATATGGATAGAAACACTTTAAAATAAAAGTTTCTAGTTGGACTTGAGAAGAATAATGCTAAACAAACAAACAAACAAACGCCAATAGAGAGACAACAGCAAAAACAAAAAACCGGTTCCCGAGATGAACAGCAAAAGTTAAAAGTGTTGATAAACACACAAAAAAGGGAAGACACAAGAATAAGACGAAAGGCAGGCAGTAAGGCAGAAAGGCAGAAAGGAAACAGAAAAGAAACACAGACCACAACCGATTTTAAAAGACAAGTTTTCTGTTCACCATAAGCAATTTTAAGTGGCTTTTTCCTGTACGTAGAATTTTATCTGTCCTGAATGCATTTTGAATCGAGGCACATATAGGTAGCACACAGGCAAAAGGAATGGTATGATGTAGTGTGGTGTGGTGTGGTGTGGTGATGCGACTAGACTTTTAAGTTAAGAGCGTTCTTAAATCACCAGTTAGGCCAGTGGCTTTTGCAATCACCATCATCCTCATCATCATCATTATCATCATTATTATTATCATTCTTATTCACTTTAGCTTTAACCAAAGCCATAACCCATAGTCATTGTCATCTTCGTCTTCGGCGTCTTCATTATCATTATTCATTTTTCATGGCTGAGTGAGTGAGTGAGTGCCTTTGGTGCCGCTCACTTCTCTGCGAGATTTGCGATTGAAAGCAGTTAGCTGTGATTGTTTATTGCCCCCTACAAGCATCAAGACAAGACAACTTTAGGAGTCGTCGAATCGTGTTTTAGCCCAGAACTGGTTCTGGCAACTCCTTTGGGGTGACGGACACAATCTCAGAGACAGCTGTTGTCTTGACTTTTGTTATCCATTTGTGTTGTTATTGTTGTTATTGTCTTCCTACATGTTCAGAAACTTAATATGGTTTCTGTGATATGTTCGTTTTATCGATTCACCGTTCGACCGCTCGACCATCTCATTCATTCAGGAAGAGTTTTTATAATCTTACCCATGTTTTGACCTAAAACTTTAAGACGCATTCGAAAACACAAGAGATATTAAAATTGGTTTATAACTTCTCGATTGTTAGCCTGATTTTGCAGTTGGCCAGGCCAGGCCAGGCCAGTCTGACTTTTGTGGCCTTTGTTCTTATTTTACTTTGCCTTTTGCTTCTGCTTTGTTTTTGTTTCTTTTATTATTATTATTATTTTTGCGCTTGACGAGTTTTGGGCCATTTTTACATTACGTCTTCCCCCTTTTTTTTTTTTTTTTGTTGGTTTTTTGGTTTTTTGAGGTTTTTGTCTTTCGATGAAAACCGGCATATTTTTTATGACTTTGAAATGCAAAACGGTAAAAACTTTTATGTCAGTAAATCATAACTCATATTTTCTTCATGTTAATCAAATCATAAATGGTAAAGGAAACATACAAGTATTTTAGTTGGAAAGTAAGAATCGTAGCATATTGGATAAGGTCAGTTTGAGGAAATTTGAGCAAAAAGATATAATATGCAAACAGAAAAGAAAAGTTTAATATACTCATTTGTATTATAAGTTCCAGATAAAAAATGAATCTCCATTCATCACTTGAAGCAAAAATTGTCACTTAAACATGTCTTAAAAAAATAAGATATAAGTATTAATGCTGACTCATATTTATGAAAAATTTAATTTTATTCAACCATGAAAGAACAAAAATAAAATAAACGATTGAAAATCTTATAAAGCAATCATATCATGTTGAGTGTGGGAAATGCAAAACAAATTAAGAATGCTACATCAGCAATGAAGAATTATTCCTCAGATGTTTTTCTTAAAGAACAAATGTTAAATGGAAAGACATACCCCAATAATAAGAGAAGAAACATCAACTGTATGCTAATTAAAACCATGAAATCTTAAATTAAGTAATTTTTTCCAGTTCTCCTAAATTTACTTTCTGTTTGACTTTTCAGCTTTCTTCACCCTTATGTCACATCTAAAAGAACATTATCATCATCATCATCATCCTCATCATCAATAATCTCCATATTCAAATAAGAAAATGGATAGCTGCATATGAATATGACTAGAATTTTGTTCTTCTATGTCTTGTATTTTTGGGGTCAGCAGTAAAAACGCCAACTACATCAAGAATAAATTGTACATAACTGATTATTCAAGATTCTTTTACAACCCACAAATGTCACATAGCAAAAAAAAAAAAAATAGAGAAAAATTTAAATGAATAATTATCTTTTTTTTTTTTGTGAATAATTATTTAAGCAATCATTTTTGGGCACAAACAACTCTTCAAAATCTAATTAGGCGTTTTTGCTTATTCAATTTTGATTTGAATTCTAAGTAGCTAGCTTTACTACTTGGATACTTGGATACTTGGGCGTCATCATGTCTAATTGTACTATTGAATAATGTCAAGAGGTAGGTGTAATGAGGAATCGCAACAGATTAGGTAAAGTAAAAAAAATTTCTCATGATTATGCAATCAATATATTTGCTAAGCTTTCATTATTACTTAAGTTCAGTTAATTCTGACATAAACTCAACAGTGAGTACTTGAAAGCAATTTTCATTAGGATTTCAAACAACAATTACACTTATGGATTGAACTCATAGTCAATGAAATAAGTAGTAATTTGCCTTCACTAAAACTTCTATTTTTTTAAGATTTTAAAATCAATCTCCAACATTGATTTCATTTATTGGAATTGGAATTACAATATATAATCTTAATGGAATAATATTGTACAATACAATAATTGCCTTCACTAAAAACTTCATTTTCAATGATGCAATACAATGATTCTCATTGAATCACCGAGTCTCTAAATTGATTCCTAAGGTAATTACGAAATAATTATTAAAGTAATTAATATTGAATTAGAACAAAAGACTTTAACTACAAACAATACAGTAATTCAAAACAAAATTGTATTATAAAAAATAACAGACAAATAATTATTGTCTACGAGTCTATCTATATATATAAAAACGGCTCAAAAAAAAAAGTTTGAAGGTGCTAAACTCCGAAACCGTTCGATCGATCACCATGAAAGTTGGTACATATATGTATGTTTTTATGGAGAAGGTTTTTATGCTATTCACTTTGTTGTAAATCAACAGTTTTTTCATATGTTTAGTCACTTTTATTGTATGTTTTAAAATTTAGCGGATAAGATACAACTGTAAAATAAGACTCTCCTGAAACGTAAACATTCAAAAACGAATAAAACATACATAAATCGGGAGTATTGTGTAAAGAACACAAAAGTGTTTAACTTAAAGAATCATCTGGACTACATCTATAGACTACATTTTTAAGCTATTGAGCAGAAATTTGTTACAAATCCATTTCAAATACATGTTAAGATAGGAGTTCTTTGAGTACTGAAAGATATGGAGCCAATTCAAATCAAAACGGTATGCAAGCTTCAGTGAATTGAAGTTAATGTTCTGCCTTATGATTATTTTTCATTTCTACTAACTAACATTCAACCTAATAAGTTAAATATGCATAAATACTTTAATCTGTCTGTGAACAACGTCTATAATAATGTCATTAATGGGCGTAGTACGAAATGGAAATGTTAATTATACAATTCAGTATGCAGAAGATCAAAAGACTTGAGGGAAATTGTAATTATGAATCAGCAAAAAAAAACCTAAGTAAATAGTATTTCTAAACTTTAACTAATAATAATCAAAAAACTGTGTAGAAATATTTAATTACAGCTTTTTATAATCGACGATTTCACTTTTTTTTCCTCTATGCAATGAATCTCATTCACTTCAGACTTGACCCAGTTACTATTTAGAATATCTCAAAATATTATGAAAACGAAAAATCTCTGAGAAACTATTTCAAATATTAGTATTATTATTATATATTTTCTGTTTTCTTTTTTCATTTTGTTGTAGTTATTCATCAACTTACGCCCTCATGCGTGTTCAACACTTTCAAGTGCGTTCAAAACATTGGGCGTTTCGTATCTTTTCTTCTCATTATTTCTTCTTTCTTCAGTTTTATTCTTATGTTTCTTTTTGTATTTTTATTTATTTTTTTCATTTGGTCTTCTTATAGTCAAAACTAGTAGAGAAGAAGAAACGACCAAGACATAATTTATATTTTATATTATTGTATTTAAAGCAAAACACAAAACAATTTAAACTTGGAGCAACATATTAGGTGACACTGTGACACTTGTCGTCTTTTAAGTAGTTTAACTGGTCATTGGACTCTCACTCAATCACAGCACATTCCTCACAACTTAGGGAGGACTCATTTATTTGCAATGTTGTCTAAGGTCTTCATTTTTGAAAACAGACAATTTAGATAATTAAAATTTTTGAATAGTTTTTCACCATTGAACATTGAGACCAGACCCTGAATAAAAACATATTTTTTGTCACATGTGGGTTGCCGAAATGCACTTGAAATAATTGTCAATCCACCTACTTTATTAGTCTAAAATAAGTTTTGCTTCAAAGTGAAGGTCTTTCAATTACGGGAATTTCCTCAAAGAAAGAAAACAGATCAAATCAATAGATCTCTTTTTCTTTTGGTTAACAAAGTGACAAGTGTTTAAATCAATGTAAAATGTTACGTGACACACGTTGCGCATGCGTAATATTCAATCTGGTTTTCTCAAGTTCAAGATACTTGATGATGTGTCTCATTAGGGAACATCACCTTATGATTATTTCATTATGTTTGTGTGTAGGAGCATTACTACATCTAGTATGTACACATCTAATTATAAAGACAATTATCGTGTTAATCATGTGGAACCATATGACTTTGTTTTCCTCTGATTATCATTAATGTTATATGTATTTATGTTGTCTTTGATTTTCAATTGGCATGTGGGCGTCATATATAACCGACTTATCTTCATATCTACATTCCCATCTCTAGGTCATTTTATAGTATTTATAAGATGTTATCATTGTATATCTTTTTAACAAAATCCCGCTTCATTGAGTTTTACTTAAATCAATTCAATGTTAAATGGTTGTTTTCTTTTTTTTGTTGCCTTTTCTTTAGTTCGATTTTATTATGTAACTTTTGTTTTATTGCATTAGATTTATTTTGTATATTTAATTAAATAATTTCAAAAGCTGCAAGACAAGACAAGTTCATGCAAAGTTTATCTAATCCTCATTGGGTTTTGTTTCAAAAAGTGTTAAAATAAATATCTTTTTAACCATTAAAGGTTAACAATAACATAAAGTGCAAAATATATATTAAGTAGCAATAACCTTGTGAATAATCATTATTAATACGTATATCTCTAATGGATTAATCTTTCAGGGAATATCTCAAATTATCTCATAGGCACAAACGCAAAAAAGATTCTGTTAAGTTGAAAAACCTTGAAATTTGTGGTTTGTCAGAAGTCTTTTGAAAGTACTGACTAAACTATTGACTGACATGACCTTCAAACTATTATTGTGGGAAATTCACAGCATAAAATTTATTTACATATTTTGAAATATTATTAATATTACAATAATTCACTTGTCGTAGGTCCAACTCAGAATTTTTCATGAAACCGATAGTAAGTACTAAGTTCTATTTGCTGATAACACAAAACTGTTCGAACTTCTTTGAAGTCAAAGTCTATAAGTATAAATCAATAAATCTCATGGTATTCGCATGTTTGTTTAAGTAGTATTAATAGATTCCATAAACACATAATCACATATCACAAATATTGTAGTACCAATTTTATCATGAAAGAACCGCACCTGAATTGCACAACAATAAAATATAGGTATTGTATAGAAATTTCATTTTACAACACACATATTTATTAAGAAAGTCACGTTGCGCCAAAATTTAATATCAATCAATATTTTATCAGTGTGCGAATTTCACTTGACTGAACTGTGCTGCTCGCTCTATCAACAATAATGGGGTAACTGAATCATATAAAAAAACTCACATACATAGTATATGCTACATACGTAAACAGGAAAGTCTTATACTTACTATACATACATTTACTACGTGTTTTGACACAGAAAACCGTTTTACGCAATCATGACAAATTTGGCATTCAAACGAATTACCGGATGAATCTTAAAAGTGTCTGGTTTTCACCTCATTCAGGTGAACTACAACACTCGTGTATAACAAAAACAAAAAAAAAAAATAAAATAAGTATCTGCTAAAAACCCGCCGTATACACACAACGTTAAATAATAATAATGATCATGATGATGATGATACTGATTCTGGTGTTGATGACGATGCCAACAATGTCATTGGACCGGCTTCCCCAGAAAAATGATAATAATTAAATCATCTCTTTAGATGTTTCGCTCTCGTTCGGTTCATTTACCATATTTACATTTTTATTGAAAAATTATTTGTTGTTGGCTCTTTTCAAAAATTTGTTAATCTTTTTCAATGAACTAAACAAATAAACAAATATTTATTTTATTGTGTTGTTGTTTTTGCTAACTCAATTCAACTAACAACAAATAAAGAGATACAAAAACTGAGTGGCACAGAATCAGAGACGTGCATAGCCCATAGTTACACATATATTGAGATGAATTTCTCTGATCATTTAGTTTACTACAACAACAAAAACTAACTATACTTTATTTGTTTTTGCTAAACAGCATTTTGCCTCTGAGGTTCTCACTCTCTTAAAAATAAAATAAAATAAAATTTAATATGATTTAATATTATATGAGTAGAATGATTCTTTAAAGGCGTGTGCTTTGGATGTGATGAACTGTGTTAGATGAAACTAAGACTAAACTGAAGACTGTCACAAGTATTAGATTTTAATTTAATATACTTTTCAACTGATTTCAAAAATTATTCTGCTGATAAGAGTTTTTTATTGGTTACCAACAACTTACTACATATGTATGTTGGATTAGAGAATATCAACTAAAATGTTTACTTATTTAATTGAACAATTTTTACTTAAGAAGAGAAAAATATAAAAATTGTTGGTTTACCAATAAATTCGAGTAATCGAAAATCTAAAAAAATGATGAAGGCAATTATTGTTTATATGTTTTCAATACAATTTAACTGCCATGGTCAAATAGGGCAACCAACCTATTGGTTACCTTGTAGTACTACTACATACTCGTACGAGTATATTTAAAAGGGAAAATGAGTAAGCATTTTTTATACAAGAAGATATGAAATTTAATCTAATAATTATCTTGAGAGGCATATGAATTTTGATTATTTTCCTTCCAACTATTGAAGGCAATTAGTTGATTTTTAGTTTTTGAAAAGAAACTACGTACCATAATAAAAATTTTCATGGTTCTTTTGTCAAATTGGTGATATTCCTATACACACAACTTATCATAATCATAATTTGTTCAATTTAAGTGTAGGGAAAAATATAAAAATAAAGTGAAATTCATAACTCAGTCAGTAGAAGTCTGTCTGTACACATGTTAGGATTATTTTAGTTAGCATTAGCATGGTTAATGATTATTACTTGGATATTAAAATAATCGCTATAAACATTAAAAAGTTAAAAAGAAAAATATGTTTAGAAAAGAAAGACACAATGATCAATCTTAAGTTATTAACTTAAGCATTAAGGTTTTAAATATGCGAGTTTTACTCTCACTTTCCTAACTAATTTGTGCTAGAAATTTGATCAAGATTCATATAAACAACCCGCATAATTTATAAAAATTTGTTTGTTGTTTGTTTTTTACTTTGTTTTTTGTTTTGCACCCCAAAGAAATTTATAACGAAATGGAAAGCAATATTTAATGGTGTATCTTTTTTTTTTTTAACTACATATTATTTATTGTATATACAAAATACTATAAGCCCCAAAGACGTCAAGGTGTTGCAAATTATGCTGACAAAAGAAAAAACAACCACAATTTTAAGAAAAATAATGACAAAATCTTAGATTGACTTAATAATAATAACAGATAACCAACGACAACATTGCCCTCCTTTATTAATTATTACACAGAGAAATAAGAAACCCTTTGGGTTAATCAATTTTATTAAACAAAAAAAATTAAAATAAAAAATATATAAAAATAGAAATGGGGAAATAAATAAACAAAAAACGAGGCGTCAAAATATGTCAAAAAAAGGCAAATGCAACATTTAATTAGATTTCCAAATGAGGATGCAGATGGGGGAGATCCAATGATTATAGGGTGTGTGTGCTCCTCTTAATTATTGATTAAGTTACTGGTATCTACATATGTTTTGTTGTTTTCGATTCTTGTCGTAGTTTTTTTGGTTCATTAAATATTTCAATTCATTAAGAAGACATGGTTTGTTTTTGCATAAATTTATAAGTATCTTTGATTATGCTGATCTTTATGAAATACACTTACTATCAAATTAAAAAGGTATATTAACCTCAAGCAAATGTATGTAACTAGTAAATGAAAGGGTGTTTGAGACATCACAAATTATGTTAGATATGAAGAGACAAATCGATCTAATTTTTCTATGATTTTTTAAATCTTTGAGTGAACTAATAAATATTTTTGTATATATTTCATTATATGAATCGTTTGACAAATCTATAGGGTATTCAGTAATCAGGCTTACCGGATTATAGCGATGTTATCGATTTCATTCTAAATCACTCGTATTTTGACTTTGAAAAAGTAAAAAAAAATTGCCAATACAAAAAAAAACTTGTCGCAAATAATTTAAAACCAAAACAAAGAAAACAAAAGGAAACCATTGACAAATTTAGAGGCTTTCATTAGAATTTGGCATTTTGTATTTGGTCATCAGTCTTTTCTATCTGTTAAAAGTATATAATATATTCTACATGTGAATTTGTATCTTTAGTTAGTTTTACTTGTTCTGTTGTTTTCTTTATTGGTTTCTTTGTTTTTTTAGTAAATTAGGACAATTCGATTTTTGTCTTTTTTTATTTTCTAATTTGTTTTTTTTTCCGTATTCTGGTCATGATTGAGTTTAAGAAGACATTGAGGGTGTTGTCATTATTGTTTTTTTTTTTAATGACTTTGACAGTAATTTAATTAACAAGAAGACATGTTATGAATATAATGCGTAAATCATAATATTTTTATATGTGAGGAAAACATTTAAAGTTTCTAAAAAATGTTTTACATTTGAAAATTTCTTAGAAATCTTTTTTAACAGAAATTTCGGGTGACTTAGATGACTTTCAAAAGATATTTCATGAGAAATTATTTATAAATATGTATTGTATTTCTTGGAACTTACAAACATTTTTCTAAGAAATTTTCATCTTCTCTGAGGATGATTACTAATCTCATATTATCAATTTATATCTTGTGAACTCTTATAAACGTATGACCTCAATTAATAGAAATGATCAACCAGCTAATTGCAATTGTCTTATCTGCCTACTTTCTCATAAATCCTCACCTGATCTTCATATTTAATATATGTACATCAGCTGATTATACATTATCTCTCATCCTAATAATGAGTTCATATTTTATTATTATTGTATGTATAATAATTCTTGATTCGGCACACGTTCTATTTCTATTTTTTTTAAAATCAAACATAAAAATTAGCATTGTTTATTTCAACGGGGAATTAATTGATCAAATTTTTCAATTTGTTTATAAACAATTTTATAATTTTAATTTTGTTTACATTATATTTAGTTCAAAACAAAATTTCCATAGATAATGGCAATGGGAATAGAAAATTTAAATCCATTAATTAAATAGTTTTTTAAGAATTCATAATATTGATAAGGTGGAATAAATAATGAATGATCAATCCCCGATCTACGTTTATGTACGAAATAAACATAGAATGGAATAAGTAAACATCTGCTAGCTTAACCCGTGAGAATGTTGATAAGAAAAACAAAAGATTAAGAAAAATAAAGAAAAAAAATAAAAATTAAAAAATCAGAAAATGATGCTAAATTCGATTTCATCGAAGAGTTTATGCCTTTCAAGAAAAATTATACAATCATCTGGAAACTAAGTATAATCGAATCAATTTTTATTTATATACAAAATATGACAAGAATCTTATATTTATATAGATCTAAAAGCCTTGAACTTAATAAACTCTGATGAGATTTTCACACAAGTAAACAACCCAAATTTTTATGGGTAAAGTAAATCAATTTTCTGTAAGAGTGAACCATTCTGACAAAAATTTAATTTCATTTTTAATAATTTAACATGTCTAAAATATCAGTTTAATGTTTCAAAAATTTATGGATAAACAGACATGGGTCTTGATGAACTTACTTCATCCTTTTACCAACTTTAAACTCTCGTTATACTTATATTATTATTTTTAATTTTTTTTATTTTTAATAATTTTTTTTGCCTCTACTGATGATATATTAAAGTGTGCCCAAAGTGAAAAGTGCTCTAACTGACAATAAAAGCAGTCTAAGTGGTACTCAATTTCATCATCTAAAGTACTTTTGTTTTGAGTTTAATTTTAAATAAACAAGAACCCAACTTGTAAATCTTTTATGATATTACTTTTCATGTTGTTTTTTATTATCACCTAAGGGCAAACTAATTTGTGTCAATATGAGTTTATATATCTTTGTACATTTCTTTCTCGGGTTTATTGTAGTTTTCAAGCAGATACAATACATACGAGTATTTAAGTAGTAGTAAGTTGAGTGAGTACATGGTAGACGAAAACTTTATCACACACGAGTGAATATTTATTTGTCTTGCATAAATTGAGTGAGGTCTATAAAATTACTAAGGAACTGCTAAGAAAAGTTTATTGCAATTCTAATAATATAATAATAAGAATTTAATTTACTTACCTTTGTATCTGTATTTTGTTTGTTTTAATATTCAGTTAGAAGAAGGGTACAAGTAAATATGAAGTGCTTGATGAATACAAAATTGTATCCAAGTTGATTTTTATTTTATTATTTCACTTTATTTTTAGTATATTATTTTTGTTTGAATATAATGAATAAATTTTTAATATACAAGTATTTTTCATATATGAAAAATGATTTTTGTTTTAAATAACAATTATATTTTTTTTTTCTGTATCAACTTCACTTTTTATGAGTATTTTTTCTGCTCTCTTATATACAGTAGCAATAACAACAACAACAACAACAAGAAAAACTATATAGACGAAGGATGCTCGAAAGTGGAGTCTGCAACTTTCAATTTGTTCTTCTTTGCACTTTTTGGCACTTGCTGTTGCTGCGCTCTCTCTCTCTCTATTTCTATGTATGTATATATTCCTTGCTTTCAGTTGCTCTCTAACTCTCTCTGGGCTTCAATTGCGCTCTTTGCTTAAGTAAGACTCGCTTAAGATTTGTTGCTGCTTCTATGGTTTGTTTTTGTTTTTTGTTGTTGCTTCTTTTGTGAAGTAAATTTGAAGTTGGGGATAATTTCAGATGATGTTGTTGGTTGGTTGGTTCGTTACTTTTTATGTACAACAAGTAAAGAGGAAGCTGTGACTGCCTGTCTGTCTCTCTGTTTGTTTGTCCCTTTGGCGAGATGTCTCGAGCGTTTTAAGTATGTATAACTTCTTATTTTTTTTACCTGATGCGGTAAAAAATTTTTAGTTATTCTTTGTTTCTTCTCCTCCTTGTTCTTTATAAATTTTAGTCTAGTTGGAATGGCATTGACTATGGCAAAGGATGCACTCTCAAACCAAACTGATTAGATTTATTATATTTTAGTTCAGTTATTTATTATTTATATTTTAATTTTATTCACATTTAACACTTTATTTTTATTATTTTGCATTAATATGTATTTACTTTTTTTTTTTTTGTGTAATGGCATGTAAATTAATTTATTTATTTACTTTTTAATAATTTTAACACTTTTTAGTATTTTTAGATTTTAATCATTTTAAAAAATTTATGAATTTTAGAGTTCTTTTGTTTTACAATTTTAAGTTAATAAAATTTAATACACACAAATGGAATAAAAATTAATTTCATGCACTTTTTCAACATAAATTTTATTAATTTTTTGATTTTTCTGCTTTATTTTTTTTTTATTTAATGAAACGTAGAGACACAAAGTGATGATGTTAAAAAAATTGAAGAATCAAAAATATTTACAACGCGTGTGTTTTCTTTGAAACTGAGATTTTCAATTGGATTCTTCGTCAGAGTAGACAACAAACCGAACAGCGCGAGGAAATTTTCTGAATTGAAAGTTCAATTGAAACCAAGTCCATTCGGTACACTGCTTGCTGCTGCTGCTAACTGACAACAAAAACAGCAGAGCACAATAGCAAGCAGCTGCAGCAAAAGAGTAAACGAGAAATAGCCAAACAAAAGCAAAACTTTCAAAGAAACAACAACAAAACACAACCCATACAGTACAAGAGAGAAGCGCTTGGAGCACATGGGAGCCAGAGAGCGGGAAGACAAATAAAACATATGGAAACAAATGAGAATATTTCATTCGGTTTCATTCAAGACTGTATACCCTACTGGAGAATCAAGGGTCAAGACTATATTACGCAGATAATTCATTCTTTAGCATTTATGTAGTAAACTTTGATTTACAAAGGGGTTGAACTTTGCGAGTGATTAATGCCATATGTACATAATTTTATAATCATCAAGTACTAATACTTACACGATGTAGTCGATCAATCCATTGTCATTATTTTGTATACTCATAAGCATTATAATATCTAGTTCATAGATTCTTTTCGTAATATAAATGATTTCTGTACAAAGTGTATAGATACATGTTGTCCCATGATTGTTAGATTTCCCACATCATGATTCAATGGAAATGCCCATCACTCGATGTGTAGGAGATGCAACAAGAAACAGTAACAGAGAGAGAGATCCATAGTAAAAGCTACTGTGTGAGTGGGCAAGTGATTTTGGTTTTGCGTGAGAAGAAGAACATTTGCTCTCACGCACAGTGGTTCAATACTTGAAGTTTAAATACATTAGACCGATGTTGGTTTAAGTTAACGAATATTATTATATTTTTAAGGGTTGCATAAAATAAGTCGCGTGTGGCTGCAAGCTGAGATAATTGTTTATAGATTATGACGATAAATAAACCGTAACGATAACTTTTTCTTTCCCACATGATATTTTTAGATGCATCATTGTTTCTAATGGCTCTTGAATACAAGCACTTCTTGAATGGAAGGGAATACATACAATCAACCCCTATGTGAAATCACTTATGTGTGATATATGAGGATTTGAATTTCAATCATTAAGTGCCCGTATCTACATACATATGGACATATTGAAAACATGCATTCACATTTGTCGCATTGTTACATCTGGTCAAACAAGGGTTGAACTCATATAAAAAAAAAATGTGTAGAAGAAATTGAATTGAATTTTTTTTATATATAAGTGAAAATTTAGATATTAAAATAAAAATAATAGATAAAATCTGGCAACACTTGGTACCATGCTCCAATGATGCATTGCTCCAAAAACGAAATAAAACCAAACACAAACAAAACAAAACACAAGCAAAAGCAAAAACAGTGCGTATGATTTTGCTCTTTCTCTCTCTCGCTGTATCTCTGAGCTGTTAATTAACAGTTTAATGGCTCTTTGTTTAATGTCTCTGTTAATGTTGAACATATGTTAAATGTGGAGCTCTGTTAAAAATGCTGAGTCGCATTCTGTTAAAGTTTTTTTGAAGCAGCTGAATTTGGGTTTGTTGGGGAAGGTGGTACCCCCTCCTAGGGTCTTGAAATTTATATGGTTGGTGAATACGGGTTGGACACTTATAGAAGCAGAATATCTAGCTAGATAAATAACAACGATTTGAAGCTCTGTGAAGTGTAAAACTGAAAATTGTTGATTAAGCGATAAAACCGATACATAAAACAGAAAGAAAACAATGAAACTGAAGAAAGAAAAACATATGTATTTTGAAAATATTTACTTAAGCCCCAGTGCGCTCGCTCTCTTCATGATGATCATCTTGTCGATGATAAATAATGGTGCTGATAATAATGACGATGATGAAGAAATTGAAGTTACTTTTCATGTCTTGTAAAGGCGGCGGCATCGAAAGTCAGCAGCAGTCGTCGGCCCATGTTGATGAGACAACAAAATCTTATTTTGCTGATAAGTGACAATTTTTTGTTGCTGATTTTGTTGTTATTGCCTTGTGTGTTTTCTTTAAGATGACAATAACAAAAGCCGACTAAGAAAAACATACGCAGATCAACCCGCTTATCTGCAACAACAATAATTAAATCATTTTTATTTTTTGTTCCCTTCTTTTTATTTCTTTCTTTATTTTTTTTTCTTTCTTGTTTTTTGCCTTTGTTGTTTTTGTTTTTGAAGTTGCCTGGAAGATTATAAAACAAGCAGACAGCTGTTGTTGTTGTTGTTGTTTTTGTTGTTATTGGCGCTGCATTTAAAGGAAAAACAATATAAGCAAGAAGAACAACAAGCAAATGTGGCAACAAGTTTTACTGCAACATCTTGACTTGGCTTCTCTTTTCTCGTCATGCATTTCCTTTAGATTCTATTGGAGCTCTACTTTCTTACTGTACACATATGTATATGTAAGTAAGTATTTTCCTCCAGTTTTTTTTACGACAGGAAGAAATCCATCAACACGTTTTGTGTTTGCTTTCTTTTTTTTTCCCCATTTTCCTAGAGTAAAAACCTAAAGTTGGGAGAAGCATGAAAACTTACTGGTAGATAAACATAGAAAAGAAAAGAAAACAAAAATTAAAACAAAAAACTAGTGTAAAATAAAAACTTGCATTCTTACACACACGTAATGTTTCATATATGCAACTATGACTATGTCTGTCCACCGGTTCATCCATCTTAACCTCTCTCTCTCTCTCTCTCTCTCTCTCTCTCTACCTTCATGTCTCTTTCCAGAGTTAAACATTCTTGCCACCAACTTACACTTACTTATCTTCTTGTTTAATGCTTCTTTTCACAAGTCATGTAATGGGTCTACTCCGTCTTAGTCTTCAATAACTTGGCGTATGGTCGAACCATTTAAAAACTTCTTCATTTGGCTTCTTCTTTTGCTACTTCTCCTTCATCATCATCTTTAACTTCACCTTTCCTTCCTTTCCTTTTCTTTTCTTTTTTGTTTTATTTTCGTTTCTTTGGCTTCTTCTGCGGAAATTGTTTGTTTAACATGCGCCGCGCGTTTAAAATTACATGATGAACAACATTTATATTTTAATAAAAGACAAAAGGCAAAAAAAAAAGATAAATCATTTTAGTAAGAAGTTAAACAAAAACGTATTCTGTTGCAACATTGTCTGAGCTTCTCCTATTCTTCTTTAACTATTTTTTGCATTTATTAATTTGCTTATTAAGCTTTGTCTGTCATTGCATGTCTGATGAAGCTTCCACTTCTCCTCCTTCTTCCTTTTGTTCTTTCTTCTCTTTCTACTTCATTTATGCAGTTACTCATTAAGAGACTCACTCACTCATTGTCTTCATTCACTTTTCTTTTGGTTTTGTTTTCTTTTTATTCTTTGGATTTATTTTGAGCCTCTTCGTATGTCTGCGGCAGCATTAACTTATGTCGACCTCGCTCTTGGTCATTTCTTATAATTGTGTAGTATTTCTTTGAAAATTGACGCATTCTAAAGATACACAACTTGTTCTTTAGGTTAACTTCATCTTGCACTTCCATTGCCCCATCTTTTGTTTTCTCAGCCCATTTAACTCTACTGCTACTACAAGTATAATGTAAAATGAGTGTGTGTGAACTCTTTGTTCTTCTCTGACTGAATGGTTTAAGTGGTCTTCGCCCACACATGACACAAACGAACTTTAATTGGGGAACATCATCAGCAAGCAATAGTTTTATATTCAAATCAACATATTTTCCAAAGTCATTTAAAGCTATGTCATTTTATTGTTTCAGAGAAAAACACTCCCAGTAATCAAAATTGTCCACTATCTAGTATGGTAGTATAATAAACGAATGCTTCATTAACCCCCCTAAGAGCAACTCAGTTTACTTCCACAAGCTACTGAAACTCAACTCAAATTGTTGATTCCCATGTCTATCAAAAAACAAAAAAATAACATAAAACAAAAACCTTTTACCGAAAATTCAAAATTGTAATAATTAATCATTAAAATCTCAATGTCCACAACATTGGTCGTATAGTTCATTAATGAGAATGTTAGGTTAATTTCTCTCATGACCCCCCCTTATGGAACCTTTTTATCAAACTGTTTTAATCCATTGAATCAACAAAGCACACCCATATAAACAGTGGCGGATGATCCGAAGCGGTAAAATAAGGCACACATAAACTAATCTGAAGACGAAAACTATTAACATAGATTTTTCATTGCTACGAAATCTCACTTCTCGAGATTTGTATTCCCTTCTGGACAAGAGAATAAGGTTTGCTGAATATGTGTATGCATTATTAGGGTATCCGTTAGCTCTTGAAATTTTATGGCCCTCCCGGCAGTGACAGGCCGCCACTGTGTGTATGTTGTACATGAAGCAATGGATCTATGATGTACTCAAAGAAGAAGACGGAGAAAACTTCAAGCTCTGGATTAATCTCCCGCTTACTTGAAACGTAGATAAAGTTTGATTGAAGGCAGAGTTATGGACAGACAAACTGAGAACAACCAGAATACTTTATGGCATTTTATTATCAAGTAACGGTTAATGTACGCATAAATTACTTTTTACTACAACAATAACAACAACATTTATAGTAATAACAAGAATAACAGTTCTTGACAGACAGACAGACAGACACAAGTTTTAATTACAAGTTAAGAACGTCATGAAGAACAACCAAGACAAAGACTCTTACTTGGATTTGTTTTGAAAAAGTGAATTCAAGTAGGAAAATAAAAAATATAGGAAAGTATATTTACAATAAAATAGAACTTAATTGACAATAAATCATAATATAAAAATGACAAAAGATTTTACGATAGATACGTGTAAATCCAATAATAAGAAGAAAACCTAACTTAAAATCCTTAATCAAAACGCTCTTAATGAAGCCTCAATCTCCTTTATGTGTTTCCACAAAGATATGAACAATTTTTATTCTTAAATTTTTAATTTTGATTTTGTTGGAAAAATCAAATGGTGAAATTATTTTTGATTCATTGACGTTATCAAATTTAAAGTTAATCCAATAAAATGTCTGTCTGTCAGTTCGACGAAGTGAGTTAATCGAAGTTCAAAGCAGAGTTCAAAGGCATTAAAAGAGAAGAGTTGTCTGTTAAGTACCCAGTACCCTATAATGACTTTTCTTCTTCAGAAAATTTGTCTTCGTTCCATTTGATTAGAAATTAGTCAAAAAAAAAAAAAAATAACAAAAACCAAAAAAAAAAAATAGAAGAAAATAATAAAGGAAAGAAAAAAGTATAGAAAAGAAAATCTTTAAAAAAATATTAATAGATAAAGTCGCTTCATGAAGAAGAAGGTTAAGAATAAGCAGACGAAAACCCTATTAGGAAACGATTTCAGTTGTGTGTTAACATTACAGTGGAAAAATATGATATAAATAATTGTTGATTTTGATTACACAAAAGTATTCTTCCTTAAGTTGCCTTATACCATGCGTTGCCAAGAGGTTTTGGTGAGTCATAGGTTCCTGAACCTTGTAAGTTTAACTGAAAAGCTTAGCTGCAGATTTCATTGGGACCTTTTCACAAGCTATAACCTTTCCAGTTATATTAATTGAGCCTCTTGGGAATCCTGATTGAAATTAGAGCAATACCAAAATTTTCCAGCAGAAAAACAATAGTAAACAATACTCACAGCCATATAGCAAATCATTTTCCAAACTAGAGTCAATAACTTCCATTGAACTTGAAGATGTTGAGCCATCCAATAGTAAGTTTTAAATCAAATAAGTTGAATTTTTTTTTTATTTTTTTATTATTTTTTTTTTTTGTTGTCGACTATGTGCGCCATTAAAATAGCATTGAGGCATGAAGTATCTTATCACATGCACATATTGAATTGGTTTTTCTGTTCTTGCAACAATTTGTTGCACACAACCCAGAAGTTCTTCATATCATCATCATGAGCTTAACCCATATCAACACACAATGCTTGTGTGTGGCATTTGCCTTCTTACTCGATTTGTAATTTAGTATTTTTGATAATTTTTTTTTTTTTTTTGCTCAATTTATTTATTTTGCATATCAAATTTTACACTTTGCAACTGATATGATTTTGTGCTACTTGAGTTCAGCAACTCATCGCATCGCATCGCATCTTATATGTAGTAAGTAGTATACTGTATATCATAATATAAACATCTTATATTGGACTTGCCGCACTTGAGCATATTGAACCATATTAAGTGGCAACTGCAGCTTAATAGTACTTCTCGTTCCTATTCTTGGTTGATGCTGCAAATTAGTGTCTCGTCGCTTGTTACTCATATGAAATAGTGAGTGAGGCGTTGTCTGATGCAGACTGAAAATTGATACGATTTATTGGTTTGTCAGATACTTGGAAGTTCAGAGGCACGAGACTGCAGATTGTACTTTTGAAGAAGAGTTGAAAATTTTTATTAGTTTTATTACAATTTTTATTTTCTTTTTAGATCAACAGAATTAATTTTGATTGGAGTAGATTGCATCATTCAAGTCTTCTTAAAAAACTAAGTTCAAACATTGAACTCCATTTGGGAGGCTCCAAGTCAATTTCAATTTCTGGATTATTATTATTATTATTTTTTTGATATTATATCTTTACCCTAACATAATCATTTCAATTACACAACCCACACAAACAACAGTCAGCTATTGTATGAAGCATTCCATTATAATCATCATCATCATCATCATAATCATCATCACCCTTTTTAAATAATGACATCAAGCTTCAATGTTAAAAGTCTGTTCAATTTTAATCTCATTATGCAGATGCCTTAATCCGACATTATCTTTCAATCTTCAGACTTTTTCGTCCTACGCTTCGTATGCGTAATTTGTTGCGTTGCTCATACGCAAGGCAGCTCTGTTTAATGCGGTGTCTGCGACCTTAACGCACTCACTCACATCTGTTGCCACAAGCTTCTTACGTGCCTTTATTTAATTCTTAAGTTGACATTGCCACATGTGTTGCATTAAAATTAATGAACTTCATTAACAACTGAGTATCTTCCTTACATACTTATATCACACGCTACTTCATCTCATTCTTGCCTGCAAGCTCTTCATAATATTTTCATGACCTGAAATAGTATGATATTATATGCTTTATAATTACTGTAATTGCATTTCTTTATATCTCTTTAAGTAATCACTTCTAACCTTTGGGAAGCTTTATTTACCTTACGTTACTTAATCAAAGTTCAAGGCCATCAAGTTCTACTCTTATTCAAAGGTTAAACTTGATAAATGAAGGTCATCATCAGTGTTTTTCTGATTTCCCTTTTTTTAAAAATAAAAATCTCTATTTCGTTTTCTATGGAAACAAATTTATCACAATCTTTTCCTTAATTGACACTTCGAAAAACGAGTGTAAATTTCGGTTTTGTGAACTTTATTATTCTATACAAAAAATTCCATTCTCCTTTGACACTCTGCTATTCCAACTACCCTATTAACCCCATCCCATCTTTCACTCCATAATGAGCTGACAAAAAACCCACTTGAGTAATCATCTAGTTGAAGCTCAAATTACGCTTTTGTATAGTTTTCTTGATTTCCTTTGCAACAACAAGACTCTTCATCCCCCATAGACACTGCCATCATTACTTTGTTCCAAATGCATCTCATCGTCAGTAGATCTATTTGTCCATCACTTTGTGTCCATCTGTTTGTCTGCTTTTGATACAATAAATATTTATGATAACAAAAGACCGTCGCAGTCTTTGTTTAGACCATTCACCCCCTCAGTCATTCTCTTTTTGTATTTACAAATTGTATCATATTATTTCTGTTTTGTTGGTCTATTTTCTTATAGTTTTCGATTTGTTTTCTTTTTACTTGTGTTGCATTGAATTCCTTGAAATTATTATTCATTTTATTCTTCTAGTTCGTATGCATTTTATATTTTTATTCTGTTTCAAATGCATTTTATGTAGTATTTATGGGATCGACTACCCACTCCAACCAGCCTCGCCTCAATTGTCGTCCTCGATTTCTGCATTTCTTTACATTTTCAATTGATGCAAACACTTTGGCATCTCTTCTTGTTGGCGTTGCTGGTGGAAAATTTATCTATTCATGGTTTGTTGTGCTTTTTGTTCACAAGAATAATAAGTACATATTTCTAATGCATTTCTCTCTATTCTACTTTTATAAGATACTCAAATAGTTTTGAAAACAACAATAATAACAACGACAACAGCAGCAGAATACTTGAAAATATAGAAATGTGTTCTTTAAGTAAAGTTAGTTTGAAGAATTTTTCAACACAGAATAAGCAGATTGTTGAAAAGAAAAGAAAGGAAAATTATGCATAATCCTAAATCAGTTTTAAGAAAAAAAAAGTTTTATAAGTAAAAGATAAACACAATAAAATGGTTTGAATACAAGATTAGGGAAACAACATTTTAAAGAATTTTTCAACACTAATTTAGGTTGAATTTATTTAAACAATGAATAAAATAAATGACTGAAAGTAGAAATGAATAAATTGTGGTGTGGAAAAATATACTTTGACCATTATTGGTCTTTTATACACCCTGATTTCAGGCCAGTAGTGACCTAGATGCATTCATAAAGGAATATGCTCTGGAGATTGATGAAGATAATCCAAATTACCTGAAATAGGCTTCAAACTGACAGGGACTTAAGTAAAAACATTATAAAATGATTATTTCGTCAGTATAATTATTATTTAATTTCACCCCCTTGTTCACTTTAGGTAAACTAGGTCATCATCATCATCATCTTCTTGTATAAGCACCTGCTAATTTTGTCTACCCATTTAAATCTATTAAAAGTTTACATCTCCACTGAAGACTTAAATAGACATAATTTTCAACAAATTTTAGGCCTGTCAAAAGCACAAAGGAAAGCAAATCACCTCAAATTCATTACACAACTTAATTTTCATAAAATTGTTATAACAGAAAAACACTTTTTCAACAACAACAGAAAACTAAAAATAAACAGAAAATAATTACAAAATTTTCATGTAATGAATTTTGCATTTATTTAACGCTTTCAAGTAGATAGACAACAATAAAGTAACTAGAAAAGGTCAGGCCTACATTGTATGTAAGTTAAGTGAAATGTATCTCTACCTCAAACCTATTTCATAACGTGCTTTTTGTCAGTTTTTCTTTATTGTTACACTCCAATTTTTAAGTCGACTAACAGTAGATAAAAGGTTACCACCATATTCTCGTATACACACAGATACATAGATACAATTGTTACCATAGGCGACCTAAAAGGGCGCTTTCTGCACACGTTAATGAGTTAATTATGGTGATGATGATAATGACGATGATTAGATGATGATTTAAAGTGAGTTGTTGTTGTGGTTCTTGTTGGTTTCTTTGAAAATAACTACAAATCTGGGTCTTTGAGTGTTGAACTGAAAACAATTGAAAATAATGTATCTTAAAACAGTTGGAAAAATACCAAGAAGAAGGAATTTATGGAGCTTCACAGTTTGAAATTCCATATAAAACAAATGTTTATATTTGAAATTAAACTCCTAATAGAAATAATAGAAATTTAACTGGAATAGAAAATGTTTTGTAGAAATTAAATATGGTTTTTTTTTTTGTAATTCTAATCTCTTAATAAGAGATTGGACTTTGAGAAATCGATTTGTTATAAGAGAATTTAATATAAACAACTAAAGAATTTATTGGAACAATATTCATTTTATTCACAAAAAATAAAAAGTCAAATTGATCTATTTTCAAGCAAATTTTATTTAAAAAAAAATTGAAATTCATTTCATCATCTGATGATCGAAAATCATATCATTTGTTAAATCAAATACCAAAATCAATTTATCAATTTCATTTTGTTGTTGACCTTTTTAACAATAAGAAACATAATTTTTAGTTTAAAAAAAAATTCAGTAAATACAAAAAAAAAAAAAAAAATTAATGAAAATTAAACTAAACAAATTAACAATATTTTGTTTTCTTCTTTATTTTTGAACAAATACCAGCATGCAGCATTCAGTAAAGTGACCCCCCACAAAACAATACTCGTTAGAGACTCTTAGTAAATACAAAATTATCTCATAAAACATTAACACACACAGCTGAGAGCCATAATACAATAATAATAATATGTGGATATTTATAAAACTAAAATACAACAACGAAAGTTTATTCACATTTTATGTGTTTTAATTTCGGAAGCATATTTTTTTTTTTTTTTTGTAAAACAAATTTACCTCTCTGCTTTTTTGTAATAAATTGATATTTTTTGCTTAAAAGCACCAATAACACAAACAAAAAACAACACGAAATATATAAAATTTGCAAATACAATTTTGGTCTTTTTGCTTTTGTGTTTGCAAAGTCAAATTGACGGCAAAATAGAAATGTAAAAAATCATTTAAATAGTACAAATATACAATACAAATTTCAAATGCTTAAATGTTTTAACAGACTAAGATACTTTATTTTTTTTATTTTTTTTTTTTTTTTTTGTTTTTTCTGATGACTTTGACCTTTTCTATAAAAATTTGTTTTTATTTCTACACATGAAGAATCAATGAAATGAAATTTATTTCTTTCTAAATGAAACTAAATACTATTGAATATAAATAAACACCAAAATTGCCATTTATCTTACAATGAATGAAGTTGATCAAATGAAACAACCTTTCAAATAAGAAACCACATGAAATATATTCTAAAATTAACCTATCATGGGCAACGTTCAATAAATATAAGATTTCTTTAAAAGTATTATGTCTTATATGCCTAAAAACTAAACTATTGAGTGCTGTCCATTATCACATATGATTGTGAATTGTTCACCCTTATCAAGTCTTAAGTTGTGAGGGGCTAAGAAAACAATGGATAGATCAAGGTTGGAAGTAAGTTGAAGATAACAAAGAATGTTTTGAGAAAACAAAAGTAGATGATATAAATAAACGTGGATCGAAATCAGTTGTTTTTATTGATTTTAATCTTTATTGTATCTCCGAATATTGTAATTTAAGACTGACAAAATGGTTTTAACTCTTACATGCCAAAGCAAATTGGTGTTCAAATTTAGATAACTTGCAAAACTTAAAATCATTGAAATGGTCAACAATATTGTGAAACAGAAACCACGAGAATAACATAAAGAAACTAAAATGTAACTGAAATGAGATAATTAGAAACATCTAGAGAATGTATATAGAAAATTGTATCACTTGTCAGGCTTAATTTTTAATACAAATAAAATATTTCTTTTCTGTAAAGATTATTTTGTTTGTTGTAGAGATGTTAAAACACATACAAAAACAATATTTTCAACAAAAGAATGAGGAAAGCAAATGCAAATCGCGTGTTGATTTTTTATTTTTTATTTTTTTTTTTTTGTTTGTTTTCAATACTGTTCCTTTTACATCACTTTGGATAATGTAAATTTATCAAAGCTTTTTTTTTTTTTGTGTGGCGCTTCAATTTTCGCGACTCAATAGAAAAACCGTAGCGTGTCCAGTTGCGTGTGTTGGACGTGTTTTTTGTACTAGTCAAATGCAAAGCAACAAAAAAGAAAACTAACAAAAAATTGAAATTAAGTAGCCGCACTGTTGCCATGTGCGCGCATTTAACGTTGAGACCCACAACCAAACCCTCCTTCTCCGCACTAATAAGTCTTCGTACCGTGAATGATGTTGATGATGCTGATGATGATGATGAAAAGCTTCATGCTTGGAAAAATAGCGCACGTTCCATGTTGCTAAAGTCGCATGGCTTTAGTCGTGGTTTTTTGCTGGTGATGGCATCAAGCGTGACGGTCAATGATCAGTTTAGGCAGCATATGGTAACATGTTTAAGTGTGTGTACCTGTCTGTTATGATGGAAGAGGCAGGGGAATATGAGGAGGTTCGATGGGTCTAGGTTTTTGTTGTTATTTGAGGCACTCTAATAACTTTTTTAAACGCTTGTTTGCGTTTTATGTTCACTTCTTCATATTTTTTTTTTCGACTACTTTATTGGATTTATTTTTGTGTGTTTTTGATAATTTAATTTTTTTTTTTAATAAAATTAAATTTGCACGCAAAGTTTGTTGTTGCTGGCAAAAAAGTAAATCTCTGTGAAATTTTTTCGGTAGTCAATATTTTCTTATTTTTCTTGCATTAATCGAACATGCAACATCTTTTGTTCATATATTGGAGGTTTCTCCAGGTTCAATCTGCAACTTCCTGTTGCAATCATTTACTGTCGTTGTTGTATTGTTTTTATTTTTATTTTTATTTTCTTTGTTGCTTACAATTTCCGCAAAGCGTGTTTATTGTTTTTTAATTGTTTCTTTAGACGATTTATGAACTCACAATAATAATACAAAATATTCATCCATTTCCCTGCTCATCCTACCCCATCCCCATCATCATCTTTTACATATTCCCATTGGAGTATATTGACGCGCCATAATGGACACTTGCGTGACTGAAAATCTCATTTATTTACTTTGTCTGTTGTGTCTGTCTCTCTTTTGTTGGATTTTTGCATATTCCCATGTTTGATTCAACAGACATGACGACGTTCAACTACTTGTTGACTAATCCAAGAAGATATTTACAATATTAATATAAATAACAAACAAACAAACAAAGACTTTGACTGATCTTTTTACCTTTTCATTATTCTTCAGGTCACCCGCACTTAATCAATTTGTAAATTTCTTTGTTCTTGACAAATAATAACAAAAATAAATTTCTTTTGTAGAAAATTTCAAGCTAATTAAAATAATTTTCTTTTCTTTCTTTTCTTCCGCGAAAACTGTGAACTCATTTATTTGTCAAATTTTGGCAAATATAATAATTCCACGGATCTGAGAAATATTCTACGTAAAAGGTGAATATTTTGATTCATTTCTTCTTTGTCTCACGATATGAATGAGTTTATAAAAAGAAAATCATTTTATTTTCCATGGAAAATGTGTTCTCCTTATTGACTCATCATCATCATCGTGTTAAATATCATCAACATCATTAATATTTTCTGCAAATTGGAACAAATGACTTCCGTGTCATCGGTTTTTTTTATTTTTTTATTTATTTTTTTTTGACAATTTTTGAAACTTTTACAAATGGTCGAATTCTGTTAATGGAAAAATGAATAAAATAAACCAAATAACAAGTTTGTTTCATAATAAATGATGTGTGAAAATATTCCTATTAGTTTTTCATGCAAAATGATTCACAATTCAGTGAAATGAAAAATACACATTCTGGCACAAAATCAATAACCAAAACAACATATGTTAGCATATTTATATCTATGTATCTTCCTTTGAATGAAGAATATCTTATTAAAATTACTTTCCCTGAAATCAGCTTAAAGCCTTCATTTCAATTGACCATGTAACTGTTTACCTGTGAAATTTCTCTTTCAATTCCCTTTCCATTATCAAAGTAAATTATTTGTATAAAAAATTGTGCCTCTGGCATTTTATGTCTGCAATTAAAATGAAACGCTTTCAGTTGCCTCATCATTACTTTGAAAGCCTTTACAGCATCATCAACTTGATGGCTTTGTTTATAGAGAAACAAAATCCTTATCATTCTCTTTTTCTCTTTTTATTCCTTCTTATGCTACCTACATTCTAACACTATCGCATTCTCATATGATATACATATTTATTCTTGCTTGTCATGCCTTTCATCAAGCTACATCTCTCCTCTTATAAGGAAGGCATTTGTATCATTCAACAGCAGACTTTATAAACATACCGAAAAGTCATCATAGACCGACCACACATAATATGAACATGAACATGACTCATCGTTGTCACTTATTCACTCTCTCACTCACTTACAGGATAATGCCATTATATACTTCAACGTCATCAGTCTTTCATTAACATCATCATCATCATCATTATTATCAGCACCATCAGCATCAACATCGACATCAGCATCATCATCGCATTTATATTCTTCAACATATGTACATATCTTACTCCATTTACTCCGATTTCAAATTCTGCCTACCTCAAACTTTTAGCATCTCTCTACACAACTTCACAGTCTCACTCACACAATGATAGGACAGGATATGGTCTGAAAGCCACAATCAAAAGCGACATACACATACACATACATAGATACGAGTACAAACATGCAAACGCAGACAAGCGATACGGAAGTTTGTTTGCAAGGCACAAAACCCAAAAAACAAAAAAATCAGCTTTATAGATACAGACAAAAATTATGTAGTCAGGCACAACAGTAGATACAATAAATAGATAGCTAGATACATGTACTATTTATAAATAACTTTGCCATGATTTTTTGGTTAAACATTTTAACCTAATTAAGCATAAAGTTGGCAACACTTTCAATGCCCAAGGAAAAAAAGTACATTTTCATCATTGATACAAGTAAGTAAGTAAGAGTATATAGAATTTGTCAGGTATAGTATATAAAAAAAGTATATTATGTGTCCAAATACATACAGTGATAAGCATTGTAAGTGAACAATAATGTAACAAATGGAAGTGAGCATTTATTTTAATACACAGAAGGACTTTCAATATTCAGACCTCCATCAGCAAGATATGTATGTACATCTGCCAACAGGAAAGCTGAAAGGATAATTTTATACTTTTCAATTAATTGAAATTTATTCATATAATATCACAGATTTTTATCTGCAAAGCTCTTGTAAGTGTTGTTTTTTCCGTAAAAAAAAACCCCACAGAAAAATAGATAGAGATTGATTGCAGTCTATTGGAGATTTAATAAGGATCAAGTTGCAGATAAATTGACAATATTCTTAAATGACTTTCATCAAATATTGTACAACATAATGAAGACTCAAGGCACGTTACTTCCTTTTTGACTGACAAAGGTTCATTCCGTTTCAATACATTTATCATAAGGTCTACAAATTTCTTCGAACTCATTCCAAGGAATGATAACAAAATTCAGAGCTGTAATTTCTTTTCATGGATAATTGTTTATGATTTATTTTTCCGTAAAATTGCTCATTAAAATTTACAATACAAAGCTTAAAACATTTGAATAGAGTCTCCACTGTAGCTGACTAGGCTACGTAGCAACTGCTTACCCCCTTGCCCAATAACAAGTCAAAACATTTAGTATCTATATACCAAATACACTCAAATGCCAGACTCCAATTTATAACTGGTGCCGCCTGACTGTATCTGGCACGTTGTTTCTCTCGTTGTTGCTTTTAATTTTATCGATTTGTTTTTACAAGACTTTGGGGATTTGTTTGTTGGGCATTTTTTGTCATTGTTGATGTTCTTGTGTTTGTGGTTTGTAAGTACAATAGCTACACATATGGCAGACTTTTATCTAAGGATACTTTGACAAAAAACTTAAAATTTTCATGAATTTTACCTACCCTCAATAGATGGACAATAACCAAAGGCCCAAGGACCAATATACATACGTGTATATATCTAATACTAAAGAAGTTATTTAAATTCCATTTAGAATATGTTAATAAGCTAAACAATTTATTGTCTTATTATCTAAAGAAACATATCTTCATTTTGACCTCTTTACGCAAATACATTTTTTAAAAGTTAAACAAAACTTTCTTGTGTTAAGTTCTTTGCAGGACATTTGGTATTCCAATTCAATCTAATAAAATAGTAAGAACAATTGCTAAACTGTTGCCTGATTTTGTGTTTTCAAGTCACATTTTGTGGCAACAAACAAAACGAGCCACATAAACAACGAAAAATAAACAACCAAAGCAAAGGAAACTGCCAAAAAATGTGAAACAAGTTGAAATGACAGGTTGGAAGGATAATGAAGGAAGACGAAACACAAACAAAACAAAGGAGTAAGAGAACGAGATACAGTATTTTATATACTAAGTATATACAAATACAATATGAGGCTGTAACGATGGACGACGGCACGACGTCCTCGAGTAAGGCTGAGTTCAAGGCGACGTCACTGATGAAGTTGTGCTCTTGCCCACCTCTTCATGCCGCTCCTCTAGAACCACACACAAATATTACTACATGCGCTAACTGCAATCAAAGGCAATGAGTATCAAAAACACACTACGAAGGACATTTGAGAGAGCACTGTACGAGAGAGAGAGAGAGAGAGAAGTAAAGAGAAATGGACCAAATGCAGCTTCACACTTATGAGCGTAATTTCCTTTACAGGTGTAAGAGAGATAATGTTGCAATCTAAAAAAGGATTCTGCGCAGTATTGGACATTTGATTACAATGTTTATAGTAGAACAAAGTTAACAGTTATGCAATGTTGTTTATGTTATGACTTTGCTGCCATTTCACCAGAGTCTCATAATATTCTATTAATGCTAACTCAGTCTCCTGTTACTCTCATTATTTTGCAAATATAACACAATGACGTCACAGCAGGAGTTCAACTCACATGAACATGATGCAGATTTTACCATAATGACGTCACATCTAAAATAGATGATTTTGATTGAAGATGTTTTGAAGACACAATATGATTTTTAGGGTACCAAAGAGATTTCATTGTCCGACCGTCCGTCCGTCCTCGGGTCATATCTCATAAACCGCAATAGCTAGAGAGTTGAAATTTTCACAGAATGTGGAATGTGTGTTCTATGCGCGGATCAACAAAAAATACTAAATCTAAAATATTTTCGAAAACTTAAAGGAGTCCCCATTCAATAAACATTTTGGTTTGTATTGCAGCTATATGATCCAGTAATCCCATGAACTTGAAATTTAGAGGGTTGGTGGTTTTACATCAGAAATTTAAATTGTTGAAATTTCAGTATGATCGGTTTAGTAGGGAGGGTACCTCCCATACAAACCCCCATTAAAATTCAGGTTCTTATTAGAAAAACTTTTTTGTTTTTTATTCTATCGAACTGAAATTTATTTACTATAGATTTCTGATATAGATACTGCACATCTGTTGGAATCAGCCAAATCGGCCAACTAGGAGGGGTACTTCCCATACAAACACACCATTAAAATTCTGGTTCTTATAGGAAAAACTTTTTTGTTTTTTGAACTATTGAACTAAAATTTAAACACTATAAGTTTCTGATATAGGCGCGGTATATTTATTGGAATCAGTAAACTCTGACCTTTGGTTATACAAACTCCAATCTGGTACGGAACCCTCCGTGTACGAGTCTGATTCGCACTTGGCCCATTTTGCTTTTTTGAAAAAACTTACTGTCAATTTCTTAATAATACTTTAATTAACGTAAGTATTTTCTTTAGCTAAAAATAAATATGATTTTTTTAAGAATTTACAAATAATAAAATGTCTTCTTTATTACAAAACGTCAATACAATTGTTTCACGTTAAGACACATCTATGAACATGATGATCTCTCTAAATATAATAGCAACCTCAAATTCAACTTCACCTCTTATCTATATAATATACAATAGTATACAAATAATTTTCAACCAACTTAGAGGAAGCTCAGGCAACACTATAAACTCCAAAAAGTAATTTCCAATTTCAAAGAAAATTCAATTTTCAATTGGTTTTTCATCTGTTTAGTAAAATGTTTACAAAAACATTTCAACTTCGATTTACTTCTGTTATGTTTTCTTTTTTTTTTCCCCGTTTTTCTGACTATAAACAAATACAAATATAACGTAAATATTTAACAAATATCAGCAAGAAAACAAGAAAAGTTGGAATCGCATTGAATCGGATCGGATGAAGTCTGATGCAGTAACTGAAACTGAAACCAAAAGACGCTAAAGAAATTGAGAGTGAAAGTGCCAAAAACGCACTGTCAGACAGACAATCATCATGATAACGATGATGATGATGATGATGATGGCAATAATAATAATCAAGATAGCAGTGATGTTGAGGATCGTGATGAAGATGATGATGATGGGTTTCTGCATCGGTTGATGGCAGAGGCAGCATCTGAATATCTACATATCTGCGTTTCTGATAGAGATTGCGGTTAGGGCAATTCGTGGCTGCCTCAATGCGTTTCTAAAAAGCGTGTGCAAGTGAAATTTTCCATACGCTTAGCATTGAAGACTCCGAGGGGCGCCAGTATACAGTAACTCGATGACGTTGATCTTTTTGATGTTTTTTTTTTTTTTTCTGTTTTACAAAACTCGTGCGTTTTGTTTACATTTTGTTTTTGTTTCGCTTTGCTGCTTTTTTCATTACAATATTTTTCTACAAAAGACAGACAAACTAAACTTGTAAACAGAGACATTTCATAGTTGCATAGATACATAGATAGATAGATACTCGTATAGTAGTTAATCTATCGAGGCGTTCGAGTGGCAATCAAGATCATTCGAGATTCACGCCGTCTATTGTTTATTCATTTACTATCACAATTAAATTGAATACAAAAATCAGTTCCTTGCGCCTTTTTTGGTTCGAACAACAACGAACAACTTGATGTCGACAGTATTCAGCTCAGCAATTCCTTAATAAACTTTTTGTTTTATTTACACAAATTTGTTGTTAATATAATTAATATAAAAAACTTGAAATAGCTTCAGCTTCAAATGTACTACACATATCTATGTATCTAAAGCACGATTATACAATACAATTCCCATGTCTCCTTGGCATAGAGTATCAGGTCATCTGTGTTTCCAACTGCGGAAATTATTTCAATAATAATACATACAATATGTATGAGATTAATATTGTATTTTACAATTTCCTGCTCAAACCTATGATTATCACATGAGTAAAAAGAAAATTTCCAAAGGAACAAATATGAAACTTATCTTATTAATCTTTTAAATCTTTTTTGAATGAGATGATGATAGTACGAGTTTAAATATCATTAAGATGTGTGAGGTCTTTAAGAAATAACCATAATTAATTTTGTTTATTTTCCCAATTGCCAATAAATGCGGTTGTTAACATAATAAAAGACGATGGAGGTGAAGAGTCAACCTTCAACTTCAATAGAATTTATGAAAATATCCATCATCTGTGTGCCACATGTGGCAACCAACACCAAGCATATGTTCGGAGACAAAGCCACCTTCAGATTTTCATTAAATGCATTCATCTTGTGATTCCCCATTGAAATGTCAAAGTCAACGAACGTTAATAAGACAAAAACAAACAAATATTGTGTGAGGAAAGTGCATTTTCCCCAATTCGCGAATAGTGCGAATTACTTCTCCTAATAATGATAATCACTATAATTATGATGAAGATCATGATGACAATGTTAATTCTACCAGATTGTGAAATGAATTTTAAAAACCTTGTAAAAATGTTATTTCTCTTGTAATTGAATTATTTCTAAATTGTATTGTTTATTTATTGATAATTCAATTGGTTTTTCTTCTTATTGGAATTTATGTGTCTCGTTTCAAAAATAGCCACTTTGATTTTGATTTTGTGGGATGAAGATACTCATTGGTAAACGCTAGAAATTTCTTCACACATGCAAGGAAATGCATTTAAATTTTGTTGCAGAGAAAAGAATTCTAGAAATAGAATATTTCTTGTGAAGGCATCCAGCTAGGCCGGACCCACTTTAATGGCCATCACAAATGTTGAGTAGTTGGTGTGGTTATAGATTTGATGGAGCTTCCTGCAGTTGCCCCTGTCAAAGTTGACTAATGCTTGGCTTGAGATTTATGACTTTCGTTGTTTCAGTTTCAGTAAGATTTTAAACAAATTACGGCGCCAAAAATATTAAAAACCGAAACATTTATAAATATTTTGTATACAAACGATTCATGATTTTGAGGGTGAAAACCTCGAACTCTTGTTGCTGAAGTGTGAAAACAAAATGTTGATAAGAAGAATTCTTAAATTTTTAAGAGCTTAACATCTTTATATGTGTGTAGATTAAATTGGATTAATAGGAATATTTAGTATTAGACATGATCTCTAGTCATTAAAAAAAATTTGGGAAATGACAATTTCTTCTTTTAACTTCTGATTTGTTCAAGATTCAATTTATAGAAGTAAAATCTCTTCCACGATTAAGAAATTCCAGGTTTATTCTCAAAGATTTTAATACCAAAAGAGCTAAAATAATAGAAAACATGCTAAAGATTAAGCCTAGTGATGAGAACATCACCATTTTGAGTGGTTACTGTAGACTCGAGTGGCAACAGATTAAGCTCGGATTCTAATAGCAGGTCTTGAAGGGAATGTTATGAATCCATCCTTCTTCTGATAAATATTGAAAATGAGGCTCCTTTTTAGGGTTACGGACCCAAAGGATACCAAAAAGAACCCTATTGCAGAGACCTCGTTGTCCGTCCGTCCGTCCGTCCTCGGGTCATATCTCATAAACCGCTATAGCTACAGAGTTGAAATTTTCACAGAGTATGTAGTTCTATCCGGGCATCAGCAACAAATAATAAACTATTTTCGAAAACTTAAAGGAGTCTCCATACAAGGAACTTTTTTTTTTTTTGTATGGCTCCTATACGATCCATTAATCCCACGATCTTGAAATTTGGAGTGTTGGTGACTATACATCACAAAACTTATATTGTCGCAATTTCAGTATGATCGGATTACTAGGGAGGGTACCTCTCATACAAACCCACATTTAAAATTCAGGTTCTAATAGAAAACTTTTATGTTTTTTGGACTATTGAACTGAAATTTATAGGTTATAAGTTTCTGATATAGGAACGGTATCGGTATTTGTTGGAATCAGTCAAATCGGACCACTAGGGGGAACACCTCCCATACAAACCCCAATCTGGTACGGAACCCTCCGTGTACGAGTCTGACTCGCAGTTTGCCCATTTTTTGCATCTACTAATGAATGTATAAGAATTATTTTATGATAGAAATCTCACAGAAGAGCTTTACATAAAATATTCTTGACCCAAAGAACTGATCAAGGGCATCATCACTCTATTTTCTATATTACCTCATCTTCTTCTGTATTGATTAAGTTGGATCCATTTCTTTCTCTACTAAAATGTTAAAACATCATATTGCAAGCATATAAGATGCTTCTTCTCTTTCATAAATTTCCTTAATTTTGTATATGTGGCACACCCCTTTCAACCAAAATCTTTTACATTTATCGGTTTTTAAGCTGTCAAATTAATTTTGTTTTATGACACTCAACAACATGGAGAAGAAGAGTCTTTTGTATTTAAATTTAAAATGCAATTCATTAAGATTAATTTTCCTCTGTTTTAAACAAAATTAAATGAAATTTTTATTGCATTTTTATGCGAAATTAATTGCGTTGAAATCAAGTTTTCGTTTTTACGTTTTTGAATAAGCAAAATTTATGACGTTGCCATATTTGACAAAGTTTTTAGGGGAAATTTTAACACAAAAGGCAAGGCACAGAAGAAAGTAGGAAATGTTCAATGAGTTTCGAATTTCAAGATTGTTGTTTATAGATGCAATTATTAATGTCCTTGCACTACAATGTCAACAAAGCATCGAAACCAATCGGCGACCAATCTACATAAATTAAGCGAAACAATAAAATGTCGCGCCCACTTAAAATGTGTCAAAATTTTTGACAATGACAAGTGAAATACGAAAACTGTTTTCAGGGAGAAAAAACAAACTACTGTGAGTTTTACAATAAGAGAAATGAATCATTTTTCTCACCTTCTTTGTATTTAGTTTAATTTATTTAATTTTATATTTAGCAACAAATTTACCCAAATCAGAAATGAATCAACATCTATAACAACAACAACAATAACAACAACAACAGTTAATAATGTAATAACAGTAACAAAAACCCTCAGCTGTCAAAAAGTGATTACCTGTTATACTAACGGTAAAACTGTAGAACTTGTTTAACTTGTCGGTTAAGCGGCGTGTGGACTTCGAGTAGTGACGCATGCGCAGCAACAATTACAAAATCTTGTGAAATGATTTAAGTAAAAAGAAGAAAGTCTCTAGCAATTGGAATGACAAAAGTTATAATTTAGGCGCAAAAGACTTGTTTGACAAGTAGTATGAGTACAAAATGGCAATGGGCCAAGTTAATCACACCATCTAATTAGCATCTTTAGCCACCAAGTGAGTGAAATGAATGAGTGAGTGAGTGACTCTGAATGACTGATTTTATAGTAATTTCAATTGACAGGAAGCTTGAAATGGTCACTATAAAAGTTATTATTATTGGGATAGGCGTTGACTCTGATTGTTGGTGGGGAGGCCTTTCCTTATTTACATGCAAAAAACAAAAAGTGAAAATCTTATAAAATATTCCCATACTCGTACAAGTGAAATTCTTTATATTCATAAATTGTTTAAATGTTTATTTTAACAATTATTAAGTTGTTTGCGGGTTAAGACTATGTAACAGTTAACCAAATAAGATGTAATCGTAATAAATATTAAAATTATTTATTTATTTATTTATTTTTTATCTTCTAAGAAGATTATTATGAAATAAATATGTTAATCTTTGAACAATAACAAAAAATTAAGGTTATCTTGTAATGTGAGAGTGAAAGATGGCTAACATTTTTCGTAAAGTTCTTAAGCTCTTTAACTTCAATACAAAAATTTATCTAGAGATTTCTATCGAAAACATTTTGTGATTTCAATTAGTTCCATTTCGAAGGCAAATCTCTTTTTTTACATTTACATTTTCAGTATCAACATCCCACACACACACACACAATATTTTGCAAAACACAAACAAAAAAAAAATCATTTCAAGTAAATTAATCTTAAGAGCTTCGATTTTTCAATCTCTTTCTTTTTCTTGCTTTCATTTTACAATAATCCCTCCAGTCTATTGAGGTGAACACATGTTTCGTTTACCTTGTTTACCCTATACCTCATGTATAGTATGTAGTACACAGTTTGGTATCGATTACAGTGACAACGACACCAACGATGTCGATGCCGATGTTGATGTTCAAGTGGACGAATTAACAAAAAAAAAAACAAAAAAAAAAAACTTGTTGGCAACTATCAAATCTTATAAGCTTTCCATATTCCCCATATTACACCTTCCCTAAATCATGTTAAAACAAAACACGTGAATAAACTTGGGTGTGTGTATGTGTCTCTCTCTCTCTCTCTCTTTAACTTTTGTCTTTATTTCAAGCTGAGCTTCTTTAACTCTTTCCTCCTCGAAGCGATGCCTATTAATTTGTTCAAAAAGTATCGGGGTATAAGCTTAGTAAGGGAAGCCTACATACAACAATGGCAACGATTACAAAAAACACAAAATGCGGCCAACTATTTTTAACAAAGCGTGAGGCTTCTTTATAGAAAAAAGCAAAACAACCATGACCTATGCAAGAAGAAGACACCCATGATGGAACGTTAAGGTAAAATCAAGAAAAAATATGGTTAACTTCGGCAATTCCAAAGTTGTCATACTCTTCTTTCACCCGTAGAAAACGTTTTACCGTACGCTTCTGTGATTGAGCACAAAGAGTCTGTACTCATAGAGCATTTCAACATTTGTATGGGAGCTATACGATCTAGTAATCCAAGGGCTTCGAAATTCACATGCTCCTATATCAATATAGATCCAGGCACTTATACTTAGTATCCAAATTTTCGTTCAATAATTCAAAGAGCAAATAAGTTTTTCTAATAAGAACCTGAATTTGAATTTGGGTTTATATGAGAGGTACCCGCCTAGCGATCCGATTTCAACTCTCGAGCTCAAAAACTGAGTGAACTTACATACAGACGACCATAGAGAAAGACGATCGTATATACTTCTTGGGATCTTCGATGTTTCCTTCTTTGTGTTACAAACTTCATGACAAACTTATTGTACTTTTCAATGCGTGAAGAGTATATACAACAAAATATTGACAGCTTCAATGGTTCGTCATGGTTCATCATTATTGACATTCGCTGTCAAAACGTGCGAATTTGCGGCAGCTTATTGGAAAAGGGGAAAAGAGATAAACAGTACTAAAGCAAAGGTAAAAAAGGTAATCTCATAGAATATAAAGAAAAAAGAGTACAAAATAAGTGAAGTAACACTTGATAAAGGGAAAGAAGGAAATGTCAAACAAACAAGACCCAAAACCAATAGAAGTGAAAAGAGGCAGAATACTTCTTAACTTTGGATTTATCGAAACTTAAATACCTTTCACCCTCTATTTAATTTCATGTTTTTCTGTTCACTTTCAATAGATTGGCACAGTTTCGTTTGATTATCTTAAGAAATGTAATATTTTTTCATACTTTAAATCATAATTATTGTACTTACATGTTGATTTGGGTTCTATAATAAAAATTTGTCTGATCTGCTTAATGAAATGAATCAAATTGTTATATATACTATATATTCATCAATATGTATGAGGACAACATTTTCCAGTAATCGGAGAACGCTAAAATTTTGACATATTTACTCTGTTTCAACCATTTTACTTTGATAGCTCCAAAACTAAACATAAAATGACATTTCCATATTTATACAAGGGATCTCCGATTCATAGTTTCATGCGTTACAAACATCCAGGCAAAATGACAATATTTGTTTGCAATAGTGCAAATATTATAAAAAAATACGGAAGTGGAAGGTATATGGGGGTGTCATAAAAGACTTTAGTGTAAAATGTCTTAAATAAAAAGAAAAGGAAGCAAAGAAATAATAAGTAAAATATAAGTACAATAAAATACAAGTCTCCCATGGGCGACGTGCTTGAAACGTCACTTGGAACGTCAGTGATGCGTCAAATAATTACATTAAAAATAGCAACAAAAATAACATCGAAAACAACTACAATAACAATGACAACAAGTCTAAAGAAACAAAGTAGAATACAAAAAATCAGGAAATGCACAAATACAGAAATTCATATATTTTAAAAATAAATAGCAAAAATTTATTATAAATAAATGACAATAGCAAAACGCATATGCTTGCTTAGACAACAAGAATAATACAATAATAATAAATAGGAAAATAATAATAGCAACAATTGCTGACAATTGTCAAAGTTGACAAGTTAACAATTCACTCACGCGTCAATATACAATACAATACAATACAATAGAACATAAGATTAGAAAGAAATATAGAGTTAGGATCAATATTTTGAAATAGATCGAGGGTTAAATAAAATATTAATTATGCGCCATGTTTTGCTACTATGAAAGTGTTAAAATATGCAATTTTTTTTCTTTTTGTACTAAATTAACAATGATGACGATGGCGTGAGCGACGCGCCTTTAAAACACATAATAAATTTATGTTTTCCAATAGAACAAAAAACAAAGGCAAAATTCAAAAGTGACGATGACATTAGAGGTTAACGACAATCAGAAAATATATGTTGTAGAGAATTCGAAATGACAAAAATAATACCAAGAAATGCAACAAAAACACAAGCAAAATATCTAAATATGGGAATTGATATACTTGTATGTATGACAGTCTATTTAAAGGGGTTCATGATTTCTATTGTTCTATGTTAAAGTAGACAAAGAAATTAATTTCTTCTCGTTTGGATTTTTTTTTTGCTTTCTTCATCTATGCATATTTCTTTCTTATTTTGTTGTAATTTATATTTTTAGTAAATTATGACAAGTGGGAAGCGCATATTTTCTGCAATTTATAACAATGATGACTATCAACTGAATAATAAACGATTTCATTGTGTCAATTATTTAGACATTTATGCAACTGAGAATGTGTAAAAATTACAATAAAAATAACAACTGGAAAAAAAGTTATACATAAATAATATTTATAGAAGAACGAACGAATGACTTGCTAGAATCGCACGCGACTTACGTCAAATTGTTCACAGTTCAGAATTATTTATTCAATTGGATTAGATACATTTTGCATGCACGCATTTGCCTGCATTTGTGTCAGAAAATTTAATGACTGGGTACTTAGAGTAGTAAATCATATGGGCGCATTAAAGTTAGCATTGAATGATCTTTAAAGTTGAAGTTGTTGAAATGATTGAAATAGATTTCACAAATTATTATAATATGCGGCTTCATTAAAGTGTTTCAATTCGTATTAACTTCAAAAACCAAATAAGCCGATATTTCTTTTGATCTGCAATTCTAAGCTTATATTATTTGATTGAAATCAACTGATGACACAACACTTTGACACATGCCTCCAATTTAAAAATCTTCAATACTTACTCAGGCTCACTCATTCATTTCATCAAATACATAAGACGCTCCCCTAACCACGACATAAAGATACACCTACGCTTTATACAATTTCTATCTTTGTTGAAATAACATACATAACTTCAACCGCATGCGACTCTTTTGACAATAAACCCAAGGCAAAGGTCATGGCAACGTGCTGTCGCCATTAAAAAAACTTTTTTTGTATTTTCCTTTAACTTTTGTGCTTTTGGTTATTTCTTCTTCTTCTTCTTACAATATTTATCAATAACATTTTCCTTTTAATGCTTAAACTTTCTTTCATCAGTTCAATTATTATGCAAGAATGGATTTATTTGCGTCACACACAAACGAACAATAAAAGTTTATAAATAGATTGATTTTGAGAACGACTTCATAGGGAATGTTTTTGAATAAAATGAAAAGTAATATTATCTTAAGAACAAAAACAAATTGAATCTGTTGTAACAACAATTTATACAACAAACAAAGAAATGTAAAACGAAAACAAAATCAATTTAATATTATTCAGCCACCAGTAAAATAACTCAAAAGACTCAATAATTTAAAAGAATAGAAGACCAAACCTCAAACGCTTCGAACCTCCTAAGCCGAGACAAAAATTGGCTCATTTACCATCTTTTATAAAAAGAACTTGGGTTGAAGGGATTGTTGGTCTTGGCAGTACGCCTAAGCCCGTAAGGCCTGGATCTAGGGCGGTATAATTTTAAGTACAGTTCAATTTGTTCGTGAATTCGAAAAAAATCGAAAACAAAATTTATAAAACTTGACCAATAACAAATAAGAATTTATATTGCATATTTTTAGGCACTCATATTGATTCGAAGATCAATTTTCGAACTTCTAGAAACATTGTCTACTTTTACATGATTTCATGAAATCTCAGATTTTTGTTCCATGACCAATAAACAATTGAATTTGATCATCAAATCACTGATATATATAACATACTGATCTATGTCAGAAGGGTTTGCATTGTTTTTAGCCTACATATTTTTGGTATTTTTTTGGTCATGAATCAAAAATCATCAAAATGGAAAAACGGGGCAAATATTACAAAAATTTTCTTGTTATTTGTTGTAAAATTGTTTTTCTCGTTTTTCTTTCAGATTTTACAAATAAAAATTTGATCAAATTCGAAATAAAAAAGATGAACAAACAAAATAAAAAAAATAATTCCAAATAACTTAAAGCAATTTAAAAATAAAAATTCATATCAATCAATATTTCTATATAATAGAATCAGGAAATATTTCTTTAACAGCCACAGATGATGGAAGTTTAATGAATCGCGGCGTAAGGATCGCTACTAAATATCTTTAGCTTCATATAATTGGATACAAACTTACTATGACAGCTAAAGTTAAGAATATTACGAACGGTTTTTTTAATTCTGATATATAGAAAACATACAGAAGAATAGTTGGTAAAGTTATATTTGGATTTTTTTGTACGTTTCATTCCATTCTTATTTGAACTATTCTTTAATTTACTAAATGTCTTCTAAATACTTTTTTTTTAAGTATATTTATTATCAATTTTATTATATCTATCGATAACATACTTTCTTTTCTCGTTCCATCTCCCTTTTACTTTTGTTTTTTCTTTTCAGTTCTTCTTACTTACAATTATTACCATTTCGCTACAGTAACAAACCAAGAAATTCACACAAACTTCACTTAGAATATTCAATGAAAATTACCCAAAACAGAAAATGAAATCCAGAAGGCTCAACGTCATCATACCCAAGTTATCACAACAACTAATTTGCATGTAATTTGTTGCACAGCCGCCACCAAACAAACAAACATAAACGAAGTCAACAAAAAGATACTCAGTTAAGTTTTAGTCTCACTTACCCGCTGAGGCGAAAGCCACACGCCAACTTGGTTAGGCCACTCACTACCACCACCATCAAAACCAATTCAGTAACCAAATACTCGCCATAAAAGTTGTCACAGATCCTTATCAAGGCGCGAACAACAACGACAACGACGACGACGACGACAACCGACAAAAGAACCAAGGCAGAGACACTATGCGATGCAACTCCTTGTTTTGGCCACTCGTTTTTTGCTTTGACTTTGCTTATTTAACTTCTCACCACACAATTGGCCATGATCGCTAGTCTTGTAGTTCGTCTTCCGTCGCCCGTCGCCAAGGCACTTTGCATAATATCAAGTTCAGTCCAAAACTTACCTTTCGAAACATGAGAACTGCATTGCTTTCTCCTTCTGCGCCACTCCTTGTCCGGTGGTAATTGAAGATCGTTTGCTCTCTGATTCCTCCACACTGATGATGCTTGCTTTCAGATCAACTTAGCTTAGTTCCATTGTATTATATTTTGGCTGCTTTTCGTTCAGACTTGGCTTATTGGTTTCGCGCTACTTAACTAAGTTGACTTTTTGACATGGTTTTAGAGTTGAATCGCATTTGTGGATCATCGCTCCTCGTAGTACTTGTTATTGGTGCTTATTGGCAAAAAAAATTTTGCATAAATTTAAATTGATACCATTTTAGTGACTACCGTAGTAGACCTCAAGTTGTATTTGGGTCGAAGTGAGGATGCTCTAACAAAAGATTTGCATGAGGAAGTGCATTGAATCGATTGATAATCTTCTTGTTATTCCATTTTATGAGGTGTTTTTGCTTGTTTGCATAAAAATCTGTCAACTTGAGATGATTGATGGTGGTGGGTTTTATCAGATGATTTTGTTCGGTATCTTGTTAGTTTTTTTTTTTTATATAAAATCATTATAATCTAAAACAGGATCAGATCTGTAAGTAAAGAATGGATATAATCACATGTGTTTTTGATTTTCAAGCAAAGATCATCATTTTTAAGGAAAATAGAATTTATTTAACAAAAATCTTCGTTCAATTTGTAGAAATTTTCATTTAAAATCACAACTTTTGAATCTTTGAATACTATTTTATTAATGGTGTAAATATTATTTTGATATTTTCCCACACTCTCTCTCTCTCTCTCTGTTCCTTACAAGAGGTCAATCTTAATTTCTTTATTTTCACTTCGATCACTTCCTCCTCCATCAATTATTGCCTGCTGCAATTAAAGAACCATAGTTCATACGCCTTAAATAGTAGAATTTCTTTTTCTTTCTGTGCCTGCTCTGTGATATTTAATACCTTTAATTACGCCCCTGTTAAACACCAAACCATAAGATACGATCAGCCTTTAATCAGTTGAAGCTAAGAAGCTCAGAGGAAACTGCTACAATTCATGTATTTTTCGTAGTGAACCGAAACGAACATTGAACATTGAACGACCGACGATCGACCTGGTATTTTATCAACAATAAGTGATCTGGAGCGCCTTCACAGCCACCACATGAGCTGCTGCTACTAGTGGTATGTACTTGGAAAGGAGGAAACACTTAAAAACAAAACAAAACAAAACGAAAATTACAAAAAAGCAATTACAGTTAAAAACTTGTTTTCAAGATTGCCAAGTTTTTAATGCATGTTACTGGAAGCGAAGCTCAAGTCAAATATTGTATTTTGACAATGTACTCAAATCTCAGCTTACCTTGAACTTCACTATCGGCTATGGCTACAGCTAAATGGTTGAGATTGAGGATTGAGGGGCTGTTGAGGGTTTCATCGTGGTTCGTGGTTCGTGGTTTGTTTCGCAGTAGTCAACATGCAAATTAAGCTTAATAGGCGTTAATGTATATGCGACTTAAGACTTGACTTATAATTTACACAAGTTTTTTTTTATTTTCCATATTCACGTATCCGAGACCATTTAGCGTGAGACCCACGCGTCTGCTTGGTAAATTATTACCTATAGAGGCGTTTAAAAAGCATGACACCACAAGCTATTAAGCGGCGCCAAGTGTTTAAGGCTTTAACTCGTGTGATAATGTCTAAATATAATAGTTTTGGTCAACTTACTTTAGGGTGCATAGTACCTAAGTAGATTCCTAGTGATTTAATATGGAAATTTTTACAAGACGCTAAAAATTCATGGCAATTCTATATAAAGGAAAACTGAGTTCAAAGAAAAGACAATGAAACACTTTATTAGTTCAATTAAAAGAAAATGTTCCAAAGACTCATCAACAACATGCAAAATATGATAGTAGAAGATTTAAAAAAGAAATTGCTTGCATGCCAGTTGCAATTTAGCATGTTTACAGCTTCATTCATTTGACGAGCAAAGCTTCAACTTCTTCTACCCAGACAATGACCAACAGATTAAGTAACCTCGACTCCATAGACATACATACCGACATGCCGACAGAAAGACATCCAGATGAACGAAGAGACAGACAATAAAAGGCATTCAACGATTGAACCCAATAAAAAGAAAAACGATGAATAAAATAAAAGAAAATTTTTGTGCCTGTGGACCACGTTCATGAATGACGTTTTACTTGATTGCAGTTAATTTTCCACGCTCTTCTCATGCAAATTCTATCTTTTCTTTCCCCCTTGTTTTCCTAGGAATCTTTTCCCTTCTTCTATTTACGACCGACCACTTTGAATTCAAATGCCGAGTTAGATTATTACCCATAACAACATTTTCCTCTGATTGTCGGTTTGTCGGTCTAGTCATAGTATTCTTCCATATTCTTGTTTGCTTGATATTCAAATGGATAGAGATTCTTTTGTGTTGTAATGAAAAATTAAGTTGTAAAAGAAATGTGTTGAAAGTTCCTTTGATTTTGTTGAGGCATAAATGAAACTTTAAAATTGAAATGGATTTTTTTTTTTTTATTACACACAATTCACTTAAAGTTAATTGAATCCATTATGAGTCAATTAAAATCTATAAAAAATTATTCAAATTAAAATTATATAAGAAAAAAAAGTGTTCTTTAAATTCTTCATAACCAAAACAATTTAGTGTAGTGCACATACTTTTTCTACTGTCAATAGTAACTCTCATCATTGCCAATTTCTTTATTTCACTTGAACTTCTGACCTGTTAGCTATTGTGCTTACTTAGTTATCAACCAGTTGGCGATGATGATGATGGCTGTTGTCGATGACTCTGGCATGAACTTCTATTGACTCATTTCAACAAAAGTTCACAGACATCAAACAATAAAAACAACAACAACAATTTTACAATTTCACAATACTAATTTCAACAAAACTCCCAACTGACTGAGTGAGTCCGAACCCAAAAACTCAATACAACTCAACTCAACTCAACTCAACTGAACTGAACTGAACTTACATTGTACTACTTTCAACATTTAATTTGCCAATTAGGCGCACGACTCCAAAACGAGGTACAAACAAAACCAACAAATCCCAAGAAAATATTGTATCATCAAAATAACTTCACTCGAATATGATGACACTATGACACTTAAATGTAACAACATAATAACTTCCAACCAGTAGATTCTATAAATATACTTGCAACTTTAATAGAAACCCACACGCTTGCGCATGTGGCATGTTTAACATGCAAGAGAGTTGCAAGTTTAGTGAAGTTGAGTTAAGTTGAGTTGAGTTGAGTTGAGTTGGATGTGTATGACAGCCTTTGGGGCAAGAGTTACTCGTAAGTAGTAGTTTTTCGTTATCATAGACCGAGACTGGGTCTGAGGGTAAGGCGGGCTGCCTTATGGCTTGTACGAGCGTGTCGGACATGGTCAGCAGTGTTTGTCAATATGTAAGAACCATGTTTGTGTTATGAAAGTGTTGTCAATATCAATTACATAATGTGGGCATGTCGGAAATTAATAAACGATGAACGCGTCTCGTATGAGTTGATATGTAAGTACATACTTTTACAGTAGAAGGAGTTAATTCAATGGCTACAGCAACTAAAAACGAGTTCCTTGTGAATATGATTCTAGGTAGATTTAATGGCTTTGGTTTTATCTTTTATGGTTATACCATTTTAATTGGACTTAAAATATTCACAGATGTTTATATTTTAATGAAAACTAACTACTACAGTGAGCTTTGGTGGATTGAAGAAATTTTCGTGTTAGCAGCTAAAGATAAATAATAAATTTTAGTATTTAAAATTGAATCAAATATAGAAAATCGACTCTTAGAAAGATTAAATGGAAGATCAAAATTTGCTTTAGAAAATTTTGGGCCAGTTTACAAAATCGAGTATCTCTTTTAGATTATTTAAATTTCTTATCTTCTTTAAGTTACGTTATGATAATTCGTCTGATTTTAAGGGTTCCGGACCCAAAGGGTACCAAAAGAAACCCTATTGCAGAGACTTCGTTGTTCGTCCGTCCATCCTCGGGTCATATCTCATAAACCGCAATAGCTAAAGAGCTGAAATTTTCACAGAAGGTGTAGTTCTAAACGAAAATTAGTAACTAATACTAAAACTAAAATATTTTCAAAAACTTAAAGGGGTACCCATACAAGAAACTTCTTGGTTTGTATGGCAGCTATACGATCCAGTAACCCCATGCACTTAATTTAATTTATAGGGTTTGTGGTTTTACATCAGAATCTTATATTGCCGAAATTTCAGTTTGATCGGATTATTAGTGAGGGTACCTCCCATACAAACCCCTATTAAAATTCTGGTTCTTATTAGAAAAACTTTTTTGTTTTTCGTTTTATCGAACTGAAATTTAGAAATTATAAGTTTCTGATATAGGCGTGGTACTTCTAAAGGAATTCACCAAATCGGCCATCTAGGAGGGTACCTCCCGTACAAACCCCAATCTGGTACGGAACCCTACGAGTCTGACTCGTACTCAAAAAATGGTTAAATGGTAGATCAAGGTGACTTTATAAAATTTTTGGTCAGATTTCAAAAACTATTGAGTATCTGTCTTAGATTATTTAAATTTCTTATCTTCTTTAAGTTTCGTTATAATAATTTGTCTGATTTTTTGATATTGAAGACATGGTGGACATTAATAATTCTTTACTATAATTTATCACACAAATCAAAATATTTTGAAACAATATTTGTATAATTTTCTCACCAAAAGTAGATCTGAAAATGCCTTTCCTCTATTCAACTCTTATCTCTTCTCTTTCATAAAATATTATAAACATTTTTGTTGCAATTAACGCACAATTAAACGAAACTGTCAACAATTTATCTTGCAACATCGACGCGTCCACCATACAAAACAATTTCATTTGCGCCTCCATAATTGGAATTTGTTGGACGAGGCCACTTTGTAAGCAGTCAAACAATGAAGACGATACATATGTAAGTAATAGTATTCCCAGACTTTTGATTTGAGCAAAATTGCAAGTTGTATTGACAACCAGAAAGAGGAACAGTGAAGCGCCAATGGTATTTTAACTTTGGACTACAAAAAGTAAAAGGGCTCAGACTCTTTGTCTGCGCTAATTGGCACCAAATATGGTCAACATACTGAAATGTCTCACATAATCTTCACAGTAGCATTTAAAGGCTTGGCTTTCTATTATTGGTGATGTTACCGAAAATATGTCAAAATGTGACAAAATGCATGTAAGTCCATCTATCCCTTCTTCCTTCTGCTTATGCTCCTCCATGAACTCAAAGTCAGTCATATTCTGCATTCAAAGAGTTTTGACTTAAGCCAAACCCAAAGCTTAACGACAGCTGCCCATGACTTGGGTTACCATTCTTGCACCTTTTAAGGCGCTCATTAGCCACACTCCAGAATAGTTGGTGCCTTGGGGACAAAAGGGTTGGTTGGTGGGTTGCCTGCCCCGTTTCATACCAAAAAAGGCAAAAAAATCTCATCAGTCTTTGCCATTTTTGTCGTCTTGCATATAGCAAAGATGCTAAAAAAGTTGATGTTGTTGATGCAGAAAGTAAATGGAAGATGGGAATCCCAAGTAAAAGCTCAGGGGATAACTTCGATATCAAGCCTAAGACACAAATCAACCAACCAATCGATCACAAGAAGAGATTTGCACAATAGTAGGTATTTCGTTTTTTTTTAGTTAGTTAACAGTAAAGGATATATGGATTCCAATCAAAACAGATCAGATCTTCTTCTGTTCAATTTGTGCCCTTAAATTGTCAATGTCAATGTACAATTTTTGAATTGACCAAACAAGTTTTTTGTTACGTTTGTTTGTTGGCGGTTTCGTCCGAATTAAGCGATTTCCTCTTGTTATATTGAACAATTTTTTTGTTTTTGCGTTTTGCATGCATTTTCATTGATTATTTTTGTTATTTCTTTTGCTGCTGTTCCAATTTCATTTTCGATTTCGGCAACTCTTTTGTAGTCTGGGACATGATTTCTTCTTTTTATTGTACTCGCATTTTGGGTTGGTATACAGACCAAGTAAATTGCTTCCTTTTATATACAAAACTTGATGAAGTATTTTGTTGCAGTTGATTTTTGTTTTCTGAGGGAACTTTCACTTATTTTATATGCAGAAAAGCAACTGAAAACTGATTTTGAATTCCGTTGTCCTGTCGAAAACAGAAAAAAATGAAGAGAAACCTTGCATCAAGTTATATAACTTAAATCAAATTCTTAAATAATTTTTATTATCTTTACTTTTGTGTCTGTAATCTTAACCGCTTTAGCATTTAATAGCTTCATTTTCCAAAATCAAACCTTCAATAAAACTCATCAACTCATATTAATTTCAAATAAAATGCACCAATTAGTGACTCATTCAAAATTCAATACTTAAAGGGTATAAAATTTAAAAATTCCAACACGCCTTTTTCAGCCACATGGTCACACAGTCCATGACAAGATACAGATAGATGGACAAACAGATATATAGATACATACTTACTTGTGTCGAGTGTCTTTCATATTATTAGTATTAGAAATGCGCAGCGTGCAACACCAACAAGAAAAGGGTCATAAAAAAACATTGGAGAAAAACTGAAAATCAAGAATTTTAAATAAAAAGCAATAAAAGGCGTTAACAACAGAGCAGAGTAGAAAAAAAAAATTTCCAAGCAAAGATTTTCTTTCCTTTGATAGTCTTTTGAAAAATTACACGAAATTATGCACACACAGGGTGGTCATTCTAAAGAGACACTTAAGTGCCACTCAAAAGGGAATTGGGCATGAAGAGAAGGGAAGGGAATCAGAAGTGTGGTTGAAAGGCGTGGAATTATTAATTCGAAATGCATAATTTTATCGAAATGACAAATTGTTGTAGTAAATTCTTGGGAAAACTTATCTTTGAGGCAGGTCGGTTCAAGGGTCTTGGCCTGGGTCACGTTTTTTCTACAGAATGAATTGTTAAAGAATGTGTTGCTTGCATTTGTAAAGCTTAACTTGTAACTTATTGTGTATCTTAAGAAAAGTCTAGAGATAGAAATTGTTCAATTGATTAAGTTCCTATGAATTGTGTGTACCAACCTAGGTAGGATAACAACATACCATACATACTCTTTTGTGAAGCTTACTAAGTATAAGTTAAACTCCAACTCCAAATCAAATATTGCAGCTTATCTTTTTACAAAATCTCTTGCCTTTTTGTGTGGTCTTGTGCAACATCACTCGCTACATGTTCCCCAATCCAAAGACCAACAATCATTTCAGCTAATATCTAATCATATGAGCATTTAATACTCCCATAATCTGTTAATAACATAAAACTTTAATTTTTATTGTTTCAAAGTGTCTATAATAATACACTCTCTCCCTCGCCCTCACTTGAATCACTGGATCAGTTCAGAGTTTCTTCAACTTTTTTGATCACGAAACAATATTATAATTACATACATACATAGGTAATTCATAATAAAGTACATATATTATAAAATCTTTTACCTTTTTTCTTCACGGTTAACAGTTTAAAAAACCCTGGATTATTTTATAGAAATGAAACTCAATCATGAAAAACGAAAGCGAAGCTTGAGGCTTGCCCCAAACTTAAACTCCAATGTTGCGTGTCGAAGCCATTGACGACGACGCCGTTGTTTTTGGCGTCAAATTATTGCGTTTAGTAGGTCAAAATATGTATGAGCAAGACATGATCTGGTATATACATAACTAAGTATCGTACAATATAAACATATGTATAAAGGCAATGAAGCGTATAAGCTTTTCGTATTATTACCTCAGAATTCATTGAGCTGAGAAAAACAATGAAGTCGACTTGACTTAGGTCCCGGTCCCGAATGATTGTTGCATGCGCAATTACGCGCTTATAATCATTCATTGATTAAACGACTTGGTTAAGTCATATACTACCCCCGATCTTTATACAATATGTACATATACACAATATGTTTTATTAGTGTAAAAGGCACCTCAAGCGCGTCAAATGCACTTCAGTTTCTTTTCTCCTTTTAGTTTTTTTTTTTTATTATTATTATTTTTCATTTATAATTTATGAAATCTGCGCACGCAGCTAGCAGACGATGCTATCTGGTCTTCGGAACCCTAATAAACTTCCTAAAGGTTACTTAGACTCAAGTTATTATTGTATTTTCCCTAAGCAGACAACTTAACTTGTTTTCAGTTCTTTCCTTACCCTTTACATCTCTTTGTGCATACTAAATGTAATATGCTTTGAACTTGTACATATCTTCATCCATCCTTTATCATTATCCTCAATGAGTTGTGCACATTGCCGGCGGCAAAACTATTTTGAATATTTTGATTAGCAATCAGTGGCATTGGCGCCTTTAGTATTCAGTCCTTGTCCTAAGTTGAGGCGACTTCATTGCACTCCTACAACGTGTAACTTCGTTTTTGTTCCCCCTCTTGGGCTTCCTATTAACTCATAGCTACTGAAAGTCGCTTAATTTAAAAGTCATTTACTGCTTCGTCTTTCTTCGTCAGTCTGCTTGGGTTTGATTAAAAAACCTTCGAAGCTCCTCCATTGTATTGCATGTTCGTTTTATTCATCCAAGTCTCCTCAGTTCCCCGCTTTGGTTACTTGTCCACATCTGTTTCAGTTGCGTGTCTACCATTTATTAATAGACTTATCTAGAGTTCATAGCATAGCATAGAATGCTCAATTTAATTAATTTAGGACAAATCATTTAACAAGCTTGGAATGATGTCTGTGTTTTAGATAAAAACAAAAAAACTTCCAACTAAGGGATACTTTTTAAAGAAACACTTTTTATATTTGTATAAATATTTAAGAAAACTTCTTAAATCTCACACTTCCATTAATTCCCACACTGTTGCTACTCGATTAACTCATCTTCTATAAAGTTGTCAGTTCTTTTCTTTGATGCATGCCTTCAAGGCACCAAAACCATTTATCACAGATATCTTCCACCAAATATTTCCAGGAATTCCAATAGACCCATGCATACCATAACAACTCACTTTAATGATGCAACTCGTTAGCACTTGTCTCTTACAAAACTGATGAGAAAAACGAATTCTATAACTCCCCCGCAATCAGAAGCAAGCAATTTACATAAGAAATGCCTCAAGTCAATCTTAGTTCAGCTACCTAGAATAACTTGGCATGGTTCTGGATAGACTGACTGACTGACTGACTTGTGAAAAATGAAAACTCGTGCTCAGGCGTCTGTCAACATATAATCCATCAAGCCTCCAACTGAAAAAGCCAAGCCACCAAAAGACAAAACATCAGCAAACATCAACAAAGGCAAAACTACAACATAACGAATGTACGAACCACAAATAAAACTAGTCCCCCGGGCGAACGAAATCAATTTGGCGCTTTTGGATTGCCACATGGTACGCCCCCTTGCATTCATGCCGCCCCAGAATAGTAAGCACATTGCCAGTTGTTGACTGAGTCCAGTTGTGCTTTAGTGTTTGGCGTTTCGATCGACGCAACCACCGCTGCCGTCACCTAACTCTAATTGGGCATAATTTAAATTCCGCTCGTGAGCAAAGTTGGCGCTACCAAAGTTGGTCGTCGAAATCGTTGTTAGATCGGTTAGATTCGGTTTTTAGTTAGTACGAGTCAGTAGTTGGTGACTTAGGCTTAAGCCTGATCTGGCTTGACTTGGCTTGGCTTGGCTTGGCTTGGCTCCGACTGGCGTCATCAGCGTTGGTGGTGCTGGCGGTAAATTTCATTTGATTTTTCCTTCTCTCTTAGACTACTTTATTCTAACTCTATTCACCTATGCTTATTGGCGCAGATCCACAACCAGATCGAGCCATTAGATTTCGCCTTCTAATATGCCATGAGACTTCCTTATTTGTCTAGCTATGCACAATATTTACTTTGCTGGCAAGGGTCACCACACAAAGGCGGCAGTTACACAACTGTTAATTGGTTTTGAACCTGAAACAGTTCAAACGATGGCTTTGAAATGATTAAATATTTCTGTTTCTATTCAATTCGATCAAAATGATTGTTTGAAAGGAAGTGTAGGTATACTTAGGATCATACAGTATTTTTATATTTCCTCAATAACTTTACCTAATTGTCCGCAGTTTTACTATCTTTCTATTTCATCCAATATGCCACTGCACACGTTCATTTGTTCATTTTGTATAACAATTTGTAATCCTTCATTTCAATTAAGACGCATAAATCATGATGAAACCACTTGAAAATCCCTTTACCTTTATCTCACGAACCACAAATAGAGAGCACTTTGCTGCCGTAATTCATGGAATCAGCTCAAAGTGGCATCGATTGTTGTAGGCAGGACAGAATGCTGCGACCCTTTTTTAAGTAGATTTGAATCAACTAAAGGCACGTAGTAACACTGAAAGAAATGCTTGTGCAGCATTACAAATAAATATTTATACAATAAATAGAACAAAAATACTCACAATGTAGTTGTTGAGAGTAGTTACTCTGCCTCAATGAACTACACACATGCGCACTCGTTGACAGCGTATCTTAATCCTTGTCAGCGAAACACGTTCAACACGTTCAATCCTAAAATTTCCTTCAGTTTTATAGCTGCAATGAATTTTGGCTTGTGAAACAAGTTTCCCACAACTTCAGAGTCAGTTAAGTGCTTTTATACGCTTTAACTTGTGAACTTTGTACAACCACTCCTGCTTTCCCCCTTTTATCCCCTTGACCCTTTTCAACACTAAATAGGCTTGTGTCTAGTTGAGTGTTAAAATGTTGCTGTAACAAATTGGCCAGTGGCGGCATTCTTCTCTGTGTTCAAAAAGAAGTAAACAGATTGACTACATTTAAGGCGGATGGAATGGGCGGACAGAACCCTTTAAGCACCACAACTCTCTTGATTACAATCACGCAGTAAATTGAACGTGCTGGTGGTAATCTTTTGCACTGGACTCGTGATAGTCATTTGAGAGTTATTCTATTCCATAGCACTTGATTTCACTGGCCTTGGGCCTTACTGTGTCCTTTGCTCTTCAACAAATGCATAAACACCAAATGGCGTTAAGCCACATGACTTGCAATTCGTTACAGTACTCAACCACATGTAGAGTGTTATCCATCGTAAAAAAAATAAGAGACAATTTAAAAAGATACGAATACACTAAAAAATAATGGAAATTCTATAAAAAGAAAATAAAAGAGGTGTCCAAACCACGTTATAAAGAACTAAAGAACATTAAATAAAAGAAGGCCTGAAATACTTCATAATAAAAAGGACAACAATCGTAATTCGTTGCGCTTTGGAAATTCCCAATGAAAATAGAGATCATTGTGAGTCAAAAACTGTAAAGGACTAAATTGACAATGAGATGAAAGGAGAAGTAAAGAAAAGAAAATTTAAAAAGGTGTCTTAAACAAATGCAACAGGTAAGTGAGAAAATTCTATAGAAAAAGTGTATAACAAAGAAGTATCTAAGTAAAAGATACAAAAAACCCAATCCACAAGCAAAATGTAAACAATGTGGCACGTGAAAAGCCGGCAAAGGCAAGGTGAGCCTCTCCATTGATCGATCGATCACACAAGAGCCTAAGAGCTCCCTCTCTGACTCTCACATGTGAACAGCTGTTACACAGCTACATACAGTACAATGCAAGTTTCAGTAGAGAGTAAATGTGCCCAGAGAGTGATCAAGATTGCATGCACTGAGAAACAAGCATAAGATACATTCCACTAGCACTCTGAACATAAGATGAATGATTCAGTAGATTCAGTCATCGTTTGGCTGAGATACGAATACAACCTAAAGCGAAGAACAATCGGTAAAGTTTAAATTTCCCGAAGAGGAATCGTGTCGGTTCGAATAAAAAAATATTGTATTGTAGGAAGAATCATGTCGTTTGAATGAATGAAAATATTATAAGAAGAATCGGACGCGTGAAGTGCAACTTGCTATTAGAATCTGCGTGTGTGCTGATGATGATTATTTTTTAATGAAGATAATCGAAAAGTGTGAAAAATATAATTAAAAAAGAAATGAAATAAATCAATAAAAATTAAAATGCAATTATATATGAAAGCAAAGTGATTTAGTGATAAGCGGGAAATTGATTTAATAGTAAAAAAAAGAAAAATATTGTAATAATCAAGCAAAAAATAATTAAATTCAAATAGTGAATGGCAAAATAGTCGTGTAGCCCAAACAAGAAAGATTGTGTTCGCGATAAAGAAAAACACGCGAGGATCTACGAAAATAGCAAAGAATTTTTTAGCGTCGTTGAGTGATATTTTTATTTTTTTTTTTTTTTATTTATTTATTTAGGTGTTTGTTTTTTATAAAAGTATAATAGAAATAAAAGTGTGTGTCTGCTTTAAAGAAAGATAGATAGAAGAAAGAAGTAAAAGATACTCTTGATATGCTTTTTCTTAGAAAAAATCGTATGCTTGTACACGAAAATAAAATTAAATCGCACATGAAGGAAGGAGGGCAAAATGCAATAAAAAAAATGTCACATGCCGCATTAGACGCCTTGGATGCAACAAATGCTTCAGCCTCAGATGCAGCAACAACAACGCAGCAGTTTGCAAAGCAATGATGCAAAGAAGACGACGACAAGTGCTAACAACAAATACAACAAAAATACATATACATATACAACTATAATCAAGTGAAGAAAATATATAGAAAGAAGAGAAAAATTTGCATATGAAGTGTAAAAGTTTATACTGCATTTTGAATGTGTCTCCTCTCTGTGTACATAAATAAATAAATATAAATATCTAAATACATGCACAAAAGTATCTTCTACTACTACTACTACTACTACTACTACTACTACTACTACTACTTAATGATGAGTATCTTCTATGTATGTGTATGTTAGTTGTATGTAAAGAAAAGGAAGTGCAAGTCAAGGAAACCAACACAGCACACACTCACTCATTCAATATGAATGAATGAATAAGTGATTGAATGAAGAAAGCAAGAGAAAATTAAAAAAAAAAAAAAGAAAAGAAAGAAGTGCTTCGACAAGCGGAAATCATTAAAGGCAAATAATACAAATAACAACAAATAAGAATTTCCAAGAAGGTTATATGGTAAATTGTATAAGAGTGTGAGTTGCAAGCAAAAATATCAAATAAAAATCCCTCAAAGTGTTAAAAGAAAGAAAATTATGTGCGCATTCAAGGTTTCAATGTGAAGAGGAAAATATGCTTATGAGTTTATGAAAAATTCAAGAAGATCAATCAGAAAAGAAAAGTGTTTATATTTTTAATTTCCTCATATTACAATATTATGGAGCGTTTTAAGTGGTGATACAAAAAAAGTTTGCAAGGAAATCGAATCATAATTTAAAGTGTTATTACAAAGCTCAGAAAAGGAGGAACCAACCAACCAATCCACTTAACCATGTCTTATTTAAGGCCCTGCTTAGTAGTTATACTACTACTAATTCTACACAATCCCATTCTATTAATATCGGGTAAAAAGTTACCACACCAGCGACGTCTTAAATCTCTATCACCAGCTCAAATGCTCAAGGAGTATTCGGAGACACCATTACCCGCTAATACAAGCTATTTGGATTTAGAAATGAATATAGCATCCTGGACAGGCGCCAAAATACGCTTGGATAAATCCAATGAAGACTTGCTGCAACAACAAGAAATGACATCAAAGACCAATACACGACGAAGGAAAACTAAAAGTGGTTTACTCATAGAACGTAACACGGCAGACGATGAACAAAATCGTCTCAATTCAAGTGGTCAAAATAAGAGAACCAAATCAGAGAAACAGAGAAAACGCAATGGTCGAAATGGACAACAAGTGAACAACAAGTTACAACGAAACGGTAAGCTACAGTTGCTTTGAAGAAGGAAAAACCTAATCGAAAAGTGTAGGAAAAAGTAAAGATTTTTCTGCATAACATCAAGAATTTTTCCAAAGCTGGTAGCAGCCTGCAACTAACTGACTGCTATGCTTTTCTTTGCCAATACTCGAGCCAAGTTAAGCTTAGTTAGTTCGTAACTGGCAATGCTAACTAAATATGGCTTAGTTGCATTCCAATTGAGTCAAGTCGAGAAGAAGAAGTCGACATATCTCGTTTTTCCGCACAAAGTCCCATGATCGATTGTTGTGAAAATCGTTCAATGTTTTCATGTAACGTGGTCAAAGACTTCTTTTCCTTCTTCATTATAAATCCATAGTTCAATGGACTATTCTTCAATAACTATACTCCTTCGCTGGCCAACCCAACCAAGCCAAGACTTGTGTCCATATTTGGCGCATCGAGTTGAAAGAACTTTCATGTGAAAGTTGTGACAGGAAGAGATTTTTTGTAATTCTATACATTATTACGTGATGGGTTGTCGCAGTCAGTTGCCACAGTTCGTGTCTACTATGATTTTGATGGCGATATCGATGATGGTGGTGATGGTGATGATGGCAATGATGATTGTTGAATATGGTTCGATTAATATGGTCCGGTCAACTGTTTCCAGTTAACTGGTTCGTGCCAGTGAGTTAGAGATAGAGATATACATACAAACATTTAATGAGATGTGATTAACTATGATTGCTTTCTTAATAGAGGAATAAAGATTATATTTTTATCATATTACAGTGATGAATTTTAAATTGAAGTCAATTATATTGCAATATTTCTAGATTTATTAGTTAATTCAATTTCCCTCTCATATTTAAAAAAGAGAATTTCCTTTTCTGAAATTTCTGTAATCAGTTTTTAGGGTTCTGGACCCAAAGGGTACCTCGGCTCATATCTCATAAACCGCAATAGCTAGAGAGTTGAAATTTTCATAGAATATGTAGTTCTATCCGGGTATTAGCAACAATTGCTAAAACTAAAATATTTTCAAAACTTGAAGGGGTCCCCATACAAAAAACATATTGGTTTGTATGGCAGCGATAGTATCCAGTAATCCTATGAACTTGAAATTTCGATGGTTGATGGCTTTGCACCAAAAACTTATATTGTCGAAATTTAAGTTTGATCGGATTACCAGGGAGGGTACCTCCCATACAAACCCCCATTAAAATTTAGGTTCCTATTAGAAAAACTTTTTTGTTTTTTGCTTTATCGAACTGAAATTTAAACATTATAAGTTTTTGATACAGGCGCTATATATCTGTTGGAAACAGCCAAATCGGTCTACTAGGAGTGGTACCTGCCATACAAACCCCCATTAAAATTCAGGTTCTTATTCGAAAAACTTTTTTGTCTTTTGGACTATTGAACTGAAATTTAGATACTATAAGTTTCTGATATAGGCGCGGAACACCTGTTGGAATCAGTCAAATCAGACCACTAGGGGGAGTACCTCCCGTACAAACCCTAATCTGGTACGGAACCCTCTGCCTGCGAGTCTGACCATTTTATTTATCATTTTTATCGATAATAAATCATTGTTCCTAAAAATATCATCTACATGTTATATTTAGTACACAAACTTAGTATATCATATTTAGAGATATTCAGAAGAATGCAAATGACAAATCAAGGAAAGTGAGACAATTTTTATGTTAGCCTCAAACACGATAAGTCACTCAAAATCAAATCAAATCAATTTGACCAGACTAAAAGTCATCAGAATCTGTTGTAAACCAAATTTAATAAGCTATAAAATCTACATAGTTTAATTTTTAAACCACAAAACACATTTGTATCGCAGAGAAATGCATTCAGGTTGCATTTTTTTACACCTACGTAACAATCGATAAAACCATTAGCGCGTGTTCAGCATTCTGTGGAAGCAATTGGGCGACGCACATCGTCTTACTACTATACATATATGTATCCTTTCTTCCAATACTTGAATACTAACAATTGACTATTGTCTGACCCAGCTGCTCATCACTCCTCTCCACCACGTTTTCCATTTTCTTTCTTCTGAGTTTACTTGCCGCAATTACAGCATCTTTTGCACTTTTGATGCGGGTCGTCTTAAATTCTGGTTGCTTTTTTAGCCCGTCCGCTCATCTGTTTGTCTGTCTGTCTGTCTATCTGTCTGTTTCTATTTGTTTGTCTCATCTTAAACTAGGCTGGCGCTATTGTTGTTACCATCACTTAACTGGTCGCCTTCTTCTTTACATTCTACATACACTATTCTATAGAGACCTACAGGTATTTGTTATTGTTGTTTACAAGAAATAATAGTTGTTTTACTCTTGGATTTGAAGCTATTGTTAGTAGAGGTCATGTGTTGCTAGCAACCAAACCAAACAAAGGCGTGAGCACAATAACAAGAAGAAGAACAACAAATAGGACATATGTTTATTAACAAAGGTGTACTTGGGGATCATTTGATGTTGCATTGAGATCAATTGAGTTCGATTGTGCCATTGTCTATCTATGCGGATGACATAGTGAAGATGGTAGTAATGAGTTTGTTTATAGTAAAGGAATAATAGGAAAAAAGATTTTTGAAAAGAGTGTGACGTTGAAAGAACTAGGTATTTATAAATAGAATTAAGGAATAGATCCTTACAACAAAATCTATAGAAAAAAACACATCTCAAAGATTTATAAGACAGTTATGTTGAAAGTTAAGGTAATGAGAAATGTAACAGCTGCAGTTCCTTTAAAGTAGCATGAGCCCTTCTGGGAATTTATAATCCAACACTGAAGTTAAGTACACACTTTCATAGAAGTGAGTTCTGGAAATATTTCACAGTATGTATTAAGATAATTCAAATTACTTCTAGGTTTAATCCAAAAAAATGTATGGTATCAGTATGAATGACAAATATCAAACTGAGTCACTCTGCAGAAAATATAATAAAATTTTGATAACAGAATAAAGCATTTCTGGTAATCGGGGTCCTGGTTTAATCAATTCCTATCTGAAACACGATCAAAATGACATTAAAAATAAATGATAAATGGTATAAAAGAAATCTAGATGAAGTGAATTTATATAAATGATATGATTTAAATTCCTTTACAGAATTAGTCAATTTTCTTAAGAATAATAAACTAAGACGGACTAATCCCCAGTTGAAATGATTTGGTAATAAATTTCTTCTAAAAAAAAAAAAAGAATTTCTGAAAATAAATTCTATAGAAATATGCATATATTTCTCTACTGTAAGATTTCAGGAATTCTTAGTTTTTGTTAGAAATTGAAATTCTAAACTTTGTTCTGTTCTTGTTTGAGAAGCATTCACCTTTTCAATTGCATAACTTTTGCTTTTCTTTACATAAACCCTTAGTATGAACTTCACGAAAGTTCACTAAACTTTTCCAACACACTTCACATGTCAATAAAAGAAAATAAAAAATAAAAAATGAAAAAAACAAAATATTGAATATTTGAAAAATAAAAGCAAATAAAAGAAACAATGACAGAAGGCGATCGAGCGTTGAATCTATACACACATGTATGTGTGTATATATTTATGCTTGAACTCATACAAAGCCAACAACAAATCAAACATTGGTCAAAACGTCAAAATATTTTTTTTCCCACAAATCTAAATTTCCATAACGAAATGAAATGAAATGAAGTTTCATTGTGTAATGCAGTTAACAAGAAAACTTGTATATCAGAGAAATCAATGGGATGGAAGAAAGAATGCATTTTCCAAATAAACTATTGACTACCCAAGGCCCGAAGTCAAATCAACGAACAAACAAACCAACAAACGAAAAAGGTAAAGACCCAGGCCAATGTTGGCTTAAAGCAAGGCAGAAGTTTTGTTGTCTCAAGTGGCTGTGAACATTACAAAACAAATAAAAATCACAAAAACAAAACACAGAAATGGATGAAGATATTTGGTATTGACCAATCGAGATTGGCTCAGTCCATCCAGTCCACTTCAGTCCAATTCAATCGATATAGCGTGAAGTAACAAGCTTTGTATGTCGTTCTTGCCACAATGACTTATAAATTAAGCTCGGAAGATACAACAGATACAAGATATATTGTAGTATTAGATATAAAGATATATAACAGCTGTGACCGACAGAACGCAGCTTGTCATCAATGATCTGATAAGTCGAATAACTTTGTTACAATCAACTACATCTTACTATTGGTTTGTTTCACATTTTATAACACTAATAAAGCAATAGCTTAGTTATTGTAGTTGAACACTCGAAACACCCTTTGTTTGTTTGTTTGCCTATGTGACTTATTGACCTATTTTCAAAACTCATCTCCCAGTCTATGAAATGAGTATGTGTTTTCCTTATTGAACTTTCAGTTTCCAAATGTGAAGGAAAAGAAAATCCAACTATCAATCAATTAAAGCCAATAGTTGTTTAATTTGTTATAAACACGCATAAATTTTTTAATCAGTTGTTTGATCTTAAAGAAAACAACTTTAGTTAGTCATTTTATCAAATCATTTAAAAGTTAAATTAACCATTGTAACCATACAAGTTTCTCACATTAACTAAGCATCATAAGATAATCTATCAACTCAATACAATTTTTAATTATAACTTATAAAAATGTGAACTAATCAAACGAGTATCTTCTCTCACTTTCATTTGATTGAAAAATTAACTAGTAAAATTAAACTGAAATTTCTCTCAAACGCACCAATTTGCTTTTTCAATAAAACTAAAATATTTATTCAACACTTTCAAGTGTTTTCTTAATTGTCCATAATATTGTGTTTTCTTTTTCAATTCGTTTGTTCTTCCCACTTTAGTCAAAGAAAAATCATATAAAATATTTATACTTTGCGCTTCCTTTGCTTCATTCCCAGAATTCTTCTTTATACAATATAGTATAGTTTGAGTATCTTCTACTTGGTCTTGGGGTCTTGGTCTTTCAAGTGTCTCTTTGTTGTACTTTGAATTGTTCAACACGTTTTTGTTGTTCTTGTTCTTGTTCAGATACAAACAAAGTATGTGTTGACATGCCATGGCATGATTTGAAGATACAAATATCTACACTCTTCATTCATTCTGTCTTAAGATTGTTTTACTCGTACAGGTAAAAGAACTGTGAAGCGATGTTGAGTAATTGCAATTTACGTTTAGGGTTTACTTATCAAGTATATAATCACTGACAAAGGTGTTCTATTTATATCGTCATATACATAAGTAGATAAATAGTGGTTTTTTTTTTATGTACACGTATGTATTTATATTGGTTTTCAATCTCAAATAGAATTTAGTCTAAATTAATTGATGAAGTTCAATGACAGTTGACACAAACTTATTTACTTTCAGTGAACGAACGATAAGACAGAGGATTCATTCATTCATTAAATTCTTGATTTCATTTTACTGATATCAGTGGCGACAGTCGCCTACTATTGATAAAATCAATTTATCTTATTATTATCTGTTTAATTAAAGAAGCTATACTGATAATAAAAGAAATGTGAAATTGATCAACTTCACGATTAAAGAATCTTCTTTTGTATCATTCAACCACAAACACTTAATCACTAACCAAAGTACATAAGTATATTAACATCTGAAATTTCTCCTAATTATAAACACTTAGTTACTTATACAAATTGTATTATAGAAAGCTCTTGCGTGCCACATTTTACAACAACAACAATATTTTCCCAAACTCTTATCATCTTTTGAGCTCATTAATTTATCGCCATCAACACAAACACTTCAAAGCACAACGGTTCATTTATATAATGTACTATGATATAATCCAAATAAAACAACACACACGCCCATATATTATCCATGCTTCAAATCAAATTTCCTAAACAATTAAGCTTAAGTTTATTTTAAAAAAAAAAAAAAAACATATATTTCTTTTCCTTATCTAAACTAACCGAAACTAATACACTTTTCTTCACTTAAAAACATTTCCAGTTAGAGACTAAGAATGCCAACAATTTACATAGATCATTCCGAAATCAACGAATGAAAGCAAAAACACATGGGCATGGGGATAATGTTAGGTCAGTTTGTAGATAGATACTTATGTCGGTATGTTCCAAATCTGCATTTGAATGCAAGCAAACAACCACAGATCTTCTTCAAGGCGTCCATATGGCGGCGTCGCATGCTCTAAAGAGTGTGGAAAGTGTGGGTAGTGGGCCAGCTGGTGTGCTTTATTATTTTGGACCATTGATTGGTTTTTGTTTATAGAGAGTATCAGGCTATATTATTGTGTATTTATTAATGTTTCGAAAAGTGTTTACAAAAGACTAACAAAGGGTCATGTTTTGTCTTAAATTTGTTCTATATATGGAAATATAATAAAGCTGCGCAGTATTTGGTTTTGCTTTCAACTGCTCACTTTAGTATTTGTCCCTCAAGTACACGGTATACACATAGTGTATAACAGAAAGATATCAAATTACAAAATTTTATTCAAAACAAGAGAGACTACTTCAAAATTCCAATTTTGCCTCCTTTAACTGCATATTTCTATATTTTTTTTTTTTTACAGACTCCCCCACTGACACTGACAATGAGTATAAAAATGCTTTTGTTCTCTTTGATTTATTTGTTGTTTATTGTTTTAATGAAGTTTTGACATGTCTTTCTTAATTTAGACATTATTTCTTTAATGCAGCAACATATCAAATATCTTTGAATTACATAAATTTTATTTTGTTTTTCAATTTCGTAATGAAAATTCTTCCAGTGTATTTAAAGTATTTCACATCCCTTTTAATCATTAAATCCTTTTGCTATATGCTTTCAAAAATATAAATATTTCGGTTAACATGAAATACTTGTATAAATTTTATTACTTAAATGAAATAAAGAGTTTTTGTTTTGTTTGCAGCTGTTTTCCTGTCCTTCAGTTTGCCATGGGATCGTTTCAGATAATCTTACGCAAACATCAGGTTTCAGCAGGTGTTTCTTTTATGTATCAAAGGATGCAACCAAAAGATAATTCTCAAAAAGATACATTAGTGCAATAAATACAATACAATACAACTTTTTTGTTTAGATCTTAGCAAAGAGGAGTTGTTCGTTTATACAAAAACTCTTTCTTTTTGATCTTAGATATTTTAAATGCAATCATTTCTAAGCAGAGCCAAAAGATAGCACAACATTCTGAGTAATGTAAATGTAGACAGGGTTTCCTTTTCAATACCTAACTTTCAGAGCTATCACAGCCAAAAAGTGCTAAGTAGTTTACACATTCTTAAAATATAAATAAATAAAAAATCTGGAACTTTAAATTTATTATTATAATTTGCAACTTAACCTTCCTCTAAATCACTAGCTCCTAATTTAACTTAAATGTTTTTCTAATTAAGACTTGGCGAATTTGAAGTCAGTTCAAACCACTTCAGATCTGCGATGAGCCATAAAACAAATTGAATTAATTAAGCAATTTGTTAGACACATGCACGCACAGTTGCAAGTCTTTGACCCAAAAGCCAAGATCAGGTTCATTCAGACACGAAACGTTCAAAAGTTGTAAGCCGCGACACTTTTTGCATGTTTGTTCTGTCAATAGATTTCTTGTTTCCAATTCATTCATCTATTGATTCATGCCTTGGGATGCCATGAAATGACAGATTTGCTATTTAGTAGAACACTAATCATGTCGTTTGTCGGTGGCTTTAATCTAAAGAGGTAAGCTACTATACACTATAAATTTCCTTCTACTCCACAGAAGCGTAATGCCAATTGGACAAGATGCACGGCTACTGAGTAAAATGACAGTCAGATGACTGCCGGTTAACTGTCATTGTCAGCTGTTATTGACAGCTAAAGTTAAGTTAAATCAGGTAGGCAGGTAGACAGGCAGGCAGGCGTTTTGAATGTTGCTAATGTCAAGAACACTTTGCACAAATATTTTACTTTTTCTGCTACCATAGTAAACGAATATTAGTAGATCATGATCATGCTTTCAAAATAAAGTGCTCTGCGCACGCTTTAAATACATACTGTACATATTGTTACAAAGTGACATATTGATTTGACAGCTTTTAAAATTCTTCTTCAGAGACTGTAACAATTTGTTGTCTTGGCATTTTAATTGCTGCATGCAATAAGGAATGTTGCTGCTGGAGCTGCTATTATTGCTGCGATTACTGCTGCTGTGTAATTTTTTATGTGCGCATGCGCAACATTTCATTAGTTATCTGTCAACACTTGACAGCTGCGACATACAGTGTTGGAAATTGGCATTACTTAGCGCCATTTTATGTTGTGCGCACACTGACAGCGTTTGTCGTGCAATTTTTCTAACTTTATCTATGTACTTATGTGTGACACCTGCAACATTTGACGCCTACATACATACTCGTACAAGGTAGGCAGACTATGGACTTTCCTTCCAGTTCCAGTTCAGTTTTTAATCCATTTAGTTAGTGTTTTTTTTCTCCGGTGCGAATTTCTTTGGAGAAAAAAAAAAACATACCTTGAGAAACGCATTTCACGCATTCAAAATGTGTGACTCATATGTTGAGGCACGTTTCATCTTCATACTATACCTAAGTACTTCTTCCCATTTTATATTGTATATTTGTTTTTTTTTTTTTTTGTAAATATTTCTGCAACATTTGACATTCTCCGTCTATGGAAATTTCATGCATTGCTTAGCACTATTTCGCGCTATATAGTATGTTTTTCTCTCTTTGAGTGGAGTGTCTGTCTGAGGCCCCTGTCATTGTCGTCGCTTATATGGTGTTGATGGACATGCCACCAGCGCGCGTGTTTTTACCACAGCGCAGACAAATGCAAACGCAAAAAGCATATTTAAATAGCAAAGCCGACAGTCAAAGCCTAGTAAAAAAAAAAAAAAAAAACAGAAAATATATATCTATCTGTCTGTCGGCAATTGTTTTTGGTGTTTTTGTGGCATTTTGTGTTGAATAAAATATAAAAAAAAAATAATCAAGACAAAAAATGGCGTGAAAAATGGTAGCGAGTTCAGATAGTTGATCGATGATTCATGCTATAAAATACATAATACATTTTTTAAAGAATCAGTTTTTGTTGTAGTGTCTGTCAATAAAAAGGACTTTAAAGAAATAAAAAACAAATTATTGAATTTAAGATTTTGACTAAAATTGAATATTGATTTGACAAAAAAAATGCTTTAGCAATTCAATGAAGTGAAAATTTAATACAATTTTCAATTAAAGTATTTTTGGTTATGTTGAAAAACAAATAGTCCCAGACTCTTTTGATTCATAACTTCAATGATTTAGAGTTAATTTGAAGTAATAATTGATCTGATAACTTCATTATGGACTAATAAAGCATTTAACGCATTAAATATTTAATTTGTTTGATCATAAAAATGATTTTTCTCTTTCCAAATTGCTCAAATTCCAACTAACCCCTCCTTCATTATTTTATGGCCTTAAGACTTCAACATTCTGTCACTACATTCTATAAATTACATTAAAAATGAATTTATGATCAGCAAACTTAGTAATATCGTCTAACAACAACAATAATTTTTCAACTACTCATAGAAGAAACACCAAACGTATCGAATTAAACTTCGCTGCATGTCTTAAGGATACTCGTACCACCAACCGAATAGACTTCGCAAACTGGGTCAAAACAAGAACAACAACAACAACCAAAACAACTAGAATACTATTTAGAAAACATACTATTACAACTACCGAATAGCAAGGCAATATACAAATCATTTTTAACACATTTGTTAGCTCCAACTCAAGCAAGCAACAATATTTAGGCAGTCAATGTGAATAAGAAACGGCAACCGCTACTCACAACACTTTTATTGTATAACCTTGTCTTGAACGAGTTCGACTTAAAAAAAATTAAGCTTATAACGCCACCAAAATAACCAAGTCCATAGAAAAACAGGCAAATAGACTGTCAGACAGCCATAGACAGATTGAGCTAAAGCCAGACAAACTTAATCGTTTAAGCATTTCTTTTTACAAGTTTAATAAATCTTAACATGAATCAAATACTAAACTGGGCAAGTTAGTTCGTTGCAGTGCACAGTTGGTAGCCGCGATGAACATTTGTTGGTAACACCGAACAACAAGAACTCAAAACTTTGATTAACAGCAGCAGCAATACAATTTTTCGTCTTTTACTCACAGGCCACAAGGCGCCACTAGACATGGTCAAAATTGGTAAAGTTACATAGCATCCACCTTCGCCTGCTTCTTCCACACAAAACCCTGAAAAAAAAAGACTAAGCCGTAATTAAGTTGACTTGTAAACGATTTAATTAGCACGTAACGTGTTCACTTTAACACAAAAAAGGCGCCGCCGTAGCCGTCAAGCAGACACATAGTAACTACGAGTATTGTTCCCATTGACTACAAATAACGCCCGGAGGCACATTATTCACTTATGGAACTTATGGTCCAGCAGACAGACAAGCAACAAAACTGTCGCCTTTAACAGTGTTGTAAGTGCTGAACAAAAAACCAAGTGGGAAAATTTCAAGCTGGAAAATGCAAATTGAAAATGCCGCCGCAATTTTACAGATGGCGTCAGTTTATGGCTTATGAATCTTGGCTAATTGCTTACAAACGCTTAACTGAATCTTTGAATTACGCCAAAGCCATAAAATGGAGCTTAATTGGTTATTATGAATATTATAGTGTTATTTATAAATGGAGATCTGACTTTATGGGGTTTTTTTGACTACAAATTTAATGGTCCAACTAATGTTGCTTATTACTCAATTTTGAAATTTTATGCTTCATAACTAAAACAAAATATCATGATGATATACGTATTTCAGTATATGTATTTAGTAAAGATAAATTTGTTTTTTATTTACCTCAACAGGTTTATTTATTTGTGATTATCAACAAGGGCGGTTTTTAAACTGTGTATGAGGATTTTAGATCGATATAAGACTTGCCATGGCAAGGCCTTTAAAACACTTGGTTAAAAAAGCATAAAATGGGATTCAGATGAAAAAAATATTGTCCACGTACTGCAACATCTTGAGAACCTCTTATCCATAATAAAATATTAAACAATTAAAATGTCGTGAGTGCTTTGAACCCAAATTAAATCACAATTCATAGCCAATACAAATTTTTCTTTAATGAAACTCTAACAATTTTCCCAAAAGACCACACACCTAAAGACTCTTTCAATTTACCTTTACAGTAAAGGAAAAATTAAATTGAATTTTAAATTCTTCCTAAATTTACTATTCTCATGTTTTGTTTTTGAATGAGAGTCGCATCTATCACATCATGTATTGTTTGTTAATGATCATCGACATTATTTTGATTTGTAACTCTGTGTCCCACACTTATCAAATTTTGTTCAGACATTGTGCTGACTCATCAAATAATCATAAACAAGCTACCAGTTTTTCCCCAACTAAACACAAAACAACCATTACTTGCTAACATACAATGGAACATACACCATCACCATCATGCATATTTCAAATGCAAAACCAAAGAAAGAACTATCTCAAAGAACTAACCACTAGGTTACCTGATGAAAAAGCTTCAATGCCAAGATGTAGTGGACATGCGCGTAGATTCTCCTGATTCTCATTTCATTTGCATGCTAGAACTCAACTCAAGTGCACACAAAATAGACAAGCTGCCAAACTTGTCTCAAAAGCCGGTAGCTGGTAGCCGGTCGATGTCGACATACTCGTACTATGACGCCTTCTTGGCTTGTAGAATTTCCTCATTGAAGTTGTACTATGTAGATGATGCATTCTCAAAGTCGCCATGGATAACATCGATTGTAAAGTTCTATGGTCGCCCCGTCGGTCAGTGTCTTTTGAAGCACCTACAACTCTGCTTTTAACACAAACTTCAAATTGCATTCGACCATGTCCAAACATCTTCAGTTCTGGTCAGTTTCGTCTTGTCTTGTCTTGTCTTCTATGTTTGTATAGTTCTTGGAATTTTTTTTTTTTCCTTATTTAACTTGTAGTATCTTGACTTGTTTATATTCAATAAATATTTGACATTTGTCTATCTCTTGGCAATGCACATTTTCCAAATTCAACGTTAGGCCTCTCATATCTTCTACCAACAACTACTTCTATGGTTATCCAGAACTCATTCACAGTAATTGAAGCCTTCATTTGCCTTGCGAGAGAATATTTAAAATTTCAAGTTGATCATGGCTATAGCAAATTTTACTTTATCACAAATTTTTCTTTGATGATGAAATCTCTTTCTCTTTTAAATTAATTTCCTGTTTATACCGGAAAACTGACTCATTTCTCTTCTTTTTTTTTTTTTTTTTTTTGTAACTTTTCATATTTATTTGCGAAATTATTTTTCTCAACAATTGTTCTAAGAAAATTCAGTATTTGTTTGTCCACCATTTCATCTGAGGCGTGTCTAACCACACTTGAGGTTTGAGAAATTATGAACCCAGCATACAGTTGAGTTATCTCCTCGGGTGACTTGGGCATTTCTGGAATGTTTCACTTTGAGAGTTTACTTTGTAAAGTGTTAGAAAAATTAATGTTAGTTGAAGTGTTAAGTTGGGCGGAGTGTAGAAATAAAGTATTGCATGCAAGAAATCATGTTTCCTCTTTTAGAAATAGAAGATATTAGAATTTTACATTAGCAACATTAGATAAAACCAAGACAGAGGATGACATTTTTTTCACCGAAGCTTATATAACTTTCACAGCCCAATTCGTTTGTATCATAAGTTAATTCTCATTTCAAATTGTTAGGAAAATAAATGGTTTTATTTGTAGTTGACAATTATCCAAAAATCGGAGGTTTATTTCATATAAAGCATGTTTAATCATAGACAACCCATAAAATGGACATGGATTAGTCACATTGGGGTCTCCAAAGCATAATGCTATGCGTTACAAACATCAAATGAGAGGGGTAATATATGAGTGTGAAATTGAGTACCAAAGGTGAAATGTTGCAGGCAAACCTTAAAAATGTCTTAACAGGAAATATAAAAAAAGACAAACAAAAAATTGAACAAGTTAAACTATTTCAAACTGTTTCTATGATTTGCTCATTTAACCTCTTGTTTTGCAATCTAATTAAACTGTCAACAAGCCACTTAAAACCACTTAATTAAGCCACAAATAAGCACGAATCACAAGTTTATCTAATCATCGATCAAAATTGTGTAATTCATAGCTCGAAAAGAGAAACGCAACTTAGATCAGTAGCGCACCATTTAATAATTTAATAAGCGTCAACTCATGATCACGATTCTGTCTTCATTTCTTGGCTATCGAAAGACAAGTAGTTTTTTTTTTTTTCCAGGCAAATACCAAACCACCAAAAAAAGAGAAATAATAAAAATAATACTTGCCACGCCGCCACCTGATGATAATTATCACGATTTATGAGTTATTAAAAGCTTAACAAAGTCTTATCGTATATTAGCCATCTTCGTTAGTTGGTAAAGTTGCTAAAGACTCCAAATAAGTGAATTGGAACCATGTGTGTGTATCCAAGTTAAAAAAAAAAAGGAAAATATTTACTAAACTTATAAAATCAATGGCCTGAAATTGTTTTCCTCTTAAACAAGCCACGCACATTTTCTTTTTAATAATATTTATCAAATGCTTGAACAAAAATGCATTTGGAACTTACTTAACCCAACTTAAATCAATATTGGTCTAAATCTTGTGGCTTTTGCGGTTTATTAAGACAATATTTGGACGCGTATGCGCCATTAGTTTGGTTTTTTCTCACAGACTCCAAAAACAAAAATACTATGTGATACTATCAGTTGTTATGCCTGCCTCTCTACAGCAACAACATCAGCAGCAGCTTAGTTCCACTCGACTGACTTGACTTGACTTTAAAATAACAACAAACATGATCTGGAGGTCTTTTGGCTGTCATTTGATAGCGTCGACAAGCGCCAAAAAAAAAAAAAAATATGTCTCTGTTCTGTGTGGTTTCCACGCCTTTAGACACCCATCCACCTTTCCCATTTTACAATATATTGACTCAGGAGTTCAAGTTGACTTCACTTTGTTTGGATTTATTTTACACAGACACGCTGTTAATTTGTCATAATCTGTCAGTTTTATTAATAACATCATATATACTATAATATTTTTTCTTATTTCTTCAAAGTCCATGTCGTTCACGATTCAAATCGTGGCAACTTCTTTGGATTGTGTATTAATTTTCATATGCAATATACATGCCGGCGGCATATTAATGTCATAATTAAATTTATAAATAGTGAGTCATAAGTCTAGACTGGCGTCCATGATCAGTTGACAAAGAATGCTAACAAGTAACAGAATAAAACTAGTAGGGCGTCTTGATCCTTGTACTTAAGAAGAATCTCAATTGAATTCTCAAAATTACTTAATCTTCTTAATAGAGAAATACTTATCATCTCTTTTCTACTTCCACTTCTGCTTAGTACATTACTTACCTACTATAAATGGACAACTTTATTTGTGAATTAGTCTAATGATTTAAAAATTGCCATTTATTGACTAACTTAGCTTATCTAATAGAGAAAAATGCTTTGCCGATAAGATTCCAAAGTTGTTTCTTCGTCATTTCAATATGCATGCAGCTCACGTATCAAATACTGCCAAATGGTAGACAACTTTATCGAATTGTCATTTATCCAATATATTTTTTCTATTTTTGCTATTCATTGCAATTAACAGTGAAAATCTATAAAAATTAGTCAGGAAACCGCATACGAGAAGCTGACTGCTGATGAAAAAGCAGAAGCTGCTTAAGCTGAGCCACATGTGTTAAAGTTACTTGCAACATTCAGCAGCACTGGCAGTAATCATCATCATCATCATTATCATCATCATCATTGCCAATAGACACTGCAACATTCAGATGCCATTAGGAGGCAGCTGTTGAATAGACTATAGACAGCGTCCATGTTTGTATACACATAGTATGGTCTAGCCATGTTTAGTTGCTGATTAATTATAGACCATTATGGGCACAAGACAACAACATCCATGCCAGACTCGAGCCATCGAACGCTTCTCTCTGGTATAGATGGCGAGGACAACAAAGTCGTGTGATGAAAGCATTTTTCTGTTGTACATTTTATTCATATCGACAGCAGATACTATACTATATATATATACAAGTATGTACTTGTATATATGTTTTGCAATTTTTTATTTACTATTTTTGGAATACGAAAAAATGAGGAGAATGAGCAAGCAGTAAAAGAAAAGCAAAGTTTTTGACTCTGCAAGAAGTTTTGATATTAGAATTCTTTTCAATCTAACAATAAGATCCATTCCGATCATATCTTATCTACTTATTGTATTTCTGTACTTTTAAACTCTTACTTAATTTAATTGAGAAATGATAAGTGATAAATATTTCATCAGCATTTGTATGTAGTAAATTCAGAAGCCAAAACCTGTCATAAAACATAAGATCATGACTTTTAAAAAATTAATCATAAAAGAATACAAAAAAAATAAAAATTTCAAAAATCATATTTTGACTTATTGTTGAATTGTTGTCTTTAGTTCCAATAATAACATTGATGTTAAAGTTTTTGAATACCTTAAAAATATTCAAAACACTTGGGTTATGATACATACTTCATTTCATACTTCATAGGAAGTGTCTCTCTCTCTCTTGACTGAATCTTCACAGAGAATTCCTGTCCCAGATCTTTCATTGCCGAACTACCTTTCTCACAAACCTGGGGCAGACAGACGATTATTTTATGATCTTCACAACAATATAAAAAAAATAAATCCAATAAAAAACTGAAGACAAGGAAGATCGTTCGAAACTGTCGATTTTTTTGGCTTCATATCTTTCGAACACAGCACGCAACTCAATTAACACAAACCAAATGGGGACGACACTAAACCAGTATGAGAGGAGCATGTGTTTCTTGGGTCTGACACTTCAACCCTTTATATCCCCTTGACTACCATCAGACTGTTGTAGACGCTAAAAGTTCATCATCTTCATTTTAATATGTTCAAAAATGAGTTTTTAAAAATTGTTCTTATTTATGCTTTTCGACAATCAAAAAGGCCAAATGCATATCAGGAAACCGTCTCGCCTTTGAAGGTAAAAATATGCAATTTAAGTAGTAAGTAGCAATAAACTGAAATTGGAATCCTTTGCACAACTTATTAGCATTGGATATTCATGAATTTTATATTCAGAGATATATTGTATATCACATACATTTTTCATTGATTTCCTTTAAATAAAGAGGAGACAAAAAGAGAGTCAAACATTTAATCATCAAAGCGTTTTCCAACACTTTAAAGTTGTCATAAACCATAAAAGATGCTACCCATTTTTGAGACTCGACTGATCAACCAACGTCTGCCAGTAAATTTACCAACAAAATAACAAATTGTCATTTGTCAAAACATTTAAATTTTTGTCTGTTTGGATTTTAAAACCAAACTGAACAACCAACAACATCCATCCCATTAACAAAGTCCAGTTTCGTTTGGTATCCAGATACTTCTAAACTCTTCTATTACTCTTTTTATTGATTCCCAAAAACATGTTGAGCGTGTGGCAAAATTGCATATTTTGACAGTTACTGATAATTTTTATGTCCCCTTTTAACACAATTTTCATGTTCATTCCCATTTTGGTCATTTGGCGCCTATTTTGCATATTTATATCTTTTAAATCTTTTGCCTATATATACACATTCGTACACACATACTAGTACTTAGCAGCAACCAATTTATATTGACTGCAATGCATACTTAATATTTTTTTTTTCTTTTTTCCTTTATTTGTTTGTATAAATTTATATCTCTATCAATATGCATGGCATTACTTCAATTGTCGGATAATTTTGTTAGAGAAAGCATTTTTATGTTGTGTTTTAAGATTGCATGTTAGCAGATAATTAAAGATACTTTTATTAACTGTTTGAAATGTTAGAAGCAACGATATGTTGTGATCTTGCAGGAAAGTGATTTGAATTGACTTTAATAGAAATTGTGGTACAGAAGTGAAAGAATTAACATTTATAAAAAATTATTTGCATTTAATAGGCTTCCTTCCTTCTTTTATAAGATTTGGTCCTTTAAAAACAATTATTGAAATTTATTGATTAAATTGAGGTTGAAAAGAGTCTTCTTTAACTTGGACTTTTGTCCTTATCGAATAAGTTCTTATTTCAAATTAATTTGAAAACAAATGATTGTATATGGTCGGTCTACCTCTTCTAGTAATCTGGAAATTTTGTTTTTGACTATGTATGTATGACAATAAAACTTGTCTGTACCAAATTTTAGCTTGTTAACTCCTAAAGTTTGAGCTCAACGTATACTAATGGTTTAAACGAAAGAAGAAAAAAAAAATCGGCAGAACACATCTTCGTTTTTGTACACGTCTACCCTGCGACCCAACCACTTCCCTTATCAATAAACCAAAATTAACCAATAGACTCAAACACGAAACACAAACAAAGCAAAGCACAAAGAAATTCTCTTTAAATGAACATAAAATACAGAAACGAAGAGCGCAAAAAGTGCGTAAGAGAGGAAAAATACAATAAAAACAACAACCAAAGCATTAAAAGCATTATAATTAGTCTTGCAGCGATTTTCACAAAACTTAATACTTAAAAATATTATATTAAAAGTTAAAAACTGAAAAGAATAAGTATGCAACTCTTTTCATTAGCATTCATTTGTCATTTTAAGAAAAAAAAAATTATTAAAATCGGCTTTGTAGATATAAAAATGTTAAAAATTTGTCAAAAAAAAAAGTACATATATCTCGACAACAGCGCCACCTACCGGGTCCAACTGAAGCATAAACCATCTTAGTGATCCCATTAGTAAAACAAAAAAATATCTAACTTAATTTGGTCTAGCCGTTTAGGATATTAAGAGTCACAAAATGTTTTACACTCGAATTTTATATATAAAGAGATACTTAATATGAAGGATATAAAAACATTTAATCTTATTAGTAGAAAAAAAAATGACAAAAGCCATTAAATTGTTGAAATTGTTCTCCTTCACTTGTGAATTATAAAATCTTTTCTCACGAAAATAATTTCAGCAAATCGAATACTTTAAGTTTTGTTAACAATATTTTCAAACAAACGCAAAAACAACAAAACTACTATGACATGCAAATCGCATACCAAAACCAATCAATAGCATTTAGACTCACTTGACTATTGCTGCCAGCTGCCACTGTTAGCAACTTATCTCGATAGATATCGTGTTTGTAGCTAGTATCTAGTATGAGATATAACATAGATATGAAGTCAAAGATACTTACATAGATACGGATACAGATACAAATGCAGATAAGTGAGCGTATTTAAAATGCAATGCAATCAATATTTTTTCGCATGAGGTCGACCATCTACCAGGCAAAGACCAGGCAATAACCAAAGAAACAACTACTACATGTTGCTGCTGATTTATTGCTAACATTGATAACCAACCAACCAACCACCACCGTCACTTCTTGGCTGGTCTATAAACCGATCGAATGAACTGAACCACTTGTCATATGGCAATAATGTAGTAAATATCATATTCCAAGCATTTGGACAACCCGCAGTGTAATTAAAATGATTAGCATACAACATAAACTGTCAAATGTGTCCGGACTTCGTCCATTGAATTTCTATATTTGTGGCATGACTTCATTAAAGCTCTTCATTAACTTGGTTATTGGTTACTCATTGCTCTCTATCATTTCCATCTTTACAGCACTTCGTCTACTCGATAGCAGTAGTAGCAGTCAAGTGGAACTTGGCATGATCGCCAACTACGCTGGCGGCCTCTTTCCGCCTCTCTTTAATGTTGCACCACGAGCTACGATTACGGTGAATGCCACCTGTGGCCAGAATGGCGCTGAAGAGTATTGTAAACTCGTCGACGCCTATCCACATCGGAATTGGGCTAAACAATGTGGTACCTGCAATGCTTATTCCTCGGATGCAGCTAAACAACGTCCAATCGAATCTGTTATCTCGAATTCCAACTTCGATGAGAGCTGGTGGCAGTCACCAACACTGCAGGGTGGCCGCCAATATGAATATATAACGATAACATTGGATTTGAAGCAGGTAGGTTAAGTCAAAACAGAATTTCACAAAATACATTCCTTAAATCTACTTAAGTTAATAATGTGATCAATGACTATTACCTATTATCTCTACAACTTTTGTGCTGTGCCAATCTTACTCACCTTCCTTTCTACCTCAACGCTTGCCACAAAACTCAAAACTGATCCAGTTTTTAATTAACCAGTGATCTTGTCACTCATTTACAAGCGATTAAACACTGTTGTTGTCATTTCTTATATGATATACGATCTGTGAGCGTTGAATAGATAGATGATGTCTGTGATCATTAGACATTTTGGCGTCTATCTACTTAGTTTGAGCTGTAAAGTTATAGTTGTTATAGGTTATAATCTATACATAATTCATTGTATTCGCATTCCTAATAGGTCAGACTATTGTATTTTGTGTCGTGCTTATATACTCGTATAGAGTTTCCTTCTACTCATAAGCTAAGCTCTTCAAATTGTTTTTAATCCGCATATTTTCTAATCCCATCAATCTTATTTACTTTATTTGCTTATACTCCTCATGGAAATTATGTGTTGAATGTTGAACTGATCTCATCTTCTCAGAATATTCATGATCTTCATCATCTGCACAACATCAACCGACACAAAGTTGACATTTCAAGTGCAACACAATGAGGCTGCTCTCAGGAGAAAATTTCAATGTTTTGATATAATTCTTTCATTACCATATGCAAGCAATAATAACAACCAGACGAGTTGCCAACTTTAATAAAGAGAGAGTGCAGTACTATTCTTAATTAAATCGTCTGTGTCTGTCGATCTGTCTGTCTGTCTCTCTGTCTGTCTGTCTTAGTCGGCCCGTCTGATTGTCCAACCATGGATGATGATGGCAAAATCTGTCAGTCTACGCCATATAAGATATCATATTAACGAAGGGAAGTGATTTCAAATTAAAAACATTGTTTCATACTTGAACTGAAAGATTTATGACGAACATGAAGTGTTCTTCTGCGCATTATTAATAAGACCAACCGAGGCTGACTAATAATAATAATAAGTATGCACATGATGATGTTGATGATGACGATGACGATGATGTTGTTGATGGCAATTCTTATTGGATTGTGTACAGAAAACTGTCAAAAAATAAATCACATATGAGAAAAATATTCAAATTAATTAATTTTGACAAGAATTTTGGATTTTTAAACTCCATAAAAGGTTTTCCACCATTTTGGTCAATGTTTTTTTTTTTGTTGGTCTATGCAAATTGATCACTAACAAGCATGGAAAATTGTCTCAAGAGCAGAAAAAAATTCAATAAAAAATTCCCTTTTATGGTCAAAAGTCCAATGACAGTTTTTCAGTGAGGACAACAAGATTGTCGAAGTCTTCAATAAGGCAATTTTATTTATTTATTTATTTTTATTTTTTTTTTTTTCTTTTGTTGTTGGTATTATTTTTGGCAGTTTTCCGTTCAGAGCACTTAGTAAAGACATTTCATGCCATTTATGCTGCATTTTAATGACATTTCCAGCTATCAGAAGACATCAGTTGAAAAGTTTTTATTAAATAATTTCAAGTTAATAAGTTTCACGACTTTCGGAAACATTTCCAATTATTGTACAAGTATTTCAGATTGAATGCACTTTCGAATAATTCTTAAGTTATGTCAAAAATTTTGAAATATTTATGACCGCCAAAGCATGCAGATTTTTTTTTATAAATAAACAATTGAATAAATAAATCATGTTGAAAGATACTTAAAGTGGGTGTGACATGAATTTTAATATTTCCGGTTAATGGAATTTTCTTTTGCAAAAGGACAGCAAAGAATATTTAAAAACATTACAATATTTCTTTCGAAATATTAATTAATAAATTCTTGGAATTACTAAGTATATTTTTCTTTTAACCTTAAGTGGAAAAGATACTTGGTATGAAATTCATCATACTTAGTCCATATTAGACCCACACCTTTATTACCTTAAATACAAACAAAATTTTGTTTTCACTAAACATATTTAAATCTCAATTTCTCTAGAATGAACACGTTTGATGTTGTTTATAATATTATCACAGATCAAACTTTAATGACTCGCGCCACCTGCCATTTTAAAATATGAAAATCACACATCACATTGACTTGTCCTAAACAAAAAAAAAAAAAAGACAAACGCTCAATTAGAATTTTATAGCCCGAAATTTATCGCTTAATAGTTTATTTAACTGCCACATAAACTCATTAAATCAAACTAAAATGTGTTTCTTTTTTTTTTTTTTTTTGTTTCCTACAAGAAGAACTCGAACTAATTGCCAAAAAATGTTGCACCCACCTCACTGAGAATTCTAATGAGCTACAACAACAACAACAACAACAACCAAAAATATTCTAAAAATAAGTGAAAAGTGAAAACTTAGACATTCAGCCAGACTGGCAGCCATTGTTCTAGTATAAGCATAGTAGTATTTTACATACTAGTACAATATATTGTTGAAGACGTTGCACATAATTCTTCATGCCAGAAACATTTATTTTTACATGTAAAAAAGAAATAAAGAAATAAAACCTAAGCATTTTCATGTTGACTGCCGGCAAAAATTATACATTTTCCCACAGACAGTCAAAGTAAAGTTATCTATGAACTGCAATCTCAAAACTCTGCGCCCCAAAGCAAGTAGATATGCACTTACTTACAATATATGACAGCCGGAATTGGAAATGGGCACAGGCCAAGTGGGTGAAGCGAACTTCAATATTTCAACATGTGAATATAGAATGATTTTATTCTTTATAAAAAATAAAATAATAAATTCGCTCAACATGACTCAATGTGGGGCGATTCTATGGTCTCGTGTTAAGAATTACTTTTTTTTTCAGCGGAGTGAATCCCTAAGATAAGGAGTTTATAGACATGCGCAAAACTGATAAAATCTTTGACTTAGTTGCGTCTTTTTGAGAAAAAAGAATGAAAAAGGTTTTGAGAAAAGGTCTGAGGTTTATAGTAAGTTTTCTCAAAACACAAACTTTAACAAAGAGTTCATACACTCAACACCTGTTTCAGAATTACATATATGAAGTATCTGCTATTGTACATTACTCATTTGATTATGACATATAACATACCCCGAGGCATCTGAAATTGCATTCTTGTCATAACGCTATCACTTCCTTATCGATAATTTGAAGCAACAGCAGCTGCATCTTCTACTTACAAGCACACACACACACACACACACATACTCCTTTCATCACAAACTCATTCAAATTGCATAAAACATAATCAACCATCGGACCAACCATCGAACCATCGACCCATCTCTCATTTCCAATTAAGCTGTTTTGCAGCTTAGTCAACTCCAGGGGGGCTTGCTCTCAATAGAGCTCCCCTTTCTCTTCCAATATATGAGTACATAGAGACAAAACAACTTCTTTAACGAAAACATTGACGTCGTTGTTGGCTAATTTGACAAGCGCATTTTCTTATCAGCTGACAAAGATCAGAGAGCCAAACAAGAAGAGTTAAATTCAAACAGGTTCCAATATGGGAATGTGCAACAAATTTACAATGCAAATATGTGCATGCAATAAAAAAAATCCATATGGGGTCCTTCTTTAAAACTGCTGCGTTTGCTTTCCCTACCCTATGACACACATTTCAAGCAATAACAATAAAAACTTAACCTCAGGTGAAAAACTGCTTACATTTGGCACGCCTTAAGGTCGATCGACCTTTTGCTTCTGTATTCGATGCGTCGATATTCTTATCAGAAAAGTGCAATCGCATCGAGCAACTCAATCGTTACATGTTATTTTTTGTATTGAACTGTGCAACCGATTGGTTTCAAGACCCATTCAACAGGCCTCATGGTGGTAGCCATGTGGTGTAGATTGTTTGCTGCCGACTTACTCGTTCGCCAGTTCAAATGAATCTGATTGTCGTGGTCTTGCAACATGGCAATCTGGCTAAGGATAGCTTACGACAACGACAACGACACCGACAACAATAATGATGATGCTTGCTCATAACTGATAAAGCGTGAAATGTAGCATCGACGTCTAAAATCCACCACTTGTTGATTGCAATCTTTACTTTTTCACTGGTTTTTGCTTTTTCTTTTCTCTTGTATCCCATTCCATGGACTTGTTGGACTCTTGTTATCTGCTTACACTTATTTGCAACTTGTTTTTACTATTGTTGTACTGCAAGTGGCAACAAGTTTAAATATTTTATTATCTTCAAGTTTTTCTCTCTCTCCTTTCTGAAGCTCGCTTTTAACCAAGGTTAGTTAATTTACACAGACTCCACAGTCCACAGTCCACTCTCCACTGCCTATGCCTATCTATTTATTTTTCAATCTGTCTCACTGACTGACTCTGGACAAATGGTCAATCTTATCTTTAGCTGTCTCACTAACTAACTTCAACATAATTGTACAAGTATGTGATAAGTTCATTCATTCATTTATTTTATTGTATTTGTATCATCACCACTATGAATTTAGAAACTCTTTTAGGCCTGGGAATTTTTAAAAAATTTTTTACAAGGTTCATGCTTTGTGTTTTAGTTATCTGAAATTGAGTTTCAATTAAGAATTAAGCATATTTTGAAAAATATTTTGTTTGTTCGACTATTTAGTGGAAATAATCTTAAACATTCCCCATAATAAATTCAATAGACTCATCTCATTTGACTTTCTCCATAAGCCTTTCCATCTTTTATTTATGGCCAAATGTGCTGCCAGCCACAAAACCTTTCCCTTGCCATCCAACTATTAAATAAGTAAGTATTTTATTTAGACAGTTTAGACAGTAAAATATAAAAACTAATGTTTCAACAAAAAAAACGCTTAGCATTTGTCAAATCTATTTAAAAATACATTAGAGGAAAATCTTCCATTCTTAAAAATAATAAAAGAACAAACCCCAAAATACTTTCTATAAGTAATTTACGAGCTTGGAAACTTGACATTGACATGCTGAATTCTCCCCTTCATCTATTACACAAAAAAAAACAAAAAAAAATACTTACAGTCAGTCGGTTTGTCGCTCAATATGAGGCCCTTTCAATTGCGTTGATTTCAACACAATTAGACTAATCGAGTGATTTACAACAAATGTCAGGGTTTCTCATAAACAAAAATTCTATAAGTAAAACAGTCTATATGAGTTTTGGACTTGTTGAACAATGACATATGTTTGTCAATCAATTTGACAGTATTTTTGATTTTTGTTTAGAAAATAAGCACGATTCTAAATGAACCACAGAAAGAATATTAAGATTTTTTTTTTTTCTTAAAAACTAAACGTGACTAATTGGAAGTCTAGTGGGAGCAATTTTTAAGTTATCAGAAAAGTATAGTTGGTGGATTCCGCTGGGAGTTTTGTAAGCTAAAAGGAATAAAAACTGTCACAAGTTGTCACTTAATCAATGAAAATGTCAATAGAATTTAAGAAAACAAAAAAAAAAAAACCACATGCAGTCATTCCATTTAGACATCGAAAAATGTTTCACTTCCTTTTCTTTAACGTCGAAAATGAAAATGTTTTGTAAAACAATGTGTATTAACATTCAAAGATAAATATTACAATGAGATAAGTAGATAAAAGATTTCTTAGTCAAATCCAGAGAATGTAACAATTTAAAGTAAAGTTATGGTCAATATTGTTTCGGGAACTCTCGTTAAAATCTTTATGAATCTGCGGACAACAGTTTGAGTGCCGCTGCTTCACATTATGAACACACGCACATGACCAAATCAAAGAAAACATTTTGAATTCACTGATTTGTTTCATTTAGTTTCCATTCTCAGTCTTATGTTAGTTTTGTTGTAACTTCAGTATAGATGTTAATACATGAACAAAACTATATTTGAAACGATTTAATTGCTTCATTAAATTTAACCAAATTTGGTCGAAAATGACAATATGAAAAAGAAAAATTCAATAAAAGCAAAATCCATGTTTGTTTGTTTGTTTGTTGTGTAAGTGAGTTAAAAGGCTTGCGATTTGATTTTCCTTTAGTTGGTTAAGCAGACAGACTGACTGACTTACGTAACTGTAATTCAAATGTTTGACAAGTTGCAACACAGTTACATAGTACAACAACATACATACAACATACATCAACTGAAATAACAAACAACACTAACACAACAGCAAAAACAACTTAGAGCAAGCAATTATTTTAATAGGCAATTTATTTAATTTTATTTGAATATTTTTCCTTTTTGTTTTTTTTTTTTTTTTTTAAAGAAGTTTCCTTCTTCTTCTTCTTCTTTGGACTTTTGTATATTTTTCTATTTGGACGATTTGCATAAACCGCTTATTTACATTGTTGTTGCTGCTTGCTGTTGCTGTTGAATTTTCCCAAATGAACATTTTTGTTGGCCATTGACAAATGTTTTCTTTTTACTGTTGCTGTTGTTGCTATCGATGTTGCCGCCTCTTGCGCAGCGGTTCCAATTGGCAACTACCAACTGGACATGGAAAACGTGAGAGTATGTTTTTTTTTTCCTGAGATTTTATTGGCTAAATTGCATTTTGTTTAGGTTTAAGTTAGTCTTTCTGAGTGTGTATGTATGATCCAATATTTATTAAATCGTTATAATATGCAGAATCAGCCAAATAATTTTCTAAGGGTTCTAGGACTTCCAATCTACAACTCGAAAAGGTACTTAATAATTCTGGTCAAATTGGAAACCATAAAAGAAATTTACAAAATATTTATAATAATATAAGTTTCAGTTTCAATAGGAATTATTTGGGAAGTGTATTTGGAAGTCTACTGATGAGATGAGAACATTAAATACAGTGAAAATGAACACCAAGATCCAAGAAATCTCCATTCTCAAACTATATCTGCGTTTATTGTGTGTATTAGAAAAATTTTTGAGTCTGAGAAATGTTGCTTATAAAAAGAAAACTGAAACTGAAATGAAGTTATTCATTGAAAATGTTTAATTACATTTTTGAAGCGTAAATAAATATCGCTAAACAAATAATTTTTTCTTTCGTTTTCTTTACTTATTTCGGTATTCCGGACATTTCGATAATTCGGAAACTGCCTGACTCTAGATTTTATGCATAATATTTTGTCCTTCCTGTAAGATGTCTGTGCATCGAAAAATTTTTTTTTATAAAATCAACAAATGTCATGAGATCGTGGCAAAATTTTCTGAGATTCAAGAATGTTAAAAGTTTTGAAATATTGCCGCCCGTCTATGGATTACGTGACTGGTTTGTAAGATATAATTTCAGTACTGTATCAGTCACATAGTGCATAAATTCATTTGCTTGAGTAGTCGTCAAGTCGTTTGTAAATCATCAGCTTTCTAAGACCTGTAGATCGGAAGGAATAGATGGTACAAATTCTACATTCATACATTTTGATTGGTCCTACGGCGAAATATTCAATTGCTATTGCTTTGAACAGGCTGTGGTGCGTCCATCTTGATATTTTTCTCATATTTTGTCATTTGGATTGTTTGGGGCTTGTCATTGTATGGTGTATGGTATATTGATGCTTTATTTAATAATATTTTAGTCTAAGCATCACTATTCTTCATTGAAATGTAAGTAAATCTAATTATATATTTCCTCTGCATGAATGATTGCCCCATTTTTATTGCGGATATCATTTTCAACATGACATCCTTTGAAGAATGGATATCAAAAACTTTAATATACAATATTTGACACATCTTCCCAATTAAATGTGATGTTTATTATTATTTTTAATGTTCCTGATTCAATAAAAAAAAACTATTACTTATGAAAAAGTTTTGAAAAATAAGATAAAGCATCATAATCTTTAAATTCGAGTAATTTTATTGTATCTAGTGTAACTTATTAACTCTAAATGTCAGGAAACTCTATGCTTAGAGATTAAGATTTCTTAATACAAAATAAATTTTGCAATGAAATTAAACACGCAAGCAAACCTGACAATTCTGTGGCCACCACCCAACTTTATCTGCATAAATCAAACTGCCAAAGAGATTCCTATAAGCCTTGCTCCACCAAGTTGGCAATCAAATGTGCAAACATTGGACATTGGACTCGCGTGCGCGTTATCAGCATTTGAAAATCGTTAAGCTTTTTACGATTGCGCGACGAACGACTAATTGGCAAATCAGCATATAAAAGTGGTCAATAAAAACAAACAAAATACTGGCAGGAAATTAAGTTGTATCTTACTTACTACATATTTAAAATCCATAAAAACAAGAATTGTTGAAAGGTTGTTACAAAAATTATGGAGAGTCCTTTCCACCAATTCCTATATAGTGTATATACTGTCATATTTTGACGATTTTGTCTTCATGATCTCCTAATCTCCTAACTAGGCATGTAGTACGAGTATGCCAGCCAACCCAGTTGGAAAAGGCATTCTGCAAATAATCAATTACAGGCTTATAGGCGTAGACAATCTCGCATCGAAAACCATCCTCACTTCACCTTTGTGAATCAAAATTATGCCTTGAAATTCAGTTACACCACACAATCCAATTGGCTGCTTATAGCCGTGCAGCCAAGCTTATTGACTTTTCCAAAGATCTTGACTGTCTGATAAGCTTGGCGTCAACTTTTCCAACACGACAAACAACCTTTTCTTGTCGATTGAAGTTTTTTCTTATGTTGGAGAATTACTCTTTTTTTTTTTTTTTGTTTCGATTTTTCGTTGTTTATTTATTTAGTTTTCTGGTTAACAATTTTATTTAAACAAAATATCGCTTGTCAGTTGGTTCGTTTGTTCATTTATGTGGTTCCTGCATATATCGCGTTGTATGCCAGAAAAAAATAACCGATTTCGGCGCGTATGTTGACAGCTTGGAAAATTTATGACACTCACACGAGGTGCGGCATTTTGTTTGAGGCATTGAATGCATGACAATAGGAAGAGGGAGGTTGAAGGTGTAAAAAGCAAAGAGAGAAGTAGTACTGATAAATGATATGTTAAAACAGGTTCATTGTACTACATATGAAATTATTGTAGTTGCCTTCAATTGGACCTTACCCAATAATTTTTAACCCTTTATAAAGAACCAACCATTGATTGATTACCTGATTACCCAATCAATATCTTTCTCTTCTTACAGATGTATCAAGTTTTTTTTGTTATGCTCAAATCTGCAAATTCTCCGCGTCCTGCATCTTGGATCTTAGAGAAATCACTTGATGGCATTAACTATGAGCCATGGCAGTATTTTGGCCTTAGTGATGCCGATTGTCGTCGTCGTTATGGGCTACCTGGTCAAAATGGCAAATATATCTTTCAAAGCGATACGGAAATCATTTGTACAACACAATTTTCCAAAGCTCTGCCACTTGAAAATGGTGAACTTCATGTCTCGCTACTCAAAAACCGTCCTGGTGCAACAGATCAAACGCAAGAAATCCTAAATTTTATTACAGCACGTTGGATACGCATACGTCTGCAGGGCATGCACTCCACGGCGAATCTTGACAATAGCGTTGATTGGTTACTTGACGCTCAATCATTGGAAAAACGTAGTTTCTATTCGCTGAAACAGATCAGAGTGAGTGCACGCTTGGATTGCCATGGTCATGCTGATCATACCGTGGAGGTGGCTTCTAAGAATGTCAGTCAATTTATGACAATAGCGAGTGTGGATTCCATGTTGCACTGCGTCTGTCAGCATAATACATGCGAAGCAGATTGTAGCACCTGTTGTCCACTCTTTCAAGATAAGCCTTTTCGAAATGGCACTCGCATTGAGGCAAATGAGTGCGAGATCTGCCAATGTAATGGGCATGCAGAGAGTTGTACTTATGATGCCTTTATGGAACGAGGAATATGTGTAGATTGCCGAAATCAAACCGCTGGCAATGAATGTGAATTTTGTCTGCAAGGTAACTTTAGAACTGCAGACGCTTTACCTACGGAACCTTGTAAGCCATGCGACTGCAATGAACGCAGTTCAACGGGTAGTTGTGAGCCCATGGGTGGTGATTGTCATTGTAAGGAAGGATTTCAAGGGCAACAATGCGAAGAATGCGCCCCAGGTTACTATGGGGATGATTGCCGACGCTGTGAATGCGATGCTCGTGGCTCATTTGCCGACACCGTATGTTCTGGTAATTGCCAATGTAAGCCCAATGTGGAGGGCAAGACATGTGATTCCTGCGTGGTGGGTTATTACAATCTTGATACTGATAATCCCGAAGGCTGTACAGCCTGTTGGTGTTCTGGAGTAGCAGAGAGTTGTAAGAGTGCACAACTACAAACACTTGCGTTTGAAACGTTAAATGAATGGCATCTTACGGATATTACGAGATCTATGAGCATTGCTGCAACACTCGATACAGATGCAAATAAATTGGTTTATGGCAGCGATGATCTGTCAGAAGTGGAAGCCATATATTGGCAGGCACCCCAGGGTTATCTTGGGAATAAACTCACCAGCTATGGTTCGCGACTTTCAGTGCAAGTCAGTTGGGTGACGATACGCGGTGACACATCCGGCAAACCCACTTCTGGTCCTAATGTTATACTTTTTGGTAGCAACGGCATGAAGATTGCTCATGGCGATGAATCCTTTGATCATAGTTCAAGTACCACAATTAATATAACTCTTAATGAATCCGGTTGGTATCATGTTCCTCCAGCGGTACGTGATATTAAGACACGCTTGCGCCGCACAGAATATCATGGGCTACCGGTCACGCGTGCTCAACTCCTTTCGGTGCTAGTTTCTCTAGAAGCCTTGCTCATACGTGGTGCTTATCACACAGATCAAGTAGAAACTTCATTGGAACGTGCCATCATTTATTCGGGCGGTACAGAGCTCGGTGGTCATGCTTCTACAGAGGTCGAGCAGTGTAGCTGCCCACCAGGTTATACGGGGCTGTCATGTGAGGGTTGTGCTTTTGGCTACAAACGTATCTATGAAAATTCAACAGATCATCAAGTGGTGGCCAAGTGTATACCATGTCCATGTAATGGACACTCAAATTCATGTGATTTACAAAGCGGCAATTGTGGCAACTGTATGCATAATACTTATGGAGATCGGTGAGTGCATTATTATACTCTTTTTGTTGCAAAATTTCAATCGTAAATGTAAATTATAATTTTCTTCCATGTCTGGCAACGCTATATGCTCCATTCGGATACAATCGATTCGTGTCTAATCTACAATGTACTCAACAATTTCAACAAATACACAAACCTTTGATGCAGCTGCGAACGTTGCAAGATTGGTTATTATGGAAATCCAATGCGGGGATCGCCAAACGATTGTAAAAGATGCGCTTGTCCTCTTGATGTGGATAGTAATAATTTTTCGCCAAGTTGTCAATTGAAGACATACAGCATCTTAGACATGAATACGGAATATATTTGGTAGGAAAATATTCATTTTTAGTACAGATAAGTTAAAGTACAATACATGACCAAACGTGTCATGTTTTCGTAGAAACTTCGCCGGAAATTCATAATTGTCATGACCAATGCAAAGGAAAGCGAATTGCCAACTACTTCATGTTTGTTGTGCATGCTTGTTGTTTCTTGTCAATAGTTAAAGCGATTAATTTCCGAGAGTGAGAACTTTTATATTAATAATTTAATTTCCATTACTATTTTAGCACACAATGTCCAACTGGTTACACTGGAGACCATTGTCAAATCTGCGATGATGGTTACTATGGCAATCCTACCCTAGTTGGCAGCAAATGTTTGCCCTGCGAATGCGATGGTGGTCCTTGTGATGTCTTTACTGGTGCCTGTATAACTTGTCATGGCAATACAGAAGGTTGGCATTGCGAACGTTGTAAACTGGGCTATTGGGGTGATCCTGCTGTGGGTTGTGTACTGTGCGATTGCTATGAGGATGGCGCCGAAAGTGGTCTTTGCGACAGCGCTGATGGCCAGTGTCTGTGTAATCCACGCTTTGCTGGGCAAAAGTGTGATGAATGCGCATCAGGCTTTGCGAACGTTGATCTCAAATGTTTGCCCTGTAATTGTGATGCCATGGGTTCATTGAATCTGGATACATGTGATCCAGATAATGGTCAATGTACATGCAAAGCAGGCGTAATTGGTCTAAAGTGTAATGAATGCGCTGATGGCTATTTCGGTATGAATGATGACAACAATACTGGTGAGGTAAGCGTTGATTCTGCTGCCGATGAGAATCCATTGCATGATGACGATATGGATGAGAATGTTTGGGAATTGGCTGGCGAAACAACATCTGCAGTTTGTGTGGGTGAGTAAGAATATATTTTTGCTTATGAATTTCTTGATCGTTCTTCAATAGTCCTCCGAAGACCTCACTTTGTTCCTGTTTCTTTTTTTTTTCTTAATTTTCTTGATTTTGTGTGTGTGTGTTTCGTATGTTGCCGATAAAACAACAAAAGCATACCGCGCATATTTTCATAATAAGCGCCTTTTGTTATGGTTTCCCTTCACTTTTGTATTCTTCAAACTACCAGGCAACTTTCATTTAAATAATTTTTTTTTTTTTTTTTTTTTTGGCTCACTTATGTACCTTTGATCAATTCTCATTCTTCTTCATATATGATGGAAAACAGATGCAGATTCGAAATGTTCCCAATTTGTACAATAGTTTCTTTTCTAAATCAACAGATGTCTTGGACATATAGAACATGGTTGGTGGTGTTGCTTTAACCCCTCACAAAACTCCTAGTCTGTTGTATAATAAACCAATTGAACCTGTTGCTTATACTTAATATTATTTATTTTTAATTTTCAAGTGTTTTTCTTGTTTTTTCATGCTTTTTCTTTTTTTTTTTTTTGTATTATTGACTTTTAATAAACATTATTGATTGCTATTCAACCCGAACAATTTGTACCTTTGTATCTATTTTTGTTAATGGAAAACATTTAAATCTTAATTTTTCGAATGCATAATTTATGTTTTCTGTTCAATAACTCAAAGCCAGATGTCTTAGTCATAGTTTCTTTATACAGTCCAACTAATGTTTGTAATCCAATTCATATGTGTTTTTCCTTGAGTTTCTTCATGTTAAAGCTCAACATAATACAACGTTAAAGAACAAAACCAACTTAACTTTTTATTTCATTTTTAACACCATTTTATGGCACCCACAAGCAAAGTCTCAAGTGACCGAGCAAAACTCGTTCATTTGGCTACCGTTGCTGGTCCATAAACCGCCTCCTAAAACTGCCTTCATTTGTCCCTTTGTCGTTCGTTCTTTTCTGTTGTTAATTTGTTTGTTGTTGGTTGTATTGTACTTGAGTAAAGATCTAATATTTCTCAAGAAGTGGGGGAACTCTTGGTCCATATTTGTTCGTCTTTTACCTGTTGTTTGTTAACCATAATTGTCGTATTTCTTGTTTTGCCTTTCCTATATTCATGCTTGAGTTAATTACCATGGAAATGTATAAAGAAAAGAGTTTATTGTATTTAGTTATGGTCTGTTAAAATTTAGACTAAGCAAATATATAGTAAAATAAATTTGCAGTTTATATGATCTAAATATGAATGAATTTGTCTGGACATAGCAGAGAACTAAGTGAGTGAGCTTTCCCACACAAAATTTTTTTTTTTTTAATGTACCCAACTCATTCGTATATTCAAAATTTATTGGGATCATTTCTTTCTTAGCTTAGCTTAGCTTATCTTATTAAACCCCATCGCTTTGCGATCGAAAATAACTTATTCAATTTGACTGTTATAACTTTATTTTGCATGTTTTTGGTTCTCTATGTTGTTTTTTTTTTAGTTGAACCGACTTTGGTCCGTTTGTGATTTTTTGGTGTCTTTATGTTTCGACCACAATTGCAATTAATTGAAAGTATTTAACACAAATATTCCAAATTGTTAAACTAATCAGCTTGAAAATATGTTTGAGAGTAAAACAAACGCACCGCAAAGCAATTTTCGAACATTTTGTGGTTGTTTGTAGATGGACCCCTGGACATGGACGGACATGATTGGTCATTGTGTGTGATTGTTGGGGCTACATTTGGACGGGCACATCGGTTGGGTTAACTTATAACAACAGCAACAACAACCGACGGCATTCCAATGTCCATAAAAATGTCAACGCAACAACAAGAAAAGAAACCAAGAAATCTACAAGAAAATAGCAAAGAAAGACAAAACCAAGCTCTGACGACTCTGAGGTTTACGTAGATTATAGCTGTGGGCTTCAGTTGGGTTATATGTACATAGGTATTGTATGTTCTTGGACTGGTTGGTTTGTGTCAGTCGCCAGTCCAGAAAGGCACCATGCAGTCTGTGGCTAAGCCAAGACAATCTTTGGTTTGTATAAAAATAGACAAAAAAAAACACAAATGAATTGCAACAAAAATTGCTTTAAAAAATACACAAAAATTGATTGCAAAATATGAAGGCTCTCAATGAGAAACATTTGAAAAGTACTAAAGAAACAAAACCAATTTGATTGGCATTAGAATTCTAAAACTTATTTCTTTTAAGTCGACTTAATCAGTTATTAAAAATTAAAAGAAATTAATTAATTTGTGCCCAGCCTATGTTGCATCAACATGTTGCTTACATTAATTGCAATGTTGCAATTACTAAAATACCAGAAAGTGTACGAAAAATTAATGATAAGCTGCAATTTTTGCATATTTCAAAGTTTTAATTAGACATAAAGTGTGTGGTCAAGTCTCCATCCAATACACAACAACAATAATAATTACAGTTGGTTAACTACAACAACAGTTTGAGTATCACTGGAATGCAACAAGTTTTGTTGAAACTTACGAATATAAGCTGCCAATGTTTATAAGTCGCAAATTCTAATCTAAAATTGCCAACAGTTACTTTTTGGACAACTTTAACTATGTCTGTCTGACTGTATGTCTGTCTAAGTGTCCATTAAGAAAGCGTAGCGAGTTTTGTTGTCGTTTGCTTATCGTTATATCTCAGCTAAATGGACAAAGAGACAGTCAGACAAATAAACAGATGGAGGCAGCCAGACATACGAGACATAGAGGCCATGACAATGAAATGACAATGACTATTGCTGATGTCTGATTGGAGTTGAAGTTAGAGTTGTTAGCTAGTTTAGCCAGCCGGCTTAGTTGGTTGGCAATTGCGGCACACGGAAGCTGTCGTCGTGTTGCCATTTGATGTTAATAATCCAACACCCACGCTGTGAAGATTAACGCCAAAAAGTTAGATAGACAGCAAAACATGGTGTGCACGAGATTGACTTACTTGTTGTTGATGTGTTGTTGGGAGGACCCCCACTACCTCCTAAAGTCTTCGCCAATCAACAATTGTTAAAGAAAAATTTTTGAAATTGAGATTGTTTCGATTGTTTCGTCGTTAAGATCTCAAACTGACACCAATTGGGTAAAATTGAGTTGTACAAAAGAGTATAAGAAATGTTCAATTGATTTTTATGGATGAAAGCCGCCAACAAATGCTTGAATGAGGTCAATAGAATTTATGGCTTAATTAGCCTTTTTTGTGTTACTACACAAAATAGATTTTAATTGGGTATTACTACTACTCTGGAAATTCCGATTGCACAACGGAAATTTGTTCTCTAAAACTCTTGTGAGATCTTCTACCCAATTTGGTTGCACCAACTGCCAACTGGTGCTTGAAGTGCTTACAAAACCAAGACTTACAAAATGCTGCGAAAAAATGGCGTCAAATGAGTTAACAACATGCAGTAAATCAAGATATCGTCTTACAAAATAAATTTTATACAAAACTTAGACTATGTTTTATTTTTATATATTTTATTTGTTGCATTTTCTTCTTCTGCCTTTTTATTGCTCAAGCATAAACTTTGAATGTCACAAGCCTAAAAGACTCGTCTAACTGTCTAAATGTTACTTCCACCACTGACACTTGAGTTGTAGTATCTCTCCAACTACAATGTTTCTGTTCTTCTGTTTATTTTTTTTTTTTTTTTTTTACTTTGTCTTCCTGTCTATGTATGTGTGTATGTATGTTCTGCAGACAAATAGAGCAACATTTTGCTTCTTGTTATGCAGCCATGGAGAAAAGGTAACAGCAGCAACAAACATCAACATAACGAAACATTTGCCATAAATCTCAGACAATTTAGAACTTTTGCACTTCTTTCCTGTCTCTCTTTCTCTCTCTCTCTCTCTTTTGGTTTTGTAATGCGGTTGCCAACGCATAATGACAAATTTCGCCTTTTGACTATTCAATTATAACGGTATCCAAGCACATAATGCATTAGAAATGACGGCCAAACAGTGTTGACAAGCATCCTTTAGTTTTTCTTATTCTATTTTCTATCTTCCAATTTGGCATTTGACAATTGACACTAATGAAGCAAATGAAGAAAATTATTTGCCTTGCAGCTCTTTTAAATTAATTGTTTATTGAAACAATTTTCCCAATCAAAAGAAAAACAACTTTGCATGCATTTTATTTTTGTTTTAACCAATTTATCGCATGCAATAAATTTTACGCGAGCTTAGCATATTTTGACATTGAGTGGCAATCAAATACTGTGCGGCAATGCTAGTCAAACTGTGGTTGTTGCTGTGACTTGCTTTTGATTATTCCTTCCTACTTTCAAATGGTTATTGCTTTGTTTTCGGTAATTATCGCGTGCTATGCCATTTAGTTGTGGCTGCCACAACTCATACTCGATATTTATGGTTCTCACTACTATCAGACGAGACCTTAAATTGTTGCTGTTGATCTATCATTTTGTCTGTCGTTTAGACCATGTTTCGATATCTTTGGACATTTCGCTGTCTGTCCATTCTTTTGGTATAGTTTGTTTTTATTTGTTTGATAGTCAAAGCATCATCAACATCATCATCATCACCAAGCATCCATCGTTTTTAACGCCTTCATCTTGTAGTGTGATTTTAATTGCTACAACAAATGCCGCCTCTCTGTTAATGCAACAACTCCACAATCGAATGTAAATCGAGTGCAAAATAATGTTTATTTCAGTTCGTGTAAGGAAGTGTTTTGCATCCAAGTCTGATTTAGTTTCAATGCTCTGTCTTTGGTCAAAGATTTATGGTCATGTAGGTAAGATTGTTGTTGTTATTGCTTGGTCTTTGGACTATGATGTTACTGTAGCAATAAGGTGCGGGTAGCTAAAAAAATTAAAAAGCTGGGTGCAGTATGAATAGAGAATTTCTTGTGGTTGAAAAAATCTACAGATAAGCAGCATTTCCGTACTACATTCCCTAATAAACACTTGTCTTAATGTGTTTCTTAAAATTTGGTACCATATAACATCTAAAGCAACAATTATTCCATAATATGTTTACTCAACAATATTCATTCCCTAATTACAAAAGCTCGTAAGATTGAAAAACTTATTCAAACTCATTTTCAATGCACATAAAAGCAACGACTCATGATAATTAATAAATTATTTCCAAAATATTGCAACATTTTGTCGAAGGCGTCTTTGAAGATATGCCTCCAAAGCCGACAGACCCTGAGTGGAGCTTAGACACCAACACCGAACAGCTGCAGTTCATTAGGGTCATCATCAGTCAACATTGTCAATAATAATACTCTGCACTAAGCAACAACTTAGAAATGAGATGAGACTCCAATACAACAACACACAATCAAAACAGTTCCTATGCACATTACTCAAGAGAAGCTCAGATACTCAGTCTGATACTTAGAGAGGCAAGCAGGCAATGGCAGTGTGTCCAATAAGTTATCACAACATTTAGCGGTCTATAATAATAAGTGTTTTCCAAAGCATTAAATTGACTTGGCACATCATCATTCGTCGTTCCCTCATCGTATAATATTCATTATACTTAAAAAAAAATTATTTCCATTCATATAAATTTGTTGGTTGCTGTTTTAGTAGCATGAAAATGATAGAGAGAATTCATAATTTGTTCATAGAAGTAATTTATTTCAAAATTTGATGGCTATCAATGTCGAGGAATAGTTTTCAGTATTAATGTTATGAAAGAATGTGGCACAATGATTCTTCCTCAATATAAAAACAGACTTCTACATACTACTATGAGTTTCTACTTTATGGTTTTTGAATACTTTTTCACGCTTTTCCACTAAGGAAACAGTTTTATGATTTTTGAAAGGTGAGAAAATTCTTGTACAAAGTTATTAATATGTTTCCATTTTTATGGTTCTTTGTGGAGAAAGCAATATATTGAATCTAAAAATGATGAAACTCATCTCTGATGCAATGCAGGTGCAAAGAAATTATTTAACTACGAACTATGACAGTCATAGGAAGATTATGTAAAGAACTAAAAACCCACAAAAATGGAGTTGCTCTTCTTTAGAAAAACCAAATCTGATCCCTTAGTTTTCTATTCTTATATCATATATGATTCAAGATAAAATGTTAGAAAATATTTCTTTGATTTCTCATTGGATATACTTCACTACTTCACGATCGCCCAACTTTTGGATAACAACAAACAACATCAAAGCTTGTTAGCAGCACCGCAAACACATTTTCACTGGATTTTTCTTTTCTAGCAACAAACATTTTTCACACGTTGATTGATTACAAAACGTGCGCCGCAGAGAAAAATATTCATGTAAAAAAAAAGAATATGTTCAGCAACAAAGAAGTTTTTTTTCTTCATTTGCGCCCAATGAACAATGGCCTAACTTTGTCACGACTTTAGGAAGTGGAAGAGATATATATGTATGTATAAAGAAAAGCTGCAACAACATTAAATAGTAGCAACATGTTTCTAAGGCTGCTGCTGCTGCTGATGATGATGATGATGCTGCTCGTTTGGGTGCATGTGTATCTAACCCGCCTGTGGCAGTTGGCGGCAAATAGACAAAAGTCAGTAACAGAAGATGAAGTAGAAATCTCTATGGCACAACCTGCTAATGTTTTCTTTAAGCTTGCCTCGTTAGTCATAATTTTTTCTGCCACTGTTGTGGACCCTTTGTGATATTATTGAACGTACTACTACTGGACTTTTCTTAACTTTCCTGCTTCTTCTTTTCATGGCACTTTTTCGGTACGTTAATGATCTTGTTACCTTTTGTTTCTTGCCACTTTCTGTGACGCTGCGGTGGCTACTAACGAGCATTGCCCCTTCATAGCATTAATTTGCACATGATTTTTTTCTATTTTACTCAAGCAGAAGTTGAAACGTGTTCCAAGCTATTAGCACCTTAAAGAAAAGTACAAAACAAAACACATTGCAACTTCTTGTTATATTTTCCTTTGGACACTTCCGTTTTGTATTGTTGGATACGAAGGAATATTCCCTGTAAGATTTATTAACTAAATTCACCTTTAGTCTCCCTTGATTATATCTCAACTTGATCTGGTGTCCGACATTTCAAATGTTAGGCACTGATAAAGTGGCCATTCCTCATGTCGACATGTGTCTCTTAGACTCTCGTCCCTTTAGTCACAGGTATGTAGTGAGTTCCTTTCTTTTTATGCTTTCAACTCTGCATACAATCGTTGTTGCATGCTTTGTTGTTGCCTGTTGCCAGTTGCCAGTTGCCGGTTTCAACTCAGCATTGTTGCATGACTTAAATGTAACAATTTGTCTGCATTTTCTGCATATGTCAAAATAAAAAACAAACAACACACAAAAAAATATTACCAACTGTCATAAATTTTTTATACTACCAAGACCAAAAAGCCATTGCGTGTCTTAGCAATTTTGTCGGTTTTATCACAACATGTCAGTCTGAGTCCCCAGTTAGGCAAACTGTGTGGTCCTAAAACTCAACATTTTGTAATAAATCTGTTTAAAATATATATATATATATATATATATATATATAAATCGACATTTCTAAATTATTGTATTTTTTAAAAAATATATACAATAATTCCACTTATTCGTTGTTAGTTTCATAATAAAGAAGATCGTAAAATTTGTATGGATTTACAATATTTATGTTTGACTCATCATTTGGGACTCGCTCATTCAAACTTGAATTCATCAGTTTGGAAAATAAGTTTAAGTATATAATACGGGTATGTTTCATACTTAGTAAGAGCTGGTATTATCACTTTGTCTTGATGTTTGTAACATATAGAATCTATAAAAGTAAAGTGAAGAATTGATCAGAGAATCGATTTATCTGTCTACCCCATTATGGTTATGTTTTAATTTTTGGAACTAAGATGCTCACTTACAGACTGTTTTTATGGTCATACGCAGCAGGTGTGTATGTGTGCCAAAATCAGAAATCTCCGATTACTGAAAGTGAGTCCAGTTTTTACATCACTTTTTCGAGAACTGCTGGCCGTATGCCACGAATAACACGATCAATCTTGGCATCCAAGGTATCAATTGTTGCTAGCTTATCAGCATAAACCAGTGACTTCAAGTAGACCCACAGGAAATAATCGAGAGGTGTCAAATCGCACGACCTTGGAGGCCATTTGACCGATCCATTTCTTGGAATCAACTTATCGCCAAATTTGGATTTCAATAAGTCGACGATTCCGGTCGCCGTATGACACGTTGCGCCATGCTGTTGGAACCACATCTCGTCCGGATCAATGCCATCCACATTTTCAAACATGATATCATTGGTCATGATGCGGAAAAGATCTTCATTGACCGTAACGCGAACTCCGGCCTCATTTTTGAAGATGATGCCACCAGCGTGTAAACCGCACAAAACGGAGCATTTTTCTGGAAGTAATGAAGCTTGTAGGGTCTCTTGTGGATTGGTGCTGCTCCATATGCGGAAATTTTGCTTATTAACAAACCCGTTAAGCCAAAAATGAGCGTTGGACGTTCAGAAAGCGCTTCGTCAAGAACAGCCGCGGTAGCCATATGCCCGAAATCATTTTTAAATGTTAATGTCATGTATTGATCTTTTGAATATTTTTTACAATTTCAAGTTCTAATGGGCTGAAAAAAAAACATTTTTTATAAATGCAGTAAAATTTGTGATCTGAAAGGAATCTAAGCTTCGGTGAAACAAAACTAATATTCTATTTTATTTCTCTTAATCAAAGATTTTGAAATCATTAAAAACCCATAAAATGTGAATGTGGTATTCAAAATATAGCCTAGAGTAGTTGCCAAAGTTAAGTGTAGAGTCGTGTTGATTTTATTGATTGTTAAAAAAAAAGTCAAAAGATTTTTGATTGGTTTTTTTTTTTTTGATAGTTTCTTCGTTTATTAGGTAATATAAATGAAGTTTACAAGATTGGTTTGGTCATGGAATATTTAAAATTGTACTATGATTAGTATTCAGTTTAAAGCTTTCTTATAAATCTTTATAAATCTTTGTCTTAATTCCCAATTTACCATACTTTCTAACAACTTCCTGTCTCTCTAATGACTCTCCCACCTGCACTCCAACTTTGAACATAAAACTTTAATCAAAATACGCCCCATACTCAATCAAATCATAAAATATCGCATATACACGCTAGATGATCTTTCATCATCGTCGCCATTACCATCAACACAATCAACTTCAATGCAAAATATGTTGAATGAAGACTTAAGATGACTTGATTGAATGAGTGACAGAATGAAGCTGCAATAAATGAATGGATGAGGCTCATGCAAACATTGACTTTCATAAAGTACACACACTTCATTCAAGCTAATGACTCGCCATCATACTATAAAATCTTAAAGCGTAACCAATCAGAAAAGCAGACTCAACCTACAAAAATAGTATCTACAAACGATAATTCCAACAACATCTTCGCTTCGTACTCCGTATTAAAATGTTTGGCTAAGTTGGAGTTGCATCTAAATTGACTTGCGTTGCATTAAATTGAATTGCGTGCGTGTGTTGTGTTGTGTTGTGTTGACATTTGGCAACGTAAATCACAATTGCAATTAAATTGTTTAAATAAATTGGCAAATTTTTATGCGTGCTTCATGCTGCATACTGCAAAAATATAGCGGAAATTGTCTTCAGTGATATGGTGAAGTTGATGGTTCAGATACTTGTCTTAGTCGAGCAATAAAAATAAATTGCAATTAAATGTTTATGGCTAATTTAAATGATGACGCAGCTAATAAATTGAATAGAAAGTGTTAAGATTGACATTTATGTTTAGTATGTTTATTTCCTTGGAGTATTACATAGGCTTTGATAAATGTTTATAATGTCATGAACTGAGAGAACTCATTTCAAACTCATTGAATGTGTTGAAATTACATTTTGTTTCAGTCTGATTGACTTTGACAAATTGATGGTTGATTTTTATGTTTATTGCTTCAAGCAGTGGCTCTTCAACTGTAATCCGCAGACTCTCGATGGTTTTCAGAGTCATTAACATCGTTTCCTGAAATATTGGTGTAGCCAAGTTTTCAATATTTTACCAATAGTCAGAAGTTAAGAATTTGCTATTCTTGGCATAAAAGATGCATAGGGTGGGTTGAGATAAAAAATTGCTCAACAAGGGAACTGTGGCCTACATAACTCGTATGTTCGTTTCAGAACCACTGGTTTAAGGAATTTTCTTGTTTTTACAGTACATTTAAAATTACTAGCAAATAGATTTAATTAAATGGAATTTGATTGATTTATGATTTGATTTATATCAAGAAAAATCTCCTAATTTGTCTATTTTACTTGCGATTCTTATTAGAATTTCAATTTCTATTTCCTATTACTATATTGTATTTAAAATCCTTAACTTGATTTTTGTTTCGTATTCAAACACTTGAGGCAACTGAAGTTTTTCTCATGCCTTTTACCTTCATCTCCGATTTTTCATTTTTGTTTTTCCATGGCAAATCCATCAAACAGGAAATCCTACACAATATTTGCCGCACACAAATTATCAAAACGCCAACATCTTTTTGACAAACTGCGAACATACTTCAAACGCGACTCCAAACAGATCCCAATGCCAACCTAACTAAAAGCAAGCAGCTCAAGACTTGAGACTTAGCAATCTTGCTTAGCAACTTAACTGTCAAATATCCGCAAACACAAAAAGATATTGGTTGGTTGGTTGGTTGGTTGATATTGGTGGTGGTCTTTCTATGCTGATCACTTATGATGTTCATGAACATTATGACGTTGATTGTCACAATGCAGATGCAGATGCAGATGATGATGACGATGACGATGATGATGATGATGATAATCGTTATTGCTAAAGAACCGTAAAAAACATTTACTTGCCATAATTCCCATTTAAACTTTAAATTATTCTCGTTCATTCGTTTGTACTTAGTTTACTACTTCGATCTTTCTTCTGTCTTTCAGTTTTGTGTTCAATGTTCAGTGTTCAGTATTTTGTCAGTGATCGCAATCACAATTCGTATGCGATTTTTTCTTGTTAGTCATTGCAACGGTCCCGAATGATTATTTACGGAGCATTACATGGTTCTTTCGACTAAGCGCGTCGTCTGTGTCTGTGCCTGTGTCTGTGTCTTAAGATCGGTAGATTGACGTGCTTGACTGTAATTTTTCATGCAGTGATTTTTAAGCCATTCAAAATCTCCCTTTCTCTTCTTTATTCTTTTTCTTTTTGATTCTGATATTTTGCCACATTCATTCAACGCATCGTTGACCTATTGAACCATAATGCATGTGCGTCGAATAAACGTAGTACATGATGCCGCTGATGACGATCAGCGTCCTGCCGCGCCTCTTTTTGTTGCCCAATGTTGTTTGTGCCCAGTTATTGTACCATATTGTTGTTGTTCTTGTTGTTGTTTTTGTTGTCTTGTAACGTTATCAAGGCGTGCTCAGAAGAACCTGTTCTCATAGCATCTCCAATCTGCAGCTTGTTGCACGTATGAATCATTGTTTGTTGTGCTAAAATTTGATCAGTTGCAGGGAGTTGTTTGTTGGCCGTTGGTTCTTAGAGGAGTCATTTGGCGGTTTGGTTGCTCGTGTAGACAGCTGCAAGTCTTACCAGTTTCTGAATGTAGTAGAAGATTTTTTTTATTCGACGTAGAGGTTGATGGTGCCTCCTTTACGTTTTTATTGATCAAGTGATATTATTTGTAATAGTTTTTTCTGCTTTCTGCTGTTTGTATTTTGTTTTGATTTTAGTCTTTTTCTTAGTTTTCTTTCTTTCAGTTTTGGTCGGATCGGTGAAAAGAACGAGTTCTCTTTCTTTGTTGTATCTTGTAGGGTTGTCGAGTAAGCAGCAGCGAATGAATGCTAGAAAAAAATGTACTATCTATCTAACATTCTAAAAAAAAACACCTTCAAACTCCTACAGTTCCTCTTGCTTCCCACTTGTGCTAAAAGAACATCACTTGCGGCCATAGTTGCCACTTTTTCAATATCTTTTTTTTTTTTATTCTCTACAACAAATTATATACTTATCTCTTACTTACTATGTAACATAAAGCGCCTTATAGGCATTACTATATTATCCTATCTAAGACCAGCATACATCCGGCAAAAGCGTGCGAAAAAGTGGGCGTACATAGGTTAACACAATTCTGACCTTTTGATCTCTCATCTTAGTAGACCAAACAGCGCCTAGATGGTCAGCTGGGGATGGCTTATTGTTTGATCTGTTGGTGTTCTGTGTTCCCCCAGCTCTCTTTCGATTGAATGCAGATTTAGCCAAAAGCAAGAAGTTTGTTGCCAACTATTTACGATCAGTTCTCTTGCCTTTAGTCATCGGTGATGGTAAAATTGCCAACTCAACTGAACTGAACTCAACTCAACTCAAGTAAACTTCCTTTGCGTGTCAAGTGCAAATGCATTAAATTTTGACATTTTAAATGGAATGTACTACATTGATGCTTTCTTCTCTTCCTTTTACTATTTTTAATTGATTTGCTCCTTACAAAACTCATTCTCTTTCCCTAGTAGTAATTGCTATGGTAGTGTCCATTGTAATTTTTTTAAATTTTTTAATTGTTTATTGTATGTATTTCTTTTCTTTTTATGCTGATAAGGTCTCTTGTCTGCTTATGTATGTAAGTTTCTTGTATCGTTACGCTTTTATCTCACTGTGCTGTCATGTTTTTATAGCCTCTCACATCGGTCTTCCCTCCTCCTCTCAGAACTACCCACTTAACTGAATACAAAAAAAACAAAGCTAAGACGATTTTGGTCTAAGCACAGACATCTTGATCTTCGTTGCACACCATACTAGCTACTTAGCATGCTACAAGCCTTTGTCCCACACTCGCCTACCATCATTTGCCCCCTACGACTGATCATCACTCGCACTGCTAGTGCTATTGTTCCCTTCTTCCAAGTATTTTAGTAGTAGCAGTAGAAGTCCCATCTACCACTTAGCCCACATTTTGCATACGAAATATGTTGCTTGTGTATTTTTTTGGTGTTTCTGTTTAATTAAGTTTCCCATTTTTTTGTCTTATACAAAATAAATGTATCTCAAGTTGTTTCCCAGTTGGATGGAAAGTTCATTCAATCGTTTGTTTGTCTGTTGGTATGTGCCATGATTAGCGTCGATTAGAAAACATAATTTAAATAGTTTTTTCTGTCTTGGTTACGTAGTATCTATCTCGACATTGTTATGGCTTACTTAAATTTCTCACTAATTACAATAAAAAGCTAAGCCTTTAGCCACGCTCTGACTGCCTTGTGATTGTGGATGGATGAATATGGTAGACATATGTAACGAACGAAATAAAAACCCAAACCCGCCAAACTTGACTTGAGCAATGAAGCGTCGCGACAAGAAGCAATGCGTTGTTGAGAGCATTTTCCCGTTTTGTGATTTAAGCCTACTTAAAAATGCGGCACACGTTGTGGTTAAACGACATTTGCTTTATTGGAAAAAGCAGAAAATCATTTTCCAAGTGCGCGCCAAAATAGAATGCGGACACACGCAGTGACTGACTATATGATCATCATTATTATCATCCTGATCATGATCATCATGTTGATAATGGATAGAATATGATTCGAGACTCTTACTGTGTGTGCGCAATTAAAATATTGACAGTTTTCGTAGACGACAAGTGGCCGCCGCCTGGACTAGTACCGAATGGAACTTAAAGAGTTGATGGTATAAAGAAATTTTAATATTGTTTAGATATATTTCACCATCACTATGACATATCACAGTGACATTTCTCATATTTTTCTTGCATAATTTTATAGGGTTAGTCACATGACTTTGTCACGCAGTCACATCTCCTGACTCTCTAGGCTTTTCCTTCTATGTTGCCTTCTATCCCAAGACTTTTTGAAGCGCATAAATAACTACGATTCTGACATGACATTTTTATGTACCACTCTCTTCACTCTTTCTCTCTCTATCTCTCTCTCTCTCACACTGTCTCTCTTTGAGTGTTTTTTTTTTTTTTTTTTTTTTGTATTCTATAGAATTGTATCTCAGAGTCTTTGCCATAGTTGTCACTCCTTGTTGTCTGTTACTGTTGTGGCTTATTTGTTGTATGTTTAGTGAAGAAAGGTGCCGTGCCCATGTGCGGCTTTTTTGTTTGCTATGTTATACAAGTAAGTATCTAGTGCTTGACTGGTGTTGGTTTATGGCAAATTGTGAGATTTTTTCTAACTAGGCAAAGAATTTGTTATACTTTTGCTACCATCTTTGATCGAAGACTTTCCATTGCGTCATAGTTTTCATAGGCGTTTAATGAGAAATTATGGGTTTGTTTGAACAGTTAGTAAATGCAGAAAATTCTTGTCATAACAGAACACTCAACCTGCTGCTCACCTGCTCTGATCACAAAGAGAATAAACTCATAACTATATTTAGGGAATTCACGAAAACATATAAACTCATCAAGTTGTACGGTCACTTTCGTAAGCACTGCATATCGCTCAAAACAACAACAACCACTTGTATACTTTTACTATATTCATTTATTTATTTATTAGAACTAAGATTATAATTACAAATTATAACCTAGTATTTAATATGAGCAATAGCGACAGAGACCTTCAGCGCAGGGGAAAGTTAAGAAGGAAAGAAAGAAATTAAAAAAGAGCAGGGCCAGACTTGCCGTGAGCGGGAATCGAACCCGCGACTCTTGGGGTGTCAGCCCAGCGCACTAACCTCTGAGCCAACGAGCCAGTCAGTCTACTTTTACTATATGATTTGCCTGAGTTGTCAATCACAATAAATTCACAATGTTGTTGGCAATGTTGACATTGTTTGTGAATTTAAATGATGATATAGTTATTAGGATTTCATATTGTTATATATTTTTAAAGTGCAACTTGGAAATATTGATGAAAGGTTACATTTAATTGTACTATTTAATAGTATATCCGCTGTATGGATCCTTTGTAACTTACTCGTCCTGTTGGACTGACTGATTTGAATCATCAGTTGATTGATTGCTATTGGATTGATTGCTATTGGAGCCAACACAATTTCTTTTTATTTAATGCGAACCATAAATTAACAGTAACTTCAATAAAATTTACGTTAACCATGGCTGCCAGGGCTTTCAGTTAATACATGTTTTACTTTAGTCTTCAACCAATTACAATTACCAATTGTTTTATCTTCCAAATACAATAGATACATACATTATTACATTATCATTCATTTATAAACAGACAACAGACGACCAATATTTATGTGTATATCCATTTTATTACTTAAGATATTCTGTAACTATTGATTGCTTATCAAATCATATACCTCACATAAATACATGAAAAAAGGAAACAAAATAATTACAAATTATGGGAAAATGGGGAAATAATGAAAAAAACAACATTTATTGTTTCTTTTCCAGAATTAATATTTTTCTTAAATATACAACAATGCAACAAATATCCTTTCATACATCATTTTATACATCATTTCATACATCATTTCACATACTTTTACAGTTTTGTAGGCATTGAAATTCTCCAAAATAGGAAAATGACATGAGGGAGCAGCTGAGAGAGCTGGAGAATAGAAAAATAATACGCTCTTAAGGTTCACACTTTGCCCCGTACTCCAGAAAAATTCAATTCAACGATCAAATCTGTTCTCTTCTCACCCGCGCGACCCCGAATTCCGTAAAAACCACAACTCGCTATTCGCGACTTGCTCGCTACTTTTCGTCCAATTCGTTGCTTTTCTACTCGTTACTTTTGAGTCGCAATTCGACTTTTGACGGATGTGGTTTTGTGTCCGTTTTAACGGCAAATTTCAATACGAAAAATTTTGTAAATTTACGAAAATTTGCAGAAAACTTATTTAAATAATATTAATAAATCGGTATTTTTTAAGCGCTTCGCGGCAATGTTGGGCATGCTAAGAAAGTGACAAAGAGGTCCACCGACACACACACTAAATTCTTTAAATTTAATAAAGAAATTGTGGTTGATTTGGATTAGAAGAAATCCTAATATGTGTGGATAACTTAATTCAAAATGATAGTAATAAAACAAAAATTTTAATATTAATTAAATTTCAATACGAAAGTTAAAAATTGTTTTGAGTGGAAATCGTTTATAACAATGATAATTAAATTTTTTTAATTTTGTCTGCATTTTAACAATTAACTACATATTTTCATAACCGTTGATCTTGCGCTCAAGAAGTTCAATTCGCTTTATTTTTTTGTCAGATGTGTTCAAAAGAATATCAACATATTTCACCTGTTGATATCAGAAATATTTACATATTTAGTGACTTCTTTATATAATAAATTAATTACAATGTACAAAGTTAATAAAAACAAGAGAAAAAAAATGTCCACGGGTGATATTTTCCCAATTTCTAATAATTTAAGTAAATGCGAACATTTGATTTAATGAGACTTTTTCAAAGCGGATATCGTTATGAAGACGCAGTTAAATCGTAACAATTTCGACGCGTGTGTATAATTAATTATTACAATAGTGTAAAAAGCAAAAAGGCAAAACAAACAAAATTTTTGTTTAGTGTAAATCAAGTCTTTGTTGTGTTTGTGCAATTTCTGAGAAATTTATCAAAAATTATATCCATTCAAAGTATGAAAATAAAAATGTTGAAGTCAGCATATTTCTAAATGCATTTTCATTTAAACTCAACATCATCATCGTCTTCGTCTTCGTCGTCGTCGTCTTTGATAAATTCATTTTAAACTTAAAGTTGAAGTCTCGGGACATGTGAATGCAATCCATGGTCGATCGATCGATTGATTGCCTGATTGATCTATTTTTGCACTTGATTTGTGACGCACGCGCCGCTTTGTGACGTGCCTAAGCCTAGACAAAAACAACAACAACTTTAGGCTTCTAGCCAGGCTAGATACATAAACTGGCTCGTCTTGACTTGTCACCAAGACGCATGCCGCATGCGTACGCGATTGTCTGATAGAAATCTTGAAAAGCGTTCGTTCTTCTTTATTCGGACGATTGGTCGGTGGATCGGTTTGTTTCTCTCTGCAATTATGTTGATTTTCTTTCGTCGATCGCGATAAAAGTGCAATGTGAAATGCAAGCGAGCAAAATTGAAATTGATTTGATGATGATCTTTATCGATCCAAAATAAAGACGATTGCTCGAAGGAAGGTGTTCATTAAAATCGAGTGTTCCTTGTGTATGTGAGCGAGTGCTTTAAGTGAAAAATTAATAAATAAAATCAAATATTCTTTATTACCAAATCGAAATAATTTACATGTAAATTCAAAAAAGTTATTAATCAATGTAAAATTTAAAATGGTAAAAGATGAGATGATCATTTTTAGTGGCAACACCAACTGTTATTACCAGCACCAGATCAAACCAACTGTGAAAACTTAATTTCAGTTGCATTAAAGCTTTTGCATAAAAAAAAAAAATATCCCATCTGAGTAATAGTTCTTTGTCTAGTAATTTAAAAAACACAAGTGTTTGTTGCTGCATTCCGAGTGATTAATGATCGTGTGATTTATGGCTCATCTACCCAAAGTAGTCGTCGGATTCATTACTTTTTTTTTTACTCTTTTACACAAAGTAGCCAAAGTAGGTAGCTAAAAGATACAAAAGGTTTTTAGTGTAAAAAATTATATATTCATAAATGAAAAATTTTAGAATTCTCAACTTTGATCTTAAATGCAACTTACATTCTTCACTAGTAGTCTATGATCTTAGGATTGTTATGTGATGGGGTAAAAGATTTTACATATGTTTTATTTGTTTGAAGTTGAGAGATTGGTAACCTAAAAAAATGGGCCAAGTGCACCCGGAGAGTTCCGTACCAGATTAAGGTTTGTATGGGAGGTACTCCCTCTAGTGATCCGATTTGATTGATTCCAACAAAGGTACCGCGCCTATATCAGAAACTTATAGTGTTTAAATTTCAGTTCAATAGTCCAAAAAACAAATAATTTTTTAAATAAAAACCTAAATTTTAATGGGGGTTTATATGGGAGGTACCCTCCCTGGTGGTCTGATCACACTGAAATTTCGACAATATAAGTTTCTGATGTATAGCTACAAACTATCTAAATTTCAGGATCGTGGGATTACTGGATCGTATAGATGCCATACAAACCAAAATGTTTCTTGTATGGAAACCCCTTTAAGTTTTTAAAAATATTTTAAGTTTTAGTATTTGCTGCTAATGCCCGAATAGAACTACACATTCTGTGAAAATTTCAACTCTCTAGCTATTACGGTTCATGAGATATGACCCGAGGGAGGACGAACGTAAGAACGGAAACGAAGTCTCTGCAATAGGGTTCCCTTTGGTACCCTTTGGGTCCGGAACCCTAAAAAGGAGGATAAAAGTCATTACCATAGATATGTAATTTTTAGGGAAACTTCTCAATTGTTATATTTCCGGTTGGATCTATTGTCAACACTTATGCTGACCTAACAGTGATCTTGACGTACATATTTTCTTTTATTGAAACAATAGAATACTTTTCATATTGAAAACCCTCAGTGATGATGCTCTCCCCTCTCTATATATTTATCATTAACACATTTTTCTCTACATTTGTGAACTTCTTAACTGTGATACTCATTCTTGATGATGAACTTTGTCTTAGATTTCTCATTTCATTCAACCTTAATTTCCCGGAAGAAGTTAACTTCAACAAAAGACACAAACAGTAGTTTCTTTTATTGTCTTTCTCTAACCAACAAGTCAAAAGATATTTACCTTTAAATAACAAAGTGTATCTACTTCTTTATATCTAAGTATTTACACAATGCAGTTACAAGTTGTTGATAAGCAAAACTTAAAAAATACAAAATACAGTCAACAATAAGAGAAGAGATCTTAAAGTGATCTGCAACTGAACTTACTCAGTACTTTTAGATACATTAAACTTTTGGTTTTATTATTTCAAGTGAACTAAAAGTTTTGAAGCCATAAAATAGTATTTAGAATGCGCAGCGGTGGAGTTCTTTGTTTCTAGATATACCATAATAATCGTAGGTCTTTGGACTGATAAGCATGGAATTTATATTGCCTAATAAAGAGGGTTTATTTTAATTCCTTCATATGTATGAGAAGAGCATTTTAATTGCTTTAATTTCTTATTTAAATTTGTTTATTGCGAAAATGTTATCTGTGATTCATCATCAATGACATGTTCCGCAACTTATGTGTATCGGAAAGGCGGTAATCCAATTAAATTGTAGCCGTAACTTCCCCATCATTAATGCTGTACGAGTATGTAGGTAGTAGAAGAAGTAATGAAAAAGTGCTGACCCAATTAGGCTTTCTACAATATAAAAATCGAAACATCGTAAAAATCCAAACAAAGACTTAAGACACCGCGAACAACGATTGAAGACGGCGCCTGCCATTGTTTTTTTTTTTTTTTAAAGCCCTGAGTAACAGAGCAACAGCAATACCAACCAAAACCACCAGAGAACATGAGCTACTCAACCGCAAGACTCGATTGGAGTCGAAATGTATTGTATCTATGTATGTATGTATGTATGTATGTACTAGTTTATCTTCGACACTGAGATCTCATGATGATGACTGCCTAACAAACTCTTTGCCACACGTTTCAAATTGTAGATCAAAGATCAATGTTGTTGTGCCAAAAAAAAAAATAAATAAATAAAAAACCAAAAATGACTAACAACAATAAATTCCTTAAGCCAAATAAAACAAAACGCGTTCAAATGTTGTTGCTCTGTGCAAAAATCCCAAAAACGATGCCAAAGATCCATGATCGAGCAATGGATGATCAATCGACAATTCAATGAGGAATGATCAGAGTCAAAGTAAAAAAGAAAAAAGAGAAGCCGCCTCCGAAAACATTTACTTTGCGCCACATTCAAAGAGGCCCCAAAAAATGGAAGTAAATTTTGAAAACAATAAAAACAAAATTCAATGCAAAATATTTTCGTTTAGACAGCAACAAATCAGAAAGTTGCACACACCGATCGAAACATTAATCTTAATTGTTACGCGTTTGTACTTTAAAGTTTTGATAGAGATCAGATCAAAGGTAAAAACACGAGCACGCTTTTATTTAGAGAAGAAATGAGTCTCCTTTTGTTTGCTACTCCAAATAAATTTGGCACCTTTATGGTTCATTAAAATCAATTAGCGAGAGTAACAAGATTTTATCTTATCATCATCATCATCATCATCATGATATCTTTGCATATTGATCTTACAAAGATGTTATCAGTTTGCACACGACTTTCATAACTTGAGGCATGATGAAGATCGCTTAAGTTTCGAGTTCAAGTCATCGTCATCTGCATCAATATCATGATCATAATGGATTTCATTTCAGTCAAAAGCGATTTTTAATAGCTTGTGCACTTGCGGTTATTTGCATATAAGTGAGTAGCGATCAAGATAGAGATAGGAGCAACGTTCAATCGATTAAAGATCTGTTGTTGATCACTGGTCACTGGTCACTGGTCACTTGGTAAGTTGCTTGCAATGAGCATCCAATGTTGATGAGGTAGAAAGGGGAATTTACTAGTAGATATAAGAAAAAGCTCTTGAAATTTATGTCTTAGCAGAGAGGCGTAGCTGTTAACTTTTATAGACAGGCAGGCAATCTGTGTAATGAAACTAATCTTCACAATCTACTGACATTATCAATCAATGGGGTAATGGACTAGGCAGGAGATAATAATGTATTGAAGATTCAATTAGAATACATACGAGTATTTCTTTCTCTACTGCTTGATCATTTTAGGAATTGTTACTTAAAATATTTCCCATGATCAATTAAATGTCTAGAAATCAATTTTGTTGACAAGATCTTTATCAAATGTCTTTCACAAATCTCTCCATCTTATACTAGATGAACTCTCTTTTTTTAATCTGTAGATCTGTTTTTCTATTGTATTGTATATTCTCTCTCAGTCTCTGTGTTTCGATCAAGATTTTTATCAATTGCAAGTCGACAATCAATATCTGCGCTTTCTTTCTTCAATGTAATGTGTACCCAAAGATACAAGATACAAAATCCCGAAATTGCCTTTGGCCGTCAAACTGGTAAAACATACAGCACAGACAGCAACCATCTTAAACAAATTAGCTTAACCTATGTTCAGAGGCAAAAGAGATGAAGATCACTTAAGCCAAAAGGAATGAATATACACGATCAAACTTGATCGTAGATCTCTACTATTGCACAAGCGTAGAGTTCGTCTAGGCCGGAAAAAGCTATAATTATGCAATTCCTCAAAGGCTTTGATGGTGGTCCCAACTGATTGATCTATAAACGTATAATCTTGGCAATGATCTTAGCAGATCATGCCACAAGAGATGAAGAAATGATCGTTTGGACGAACGAACGAAAAGAGAAGAAATTCAAAGAAAATGCAAATAATAAAATATTGTATTTGTCTGAAGTAGAAAAAGACCAACATAAACTTGGTTAAAACTTGAAATGTTAGTAATTCATTGTAATTCTTTATTTACTTGGCATTTTGACTTGATAGTACAAGTTCAACTTAAGATACTTAACCTGCTTTTCATTGGCATCCATCCAACAACAATAACAACAACTTGGCTTAGAGACCCCAAACACTTAAAAGACCAGACTCATTGGCTCGCTAGTCAGTTAGTCATTCAGTCAGTTAGTCAGTATGTCTGCCTGTCTGCCTGTCTAGCAAAGTAATCATTCGAGTGTTTGGTATAGGGAACCCAACTCTTAAACTCATAACTCTAACAAGCCAAAAGCGATTAAGTCATTTTTTCTTTCTTTTCTTCACTTTGCAACTTTGCAAATACTTTAAACTTCAAATATTACCAAGTCTATGGGATCCTCGGCCCATGCCGAGTTCATATAGTCAGTCATTCACTTGGCTTAATGATTATGCGTAGCTACTGGGCTTGATTTTTCTTTTTCTTTTGTTGTTTTTATATTCGCCGCCAGCTCATAATTTCTCAAAAGTAATATTTCTTAAAACTCACACACAAAAATTAACGTTGTCTAACAAATAAGAAAATATTATAACTACTTAAAGGAGAAAAACTTGTTTAGAGGCCCAACCAAATTGGCTAAATTCACTGTAGGCTGTTGAAGTTTGTCTATTTTGGCCTCGGCCAGCATGGCGCTATCTACTCCAAATGTGTAAATCTCTTACAACTCCTTAGATTTACAATAATAACAGCAACACCACCAGCAAAAGCAAAAGCAAAAGCATTTTTCTATTAAAAACCAACTCACGTGTTTGTTTTATGGCTTTTTAGTTTGTTACTTGGCCGCTTATAAATATAAATATTGTATCTATAGTACGAGAAAGTATATCTTTGTTTCTTTTATTTTTTTTTTTTATTTAATAAGAAGTGACGATTCTGGCTAATTAGTTGCCATTGGCTATTTTTTATGCTTCATTGGTTTTGGCTTCTCATTCATCCAACATTTGCCGGCGCTTAGGTTTTTTCTTGTATCAGATTTCATCTTTGACTCTGTTGTTTGTGATTCTGTTTAAGATTCTGTTCTGTTGTGTATCTTATCTTGTTTGAGATTTCAATAAACTAATTGTGATTGACATTTAAGGCTGCCGATTTATGAAAGTGATACTTTTTTTTGTTAAAATGACGTGGGTGACAACTATCACCAGCAGTTGAAAAGTTTTAGGATATTTTTTTGTTAATGGAAGATTTCTATTCTAATGGAAAACAAATTAATTTAGACACATGTGGTTTTTAAATTTATTTTATTCCAATAAATAAATTAACAAATCGTTTATCTTGAAAGGAATAACACATTTTCTTCACTCAATTCAAAATAAACAAATTAATGATTTTTATATCAACAAAACATGAAAAAACTCACACATCTCAATAATTGAGGTCATCTGGGAAATCTTGTTAAACATAAAGAAACAATAAACTTTGAATAACGTAAATCATTTGTCATTGTTTTTCGTGATTAATAATAAGTCTATGATTGATTTATACTTATATTGTAAAACCTAAAAGATTAATGAATAAATTTCATTACCTAAATTGAAATCGTTACTTGCCGATTATCATGAGAATATCAAATTTACCTACATGATTTCTTCAATCTTCATTTCAACTTAAAATTTCACAAAATTCAATTACAGTCAATTATGACAAAATTTTAATTACATGCCACCATCACCATCATAAACATGAAATCCATACCCATATCCATCACCAGCAACAACAACAAAAACACTTTTTTTTTATAATAAAAATTTAACTGAAATGCCAAAAATGTTGTAAAATTTTCATGGCTTTTGTTTAAGAAACAAAAAACCAAAAAAAAATACAACCAAAAGGAGGCCAAAAATGGGCTTTCTGAGCCTTTCATCTTTCATGTTGAGAAGTAGACTGAGGGCCAGACACATTTAACTCAAACGTGTAATGTGAGAACTTATTTTTTATGATTATTTTATAAGGTAGCTGCTCATTTTGGAACGCATTTCACAGCTGATCACGCGAGTTCCTAAATACAATACATAAATTATGTTGAGGGAAAAATGATGTTGGCAATGAGTCTTGGCTTTTGAGTTATGATAACTTGAGTTGAGTTGAGTTGAGTTCAGTTGAGTGGAGTGAATACTTAAAGTGACTAACAAAATTTTAAGCGGAAGAAGGCAAAAAACACAACAACAAAACAAAAAATACTATGTACTACGTCTGTAGAAAAAAATAAAGATCAAATAACAAAAAGCCGCCAAAATTCAGAGAAGATACACAAAGATTATTTGAACAGAAAGCCAATAACAGACAGCAACAACAACAATAACAACAACAATATCAGTCAATGAGTGAAGAAGTGAGGCGCACTAATTTTTCCTGTTGTAAATCTAAATTTAACAAATATTACAAATATGGGAGTCTTCATTTCTGAATTCTTTCTTGAACCATAAAATTTTACAGAAAGCAATTATTTTATTATGTTTATTTAAAAGGTCTTTTTCTTTCTTACCTTAAACTTCATTTGTATGGTGATCATTTGAAAACTATTTCGAGTTCGAGTTCAAAGTGACTTAAGCTTCAGTTTTTTTTTATTTTTTTTATTATTTTTTTGAGGTACTCAAAATTTATTACATCACGATTTTTTATTGAAATTTCGACCCACTCTTTCTTCTTCCCCACTTCTTGAATCTTGTATTGTATTGTACATAGCATTGTAGTTTATTGGGTTTCGTTTCTAGAGTATTTTTTCTTCTTGATTTGTATCTATTCATATTCGCATTTAGATCTTATATCTTTTTAGCGCATTCTATTTTATTTTTGTGTTTTGCTTAAGCAAATTTGAATAGTATTTTTTTTTTTTTTTTTGTTTCTGTTATGAGGCAGCTGTTTTTTTTGGATCTCTAGAAATGTTGTTGTTTCCTGGAAAATATTTATGTATTTCTATTTGGAACTAGAATAGTAAACTTTGTTGATTTTAACAAGTCCGTTCACAATTTGCTTTTGTTCTTGTTACTCATGTCCGATTGTCGGCCTTTCTGTCCGTTTGTTTGTCTTTCCACAAGTATTTGTTCTGAATAATTTTTTTTTATTTTTTTTTATTTTTTATTTGATTTGATTTAGTTCTTAACGTGAGTCTATTGTTGTGCAAGCGATTTCGATTTTTATGGCGATTTAGTTGCTTAATTGTTGCTCAATTTTATTGTCTTCTTTTTGTGTGTTTTTTTTTTAGGAAGGAAGGAATCAAGGACAATTAAATTTAGATTTATTTGGATAATTTTATGACTCTATTCCGCTTAGATGTCTGACAAATTGGTAAATGTGTGCATTAAAGAAATCATTATTCTATTATTGGTAATAATTACATCCAATAAAAGAGTTTGAAATCTAAATGGGTGCCTCCATAGTAGTTCCTTAAATTATAACTAAAGGAAAATATAATATTGTTGCTTGACTTGGAAATTTCTTAATTTTAAATGAATTTGAAGAGTGTTGCCATTAGGCAATAACATTAAAGTTTCCAAGTCACCTAGAAGTTGTAGTTAATGTTTTTGATTGATAAAACTGACAGGTTACAGATCCTTATGACATCAGGACTACAAGTTTATTCACTCTATTGATGGATTGAAGGTAATCCTCACCAATATTGGATGGATATGAAATATAGAGGAATAGCGAAAAATCTAAGATTACGTTTTCTGAACAGGACATTATAGAGCTATAAAACACTTAATAACCGTATAAGTACCAACAACCAATGAAGCTTAGTATGTAATGAAGAAGAGAAAACAGCTGAAGAATTATTGCTTTGCCACTGTGAATTATTTTTTCTTGATTCCAATATTTAGGCAACCTTTACTTAGTACTAACTAAATTGGACACGCATATTCAAAGAAAATCTTGAAATACTTAATGACCAATAGTAACAATAGTAATGGGGTTCATTATTGAGGGTTCAATGACAATGAGACTACCATCCGCCCTTTCCTTAATCGAGGAATCTACTAAGTTTATTCATTCTTTATTTATTATGTATTTATTTAAGATTTGCTTAATCTAAACATTTACAAAATTTGCTGAAAGAGTATATTTACATTGGTGCAGGAATGTAAAATGGGCTGCTTAAGTCTATAAATTATTTTACTCTAAACAGTAAATCAAGTGGGTGTTTCAGGTTGAGTCTTCTCGTGTCTCTCATATTTTCTAATAGATTGACAGCTAGTACATTACTATGATTTTTCTAATGTTTTTATGTAGTTTTTACTGCTTCCAGAAGTTCACTGTTGGTATGCGTAGATCACGGTGCAAAACTTAATTTCTAAAGTAAAATGGAGTTCCCACAGGTTCTTCTGAGAAGCATGGATTTAAATCTTTGCAGAATTTCAATATTGTGTTCCGCTAATTTTATAATTGCCTTTTAAATTAGAATTTTGGAATTAGAACCAATGAGCCAATGAGGTTAAACCTCAATGTTTGGCTATGAAAATTTGATGTAATTCTCATTCCACGTGAGTCTTCTGTCAATTCTTAAAACGAGATAGTTAACAAACCTTGGGTGTGGGAGAACTTTTTGGAAAAGTAAAACTGTTGGAAAGTCACCACGTGTGAAGCTAAATGTGATGTGCTTCGATTTTCCAGTGGTGGTTCCATTCAGTAATAAAATTTGGAATTCTTGGAGTTCAAGGAGGCCAAGACTCTACTTGCCAAACAGCAATTGTACAAACCACTGCCGGGCTCATTCTAAATCAATCTCTCGGGCATTTATCTTACTATTTCATATAAATATAGTCACTGTCAAGTCGTTGCCCTTTAATTTTCCATTCTTGGCAGACATGTGTGTGTGTGTCTAGATTTCTCTGTAAATAATTATTTTCCCTCATTAAATTATATTCACTTCAGATTGCTTAACTTTCCCCTGTGCTATTTTCATACAATACTGAATCAAACTGTGCAACTGATGTATTTTAAACTAAATCACTTCAATTTCTAATTTAAATTTAATAAAAATTATCATGATGATAATAAACATCAATTTTAACATTTCTTTTTAAATGAACACAAAATTATATTGAAACACAATTTCTATGATGGAGAAGTTGCTGGCTGACTGACTGACTAACTCTAACTGTCTATCTTCACAATAACAGAATCTTGGAATCAAAACTAAATTGATCACTCACTTCATGTCGACCGCCAACTGTTTTAATTACAAAAAATGTCGACATAAAAAATTATTTATTGTACAAGTTGTTTTCTTCTCAATTTTATTTTGTTTCACATTTCTGTGTGTGTTGCTAAAGAAAATCAAATTATTGTATTAACACATTTAACAACTCAATAGATTCAATAGACAAACAAAAGATACTCACTCACTCACTCACACACTCACACTCAATGTCGAGTTCCTCTTAGTATTATAGTGTAGTATAGTATTTTATATCAATTGATTGCATTTGTTTCCTTTGGATGTTGTAAATTTTTAGTGCAAAACAATTCAGTTGCAATTATGCAATAAAATTTCTTTTAAAAAAACAATGTTTTGAGGCTCAACATGTGGCCCATTGAGTGAGATATACAGTTAGTGCAACAGCGGGCGGTAGTGTTGCCAACAACATTCATTCATTTTGATTTCTTTTATTATTAGCATTTTGTGTGAGTGGAGAGTTCGATGTGAAAAGATGTGTATGTACATGTGTAGATAAATAAAATTGGGTTAGTTTTAATTGGAAAATGAAGAAAAACAAGTGTTCATTTTAATTGAGTTTTTATATTAGAGAGTCTGACAACATGATAGATAGAGTTGTCAGGTTGTTAAAACTGTAACTTTATTTAAAGTGCAGCACTTAAAGAGTTTGAATGAATTAAATTTTATAACAAAAACCCAAAAGCAATGCAAAGCAACTGTCACTTGATAAAATGTGAATGCCAAAAGTTGAAAATGTCAAAATCGAATCAAAACACGATTCACAACAACAAACAAGAAACAAATCGCTTAAAAATGTGAGAATTTAATTTATGACAACAACAAAAAAAAAGTGTACTTAAGAAACCGTGTGAAAAAGTTTCGAAAAAAAAAACCAAAACGAACTTAAAAGTTATGACACCGCCGCCGTTTGACAAACGAACTGTCAAAATGACAGATGATAACAAACAACAACAACAACAGCATCAGCATCAGCAACAACGACAAATTCAAATACAAAAACGACACAAAAGAAAATCGTTTAAACAACAACTAAACTCCAATTGCCATTTATCAGCGACAAAAAGTAGAACAAAAAGACTTTTGCCATCGCTGCTACTGCTGCTGCATTACAGCATCTTTCTAGTCTGTTTGCAACATGCGCCGCTAAGCAACATGTTGCTGGCAACAACAAATGTAGATAGTAAAGTTAATATTAGTGTTAGCAATAAAATTAATTTAATTGTACAAAATGACAATGGCATGCAGCAACAGCAACGAAATATTGCTGCGAAATTGCCTTCATCATCATCATCATCATCATCATCATCAACAAGAGCAGCAGCAACAATGCTAACAGCTACAGCTTCAATAGCAACAACAATTGTGCCACCACCAAAACGAAAATTGCGACGAAAGTATCACAATATGACGACAACTCCAGCAACATTTTATAAAGGAAAGCGACGTAAAGTATTTCGTCATCATCATCAACATCCACATCAACATCATCACCATCATCAGCAACATTTTAAAAATATGACAACACATGCAACACGAACAACAACAGCAGCCATGGCAAATGCAACAGCAACATTAGCAACAAGCATACCAAAGATAAAGCAACATGCAGCAAAGCAGCAGCAACATCATCAGCAACATCATCAGCAACATCAGCATCATCAACTAGAACAAATACAACAAATGCAACGATTACAAATCCAACAACAACAACAACAGCAGCAGCATCAATCACAACAACAAACATCGCAACAGCAACAACAGTCGCAACAATCGCAACATTTTACATATCATACCCGCTTGCAACATGTACAAACTGGTGATGTTAATGTTGCTCAACAAATTAAGCCAACAGCAATTCACGTTCACACAAGCATTAAACAACATCAACAGCAGCAGCAGCAACAACAACAAAATATTGCTACTGGCATTCAACAACAACAGCAGCAACAACAACAACAACATTTCATTAGCAACATAACACAGCAACACAGTCTTCAGCAACATAACCCACAGCAACATCAGCATACAATTTACGATTCAACATCAATACAAAAACATCCCGATACTGGACAACTCATGATTAAGGGTAATACGGATATTGTTCTCTATCGAAATGTAGGTTCAATTCCACCCTGTCCACCGGGTTTAACACCAACAGCTGTACGTCTAGTGCCACATCGTTTTATACCAGTCCATGCACAACAACGGAACAGACAACGTGGTATGTAAGAACTTAAAGAGACTCTACTCACTTTAGTCAGTCATTCATTCTTTTACAAATGTCATAAGAAAACAAAACAAAAATTTTATTTGTAAGTATTTACTTGATACTTAAAATGCAACTCATGCGTATTTCATCCGTCCATGTGTCCATTTTTATCCATCAATTCATTGATTGATTGTTAAGTCGTGTGGTGCTCAAGCACAAAATCACGATTCACACTTTGCATAGACTTGCCGTAAACACTCTTTACCTGTAAACACTCTTCTTTTACAGGGAGTTAAAGGGCGTGAAGTTGTTAACGTTTCATTTCTTTTTTTTTTTTGCTATTATTGCAATTTTAAAATCATTTTATGAAGCGGCTTATTGACGCCGTCGCCGTTGCTATTTAATGGTGCTAAGTTGTGCTATTTTTGCACATTGACGACGTCGCCATGAAATCAACCATTAAAGATATTCCTGTATCAAGCTAGGTTTATACGAGTGTAACATACTTATAATGAATTTAGTTAATAAACCTACTTTGTTGGAACTTTATAATTATGTATGAATAGTTCAAACAACAGTAGCCAATGATGGAATGTGTGAGATTAGAAGGGCGTCATACATATATTAAGAGCTATTAAAATTAGGCGCAACTATCACTAGGAAACTGTACCAACAATAAAAAAAAAAGATAAACGTATTTGAACCAAACATTGAAAGTTAATCAGTAAAATATGGGAGACCTGTCACGATATAGGTATTGCTTATTCATCATGACGTGTACACGACCAGATAAAAAGTATTTGAATAATGTCACCTCACCCATTATGCTACACTTGTATTCAACAAATCTCTGCCCTTGTGACTAGCATTTGCATCTTTCGATGCAGAACACCGATTGATAAGATCTGTAACTATAAAAATAAGTATATACGAGTAGTTCTTTTGAGACAGGATTCATGCATTGCCAAAAACTTAGTTCAAAATTTAAGCCTCCAATAGACAAGACTTTGTAACAATTTTTGAAGTGAAACTTCTTTAGCGAAGGGGAGTAAATCCTAAAAATATGAAAATGAAAAGTTAACATAATCAATATTTGACGATGTTATTATTATATTGCTATTTAGACAAATACAGAATATTGTAGTGTTATATTGTTCTAATGCAAAAGAGTCATTTTATTTTTCGGTCATTCGGCCACTTGTTCGTACGTTCTTTCGTACTCATGCATAAGCATTCATTCTCTGCAGACGAGCCCGCACAAGACAATGCGCATTGTTTTGTGTGTCTCCCCACTACATCTCTGAAGCATCATCACATTTTGATTTTCATCACATTTCATTTTCTAATTTTTAGATTCACCTCCCTTCGCTAAAAAAGTTTCACTTCCATATTGTGCTTATGAGTGTGACGCACACTACTTAAATTTTTTTTTTTAAATTAATAAAACCTTAATTTCACCAAAATTACCATATTTATTTAATAGACTAACTTGTACATCTGATATTAGTCAATAATCTAAAGATTTGTTTTCTAAAAAAGTCTTCAACACTTCAATTGGTTAAATCATAAATCAAATCATCATCATTATCCCTTATTTGCTAAGACCGAAGAGGCTTATCTCTTTAGAAAAATTAAATAAAATTTGACTATCTACTACTTCACACATTTCAACTTACTTATAAACCCTATTAACAATTCTTTTCATTCAACAAAAAAAAAAAAAAACGTCGATGACTTATAATCATCTTTCAAATTCACCCACAAATGACGGCTTAGGGTCGTCAACTTAAAGCTACATAACTTCCTCATGAGCCTAGTAAACCCGTTTTCAGAAACAATACACACTAATTGCTTCAAAAATAAAACCGCATCGTCAACAATGGAAAAACACACTAGAAAACTGTTACATTTCATGAAGTAGACAAGCAAAACTAGACAAATAGACAGACAGACAGACAGCAATATTGACATACGGACAGATGAAGAAACAAACAATTGAATGACAAATGCAAGTGTCAAAAGTGTAGACAAGTAAATTGACAGCGAACCCATAAATCCAATGGCTGACTGACTAACTGACTGTACTCTATGTTGTATTGTAGTTGAAGTGCATGTAATTCTAAATGGTCTAAAGCCCAAACACAAAAGGTAATTGTTGAAAATTATGGATTAGTTTGTTGTCTAAAAAAAGGGAGCTAGGGTCTTTAAAAAAAAAACAAAAAACTAAAGTAAAAGACAATAGGAAAAAATGCTCAACCAGTTGTTGGCAACACTGGCTTGACTTAATGTGGCAGCTTGAAAAAGAGCTTGTCAAACTTGTTTGACAATTTGATAGATTTAAGATTACAATACAAAATGAAGCCCTTAAATTACTGTCTAAGTATAAGTGACAAAAGCGTGATTTTATGAAGTACACACAAGTACTAGTAATAATAAAGTATGTATTTGGTATGTACTCGTATGCCGGAGGCACACCCCATAAAATTAAAGAATGATTTGTCTGATTAAATGCCAAAGAAGGCTAACAAAATATCGAAGTACAACACATGTAATAATGAATGGCGCCTAATGCAAGTGTCGTGCTTGTTTGAGGCCTTTTTGGTTTGAAAATCATTATTCATTGGCGTGAAAAAATGATCTAAAATACCTATATATATTTTTTGATTATTTCTCAGAAATTGAAAAACTATCTATACATACATATATTCAATTGCTTGCAAATTTGTTGAGTGAGTGTTTGTTTACAAAAAAAAAAACCTGATTGATTTTTATGCCCCCCATCTTTTTTGTTTTTTGGTTTTTTTGGTAAATTTCTTGTCATGGAATGCAAAAATTTTATTAATAATTTGATCATTTCAAAAAGTTGTCAAAAACTCAATCGCGCAATCACAGAAATATCATATGAATTTTTTGTTTTTGTAAAGTTGGAGTGTTGATCTCTTGTACGAGACCAATTAACATTTGATATGCCTTGACGGCTTCATACTGATAAGCTTCGAAGTTTCGAATTGCGCAGACAAAATATTTTATGTTTTGCAAGTTAAAAATTAATTGAGTTTTGACAGTGTTTTTTTTTTTATAAAAATTTCTTTCGATAAACAACATAAACGGGACACTATTTTAATTTTATAGTATGCATTTAAAAATAAAATTATGTTTGCTTAAAAATCTCTTCTCATCAACATTATAAGAGAAAAAAAACATATATGGACCATTTCGCCTTAGTCTTTGAGATGAAAGGAAATCACAAGGCGCCAAATCAATGTTGCATGCAACTTGTCTATATCTTGTCCAATGTCTATGCTGCTGCTGCGTGTGTGTTTTTCTTGGCGCTTGTCATAATCATTTTAAAATTTCCTCATACTTTCAATCTTCTCCTTTTCCTTTAATCTACAATGCTATGTATTACTAAACTTCAAGTGCCCTGAAAATTGACCCACACGTAAATCATTTGCAACGCACACAAAGAGTTAAGAAGTCAGTCAGATCACATCAAAGTTTTGCACATAACTCACTAACCTAAGACTTTAAGTCGTTCAACTTTGACTAACTAAGGAAATAAAACGTGACTGTACGTGATTGGATTGTTTTTCCTTCAAAAATATTTGACCACCATTCATGAGTTTGAACTCTTGGCCATGTTTGGTAACAAACAAATAATGTCTATAGAGTTAAATTGTTGCAATTTAACTGCACAGTTTTTTGTTATTTTTTTTTTTTTTCAGTAAAACTGTGCATCTTTTGGGTGGAAATTTATACCCATAGAGATATAATTGCGGTTTTCATTTAATTATGTTTAAGAAAGAAGAAAAGTGAAATCAGGCTTCATTTAACCACACAACTACTAAGCTAAGCCCGCTTCGTTCCTTTGACTCACTGTCTGTCTGTCTGTCTATCTGTCTATGTGTTTGTTGCTGACTGTTGACAACCTCTACGACCTCGCTCATTTCGCAACGATGTTGCCATTTATTGTCGCACGTGGTAATCATATCACATCGTGTTGTTTTGGTTTTGAGTTTCCGCTCTTATTTCGTTTGTTTTGTCTACAATTTCACATTTTTCATATTTTGTATTTTATGTTTTCATTTTTTGTTTTTCTGTTTTAATTGGAAATTGATTTATGTTTCGTTGAGTTTGTAATTTGCATGTCGTTTGTTGTCTGATTGTGTGAACGACGACGAACTCTAAGCGTGGGTCTTTGATTGTCTTTGACATTGTTGCAGTTAAACATGTTTCTTGATTTCTGTTTTTTGTTTTTATTTTCATTATAATTTTACATTTACATTTAAAATTCATAATTTAATCATAATTTTGTCTTTTATTTTGTTATTGTTGCAGTTCCTTTGCTTCTTTGAATTGACATCATTACAAAGAAAAATTAATTTTCCATAAAAACCAAATCAACAATTTTTCATTACTAGAAATTAAATCAAATATAAATATATATAGATATATATATAGAGGAAATACCACCAACTGTTTAACTGTCAAAATAAGCTTTGAATATTTATAATTTCTTGTATTTCTGCAGCAGTCAACACAGTGAGTCAGTCGCAAAATTGATGTTGCTTTTTGTAGGTAAAAAAAAAAAATTATTGTAAATTTTAACTTAATTTAGGCAACACCAAAATTAATTTTCTTACAAAAGAATTTATAATCATAAAAGTCAAACAGGTTCTTTAATGCATTTATGTAATGACTTTTGGTTTGCTACTGAGCAATAAAAAGTGAATTTTGTTATTGACAGTGTTGGCACCTTTATTTATTACATATATACATATGTATATAATACTTATAACTAATGCCAGAGTTGCCTTACCATTAAACTTATTATTGTATTTCTTTATTTCAACTTTCTAAATATTCAAGTTGATGCATTGACATCAACTAATGAAGCAATAATAATGAAAATCACAGAACTCTACAGAAAATGCCCCCAAGTCACCTCCACTGCCTTGTCAAAATAAAAAGAATTGGTAGCTCAAATTTCTGACTCTTTCACCTCTCTGTCCTATAAAAAATATTGTATATAAATAAAATTTTGCATTCAACATCAATGAATGTCTTATGTATGTATGAATGAATGAATGAATATTCATTGGGTGTGTACGCAATTGTCGTGTTTTCTTGTTCATGCATGTCTCACCAAAATAAAGCAAAAGAATTCCAGAAAAGTTGCAACTCTGTCTACCTTTTTGTGTTGCCACTATGGCTACCAATACCATTCACTAACTGATCTGAACTCCGCCGCTCACTTCAGGCCCACAGACCCAGGCTCAGATTCAAACTCAGACGCAGACTCACATGACATGCAATGCTTTTATGTCAACTCTTGTACACGTATGTGGGTGTCGCTCAGTGTCGTGTCTATTGAAACACCACCACCACCACCACAGACATCACCAACATTTTAGGCCAGTAGTAGTTACCGTTAAACAATTTAAGTCTTCACATACATGTACTGTAATTTTTGGGCCAAAAGCTTTCAATTTAATCAGCGTAGATCTTGCAACAAAATGAAGCCTTAACTTGAAGTGTTTTCGCTTAATTGCAACTGATTTTAATTGCTTTTCCTAAAAAATAAAAACTTATAATTGAAATGATTTTTAATTAATTTTCATTTTTCTTTTTGTTTTTTTTTGCCCTGACTGACTCACTTGGGTTCGACCCACACCGCCTACATATTGTATTTTGTTGTGATTTTCTATGCTTGATATTTGACCAATATTTTGTTACTAGTAGACACAACCATTGCTGCTATACTTAGTTCCATTTTTATCTTTATTAGCGGCATGTTTTTTGCTAATTTAAACGCAACACCTCCACCACCACCACAACCACCTTTATATTGGTGGCTGTCGAACAACCAAATGATTTTTCTAACTTGAACTTAGTATGTATTGCCTTTTTGCCCCAAAGTGTTTGACTAAATAAGTATATGTTTTTCCAAAGGAGTTTAGTTAGGGGGGCAGGAAATCTGCAATCGAAACCGTCTTAGTTTCTGCATAGTCGTCATTGGAGTAACAAGTAGAAGTGGTAACCGCCTCTGGTCATTTTGATAGCGTGTAAAATTTGTGTTACTTTTTCAACATTTTCTCATGGCAAATAGTTTTGTTAATTGAAATAAAATCGAATTTGACATTTTCATGGCGTGCGATAGTGAAAAATAGCAAATGGCTTCAAGATAAATTAATTTAGTTGAAATAATCGATATATGTGTATATAAACCACTTTCTTATTATGAGTTGTTAGCCTAATTCTAGTCTCAGGTAACCAGGTAAATTTCATTTATTTTGTTATTTCCAATCCAATTAGGATATCAAATCGAGAACAGGGAACAAAAATACTGGAATCAGCATCAAAATTGATTTATGTCCTATAAACGAACAAAATCCAACAATTGGAATGCAATCAACAGTACATTTGTAAGGAAAAATTGTTAAAAAAAAGTTCAGAACAACAGCTTCGTTTTTAGGGACCCAAAGGATACCAAAAGGAACCCTATTGCAGAGACTGCGTTGTCCGTCCTTCCGTCCACGGGTCATATCTCATAAACTGCAATAGCTAAAGAGTTGAAATTTTCACAGAATATGTAGTTCTATCCGGGAATCAGCAACAAATACTAAAACTAAAACATTTTCAAAAACTTAAAGGGGTCCCCATACAAGAATCATTTTGATTTGTATGGTAGCTATACGATCCAGTAATACCACGATCTTGAAATTTAGATAATTGGTACCTATACATCAGAAACTTATATTGTCGAAATTTCAGTTTGATCGGACCACTAGGGAGGGTACCTCCTATCCAAATCAGTATTAAAATTAAGGTTCTTATTAAAAACACTTTTTTGTTTTTTGTTCTATCGAACTGAAATTTAGACACTATAAGTTTTTGACATAGGCATTACACATCTATTAGAATCAGCCAAATTGGCTTACTAGGGGGGCTACCTCCCATACAAACCCACCATTAAAATTCAGGTTCTTATTCGAAAAACTGTTTTGTTTTTTGGACTAACCCTATAAGTTTCTGATATAGATTGAATACATTTGTTGGAATCAGTCAAAAACATCCCATACAAACCCCAATGTGGTACAGAACCCTCCGTGTACGAGTCTGACTCGCACTTGGCCCATTTTTCAGCTTTAAGCTAACAATGAAAACCATTAACGAACTTCAAGTAGTAGCTTTGCAACAAGAAAGGTGATAAAATCTTTTAGACAGCCTATGCTAAGTATAGAGTCTTCTTGAAATCAAACCCGTTGAGCACTTTACCTTAATTTTTAGCTTAGATACCAAATTTACAAACAAATAGAATATATTTAAAGTGAATCCATGTTAGATGTTAATTTTTTCAATAGAAAATGTGATTAGAAAGTAATGTCAGGATCTATAATACATACTTCTCTTACAAGCTCCCTTGGATATTCTACCTAATGCTGGGATTGGGTTGCTACCGTTTAATTGAAATTTAATGTGAATTCTACATCATTATGTCTAAATAAAATGAATTTTTGTGATTCAACAGAAATCCCATGATTATTTGATTTCTTATTTTTGCCCCGCTTAATACTGTAATCTTGTCTTCTACAATTTGAATAAATTTTAATGCCGATTGTCTATTGGTTGCACCAGCACAAAAAAAAAAAAGAAAAAATCGACACATACTTGTATAAAATTCTAAAACATGTTAAACCCCATGATTAAACATTATGCGCCTTATCAATTTATGTTAAAATTCTGCAAACATCACTAAGCATTTCTTTTATTGTATCCACTAAAGCAGACAACATGGCGTATAATTATTTACTCTTCTCTCTTCACTTGGGGGTATGTTCAAGAAAAACAAGTATCTTAAATTCAAAATTTTTACATAAAATTCATTCAACAGCCGCCTCTAAACATTTTTTACGCCAATACACTTTTATCAATTTATGTTTTTACTACTGCAACACTCATGTACACACACAGACACACACACACACACACATAACAAACACTCAGATTATAGTATATTCTTATTGCCAACTGCCAAGTAAATAATTTTTAAGCCTATAAAGCGATTTGGCGCATGCGCATGCACATGGATGTCGTTGCCATTTTTTTCCGTTTTTTAACAATATTTTTAACCTGAGACAGACTTTGGCATTTGAAAGCAGTAGGAGACAACAAAGTTACAAAGATACTCGTACTAAGACTGTGTGAGATGCTGGTGGCATGTAAACCTAAAGCCATGAGGCAGCAAACACAAAAATATCATATGCAAATTTGTTTATGAGTAGCAAATCGCAGCGGCAGACTCAGCATATTTTATAAGCGACATTTTACTCAAAAGATTCGAGAGTATCTAAGAGTATCTACAACTCCAACCAGCACCTGTTGTTGTACATTGCTGCTGGTGGATTGTATGATTTTCTTTTTATTATTTTTTTGGTTGTTTTGTATCTATGAGTGAGAGCGGTATGTGTGTGTGTGTGAGTGTGTTTTTCTGAACGTGATTAACGAAATCGTGTACTTTCAAGTGGTTTCAAATAAATTTTTGATTTACGATATTGAAAAGAAACATGAAAATATTTTGTGTTATCCAAAAAAAAAAATAAAAAAAAAACACTAAAAGAGAGGAAAAAAATCAATTAACCGCATTTAACCTTTTTTGGAAGCTCAATAAAAAAAAAAAAAATTGGTAATAAAAACAAACAAATCTACTGATACTTGATTTTCAAGAGAAAAAACAAAACCTCAATCTCAACTCCACGGGCTTGTCAAACACAAAAAACAAATGATTGATTTAAATGACGGCAATAAGTGACACATTAATTTGCATTTAAATATGCCACAAAAACGCTTCAACAACAAATAAAAAAGTACAAAAAATTTTAATAAAAATTGGAAAATGTCATTGAATGACACCAGCAAATGATCGTTTAAGAAAAATATTGTGTATCTTGTAAGAAAATAAGAAATATTTCAACTATTTTTTGTTAACAGGAAACATAAATTACTGCAAGCAATCGAAGACATTTTGGCATTCGAAAAATAGATTGGTGGCAGCATGCACCACATTTGAATTCATAAATAAATGTTTTTTCCACATTAGAAAATAGAAGAAATATGTATGAACGCCTCGTCATCATCATCATCATCATCATGATGTTGAGAAAAATATGAAAACATTTTTTAAATGTCACATGAACATAACTAAAGGTGCTCCTTCTATTAAATATTTAGAAATGTGTACCTCACTTTATATTGTGTATGTATATTGCTTATGGGAAGAGAAAAATCTTTTGTAGAAGGCATCATGCCTCAGATGGTTCAACGCTATAGTATGCAAAATTGCGATCAAATTTTTTCTAGGCTGAACTGACATGCTATGATTCCGACTAGTCTACAAATAGAGCTCAGTAAACACTGTGTAAGAGGAAATCATGTAAGAAGGTTAGGGCTTTCTTTTATATTCATTAGGAATGAGCAAGGTCCTGCGGTTTGTTTTTACAAGCTTAAGATTACAAGCTTCAGTCAAGAAATGGAAATGGGCCTAACTAATAGCACTAAAACTAATAATTTACAAAAGAGCACTAGCTACTAGGCCTTCGAATCAAACAAAATAAACATAAAACATTATATTTAATTGATAAGATTAGAAGTTTTTAGGAAGTAGAATGAATATCTTTTCTATATTAGACTAGTGTTACCCGGCGTGCGTTGCTACACCCCTATGAGTTAATTGAGTGTTTCTCCTAAAAAGCTTTGTTGTAAAATGTGTATTTAATAATTACAATATATTTTAACATTCTATTATAACCTAAGCAACTTTAAGATTCATTTGTTCTTTAAAAAAAAAAAATAATTAGAATCGGCTTAGTATAATTTGCGCCAAATGAAAAAATGTTAAAAAAAATGACATAAAACTTTCTATATCTGGACATCAGCGCCACCTACGGAATCCAAATGTAGCAAAGAACCTGACTGGTAACTCCATGAGTACAACAAAAACAAAATCATCAAAATTGGTAAAGCTGTTCTCGAGTTTTGTGCCGTCATACTATTTTTTGGGTTCAAATTTATATATATAGAGGATACTTTGAAGATATTATCATTAGTCCAGAGGTGCATCTTAAATACCTCCATATGACCGCATAGTTGACAAGTTGGGCGTGCATCCCAATTGAGTAGATAAGTGTGAGTGATGGCACTGTGACCAATTTGAAGTCGAGGGAAAATGGTATACCTATTTTCTTTTGGAGCAACTATACCAGTAGTGTGGTTTCTCCAGGTGTGGATTAAAAACTTTATACCTGTGTTTTCAAATTGACGAGATTTCAGGACACCTATGATTGACCAATGCCAGTTCAGTCTGGATAGGATATTATAATCTTATGATTTATTAAACAAATCATGTATTTATGTCAACAATTATGAACTCTTCTAATATGATACACATTTTGCTATATGTAAAGTGTACTTTTTTAAGTCAAAACCGTCTATCAATTGTAGTCGATGTGACCAAACTTCTCATAGTTGCTTTGAATGTGTGAAAATATACCGAGCAATTTATTTTTTTAGACAAATTATCATATTTTTGGCACATAATATTTCATTCAATTGTCTGTGACGATGAAAAAAATAAATGCAAAAAAGAAAAATTAAAATAAAATATTGCACAAAAGTGTGAAGTGTTTAGATTTTGCAAGTTTTATGTTTTTTACGTGACTCTTTTGGTCAAGATAAGAAAAATGATGATTGTTACTAACTTACCAACAATACTTAAGACCACACAAGTCTACAGATAACTTTATACTTACAAATGTATCTACATTTTTTCTATTTATAAAATAATAAATTTACATAAAGTTGGAGTGTCGGACAATAAAAATAATTGAAAAATCATGAACTTAAAATGAAAATCATTCGATTGGATTTCCAATAAAAGGTTTTGATTAATATTAAGAACTAGTATGTACTAGTATATTTCAACTATCTAAATCAATTCTTTCATAATGGAATTCATTAACCTTCTATTGTTATCGAGCCTGAAATACTAGGCTGTAAAAACTCAAACTATTAAGCCATAATTTTTTTAGGATTACGAGTACAACCAGGCCTATACAGTTAATTGACAATTTAATTGCAATATCAATTGTCAATGCATTGGGGTGCATAAATCAAAGTCTCGTACTGTCTATAAGAAAAATTTGTACAATTTCAATTTAGAAAAAAAAATCTCTATAAATCCAACTCAGCACGTGTTAACTTGATCAAAATATAAAAAAAAAAAAGATATAAGCGCAAACTTGCGAAAAGTATCAAATATGTAATCAATTATCATAAATCTCAAATTATTGGAAGTAAGTCTAACAAAAAGAAACCAGAATCAAGAAAAAATGCTATACTACAAATAGATAGACAACAAGCAGCAATTAAGCCTTGTTTCTTTATCTTTTTCAAGCAAAAATTCTTATGATAGATGTTGACATTTCAAATGTCAAAATGATGAATACAAATGAAGCTGACTGAATCTTTTGAGAGAGAGAGGCCTAAAATGAACAAACCAACGACCGAAGATCATAAAGCTGCAGTTAATGCATTTTTAGTTGCTAGGCCTCTAGACCTCTAGATGTAAAGGCCGAACGTCGTTGGTTTGGATCAACTTAAATCGTTAGCCATTATGACGCCGCCAGTTGTTGTTAGCTAAGGCTAAGGCTGCTGTGACTGCTGCTGTCTACCTACCCAAAACAAAGACACAAGCGACAGCCAAGTGAGCAAAATGAATTGCACCAAGTTGGTCGATCGCCTACTTTTGACCCAATTTGTGCAAGCTCAAAGACTTGAACTGTTTCTTTTTTTCGTATTTTTTTGATCTTAAGTTTTATTATAGCTTCATTCATGCTACTTGGTCGACCACCCTGTGCTGCTGTTGATTTCATAAACTAAACTTTTGTGGAAAATTAACCTGTTTGCATAAATTCAAATTAAAATTCAATACAGACAGACGACTCCTAAATGGTGGCCTGGCCTAAGCTACAGATTGTTGTTGTTTAGACCGTTGGAAGCCATAGCTCATCATTATCATCGTCATCCAGCATCCAGCATTTAACATTCAGCATATTCATACTTCATGGCTTTGTCGTGCAACAGCATTTAAAATGAAGCATTCGGTAGCCAGCTAGTTTAGTTAAGACTTTTACTTAACCAACCACAAGAACAATTTTAGTCTCAAGCTCTCTGCTGGCATGAAGGAGTCAAAAGACCTACTTCCTTAACTGGTTTTCTTTTTTTTCTTAAATCATTATTTGAACTACTCCTTCATTGTTCTGTTCTGTTCTGTGTAGTGGCGGTGGCGGCGGCGGCAGCAATAATATTTTTGTGGTCTTGTCTTACTCAAACGCCACCGCCATCGACATTGCCACCGTTGTTTACTGTCGTCGTTAGATTATTTATGCTTTCATTAAACGAAGTCAACATTCTACGTCATAATAGTAGTAGTCGTTTATAGATTTAATAGAATATGGAAGAACTACATAATAAAGCAACGGAAAAAATATTAATTATAGTTTTTGTTTGTGTTATAATGAAATGTTTTCGTGTTGGTTGTATGATTTTCGACGCCTGATAAATGCACCTTGAATGTATGTATAAAAAAGAAAAAGAAAGAACCATGTTAATTACAATGATTTAAAATCAAGTCAAATGCCAATAAAATATAATTGCAACGATAGATAGTCTACACATAATTTTGCGCCGTTTAATTGTTACGATATTCATTACATTGGTTCTTGTTGAGAAGGTGTCTCGCACAGTTGATTGTCTCGTACAGTTGATTGAACTCAAGTATTTTTTGTGCTTATATTGTAATCGCTGCAACCAACGTTTCTCAACATTTGTTCCATTCATTCATTTACTAACTCAGCGGTTTGTAAGCTTATATTATCCGCGCATCCTCTCTTGAAAAACATTTTATTATAAGATAACCCATATTGATCTAAGAATACCAACTTCTCAACAAATAATGGTTTCCTTTGAATCTTAAATTGATTTATGTTCAGAACTTTAAGAATTGGACGGTTACTCTTTTTCAACTAGTGGAACGGAACGCAACTTTTACCTTATATTTTTAAGGATGCCACTTCCATTCGAAATAAATTCCTTATATTAAATATTTTATTTAATAAATATTGGTAAAAATGCTTTCAAGTTGAGGAAGTGAAGTTGTTGTGTAACATTCTTTCTAATAATAATAACTTATCTAGGGAACCAGTACCTAGAACCAACTGATTTTGCATGTTCATCTCTTAAAAAAAAATCTTGAAATTCCAATCTCGGAAGAGTGGTTTTTACAATAGGCCCAATCGAGGCCGCAATGAAGTACCATTATTTAATGTGCTCGCCTATTTAGGAAGACTTAAAAACACGGTGCTAAGCACATGGATTGATAGACGTCAATCAACGTCCCCTTGGATATATATCCGCAGATACCAAATTAGAGTCATATTCATTTTGGTATATATGACTCCCTCCTTGGTGGGGAGCGAGGCCCATCTTAAACCTCTACTGCTCTCTGGGTCACAGAACCCGGTTGTATAACGCAACTCCACGTCGAGTAATTACTCTACCCGCATTAGGGTATTAAACCACCACGATACTCCCACAAGGGGGCTGTATCCACCGGCCAGGACGAAAAAGTTCCGTGGGCTCCTGACCACCCGTGGTACCAGAAAAATCCTCCGGTCAGACATCGTACCCGAGGTACTACCAATTCTCAAAACTCCAAAAAGTTCATGGGCTGGTGACCCATTTTGTCTTCACCCATGTAGTAGCCAAGAAATCCAATTTATAGAGGATAACATAGATCACAAATTATAAGTGAATAAAAATGTTCCCTCCAGGAATATTAGTTCCAGGCATTAAGACTTATAGAACTCCAAAAATTTCTCAGAGGGGGAATCGAGGCCGCAATGCCAAAGTGTGTAGCTTCCACCATTTACCCATCTAACCTAATGGCACAAGGGCGACCAGGTGTTTCTTGGACCACAGTTTAAAAACCACTGGCTGGTCTAACTCACTCATTCATTCATGAAAATTTATAAATTCATGTATGGTAAATCAAGTAAAGCTTTGATCAGAAGATCGCCAGCCACGCAGCATCCGCAAGCTTGGATTTCCCCATTCCACTCCACCTTATTTACTATCTATCGATAGAGTTGTCGCGTGCTATGCCGCCTTCCTACTGATGCTGCTGCTGCTGCTGTTGCTGCTTGCAAGACTCAATCAATTTGAAATTTTTTGCGTTGGCTCACCGGATTTATGAATGAATTTATACTAAGGTATATTGTTGATTTTGTTGTTTTTGTTATACTCCCTGCTTAACTACTCTCTATGCAAACGTGGGCGTCGCGTCACAAGTTGTTGTAACAACATCCCACTGACGACGGCTGCCGGCGAAGTAGATTTGTTCAGTTTCTTTTTTGTTTGTTTGTTTATTTATTTATCTTTTTCTTGAGGTTCGTTGTGCAAATTTTAGTTTCCGCTTTTTGCTTATGTATTTTTAGATGCATGCTAGACATGCAAATGACCTGATTAAGTCTATAGTGTCTATAGTGCGAGTACGAGTATGTTTGTATACTCGTATAACACCTTAACTGCCGTTGGCCGTCCACCCACAGGTTGAGCACAATTTTGAGGTTATGTACATTAACAACTCCAAGCCAATACAAATCTAACACTTTCTTCTTTTTTTGGTTGTTCTTCTCTTGCAGATTGTCAATGCAGTCAAGTGGGCGCAATCTCTACGACTTGCGAGAAACGTACAGGTCAATGCGCGTGCTATGCAAATGTCACTGGCAGACGCTGTGATAAATGCAAGCCCGGTCATTGGAATCTAACACAAAGCATTGGTTGTCACGACTGTCGCTGCGATCCCGCGGGCTCACGTAGTCATGAATGTAATCCTTGGACGGGGCAATGTGATTGTAAAATTGGCGTAGGTGGTCAGCATTGTAATGAATGTACAGATGGTTTCTTCGGCTTTACAACGGATGGTTGTCAGCGGTGTGCCAGTTGCGCAGCAGAGGGACAAGTTTGTGATCCCATTAATGGACGCTGCATATGTCCGAAGAATACACGAGGCTTAGGTTGCGCACAATGCATACCTGGTACTTGGGGTTGGCAAGCGCGTTTGGGTTGTAAGCCATGTGCTTGTGATTATGTCGGTTCCATTGGGCAATATTGCGCTTCAGGTGGTGGACAGTGCCAGTGTCGTGAAGGTTATGCTGGTCGGAAATGTGATGTTTGTGCCATAGGTTATTTTGGTTATCCAGAGTGTCGGCGATGTAATTGTGATCCGGATGGTTCTTTTATACGTACAGATGGGTCGATTGCTTGTGACGCAAATGGTCAATGTCCTTGTAAGTCGCTTGTTGTGGGCCTGAAATGTGACACATGTATGCAGTCAACTTTTGGTCTCTCGGCGCTTAATCCCGAGGGTTGTACACGTTGCTTTTGCTTTGGACGTTCGGCGGAATGCGAGCAGAGTGAGTGGTCTTGGGGTCATATACGTATGTCGGAGGCACGTAATCTGAGTGTTCAATATGTTAAGCCCCAACACGTACCTAACACGGATTACGAGTACATTGTGGTAATTCAAATGGCTACAGTCACAACAACAACAACGACTACAACATCTAGTATGCCTGCGACCACATTTCATACAGTGGATGCGGAAATAAGTCTTATGAATGATTTGAACTTAATACCACGATCAACGGGCAATGTCTCGATAGGCGCTTATGGTCACTTTTACCACCCACTCTACTTCCAACTGCCGCCACAGTTCTATGGCGATCGTACAAGCAGCTATGGTGGCTATCTTTATTTTTCATTACTCACCGAGGGCGCTCACACGCCACTTGAGCGAAAGGTGCTTGCTCAGTATCCTTTGGTGCAGCTGCATGCCCATACGAAACTTGTCTTGGATTTCTATGAATATGAGAACTTTGAGTATTCCCTAAATGTGACATACAAAGTACCATTACATGAATCCTATTGGAAGTATCATCACAATAGTCAATCAGTGGATCGTGCTACTTTAATGGCAGCATTACAGAATGTCAAGCACATATTTGTACGTGGCTTCACTTTTGCTGACTTCACTCAGGTGGTGTAAGTATACTTATTGTCCTTTTGTTTGTTGTGTTGTGTCTGACCATACTTCTTTATTCATTCATGGATATCATTAGTTTACAAAATGTGCACATGGATTCAGCTATATACATCTATGGATCGACCAATGTAATTGCTAAGGGTGTAGAGCAATGTAAGTGTCCGAAGCGTTTCGATGGACTCTCCTGTCAAGATCCCGGCCGAGGATTCTATAGATGGCGCAATGTGACTGAAATAGAAACTGTTTTCATTGAGGATCTTATTGGTCGTGCAGCGCCTTGTCACTGCAATGGACGAAGCAATGATTGTGAACGAGAAACAGGCGCTTGTTTGGTAAGACGTTTAAGTTAGTAATCATCTCTATCTAGCTCTCTTCATATCTATCTCTTCAGCAATGTCGTGAAAATACCGGTGGACCATATTGTGATAAATGCGCCGAAGGCTATTATGGTGATCCCAACTCGGTACATGGATGTCAATCATGTCCTTGTCCGGAAACAAATCGAAATTTCGCCCGTGGTTGCAATGTCTTTGAAGCAGAGGTTAGTTGTATATGCAAGCCAGGCTACACTGGTCGCCTTTGTGACCGTTGCCGTCATGGCTACTTTGGTAATCCCATGGCTTATGCAAATAGCACATGTGAACCTTGTGCTTGTCACCCAGATGGTATTAGCAAAGAAGGCTGCGATGCTGAGACTGGGCAATGTTATTGTCGTGAAGGTGTTACCGGTTTGAAATGCGACAAGTGTCGAGTTGAGCGCTATCATCTCGTAGAACAGGGCTGTCGAAGTGAGTAAAAAATACTTGCCATAATCTTTTCCATGGTAATAATTTTCATAAATTTTGTAGTCTGCGACAATTGCACACTTTTATTGTTGGACTACGTTGAGCTTATTGGCCATAAGCTGCGGCGTGGCTTACATAACATGGATCTGTCTGGCATACCAGCACCTTATCTGAAAGTTGAGGAATACGAAGCCTTATTCAATACACTCAATATACACTTCCATGATTACAACAATGCACGCCAGCTTTTAATGAATTATGATGGCGCGGCCCTGCTCAAACTCGACTCACATGCTGAGAACAACAAATTTCAATCACGTAAAGCATTAAGTACGATCAATAAGCGCCAACATGCCATCAGTGTATTGAATGACGAAGCGCAATTACTGTACACCAATGTGGGCGACATGCGCGCTGAAATACTGCAGACCTTGTTCGATTTGAATAGCTATGGCAAGGGCGAACACCATTTGACTCTGCCCACAGCGTTGAAACAGGCGCGATTCTATCTCGAATCGATACATCAACATCAGAAATCTGTGGAGCACATACGTCTGACTACAGACTGTGCTTGGCAGCATTACTTTTACTTTGGCAATGCCTCTGACGCGGCATTCGATCAGCAAGCACGTGTCGAGATGTTTTGGCGTGATCTGAATCAAACCAATTTTCGTTTATCCGATATGCGTTTGCATACGGATCGAACTCTGGATATGCAAAATGAAATCGATGATACACTTGAGCATGTAAAGAATTTAAAATATCATCTTCTGGAAGATTATAGTAGGATCAATGAATTGCATAACTATATAGATGGTAAACTGAGTCAACCGTATTTAAAGGATGCTGAGGGTATTTTGGATACAATACTTTATAGACAGAACGAACTGGGCAGTCAAATAGAGGGCATTGTTAAGACTTCAGCAGCATTGAACTCTACTCTGGCTGAAAACGAACAAGTGCAACGTGATGTACGCAAGCATTGGTTACCAAAGGCAGAACGACATGCAACACGACTACTGGAACGTTCCGATGAATATGCAAGGCAGTTTCAGCCTGTAAAAGATGGTGCACGTATAGCAATGTTAGCAAGGTAAACTCCTCACGGACATTTATGACAATAGACTGGTTATACTCATCTTAAATTATTCTAGCTCCGCTCACAAGAATATTTCTGATGCCATAAATGCTGCCCGCCTGGCTTCCATTGAAGCCAAAGAGCGTGTATATGCAGCTCAACGAGCTTTGTATCCACCAGATGGCAGTTCCATGATTGAACTTGCCAAACAATCCTCAAACAAATCGAAACAATTGCAGAGAAGTGCCCTGCAGGAAATGAAACGTACAAAAGGTAAGTTGAAGGGAGCTAAATTAAGAACCAAACATAACCTCAAATTATTTTTCAGTGCTTAAGGATAATATCCAATTCAATGAGAATAAAGTAGAACGCATTAAGTCACGTATACTCGATGCTGGCGTGCGAACCAATAATATATCGACACATCTTCAGAGTTTGCTCAATTCGGATGCCAGCCGTAATGCAATGGAGAGCATAAAATTGGCACAAGCAACATCTGATGAGATGCGTGCAGATCTACGAAAAGCTCGTGAAATGCATAGAGACATAGGGAAATTACGCGATAAATTTGCCATATTGGAACCAGATTGGGAAATCAAACTGGGCATGGCCGAAGAGAATATTTCCCTAACCAAGACAAACTTGCGTCTGGCTAATATCTCTTTGACACATGTGGAAGAACAATCCAGTAAAGAGCATGAAATATTTGAGACATTCAATGCCACCATGTCAAAACAATTGCAGGAATTGCGCGATAAGATTGCAAGGGCTAGACATGCTGCCGATGGTGTAAGTACTTAAGTTTAAAATAATCCAATTAGACTATTGTTTAATTTAACCTTTTTTGTGGGTAATAGATCAAAGTCTCATTGGAATCGCTTGGACCCAAATGCATACGCGCCTATATGCCCACCTCCTATGGCTTAACCACATCGAATTCAATTCGACTCACTTTTGCCCTTTCCAGTCACATGGGTAATTCACCATTGCTTTATATACAAGGCACTGAGGGTCGTTACATTTCGTTGGAATTGTTCAAACGCCATGTTCGTCTGATATGGCAACTTGGTGGCACAACAGCTACCATAACACATCCACTCGAGATACAAACACGTGACCCTAAGTACGATGATGCTTGGTATCATGTAGAAGCAAATCGCACGCTGAACATAGGAAGTTTGTTGGTGCGACGAATGAATAATTTTGGCACATTGACTACTGCGGCACCTATAACAGGCAATACAGATTTGGAACATACACGCTTCTTCCAAACACGTCATGAACGGATCTATTTGGGTGGCTATCCACCAGAAGTGCGCAACAGGGAATTGCTATTGAATCCTGGTTTGAATGTTGTTGTACACAAAATGGAAGTGGACAACAAACCAATGGGTGTTTGGAATTTCATAACTACCGAGGGACGTTGTGGTGGTGCCGTGATTGGTGCACAGGAATCATCAGCATCATCGGCAGCAAGACACTTCAATGGCTTGGGTTATGCTGAAGTTAAGAAGACGCGTCCCCGGGCATACCGCAGGAACCTGTTTGCGCTACAAATGACTTTCCGAACGCTGGATGAGAATGCGTTGCTCTTCTTGGCGGTTGATGATAAGAATGTAGGTTTGATGGATTATCACTTGAAGAGAGGAAGTGAATTTATAATAAGCAAATTTCTTTTTTAGAATCGCTCGGTTTCAGTAACGCTCAGTCGTGGACGCATTATGTTCCGTATTGATTATGGTGATGAATCTAAACTCGAAATAAATACCACACATAAGTACAACACAGGCCAATGGGTTAAGATTGAGGCAGCAAGAGAATTCTCACCGAAGCGTGGCACTGAGAATGGTATGCTGCGTGTCAATAACGAACGTGCCATTTCTGGTTCACCTACTGTTCCCATTAAGATGCACATGCTGCCAGATCTTTCAAAAACTGCTTATTATCTGGGTGGGGTACCACCAGGTTTCACTTCCGGTACAACAAAGGCACCAGGTGCTGATCATCCCTTCCTTGGTTGCATTATGGATGTTCAAGTCAATGGCTTGACTTATGATCCTCTTGAAAGTTCGACACACTTTGGAGTAGAACCTTCATGCAAGGATATGATAACAAAGTAAGTAATGCACTCGTAGATCATCAAATACATTGATGTCTTGATGTCACTTTTTTCACAGAGTTGGCTTTACGGGCAATGGTTACCTAGAGCTACCCTCACAATCATTGCGAAAGCGCTCCAATACTGGTTTCGTGTTCCGTACATTGCAGCCCAATTGCCTCCTACTTCTTGCTGCCTATCCACCAGAAGTCAAAGATGATTATGATGAAAAAGACATCAAAGGCAATTACTCGATCAGTCTTATCGATGGTCAATTGCAGGTATGGGTGAATTCGGGACGCAGCTTCATTAAACTCGGCTCCAATGTAACGCTCAATGATGGCGAGTTCCATGTAATCAATTTGATAAAGAATGGTCGTAAATTTGAACTGATGATCGATGATGAACTACAAGAGACACGTAGCTTAGCTGGTTCACCAACACTTGTGAGCATGCCACGCGATGCTGGTGGTTTATATATTGGTGGTGCACCGCCCCATGAGGAGTACACACCATTAGCGCCCACATTCATTAAACTCCAGGGAGCTGTACGCGATGTTGTCTTTAATAATTGCACTATTAACTTCAATCAGGCACTGAACTTTGTGAATGCACAAATTGGACGCAATGGACCATCTATGGGTAGCGTCAATGGCGTCTATGATGTTTTATTGAAGACTGAACCTATGATTGGCAAGAGCTTTACGGCTTCACCAGAGGGCTGCAAGCGGGTGAGTTCTTGTTGAGCAGAAAATTAACACTTGGTTTTGGTTTAATTCCTAATTCATAAAAGCCATGAAGAAACTACTTACTATCTGATGATATGATATTGTTTGAGCTCTTCTTTTTTAGTAATATAACCAAGATCAGATCACTGCATGTACCATATTGTATACATACATATTTACATACATATATTTGTTATTTTATATGAATATTATTTTTCTTTTTCTTTCGATTTTTTTGTAGGATTTTAGTTGCTAAGCAAATAAATTAAAAAAAAAAAACAAAAAAGCTCGAAGGCTTGCTCTGCTCTGCGTATTAAAAGAAATAAAAAGCAAAAATATAAGCAAAAAAGAAAGCAAAAGCTCTGTTGTATACTAATTTCAAGAACATTTTTGTTTATTCTACTATTAACCACTGGGTCTTCATTACGGATTATTAATACAAAAATATCAAATATTAATAATAATAATAATAAAAATAAAAATATCGAATATTAATACTTTCTACATAACATAAGATTTCTTATTTTTGTTTGTTTCATATGAATGAAAAAGCTCATTTTTACAACTGTAAACTCTAGTGTTAAGCTTAGAAAACTTTTTATGTGTGGTAACGGTACATAATGAAATCAACCAAAAAAAATAAAAACCTAAAAAAAAAATAATAATATATTTTTGTATATAAAAATATTTTACTAAAAAAACAATGCATAGATTTTTTTCTTACGAGTAAATTTAAGAACAGATAATAGGTTTTTTTTCATTATACAATTCATAAATATAACGATCAAAAAAGCTCATCGCTGCTTTGTGTATGTTTAAGCTTTCTTTCATAAAAGACACATGTACTATATTTTTTTTTTCAACATTTCTTTTGTGTTTTCCTTTCAAAATTTTTCATGCCATCATTCGCTTTTAAAATTTTTTTTTTTTTGGTAATAATTTTTTTTTCTTTATCATTTTCTTTATTTTCTGTTTGAATAAAACATTTATTTAATAACCAACATAAAATGTTTTTTTATTGAGAAACTAACTGATGATCGATATAGTATTATAATGGTTGCTTTTGTATAGGATCAGCTTAGGAATGAAAAAGGCTCAAACTAACACAAAGACGTGGTGAGTGAGTGAGTGAGTGAGTGATGCCTGTGACGACGTTGTTGTTATTGTTTCTTGTACAAAGTGGGAGAGATTTTGTTTATATAAAATAATACTTAATAACTGAAAACCAAAAAAAAAAAATTTCTCTCACAGATCGGCAGTTATTCCTATGAGCCAAATGCCTTCAAGTTTGGTGATGAACCTTATAGCTATGCTCAATTAAAACTAACGGAACGCAACTTCTGGCAGCGTAATTTCCATTTATCTTTCGATTTTCGCTCCTTCTATCCGAATGGCTTGATTTATCTTTCGCCTGGTACGAAAGATAAAAAGAAGCATTATGTTGCCCTATTACTCAAAGATGGACAATTACTGTTGGTCGTGCGTGGACGCCGACGTGAGGAACTGCAACTTACAGCCAAATTGAATGATGGTGAATGGCATCGTGTCACCATCAATTGTCATGAGCGTAAGGTCACCATGTCAGTGGAAATTGGACGTACCGATCAAAAGACTTCGGCACAAATGAAAGTACCGAAAAAGATAGCAACATCACAAGTATTATTAGTTGGTGGATTACCAGAGACGCCGTTAAAGGTGCCTTCGGAGTTATATGTACGCTTGGAATCCTTCAAAGGTTGCTTGCGAAAGATGGCCATTAATAATGTTACACAGGACTTAGCGCGTCCAGGGAAGCATATAAATGTGGGACAATGCTTTCCAAAAGTGGAGCGTGGTTCCTATTTTCCAGGAGATGCTTATGCGATATACAGTGAGTTGCTTATTTTAATAAATTAGTTATGTGTTGATTTCCTAATTAAACTTCATGTGCAGAGAAAAACTTCCATGTCGGCAAATATCTTGAATTAGAAATGGAATTTCGTACATCAGAACTCTCTGGCATACTTTTGAGTATCTCAGAGCCAACAGGTTTTCCAGCTTTATCCCTTGAACTTAACAATGGCAATGTAAGTCCACTAAATTCTAGTGATCATTTATGCACAATATAACCATCATTTATTTCCCCTTAGATAATCTTCTCTTGCGATCTGGGCGATGGGATACCATTCCGTGTTGAATCCTTGTTGCCTTCAAAATATGCGCTATGCGATAATAAATGGCATAATATTTCAGCACTCTATGATTATGAACAGATTGCTTTGCGCATTGATCAATTGCCCGCCACCATAACAGTGGCACCACCGCGCACTTTGGGCAAAGTACAAACAAAATCGCCTTTATACATAGGAGGCATACCAGGTAAGTGTCTTAAACTTAATTATTCAATCTTCTCATAATACCTACAATGTTTTATTAATTCTCTCTCTTGTATAGAAATCGCTCCCAGTGGTTCGTTGTTATCACGTGAAAACTTCAAAGGTTGCATACGAAATGTTTCCATACGAAACGAACGTCGGGATTGGATTGACATGGATGATTTGCACAATGTGCTGCTAAGTGAATGCTTGATTTCTAGTATTGACCTTTAAGCGGATTTTGCTTGCTGTCGAAGTTACGAAAATTTCCAAAGTAATGTGATCAAAAAATGAGTTTAATTGTAAGTGAGAAATGGAGTACCATAGATAACAGAGGACGAAAATCACTGCCATATTACTTAGCCCTAAGCTAGCCATAAATTTAAATAAATACTAGCCATAGTTGGAGATGTTACCTAAAGCAGTTACAGCTGCCCATCTATCACTTTTCAATGATAGTGAGCCAGTTGCCTGTGTTCATTCTTCAAATGGCAACCAGTGACTGCATTTCCTCTTTTTATTTATATATAAACTTTTATTTTTAAATTAATTTAAGTCCTTAGTTTATGTAAATTTTTTTATACCAGCGAAAAATTCAATAGTAGTTTTTGATTTTTTTTTTTTTTTAAAGAAGAGGCTTTTCAATATTTTATTTTAAGTTTAATTTTTTTTTTTATTTTCATAAATACTTCAAAAAAGCCTTAATGACAACCATTTGCATAATGAATCTCCTATTGTACATTTAATTTCTTATCTATTTATATTTAAATTTAATATAATGTAATTACGTTAATAATAAGCTAACTTTAATTCTAATACATTTGTATATAAAAAAACATAAGCAAAATCCACATTTTTAATATATTTAAGTAATGTTAAGCACTATTAATATTTAAATATAAATAATTCAATGTCATTCGTTTATTTATTAAAAGGAAAAATTTACAACTTTTCAAATTTGAATTCAATGAACTGATATAAATGTGAATGGCTAATTTAGTGATGGTAAACAATGGTGAGTAGTCAGTGCTGCAAGTTTTTCTTAAGTACTGTCAACACTGTTTTGAATCAAACACGTGCAAAACATAGAAGAAGAAGCGCGAGTGCTAGTCAAACGTTTATTTGTGTTTTGTCTGCCCTCCGTGAAGCAAAAAGCCGAGAGGTTGCAAATATATTTTTTTATATTATTATTAAATAAAAGGAAAATAACAAATATTCCAACATGGTAAGTTTGTCTACCAACAAATATAGTGCTCAATTTTAAAGTCTACCTCCCTAATCCATTGACAGGCTGACGAAATCAATCCTAAAGCATTTCCATTGGCTGATGCCCAACTCACTGCTAAGATTATGAACTTGTTGCAGCAGGCACTCAACTATAATCAATTGCGCAAGGGCGCTAACGAGGCTACCAAAACTTTGAACCGTGGTCTCTCTGATATTATTGTGCTAGCAGGCGACACCGAACCTATTGAAATATTGCTTTGTGGACATATTTACACAAGTGTTTAATCGAAATTAAACGTAATTAACAGTTTCCAAAAGTGAATAATACGTTTATAAAAATTCCAGCGCAGACCTTGAGTTGGTGGTGGCTGTGGCTGAGGTTGAATTTCTGATTGTATACGTGTAAATTCTCCCTCACGCATACAGTCAGAGATACAACCATAGCACACAGCAGAGCTTCGTATACAAATACATGAGTGAAATTGAAAAAAAAAAAACGTCATATTGACTAAGTGAATAATAACAAAAACAACAACAACATTTCCTGAAGTGTTTCTCTTTTTCTTTTGTTAATTTTGCAGCTGCTGCCGTGGGCTGATTTAATAAAAATATCCGCAATTTTACAAAAGGATTTGCCTATTGAGTCATCAACAATCAACGAAAGGTACAAAAGCTGGAGAAAATTTTATTTTTTTTATGAAAAAAGTACTTCTTGGCTAATTTACAACAACTTTAATGTAACCAAAATTAATGTGGTTTTTTTTCATTATACAATTCATAAATATAACGATCAAAAAAGCTCATCGCTGCTTTGTGTATGTTTAAGCTTTCTTTCATAAAAGACACATGTACTATATTTTTTTTTCTCAACATTTCTTTTGTATTTTCCTTTCAAAATTTTTCATGCATCATTCGCTTTTAAAATTTTTCTTTTTTTGGTAATAATTTTTTTTTCTTTATCATTTTCTTTATTTTCTGTTTGAATAAAACATTTATTTAATAACCAACATAAAATGTTTTTTTATTGAGAAACTAACTGATGATCGATATAGTATTATAATGGTTGCTTTTGTATAGGATCAGCTTAGGAATGAAAAAGGCTCAAACTAACACAAAGACGTGGTGAGTGAGTGAGTGAATGAGTGATGCCTGTGACGACGTTGTTGTTGTTGTTTCTTGTACAAAGTGGGAGAGATTTTGTTTATATAAAATAATACTTAATAACTGAAAAACAAAAAAAAAAATTTCTCTCACAGATCGGCAGTTATTCCTATGAGCCAAATGCCTTCAAGTTTGGTGATGAACCTTATAGCTATGCTCAATTAAAACTAACGGAACGCAACTTCTGGCAGCGTAATTTCCATTTATCTTTCGATTTCCGCTCCTTTTATCCGAATGGCTTGATTTATCTTTCGCCTGGTACGAAAGATAAAAAGAAGCATTATGTTGCCCTATTACTCAAAGATGGACAATTACTGTTGGTCGTGCGTGGTCGTCGACGTGAGGAACTGCAACTTACAGCCAAATTGAATGATGGTGAATGGCATCGTGTCACCATCAATTGTCATGAGCGTAAGGTCACCATGTCAGTGGAAATTGGACGTACCGATCAAAAGACTTCGGCACAAATGAAAGTACCGAAAAAGATAGCAACATCACAAGTATTATTAGTTGGTGGATTACCAGAGACGCCGTTAAAGGTGCCTTCGGAGTTATATGTACGCTTGGAATCCTTCAAAGGTTGCTTGCGAAAGATGGCCATTAATAATGTTACACAGGACTTAGCGCGTCCAGGGAAGCATATAAATGTGGGACAATGCTTTCCAAAAGTGGAGCGTGGTTCCTATTTTCCAGGAGATGCTTATGCGATATACAGTGAGTTGCTTATTTTAATAAATTAGTTATGTGTTGATTTCCTAATTAAACTTCATGTGCAGAGAAAAACTTTCATGTCGGCAAATATCTTGAATTAGAAATGGAATTTCGTACATCAGAACTCTCTGGCATACTTTTGAGTATCTCAGAGCCAACAGGTTTTCCAGCTTTATCCCTTGAACTTAACAATGGCAATGTAAGTCCACTAAATTCTAATGATCATTTATGCACAATATAACCATCATTTATTTCGCCTTAGATAATATTCTCTTGCGATCTGGGCGATGGGATACCATTCCGTGTTGAATCCTTGTTGCCTTCAAAATATGCGCTATGCGATAATAAATGGCATAATATTTCAGCACTCTATGATTATGAACAGATTGCTTTGCGCATTGATCAATTGCCCGCCACTATAACAGTGGCACCACCGCGCACTTTGGGCAAAGTACAAACAAAATCGCCTTTATACATAGGAGGCATACCAGGTAAGTGTCTTAAACTCAATTAATCAATCTTCTCATAATACCTACAATGTTTTATTCATTCTCTTTCTTGTATAGACATCGCTCCCAGAGGTTCGTTGTTATCACGTGAAAACTTCAAAGGTTGCATACGAAATGTTTCCATACGAAACGAACGTCGGGATTGGATTGACATGGATGATTTGCACAATGTGCTGCTAAGTGAATGCTTGATTTCTAGTATTGACCTTTAAGCGGATTTTGCTTTCTGTCGAAGTTACGAAAATTTCCAAAGTAATGTGATCAAAAAATGAGTTTAATTGTAAGTGAGAAATGGAGTACCATAGATAACAGAGGACGAAAATCACTGCCATATTACTTAGCCCTAAGCTAGCCATAAATTTAAATAAATACTAGCCATAGTTGGAGATGTTACCTAAAGCAGTTACAGCTGCCCATCTATCACTTTTCAATGATAGTGAGCCAGTTGCCTGTGTTCATTCTTCAAATGGCAACCAGTGACTGCATTTCCTCTTTTTATTTATATATAAACTTTTATTTTTAAATTAATTTAAGTTCTTAGTTTATGTACATTTTTTATACCAGCGAAAAATTCAATAGTAGTTTTTTTTTTTTTTTTTTTTAAAGAAGAGGCTTTTCAATATTTTATTTTAAGTTTAATTTCTTTTTGATTTTCATAAAAACTTCAAAAAAGCCTTTATGACAACCATTTGCATAATGAATCTCCTATTGTACATTTAATTTCTTATCTATTTATATTTAAATTTAATATATTGTAATTACGTTAATAATAAGCTAACTTTAATTCTAATACATTTGTATATAAAAAAACATAAGCAAAATCCACATTTTTAATATATTTAAGTAATGTTAAGCACTATTAATATTTAAATATAAATAATTCAATGTCATTCGTTTATTTATTAAAAGGAGAAATTTACAACTTTTCAAATTTGAATTCAATGAACTGATATAAATGTGAATGGCTAATTTAGTGATGGTAAACAATGGTGAGTAGTCAGTGCTGCAAGTTTGGCATAAGTACTGTCAACACTGTTTTGAATCAAACACGTGCAAAACATAGAAGAAGAAGCGCGAGTGCTAGTCAAACGTTTATTTGTGTTTTGTCTGCCCTCCGTGAAGCAAAAAGCCGAGAGGTTGCAAATATATTTTTTTATATTATTATTAAATAGAAGGAAAATAACAAATATTCCAACATGGTAAGTTTGTCTACCATCAAATATAGTGTTCAATTTTAAAGTCTCCCTCCCTAATCCATTGACAGGCTGAAGAAATTAATCCTAAAGCATTTCCATTGGCTGATGCCCAACTCACTGCTAAGATTATGAACTTGTTGCAGCAGGCACTCAATTATAATCAATTGCGCAAGGGCGCTAACGAGGCTACCAAAACTTTAAACCGTGGTCTCTCTGATATTATTGTGCTAGCAGGCGACACCGAGCCTATTGAAATATTGCTTCATTTGCCGCTACTCTGTGAAGATAAAAATGTGCCGTATGTCTTTGTACGCTCCAAACAAGCATTGGGTCGTGCTTGTGGTGTTTCGCGCCCAGTTGTCGCATGCTCAGTGACCACAAACGAGGGATCTCAGTTGAAATCGCAGATTACCTCGATCCAGCAGGAAATTGAAAGGCTTTTAGTTTAAGTACGTATATAGCTCTGGTCATGACCAGAAAGAAGCATTTTGTACAAATTGTATACAAACTATTTTGAATAAAAAATGAGATTAAAATAATCATTTGTGGCTCTGCTTATTTGTGTTTTTATGTTTGGTGTGGTGATTGCATTGATATTAACTACGAAATTGTTTGAAGCAGAATTGTGGGACTAGAAGGTTCAATGTTGTATAGTTTCGTAACAATTTTTCAAGAACAAAATTTCCAAAGACTGAAATTTGTTGTAATATATGCCATATATTATATAGTAAATATACAACTTTGGAAGATGCATGTTAATTAAATTTTTTATTTCATTTATTAATTAAGAACAAATTATCTTCAGTAATTTTGTGTCACCCTGTGCTAGTGTTGCAAAATGACGCATAATAAAATTTGCCAACACTCTGTCACATGTGTTTATTTATGTTTTGTTGTCTTGTTCTCTTCCTCTTTTATGCACGTTTTGTGGCTGAAACGTGTGTTACTTTAACGTCGCGAATTTTTCCTTTCAAGTTAAGGAATTTCAGACGTTATCAATTTTTGTTAATTACTTTAGGCCAAACTCAAAATGCGTCGTCCTAAGAAGGTTAGTGAAAAAATGATAATTATAGTGTCATTTTGCCATTTATATTTGCCAATTACATTGTGAGGTTATGTGGTTTATAATATCGTTTTCTCTTAGTATGAATCCGGTGAGGCTACACAGTACATAAGTCGCCGGGCTGCTCTGCGTAAATTGCAACTGTCTCTTAATGACTTCCGACGTTTGTGCATTATTAAGGGAGTCTATCCACGTGAGCCTAAGCATAGACGCCGCGCTCAGAAGGGTTCGTCAGAGATAAAGATTCTCTACCATGCCAAAGACATTCGGTTTTTGTTGCATGAACCCATTGTTTGGACACTGCGTGACTATAAGGTAAGATCAAATATCAATATACTATAAGATTTAGTTACCACATTCGTTGACTTTCTACAGATCTTTGCCAAGAAATCTAGTCGCGATCGTGCCATTAAGGATTTTCGTAATCTAAAGCGTCGTCTTGCTTTACATCCAGAACTTAAGATTGATCATATTGTCAAGGAACGTTATCCCACATTTATTGATGCGCTCAAAGATTTGGATGATTGTCTTACGCTTCTCTTTTTGTTCAGCACCTTCCCTTCGTTGCGCCTTATACCACGAGAACAGTCATCACTCTGTCGCCGTTTGACCATCGAATTTCTGCACTATATTATTGCATCGAAATCTCTGCGCAAGGTTTTCATTTCCATTAAAGGTTACTACTTCCAAGCGGAAATTAAAGGTCAAAAAGTCACATGGATTGTACCACATTACTATCCATTCAAGCCACAGTCGAAATCTGAAGTCGATTTCAAAGTTATGTCCATTTTTGTGGAATTTTACACAATAATGTTGGGTTTCACAAATTTCCGTCTGTACCACAGCCTTAATCTCGCCTATCCTCCACAATTTCCAACCGGCGTGTTGGCTGATAGCGAAGATACACTAAAGGATGAATCCAGCTTTGTCTCGGATCGTATTGCAGCGTTGAACTACGAACTACTTCGTACTGACAAAGTGCAAGAGGATGAGGAAGAACCCGATATGGATATGGAATTGCTTGGGCAAGATGGTGACTCAAAACGTATATTGAAATTGAAGCAGGAAGCTCAAGAAATAGCACGATTACGTACACTTTTCAAAGGCCTAAAATTCTTTATAAATCGTGAAGTTCCACGTGAACCATTGATCATAATTATACGCTCGTTTGGCGGTAAAGTATCCTGGGATGCAACCATATTTGCCGGAGCCAGCTATGATGAGACAGACGAGGCTATAACACATCATATTGTTGATAGACCAAGCCTATCAAAGCAGTATATCTCACGCGATTACATTCAACCACAATGGGTTTTCGATTGTGTGAATCAACGTACATTGTTGCCTACAAATAAATATTTTATGGGTGAAACATTGCCACCGCATTTATCACCATTTGTTGATGCAAAACGTGAAACATATATTCCACCAGAAGAGAAGGCATTACATGATCCTTCATTGATTGAAACCCATGAACAGAGTGACGAAGCGTCTTCAGATGAAGAGGAGACACAAGAAGATAAGAGTGCAACACAAGAAATGCTCGATCAACAATTGCAACTTGCCTATCAAGAGGAAAAAGCTGAATTTGAGAAGTTTGGCGTTGATAATGTCAATGAGGATGAGGAAGATATGGTTTACGATGATGATGATGATGATATTGAGCAGGAAGACGAAGAAGATGAGGAAATGAAAAAAGAGAAACGTCGCAATGCAGAGGTTTGTATAAATTTATTTATTTATTAAGAAAACTTCACTTTAATTATATTTACTATAAACTATAGAAAAGCAATATGGCTGTACAATCTGGTAAAGTCCACAAGGAAAACAAACGCCAACTCCGTAAGGCTGAAGTCGATGAGCATCGTCTACAGGCACGTATGGTTAAGCCACGTCATCGTAATCTATTCCGTAAATTGATACGCGAGAAACAAACTAAAGAAAAAGAAGAATGGTTGCTACGCAAAAAGCGTCGTGTCATCGATACAACAGAAAAGGAAACTAAAAAAGCATCAAAGAAGGCGGCACGCAAAGCTGCGGCTGAAGCAGCCAATGCTGCCATCCACTTGAAATAATTGATGATGTAGGTGATGATAAGATATTTGGAACATAAAGTAAAGTAGCTTAAGCAAAATAAACAAAATAAAACAATCTAAACTAAAATATTAATTTGTTTTCATTTAAAAGTATTGGATACTTTCTCACTTTGATTGAAAGAAAATAAATAAATTCATTTATAAATACATATTTTCTTTTATTATTTTTTACATTTAAATTAAATTTACAAATTCTAGAAAAACGAAAAGAATTTACATATTTTGTTTAGCACAAATAATAAACTGAGCCTTTTTTGCAATAATTAAATACATAATAAAAACAAATTATTATACAATAAAAAATATATGATGAGTGCAATTGTATAATTGAATGTGTAAAGCAGCCGCCATACAATAAATTAAATATTGATAACAACGCAAGCTTAAAACAAAATATTAAGCACAATGAATAAAAAACTATTTTATGTTTTTGTATAAATTAAATATAAAACTGCAAAAATATTAAAAACAATCTTCTTAATTTGAATTTAAATAGAAAATATAGATATTAACTAATTTATAATTAAAATATTTTTAGCTATTCCTCGATCTTTTTTTTGTCTCGTACTTTTGATTGATTTTCGTTGTTTATTTGTTTTTCTTTTTGTATAAAAAAGATTTAGATATTTTTCTTATGTTTTTGCTATTTTGAATAAATATAATATAAATTTAACTAGTTTCGCTTTAATGGCTTTGTTGCTATTTGTTACTGTGAATATATAATCGACTTTTTTCCTTTAATTATTGTTTTGAATTTTTCATAAATATTTTTGTTTTTTTTTTATAATAATTTCTTAATTTGTTTCTTTTATCTTTATTTTCTTCTTTTCTATGTATAAAATGAAAGCTAAACAATGAATTATAATAAAAACACAAAAACAATTTGTTTATAAAAGTAAAAATAATAATAATAATAACTAAGTGAATAATTAAAAATTATAAAAAATTATTATATAACATGCCCTGCGCTTAGTTTTGCTTGTCTTTTGAGTTGAGTAGATTTGCATTGGTGTCTATCGTCGTGTATTAAGTTCTGTCCATTTCAATTTTATTCATATTTTCTGTAAATTTAATTCATAAGAAATGTTTATAGTTGGTTGGTGTTAACTTTTTCAAGTGGCGACGCCGGTAGCTTAGCTCGAGATTAGTGTGTATTGTGTTGTGTGTATGTGTGACCAGTCTCTTAAATATTGGTATCTTGGTTAATAGCCTTTTTGTTTAATCAGAGTCTGAATCATCATCATTAGCACCTGCACCATCTTCATCATCATCATCATCTTCCAATTCCGGCATTGGAAAACGTAATATTGCCGCAATGCCCGTTAATTGAGCAAGTTCTGAAAATAAGAGAGAAAAAAGAAAGATAAGAAAATGGTTTACTTAAGCATTTAAGCCGATTTACAAATCCTACACACAAAACAGATATACACAGATAAACACACGCAAGATAAAATAGCAGAAAATGTTGGCCAATGTTAAAGTCAAGTTAACTGAAGTGTAGTGAAGGCGTTAACTATGTTACTAGTTTAGATTCTTGTTCTTGTTGTCGGGGGTACTTGATAATCAACTTGAACATGAACTAATTGAAATGGGTATACATACATATAATTAAACAACAAGAATGAAACCATGAATGGCAACAAGATTCAAGAACCATTGATCGAATCGGATCAGATCAACTGCACCTCCTACATACTTAGTACATTGATGTAGGTTCAAAGTGTTTACTTGTAAACTTCTTACATACTAGTTTCATGATGATAAGTCGATCAAGTGGACTTTGGTTCGAGCGATATTTTTTATAATTTGTATATAAAAACAAATATGTAATAAGTATGAACTGATTAAATTCCAGGGTAAAGCAAGGAAGCTCTTTGAACTGAAGTATGAAACAAATAGCAAACAAAGAATATGCCTACAAAGCAAAGTATTCTTCACTTAAGACTTAGGAAGATGATCATGTACAAACTATAAATTGATTGAATTGATGAAATAACTTATTATCAATAAACAAATAAAGACACGTTCGAAGTGATAAAAAGAATAGGAGTGCATCACGCACACATTTCAACAATTCATGACTCATACTCTATTTCATGGTTTTTGTGGTTATTCCAATTAAAAGTAAAAAACAATTAAATACAAAAATAAAATACAACTAAGAAAGACACGTCGTAAATTACAAAACGAACGTCTATAATATGCTAAAATTAGTAGAAGTAAAAAATAAAACAAGATAAAATATATAAAAATTTAATTGAAAGCGAAAGTGTTTTGGTTGTAAAAAGAAATATGTTTGTAGTTTCTAGCGACTGCATCATCATTTGTACTCATCACACGCTAAGATTTGAAAAAAAAATGTGTTTATAAAACAAAAACAAGAAAAGACATTAATTTCGGTTTAACTGAATTCTCAATACCTTTTATATATGACTAAGTTCATTATATTAAATCCGTGAAAGTTTTTAAAACAGCTGCAGGTTCAATCATTCAAATTCTTATTTTGAACAGTAAATATAGAAATGTATAGAGACTTATAAAAGTTCTATGTCCAAACCATCTGTTGATGACTTTAACAATGTGTGTACAATAGATAAAATCATTCAAGACCCTAAATTCAATGATTGATCTTGTGCATCATCTTTCTACAATGTACAGTTTATATTAGGTGGACCCACTTATTTAAAAAACAAAACAAAAAACATGAAAAAATCACATTTTTTGTTCTGTGAGTGAGAAATCAATTAATTTGGTTTAAAGAATTTTGATTACATCACTTTTTACAGATTATAATGCGCAAGTGGTTACCCTGAGCTCTAATGACATAATGTGCTCATTGTTCGACATTTTCCATTGTATTTGCCAATGTTTCAGAAGATTTGGTGGCTATTTCTTGGCAGATGTTAGCCTTAAGTTCGTGTAGGGTCTTTGGCTTGTTGATATAAACCTTTAACTTTAAGTACCCACAGAGAAAAAAGTAAGGCTGTTTCAAATTAGGCGAAAACGGTGGCCTGTCAAAATGTACCCTTTTTTTTACAACAAGTAACCTTGGCCATTGTACGACGAAATTCACATACTCCAAGCGACGAGCGGGTTATCAGTTGGCAAGATTCATTGAGTCTATTGGATTTTCTCCGGGAATAGCTTTGAATCGCAATGGATTATTCTCCGTAGAATGGTCTGAGGGACGCTGAATTGCGCAGAACAATGTGAGCCTATGTTCGCACACTGGCAATACTACCACGATATTTTCATCGGATCATCTCGTTTGCTTTTTATTTGGATGCCTGGGATTAGCGACAGTACCAGAAGATTATTGTCTTTCATACAAACGCGTTATTGAGTTTGTTTTTAGTCTTCACAATTGAGAAATAATTAAATGAAAAATAAGTCCAACCAAACCTTGTTTATGAATATCAATGTTACTTTCGTTTCTTTATAAGGCAACCATAGACCCAAGGTCTTTTCTACCCTGTCACAAACTTTTGGTTAAATTAAATATACCATTCTGTTTGTACATAAAATATATAAATAGTAATCTTTGCATTTGAGCAACGGAGAATCTTGAAGGCATCTTTGCATGGATATTTAGGTATAGATGGATCTACAAAAAACATGTTGTATATAGAACAGTGGAAATAATACTTAAAAATAAATATTAAACGAGGCCATTGAATAGCCTGTGAAAGCGATGAAATTATAAAATTTGTATAATTCTTACAGCATCAAAGAATGGAAATTCCACTACAGAACGATCTTATAACATTGTTAATTTTATACTTACGTTCCCCTGATATATGCATGCTTGAGAATATTTTCACTTCACCGCCAGAATCTCGAACTGATTCGACTAAATTAACATATTCTTTCCTGAGATTAACAACTTGACACCTGAAAAAGTCACAAAGAAAGAGAGAAAAATTTCATAAGTCAGTAAACTATAAATAATAAAATGTTTTCATTAATAATAAAAACAATAAAATCCGTTAAAAAATTCCACAACCTAACCCTGATTAATCATATACAGAGAATCAGAGACAGACAACGTTTTGAATACTTAATTAGAGGTGTGAGTATGTGAAAATGTACGAGTCATAATAAGTATAAAGTTTATATTCATAGAAAGATGACGTTCGATTTTGAATTTATACTTGCATGTATATTTTTTACCCAAGAAAAGATTAAGGAGTCAAAACGGACAGATATATATGTTATTCCTTAAAATTCTTAACTTACTCGTATGTATTACAATTTAAACATTAAAGTTCAAAAACCTTACAATACCCCAACCAACAACAATAAAATATTCAAATGAAAACAAGACAAACAGTCCATAAACTTCGGTTCAACGAAGCTTACATACCCTTTATAACTCTAGTTTAAACAGATAGATATTTATGACAGATATTTATGTCTGTATATATTGATATTTGTTCAACTGATTCAATTTTAAGATATATACTCATACATAATGTGTAAATTGTCACATCACATGGTTTAATGCTCTAACTTAAAAGAAAAAGAAACGCAGCTTAAATCCCGAGGTTTTTATGAGAACTACCCTCTCTTCCAGTAGCTGGCGAACTATAACTTCGCCAAATAAACAAAACCAAAATTTTTTAGTTTTATCTAAAATCAGGATAGACAATCCGACCGACAAACGAACTTGGCCCACTGGATTCTCCCCTTCACGCTGAATGTTACAATCATCATGCCAAATTGTTAGTAGCTCTAGTCGCACGACTGTGAAAGGTATAGAAAGAACTCTCAAAAACCATGGAATGCGTGCAGCTCAGGTAAATAAATTAAAGATTAACCGAACCGCGTTGAAACATCCCATGAAAGACTATGAATATTTTATATAAACTGGATAAACCATGCAGAAGAGAAGGTGAGTAAATAACAGAGAGAGAGAGAGAGAGAAAGAATGCAATTAAAACATGTAAGAGAGAATGCGGCGAGGTAACAGAATCCATTAGTACAATATGATCAAAGAGAGTCCCAAAACAAAACATCAAAGCTTGGGGATCACAGCATTCAGCACAGTGTTACAAAAAAAAACAATACTCAACTAGTGAGCGCTAAAAAATATCAAAGAAGAAGAACATGTTGACTTTGCTCAAAGAAAAGAGTCTAAAGACTCGTGTTCTCTCACAGTGAATCTCACTCACACGATGTCAAATTCAAGAGACTGTTCAGTTACAATTTAACTTTCTTCGTGTAAACAACGAGAATCGTTTGGGAGAGAATTCATACAAAAACATTAAGTTAAAAAAAAAAAGAGATTAAAAAACGAAAGAAAACCATACAGCAACAATACAATATAATAAAAGAAAAGGGTGAAAATAAGACACGATTGCCACGCGTAAATGAAGCTTCTTGAATAAGTGTGAAGAATCAGAAAGAAGAAGAAAAGAAAAGAAACTCTACCTGCAATTGCAAATTAAATAATAAAAATATTGTATTTAACAGAAACCCCGCCAAGTGTAATTAATTTTATTGGTGCAAAAAAATTTCGATAGAAACAAAAGGTAAACAAAAATTTTAATCTAATAAAAATGCAAAGTGAAAGTTAGCAAAACTAAAAAAAAAGGGCAAACACTACAAAAAAAAAAAGGCATAATAAATTAATAATAATAATAAATGCCACCTCAAGCAGCTCAATTGAAAAGCACATACAATTAAAGCCAATTTAGAATGAAATAATAATAATAAATAAATAAATAAATAAAAGAAACTTGTTGTCATGCGGTGAATGCAGCAGTCAATTAGTATTAAAGGCAGGCAGCCAGACGGACGGACGGATGGACAGGCACTCTATAGCCTTTATAAGCTTGTAGAATGATATGAACCTACCTCGCGCTGTTTGATATTTACTTCTACAACTACTAGATACTTATGTATGTGAAGAATGTTGTCATGAGACTTGAAATAATTTATCTATGAAATTAAGCCATGGCTTAAATATGCAAAATTGAAATACAAAAAAGAACTGCAATTGTTTGCCATTTATGTATGTACTTATGTATTTCTTCAGTACACACATATCTGTCTACATTTGTGGTATTTGGTTATGAAACCTATACAGATTTCTCTTCCCTTCCAACAAGTCATGAGGCTTTCTATCATGTACTACAACTAATACTAAGGTATTTGTTTGTACAATGAAATCAATTGTTATAATATAATTAGAAACCATGTGAAAGAAAAAAAGATTTAAAAAAAAAGAAGGTAAAGAAAATAGACAACACACAAAATGGGTAAAATTGTGTGAATTCTTTGTTAAGATAAGAATTTTTATACTACTTGTACAAAATTCAAATACAAAATTAGAGTAAAATATCAGTTATTTACTTTTTTCTTTCGTGCAAAGGGCTTTCACAAGAAATTACACAAAGTGCAACTAATCATTTTAGCTTTAGCAGCAACAAGAAACCCACACAACACATTGTAGTAGCAACATTAACAAGTTAGCTAAGCTAAGAAGTAAGTAAAATTGTTGGTTGATGCATATTGATGCAAAAGCAAAAGAAATATAAGTCGCCCTAAAACGAAAGACTAGAAAAACTGGTTGCTTAAACCAAGAAAGATACTGTGAACACACAAATACATTGACATACTCACTTACACCAATGAACATCATCAGTAAATACACAGATAGATGCAAAATGAACAAACAAACAAATGAACAGCAAAATGTTCGAACTACATAAAAAAAAACATAGTATAATAATAATAATAATAATAATACGACACCAGTGAGCCAGAGCAAATCACACACAAGCGCAACGTACTTAGAATATCATTTAATAAAACAGGAGCGGATCTGAGACAAAATTAATATTTTTTTAATGAAATACAAATCTTTCTTCCTTGATATATTAAACTCAATTTTTGAAACAACAAAATAGAAGCCCAAATTCAATTTTATCCCACTCACTTTTTCGAAGAAAAGATCGTAAATGGATGTTCAGTTCAAATAGTCTTATTTTAGCTTAACGCAGTTTATTTTATTATATCAAATGTATGATAACTAAACAGCTGAAAGATATAGGAATGTACATAGCAATCATCCCCCTAATTCATATTACTTTTAATTTTATAAAGTTAAAACTTCTCAATTGTGAATAATTTGTGCTTTCTATGAAATGAATCCCTTTAGGTATAAATGCCTCTGTTTCTTCATATATGTATATAGCCGCATATTACAAAAGATAAGAAGTACATACATATTCTAAATAAAAACCTCAGAAAAAGAACAACAAGAACTGTGACATTTGAACATTAAGCAAAACGATCATATTACAAAACTTATAACATACAATGTACAACAAAACTGACAACATAAGAAGAAAATCAATTAAAAAATGGTTGATTTGAAGGGATGACAACAGAAACTTATAAACATAAGGGGCAACCAATGGATGTATATAAATACATCCATATGTGGCACACATGGTCTGAAAATAGTACACTTATGAAGAAGAATGCGCTTTAAAGTCTATAGAGAGGGAAAAGAACTTAGAGAACATACTACAATACAAGCATACATAAGAAGTAGTGTATATAGTATATATTTTTAGACAAAAAACAAAGACAAACAAACGCACCAACTATAGGATACTCTGTACTTGCCCAATTATGTATATCAAAGCTTAAAAATAGAGGAAGCAATCAAATTAATAATGACAACAATGAAGACAGAATTGACTTCACAAAGTTCAAAAAATATTATCAGATTGCATGTTTTTTCTAATGGTTAAGTGTTTTTGTTGCTCTAGAGATCACAAGCAGTTAGAATTTATGATTGTTATATGTATGTATTAAACTAAACAAAATTTAAACCAATTTCCATGAAATTGTAAAAATTATGAGGCTTAAATATGAGATATGACAAACATTTGAAACAAACTTCATTTGTTCGAGGAACCAACCGAATGTGCATACCAAATTTCAACTTACTGACCCTTTTTAAATTGCAGGGTATTCAAAATGTATTTTTATAGAAGGAAAGCAATTCTAAAAAAGAACGCAAACAAAAAGTTACAAAATGTTGACTCGTTTCAATTTGGCCTAAATTGGAGAATTTTAGTTATAAGAAAATAAAAGCAAACGAATGCTATTTTGTAATTACGCCTACGATTGATTTTGATAGAAAAAAAAAAAACAAAACAAACAAGAAATTAAGAAACATTAATCTATATTATTAAATTTAACGTTTAAACGGGCGCCTTCACATTGCAAAAATCATTTGTCTGCTTCTTAAATAAACTTAAAAAAGGCAAAACAACTTAATTAGGAGAAATATAAAACAATATTTCAATAACAACAAAGTTTCTTACAAATTATTAAAAATTAAATTTACTATAATTAATAAAGCAAGCAAATTATTAAAGAAAGAAAGCCGGTAATAAAATGAACTAACGAATATCTCAATTAGCAACATGCAATAAAATGCACACAAGATAATGAAATTTAAGCAAAAAAGAAAATAAATGAGTAAATAATATAAAATATTTACTTTTATAAGTATCTTTAGAGTAAAATATTATATTTTAATTCAGTATCTGTTTATCTTTCATTTCCTTTACACTGTAAAGATGCTTACTAAATCACCAGATTATATTATTTCGGAATATGGCTACCCGAAATGGCAAATGAATTGTTCAAAATCATCAAATGAAGGAAAAAACTATCTATCACAACAGCAACAAAAACAACAATCACCACAGAGTCCAATGCGTTTATTACCGCTAAGGGAAACACTTTCAGATTACTACAGTCGTTTATTACAACGAGAGGCAACGACGCCTGCCCAACATCATCAATCCATTAACTATGCCAAGGTCCAAAAGAATAAATATAATGAGCAGCTAAAATTCAATCAAAGTTCTTCCACAAGAAATAGCAGCAACAGCAGCAGCACCAGGTAACGTAATGTAAAGTAAAGATACTAATAAAATATAAACAAAACAATCATAAAAAGAAATTAAAAATTATTTTCTCTGGTACATTATTCTAGACGAAATTGTTTAATTAAACAAGAACAAAACCAACAGAGGAATCATCAGCAACAAACAGCGAACACGAGAATCAGGCATGCGACAGTTGTGATGTCTTTATCTGAAGCGGAGGCAATGAAAAGAACAAATTTAAAACTGCTGGAAGAGCAACAAAACGAACTTAATGCTTTTTAAAGAGAATTCTGAGAGATATTAAAGAGAGAGTGCATGGGACTGTTCACAAAATAATAAAAAAAAAGAAAGAATAATATATTAATATTAATGTGAAATCAAAGTGCTAAAAAGTAAATTAATTTTATTGATGTTCGTTCGGTTTATTTCGGTTCAGTTCTTCTGTTGCTGTTTATTGTATATGAAATAAACATACAAATTTTTGTAATTAAGATTTTTTTTTTCAATGGAAATACAATACATTTGTCCATTTATATGGTAAGACAATAATTTGCAAAAACAACAAAACACAAAAGCAATAAAAACTAAATTAATTGCGTACGCGTTTTGCATAGAAATTTGTTTACTAGTTTTATGGCTAAAGAAAAATAACAAACAAACAATCTCAGGCTATGCTTAAATAGCAAAAATAAGAAAGAAAACAACAGAACACATTAACTGTGGTTTAAACGAAGTTTAAATACCTCACACATAAATATAAATCTATAGGAAAATATTTTTCTAAAATTTCATATAAATTTTACTTGACATTCTTATATATGACAATATATTTTAATCATTTTGTTAATATGAGATCTCTCTATATATGACAAATTTATGAATATAGCCTGATCAATTTTGTGTAAGATACAATGAGAGATTCCTGCCGTATCTAGTAATTTATTAAACAAAATAGATGCCAAACTAAAGCTGTCTGACAGCGCTACCCCAAGGTTGTTGACTATGCTGTTGAAATGCATACAGTCGCTTGTGGTGATATCATTTTACATTCATTTCTGAAAACACACATGCCTTGCTTCGGTTACTAATGGAGAGTAAGTTTTTCAGTAATCAAAACACTACGACTGAAACATGTTAAAGCTTCTATACTCAAATCGATGGTTCAATAAATAAGAGACTATTGATTGTAGAAAGCAGAGAATCATTTTCCTTGCGATATTTCCATATACCGATACCTGATTCAACGTTACAAACATCACGACAAAGTGATGTACATTTCTACATACATAAAAACAATAATCAAACAAACCAAATCAAGCTATAAAACAACCTTGATCATGAGCACGCACGCTTTTGGAAAATTATATGATCTTTAAATGGTAAAATTGTCACAAATAAGTCAAAGAATTAAGGCAATCTGAAGTTGAAGGTTACGCACTGGCGCACATACAAAATTAAACGAGTAGAATGAGAGGCAAAATGGAAAATGAGAAATTCTATGCTTGATTGCCTTTTGCATGTGTTTTGATTTAAATAAATTGAGTGGACTGTACTTACCTAAATAAATTATCTGAAATAAGCAATGTTTCAATTGCTGAAGCATTAGCGGCAGCGAGAACATGTTTTTTGCCATAGAAAGCCTTAGCAGGCTCACATTGTAATGTTGTATAGAACTGCTCTAAAGCTTTGACCTCACCAGCAGCTTTTGTATCGGACATTTTTGCAAGAACAGCAGGATCTTGTAGCACCTCTGCGATAATATTATTATAGCGATTTTAGTACAATATAGAGAATATTAAAAATTATATTTACCTTTTAATGAATGCTTAAAACCGGAGGAAGCATGAACTAACATAAATTTACTCTTGTTATCCAATAGTAACTTGCAATCGAGTTTTACAGCCTGCTGGAACATATACTCAAAGAATTGATCTTTAACAAAACCCGGTGATGCTATCAGCACACATTTAACAATTTCAAAATTCACATGACGTAATATGCTCTGCATAACTTGCTCATAGAACTTGGCTAGACCTTTTTCATGTTGTTGCACGTAACCTTTACGTTTGCGTGGTATGGAGACTTCAATTTTAGTGCGTACAAGTGTCATGCTTGCCATTATGAGGCAAACATGCGCAAGACCCTCTTGCATTACGACGGCAGCAACATCGGCTGATTGTGTTGGATCGCATGCCATATCAATTCGTTCGAGTGCAATTGTATCCCATTCTGGTTTGCGTAACTCGAATTTCCGATTCAATTCTAAATCGAGTGTATGATAGGCACCCATTTTAACGTATTGATTCTCTTCAATATTACGACCCTTTAAACGCAACACACAGGCCTGCGTATCAAAGTCAATACTCTCTACGCTTATGGTCAACATGGTACGTACTCGACTGCTTGTGGAAGAACCGGTGGCAGATTCATTTTGTACTTTGCGTATAGTTGTTGCACGCACTTTATCACCTTCGGAAATAAGGTTGTAGGCATGCCACATATCTTCAGACTCCTCTGGCATAAGCACAACATTACTATTTATGTGAAAATTCCAATGTTTAATAAAAAGTTAGCAAATTTTGTATTGAAATCTTCAAACTTACCCCTGCATGCCTTTGTCAACGTTTTTACTAAGTAATTTCATCTTGCTCGTGGGTGTGTGTGGGTATGTACGTTTGTGTTATGCGTGCCACTTGGCGGCAGCACCTTGCACTGCTATAATATCTGCAAATGTGAGTCGTAGTCGTTGTGGTCCTCCTTGTCCTTGTACTTATTCTTAATGCGGTAAACTCTTTGTCACTTGCACTTGCTCACTAACTTTGTTTTTCTGTACAAATTTTTGCACATTGTTACAATTTAGTTTTAATTTAAGAAAATTCACACAAATTTCGCAAACACCTCGTTAAAGATAACAAGTGCGCATCTTATGCTGCTTCTTACCAAACAGCTGACTTGCAATGACACGCGCGCCGTACAATAGTTGAATGATATTTCACTATTTGTGAATCACCATGCTAAATTTATATGAATAAAATTATTGAAATGTGTCATTTAAATTACATGTGGTTTAAATTTATTTTCTTTCCACATTTATACTTACTGATTATTATTATCATTAGTAAATTCCACATAATCGAAGCTTGATTACAATAAATACATTTTGCCTCATTAGAGAATACTGCGATTTTAGTCCATGAAATTAGTGCACCACGTGTGAGTGTCCATTTGAATAACACTGGCAGCACTTTTATGCATTTGGCAGCATAAGTCTCAAATTCACTTGGCAGCACTTTGCCAAGTAGAAATGTTTAAACTTAATTTGTTGTTTCAAAGACGATAAGAATTGGTGGTCAATTATCACGTCTCAAGCTAAATGTAACATGCTAAGATTTTTTGGGGTTTGCAGCGATATTCCATGTTGTAAACCGGGACTCCGATCAATTCAGTTGATGAGACAATATGAGGCTTGGAAATAAAAATATTCTCATCGCAATGATGAGATGTACCGTGAAGTTGCTTGACCTCTGACTGCTGATTAATGATAAATGCAAATAAAAGTTGTCATTTGAGGGCAAGTGATTCATTGTAAATGCTTCCAAACTATCAAAGCCGGGTAATTTTATTGCCTTCAAGGCTGTTTTATGTTCAGAATTTTGACTGCGAAAGCATATTTTCTAAGCAGTCTTTTTGTTTATTAGATCATTTGACAATTTCAGATGAGCTCACGTAAAAATTTTGATGAGTCTTATACCATTTTATATGATGCTGTGGATAATTCGTATAAGAAGTTCTACTAAATAAAACACATTTTAATCATAATTTTATGTTGAAAAACCTTTGCATAGCTATATTTCTTTAAGATCAATTAAATACTATGTCATTATATATATATGTATATGGTAGGCAAACTTATTTACTTAAATTTGCATATTATTATTGTTATTTTAACATTCACAAAATCGTTTCTCTTTCTTTATAGCACAAGACTTGCATCAATAATCATTGTCCCTAAAAATGAATCATTTAACTTAATTTTATGAATTGCTGTATTGTAGAAAGTATTGGCAATAATATTTAATAGTTTCGTTTTTTCTTCTCTAGTAACGAATGCAAAATAAAATAAGTAAAAAGAAATTTAACTTCGCCTATGCCGAAGTTGATATACTCTTCACGCACCCCCATTGAAAACGTTTTTGTCTACGCTCTGTGACCGAAATACATACGATCCAGTAATTCTAGGATCTTGAAATGTTCACATATGTTGAATATGATTATTAAATTTCTGTTCAATAACACAAAAAACAATAAAGTTTTTCTCATAAGAACATGAATTTTAATGAGTGGACCGATTCGACTGGTTCTGACAAAATTACTGCGTCTCGTAAAAAGAATAATATATGTACATTTATACTTTATGGGGTCACAAACTTATAATACTATTCATTGCATGAAGAGTATAAAGAATAAATAATTTAGAAACAAAAAACAAACTTACGAAAAAAAAAATATCAGTCAAATTAAATTAAATAATGAAAAAAAATCAGAATTTTAAAAAACATTTAGATTATGCAAATGTGCTAGAAATATTTGTAAAAAAAAAAAGAAATATTTATAAAAATTGGTGTTGCCACAAAAAAATTATTTCATCACTTCATAATGAGCCTGGTTTCAGGGAGAATGATAATTTGGGCCTAGAATTATTTTTGCCAAGTATAACTTTTTGTTCCTCCTTGACACGTTTCTCTTGTTCTTTACGCATACGTTGACGTTCTTCATCCATCAAACGTTGCTCTTCGATAATGGCTAAACGTTCTTCGGCCTATAAAATAGATAACAAATAAATGGTAAAATATATTTCCAATAATAAATAATTCAAATAACTTACCAATTTTCTTTGGGCTTCTTCAATTTTACGATTATTTTCAGCCAAAATCTCTTCCAATTCTTCACGTTTTTGCTTTTCCTCCTCCTATAAAACCCAAATAAGGAAAAATATTAGTACAATTATCCAGGCAATGAGTTGCTTAGAAGTATTGTAATTTTGTAAACATTTATTGTAGTAAGTAGAGTTCTTATACACAATAAAAAAATTAATAAATATATACCTAGATATTATGTTTATAAAAAAGTTTAAAAGTATAAAAATATTGCATTACATTTCTTTCATTTGTTATTTTCTTTTTTTCTTTTTTAATAATAAATTACAATTATAATATTCTGAATGAAATTACAAGTGCTTAAATGGCTAATTAAAAAATAGTCATTTTGACCAAATTATTAAATGGTTTCACAGTTTGTTTAAATTGATTTTCTATTTAATTTTTATTTTACGTTTATTTGATTTTTTTTTTTTTTTGTGTGTTTTCTTTGGTTCTACTTACTATTTTTTTTTTATTACAAGTTTTATTCCTGTTTATTTGGCATATTAATTTTCTTTGATAATATAATGTTTTATATTTTTAAAAAATAAAGTATGCATTTAACTTGTTGTTAATTAAATTGATGTTTGATTTTTAAATAAAAGCTAGACAATAATTATAATAATAATAATAATAATAAAAATAACAATGTAGAAACAACAAAGAAATTATGATAAAAAAAAAAATATAAATAAAAATAATAGAATAATAATAATAATTAAATACAAAGTCATACCATTTTTATGTAGTTTATGTGTAGTTTGATATTTGTAAGAAAATTCAAAAAATATATATATACAACATTGTATAAATTACAATCCATTATCCAACAGCGAACGAACGAGTGAGTCAAGTCAAAAATAATTTGATCAAAATTGTTGTACATACTTTTACGTAAAGTATTGTTGTCTTGGAATCCCAACATAAAAACGATTTTCTGTGAATTTCATTCATTCGATAGAAATATCATTTAGTTGAAGTTTCCAAGGACATTTACTTGAAGGATGCAAAATGGATATTTACTTATTTAAGGCTATGTATTTATTTAATATGATTTTAATGTGATTGTGTGATATTCTGTCAGCGACTTAAAATTGATTGAGAGCTTAAAACGATTTGTGTAAGAAAAAATTGCCTGGAACATGTTCGTTGGTTGGGTTGGTTGATTGATTGATTAAAGTTTGCCTAATATTATCATACATGGAACATTATTTTTCCCACATTTGTTGGTTCTTTAGCGGACACAATTGTTTTTGATAATTATAATTTTCAAAGTTATAATTTTTTTTTTTTTTTTTTGTTTTTTTGTTTTTGATAAGAACAACATAATTTTTTTTGGTTTTAACTTACATGTGCTGCTGCTCCTTATCCTTTTTGAGTATCAATTTAAGCACGATTTAATTCTTTAAAGCAATTTATGTAGAAATCACTGTTTTTTTTTTGTTTTTTTTGTTTGTTTTGCATGTCGACTAATAATTTCGCCCCACCCACCCCTTACTGATTCTAAAAACATGTAATATAAAAAACCTTAACTATATATGGTATGTGTGTTTATGTACTTAACATCTTAGTTTGTTTTGACAAAAAAATGTGTTTGTTAGAAAGTGTGTGTGTTTGTAAAGAAAATTTCCCGTAGTGGATGTTGTAGCAATAACAGATAATTTTCTGTTTATCGTTTCCATTATCAAAACACATCATAAATCCAGCTTTCATTTCTATCTTTTGTGGTAGATGGTAGACTACGCTGCGCCAAGCAAAAAGGACTCCACTAACAGTAGTGTGAGTGCCCCTTCTGATGAAAGTTGTTTATTGTCTGATCACTTATTTATTTTACTTTTGTATGAGTATCGGTTTCAACTGTTACAGCAGAAGCACAAACAATTGGTGTGTAGTATTGATGTATCTTAACTTGTTCAATACACACACACACACACACACACACACACACTCATGGAACAGCTAAAGAGATTAAATGCATTTAAGGCGCTAAATATGATGCAACTGATACGCAAACAGTTAAGTTGTTCTTTGCACAACAAAATGATAATATTATGTAGATTTCTTTTTGTTGTACAAAATGTTTGGTTGAGCAAAAGTATAAGCAAATTTTGTTTTTGTTTAGCTTTATAAGGAAAGAAATTATACAAAAATTATTTTGGGAAAAGAAAAAATTATGTATAAACGAACAATATGTACAAGATCATCAAGAACGCAGGCGTGCGGGTGTGAGCTAAATAAATTAAAATGCAACGAATTTTCGAATTGTTTAATATGATTGATGTTAGTGACTAAATGGGATTGAGTGATTGATTGGGTTTTATGATATTGATTGAATTAAGATCAATAAAATAGTAACTAATTTTAAAGAATATTTACATTTACCATAAACAAGCCAAACAAACAAAATTATAGTTTTACCCTACGTGGTAATAATAATTAAAATTGTATTGGTATCATTAAAAGTAATTAGAAACGATAAGGGATTTGTTAATATGCATGAAGTTGAAAGAATGCGAGTGCAAACACACACGCACGCCATTTTTGCGTTCTGTTCTGTACTTGTTTCGTTTTTTGTAGTTTTCGTTTGGAGTCTGCAGAAATATTCGAATTTTTTTGTTTTTAATTGATTGATTGATTTTTATGTTTTTAATTGTTTTTTGTTCATTATTCTGGCTGGCTCCAAGCGCATTATAAATGTGTTTAACCAAACCTACCTCGCGACGTCGTTCTTCTTCGCGTATCTGTTCACGTCTTCGTTCTAGTTCTTGCATCATTGATCGTTCCATTTCTTCTAGCCGCTTCAACACGACGCTTGACTTCTAATTCAATTTCGTCACGTCGTTTTTCAAGCTCTTCCTCAACACGTTTCTTCACAAGCAGCTCAATACGTTTTGCCGCCTCTTCCTCAACTGTTTTCTGCTCAACTTCCTTTTGTCGACGTTGACGCTCCATTTCGGCGAGCCGTTCAACCTAAACATTCAAAAATATACAACACATTTATTGAAAACGTTTGATTAGTTGACTAGTGTAAGCGTTTGCAAAGGTACCTCATCCAGCTTCTTATAACGAACCCTTTTATGTCTGCTACTACTACTGTTGCCTCTAAGTTTTTGATGCTCATTATCCGAGTACTGGCTATCACTGGAAGATGCTGTAGAACTGGAGCGTTTGCGCGATTTCGTATGTCTACTATAATCATCACGTTCACGTGCGCTGCGTTCACGTTCCCTCTCTCGGTCTCTTTCCCGGTCACGGCGCACTTGGCTTTCTGATTTTTCGCGGGTGCTCCTACATTCACGCTCACGTTCTCGATTGTGTGACTTACTTCGTTTCTTATGTTTACTTTTGTGATGGCGTCGCTTTGAGGATGGACTGCGAGAACGTGAAACCATTATATTATTTATCCTTAATTGCTTTTTTTTATTTCGTCTTCCACAAAATTATTGACTTTCGGAAAATTTTCAGGCAGTATATACAAAACTAAACAGCTGATAGTTGCTTCCTCTTATAATTTGACATTCAAAGGAAAGAGAAAAAAATTATTTTTCACATATTTATGTGAATGGCAATTAGTCAAGGGTGCATTGTAAATTCAAAATTATGGTGAAACTGAAACAAACTCCAAAACTGTTGGACATAAACGCACACTTTGCTTTCGCAACGAAGGTAATGATGTTTTAGTTTTTGATTTAATCCATTACAAACAAACATAGCTTTCCTCTTTAGGCATATTAGTATAAATGCAAAAAAAGCAATTTAAATATTAGTTTTTAATTAAATAAAAAAATTGTGGTATATCTTGAATGAAAAGAAACGAAATATAAAATAATTTTTGGTTTAAAAAAATTAAAAATTGTACCCAACCCATCGATGCTGACATGTTTTAATCGAGTTTCATCAAATAAATTATCCATTACGTTTTGGGTTAACAATAGTTCAAAACATGATATTGTGGCCACTAGAATGCCATATCCTTTCTTTACTTCGTTACATACATACCTTGCTGTTGCTTCTATCTCCGTTTGTCATGACTAAACCATTCTTATCCAAAACATGGCGGCTCAAAAAAGGGGCGCATAGTCTACTCATATGTTTAACATGCAACTTTGTTCGCCTTTGACTCTAATATATGTTTTTCGATAGTTCCGCAAATTAGTGGCAAATAACAAAAAGTCTTGTCTCCGTCATTTGTTGTACATATCAACAACGAATCACCATTGAACAATGATTTACGATCTTCCATCGATTCCTTCCACTTCAATAAACGTACCGCAAAATGTGTCGGTGTATACACATGTAGAATTTGTATGCTGACTATGCCATTTACGGGTACATATTTTCGTTGTTCTATGCTAAGAAAATCCTGCGGGCTCGTAGAATGCTTATAGGCGCATCGAAGACTTTTACATGAACCGTAAATAGCCAGATTCGGACATATATTATAGCTTTGTCGTACACATTCCAATGTAGAACGAAGCCGTTGAGCTCTTGCATGTTTAATTATTTCTGGATTGATCTGTTTCTTCTGTTTTATTAATATTTCGAGTAGAAAATGTAAGTCGAAAGTGTCGTCTTCATTTATCAGAACTACCACTCTTGGCTTCAAATACTTTTCTGAATAAAAATTAGTATTCATCATATTGGGATAGTTACCGACTAGCACTGAATGACGCTTTTTAAACGAATACAAATTATCTGGATACGTGTAATGAATGACGGTTTCTGCTTCATGGATATTTAATGACTGGTGATCATCAGTACATAGAAGTATTTTCCGAGACAACTGTTAAAGAAACAATAGTTAATACAAATTCTAAGTAAACAAAAACGAATAAAAGTGATACATTAAATTGCCAGTCGTTGATCTGCTCTACATTATCATGTTTTCCAATCAAGAAGTCAATCCCTTTCTGAGTTAGAAGAGCCTGCACTTCTAAGACGTCATTATAGTTTTTGCAAAATACTATAGTTCGTGGCATGAATTTGTTTAATTCTGAGAGTAATGAATCGTTTTTGGAACTAGTCGTCTCTATAGCCAAACTGATACCGCCATATATACTTGCTTCAATAAAATCTCTAAAAATCATTAATGGACGCCTGGTATTACGAATCAGAAACGGCATAAATGACGTATTATAGAATTGTGATGTTATGATAAATTGTGGAACAAGTATTAGCTTGCCATTTGATTCCGTCACACATAGTTTTGTTAGAATAGACATTAATTCTTCGAACTTTGATTTATTGTAGCTGCTCATCATATCCAAATCATCTATGATGACGTGTTTTAATCGAGATTTATCAATAACTTTATCCGTTATATTTTGGGCTAGCAATAGTTCTAATTGGGCAAATGTGACGACTAGAATGCCACATCCTTTCTTTAGGCTGTTTATATCACCGGTAGCCATTAATAACCCATTATTCTTCAAACTTTGAAGGCTCAAAAAAGATTGGCAAAGTTCAAACAATCGTAAGGCATGCAATTTTGTTGGCACTAAAAACAGTGCGATCGGTCCAACTGATTCATCATGCGACTCTGATATTTCTTTCTCGATAATTCTGCAAACTGCTGATAAATAATATAAACCAGGATCTTCGTCATTTGTTGTACATAACAACATCGAATCACCGTTGAACACGTGGGACAAGCCAATTTTTTGTCCTATAGTCATGTTTGAACCGACATCCTTCTGAAATTTTTTTAATATACTTGGAGAAAGACAGCGTATTGGCTGATTAGAATGAACGAATACTTCAGAATTGAAGAATTTTGATTTATCCATAATCTCTTTAATTGATGTACAATTTGTTTCATTTGATTGTGCCTCCATCTTGAATGACTTTCTCTAGTTTTAGTTACTTCTGTTATTGTATTAATGCCACTATCCGTGATTTCCGTCAACTTCAATTACTGGTTTTCTTCTTACGCGCTGGTTGTTTGTTTCTCTGTCTAGAAAACAAAACCAAATATTAGTCTTATATGCTCATGGGACTTTAGACTTTTAATGAACTAAAACAACAAAGAATAACACCATCTGTCATTTCCCCACATAGTGGTAGTGCGAAACGACCACGATGACACCTAAACCTGAACGAATATTTTTGTGTAGAAAGTTGGCAGTATGACTCGCTCAAGAATCCATACCTGATCATCAGTTCGGATTTAGGTTGCAGAACGGCGCGCCAGAACTACTACTACCCCGTCAAGCGTATGTGGGCCGGTGTCCCGGAAGGCAGCATTCCCGCTTTGGTCCTCTACTACTTATACACCTCCGACATGCCGACAACTAGCGACAACCAAGCGATCATCGCTACCTACCCACTCAAGCATCATTCCGCAGATGGATCAAATTCGATATCTCGCTCATGTCCTAAACAAACGCTGGACTGACTCCTCCGCCCTTCAAACAAATTATCTTTAACTAATAAAAGGTTAATATACCTGCAAGTGGTGGTTCCACTTTTACAAGGCCCGTAAGAAGGAAGTACACCTTATTATTATCATATAATTATAAAAATTATGTTAAGAAGAAAAAACTAATTTTAATGATACGTTTATACTTTTATACATGTGCAAAAGCTACGCGTCTTTGTCCTAGTACGAGTTTGTGGAATGGTGTCATCACACAACCAAATTTGTTGCATGAGAATGATCAAGTTTTCAACACATTTTTTTTAACTCATATATTTTATTATTTATTTAATTCACATAATGTCTTAATTTTTCATTTAATTCATTTCTTAAAAGTTTTTTTTGTATAATTATTCATAATTAACAAATAATATTAATTATTTACAAGTAAATAATATTTCAAGTTTTTTATATTATTTTTGATGTCAACCCTGCAATTTATAAACAAAGAGCGGTATCTCTGTTGGCTGTTGACTTCCTGTAGAAGAAGATTGAAAGTTTTTATCAAAGTAGTGAATATGTCAGAAGTCGAAATAACTCATTATATAAGCCCGAACCAGATATATTTCAAATACCTACCATCACCCGATGACAAAATAACACGTCTGGAACGAGCCATTGAAATGTATTTTAAAATAAATAATGAACGCGATGACTCCGTATTTGAAATTGACGAATATGTTTTCGTAAATTATCTACCCAATCAGCGTGGCAGACGTGCTGTAGTGCTCCAAATCCTCTATAACTTTATTTCTACAAAGCCAGATTATATCGTTTGGTGCATTGATTATGGTTTTCCTCTTCGAACTAGTGGGGATTTTGTACACTTATTGCCAAAAAATTTTCGTCAGCCGATTGCAGGTCTTCATATCGACTTTGCTGGATTAAGCAACATTATTCCTATGAATAGAAACGATAAACTGTATTGGAATGATGAAGCATGTCTTAAAGTGATTGATGTGTTGTCCCAAGGGAAACGAATATTTTTGGAAAAACAAGAAGTACTTCCGAACAAATCTGGACAAAATACAAAGTGGTGTACATTGCAATTAAAAAGCTTTAATGGCGATACATGGGTTCTTAGTGATTTACTCAGTACATTGAAGATCGGTATCAGTGTGGATGAGATTAACTTTAAAAGCATAATTACGTCATGTGATTTTGTACAGACTACAGATGTATGGACATATTGCAACGGACTAAAAAACTACCATCTCAATCAGTTAACACAATCATCATCAGCCTCAAAAGAAGAAGTTGATAATTTTGTAAGTGATTAAATTATTATACAATACTTCTAATCAAATGTGATGTAATGCCTTTCACACGAGTGGGAATAGGTGATATCTTGTATCTTTGACTTGATGTTGAGAGATCCGCCCAATCGTCCGTGCTTATAAATGCTATGCTCGCAATTTCGATCTAATGACCAAAAATTTACTATATGTAGTCACGTTTCCTTGTCGAATGTTGGCTGGTGTGGCAAAACCAGAGTGATCAGATTACTGGAAGACATAGCCACAATATAAAATTCCCTTTAAAGCGGAGAATGCTAATATTTTATTTTTAATAAACTATATGTTAAAGGTATCTAAGCTTCGGTGAACCGAAATTATTTTATTTATTAGAACTAAGAATATAATTACAAATTATAACCTAGTATTTAATATGAAGCTTACCGTCAGAGGCCTTCAGTTTAGAGGAAAGTTAAGAAGGAAAGGAGGAAAGTACAAAAGTGCATGACCAGACTTGCCTTGAGTGGGATTCGAACCAACAACTCTTGGGATGTCAGCCCAGCGCACTAACCTAACGCCTCTGGGCTAACGATCCAGTCAAAAAGAAAGGAATTGTTTGATTCAGGTGTGGTTTACCGCGAGACACGTCCCCGAAATCTTTCATTTGCGAAACCAACATTCTACCACTAGACTACTTGCTCATCTCCGAAATTAATTTTCTGAATTGTTTGTTTTTATTATTTATATTACGAAAACTCTTCTTCTCTCTGTAGATTTCCAAAATAAAAGGATTAGAAATTGGAAATGTGCCAAGTAAAAAGGAATTTTGCTTTGCTCAGCCATCGCAACTATATAAAGAATCGGGCAGCACTGAATGAAGTGCATCGTATGGCATTGAGGCAGAGCAATTCAGCGAGTCTTTGCGTGGTTTGGGCATATCTGTACGTTTTCATACTACCGAAGATTATTAAAGCAATTGCAATGAATTTATTGATTAAAATTGGATATTTCATTTCAGATTACATATGAAGAACTCATCTGTACAGATGCTCGGATACCCAAGCTACCACTGAGTCATATGCAAACTATAATACATTACTCGCTACCAACTCAATCATGGTCATAATTTACTGCTCGTTTTAAATTGGTTTGCACTAATCACCCGCTGTGTCTCTAATGCCATCGTCATCCTTTGATAAGCCCTGCAATTGCATGCCACCGCAGAGCGTTATCGTTTTGGATAAAACTAGTCCGGAAATCTTGAAAGAATTTGTGAAATTTTCACAAAAGCATAAACTATGCAAAAAAAAAAACCACCCTAATTAAACTATTAAAGCTTCTATAGAATACAGAAAAGAAATGTTAAATTCAAGGCTACCAAACACCAAATTTATATACTTTAATAAACGATTACATTGCGTTGTCACAAGCATTTGTAATTTTTCATTGTATTTATTAAATCGACAGAAAACAACTGATTTTCACAATGTCACAAGTTTTATTTCGATTTCGTACTCATTTCTTTTACTACGGCATGGAATTTTTCAATCATCTCTTGATTATTTTTAAAGCCAACAATCTCCTTAGCGGCATCTTTAGTTAGCCACTTGAAGTCAGTACGCTCATCAATTTCGTACACATTTTCTAATATTATGGTAAGGAATTTTTCAATCATCTCTTGATTATCTTTAAAGTCAACAATCTACTTGGCGGTATCTCTAGTTAGCCACTAAAGTCAGTATGCTCATCTGAAAACACTGGTGGTTTGCATGGGTCCTTTATTCCAGCCAACCAATAAATGACAATTTTTGGTTTGCCTCTAGCTTCATAGTTACGTGTTAATGGACAATCCTTATAGATAATGAGATCCTTATTACCATATCTGTGCATATGTAAAGTGGCGTTTTTTAACCTTACTATGCTTTTGGAATCGTAGCCAATGCGAATCTCAAATCGCATCACAACTGTGTCAAAGGCAAGTTTTATCTTTTATTGAAGTATCATTCTATTAAATTATATGATATATACCTACTTAATTATAGAACATAGTAAGTTACAGTTACATAGTAAGTTACAGTTTTTAAATTCATTTTAAATTTAATGTCTGATTTGAAAAAAATAATTTTTGGATTTTATAAGCATTGTTTGAATCATATTTTCCATAATCTTCCTTCAATAAATACGTGTCCAAATCTAAACGTTGTTCCTCACAGTAGTTCAAACTTCTTTTACATAGCGTCAAACTTGATGCAAATATTGTATTAGTCAATACTTCAAGAATTTTAGCTTCATAGCGAATCATTCCATTCCATTGGCTATCTAATTTCAACCATGATTTAACTTGTTCAGTATCTTGTAGCGCTGATGCATTTGGCAAGATTGCCGACAAGTATAATTGCACCACCATAGGAGGCACGACCTGATATTCCAGAGGACAAACTAAAAGCTCCGAACATTTGAATTCTTGAATTATCAAACTTTTATCTATCAATTGCCCATATAACATTCTATCATTTGCTTTTTCATAACAACTTGGAATCATAATTATTTGTACGCGTTGATACCGTGATCCCACTTTAGCAACACATATCTCACCCACTTTAGGTGGCCAGTAATTTGCTGGATATCCCATTTTATCGTACTCAATTTGAAGTTTATTTGACATTGTATTATATGGTAAAGGCAAACCATGAAACTCATCTTCCATCGATTCCTTCCACTTCAATAAACGTACCGCAAAATGTGTCGGTGTATACACATGTAGAATTTGTATGCTGACTATGCCATTTACGGGTACATATTTTCGTTGTTCTATGCTAAGAAAATCCTGCGGGCTCGTAGAATGCTTATAGGCGCATCGAAGACTTTTACATGAACCGTAAATAGCCAGATTCGGACATATATTATAGCTTTGTCGTACACATTCCAATGTAGAACGAAGCCGTTGAGCTCTTGCATGTTTAATTATTTCTGGATTGATCTGTTTCTTCTGTTTTATTAATATTTCGAGTAGAAAATGTAAGTCGAAAGTGTCGTCTTCATTTATCAGAACTACCACTCTTGGCTTCAAATACTTTTCTGAATAAAAATTAGTATTCATCATATTGGGATAGTTACCGACTAGCACTGAATGACGCTTTTTAAACGAATACAAATTATCTGGATACGTGTAATGAATGACGGTTTCTGCTTCATGGATATTTAATGACTGGTGATCATCAGTACATAGAAGTATTTTCCGAGACAACTGTTAAAGAAACAATAGTTAATACAAATTCTAAGTAAACAAAAACGAATAAAAGTGATACATTAAATTGCCAGTCGTTGATCTGCTCTACATTATCATGTTTTCCAATCAAGAAGTCAATCCCTTTCTGAGTTAGAAGAGCCTGCACTTCTAAGACGTCATTATAGTTTTTGCAAAATACTATAGTTCGTGGCATGAATTTGTTTAATTCTGAGAGTAATGAATCGTTTTTGGAACTAGTCGTCTCTATAGCCAAACTGATACCGCCATATATACTTGCTTCAATAAAATCTCTAAAAATCATTAATGGACGCCTGGTATTACGAATCAGAAACGGCATAAATGACGTATTATAGAATTGTGATGTTATGATAAATTGTGGAACAAGTATTAGCTTGCCATTTGATTCCGTCACACATAGTTTTGTTAGAATAGACATTAATTCTTCGAACTTTGATTTATTGTAGCTGCTCATCATATCCAAATCATCTATGATGACGTGTTTTAATCGAGATTTATCAATAACTTTATCCGTTATATTTTGGGCTAGCAATAGTTCTAATTGGGCAAATGTGACGACTAGAATGCCACATCCTTTCTTTAGGCTGTTTATATCACCGGTAGCCATTAATAACCCATTATTCTTCAAACTTTGAAGGCTCAAAAAAGATTGGCAAAGTTCAAACAATCGTAAGGCATGCAATTTTGTTGGCACTAAAAACAGTGCGATCGGTCCAACTGATTCATCATGCGACTCTGATATTTCTTTCTCGATAATTCTGCAAACTGCTGATAAATAATATAAACCAGGATCTTCGTCATTTGTTGTACATAACAACATCGAATCACCGTTGAACACGTGGGACAAGCCAATTTTTTGTCCTATAGTCATGTTTGAACCGACATCCTTCTGAAATTTTTTTAATATACTTGGAGAAAGACAGCGTATTGGCTGATTAGAATGAACGAATACTTCAGAATTGAAGAATTTTGATTTATCCATAATCTCTTTAATTGATGTACAATTTGTTTCATTTGATTGTGCCTCCATCTTGAATGACTTTCTCTAGTTTTAGTTACTTCTGTTATTGTATTAATGCCACTATCCGTGATTTCCGTCAACTTCAATTACTGGTTTTCTTCTTACGCGCTGGTTGTTTGTTTCTCTGTCTAGAAAACAAAACCAAATATTAGTCTTATATGCTCATGGGACTTTAGACTTTTAATGAACTAAAACAACAAAGAATAACACCATCTGTCATTTCCCCACATAGTGGTAGTGCGAAACGACCACGATGACACCTAAACCTGAACGAATATTTTTGTGTAGAAAGTTGGCAGTATGACTCGCTCAAGAATCCATACCTGATCATCAGTTCGGATTTAGGTTGCAGAACGGCGCGCCAGAACTACTACTACCCCGTCAAGCGTATGTGGGCCGGTGTCCCGGAAGGCAGCATTCCCGCTTTGGTCCTCTACTACTTATACACCTCCGACATGCCGACAACTAGCGACAACCAAGCGATCATCGCTACCTACCCACTCAAGCATCATTCCGCAGATGGATCAAATTCGATATCTCGCTCATGTCCTAAACAAACGCTGGACTGACTCCTCCGCCCTTCAAACAAATTATCTTTAACTAATAAAAGGTTAATATACCTGCAAGTGGTGGTTCCACTTTTACAAGGCCCGTAAGAAGGAAGTACACCTTATTATTATCATATAATTATAAAAATTATGTTAAGAAGAAAAAACTAATTTTAATGATACGTTTATACTTTTATACATGTGCAAAAGCTACGCGTCTTTGTCCTAGTACGAGTTTGTGGAATGGTGTCATCACACAACCAAATTTGTTGCATGAGAATGATCAAGTTTTCAACACATTTTTTTTAACTCATATATTTTATTATTTATTTAATTCACATAATGTCTTAATTTTTCATTTAATTCATTTCTTAAAAGTTTTTTTTGTATAATTATTCATAATTAACAAATAATATTAATTATTTACAAGTAAATAATATTTCAAGTTTTTTATATTATTTTTGATGTCAACCCTGCAATTTATAAACAAAGAGCGGTATCTCTGTTGGCTGTTGACTTCCTGTAGAAGAAGATTGAAAGTTTTTATCAAAGTAGTGAATATGTCAGAAGTCGAAATAACTCATTATATAAGCCCGAACCAGATATATTTCAAATACCTACCATCACCCGATGACAAAATAACACGTCTGGAACGAGCCATTGAAATGTATTTTAAAATAAATAATGAACGCGATGACTCCGTATTTGAAATTGACGAATATGTTTTCGTAAATTATCTACCCAATCAGCGTGGCAGACGTGCTGTAGTGCTCCAAATCCTCTATAACTTTATTTCTACAAAGCCAGATTATATCGTTTGGTGCATTGATTATGGTTTTCCTCTTCGAACTAGTGGGGATTTTGTACACTTATTGCCAAAAAATTTTCGTCAGCCGATTGCAGGTCTTCATATCGACTTTGCTGGATTAAGCAACATTATTCCTATGAATAGAAACGATAAACTGTATTGGAATGATGAAGCATGTCTTAAAGTGATTGATGTGTTGTCCCAAGGGAAACGAATATTTTTGGAAAAACAAGAAGTACTTCCGAACAAATCTGGACAAAATACAAAGTGGTGTACATTGCAATTAAAAAGCTTTAATGGCGATACATGGGTTCTTAGTGATTTACTCAGTACATTGAAGATCGGTATCAGTGTGGATGAGATTAACTTTAAAAGCATAATTACGTCATGTGATTTTGTACAGACTACAGATGTATGGACATATTGCAACGGACTAAAAAACTACCATCTCAATCAGTTAACACAATCATCATCAGCCTCAAAAGAAGAAGTTGATAATTTTGTAAGTGATTAAATTATTATACAATACTTCTAATCAAATGTGATGTAATGCCTTTCACACGAGTGGGAATAGGTGATATCTTGTATCTTTGACTTGATGTTGAGAGATCCGCCCAATCGTCCGTGCTTATAAATGCTATGCTCGCAATTTCGATCTAATGACCAAAAATTTACTATATGTAGTCACGTTTCCTTGTCGAATGTTGGCTGGTGTGGCAAAACCAGAGTGATCAGATTACTGGAAGACATAGCCACAATATAAAATTCCCTTTAAAGCGGAGAATGCTAATATTTTATTTTTAATAAACTATATGTTAAAGGTATCTAAGCTTCGGTGAACCGAAATTATTTTATTTATTAGAACTAAGAATATAATTACAAATTATAACCTAGTATTTAATATGAAGCTTACCGTCAGAGGCCTTCAGTTTAGAGGAAAGTTAAGAAGGAAAGGAGGAAAGTACAAAAGTGCATGACCAGACTTGCCTTGAGTGGGATTCGAACCAACAACTCTTGGGATGTCAGCCCAGCGCACTAACCTAACGCCTCTGGGCTAACGATCCAGTCAAAAAGAAAGGAATTGTTTGATTCAGGTGTGGTTTACCGCGAGACACGTCCCCGAAATCTTTCATTTGCGAAACCAACATTCTACCACTAGACTACTTGCTCATCTCCGAAATTAATTTTCTGAATTGTTTGTTTTTATTATTTATATTACGAAAACTCTTCTTCTCTCTGTAGATTTCCAAAATAAAAGGATTAGAAATTGGAAATGTGCCAAGTAAAAAGGAATTTTGCTTTGCTCAGCCATCGCAACTATATAAAGAATCGGGCAGCACTGAATGAAGTGCATCGTATGGCATTGAGGCAGAGCAATTCAGCGAGTCTTTGCGTGGTTTGGGCATATCTGTACGTTTTCATACTACCGAAGATTATTAAAGCAATTGCAATGAATTTATTGATTAAAATTGGATATTTCATTTCAGATTACATATGAAGAACTCATCTGTACAGATGCTCGGATACCCAAGCTACCACTGAGTCATATGCAAACTATAATACATTACTCGCTACCAACTCAATCATGGTCATAATTTACTGCTCGTTTTAAATTGGTTTGCACTAATCACCCGCTGTGTCTCTAATGCCATCGTCATCCTTTGATAAGCCCTGCAATTGCATGCCACCGCAGAGCGTTATCGTTTTGGATAAAACTAGTCCGGAAATCTTGAAAGAATTTGTGAAATTTTCACAAAAGCATAAACTATGCAAAAAAAAAAACCACCCTAATTAAACTATTAAAGCTTCTATAGAATACAGAAAAGAAATGTTAAATTCAAGGCTACCAAACACCAAATTTATATACTTTAATAAACGATTACATTGCGTTGTCACAAGCATTTGTAATTTTTCATTGTATTTATTAAATCGACAGAAAACAACTGATTTGCACAATATCACAAGTTTTATTTCGATTTCGTACTTTTTTCTATTACTATGGCATGGAATTTTTCAATCATCTCTTGATTATCTTTAAAGCCAACAATCTCCTTGGCAGCATCTTTAGTTAGCCACTTGAAGTCAGTATGCTCATCTGAAAGCACTGGTGGTTTGCATGGGTCCTTTAATTCAGCCAACCAATAAATTACAATTTTTGGTTTCCCTCTAACTTCGTAGTTTAATTTCAATGGACAATCCGTATAGATTATAAGATCTTCTTCACCATATCTGTAAATGTATCATATTGAAGTGATTATTAGAATTATGTTTTTCTCTTAATGTTTTTAACGGTTTTAAGGACAATCAATAGTTTTTAACTATGCCCATCCTTTTGTTCAATTGATTTAGACTAGTAGATGAGATATCATCATGAAAATTTTTGGAGATACTTGAAAATGTAACTATCGATGGAAACCTAATAGGGAAATGAGTTTTAAATTTCTTAAGTTGTACTATTTTATAAAATTTGTATCCATTGGGCATGAGGATTTTCATATTATGTTTCCTTAAGTAAAGTAAACAAATATTTTTTATGTGAAATTGGACTGATAACTACTACTTTATAAACTGCAATAAAGAAGTCTTAAGTTTTTTTAAACCAAGAACTGAAAATTTAAATGAATGCAGTTTCGTTTTGATTATTTACATATTTATTCATCTTCGGTGAAGTCGATTGTGTGTGTTTGTTTCGTGCACTTACCCGGCTTCTTCTTTCGTTTCGCGTAAGGCTGTTGTGAAATCATCTTCACCGGGATCAACATGACCTTTTGGTGAACTCCAGTGATAATCGCCGTATGAGGCGCGTAGCAGTAGATATTCTATTTCTCCACAAAGGCGACGATAAAGCACAAAACCGGCAGCGCGTTTAGCCATAACAATATTTTCTGGTAAGCCACAAATCAGCTGATTCAATGAAAAGTACCCACTAAGCGTAACGAGAAAGCGAATGCTTGTATAAAGAAATAATCAGCTGTTTGCAATTCGTATTGCATTTTTATGGTATTTTACAGCACTGCTAATGTTTTACAGCATGTGCGTGCACTTAAACTTACATAAAGAAATTGCTTGTTGTATTTAATTTAAATTAAATAATATAGAATGTTGAACTTATTATGCCGCCGTGTGGCAAATTGTGGTCTAATCGATTTAACTTGTCGGTTGAGGCAATTGTCGCTAGCACAATCACAATATGCCTCATTCACATTGCGTGATGTTCTGCACGAAAGATCAGATGAAGCCGGCACTTTATTAACATGTTTTGCCAAGCACATAGCATTGGAACGTTATAAAGATGAGGCACGTGAGCTTGTGCCCACTACTATACGTTATGCTGATTTCTTTCCCATTACCGATGAGAAATACTTTCAGCGTGAAATCCTGAAGACCGAAGCAAGTCAATTGCCAGCTTTGATAATTTATGCCTTCAGTTATCGCTCAAATGCGCAACCACCGAAATATGCAGTACTTCTTAATGAACTGGATGCCCAAGCTACTTCACAAGTGTTTAAAATGAACATGCACACGGTACTGGAAACATTGTACTCGTTTCTTTTTCTCATACCCAATTGGATGATGCGTTTGGATTTCTATGAGGCAGCAATAAAACGTTTGGTATTGGAGGATTTTAAGGCAGGCGGCTCCAAGGAGGCATTTGTTCAGATCTGCTTCTATTTGGGCATGAACAAAAAGAACAACAATAAGAGTACAAACGTGGCACTCATTGAGAAATTCTTAAATGAACATTTGTCCTCATATCTACCGCAGTTGACAAATATGGACTTGGCTATTGTTGCTAATGCTGCGTATAAAACAAGTACAGTAGTGCGTGAACTGCCAGACTATGGAAAGCATCTGATCGATGCTGTGCTCCAATTAGAATTGGATAATGGTGGAAATGATGCCTTACTAATTACTTTTGTTAAGTCATTGCGTTTGCAGCGTATACAGTCAGACAAAATCTGCGAGAAAATATCTGAATTGTGTCAAAAACCAAAGGAATTACAAAAGCTGCAATTACGTGGGGTTGCTCACTTGTTTGCTTATCTCGTGGAGCAGCAATGGGATCAACCGGAGTGTATAAATGCTATAATCAAACAACTTTTCGTACAATTAGGCAACACAGAAATTCGTGCCAAGGATTTGGCTACATTTTGTTGGTGCTTGGCACAAATCAATTGTAATTTAACTTCTCAACAATTGAAGGGATTGGAATCGTTAGCGTTACAAAAATTAGATAACACCGAATATCGCAATTATCCTGATAATCTCGTTGATACATGTCTCTCCCTTTGGATATTGGGTTGTAAATCACGAGATTTATTTGACGCTGCAGTGGAATTGAAGAGTGCCCAGATGCGCCGCAATACCAAATCAAAACAACCAAAAGTTGATAATCGCTTGACAGTACTAATCTCAGCAGCTGCTATTGAAGAACCCACTTGGATTGAAACCCACAGGAATACCCTAAATGGGAGTGTAAATGCTTTCAATGCAAGTACGCCAGCACCAGCTTATTTGCTTAAAGAACGCACAGATCTTAAAACACTTAGCACCCAATTGAGCAAAGAAGAACAATTAGCAGCAACAGTCAAAATTGTCTGTCCCATTGATGGCATCAATATACCAAGTTTGCTAGTGTCAAATGCTGATGGCAGCGATTGTTTTGTTGAATTGCTTAACGACAAGCAAACTTTGAAGTTTAGTCAGGCACCATTGTCTCTTATCCGTTTGAAACAACGTTTACTGGAAGCCCTCAATCATAAAGTCATAATAGTAAGTTAACAAAATCAGTTATTAATATGCTCAAAATTAATCATTCATAATTTCATTAGGTAAACTCAAATTCAGAATATAAAAATGTGCTTGAACAACTGCTTGCGAATGGCAATAGAACAGCGGAAACTACAGTGACACCAGATGACGATGTACAAACAGCGCGAAGTATTTAATTTTCAGTTACAGAGGCTAAATTCTCTATCAACGTGTGATATAATAAGTACATTGTAACGAAAAACTAGTTGCTAGATAAAAAAACAAATACAATATAATACCCAAATTAAAATCATCAACATTAACATCATATATTTATAAAAAATCGTGTGGTTTTAGAAGAGGAACATTTGGACATTTGAACTTGAATGTAAGAAGTACTGCGATACTATCTTTTTAGTTGTCCTACAAACAGTTTACAGTGCTTGACATCCACATGCGCAATGTCTTCAATTCTATGCTTAACAATCTGTAAAGTCTGCCTTTAAAGCTTGTGTACCCCAAGGAAGCATACAATATAATAACTGCTGATATGCCAATAGGAACATATGCAGAGATCGTTGAATCAAATGATAATAGTGTGTTTGCATAACAGGATCTGCAAGAACAACTTTGTGGCCAACATGCAAAAATCTATTCAAATAACTTTCACCACTATTTCACAAAGCAATACAGTTAAGTACCTCGAGGTGTATATGGATTTGAGGCATACTTGAAAGACCTTATTAATGCAAAACAGCTGCAGCTCTAAATAAGATAAATAGATAGAAAAATTTATTGGATCCTTGGTCCATGGTGTCAACTAAACCTTGAGAACAGTAGTTCTTCTTTGCAAGGCAGATGTAAAACTGATAAAGACTTATGGAATGCAAATCTGGAGAATTTCAAGTAATTCTAATATTGAGTTAATGCAAAAATATCAGTCTGTTAATCCATGTGGTAGTTTGCTATAAAAAATTTCCAGATGAGTTTGTGGAGCAATTTTGAATGTGTTGTAAACTTATAGTCGCTTTATTGGTATACAATTTTTTACCATTTTTATATACATACATAACTAATTAAATAGATTAAAAACTATATACAGACAGAGTACGTAAAAAAAATGAGCAACAAATACATAATACAAAAATATATAAAAAATTAATAGCTAATTTTCTCTATTTGACTGATTTGATTTTGGCTTTCAATACAATATATGATGCTATTCTCAATAAAATAGTCATGCCGATTAATGCAATGAAATCTTTCCAGAACTGATCACCGGTCATGGTGATCTCTTCAAGGAATTTCTTTGGATATCTGTAAAAGAGGAATAAAGTGTTTTAAACCATTCTTCTTTTATATATCAAATGAATATGTGTAGTCGTATACCTATAATGGCAATAAGGCGCTTCATTACATTCCAGCACTCCCCGGTTATCGCCGTAAATGGCACCTACAAATCCTTCTAGACCATAACGCAAGTAAGAAATATGACTACCCCATTGAAGATAGCTTGGGAGATCACGTAATGTAACGCCAAAGCCAGCAAACATCATCATGGGTATGGTAAGTACTGGTGCAAGGAAGGTACCATTCTATAAGAAAATAATTTGGTCATTAAATATATCAACTTTGTGATTTCCGCATCTCATCACTTACCACAACATCGAACCAAGCGCCTATAACCAAACCAAAAGCTTGACCTACAAAAACCGTCAGTAAACTAATGATGAAGAACATCCAGAAACGTGACCACTCCATTGGTTGATAACTCCAGCCATAGATGATTATAGAGAATAGGAAACAACCAATTATCTGTTGGCCAAACGAATTAAGGAATTATGAATAATAATAACAAATTTGATAAATTGTAGAACCTACCGATATTGGCAAATCGACCAATGTAATTGAAGTATAGTACGCCTTTAGAGAATACCAACGATTAAAGTGTTCCTTCAACAGTATTGACATCTCAATGGGGAATGTTAGTACCGTCAACATCATTGGTGTCATGGAATGATGCATGAGTATGGCAAACAATAGGTTATAATTGTCCAGGACACGTGAGCCTTCCCGCCCAGAATTCGCATAAAGTGAACCAAGCATAATGGCCACAAACACATTGACGCCAATGCGCAAATGTGTGAGGGTCGTATCACGTTTGGCTTTGAGAAAACCACGATGTAGTAGCACCGCACATTGATTAAAGTAACTAGTGTCCTCAAGAGATCGATTCTTTGTACGTTTCGGTATTGGATATTTACGCATAAGAGTTTCCGCTCGTAATATACTACTAGGATTTTCAAACCAGGTAAGACAGCTGCCATTTTCCGTAGCAGATTTCAATGTATCAATCTTATCGTAACCATATTCGCCGCATGCAAGTTCAATAACTGAAATGTCAATTGAAATTAAAAGATTTCTTGTTAACACGAAAAATAAAAACTTACTATAATCCGCTGGGTTATGATACATGGGACATGGCAAATCCACAGCTTGCAAGAATGGCACTAGTTTTTCTGTACTACCCTGATAGACACAATTACCCGCTGACAGGACATACACTTGATCGAAGATTTGAAATAATTTGGCAGTTGGTTGATGGATTGTACAGATAATAGTGCGTCCTTGTTGCGCTAATTTCTTAAGCAACTCGAGTACTTTCGTGCAGGAACTACTATCCAAACCACTATAAATGATGAAACCAATAAGAAATACAGATATTCAGAATCTGCTTATGACAAACTTACGTTGTTGGTTCATCCAAAAACATCACAGTAGGATTATTTATCAACTCCATGGCTATGGAGAGCCTCTTTTTCTGACCGCCAGATAAGCGTTTTGTCATTGTTGCATCGTGTTGGTAAAGACCCAGTAACAGCAAAATATCTTCAATCTGGAAGAGGAGAAGAAAGAATAAAATATGAAGAACAGCAATAATGAAATTTAAAAATGTCCACTTACTCTACTCTCTTTTTCTTCGTAACTGACATTTGGGCCCAACTTAAGATCAGCGGCAATATGCATATTCTCATTAACAGTCAGCAATGGTTGCAATCGATCATCCTGTGTTATATAACAGGACATACGACGGAAGGCAGCTGTGATTTATAAGAAAATTATCTATGTTAGAGAAACTTCTATGGGCCAAGATTTTATTTAGAACTTACTTAAATCACGTCTTCTACCATTCAATAATATGGAACCATCAACACCTGTCGTTTTAAAACCCGAAAGAGCATCCAATAATGTCGATTTTCCAGCACCTGAAGGACCCATAATTGCAATAAGTTGACTGCCGGGAAATTTACCGCAAACATTATGTAGAATCTCTTTAGAACCTTTGATAAGAGAGATTGTGAGATTTATTTAATAATATATTACTAACATTTATATTTTAATTTGTAGATTGAATAGTTATTTCCTATTATATATATATATATAAACTTCTACAATATTATTAAGTTTGTCAGCTATTGGTATTTATTAAGTCAGTCCAAAGTACACGGAAGTGGTTCTTAAATATGCAATAAGTCACGGTCATTATTGGTTTTATTATTTAAATGTTATAAAAAGTGCAATTCCATTAAATGTTTTGTTCGTAAATATTTTCTTTTTAGAGACTACTGAACACACTTTGCACTTTAAACCCGATCTAATTATTTAATTTTGTAATCAATTAAGCGTCTCGGTTATATTTAGATTTAAGAGTATATTAATTACAATGTTATTTCTAAGACTGTGCTAAACTTAAACTTGTTTCCGTTAAATATTGTAATAGATTCTAGTATTACATGGACTTTGCTCCTTCGATACGGAAAATTTTTAATAAGAAAGTTTACCTATAAAGTATTGTAGTAATAATACCCATTCGAGCACCTTATCATTACTATATCTTTGAATTTAGTATTGACTTTAGCATAGAATATTTTTCGATTGTGAACTTTGTACCTTTTATTTTTATTGTATTGTATATTTTAACCAAATTTTATACTCTATAAAATGACTAATAACACACGATACTTAGATAGTAGTACAGTAAGCTGTTAGGAATAGCGTATGACGACGCTATCTAATCTTAACGCACTTGAAATCGAATGGGAAAAAGTAATAATTATTATAAGTAAAGTTCTAAAACGAGAAACCTTGAATTTGATTGTTTATTCTATGTTTATCTTGATTACTTAATAGACGGAGAAATTTAAAACTAATAAAAATTTGTAATGTCCGTTCAAATATATGTACATATTTTCAATATATAGTAATTTGTTGTACTACACTTGAAATATGTTACTTGGCCACTTTTGGAATTGCATCTAACCTTAACTGCAATCTTATCATATGTAAGTATTTTGGTAGCAAAATGGAATTAACACAATGTTAAATCGGAAACTTTGAACAATTGATAAGTACACACCTCTCTTGAAACCAAGTTTTACTGTAAGTGATAAATCCTTAAATTCCATATCAATTGGTTCACGTGCGGGTAAATTCGAAAAAGGTTCATCCTCGTTCAGTTCCTTGCCATTATGAAACGCTGTGTCATCTGTGTGTGTCTTTTTGTAACCATTCGTTTGTGAGACAGTTGTGATGGGAATCGGTGTCGTTGTGGTCAATGATGAACGTCCATTGCGCCAACTATTTGTATTGGTCATTGGTACTGTTGTTGTATTATAGACACGATGCGAATTTGTATCATCACCAACAACTTCTATGCCAAAACTTAGACCAGCAACAGTGGCTAATGGTGCATTCACTGCTGTTGCAGATCCACCACCACCGCCACCGGCGCTGCCATTAAAAAATTGCTCGCGCGCCGTTAACATGTTTATAATTTTTTCTATCTACAATATTGCTAAGGTTTTTCTTGTTTATTGTTGTTGCTGTAAGTAAAGAAAATTACAGGAAAATGAAATAAATACTATGTACTATACTTTCATGCTTCATTGAGATTCACTTTTCGCAATTGCTGTAACCCGGTTTAAATCTTGTTATGTACAATAATAGTATTTCTTGAAAAAATACGCTGATCAAGCTAAACAATATTTTTCCATTTTTGATATTTCATTATTGTTGCTGCCCCTCAGCTGCTATAATTTTGCAGATTTATAAATTGTACATACAAATATCTGTGCATTTGTTTTATATGTCATTTGGTATTTCCATTTTATTATGCAACTTCTTCGAAACAATTCAAGATGATGAGCAAAATATTATTGCAATTTTATTTATTATTTATTATGCTTTGGCTTCAAGTGGTCGACAACGGTCAAGTTCAGTGGAGATACAATAATTTTGCAATTGCAGCCATTATTTAGCTGAATTAAAAGAATTTAAGTAGGTCAAGGCTCTGTTTATTTTCAAAATACAATACATAAGTTGAGTTGGCGTTTTACATAAAACGAGTTATAAATTTTGAACTTTTTTTGTAAAAAAAAAAAAACGTGCAATATAACAAAAGGGTAAAATAAATATAGGTACATAAACAATAATCTTCTATCCTTGAAATGTTAAGAAGGCAATGTAAATGGAAATTTCCCTTGGTCATTTTTCACTTCGAACTCAATTTCAATGGAGAATGCATTGAAGTTGAGATTTTAATAAATTAATTTGAATAAATCATAAAAATCAAGATAATTGCTGTGTTCATTGTGTATGTTCTACAAGTTCTCCGAATTCTACAAAATGTGTGGATTCCCAATTATTTGAGTTTACAGTGTTGGTGGTGTTGGTCGATTTTTTTCGAAACAAGTTTCTTTCTTTCTTACTCGTATCAGAAAATATTAAATTATCCAAAAAGATTGTGACATGTTTCTATACTGTAAATTTTTAGTCATCTTCATTGAATTAATTATGAATTACAAGTTCTTCAAACACAATTTAAAAGATTTTATCAATAGACAACTCAATTGAACATCTATGGAAAACACTCTATATATTTTAAATTGCATGCTCCATTAGAAAATATTGAAAAAATAGGTAGAAATTTTATTCAGAATGCCCTAAAAACCTAATGAATTCAATGTCCAAGCATTTCAACGAGGTTCCAGGCACTTAAACTCATTCATTTTCAAGATTTCCATTCTATGTTTCCATTTTTTTTCTTTTTCACATAAATTATTTTCAAATTAAATTTTATCAAAATGTTTTTGTGCATTTAAAAATTATTTAAAAATTATAAAAATAATGAAAAATGTAGAAGAATATAAAAAAAAAAAAATTAAGTAGTGTGCCTCACCCTCATAAACACAATATGGAAGTGAAACTTCTTTAGCTAAGGGAGGTAAATCCGAAAATTAGAAAATGAAATGTGACGAAAATCAAAATGTAATGATGCTTCAGAGACGTAGTGGGGAGATGCACAAAACAATGCTCATTGTCTTGTGTCTTATGCATTAGTAAGAGAGAGATAAAAAATGCTTTACTGATTGTGAACGTACGAACAAGTGGCCGAATGAGCGAAAAATAAAATAACTCTTTTGTGTTGAAACAATATAACACTACAATATTCTGTATGCTTGACCAGCTAAATAGCTTCAATATAATAATAACATTGTCAAATTTTGATTTTCGTCATATTTCATTTTCATATAATATTTTTGATATTTACTCCCCTTCGCTAAAGAAGTTTCACTTAAAAAAAATATATTCCCAGTGAAGGACTCGACCTCCCGCACCCTCGCTTTGCAAATTGTACTCTCTAACTACTATACCACTGAGACATTTCAATTGTATTTGCCTAAATAGCTCCAATATTTTTTGGATTTACTCCCCTTCGCTTGTGTGCACTGTAGGTTGTAATTTTATTTGATATATACCGCTAAATATACATTTTATTAAGTAATTAAAACAGAATGTGCACAAATGTGTGTAATTTTCTATTTTATCAACCAATAAATATTTCTTACTAATTACTGATAATTTAATAAAAAGGCATTCAAGGTAACTAATTTCTCTACTTCATTCTGTGTGAAAGTATGCCTGTACTTACCAAAAGTACTTAAGCAACTTATGTGTGTACAATACTCGTACTTCTGTTGAAGAGTATATTATGGCAAACTAGTAAATATAATTTGTTTAACTTTCTGAAGCTTTTTTCAAAGTCAATAACAAGTAAATCCAATTTAGTAGTCAAAAACAACAAAAGCTTCAAGTGAAAATATTATTGTATTTTTTTTTTTTTTTTTTTGTTTTAAACAGAATCTGAAATTATTTTTCAGATTTACGTATGTTCTATGATTATCAAGCTAGAACTCTGATGATGGAGGTGATGATGTGACGTCAATAGGAAATGTAGAATATTATTTGTCAATAAAGAAATATGTCAAATGTAAACATCTTACAACATCATTAATTATTAATCAAAATCCTTCCATATTTGTTTTTATATTTATTGTAATTTATGTTTTTATCAGCATTAAAAAACTATGCAAAATTATGAATTACAATATGAATTTAATGAATTGAAATGATTTAATTATTTAATACACAAAAAAATTTAATCTTAGAAAAAGTGTGAAATTGACATAACTCGTGCCAATGATTGGTGTAAAGTTTATCAGTTCATATGCATAGACAAGTATGGAGGTATGTATACATATGTGTGTATGCATCTAGTAAAATTGATTGATGTTATTTTATTTTTTGTTTTGATTTTTTTTATTGCATGTGCCAGCGGAAATGAGGCGATGGTGTCTGTAGATAGGTAAAATGTATGGATTTATGTAATTGTGGAAAAAATGGAAACTGAAAAAAGTAAATTAAGAAATTTACTTATCATATGTTGCAATGTAGAAAAAAAAAGGAAGTAGAACGCAATTAATTACACTCAGAACATCATTTTTAATTAAATATAAAGGTTTATTTTTCTTTATAAAAGATCAAGGTGCAAATGCATACAAAAGCACTGACTAAGAAGTAGAAAATACACAAAGTTTTGCAAATAAATATTGTATATAGAGAAATCGGCCAAGTGCGATTCATACTCGAACATAGAGGGTTCCGTACCAAATTGGGGGTTTTTGTATGGGAGGTACCTCCCCTGAAGGTTCAACAAATGTACAGTGCTTATATCGAAAACTTATAGTGTCTAAATTTCAGTTCAATAATGCAAAAAACAAAAAAGTTTTTCTTATAAGAAACTGAATTTTGATATTGGGTTTATATGGGAAGTACCAGCCCTAGTGATCCGATGAAACTGAAATTTGTATGTTATAAGTCTTTAATCCATGCCCACAAAGCATGGACTTTCAAGACTCTAGGTTTACTGGATCGTATAGCTCCCATACAAACTCCGACACTTAGTTTTTTTTTTTTATTATTTGTTGCTATAGCCCCAACAGAACTTCACATTCTGTGAAAATTTCACCTCTTAAAGTCCGAGGATGGACAGTCGTACAGCATAGAGTTAATAATAGGATGCTGTTCAGTGCACTTTGGGTCCGGAACCCACAAATAATATGCAAAATAAAATGCATGATGATGAAAAATATTATAATTAATTAATCAAAACAAAAGCATTGTTTCATAAAGCCTGATTGCAATCACTCGAACAATAAATACAAACAACGCAATGACGAAGACATCAACGAATTTGTCGCGATTTCAGTCTTTGTATTTAAACAGCAAACAATAAGAAATCAGTGCAAACAGAGATTGTTATAGCTTACATACACACATACTCATACATATATATATATGACTATAACAAAACAGCCATAAGAATCTTATCAAAACTTGAAATATTTGTAGCGCAAATTCATCTATACTTTTACAATAGTTTAATTTAAATTTTATTTTTTTTATTTGATGTACATACAATGTATTTGTTATAAGAAAACATGTGCCTATAACAACAGATCAAAGAACATAATACGACTTACAATCGTATAATGAAAACAAATCAGGAAGATAATGATATTGTAATATTGTAAATGATTTTAATATTTGATGATGATAGAATAAAATATTTATTTGAAAGTGTAAATGCTCAAAATAAACTAAGGGTCATTTACCTATGAAAAGTCTAACTAACTAACTATCTATCTATCTACATACAATAAATATGTATAATAGAATACGTAGAAATTTAAGTTGAACTAATAACAACAACAACAAAATAAATAAGTACAAGTATAATAAAAACCTAAGTCATTATTCAAAGGGCCTCTATTTTAAGTCAATGCACTTACTAAGTCTACTAGTAATTGTATGTAGTCTTACTTACTTAATACAATACATGAATTGAGTTGAGTTGAGTTGAGTTGACTTAATTGTGATGAGTATGGTAATTGTGAATATGGATGTAATATAAGTATTATTATCAGTGAAAATAATTTATTATTATGGCGATTATTGAGAATTCATGATCATGTTGCTGATTGACGTGTGACTGTGAAAGTGTTTTATACATTTTATTATTTTTATTTATTTTTTTTTCATTATTTTCTTTTTGCAAATTCATAATTACACAAATTACAATATTTATTATATTGTATGTAGATATTTAAAAAAAAAAAATTCCATAGAAAGCAATTAGAAAAAGTCTCACATAAAAAAGGTTTATTACAATCATCTATGTTATTAAAAAATCAGTTGGAAACTCTGAAGAAAGAGATGAAATTGACCTAAAGGTTAGTTTTCCTATAAGCAATTTGGTCAAATGTCCGAAGCCCCGAACTTAAATTATAAATCGGGATCAACAAAGATACGCCATATCAATCCAAGTCATTTAAGGCAATCACCAATAGTGCGGTGTTTCATTCACTGACTATTGTTGATTCATAAGCTTATCGGCACATTGAGGACCACAAATATAAGTACATTTTCTTAATTGTCAGTGACAGTGTCAGTGTCTTTTTGGGCTATTGGTAAGTGTAATGTTTCACCAATAAATATGTTTAATAAAAAATTTATCAGCTGTTCGATTATCTCAAATATGCAAATATTTTTATAATTGGCAATTTATTGGGTTTAGCGACAATGGAATTTAATTTTCCTTGGGCTTCACTAGTCGAAAAACGCCATTAAATTGAAAGGAAAAGCTATTGTAAAGAGTTATGATTACTTGAATCAGAAAGCCCTTTTGCAATTGGTTTTAATAAAAAATTTTCCAATTAAGAATAAGGAACATAAGATAAATTCTGAACTGATAAAAATTTATTACTTATTTACTTAAATAAAAAAAACTTTTTACAATTTTTAATATTTAATAAGAAATCTTTCCTTTTCTGCTAAGAAATTTCATATAAAAAAAACTTGCATCTTTAATGTGAATGATAGAAGAAATTTTGTTTACACACTTTTATACACTTCTTCCCATAATACAATATTACAGAAAACATTAAGCTGCGCAAGCGTAAATTACACACGCGCTCATCATCATCATCATCATCACGCAACAGATGCTCGCGCATAAATCGCCTTGCACACAGCATCTCTCACTCTCTAGATACATTTGTTTGTATCTCACACAATAATAAGTAATAACTTGATTTTATTGGAACAAACCCCGAGACAGTCTACTTGAATGTATGTATGTATGTATGAAAGTCAGTTGTTAGTTAAGTTTGTCTGCCTGTCTGTTTGTCCAGGTATTAATGCACAAATGGAGAGTAAATTCAAACATAAAATGAAATTAAATAAAATTATACAATATTATTCACACACTCACTGATTTTTCTTACTTTCAGATAAACCGGTTTACAGATCAAAACAAGAATAATGCAGAATACACGTTTCCATAAAAATAATGAGGGTGTTATGTATTGAAGTTGTTACAACAGTAAAAGAACAAAGCTATGGAGAATATGTAAGCACAAAACTCAGATCTCTTTAAAGGGGACTTTTTTTTTTTTTTTAATATCCATCTATAAATTATGCACAAATTTTCAACTTTTTCTCTTTTAAACGACGGGAGATATTCAAGTTCGCTTTACACGTGAAGGTTGTACATTTAAAACTTGTTACTCACTCGTGTTTTAAATATATTTAATTATTTTATTTTTATTTTATTTTGTTTTCGTGTATTTTTTTTTTTGATTTTTTTTTTTTTTTTGCTGTATGAATAATGACAATTTTCTTTAAACTTTATACACAAGTTCAATGAACACAGCCAAGTGGAAAGAAAGAAATATTGTAAATTCTTGTATTGTATTGTATATAAAATAAGGGTAGTAAAAAGAAAGAATTTTTTTTTAAAACGCTCTGCTGCTTTTGAGTGATTAAAGTCAGCTACCGTACTAAGTATAACGACAACCTTACCGATCAAGCGATGTTAACACTTTGTGACTATTGATGGAAAACCAAAACATGCGAAGTAGTTCAAGCGTCGTAAAGCAAGCAGCAACCGCTGACTGACTGACTGAGTGACTGACTGATCGATCGGTCGATACAAAAAGAGTATGTGCGATTGAATGAGAGCGTTGCTTTGGATCGATCGCCTTTGGTCATAATATACTTACTTTCTATAAGTGGGAGTGAGTAAGTGATCGCATAGTCAGCGCCGAATGTGAGTGTAATGAAACAACCGAAGTCCATTCGTTTCGTTTATTCGATCTATGGTTAGTTAGACTTATACTATACTTTACTACATATGATTGTATCGTATTGTATTCTATACTACTTACTACTTATACAATATAAATAGTTAAGGCTACAGGCGTTACTTGTCATTCACATTATCAGTAGTATAGTAAGTACTTTAATAATTATTTAATTAATGTAATTATGATTATTTACAGCTGACGCTAACTGTTTGCTTCCAGATACCTTTGACTTTCTTTCTTTATACTTACTATATACTTAATTAAAGATACTTTAACGGAAATCAAACACCAACTTTGATAACGTTACCAGCTCAAATGTATAGTGTATAATACATACCTATAAATTTTGAGTTCCAAGTCCAATTTTGATCAAACAATAAATTGATTTATGACGTTTCGTTTTTAGCTAAACATTTTAGCATGTTTTTAATTTTTATTGTACCAGGATTGGGGAATCGGAATAGGTAAATAAAGCAAATAGTATCAAATAGTATTCAAATCAATTAGAACAGTGACACGTTCCTTTTGTGTGAACATACTTAAGCAATATACTTATAATAGTACTGTAGATCTTTTATTTATTCTTTATAGATACATATACTTCATATACATATACATACATCTTATTTGGATTATTGATGATTTAGCAGAAAGTTGAAGTTGAAAAGATTGTGGTTTTCCAATTTAGTCATAGACAAATTTTATATCGAAGATTTGTTGTGGTTACATTTGTTATTCTATCTTAGCTTACTACATAAAAAACTTTTTAAGTGTAAAAATTGTCAATATTTTTGTGGCTTAGCATATCAATTACATTCCATTTAATGTAATTCTTTTAGATACTTCCTGTGTAGTTAGACAATATATTCTTCCAACAACAACAAAAATAAACAATATCAAATCTTATAGTCTTCTTTATTTTGAAATTTATTTACTATAAACATATGTCTTTGAAACTATTATTAGGTTACTATGCTAAGCTTCAAGAACATTTTTGATGCTTGTTACAATTTTAAATGACTCATATCTTTAAGATATTTCATAAGCATCTAATCAAAGCATTGTATTGTTTTCATAGCAACTCGTTCTATGTATGTATCTCAAGCTTTTGTTCGACGACAACGACGACGACAACTTTTTTGAACTTTGTACTGGAATTTAATACAGATCTTTAATTTTAACAAAATAAATATTAATAAAAAAATAAGAAAATGCTCATTACGATTAACTTTTCAACGAATATTGAATACCTTTCACTTAACAAGTTACATATGTATATATTTTTATACAAAAGAAATTGTTTAGCTTAAGAAATCAATCCAATCAAATCAATTTTGGGATGTACAATATTTTTTTTTTTTTTTTTGCTTTTAATTCATATACTTACAAAACTTTTAAAAATGCTTAAGAAATCTATAATAAACATCTACCCAAATGATAATCAATTTGGGCAGATGGGATGTGTTTTTGAAGGTTGATCTCATGTGTTTATAGAAAATTGTGTGTTTGTCCCATTATTTTCATACGATCACTTGATTTTCTGTTCGATATATTGTTACGATAGGCACAATTTTCGGGTATACTTAGTATAATATATTGTGTTAAAAATCAACTTTAACCCTTATGTGAACCCACCATGGTCTGACCAAACATGATTTGACTTTCAGCTGATTAAACTGCAGCAATGAGATTCCAAGTTATCCTCAATGAAATATTTTTGTCCACTACTTTAGATTATGTATTGACTTTATTAAATTTTTAACTGTCAATATTTCTGTTGAAGTCCAAACCTCAAATCGAGCGAAAATTTTAGGCCATTGGCTTACAACATCTATTAGAGCGTTCACTTATGAAAGAATTATTTTGAGCTACAGCGCAGAATAAGTGGAATAATATTCCCAGTAGCTATGGTCACATATTGTTAGAAAATATGTCTGTGATACTTATAAAAAAATGGATTTTGGGCAACAAATTAAAAAAAAAAAAATTTTGTTCATATTGCACAAAATGTGTCTAATTGTTCACATGAGTTTCCCTTAGTTTAATATTTTTCCTTAAAATTTAATATTTTCTGTATTCTATTTCTATTTTTAGTCACACTGCATATGCAAAATTTGATCCACCGATTCGGATTTTACCGGTTGTCTGATCTACACTAAACTTTGCAGAAACATTCTCCGGATTATGCTACTATTTCCCGGAAAATTTGAACAACATCAATTCATCAATATCCCAGTGGTCTGGCCATACCATGGTGTACCTTAAGTATATATAAGAACTGGTATCCACAAAAGGATTAAGCCTAATCGAACTTAAAAATTTACAATATTGTTTCATATAAAAATGAATATTGTTCATTGTATACATAAACCTGAAACAGGAACTTATCAGTTTGATATTTCGATTCTATTCAAGTCCTTTCCTTTTTTTAATATCCAATTTTTCCTTTAATGCGTCACAAACATCATTAGAAAGTAATATAATTTCTACACACATATAATTAGCACAATTATATATTCATGAGTACAAAGTGTAGATAGACCCCATAGCATGTTGTCATTCTTAAATATCTAAAGGAGGGAGGGTTTTCCATTGAAATTTCTCTTACTATTCTTAAGTTGTTCATCAAATACTTAAGTTTTGATGAAGTTCTTGTTAAACATGTCTCAATATTTACTTAATAGTGAAATACATTTGATTGAATTTTGCTTTGACACGTTTCATCATCATTATTATTAATCATTAATATTATATGTACATACATGTATGTATGTATATTTAATCTAATCGGTTTTTGGTAAAAGATTAACTTTAAGGTTACAATCAATCTATATATTTTTCAATAATTTCTTTTACGTTTTCCATCTACCACCAACAAAGTCTTCAAATCAATCTACGTATTTGCTGCTCTTAATTGATTAAATATGAAAAAAAAAATTATAATAACAATAAAGAAAAAGAAATAAATAAATAAAAACAAATAAAATCAGCGTCTTCGTCAGCTGTGCTTATCTGCCACTCTTTTAATTTAAAAGAAAACCGATTAATATTTTTATTTGAGTTTTTGCGTTCTTTTATGTTATGTTTTTGTTTTGTTTTGTTTTATTTATTTTTTTTTTTTTTCTAAGAGTACAAAGTACATTTGAAATTTTTTGTTTAAATCTTTTGTGCGGTTTCTTTTTATAAAAAAAACGTATTACGATTTACGAAAACAATATGCATTTGTGTTACCTCCTTCCATTGTATGAGTATTGTACTTTGGTTAGACTTGATAATTGTGTCATTATTTAAAACAATTAAGTAATAGGAACAGTAACAGTAAGTATTGTATTATGCTACTTACAGTAGATAGAAAGTAGAATTATTACGTGTTTTTTAAACTGCTGACAATTAGTTGAGTGGTCTTAAATTATTTTTAAATTATTATATATATACATATATATTTATTTCTTTATTTATTTTTTTTTTTTGTTTTTAATAGTATGTTTAATATTAGGTTTGTTTGTAAGTTTAATACATATATAATAATAGGTTATAATTTGTAATTATAATCTTAGTTCTAATAAATGAATAAAAAATAAAAATAAATAAAAGTTTAATACATAATCTATACAAAAAAATATATAGACTTAAAGAAAACCTTCATGCCTTATAGTTCTCACAAAAGAACTCACGAGATACTGAGGCTAAATCGGAAAGATATCCATATAGTTTCAGCCTTCTTAATAGAATATTTCATAGTTATGAAGCTCTTACATAACATGGCAAATAAGTTTTATAGGTAATAACATAATATTGTATAATTTTGTGACCTGTCTTTAGTACTGAAAATATCTAGTAGCCACAATGTAGATTATGTAATGCAGATGAGGAAACAGCAGAGCGTCTGCTATGCCACTCTGATGGTTTAATTTGAATGAGACTCTGATAGCTGGGTAACCATTACCTAGAATCAACAGAAATTCAGCTCTTACATATATCCATTCTTGATTCTTGATTTTCAAAGGAGCTGTAATATTTTATGTACTATATTTAAAACAATAGAACCATAAATTTGCAGAAAATATAGTTTTCTAATAGTGCGAAAAATTTCAATACAAAATGCAGTATATCAAATTTTTTTCGATTTAAATTTTCAGTACAATCATTTGCAAATAACTGGATGTAATCCGAATAATTAATAATACAAATGTCACCCATTATTGCCAGTATTTAGTACTATTATTAATAACCAACGCATCAGCACATTTTCATCGGTCATCGCCGCAACTCTATACAAGCGTAGCAACGCTTCCGCCGATCACATTTTAGATGTCTTTCCAAGCTTGGGGAAAGCTAGAACTTTATTTTTTTAAAAACCTTAAACCATCAGTACATATTTTTAAAAGAATGTTCATCGTGTAACATTCACATTTTCTAATCTACATAAATATATACCATCATAGAGTCATAGAGTGATAGACCTTGGTAGCTAGTACTCTTGTAATTTTAGATATATTTAGTATTTTATATTATATCTAAAACTTATAAATAAATAAAAATAACTCAAAATATTTATCTTGACGCAACCGATAATTTAACACATATCTTTAATAGGTGAAACCTTCTAAATTCCAAAGCAATTAAATAAAAATGTAATAATTTCATGAGCTTAAAATAAGGAAGTATTATCTATCAAATATCAAATTCAAAAAACATTTCCGTTTTTACTTGATACATTAAAATAATTTGTAAGCATTAATTAATTAATTATATCTGAATTATAGTTTTATAAACGAGAACCGGAAACAATTGAAATCAGTTAAAAATAAATCAATAAAATAGTTATTCGATATATTAATCTAAAGCATTAATTAAACTTTAAGGAGTCTCTGGGGATCTTTCTGATCCAATAAGAAAAAATTTCTCCTCAATTTATGTGGTATCTATTATTAATTATAATAGAGAAATTTTACTATGCACATGTACTGAAGTATCGAATGTATTGGATTGCCCTCAGGGGCTTTGATGATCTATATATACAAATACAAAATTCTTCTAAACTAAGACGAATTTAAAGGTTCATTTAAAAATATTACATAATTAGAAACATTAACACTGAGCGCCGTCGCCAAGACAAGTTTCTCACACACCTGAAATTTTGCTCAACCGGAAATGGAAATGTATTAAAACGGTTCAGCAAGATACAGGCGCGAATGAAAAATGTCGGCCAGATATTCCTTTATAGTAAATATATTTCACACTTTATCACACACAATTTTATATAATTTTTCCATTTTTAAGTTTAGGTTTTCTTGTCTTTCTTTCTTTCTTTTTTTTTTTTTTTTTGGGAAAGCTGTTTCCGTGGCTACAAGTTTTCCTGACGACATTCAGTTTGGAACTGATGCATAAGATTTGCTAACATTAGAATTGTCGACTACCGAATGCGTTCTGATCGCACATCATTTCTATATAGAGAACTTCTATATACAAAATATATACACATACATATGTATTGTGTTTTTTGGGCCAATTGCTAAATAGAAATTAGAATTAGTTTCGGTGAACAAAGGAAGAACAAAGCCACTAACTGACCCACCCAGACAGTTAGAAGTGGCCAACCTAACTAACTAAATTGCGAACTGATAAATGAAAAAAGCGCGACGCGGCAGCGCAAGCGGCGCATGCTTTCTAAGGGGCTTGTATTAATACAAATTCTTCTTGTTGTTGCTGGGTCGCACCTTACAAACACTCACAGATACATATGTACATATAACTGTCAGTTGTTGGACACTGACACCCCTTAATAAACGACATTTGCGGTGGACGCGAACACGGCGGCTTCAAATAGCCCAACCTTAGAACTGAACACTGTTAGTTGTAGTTGTTCTTCTTTGGATGACACTTGGTGTCATCTTTATCAACATCATCATTGCCACTAGTATAGATGGTGGTTGTTATAGAAGAAATGTCATTGGTTTATGTTTACCGCGGCTTAAAGTATATAAAACAAACGCATATCCTGTTGCAACAAATTTGTATGCATTTCATGAATTCCATAATTTCTAAATCTCCTTTCTTCACTTTTATTGCAATTCATATTTGAAAAAATCTAGACAAATAAACATTAAATATCCTAAATTTTTTGTGATTTATTTAAAACAATTTTATATGTTTTCAATGATTCCAAAATTTCAGAATTTCATTTCTTCAAATAAGAATTTTTTACTAAATTTCAAATTTTAAGGAAATTAAAAATAGATGAAATATCTATCTATCAACACAGATTCTAAGATTGATTGGTTGTTGAAGTTTTTCAAACATTAATTTTGTAAACCAGTTTTGAAATCAGTCATATATTTCTTAAGAAAATCTTTAAAACTATTGGCATTTGATTCTCAAATCTTTTTAATTTCACATTAAATATCATTATTTGAATATCATCTATTAACCTCTTGACTTGATAACATTTCCGTAATATACAATATAAAAATTTAGATTAACACAAATATCTCAATGGGATTCACATTTATGGTTTCTATGTGCTTCAACTTGTTATGTACAATTCTTCCTTATATATCCTTGTGTTCATTACATACTTTTATAATAGTGTGTATGTGTGTATAGACTTAAACCTGAAGCGCACACCTTTGACATTATATAAGACATATGTATCCAACAAAACAGAAGGAACACAATATGACTATATGTATGCATAAATGTGAAAGACTGTGTGTGTTTGCACTCAATAACACACCTTGGTTAGAGCCAATCCTTAAAAACAAAACAGTTACGTTTAAACATTGTGGTGTCCTAACATTTTTTATTTTTTTTTTTATATCCTGCCATCCAACGAACAAAGGAACATCTAAGTTGAAGCATTGTAATGCCATTTGTCCATGCAAGAAACATTGGGGATGATGTTCAGAAGGATATAATACGATAGTAGTTGGCTTCGTTAGTGTTCCTAGTTTAATGTGAATGTGAATAGAAGAAGGGCGAGTTCATCATACTAGTAGAAAAGACTACCGACAAACATTTCTAAGGTTGTGTAGCATAGAAAAACTGGGATTGGCATCTTACCACATTTAAAGAAAGTTTCTTAAAATTGAAATAAAGGACACATGTGACACACTTGAAGTCTTTAGCACGATCAGTAAGAGAAGCCTTTATCGGCTTAAGGATATTTTCTTTTCATTGTATTTAAACAATAAAATTACTCATAAAACATTAGGCCACAAATCATTGGCATTTCCATGTTTGTCACTTTTGTGCTACACCCAAAACTTTAGACCAACTGCTGAGGTCAATGAGCGTCGCTATATGAAAGTGATGATGACATAGCAAAGGGTCTTCTTATTATCAACTATTACCTAAACTTAGTATATGTATATCTTATGTTCATGTATCATGATTTAGCACAAGATACTAAGCAAAAAGCAAGGCGCGCGCATCACATTAACGCCATTAATGTATTTCAATTTTACAATGGTGGGAGCTCAGCTCATTTAGTATTTTACGTTTACGTTTTTTTCATTATACATTATTACACAATCATCATCATTATCATCAACTTCATGGTTATAAAAAACCAAATGTATGTATGTTCAGGGGTGGGTGTGTTTAGCAGCGCGCAAGGTTTGGCTATCAATTGACAATAAATATTGTTAATTTAAATGCAACTAATTAACTTTAGCTCGACGAACAGTACATTCTGATTCCGATTTAGTAGTAGTAGTTGTAGATGGGGTAGCTAGTTTTATATGGTTAAAACATAATTAAATCGCCTGATGAAGCGTATAAGTTTCTAATTGAAAACGATTTTGTGGGTTGTGAAATTTAAGAGAATATTGATTTAAGTGAAAAAATGTGGATGGGGCAGACGATAGGAGTTGCCTAGGCGTCATAAAATGTTCGAAAGTAGAAGTATTTAGAAATTAGTTTAACTGTATTACAGTTTTAATTAACAATTGTGAGCTTAAGTTTAAATTCTAATTCTAGAATAGTTTAACTTTCTTTAGGTGTTTCAACTGTTTCATCTACATGTGTCTCATTGTCATTTTTATTGCCATAGGTTTCTCCTATGGCAATTGGGAGACGATCACCCCATCGGCTTACCTTGGCACATCTGTAAGCGGGTCTGAAATTAAGTTGAAATCCATTAATAGCAAACCTTTTAAGTAAAAGTAAATTCGAAAAGCAACTTACTTTCCATGTTTTGATGGTGTGAAAATAACCTCCTGCAATTTTCCTTCTTCTGTGCACATGCGACAAATTGCATGTTTAGAGCGTACAAGTGTTGGACGCACAATGCGTGGCCAACTTCGTGTTGCATCTGTTACTGGGCCTTTCTTTAATACCGCATAACTATAACAAGCGAACAAACGATCCTTGGGCATAACGCCAATATTTAGTGGAGCATAAGAAATTTCAAAATTGCACGGTGTGCGATCGGCAATATTTGCTAAACGGGGACAACTTACATCATGTGGACACTGTATTAAAAAAAAAAATAAATAAATTAAAGCATTTTTCCATATCAAATAGAATAGCGACCTACCGGCGCAAATGTATGTCCTTCCATGTCTGGATCCGAACGACTCAGCAGAAATCGACGTGCTTCATTAACCAACTCACTGCCACGTCGTGTTCCCTCCTCAACGATAATGAGATAACCATCGCATTTGCGCCACAAGTTAAACAAAATCTCCCGACGGCGCTCTACACTGGGCATTTCAAAGAGAGTATGTGAAATTAGCACCAAATCATATTTAGTCTACAAAATAAAACTTGTTAGCTTTGTAATGAAACAGAAGAAATAACCTACAACTCACTTCTAGGCTGGGTAAGAACTGTCTGTAAAAAACATTTTTAAGTTCCATTTGTTTGTTCTCTTGCCCATCGCGTAATATCAAGTCAGATAGTTCGTTCATATCGCGTGAACAATCCACATTATAGTATTCATATATGCTATCACTCCACAACTCTCTGGCCGCCCACATGCCTGTGCCAACTCCAGATCCAAAATCAAAATAGCTGCGCGGCTTGAACTGTGCATCACGTTGCACTAACTCTCGCATTATACGGTGCAGGACAGCATATTCTTGTGCTCCACGTGCTGTAGCATACACAATGGCTTCATAAGCACCATAAGTGATAGGCTTCCAAGCGTATGTTCGTTGAGCTACTAGTTTACTAATTAGTGTTTCGCGTTTACGTTGCCAACGTGTGGCTTCGTCGTCACTTAACCCCTCCAAACGTTCCAAAGGCATTTTCTGATCCACTTCCTCAAAGATGCGTTGCATGCGATTTTCTACTTCATGTTTTTGAGGTGGAGGATGCCTAGAATTGATGTACTGATTAAGTGACTTGCCATCACGTACTAATTTTCTAACTGGATAATCCCCAATTGCACGTATGAGAGTATCACTTATCCTTTTCGGTAGCTCAATGCGATTCTGTTTTAATATGCCAGGATGTTGCCGCGGTTTCATATCATTTGCCTCAAGACGGTCAAGCACATTTGTATCAACTTCTACAGCGATTTTACTTGTCTGACGATAGAAGATTTGGGTTGATGGTATATGAAGATAGGATGTCGCATTTCGACAAACATTTTTGAGTGTAAATTGCATTTGTATATAATTTCACTTGACACTTTTTATCAAATTAAATAACATTACATCAACATCAAAACAAGTAACGTGCCGGCAAAATGCTTCTTCTTGTAATATCTGCGATTCACAACGAATAACAACATATGTTCTATGAGACATTCACAAAGAACAAAAACATTTGTGTTTTTATGTATGTATGCGATACGAATATAAGGTAATTGAAACCAAAATTTTGAATTTTTAAAATAATTAACAAAATGGATGAATATGAAATGCAGGTAAGTTAAATTTCAATAATAATTAGCTATACTGGTATATTATTCAACTTTCGATTTGTTATAGCTTCAGGCAGTAAACAATGCTCTCGAAGCCACCACCAATGAAACTGAACGTGCAGAACTTGAAGCACTTAAAGAAAATTTATTGGAACTGCTAGAGCTAACTAAACAACAAGCTGAAATAGATGATTCTCCGTCAACAGAAGAAAATGCTACGCTTGATAATGAAATGCAACGCTTCATGAGTGAACTGAATGAATTAACAGAAGACCAAGAAAAGCAGCACGAAATCGAATTGGAAGCTTTAAGGGTAAAAAACCGGTTTCAAGATAACAGCTTAAGGTTACGCTTTTATGTGTATTATAGACCAAGTACAGCGCTATGGTGGGCGACAAATGTGCAGCACCGCATGAGCATAGTTGGGGTGCAGTTAGTTACCATAACGCATTAATATGTGGCATTGAGGACAATGTTGATATTGATAATAATGGTGCCTTGGATGTACGGCTTCGCGTGCTTTTTACCAACCCGACACACCGTGAAATGCTGCCCTGTACCTATTACTTGGAGGGTGAATGTCGTTTCGATGAAACGCGCTGTCATTTCTCGCATGGTGAAGTTGTATCAGCAAATAAAATTAAAGACTACAATCCACCTGATTTTGAGCGTTTGTCCCGCAACTGTGCTGTTCTGGCTAAGTTGCAAGATCGTATGTGGCATCGAGGACGTGTTTTGTGTGTAAATTTTATGGAACAGCAGTGTCGCGTGAGACTGGATAGCAAGGAGCATAAAGAACGAGAACGTGACTTCAAATTTGAGGAACTGTTTCCAATCATTAAAGGTAAAGTTGATGATGATATGCTTTTAGTATTTAATATTGTATTTCATTCATTTAGAAATTGATGATGATGACGAGGAGCTGTCAAGCGATAGCGATTCTCGCTCAAATATGGAAAGCACTGATTCAGAAGATTCGGATGATCTCGAAACTACCAAGCAAGCATGCAGAATTAACAATAACCTCTTTGATATAAAGTGCACAGAGAGACTGGGTGAATGGGAACAGTATACAAGGGTGGGTATTCATAAAAATTAAACCTCCAAACCCAAATTCATAAGCATTGAAAATCTTCAATCCCTAGGGCATTGGCTCTAAATTGATGGCACAAATGGGTTACGTACATGGTACCGGCCTTGGTTCCGATGGTCGTGGCATTGTACAACCCATTTCAGCTGAGATTCTACCTCCTGGTCGTTCCCTTGATGCTTGTATGGAATTGCGAGAGGCAGCGAATGGTGATAAGGATTACTTTAGCGTGGAAAAGAAACTAAAACTTGCACAAAAGAAGCAACAAGCGATGAATGAAAAAGTCTATGCACGTGAGACAAAACGTGTCGATGTATTTTCCTTTTTAAACGACAGTGTTCTTGGCAAAGAACAAAAACCTACCGAAGAACCGCATACGAAAGTCAATTCAAAGTTACAAGAACAATCCACGAAGTCTCTGAACGTTGAAAGTGTCCGATTAGCTGATGACATACGCCGCAAGGAACGGGAAATTACCAAGATGCAAGAGTCTATTAAAAGAAATGCAGGCGCATCTGAAGTACAAAAGCGCATGCAAACTCAGCTGATTGCCATGCAGCAGGAAATGGGATCCTTGCAGCACCGAGAGAAATCACTCAGCAAGGAGCAGAATGTGCGGCGGACAAAGAATAAAATGTTTGAGTTCTGATAGAGACCATTGTTTTTGCACAATTTACATTCTGTAATGCTAGTAACGTTGTTAAAATTATATTTAAGATAAGTTAAAAACATTAAAAACTAAACTTTGTACTAAATTTCGTTGAAACTCCATGCTCATGCTAGTGACAATATCGCACATAAATATTGCTCCAGTACTGCCTGCGATAAAGAAGCTCCATTCTCCACAGCCAATGAGTAAGCTGTGTCACCATTTTCATTTGATGCAGTCAAATCCAAATCTTTGGCCAAAATCTCATTGCAAGTATGTGGGTGATTGCCGGCAGCGGCATACATTAAAGCTGTATTGCCAACTATATCCATATGACTGGGATTTGCACCACGTTCCAAAAGAAAACGCACAATTTCATTATGTCCACCAGCGGCAGCTAGTAATAATGACGTTACCATTTCAGGGGCTTCCATATTAACATCAGCACCTGCCTCAACAAGCATTTGCGCAGCAGCCAATTGACCATACGACGCTGCCCAATGGAGGGGTGTAAATTCATGCTCATCCTTAAAGTCAATTCCTCCAGATTGACAATGCCTTGCCAATTCAGCATTTACTTGCTCTTGTGTAATCTCACCTTGACCGGCGCGCTCATGAAAGGATAATGTTATTTCTACCGTACAAAATGTTGCTTCCGTGTTGCCGCGCTGTAAATTTGTAAGCACTGTTGCTTGTGGCCTGTATGGTAGAAAAGCACTCTTGCGTTTTGTGCTGGCATCCAGAATAATGCTGGAACCGTGTAGCGTTGTGGGCCCACCCGTTGATGAGGCCACCGAACGTGGTGGTGAGGGTGTATCACGATGTTGCCACTTGTTGCTTTGGGCATGATCGTCATCGTCTGTGGAATTCGCAGGAGATCCCATTGTTTACATTTATTTTATATATAACTTAGTCAATACAGTCTTCGGCGAACGTAAATAAAATCAGCTGTTTACTAAAGTGTTTTCTACTACAGAATTCCTATTACTCTCACATGCAACCCTGTCGATTTTTCCGGGGCTACCACTAATATGAAATTTTTGTGCATTTGTGGCTACCCTTTTCAAGGCTACTCGCTACTTATTTAATAAGAACGAAGTGAAATGAAACACAGAATTGTATTTTTTAATATAAGAGGAATAAAATAAATCTAATTTGTTTGAGCTTTTTGGCATTTGGTATTTTAAAATTTTGAAGTAAATAATTATTAAATATTTATTTAATACAAATAATAGCGGAAAGAAGAAGGCAAATATTTTTAAAACATTCAATCTAAAGGAATTTCATATAAATTATAGTAAATTGTCAATAAGTACGTGAGAAAAGTATAATAAAAATAAATAATAAAAACAATAGAAAGAAAAATAATATAAAATTGTAATATTAACTAATTCCGTTCGATTCCGAGTCGAAAGGCTCCAGGAGTTTGAGTTTCGAGCCTGAAATTAAAATCAAATCAATATTAAAGAAAACAAAAACAGAACATTGACTACCATTTCCTCAAATTTCCAAATCTTTTGATGTTTAATGTAGTACGCTATGGAAATGGAATCATAGGACTCATAATACTATGTGATAATTTCTACATGATTCCATCATTGTCTTTTTGTCAATTTAGTTTTGAAGATACATTTTAGCTTTTACAAGATTTGTTTATATGATACAACAACTTCAGATTGTATTAAATTGAATTATTTAATATATAATATATGATTAAAGTTTGTAACTAATAAGCAGGTTATTTAGATTTAGACAAGTGTTAAACAAAGTATCAAAAAGTGAATAAATTTAAAATAAAGTTAACTAACGTATGAGCAATTTGATCGAATCGTCAATGCGTGTATGGGGCGCATAAGCGACACTTGCTCTCTCGCTCGTGTATCGAATAAGTGATTGAAGACTTCAGTCATCATCGCGGAATTTTTCTTTGCAATTCAATTGCGCATTTTTATCTAAATTTTCTACGTACTTCTGTGCTGCGCCCTTTAAACACTTGAGCAAGATAAGTGCACGGCAAATTTAAGATCATCGTCCAAAATGGGCAATCAAAGTTCTAAAAGTGAAGTCGATGGCTCTGAAGCTGCTGTAATCGATGGTGGTGGGAAGCAACACAAAACAAAAACAATAGCGATAACGACAAATGCAAATAACAATGCCAACGCCATTGGCCAGAATCAGGGTGGCGCTGGCAGTGGCAGTAATAATAATGGTTCAAATCTTACTGTTCAACAGACAATGACACGATCTGCCTCAGGTGCCGACGTCACGGAAAAATACTTGACACAATTGGTGCCTGTTGAAAAGTTAGCCGAAATCCTCAAGGAGAAATCAACAAAGTATGGAGTCAATGGCATTGCCGCTGAAGTATTTGTTGTATGTGCCTTAGTTTTCCTCATTTTATGCCTTCGTTATTTGGATGTAATAAAAAATAATGTTGGTTCTTTTCGTTACAGTCCCAAGTATTTCCACAGTATGTTGACCTAGGTCGGCGCCTCTTCCAATTAATGCATACAAGCTCCAAGGCCACGACAAAACATTTAGGCACTGTTGCCTTCGCCAGCAATGTGAGCGTTTCTTAGGCATAATGGATGATGCAAAAGTGCTCGAGTGCTATATTAAGATGTATGCGCAAGAAGATAATCCAGATTTTATAGATAAGACTGGTGTGACACGTCTTTTGCACATATGCTATACGATAGCAATGCAACACTCGGGCAATGCTGTGCTGTGTCCGGCCGTAAGTGTAGTTACTGCATATTTGCATGTTAATCACTCAAACTAGTATTTGTCACACAGATTAATCGCACATTTGGTTCGGTTACGAAATCAATATTCCTTTGCCACGACAGCTTAAGTCTTGGCTATGTGTGCCGTTGGTTTGAACAAAACCTAATACGCTTGGTGCTGTTAGTGCATAAATATTGTGTGCATACGCTTTCAACCGCTTACCGTGGTCTTGAACAGCAATCACAGTCATGTGGCATTGAATTGCAAACACCAGTGCTCGATCAACGTAGTCCTTTTCCAGATACCGCACCAGATCAACAGCATCAAGTTAATACCACAGAAACGCTTATGCCGCTTTCGCAAGCTTGGCTTTTGGCCGGTGCCTTGCCGCCATTGTACTCTAAGCCGCAAACAATGGCTTCACCTACTTCAGCAGCAGCAAACAAAGCTTCCGCTGTACAAATCTTTAAGGATAAACTCTCAATGATGCCATCGCATTGGACATTGTTGTACGATTCGAATGAACATGGTGTTGGTGCTAATCGTTTTCTGCATCATGTTCTCGGTTATCGTGGCCCAACATTGGTCTTGTTGCACACAAAAGATAATCAAACCTACTGCATTGCAGCGCCAACTGAATGGAAAGAAACGCATTTGTTTACCGGTGGCGAAGGTAGTTGTGTGATACAATTGTTACCCAAGTAAGTTCTTCATAATAACACAACGCAAATGTTTCCCAATTAATGACAATGTTGGGTACGTTTCTATTCTTTTTTGTTTTTAGATTTGAAATGTTGGAAAAGAAACCAAATATATTGTATCTAAATACGAGTATACGTGGTTATCCAAAAGGTTTACGTGCTGGCGCCGATCCAAGGAAACCAATCATTGCGGTCGATGAACATTTCGAGAAAGTAGACTGCAAAGGCCTTGCAGCTGGTCTTATGTCAATTGAGGTATGTTGTGGTGTTTTGGATTAATAAAAGAATAATTTGTATATATTTATTTATTTAAACATTGCACTAAACATTTATTTATTTATATAATAAGCTTTCACATGTAGAGATTGATTTTTTCCTTTATATTTTATATCGTTTTACGTATTTTTAAAATCTAAAATTCAGTCATAACCATAACTTATATTTGCCAATCTTCTTTTCATGTTTATGTTCATTTTCTTCAACCACTTATAAATGTCAACGTCAACTAATCTATACAGGTTTGGGGCTGTGGTGATAAGACATCACGTGAAGTTCAATTGGATATTAAAAAATGGCAGATTAAAGAAGCGGAACGTCAACGTACAGTCAAATTGACAGCTGCCGATTGGATGGATCATCCGGATCGTTATCTGCTTGAGTTGGGCGGCAGACAAAACTATAATAACTAGTAAAGAATATCAACGGCGACAGCAACAGCACCAGCACCAGCAGACTGAAGCAGTATCCTCTGCATCAGTAACAACAGCAGCAACGATACTACACAAATTGTGCCTTCTTCAAATTTTGTATTACAATAATTTGCTTTATTAATAGTCAGTGGATAACAACTGACTATGACGATGATAATTACTTACTTATTGGATGATGATTGATGTTTCAGAAGATTAACGATTAACAATTTTATTGATATGATGATGATGTTGGTTACGAAGATGACAATGACGCTGTTATTGTTTTTCTTTATTCATAGAGATCTGTTTTCATATGCTGAATTGCTCTTAATTCTGGCACAAATATTTTTCTTAATTTTTCTTCCTTTATTTTAATGGTTTTTGGCTTTATTTTATTTTTTTTTTTTTTGGTTTTTGTTAAAATGTTTTTATTTTTACACTTTGTGTATTATTGAACTATTATTTCTTCTAATTTTATTTTATTTTATATATTTTTGCTTTATGTGTAAAAACAATCAACTGTTTTTTTGTTTCTGTACTTAAAGAAATGCCGTCACTAATTTTTGTTCAAAATTTTGTTTAGTTTTTAAAATGTAAACTTAATGCGCCTTCAAATGCATATATATAGTTTTATTCATCATCCTCCCTCCTCCACCACCACCAGTTATTAAAAACAAATATGTAATTAACAAGAATTGTAAAAGTATTAAAATATAAAATTAAAACAAAAAATATTAAAAATGAAATTTAAAAGAAATGCAGATTTAGCAGATTTAAAAAAAAATCCTTATTGTTTTTTTTAATAAATTAATGTGACAAATTGATTTAAAAACTTTGTGTGTGCTTGTTTTTACTTTCTGGGCGGGTAAAGTGTGGTGGTCCAGACAAAACTAATTGATCTCTCATAGGAACTTCAACCTCAACTAAACAATCTATAAAAATATAAAAATTACCTAATATAAATAAATTATTGATTTGACTTTTGATGACGGTGGGTGAACTTTAAACGACTTTCGTTTTTATATTAAAAATTCTGTTTAAATGAAAAGAAAATTTGATAAAAATAATTTTACATTTATAAATTAAATAAAAACAACATAAAATAATTAATTTTTCAAATTGTAAATATCAATGTTTATTTTAATAAATTTTTATATAGGTATATTGAATTGAAGCCATTTTCAGACCGGCAGTCAAAAATTCTTTGCTACTCGTATGTATATTAGTTTGATGAATTGATTTACGTCTCATGTTCTTGTTTCTTTTTTTCTTTCTTTCTTTTTCCTAATAAATGTAACTTAAACTAATAAATATAGGTATGTATAGTGATGATATTCTAGAAAAGCAATTCATTGTATAGATATATAAAATTTTGTTTTCGTTTTTAGAATATTTCTAATGAAGATTCTTTGGAATTACACTAATAAATGAATTGAAATACGATGCACAAAACAACACAACACAACACAATATAACAAAAATCAGAAGCTTTTAACTATATAGTACATTCATATAAAATTGTTCTGATATTAATAATAATATTTGATGTCACATTTCATTTTATTTATTATTGTCATCGCTAAGCAAATAATGATTTATGTAAGTTTCTATAATTTAATTACGAAAAAGGCCACAGAGTTCAAAACGTACATAAACTCGTATATATAAACTCTTAATTGGTGATTGATGATAAATAAAAGAATTAGAATAGAACGAGAAGTTGATTGTTTGACAATCGCATCTTTACAGTTTCTTGACTTAATTAAAAAGCAACTACAGGCAAACGAACTTTGAGTATTTCAAAAAATAACTTATTAGTGCCTCTAATTGGAGATTGGGGCTTGGATTGTATGAAGTAAGTTTAAGAAATTCCATAAATATTAATCAAAAGTTTAAATTAATAATGAAACAGAAACAAAAATGAATTAAATTAAAACAAAAGATAACAAAAGAATGTTTATTAAACATAAATCGTTCGGTGTTGTCTTTGTGGTTTTTGTTTGTGTTTGATTAATAGTGAACACTACTCAGTTAGTCAGTCAGTCAATCACTGAATGAATGAATGTTTGTATGTCTTGAGTGTCTATGTAATGTATTCTCGACCACGCATGCGTGTTCTTGTCGTGCCGCCTCTATTGCTGGGTAAACCTGAGCTACCACGCACAATAACAACCGGTCGAAGTGTTCCTGGTGCTGGTGGTAGTTGTGCTGCAGCACCCTCATTGTCATCGACTCCACTTGAACACGACCATTCGGATGTTGTTGCATGAGCACTATTATTACTGTTATTACTTGTAGACAGCTTAAGACTGCTTGACAGGCCAAATGAGACCGAGCCCGATTCACTAACTGACGAAGCATTAAAATTTTGACTATTTTGTTGATCATACATGTCATCGTCATCATTTTCATCACCAATATCACCATAATTTTCATCAACACCAACACAATCATCGCCCCCATAATGACAAACTCGAATACCACCATGCAGATCAAAAGGATTTTGGGCACGATCATGAAAACGATGTCATCTGCTCGTGCCGAGCAGTGAAACTAAATCATCGCCTGACTCTGGAATGGGGCTGTGTGTGCTAACGTTGCGTGCTTGCAGAAAACTGCTACCGCTTGCAGCTGGCACCCCACCAAAATGTGGTGTATATTCACGTTGACGTGCTTGTATACCAATGCCGCCAAAATTGTTGCCATATGCGGCTGGGGCACCGGCAGCAGTAGCAGAAGTGGATGAGTGTGCGTTGCTGGCACCTGTTGTTTGGTTGCTGTTGGTACGCTGATCTTCACCTGCTAATTGGGAGTGAGATGAAGAAGAAGTGGTATTATAAGCTGCAGCATCACAAACTGGTACAACGAGCTTATCCGTTGCTCCATAGTAATTAGGAGTAGCAGTAGCTGAAGGCTTCTTAAACGCAGTACCATAACAATTTCTAAACGTATTGTATTTTTTACTTTTTTTACCTGTACCAGATGCAGATGCTTCATCAGAAATCGCCGTCGATGACGGTGGTGTAGCGGCATTCAGTAGCTGGCTAGCGCTGGCTGTGACACCATCCTGCCTTTTACTGATTAAGTACTCATTTTCGCTACTCGTTCGACGTGGACCTCGTGGTAGTGGTTGATATGTGCTTCGGCCTTGAAAATGTCTACTTATTGAACTACTGACTACACCAAGATGCTCCGAGACATCCTCCTGCATATCTGAGATATCCATCATAGAAAGAAAAGCACGACACCAACTGTGATTTGGATTGTTCCAATATTGTGGAGAGTTTATATGGAAAGGATGATGTGGGAAACTATACATATGGGCCACAGCAGCGACAAACATTTCAATGCAGATCAAGAAATTCTGATGGAAAATATCATTAAAAACACAATTATACATGTTGATCATCATTATTACCTGCAACATGGAGGCTAAATTCGTATCACCAACATCAGACCCAAATATATCCTTGATTATGCCATAGTAGACAAGCATATTAAGTAAAACGCCTTGACTGTGAATTAGTTAATAGATTAGGGACTGTCTAAAAAAAAAAAGATCGATACATTTGCTATACTTACAAAAATGAAAAGAACACTACAGCTTTAATGCAAAGAAATTTGGGTATCGGTTTCATTGGCTTCAAATCCTCCTAAGAACAATAATTAATTTAAGAATAATTTAGTCATTTCATCAAAATATATATTATACGAAGGTCGTTAAAAGTTTACAGACCTTATTAGCGCGATAGAATAGCACAAGACAGTACATGGCCACAAATTGCGAGATGTTGTTGATAACGACGATGTATGGAAATGCAACATTGCCAGCAAACTCGCCTTCACCGTAGACACCACATAATTCACAAATGCTGGAGAGTAATAATAAACAAAAATCATTGTTTGAAACGATCAAATTACAAAATTTAGACACACACACACACATACACACATGAGCAATACAAAAATTTTGTTGGACAACAATGGCTATCTGATTTGACTAGCACTTCAGCAGTTTGGATTTGCGGTCAAGATATACCGTTGGGAATGCATGTGAAATCAGACCAGTTCTACGTGCGAGCAAACTTTGCTGGAACTCATGTATACAGCTGCTATACTCCTCCCCGGCTGGATATACACGAGTTTGAAGGAGTCATTGATAGCTTGGTACAGGATGCTAGAGGAAAAAGTCCAATTATAGTCGCTGGGGACTTCAATGCGTGGTCGACAACATGGGGATGCAGTAGGACAAATTCTAGAGGTCGTATATTAGTGGACGCCATGTCTTCGTTGAACCTTTTTGTGGCAAACAACACCACAGTGCAGACATTCCAGCAGGGTTCAAGAGGGTCCATAATAGACTTATGTTTCATGGATAGTAATCTCCTGCGGAAATCCTCTTGGCGAGTCAGCAAGACATATACGCATAGTGACCATCATGCTATTATCATCGATCTCGACACACATAGACGCACTGACGCTGATACTTGCAGATCTAGTGTTTTTGGTGGTTGGAAGCAACATACGTTTGATCAGGAGGCATTCACATACATCTGGAACGACTGGTCCCTACCGGTTGTGCCTGCGAATATTTTCGCAGAGAATGTAGCACAGGCACTTGCTATGTCTTGTGATGCCTCTATGGTACGAAAATTTGGGACAAATAGACGGAAGCCTGTTTACTGGTGGAATCAGGATATTGCAGACCTCCGTTCCCAATGTCTCCATGCGCGCCGTGTATATCAACGGTGTAGGAATGATGAACTTAGAAGTCTTCTACAGGAGCAGTTTAGATTGAAGCGGCGTCTGCTTAAACATGCTATACGCGACAGCAAAAAATCTTGCTTCGCCGAGCTGTGTGAATCGGCAGAAATCGATCCATGGGGGTTAAGTTACAAAGTTGTCACCAAAAAGCTGAAAGGTGGCAATTCAAAACAGCCAACTTGCCCTAAATTGCTACGTAGGATTGTGACAACACTGTTCCCGCGCTATGAGAGAAGTAACCTGAGCTATACCGACTCATACCACAGTGGAGATGTAATGGATGTTCAAACGACGGAAGTGTTAGAATTGGCGAAGACACTTAAGGCTTCGAAGGCACCAGGGCCAGATAGGATTCCCAATAAAGTACTGAAACTTGCTATGCTTGAACGTGCGGACACCTTTAGGAAGCTTTATAGTTGTTGCCTGCATGAGGGAATTTTTCCGGATAGATGGAAAATTCAAAAGCTGGTTCTAATACCAAAAGGAAATAAGCCACCTGAGGAGCCTTCTTCTTATAGGCCCTTATGTATGTTGGATTCTGTGGGAAAAATATTTGAACGGATTGTGCGAGATCGCTTAGAAACTGCAATAAATGCTGCTGGTGGCTTTTCACAACATCAATATGGTTTTCGTAAGGGGCGCTCAACGATTGATGCAATGAAAGTGGTCAAGGACATCGCCGAAAACGCCATTAAAGGTACGCGATGGAAAGGTGGCACTAAGAAATATTGTGCTGTAGTGACGATCGATATCCAAAACGCATTTAACACTGCAAAGTGGCAGCACATTATGGAAGCTCTTAGAGGGTTCAACGTTCCACAGTACCTGATCCGAGTGGTAGCCGACTATTTTAGCAAAAGACGGTTAACTTACTGTGCGGAGGGTAGAGAGCTCGAGTATGAAGTCTCAGGAGGTGTACCGCAGGGGTCAGTTTTAGGCCCCCTGTTATGGAATGCTTTGTATGATGGCGTCCTAAATATTAAAATGCCAAACAACGTAAGGGTGGTGGCCTTTGCCGATGATTTGGTAATTGTGGTTGTGGCTAAGTTTATTGACGAGCTCAGGTTTGACTGCAACGATGCTGTTAGGAGAGTTGGTGTCTGGCTGAGTCAAAAAGATCTGCGCCTAGCTGAGCACAAAACAGAAGTACTGCTTGTCAGCAAACGCAGACTGACGGAACACCTTAGCGTAACTGTTGGCGACCTCGAAATTGTATCAAAACCATCTTTGAGGTATTTGGGAGTGGAATTGGACTCAAAAATGACGTTCAAGCAACATTTGACACTAACAGGTGCTAAAGCATCAAAAATATCAGGAGCTGTTCTAAGCCTGATGCCGACTTATGGAGGACCACGGGAACGCAAGCGACGGCTGTTAGCAAGTGTCGTAACGTCGGTTCTAGTCTATGCTGCGCCGATTTGGTTTGATGCTAGTAAAATACACTCATACATGAGAGAAGTGAACTCAGTCTACAGATCATGTGCAATCCGCGTCTGTGCTGCTTTTCGAACGGTATCCAGTGATGCAATCCTGGTCATGGCGAGTATGATGCCTGTTGACATAGTTGTTGCAGAAATAAGTCGGCTTTTTGAAACTAAGAGGAGCACTGGTGAAGTGAGAAGGATAGATGAAAGGGCCTTCAGTATGGTGGAGTGGCAGAGGAGATGGCAAAGCTCTGACAAAGGCAGGTGGACCCATCGGCTTATTAACAACGTGGAAGAATGGGTGAGCAGAAAATTTGGAGAGGTCAACCATCACCTAGCCCAGTTCTTGAGCGGTCATGGGTGCTTTAAGGAATATCTGTATAAGCGGGGATATGATGATGATCCCTTCTGTCCGACTTGCACAGGCGAAAATGAAAATGCAGAACACGTCTTCCTGCATTGCCCAAGATTTGATTTTGCTAGATCAATGATCTCATCTGCGTTTGGTGAAGTGCCGACTGTGTCGAACTGCATCCGGCATATGTGTGAATCACAGCTGAATTGGGATGTGGTAAGTCAGGCTGCAGCTCAAATTATGACAGAGCTGCGGCATATTGAACGATTACGACGAGTTCAGACGAACGAAGACGTGTTAGGTCATTAGTTTGATATTGACAAGTAGTTTTAACGTAAATTTGTTTTTGATTTACATGGGGTAAAAGCAGACTTTGAGCTGTTATGCTCCCTCTTTCCTCCTTGACGTAATGCTTTGCGGTAGTGCCAGGGGGACTGTAGGACTTGGGACGGTGGGGTTTAGTGGGTGCAAGTCCCACACTTCGAATAGTAGATTCGTTCGGCTTTTAATGCTTCCCCATCGGTAAAAAAAAAAAAAAAAAAAAAAAAAAACACACACACACAGAGTATATATACAGACAAAGACACCGCAGTATTTGTTATATCAAAACTTACACAGAGATGAATGTGGTTATCGGGCGAACCACAGTATACTGCAGTATGCCATGTTTGCAGTTATGTATGAACTCACGCCCCATTATCCAGGGACGCAAGCAGCAAAGAGGAAAGAAATGATATACTTGTGGCCTGTATTCCATGGTTGCCTCCAGGTCCATACCCAAATTTAAATAATTTAGCAAGTAAACCATAAAATTATAGATAACATAGGCTTCATAGCACTCACGCAGAGAATCAACATAAATTGAATGCTTTGGAAATAACAAACCAATCCACTGTAATATAAAACCAAAAGATGATCAGATTAGATTTGAATTGTGAACAGATAAGATAGATAGGCACTCAATTGCTGAAGGATTAACATATTACTTACCGCATTTAAGGCATAAATTGGAACCATCCATAAAATTCGTATTATGTGCTTTTGTAAAATTGGTTTCGTAAAATGTATGACGTGTTGTATGATATGCCATATCGAGGCTGGCACTGCCGACAACACAAATAAGCCGCCAATGAGTATAAGTTGGTCACGCCGCGTGAATCCATCCTTCACGGAGTTAACGATAAGCAGTGGCACAACTATTATTGCAAATATCACATAGCTAACAATAAGCAACGGTCTTATCCAAAAGCGCCATTCTTCGCAGAATCGCCGGAAATCCATGCGACCAGCACACATTAATAATTGTAATAACACTCAAATTTTCTCTTATTTGATCTGGTTGCGGATGTGTGGCGTGTCGCTGTCTTAGCAAATTTTCTGTGTTTGGATTTCTATTTTTTGTGTGTTGTTGTTGCTGCACTACAAATTTATAAGTTTTGCTTTCGTCATAAGAGTTATAAAGTTGAAATACAATAGTTGTATTAATGTCGTCGTCTTTGGTTTCTTCTTTTGCTGTCTGCTCGCATTTCACACTTTTTCATTTTAAGAACTTTTTAAATTAGATTTAACCATGACCGATATGTGTTTCGAAAAGCGCTTTATTTCCAATTTGTTTTTCTTTTCTTGTTTTTTTTTTTATAAATACAAAGCGACTTACATTTTCATAAATAAAGTGCAAATCAACATATCGAACAGATGCATGGTACCACTAGCAAGTCAACTACAGTGCTGCCAGGTTGCCATGATTCAGTACAGCAAGTACAGTCCTTGCCAATTAAATAGGCCATCATTATATGAAAGAATGTACAGAATAAACATATAATTTGTGCACTGCTGAATTTATGTGAATACCGCCCGATGGCGCTGCTATTACAAAAGAGTGTTACCATCGTGCAGTACATTCTTATACGTAGTATCCTACTGTTTCAGTCAATTCCCTTCCCTTGTTTTGATAGCCTTTGGGAGTAATCAGGTTGGTCAGATTGACAAAAATGGAAAAGGAAATCAAAGATCGCTTGGATGCTGTGTATGGTGACTCTTCTCCTTCGATGGCGACCGTCAACAATTGGTTCAACGAGTTTGTTTGTGGCCGCACGTCGGTTTCTGATGAGCCACGTCCAGATGCCCCGAAAACGGCTACTACGAAGGAAAATGTAAAAAAAAAAAAAATGCAAGTCTTGTTGGTTTACGAAGAACGGGGCATGAGAAAGCTGTCGCCGCTATGGGTGTCGCGTTTGCTCACACCGGACAACAAGCGCAACCGTGAGACCACTTCGGCGAAGTGTTTGGGGCTGTTTAAGCTTCGGAGTTCTTGCGTCGTTTCTTGACCGTCGGCGAAACATGGATTCACTTTTTATTCTAATTTGTTTATTTTTGATTAAAACAACGCGTCGGTTCACACATCCGCTGTCGTCATGGCCAAATTGCGCTACGAATAGCTGTCCCATCCACCGTATTCTCCAGATTTGGCCCCATGTGACTGCTTTTTGTTTCCAAACCTGAAACCTGAAGTCACTCGCCGAGAATAGATTTGGGTCGAATGAGAAGGTCATCGCCGCCACTAGGAGGAGATTATGTGGAAATATAAATCGCCACTTTTCCAAAATTTTCACTTTACTTTTGTAAGCTAAGTATTTATTGAATGACTTTCGTACTTATTTAATAAATTACTACTGTATACTTACGAACATTAAGAATGACAATAAATTACGATTTATTTGTAATGATTTAAATACAAAATTGCATCAATTAAATCTCCTGTTAATTGTGAACGTTTCATAAATTCCGATACTTGTTGATTCATTGGTTTCTTAAAGTTTAAATTGACAACACCCGGTACGCAATGGTAGTACGGTGACAATTGTTGTAAAGTACTATAAATGTGTCCCATTCTCTCCCACCAAATTGGTGGTGACTCATCTAAGCTTACAACCACTTCACTACGATATCGCTTGAGGTCTGTTTCCAAACTGCAACCGATGCTTTTGAGTGATGGCGTTGGTGTATCATCCAAGTCGAAAAACAGTTCAAGTTCTATAAATAAGAAAGATCAAATTTATTCAATAATATTGTTAACTTTTATAAAGTTACTGTTACTTACTAGATTTTTTTACATCGGCATTGTTGGTACTGCTTCCAGTGCTGGGACTACGTTTCACTGTGGGGGATTCTTTTATGTGTGTTAAAGGCATGATTGAAGCACCAGCTGAGTTGCCTGTAACATCTTCATATTTCTTTTTTAGTGTTTGGACGAGATCATCTAGGTCTTCAATTTGTGTTAAACGATGGAAACGTGGATCAAGAATTGCAGCAATTGTTGAAGTCTCATCCGAAATAACACTGAAATTACAAATTTAAGTTTACATAAAGATTTATTTCTAATCTATAGAATACTTACTGTAAATGCAAAACACTGGATATTGTGCGCTTTATATTCATCAGCATGGCTTCATCTTGCTCAGATATACAAAGCTTTTTGTTTAGTATTTTTGATGTAACAGGCGAAATCATGCTAATCAGTGGAACATCTTCGCCTTTAAGTGTCTCGATGGTAAGCCCAAGTGCAGAGAGTGAATCTACTATTAACTTTGCACTATTAACTACATTATCCAAATCCTCTGTCCATGAAATGAATTCGCTGAAGAACTTAAGCCATTCATAGTAGGTCCAGAAAAAATGATCATGTCGTATAGGTACATCTACTTCTTTGGTGTTGATTTCTGTAGCTAAGCGGTGTATGCAATCTTTCACTTGATTTACCACACTGACCACTTCAGGTAGCTCGAAAACTTGTCGCAAGCATTTCTCAATAATAAAATCATATGCGTACACAATGTTAATATCTAAAATGGAAAACAGATATTTGTTTATAAAAAACTTGTTGAATATATTCAGTTGGGCTCCTCTCTAGAACGGACTCAACTTCAAACTCAAACTACTTCATAACAAAGTGATTGACCGATTCCAATGATTCCGTTAGAGAGGAATCTGCCTGTAATTGCAAGGCTTACTTTGTTCAGAAAAATATGCTTTCAACTGGTCAACATCGTCATAGTTGACGATTGCCGCCGTACAATTTTGTAAATCGAAGTTGATCAACACTTCACTAATGGAGGTGAACTCATTGTACTCCACTGTAGCGTACATATCATTATGTAATCGATAATTTGGCGCATTACTAACATAGTTGAAATAGATTGTTAAAAATTGTTTGTGTTCGATATTAGACCAGAGATCAAAGCCAAGTGAGTAGTTTTTCTCATGAGACATTCTTTTAATAAATTCATAGTGAGTGTCAAATTTACTTATGTGTTGCTCTCGTATTACTTCCTCAATCTAAAACAAAATACATTGAATATGAAACAAAAAAGTCTTAAAAATTATAAATCTGATGTCAACTCACTTGCTCTGGAGTTGGCATCACGGCCTCGCCTGCTACTAACTGTACAAATGAAGCCATTCCGCTCTCAAAAAGTGTATCGATATTTCGTAAATCTTCAACAACAATATTCATAAGCGCTACATTAATCTGATATATGGGTAAGGTCTGTACGAATATCGTTTCTCTTTTATCTACTGATGGGACAGCTTGGTAAATAGTTTCTTTTTTAAGGTAACGCCTTCGCTTCGGTCTACTGCCAGTTGTTGTTGGCGACCCGTGCTCTATGCCTTGCTCATAGTTTGTCTCATCGATCTTGGAGTACGCCAAATTTTCGTAATTATCATCCATGCCTTCTTCACCTTCTTCATACGTTAATGGTACCATGTGCTCGTACAGTTCTGTCTCATCTTGGCCAGCCACTATAGTGGCGTTTGTACCAATTTGTTCATTGTCTGACTCGGGACTGCTGTTCGATGAAATGTATTCCATTTTGATGCGCCGCGCTGTAATATTACGATGCGTAACTCTGTGATTGGTATATTTTTTACGTGGCGGAACATTAATAGCATTGTCTCGGCAGATTTGCTCAAAGATATCTTTGTGTCGATGCTGCAGATGAGCACGTAAGTTTGTTGTATTTCCATGATTTGTGAGCACTTTGTGGCAAAGCATACAAACGACATTTTGTTTTGTAAATGTCGTCGTTTTCATTAGATGGAAATCCAAAATGACGCCAATAGACACTTTCATCTTTGGCGATCAATTTGGCGAATTTTAGTTCTGCAAGTTCTTCAAATTTCATATTGTCCATGGCGCTTAATTTCTGTATTGGTAAACCAAAACAAAACAAAATCTATACTTTCTACTGATTTTTATCGATTGTTAGCCGAGGTGTATCAATAATTTTTCACAACTCTGTTCAGACTGATGACAGCGATGACGCGATTGCGATGAACGACTGTACGCTCGTTCGACCACAATAGTTTTTGGGCAGTGCTGCCAGGTTACTAGGTAATTTTTTGTTCACGTAGTTAATTAAAGACGTAAGAGGAATGGAAAAAAGAACTGCAAGAACTATTTGCATACATTGCAAAATGTTCTAAATTATGTATTTTTCACAAATTTTACATTTGACACTTAAGCGCATGTAAACCAAACGAGCTGAATAAAACAAATCATTAATTAATCACTGTGAACACATGATTAAAATTTTATTAGATTTATCAATATTATTATAGTTATATATTATTCTTGGTCCGAGGCCTAGTAATTAATCTAATCAATAATTTGTTATAATAATTTTATTTTTCCCCCTATTTTTCAATTTTAATAATTAATTATAATGCATTATATATAATACAATATGTTATAAAATAAATGCTAGACAGTTCCGATGGTTTCCGGTATGAATCTGTTCCGTAGCATTTGCTTGTCATTTTCCAGATTTCTTTTTCGACGTTTTGTAGAAAAGGTGCGTTGTGATTTCTTATTTATGAAAATTATTGAAAATATGTAAAAAAAATGAGTTTAAATGAAATGAAACATAGTACAAATTATGGGGTGCATTTAAAACACTGTTTTAATGAAAGAATATTCACAGAAATAACAGTTTTAAGTGCTTAAACAATAAGAAATAAATGAGCCACGTGGTGCTGCCAAGAGTTTTGTAGCCGCCGCAAAGCGCTGCGCTGATGCTCAATCAATTAAATATGGATTACATCTGACTACTGATGTCTAATTTTGAAATTTTATTCTTGTAGTCTAAACAACCAAAATGGGTAAGGGAAATAATATGATTCCAAACCAGCATTACCACAAGTGGTGGCAGCGTCATGTGAAGACCTGGTTCAACCAGCCTGCACGCAAACACCGCAGACACCAGAACCGCATCAAGAAGGCCAAGGCAGTGTTTCCACGTCCATCCAGCGGTCCACTACGCCCAGTTGTGCGTTGCCCAACGATTCGTTATCACACAAAATTGCGTGCCGGTCGTGGTTTCACCTTGGAGGAACTGAAGGTAATGCAAGATAATAATTTGAGGTTATGTATTTTTTTTTTTTTTTGTTTATGTGAGTGCATTATTCACTAATTGAGTTTGTGTTTCTTTGTTTGATGTTATAGGGTGCTGGTATCCCTGCAGGTTTTGCGAAGACCATTGGTATTGCTGTTGATCGCAGACGCAAGAACAAGTCACTCGAGTCCCGTCAACGCAACATTCAGCGTTTGAAGGAATACAGAAGCAAATTGATCTTGTTCCCTATTAACGAGAAGAAGATCCGCAAGGGTGAATCAACCGTTGATGAATGCAAATTGGCTACACAACTTGTTGGACCAGTTATGCCCATCAAGAATGAGAAGCCAGTTATTGAATTCCGTGAAATTACTCCGGAAGAAAAGAAATTCAAGGCGTTCGCAACACTGCGCAAGGTGAGTTTCTTGAGTTTAGTTTGCTTCTTAGGAAATATTAATTATTTATTATTATACATTTGTAGGCTCGCACTGATGCTCGTTTGGTTGGCATTCGCGCTAAACGCGCTAAGGAAGCTGCTGAGAATGAAGAGAACGCTAAGATTGATGCCAAGAAGGCCAAGAAATAAATTGCACCTGATCCTGTTTAACGTCTCAACAGAAATAAAGTTTTAGTTTTTTTGATAAACTCTAATGAAAAACAAACAAATCAAAGCCAGTGTCATTTTTTAATCATTAGCCTAAGCTAAATCCTTTAATGATGAGTGGAATTCAAAAATGCATCCGTTTTATATATAAATAATTTAATTAACTCTAACATTTGTTGTATCTCAACTGACTTGCTACATTTGAGTTCAAAGAACTTAGGCAAATGTTTCTTAACATCACACGTTTGATAACAGCTGCTGGCTGTTGTCCACAACAGTGGAACGCGTGGCCATTTTAAATACATAATGTATAAAGGCAAAGAATTGGCTTATGATTATTTGACAAGCATTCAGAGCAACAGTTGATGGTGAATTTGCCGCTCCCGCAAAAATAAAATGTGTCTGATTTATGGCATCAAGTAAAGAAGTAAGGAAAATTTTCCTTATCTGCTGCATTGCGTAGCGCGCAGGTAAGCGTGTCCTTTCTTATTTTATTTCTCTATTGGATAAATAGTAGCATGGAGCTGTCGTTGATTTCATATTGTTTCAAATTAGTTTCTTTAAGATTTAATGCATTTGTCTGCTTGCAAATAGTTGGAACACATTTAGGACACAGAAAATATACAAAGTTATTGTAAATAAATCTGTTGTGGAGTTGATTTTGGAAGGTGGATAGATAGTTTTCTTAGTTCTTGCTCAATGTGGACCACAAGCGGGAAAGCATGACAATTTTAGAAATGTTGTTAAAGTAATTCGGATGAGTTTCTGAATGGAAGATGATACGTGGGCTTATTGTTATACACTGGACGATGGACTTCACCGGAGATGGTATAATTCATATCAACAACTACCTTCAATGGAAGCATTTTGTACTAAGCAGACGTATTAGATCATTTTTTGAATAATTAAGAGGAAATTCGTCCTCAAATAACGGAGAAGAAAGTGCTCTTTAATCAGGACAATGCATCGATTCGCTAAGAAATGCTTTCCTCTCCTATATACTTGTTTCGTTAAACTTCGTTCTATTTCCAATTTCGTAGTCTAAAGGTATATTTAGAAGGAACGAGATACAGTTTCAGATGACAGCAAAAAGCCACATTTCGAAGATCTTGACAATTCTTATTCTTTGGAAAGGATAACAACATTAAAGTTACATTGAAAGATAGCTAAAATAAATTATGAAAACCATTTCATTCTTAACTTGGGTGCTCATTGATCAACTCTCTTCTGTTTAAGCGACTATTGTGTATGTTGCTGTTGCGAATTGACTCGTAAGGTGAGGTTATTATCATGAATATCCAATCTTGTTCATTTTGAACTTATTTCTCCATTCGTAATTCAAGGGATTGTAAAGTAAAGATGTGTATAAGTAGTATAATGTTTTATAAAAATAAGGAGCATTTTTAAATCGAATTTGTATTCCATGTATTATAGATATTCTTGTGTAGTCACAAAGAGCATCCATTCGATTACCAAACTCTCTCTTTCTACTAGAAATTCATTTCTGATCTGAAACAGAAGGATGGATTTGCTCAAAAAGTAACATATTTGTCGATGATAAACGTACAGAATTTTTATTAAATTCATTCTAATATTAAAAAGATATAAATTTACTTTTAATTAAAGAAAATTCATTTCAATGTTTATGAAATAAAATCGACATATGCAAAAAACCACAAAGGGTTGCAATAACTACAAAAAATTATGCTCACAACAAATCATTCTATCATACATACAATAAATATAATAAAATTACAAGTGTCAAAATCAACTAACCAGAAACCAAAAACTAACCTCTCTCTCACCCCCCAAAAAAACATTTAAACAAAACTTGCAACTTGTAATTCAATGATTACAATTTTTGTTCTGTATTTTTTTTTTTTTTATATTTAACCTTTTTTGAACATCAAGTCACCTTCATCCATGCTTCATACAATATACGGTACATGATTTTGTGTCAGTTGTTGCCACAAAAAAATAAAAGGACTCGAACGACATTCAAATTTTTATTAAAATTTACGAGCAAAAATAATTTCGCTTGCATGCAATATACTTGAATTGTATCTATGTCCTTATGTACTAAAATTGTATTGTTGTATGCTGGTTGCCTAAAGGTAGCAAATCAATGGTTGACAAAGGAAAGAAGGAATGAAGGATGTTAAGAGGGAGGGTCGATTGGCAAATGTAATTTTCACCCACTTTTTCCAACAGTCACAACAACAACAACAACCATGATACAAACGACACAAGGAAGGATATGCGCATAATTGGCAATTGTTTTTCTATTTGTCGTTCGTTCTTTCACATCCACTTTACCATTTTCCTTCTAGTCTTCTGTGTGTTTGTGGTTTCAACTTGTGTTTGGATTCGGTTTTGAGGCTTCCTGACGTTTCGCTCAGTGGTTTTCTTCCCGGTTGACAAAACTTTTATATTGCATCGCATATGTGTAAAGTTTCTACAGTAGTCATTTCCGACCTCGCTTACATGATGATTGAGTGCAATTACAGAAGTGTCATCAGTTTAATAAGTTGAAGGCATTGTTTCTCTTACCCATAGTAAAATAAACTTCATGGGCCTAATTCATTTAAGGAACTTAATATGAAGTGTAAAGTGTGTTAATTTATTTTAATCGTTTTTTTAGGAAAGATTTTCAAAGATTTAATTGTTTTTCAATATTTTCATTCAAATCTGTCACATTAAAATTTGCACATTCAACAGTAGATGATAGTCACTTTTCCTCCAGTGTGTAATCAAGTAAAGCAAATAAAAGCCACCCCAGAGGCATCATCATCATCACACAAATTTAATAGTCAACATATTGTATTACTTACATCCATGCATGCATCAAGCAAATGAATCTTCTTAAAATCTGCATAGTACAGTATATATATAGTATATATGGTACAATACAAATGTGTTGTTGCTTGTGATGTGTATTCTGCATATGAGACGCAATCGTTGTTTAATGATCCATTGCGAAATTGGATTAGCAGCCTTTAGCTTAACCGGCAATGGTGGCAGTGGCACTGCAAGTCAGTCAATTGTAATCGAATGCACCATGATGTCTCTTTAGAAAGCTATAGACAGTCAAAGGGAAATGGTATGTGAGCTAAAGGGAAATGTGGCAAGTTCAGATTTGTATTACATACTTCAATTTACATGGATGGTGTGTACAATAGTTAAATGATAAAAATAGTAAAATTCAAATGAAATTTGCCTTAAATCGATTGTAATCGAACACATGTAGATATTTTAAAGTTTCTCACCATAGGATTTTGTTTGAGATACAAAAGAGAAATACTATTGCCTTTGGATGTATGTATGTAAATGTGTTATGTACATTTAAAATTGTCTACTTGGAATGGTTATACCTTTTGTTGTGATATGCAAATGGTCTAATTTATCCACTTCAATCTATACAATAATAATTTTCTTATTTCAGTAACCAATTTCAAAGAAAAAGTCACACATAAAGAAATTTTTAAACTTTGTTCTTCATCACAGGCCTCTGTAATTGTTGAAAACCTTTAAATCTCAGCTTAAGTCTCTTGATTTAAGTAAAGGACATTTCTATTTATGCGATTTAGATAATACAATATTAAAGAATATTTATATTTTTCGTTTGTTACAACTTTCATTAAGAAAGGTTCTATTAAACCTTTATGATAATAATGAAACATGGTAATCACTTATTAAAATCTGTTGTGTTGAATATAAAACCATAGTTATATGATGGGTGTTTGTAGTAAGAGTTGACCTAAACTATCAAATAAATATTACACAATATTATATTTGTTAATAAAGATATATGCGAACCCGAAAAAATATACTTACATATGTTACCGGACTTTGCACGACCAACCGAATTCTTTGAATTTGTGTGGTCAGTATGATCATGAATGGAAAAATAATCAAAAAGAGATGTGATGTAATTGGGCCCAACCTGCAGTTTCGAATTCGAATCATTGCTATTAAACTAAATTGAATTATATTATCGGTATTTCATTCTTGCACACAACCCTGACCTTGTCATCAATATTATTACAGGATCCTTTCATTTATTCAAAACCAACTAGTACATTGTGCATCTCCTACTTTTAAAAAAATCATATGGAACGGGACTTTCACCCCACTAAAACCTATAAACTCCTGTCCTATTGTCCCCCCGGAAATGTCGTTAGATATTATGTCGGAAGGAGCACAGCTGCTCAAAAGTCAATCTGTGGCCTCTTGTTCTTTACGGAAAATTACACCCACCCATTTCTCAATAACACTGACATATATGGGATCCATAAGTATACTATGTTCAAGGCTGAAACCAACCACACACATACACAAAATTTCATTGCAATCACCTGAAAGGTATGTCCACGTATAAGACTCAAACAAATTTTAGTTTTAATATAATAGATTAAATCAATATTTCCTATTCTCAGCTTCAAAATTTAAGAAAAGATATTATTATTTATTTGTCATTGCGAATGCAAGGCGCACCGGGAACTGGACACGCTTAAAGTTAAAAGGAAAGTTAGTTGGCATTAGTGGTATTCTTGGAATTAGTACAGCCTCGACTTTGAACTTTCCTATCAAATTTTGCATAATTTTATTTTATATTTTTTTATAATCTTAGGTCTAATAAATAAATAATTTTTTTATATGAAACAGATTATAATATTAACCAAAATTTATTTAATGAAATATGAGGTGAATGAAGAAGTAATAAAAATATACTTAAATAATTTTTGTACCCATTACTAAGTATATTGTTGACTAACTGTCCCGACGCGCTTTGCTACGCCCCATTGTTCGGGTGTTTCTGAAGCTCTTGCTATTGATGCTCTGTTTCGGTCTTGTTCTAGTCAAGATTCTCGTTGTTAATGTGTTTCTTTAGCTGTAAATTCACTTGATAGTCTTGCTTTTGATGTTATTCTCCCAATTGATGGTTTTTTTGTTGGCATTGTTTATTAATTTGCCTTAACTAAATTCTTTATGAGCAGAAAATTATTGCTTTTAAAAACGACATCGTATTTGACAAAGGCTACTGATTGATTTTACGTATATGTCTCTAAGTTTTGTATGCATTATTTGATGCGTCAATTAAGACTTTTCCGGTAGTTCGAACTATATTAAACTTCACAGAAACACTCATCCGGTATCTTTCCATTATCACCAACATTTTCTTTCAACTATATTAAGTTTAGATTTTGCTACTTCAATTTTATTCATGTCGCTTAAGTTAACCACATCCTTTTGACACCAAGATGGTGATGCGATCAATTTGTGGTTAACAAATGAACAGGACAAAAGTCAAATGACTTCAATATGCCGCATATATTAACAAACAGAACAAACACATGCACATAAACACACGTACACATAATAACACTTGAATGAATTCGCGCCTGGACCACATGTAACCAAAATGCAAGCACACATTACACACTGCCCCATATCTCTCCATTTAAGGGACATGGTTGGTCTATGGCTGGGCATGATTCTATAGAGGCCCACAAGCAAAATTTATGTAAATTGATTTTCATTGTTGCTGCCGTATGCCGAATGCATTTCCGTGTCAGCAGGCAATCTCAAGCAGGGTTCACTTACTCTCTCGATCTGAACTGAACTCGACATGCTACACACCAAAAAGGACATTCACCTCTTGACGGCGGTGGTTTACCATAGTTGTTATAGTATTGTTTTTTTTTTTTTTTTCTTAGTAGGTTGCATAATAAACATGCATCTTTTGCATGCATATGCAATTTTTGTTTTCATGCAACATTCGTTAGACTTGTATTCATTGAATCCCCTACAGCAAAAAGGAGCATCATGGTTTTATGTGGCCTCAGTAGTTGGGTCAAATCAAGTGCATAAAGCAATAAAACAAAAATTTGCATTTGCCAATTATGTATTATTATTATTGAGTTGAATTGAGTTGTTCGTTGTCCTTGCCACTCAATTGCTTTAGATAACCCTGAGCCCTCGTCCCTTTCTAGTTAACCCCAGTCCTCCTCTTTGGTTAACCTTTCATATGCAAATTTTTTTACTTTCTCAATTCGATTTTGATTACTTATTTATACATCCTTCTAATGCATTTCGCTTCGTTTTTTTTTACTGAAACGAAATTCGCAAATCATCCGGCGTGCTGTCATTATGCGATTTGCAATTTTTTATGATTTGTTTTTCCCATTCGAAATTCATAATCACCATATCCATAATCATACATAGCAGAATGTTGATGGTAATAGATTTAGGATATTTGCATATGTTCTTTGAATACTGTAGAGGCCTGTTTCGAGGATGCTGCTCATAGCCATTTTTTGCTTTTCGCAACTAATTTGTGCAAATTTTTGATGGATGAAGCATGAAATTTCCACGGAAATGTATTCAATTGTATTGTTTACCTATTTTGGCGTTACTTTTGCTGTTGTTATTGTTATTGTTTTTCCCATCTATTTTTAGCATTGAATTTTCCACAGCCATTTGATTCACATAATGGCTAAATAAATAGGGCGATGAATTGTTTGCTTATTTGCATATTTGATGAATATGTTTACTTTTTTAGGTTATTTTTTATAGGAAAATAATAAGTATTTTAATATTAAATTGAGCACAGGGAGGAGGGAGTATGGAAGTATGTAGATGCAATTTTTATTTGGATTAAGGGTGAATTTATTGGTTTAATTATATGGCATTTTATGTGTTTGTCAGGTCTGATTTTGATTGATTTGATAAGAGACAATATACATATAGAATTCATATGAATAAAAAAGATTTAATGATTTGATTGGACTTACTTATTTCTGGACAAAATTGTGCAGTATGTCGTGATCTTTCCTGGAGACATCGGAGACTTGTAAAATGAATGTAAGGAATTGCCTCCACTTCATTTGAAGGCTGGAAAGATGGACAGACTGCACGCCCAGAAGCCTAACCGCCCATTGTGATGACTGGTTTGCAATGTGTTTGCGTTCGTTCTTATTGCCATGAAAGACCCAACAGGTAGAATAGGCTACCACCAACGGCACTCTCAAGGTCCTTACATCAACTGAGTTCGCTCATCATAACAACGTGGCAATCCAGCAAGGGATTTATAAAATTATATTATATACTAGTGTTGTCTGGCACGAGCTGCTACGCTAAATATTATCAGGCTGAGCAATTTGAGTTGAACAACTGGAAATACTAAAAAGAGTCATAAATATACAATTGATACAAATCGAAAACAAAAAAGGTGAAAAACTGTCTATATCTTGACAACAGCGCTACTTATCAGATTCAAATGTATGTGACCCCATATACATATAAACAAAAAAAAAAAAAATTATTGGGTGTATGCATATGATTCCGCCCTTTTTTGTGAAAACAAAACAAATTTGCTTGTTTAGAAAAAGGAAAATTTATTTATTCAAAGTATGCCCCATCTGCAGCTACAACCTTTGCCCATCTTTCAGGCAATTTACGGATTCCTTGCATAAAGAAGTCCTGGTCTTTTGAGGCAATCCAATTATGAAGCCAAATTTTGATATCTTCATAAGAAGTGAATCGCTCTCCCGTAAGATCAGACTGCATCCTTCGAAATAAATGAAAATCTGAAGGGGCTATATCTGGTGAATATGGCGGGTGGGGTAGCACTTCCCAGTCTTGTCCATTTAAATATGTTTTCACAACATTTGCCGTATGCGGTCTGGCGTTGTCATGTTGAAGAATTAATTTGTCATGCCTATTCACCCATTCCGGTCGTTTTTCTTCTATAGCTACCTTCAACCGCATTAGTTGTCGTCTGTAAACATCGCCAGTGATAGTATCAGACGGTTTCAGCAACTCATAGTGCACAACACCTTTCTGATCCCACCAAATACAGAGCATAACCTTGGTACAATGAATATTTTTCTTTGGCTGTGATGGGCCGGCCTCACCTGGCTTCAGCCAAGATTTTTTGCGTTTAGGATTCTCGTAATATATCCATTTTTCATCTCCCGTGATTATCCGATGCAAAAAACCTTTTCTTTTTTGTCTTTGAAGCAGCATTTCACAAATGGTTTTGCGACGTTCGATGTCTCGGTCTTTCAATTCATGTGGCACCCAGTTATTGACTTTTTGAACCATTCCCATTGCTTGCAAACGTCTTGAAATAGTTGATTGATCAACATTTAATGTTGTTGCCAATTCTGATTGTGTTTGACAACAATCTTCGGTCAATAAATCTTCCAATTCAGCATCTTCAAATTTTTTGGGTGGTTTTCCATGTTCTCTGTCCTCAATGTCAAAATCATCATTTTTAAATCGTCGAAACCATTCTTTGCAAGTTGTATTCGATGGAGCATGCTCACCGTAAACATCAGCAAGCAAACGATAAGTTTCCGCTGCACTTTTCTTTGCAACAAAATAGTGCAATAAAACCTCCCGCAAATGATGTTTACTTGGGATAAAACTCGACATTTTCAATGAATTAGAAATATTTGTTGTTTATGCTTCCACCGAATGTTATACACTGTGTTTAACAGCTGATAGAAGGCACTATCGAATGCAAGTATTAGTATTTTAGTGTGCAAGTGTAAGCGGCGATACTAGCGAAACTATCGGAAAGGGCGGAATCATATGCATACACCCAATAATAAAAAATCATCAAAATTTCTCGAGTTTTCAGCTTAGCAACACATTTAGCTATTCATTTTTGTTATTATTAAGCGGGAGCCAAGGAGCTAACAGAAACGAAGTGGGCGAATGAGCCTGCCTGCACTGTCCCTAGGATATTCTTTCCTCGCTACCAGGCAAAATGGACCTCCGAACTTCTATACTTCAACAAGAGAAGGATTTGGATGTTCACAGGAGTTTTTACGAGTCACTGAACAATTGGACTGATGTCACAAAGGTTCCACATCAAGACTTCTGTCGTAGCTGACAAGATGAAGTGGAATCAGAAAGCATTCAAACACCTCCCTGCCTTGCTCTTCTCAGAACGTGAACCCGAAAGTCCTACTGGGGCACCTGCCTCACTCGGACTTTCTGAGACCAACAACTGCGACCTATTTTTATTCCTATAGCATATATTTTAACTTATTTTGATAAGTTATATATTTTTTTTTTTTCTTTTAAATAAAAAGCACCTAATGAATCTTACACATGTTCGATTCAAAAATTTTGATAAAGTGCCTTTCAACTTTAAATGATTCAATAATCATTAAATTCCACGCTCATAAAAACCATCATCATCATGTTGGTCATTTGTTTCAATATACTCATAGTAAAGTGTATAGTTTTTTAAAAATAAAAAAAAAATTGATATCTTGAACAAATCGATTTTGGATTATTATTCGTTGCAGTCATTAAAAATTTTGACACATTTTCACTTTTGACAATTTATTGTTGCATTTTGATTGCAAAATCAAACAATGAATGGCATCATTGTCTCGCCGAAATCCCAGAATCCACCTACCAAATTTGACAAAAACTAAACAAACTCTTGTCGGCAAAAAGTGACCTTTTGACAGATTCACAAATTGCGAATGATTTTTCTGAATTTACCATGTGGAGTGAAAGCTAATCGAGGGTTGATTGTTTGGACAAATCCAGTAAACGGAAAAGTGGACAAATGTGTTGCACGACTGACTTCATATGCTGTGAAAACCACAAATAAAAAATCAGTAATCGAGCCGATCCATTTCAATTTTTCAAGTTTTGAAGTTTTCAAGTGTCATCTATCCAGCAAGCAAGCAACCCATGATGCATCCTCACACACCCCATTGACGATTTCTGAACTCGAGTTTAATTGTTAAAAAATCGTTGTGCGTGTTAATTTGATTAATTGTAAGTCATCTGAGGGTTGGTTTTTTTAACGCCACCTCCCCCTACCCTAAAATGATTTTTGTGGCGTGATTAAATGATCTTTGTATCATGTTCCTTATCGCTTTAGTTGGCTTTGGCTGTGGTTTTGAATTGGTTTGGTTTGGTTAAGTTTTATTGTAGTTGGAAACATGTTTCAAGTAGCAACCAACATGATACATAAATGTTTGAATGCTGAACAGGTTCAACCACCATTTAATTGTTGTTGGTTTTTCAATTTTTCAAAAACTTTCATTCCAAATTTAAATATCGCATTACACATGTACAGACTAGAAGATACTTAAAAAACATTGTTTATGCCACTTGTTATACTTACCATACATAGATAAAAATCGTATGTAGTAGGTATTATATTTGAATGTAGGAGGAGGTGGAAAGAGAGAAATCGTAAAGGACTGTCTCTGGTGAATATCTGAACATGTGTTTTCACCCGGAATAAAGTCTGTTCTTTAATTGATTATGTCGTTTATTCTATCAAATCTCCGAAATTCATGGAGATGATAAAAATTCACAGGAACTTGTGGCTTTGATTTTTATTCGGGATGATCACAGTTGGGTAATTGTTTTTGAACTCTGATAGAATGTATAGATTATTATAAGATAATTTTAAATAAAAAGTTTAAAAGTTAAACAACTCAAGCAGATGTTCGCATTAAAATATGAGATTGATTTGGTTTTCTAAAACATCCAGTTTTTTTTTTATTTGAGGATATGCAACTTTTTCTTTAAAATTGTATTTTTAATATGAAGTAAATAAATCGTTTTAATAATATTAAGACATATTGTATTTAAGAGTCAAAGTCAGGAAATTCATACATATAGGCAACTGACTAAGGGCAAAGAAGCCTAATAGGGACACCGCAGACATGTGTCTGACATACGTTTGTGGTTAAACCTTTTCTTAGTAAAAAGTGTTAAAGCGGTAGGGACACAATGAACCGTATGTTTGAGACCCAGAAGGAAACTACATACTTGTTAGAACTAACTTAGCTAAAACCAAAGGTTAGGTGTTCAAAAATATTGTTTTTTCAGCACCTTGGTAATAATGCATTTGAAAGTGCTTATGATATTTTCCATTGAAATGAGGAATAATATCCCAAGATTAATTGCGTTAATTGCGCTCAACATCTTTTAAAGATTGTATGCACTATCTTAATCAGGAAAACTCATTTGTTTTATATTTACACTGGTATTTTTTTATTTGTCCCAAAAGGGATAATCATAACAGAAACAAAAAATGGGCCAATTGCGAGTCAGACTCGTACACGGAGGGTTCCGTACCAGATTGGGGTTTATATGGAAGGTACTCCCCCTAATAGTCCGATTTGACTATTCCAACAAATGTACCGCACCTATATCAGAAACTTATAGTATAAAAATTTCAGTTCAATCGTCCAAAAAACAAAAAAGTTTTCCTAATAAGAATCGGAATTTTAATGGGGGTTTGTATAGGAGGCACCCTTCCTAGTTGGCCGATTTTGCTGATTCCAACAGATGTGCAGCGCCTATATCAAAAGCCTATAGTATCTAAATTTCAGTTCGATAGAACAAAAAACAAAAATGTTTTCTAACGGGGGTTTGTATGGGAGGTACCCTCCCTAGCAATCCGATCAAACTGAAATTTCGACAATATAAGTTTCTGATATAGAGCCACCAACATTCCAAATTTCAAGATCGTGGGATTACTGTAATACAAACCAAAATGTTTCTTGTATGGGGACCCCTTTAAGTTTTTGAAAATATTTTAGTTTCAGTATTTGTTGCTGATGCCCAGAGCTACACATTCCGTAAAAATTTCAACTCTCTAGCTATTGCGGTTTATGAGATATGAGCCGAGGACGGACGGACGACGAAGCCTCTGCAATAGGGTTTCTTTTGGTACCCTCTGGATCCGGCACCCTAAAAATGAAAAATTTTATTGTTATTAGAAAGATTATATCACCTTTTCAGCTATACATATATTATAAATTGAAGCATTGAATCGAACAGGTAAAAGTGTTTTACATCGCTCGACTCTTATCACAGATTTTTTGACCAAAAATGTCATTTTAACTATCAAAAACTCTCCGTATTCTCCTTATTTGAAACCTTGCGACTTCTACCTCTTTGGACAACTACATTTGGTACTGAAAAGAAAGCGCTATGCCGATATTGAGACAATATAAAAGGAGTCGACCGATGCTATAAACACACTGTCAAACTCTTACTATACTATATTTTGAAAAAGTCTCGTTTACTATGTAAAGACCTTGTATATTAATGATTTCTTTTCTAAATTTCGTAGTTAAACTTCTCATAAGTTTTAGCTTCTCTTACATTAATTTAATGGCCTTAGTATAGAAACACCTGTATCCAAGGATATATGATATTTGCATAAATTATAAAATCTCACCCTAATCTCTTAAAACATAAGACCGACTCAGTCTCGATTGACAGTGATAATGTGAAATGCATTTGATATCGTAAACATGGCATAAATCACTTTACAATTGCATTTCAAACATGTCTAACCCTTTCACGCCCTCTAAGTCAACACACAACATCATTAAAGGATAAAAAAACTACAAGGATGACACGATGTGATAATGACACATACATCAGATTTACTACATATTTACGTATGCAATTCTGAGTGAGTATCTATGTGCGTACATGTATTGTATAATTGTGTATGTAAGGCCAAGTCAATGATTGTGCAACATGCATAAATTAAGTGTAACAGTCTATCCAAATTCGAATCCTTTCGTCTGTCTGTCTTTTTGGTTGAATATCCTTTCTATACCCGCGTTGGTTCATTAATATCACTCGCGCATCTCCCAGAGAAAATTAAGTTTAACCCTTTCCAATGGTGCCTCATTGGTTTACGCGTTTGTTAGGTCAACATATGCAAATAATGCCGCATCATTAGTGGAAGTGGTATATGTATGTCCTGTGTTTTCCATGCTGCTGTTGCTGGCTGCTATTGTTGTTGTTATTCCTGATTAAAAACTAGAAAATGTAAAATGAATTTGTTTTCTGTGTTTTTCTAAAGCACGTGTCTGTGGTCGATGGTCGGTGACGATGTCGGTCTGACTGCACTTGATATCATCGACTTTTTGGCTGGGAATTTATAAATCTGCAATTGTGAACCTGAGCTTTCATGGACATGTGTCGCAGCCTAGTTTGCATGTGGTTGAATTCACAGAGGACAACAATCCTTTCAAAGGGTTAAAGCAACTTGAAGAGAATTGTATTGATAAATTATTGAGAAACAGATGATGTTGAATCAAATACTTTTCGACTTCATGATGCCATCCATGTTGGTAATGATATAGTTCAGGATCGTTTTATAAATAATCAAACTCATCAAAGAAATCAACGCCTTCCAAACAAAGCAGTGTGATTCTCTGAAAAAGTGCACAAAACCTCAAGTTCCCACAGCAAATTAAGCCACAACAAATTTGACCTTGTTAAGGTACAAAAACAACACAAAAACTAACAAAAAAAAAGAAGATAATATTCACACACATGTTGACAAAGATGCTGAGAAGGAATGAAAAACATAGGTACTACCAATGACGCCGCCGTCGTGCTGAGTTTTATGGCATAAGGTTAAGGTAAAGACAGACATGGGATAAATGTATGAAACGATGGATGGTAACTGCTACAGTGGACTGACTGACTCCCTCCCCTTTACTTAAAGCCAACAAATAGTATGTACTTATGTAGTATGAAGTATGCAATCTTGTGCAGCAGCACACTGACGGCGCATAAGTCACGAAGGTAACACGTTGATGAGGCAGGCAGGTAGTGTTAACCAAGCTTAGCTAAGAAATACATACTATATTGAAGTTAATCAAAAAACTTCAGCAAAAGTGTTTTTGAAACACTGTTTCCCAACGATAATGTCTACTCTCATAGTATGTCTTCGCAGTCATCCTTTTTACCAGTGTCGAAGTCGATTCCGTACATCATGACACCATCTTAACAACAACAGAAAATCTCAACACGCCATGCCATCACTACAACAACAAAGACTATACACCTCCTCCTACAATGTCATCGTCATCTTTGTTTTCGTAGTTGCCGCTTATCAGCATGTTGCATGGTCCTCCTCGATGCTCGGGACGATACCTGCAAGAAAGAGTTGAATTTAACAGAAAAACAAAACAAAACAAAAAAAAAGATGATTGTTGTGTGAGGTTCATGCAAAAAATAAGGGAACTTCAACTGTAGCATGCTTATTACCCGCTTTCCGACCTGTTTGAAGCACATAAAAATTCCCACGCTATCCAAAGGTCCAGACAGAGTATGAATAAACCGGCCGCCTCATCATCAAAGAACGCAACAACAACGGAGTGAGTAAGTGAGTGAGTGAGTTACTGAGTTGGTAGAGGAGAATACTGATGATGATGCACTGATTGATTTCACTTATGTTATGCTATAAAATTCCATTTTTTATGTGTCGCCCATTCTACGATAAATAATTTTGGTTAACTTTCACGGATCATTGCATTATCTTAATGTTTGTTTCTTTACCACTGGCGGTCTAAGGGTCCCATTCAAATGCTTAAAAAAATTTAAGTAGTATGCCTCACCCTCATAAGTACAATATAGAAGTGAAACTTCTTAAGCGAAGGGAGGTAAATCCAAAAATTAGAAAATGAAATGTGACGCTAAAGTTTTCCTAAAAAAAAAAAAAAATTCCCAGTGCAGGACTCGAACCCCACGTCCTCAGTTTGCAAGTCATACTCTCTAACCACTACGCAAAAAACTAAAAAGCTAGAATATTTTTATTTTCGTCACATTTCATTTTCATATTTTTTGGATTTACTCCTTTTCGCTAAAGAAGTTTCACTTCAAAAAAGGAAATTCTTTTCCGATTCAGAGAGACCTCTCAATCTCAAGAAGTGGACCCCTAAAAAAGAAAACCTTTCTGCTACATACATTTCTAAGAGGAGTCGTCTTTCTATTACATTCACAAACTTCTAAGCATACCGGGGTTTCTCATTTGGTTTTGTCGCCCCGGGCATCCAATGGAGCTTAGTCCGCCAGTGTTCCACATGTTATCATCATCATCATCGTCATGGCATATCAAATGTAGCATACGTAATTATAGTGTAATATTAGCCGACATCTCAGATTTCCAATTCTCATACTCATCAGGAACATGAACAACACGATCAACAGATTTAATTGACCGATATTACCTAGTACTGACTTCGTTCAGTTGGCATACAAAAATTTGCCAAAAAAATTGTGTATTATTTGCAGACATTGATATTGATTTCTTTACAGCTGCATGAGAAGTCTAAGGAATCTTCTGTGGGAATTTAAAGCTCAAGTTCTTTTTCATCAAATCAAAACTCTGTCAATGATCTTTAATCAAATTGCTCAACAAAATACGCTGTGCTCTATTCTCCGTATAACGAGATAACATATGCACACACACAACATACACACACACACACACAGATACTTATTCTTTCTCATAGATACAACACTATCATTTATCTCTCACCACCACCAACATACAACAGGTTGTTTGAGCAGAGAAACAAACTTACTGACACCGACAGAGGGTTGTTTCATGTTGTTGCTCACGCACTTGCTCTTCTTGCTTACTTTGGCTTTGTCGTGGGTTTTCAGTGACAAGTTTTTCATTCGCTCTTGGTCGCTGCTGTGTAACGGTCGTGCTCGGCTACTTTTGATTCCTTTGCCGTTTGTTCTTCCATTGCACCAAAACTTTTTAAAATCACGGTACTTATTCGGAGAAACAATTCTTCATATTGTCAAGAAAGTTGAGAAAAGAATAAGTGAGATTGCATTTTTTATGCGAACTTTGTAAATCTTTATCTTTGTATCTTTGTGTGTGAATGTTGATCAATTAAAGTTAATTTAAAATAATTGAAAATATACGCGCGCGACAGAGTGAATTTTGTATTCGTTCGTGTTTGTGAAAGTTTCTCAATTTTCAAATAAAAAACATTCTTTTGCGAAATACTTTAAATTCTTACAAATTGCAAAAACAAAAACAAACAAAAAAAAAAAACAAATCAAATCCAAATATTTTTTGTTGAAAGTTTATTGTTTTCCGTGTCATTTTGCCATGCCATGTAGCAGCAACAGCTCATCATCATCATCAACACAAAGCAAACTTCAGAAATTGTATCTTAAGCCAATTTAATTAGTTTTGCATAAAGCAAACAAACATCACCAATATTCGTAACAGATACAAAAACAAACTTTAAAACTATCTAAAATATTATTGACGTTAACGTTAGCATTGTCATCATATCGACGTTATTATAACTACATACGATTATATTATCATTATCACTGTCAAAACAATAAACTGAACTGAAAATGGGTGACGAAAGTTTACACACAATTCCACTCGAGCATAATATTGACTATCATATAGTCACATTGTTTGAACGCCTCGAAGCAATGCGTAAGGATACAACTCCAGGCAATGCGCATCGTTTGTCGAGCACTTTACAACCTCAGAAACGTAGTATGCACGCCGAGATACGCACCCTAGAATTTTGGCGGTAAGTAAAATGAAGATGAAGATACATATGTATCTTATAATATACAGAAAATGGTACCTAAAATCTTTACAAGTTAAATTAATAGACACGAAGTATGTAAGTAGAACATAAAGAAATTGAAGATTCTTAGTGTGGTGTATATGAGTGACTCCTTGTGTGCTAAATAACTCAATTATGAAGTACTTACAAAGGAAAAGTTTTATGTTCTTAGTTAGTTAAAATGATAAAGACAGAAATTTGTTAAAGACACAAAGTGTCTACTGACTAAATCATAATCACTTAAATATTAAGACTTTACGAGAAAACTCGACTTTCATATTAAATTCGTTCATTCGTTTTCATTTAAATTGTGAGGTTTTGAAGATTATCAAACTTTATACATATGTACCTATTTTTAATGAATAAATCAAGGGAATATTTAAAAAAATATCAGAATTATAACAGAAACTTTCTTTTTGAGCCAAAAATAAATGTTTATATATATTTTTCTTATAAGTAGAGTCTCATTCTAAAGGGGAATCAAAACTTAGCATGAGGTAATCTTGAATGATTTGACCTATAATCAGTCTTCAATTATCACAAAGTGATTTTCTATTTATGTATAGAGTTTACATAAGCTCGTTTTTGACTCACATATGAAGTACCAATTTTTTTGTACATCTCACTCTAAGGTATAAATTGTATAAATAAATTGTATAAATTGTATATAAATATTGAAGTGAAACTTCTTTAGCGAAGGGGAGTAAATCCAAAAAATATGAAAAGGAAATGTGACGAAAATCATAATTTGACAATGTTATTATAATATTTGAGCTATTTAAGCAAATACAATTGAAATATCTCCGTGGCGTTATGATTAGAGAGTAGGATTTGCAAACCAAGGGCGTGGGGTTCGAGTCCTGCACTGGGAATTTTTTTATTATTATTTTTTTTTAAGTGAAACAGAGTAAATTTAAAAAATATGAAAATGAAATGTGACGTAGATCAAAATTTGACGATGTTATTATCAACGATGTTATATTCAACAGTAATAAAATCATATTTTATTAGATTTTCCGCATCATCAGTTTAATCTTTAACAGGGGTTAACATAATTCATACATATACACAACATAAAAACAATTGATATTTCATTGTTATACGCAGCGAATAACATTTACCTATAAGTTTGTCATGAAGTTTGTAACAAACGGAAGGAGTCAATCGGAGACATCATAAAGTAGTCATACAATTATTCTTGATCAGCACGACGAGACGAGTTGATTAAGCCAAAAACTAGACTAAAATTCGTCTCTCAGTTCTTGAGCTAAAGAGCTGAAATTTTGCACGATCTTTTCTTTATATCAGAGGCTATACATTCGTCGGAACCAGCTAAAACGGCCCACTATACAGCCTACATTAAAATTCAAGTTCTTATTAGAAAAACTTTTATTTTTTTTGTACTATCAAACTGAAATTTTAATACTTATAGTATCTCTCTCTTACCAACCATGTAAATTTCAAGATTCTAGAATTACTAGATTGTACTGACTATACCCTAAACATAAATCAAATCAATAATCAAATATTTCTGAATGCTCAATCACAGGAGTGTAAGCAAAACGTTTTCCAGGGGAACGTGAACTTCGGCCTAGTCAAAGATAACCTTCTTTTTTCTTGTCATATTTTATAAAAAAAAAAAAAAAAAATTCAATGATTAATAAAAATCTGATTGAAAATCATTAAAACCACATTAAAGGCTTTTATGAAGCAATTAATTATTAAACTTGTTTTGTGTCACAAAAAGATCCTTACATACAAAAATAAAAAGGGAAAATATTTTAAAATGTATAAAAACAAAAGCGCCAATAAAAATATTTTCCAATCGTTTAAGGCCACTAACAACAACAACAACAACAACAATGTAATTACACATGTTTGTAAAAGAATAAAGTTATTACATATATGAGTATACCTGAGCCTCAAAGATCCATCAGATTGGATGGCTTGATGAATGGATGAATGGTTGTATGGGGATTGATTGTTTAATTGAACTTCAATGAAGCGACACTTTAGTATTTCATATGCTTTGCAATTAAGCAAGACATAAAAAACAATACACAAACAACAATATTTATACAAGTTCCTTGATAAAATTATTTAACAAGAAAAAATATTGTCAAAAGAATAAACAAAAATCAATGGTTCAGAAAAGATACAAGAAAAATTCACCAAAATTAAAAACGGAGGAACTTTGAAGACAGAAAACGAAGAACAACACGAAAATTTATATTGACGTGAATCAGACAGACAAACATAAATAAATATACTTGCAACGAGTATTCGTACATATGAAATTGATGACAAAGACGACACAGATACAGATACAAAGATACATTCCATATAAGTATGTATGTACGAGTATGTGAATATAGAGCGATAAAGAAGTCGAATTTATAAAGAAAGGAGGAGTAGAAGGCAGAGGAGATTCGTTTGTCTATATGCCATAAGTCTATACGTTTTTCTGATTGTCTGTCTGTCTGTCTGACTGTCTGTTTGCCACAACTTGAATACAATCAGTTGCAGCTGCTGTCTGTCTTCGACATTGTCGCTGTCGCTTTGACTTGAAATATATAGAATATTATTATTGTTGTTATTGTTCTTGTATTCATGCCATAGTATAAAAGAAAGAAGAATCCGCGTGAAAATTTTTAACTTTTGTTATTGACTTTACCACCAAAAGTGAATGAGTGAAGTTGACATGCTGCTACCCATCCCATCCTGACGTCTGACTTCTTTGCTCATATGCCACCTCCTCATCCTCATAGGATTCATACAGCTGCATTCATAAGTATATTCATTAATTAAAAGAATTCTTATGAAATATGTATTTTTATTCTTCACCATACAATATTTTTCTTATACATATGTAATTATAATTTGTAATAATGTTTGTTTTTCTTTTTTTTTTAACTTTTTACAGCTCCATCATTAGCGAATGTTTGGCTTCGTTCTTTTATGTTTTCATTGTTTGTGGCGCTGCAGCGGGAGCCGGTGTGGGTGCCAGCGTCTCTTCTGTCCTGCTGGCTACAGCATTGGCCTCTGGCTTGGCCATGGCCACGCTGACACAATGTTTTCTGCATATATCGGGTAAGTTGAATAATAATATGGACACAGTAGGCACAGATAAACTACTTGAGCTTTTTTTGCTTTGAGTGGTTGGCAATAAGAAAGAAGATGGTGAGATTCAACACCAGACAGACTGTACTCGTGGGAATTGAGGGAGACTTGCATGGAATGTTCATACAAACATGTGTACATATGTATGTACATAAGTATGATTTGGCTTGTCTTGACTTTGTTTTGGTTTGGCTTGGTTTTAGGTTGGGCTTTACTATGGGGTGCGTTCCCCCATTTTGACTTTGTTGACATGCAAGTCAATTAAATTTTTATACACATACGAGTTTGTACTTATGTATATTTTTTTAAGTTAAAAACTTTAACAAATGCATAGGAGTAGCAGATGATAAAGAACTACTGTTGTTTCTCTGGAGTTTAAGTGTTTTTAGTATGTACGAGTATTTAAGAGTCTATCTCCAGAGTCCATGTTTTAATTTTTGGTCTCTATGTCACTTGTTGTCTCCCTATGTTTGTATTTAATCTGAAGTCTCTAGAGTAGAATGACACTTTAGATGAAACATGTGTTATTTTTTTTTTTTTTTTGTTTATATTCAATCGGTTTTTGTTTATTTTCACAGTTAATTGAGAAGGCCTTAATCTTCTTGTTGGTTTTTGTGAAATTTTAAAGGCAAACACAATCAGTAAAATTTTTATTTGCGCGGTTGTGGTGGTTATTTTTAAGAGTACTAATGAAACAATTAAATGGATTGTAAAGAGAGATCCCAGACTCTAAATCCTTTTAAGCAAGAGCCCCCTAATTTAAATCAATTAAATCACTTTTTATGGCATTTATTTAATTTCAAAATCTACTTATCTTAGAAGAGACAAGATAATAAACATTTAGGACTTATAAGATCTTTTGTAATATTCTTGTTTTGTTATTAGAATAAAAAGAAGATATCATCTATTATCTACTAGACCTTTCCCACAAAAGCATTCACTCCCCCACTTATTGCTTTACATTCTGTTATCAAGTGAATTTGGTTTCAGACTCTAAAATCTGAGCTCTCTGAAAAGCCTTCAATTCTTTTAAAAAAGTCATTAAATTCTACAATTCTGAAATCTAAGATCTTAGAAAAGGAAGAGGATACACACAAATATTTTGATTGCTACATGTTTAATCTATCAGTTGTAATCAAAGTTCAATCAATGTTAATCACAAGTATCAATCGATTTAAAATAAATGAACCACGGACCACACAAGTCATTTATCTAATTTTATTTAAAATTCACCTTCCTCCCATTCCCAGTATATCTTCCTATCGATGCCCCTACTTTATCAAGCATAACCAATCAAGTGTATAAATCAAAATGTCGTTGCCTGCGCATTCCTGTTCATTTGGTGTTCATCTCATTTCTGACACTAATGTCCGCTGACAGCTAATCTAATAATATGTATATCCAAGTTATTTTAAACTAATTTGTTGTTCTTTTTTTTTATCTAAGTATGTATATCTTTTGTATTTTTAACAGGCGCGCATATTAATCCAGCCGTAACCTTGGCCTCGTGTGTGGTACGCGCGATCTCTCCGATACGTGCCGCTATGTATATAACAGCACAATGTGGCGGTGGAATTGCTGGTGCTGCATTACTTTATGGGTAAGTCAAATAGCATTTAGAATTTCAGAAGGATTTTCTACACATTTTCATTTTCATTTGAATTGGAAAATCTAAACTTTTTGTGGATTTTATACTCATTTGCAACAGGAAATAAGAAATGTGAAATAAATAAAATAGAACCAGGTAACACGCATTTCACAAATCATAGAAATACAATGACGAACACAGGATTATATAGCTAAATGCATATGTATAGTACATATAGACAAAGCATAGATACTCTAACCTGAAACTAAACACACCTGCATTAGTGCTCTTGCTCACCCTCACAATGTTTCCCCCACACTTTGAGTTTGTTCTTTCACCAACACAATCTGAGTAGCACATCCTGTCAATGTAGAGCTATTTACGTATTAAAAACTACTAACTACTTACTATGAGTGAGCGAGGGAATGTAGATACATACTTAAATTTCTTGTTTTTTTTTTTTTTAAGGAACAGAACAATATACAATACATAGATACTATGTACTTACTATCAACACGATGGAAGGATGGATGGATGCTATGAGTATTTTGAAAACATCTGCCCTAGCTAGAGATTTCTGTGATTTCCCTCTTGTGTAAATGTCCTGCATTGTTGATAGTCAGCAGTTGTTGTTCCGTGTAGCTATTATATTTGAGCATGTGCAACACGCACAACCATCAACATTATCATAGTAGTAGTCCTAGGCATTCTTTAACACTCTATTCTACTAGTAACAAACTGCGTTGGTGTTGGTATCTTATTCGGTCTACCTGCCTGCCTTACTGCCAGCAGGATAACAATTATTAGAGACACTCAATTGTTGTTGAAGGATATAGTAAAGAGCACGACGAAATCAGTCATCATGTCCTTCTGTCTGTCTGTCTATCCTCCTAACTATTCTTATTTGTATAGGCTTTCTTTGTTTAGGCATATAGTACTATATCATCTATGTGTGTATAATATTTATGCATCTGCAGGTTAGCTGTATCTTGACGCATAATATTGTAGGTTGATATACAATTTCTATATATAAATAGTAGAATGAAATTATAAAATAGAATATCATATGGTTCAAGGATTATACATACATTCTCGTACATATAGAGATTGACACACATAATCATTTATTTACCTGAAGATCTTTGACCGATCATTCTGTCTTCATTGCGATCCTTTTCTTCAGGTTTACTTCACTTTTTTAATATCTTTTATCCTTATTTCTTTCTTTCTTTCTCCGTTCCCTTTTTTCCTGTACATTGAACTGCTTAATTTAACGTTTTCATGCGTATCTCAAACATAACTTCAGTTTGTTCATATGAGGAGTGTATTGTCTGTTCAACAGATGTTGAATATCTTTTATGTATCTTACTTTTTTTATACGTTTTTTTTTTTCCTTGTCTCCTTTTCTTCTAAGTTAATGCATGCCTTCCTCTCATCTTATCTGCTGCAACTCCTATGCCTTTGCTTAGCTGATCTTCTTCAGCTGCTCTCATTTCGGTTTCCTTTTCTCGATGAAGAAACAAGGAAAATGAACAAAACAAAAAAAAAAAAAAACACAAAAAAAAATGTGAAAGTATCTCTTTTGATGATGAGGTTTTTTTCTTTCTTTGGTATATAACAAACATATGTTTCTGGAAAAATTTAAGTATTGATTAATTGGCTTTGATTTGGATACATTTGGGTTATTGAGTTTTTGTTTCTTAAGTTTGTGGTTTTTGTTTTTGGAGAAAATCAAAATTTCATTTGATTTCTATAAGTTTAAATGTAACAGAAAAAAATTCCTTTTTGATTAAGAAATTCTGTTAAGTCATTTACTTAAATTCTTTTAATTTATTATTTAATTTTATTGTTTTTTCTTCTAGGGTTGTTTTAATAATTTTTTAAACATTTTTCAACTAAATTCCTTGAATTAAGTTCTTTTAAATTCTTTAACGACACCAACCAATATCAGTCTACAGATAATTGTAACTTAATCTCTCGCCCTCACTTATTCTGTTCTTGGGTTCTTCAACTGCAATCAACCCATGATCTACCATACTACATATTGTGTTTAAGTTGCGAGGTAAATTTCTACATATCACATTCTCACATGTGTCAGATGCTCTAGATATTTTTTTGTTTGCTGTTTTTTTTTTCTTAATGCCTTTATTGTTATTTTCTTGGGGTATGTTGTTGATGTTGTTGTTGTTGTTTTTAGTGAGCATTTCATAAAAATTATCCCTTGAAGAGGAAATGCCCTGTAAATGAGCATAAATTCAAGCGAATATCGTTTAAAATTTCACTCTTAAAATGCAGTTTTAAGTGGCTGCTGTCTACATCAAACACTACCAGCAATAACGACAATTTAAAATATAAAGAAAAGATGGTTTTAAAAAAAAAACAAACTAAGTACTACCAGCACGCAACTGTCAGTATCAAGTAGATACTTAGTTGTAGTATGTCAAGGAATCTATATGAGGATGTTCATTTTTTTTTTTTTCATAATTTTCAATGCAAAAAGAAGATTGAATGAACAACTGAATAAATAAAAGAAATGGAATTTGACAAAAGGCTATGATTATTTTTAGAATTCATTTTACAGTTTAATATTTGAAAAGAACTCGCCATGGATTAAGCGCATGGCAGACGCGTTCTGAACACGTACCAAATAAAAAAATCACTAATTTTGGGTTTATAGCTTTGAAAGAAGTCTTCCATTCATTGCCCAGCAGACTAACCGATAGACAGACACAGAAAGCGATAAAAATCAAAAGAGAAAACAAGTTAAAAGTACAAAAAAAAAAGGCATAATTACCATTGAAATTCGGTTGGTTGGTCGATCGGTCGAACGTCTGAACAAGCCACAAACAAAGATGACGCCGCTTCCGTTTCGAAACCAATCGCCTTCTTCTTCATCATCAACATCACGATCATCATTATAAACATCATCGTGCATCGTTTATTTACGGCTTGCGTTACGCATGCGCAATGAGCTGCAGGATATCGGGCATTGTCCAAAAGACCAAGTCAAGTCAAGCCAAGCCAAGCCAAGTCAAGCCAAACAAAGTGAAGTCAAGTCAAGTCAGGTTTGAATTGAAACTCTTGGGGCTTCTTAACGAAATCAAACACGTGTCGTCATGTCGTGGTTACTCTTTGTTCTTCTCTCCTTCGACTTCAACTTCCACTTTAACTCTTCTTCGCTGCAGTGGTCATTCAACAGATACAAGAAACAATACATAAAAAGATTGAGAGCAGCTGAAAAATATAAAATACAAATATTTGTATCAAGACAGACCAGTAGAATATAAAAAAAAACACACCTGCTGCCGCCGAATTTAATCATCATGCAACACGGACAACTCCTTCACTGAATTTTTTATCTTTTCTTTCCTCTGAGTTCTTATTGAAAACAGGATTCCTTACATGCATATTGAAGAACTACTATTTAACCATAATTATTCCTTCAAGGCAAGCGACAGCCACGAAATATTAAAAGAAATTCATTGATTTTCCTTAAGTTTAAGTTTTTTTCATATCTCACTCTCTGTGGGGGTTCCTTAATATTTGAGAGACAAGGTTAAGTGGAAAAGAAATTTTCACCAAATTTTCTCTAGTATCATATTTAGATTGCTATAGTTCATTGTTCGCTGCATCGTCATCATCGTCATGGCTTTCAGGCACAGAGATTCTTCTTTCTGTTTTTTTTTATCAAGATTCATGCAAGAATGCATTTCCTGGTGTAACATTGGTTTCCTGTTCACTTCTTTTTCACTATTCAACGGATTCTTTTTGTTGTTGCTATGCTACTCAGTGTTGCTGATGTTGACTGTTGACTTGTGCTCTACTGTTCCTGTGTGGCAATAATATTGCAACAGAACTGAAATCGAATTGGCAACTCAATTGAATTTCTGAATTTTTTAAATGAAAATGATGAAAAAAGAAAATACTGATAGAATACAAACTGAGATATAGGACACAAACAAACAGACAGGCAGGAGGCATGCTCCACATATAAAATTGCGTATCCTGTTTGCCAAATTATTTTCTTTTTTTTTTTTTAAGGAAGATACTCATTTGTGTGCATATGTGAGTTTGTTGCTTGCTTATCCAGTTACTATATTATGACCACTTTTCAGCTTTCATGTATCTGTTAGCACTACTCTCACTGTATCTGCATGTAGTATAACTGAATTATAATTACATTTGCACAAGGGAACAGGTGGTTCAACACACTCCTTGTTATATCCTTTAGTGTCCCATCCATGTGTTAAATTCTGCGAATATTGAATGAAATCGCTCACAGTATTCAGTTGCTGTTTTGGTTTTGTTTGAAAATGTTTTCAAAAATATAATTCAATTTACACTATACACATATATAGATATTCTCAAAAACATACACACACTCACACACCCATGCACAAAGCAACACATTATGCATGTGGCATGTTTATTCATATTAATTTTTTGCTATAATTTCTGATTTATTTTGTCAACTTTCAACTTGTTCTACATTGTACATAATCACATTATGAAATGAAAAAGTTCATGATTTGTGAAATTATGAAAATGTATAAAAATTACAATACATAAAATACTTGGAATTTTGTTTGGTATTTTAATGATACTCATTTATATAGATATAAATGTATCTATGGTGTATACACACATCATATATATACCGCGTACTTTGTGAATAAATAACATACAGTACAGTTAATTTCTGGGTTGGAAAAAATAAAATATGATGATGTTTTTATTTACTTTTTCATTAAAATAAGAAAGTTTTACAAAGTTTTTAAACTCATCCTCTCCTTTTTGTTTGTGTATGGAAATTTGTTATTTGATGGATTATTTCTCATCAAAAAAAAAAATCATACAAATTTTAAATTAAATATTTTAAAAAGCTTCATAGCCTTTACAAATATTAAATCTATCAAAATTGTAATAGTTCATAACACTACAAAATATTTAGTATTTTATATTTTCTACATTTAAAATTGTGCTCCTCCTTATGCAAATCATTTTTCTTCATATTATATTTTCCATAATTTTTATTTGTTTATTTTTATTTCATATTTCATACTCACTTGCTTCGTTAAATATAACGAAAAGTTTAAACTTTAAAGTCCGCAACATAAACTTTAGTAACAGTTTGCCAAACACTTTTTATTATTGTTGGTCGGTTGGTTGGTTCGTGGGTTGGTTGAGTAGATGTTTAGTTGTTTGTTTAGTGTTATGCTTTTTCCCCATTGAGTTGTACTGAGTATGTATCTTAGGAGAAAGTGTTCTATTTGTATCCTGTATTTCCAAGCAGATGGACGGGCTAAGAAATTTATGCAAATATATATGTATATAAAAACCAACCTAATGTATGGATAAAGTTAAGTGCATCAAATTTGATTTGATGAATTCAAGACAAGCCCTCTAATTGTATGGTTGCTGTTTTGAAAAGGAAGGTTGAAAGATACCCATCATTTTGACCTATAGATGGTAATTCATTGAATAATCCATATGATTTTTAGAAAGTATGAAACTTTAATTGATGTATTTTGTTGAATGCATCCTTGTTTTTTTGTTGGAAATAATAACAAAACAATGTCTTAAGATATGTTAAATATATATATTAGAGTATTTCCTTCCCTCGATAATATTAGTAAAATAGTATCCTTCATCAAATCCTCTAACCTTAGTAATTCAATCTAATCTTTTTTATTTAAGACAGACGAGTCGAAGGCCTTGAAGCTAGTACTCTCAAAACTTAGGTTATATATCATAAGTAACTACAATTGTATATAATCTATATAAATATTAGAGTATTCTCTGTTGAACGGAAAGCAATAGTTGAAATAATTTTAACATAGTCATACTACAATTGATGATGCTGAACATTACTGATTTTTATTCAGTTGTCTGTACATAAGTGTAAGGAAAACACTTATGGTGGTCTAATATAAAATAGTTTTGAGTCCGAATTCCACATTCCTTCTACGTTCTTTTTATGTGTTTGTCTGTAAGCCCTACAAATATCAAAGTAATATGAATACTTGTATTACATACAACTCTCAAAAACAAATATCTATCAAATATTTTACTAATCTGATGACTCTTAAGATGATATTTCTATGACAATTTTTATTCAAATATCCATATGCAGAACGATGCACTGCACTGTTAGAGGGTAACATATAGTTGGATTGACTATAGATTTCATTCTTGTTTCTCTATGTACACTTGGTTTATGAACAAATATTACGCTTGACTAAGTACAAAAGCAAAGCGGCGCAAAAGTATAAAGACAAACCAAAACCAAATGAAAATAAAAAAAAAAAATAATAATAATAATAAAAACTTAAGTCGGAAATTGAAATATATATTTCCTAGCTAGAAATATTGAAAACTTGTAAGTCAACGAGTAAGAAAATGAGTAGGATAAAGGAAAAATCACAAACAACAACAAAATCCTCTTTTATTATTTGTTATTATTACTAAGGAGAGAAATATTAAGTTAGATCCGGATATATTCTTAGCTTTAGCTTTACTTGTCTAAGTCTAAGCCAACTTTAAATTAAATGGTATAGTACGAGTATAAAGAAAGTACAATATATCAAATATTTTATGTTATCTGTAAGTGGGCGACGACAACTCTTAACTTAACAGTTAGCAGTCAAGAATGATTATCCTTCAAATATCGCCATCACAATCACCGACAACTTTGTTTTTCCTTTTTCCTTTTTCCTTTTTCCATTTTATTTATTGTTTTTGCAAAAGCTTAATCTACTCCTTTTTTCCTTAAAGGGTTTTGTTATTATATTTGTATTAGTTGCAGTTGCTGTGGTCTTTTTATTTAAGACCGTAAAGTAATGATGATGATTTCCGGATATAATAATGTTTGCATTAATATGTATTCGCTTAACAAAATATGGAAAGAAACTTTGTTTTCGAAAACTTTCAATTAGACCAATTGAACAAAAGTTAAATCATCTTTTTGGCTGATTGCCATTTTCTATTCAAAAAATTTAATAATTTTAGTTGATGGCAATAACTTTAACTTTTAATAGAAAACTTTTTCCTTACAATACTTAATTATTAAAAGGATGGGAAATTCTCATTATCATCATCATAATCACATCATCAGGCAGTCAACTTAATTGTTCATAAACCAAAACCTCAAAAAACATTTTTCTTTCTCTCATTAAAAGGTTCACTTCAATTCAGTTGCCTTGGCAATGTAGTAAGTGATTTATTTTTTTTTTTTTTTTTTTGTCGACAATCATAAAAATGTTAGACTCGAAAAAGTTTTATCCTTGTCTCAATTTGAAATATACATAAGTATTCTGCATTGTTCTAAGGGTAGTTGAATCAGTTGAAATGAGAATTGAATGTTGTGAAAATGTACATAATAGAATCACTTGATGATGATGATGATGAAAAGAAGTTGTAGTAGGTAGGTTTAATAAATTTCACATTATCTAAGGTTTATTCAGAAAGAAATATAGCACTTATTGTATTTATTATATAAACCATTTTCATATCAAAATAAAAGAGTCTGTAAGACTATAAATTTTACAACAAAAAAAAAAAAAATCAAAACAAAAAAACTGTTTACTGCTTATTCTCATTTTCCATAAATTATCTTGGTCATTCCTTTTACTACATGTATTAAACAAGTATAGGACGGGTATATCAAAACTATAAACTTTATAAAACTTTTCTTAATGTAGCATAAATTCCTAACTAATCATTTGTTGTTGCCGACAACATTCATATCTTTCACAGAGTCACCGTGCCAGGTTACCAGGGCAATCTGCAGGCTGCGATTTCGCACAGCTCCGCACTCGCTGCCTGGGAACGTTTTGGTGTGGAATTCATACTGACATTTGTTGTTGTGCTCTGCTATTTCGTATCGACCGATTCAATTAAGAAGTTCATGGGCAATTCGGCTATGTCCATTGGAACTGCATATAGTGCCTGCTGTTTTGTCTCGGTAAGTTTCAGAAAACAAGTTTATACGGTGGGGTGTGGGGAGCCTTGGTTAAAAGGTATTTAAATAATTGACATTGATATAGTATAGTTCGAGTATGGTGAAACAAAAGGATAGGAGAAGATGTAAAACATGAAGGCAGTAAGAGAGGACGATATAATAATAATAATAATAATTGCTAACATATTTTCGAAGAAAGGCAACTCAAGGGTCTGTGCCGAAACACCTGCCCATTTGGATGTGATACTTGTATGTTTTTACTTGTGTCATCGTCAGCAAAGAGCAGGCAAAGATCAGTGGAAAATGAAATCTGTAAAAAAAATAAAAACAGAAAAATCTGAAATCTGAGAATTGCCGCTTCAAGTGACACACCATCAAAGGACAACAGCAATGCGTTACAGGCTACGCACGCAGGTACCCAAAGATACACAATTAATTTCATTTGGGTATGAATGAAGTGGGACTGGGAACCAAATCCTATATTATAATGTAGAATTATACTTTAAAACAAAACCGTTACTTACTCGTATGACATATATCTTTTTGTTTCATCTTACAGATGCCGTATCTGAATCCTGCACGCTCATTGGGTCCCTCATTTGTGCTCAACAAATGGGACAATCATTGGGTGTATTGGTTTGGTCCACTTGTTGGTGGCATGGCTTCTGGTCTGGTCTATGAATATATTTTCAGTTCACGTCGTAGTTTGCGTCATGTCAAGAGTAGCGTTGACAATGATTCTTCATCCATACACTCGGAAGATGAGCTGAATTACGATATGGATTTAGAGAAACCAAATAAATATCAACAAGGCACTGGCACCTATCCACGGAATCAGGGAACTGCTAATGGTCCAACTTCAGGTAACATGGTTGGACAAATTATTAATGGTGGTGGCGGCATCGGTGGTGTAGGAGCTCTTGGTAATGGTAATTACTGTCAGAATCTTTATACTGCTCCACCACTCTCCGGCGGTGGAAAATATGATCAACAAGAACCACTCTATGGTGGCACACGTTCTCTTTATTGTCGCTCACCTACACTGACACGTTCCAATTTGAATCGATCACAATCGGTTTATGCGAAAAGTAATACGGCTATTAATCGTGAGATAATACCACGTCCGGGACCTCTTGTGCCTGCTCAGAGCTTGTATCCGATGCGTGTGAACCCTGCACAGACTCAGGCCGTTGCCGCAGCACAGTCATCACATCTACAAAATCAAAATCTTCAGAATCAAATGCAACAACGTTCGGAAAGTATTTATGGATTACGTGGATCAATAAGAGGTCAACAACAAACCATGGCACACTCGCAACAACAGCAACAACAACAACAACAGACTCAGCAGCAGCAGCAACAACATCAAGCTCATGTGCAACAACATCAATTACAAATACCCGATGCAAGTCAACAAGGTTTCCAGCCAGTCTATGGTACACGCACGAATCCAACGCCTCTGGATAATTCGAAATATGAACGTCGCACTGATGCACTTTACGGCCTGACTGCGCCTCGAAATCGTGGTCAATCTGCACAATCCGATGATAGTTCTTATGGATCGTATCATGGTTCCGCTGTTACACCACCAGCACGTCATCCCAGTGTTGGGCCATCACCACCACCGCCACCAATGCTTATGTATGCACCACCACCACAACCATCTAGCGGCAGCCTTGGCACTAACCATCAACAACAACAGCAGCAACAAATCCAACAGCCACAACCGATACGTACTCAATCGGAACGTAAGGTCACAGCACCAGTGGTTGTTTCACAACCATCGACATGTGCCGTAACATACACAACTACACAGTGTCCTCCTCCACCACCAACAGCAACGCAGGTGCAAACTCAGCAACAGCATCAGCAAATGTTGGTGCAACAACAACAGCAGCAGCACCAACAACAACAGCAACAACAACAACAGGTGCAACAACAGCAGCAGCAACAACATTATGGTATGTTGCCTTTACGGCAGAACTGAAAGCGTCTCACCTGGCATCCGCAGATGTAGTTAAGCCAAGATTTCGTTGTTGTCCTAGCTCGCTTGCAGGAATAAACAACGAAGAGAGTCTCCAAAAAGTAGAGACAACAGAAGAAATATTTCTTCTCGCTAGAGTTTTAAATTTCTAGATTATAGTTGAATCCAAAGGAATTATACAATATAATGAATATGCACTCTAAATCTATGTAGTTCATAAAGCACACACAACTAACTGACCTTTGTCTTTAGATCTTTAATCAAATTTAGCTGAATCTCATTGTAATTGCTATTAAAATACAATATGTATCGAATATCTAAACCCAGAAGGACTACCATCCAGAAATTAATTCAATGTTTTGACAACCTAAACCAAAAAATTCATTGTACTGATTCTGGAGCTTTTTCTCGTCTACAAGTCTACTTATGGAACACAAACCTAGCAAGCAGTCTTTGTTAAAGATTTTTCATACTACTTACGCTATTACTATGAATCTTGTAAGTATGTATCTAGAATCAATAATAGTTAACAGTTCTCTAATATTAAGTAAGTAAAATTGTATGTGTATTCATGTAAAATTTTATGGGAAAAATTTTTACCATATGAAAGATGATGTCGATTGTTAAATGACGGTGTTTTTCATAGAATAGTATTGTATTTATATCCTATATTAACTTTAAAAGGACTCTAACTAACACCGCCAAAGCGATGTGATTTATCTAACTAATCTTATTAGATAATTTCATTAAATGAACAGATTCTGATCTATATGGAACTGATTCCATATTTAATTTAAGTCTTCTGTTTTCTTGTCTGGCTTCCCTTAAATAAATATTTTTTTTATTATTAGATTTAACTTTAGTTCTTACTAGAAACTTCAATTTTTATTTCTTGTTTACTATTTTATATTTTGTATATCTTTTTTGTTTAAATATTATTGTTTTTGTTTTTTATTATGTTCTTTATATTGTAAATAATTTATTTTTATTCAAATCTAAATAGTATTTATCCGTAGATATCTAAATGTACACCTATAATACTATATAATCGGATATAAGAAAATAGGTATACTAATTTAAAGTATTAACTCAATTTTTAATGCGACACATAATTTTAATATTTAAAATAATTGTTAGATCGTAAATTATATACTATATATGTCTATATGTCTAAAATTGGAAAATATACGAAAAGTGTTCTTTAATTGAATTGAGTTTTTATTGATGAGTTATAAGTCGGAAGTTAATACGAGTATTGTGACTATGTAACAGAGTAGAAACGCACTTAAGCTCAAATTGATTCTGAAATTATAACTGAACGAAAAGATGGTACAAAAATCCAAAGAACCTGAATTTTAATGGAGCGTTTGTATGGAAGGTAGCCCTCCCAGTAGTCCGATCAAACTGAAATTTGGGCTCTATAAGTTTCTAATCTATTTACACAAACCATATATATTTCAAGACTGTTGGATTACTGGATCGTACAGCTCCCATACAAACCAATATGTTTTTTCCTTTAAAATTTTAATTATATTTTAGTATTTGTTGCTGAAGGCCCCATAGAACTACACATTCTGTGAAAACTTTCAACTTTCAGCCTTGTATTACGGTTTGGTTGAGATAGAGCCCGTTGATAAACGTGCGGAAAGGACCCTAAGAAATGATGAATAAGGGCATCTGCCTGGCACTCACATAATAAGCACTTAGGAACTTTAAGTGAACTCAACTCCAAATTTCTGTAACAGCGAAGTGAAGGAATATAAGCCGATGCGAAGCTTGGCCAACCATTACGACCTAATCTTACCATTATGAGAGATCTATTTTGGATAATTAATTTGATACCCGTATAATAATAACCGTGGGTGAGTATATATTGTAATAACTCTTTCTATTTAGTTTATCTAGATCTGCATACTAAACATCAAGATCTGCATCTCCCATCAAAACAATAACCATTTGTTAAAATTCATTTAAATCATGTTAACCTCTTAACTCATTAACAATTAAGCTATTTTCATAATAAATCAAAACCAAAACGTTTATTTATGTGTAATCAAGGCAGCATCCGAAACCCTTCACCCGACAGCAACTACCACCTTAAAACACAACACGAATTAAAAGAAAATATAAAGGGTTAAATTTAACAATGACTCTGAACAAATCCTCACTTAACCTCACTTTTTTACACATTGCGAAATAAAGCAAAACATTATTACAATGTAGCATGTACATACATACATAGATTTTTCATTGAAAATAAAGTAACAAAGATGAAAGTTGGCTTCTTTTTATTTGTTTTTTATATGAAAAAACCGCACACATTTTCGCCCTGTTTTTCCTTGTTGGTTTTTGTGTTGTCGCAATTCGTTGACTTGTCATTGAAAGTGTTTCTCGTCGCTCGAAGTAGAAAGGCAACATGAATGAGGCAAGCAAGCAACTTGGCTTAACGGACGCAATAATAAAAAAACCCTTTTTTTTTATACACAATTTTCCTTTATTTTTACTCTATTTTTGTCATCATTTTATTGTTTCATATTTGTGAGGATTACGCATTCCCCTGACTAAGTGGGTTGAGGTTATATATGCGACAATTTATTTTGAGGTTACATTTCCATTGTGGATGGCTTGGACTTAAGTGAAAGTTGGTTTTATTATACCATACCATACATACATATATTATTTTATATAATAGAATAATTTTTTTTAGGTTTATGTACTTAAAAGTGAAAAGAGTAGATATAAGTAGATAATCATATGCACTAGATAAATAGCATTTATGTGTGCGTACACATGTGCACCGGGTAGATGGGTTAAGCGCTGTCCTTTGTATACATAAATACATATGAATGAAGTGGCGCCGGAGTGCCATTGAAGTGGTTCACGGATTCTTGTGCCAATTGATGCTGCGTGACATTTGTCTCGCAGAAACTACTAAAAGCAACAGCAAATCTCGTGCCAATTCAATCAATCGAATTGTAAGCGCCTGAGCGGGTTAAGGCTGCCGAACGCCAGTGGTGTGAGGATGTCAAGCTAGCAACCCTAGTGTTGTCGCCGATATACTTAAGTAACATACTTGGCATGCAGGCAATGTGCGTTTGTTTATTTAGCGATTTGTCTTCATTCTATTGGTTTTTTGCAAATGTGTGCATATTCCTTTTTTTATTTCTTTGGTTTTTTTAGTTATAAAAATATTTACATATGCATACACACATACAAAAGTATGTACATAGATGTTTGCGCATATGTTCCAAAGTGGTCAACACATTTACATATTGTACACACACACACACATGCAGACACAAAATCATTTTCTTTGTTTTAAATAAAGCGCTCATAACAGCTGATTAACGAAACCAACAGCTTTGCTCTGTGCTGCCAACCTGTTCTAAGAAAAAACCTCAAAATAAAATTTCATCAAAATTGGTATGGATTTCCAAGAAATTTCATGCTCATTATTACTTATTACTAATATACTTTATTTTAGTGTTAAATCTACTTTATATAAATGAAAATTACTTAACGCGTTTTAAAAAAGTCTGGCTGGCAGCTCTCTACCTCAGTTGTTGATTACCGGCGTCTTTCTTTCTCGAACTCCATTGCGAGCTGCTTCAATTTTATTTTAGCTCCGAGAAAATTTTGGAAAAAGTGTCTAAGTTAAATAATTTATTTGTCTTATGTGTTTTATATTCGTGTTTGCTTAACAGTTTTATAAGATTATTGTGAAATTAATTTATTACGAATCTGTGCAAAATTAAAAAAAAGGTTTGTATTTTGTTGCTTCTTTTTTTTTTCTTTGTTCACATGAGACAAATTTCGATACAAGAATTAAGAAAAAAAAAAGAACAGTAAAAAACTCATGGCAAATTAAAATGCATTTAAAAAAACTTGAATAAATATTGAAAATTGGGTGCCTTGGCTCCAATGCTTGTGTGGGTCAGAGTTGCGTTTTTCCCCCATATATTTTTGGATATAAAAAAATTATCAGGGGAGTAGGTGGGGAACGTTGGTTTTTTGCAAAAGTGGTCCGATTGTTGCGTTTGTTCCAACGGTTCCAATAAAAAAAATACACACACACGCACATCTTGTGTAGGCACGTTAAACGAAAGTGCAAAAATGGTGGCATTAGTGTGCGTGTTGACAAATGTGTTTGTGAGTGAGTTTTTTTTATGCGTATGCATTATCCCATTTTCTATAAGCGAACAGATAAATCATTTTCTCAAACTGTGCTTAGCATTAAAATAATCAGTTTTCTCGGAAAGGTTGAGATATCTTTTAAATTGTATGGAAAATTGGTGAGAAATATAAAAAAAAAATAAAAAATTAATTCAGATTATTTTTTAGTCTGCAGTTTACTAGACATAAATGAAATGACATTTTGTTGCCTTGTGCGTATGATTCAAAAGGCGGCACCACTGTACTCTCTGCAGTACTGATGTTTGTTAATTTACCACACACACAAAATGTTCTATATGTGTAGAATTTCAGCAACATCTTCGCATATTATTATTGATAATTTAAGCTATTTCTTCAAATATCATTTTTGCTGACTTTTCCAATTTCTTGTACGTTAGTTTATGTGATACATGTCACGGAAGAGAGATAGGAGAAGAGGTATGTATGGAAAAGATATACCACCTTTCTTCCAGCCGCCATAGCATCGATTACATTAACAAGCTACAACTACGTGTCGGAGAGAATGTCATTAGGACAGAATAGGTCGTGTAAGGCTGCGTGCCACCTGATGAAATGCATAAGAAAAGGTTAAAATTCACCTATAATTAGCAAATTATAATTTCTTTGAATATCAATAATTTTTAATTTTGCGATTTGTTTCAATATCTTTATAGGTGGTTTTGCCAATTTATTGTTATCTATCTATGTCACATGTGCATCGGCAGAGATTAATGGTCTTTGACCGACAATTGAATTCAGTAGCCTCCGGGCTCGTCTATGTAATTACGCTCGCACACAAAGTTTGTCCTTCATGATAAAGCAAAATTAAAAAGTTAAGATACTTAAATGTAGTTAGAATAACATTAAATGACCCTCACGCGCGATACTTTAAAAATGTAAATTTATAGCCCTAATTAAGGGAAGAATTATATTATCTCTTACAAAAATTTCCTAAAACCAACAGAAACAAACGTAACATCAACAAATCTTCATTATAGTCTTTCATCTGGACATTTTCACTTTTAGTATTGGCGAGCTACGCATCAAAAGTTTTCCAATTTGTTTCTCTTTCCACAATATAATTACAAAGAAAATTACACATTCCTTTGGAATCAAACTTGCACTGTGAACTTTTTCATTCAATTCATATTAAGGCGATCCATCGAAAATATTTAGCATTGCTTTGCATGCTCAATGTTTAACGACTCCACATGAGTACGAGACTTTTATGCTTTTATATAATTTGCTACTTCAGTGTTGAATTAAATAGAGCGACAGGAGAAGAGGTCTCAATAGAAAAGTAAACCAACTTTTGATAAAATGTTGAAATATTTGAAAATCATCGCTTTTCCTTTTTATTTAATTTTACGCATTCTATACTCGAATTTCTTTGCTTTAGTAAAAAGCTGCGCACCTTTTTAGGTTTCTCATCTCCTTTATTATCCTTTCATTTTTCACTATTTTATTTTGTTCCTTTCTTATTTCTAGAAAAAGTAACAAAGCCCTTTATGCCATTTCCTGCCTGTACTAGTTTTGGATTGAAAAGAGCTATAATAAATCTGAATTTGGTCTTACCTAAATCAAAATGCACTTCATATAAGACGTCATCGGAAGCATTCAGTAGTGGAACTCTTGGGCAAACTTGATTTTCGGATGCCTCTAACCACAAATAAATATTTTTCCAATTTTCCAAAAATATTTATAAATTTACAAATTGGCATATTTGACTTGACGGTGAACAAATGAACTCGCTAATGATTCATGTTGCAAGACACTCATTAGGTTAGTGGTTTTGTTTTGGGCTTCGGGCATTTGCACAAGTTTCCATAGAAAAATACACCTATGGGTCCATTAGATTCCCTTTGGAATAGACATATAGTTTGTGGGTTCTCCGTCGCACAATTCTAAACGTTACAAGCATTACACTAAAGTGAAAATAAGCTTTTGATACATTAATGTAGTGTAAGAAGCATAAAAAGGCAGTTAGCAGTAGAAACTAAATAAGGACTCGGCATACATAAATCAACAACTTGAAATTGTTGAATTAACACACTTGCCACAAGGCTCCGCGTTACAGCACACCCCATACCCTAGGCCATAATATAACCAACCAACCCCAATACAAAACATGAATTCCTGCCTCTGAGTGTCAAACTACGCTCAATGCACAAACTTTTCTGCTGCCTGTAAAGTGGCAAGTTGCTGCTGTGAAAAGTAGTTGACAACAACGAACGACTCTTGGATGTTTGTATGCTATACCATGGTTCTCTATGTGTTTGTTTAATGCTTGAAACAGTTTTATTTATTTGTGTGTGGTTGGTTAGGATTGAGTTGTTGTTGAGTGCCTAAATTTACTTTAAAAATAAATTTTAAATCGCTAATATGTAAGACAGAAAAAGGTTACTTTACTTTGGTCTCACCAATTCACATATGCAGAAGTATTGAGTTCACTCAATGGATTCGCGCTTATGTGTATCCAAATGTTTGTTTTTGACTTTTATGCTGAGTTTGCGAAGATTTGATCGTGTTTTGTGCATATAATTGTACTGCGAAAATAAAGAACTTGAAAGAATCTTTTCAACACGACTTTACTTTCTTGCTTCGAAAAGGAGAAGATGATGTCATCAAAAAACATCTGTTCCTCCATTTTTATTGTAATGAATTTTTCAGATTCTATTATTTATGAAATTTTATTAACTTCGTTCTTCAAAAAATGAGGAGGAGGTATATAGTTTGAAATTTGATGGTTTGCTTCATATTAGGTTTTTGTGTTCTAATAGTTGAATGTTTCCTTAATGATATCGATTTATCTTTGTAATAATGGTTATGGCATCTCTTCGCAAAAATCCCTTTTTAAAAAAAAACAACTTAATAGTATACAACATTCCACCCCTGATGAGATCAGGCCTAAGTGTATTAAGCTTATTGTATGCAAATAAATCGGTTTTCTGATTTAATAATAATAGTATAACAGAAGCCTACACTAAATTTAAGCCTCACTGCACAAATTTATCGCTATTCAAAAGTCAGAGATAAAAAAGAGATGCCGTTGATCAAATAAAAAAATTCATTAGACGACAAAAACAATGTGTCTATAGTACAAACTATATAGTTTTTATATACTTTTAACACAATAATTGAAATAAATTTTTTTCTTTTTCTATATATTGCAGAATACACAAACATTTAAAATACATTGATTTACCAAAAGATCATATCAAAGAACAAGTAAGTGTAGTGTATGGTATAAACTTGAAATAAACTTCATTAAACATTTCATTTTATTTTTAGACTTTGTTCAGATGGGTTCTGAAAACCTTCCTGGTGATCCAATCACCATAACGAATTATATAAATCCTCAACTTTTTTGGTATGCTAATATCAAAACGTTAATAAAATGTGCCAAAGAACTAAAAGAGACTGAAACTGAGTTACTTAAATATTATAATGGAAATAGTCACGCTCGTTACACTTACGGTGATTTAGTTGTACTCCATTATTTGCCATTACGTAAACTCATACGTGGAAGGGTAGTCGATGTAGATAAATCCAATCCCGATATTTATACAGTATGGGCAATTGATTATGGCTTTCCGATTGAATCAAGCTATGAGCATATAACAAGTTTGCCAAAACAATTTGAAAAAACATTTGGACACATTAATTGTGGTGGCGTTGGTTATGTTAAGCTGAGTGACAATGTATGCTTTAAAAGTGCGAGTTGTGTTTTTGCATCAGTTTTAGCACAAGCGAAGTCACTACGTTTCGATGCAATGTTTGAAGCATTTGATGGCCAATATTTTGGACATTTATATATTATCGAAATATCTCATTTGTATTCCGCGGCAGAGTACTTAATTGGTCAAAACCTTGCATTTCACGCACCTAACTTTGAAAATGATTGCTCAAACTTGTCATCAACTCAGTATCGTTCATGGGACTCAGTGAGTGGTCAACCATTAGCAAAAAAAAATTCCAACCGTCTTACGGACTTAAAATGCAAAATGATTAGTGATTTAGTGGATTATTATGGAAAATCACCATCACCACCCCATACACCTGTTGACACTTTCATTGAAAAAGCCAAGTCATCAGATATGAACAAAACTGGTTGGGTTCCAGTTAAAAATTCACAAGTATCATCCAAAAGTGAAAATTTGTTTGATAATGGTTTCGAGGCAGAGCCCAGTGTATATAAAAAGGTATTTTAAAATGTTTTTCTTTATACTTACTCATAATAATATTCTTATGATTACAGATGCTTATTGAAAAGACAGTACATGTGCCTTCTGATAACGTTTACACGCGTTTCCGTCAAAGAATTGAGGGACTCAAAGATCCATCATTGCAACAGGATAAAATTGAAGCAATATTGAATGCATATGATGAAAATAATCACAATAATAACCAAAAATACCGTATGGATAGACTTGATCGACTATTAAACAAGCGAACAGAGGTTCCAACAAATGGCAATAAAACAGATGGAACAAGTACAAATGCCAAAGAAAAGAAAAATGAATTTGAATCTCCTAAAATGATTAAAATTGGTTCTCATGAAAAGAAGAAACAAAACGATGATGAAATGGACAGAAAACCTAATGATGGCCTTCCACGATATGATCCACCCATCAGATCTCTTGATAAAGAGGAAACTAAAATGGATTCCAAAGTGGGTACAATCAACGAGCTTTTACTGAAAGATACACCCATCAGATCAAAAATGGATGAAATCAATGCGGTTCCAATTAAACATGCATCTACCATATCTAATGAAAAAGAGCAAAATAAAATGGAATCAAAATGGGGGCTAATCGAAGAGCTTTTTCTTAAAAGTGTGTCTATTGAAAAAGAGCAAAATAAAATGGAAGATGCGCCCATTAAATCAACTGATAAAAAGATAAATAAAGTTAAATGGAACATAGAGGAAATCAACGGGATTTCAAAGCAACAAAGTTTAAACCAAAATAAGAAAACTGCTAATATTGAAATGAATTGTAACAACAATGAAAGTGATTTGGATGACTTATACCTTAAAGCAACTGCTGAACTGGCGAGATTATGCAACCAATCAAACAATGGATTTGAAAATGAGCTTCCTAAAACATCTGGTCAGGATCAGAATGGCTTAAATGAGAAGATGCCTCTGAACGAAAGTTCTGTTTCCTCAATAAGCAAAGTTGGATCTTTTGGTGCTTCTACCAAACCAAACATTATAAAAATTAACGGTCAAACGAAAAATGAAAAATTTATGAATAATATCAAACCGACCAATTATGGTAACATCGGAATGAGGAAAAAACATATTCCTGAGACTTCCTTATAGACAAACCATGTGTTAACTCTAAAGATCAAATACCATATGTAGCCACCGAAGCTATTAATAATTGCCCTAAATCATCGAATACTATAGGCATCGGTAATACAGCCAATGCCATTAATAATATACCCACACCATCGAATAGTAATCCAGTATCGCATAAGAATGGCAACATTCGTTGGACTCGTCGACATAGAAATGGGAAAAGATATTATGGAAATGTTGATACTGGAACAGATATAAAAAATCATAGTAGGAATAATTATAATAACACAAAAACCACAACCACAAAAGATAATCAAAACACAATTGCAAAACCGAAGATGACAAATAACCAGAAATCCACAGAACCATTAGAAAGTGTCGTAAATATGGAAAAAGTTAATAAAATCATTAATGAAATGAACCCAGTAAAGGAAGCAATTCAGAAAAATAACATTGATGTCCTTGGTGAGCGTCCATTACAAGGAAATTTCATGAACCATATAGTGATTGCTTATGCAAATGTTCCCATCATACCAGTTGGTAAAATGGATTATGTCGATTTTCAGCCCAATGTGAGGCAAGCCATGAAACAAAGATACGATAAAATTTATGAAATTCAAAAACTTGCATGGCCACATCTTTTGCATGGAAATCAATCACTTATAATAATCAGCCCACATAAATCTGGTCGCACTTGGAGCTATTTGCCAGCACTTTGTTCAAAAGTTGAAAAACAAAGTACATTAGAGTTGAATAAGAAACAAGCAAACACACTAATCTATGGTCCCATGGCAATTATCCTTGTTGCCGGTAACAAAGAAGCTCAAAATATAAGCTTTATATGCGAAACATTACTAAAGAATGACATATCTAACACGCCCCAAGTGGTGGCCGCCTATGCTGGTCAAAACAGCGCTGATTTACGTATAAGCATGCATAATGCTTGCAACATTTTGGTCACAACGATACCACAATTGGAAGATTTATTTAAATATGATGCTAATGAACATTTCTTTAATCCCGACAGACTTTCATTTGTTGTTATCGACGATCTTGATTTAATTACCGCCCACCATGGTGATCAGTTTAAGAAGATATTTGGTAATCTATTTAAATTATGTAAATGTCAAAAAACAAGTCAAAGTGTGAAACCACAGTTGGTAGTGACATCAACGCATTGGCAGCCCAACTACATGAAATTCTGTTGGAAACAAGCAAAGACACCATTGTTGATCTTTGGGGATTTTTTGGAAGCGGCGGTCTTTGCTCAAACTCGCTTAAAATTGAAAATGATTAACACGAATGAAGACAAGCTGCAGAGTGTTATTGATTTCCTGGAATGTCGTACATGCGACGGACGTACGATAATATATTGCAATGAACGCAGTGAAGTATTGGCATTGCAAAATAAACTTGAGGCGGCAAATTATGAATGTTTATCGTTTAAAAAGACATCATCAAGTGAGGAGGATCAAGAAAATATCGCAAATTGGCAATCTTTTCCCACAAACAAGATACTAATTTATCAGATGAGTGTTGTAAACTTAAAGTAATACCGAATGCTAAATATCTATTACACTACACATTCGCAAAAACTTGGTTGAAGTTTACACGCCGCTTCATTTCAGTAAATGAAAGTTTTTATAGTGCTGCTGCTAGAAATGATGTCACAAATATCACAAATGATTCAACAAGAAATGATACTAAGAAGTTTATTACTCTGGTATTGTTAGATAAACAGGATGAAATATGGCTGACACAAATTCAAAACTTTATGGAGAAGCATAATATTGAAACTTCACAGCCAATGGTATCCTTGGTGAAGAAATGTAAAAATAAAATTGAAGAGGACCGCGCTTTTATAGGATTAAATCTGTGTCCAACGTTGGCCACATATGGTGCTTGCAATGAATATAATTGCCTATATCGAAATGTTTTAACCAAAACTGATATGGTGCCTGCAGATCGTAAAAATCAGATTCCAGATGATGGGAACATTATTATAGAAGTCCTGAAGGTAAGGCATGCACGCAATTATTATTACATACTAACATTATTAGAGCATAGAGCAGTAGAACCTGACAAATTGGAATAACTTTGAAATTGTTGCTCCAGTATTGACAATTTCTTCTTTGCCAAATGTATCGTTTTGTCCAATTCTGTTCGGTGAAGTCTGCATTTCATGCTTCGATTTCGTCTACAGATTCGAGATTGCTTAGATAGAGCTTGAATTTCTTGGATAATTTCCTTGCTTGAATGGAAAGTAGCCAAGACGCGGATGTGTGTCTTTTAGTTTTGTTTGCAGGAGTTACGCATTTTTTTTTTTTTTTTAGTGAATTGCTTTATTAATTTTTTCTTTATGATTTAAGCTTTAATAGGAATAATAATATTATGATTAAAATTTTTATTCATTTAAAATAGGTGTACGACCCAGCACATTTTGCAGTGATAGCTGTGAAGCATCAGCAGCTGGACTCATCACAATCGTGGCGTGAACTGTCTAATCAGAAAGATCGCTATAGACTTTTATTCAAACTGAATATGTATTACGCTGTAGAGGCCAACAATAAGATACATTGGCCACCAATGCAGCACGACATCTGTGTAATTAATGTCGATGGAGAATACCAACGCGTACGCATTTTAAAAGTATGCCAATTGGAAAAGAAACACATAGTGCAACCAGATATCGCTGTAGAAGTGCAGGTGATGGACACTAATACTGATAAATTACAACGCCAGGCTGGCGCATTGCTCCATTGTCCATTGGAATTTCAAAAACTTCCAGCAATGGCTATAGATGTACGGCTTACGGGTTTTGTACCCTTCAATGGCGAACGCACTTGGTTACCGAAGTCAACAAAAATGGTTTTGGAAGAACTGGAATCGATAAAAAGTGCTAAGAATATGGAACTATTTGGTCAAATCGACTTTTCCTTGTCGCATACTATATACTTGAAGAATATGTTTATATTGGAAAACTTAGTTGCCGCACAAACGAAGACTTATACAAGTTTTCGAAAATTCCTATTGAATAACAAAATAGCTCAGAAAGATGAAACTGTTGTGAGCAAATTACGTAATATTTATAATGATTTAGTTACAAATGAATGTGACAATAGTTTAAGTGCAACTGATATGCAAGATTCCAACGATACTTTTGACAGCGCATTGTCATCGTATAGTCACGATGAAATCTCAGATGATTATGAAGAGGCAAATTCCAGTGTGATCTCATCAAAATCAGTAAAAATTTCATCCTCTGAATCAAACGTCTTTAATGAGAATGCAATAAATCCAACTAATAATATATCCGTCGATACAATTGGATCAACCAAAATTAAAATGGATCCTCCATCATATGGAAGTAAGCAACCAGAGTCTTGGTGCTCGTTACATTTAAATGAATTGACCAAAATCCAACTTGGTAGCGAAACAGATAATGAATTCTGGGAAGGATTTTTCATAATTCAAGAAAACAATGAATTTGAAAATATTTCAAAACGCATCAAAGACTACATGATGAAGAAAAAGCCGTCACATTTAACCTCAATTAAGAAATACCAATCTGGTCATAATTTCATCATCAAACATAACAATCTCTTCGTTCGTGCTAAACTTTTAACAGTTTGTATAGCGGATCTTACGAAATTTCATATGTATCAATTGCTTCTCGTCGACTTGGGCAAAATTATATGTTTGGTAGACTCAGATATAAAACGTGATCCAATAATTTACGAAACCTCAAACGAGCTCGTCTATGAGACAATACCCTATCAATCAATATACTGTAAGTTGGCTGGCATAGTTATGCAACCAGATAAGGATTATGTCAAAGTTAAAAGCAAACACATTTATATTGTCGCAAAGCGTGAATATCATTCTGATTCTTTAAAAGATATTGGAATACAAGGCTATGAGATTATTTTATATGAATCCGATTATAAAGATAATTTATCTGCTGGCCGCATGTTTAATAAGCATTTGATAGATGAAAATGTTGCCGACTTTGATAATCGAACGAAGGCTGATTTGGATGAGGATTTAACAGAGAATATAGATCCCAAACAAAGCTTAATTCTATTAGAGCAATGCTTAAACAATGTATTGAATCTTGAAAACCAATCAACTGAGAATTTCTATAAAGCTTTAATTGGGGCCAATCATAGTGATAATGATGATGATGAGCACGAATTAACTGCGAAACCAATTAAAGCAACAGAACATAAGGAAAATGAACAACGCGATATAAAAGACGATAATAATAAACAATTGTCAAAGAAGAATAACAGCTGCAGCAACAACGAAATGAAACCAATAATACCAACTTTGGTATGTCCCACAAAATATCCTCAAGTCACTTGGTACCAAAATAGTGCTTTCATTAATATAAGCGTTAAAGTTCCTGATACAACCGAATATGTGGTCGAATGTAATGGCTCCGAACTCTTCTTTACAACAGAAACGACTATTGATGAACCAGTCGCGCAATTATTTCACATCTATTTATGTGGATATGTCAAGCATATAACTCATGAGAAACGAGGTCTACATGTTGACATTAAGCTGCGTAAAGCAAGATGCGCGATGTGGCCAAGTTTAATAAAACTAACTGAAAGCGATCCAACATTTCAACTACCTTTCATCAAATACAATCTGGATCATGTCGAAGTTGAATCCGAACAACTCAGTCATGTGCAACTAACTCAATTGGCTCTCTCCAGGATTGAGGCAGGTTTGTACAATAATTCTTCTATTGAAAAAGATTACATGGATGATGATAATAGTGAAAAAGATTGTGAGAATATTGAACCGGAATCTGAATTTCATTATAAAAGAGGTCCCGTTCTATGTGAAGATTAATTGAATTAATCATTTAAATTTTAAAAATCATTTATGCTGGATGCAACAAAGCATACAGAAATACCAAGTAATATAAAATTATATTTATATTACGATCATTTTAAACTAAAAGTAGAATCCTTAAAATTATAATTGTTCCTTCAATTTCTTATTTAGAAATTAGTATCCTTAACCCATTTCTTGTTATTTTAGTTCTAATTTTAATTGAAGTTGAATTTAAAAAAAAAAAAAAGATATATTTTCTTGTTGTTTTGGGACATGCTCCAAAAACGAAACCTCAGCCGGATACAATCACAAAATTTGCAAATTACTAGTTAATTGCAATATTTGCAATTTCATTTTAAATATACATACAGACATACTTTATTATAGTTCTATATATGCACATAACAAAAGAAAAAATTAATTAATTTAAAAAAACCAACTTGCTTTCATAAAAAAAAAAAAAAAGTAAAATAGGTGAAAAATATAAAACCTACCTGGTGCCAATATTTTGAAACTTACACACATATATTCTAGTATAGTGATATTCCCAACCTTCTTTTGACAGAGACCACTTTGATTTCATTATTATTAGCAGTTAATCGAGACGTATAATTAACATACTCGTAAGAAATTAATTAAAACCCAATTAAAACCGTTGTTTGTACAATCTTTGCCCTGTTTGAACCATCGTTATCGTAACTCACAATTAATTTACAATGCGTTTTAAAGATTTATTGCCGACAAATCAACGCGACACTATGGATTTTCTTTTCTAAGTTTTCACTCTAAACTATCTTTTTTATTGTTCTACTTATTTGTCGGCTCATGCGACACTCTCCTTGTTATTGTGCCTTCTCATTTGCCGGCTAACGTGACACTACCCAGAATTGCCAACTCTTAAAAAAAAAAAAAAAAAAATACACCTTAAGCATAGGCAAAAACCCCTAAAAAATAAAAATGTATGTTTTGATATATATATTGTTTGTTGTTTACATCTCATTTATTATATTAAATGTTAAATCATTTTCTTCTGCTTCACCCGACTTTTCCATTTAACAATTATACATATTTGACGTAAATAAGTTGAACATTTTTTTGGTTGGATTAAAAGTAATGCAGGATCTACCATTTCGTAGCAATGTGAATCGGACCATCATCAAACTTTGTAGCATTTCAACTGACAATCTATTCCGCAACTTATTTTTAACTAAATTTCCTGTTACATGTTTGGAAATCAAAGCCGAAATATAATGATTTTTTAGGTATTCATGGAAATTGAATTCCACCAGTTCACAGTCCACCACTTTCTCCAAAGAAGTCGACTTAACAAATTTTTATACAACAAAAATAAATCTTCAAATATCTTGGTGTGCGCAACATCTTCACTTTGAAAAAGTAAATTCAATCGTGACATTTTTTAACTCACTTTTAAAAAAAAAACTAGAAAAGCTTTGAAAGGTTTTCTCCTCATGATATAATTGTTCTGCCATGTACTCGTAACACTTGTTGTCAGACTTAGCAATTGAAAAAACCAACTTTAATTTTTCTCACTGATCGATCCAATATTGCATTAATAGCTTGATAGCGAGCGAGCCAGTGGGTGCCGCTAAGTCCTTGAATTTTGTTTGGATTCCTGATACCATTCGTTGTTTCAAATAATGCACCAAACGTTTAGAGCTGCATGAAAACCAGTCATGGGCTTCTATAACCAAAAATTCTAATTGCCGTGGTAACATTTCAGTCGCTTTTTCCGCACATAAATTCAAAAAGTGGATCACACATTTCACAACAATCAAATCGGGCAGTTCTCTTTTTAACTTTCAACTTTCAAGCCATCCTTGTTGAGTTGATTGACAATTGAGGCTTGTACCTTTACCTATAAAAAGTTGAGACAATATGCTTTGCCTTGTGTGAAAAAACCGCACTGTAATAACTCAGTTTATTTCATTTATAATTAATCAACGTGTTATTAACTAAATTATAACAATTCATTTTATTCCAGATAACAACTAAATAACTAAACAATATATTCTCATAATAACTAAAACAAATGAATATATTTTCATAATAACTAAAAACCAACAATATAACTACGCACTGCTCTTATAGACAATAGTCGGTTTATAAGAAATCCCTCCTGTTATGTAGTGCGACAAATACGACGTTCTTAAATAATTGTCCGTCCATAAATCGCTAGTTATACGTAACCGTAGCATTTATATTTTGTTATTTCCTCCTTGAACGGCCCAAAGTATGACTCATACACTGCGTCAATATTTCGTGAAATTGTTGTGGGAGGCGGCAACAAATTTTCGACATTTACATTGGGCCCAAATTTTGCCCCCATTTCAATGAAGTACTTTGCAATTTTTTTGAGCCCAGAGTCGCCAACCATTCCAAATGGATGGCAATTTTGTACCGTCCATTCTGTGAACAACGGTTACGCTCTATTGCTTTGTTTCTTTATTAATAGAAACCTCTTCAACGGTATTGCGGATAGTGTTGTTGTAGCATTTGTGCTTCGTCAAGTTAGACGTGCTCCCTACAAACTTAAAAATAGTGAAGCATGTCTTGCAAGTAACGTAGCCAAGTATTTCGTTTCCGTCATCATCGTTGATCCTTGCCTTAACGTCTCACACCTTGCAACGTGCCCTTTTTTGCCTTAAAAATAAATTTCCCGCTGAGAAGCTTTGTTTTCAGTACTGCGCTTGGCGGTAGTTACCGCCAGGAGGATCCTATTTTTAATAAATTGTAATAAAATTACTGGATATTTTCTCCAGCTGACACAAAATATTACAAATAAATAATTTTGTAAGACTACGTTGAGGCAAACAAACACAGGAACAACTATTTTTTTATATCACTTTATAATTTAACTTAAAAGGATAACTGCCGCCACGCAGTTCGTTCTAATCACCGTACACAACCGAATCGAATGGAACGCACGTGCAGAAAGACACTTTATTGCAATATTTCTTCTATGTGTCGTAATGTTTTCATCTAAGGTCACTATATTGTATATTCACCCATCTATGTGAATATAAAAAAATTTTTTGTTATAGTCGTATAATCGAACACTTTTCATTTTTGTGATATCAAGATGGAATGATGAATGTGTAGCCATTATATTTTTTTTTTTTGATATTTTGAAAGAATATTTTCTTTATTAACTTCAGTTTTTTTTATATTATTATTATTATTATTTTTTTTTATTACATTGCATTTGTTATATACGTAATTGAGATCTCACTTATTTCTGGAAAACTCATTCACGATTATCAAGAAGACTTACCTGACGGGTTATCATTCAACGTGAAATGCACTTAAAATGAAAAGAGTGATTGCAAACATCCCAAGCAATCTTGCTGTTTTGCATCATCTACTGAAGTGCGTAGCCATTATTTTTTTTATATTTTGAAAGAATATTTTCTTTATTAACTTCAGGTTTTTTTTTTATCATTATTTTTTTTTTTTTTTTTTTATTACATTACATTTGTTATATAAATCTTGATAATTGAATTATCACTTATTTCTGGAAAACTCATTCACGATTATCAAGAGAGGACATACTTGTCGTGTTTTCATCCAACGTGAAACGCACTTAAAATGAAAAGCGTGATTGCAAACATCCCAAGCAACCTTGCACTCAACGTTGGTGCTTGAACCTTGTTTAGCTTGACACTCAAGACAGAGTTCCCTAATATGATTGAGATTGACTTGAAAAGGGGAAGTTTGTGGGAAATGGTCAATTTTGTGAACGGATTTTTATTACAAGGTTTTGCAAAACTAATTTAAATTCCACTGTCATTTGTATCATTTAAGTTGGAAATGTAATTTTTTTTTTTCTATTTATGAAAATGGGGAATTGTAAAGTAAATGGTTGGTTTGCATATGCGGGGTGGAGTATTTACTCGACGTGGAGTTGCGTTATACAACCGGGTGCTGTGACCCAGAGAGCAGCAGAGGTTTAAGATGGGCCTCGCTCCCTACCAAGGAGTGGGGAGTCATATTTACCAAAATGAATATGACTCGAATTTGGTACCTGCGGATATATATCCAAGGGGACGTTGATTGACGTTTATCAATCCATGTGCTTGGCACCGTGTTCTTAAGTCTTCCTAGACAGTTGAGCACGTTAATCAATGGTACTTCATTCAACTTGTGGGGTTGGTAAAGTGCGCCGTATTTTGCGCATTGAGTGGGGTCTCAGTAGGCGTGGTGTTCGTACCATATATGGAGGTTTTGAGAGAGGAGAGTAGAATATGGACATGACATCAAATAACTTTAATAAGATCTTATATCCATTTTCGTCAGCCTCTTCATATTGATTACGGTATACACAGTCGCGGCCACAAATCCGAATGGAAAAGTGATTTTATAGATACGCTGGTAGAAGCGGCATTCTAAGCATCTTGATGTTTTTTTTTGTTGTCATATGACTAACAATGTCCGCTTTACCACCAGACGCAATGGGAAAAGTTGATTTGGGCTCGACTCAACATTGTTGTCATTATTATGGTTGCTTAATTTAACCGGAAAAATGCTAGCCTTGCTACTCTTTCCAACGAACGGATGCAACCAAATACATTGTAAGACGATGATCTTAATGCCAACATAGATTTGTTTATGCAATTTATGTTGCTGTCCACTTTGCATTAATTATTGCTGAGCGTGTTAACTTGTATATTTATTTATGTAAGCACAGAACAACAACCGACTAAATCTTCTTGCTTTGCAAAAATGAATCAAAACTTTTTCATTCTTATTTTAAAAGCAACTTAATCTCTATCAACGACACGATCATGTCGGCAGTATTCTTGTGTGGGCACAACTGGCATCCCGTTACTTTTGTTAATTTGACAGATTCGTGCTATTTTACTATTGCTGATGATAACGGTAATGACGTTCGTCTGTGTCGTTTGATGATGTTTTTGTTGTTCAGTGACAGTCACTGGAATATTTTCGGTGAAGTGAGTCATCTTCAGAAGCTTGTTTGCTTTTCTAGCACATTCTATTTTTTTTTTTGCATGACTCTACCTCACCGCCACAGTTAAAGTTTTTTTTTTTTTATTTTTTATTTTCTTTATAGCAAATGGTGGTAGCTTATATTGCTTATCGTTTTGATCAGTACCAGAGATCACCAAGTATTTTTTGTGGTCTTCTTTTCTTTCTACGTCTTGAATAATGCCATTGAGCGATTGTTCTGAAGACGTGTCATCAGCCCTCCTTTTTGCAGCGTTTGAAATTATATTCCGTTGCATTTTTTCTTTTTTTTATTATTCGCCCAATAGGATGATAACACTTTTACTACTTAAAGCAAAAACAAATCAGCGCGGCAGCGAATCTAACGCCGATCTCAAACACAACAACTGATGATATTGATGTTATTTACGTTTTTTTTTTTAATCGTTTTCTTTTTTTCTATTGATATTATTGTTATTACAGTTTTTATTTTAACTTTTATTCTTCTTGTATTGTGTTAAAATCTTCGCTTAGTTTTTGTATTTTTATCTTATTATTTTTCTTTTATAACTATTTACAATTATGTTATTATATATTACCACTATGCTTAGATAAGCAGCAAGTATAGTTAACATCTACTCATAAAAAGGGTAGCTGTAGATTTTAAATTATTGTATAAATTAAAACAAAATGAATATTTTTTGTTTAATATTTTTATTTATTACGGCACTATGTGCCTGTATTATTAATTTATAAATTTTGGGTTTTAATGTTTTATTAATTACGGCACTATGTGCCTTGCTTGAGTTATATTTCGAACTAAAACTTAAGTCTAGCTTTATCTCAAACGAAACCTCGCTAATGCTTGGCGTAATAAAGAGAACTTTTGAGTCATGGAAGAGAATCTTTGAATTAAAGAAGAGTAAAGAGTGTCTTTGAATTGGAGTACGTGACAGAATATGCACTGTCAGTGGAAAGGGTTGCTGTGGCTTATGCTGGGAAAGTGACTTATTGCATCAGCCAAATAGTGTGGGAAGCGGACATTGCGTCAGCGAAAATATTGTGGGAATAATGATCACGATAATGATCATATCATTATGGGAATAATGATCATGATAATTATTATCATGATAAAAGAGTTTCGCGTCAGCGAAATAGTGTGGGATGCGAAATATTTGTAAAATACAATATTTCGATTCTTAACTTATATGCGTCTATGCCTGCATTGGTTGGCGGCATACATTATTTTTTTTGTTAAATACACATTCAGGTATTCATCTGCCTTTTCTTCAAATTGCTCGTTTTCTAATGATGAACACAGCAATTGCTTATTGTTTATTTGTGCAAAATGTATATTTATACTTTTGATTCTTTCATATAGTTCCTAAAGATAGGATGATATAATATATATATATTTTTTTAAGCTTTTGAGTCAAAGTCAATGTGTGGTTGAAACATGGAAATAACTCACCGAATTGAAGCAAAGTACTCTTCGGTTCGGCCACAGTACAAAGGTTCACTTGCTCTACGTGTGCCTTGCTTCTCTTGTATGATGAATTGCGCTCAGGACAGGCTTTTTTTTTTTTTTTTTTTTTTACCCGATGGGGAAGCATTAAAAGCCGAACGAATCTACTATTCGAAGTGTGGGACTTGCACCCACTAAACCCCACCGTCCCTAGTCCTACAGTCCCCCTGGCACTACCGCAAAGCATTACGTCAAGGAGGAAAGAGGGAGCATAACAGCTCAAAGTCTGCTTTTACCCCATGTAAATCAAAACAAATTTACGTTAAAACTTCTTGTCAATATCAAACTAATGAACTATCACGTCTTCGTTCGTCTGAACTCGTCGTAATCGTTCAATATGCCGCAGCTCTGTCATGATTTGAGCTGCAGCCTGACTTACCACATCCCAATTCAGCTGTGATTCACACATATGCCGGATGCAGTTCGACACAGTCGGCACTTCACCAAACGCAGATGAGATCATTGATCTAGCAACATCAAATCTTGGGCAATGCAGGAAGACGTGTTCTGCATTTTCGTTTTCGCCTGTGCAAGTCGGACAGAAGGGATCATCATCATATCCCCGCTTATACAGATATTCCTTAAAGCACCCATGACCGCTCAGGAACTGGGCTAGGTGATGGTTGACCTCTCCAAATTTTCTGCCCACCCATTCTTCGACGTTGTTAATGAGCCGATGGGTCCACCTGCCTTTGTCAGAGCTTTGCCATCTCCTCTGCCACTCCACCATACTGATGGCCCTTTCATCTAGCCTTCTCACTTCACCAGTGCTCCTCTTAGTTTCAAAAAGCCGACTTATTTCTGCAACAACTATGTCAACAGGCATCATACTCGCCATGACCAGGATTGCATCGCTGGATACCGTTCGAAAAGCAGCACAGACGCGGATTGCACATGATCTGTAGACTGAGTTCACTTCTCTCATGTATGAGTGTATTTTACTAGCATCAGACCAAATCGGCGCAGCATAGACTAGAACCGACGTTACGACACTTGCTAACAGCCGTCGCTTGCGTTCCCGTGGTCCTCCATAAGTCGGCATCAGGCTTAGAACAGCTCCTGATATTTTTGATGCTTTAGCGGCTGTTAGTGTCAAATGTTGCTTGAACGTCATTTTTGAGTCCAATTCAACTCCCAAATACCTCAAAGATGGCTTTGATACAATTTCGAGGTCGCCAACCGTTACGCTAAGGTGTTCCGTCAGTCTGCGTTTGCTGACAAGCAGTACTTCTGTTTTGTGCTCAGCAAGGCGCAGATCTTTTTGACTCAGCCAGACACCAACTCTCCTAACAGCATCGTTGCAGTCAAACCTGAGCTCGTCAATAAACTTAGCCACAACCACAATTACCAAATCATCGGCAAAGGCCACCACCCTTACGTTGTTTGGCATTTTAATATTTAGGACGCCATCATACAAAGCATTCCATAACAGGGGGCCTAAAACTGACCCCTGCGGTACACCTCCTGAGACTTCATACTCGAGCTCTCTACCCTCCGCACAGTAAGTTAACCGTCTTCTGCTAAAATAGTCGGCTACCACTCGGATCAGGTACTGTGGAACGTTGAACCCTCTAAGAGCTTCCATAATGTGCTGCCACTTTGCAGTGTTAAATGCGTTTTGGATATCGATCGTCACTACAGCACAATATTTCTTAGTGCCACCTTTCCATCGCGTACCTTTAATGGCGTTTTCGGCGATGTCCTTGACCACTTTCATTGCATCAATCGTTGAGCGCCCCTTACGAAAACCATATTGATGTTGTGAAAAGCCGCCAGCAGCACTTATTGCAGTTTCTAAGCGATCTCGCACAATCCGTTCAAATATTTTTCCCACAGAATCCAACATACACAAGGGCCTATAAGAAGAAGGCTCCTCAGGTGGCTTATTTCCTTTTGGTATTAGAACCAGCTTTTGAATTTTCCATCTATCCGGAAAAATTCCCTCCTGCAGGCAACAACTATAAAGCTTCCTAAAGGTGTCCGCACGTTCAAGCATAGCAAGTTTCAGTACTTTATTGGGAATCCTATCTGGCCCTGGTGCCTTCGAAGCCTTAAGTGTCTTCGCCAATTCTAACACTTCCGTCGTTTGAACATCCATGACATCTCCGCTGTGGTATGAGTCGGTATAGCTCAGGTTACTTCTCTCATAGCGCGGGAACAGTGTTGTCACAATCCTACGTAGCAATTTAGGGCAAGTTGGCTGTTTTGAATTGCCACCTTTCAGCTTTTTGGTGACAACTTTGTAACTTAACCCCCATGGATCGACTTCTGCCGATTCACACAGCTCGGCGAAGCAAGTTTTTTTGCTGTCGCGTATAGCATGTTTAAGCAGACGCCGCTTCAATCTAAACTGCTCCTGTAGAAGACTTCTAAGTTCATCATTCCTACACCGTTGATATACACGGCGCGCATGGAGACATTGGGAACGGAGGTCTGCAATATCCTGATTCCACCAGTAAACAGGCTTCCGTCTATTTGTCCCAAATTTTCGTACCATAGAGGCATCACATGACATAGCAAGTGCCTGTGCTACATTCTCTGCGAAAATATTCGCAGGCACAACCGGTAGGGACCAGTCGTTCCAGATGTATGTGAATGCCTCCTGATCAAACGTATGTTGCTTCCAACCACCAAAAACACTAGATCTGCAAGTATCAGTGTCAGTGCGTCTATGTGTGTCGAGATCGATGATAATAGCATGATGGTCACTATGCGTATATGTCTTGCTGACTCGCCAAGAGGATTTCCGCAGGAGATTACTATCCATGAAACATAAGTCTATTATGGACCCTCTTGAACCCTGCTGGAATGTCTGCACTGTGGTGTTGTTTGCCACAAAAAGGTTCAACGAAGACATGGCGTCCACTAATATACGACCTCTAGAATTTGTCCTACTGCATCCCCATGTTGTCGACCACGCATTGAAGTCCCCAGCGACTATAATTGGACTTTTTCCTCTAGCGTCCTGTACCAAGCTATCAATGACTCCTTCAAACTCGTGTATGTCCAGCCGGGGAGGAGTATAGCAGCTGTATACATGAGTTCCAGCAAAGTTTGCTCGCACGTAGAACTGGTCTGCTTTCACATGCATTCCCAACGGCATATCTTGCTGTGACCCAGAGAGCAGCAGAGGTTTAAGATGGGCCTCGCTCCCTACCAAGGAGTGGGGAGTCATATTTACCAAAATGAATATGACTCGAATTTGGTACCTGCGGATATATATCCAAGGGGACGTTGATTGACGTTTATCAATCCATGTGCTTGGCACCGTGTTCTTAAGTCTTCCTAGACAGTTGAGCACGTTAATCAATGGTACTTCATTCAACTTGTGGGGTTGGTAAAGTGCGCCGTATTTTGCGCATTGAGTGGGGTCTCAGTAGGCGTGGTGTTCGTACCATATATGGAGGTTTTGAGAGAGGAGAGTAGAATATGGACATGACATCAAATAACTTTAATAAGATCTTATATCCATTTTCGTCAGCCTCTTCATATTGATTACGGTATACACAGTCGCGGCCACAAATCCGAATGGAAAAGTGATTTTATAGATACGCTGGTAGAAGCGGCATTCTAAGCATCTTGATGTTTTTTTTTGTTGTCATATGACTAACAATGTCCGCTTTACCACCAGACGCAATGGGAAAAGTTGATTTGGGCTCGACTCAACATTGTTGTCATTATTATGGTTGCTTAATTTAACCGGAAAAATGCTAGCCTTGCTACTCTTTCCAACGAACGGATGCAACCAAATACATTGTAAGACGATGATCTTAATGCCAACATAGATTTGTTTATGCAATTTATGTTGCTGTCCACTTTGCATTAATTATTGCTGAGCGTGTTAACTTGTATATTTATTTATGTAAGCACAGAACAACAACCGACTAAATCTTCTTGCTTTGCAAAAATGAATCAAAACTTTTTCATTCTTATTTTAAAAGCAACTTAATCTCTATCAACGACACGATCATGTCGGCAGTATTCTTGTGTGGGCACAACTGGCATCCCGTTACTTTTGTTAATTTGACAGATTCGTGCTATTTTACTATTGCTGATGATAACGGTAATGACGTTCGTCTGTGTCGTTTGATGATGTTTTTGTTGTTCAGTGACAGTCACTGGAATATTTTCGGTGAAGTGAGTCATCTTCAGAAGCTTGTTTGCTTTTCTAGCACATTCTATTTTTTTTTTGCATGACTCTACCTCACCGCCACAGTTAAAGTTTTTTTTTTTTTATTTTTTATTTTCTTTATAGCAAATGGTGGTAGCTTATATTGCTTATCGTTTTGATCAGTACCAGAGATCACCAAGTATTTTTTGTGGTCTTCTTTTCTTTCTACGTCTTGAATAATGCCATTGAGCGATTGTTCTGAAGACGTGTCATCAGCCCTCCTTTTTGCAGCGTTTGAAATTATATTCCGTTGCATTTTTTCTTTTTTTTATTATTCGCCCAATAGGATGATAACACTTTTACTACTTAAAGCAAAAACAAATCAGCGCGGCAGCGAATCTAACGCCGATCTCAAACACAACAACTGATGATATTGATGTTATTTACGTTTTTTTTTTTAATCGTTTTCTTTTTTTCTATTGATATTATTGTTATTACAGTTTTTATTTTAACTTTTATTCTTCTTGTATTGTGTTAAAATCTTCGCTTAGTTTTTGTATTTTTATCTTATTATTTTTCTTTTATAACTATTTACAATTATGTTATTATATATTACCACTATGCTTAGATAAGCAGCAAGTATAGTTAACATCTACTCATAAAAAGGGTAGCTGTAGATTTTAAATTATTGTATAAATTAAAACAAAATGAATATTTTTTGTTTAATATTTTTATTTATTACGGCACTATGTGCCTGTATTATTAATTTATAAATTTTGGGTTTTAATGTTTTATTAATTACGGCACTATGTGCCTTGCTTGAGTTATATTTCGAACTAAAACTTAAGTCTAGCTTTATCTCAAACGAAACCTCGCTAATGCTTGGCGTAATAAAGAGAACTTTTGAGTCATGGAAGAGAATCTTTGAATTAAAGAAGAGTAAAGAGTGTCTTTGAATTGGAGTACGTGACAGAATATGCACTGTCAGTGGAAAGGGTTGCTGTGGCTTATGCTGGGAAAGTGACTTATTGCATCAGCCAAATAGTGTGGGAAGCGGACATTGCGTCAGCGAAAATATTGTGGGAATAATGATCACGATAATGATCATATCATTATGGGAATAATGATCATGATAATTATTATCATGATAAAAGAGTTTCGCGTCAGCGAAATAGTGTGGGATGCGAAATATTTGTAAAATACAATATTTCGATTCTTAACTTATATGCGTCTATGCCTGCATTGGTTGGCGGCATACATTATTTTTTTTGTTAAATACACATTCAGGTATTCATCTGCCTTTTCTTCAAATTGCTCGTTTTCTAATGATGAACACAGCAATTGCTTATTGTTTATTTGTGCAAAATGTATATTTATACTTTTGATTCTTTCATATAGTTCCTAAAGATAGGATGATATAATATATATATATTTTTTTAAGCTTTTGAGTCAAAGTCAATGTGTGGTTGAAACATGGAAATAACTCACCGAATTGAAGCAAAGTACTCTTCGGTTCGGCCACAGTACAAAGGTTCACTTGCTCTACGTGTGCCTTGCTTCTCTTGTATGATGAATTGCGCTCAGGACAGGCTTTTTTTTTTTTTTTTTTTACCCGATGGGGAAGCATTAAAAGCCGAACGAATCTACTATTCGAAGTGTGGGACTTGCACCCACTAAACCCCACCGTCCCTAGTCCTACAGTCCCCCTGGCACTACCGCAAAGCATTACGTCAAGGAGGAAAGAGGGAGCATAACAGCTCAAAGTCTGCTTTTACCCCATGTAAATCAAAACAAATTTACGTTAAAACTTCTTGTCAATATCAAACTAATGACCTATCACGTCTTCGTTCGTCTGAACTCGTCGTAATCGTTCAATATGCCGCAGCTCTGTCATGATTTGAGCTGCAGCCTGACTTACCACATCCCAATTCAGCTGTGATTCACACATATGCCGGATGCAGTTCGACACAGTCGGCACTTCACCAAACGCAGATGAGATCATTGATCTAGCAACATCAAATCTTGGGCAATGCAGGAAGACGTGTTCTGCATTTTCGTTTTCGCCTGTGCAAGTCGGACAGAAGGGATCATCATCATATCCCCGCTTATACAGATATTCCTTAAAGCACCCATGACCGCTCAGGAACTGGGCTAGGTGATGGTTGACCTCTCCAAATTTTCTGCCCACCCATTCTTCGACGTTGTTAATGAGCCGATGGGTCCACCTGCCTTTGTCAGAGCTTTGCCATCTCCTCTGCCACTCCACCATACTGATGGCCCTTTCATCTAGCCTTCTCACTTCACCAGTGCTCCTCTTAGTTTCAAAAAGCCGACTTATTTCTGCAACAACTATGTCAACAGGCATCATACTCGCCATGACCAGGATTGCATCGCTGGATACCGTTCGAAAAGCAGCACAGACGCGGATTGCACATGATCTGTAGACTGAGTTCACTTCTCTCATGTATGAGTGTATTTTACTAGCATCAGACCAAATCGGCGCAGCATAGACTAGAACCGACGTTACGACACTTGCTAACAGCCGTCGCTTGCGTTCCCGTGGTCCTCCATAAGTCGGCATCAGGCTTAGAACAGCTCCTGATATTTTTGATGCTTTAGCGGCTGTTAGTGTCAAATGTTGCTTGAACGTCATTTTTGAGTCCAATTCAACTCCCAAATACCTCAAAGATGGCTTTGATACAATTTCGAGGTCGCCAACCGTTACGCTAAGGTGTTCCGTCAGTCTGCGTTTGCTGACAAGCAGTACTTCTGTTTTGTGCTCAGCAAGGCGCAGATCTTTTTGACTCAGCCAGACACCAACTCTCCTAACAGCATCGTTGCAGTCAAACCTGAGCTCGTCAATAAACTTAGCCACAACCACAATTACCAAATCATCGGCAAAGGCCACCACCCTTACGTTGTTTGGCATTTTAATATTTAGGACGCCATCATACAAAGCATTCCATAACAGGGGGCCTAAAACTGACCCCTGCGGTACACCTCCTGAGACTTCATACTCGAGCTCTCTACCCTCCGCACAGTAAGTTAACCGTCTTCTGCTAAAATAGTCGGCTACCACTCGGATCAGGTACTGTGGAACGTTGAACCCTCTAAGAGCTTCCATAAGCCTTAAGTGTCTTCGCCAATTCTAACACTTCCGTCGTTTGAACATCCATGACATCTCCACTGTGATATGAGTCGGTATAGCTCAGGTTACTTCTCTCATAGCGCGGGAACAGTGTTGTCACAATCCTACATAGCAATTTAGGGCAAGTTGGCTGTTTTGAATTGCCACCTTTCAGCTTTTTGCTGACAACTTTGTAACTTAACCCCCATGGATCGATTTCTGCCGATTCACACAGCTCGGCGAAGCAAGATTTTTTGCTGTCGCGTATACATATAGCATGTTTAAGCAGACGCCGCTTTAATCTAAACTGCTCCTGTAGAAGACTTCTAAGTTCATCATTCCTACACCGTTGATATACATGGCGCGCATGGAGACATTGGGAACGGAGGTCTGCAATATCCTGATTCCACCAGTAAACAGGCTTCCGTCTATTTGTCCCAAATTTTCGTACCATAGAGGCATCACATGACATAGCAAGTGCCTGTGCTACATTCTCTGCGAAAATATTCGCAGGCACAAACGGTAGGGACCAGTCGTTCCAGATGTATGTGAATGCCTCCTGATCAAACGTATGTTGCTTCCAACCACCAAAAACACTAGATCTGCAAGTATCAGTGTCAGTGCGTCTATGTGTGTCGAGATCGATGATAATAGCATGATGGTCACTATGCGTATATGTCTTGCTGACTCGCCAAGAGGATTTCCGCAGGAGATTACTATCCATGAAACATAAGTCTATTATGGACCCTCTTGAACCCTGCTGGAATGTCTGCACTGTGGTGTTGTTTGCCACAAAAAGGTTCAACGAAGACATGGCGTCCACTAATATACGACCTCTAGAATTTGTCCTTCTGCATCCCCATGTTGTCGACCACGCATTGAAGTCCCCAGCGACTATAAATGGACTTTTTCCTCTAGCGTCCTGTACCAAGCTATCAATGACTCCTTCAAACTCGTGTATGTCCAGCCGGGGAGGAGTATAGCAGCTGTATACATGAGTTCCAGCAAAGTTTGCTCGCACGTAGAACTGGTCTGCTTTCAGATGCATTCCCAACGGCATATCTTGACCGCAAATCCAAACTGCTGAAGTGCTAGTCAAATCAGATAGCCATTGTTGTCCAACAAAATTTTTGTATTGCTCACTAAGTATAGCAATATCGACCTTAGCTTCCTTAACGTGCTGCACAAGAAGATCCTGCGCAACCGCACAATGATTGAGGTTTAATTGTAGTATCCTCATTAATTGCGCTTCTTCACAGCTGCCTTATAAACACGACATTCCGTGCTGCGTGCATCGTGTTTTTCTGAGCAAAACATGCACTTCATGGATCCTTTACAATTCCTCGCTAGGTGAGCTTCCTCACCACATCTGTAGCACAATCATGTTCGATCCACGTCATTTTTGCAGTTGCGCCCAATGTGACCATATTCGAGACATCTGAAGCATCTATTCACCGGCTCCTTGTCTGCCTGTCTGAGTCTGCATAAGACCCACCCGATTTTAATCTTCCCTACTTCCAAGACCTTTTTGGCATCAGCTGCAGGCAAGGATATAAAAACCGTCCGAGTTCCACCGTATGCATTTCGGATGCTCCGGATTGCAGATTCATTGATGGATGAAATATTGCATGTCTCCCTTATCGCCTCGCAGATTTCATTTGCCTCAGTAATCTCATCCAAGTCCTTGCATATGACCGTTATCTCATGCGATTTTGCTTTTACCTCTGCCACCTCTCCAATAACATCACTTAAGGTTGAATGGAAGGATTTAAGTTTACTTTCACCATCAGTCCTCTTCAACTGCAAATAAAGCTCCCCTTTCACAGTCCTTCTTATCTTTGTTGTGTCATTGCCCAAAGCCTTTAACTCAGGGTTACCTCTCACCTTTCGGAGTATGTCAGCGTAAGACACATCACCCTTTGCCGCAATGATAATCGCTTCTGGCTTAGCTCGTATTTTTGAGGCATTACTTTTCTTGTTTTTGACAGTAGTCCATCCGATTTTGTCTGAAGACACACTTTGTTCGCCAGACTTAAGAGTTGCCTGGGGTACCGCTGCGCCGGAATCATCACCTTGTAATGGCCGTTCCGGATTACTTTGCCGTCCTGGATTATTCTTCCGCACAGGTTTTTCCTTCTGCGTCCGTGCGGGCTTCAAGGAGACGCGTACTTCAATATCAGTTTGAGATTCTGCATTATTTGTAGCCTTATAAGCATTTGCTTCAATTCTATTCATATTTTCATCATCCATAACCTCAAGAAATACCGTCTTGATCAAACGGCCCAGCCTCTTAATTTCATGGTGAACATTGTGTTTGTCACGATAGAATTCGATGAGACTATCAATCGTAACACCCAGCTTTATCATCTTTGCCTCAAAAGACTCACCATTTGCACAATCCTTCGTCAATGGATTTGCATCATGCCCACACTGAGAGTTCATCGTTTCCGTCTCCAAATCATTACATGGAAACCGCGGTGTTTTCGTACTGCTTCTAAATGGGTCCACAACATCCTCTGGATTCAAATAATCCATATTATTTGAAGCCGTACAGCGATTTTGTTTTAATTTTTATTTTTATTTAAGCTCGTTAGAATAAACAAATACACAAGTTGGCAAATATTTTATTTATAAAAAAGTTATTTTTCATCAAAATTCACCACATATTTATTTAATACACTTCGATATTATGTTTTATTGTATTTTTAAGAATTTAATATTTTTTAACTTTCGCATTAAAATTTGCCGACAGGCTGATGCAATGTGTACGGGGTTGTCACATTTATAGCAGATTATAGATGACCGACCTCCTCCAACCGTTGATCCAACAGTGTTGTTTGCTTTTTGGGTGGTGATTTCCTTCATCTCTCCGCGAACGACAGTCAGCAATCTTATGTATGTCTGTATGATTGATACTGGAGGAATATTTCACTGTTTTTATTCCACTCGAACGTGTGAAATTTTCTGCAGCCTTTCTTTTCCCATATACAAATACCCTCAGTTCTTCGTATAAATGGTTTAAGTCTTAAGGCATAAACTTAATTTTTATGATGACAAAAAAAAAAAAAAAACAAAAAGGAATACAAAATAGAATCATAGGATTCAAATATATTTTATTCTTTAGTAAAAACCACCACCTCGTCTTTAGACAGATTCTTAAGAACTAACCTAATCTAAATATTTCTTGACACTAGAGTCAAGAGTCGTTCTTTCAAATATGTATAATTTTTATACTGAGCAAGCATAAACAATGGGATGGGAACGAAGTCAACGCTTCATTGTCAATGCTTGTGCAACTTTGTTTATTTATTTCCTGTATTCTTGCGAAACTTCATTTGTTCGCTCAGTGATAGGAGATTAGGATATGGATATGCCATCAAATAACTTTAATGAGATCATGTTTCTCATCAGCCTGTTCATATTGAACCAATTCAACAACACAACTTTTCGGTATACACAGCTACTACTGTCGCGGACACTTCCATTTCCTCAAACGATGGTAATTTTAACAAAACCACCAACTTTTTACCGGACTCACATTCACGAACGGGACACAAAAACAAAAATGTAATAAAAGAACACGTGAATCTCTATCATCAAATTCTATTACACTTCTCTTGCAAAATTATTTTATGATTTCAAGAAATTCTCTGTGAATAACGATTTCATTGGTTTTGTGGTTGGTGATGGGAAGCGAGCAATGAATTGAATCTGAGAAAATAATCTATAACTTTCTAGATGTCTTCCTAGACAAGCGAGCACGTTAACCACCCACTGAAGAGTTGTTGCTAAGGAATTAGTGGGTCCGCGGACAACATAAGTTTTCGCATACAAAACCACATTTATGAATAGGAATTTGTAATTATTGGATGTTTATGATTAAAATGGATAAGAAATCATTAATTTTTACCTTGATAAACTCATCAACGTATGCTATGAAGTCGTCTTTCTTTATGGAGTCGAAGCGTTAAGCATAATTTATTGTATGCTATTAAAAAGAGAATGACGGAGAGTGGGGACCCTTGGGGAATCCCATTGTGAAGTGGGAATGGTAATGGGGGGTTGGGTGCAACGCGAACTATAATTTTAGGTTTGGCATGGATGATATAATATATTTTATAATTCTGGGGCCGACATCCCACTCGGATGATATGTTTTTTGCTATCTGCAATTGCGTGTGGTCTACATATAATAGATTGTAGATTCCCTTTTTTTTTCAGAATATGATAGCCAGGAAGATGTTTTATTTTTTTAATTTAACCAAATTTTTTAATTAATAATATTAACAATAATGAGATGTATTTTATACGAAAAAAACAATTTTAATCAACAATTAAAACGGAATACATAGCAAATCTTTTGAGAAATTCTTCAATCGGGTTTATTGTTGCCAGTTTGCTATTATCTTGTCTAATATTTTCGCTAACCACGTGTTAAGTGATATTGGTCTATATGTTTGGGGCAGGTGTCTGAGGGATTTTGTTTTGCAATAGTTAGAACAGAAATTGTTTTATACTGTTGTGGAAGTTGAATGCTTAATATCTTGTTGTAGAAGTTTCGTAATCGACCTTTATTTGTGGAGTGTTCTTAAGCATTGCGTAAGTAATCCGGTCTAAGTCCGGGGTCTTACCTTTTAACTTGTTGACTGCTATAGCAAGTTCTAGGGTTTAGATGTCAGATTCTAAAGGCATGGCTTTTGGGTTACTACTAGTGATGGCAAAAAAAAAAATTCATCAATTAATTAATCATATGATTAATCGAGGTCCCGGTTATTAATTGCAAACAATCACAACAAATTAATCGATTATTTTGAAAAATAAATGAAATACAAAAATTAATTGTTTACATTTTCTCACTTGTTTCACTTGTCCATTCATTACTGTTGCTTGCTGTTTAATACTAAAAACTTAAATGTAAAAATATGCATAAATGTCTAAAACAGACGACTGGCAGGTAGCTCACATGCTTTTGCTGTTTTCTTCGACACTCGCTTCTGTTTTAGTTGTTCTCTTCATTGTACAATACACGTCTCGCACAAACAGTCATTCTCCTTTGTCCTATTAGAGTCAGAAGCTGCATTCGACCATGCGCGTTCGATCGAACGTCAGCCTCAAACCCTCTGCTCACGACAGAGAATATAATGTCAAAAAAATTCTTTTCTGCAGTCCATTTTCGCTGAGTTCTTAAGTAATAAAAAATATATTGCAGTAATTGTCCCCTATTTTGTTTTGAGGGTCAACAGAGATCAATTACTCCTCTGAATTTAATAAAACAAGCTAGTTTTGTCAAAATACTTTTTTCCGTCGATTGTATGTACTATGATGTCTGCCATCGAAAAGTCAAGGAAATTAACCAAATTGAACTGCATTCGTTTAAAAACCTCATGCAAATTTTGTGAACATATTCGGCTGATGTTGTGTTTTCGCAACATGACTTTCAAATTCTGCTATGATACACCATTTGTTGTTTGATTAACATAGACAAAGTAAATACTCCAAATTTACATGATCTAAGAATAAAAGAAAAGATTCAATTTCAATTTATGATAATTTGATTTAAATTTATATCCATCAAAGAAATGAAACCGAACTAATTTAAAATTATATTTTATTTTAAAAACAATAGCAAGAAATGGGTTAAACTGATATTTATTTCTTTAATATCTTTTCTATTTTAAGTATATAAGATACACGATATATTATAGAATATAATTTTTATTATACAATTTTTTATAAAAAAAAAAAAAGTTGAGAACGTTATAAAAATATCAAATGATCTAAGAATATTTACAATATATAATTCATATAATTTATTCATCATTTTGAAAAAGTTTTATTCAGAATTTTTTTATAAAGATAATCACCATTAAATTGGTAGCATTTTAAAATCACAATAATAATATGAATGTTTCTAGATCTATATGTTTTTATATTGTATCAATTAAAAGAAAAAAAAAAATGTCCAGCCAAATTTTTATTAAAAAACTCTTCAAAGAAGTCGACAAAGTTTTTAATAACACAAATATATTGATGTATTGTACGTGATGATAAGTTTTATTAAACATAAGATGAATGTAATTATTTAAAAAAAAAAAATTATTAAATAAATATGAAAATGTAATAAAAATACTTTTTTCCGATTTTTCTTTCATTATTATAAACTTGTAGCTCTATATTTTCATTTTAAGTGAGCTTGCAGCTATTCAGTTGACGATGGAAATGAATTTTCATCAGTCAACATATCGTGTACAGGATGGAACTTTCCTGAATTGTCTCTCTGACTAGATACATCTACCTATCCCATCCATCTTGTACTACTTTGTATGTTGAATAAAGCAACTTTTCCAGGTTGAACAGCAATTTCGGGAGCGCCACACTTTATCAAACTGCGTATCATAAGTATGTGTGAGTGACACTGTGTCGATTTGTCGTGCCAATGTAAGGCCTGATTCATCATTCACCACAGATGTCGCATGCATGTTTATCCAATTATCAACAACAATAGGGAAAATTGTGTTGAGAGGATGTATATGTATCTTCGAAGTCTTGGTGTAAGAAATAGACGGTGGCGACATATTTTTATAGTTAAGTGTAGCTCTTCAAAAAATGTAAATGTGATGTCATGAGAGAATTTGCTTCTTGGTCCGATTTTGAAATTTTGACGCTGCACAACACTATGATAGTTTATTAATTTTTTTGTTTACTTATTATGATAACCTGCCATATCGAACTGGCTGAGAATTCTAGGAAATATAGAAAAAAAGCTGTTTTCTTATTTAATTTATTATTTTGTTCCAATTTTTGGATACTTTTTGTTGACTTCGCAACTTATTTCTGGATTTTCAGTGCATTTTCACGTTATGTGAGATTTTCAGTGTATAATACACTGACCCAATTGTAACGTTGAGAGCGTAACCAAAACAAAGGCCTGTGTTAAAGACACTCTGCATCTGGTTTAAGGGTCCTGATGCAGCGCCTGTATAAACACCACATTATAGTGCTGAAAAATTGGCTTATTTCAAAAAACTTTTCATATTGCTTTTATATGTGATTTAGAACAATTTGCTGTGTATGCATATAGTTCTTGCATCTACCTTTTTCAATCCTGTAATGTCATTTATTAAAATTTTAACCATATGTGTACAATTTGATGTAAATTTAAATCAACATCAGCTGTTTTGTGTTTACGCGCAACATAAAGAAAGAAACATTGGCAGCACTGCAACACTTTCAACATGGTCAATCTTTTTTGGTAATTTTTCATCATGGATGACAACAAATTTTATAATGTTCTAGCAAAATTGTTTGTTTAAAAATCATTGATAAAAACTGTCACGAAACTATTCGACAACATGACTGACAAACATGACCAAATTCGAAATATCCCCTAGATTTGCTTGAATCATATGTTAAATTCGTAGTTAATATCAATTTATTTTAATCATTTGTTACTTTCACTGAGTAAGCAGCTCAAAAGTTTTTTTGTTTTACAACAACAACCCATCGATTTAGTTATTTTCCATGTTGTTGATGAGCTGCTTGCATATTGAAGCTTCTTATGCTCTACTGTAAAAAGGACATAGCACATATTTTCATTCATTTTCAATAACACAATCAACCGATTCAATGAACCATGATTCATCGTGTATGAGGCCAATAAGACATTTTGAAAATTTATACACATTCACACCGCACTGAATCACTATGATACATTGAATCATGTCGGTTGCGCAACAAAATTTGCTGTTGTTATGACCAACATAAAAATGAGAAACTATCAAAAAGTTGTAAATTTTTATGGAAAATATAATTCAAATCAGTGGTAGCATCAAGATTAATTGGAAATACTGGTTGAATTACGCCCCATGTGAATACAGACAGCATTATTTTCAAACTTGAATTTCATTTTCATATGTGAGGCGTACATCGCTTTAGTAGCCAACTGGCAGCACTTTGACTTCTTAGATGTATCTTGGATGATACGCTGCGCTGTCTCTTGGGTAGTTGGCAACACTCACGGCAAGCGCAAATGTACGAAAGTGATTTTGTTCGTGATACCAACTAAACGTAATATACTAAATATTAAGTGGGTTAAATACCCATTTTTTTTTAAAATCAATTTTATACATTTTTTAAAAAAATCTTGTACTTGTAAGTAAATTTCCTATGAGGAGATTAAATACTATCATACGTACGCACATTTATTAGTATGCGTGCGTGTGCGAGAAAGAGATGCGGAGATGCTTAATTATATGAATAAGATTTACAGTTACTTTCAGTTCTGCTTTGTTCTTTTCGCTTCCAAACAAGAAATCAACAATGAAAGAGATTTACATTACACACTTTGTAAATCCACATTTGTTTTGGTTTAAAATCAAAAATGTTAAATCCAAAAGTGAAGAAGTAAATTGTCTGGAAAGAAAATTATATAAAATGACGCCACAATATCAAAAGGCTACACATTTACAATCGCACTACAATTGTGGGGACTGGCTTATTTTACGCTATATACCGTGGGAAAAATATGTGCGTGCCTCAGTCGTGGAAGTGTGGCAGACTGGCAAAATTTGTAAATACATTGTATGGTTGATTGATCACGGATTTCCTGTGTTTACCACCGAAAAGGAGCTAATACCTTTGCCTGAAGAGTTCCGTTATAACATTGGAATTGTTCATCGCGGTGGCATAGCAAATATTTTGCCCATTGCAAAAAATAGAGAATTTATAGATCAGCGGGTTGAAGAATGGACAGAACGCAGTTACCGTAAAATGCATCATTTACTGTTTAGATCAGAATTCATAACCATAGAGATCAAAAATATTATAGGGGACCATGTATGGTGTGATCTAATGATTGAATCCAAAAGCAATAAAATTTATATGGCAAGCAAATTTTTGGAAGAAAATAAATTGGGTGAGATTATAGAATCTGATGAATTTCAGAAACTATGCGTTGATCTCAAAACTGTTAAACAGAATCCATGGGAGAAGCATGACAAAACTGCAAATTATATTAAAAACGAGAGAAATGATGCAGAGTATGATGTAATTCAGAAAGAAACCATTAAAACCAGACAAATGTCACAGCTTAAAGTTGATGATTGGTTAGAACGCAACTTTGTAGATTGTGATTCCAGTCAGCTGACTGTCAGTGATAGTGACAACAAGGCAGGCAAAGTCGTTATGGATGAGCTGACAAAAGATATGGAAAAGCTCTTCTCACCACCCTCATGGTATAGCACAGCTAATGTAGTACAAAAGTTTATGATGAAATTGCCTCTTATGCCGGACATTAGAGCATTTGATATGACTGAAGAGGTGGTCGATGTGGAGGATGAGCAGGAGGATGATTCGCTCACCGAAAGCATAAAGGAAGACAGGGAACTTTTTTCTTCAAAACATGATGTTAAACCAGATTTTAATCCAACACCGATTGATCCGAAAAGTAGCAATGTAAAATCTCCATTATCATTCTGGTATAATGAGGTAAGTTCACATCAACTTGATGATTTTTATTAATAATTTTTATATTATATTTTTTCTTACTATTTTAAGGGTAAGACGAATGAACCTTATGTTTCTCCATTTCGTGATAAAGATTTGCGCCCGGCATCATCGACTTTAGCGATACCGAAAAATACTGTTGTCCTTCCTGCTGGTTACGATTTAAATCGATTGGTTACATATCGTAATCCCAATCACTGTCTTCGCGTTAAATCTATTCGCGATATGAATATGTCCTTCATAAAGAATACTCCAAAACAAAAAATGAGAAATGTAATGAACAGAGGATTGAAGCAATCAAATAAAAATCTCAAGAATGGTGAGTATATGTTGCAACATCAAGAAACAAAGAAAGACCACGAGAAGAACAATCCACCACCACCACAACGAACAAAACCATTCGATTTTGATGAAGATTCAGGAAATGCAAGCAATGCAATATTGTTACCACAGAAACAGCAGCGCAAGCAACGTTGGTGTAGACTTAACAGTAATCTTACAAAGATTAGACTTTGTGGTAACATCGATTGGAGTAACTTTTATGTTCAGCTTGCCAATCCCGAAAATATTAGCAAGTATGACAAATTGTTAGAGTATTTGCGTATGCGGAGCGTTCACTTTATACCAGTAGATGAATTCGAATTGACCATAGGCACTAATTACATCGTGAAATACAAAAATTTCTATTATCGGGCGATATTGCAGAGCATATGGGACAATAAAGGAATGCAAGTCTTTCGCTTCTTTTTAGTAGATAATTCAATTGTCTATGATATTGAAGGCGACAATAGTATTCCCAATAACATCTTTCGTATTTCAAGTAAGATTATTAACTTTATGCCTTTTCAAGCTATTCATTGTTCGCTTGTTGGTCTTGATCAGAATTCATGTAAGCAGATTATGTTTAATGTTGCTGCAAATGCAAATCTATATGCTTTTCCTTGTCTCATGGATAAAAAAAACAACATGGCGAATGTCGACATAAATTCATATAAGATTGCTTTATTTGAATGCGAAAATGACTACGACGAGGATGCCTTAAATAAAAATGTTTTGCCGAATTCTGGTATTTTATTAAATACTGCTTTCATTAAAACAAAACTGGCTGAATGCGACGAGGACACATTATGCCATTTGGACATAGATTTCGGTTTGAAGGAGAAACATATTTCAACATCAATAGCTCGGAGATTTCTTGCGAATCAACAAAAACAACTAACATAGATTAACTTTTTAACAATGTTTTATTAGTTAACAAACAAACGAAACTTAACATTCTATTGACACTATTACTTAAATTCTTTTCTTTTTCCTCAACTATGTTAATAATAAACATAAACTTCTCAAAATTAAACCATATTTTTAAATTATTTGAGTTTTTGTTTAACTTGTTTTTAATATTCCAGTTTAATATTCATTTTCATTTCATTTGGGTTAATAACCAAATGTTGATTTCTTTCTTCAACTTTTCAATATGAAACTGTTTGTTTTCAATTCAATAATCATTACATTTAAATTAGGTATTCAGAATTTATAGCTTTGCATCCAGTAAATATGAATACATAGGCATTCCAAAATTTTTTTTGGATGCAACAGACTGCAAATTTGAATTATTTATTTTTTACATTGTTTTGTTTATCAATGCAATTTAGCTTTTAATTTTTAACAAATTATGTTACATAGTGTTATCTCGCTCGCACATGATAACGGATAGCTGCCGGCGAGGGTCTGCTTATTTATAAGAAAAATGCAAGCCTGACAGAGTTGCATGCGAAAATACTACGAGATGTGAAATGATGCCACCTTTCTATTTGGGCTTTTTGTTCAGTCCTATGTTTCTTTTTGTGCTTTTGTTTTGCATGTGTGTTGTTCTCATATATTTATTAAATGAAATGAGACTTTTTTGAACATGCATCTTCCGAAAAAAGCTTCGATTAAGAAATTATTATGCTCGACCTGAGCAAAAGTGAGTCAAAAGACGAGCACTAGAGAATTTATTACTGTACCGGGACTGTTGTAACAACTCAAAATACTATGTGCCCTGAATTACATACTTAGTGATATACTTACATACTTAGATGAATTGGATGAAGTGACTAAAAGGTAAAGTTGCCTGTTAGATGGGTTTGCATGAGTTACTTATTACCGAGTTGTTGATACTTTGTAATATGTTTATTGATCTCATTCCGGCAGCTGCTTTTTTTCTCTAAGCTTTGTATAAAGCTAAGAATGAAACTAGTCGGACAATACTAGAGCGTCTTAAGATGGTAAGGAGAAGAAGACAGACAGTCGTTTGAATTTTGATCTACTTGACGTGCCATAGGCCACAAATATTAAGGTATGAGATAATGTTAATTGTGGGTGAGGGCAATAGCATTGATTGACATGTGTTTTGATCATTTGTAGCCTTTTGCTGAAATCATAAAACTATCTGAAGAAGACCAGGAGGACATAATTCTACGTTGCATATTAAGCAATTGGATGAAACATTGCCGCCATACGAATCGGTAATCCTGCGTTTCAGTCAAAAATGGAGGATGTCTCTAGGGCTATAAATATTGATAATGTTTTCATAGCCAGCTTATACGCAATATTTTGTTTACTCCCTTTTTTTTGTTTTCAATAAATTTGAATATTATTTTTGAAATACCAAGCAAGTGTTGTTCGTTAATGGTTACTCCAAACTTTGTAAAACAATGCAATTGCTTTTGTTATGCTCACATAGGACTATTGAAGGTCATTCGAACCTTCTTTATTATTATAATTATTGAGAAAGCATTAGTATATTATGCCAAACGGCAGGTCTTTTAAAGGAAAGCATTTGCTGAGGCTGCGTTTGAGTTTTGGTCTTTTTGCTGCCTTGCCACCTAACTCAGTTTTTTGTCATCGTTGTCAACTTCATCAAATTTTCCAGGGCTTCGTTGCCATTGTGACCAACTAAATTAATTTTTCAAGGGCGCACGCCATTTTTTGTTGCTAGTTTTCTTGAAGCGCGTCATAACCAGAATAAAATAGGAAAATATCACACAGTTGCGGGTTGACTTAAAACAGAAACCAAAATTTTTTTTGTTAAGAATTTAAGACTAAAGTGCGTTTCATAAAATTATTTATTTTGTCCATTTGAACGCCGCGTGTGTGTGTAAAGCATCAAAATAAAATTCAATATACGCCTTGATATGTCTAAAGCAAAAAAATTGTCATTGTCCGGCAATGATCCGACAGAAAAATTTATATACAAGCCAAAGGATCTTGTTTGGTGAGTTTACAGTGCTTGTGAAACTGTGTAATGTGAGTGTGTTTGTGTGCGTATGTTTTCAACATAAAAATTTTCATGCAAATGCAAAGAAAACAATCAGATATCGAAATGGAAATGAAATGTGTCGTGTACCTTATTTGGGAGTCTCGAAATAAAATGAAAACGATTTACACCGATTAAAATCAAAGACCTAACCTCAATGTGGACGCAATAAAAATGAAAAACTTAAAGCAAAGACCGCGACCATCACATTTGCTTGGCCGCCGCTGCTTAGCCTATCAGAACGTTTCAAAGTAATGAGAATAATGAAAACAAAAAGAAAAAAAGTAAAGTAAAGCGAAGTGTGTAATGAAAGTTTTTGTGTGTTGATAATAATACAACAAGCGGGTAGCGGCAGGCAATACAATCAAAAACACTCACACACACACACACTCGCTCACACAATGTACAAACTAATGGTAGAAATAAATGCGCGCGCGCTGCGTTGGCGCTTTTCCCGCGCCTTTTTTTGCTTGCAATGTAATTTTATTTGGAATGCATTTCTTTTGCGTACAGATATTAATATTTACCACCATACATAATTTTAATGAATTTTATCAACAGAAAATTTTTATTTATATCTTGCAGGGCCAAAATGAAAGGCTTCACACCATGGCCGGCAATGGTAAGTTCGTCATAACACCACACAAACAGTCGCTTTCCTCAGTCAATGTTGTGTGAAACAAGTGTATATAGTGTTCACCAAAACACCAAGATATCAGCAGAACATATTGGTTGATGGCATTAGCCAGCAACGCAGGCAGCCAGTCAGTACAAATTAAGTTGTGGCCGCATTTCATTTTCTCCCCGACTGTACTTTTTTTATGCGCTGCGCTGACGGCGACGTCAACGATTTGACTACATTCGCTAGAACTCAACTGTTTACTAAATGATGAATTCAATGCGGCGCCTGGCACTTGTTCTGCTGTTCACATAGTTTTTAAAAGTGTATTTTGTTTGTCTGTTTGTTTGTTTCTTTATTATGATTCTTGTTTGCTTGTCACTGTTGTGTACTCTACGTATGATTACAATTCTTTCTTATAAATGCAGATTGTCGAGCCACCGTTGGATCTGTTAAGCCAAACTAGACGCACAAATAGTCGATGTGTCTTCTTTTTCGGATCACGCAATTTGTAAGTAAAAAAAAAAGAACAAAAAAACATGAAAAGTGATGAAAATTCAATAAGAATAAGATAAAATATTGTTTTGTGTTCGGTCTAAATATTGTGTTTTCTTTGTCCATTTGTGTTTACTTTTTATTTTGCGAAAAGTGCGTGGATCGAGGAGAATAATATCAAACCATTTGAAGGCCCGTGGAAAGAGGAATTAGCTAAGGTAGCTAAACCAGCATCATTTCGGCATGCAATGAGCGATATCAATAAATATTTGGAAAATCCAGCTGAATTAGATACAGAAATCGATGAAAGCTGTGGCATACGCAGTCCCCCGACAGAGGCCGATTTTGATAAGGTACGGGATGGTCTAACTGGAGATGAGGAGGAAGATGAACAACACAATGCTGTGGTTAATAATGATGTGGCTGAAGCTATAGCAAATACTGAAGAACTTGACGAAGAGATTGATGAAACCGTTAATAATGGTGATTTGTCTGCAAGCACTTCACATGTTGTTCCTCATGTCGTTGGCAGTCCGGATGAATATGATATAGCGACTGGTGGCCTCACACCTCCACCAATCAAATCGCCCATAAAACGTTCACCAAAGGCTAAGTCAAGTGCCGCCGCTGTACCAAAGTCAAAGGGTAGCACATCTAAAACAGGAACGAAACGTCGTTCTTCACAGAACCCAGGCTCTAAGTCAGCAAAGCGTAAACGTAATGGTTCCACTGAAGCCGCTGCAAGTACAGAATACGATTGTACTGCTTCGCCATCGTTGATTGCCGCACGTCGTAAAATTGAAGCATTAACTAGTGCGAATGCTGCAAGCAGCTCAGCACGTCGTGCAAACAATACAGTGGCACTACTGAATCGACCAGTTATATCTCGTCCCGAGCTGCCTGCTATTGACATGACTTCACGTTCACAGAAATTAATCGACCGTAACATTACACCAACGGATCAGACTATCGGCTTTCTAGGTATAGGCATAATGGGCGCCACTATTGTAAAGGATCTTCTATTCACAGGGCACAAAGTTGTCATATGGAATCGTACCGCTGAAAAGGTATGATTAATTTTAATTGTCACTAAATGGATCGGGAGAAATGAATCAATGATCTATTTGATTGTACTGGGACTCAAGATCAGAGAACAAGAAACTTTTTATAAACCCATGATACAAGATTTAATAGTTTAGATATCGAAGTAGAGTAGAGAGAGAGAGAATAATCTTGCATCATAATCATTTCTTTTCTGTACTCAAATCATTATTTTCATCTACGACAGTTCGAATATTGAAAGATGTTTCTAAAGATGGGATCTCCGCTTTAGTACAATAAAAGATCCAATTTCAAGAGGAGGAATTTCAAGTTATATTAAATGCAAGAAATTGAAAGTTGTTGTTAGAGAAGTTTTCATCTTATGAAACCTTCAGTGAATCAAAAGTCAGTGGTTAGTTTACTTTAAGTTTCTTTTCCAAAATTACATGTATGAATTACAATCAGTGTTTCATTTATTTCCTGTAGTGCAAACCATTTGAAGAAAACGGTGCTGAGGTCAGAAGCACGCCTATGGATGTTGTCGAAGCAGCCGATATCATCTTCTGTTGTGTATCTGATCCAAAGGGTGCAAAAGAAGTAAGTAAAATTGGTTTTATATTAGGAATTGTGATGCTGATTGCTCTTCTTTTGTATAAAGCTCGTATTCGGCAATTGCGGAGTCTTACAGGTTCATGATTTGAGGAACAAAGCCTATGTGGAAATGTCTACTATCGATCCAGAAACTTCACTTGATATTGGTGAAGCAATCAAACATTGTAATGGTCGCTATATGGAGGCACAGGTAAGTTTACCTCTATTGAAATTAAGTAACAAAAATTAATAAAAGTTTTATAGTTAAATGGATCACGACAAGAGGCATTAGATGGTATGCTTATCATTTTAGCTGGTGGTGATCGCACAGTGTTTGAGGAATGCCATTCCTGCTTCAAAACAATTGCTAAGAACACATTTTTCTTAGGGGGTAAGTTAATCAAAACTATTGAACTTAAAGTAGTTTTAATTTTAAGTAACGTCAACAAAAAAGGATCGTCTGTTTATCGAAAGTCCATAGAACTCAACATATTAATATATTTAGGAAAAAAATTACATTCACATCCATTCAATAAATCCCAAGGATAACTAAGAAATTCGGAAAAACACAGTACATGTGGAACTAATATGAATTGGAATTCGTGCAATTTTGCATTTGTAGCCAACAATTTCTGTATTTGAGGCAATTTTTGGAATTACCTCAAGCATTAATATTTGCTGTTGATGGTTTTTAGTGTTCCATACCCAAATGCTACGTAACGGAACCCTAATTATTAAGCCACCGATGTCTGTCCATCCATCCGCGGAATGTGTCTCATGACCCGTAATAAATAGACAGATGAAATTTTCATAAAATGTGTATTTCTATTGCCGCAAAGAATAGTAAAATAGAAGTTAGAAAGCGGCGCTCTTTTATCCACTAATCAAATGTTAACTTCCAGTTTAGATAGAATAGACCCAGCAGCGCAACTAAAATGTTTCATTTTTTAATTCATGTGTGGTGGAATGAAACCCTTCGTGTAAGAGTCTGACTCGCACTTAGCAGATCCTTTCTTTTGCTTGCTCTGTAGGTCGATTATGACGACCGTAAAAGTGGCGCGAAAAGCATTTTTAAGCATTATACGGTTGCTAACTGAACATGTTTGACTTTGACCCATGTCACGTTAGTTACTGTCCCGACAGTGTTGTGGTGAAAGATCATCCGGATGGATTGACACAAGTATGGACTTCCACTTTGAACAAAGTTTTTCCATCGACAAATATTCATCTCGTCTGAAGTAATTTCATTTTCACCAATATTTCATTGTCCAAGTACAAAGTCAGTAGTTTATTTTGAATAGAGCAGAAACCTATGCCATCCCATTCTAGTTAAAAAAAAAACTATAGAATTAGAATACTCTGGAAAGTGGAGTATTAATTTTACGATGTATATATTTTTTTTTTTTTTTTTTCGTTTCTCCCCTTTTTCTTAATTCTAAATCTTTTAGCAGAAATTGGTAATGCTTGCAAAGTGAATCTAATACTGCAGACTATACAGGGAGTTAGTCTCGTCGGCCTGTCTGAGGCCCTTGCATTAGGTAAGTGACACGTTGTGATGAGATTTCTTATAATGATCCGTAACATTATGTTTTTTTTTTTCTTTTGTACAGCTGATCGCTTCTCAATCTCGCTGAAAGACATAATTGACATATTCGAGTTGACTTCAATGAAGTCAAACTTGCTGCTAGCGAAGGGTAAAGGTGAGTGTAGTTCTTCCTTCATTAATTTAAACATGGTTTGCTTTATTAAATTAAATTAATATTCTATTCTGTAGAAATGGCAAAGGGTGACTTCAATCCCCAACAACCATTGAGTCACATGCAACGTGATTTGCGACTTGTACTCAGCATGGCTGAAAATCTCAATCAAGCAATGCCAGTAACCAGCAGTGCAAATGAGGTCTTTAAGCATACAAAACGTTTAGGATACAGTGAGCATGATTCGAGTGCAGTCTTTGTAAGGTCTCGATTTTAACATTTAGTAAATACTACAACATTTTAATAAGCATACAAATATGTAATCTATAGCGTTTAACAGTGGAAGAAAACGAAAAACCAAGGCAAGAATAACGAAATGAAAAAAAAAAAAAAATAATATACAAAAAAAAAAATCCTGAAGGAAATTTGAAATTGAAAAGGAAAAACAAAGTAAAGAATATAAAGACACACACAAAATAAAAACAAAAGGAAAACATATAATAAACAAACAACAAATGAATGAAAACGTACACCACAACTAAGCAACAAGAAAATAGAGACGGACAGATATCCCCTACCCAACCCTCTTCCCCTTCCCCTTCATCAAACAACCTATGTTTAGAAAATGAATATATCAAAATTGAATGCATAATAAGTGTGTAAAACATGAGTGTAGTGTGTATGTGTACATATGTTGGCATCTTGGATGAGTGAGCAGCTGATCAAATCTAAAGAATGGACAAATTGACATTCAAAATGATTAAAACATAAAAACTATATATTTTTATTATTAAATAATGTTTTGATGGAATTAGAAATTTATTTAATAGTCGATAGTGAATGATGATTATTTTTTTTCTTGAAGATCATTTGCATGATCTCGTATAAATTTTGTCAATATTTCCATCGGTTTTTTACACATTTGAAACATTCAGTTCTCTTTAGTTCTGTTCTACTGCTCATTTGCCATTATAACAGCGTTGGCACTTTTAACGCATTTTGATGTATTTTGCACACATTTTTATTTTTTATTTTGTCTTATATACAAATATTTTTTATTAATATGTAATTTATATAAATTTTATATATATATATATAAATATATGTATATGTATATATATATATATAATTTGTTTAATTTGTGCAACAATTTATTAAATTAATAATAATTATTATTCAACGTATATATTAAGAAGAAAGATAAAAATAACAAAGAGTAAAAAAAAGGAAAAAGAATGCAAATATGTGTCTATTTTTTTTTCTTGAAATATAATATTAAAGAAATGTAATTTGAAAATAAAAAGAAATTCATGAAACATAAATTGCAAACAACAATATAAAAAGAAAAATATAAAATAATTTTATAATAATAATAAATATAAATAAATTTATAATTTTAAATATTGTTAATAATTTGTAATAAAAAAAAAAAAAAAAACTTGAATGGCAGCAATGCACCACAAAAAATACAATTTTCAAATTATCAAAAAAAGAAAAACCCCCCACAGTCAACATAATGAAGATACTTATATCAAATACAATGGAAGAAAAAAGATGATTAGATGTTAACAGAACAAGATTTTCGGTTTCATCGAAAATTCAGCACCCTCCACACACATCAAGAAGAATTTCAAATCATTGAGAGTCAGTTTATAAAGTAGCTTTAAATTATGTATGCATGTACTATATAATAATTTGATTATACCCTATACCCTATAGACTGATTTTGCATAATTTGTAAGAAAAGTTTAGAACACTTCTAATTCAGGAATTGTAAAAATATTAGTTGATCGATATTTTCTTTGTTTCAAATCACAATTATGTATATTGATTTTGGTTTTTTCGTTTAGATGGCTATATAAAAATTCATGTGTCTTTTGTAAGTGCTAGTGTGTCTTGCAAAAATTCCTAAATCTGTGTAATAAATTCCCCCATATTATGTTTACTTCTCGCAACTTTTAAACAGTTTTTCCATTATTCAAAACAAATAATGTGCAAATATTGATGGCAAAACGAATCATGCATGTCATATGACATTAAAATCTGGTACGCCATAAATTAATTAATGCAATTCCAAACGGGAATGGGTAATGTTGACAAAATATATGAATGTTGGCACTTCATGACAAATATTTAATTTTTTTGTTTTTTTAGACAAGTCTTAAAAACGAAGTTTTAAGTAATATATTATTTCATTTATAGACAGAGGAATATGGCAACATGGGTTCAAATTTCGAGTACTTCATAATTTAGATATATGTATTATTAGATATTCTACAAATACTAACATAAAGTAGATAATTAAGTGTGAAGGATGTTACATTAGCAATAATAATAATAAAAAAACAAAAAATAATTGGCGGAACGAAAGAAATTAATAACAAAAGAATATACAAAGAACTTTTTAAGTAAACTGTATAACGTTGATTATGATGATAAATGTAAATATAATAAAGAAACAAAAGAAAAAAGAAATGACAACAAATATTAGGTGGATACATAATTATGTATGTATGTGAAACTTTTGGACTTGTTCTGGTTTTTCGCTATTCAAGAGTTCGAAAGGCACACATCCAGCTAAGTTACATACTTTTGATAGTTTTTTCAAATATCAAACGAAGAACGAACTAATACATATCTCCATTTGAGTGGACATCAACATGGCGCATCAAACTCAATGAAACAAAATCAACACACATAGATTTCTCGTACAACAAAATATGATACCTCTCATTGTATATAAATGGCGTACAATTTCCACACCATAATGCTAAATACTTAGGAATGATTCTAGACACCAAGCTCAAGTCAATATGTAAAGAAAGAAAAAGAAGAACTTATAACTAAAATTCAGAAAAATGTATTGGCTGATGGGTAAGCGGACCTGCGCTATCGACCTACAACAAAATATTGTTATACAAACAAATACTTAGACCTATATGGAATTATGGTATCAAGTTATGGGGCTGCTCGTGTTCCAGCAATATAATGTTAATACAAAGGTTCCAGAACAAAGTGCTGAGATGTGCTTTGAATGCACCCTGGTACGTCCGTAGCAGCGTTATTGAACGTGATCTTGGCACCGATTCAGTCGCAATTACCATTCGGAAATATGCGAGGTCTCATTTGGAAAGGCTAAATGTTCATATAAATAAGCTTCAAGCCTTCCAAGTGGTTGGAAAAAAAAGGCTGAAACGCAAAAAGCCGCATCAACTCCTAGAGTAATCCAAATCTCTGCAATCAGGAGATCCAACAAAATGATCAGCGCAATAAAATTGCCCGTTAGTTTAAATTCAAAGGTTATGGTTGTCATAATTTTATGATCATTCCTTCTACTTTCTTGATCTGTTAATTTTCTAAACAGTTTTTTAACTTGTCTTTAGCTGATTTTCGTTGAACTTGTGATGTTTTTTGCGTAAAGTGGATAATAAAAATTTGATTTTCAATACGCAATGTATACACCCAATTTTAAAATAAAGTAAGTCACTAAAAATAGTAGGCCTTGAATATAACTTAGTGTTCCAAATGGTAGCGCAGTCTAGATCAGGTTGATTTTTTATTGTGATTTGTCATAAGAGTTTTGCTGACGTTAACTTTTGTAATAATTTTACAAATAAAATTTGGTTAGGGTACATTAAATGTGTGATCGTGATCATGTTATTAAGAAAATTGTTCCAATTGTCCTTCCTGGTCCTGGTTATATATTTAAAAACAACTGAAACGGCATCTAAATCAAAATTACCAACATCAAGATCATCGTTTTTCATGAGAAGCCTTTCATTCGATCTATTTTTTCCTGACACTGCTTATATTGGTAAACCAATTCCTATGATTATTGTATTGGAATCATTTGCTAATGTTCCATTTGGTACGCGAGTCTATTCAGCACACTATATGATTATGTGTTTTTGGGCACCCGTTAAAAAAGGCCTCACTTGGAATAGATCAACGAATCTAACATATGAAATACAAAATATTGGCTTAATACCACCAACAGATTTACGCTATGATCGGGGCTATTATTTTACAACAACAGCCACTTTTTATGAATACGGGAATATCGATATAACCGCTGAAGTGTCTCGGTTATCCAAAACGGGTCTATCTGAAACGGATCGAAAGATAATTACAAAAATTATATCTATAAAAGTACCAAAAGGTTGTTGGCCCTATATGCAAGCATATGACTGTAATAGTCCTTTAAAACCAATAAAAGCACAACTAACACAACATTTTAATGTGAAAGCAAAAGTAATTGAGGATTGCTTGGGGAGTCATGAAGGATACAAGTATCTTTTCAAGTGGCAAGTCTATGATCAAGTTGGACAAAGTATCTACATACATACTATACTTATAACAAAGAACATACAATTGATGGCTTAGTTTGTATTGTATTGTGTTGTATTTTCAGACCTTTTGAAGACTTTGAATGATACCAATGTACCGACTCATTTCATAAAAAGCCATGAATTGAAATTTACTTATGCCGATGATGCTCAAGCTCAGAAAATAATGATGTTAATAACTACAACCATTCAGGGTAAACGTGTCGCTTCTAGGGTAAGATGATTTTATGGTACTTTTTCATCTCTATAAGTCATGACATACTACATATGTACGAGTATGTTACGAAGATTTCTACAAGTTTATAGATATTGTTTTGAAAAATTTAACATACTCGTATACAATAGTTTTCTTTCAATTCTTATCGATAATAAAATATTACTTAATTGATTATGACGCCCTTGAATTGCTGCGCATAAAGAAAATATATACAATACTATACTCGTATGTACGTAATATGATCAAAATTTACGTCTTTAGCTAGGAATATAACATGATTAGGTAAGGTTAGATTACGCGAGCTCGATCTTAAGTCTTGCGGCCTATTGTATTGCCTGATTATGGAAGAATCAAGGGAAAAGATGGTTAACTTCGGCTTTGCTTTCTTGCCCACGCTTCAGTGATTGAGCATACAGAAATATTACACTATTGATTTGACTTCTGCTTTGGATAGAGTCAGTATATATACTGGTTTCCAGCATTATGACTGAAACATTTGTATGGGACGTATACAACCCAATAAATTCTAGGGTCTTGAAATTTACATGATTAGGAAATGTGGGTAAAACAGAAAACAAAAAAGGTTTTTTAATAAGAACATGAATTTGAATTTGTGTTTGTATGCGAGGTACCCCTCCTAGTGGTCGGAATGTAGAGCATCTAGTGAAAAGTAAATTTCAGTTCTTTAGCTCAAAAACTTAGGGACTAGTTTACACACATACGTCGAGCTGAACAAAAATCCTTCTGTCCGTTACAAACTTCATGACAAACTTATAAAACATACTATTCACTATTCGAAGAGTATAATAAGGAAGGGTGTGGGTTGTGTCATGGGAATAACGTAATTTAAAAAGATTGTTTATCCCTAATTGGTCTCAAAGGTCTCTACCCGTAAATTCCACGAATGGATTACAAACTTTATCAAAGAAGGGTTTCACGAGAGGACTCGTTCTTCTGTCAAGAACAGCAGGGCAGTCATATAGGAGGTGTTGAATACAGTCTGATTCTTGCTCACCTTCACAGCTTGGACAGAAATCTTGGTGTAGGACATGCATCCTATGGACTACGAAACCAATTGTCCCAAATCCTTTTCTTGTTAAAGTGTAGAAGCTTGGAGGTCCGTTTCGCTTGGCCTGAAAGAATGTCCTGTAGAAGCATGCGAATGTCAGCAGCTGCTAAAAAAACAGGCCCTTTTAGCGCACTCATCCGCCATCTCTTCACCTATAATTCCAGAATGGCCAGACCCCCAGAATAAAGTAATGAGTGTTTCCAAGCTGAGTTAATAGGCGTCACCACTCTACGGATAGTTTTACTGTTCATGCAATGGGCCAACAGAGCTTTGAAAGCAGCCTGGCTATCAATAAGTCAATGCGCTTCTAGGGATTTCCTGCTTGCCAGACTGCATATTAAATATTAGATCTATATTAAATTATTTTCTTTATATCTATCTACTCATATTTCTTAATCAATTTTCCTTTATTGGCTTCGAAAATATTGAGAGGAATTGTAAATGATAGGATAAACGATAGATGCAATCATACAACTTGCAATGACGCCCATTACTTGTCATTACATTTCAGTGTTATTTGCACATCATATCCGGACGAGTGAAGGCCATTATTGCTGGCTCTGATACACGTTATGTAAATTATTATAAAGCTATAACGTTCAATGGAAGCCGCAGTTACAATACAGACACCGAGCCTGGGCAGCCACAGGAACTCCATTATAATTGGGATTGTAAATCGATGCAGGATGCTGATAATGAAAATTGTCAGTATGCTATGAGTTCATGTAAGTGTCACTAGATACAATATAAGTATGTACTCGTATTGTACTTACATAATTTTTTGTTAATCCATTGATCGATTTACTATTACTACTTAGTACCGGCATTCACATTGGAGCCAAATAGTTTGACTAATGACAACAAATATCAATTTACATTGACTGTCAGTGCATTGGATGATGTATCTCTAGTTTCGAAGGCATCCCAACTTGTTGTTGTCGTTGAAGCAAATGTCTTATCGATCGATATTATTTGCGTACTTAATTGCGCAATGGATTTCTTTGATCCAAGAGAACGAGTTCATTTGCGTGCAGTTTGTTATGATTGTGGTAACCAGAAAATATTCTACGATTGGTATATAAATGATGTAGAAATTGGTCAAAAGCCCACTATGGTGATTAGCATACATCCGTCGAAGAATTTTGTTGTAATGAAGTTAAAAATAACAGCAAAAAATGGTGACTGGAGTATGGCAATCAAAAAACTGACAAAGAATTATGCGCCGAGAGGAGGCACTTGCGTTATAGAACCCGATCATGGTTACGAGATCAAAACACGTTTCCAAATCACATGTGAGAATTTTGTTGACAGATTTATGCCATTGTCATATTTTTTGACAGTGAAAAAGGTAACACTTGCACGAAGTTTTATTGGAAGTTATAATTTATTATTACCCATAACGAGTTATGTGGAAGTACGCGTATGTGATGCATTGTTTGTTTGCAAGGACATACGTTTACAAGTTAATGTGATTCCATCGCTAAAAGTATCCAAGGATCCTGGAATATTCCATAAACAATTAAAGAATGATTTTCATATTGCTCAATTATTAAAAAAAGGCGATTTGTCTGCGTGGTTGATACTGAATGCTGTTGCTACACAGGTAACAACCACTAAGCAGGCTGAGATCATTTTGAAACAATTTAAAGAACATCAACCACACAATGTTTTGGATTTGGGTAAAATGGCGAATTTGACTCGTACACTTATCGAGCAATTGAATCCACTGAGTGCAACAGGCACAACGATTCTAACCGATTTGTTGCGTATATTAAACGATAATTTCCAGATTATTATCAATAATGGTAACGTTAAGGATTTGGGCCTATATCCATATTTGAATGTAACAACGGCCTGTATAACATTTCTTAGTGAATTTACCAATGTTGCCGAAGCTCTAACATTACCGCCAGAGGAAATTTATGATATTGTCAAGGATAAAAAGCTTACAGCGGAACTCGTTAAGGATGCAGAAGATCGAATTATGATGATGAATGATCCGGAGGCAGTAAAACGTTCACTAATATGGTTAAAGGCAACATGGCAATTAGAGCGTTTAATAAACTACCTTGGCTTGGCTTCCGTAGAAAATCTACGACCAGATGAGGATGTAGTACGTATTATAACGGAGGCTGTAGCATTTGAGGAACGTTGCCATTATATAGATGGCTTCAAAGGTTATACAATTAATACAGCCGATGGCTTGCATAAGGTAAATATTTCAACTGAACTACTAAATGAATTAAGCGAAGGCTTAGGTGCCTCACATTTTTGTGTCAAAGTCATTTCATTGGCTCGCGTCGTCTATATTGGTGGTTTCCAGTTGCAAGACAACCGAGTTCTCGTATTTTGATTGTACGTGCTTTTACTGCTGGTCATTTATTCAGTACTGAAGCAATTTTAAAGAATCGACTGGTTTTTCAAGTAGCTTTAGGAAAATATAAACCGGCACAAAAGAGTGCTGGTATCAAACCAAAACTTCGCGTTGAATTAACAAAACAACAACTTGATCATCATCATCATCAACATCATCAAGAAGATAATAGGGCTTTAGAGATTTATGAAAATATCGATGATACCTGGCAATGGCTGACGCCAATGGGTGTAAATTTATATGCTTATGCACCACCAATCCAAACACAACCACAACAACAACCACAATCCAATGAATTGACAATTCACCAAGATCATGTGAATTACAGTGAATATTCCACGAATGCGAAATCGAGACAAAAACGTGTTGTTGAATCGGATAAAGAAAAAGTTTCAGTTGCTGGTGATTTAAATAATACAATGGTAAATGCAACCATTAAATACTATGAAGAATCTCTTATTTATCGTGTCGTAGTCGATCCCGCTACGGTACTTGCCGTACGGTTTTTTCATTCTACGCACGACTTACGCGTTTTATTTCTGAGTGACAGGAAACCTAAAAGAATGCAAATTGCTCGAGCGTCTTGCATTGTGCCCGCAGGCACTAAAAATAAGACACTACTTTTTGCCAACAAATGCCCCAAGAAAACTGTTGCTTACATGGGCTTACGAGTCTACAATGATCATGAGATTGAATCTTGCAAGAATGTTTTAACCGAACGGGACCCAGTTGAAAATGGCCCATGCACTTTTAGTTTCGTATTTCAGATGCGTTCATGTGACTATTGGGTCTACAATGAAGAAAACCCACATTGGTCAGGAAATGGCTGCTTGCCAATTATGGATTTTAATGTCGAAAGGGGTCTCAGATGCCATTGTGATCATTTATCTGCATATACTGCATATGTATTCAATATGGCTGCTGTGCGTTTACCCGTTTCTTCATGTTCATTTCAAACCATGCCACTAAATTTTTACATCATCATTTTTCATTGTCTTTGGTGGTTGACATTGTTTTTACTCTTGCTGGGAGTTTGGCTATACCAAAATAGTTCGATGTATATAGGAGCCAAGGCTATAGGCTGTAGATTACTTCGTGATGAAAATAAAGATGAAGAACCACACCGTTTCTTTGTGATAGTGAAAACAGGTGGTCGTTTAACAGCTGGAACGACAGCTAATGTAAGCCTTATATTTCGAACAGTTTTAAATGATGAATTGCATGTTACCATTTATCAGGATGCAGGGTCTCCAATATTGCGAACTAATACAGCGCGTATATTCGAAATGATTACACGTGATATACGTCTGCCTACCGTGTTGGGTATTTATCACGATAATGCGGGACGTTATCCCAGTTGGTACCTTCGTTCAATACAAATCATCGATGCGAATACTCAAGAACGACAAACGTTCATTGTTGAACGTTGGATTACTGCCAGAGATGTAGTTGTTGCTAGGGGACCAACAACGCATATTGGTCAACCTTTAATTTCAAGGAGACTGCATATTCGTTTCAAGGATGCTATGGAACGTTGCTTTACAAATTATTTTATGTTTCAACCATTGACTGGCAGTTGGCGTGTGGAAGGTAGCGTTTATCAATTGAAACGTTTTGAACGTGTTTGCATTTGGACAGCGAAAGTTGCCGCTGCAATAACAACAACGTTTCTCTATTATGGACCAACAACGGTTGACAATTATGAGGAGCAACGAGATTACTATGTATATACAACATGGGTGCATTATGATGATGCCCTAATCGTATGTATTTTATCCTATATGGTCGTTTGTATTATAGACATGTTTTACTTACACCTTGTCATACCACTTTCCCACAAAAATGTCTTTGATATACCCAATTAAAATAATTTGAGAATCAGTTTGCCTGTGTATTGTTTTAAGAAAATATATCATACTTATAATACTTATATACTGTACATAGGTGAGTTGATATGTATATATATGTATGAATTCTAATAGAATTCAGATCTGCGTTGCTCCACAAAGATTACATGGGGATTGATTACATTGTAGATAGATTCCATCTAATAATAATATAGGCCCCATTTCATATATTTCATTTGCTTGTATACATGAGATCTTCAAGTAGAACTCTTCATTGACTCTACATGTTTTTTTTTTAATTTATCAGATCTCATATTCACTCTTGACACATTAAATTTAAATTATGGAAATTATTCATCAATATTTCCAAATCATCTAAATGGTGAAGGATGGAATAAACAGTTTATTTGCCATAGAGACTAGTTCATCCAGAACGATTACGATCCATTGTGATGCCATCACCGGCATCGATCTCAGGATCCTTACACCTATTGAGCCATCTTACCATGAAGAAGAGCCAATCCAGCATGGTGAAAAGTTACAATTACAATTTATAACTGTTTGACAAGTCACCAAGCCAAGTACAGTGAAGAATAAAGTTTTTTAATACATAATATGTACTACATATGACTTTATATACCCAATAATTCAATATTTATACAATTTACTTAATTAATTAATTTAGTTAAGGAACTGGGCCAAACGGTTCGTTTTAAACGAAGTTCACTTTACATGAAGACTTGAACCAAAAAAAAAAAAAAAAAAAAAAAAATCTAGGGCAGTTTCAACTTTTTTCGGTAGATTGTTTAAAATCTGAATATGATTACAATGGGCGAATTTGCTGGCTATTAGACTGTAAACTCGCTTAATGTCATTGACGCTTTAGGGAAATTCCCGAATTCGAGATCACAGGAAACAATAAAACACTGCATTCAACAATGTTGCCAGCGCAAAAATATAATTTTTTGTTCATACCAACACTTTTTATTCCTTTTAAATGAAAAATAAACAAATTTTGCATGCAAATAAAGTTCGTTATAACCGAAAGTTCTTGAGTTATATTTTACATCATTGAAGTTGAAGTTGTGTTGAACGATTTTGTCTTGAACTCTTTGAATTTGTATAAATTAAGTAATATTTAAAGCTATTTGTTCTGCACAATATGAATTGAATATTGATTTGTATAGAATAAGTTTGTTGTCTAGTGAAAGTTGGAATTTCCGGATAAAGTGCACAAATAGTTTTGTTAATTTTATTCAGAGTTTTTCCAATGTGTACATTAAATGTAAGTTGTTTGTCTAATCCTAGATATCGTAGACTATTAGTCCAATGGATGTCAGTATTGTTAATATTTAAATTAACATTGGGTAAGTACAGTACTTATATACATACTTTTCTTCTTCTATTCTTGTTAATATTTAACATACATAAGTATCCAAGTGAAAGCAGTGAAAGCTTCATTTACGACAGTCGTAAAAGATATTATTAGCGAGCCTTTTACAAATCGTGTGCCGAAGAATTATTATTATTATTTCTTGTCACAATTATGCTCGCAAAATTATCGTTTGCGAGCACTTGTGCGAGCATTGAGCGAATGCTTAATGTTTTTGTCCGCAATAGTTTAGGCAAGCATTCGCTGCTTGGTCCACTGGGACGGTATCAATACACATATCTTGAACAACCAGACCAAATGACATCTTTTGCTCAGTAAATTGTTTAAGTTTGAGAAGAAAATTTATACAACTTTTAATAATAAAAAATAATATGTAGAGAATTGGTCCACAGATTCACTTAAGCTATAATCTTTCGATTCATTTTCCAAGTTGTATGATGCGATGAAGTAATTTACCCTCCTACAACAGGCAAAACATTCTTCCATTCAGGAAGAAAAAATTAATAGTCTATGAATGTATATATCCAACATTGAAGATACCCATGTGCTGTATGAAGTGCAGTTATGAAATAATTATATAGCGTGCATTCGTCTGTATTCTATCTTACCACTAAAAATAAAGCAAAGCAGTTTCAGAAAATCCCATTCAATTTTCATATAAAAGTTTTATGTATAAATATTTATTGTTTCAAGTGGACTATGGGGAACTTGAGCACATATTTCTAATTTGGTCATGTTTGTTAGTCATATTGTCGTATAGTTTCGTGACAATTTTTTATTGAAAATTTTTAAAGAAAAAATTTTCCAACAACAATATGAAATTTGTTGTAATACGTCGGGGTCCATTTTTACGACTGTTTTAAAATGACCAAAACGATAAAGGCGTAAAGACTAAGCAAACTCTTGTGACTTAGAGCAAAATAGAATAGATTTGGATTGTTAAAAGATCATTGCATACTTGTAGGCATTGCATTTAATATTGAAAAAATGTATAGAAAAATAGAAAAATTTATATAAAATGTATAAAAAGTAGGCTGCAGCATTATGTACGCTGCAGTCTTTAACTCGATGTGTGACCTGAAATCGAATTGAGTCATATATTGTATGATATTGTATGTAAAACTCCAAGATGAACCGATCCACTAACAATTCTTCGTGAAATATTTCAAGTGTATAATTTTTTAGCACTTTTGTGAAATCGATAACAACACTAAACATTGCAAAGAACAATCGATGTTTTATTTCATGAATAAACACCTTGCAACACTACTAACTATCGTTGCTTTGTTCAAATGTTATCGATATAAGAGTGTCAGTATCGGTATCGGTACGGGGTAGAACGGTACGAAGTTTCACTCACTCTTACCAATTTATTTATTTAAACGGTTTACAAACACATTTAAATACAATTAACTAATACAAATGCATGCAATGTGTGCTAATAATGTTTGTGCATCGAATTCATACAATGCAATTGCCTAGAAATTTTTAAGGAAATGATTGTAAAATCGGTAAATTTATTTGGTTTCTTCATACACTTTCCGTTCAACACAACACAACACAACAACCAATGAAGCAGCCAATCAAAGACAACAAAAACTCTCGCCGCGACTACCGCTAGAAAGACAGACAGACAGACCAGTTAAAAAAGAGAAAGAGAGCAGAGCGTGAGAGAGTGCAAGCAATTGCTAGTGATATAGTGAGTGAGCATCAGCAACATAAGAGCAAACCAGCAGAGCAAAGCGGCAGCAGTAGAAATAGTAAAATTGTTTATGGATTGTTGCCGATAGATTGCAAGAGAGTGCAGTGCAGTGCGGTGTGGTGCAAAAGTGGTTTAGTGTAGTATGATGAGAATAATATACTAATATCATCATATCAGAGAATGAGAGAAGAAGAAGAAGACCATGATGTTAGAAGAAGCCAAAAACTTTTAAATGAAAAAACGAAAATACTAGTTGCTATATATGTGTGCGTGTGTGCGTCTGCTTCTTCGTCGTCGTCGTCGCCGCCGTCTTCGTAGTAGAAATCATCATTGTTGCCGTTGTCCGTGTACTTTCTGATGTGATGTTTATCGTCTCTCGGGCTACTGCAATTTTTGTTTTCTTCATACCTAAAAAATGAGATAAATTTTTATTATTATTGTATTTTGGTGTCGTTTTGGTGTCTTTTCCTTAATGTACTTTTTGTATGTATAACATTTATATTTTTGTTTGTTCACCGCAATTTTGTTGTAACACTTGCTGTCGATTTAATTTGAAATTGATAACATACCAATACAATCATAACAACAGCTCACAGATACAAGAATCGTACGCGCGTAAATGCAATAACTTAACTTCTTCATCCCCCAACCGTATGTATGCCTACATTTGTATAAAACGCAATTTCGAAATATTTATGAACTAAAAATGCCAAAAATTTGTACTAAGCAAGTGAGCAGCGACAACCGAACGAATTACAATATCAATGTGTATAAGTGCGTTTTACGATATCGTACTACTTTGTCTATGTTGTATCTGTGTGAATATTTATATCTATGTGTATATGTATGTGTGTGTGCGTGTGTGCGTGCATATGACCGACCGCCTATTCAACAAACAAACAAATAAACAAATAAACAGCAAGACTTAACTAAACAACCGAACAAGCAAAAGCAAGCAAACCAACAAAAATCCCCGCCCGCCCTTTTGATTGACTGCCACGCAGCTTTTTGTCTGTCTGTCTTTCTACCTATACTAATACAAAATGAACATGCTGCTGCTGCTGCATATTTATATGTATGCATGCATGCGTACGTGTGTGTGTGTCCCGTGGTGTTGTCTGTCTCTTGTATTTTGTTAAATACTAAATGTTACAATTTTTGTTAAAATTTAAACAAAATAAAACAAAACTATTTATTATTTAATAATGCGACGAACTAATAATTCAACGAAAATACAACAAAAATCAAATGAAACTTTATAACAAAGTAAGTAAATATTTCATATGTGTCTTTGTATCTTTTATTACCATCATCATCGTCATCATCATCAACATAATTGTCTTCATTTTCTAAAATTTATAATTATTATTAAGATGTGTTTTTTTGCAACAACAACAACAAGAACAAATTTTACTCTTAAAATTGTGTCAAATGCATGACAGCAAACTAGACAACCACAACAACAACAACAAAGACAATGGACAACAAGAACAATGTCGGTAATGATGATGAACTAAGAAGATAGAAAATAAAACGAAAAAACAAAAGAAATAGCAACAACAAAATAGAAAAACCCCAATGGATCAAGAAGAGAATGTGGAGAGCATGACCGACCAACGACGACCATCAGTCAAATTTTTATGCTCTTTGCTTTGATACGCTTATGCGCAGCGAATTCACATTGTCTACATATTTTTGTAAATGTATTTTTATTTTTGAAATTACGTTCATACATAAATACATACATACATACATACACACATATGTGCATATATTGAAGATGCCGCCAAGAGAATGAATATGAATGTATGTACTAAACATAGTACAATGAATGTAGAGAAAGAGAATTCGCTTTAAAAGAGATATCAGAAATAGAGAGGAAGAGAATATTTTTAAGACAGTCGATGTCGTCGACAGTTTCTCCCAATAAAAATGTGTTCATGTTTTGCCGCCAGTGGCATATGAGCCACTATAAAATGAAATATATGTATGTACTTTTTACCAATGGGAGGACGTAAATCCATTCATTTCCAAAGTCATGGAGTTCTACAGTATAAAGTCCATTTCAATTTACTTAAAAGTAAAATAAATATACAAGTAATATATGTATGTATGTATCTATGTACATATTTACGCTTATAAAAAATAAGTATTAAAAACCGATTGGCTTAACAAACAAATTTTTTGGTTTCATCAAAACATACACACACATTTTGCATAGATACATATGTATTGTACATAATATCTACTACATATTATTATTATTATTATGTGTGTGTTTTTTATTTTTTTTTTTTTTTACCAAAAAAGGGGTTTTTTTTATTATCAATTGTTCCTTCATTCATAACCTTAATCTTTTATAATTCGAAACACAATTTTTATGTGAAATGAAAGATTAACCCCCTAAAACAAAAAATGTCTTTCTAAATGATTCTTTTGCTTCAAGAGTTTTACCATTTTTCTAATAATAAAACCTCATTTACACATGTGTATCTACAATAATATTGTAGCTGATGACTTTTTTTTTTATTGTATACATAACATACATATGTACATACTTGTATAAAAACACATTTCAATATCATGGTTTGAGAACATACTGGAATAAAAAGTATCTATTCCAAATTTCATTTCAAAAACTGACAGGCAGATAGAAAACAATATCGTTAATCTTTGTTACGTTTATTTTTTTTTTCATAGGGATACACTTCCATGCAAGGTCAGTCCTCTGATAATCCAAGCACATTGATGTGAGGGTCGATCAATAAGTCTTTTATATATCCAAGAGATGATACTCTTAGCATCGATATTTTTAAGTTAGGTTCATCATTAATCTGCGTTGAAGTCTCAATAATATTGACCACATGGTTTTATTTTTATTGTCAATTTTAAAACAACAAATTTCTGTGTATTTAAAGAAATAAAAAAAGGGGAATTACATGACCTCATCGAGCATTATTTTTTGTGTAAATACTATAGGGACTGTGCACCTTCATTTTCAATGGTTAAGAAGAGTTTTGCTGTACAAGTGATGCCGAACGTTCAGTTCGTAGAAAAGAGATGGTCACTCCAGAAATCGTCGATTGAATCCAAAGAAAGATATCGAATGAACGGTAATTGAAACTGCGTGAGGTGACTAAGACTGTAGTCATCTAAAATGAGCGGGTACATCACAATATTTGAATATTAAAAAACAATCCGCGGGATGGCTATCGCGATTGCTCCCACTCGACCAGAAGCGCTATTGAGTAGCCGCTTCAAAGGAGTGTTTCACGATGTTCAATCGCAATTCGAACAAGTTTTTGAGCTTTGGATGAAATATTGATCCATCATAATACACTAGCGATGAAGGAAAAGTCAAAGCAGTGAACTTCTCCGGGTGAACGTGTACCAAAGAAGACCAAGGTGGTTCTGTTGGCCAACATTTTTTGAGATGTACGCTGTGTCATTCCCATCGAATACCTATAAAAAATATGAAACAATCACCGACGTTAAATATACTTATGTATATTATTCAGAGCTGTTAGAAAAATTCGACAATGAAAGAAGTACTTTTCCATGTGTAGTCACTATGGAAAAAATCCATAAATTAAGCTACGAATTTCCACCCCTTGCAACATAATCTCTAAATTTGGATCTTTTCAACTATTTCTTGTATTCAAATGGCTTGACGTTGAGTAGAATAAAGAGGTCATCACTGGAACAAACGCCTATTTTGAGGACCTTGAGGAAACCTGTTCTGTGGAAGGGATACAAATACAATTGGAAAAGTGATGAACTAAATGCGTTAAGTTAAAAGAAGATTCAATTTAAAAATGAAAAGAAATTTACGAAAAATTCTATCTATTTCGGCCTTTGTAAATAAAATTGAATGTGTTTGGTCTTGAAAAGTTGAGATTATCGAATTATTAAATATTAACATTAAATCCATATTATATTCATTTAATATTGAATACATATTTCCAAACATTTCTTTAAAATAGTATTTAGATAAATGCTGCAGCGATGTATCTTGTTGATATGTTTTTCATATTCAATTTGTTGTGCCAAATTGAAATATGTACAATAACTGCGCCACGTGATATGCCTATGGCTTTTAAATCTTTTGCACTTTCACTCTTCACAATATCGTGGAATTTTTGTTTTCAAGCATTTCTGAAGTGTTAACCTCATTTGGATGACCTTCGTCAAGAATGCTCAATCTTAATCTCACAATATGTATGCTTTTGTTTTAAAAACAAGTTTTTCTTTTTTTATTTTTAGCACTGATTCATATTAAATGTGTTTTTTTATTAATGTTAAATTACAAAAGTTGATCTATTTAAATGATGTTGTATGTTTACCTTTTCGAGTCGTTTGACAAATGGCTCTATAAAAAGGTAACTTCCCAAATAAGCCCAAATTATCTACAAACATGAACTGTATGCTTCAGAAAGCCTCTTCATTGTCTGTGACGACTAGTGGTCATACTTTTTGATTAATCGTTTAATACTTTGGAGTTAGTACAATTAAAAGTAACAAATCTTATTCAAATAATCTCGGTTAACTCGATTCGGTTCATCGGAAATTCAATGGAGGACCTGTTTTTTAGGTCACCATGTAACCGATTAATTGTCAATTGTCAACGATTAATTGCAATTAACAACCGCTCGTTTCGATTAATCGGTTAATTCATTTTTTTTTTTTTTTTGCAATCTTTAGTCACAACCTAAAAATTGGTGATCCAATAACTTCGCCAACCCATACAATTCTCCAAACTATTACTTTCCCAAAGATGTCATGGTTTTTCAAAAAGGGTTTTCGGTTAATCTTTGTTCCAAATGCAATAGTTTTGTCTGTTTACTTATCCATTGATTCAAAAACGAACCTTATCACTAAAGATGATTTCTTTAATATAACAACAATCTTCGAAGTTCAATTCAACAAATAATCCATTGAAATCTAACAATTCTTTTAAATCCAAGTCTTTCTATAAAATAATTAATAAGAAAGACAATTTGGTATGATTGTTTAGTAATCCACATGTTGGTATTATCATCCCAAACTTTGTACTCTTAGAAGGCATTGGAACGGAGCACTAGCGTGGAACCCCCATTAATAATCAGGTTCTAATTGTTTTTTATGTTATCGAACTGAAATTTGGATAGTCTAAGTACCTGACCCATATTTACGAACCGTTTTCAACCATTCAAGACCCTAGAATTACTGGATCGTAAGCTATCCCATACAAATGTTGAAATGCAGTATGTGTACTAACTATCTACTCTTAACATAAGTCAAATCAATAATGAGTGAAGTGTATGACAACCTTCTTTGGTCTTGTTAGACTGATTCTATTTCCATGCACTTTGTATTTGATTTTTTTTTCTATTCAAATATCGGAGGTTTTTAAATAAACTTATATATAAACTTAAATTAAAAAAAAAATGGTTATTTGATAAATCGCACTGCTATTGATTAGACGCTGAGTCTATCAAAGTAGCGAAATGCTATATAGATCCCACAAGAGAACACTAGAACTTCTGAGACTGACACGGGAAGGTATTCATTCGCATTGTCTCTGGCTTCCTCACAAGAGTAATGAAATATCTGTCCAACATGAGGATCAGTCAAAATGATCAGTGTAGTCTTTGTTTTGAAGAAAAGGAAACTGTTGAGCACTTGCCGTGCGCCTGTGAGAGCCTAATCTGGATCAGACTCCGCTACTTGGGTGGCTTTTACATGAAACCCAATAAAATTGCAGATTTACCTCTAAAGAAGATTCTGGAATTCATAATAGTGGAAGATCTGTAATTAGGGAGTATGTTACAATAGGCCCGCCCTTGTTTCAATCTAATCTAATCTAATGCTTCGGTAAAGTTGTATGTATTTGTTAAACCCTTTATATTGTATTCAGAATGTCTTGGCGCCAAAAGAAGCAAAAGATTTTTGATTCTTTAAGAACTTCCCTCTGTCGTATAATTATTAGTTTTGAGGACACAAAATGTTATAGTTTCAAAATCAATGTTTACCAACCAAACCCGAACCCTTGAACTAATTTTCATAAATACGAGTAATGTAAATATTTGTTACCTTTGTATTAACTTTAATTCTATTGTCATCTTTCATTTGTTTTAAATTCTATTTGCTTCTAAAGAAAATTCTATTTACATTTCATTTATTTTTTTTTCAATTTACAATAATTTTCAATGATTATTTGACCGTTTTTATATTTGCCTTCATCGATTGGGAATTACCGTTGTTATTTTATTTATTAACCAATAACAAATAATTCAGTGCGCGCACACACAGTTTAGTAATGCGTGTCTAACACCCACAATACCCAAAGCCCACACTACTCACAACAAACGACCTACCACCACCCACCCGCCAACCAATTGAAATTCACCAATTTTAATTCAAAAGAAATATTAGAAGAATCAATGGCAACATTGATGCGTTTACAATGAAATTAATCTAAATAAACAAGCAAACAAATAAAAAAAAAAGAATAATATATTTTTTGTCATTTTATTTTGTGCATATTTTCGCCGCCTCATTCACAATTTTAAACGACAACAACAACAACGAAAACAGAAACAGAAACACAAAACACCGACACAAACAACAAAAACAACAATAATAATCATTTACGCCGAATCAAGAGCGAATTGAGCGTAAGAGAGTGAGTGAGTGAGTGAGTGATTGTGAGGCGGCTGAGTAATGAACAAAAATGAGCATACCAAATTTAACGAACCACTGAGATGAGTGCGCTTCTGATATGAAGATAGCAGGAGAGACAGAGTGAGAGAGAGAGAGAGAAGAGAAAGAGCACTTGATGAGATAAGAAGGCAAAAACGAAACGCAAGATGAAATATAAAAGAGCGTTTAAAAATAATGAATAAAAGCAAAAATTGAAATAAGAAGAAGAAGAAGAGGAAAAAATCGGCAAAGAAATTTCCGATAGACGACAACACGACGACCGACGGCGACGACGACGACGACGACGACTTTAGCAAACAGACAAGGCAGAGTGAGCGCCGCCGTATGTGAATGCGATGAAGTATTTTAGTCTCGCAGAAGTTTTGGTTTTGTTGCGCCTTGTCTACGCGAGAAATCGAAATGTGAAAAATCAAAAAATTTAATTTATTTCACATTCAAATAAAAATATAATAATAAAATTTAAACGAAAAAATGTGAAAAATTGTGTTAAGTAAATAAAAATAAAATATTTAATTAAATTTGAAAAAAAATAAATATTACAAAAGATAAAGGAAAATTTTGTGTATATTTTTTTCATCAATCATTTTGTGTTAAAAATAAATTTTGTAAAAAATTCCAAATCCAAAAAAAAAAAAAAAATTTAAGAAATTTATTTACAAAAAAAGAAAAATAAATTTAATAAAAATTTTAAATCTCTAAAATTTTATATAAAAAATGAATTAAATTCATAAATCAAAAAAAAAAAAAAAATTTTCAAAATTTGTTAAAAAAAAATAAAAATAAGAAAAGCTCAAAGTATAAAGTAAATTGAATTGAAAATGTAAAACAACAACAACAACAAAAACCTCGAACGGTACGTTTAACGTAGTAGTAAACACGGTTGACGTCGCGGTCAACGTCGTCGCAACAATATCAAAAATCAACAACAACAAAAACAAGTACAAGCAGTTCGTTCTCGTTCGTTCGTTTATTCACTCACTCGTAGATTGTTTTTTTTTTTTTTTGTGATTTGTTTTATTAATAAAATTTTAAGATCGGTTAAGTTTCATGTTTTTGGAAATATTTGTATTTTATTACATTTAAAGTGTCCGCGAAAATGGTTAATTGTCATTGTGATGATGATGATGATGATGTTTAAATAAAGAAAAATATGGAAATAATATTTTGTATTGTTTTTGGTTGGTTAGTTGATTGAATTGGCAGTCAGTCAGTCACTTGTCACTTGTTCACTTATTTGTACTGCTGATTTTTCTTCAAAAAAATGTATATAAAAATATTAAATATATAATTATGAATTCAATTGAATCCTTAATCTATTTACTTGCGTGTTTGTTTGACCTGCAGCACACTTATTTGATACATAAATATCATTCATATCTACTTAATGAAAAAGATACAAAATATACATATTCCCTTTTTGTAAATTTGCAAACGGAACTTGGAAACACACACGATAACAACAAGCAACAACAAAACAACATTAAAATTGTCAAAAAAAAAACACGAAAAAGTGAAATGGCCACACTTTCACACTCTTAATAATACACACAGTTACACGTACTCACACACAGATACTCGCATACTTGCACATTCAAACGTTCACTCACTCATTCATTCACTCGCTCGCTCGCTCGCTCACTTACATTCTCACTGACACTTGTGTATTGACTTACCAAAAGCGCGCTCTTTTATCTTTGGGACTTTCTTGTGTTTAAATGCTCACACATTTGTTTTTACTCTCTTCTCTCTCTCTCTTCTGTGTACTCTCTTGCTCTTGCTGTGCTCTCTGTCATTGAAATCTTGTACTATTTGCTTGCAATGATCGCGCTTTGTATATTTTTCTTTTTTCGTTTTTGTATCTTCAAGTATTTTTTCAATGCAAATGAGGAAAAGCCAAAAATTTCATTGTAGAAAAATTACAACAACAAGTCAAACACATGCATATGCAACAACAACAACAATAGTAATAATAACAACAATAACAAGAGATTTAAATATCATAATGCGTGCATTGCCCTTTTCACAAGTATCTTTGAACTACAAAATGCAACAAAAACAACAATAATATACAATACAATAATAATAATAATAAAAATAATGGCTGCATTTCAATTTGTTTTGTGTATGAATTTCATGTTCTTCTTTGCCTTTTTCATTCATATGTTTTGATTTTTTTTTTTTTATTTAACACCTGCTGTTTTTTCATCATCAACACAAGCGATCAGATAGATACACACACACATAGATACACACACACACTCTCTCTTCCTTATATGCAGTTGCATATGTTACACGAAAGCCAAAGATGATGATTATGTTTGTGATGATAAAGATGATGCATAAAGACAAGATAATAAGAAAATTAATGTTCAATTTCATGACCTCAACTTGTAACTGAATTTTGTACTTACAATAAGCTGCATATCTTAGATCTTTGGTACACATACGCCTTGTGTTTGTAAAAGATAGATTACGGAAGAACTTTACGCATGCGCTAATCTTAAAACCATTGGCAGCTGTGTGCATCATAAAGCCTTTTTCTGCAGTTTCTTCTCTATGGTTGAAAAAATATTATTTAATATTCAGATAACTTAGAATAATTAGAAATATGTAACAGACTATAGGAGAAATGAAATCTTAGGATATTTCATATGCCCTACGACTGATAGTATAGTATAGTGCAAGCCCCTCTATGGCCAATGAAATGATTATTCGAAAAATTAATTGAATAAGGGAAGTTTAATGGCAATGAATGTTTGTCACATGTTATTGGTTATTGGGATCACCCATTCATACAAAAATCTGTAATTTGATCATGGGTTAACTGTTCGAAGGATGATTGACAAAGAAACCAAATTCCATATTTTGTCATTACAAATCCTAAACATTATTCTCATTATTTCATAATCACAACTCGTCCATCCTATTTTCTGCATCAAAATCTCTTCTAAAAATAAACATAAAAATTTGTTAAAGATTAAGTCATTAGAAGAAAGTTGAAGAGACAAAATTTCTCTAAAATTTTCATGTAACATAATTTTTTCATTTTGTTTTTGTTTTCTTCTTTTATAACTCCCTACTTATCCTTGGGGTTGTTTTCTACAATGGAAGATCCTTCTTGACTTTGACACAGGAAATGATATTGTTGTTGTTGCGTTGTATCTACAAAACATTTATTGTTGTTGTCACACACTTTAGATACATTTTCTTAATTTAGTTAAGCATCATTGCATCTGTCAAGTATTGAACATCATTTGTTATTGTTGTCATTGCTGTTGTACTACTATGTAATAGTTGCTATGCAGATGGTGGAGTCTATCAAAAATTATGGGATTTTATTTTGGTGTGAAAGCAAATTTAGGTTTAGTTTCACTTTCTTCAATAAACATAAATCTTCACTGAATGAAGTGTCAATGAACAACACTTAAAGTCTAACCTTAAAAATGAAAAAGAAAAATTGTTATCAATTTATTTGTTATATTTTAAAAGTATTTTTTTTTTTATGTAGATAGATTTTTTGTTTCATTTTGTTTGTAACTAAAAGTTGAAGAAAATATGTTGAGTACACAAAATTTCAATACTAAGAATCAAGAAAACGGGAATGGGAATGGATTTGAAAACAATCTAAAATTCTGATGCTCCGTGGTACATAACACTTACATAAATTTCTATTATCAAAATGCTTTCAAAATCATAAAAACTAATTCTGCAGAAAATCTTTAAAAATCTAAAAAAATAGCAAATGCAATCAAAAACAAACAAAAGTAAAAGTAAAAGTAAAAGCCTTTCACTGTCAATATAAACAACAAGCATTTTCCGTTAATTGTTTTATTAAAATTAAGGATTATCAATAATAACAACAATTAAATGTTAAATAACTACAATGATATTGATAATAATTAGATCTGTTATTATAAAGATGATGATGATGTTGATGACACTTATTGTCATAAATATAATTAGTATATCAAAAATTCTAAATTAATTTTATTGTATATTTTCTTTTGTATGCCAGCACCTGCCAAAAACAAAACAAAACATAACAACAACAAAAATAAAAAAATAACCAACCAACCAAACAATCAACCAACAACAATAACAACAAAAATGTACAGGCAACAAACACAAAGACATCTATAGAAATTGTTAATTTTGAAATACTAGTACAACAAAACTACAAAACAAAAACAAAAAATCCCAAAATTAAGCAAAATGTCCTAATTGTAAATTTTGTTGTATATTTGCCTTTGATGCGCATTAAGGATATACATATTTACAACAACAACAACAACAACAACTATAACAACATCCAATAACACGGACAACTCTAAAACGTGTGGATTTGTCCATTCCAATAAATAAAACAAAAAACAAACAACACAACACCAACAACAATAATGGATATGAAGAAATTATCAAAACCACGGTAAGTGAGATTTTTCTTTATAAAATTTATTGCATTGGAACCAAGATTATAATTAATTATAAATAAGTCTTCAATATGAGTAATAATGACAGGGAAAAGTTTAAAAGAAAGCAGGAAATTAGAAAAGTCCAGGACCAGTCTTACCTTGAGCTGGAATTGAACCCGCGCCTCTTGGGATTTCAGCCCAGCACACTAACCCAGTCATAAAATTTATTACTAGAACAAAGATTGGACAATAAAACATACTTAGTAACAGGGATTTAGATCTTAGCGACTTTAATTTTGTTTCTGTATATGCAAAATTGTGTGGAAAAAGGATTAGAGATCTCGGACTCTCCATAAAAGTATTACTAAAGAACCCAGTCCAGCATCACACGGCCAACCGAACCTCTTGAATTCAGTACGATCATGTATAGCAACAAAACAAAAAAAAAAAAAAAAGAGTTTTTTCACTGTCAGAAGAGCGCAATTTAATCATATCTGCAATTAAGAGTTCGCACCATCGCTATAATAATAATAATAATAATATATAATAAGTTGAATTACATTCCTTGTATTTCATTCGTGCTTCCCACTTTCCTTTATTTTAGACAAACAGACAGACACATAAACAATTCCAGTGACTACAAAAATAACCAACAATGGACACCTCTTTGGCCTTGTCCTCAATATTATTGTATTATGGAGTCCTTTAATTTATTCAAAACAAACTATAGTAAATACATAGCGCAGCACTTGAAATATCTTAGAAAATTAGATGACTCAAATACATTGACTTATTTAAGGTTTAAATATAACTGAAATTATTGAAAGAGACCAATTGATTGACTTTATATGACTAGTTTTATCCATCAATTCCGATTTCCACCACATATTGTATTGTCACCAAAACAAAAAGTGTATGCCAAATTTCAGCTCAATTGGGCGTCAAGAAGTGGTTCAAAATCAAAATCAGCATTCTAACATTGTAAGTTAAATTTTAATGAAAGCTTTTAGTAATCAAACGAATTGAATACTTTGGTTTCAAAATTGGAATTTATCTGTGATTTTTGACACAGACGGCTTAATTGATTTTACAATATGTCTCAACTTCACACACATATTGTCCAAGGCCGGAACCAACTATTCACATACACAAAATTACACTGCATTCAGATGAACGGTTTAGCCGCGTTTAAGACTCGAACAAAGAAATTTTAATTCTTATATATTTGAATATTAGATAAATTATAAAATAAATGGTTTCTATTAGACAATTTATATTATTTTATTAGCTAAGATACAATGATTTATATTGTTACAGTTTATATTAATGTTCTCAGTTGTATGATGTTGGAGAAGATTTGAGGGTATTGTATTATTGCAAAAATATGCTCTAGTCTAAGTTGACAGTTGAGTTGAGTTTGTCCTATTCGGAAGCAAATACAATACAAGGTGGCAGGACCTTTCTGATTGTAACTTTTGTATCTAAGATAGAAATCCGACCAATTCTCGGATGCTTTTCAGCTATGATCTTAGTAAGGTGTCTATGTAGGTCTTTATAGGTTGGTGGGTTGAATAAGATCGCTGGCATACACAAAATAAATTAAATAAGTTCTTCTATTTTGAATAAATTGAACTCGTTTTTTTTTAATTGTAGTTTGTTTATTTATGAGAATTTCATCTCGTTTTAATCGGATTAATCCTTTTTTCATTTTTTTTACATATACTTTGCTTAGAAAATCACAAATTTTTCTATATCAAAATTCATATTTCGTATACTCTATTCTTCTAGAAATAGGGGATTTCCCAACGAACACTACTATAAACATTAAAATTATTCCATAAAAAACTACTGAAATATTTGGCTAAAAATTCTTGAACACCCCAATAGTAAGACAGTTTAATATAATAAGGAAATACTTAGCTAAAGCTGATAAAGACTTCTATTGACAAAATTTAAATCAATGACATTTAATTTTGCAGTTTTTCTGAAAAAGTAAGATTTAAGTTCTTAACTTCTTGAACGTCTCTTGACCAAGATTTATGAGTTAAAAATCTAAGTATGAAGTTGTATTGAACAAACCTAAATACTCGTATATATTTCAAAATATCGTCAGATTTAAATTTCGTCATATTTAAAAATGTTTCTATTAATTTAAGCTTTAATGTTTAAATAAATCTGAAAACAATAATAACAAGCAAAAATACCTTCAAAATCATGACATGAACTTATTCCTTAACCCACTTACATTGAAGGTCTGTCTTAGCTAAGCGAAACAAGTGTATAAATGAATGAATGAATGAATGAATGAATGAATGAATGAACGAAGAAACTATAAAACGTGATTGAGTTGAAAGTATGAAAGAAAAGGAAGATATGTAAGTATGAAGAAAGGAGGGAAATGATTTTACAACATACTTTGGTCTTCCTTTTTGCAAAATACATACTCATTTTCTATACCTCCTTAGGTAGAACTCACTCACTTACTCACGTCAAACTCCGTAACTGATAAAATTTTAATTTCTCTAAAATTGAAATTTTAATGTGTCCCTGAAAAGTGTGTCTTTCAAGAAAGAAAGAAAGAAAGACAGATAGAAGGATGCATGAAGCATTGAAGCATGAATAAAATCCAAAAAGTAGGTAACACGGAGAAGGAGCCAAGATATTATTCTTGCTTGTTATATGTGCAACCAAAATGCGCTTACCTCGACTAAATTCTTATACTTAGTACTACTATAACGCAAGCACAATTTGACTCAACCTCAACTTGAATCTACTTCTTCACGTGTTGTTGGTTGGGAGGATTGCTGACTGGTTTACAGGATGGTTGGTTGGTTGCTTGTCTTTGCCCTGAATTGTGCTGTCAAACTTGGAACTTAAAGCGTGCCACGATATGCGTTTAACCCCTTTTTGTGGCGTTCGAGTTGTGTCATTTTGCTAATGCAACAAAACGTTGAATATTTGTACTGAGTGCCACCCAATCTCAAGGGAATTGTGTCATGCACTTTCTCTTGTACTTCTTGGTCTACCATATACTCGTATTTATCAGTAAAATAGTTAAAATATTATATACATTTTCATTATAAATTTCATTTTGTAGGTGATAAGGTATGATGAATAACGTATTTGAATTTATATATAAAAATTTAAATAATCCCAAGAAAGTGGCAAAATTAAATAAATAAAGGAAATGATATTTATTTCTGGTATCTTGAAAACGGCAAAAGAAAGAACAAAAATTTCCATTGAAGTATAGTCGACATTGCAAAAAGGAAAGAAATCTGTTATGGTTAAACTTTCGAATAGCTTCACACAAGAAAAACTTTTCGACAAATTGCAACCGAGAACGTAAAGTCATTTGAGAAGGATAAAGAATAAATGGAAGAAGACGAAGAAGTTGTATAAAAAAATATGATGTGGGTTAAGTAGTGGGCTAGGGCTGTCAGCTCAGAGTCCTCCTCCACCTACTTATCGGTTTAGTTATAATAATAATAAAGAAAAAAAAAAGAAAAAAATAAAAGCAACAGAAATTTTCAAATGCTTTTACCTTTACCTTACCTACTCTCAAAATGGTAACTAGGAAACCTTCTTCATAATACGTACATATTTTTCTTCTTTTAATATTTCACTTTTCCCCCTCTATATATCTTGGATTATTATCCGAAGAAAATGTACCACAAAAACCACAAAGTTTCGGTAGCTTTATTACAACTTAATGTGGGGTAAACGACACCTCTACATTTACTTATCATGCTTTGAAGGGTGTTGTTTTTCAGGTTAAAAAGTTCTCATATTTTTATTAAGCATCCTGTTAGGTAAGTGATGATTTTAAATGGAAAATCTTAAATAAGACGAGATAAATTTGATTGCTACTACAAGGACTGAGATATGAGTTCAATTTATCGAGTTTTGGAAAATACTACGAGTATTTTGGTGTTTTTTTAGTTGGTGTTTTAAATTAATAAATTGCTTAAAGATACATTTATGAATACACAAAATAGAATTCAATGGGAAATCTTGTCATAGTTAATATGATTTAATCAGATCTAAAGTTAGATGTCCCGAAATTTTATTGTAAATCAATTTAAAGTTGGCTCAGAATAAAGGTATTTATAATAATTAGAAAAATTTTCTGTACTCCTTGTAGGAAGATCTATTATAAGAAGTTTTGGTATTATATTTTTTTTTAGACAAAGTAATTGATAGATCAGTTTAAGCATCATGTACTAGTGCGCTTCTTAGCACAGTTTAGCTCCTTGACATGAAGGTTGATGACGTCCTTGTTCGCTGACTTTGTTGGTGTTGTTTTTGGTTGTTGTTGTTGGTTTGAGTTTTGCCTTTTAGCAGCGTCTTCAGTTGTCGGTTGTTTTGGTCTTTATCATCTCATCGTATGTTGTTGTTGTTGTTGTTGTTGTTGTTGTCGTTTTCATTTGTGTTAAAGTCCAAGCGACAACAGTCAAACATTCTAAATGCACTCAAGTGTGTTTGTTTTCTTTTCTTTTTTTTTTTTTTGTCATTTTTCTTCCTTATTTTCTTCCAAAAGGATAAGGTGAAAAATAAGTGGAAAGAACACAGTCTCGTTAACTCTCACTTGGCTAGCATTTTGACTTTATTCACTACTTCTACGTTACTGTTACTACTCCTTCCTTTTGGTTATTGGGAATCCTTTTCATGTATCCTTTTTTAATGTTGCTTGCTTGCTACATACTTTGTTTGTTGTTTGTTTAACATTTTCTATGCCCTTTTTGGTACACCCTCTTAAGTTTTCTCCATTCTCCTTACAATTCTACACGGAAACAGTAAATAAGTTGCACTTTTCCGTTGACAGCGGTGTTGTTTCCTTCTTCGTTTCATCCTGTTCTTGTTGTTTTTTTTTTTTTTTATTATTTTTCTACTTCTTCTATTGCTTCTTCTTTTTAATTCTATTTTGTATACATACTTTCTTGGTTTCTTTGCTGTGCTTTGCTTTGCTTTGTTTTGTTTTGTTCTCTGCCTTATTTTAGTTGAGTTTGTTTGTGTTGTTTCTGTGGTGGTTGATTTTATTAGTATCTATGTGATGTTTCTATATCAGTAAGTGTGTGTGTGTGTGTGTGCATGTTTGTCCATTCATTTGCTCCACATCATTTTTGTGTCTGTACAGTCTAGCCCTTTTCTTCGTTCCCCCATTCCATTTTCCAAGTAGACGGTGGTCCTAAGCGAAGTCCTTCATTGTTTGCAAGTATGTGAAACTTATTGTCGCTTATTTAGTTGACTTTTTCTTATTAATATTGACAGGATAACTGTAAGGAACTATGAATGTATGTATGTATGTATGGCAAATTATTGATGCTTTTAGTTGTTGTTCTTGTATTTCTCGTTGATTTTGATGTGTGTGTCCCTGTGCAAGTTCTTTTTGTTATTGGTTATTTCATTCTCTCGGATTGAACGACGACAACGACGGCACAGTTGGATTTGGTTCGTTGCATGCTTTGTGTTTTTATTATAACTCTCATTTTTATTATTATTGTTGTTGTTGTTGTTGTCGTTGTTGTAGGTTATCCTTGCCACACGTTTCATAGAGTTGTTGATATTGTTGTTGCTTTTCACATGTTCTTGAGCACTTCCGTTTTGTTTTGTGGCACGACACATAGAGAGACAGTAAGAACACAAAACAACAAAGACCAACAACAAATAAATACATTCCCTTAACGCGCTTTACTCACTTCATTCGTAACGTTTTACTTCCTTTTACTTCCTTATTCCTCACGCCTTTATTCCCTTCCTTTCTGTTACCCACCACCTATCTGTCAACCCACCTTATGGATTTGTATGTAGTCCAACATACCTTCATACTTCTTTGGTTTAGATTTCATTCCCAATAAGGAAACTTGAAGCTTTGCGTGAAGGTCTTTCTTCTTATTAGTTTAGTTTGCTTGCTTTATTGATATTTGTCTGTTGTATTAAGGAGAAGGGTAGTTTCAATTGAATACATTGAATGAAGTACATTTTAAGTTGATATTATTATTATTATTATTATTTGTTATAAACTTCTAAAGAATGTCCCATTTTAATAGGATAACAAAACAACTTTAAGGGACTTGTTATTATATTCAAGTTTAATGGAACTTAACCTTCAATTGAGGCAACCCAAATTAGTTTAAAATGGGACTTAAATATTTATTATTATTTAAATTGGTTAATTATATTCATATTTGCCAGTCATCATCACGACTTCTACAACTTTTCAAATTATAATAATTGCTCAGTTTTCCTGTAGACATCATAGTGGTTTACCATTCCTTCCTTTCATCCATGTGATTAAGAGAAAAATCGAATAAAATTTTTTCCCTATTAATTCAAAGTTAATCGAGACTTTTTGTAAACCGTTTATTTCCAGTTATTAAATCTTTTTTTTACACAAACGTATTATTAGTGGTTTACGGATAAGGGATGATCCCTAAACGAGCTCTCGAGTATTTAATTGTATATTACTTTGTTTTAAAACTTTTTGGATTTTTGAAAAAATTTAAATGCCACGCGTACTTCATTTGTAATGAAACGGTTTAATGATGAACTTTGTTTATACATTCAATATACATATCTAAATCTTTCTTATATAAGTTAGCGTCATGCCTTTCGAAAGATTCGTTCAAACTGGTCGCATTGCCATGTGCGCACCTGATCCATTGAAGGGCCGTCTCGTAACCATTGTCGACGTGATCGACCAAACCAGGATGTTGGTCCATGGTCCCTTGGCCGGCTAAATACCGCATCAAGTTGGTCTAAACTGCTTCCGCAAGTATTGTGTGTAGACAGTGACTAGAAGGCACAATGAATGGAAACCCATCCCATGGTCACTCAAAGCCCAGAACAATTGTAAGCGCTGACTTTGACCGATTCAAGCTCCACATCGACATGCGTCAGCGCAACAACCCCCTGACCATCGGCTTTAATGCCCTGAAGAAGCACAGCAAGGCTGACAGTTCTTCTAAAATTATAATATATTATTGGGATTCCCTGTTAATCATAGTTTATCTAGGAACGCAAAGGCTTCGGGCGGAACAAAACCGGTTGCCAGTATGTATGGCTTCTTTGTTTATGCCTCCTGATTTATTAGATTATAAAGTTATCTATTCTAATAATGTTGACTTCGTTATAAAAGGTTTTATTAGAATTTTATTTAAGGTATTCGTCGTTTTGTGGGGTTTTGTAAAAAGAATTAGAAGCTATCAGACATTTTCTTCCGAATCATCTGAGCTTTTCCATATAACAAGGTGACATTATAATACCATATTGGGCAAAGTTGTGTTAAAATAGGGCAAATAAGGCTTTGATGCATAATTAATTTTACACTTTTAGGAAGAAATATTTAGTTAAAAGGATCATAGGGGATTTGTGTAGAAGTTGATATGAAGGAGAACATTTCACGAAACTAAAATATTGATAAATAAAGCAAGAGAAGCTCAACCATGTAGGCAGAAGATCCCATGTTCAATGAACGGTCTCTATTTACTTGAGATTCTTTACAGTCCTCTAAATGTTTTCGAAATTCTAAGCAAACACGACCACACTGTAGTAGCTCTAGAAACTGACTGAAATAACAGAACATGTTCAAATTTGTCACTGTCTGTCTGTCACAACTATGAGACATACTAGTTGAAATAGATGTTGCATTAGTAGTTGCTGCTTTCAAATTCATTCTACGTATTTTTTGAACACACCTCGTAAATAGTTCAATGACTGGTCCCTGAATACATTAATTTAAAGTTGCTTTTGAAATGCATTACATTCATCTGGACATTGATTTAAAGACATTTTCATTTATCCTTTCTTATCGCATTCTATTAATTTAACTAAAAAGTTAAAAAGAAAATGGTATTCATTTCATATAAAGCACTAAAACCAATCCTTACTTTCCCATAAACCTTCATATCTGCCATCCATTGTTTTTCCAATAAAGTATGAATTTTTATTATGCAAATAAATGCGAAATCGCAAAAGATACAATAACTTTTAAGCTTCATTTATGAGTTATTTGACCTGAACTTTTTTTTTACTTGTAGTAAACCCAATCTTGTCTCGTCTATGGACATAAAAGATTACATTAAATACATAGATTTTGAAAACGAAAAAAAAAAAAAAAATAAATAAATAAAACCAGAAGAACCAACATAAAACAATTTAGAATTTTTATAATAAACATTTACATGCGATCTTTGTATCTTACTTACACCCACTTATAAAATAGTCTACTTGAAAAGACAAATAAAATCTTAATAGAAGTATTGCAAGATAAAGACTCAATATGGAAAGAAAAATACTTCCCCATACTTCTCTCTTCCACTTTGATTCTTACTCTCTGTTTTAACTCTTTTTACCCCATTTTTTGTTTTCTTTTTTTTTGTTTTTGCTTAAACAAGAGCATTTTGTGGGCACATAAAATTTATTCCCAAGCATTTGTATCTCGAACTATTGAGGAGGGTTACTGAAGCAGGAAGGGTGAGTAACAGGCGACGATTGTTGGATTCAAAAAAAAAAAAGAAGAAAAATGTGTCGTTGAAGTTTTATAAGGTATGAAAATTACATATGCTACTGCTGCTGCTGCTGTTACCAAAGGCAAATAAAAACCAATCAGAATAAAAATAAAAAAAAAAATAAAACATAAAGTATGATTCAGATAGACCGACAGACAGATGGATGGATGGAAGAAAAGGAACCTTAACTAAGCTATAGAGCGCTGAACTAAGCTGAGTTGAGCACAGATGACTTGAGTCGAGTAGAAGAAGAGAACGCCAACAATTCAACTATGAATATATATAAATATCTTTTATATTTCTTCTTTTTGTATCTATGCATGTATCTATGAGTGCTTGCGCGCGCTGAAAACGTATCTACATATGTATCTATCTATCTTTATGTGACTCTGTGTGTTGTTTGTGTGTTTTCCTATAAAACTTTCGCCTGACTGAGTGAGTTTTTGTCATTTTATTTTACTTTTCTTTGTTTCTTTTTCTTTTTTTTTTTTTTTGTTTTTTGCACGCTACTGCTTTGCCTGCTGCTTGCTGCCTGCCTGCCTTCTGTTGCTATTGCTATTGCTAGTTTTGCATACAAAATATTCGTATGAGTTTGATTCTCGTTCCTTAGTATCTTTTAGTCGTTGTTGTTGTCGTTGTCGTTGTCGTCGTCCCCTAAGCCTGTCCCCAATTCATTCAGTCTGTCTGTCAGTTTGTCTATCTGATTTATGGTTTGGGTTTTATCCATTCTCTCAAAGATACTCGTATCTTTGTGTCTGTGTGTATCCTTATGTGTCTAACTCACTGTATAAATGTGTCCTTTGCCAACATTAAAATGACATAATAATAAAATGTATAATTTCAACATAAAATTGATTCCCATTGGAACGATGAACTCAAGCGAACGAACTAAACTAAACTAAACTAAACCGAACCGAACCGAGCAGAATGGAACGAATGAAAGCATATAAATGGACAGGTTGACTAGGTTAGTTATTACTTTCCGTGTAGTGTATAACGTTAAACGTATAAATGGACACCGACATCTATCTGCATGTATTTGTTATGTTTCTGTGGTTGTGTATATATATAATATACCTATGTACATATATCAACCAATAAACCGTAACCAATTGGTTGTGTCGGTTCATAATAAAAGTATATATATATTTATACATATTATTTTACTCTCAAATGCTTTTCTTCTTTGCTTTTTGTGTTTAACATACTTATTTAGATTCATTCTCTCTATAATGTGATGTAGTGTGTTACTACAAAAGTAAGTAGTATAAACAACAACACATTGGTAAAAATATGGACACATTTATAAGGGGATTCTAATATTTATGCATTTGAACTTAAATAAAGTTTGTAATGAGTTTTTGTGTAACCAAGTGATTTGTCATAGTTTATGAACAATGAAATGAGGTTTTCAAGTTTAACTTTTCGAAAATTGTAACAAATTGAAAGACTTTGAATGTGAATAATAGAGAAAGTGTTTTTTCTTCAATTTGTGAAAAGTTTGGACACATAGGAAGTAGGGAGAAACTTATAGTTCTATACATTTCGAGAAGAGTATAAATAAGTACTGATAACAAAAAGGAAATCATCTTTATAAGAAGCAGCAGCTACTAGTCAATAAGGACGAAATGCATAAGTAGAATAAGCTGCACAATTAAAAAGGTCAACAGATGTAGAGAGGAGGTAGAACACTGTAAACGACAGTTGTTATTGGTGAGATCGACATATTTTCTATGGGATGAAGAACCAAATCGAGAGTAGGTGTGCCAGGGGATTGATAACTGATAAGAATATTGATTTATGGTGGATGTGGTTCTGTTAAGGCATTTGGTAGAAATCAGTTGTTGTTCAAAGGGAACTTTTAGGCCATTGATTCAAAAAGAATTTGACATATCTTAATCCGAGAGAGGGGGATATACATATGTAGGTATTAAAGGTATTCTTTAGTTCTATTCAAAATCATCATAGTTTTATTTATCACGAGCTGTTGCTTCAGTTATTTTAAACAAATCTTTATTTTGTAAATGATCTCACTAATCCGATACTTTTATTATGTTGTTTACATATACATATATCATATTATTTTCTTATCTTTTTATCATACAATTTTTATGCGGTAATTTCATCATCATCAACTTTTCCTTTCTCTCGCTTTTTAAATTAATATAGTAAAAAAAAAATGTTGTAATCCCCCAGTTCCAGATTCAATTTGTCTTTTTTGTTTTTGTTTATTTTGTGAGCGCTCAATAAAATTTTGTTGTTGTTGATGGCTTTGGAATGCCCTTTGTTGATTTTGTTGTTGTTGTTGTGTTGGTGTTGGTGTTGTTTTCACGCTACTTTGCATAACTGTAAATATTATAAAATTTCTTCTTTTTATTTTTCTTTTGTATGCTGGTTTTTCAATTGATTGCATGTTGTTGTTGGTCACTTTTTTCCTTGCTTGTTTTTGTTTTTGTTTTTTTTTTTTGTGAATTCTTCTTTCTTCTTTCTCTTCCATGCATCTTTCTATTGTATTGTATAAAGGCCATAGACAGTAAGTAAATAAGCAAGCAAAAAAGATGCAGCTCATTGCCAACGCACTTTAGCAAATATCTTCGTCGTCGTTCATTTGTTTTGTTCCTTACTTTGCCTTGCCATATTTTCGTTGCTTTTCCCTCGGCCCTTTCTTTTATCAACCACTTATCATGCTGATGCCGCTGCTGCTCAGTCAGTCGGTCTTTTTTTTTGTACCGAAATGCAAGTGCGCCCGCTCGTCGTTCTCTTCACCTTTTTGTGTAGCATTCTCATCTTATGCATATAGAAACATATTTTAAGCATTTCACCACCCACTTTCTCACCACATTGTCATCTTCACCGTACCTTACCTCACTTAGTCTGAAGCTCGCCCAATTGAGTGTTGTTGCTTGCTGCTGTTGCTGTTGCTGCATATACTTTTCGTCGCCGTCGCCGTCGTCGTCGTCTTTGTTGTTGCTGTTTGTTTTTGATGTTTTTGTATATTGTATGTATACATACTACATACACATGTATGTATTTGTGTGCATTGCATGCTTTTCACATTATGATTTTGTTGTTGTTGTTGTTGTTGTGTTGTGTGTTGTAATTGCACTTAAGGTTGAATTTTTTATGTCATATTTCAGTTGCTCACTTGTTTTGTTCGCCCTTTTTGTTACTAAGTACGAGTATATGGTTGTTGTTGTTGTTTCTGTTGTTGTCTTGTATATTCTATGAATATGTTGTCGTCGTCTATATATTTTACGCTTTTTATATTTTTTCTCTTTATTGGTATTATATTTGTTGTTGCTGCTCTGCTGCTCTGCTGTTGTTGATGTTTTTGTAGTTTACACCACAATTAGGTGTTAATATGACATTTTGCTCAACACAAAGTATTACAAGTGCAAATAATGTGTATGGAAAAATATCTACGAATAAATACATAAAAACATATGCTCATGTCTCTGTGTGTGTGTGAGTGTGTGTGAGTATTTGTTTTATGCTTGTGATTGTACATATGTATGTATGTATGTAATTCCTTTCTTTTTATTTATTTAGTGCGCATTTCGTATTTATATTTAAATAAAATCGATGAAAATGTGTTTTTAAAAAGTAAAAATAAAAGATAAACAGAAAAACAAAATTGGACAAATTGTTAAAGCAATCGATCATTTGTAAAGTTAATCTAAAGGAGGAAAGCACTAATATCAATACACGTGTGAATCACAAAATGATTCTGGAAACAATCTTATGAGGAAGTTCGATTATCTTAAGCAAAACATTTTGATTTAAGAAAAAATCCGTCTATGTATGAACTATCCAACACTTTGGATGAATACCTTTGAGAAGAGTGGTGAGTGCTCCTTTCTTTTATACAAAATTAGGTGCTGCACAGAATGCTATCGGGTGCCACTTGTCAAAGAAGAAATACGAAGGTACAATTAGACTGAAGAATCATCCCGACTCGCTTGCGAAGGCTACGAAGACCATACGTTCCCAATAATTTTGCCCCTAAAAGTTTTAACTTACTTCTTCATATTTTCATATCCATCACTTAGTGAATAGTAATATAAGTTTGTCATGAATTCATCTGCTTTTATTATCGAGCCAACCATATAAATTTCAAGACCCTAGAATTATTGGGTCCTATAGCTCCCATACAAATCTTGATTTCAATTCATGTTCTTACTAGAAAAACTGTTTTGTTTTTTGTATTTTCGAATTGAAATTTGGATAGTAAACCACTAACCAAGCAAGTTTTAAGACCCTAGAGTTACTGGATCATATAAATATTTCGGTTAAATGTTAAAATGGTGTATGTATGTACATATACAATATATACTGACCCTACCGAAGTTAACATTCTTTTTCTTGTTTTCTTTTTTGTAAAAGATAGAAATTGTCTGGCTTTGTCCCTTGAGATTAGCTTGACGCCCCCTAATTTGTTCTGAGTATTTTACTGCTTCCCGAAAGCCTTCAGTGCCTGCCTACAAGGGGACATAATCGCCCACTTTGTTGGTGTTTGATTGTCACATACATATGTTCATATTTTTAATCACGTCATGTAATACAATATTTGTAAGAAAATATTAATCAATAATTGGAATCTCATTATTTTTACAAACAAATCTTGTGGATTACACATTGCATTTATAAGTACTAAGAAGCTTTACCAATTTAACTTTATAGGTACATAAATAAAACATATCCTGTTTGAGATCATAACTCGTGAATTGGATTCTTTCATTGCAAATACATACAGTGAATTGTTAATTGAATCAAGTCTTACAGAGGAGAAGGGCCTCTATATGAAATCTCATTCATCTTAAGTAAAGTATCTTGTTGCATCTATGACATAAGGCACTAAAAATTCTCATTGATTGAATGTTAAGCGAGTTTTAAGCTAAGAATATGATTCATATAAGAAAAGACAATGATCTGTTTCATTTGTAACATTTTTGATGACTAATGAACTACTGACATACATATGTGCATACATATGTACATATGTATGTATGTATTGCATTATATTGTATTTATGATTTTTTAAAATCACGTTTCATTTTTTATTGATGTTTTTATTATCTACAACTTCATTTAACTATGTACATAAGTATTTCATAGCATTTTGTATATCTTTTTAATAATTTTTCTTAAATATGCTTTATGGGATTTTCAATGTTTAATAATTTAGACAAAAATGACTCACTTAGTGTGAAGTGAAAAATTTCCGTTTACAAATTAAGATTTATTGAATTTTTTTTTTTTTTTTATGAATTATGAATGCAATAATCCTACAATACAATGAATGATTTAAAATTGCCCGAAGTTTATGATTTCAACTACAATACTTAAATACTCATAAAATGAGCACATGCTGCTGCTGCATCATGCATTCAAGCAGTTCATGTTTTACATGCATAATTAAATGCCCTCTCAGACATTTGAGTAAATTCCAATATCAAAATGAACACACTCACATATCACATATGTATGTATGTACATAGTTGCCTTCTTCATTCAGTTGGAAACTGAGTTCTAAGCAATTAGTGAAAAGTATTGTTATTATATCCGACAACAATAATGAATTTAACAAACAATTAAAATAACACATTATTGTACAACAATAAATAATATTAATTACAACAACTAAGAAGGAAATAAACTAGTTCAAAAGAGGACAGAATATCCCAAGAGTTGAAAAAGTAAATGTGCAACATTGTTTTGTTTAATGTTTATAGCATTTTTATGTAGCAGAACAAAATTGTGCATAACAAAAAAATAAAACAAAATAAAAAAAAAGCATTAAAACTAATAAACTTGAAATGTTAGTACTAAGAACGGAAGAAAATTAGTACCAACGAGTGAGGATGGTGAATGGAAGTACAGTGGTATAAGATTACATGGAAAAACGTTTAAAAAAGTATTAAAAATATAACAAAACAACACATAAAGTGCAACAACAATAGTATGATGCCAACTGGAAGTAAGCAGCAGCAGTATAGTATCAACATCAGCGGCGATTGTACTCGTAAGAGAGTTCTGAGAGTGAGTGAGTGAGTCAGTGAATGAGTGCAACATGTTAAAAAACATTAATAAAAACAAAATCAAAAGCAGCACAATAAGCTATAATAAAATAAACAACAACAAGAACTTTTTTTTTTTTTTTGTATTATGCTTAGCAACAAAATATGTATGCCGCCGGCGATGTGCTTGCTTTGCTGTATGTGTTTTGTGTGTATGAGAGTATAGTTTTTAAATGCCAAACGAAGCTTTTGATTGCTTGCATTAGCCATGATAATGATTATAAATAATGATAATTCTGTTGATCATGATGATGCGTACTTGCCTTGGGAGTTTGTAAGTGCGTGTGCCTGTGTGTGTATGTACATATATCTCAGTAAGGAGAGTGAGTACAGCAAGAGCAGAAGTTACAAAAGCAAAGCAGGCCATTAAAGTTAGTAAACAAGACAGGCACAAGGCAAGGCAAGGCAAAGCACAAATGTGTGGGAGCTTGGCGACTTGTAGTGAGAAGCTGATAATGGAGAAGCTTATTTTAGAGTAGAAACACATATTTACTTATATGTGTGAGTATGTTTAAGTGCATGAATTTACGCATTTCGCATTGACACGATTAACTGGCGACGACAACAACGGCAACTGCGACACGACGTCAGCAATGATGAGCTTCGGTTGTTGTGGTAATGTTTGTGCTGCTATGACGTCGTCGCGAAGTATTGCAACTCATTATCATCATCATCATCATTATCATCATCGCAATTGCTATGACTTTTTAATGTGCTGTGTAATGCAACAGCGTCGTCCATATGACTAAATAAGCAAGTGAGGTGGAAGGTGGAATTGTTGTGTTGTTATTGTGTAAGCATAATAAGATGAGGTGAGGTGTCGTGAGGTGAGGTGATGTTTTGAACATGTTGCAATGATGATGAAGTGCAATAAAGTAAACTGTTAGTCAGTTTTTATTTATTTTTTATGTGTAATTTAATGAAGTAATAAATACAATAAATAAATTACGGAAGAAAGGAAGGGATCACAACGATACAGTTAAGATAACTTCCATTCACTTGAAAGAAAGGAAGTGAATTACAATTCATAATAAGTGAATTTATATAGAAAAATCAATATGTATTTTAATTGAAACCTTAAGAAAATAAAAATGAATAAATTTTTACATAAACAAATGTTGATAGATACTTTTTGCCCTCTTCCCTTGTAGATAAATGATAAATCTTCATAAATCTTTCATGAAAACCCAATTGGTTTTGTCTGTCACGATATCATGGCGTCAAATAATTTGCAATCAAAATAGATTTGAAGATGATTTACAGTAAGAAGAATATACTAGTAAAAACGAAATCTCAACGTTAATTTCTGTCATTCTTTATCTCTACCACTCTAAAATTTTTCGCACATTTCTTCTTATGCATAGTATTTCTTGTTATTTTTCAAAAGCAACAAGAAAGAAACACAAAATGGAGACTGAAAAGAAAATGACAATTGAAATGAAAGAAAATGCAGAAAGAAAAAAGAAACAAAGGAAATAAAAACAAGCAAACCAAGTTGCAATGGCACAACAACGACGACGATGACGACGACTAGTTCAACACTTTAGTTTTGTATCTTTGTATCTTAGTATGTAGTAGTAGTACAATAGTACCAACAATAATAACAACAAAAATTTTAATTTTTTGCAATAGAAAGAAATCAAAAACAAACAGAAGCAACAACAACAATAATAATAATAACAATAAAACTATTACCAACAACGACGAAAGTTGCAACTAAGCAAACAATAGCAAGCCCTCTTCACTCTCCCTCCTTGCCTCCTCCCTCCTTTGTTCCACTCTCTCTCTCTCTCTCTCTGTCTTGGCTATTTCATTTTTAATGATATTTTTCTTTATATAAATTTCATGTTTTGTGGCTACCGTTCATTGTTGCTACTTCCTCAACTCGTCTTCCTCTTCCCCTTCATCCCTGCCAGCCCTGTTTGTCTTTTCAATCATTTCACTATTTTCATTTTATAAATGCATAAAACAATTGAATTCAACAAAAAACCGAGGAGGGAAAAAAATATACTTACATATAATGAAAATAAGTATTAAAAAGAAATAAACCAACAATAAAAATGTTCAATGTAAGGTATTTTGTATGTTAAAACTACAATCATAGGAGGAGGAGGAGGAGGAGGAGGTGAAAACCCCAGTAAGTAACAAACGAATGAATATCAACAGGCTGACGATGAAGAGAAATTTGTAGGTATTCATATGTACAATCAGATACTGACCAGGGCAATAACTTTGGATAAATTTGAATGGTTTGGGTTTTCGGTAAATGAATTGTTAGTTGGATATAATTGAAAACTACTCAAAATGAACAGATCCATAAATGGTAGGAAAGAAGTTTTCTTATGGATTGTTTATAATTATCTTGATTAAAGTGACTTGTGTGTAAATAATTGCATTGGATAAGTGAAAATTTAATAGATAGGATTTATCTTTCGAAATAATTCACACTTTTATTTATACATTTAATCGGAAAATCTTCATATAGGAAGAGGTAAAAGAGCCATTAATTCTGGGTTGTTGGTCTATACAATATCAATATCTCTAATTTTAGCTCATTGGAATTTATAGAGGATTGTTAACATGATGAACACCAACTGTGAGAGCCAATATTGTATGCATTTGTGTTCAAATCTTTTAGATTGACTGAAGTTATGAAAACTTACTTACTTTATAAGGTTGATTCGAAGGTATTGAAAGTAACACTTATTAACCAGTAGAGGAATCAAAATTTATACGCAACTTTAAAATTTCATCTTTCCTTTGAAAACACACAATAATTTTTATTTAGATTGGTTAATTTATTCTTTGTTTACAAGCCTCTTTAAGTCAATCTACTTTTTAACAATTTAAGAAAACCGAACATCGTCGTGAAGTTATAAAAAACTTTGTTTTGGAAGGTTTTTCCCGACAGAAATTGTTTACAAAAACAATGGTGGAAGTCCTAAAGAAATCTACTCTTTCATTCCCATCTGTGCATCAATGGGTTTTTAGAGTTTAAAGATGATCGTACAAACTTTGCAGATGACTTCCGAAAAGTGCTACAACACCAGAAATCATTGAGCAAATGTATGATGTATATGGTTTCTAAAGAACAAAGTTTAACTAAGCGGGATATTGCTGTTATCATAGGCATTTCAGACAAGTGAATCGAATGAAACAAATTTCTCCGCGTAATTTGAAGCTTTGCAAGCAGAATAAGTGAGATTTTATTCTTCGTTTTATAAGTGTGGACGAAACTTAGATCTATCACCCATGAGTGGACTGAATCTGGTTGTTGAGCTCCAAAACAGGTGAAGTTAGAGCGATTGGCAAATAAGGTTATGGCATCAGTCTTTTGGATCAGCAGATGGCTAATGATGGAATGCTTGAACACTCACCATATTCAGCAGATTTGACTCCAAGTCAAGAACTTGAAACAATTTTTTCGTGGAAATCGTTTTTCGTCCTATGAAGAAGCAATTGCAGCTGTGGAACTGTTTTTAATTTTTGCAGAGTTTCCGGAAAATCATAACAGAGGTGGTTTAAAATTATTCGATAACCATTAAAGTTGAGAGAGAGAGAGAGGCTATATTTAAAAAATCGGTGGAGTCTAAATTTCAGTTCGATAGAACAAAAAACAAAAAAGTTTTTCTAATAAGAGCCTAAATTTTAATGGCGGGTTTGTGTGAGAGGTAGCCTCCCCAGTGTTCCCATCCAACTGAAATTTCGACAGTATAAGTTTCTGATCGACTTTCACCAACCAAGCAAATTTTTTTATCGTTGGGTTACTCGATCGTATAGCTCCCATACAAACCAAAATGAGTCTTGTATGGGGACCCCTTTAAATTTTTGAAAATATTTTAGCTTTACTATTTGTTGTTGTTGCCCGGATAGAACTACACATTCTGTGAAAATTTCAAGTCTCTAGCTATTTCGGTTCATGAGATATGACCCAAGGACACACAGACGGACAACGAAGCCGGACCGGAAGACCGGATCCCTAATCAATAACAAAACTAATTTCAGTTAAATATTAATCTTAATCTGTGTACTCATTAAATTACTTTTCAACCTGCAAGAAAACATTAAATTTGGCATTCACATTGAAAATTTATCCGTTATAATATTGCAATTTACAGTTAAATATTCAAGTGAAATGAAGTGAATTAATAATAAATTAATTAATAAGCCAACAAATACTTACAATAAATAAGAAAATGCAACAATGAAACCACATCAAAATAAAAATAGCCATGAAAACAGTGAAAAGCAAAGAGAAAAAGAAACGCCGCACAAACAGAAGAAACAGTGACCAGAATAAGCAGAATCATAATGTTTAAAAATAGCAAACACTCGAAACACTGAAACACAAACAATTATAAAGCAATCCTATTAAAATGGGAAATAAAAAGTATCTCGTAGTTAGAAGAAGGCAAAGAAGGGAAATACAGAAAATATGCGCTTAAAGATATTTTGTGATTATCTAGCATCATGACAAGTGGCAACTGGCAACTTGGATGGACTGCTGATGCCTTTCGCCTTGTTCAGCCTGCATGCTGCCTGCTGCCTGCTGCCTTCCTCATCATCCTACAATAAAAGATTGTTTTGTTGCTATTTAAAGCTCCAACACACCTGATGCTAAAAAAGTAGCGAATGAAACTAAAATGAAAAACAAGACAAGAAGAGGACAATACAAAACAAAAGCAAAAATATAAAAAAAAAAAACCGTGTTTAAAATTGGCACAACAAACATGAATCATCTGCTAGTTGTTGTCGTTTTTGTTGTTCTACTGTAAACGAGAAATGAGATGGGTACACAGAAACACACACTCACAAACACACACACATACGCAATATTTGCACTTCTCATTGTCGCAGCATTAACCTCTTCATCAACCAGCTACAGCAATATCGGGGATATACTTTTGCATCTTTTATTGCCATCCATTTAGACGCGTCCAAGCAACATTCTTTACAACTTTTTTTTTTCCTTATTATTATATTATATTTCACCTCTCTCAGCTCAGCTCAGCTCAACGCAGCTCAGCTGACTTTAATTATATATTATATGCCTGTGCCTGTGCCTGCCTTGTATCTGATTTTTAGAAATTATTCTCAAACTGCAGCTGCAGCCGTTACTCAGAGTTATTCACATACATTTAAATGACGAAACATTAAAATTAAACCTTAACGGATACTAAATATTATAAGAGTCCCGTCTCGTCTCGTCTCTCACTTATTAACTTACTCACAGTCCGAGAGTATTACATAAATAATTGTGTGTAATTGACCTTTAGCAACAATTACATGCAAAAACGACTTGTTTAGAGCACAGCAACATGTTGCCTGCCTTCGTTCGTTGCAAAGAGAGCATTAAATTAAGAGAGTACAATGTACAACAAAAAGAGAGACATTGTGAGCGTGCGACTGAGTGAGAGGAGACAAAATTGGTAAGTCGTATAACAAACAAAATGTGATCGTTTATTTCTGTGACTGGCAAAAAGTTCATAAAAAAAAAAAAAAAGAAAATACTTAAAATACAAAATTTGTAAATTAGCACATTGTTTTTTCGAAAAAAAAAAAAAAAGAATTTTAGTTTATTTTTAAATATCCTAAAAAAAGAAAATGGAAAATACTAGAAAAATCAAGAAGAAATAATAGTTTCGGTTTCAAAAATTATTAAATACCCTTCTCAGATACTCAATACTAAATAAACAGGTTAGAATATGAAGATTGTCTTTAATTTAAGATTTAAACATGATTACGATTTGTTTTCTAATAACCAAAAAATATAATAGGGGAAATATTTTATTCTATAAATGGGTTTGATTGACTGCTTCATTCATAACAAGGGAACAAGCCACATATGATTAGTTGGGTAAGTGAGTAAGAGGCAAACGCGAAATCATCCGACATCATTAGGCCAAGGACTCTACTCATCTCAGCCTCATGGCTGTAGACCCCTCGCTGTTCCAATAAGAATAGTTGTGGTATGCCACTGATGACGTGTCACGCACCCAGCTGCTTTTTTTTTTTGCTAATCCTTGGCAATTAAAATAAATTTGGTCATGGTTAGTTTTCGTTATTCTTTTCACAAATACAATATAAAATTTAAATGATTCATTGACATGAAGCTGCTAAGTTATTAATTATCATATTATATCAATTTGGCATTAAAAAAAACTTTATAAATATGTAAATATAAACTACTGTTCAAAAGGCAATTGTATGTATCTATGAAGAAATTATTCATATAAAAACTTAAGTTTCTATACTAGAAACATGTTTAGTAACTTTTTGCTATAAATCTGATTTGAACACTTAACAGACATAACAAATTCTAAAACAAATAAACTTTTTCAAGTTTTTCTTATGGAATTTTACAATCATATCTTCAATCCCAAGAAGGGTGGGTAGATGGGTCATTGAGTTAAACGAATTATCCAACTAATTATGCTGATCTCAATATGATTGTAGGAAGAGGAGGAGGAGTCTAATGATTCACGTGATGTTACGTATACGTGTCATAGTCTAAAATTCACATTAAATTGTGAAGAGTATACAAATATACTGTACCATACATATATTCATTCTTATTTATAAAATATTGTACTCTTATGTAGTGTGTTTAGCTGATTATTAAGTGGGCGTTTCTCTTTTCTTTGCGTTTCTTTTGTTTCTTCGAATTTATTTTTGTTGTGGCATTTTCGCTTGTCAGAATTGACTGCTGGATAAAATAAATACATATGTACGATATGCATTATAATTTTAGTTAAATTCAGTTTAAAAATACATAAAAATATTATTACACAAATTCTATAAATATATTGAGACATCATCATCATCATCATTGTCTGACAATGAAATATAAATTGTGTGTAACAAGTATTTTGGTTTTCCATAATATTTTTATTTGATTGATTGATTAATTGTTGTCAAATGGAATTGTAAAATTATTACAGAGGAGAAATTATGATACAGTTACAGTTTATTGGCTTAAAAATGATGATTTAACACAATTTATTATTTGTAATTTCCTCTCAAGTATTTGGAAATCCTCTAATAAATCTTCATTAGAAAAAGGTTGAAATATTTTGAGAAACACATTCTGATTGCGAGTGAGACTCTCCAATTTCAATATGCTATATACCGAATTCTTTTGTGTTGCAGGAGATTTCACAGAGACAGAGGCTTTTTTAGGGTTCCACACCCAAAGGGTACCAAAAAAAAAAAAACTCTATTATTAAGGATACGCTTTCCGTTCTCGGGCTCTATCTCTTAAACAGTAATAGTTTCACAGAATCTGTAGTTCTACAACAACAAAAACTGAAACTAAAATGAAGTTAAAAAATTAAAGGGGTTGTATGAGAGCTATACGATCCCGTATTCCTAGGGTATTGAATTTTACATGGCTAGTGGACATGTGTCAAGGACTTATAGTGTCTTAATTTCAGTATGATCATGCAAAACAACAACAGAGTTTTACTATTAGCAATCTATATTTGAATCAGGGTTTGTTCAGGAGCTGTATGATCCAAGGGTCTTGAAGTTTATATGATTGGTGGACTCCAAGGACTTATAGTGTCTAAATTTCAGTTCGATAATACAAAAAACAAAAAAGTTTTTCTAAGAAAAACATGCATTTGAATTCGGGTTTGTATGGGAGGACCCCTCCTAATGTTCGCTTCGGCTGGTTCCATCAAATGTACACCATTTAGTAAAAACAAAAGTTCATTTCTCGGTGAAGAGTATACAAATAAAAAAATAAATAAAAAAGAATCTGTCAACCAATATGAATTTTATGACGGAGTCAGTAACTTTGAGGTTTTATTAGGTTGGGAAGTGAAATAAATTGTTATTAGGTCACTGGTTGAAGCCGAAGGGAAGATCGAAAGGATGGCATTGCTTAGGTCTGTGGCGTTGCTGAAAGTTGTCCAGGAGTTGCAATGCAAGTACATTTAAATGGTTCTCAAGATGATGTTCGTAGCAATGTCTATAAACAGTGATGGTCTCTAGAACCAAAGCGATGAATGATGGTGTTTGCGAAAATAAAAAAAGGACTGTAGTGCAAAGAACTTTAGATTGTAATCCTCAGGGTTTTATTAATGTTGGTTCACGCGGCAGAGCCTCATAAGCTCAGATTAGCCGTACAATTGCCTTGTAAAGCAGCAGCTTATTGTGTAGTAAGAGCTGCGATCTGAGCCTGAGTAATCGGTATAGACGCTTGAACTTAAGGTTGAGCTGGGTCCTCTTGTATGTTAGTGTATGTGTTTCCTTCCGTGGAATGTTCTATTCAGAGTAAGCCCTAATTAGTTAACACTAGAGTCCGGGGAAGCATGTAGCCATATAGAGCTAGGACCTGAAACTGCATTTAGGTATTTAAGTAGTGTGCCTCACCCTCATAAGCACAATATGGAAGTGTAACTTCTTTAGCGAAGGGAGGTAATTCCAAAAAGTAGAAAAAGAAATGTGACGTGTTTACTGCCCTTCGCTAAAGAAGTTTCTCCTCAATGATAAAACAAAAAATACTCCCAGTGCAGGACTCGAACTCCACGCCCTCGGTTTGCAAGTCCTACTCTCTAACCACTATGTCATGGAGACATTTGAATTGTATTTGCCTAAATAGCTCCAATATATTAATGACATCGTCAAATTTTGATTTTCGTCACATTACATTTTCATATTTTTTGGATTTATTCCACTTCGCTAAAGCAAACTTTCACTTCAAAAACACTAGAATTTAAGTATTTTGGTAGTCTTCTTTTTTTCAGACTCAAGTAGTCAAAAGTTTTGAAATGTAAGAACTAGTTTATAGTATTTACAACATTCATATCTTATAAAGTGTTTTGTGTAATATGTAATTGCGGTTATTAAGCTGTACTTATACGAGTATGGTACATATGATGATGTTTAATCATCATTCTCTCAGTTGCTTGAACAACATTTTACACTTTTCATTTTTCATTTGTCTAAAAGTATAAAGTGTCATAGTTAGTTTTACTTTACTTTTATGTACTTTGAATAACATCAACTTTCAATATTCATTCCTCATCCCATCCTCCACCTACGACAATAATGTTATTTCTTTCCGATGTTTAGACACGTCGTTACGTAATATTGCCAACTGTTTGCATAAATGGCATTAGGCAACAGTAACAGCAATAGCAATAGCAATAGCAACAATACAAAAGTAAAGTAACAACAACACCAACTTGTCAGACGACATAAAAGTAACAAGTAATAAAAACAAAGAAAAGAAATAGTAACAAAACAACCGAATGAGCAACAATGTAAGCGACAATCCTGAAACAAAAAAAAAAAAAAAAAATAGTATTAAATGGAAACAGAGAAGAATGAGTCAGTGATAGAGGCAGGAGAGGAAGGAGAGGAAAAACTAAAAAGAAAGTAGATGGTTTTGTTTTTTTTGTTTTCAAAGTCAACACCGCCGCCAACAACAACAAGAAATAAAAGTCACCATCATCATCCTATTTTCTTAAGCTAAATATGGCTTCCATTGGCGTCCAGTAGAAAAATCTTGATGATGTTGTGTTGTGACTGTTATAAGCTCAGCCACGCCTATTTATTTCGTTTTTTATGGCATTTGACTTGTGTCTTTGATGTGAAACCGCCGTTGCAACATTGAACTGTCAACATGTGGCAGTTGTACAATATTATTGTGCAACGTTGTCGTTGTCGTCGTCCTCGTCATTATTGCAACAAGACAGGACAGACACACCCCTTTTGAGGCCAAGCAGGCATTTGACTATATATCTAACAACTTCTCAACTTTCCATATAAATATCCTTCCTTTTAACTAAGTAAAAAAAAATGTAACATTCAACTCAGAAGCAGCAGCGATGCAACGATTACATACATACATACATATAGTACAGTATAAAAACATATACAAAGTTTAATGGTTATAACCCAGAAATTGCTATGAATACTCAAGTGTTTCAACCATGTTTTTACTGCCACTTTGGAAAAAAGCAGCAGCAGCAGCAGCAGCAGCAACAGAAACTGAAACGATAGAAACCCTAACCCTTCTTTTTCTTGGGTCTTACATAAATCATCTTCATCATCATCGTCATCGTTATCGTCATCATGGCTTTGAGCAACAAACACCGACCGAAGACAAACACAGACACAGACACACAAAAATCCAAGTCAAAATGAAATCGTCTCGACTTTGTTGGAAACTCATTCGTCGTTCCGAGTTCCGAGTCCCAACGCAACTCAACTTAACTCAACTCAACTGAACTGAACTCTCTACTTAACTCAGTCAGTTGCATTCAACTTGAAGTTGTTGATACAATTTTTCCTCATTTCTTTTTATTTTTGCTTGCAACATTTTCAAGTACTTCAAGACCGACAACGATGACGATGACGACGACGACGATATACATTGCAACAGTATAAACTCTTTGAAGTTTACTGTTTGCAGTTTCTAATAGGAAAATGTGGCACATAAGTTCACAAACACATACTAATACATATAAAACTACAAAGTATCTTCTTCTACATGTGTATGTAAGTATTGTAGATACAATATATTGTGTATGTATATTATTTCACTTGTCAGCATATGTCGTCGACGACGTGTTTAGGTTTTCTTTGAAACTCTTTTACTTTAAAGTATGCAACATAGAAAAGACACTGAACACACACAGAGAGAGAGAGAGAAATAGAAATAGAAATAAAGAAGATTGAAAAAAGAAGGAAACAATCAAAGTAAAGTCTTTTCAATGGCTTAATAAAAGTATCTTTTTCCATATGCTATTTTTTAGAACAAAAACTTGTGTTAAAAGTTTATTGCTACAATATTTTTTCTCAAAATATTTTAATAATTTTTCAATCACTTGAAATAACTTTTTTTAAGTGAAAATTTTACTTGAATCAATTGAGTTTTTGTTTACAATATATTATTGTATTTTTGGTACTTCCCCTCTTAGACTTCAATCAATCAATCAATCAAAAAATATATCGCGTGATCTATGACAAAAACAAATAAATACAATAAATAAACATGGAATTAAAATAACCAATAAATTTATAGGATCAACAACAAAAAATTTGAAAAATTTGTACCCAAGTACATAAACAGAAAAACTGTTGTTGTATTCTTGTTTCAAAAGTTTAAAAGTTAAATGGAAGCAATACAAAGAAGAATCATCATTATGTGTGAAAAGGAAAACGGATGAAGAGAAATAGTAGTAGTATTGTAGTATGTTAAAGAAAAGGATGAGAAGGTGGAGGATGAAATCAAAGTGAAAACCAATTTTCATTTTGGAGCTGCAAAAGAAAATGGAAAAATACGAGTATCTCTAGGAATAGAACAAGTAACAACAAATGAACTGAAGAACTCTTTCTCTGTAGTAGTCAGAATTGTAAGTGAAGTGTGTACGTGTGTGTGTGTGTATGTGTTTTGGATTCGCATTTAAGGTCCTTCCTGTTTTTGTAGTTTGGCATTGCATGCATGCAACTGAAATGTGATCGATTCGTCGTTGATAGAGAAAACAGGCGGCGAAATGATATAAAAGAAAGGTATACATTTCTAGTATAGTATAGTATAGTATAGTTTTATAGCTTGTGGAAATTGGGTGGATGAAGGAAAAGGATTTTTTTTATTTTTATTTAATAGATTAGGTTAAATTGGTTTGCTCTTGCCTGCTCTGCTGCCATTTTATGTTCATGCAATTATTTGAAACCAAGAGATTTAAACTAAACTGTAGAAGAAATTCTATACAATGATGATGATTATGATGATGATGATAACGAACGAAATAACAATGGAGTATGAAGTGTTGATGATGATGATGATGATGATGAGACACATGTGAGTAAGGTTTAACTTTCAGCTGACTTTAAAACTTTTGTGTTTGCATTTGCGCGTGCAACCATTTTCATTCCTTTTTTGTTTTATTTATTTTAAATTGAAATGGAAATGGAGAAATAAAAGAAACTTCAATGCACATGTGTCACTGTATACTCGTACACACGTCAATGGCAATTGCAGTCACTTGGTACTCACACCCAACTTTTGTTTTCTTCTTTAAAAACTTTCATACTTTCGTTTACTCAATATCTCGAATTAAACTGAAGTTTCTCATGTGTCTATCTACTTGTAAATATTGTATATACAAATGCATATATGTATGTATATGCGTGTGTGTGTGTATCGGTATATTATTAAATTATATATTTTCATACTCAACTTTGTTGCATTTCACTTTCTGCTTAAATTGCATATTATATTCTTATTGACAGGTGTTGCACAACAACAACAACAACAACAACAACAAGGAAAACAAGCGACATGACAACCAACATACAAACAAAAATAGATCAGCCACAGCAGGCCAAGAATCAAAAATGGGAAAATGTTCTATTTTATGTTGCCTCTGTCAAAGGTTTCTTAACAAACTCGAGGTGCATTGCTTTTACTTACCACTACCCCTCTGCCTCTGCTGTTCTTATCCTCTTGACAATTTTGCATGTCATCCATCAATTTTGCCACTCACAGTGAAAACCAGCATAAACATTCGTGCTATGCAAGCCACAACCAACCAACCAACCAACCATCTACGCTAACCATCACCTCACCACCAATCACCCTACTTCCATCATCATCACCATCATAGTTGCAACACATTTCAGTCAACTCATCTTCTTCTTTTACAGAAACACATTCTCTGAGGTTGAGCAGCAAGCAACAACAACAACGCAACCTTGTCTTGCCTTGGCTGGTTGCTTATTTTACCTTGCATAAACCGCTTTGCTTTATTTTGTTTATTTTTCATTTTTCGGTTCTTTTCTAGGTTCTCTTTACTCTATTCTTTTTTTTTTCTTCTCCTATTTTTTGTGTTTTACGTGGGCGTTTCTTTCACTTAAACTTCTCATTTCCTCTTTTTTTTTTTCTTTAAAAGGTTTTGCACGTTTATTTCTTGTTATAAATATACATAGATACTTTTGTATCTTTTGCTTTTGATTTCTTTATTTTCTTTTTATATTTATTTATTACATATTCATTTTACACATATTTTTAATTGATTATTGCCATAGCAGTCAGAGTCAGTAAGTAGCTTATTCACCGCTGACCTTGTGGCCTTTTGACCCCGTCTTATTGAGGTTTTATCTATTCAGATTGAAGAAATTCTGATGATGATGATGGTGGCGCTTAAATTAATTATTGAGTGGTAAACATTTCTTAATTCTTTTGCTTTTTCATTGCTTTTTCTTTTTTGAATGAATTTGTATTTTCATGGAAATCAATTGTTATTTTTTTCTTTTGTTTTGTGTTTTGACTTTGTCTCTTAATTATTAAGTATGTTGTATCTTTCTAACTAATAAGATTGTTGTTTGACTTGAATTTATCATTTGATTGAGTGCATCTGTCTGTGTGTGTTTGTGTGTGTGTGTGAGTTTATGTGTGATGATTACTTGCCACATTTTGTTGTATGAGTTAGTGAGTCTTTGAAATTGGAATTTGGGTTTCCATTACGATTACGATTACGTTTTTGTGGTTTTGGTTTTTGGGGTTTGTCATTCTAATGATTATCAGTGTTGCTTAATCGTCCTTGCATGTCAATTTGATTGGGTTTTTGTGGTTGTTTTTGTGGTTGTTTTTGTTGGTTGGTTTGTTGGCTTATTTGATTATTTCGTATCTATAAATGCTAATAAGGGCATCTAATGATAATGAAGTAATACAAAATACTATTAGAAATAAAGAAATTAATTATAAAGTGTAGAACAAAAAAAAAAAAACAAAAAAAAAACCCCCCTTTGAATTGAGGGCAATCAGAATTCTGTCACTATAATTTTTTCTTGAAAGACTTTCAACAACTTAAAGGAATAGAAAACAATAGAGAAAGAGATACACTGATTGTGATTAAATGGAAAACAATTTTTTCTATTTCGTTTATTTTGTGAATCATAAACAATAAATTTACAAAACAATTGGAATTTATTTAATTTTTTGTTAGAAAAATTGATTTTTTTGTTTTTTTTTTTAACCATTTTACAGAAATTAGGCCAAAGTCACACAACAAAATCAAAAATTTAGTTAACTCAGGCAAGAAATTGGCACAAATCACGTCAAAGAATTTAAAGAGAAAAAACAAAAAAAATGTTTTTCGCATCTCTTGCCCCCGCAATTGTTGTGTTGTTGTATGTTTTTGCTGATTTTTTAGCCTACAACAGAAAGTGAAATGATAAAATAAAAAACAAATCAGAAAAAAAAAGAAAAAAGAGAGAGAGAGAGTGAGAGAGAAGACAAAAACCCACAAAAACCCACGTCGTGTGGCGTTGAACTAAAAACTAAAAAAAAAAAAAAGAAAGCAAAAACAAAAATTCCGCCAAAAACAAATTTCAATGGAATTACATATGAAAAGCAAATTGAAACAGCAGTTTTGTTGCTTGTTTTTCACTCTCTTCTTGTTGGTTAATGGAAGAGGCCATAAGATACAATAATGAATTATAACGAAACCAACAAAAGCACAAATACAATAAAAAAAAAAACAACAGCAACAAATATAACAATAAAATTAAAATAAAATTAAATTTAAATAAATGAAAATAAGAAAAAAGAAGGTTAACCTCGGCTATACCGAAGTTGTTATACGCTTCACGCATCCCTAAAAAAGATTTTTGCCTACTCTCCTGTGATTTAGCATATAGAAATATCTCATTATTGTTTTTCACCACATACAGCATTTCTACATTGACACCGAAACATTTGTATGGGAGCTATACGATCCAGTAATTCTAGGGTCTTGAAATTTGCATTGTTGGTGGATATGGGTCAGAGGCTTCAAGTCTTTAAATTTCAGTTCGATAATACAAAACACAAAAAAAGTTTTTCTAATAGGAACATAAATTTTAATCTGGGTTTGTATGGGAGTTATACTATCCAGTAATCATAGGGTCTTAAAATTTGCTTAGTTAGTGAATATGGATCAAAGACTTATAGTGCTTAATTTTCAGTTCGATAATACAAAAAAACAAAAAAAATGTCTAATAAGAACATGAATTTGATTAAGGGTTTATATGACAATTTTACGATGCAGTAATCCTAAGGTCTTGAAATTTAGATGGTTGGTGGATATTGGTCAGAGACTAATACTATCTAAATTTCAGTTCGATAACACAACAAACAAAAACCGTTTTCTAATAAAAACTTAAATTTGGGTTTGGGTTTGTATGGGAGCTATACGATTCAGTAATCCTGGGGTCTTGAAATTTAGATGGTTGGTGGATATTGGTCAGAGACTGATACTCTCGAAATTTCAGTTCGATAAAACAACAAACAAAAAAGGTTTTCCAATGAAAACTTAAATTTGGGTTTGATTTTGCTCCCAAGCTATACGATTCAGTAATCCTGGGGTCATGAAATTTGCATGGTTGTTGGTTATGGGTGAAATGCTTAAAGTCTTTCAATTTCAGTTCGATAATGCAGAAAACAAAAAAGTTTTTCTAAAAGTAGGAACAAATATTTGAATTTTGGTTTGTGTGGGAGGTTTCCATTTTATGTGTCCAATTCGGATGGTTCCGACAAATGTACTGCATCTGGTAAAAAGAAAACTTCGTGCAAAATGTCCGCTCTCTAGGTGAAAACTGATGCACTAATTTACATATGTAAATACAGATAAAGTCAGGCATGGCTTAATCAACTCGTCTCTTCTTATCAAGAATATATATAAGTACATAGATACTTGATGGGGTCTCCGATGTCTCCTTCTGACTGTTACAAACATCATGACAGACTTATCAAACTTATTCACTGCGTGAAGAGTATAACAATAAAAAGCGTAAATAAAGAAACAACCTTGACAACAATTAACTTGCTTCGTCTTCAACTGCGTCAGCGTCTCTTCTGTTGCTTAACGTACTTCTCTTTTTTATTATTTTCTTTTTCCTATTGGCATGTATTTTTTGTTGTTAGTTGTTTTGTGAAAATTAATGCGCCCCCAAGTGGTAATCAATCATTGTAAAACAACAAGTAAATACAATAAAAAACAATAGTAATAATATCTAGATACTAATCAACAGCAAACAAATCAACAATATTGTATCTACTATACAGAACACAGTTGAGAAGGCATAAGATACAATACATACTATGTATAACAGCCAGAGTGATGTGTGTACAACCTTAATGCGTTGAGACAGTGAACATGCGAAGCAAATATGTAGGGGAAGGTTGCCATAGTTAAGCATAATTCCGTCTTTGGTTCATAACTTTTATTAAATAGAATCGGAAAAAAAAGTATTATTATTATTATTATTATTGTATATCGTTGGAAAGAGTGTACAATTCATCGGATATCGATTGTATAGAAAAAAGAAAGAGTTATGGGAACGCAAAAAAAGAAGAAAAGAGTTGCCATAGTTGGGACACTTTTAAAATAGTCGAAAAATGTGCTGAAATGACAAAAAAATTACCTGCTAAACCAAAATTTAATATAATAAAAGCCAAATTTAATGAATCACGGCCTTTGTTTTTAATGATTTTAGCACAATCTGATTGAGCGAATAACATTTGACTCATCACAATTTCAATAATCGGAAGCTTGGATATATCGAGGATTACTGCTAAAATATATAGAAAAATTGATTAAAATGCTTTTCAGGCAAACAAAATTATATTTTGCCTTATGGAAAATAACTCTACCTTGTCAAAATACTCTTCTATGCATCTAATTTTTGTGGACGAACTATGGCAACAATTGATGTTCCAGCTTATGATCACAAATAAATCGAAATGACACTTAAAGTTAAATAAGTCAATGAGTAGTTGAATACCAAACAGTCTCTAATATATTTCGAGTTGATGGTCCCACACTATGGCACCTGCTAAATTATTACAACCTTCCTCTTGTAAAAAAGAAAAAAAGAGAAGTCAATGGAAGAAAATTTCTTATCTTCAATGAAGCTTCAATATGATTCATGAACTAATGTGCAAAATGACAATAGTTAAGAACCACAAAACTTAAGCAAATATGAGAAAGAGAAATCAGAAAAAATTATGGAAATAGGAAAGTGGATTGTGGCGGTCTAAATCATAAAATATATTTGATATTGAATGCCATTTCTTCACTGGATCTTTTCTCACTTAAACATATAATAAAAATATTTGTGTTTAGGCCTTAGGACCCCAAGGCAAATCATAATCCGAATTGACAAACAAAAGATTTGTCATTCTTCTTGCTAAACTCCATTCAATATAGTAAGAGTAAGGGGCTCACATGAAATCATACCAGGTGCCTTATTTAGTTCTAAAGCCTCTGTATAAAAGTAGTGCACTTATTTTTAAAATTGTTTTTTTATTTATCAAAATTCCAAATTTAGTTGTGGTTACAGAGACTTTATGCAAGACCCCTCCACCCCTGTAGTCAAAACGAGCCACTGACAATGTGGTAACACAATAAATGAGATAATATAAAAGAACAAAACAATAAGAGAGACAGTGAGAAAATTCAATCGTGAAAAACGTGCAAAAATGTTGAAAAACCATCATCATCATCATCATCATCATCATCATCATTATAATCATTATAATCAACGCCATCAAAAAGACACACAAAATGAAGTTGCATCAACAGCATTGAAAAACATTTTTAGTTAACTTAAGCAAAAGATAATCAATTTTCTTACAAACATTAAATTAAAAAACTAAGAAGTAAAGTAAGTGAATAGAAAAATAAAATAAAGATATCAAGATAAAAAATCAACTGTAAGTATTCGCAATACAATTTTTGTAATATCAACAAGAATATTTTTTTTGGTTAGACATACTAAGTTGTTTGATAAAAATAGACAGATCAGTCATAAATTTCATAATTCTGTTTTAAAATCTGATTAACATTAATTATTGACTTTATCTGGTTGATGATCATAGCCCCGTGTCTGATTAAATGGTGTAATAGAGTTAAACACATTCAATAGCGAATTTTTACAAATTTGAGAATGACAGTGACTAATTTAATATTGTGTATAGAATTTTCTTAATTAATTAGACTTAAGTGGAGTTTTAAATCAGAAAACCCAAAATATGAAAACCTTTTAGGTGCACAAATTGTAACAACTTAATCTCATCGAAGGAAGCATAATCTTTGGAATACTTAATCATTAATCATCACTGGTCTAAGTTCTATCTGTGCTGCGGGTTCAATAAGAATTCTATCAAAGGCATTAATTCCAGAACTGTTTATCTTGTCTTGCATAAGAAATATAAGTATCATACATATGTTCAATAGCATAGCTGATACTATTCGAATTTTCCTCCTTCAAAAGCATTTAGTTACAACATAAATAGAATATACAATACAATAGTACTAAGTGAGCCATAGTATTGTACATAAGTATCTATGTATTTATTTATCTATCTCTCTGTGTGTGTGTGTGTGTGTGTGACTGTAAGTTAAGATAAGAGTTGTGGGTGGGAGTTGTTTTATTATTAATTTATGTAGGTGATGAGAACAAAGGAAAGTTTGCTTGTGTGCAATTGAAAGTAATCATAACTAACTTTATATCATCTTCTCCTTTTCCATCTTCTTGTTCACACATTCACTTTTACTTGTTACATTTGTTTTTGTTTTTGTTGTGTTGTGTTGTGTGTTGCTCGTTCTGCCGCTTAATAAGTGTAAAAATAATAATCAATGAGACAAGAAGAAGCAGCAAAGAAAAATATAATGAAATAATAAATAATAATTATGGATAGCAAAAGCTACATTGCAATAGGTTACCCAATTACTTAGATACATTTTGTATGTATGTGTGTATGTATGTATGTGTGTAAGAGTATCTGTATTTATATCTACTATATTGGTCATGGATGTTTATAGATTATTTCATATTTTAGTCTCTGGTTGATATTAATCAAGTTACGGTGAGAAGTAAGTATATATATATAGAAATGTGGGAGATATTGGATGCTATTTATGGCAAATAAATGCCAAATTTTTAGATAAAAGAAAAATGAATAATAAATTGATATACAAATATTTAAGGGAATTTAAGAAAAGTGGTAATGATAAGACACCAAAAAAAAAAAAAGAACAAAATATCTATATTGTTTACAATTAAGGAAAACCTGAAACGTAGAAAGAAAGAACACAATATACTGCGTAGATACAAGTATCTTTATCAATTCAAATCTTTCTACTGAAGGAATATCATTAGTTTTGCTAATGCAAGTTCAAAAATCCTCTTCCTCATCAAGTTAAACAAATTAAATATTTTGATTATTTGAGTTCCACTAGTTTCAACAAAATCTAATGGTAAATCATCTATGCACATTTACTAAATGATAACAGTATAGATACATTTTAATGCTATTTCATTCTGAGTTTTAGTTTTTTTCTTTTTTTCTTATTCAAATTGTAAACAACATTTCAAAAATTATTTCTTTGTTTTTAGTGTCTTATGATTATGGAACACTAAGGATATAAAATTATAATGAAAGTAAAAAAAAAGAAAAGACATATAAAAAAAATAAAAAAATACCTTTTATAAAGAAATATATTCATGTTTTTTTTGTCTTGTATTCAATTAAATTTTTTTTTTGGTTTTTGGTTTAATTTTATTTATCTCAAAAACCACAAATAAAATAGAAAAAAAATTAAAAAAATTAAATTAAAATAAATAAATAAAAAGAAAAAATAAATCAAGCAGAGACAATACACACACACACACACACACACACACACGATTAGTATCTATCACAATACATAAATTGTATCTATTTATATATTTTGATTTAAATAAAAAAAAAATATGTGATGCAGAGCACGTTAAACTCAACTGAACAACAATAAGAATATCAGCAAGGCCAATGCATTTTTATGTGAATAAGAAAAAAAAAAATATAATTTAATCATAAATAAAAAACTCGGACATATGTAAAAACAACAAAAATAATGACGCGTCGAAAAAAAAAAATAAATGTAATAAAAATTAAATTTTTTGTAATAAATTTCATTTTTTATCTTTTCGTTTTCTGATTATAGTGATAAATATTTTGTTTCTGTTTTATTAAAACACTAAACTTTTCTCTTTTTGGTAAAAGACAAAAAATAAATAAATTCATCTAAATTCAAAGGAATGCAAAAATGAATATCAAGAAGAATAAACAATGAAAGTTTTTCTACTATTTTGCATTTACGTTTGCATTTTTCTTCTTTAGCGATTTCAACTTTGTCAGTCGTCGGTCGGATGTGTGTGTGTTAAAATTATATATATGTATATATTGTACTTATGCATTAGTATAGATGCTCGTCGCGTTTGATCGATAATTTAAAATAGTTTAGTGAAGGTCGGTTCGGTCTCTCTGTCTGTCTGTCTGTCTGTCTATATGTCGGTTGGTCTTTCTTCAATTGTTTATGGGTTTCATTCTCCAAATGCATGGTGGTGATGATGATGATGTTTATGAAGATAACTGGTGGGCGGATGTGTGTTTAAATATGAGAATTTTTGTATTCTGATAAATTAGAAATGAAGAGAAACAATAGAAAGAAAATGAAAAACAAATATACCTAGATATTGATTTGCATCTTTAGAGTTTATTATAATCAATTCTATTTAATATAAAATTAATTTAATCATTTTATTTTTATCTTTTTCATTTCAGGTGAGTCACTTTTGCTTATTGCATATTTCAATCAAGATACAAGATAATATTGTGTTATCTCCATATCATTGAGTAAGTTTTTAAATGAACAATCATTTCTGATAAATACACTTAGTTATAGAGTTTTATATGTTTTAATAGGAAGTGCCCATAAGTTTTGTATGAATCATTATTCTTTCATTGTAGATTAAGAAATAAAGATTTTCTTAAAACTGATAAATACTAGTAGCACCAAATGATGATTAACACATAATCCGGGAAATGAAATCTTCCATCAAATGGTTATTGCATAGTAGTAAACTTTCATATTCCGGGTACTTGGTTGGTAGAAATATACAAACTTATGTGAATGAACACACAAAAACATCTATAAAAAGTTTGAAAAAGTTTACTCATTATTTCGACCACGCGAACAAATTCAATTTTGAGAATTTCTTCATTACAGTTTTGTGCTTCTGAAAGTGAATGAGTTTACTATGTGTAGATTCTTTTGATAAAAAGCAAACTTGTTTCTTTACAAATTTGTCAAGTTGTGCATTTATATCATCCGCAAGACATTTTTTACCTAAGAAAAGTTACATACGAGGGACGATCAAAAAGTCCTTAGAAAATTATAGAAGTGTAATTTTCATTTTATTTATCAATTTTATCAGCTCACTTATCTCGATGAGTTAAGTCTAGCATTTTGTAAATTTTTTTATCCCTTCCAAATAATAATTAATTCTCAAGGTGATTGTTTAAATGATGATCTTTTCATTCCATCCAAATCTCTTAACGCTGACATACACATACATACAGAACTGGTGTTTAAAAACATGAAACATTTGTAAAGGGCGAAATTTGGAGAATATGCTGAATAGAGTAGCAGCAGTTTGTAGCTTAATGTATGGATTTTTTTCAATGGTGACTACACACATATATTGGCATGATGGAAAACCACCAAATGCTGTCGTTTTTGCATGAAACCAATTTCGAATCTCTCCAACAGCTTTGAATATATTCGTTGTCGGTGAGTTTTTTACCTTTTTGAAGGTATGTGATGTGTGAATGCCACTGTGTACATCCCAAACAACTGTCGCCATAGCCTTGTTGGATGACAGACTCAACTTGGCCTTCTTTGGTGCACGTTCACCAGAAGAAGTCTACTGCTTTGACTTTTCTTGGTCTCTGATGTATTATGATAGATCAATGTTTTCTGCAAGGTGCAAAAACTTGTTTGGATTACGGTTTAACATTGCCGAACACAACTTTGAAGTGGCTTATGGTCGCGCCGATAATTTTTTTATGTCTAAATATCAGTCAGTTGAGATTTCTACAGTCTCAGACACTTAACGTACTTTCAATTTCCGATGATCCAATATCATTCAATGGATTTAAGCGACGATTTCTGAAGTGACTATGTCTTTTCGTCGAACTGAATGTTCGGCGTCACTAGTACAGTAAATTTCTTCTTAACCATTGGAATTCATGATACACAGTCCCCATAGCATTTATTTTAAAGCCTTTCCTCGGTTTTGGTGATGATTTTTCTGCGCAAAAAATAATGTTTGATGAGCACAAGAAATTTTCCTTGTTCCAAATTTTTAAAATCAACAAAAGTTTGTTGCTTTAATTGACAATAAAAATAAAACCATGTGGTCAATATTATTGACACTTCAACAGCAGCAGATTAATGATGAACTAAACTTAAAGAAAAAAAAAAAACAAAAATGTTATCAATGCTACATCGAGCGCCATCTATCGGATTTTCTAAGGACTAAATGATCGACCCTCATACTAAAGAACATTATGAAAATTCATTGTATCCAATTTTGGACACATGAAAGTGACTAATGACAAATTTAATTAATAAGACTCACGCTAATTGGTGATTTACACGCTTTTTTCTTTACGTCAATTCATAAAGTTCAAATTATCTTAAATCAGACATATTTTTTATTTAATGCGATGTTCCTTGACTCATTAAGCGACTTTGTTGTCTCTAAGTAGAAACGTATGTAGTATTTCTATATATAAAATACAATATAATTATTCTAATAATATAACGTATTAATTACAATATTTCTTTCCATAAATACGTTAATCGATTTCTGCAACAGAAATAACTTTTCTAAGAAATTTTTGTTATCCACCAACACTTTCATCTGCTTCTGCCCACTCAAGGAGTAAATGAATGAATGAATGAATGAATTGATACCATGATACCATGATGATGGTATTTAACGCATTGTTGATTTCACACTCCTGCGCAATATTTTACATTGTCGTCATCAACGCCCCTGAATGTCATCATAACTTTTGAGCAAACAAATAAACCTTGATCGAGTTTTCTTTTACTTTTACTTTATGGGTTTTTTTTTATATTATTTACAAAAATGAAAAATGAAATATGAAAAAAAAAGAGAAATGCGCAAAGCCCTGAATTCAATTCAATTTATCTACAAATAAAACCAATGAAATGAAGGAAAAAAGAAAGAGTCTCGTAAAAGGGAAAATCTCTTGGCCAAATAATAAAATCCTTGACCCATTATCAGGGACAAATGACCCAACACGACTGCGACCCGCGAAAAATTTATGAAATTCAATAATAATATGAGAGGAGACATAATGATGATAATGGTTGAATAGAAATAGTCTGATTTGTTATGGAGATTGTTATGGAGATTGTGATGGTGATGGTGATGGAAGATAAGATACATGGTGCAAATCAAATGAGATGAGTATGAGAAACAGTAACAGTTTGTTGCACCTCATTGTAACGCGCAATATCACGTTTTGCATTGGTCTGTTGTTGCTCTCCTCCCCCCATTTCAACATCAACAGTAAAATGAGCTTGCTGGGAGAAGAGAAATCAAGTTGTTGTTATTGCTTATTTTGGGCTTTCAGTCGGTCGGTCGGCAATGTTGAATAAGTAGAATCAACACGAGACATTGTCGTTGCTGACGACGGACGATATGGAGAAATTATGTACAATACAAGTATATAGAAGGCAATAACCTTGAGGCAGGTTTTTCACTGTTGTCGCTGCTGTTGCTCCTCTTCACTTAAATACTTCTTACTCTTCATACTTTTTTTTTTGTTTTTACACAGAGTCAAGCACTCCTTCGACTTGCTTACTCATTCACTCATTCACAAACTCACTCTTCTATCGTCATCACCGCCGTTCACTTGAGTTGGAGTTCAGTTCAGTTGAGTTCAACACAAAGTTGATGCCGACAAAGCGTTCATTTGCCTCTCTGCCTACTACTTCTCTCACTAAACACTAAACACTATAAGCTTGTGCTCACTTAGTCAATGGACGGACAGACGGAATGATGATGATGATGATGATGATGACGATGATGATGACATGACTTGAAGTAGAACAACGACGGCGTATAACACAAAATACACGAAAAATACAATAACTAAGCAAACGAAATGAGAAAATTTACACAAACAAAAACACAAAAAAAAAAAAAAAAAAGAAAAGAAAACAGAAAAAGAAAAAAGTACAAGAAAATAAATAAAAGAAGCGCCATAAAAAAAAAAAAATGGCATATAGCAGTGACTCTTAAATTGTAGCCATATTATTAGAGTATCCAACCTTTACCTATAAAATTTCACAACATTTTATCAAAATTGTTTTTATTATCAATATTTATGACTATGTTTTGTGGTCTCAATATACATTTTAGTTGAGAAATTTGCCTACTGGTTTACTGAACCAAATATAAAATCTTAGAACTATGCCTAGGATTGATAAAATTTTTCATAAGAAGGACCACTTTAGTTTCAGAACCGCTGTCACAAAGTAAAGTGTGTGTGTTGTCGAGTCGAGTCGAGTCGAGGCCAAAACCGAAAAATTACCCAATGAGAAAAGAAGAGCATAAGAAGAAGACAAACAAATATAGAAAACAAAATAAAAAAAAAAAAAGTTATAACAGTAAAGTTTGTGTATATGTATGTGTTTCTATATGTATCTGTGGATGTGTTACTGTGTGTGCTTATGTCTACTGTTAAAGGGGAGTGGGCCAAAACGGGCTAAAAACTGCCTTAAATGAAACGAAGCAGTGTTGCCAAACTGGTTTCATTTTTAGATGAAACTCACTTACCCGTACGCCCGCCCGCCCGCCTTACCGTCGATTTCGATTGAATGCAAAAGCAAAGAAGTAGACCGAAAAAGCACCACAAGAAACACATGCCGAAGGCTTAAAAGAAGAAGAACAGAGATTCTTTGAGAGACAAAAACAAAAAACAAAAATCCATTGAGGGGGAAAAAAGAAAAACTTTGACAGTATGCCAAAGTTAATGGAATTTATCGAAGTTCTCCATACTAAAGGAATGAATGAATGTATCTGATTTGACTGTATGTTGTCTCGTTGTCTGTCGTTCTGTCGTTCTGTCCTATCTGTTTTCTTTTCTTTATTATCTTTTTTGTTGTGTGTGGCATGGGAAATATTTTCTTAAGAAAACAAATTCTTATATTAAATTATGTTAAAAATGTGTTAATAATAAACCTTAAAAGTGGCAGTGCGGTGGCATCACTTTCATTGTTGAATGAAAATGTTAAATTCCCACATTCATTTAAAATTGAGTGAGTGCGATAATTTCTGGGTGGTGGTGGTGATGGTGGTTATACAAGTAGATAGGCCAATGGACAGTTAAAGAGTCTATTGACATTGACAACACAACATCAAAAAACATTCTGTTTATTTGTTGTTTACTTATGAGAAAAAAAGAGGTCATTGTTACTATGAAAGAAAGATATTAACAGAGAGCAAGAGAGGACTAAGCTTTTTGTTAGATTTATGTGATATGATGATGATGATTCATGAAAAATACACAGAGAAATAAAATAAAATAAATGAACTCAAATTAGGCATTCACATTAAAATATATGAGCTAGATAGATACAGAGGGAAAGGAGAGAGAGAGAGAGAGAGAGGGAAAGAGAGAGATCGGAACACTAAAAAAAAATTGAAAGTTAAATCTCCCAACTTCACATCTTTTTCTTGGTAGTAGAAAAACTGGTTTTCAATTAAAAGTGAATTCGTTTTTTTTTTTTTTTTCAAATACAAACTGAATGAAGCTTACATATTATCTATCATTGGTAGACTAAGGGAGGGAAGGAGGAATGGGGAATGGGCTTGTCAACTGAGGACTTGCATATCTTGAAAAGTCCTTTATAATCAAAACCATCGAATCACTTTATGTTCCTTGTAACAAGTTGACAAATTTTTCAGTCATCTGATGGCTTTTCATTTACTTCTTCTTCTGTGATGAGCTTTGTCCGCCACTGCTCAATCTAAGACAATGAAGTACCGGTGTTTTACGTGCTCGCCTGTCTGTAAGAAGACTCAAGAACACGGTGCCAAGCACATGGATTGAACGTCAATCAACGTCCCCTTGGATATATATCCGCAGGTCCCAAATTTAAGTCATATTTATTTTGGTAAATATGACTCTCTCCTTGGTGGGGAGCGAGGCCCATCTTAAACCTCTGCTGCTCTCTGGGTCACAGCACCCGGTTGTATAACGCAACTCCACGTCGAGTTATTACTCTACCCGCATTTGGGTATTAAACCACAGCCACCACGATACTCCCACAAGGGGGCCGTACCCGCTGGCCAGGACGGAAACAAGTTCCGTGGGCTCCTGACCACCCGTGGTACCAGAAAATAGCCTCTGGTCAGACTTCGTACCCGAGGTACTACCAATTCGAACTCCAAAACGTTCATGGGTTGGTGGCCCAAGCTCAATCTAAGACATTAATATTCTAACATTGTCCTAAAAACAATTATTAACTGACTTTTTCTTTAAATCTCCGAAACCATTAAATCAAAATCAATTCTCGCCATGCCAGATAAAGTCATGGCACATGCAACTTCATCACAATCGCAATCTAGTTACTTGAAAATTAAAATCACTCATACGCACAGTATAAAGCTTGAGGCAAGTTTACTTTTCCATACTCTTTCTCCCTATATCATCATCATCATCATCATCATCACAATTTCACCCTTAATGGATGTTATTCATTGAAGAAAAAAAAATGAAATGAGCCAATGAATTGATGAAAACGAAGCAATTGTTTGCTTTTTCAACCTGCAGCTATCAATGATTGTTAAAACTTTTCGCTGTCCTTTATCGTGTGAAAATGAAAATTAAGCTGAGCTGAGCAAATGACAACAAAGTGAAAAAGAAGAAAATTATGAAAATTTTCCAACGAAGCATTGAAGCATGAAAGAAGTGTGAAACAAGAGGATAAAAACACTGTTCTGCGAACGATTTTCTACAAGTGACTACAAACATTATTAAATTACATAAAGGTCAAAGTTCAATTGGGGTTCCAACTAAGTTGGTAGTTGTTGTTTAAACACTTTCATTCAATCCATCGTTTCATCAATCGTTTATTTAATCATGTGCTTTACATTTCAATCTTTCTTCCTGTTAGAGCAAATTGTTGGATTCGCCATCTAAATGATGAGGCGCTTCATCTCATCCATTATAAAATAAAATGTAAAAGTGAAATCCATCATAAAAGTTTTTCTTTTAAAGACTATGATGATGAAGTCACTTAAGCTGTGTGCCTATCTGCCTGACTGACTCCCTGACTTGCGATTATTATAAGGAAGAGTTGGAAGGAATGAAATAAAGTAAGATAAGTAAAATGAAAAAGAGTTAACTTGTTCGTGTTGATTAAGTTGGCGTCAACAATTTTACGAGGCCATAAAATGTACGAGATTTATGTTGTCTATCTATTGCAACATTAAACCTCATCATTTCCGACTTCAACGATGAGAATGATGATGTGGTTGTTGTGTTCGTTATTGGTTCAAAGTTAAAAGTTAATTGCTTCAAAAAGTTATAAAAGTTGCAGTAAACTTGTATCTATTATTCTTTATCTTCCACACTTTGCATTTGCATTTTTAGTTTTAGTTTTTATTTTTTAGTGTTTGTAAACACTTAACTTGTTTTAATTGGTTTTATGAATTGTAAAACAAAATCTGTTGGTCTTGAGCAATCCAACGATCAGAGAGAAGATCGTTGGGCTCGCGTTTCCCGATTCGAGGACCATGATAATCAATTGGACAACAGCAGACAACCGCGTCGCCTGAAAAGACTGCACGCTTTTGGATCTCCCGTTCCGCTTCCCGGACAAATGATCCACCGATAAATTATTAATCAATATACAAGATCTTTCGCAAAATTAACGAGGCTTGTTCAAAATCTCTATTTATAGATAGAAATATAAAAAGATAGTGTCTTTTAACGGGAGTACAAGTTGGAAAGGTACATCCCTTTATTGAAGTTCTATCAAAATTTCATGACCAACGGTCTATTAGAAACCCGAGTTAATGCTTTATAATTTACAGTGTGTTTATACACGTTTATTATAAAAGAAAGTGTACAATGTGTGTGCCGTTTAAATTGAGAAAAGAGTCCCGGTATAATCAAATAAGTTATATGGTCTTGTTGCCACCTAACCACGATTCATGAGAATGGTTCTCGGTTTTAACTGAAGGGCGTGCTTTTGAAAATATAAGGGTTTGAAGTCTTACCCTCTAGATATTTGTAGAACATCCAGAGTAACCAAGACCATTCCACAACATTTCAGAACAACGTGGAACAACATTCGAGAGTATTGTGGAATGTTCTGGAACATTGTGGACTATTCGAAACATAGGTCATAGTGTAGAAAGCAAAATCCTTCGTGGATTCGAATGTCAGTTTCTTATCAGTGAATTCTGAGTAGTCCTTTTATTCCAACTACCACACAATCTCATGAGCGAAGCCGGGAACGGAACAATTACCAGTAATAAGTAAAATTAATGAAAATGAAATAAAATTTATGAAAAGCACTGAATTTTCTATTGATCTATGGGCCCATAGATAATCATATGTTTTTGGAAGTCTTCTCCATTTCCAAAATGAAAGGAAAATTACAGGACCTAAATATTTAACCGATTATTCCAAAAAAAATTGTTATCATAGTTGATGATCTATAAAATTATGTTTCCTGAAGACTGATTGATATCTACAAAGCAGTAGAAATGAGAAATGTAAAATTGTATCTCAAAATCTCTTAAAATTTTCGCAACTCTAATCTCTTTTTAATGAGTTAGATGCATGAATTTGAATTTATTTAATACGATAAATTATCCCTTTCTTTTTTCATAATTGAACTTCAAACAAACACATAACAAATAATATCAATGACCTAAAAACCATAAAAAATCAACTTGTAATGACAACATAATAATCACAAAAAAAAAAAAAAACCCCAATAAAGATATTTTCACCATATTTGGGTTTTTTTTTTTATCAGATTCAAATACAACAAACAAACAAGAAATAACAAGTTTTTTTTTATGCACATAAAAATTATGACCACAAATTGCGACAATAATATTTTTTAACACTTTCGGCCAATAAACCAAAATCAAATGGAGTGGAACAAAAATGATAAAATAATAAATAAAATAAAATAAAATAAACCAATAAGAATAAAAATAAATTGAATCAATAATTTTATAAAATGAATCCAATTCGGTAAGAGGCGTCAAGTTTAACGCAATTAAAAATGTTTCAATCGATATAAAAGATACTTACTTATGTACTAAGCATATGTGTGTGAGTGTGTGTGTGTGGTACATACATATCTACAGAGTATAGAAAAAGATCGCGAACGGTTTTTGTCATTTGTCGTTATTGTTATCGCCCATCGATAACAGAAACTGAAAAATAACACAACAAACTATCTATAAAAAATATATGAAGCCTAGCACTTGTATAAACAACAACAAATTCTGGAATATGGTAAATGGATTGTGGTGGGTTGTTGGAGCGAGAGTGGATGAAGGGCGGCAGGTGGTTTGGTTTGCTGATATTGGACAGCATGTGCAGGGCAGCCCAGCCCAGCCAGCAATGACTTTCAATCATTCAAACCAAACAAACTAACAACAAGTAAAGCGGCTAGCATGCAAAAGAGTAGAGTGGAGGGAGGGAGGGGAGCAGAACGGAGCAGTAAGTAAGCAACAAACATTGTTTCATTAAATGCTCATTAGGCACGAACGAACGACAAACGAGTAAATGAACGAACTCAACTAAGCTAAGCGAATCGAACACAACAAACCAAACAACGACTGAATGAATGAATGAATGACTGAGTGTGTGAGCGAGTATAAAATCAAATGACGTATAAAAAAAAAGTGTGAGGAAGTAAGAGCACAAGCAAGCAAAAAACTGATAGACCAAGAGAGAGAGAGAGAGAGAGAGAGAGAGGGGCCAAGAGGTCGAGCATCTGGTTGTAGCAGTAAATGTCGATTTGACAAACGAACGAATAAATGAATGTTGTACGTAGTATGTTCATCCGATTGACTGACCAAAGTCGCCATATTTACTTAATTGTTCGGCATTGTCAACTTTGTGTGTTGCGATGCGATGTGATGTGATGTGATGCGAGCGATTCAATGCGAATTCATTCATTTTACTAAGCTTCTCCAATGTTGTTGTTCAATATATGTAAGTACCTAAGTATTCTTTTTCTTCTTGGCCTCACTTTTATCTCTTCCTCGTTTAAATTTTTTTTTTTTGATTTTTGTAAATTGTCTTTTTTGTTTTTGCTTGATGATGTTATTTACGGTAAACTGTCATCAGTGTCAACAACAGCAGCAGCATATATGTACAACAGACAGACGAACCGACAGATAGACAGACAAACCAGTGGTGGCGCGTTAGACTTTGGCAACGCGGTCATTTATATAGAGTAAAGTGCTCTGATGTGGCTGGAGGAGGAGGAGGAGGATGGTAATGTTAGTAACGTTGGATAAACTGGCATGGCATGGAACAATGTATGTACATATTTTGCTTGCTTGCTCTAGCTTGTGTTCACTCTTGGTCATTTGTCAAAAAACTGTAGAGAGACGACAGATAAACGAAGTAAAAGAGGGAGGAAAACGAAGACAAAGTATGGAGTACAACAGTACAACAACTAAAAAAAAAAATCGACCAAAAAAAGACAAGTGAATCACGAGTCCAACATAACTTCTTACCTAAGTACTATAATATATGTATACTATAGTAGTCAGAGGCAGTTGGGCAGGCAAGCGAATAGAAACAGCAACAACTGTTACTAAAGAGGGACTAGAAGACTGCGACGACTAAGCACTAGAGAAGCAACAACAACAATAACAACCTGTGACACGCTAAAAACGACAAACTAACTAACTGTTTGACTTACAGACAGACAAACAGACAAAGGAGTAGACAAACAGTCGGGGTTATACACAGAGTGGGAGGGAGATTGGAGAAAACATGAACGAACGAAGGACTGAGCAAACGACCAATGGAACTTAAGAACGAACATTGTCAAAGACAAAGCGTACTTAAGGTTATGCTTCTTTTTATTGTTGTTGTTGTTGGGGTATACTATTCTGGTTTTGTTTTCCTTCGCTTTTTGGGGAAGCGCCATCAATTGATGCAGTGAGATGGAAAAGATGGGGTGGGTAGAAATGAGGTAACAGTAATAAAAGTCAAGTAAGACGCGAACTGTGTCTCTGATCGAAATGAGCCATTGAATTTGTCATTTAGGTAGGCAAGTAAATTACTATACTATAAAGCAAATTACTGGACAGTAATAAGAACGAATGAAAGAAAGTTAGAAAGGGAGAAAGTAGGAAGGACATAAGTGGTAAGGTGAGAAAACAAGTGTTAAAAAGGACTTTCTGTTGGGTGTCTACCAAGCGGGTTAAAAGGATATCAATAGCTAAATGAATGAAGTTAAGCCAAAAATTGACAAGTCTTTTGAAGTGAAACTTCTTTAGCAAAGGGGAGTAAATCCAAAATTATGAAAATGAAATGTGACGAAAATCAAAATTTGACAATGTTATTATTATATTGGAGCAAATACAATATGTAGTGATTTATTATTTCAATACAAATTATTATTAATTTATTTTTCGATCATTTGGCTACTTGTTCGTACGTTCTTTCGTAAAGTAAACACAATCAGTAGAGCATTTTGTATCTCTCTTTTACTCTTGCATAATCATTCATTCATTCTCTACACTGCAGACGAGCCCGCACAAGACAATGCGCTTTGTTTTGTGCGTCTTCCCACTATGTCTCTGAAGAATTATCGCATTTTGATTTTCGTCACATTTCATTATCTAATTTTTGGATTTACCTCCCTTTGGTAAAGAAGTTTCACTTCCATAGGGTAAGGCACATTACTTAAATTTATTTTTGTTTGTTTTTTTTTGTAAATTTTTTTAAAACATCACAGTTCACAGGATGTTGAAAATAAAAATTTAAATTTAATTTTATTTTAAAAAAAAAAAAGGGTGTTTATATTAAAAATTAAAATGGAAGAAGGAAATCAAGTTTAAAGGTTAACAAGTATTGTTTAATTTCTATAAAATCATTTCCCTCAACCAAAAATACCAAAACACTATACCATTAATGCGATTTTAATCAAAACAGAAATAAACCATTTCATCTACTTGTAGTTCCTTTACGTCTTTGTCGTCTTTTCCTTCGTCTTCTTTAATGAGTGTGTTTCGGTAATTTTAGTTCATTAAAAATGCGTGGTCATGAGTGTGTTTCATTTGGTTGTATGTATGTACATATAATTTATCTAGATACGTGATGATGTACTCGTATCACTAAAGCTTCAAAGGTTTTCCCAAGCTGCTTGACTATGCCTGCCTGCCTGCCGTTCATGATGACGACGACGACGACGATGATGATGATGATGATGGTTTATAGCATTAATGTGAGTCTTCAAGTTCAATGAGCACCAGACGAACATGTAAATACAGTGTAACTGTGTTTTACACACTTTGACTTCTGTTGGTCGTTCATTTGTTCAACCGTCTTGTGTATTGTTGGCTAAATTTTATTTTTGGTTTTCTGTGTTTTGCCTTTTCCATGTTTCATGCTTTTCTTTCCATCATGTGAAGAAGAATTGCATTACATTGAGAGAGAGAGAGAGAGATTGCATAAAAATGAAAATTTGTTTGTATCTGTTAAGGTATAAAAGCAACGCTTGGCTAAACAAGAAGTTGAAGTTGTGGAGTTGAGCTGAGCTCACTCACTCACTTACTCAGTCAGTCATGCACTTGCTTTTAGTCATTAACTTTGCAATGCCGTTGGCAATAATGATAATGATAATGATGATGACAATAATGAAGTTGTGTACTTTGACTAAGTAAAGTTGGTCAAAATATTGTAGATACAGAAAGACAATTAGATGCACAGAAAGACAGACAAATGAATGAAATGCTATGAATAAAGACCTAAAAGTATGATAAATAAAGAGTACAAGAGTAGAGGAAAAGAGGAAAAGAGAACTGACGTTGACTAACCAACTAGTTGCAACAACTTGTTTAGTTTTGTTCGATTTCTTTTGCAGTTTTTTTTTTCTTAATTGAGTGTTGTTTGGTATATTAGTTACTGTATAAATATTGTAACAATTATAACAAATACAAAAAAATACAGAGGAGGATTCTAAATCATTGCTCGAATTTAAATTTTTCAAAAACAATCCTTTGTAACAAAATAAATATTCACATAATGTGAAAGTCATAAAAAATTCGCTATAACTGAAATAAATTGAATATTTCTATTTTTTCCATTTATCATCTGTGCCGTGTCTATCTGTCTCTTGGTCGTCTGTCTGTCTGTCAGTTTTCCATCTATCTTTTTTTTTTCTTTGAGTTGCTTTTCTGCTCGCTCTATTTGGCTCAAATGGGATTTTATGCTTCTTCAACTACCATTTTTTTCTTTTATCTATTTCTACCTCTACATCTACCTCCTATCACTTATTCTCTTGTCCTATCTTTATTTAACTTTAGGTTTTCCAACAACTAGCTGTGAATGTAAACATTTTCTTTCGTTTTTCGGACGTTAATGGCGGCGCCAAATGTTAGTGGACAGTAAAAACATAAAAACAGAAAGGAAATGGTAAAAATTTTCCAGCAAAAAGGCAAAAAAGAAAATGCAGAAATGCAATCTCAGCTTTGTGTGATAGTCGCTTGTCATCATCATCATCATCATCATCATCATCATCATCATCATACTCATACCCATTGTTGTTGTTTTTTTGTTATTCTTGTTGCATTTGCCGACAGCATTTCGGTCTCAAAGGGAGGGGGGATAGAGAGTGAGAGAGAGAGTTGACTGGCGTTGAGGCCTTTACTTGCTGATGTGTCTCGACAGCGTGTTGAGTTAAAACTGACTGACTACTCCTGAATGTTTTGATGGCAAATTATGATATGATCCAATTGTATAATATAGAATTCAAAGTTCGGACGTAGGTGGTCAAGAACTACGGGATTGTAGCCTTTTATCGCGAGCATTTCTTTCGCAGAAGTTTCTTTATAGATTTCAGCCAAATTGAAAATTTTGATATTTTCAAATTGAACATGATGTTTAATTTTTTAATACGCCCACTTAAATGAATCTCGTTTTAGGGTTCCGGACCCAAAAGGCCGTATCTCATGAACCATAATAGGTAGAGAATTGAAATTTTCACAGAATGTGTAGTTCTATTTGGGCAATAATTTTCAAAAATTTAAAGAGGTCCCCTTACAAGAAACATTTTTCATTGTATGGGAGCTATATGATCCAGTAATCCCACGATCTTGAAATTTTCTTGGTTGGTGGATGTGGTTTAGTTTAGTTTATAGTGTCGAAGTTTCAGTTTGATCGGACCACTAGGGAGGGTACCTTCCACCTAAACTTCCATTAAAATTCATGTTTTATTAAAAAAGTTTTTTGATTTTGACACGATTGAACTGAAATTAAGAGACTATAAGTTTTTGATATAGACGCTTCACATCTGTTGGAATCAACCAAATCGGCCTACTAGGGAGGTACGTCCCATATAAACCCACCATTAAAATTTAGGTTCTTATACGAAAAAATTTTTCGTTTTTTAATTTTCGCTATTGAACGGAAATTAAGACCCTATAAGTTTTTAATTAAGACGCTGTACATTTGTTGGAAACAGCTTAATTGAGCAACTAGGGGATATCTCCTATACAAACCTCAATTTAGTACGGAACCCTCTGTGTGTGAGTCTAACTCGCACTTGGCAGATTTTTTAAAGTAACTTTGTTTTATAATTTCCCCTCTTCTGTTAAGTTTCCTTTTTAAAATAACTTGTCAAACTTCTCTTTGAATATTTTTAATTAGCCGAAAAAATTGATTTTGTTTCATTTCTTTAGTCATTCACTTCAACGAAGTCAAGTCATCCCTCCCTCGCTCTTTCAATTCTACATCCTTTAGTCAACTTTCATTTAACACTTTCACCTTCACTTTTAAACTTCCCCAAAACTTCTTACATATTAGGATGAACTAACTTAACTTTTTTATTTGTCCCTTTCATTCAAAAAAAGAAAATATAAGAAGAAAGAAATTTTTTTAATGAAAATCCCCAAATGATTTTCGTATTTCATTAGTTTTTACTTGTCTGCTTTTTGTTTTTTCGATTTCTTTTTATTTTTTTTTTTTTGATGTTTTTGCTTTTACGAAAAATTTCATTTTATTTATTTATTTTGTCAAAATTTTCAGCCTTCCTTTGCCTAATCTATTCCCCCTTCATTCCCTCTCCTTGCTTCGTTGCTGACCCTTTCATTGATTAGTCCCACTCAGCGCTCTAATTAGTTTGATTAATGTTTGTTTTTTAAGTTTTCTCTTTTAGTTGGTTTGGCACCACTCGCCTTCAAAACAGAGAGTTGCCATATTGACTGACATGATTAATGTTTTTTCATCATCATCATCATCATCATCATCATCTTCTTGCTATTTGCTTGTGGTAGGCACTTTGTCGTTGGTGTTTTCAACTTTTTATAAAGTCAGAAAATCTATTAAGAAATTAGCAAAACTTAAGTCTCCCGTTTGTCTTTCGTCTTTTTGGTTTTTTTTTGTTTTTTTTTGTTTTTTTTTTTTTGTTTTCTTCTCATTTTGCTTTTATAAAGTTGTCTGTCATAGACTTGTGTTGCTCAACTATAAAAAACCACAAAACGATAAATGATTTACCAACATAAACTAACTGACAAATGTATGTATGTATGTATGTGTGTGTTTTTTTTTTTTTTTACCGATGGGGAAGCATTAAAAGCCGAACGAATCTACTATTCGAAGTGTGGGACTTGCACCCACTAAACCCCACCGTCCCAAGTCCTACAGTCCCCCTGGCACTACCGCAAAGCATTACGTCAAGGAGGAAAGAGGGAGCATAACAGCTCAAAGTCTGCTTTTACCCCATGTAAATCAAAACAAATTTACGTTAAAAACTACTTGTCAATATCAAACTAATGACCTAACACGTCTTCGTTCGTCTGAACTCGTGTGACTGTGTGATAGTGTACATATGTATGTGTATCTGTTTATTCTGCGAGAGAGTGTGTGTGTGTGTGTGTGTGTTGTAATTGTTGTTGCATATTCAATGAAGTTAATTTTGTGTTACCATTTTCCGTTATAAATGTTTTTTGTTTGTTTGTATTATTGTACCGTAAGAACTTTTATAATGTATGTAAATAATATGTATCTGTGTGTGTGTGTGTGTGTATGTGTTTGTGTGATAATGTGTATGATTAGGGGAAACCTATTTTACCGCGACACAGTTGCATATTTTGTTATTGAAGCAACAGCAAATTATGGCAATCATTTTAAGTGCGATTACACACACACACATTTAAATTCTTGCTAACTTGCCATACACACACATACACACACACACACACACACAATTACATATTTAAACAACAATTAAGCATTGATATGCAACAAATGAACGAAACAATGCACAACAATGGTAACAACAATAACAACAAATAGTGGTAGCAACAAATCCAAAGTAGCAATAAATGATAATTGCGCTTAGTGTGTTGGTTAATGACGACGTGGACCGCCGGACCCAAAACCATGCCAGGCGATGCGAGGCGAGGCGAGGCCTATCTGATGTTGATAATAATGGCAGCCATGACAGCCATGTACATGTATTTTTTGCATAAAACATTTTTAATTATTTACTCTTTACTACAAACTTCACTAAAAGGTACGCACCATCATAAACACAGTAACACCGTAAACAATAATAACAACACTTTTTCGTTTTGTTCTGTTTCTCCATTTTCATCATCATCATCATCATCATCATCATGGTTTATATCCCATGCACTTGCAAAATGCCGGGATTTCTGCTATGCAAGAGTAAAAACAACAGCAATAAAATCAACACACCATTTTGCTTGCCTTGCCACCTTTTGATGCTTTCATACTTTAATTTTTTCTTCCACTTACACTCTTCTTTCATTTATTTGACTTGAACCAGTGATTCTAAACATTTTCTAGTTTTTCATTTCATGACGGTATATTTTTATATATTTTTATTTGCAAGCAGCCATGAATGCACAAGTTATTTATTTATTTATTTATTAGAACTAAGATAATCTTCTTATTTATTAGAACAAACTATAACTTAACATTTATTATGAGCAATAATGACATAGGCGTTCTGCTCATAGGAAGTTAAGAAGGAGAGTAGGAAGTTAGAAAAGTACACGACCAGACTTGCCTTGTGCTTGAATCGAACCCGCGAATCTTGGGATGCCAGCCCAGCGCGCTAACCTCCGAGCCAACGAAGACAGTTAACTCCTTAAAATAGTAGAATTTTAAAATGATGCAAAAATAGAATTAGGAAATAAATACCACAATAAAACACTCAGTGAATATTATCAATGCTCCTCAACAAACCATTCAATACATCAAGATATCTGCATACTTTCTGTTATCCAAAATAAGGCCATGAAACGATGTTTTTATGTTAGTTAGTTAGGAGTCAAATCTTGTAAGATGAACTAGAACTACTTCTTGACCGATTGAGCTGAGTTTTTACATGCACTTTTAGTTCTGGTGACAATACAATAATACAATTAAGTTTTATTTTTTCGAAAATCTACCGGAAAAGTCGGAATTGGGTGTATAACAAAAAAGAAACTTTATAATGGCACTCAAACTCTGCTCTCAACTAATACTTAAACTGTAACAGAGAGAATGTGGTGATATTAAGAAAGGAAACATTCAGCTAGGGATTTATTGTACTAAATAGACCCAATATAGAACTTTTACTTTTAAAGCAATAACTCGGTTTCGAACAACTATATTTGCCACTGAAAGGAAAATGCCGATATTTTCGATTATACGAAAGGCTGAGTAAAAACACACTGCTTCGGCTTCTAATTATTTGATATACCTTTCCAACTCGTATTCCCATCAAGAGATGGCGTCATTATATATTTGGATCTTGTATGTTCAAACATATGTCTTGATATATGATCATATGTGCTAAGCACTTTCCCATTCAGTGGCGCAAATGTGTTAAGAATCACTGACTTAAACTGATTGATGCACTTCTTCTCACGCTCTTGTGCTTTTACGCTTCTACTGACTGTTGTTCTTGCATTTTGGGCGCCACTAGTTTACTTGCATTTAGTGAACTTTCATGTAGAATGAATGTGCTTTTGTTGTGTGATTGGCAACGTTTTCATAGATGATTAGTTTCTTTTTATGTTTCTCCTCTTTTCATGGCTTTTGTTTTTGTTTTTTTTATAAACATACACACGTTCACACACACAAAACACACTTAATGCCAAAGTTGTTGCTTGGGATTTTGTTATTGCTGTGTGTGATAGTAATGATGTTGGTTTTTGGTTGTTGCCTTTGCCGCTGTTGCTGCTGTTTCTGATAATGATGATGAAATCAAATCAAATTTTACGTTACTTTGAACTTTGGCAACGTGACTTTCAACATGTAAGGTGCAAATGTGTTGAAGATGAGCAGAGAGAGAGAGAGAGAGAGAGAGAGAGAGAGAGAGAGAGAGAGAGAGAGAGAGAGAGAGAGAGAGAGAGAGTTAAAAAAGAAAAACGAGAATTTAAATTACAAAATTAATTAATGATGGATAGCTCTAAGAGGAGAGAGGAACAAGTGTTTCAGTGAGTCAATCAGTCAGCTACCGTTTTTGCTCCAACAAAGATCATTAGATACATATTTTGTTCTATAATATCCTGAGGAAACTTGACATTACATGGCAATACAACATTAGTGATAACAAGAAAACAAATTATGAGATTAAAACCAAGCCAAATACATCCCAGCAGCTTAGTTTGAAATACTTTAAAAATTAAGGAATCAAACTATTTGGAGCAAAATGAAAAATTCTTATAAAATATTCCAAATATTCTGAGTGGCGATCTTCGTATGAAAATAAATTTTATTAATGATGATATTTGTTGGTTTTGGAATATGTTTTGTGTTATTTTTTATTAATAATTTTTGCAATCATCCAATTAAATAAACCAAAAATATGTTGATAAAAATATATGAAAAAATTAAAAAAAAAAAAAAAAAATTGCAATTAACTTTTATTTATTTATGTATTTCATTTAGAAAACAAAACCAAAAACAAAAAAACAAAAAACAAAAATGATTTGTTTTTACTATTAAAAAAAAAATTTTACAAAATTTGTCCCATTTTATTTTTGATTTTTCATAGTTTTTTTTTGTAATTTCATTTTATATTTTTACATTGAATTTAACACAAAAATGAAAAGCATTTCTTCTCAATTGAAATTTGAAGATGTGTATCACAAAGAGAAGTTGTGTTAAAAAGGTAAAAATGTACAACACAATTGGTGTGGTTAATGTCAACTTAAATCAATTCAAATGTCAATTACAATAGCAACAAGGATAAAAGTGGCAAAAGGTGATGGCGCGACAACAGACAATAACAAAAAAAACTGTCAAAACACAGTATAAAATTACAACAAGAACCATGATGAACGCAGGCTGTGTAAAGGTACTTGACAGAACAATAATAATGGATGTAAAGAAATGAAGTGAGATTACGGAAGAAAGTATAAGACGATACTGTAAAAGCAAAGTGAGAGAGAGAATAATATAGATAGATACTTGTATACCTACCTACTCATATAATACAAAGGTTGAGAGAGAGAGAGAGAGAGAGAAAGAGAGAGGGTGAAAAAGGAAACAGACAGATACAGGTGACAGTTTAAAACAAGAAGCTTACTCAGTGATTCTTAAACTGTGATACGCGGACCCCTTGTAATAAATATATTATTTGTAAATATAAATCAATATATGAATTCAAAATTTTGTGAATTACTTAAATTTGGAATCTTATATGGTGGAAACAAATATTGTTCAGTAGGAGCTTAAGAACCGCTGAGCTTAGAAATAAATGTTTTTTTTTTTTTTTTCATTGAATTTAAGTGAGTAAATGATGAGTGAGTGAATTACAGCACAAAAAAAAAAAACCATTCAAGTGTTTAAGGTGTTTAAGATGAGTTAAGAGGTTTTCCTTTTTCGATTTTCTGTTATTAATTTTGTGGGGGGGTAAGTTGCAAGTTAAGTAGATTGAAATATATTAAAAAGTACAAATAAAAAAGAAGAAAAAGATAATATAAATAAAACTCATGTGCATTTCACATGATCTTAAGGAAGATTAGATGTGTAAATTTACCATAAGATTTCATTGGAATTTGTTTTTTGGTTTTGAAAGTTAAATCCACAAAAAGCTTGACAATTTGGTTAAGATTAATTTTGAATAAAGAAAATGATTAGAATGCTCTGTTTTTATGATGATTATCAATTTTTGTTGTTTCAATATATGTAAATCTGAGCACATTTACACAATCTACTGAGGTCCCTGGAATACCTACATATTTCACTTTCTAAAACTCTCTCATTTTCCTTTCTTAACTTCTTTCTATTAACTTTTAAACTAAAATAATCCTTCAACAAATTTTGGACTAGAAAATTTTAATGAAAATTAAATGAATTAAAAGTAAAGGAATTTTTTTTCGTAGTAAACTTTCTCAAAGTAAAAAATCTAAGAAATTCTAAAGTTTTACCATTTTCTTTTAAATTTTCTTCAAGAAATATAAATACATATATACAGTATATAGAGAAAACTTGCTGAGGAAAGAGATTTAAAAGAGAATATTTTAAAGAAGAAATCAAAAAGACATTTGGTTTTCTTTTTTGTTTTTGTTATTTAACATGTGTTTCTTTCGTCTTGAGTATATTTGTTAGAGTGTGCATAGAATCTGTATCTATGTGTGTACGTGTATTTACACGTGTATATGTGTGTAAGTTCTCTTAACATGCAAACAAAACGCGACACATTCAAAGTCCAAATTGTGCATTTCTGTTCTGTGCAGTGTTGTGGAATGCATTGAAATGCGTGCATTTGTAAGGGTTTTTTTTTTTTGTTTTGTTTTGTTCGTTGAGTTTATTTACAAAAAATAGTAGAAAATAAAGAACAAAAAAAAAAAAAAATAGAAAAAATAGAAATGGCGACACGTGATTCGCATATTTGTGAGCAAAAATTTCATTTGATTTTTCTTTAATTTAATTTTATTTTTTTCAATTTGTTTTTCTTTTTTGTTCTTTTTATTGACATGGCATTGCCGTCTGATTATTTTTATTTTTTTTTTTCAAATCCACATTTGCATAGTAATAAAATTTGCTTAAAAAAATATAAAGATAAAAACCTTTGTTCTTAAGAGTCTTAACTTCATTGTTATGGAAGGATAATCTTTAGAAATATGTAAATCAAAATCAAATAAACTTAATATATAACTGGATATGTTTCAGAGTAAAGAGACGCGAAATATAGCTTCCGAACTTAATTGATAACCATGCTCCAACATTTAAGATTTTGATATTGAATAGCATAAAATGATGAAAAAAGCATAAAAATTGTGATAATCTATACATATTATAAAACAAAGTCGCTTTTTTCCTATAACCGCTTCAATCTTTAAAAATACGCAACCTATTTTGATGCGGTTTTTTTGAATAGATAGAGTGATTGAAAAGGAAGGTTTATATTTATAATAACATCCATTACATAGTGTAGAAATACTGTTATTTTCACTATACCTATATGCCTATCTTTAAAATTAATGTAGTAGGCATAGTGTTATAATTCATGGAAAAGCATTTACTGTCACTACAATATCCCAGCTTCTCATTGTTTACACAGCAAAGTTTCTTCAAATGTGATTTTAGATTTTTTTTATTTAAGTCTGATTATTACTATCAAGAAATTATAAAGTCATGTCTGGAACACGTCGTCGTTCGAACATAGGTCGTTGTACAGTGAATGCCAAAAGATTACGTTCAACGGAACGTGAGGCTCGCCTCAGTCAGGCTTGGGATAGATGTAGAGCTGAGAGAGAGAGAGAGAGAGAATCAACAGCACGAGTTACTAATTCATGGGTAAATAAAGAAAATTCTGCCATGAATTACGATCCTTCCATTTCTTACAAGGACGATCGTATAGTATCATTAGGTACTATGTCAGTAGTGTGTGAACATTGCTAGGCATTGAAATTCAAGGACGAATCGAAAGGCATGTGTTGCTTACAAGGAAAAGTGAAATTAGAAGAAATTCTCCCTCCACCTGAACCACTTCACTCTCTTCTTACGGGTGATCATCTATATATATAAAAATGCACTCAAAAAGTAGTATGACCCCGCAAAACTCGAGAACAGCTGCAGCAATTTTGTTTTTTTTTTTTTTTTTGTTGTACTCATGGCGTTACAGTCAGGTTCTTTGCTACATTTGGATCCGGTAGGTAGGGCTGTTGTCCAGATATCGATAGTTTTATGCCATTTTTAAATTTTTTTTTTATTTGGTGCAAAATATACTGAACCGATTTTTTTTAAAAAAACTGATGACTCAAAGTTGCTTAGATTATAATAGAATATTAAAATATATTGTTAATTATTAATTACACATTTTACAAAAAAGCTTTTTATAAGAAACACCCAATTAACGCATAGGGGGTGTAGCAACGCACGCCGGTTAACGCTAGTAATTTATAAAAATAAAGAATTTGTTCAGTGAACATATGTATGAACATGGTTCATTGAATTGATCTTATGGTTATTCTATTTAAAGTTCTAGTCCACTGAGAGTGCGTGGGATAACAAGAATATTTCCAAATAATATTGATGCTATATTCTTATAAAGTCTAAATGGCGATTTCTAATCATTTGTTGCCTATTTTAAGGCAATGAATGCAATATTCTGCATATATTGTCAAGATTAAAAGATATCTAACTGGAATTGCAACAAAATACCCAAGAAAAATCAACAATTTTTGTGAAATTTATATGGTGAAGGAATTGTTACGTTTTACGTAGTCAGACTGTTTCTAATAGTGTGAATGAGGAGTGACGCATTACTTGTAACGTATGCAGTTTGCAAAAGTAATACTTCTACCCTTATACACCTGGGGTGTATACATATGTACTATATGTAGGAGTATTGGACCATAGTCCCCAACTGATCCTACAGTACAAGCCTTTATATTTTTATGCGAGACTATGTTAGCTTTGCCCGCGACTTTGGCTGTGTCCCTCTATAATCTTCCAAAGCGCTTCTCTGTTATAATAATAACAGCACACAGTCTCTCCTTCTCTCTCTTTAGCTCCGCTCTCAGTGAACATCATAATACAGACAAAAACAAAAGCATAGCACCATATTCTTATGCGTACTCAATTAATTATGAATGAGAGGAAATTATATACCACAAACAGGTTACAAAAAGCAAAAAAAAACATTCATAGCGAACGAAATTGTGTGCGTAATGTAAAAAAAAAACCATATTTTGCTTTAAATTATTAAATTTGAAATTAATATCTTTTGTTTCTCTGGGTTGATTTTGATGAAATAAACGTTAAATGTTACTCACAGCTCAGCTTCTTACCTTTCAGTAATTCAATTTTAAATTTAATGAGCGCATTTTACGCGATGCTTGCTGAAACAACCAAACAAACAGACAAACAAACAAAAATTCAAAGTCTACGGTTATTTTATATATATACATAGATAGATAATGAACAGATTCATGCCAATCCGCATACAAAGGTCTAATTATTATCTTGCACTGTTAACATTTTGGACTGGACTATGTGCAATCCACAGATCTGAATCAAATGGAAAACCACTTGTACGTCGTGTTTATTCCGAAAATAAGTAGAATGTGTTGGAGAACTTAAACTTACTTTTTTGAGAGAACGGGGATTCTCGACTAATTCATTTGAAATTTATTGATTTGGCAAAAGCTTAAGGAAACCCTATTTTATGTTCAATTATATTTTGTAAGTATAGATTTGTTACAGTGAAAACATACAGTTTACTTCAAATTAAAGTCCAAAAATTTGTATCAAATAATTAAAAATAACAAAAATATAAACAAAACTCCTAAAATTTTATTGTATTGTCTTTTGCAAACCGCAAATTGTCTAGTAAGAATAATAAAATAATACAACTGAAATAGCAACAACAAATACAAAATAATCAGAATAAACTTTTATATTAAAAAAAAAAAAGAAACGAAAATTATCAACTTGTAAATGTTTAGAAATAAATTTATGAAATGCGCAAAATATTTTCCGTAATTATGTTCATTTAGTGGAGAATTTGTTTTCATTTATTTGTTTAAGCGCAATCAATGTGAGATGGAATGATGATGATGACGATGATGATGATGATGATGATTTTACGTTGGGTCACGATATGCTGGGGCGTATACATAATGTATATTTTCCATTTTAACACTGTAAAACTATAACTATGCCTGTGTGTATGCAATCCCATGTCCATTTAGCAATTAAAAATCACGAAAAACAAATAAAATTTTATGTATTTTCATATTTTCCAATAAGAATTTTCTGTTAGTTTTTGTTGGGCAAAACTAGCGCCATCTTGTATGCAGCAATGAGAACATTAATTTAATAATAATGAGCAAATATTTGTACAAAAATTGCGTTTTAATTAGAATTGCATGCACAGTGTCTATGATAATGATTACATGATGGATGGTTAGATGAATGGATAAATGGATGCGGTGGGGACTTGGCATTTAGTATGAAATGGGACACTCATATGTGAAAATAAGCAATGTAATGCAATCATATCATTGAGAAGAATAGTGTTGTAAGTTTTGCATAGAAATGTGATTCAAGGGAATCAATAAGTTCTGTAAACCAAGTTTTGTTGATTTTTCGGAAAGATAAGTAGTTTCGATATAGAGTTCTTCAAATTTAGAAATAAATTGATAGTCAAGATCTAGTCAAGTTCAAGTATCAATTCAAAGTTCTCAAGGTGATTTATCTATGTTTATTTATTTATTTATTTATTGTACAATAGAAAACTTAATTCTAAAATACAATATTAAAGATGAAGCAACAAAGGCCTTGAGCTAGATGAGATCAGAATCTTTTTTTTTTTTATAACAATATTATCATACTTAGACTAACTGATTTAGATTTAATTTATTTATTAGTAATATGAAATTTTTTAAGTTAATTCGACTGGCTTCTGTAAGTAGATGGCGAAGTGGAGGGATGTGAAGGGAGTTACACAGGGATTGGACTCGACTGCAGTTGTCAGTGAGATGGCCCACACTTAGTGTACCTGAGTTGCAAAAATTGCAAGTTGGTACTGGTGTCTTGTTGAGAAGATGTTCATGTGAAAACTTTGTGTGGCCTAGTCTGAATCTGGTATACAATACACATTCTTTCCTGTTGATAGTTGGCGGGATGCTGAGTGCTTGTCTTGTTGGATTTATTTGTTTATAAAAGTGGGAGTATTCGTTCCATATTGCATTCAATTTCTCTGCTGTTGTGTTGTTTACCAGGTTCTTGATGTCATCTTTATTGGACGTGTTGTGGAGTAGAAGTGGAGCTCGTGTTGCAATCTATGTTTATATGGTTCAATGTTGTCCTGCAAGAGAATCAAAGTTAATCTTTTGATCAATTTGGATCGCTTAGACATAGAATTTCGGGATATTTTCTTCAAGTTGCTCACCGTAATCATTTTATTAGTTTTCATGAAGACCAACAAATTGTCTCCACATTATTCTACTGATGAATTTATATTTTAGGGTCTCTATACAATTAATTGCTCTAAATTATTCTAAATTGTATTAAAATCAACTTATTTTAGTTTAATTTTGTATTTATTTTTTTCTAAAATTACAATTTTGATTGGCTTATGAAATCACATCCTTTATAGGATACTCACTTTCAGCATTTACATTTATATTTCTAAAGCAATTTAACTTTCGCAATGCATAAATCTTCAATGAAACATTTTTAGAAAAAATAAAATGGCGAAATAAAAAGTAATAGGGGAAAAAACTGTGCTCACTTATTGCTGAGTAAAAGTATATATTTTTTTTTACTCTTATTTTCAAAATAAAAATAAAAATTCAACTAGACTTTGGTGTTTGTTATTTCTCTTGCTATTTCTCTTCCTGCCGAGTACCATAAACGCGTTTATTTTTCTCAAAATGTTGATTTTCTGGACACCACCGACTCTGCTGCTGTTGGTTGGCGGGTGGTAAAAAGAGTCTAAGTAAGAGGGACACAAGGAAGTGAAAAAGTGAATGAGTTAAAAGAGCGACGCATAAATCGACAGAAACCGGAAAATTTTGCAGTTTCCTGCTGCTGGAAATAAAAATAAAAAAAAAATAACCAAACTCAAACAAAAAAACAGAAAAAGAATGAAACAGAATTTCAAACCCAGCTGACTTTGAGTTAAGCTTTCTAGTTGTTGTCAGACGACTGAATGACTGAATGACTAACTGACTGACAAACTCCCTCACTGACTGACTGACTGACTGACTGACTTACTCATACACTAAACTCAACTAACGATGATTGTCTCTCCGACTGTTTCTCTGTCTGTTTGTCTCTCTGGTTGGTTGTCCATTTTGATCCAAAAGCAAGCCCGTCATCCAACTAGGCTGCCACCGCTGCACCTCTTTGCACCAATTTTCCTCACCCGCTGTTCAATTGCATTCCGGCTCCTGCTGCTGCCGCCGCTGTTCGCTTTTGCCACTTGAAGTATTTTTTCCCTAATTCTCTTCTTTTCTTTTTTTTTTTTGTTGCTTTTTTAATTTTGTGTTTTTGTTGTTGTTATTTGTATCTCTTGTTGTTGGTGTTGTTGTGGCGCATTGCATTGCGTTGAGCTCAACAAGAATAAAACTCTTGAAAATGCTTTTGCTCGTAAATTTTATATTTTCGCAACGTTTTATTTTCAAGCCGCTGCCATCTGCATTGCTTGCACACACACACACACACACACACACACACACACAATACGTAGTTATCCACAAACACACACACACACCCCTGTATATCCTGCCCTTCTCCTAACCCTAGAAGTTGCCTAAGTACAATGAGAGCAACTGCAACAACCACCATGACTACTAGCAGAATTGAGGCAACATTTGTTGCACATACATACATACAATCACACACACACACACTCACATAGGATACAATACACAAACACATACTTACATACATGGACACAAACATACAAGCATGGACAGGATAACGCGGCAACAATTGCTGCACAATATTTGAAACTACACTGGGGTTTCCGTTGTCGTCAGTCAACACACACACACACACACACACACACACGGACACACAGTCTTTCATAGTCCCTTTATATCCTATGCCCCCGTCCCTCCTAAAATGATCCTCTTTTGCTGCTTCACAACTCTCAATTTATCCTTATTTTGGTGTGCTGGTGGTGGTGTCCCATTGCAGCTGCATGTAAATTTATTTGCATATGACGATGACTGAACTGAACTGAACTGAACTGAAGTGAAGTCTTTCTTTCATTCCTTTCCCTTTACATATTCCTCTTCCCTTTTTACACTCTCTCCTCGTACTCATTCTTGTTGGCGTGTGTTGATTCTTCTTTTGTTTGTTCCAATTTTTAGTTCTTCTTGTTTTTTCTTTTTTTTCTATATTTTTATTGTTGTTTGTCTCTGTTGCTTTTACTATGTTTTATTATTGTTTGTTGTTACTGGGTTTTTATTGTGGTTTCTTTGCTGTTTGTTTGTTTGTTGTTGTTGTTATTTCTTTTAAAACATCATTCAGCGCATTCACCCCCCACATCTATGAATATTTTTATTGAAAAACACGCGATATCCTTTTTTGTCAAAAAAAGGGAAAAGAAAAGGGGGAAAAAGTATTCATCAAAAATTCAATGTAAAAAATTGAATTCATTGAATCATAATAATGATTATATGAACTTTCTAGAGTTAATCAGTTGAAAGTGTAATAAAAGTCGATGTTGAGTCAATTAATTAAGATTCATTTGAATTTTGACTAGTGAAAAAGTATTTAATTCATCCAATTTTATTGAATTTGAATTACATTGCCAAAAACTGCGAAAGCTGAACTGGTTCAGGAGTCAACTTAGCCTAAGCAATAAACTAACCATCTATAAAACTAAAGTGATACCGTCCTGATAAATATGATATTACAGCTGCTTAGTCCAACATCTATCTTATACAGAAGATACAGAACGGTACCCTCCGTCAAATCATAAACGCTACCTTGGTACGTGCTTAAGGATGTTATATCCAGGGACCTGCGAATCTTGTTAGTTCCTGAGTCGGTATAATGACTTAAGATGCAAGACAACAAATTAGCATCTGTTCTTGCCATAAACATCTCCAGGAGGAGGCTTCACCCTGATGACCTTTGAGTACATGGACGCCAAAGAGAACATAGGCTCCAATTCTAATTTAAGTTAAAAATTTACTTCAATTTTTTTTTTACGTCATCTGTCATTATTCTGCCATATTGTCACATCAATTTTTTATCCCCATTGCAGAGACTTCGTTGTCCGTCCTTCCGTCCTCGGGTCATATCTCATAAACCGCAACACATAGAGAGTTGAAATTTTCACAAAATGTGTAGTTCTATCCAGGCATCAGTAATAAATACTATAACTAAAATATTTTCAAAAACTTAAATGGCTCTCCATACAAGAAACTTTTTGGTTTGTATGGCAGCTATACGATCCAGTAATCCCACGATTTTGAAATTTGGAGGGTTGCTGGTTATGCATCAGAAACTTATATTGTCGAAATTTCAGTTTGATCGGATTACTATGGAGAGTACCACCCATACAAACCCCCATTAAAATAGAGGTTTTTATTAGAAACCAATTTTGGTTTTGGTTCTATCGAACTGAAATTTAGATACTATAGGTTTTTGACATATGCGCTGCACATCTGTTAGAATCAGCCAAATCGGCCAACTAGGAGGGCTACCTCCCATACAAACCCACCATTAAAATTCATGTTCTTATTGGAAAAAGCTTTACCAATGGAAATGAACAGTTGTCTTTCTTTAAATTCGTTTTATTTTTGAGATAATTTCTTGTATGCCATTACATGAAGATCTGATCAAAGTACAAAAAAAAAAAAAAAACTCCCAAGAACTTTTTCCATTAATATTTCTATTACAATGCATGAGAAACTGAGTTCCGTCTAGAAACCGGTTGTTACTTTTTATTATAAAAAAACTGTATGATTTTTTTTTTATTTTTTTAAAGTGAATTTTATATGTTGTAACTTGTTTAATTAAGTCAAATATCAAATGATTAAAAATCAATTAAAACCAAAGAAAAACAACGCAAATAATGAATTTCAGTTTACCGAAGCTTAATTACCTTGCCTTTCACACCACAGCTGGTGGATGATAATAGGTCATATGTATGTGTATGTATATGTATGTATATCAATTATAAGTATGTTCGATTACATAAAAGTACTTCAGTGACCACGACTTTTCCGGTAGTCGGAGAGAAAGAGAGAGAGTTTCAGTTCCAATTTATTGTATTCCAAATTTCACATCTATAATTTTTTCCGCATGCAAAAAAGTCAGATGGATAGACAAACGGAAATGATTTGATATCAAATATTTATGTATTGTGTGTATGGTAAATGGTAAATGTTTCGCTAATAATTTCCTTATGAACTTTATGATGGAGTCGAATCTCTGTCGCATGATTCTTTGCTCTATAAATTTTACAGCAAAATGACTATAAAGTGTAAGGGAAGGAAAACTAATATGTACATACACAGATCAATTTGTTTCAATCTCTGTTGAATGTTTTTGTATTTGTTTTATAAAAAATCAACTTCTATTGATGTTAATTATGACAAACATTTACAATTATACGAAGCTTTCTTCTTCCGTTTTGCAATTACATAACCTAACTTCTTATTCTGATTACTCAATATGTTGCTGGGCTCGCTTTCACAATGTGCTGCTCTCCCTCTATTTCTCTACCTTCCTACATCAATCTTGTTTGCTTAACTACTGATATACGTTTTGATAACAACAATAATACTATATAACAACAACAACAACAAAAAACACAACACAAAACACAATATCAAAAGCATTTCCTTCCGATTACATTTACTTTTGTTGTTAAGCTTTGTACGCCTTTTCTCTTATGTCGTTACACCCTCACAAAACACATAGACACCTTTTCTCCTTTCACTGTTCTTTTCACATTTCATTTGCATCACATAAAGCAGGGATTCTTAACATATATACCTGCCACACGGAGGGCTCTCCACCATCACACAATATTTCAAAAAGAAAAACATTTAAGTATCACTGCTCTCCGTCTGTCCCTCAGTTTTTGTGATATTGCACCCAGATTTCTTTTCACAAGACACTGACATTTGTCGGAATCAGCTGACTTGCACTACAAGAAAAGGCGCACCTTCCATACAGAACTCAACCCTAAAATTCAGGGTGTTTTTTGTACTCTCGAGTTTCGAAGTCTTTCTCAACCATGTAAATTTCAAAACCCTATACTTACTAGATCGTAGAGTTATTTCTTGTTTGTGGATCCCTTTAAATTTTTAATTTTATTTTAGTATTTCTTGCTGTAGCCACGATAGAACTACAAATTCTGTGAAAATTTCAACCTTCTACCTATTACATTTCATGAGATAAAACCCGAGGCCGAGGACGGACGAACAGCATAGCCTTGATAATATGATAGAGTTTAGTTTAGTACCCTTTGATTATGGAACCCTAAAAAGCAGCCACAGCCAAGCCCAATGCACTTACTTTAACATCAAAACGATTGCAAATATTCATTCATCTATTCAAAATGACTTCTATGTTTCATTTATCAATCTAATCTGTCTGATTCGAATCAGTAGTTGAATCATCATTGATTCGAATCAGTTTCGACAACAACCACAAGGAAAATGATATCATTCAGAGGTTGTTATTGTAGTACAATGTGTCTTCATTGATAGTCAAATCACGAATTTATTCGCCATGTTTCGGAGATGATGTTATAAGGGGCTCTTAGAAATGCACTTCCAAAAGAAAAGTCACTTCCTATTTGTCTTAATCTCTTATAAAAAGTGTACCTTGATGAAAAATGTTGAGAACCAATGGAGCTTTGGAGCTTTGGTTCTATTCTAAATTGCATACAACAGGCGCACAATTATTTTACATTTGTTTTTTGTATCTTTTTGTTTTATTTTTTTTTTTTTGTATGTTTCTTTATATTTTTTTTTTTTTTTTTTGCTTGGTTGCTATTACAATAGTTTCTGGTGGAGATTGCATGAGCATCGCGGTCATTTCTCTTTCCCTTGGTTCTTTGTCTGTTTTTCGTTGTTTTTTTTTTTCTTTTTTTTTGTTTTTCTGTTTGGACACATATTTTTTTTTCCTTGCATTTTATTTTATTTAGATTTTTTCGTTTTTGCATTTCCGTTCGCTTATCGCATTTTTCTTTCTCTGTATGCATAAAAATGATATGAAAACCAACCAAACTAAAATGTAGCAAACGTGACATACAAAACCAACAACAAAAACAACAATAAAATAATGAAAAGAAAAAAATCGGAAGAAAAAACGATGGAAAACCACGCGCGACCAGGAATAACAATAACAATAAATACAATATGAAAACGAAAAGAAAAGTTTTTTTAGACAAGAGAGTAAAGTGAGTAGTGAATGCCAAAATGAAATACATAACGATGATGATGATGATGATGATGATGATGATGATGATACGTTACAAAGGCATATGCCATGTGAATGTTGATGACAGCCAACAGACAGATATCAAGGGGAGAATCGCAGAAATTGAGTGTAGGCGGGCGCGCGCATACTCGTATGACAGATTGAAAGAGGGGAAAACCAAATAAAAAAGCTAACAATAAGAATCAAGAATAAAACATGGAAAAGACGACATGCAGGCGACACACACACATAACACACACACATACACACACACGACAACTGTGAGTGATTGTTATGGGCTCATGCTGTGTGATGGTGATAACATACCTGTGATACTAACTGTGATGATAACGATTACTATATCATAATCATGATTATGTTGCTTTTTGTATTATGATTTTAACAAATAAATATGTGTGTTTCGATTTCTTGTAAAGTGAAAGGAAATGTAAAGAGATGTTTTAAAGAAATCAGGTGTCATAACAAAGGTAGAAATATTATTTATTTATAGGTTATTAGATTATATACATTTGTAGTTACTTAAAATATATAACTTACAAGGCCTTTGACTCGGCTGTCTTAAATAAAAAAGATTAGATTAAACTACTAAGGTTACAGGATTTGATGAAGAATACTATTTTGCTAATATTATCGAGGGAAGGAAATTGAATCAATGTGGACGGTAGAATGTTTCGGAAGAGTTGTTTGGTGATTTATGCAATCATCTAGTAGGTGTCTTATTGACAAGCAGTCACCACAGAATGGACATGGATGTTGGTTTTTACCTTCGAGGAGATGTTGGTGAGTGAGAAGTTGACTGTGCCCCGTTCTCAATCGTACCAACATGGAACAAGTTGGACGATCGCAGGAATCAGGGAAGTTGATAGGTGTTTTGGAAGGGTTTTTTGTTTTCTTTTTTTTTTCCCGATGGGGAAGCATTAAAAGCCAAGCGAATCTACTATTCAAAGTGTGGGACTTGCACCCACTAAACCCCATCGTCCTACAGTCCTACAGACCCCCTAACACTATCGCAAAGCATTACGTCAAGGAGGAAAGAGGGAGCATAACAGCTCAAAGTCTGCTTCTACGCCATGTAAATCAAAACAAATTTACGTTAAAACTTCTTGTCAATATCAAACTAATGACCTATCACTTCTTCGTTCGTCTGAACTCGTCGTAATCGTTCAATACGCCGCAGCTCTGTCATGATTTGAGCTGCGGCCTGACTTACTACGTCCCAAGTCAGCTGCGTTTTGGAAGGATTGGAATCTTTGTACCAGTGGTTGTATGATCGCCATTGTGAGAGTTCCATATCTCTTAGAATGCCTTTTACATATTTCCAGATATCGCGTTCTACGCCCGGGATGACTGTCAGACATGGTGCATAGCCCGCTTCCTTTGCTGCTGTATCAACGTGTTCATTCATTCCCTTCTATTCCCGCGTGGCCAGAAACTCAAATGAGTTGTATTTTCTTTTGGTATTTGATGAAAAGAATGCGAAGTTCGCAGAAAATGTGGTTGTTGTTATATATATTTTGAACTCCTATCCGTGTAGACTATATATTTTCATTTATGTGAATAGCTTTTACTATTGCAACTGCTTCGGCTGCAAGAACTGAGTAGTAGTGAGGAAGCAATCCTAACAAAGATAGAAATAAAAGCGACTGAGTCAGTAAAAAAAAACTAAAGAAAGTAGAGAGTAGATGATTTTACATGAAATTTAGCCATAAATAGCCAATATGCATGCCGAATTTGCTTTGCTCGCCATACACGGCAAACTTATCAATTGATTATATTTTTAAGTGGCAGTTAGTAAACATGACTCAAAGACAATGAAATATTTAATTTGAATCAATCAAATTGTTCATGCATGTTGGCTGTTTGTGTCTACCCTAACAGGCAAGTTAATTAAGAGTCCTAAAATCGTGGGATTAGATGGTAAACGAAAATAACTTGTTAACAACGAAAGAATAAATCGTTTACACAGTTTGTCTCAGACTTTTGGCGGTCGTTCATCCCAACAACCTAAATTTATATGTCTTATGTGTAAGATCTCTATAATAAGTCATAGCAAGCAGCAAGCGAAGTAGAAGTGGCACACATGGAATTTGCTTAAAAATGTAAATTGTTGGATTGATAAAGAAATAGAGAATAAAAAACAAATCAAAAAAAAAAAAAAATTTCGGAGCTGTACAAAAATGTTGCAAGGAATGCTTTATTAAGAAATAAGGGAAGCTTACAAGGACATAGGACGGAAATAGAGTCATAAAGCTGTAAGCCAAAAAAGGGGAGAAGAAGGGGAGACAAATGTCTCCCTGAATAAGAGATAAATAGGCGCTAAGATTGTACTAAAACCGTTTTTTTTTTTTTTGTTTTCTGTTGACATCTTTCTTGACATTTCTATTTCCATTTCCATTCCCATTCCCATTCCCAATTTTTTTTTTCTTATGCACATTTTGTTTGTTAACCCTTTTCTTTGATTAATTCTTACTCACTTTCATTGTTCATTGTTTGCTATTGTTGCCAGGCATAGAAAATCCGCATTGTACTTGTCTATCATGAGTTTTACTTTTCTTTTACAACTTGGGAAAGGAATTCAACGTTTAGAATTGTCGCTTTATCATTCCTTCATTCATTCAACATTCATCTTAGTAAGATTGTTAATGGACTTCTTCCATCTCGTCTGCGTTCCTTGATATTCCTCGTTTGTGGTCCTCACTTTACTCGTTTATTTTTTTTTTTTGTGATATTTTAGTATTGACTTGTATCTAGATGCATAAATTTGCTTTTCTATTTAATATGATTATAAAGAAAATAAATATTTACTACAAAGAAAATCAATATTAAACAATTTAAAACTGAAAAATGGAAATATACAAATTAAAAAAAAAAAATTAAAAAAATACAAAAAAGTAGATAAAAATCCATTGAAAAATCTAACAAAAAAAAATGGGTTTACCTATGTAAATATTTAACGACATCGCAATTGATGAAAAAACAAAAATATGGTGCCAATTTTTTATGTAGAAATTGTTGTTTGTTTATTGAATTGAACAAAGTCATCTAAAAATAAGTTAAAATGATGAAATGCAGTTAAAAAAACATGACGAAAATAAAAATTTGACGAACACTTTTGCTTTGGGTTTTATTTAATAATTTATACCTTTCACAGCAAAAAAAAAAAAAAATGTAGAAATTTCTGCTACTAAAAATTTCCATTTCAATTGAATATTCGAAGATGAGAGCGCTGCATATTATTATGTTTTTTTTTTTTCTAAGTATAATTGGTTGCCCTATCCCCTTCTCGAACTTTGAACTCAACACGAAATATATTTTTGCTCATTTTACATTTTAAAACATATTTTGTTTATTTTATGGTTGCCTTTGAAAAGCTTAATAATGAAATTCTCTATTAGCTGTAAAAATATTAAAAAAACAATTGGGATTTACAATAATAAAGTTCACTTACTTAAGTTAAGTGGAATTAGAATTGCCCTATTGTCGGAATTGCTAAGCGATTTCGATTTGGAATGGTAACACCAATGTGTACCAAAAACCATCAGAATCATCTGTTCTGTTACATCTACATCTGTTAGAAAATTGATGAAAACTGAATGGTAAATCACTGCAAAATGACAATTGCAGTGGTAACCTACCTTTTTATTGATAGAGGAAGACAGTTGTGAAAGGATAAAATGCAGACTTTTTGAGAGACCGCTGCAATTCTTTAGAGCTTCCAGAATCGGCGTAAGCAAAATTTTTATTTGACTGCACAAATTTATTGCATAATATATTCTTAATAAAACATCTTTCCTGATGGTGCTGGACACCACCATTAAATTGCACTTAACCCAGAGTCTATCTATCCGCACATCAGTTGGTAGCGATACAGCGTGTTTTGAAGAAGGGTTCAAATCAGAGATCAGAGGTCAGTCGAAAACGACTCCTTCATAAACAAAAGTTGCGAGAGAGGATTTTGCTCAAGAGTTGCAAATGCAAAACGGCGCCAATGAGCGAAACTTTGTCTATAGATGATAATGAACTTCAAGGATGATTGCATTCTGGCTTTTATTTTATGTTTTCCCCAATTCACGGTAAAAACATATTTTAAAATTATTTTTTTAATGAAATTGGGAAACATTTTATTTATTTATTCTTATTTAATTTTAACTGTCTACTTTCCATGCTGAAATTACATTATTGCCCTTGCCAATGTCGCAATTATTTTACATAAATTCCAGCATTATGCAACTCTGGGGTTTCCCCCATTTGCATTTATAAACATTATCGAAACATTTACATTGTTAAACACAATCGGAATCGATTTCAGTAAGCTAACGGTTGCTCGGATTGTTTCCGATAAACAATCGGATAAAATCGGAATCTGTGATACCTAAAAACGAACCAAAACGGATTCCAACTTGAAATCGACATAATCGGAATGCGCGACACCAAAAGGAACTTTCCATGACAGCCCTGACTATATGGTACACTTCACTTTGTACAAGAAACAACAAGGCAATGCAATGAGACAGTCAATTAATTTTAGCTCCACAAAAGATTTACAAAAATTTGATCATAAAAAATAATTTTTTTTATAGACATTACAGTTGATCAAAGCTAACATACGCAATTGGAAAAAGAATAGAGGTTTTCAAAGAGATTTATCTCATCCAGTTAGTTAGAGAACTTTGGTCACAACATTTTCATTTATGTCATTACCAAATACACAATAGTTTACATAGAAACGGACAGTCATGGTTCAATAGATTATCTTTGTATGGGGTATTCATCAAGACCAAGTGATAATACCTTTCTATAAACACAAGTGTAAAAGGGTATTAATATGGAAAATAAACGAAAATAAATTCGTATTCGCCTTTTTGCATTTGTCTGTCAATTTCAGCAAAGATGATGATGATGATTATTATTTATTGTTTTTATAACATTATTTACCACTAAAAACAACAGCAAAATAAGGGCATAATACACGAGAATAAAATGCATAAAATTTAAGTAGTGAAAATGTCAAATGGGGGGTTGAGAAAAGGGCGAAATAGGAGAAATTCCACTTGAGGCTGCTTTTCGTTTGCCACACGCTTCAATTGAGTTTAAATAAATTTTATTTTTTTTTATTGTATAGGATTTTATTTGCATAAAATTTGTATTTTATATTTTGTCTACCAAATGTATTTTTCTGAATATTTTAAATTGATAAAAAAATATGTTGCACTGAAAAAGGAAAAAACAAAATTGAAATGAAAAATGCCACTAAGCTGAAAAATCATAAAATAATAAGAAAACAAACAAATAAATAAATAAATACAAACATTTTATTGTACATTTTGGTGTTTGTTGCCTTTGTTGTTGTTGTATTGAACAACATGTGTTTCACATATCAAAAATCTTGAACGTAAAAAAAAAAATTGTTTATTTGTTATTGAGCAACAATTTACTCGTACAAAAAAAGTTAATGATTATTAGTTTTAATTTTTTGTTTTTGTTTTTGCTTTGTTAGTTTAGCAACATATTATTATGTTTCAATAAAAAAAAAACAAAAAAAAAAAAACCAGAGACAAATAGACATAAAATTGTTGAATGAAATATGAAAAATTATATGTAAAATATAATGAAAAACAAATTGATTTTTGTAATGGAGAATACAAGATGGATTTTTAGTCAAAAAAAAAAAAATAATAATAATAATAATAATATATTGAGTCACTCCCAACGATTCTGCGAGTTCAGTTTGTGTTTGGCACGGATCTTGATCCATTAAAGCCTCCAATTCCTCATCTTCAAACTTTTTAAGTTGGCCAGGACTCTCTTTATCTTCGACACTAAAATCTTCACTTTTGAAGCGTCGAAACCACTTTCTGCATGACTTATCCGACGGAGCAGATTCATCATAAACTTCCTTAAGCATTCAATGGGCTTCAGCTGCTTTTTTCTTCCCATTAAAATAGAAAATCAAAACTTCCCGCAAATGCTGTTTATTTAACACAAATCCGGACATTATCGAAGTGGCAAAAAACAGTGTTGTTGTCAGAAACTGACGCTGATGCACACTAATTATTGTTGACAGATGTCAAACCATTCCAATGGAATAGGTAATCGCTTCCAAAATCGGCCACAACTTGCAGGTGGAGCCATCTTTTGAAAACGGTCCGAACTAATTTGTACTCCCAATAAAATAGAAATATTAAAGACTTTGCCAACTAAGTGCATTTCATTTTGTTTTCCTCATCTTCAAAAAGATTCTTCATTATTGTTAGTCTTTGTAATTTGTGATATGAAAAGAAAAACCTTATATTGTGTAATTAAACTTGATTTTTCTTTTAAGTTGTTGTGCACCTGATTTCATAAAATACTCAGTGCACCTGCATCTAACATGACTTTTTATCATGGATCTTTCTGCTTGTTTAATTGTGCGTGTTGGTGACCTCGAACTTCAAATGCAGATATGCAGCACTATTATTTATTGTTAATATCTAAAGTGCAAAGTCCCCATAAATTTCATGCAGTAAAGTATTTTAACTGGTTTCATATCTAATCTTTTGCAGAGCGATAATTCTACTGAAGTTTTCTTCTTTCTTTTCTATATATAAATACATATACTATACTTTTGTGTTTTTTGGGTTTAAATGTTTACCAAAAATATAAGTATTTATTGACGTACATAAGTGCATAGATAGTAAAAGTTTGACATTAAGTTTTCCAAAGTACTGTTTATTGATATTGTATTGTATTGTCAAGGTTGATTAAATCTCAATATTTCTTAATGATATCATTGGTAGATACAATATTTGGCCAAGAGACAACTATCAGAATATGAAACAAAAGATAAACCGAAATCAAATTAGTTTAAGGCTTTTTCCTAAAGCACTTTTCGACATAAGAGAAAATCTCTGGCAATTGCTTTATCAAATGTGTGTGTCTACTTGATTAAATATTTTGTGTTTAAATGTTGGAAGAACACTTCCTAATAAGCACATCTTCCGATTATATCATCACTATCTTTAGCACAATAATAAAGTAAGATAAGTAACAATTTTATGCAAAAGAGATTACACGCATTAAATTTTACACACATTTTCCATTTAACTGTTGCGTTTGTTTTGATGCTTCCTTGTTTTATTAAAAATAAATTTCCATAATCTTTTTATTTTTTTTAAGCAAAATCGAACACGTGCTAAACATGTATAAAACAAAAGAGAAAAAAAAAACAATAAAAATAATATTTATTAAACCCAAAAAGAGAAAAACAAAAAGAAAATGAAAGAAATTAAATAAATTTTGCGAAAAATTAAATAAACAAATGTAGCAGCAAGCAAAGCAAAAAGCCCAGCCAAGCCGACAGTTAAATATTTTAAAAAGATAGAGAGATGGATGGATAGATATGTATGTCTGTATGTAGTTTATAAATATGTATCTGTATCTGTATAAAGAATTATGCAAATAGGCAACAACACAATCAGCAATAGATACGACAACAAACGACGTCAAACTGTCCTTGAAAATTGGTGCGGCAGCAATAATAATAATAACAATAACAACAAAATACATTTATAGTACACATTCTAACGAGCGAATACTGGCTCAGCGCTAGGGCAGAAAAAAAAAACAAAAAAAAAACTCACAAATACACATTCACACACACACATACAAAGAAACATATAGTAGATACAATTATCGCTATGTTAAATTGATAGAGAAAGACGTAACGTGTACATAAGCGTAGTAAATCAATGAAAGTGTTAAATTTTAAAATCTTCTTGTGAGCAACTTGTTCTTCAATAAAATAAAAAAAAATAATACAATTTAATAAAGATAAAATTAATTAACAATAATAATTAATTAATTAATATTTGACTTAACATTTAATTGTGATTCCCCTTGTTTTGTTTTTTTTCTGTTCGACGTCTATGTGTGTGATAAGAGAGACGAAACACAGACACACATACACACACACACACACACCAAAATATTTAATTTATTAACACAAAATAATATTTCGCTTCGCTCGTTTGTTTGTTTGTTTGTTTGTTTATTTGATAGATTTGTGGTCATTTTGAATGATTTTTAATTATTTGAATATGTATTTTATGTAGAGTATAAAATCAAGTATGTGAGACATTTGATGATGGCGATTATTTTATTGTGATTTATTTATTTTTGATTAATTTTTAGTTTATTCTTATTCCAATGGTTTTGCACATTTTTTGTTTTTGCATTGAATGTTGATTTTTTAAGGTTTCGGACCCAACGGGTACCAAAATGGAACCCTATTACGGAGACTTCGCTGTCTGTCCATGAGCCCATTAGTCCTCGGGTCATATCTCATGAACCGTAACAGGTAGAGAGTTCAAATTTTCACAGAATGCGTAGTTCTATCTGGGCAACAGCAGCATAGTTAAATCTCAAATATTTTCAAAAAATTAAAGGGTCTCCTCATACAAGAAACATTTCGGTTTGTATGGCAGCTATGCGATCCAGTAATCCCACGATCTTGAAATTTGGATGGTTGGTGGAAGTGGCTTGGAAACTTGTAGTGTCGAAATTTCAGTTTGATCGGATTACTAGGGAGGGTACCTCCCATACAAACCCACCATTAAAATTCAGGTTTTTATTAGAAAAACTTTTTTGTTTTCTTCACTATTGAACTGAAATTTAGATACTATAAGTTTTTGATATAGGCGCTATATATATGTTGTAATCAGCCAAATCGGCCAACTAAGGGGGGTACCTCCCATACAAACCCACCATTAAAATTCAGGTTTTTATTAGAAAAACTTTTTTGTTTTCTTTACTATTGAACTGAAATTTAGATACTATAAGTTTTTGATATAGACGCTATACATATGTTGTAATCAGCCAAATCAGTCAACTAAGGGGGATAGCTCCCATACAAACCCACCATTAAAATTCAGGTTCTTATTCGAAAGACTTTTTTGTTTTTGGTTCTATCAAACTGAAATTTAGTCAATATAAGTTTTTGATATAGGCGCTAGACATTTGTTAGAATCAGCCAAATCGGCCAACTAAGAGGGGTACCTCCCAAACTAACCACAATCTGGTACGAAATCCTCCATGTACGAGTCTGACTCGCACTTTGCCGGCTTTATTATTGAAATTAATGAAATTCTTTAAATGAACATCTAAATTCGATTCTCTTTAAGCCAAACTTTAATTGAATGATTGTTGAAATTATAATTTTAAAGATGATCAAAGAATTGCGGAGCCAAAGTATTGAATTAAATTTCTTACCATTCAACTTAAGAGCGATAGAATATACATAAGTATATTTCTTTTGGTTACACGACTATACTGATAAGAGAGTTTTTAATTTATTAGATTAGACTTTAGTAAGAATGTTATGAGAATGACTATGAATAATTCATATCTGCTACATAAATCAAGGCAAAGGTTTCCAAGTGTAAAAGGATCGATTTATGAACATTTAGTTTATACAGAATTTTGAAGTGATTCTTATTCATCGTACAAGTATGATATGCTTAAAGTTTCCATTTCCATAAACATAAACTAATTGTAAATATGTAAAATGTTTAAAAAATATTACATTGGTTATATTTGTTCAGAAGAAAAATTCAATAAAAATCAAAGCTTAGGGATTTTGAATCGTTTAAGTATTTATAGAACAGAAACATTTAAGTGAATTCGATTTCTTTTCTTTTATTGCTCATTGCCATTTCATTTGAAAATATGTATATAATTGACAAGTCAAAAGCTACTTCAAACGTTAAGGAAAAATATTCCTCCTTAGCAAAAAAAGATATCATTTTTCTCTAGAAAAACCAAAAGTAAATAATACAAAAAATCCTACTTAACTTTATGGAACAGAAACACTTAAGAAGTAATTCCTACACAAGTGAGTTCGATTTTTTCTCTTTTAATGCTCATTGACCTTTCATCTGTAAATATGTAAGTTACAAGGGAAAATTCCTCCATAGCAACCAAAAAAAAAAAATATCATATTTTCTGGAGAAAAACCAAAAGTAAATAATACAGAAAATCCCACTTAAGTTGTTCGTGTCATTAAGCTGCCAATTAGCATTTCAAGCTTCATTCGCGGTATAATATTTAACGTAAGCATAATACTTAGCATTACAAATGGAGGGCACAAGGATAAAATTTTACAAAAATAACAACTACATGAATAGCATAGAATGAAAGCAATAACCAAAGGAAGAACAACAAAAACATTTAAAAGTTAAGTAAAAGCATTAAAAGTGCATGCATTCCACAACACACACACACACACACACACACACACACAAATTTACACACGCAATGCGTGCTCAGAATGTGTGTGAGCGTGTGTCATCCGCGGTTTTTATAATTGCTGCAAGAGTGAAAGCAAAGCGCTCACGCACTGAGCCATCAACCTACCACCAAAACCCAGCAGCAGGAATACTAACAGCAACAGCACCAGCAATTATGCTCATTTATAGAATGCACGACACGACGACATACCATAACAACAAAGTCAACCCACGATACTTTTCAGTTTTTGTTCTTGTCTCTGGCCGCTTACTGACTCAATGAGTGAATCGGTGCTCGGTGCTCGTTATATTATCCTTGTTTAAGTCCAAGTGTGGAAAAAACCACATACAGCAAAGTGAAGCAAGCCTCATCAGCCTCAATTGCTGTCGCGTCATGAATACCACCACCATCACTACCATCACCACTATCACCACTATCACCACCGCGTGTTACATACTCGTATGAATAAAAGCGTTGTGGCAAATGCCGCAGATGCCGCTAACAGCAAGCCAAGCCAACCAAGTCAGCCAGCACCTGTTCAAGCGATACAACATTGGGCCAAGCAACATAGTTCTTTCATATTTTACTTTCTCACTTTCACACATCTTTATTATTCTCTCTCTCTTTCTCTGTCTTTCTCTTTTACTGAAACTCTTGTTATGGCACAAACTCTTCCATTCTTTGTCAGTCAGTCAGTTGGTTATTTTAGCGTATTTTTATGGTCATGCAAAGGCCAACAGCAAGTGGAATGAATGAATACACAGTTAGTGTATGTATGTGTGTGTGTTTGTGTGGATATGTATGCATATTATGTGTCGTCCTGTCACTTGTCCTTGCTCATTTAATGTTCATAATGCGTGCAACGCGCTATGTTACTTCATCGCTGCTTCTACTGCTTTTCTGCCGCTAACATCGTCATCACTTTTTCTACTTTATTCATATGTTTTTTGTCTTCCTTTCATTATTGTTGCTGCTGCTGCTGTTGTTGTTGTTGTTGTTGTTGTTGCTTTTATTGCCATTTTGTGTTTTGTATTCAATGTCGCTAGCGTTATATCCTGCATTCTTTGGTTGTCGTCAACGTTGTCATGTCCTTGCCATTTGCCGTCGCTGTTGTTTAAATTGCATGCAAAGTCATTTCATTTTTTTATGTGCAACTATAAATGATAGTTTTTTGTCTCCTACCTACCTTACTATTATCCTTTTTTGTCCAAAAATCATATTTACACATTCTCATTGGCTTTCTCTTCCTAAACACTCACACTTCCCTCTGGCTTAAGTGTGTACTAAGTGCCATTTAGCATTGTTCTTATTCTGTGGATTTTTGCTTCTGTCGTCATTGAATTGACAGTGGTGAGTGGTTGAATGTTTTTGTGTCAATCAATTATTGACTATGAATGACTTCAATGATAATGATGATGTTAATAATTGACTTCTGTTTATATGAAGAAAATGGACCTTCATTATCTTCTATATAACTGACAATTAGGAAGTTACAAAAGGAAAGATGAATTAGTTAATTAGATGAAAATCTTAATAAAACATCTATAAAGATAAATATATCGATACCAAATCGCACTAACCTCATTAAAAGCGTCTCATTCAAAGCGACATATTAATAATTTTTTAAGTTTATTTAATTGATAAATTTTCTTAATTAAATCACTTTTACTATATTTTTGTTTTTTTCTGGGTCTCTATCAATCTTCTATTATTTAACAAACTTTTTTCTTTATTCACCTTAATTTTTCTATTTATTTAATATCTTCTTTCTTCCTTCCTCACTAATAACCACCTACGTATTTCAACGTTTTCATTCTATTTACTTTCAACTTTCTCTCTTATCTTATTGTACTTAATATTTCTATTTCATATTTCTTCCATTTTTCTTTTACCTTTTACTATAATGATTCCTTGCTTAAAACCTCTTTACCTTACCCTCTATTTCTAAAAGTTTTATCTATTTCTTCATCTGTTTCTCATTTTTTACAAAAACTAAAATGAAAATTATAATTTCTATGCAACAAAATGACGCCAGAATTTAAAAAAAAAAAAAAAACACACAAAATGAACTTATAATTTTAAAATAAAATTTGCAATGCAAATTAGTTGATAAATAAAATTTTTGTGCAGAAAAACTAAAGTATTTTGTTTTTCTTCATTTTTTGCTTCGGCTGTGTTTCTCTTGACAAATTCACTTTCCCTTTTTTTTATATTTTTTAAAATTTGTTACTTCATTGTCATCATCTTCCATGTTGTTTGTTGCCGTTTACTGATTGTTGTTGCCAGCAAGTTTATTAAAAACACAAAAACGAAAAAAAAAAAAAAAAAAGAAATGAAAAAATTGAAATGAGCAAAAAATAAAAATTATAAAAATGAAGCAACAAAAACCTTATGTTCGCTCTGTGAATCTTCTCTTCTGACGGTCTTTGTATATGCCTCACTGACTATAGATACTTTTGTCCGTCCTTGTGTATCTTTTTATCTGTTAGCAGCTGTTACTGTTGATTGTTGTTGCCTTAAGCTGCTGTTGCTGCACTGACTGACTGCTGGGGATGTTGCCACTACTATTTCTGATGGTTGGATATTTGGTAGCTGTTGCTTCTGAATCTGTCTGTTTGTCTGTCCTATAACTGAACTGAAGGAGAGAATCTTTTATCTGTTGTTTTTTTTTGCTGTCATCTCATTATTAACTCTCTGCGGCTCTTCATTGCCCTTCTTCAACTCTTCATCATCAACAACATCATCTTAATGTAGAAAATGACTCTGTTTGCTTTGTTTCGCTACTCTTTTGTTGCAACACTTAAGTTGATGCTTGGTCTGTTTTGGTCGGTTGGTTTATCCATTTGTTGTAAGTCTTGTGATTTCATTACTCGATGCTTTTTGAAGCAATTTTATGTGCTTCTTAAATCATTAAAAATACAAAAATAATCTTAAAGTGAATAAGAAACTTCAATGACCCATCCATCCATCCATCCATCTACCACCACCTTCAACAGTCAGTTAGTTAGTGAGTCAGTCAGTCAGTCAGTCAGTTAGAGTCAGCCTTGTTGATTTCTGCTTGTCTACATCTCAATGTAGCGATGTTTTAATTATTAAACTCGCACTTTACTCATGGGTGCTGCTTATTTTTTGTTTTTTGTTTTTTGTATCTTTTGTTGCTTAATGCTATTTATTTTTTTTTTCCACTTACGACATTTTATAAGTAATTTTTTGTTTTTGTTATTCCTCATTTTCATCACTTTTGTGGCTTTGTGGCTCTAAGTTCTCTGTTTTGCTTTGTTTGGGCTTTGATCGATTTGTCCTTCCACCTGTCAGTGATTTCAACATTAAAACAAAAAAAAAAAACAAAAACAGAAAACAACCAGCAAAATTGCATTAAATTTTAATGGCAATTTGGATTTTTTTTTTTAAATGTTATAATCAGTAATTATATTTTGTTAGGTTCTTTTGAAGTTTTTATGGGTTAACGGCTTTATGAGTAAATAATCTCTTTCTTAGTATAAAAACTTTAATTGAACTTGGGTAAGAATTTTATTCAAAATATGTAATATTAAGTTTAAAATTTAATTTTTATTTTAATGCTAAATCGTAAATAAAATATTCAATTATATGCAATTAAATGATTGTTTCTCAGTGTAAACACAACATTATTTAATGCATTCATTTTTTAAGGGCTACCAAACCCAAAGGAAACATATTAGTCAGGCTACGATGTTCGTCCGGCATTGGGATTTATATTATGAACAGTAATAGGTAGAGTGTTGAAAGTTTTGACAGAATGTATAGTTCTATCGGGGCTATAGTAATGAATACTAAAACTAAAATGTAATTGAAAATTTTAAAGGGGTCCCCATACAAAAAAGATATTGGTTTGTATGGCAGCTATACGATCCAGTAACCATAGGGTCTTGAAATTTACATAGTTGATGGATATAGATTAGAAACTTATAGGGCCTAAAATTGAGTTTGTTCGGACTACTAGGAAAGGGTACCTCCCATACAAACCACCCATTAAAATTCATGTTCTTTTGTTATTTGCAATATTGAACTGAAATTTAGACACCATAAGTTTTTAATATAGGCGTGATACATTTGTTGGAATCAGCCAAATCGGCCAACTAAGGAGGGTACCTCCCTCCCATACAAACCCACCATTTGATACGGAAACCTCCATGTGCTAGTCTGAGTTTCAGTTGACCGATTTTTTCAATTCCACTTATTTTAAATGAAGATAAAAAGGATTGAAAGATATAACCCAAGATTATTATTTATTTGTCTTAAATAATTTTCGCCAAAAACTTCACTTATCATATAAATAATAATAATCATTTTGTCATAATAAATAATTAAAAGTAAAACTTCAGTTATCCTCATTGTTTTACATGAATATTTTTATGAACAACATAGTCTACATATGTTTTTTTTTTACTTTTTTTTATTTTTTATTTTTTTTTATTTTAAATTCAAGTAAAAAAAATGTATAATGATCATTTAAAATCATTAAATTAAAATTAAATATAATTGCAAATAACTTTGCCTGACGATTCATTGTAACAATTTTTATATGATAAAAGATGTCGTTAGATTTTTTTCTTATGATTGTAATAATTGATTATATAAAACAATAAAAAAAACAAGTCAAAAATCTTGTAAAATTATAAAATGCTTCACTTTAATTCAAACAAAAAATATCATATAAATTACAAACTATGTATGGTATTACTGTAGTGTTAACAGTCGGCAATCAGACTCTGCACTCTATGAAAACGAGTCATTTGTGTGCTTTTGAAACGAGTCAATTAAGTCATTTTGTTTTATTTGTTTTGATGACTCATTGTCTCAAATCTAAACAGTCGTGCGACTCGTTCGTGTTTTATCGAATGATTCGGTATCACACTATCATGAAAATATATATATTGTCATGTGACTCGTTTCTTCGGGAATGACTCGCTATGATACTGTTATGAAAATTCAATAATAATTTATTTTATTTTATTAGAACTAAGATTATAATTACAAATTATAACCTAGTATTTTTTAATATGAGCAATAGCGATACAGGCCTTCAGGTCAGGGGAAAGTTAAGAAGGAAAGGAGAAAATTAGAAAAGTGCAGGACCAGACTTGCCTTGAGCGGGAATCGAACCCGCGACTCTTGGGATGTCAGCCAGCGCACTAACCTCTGGGCCAACGAGCCAGTCTAATTCAATAATAAAGTAAATGTGATTGCGAGCGATAGGAGATGATAGAGCAAGCATGCTATAACAAACTATGAAAAACGAGTCAAGTGTTTTTCTGTTTTGAATCATTCATTTCCTTTTGTCTATACTGTACATCGTGTCGACTCGTGTTTTCTGCTTTGATATGGTAGCACACTGTCTTTGTTAAGGAGTTTAAACATTGAAATCATTGATTCACAATACCACACGAGTTAATTTGTGAAAGACTTTGTAAACACAGTGTGACTATTAATAGTGTTGCATGTATCACATGATTCGTTTGAGGGAGAGAGGATAAATTTTTGTTTATTGTTGACTAGTGCAGGGCTTGAATATGTAATAAATATATTTCAATATTGTAAGACACACAATTTTGTAGAGTTGCCTTTTTATTAATTTTTATTAAAACAAGAAAACTTGTTCTCTATTTACAAAAATAAAAAAAATAATAATAAATAATAATAATAATAGACTGGCTCGTTGGCCCAGAGTTTAGTGCGCTGGCTGACATCCCAAGAGTCGCGGGTTCGATTCCCGCTCAAGGCAAGTCTTGGTCCTGCACTTTTCTAATTTTCTCCTTTCCTTCTTAACTTTCCCCTGAGCTGAAGGCCTGTGTCGCTATTGCTCATATTAAAAAAAATACTAGGTTAAAATTTGTAATTATAATCTTAGTTCTAATAAAATAAAATAAAAAATAAAATAAATAAATAATAATAATATTATTATTAAGATTCAATTAATGACCAGAAACACAACACTTCATTTATGTTTAATATAACAAACAACAATAATAATAATAATAATAAAAATAACAATAACAAAGTCAATATAAATAATAATAATAATAATATTATTAAACAAGTAAAAAATCGCGTGCTTACTTCATTTTCAAAAAAATTACAATTATTTATTATAATTTCATTAATTTAAATGTGCATTTGTAAATATATTTTATCATTTGTTTATTTATTCTTTTTGCCATTTTATACATATTTCTCTTTATTAATTATAACTTTTATTACACTTAGTGTAATTTAGTGGGGTATTAACATTTTGAATTTATGTTGTATGGGAATAATTTTATTTTATAAAACCATAAGCTTTCTCCATCTATGAAACTGTAGCAATTTCGATTTGTTATTTGTGAATATAAATAAAACTATTGACTAGAATTATAAATTACAAATAAATACAATTGAATCTCTTCTTTAGACTTCATCATAATCATCAGTCTCTTGACTAAATGTATGGGAATACTGGATTGGATCGAATGAATATTTGATCTCAATAAAACATTTGTACTGACAACAAAATGTACATCTGTATATATTTTTTGTAAATAAAAACCTTTATATTTTGCAATGTTTTTTTTCTTGATGTTGAATGTGAAAGGTATGTTAACTTCGTTGGAACTGAAATTAATATTATTTTTTCCAAGTTACCTTTTATTGTTGCTGATTTTATAAATGGCCTTCTCCTCCAACCATGTTTTGTTGTTTGTATTGTATCTTTTTTTTTTTTTTTTTGATATTCATTAACACTTTCAATGCGTTATTAATTTTAGTTTGAGTTATCGTGTATTTATCATTCATTCTTCATGTCGTAGAGTTGTTTTTTTTTTTCTTTTTCTTTCTCAAAACACGCCATATGATCCCATGAAAAATAACTTGTACAAACTTTCATATAAATATACATATTTAGATTACTTGTAGTTGTTATTATGTGTGTGTGTTTTTTTTTATGTATAGACAACAGAAAGTAAAGTAAAGTAAAGTGTTAGATATTTAATAATTTTATTTTTTTGCTTTACTCTAACTTCTTCTCTATCTACAATACAAGTTTTATTTATTTTTCTGCTTTAGATTAGATTATTATTATTTATTATTAAATTTTTGTGTATCTACATTTTGACTTTAACCATAAGCAATACCAGCAACTGTTTGTATCTATGTGTGTGTGTCTGTGTACCTGTGTTAACTTGGCTTAAAGTATTGTTAGAGAAGGCGCCTATAAAAACCAAAAACCAAAAAAAAAGATGACGAAAAACTTTTGATAACATTGTTGTAGTTTCATCAAAAAAGTTCAAACTTCTACAAAGTATCTAACAAAAAAATATATATATTAAATGTTGTTTGCGTGTTACAAGCTACAATTTTGATTGTGTTTTGTGTCTGGTGGAAAGAGCTTTTTTTAACAGTTCGTTAAACTGAAATAACCTTAAATTTATTTTAACATCATTGAACGACAAAAGGAAAACAGCAGACAGACAGACAGACAGATAGACACCTGGATTTAGAATTAACTTTAATCTAGAATATTCTTTATTTTTGTTACTGAATTTATCACATACATATTACAATTCTTATGATATAAAAAAGATACAAAAATTGTCATATTGTCTATTGAAAAAATCATTTAATAAAATAAAATAAAATACAATAAATACAATAATATGATTAAGTCAATCTTCATTTTTTTATTATTATTATTAATTTTTTTTTATTTTTTTTGCTATTTTTGCTAGCCACCTACATGAACAAGATTGTGTCAGTTGTTTCATCGCTACTATTGGTATATTTTTTCTTTTTTTTTTTTTTTGTCATAATCCACCTCAATGTATCACAACAAACAGAGCCAATCAATAGCTGCTGATGTGATGAAGACGATGACGACGAGTACGAGGTCCCCTTTTAATACAATCTCACCGCCATAAGTAGTGACATTGTCTCCAACAACATCACAAACCATCCATCCATCCGTACATATCTATCTACAATACCAACCACCCACTCTTTGAAACAAATACATATTTCTTTCTCGTCCATTTGTTTGTATCTTTGTTTGGTTTGACTGACTGTCAATCTGTCTGTCCTTTCATTTATATGTACATTTGGCAGTCCATCAGACCTATCTGTCTGTCTGTCTGTCTGTTTGTCTGTCCATCAAACTGTTGTTCATCGGAATCTGTCAACGAGTATGTGAGAGTAAGTGTGTCATAATATTGGCTTGCGTTCTATACATTTTTGCTGTCAAGAAGTATATTTGTTTATAGATACTTTGTTGTTGTACTTACTTACTTTGCACACATTCTCTGTTACACACATACTCTTATCTTTGCGTACATACATATTTGTCATTGTATGTACATATGTATGTGTACCCAATGGAGAGATCCAATCGTCGTGATGTATCTCATTCCTCTCCCTCACTTTCTCATTCTCATCATTCTTACCATTGCCAATTACGAACGTTTGTCGCTTTGCAATTTTTTTTTTTTTTTTTGTTTTTGTTTATTATTTTTAAAAATTTTTCCTTTTCTGTTTTTATTTGCCTCAAGTCTCCCAACCTCTGCTCCCGGAGGCCTAAACTTATACTAAGTGCTAGTGTTATTGTTGTTGTTGTTGTTGTTGTTGTTGTAGCACTCAATTGTTGGATTTTTAACTCACTTACTTTAGTTGTTTGCTTGTTTGTTGTTTATTGACTTTTGAAATCTCATATTTCAAACGTGCGCTTGGTCGTTCGCTCGCTCGCTTGCTCTGTCGGTCGGTGGGTCGCTTGATGTGATAAGTTGATATTTCATTCCATTTGAGTTGGTTGGTTTACTTCGATTCGATTTGATTCGATTTGTCGTAGTCGTTGTGCTAGTTGAAGTCATCATTGTTTCTGTTTTATTTTCCATTTGCGTTCTCTTCTTCTTTCTATTGTAAAATGTCTTTGGGTCTATCGCACTTCAATTATCGCTTGCAATTGTATTACTTAATTAAATTTAAACGATTACAATAATGGAATTGTTTATTTAATCTACTCGTATTATTGAGACATTTATTAATTTTTGCTCTTTTCTTCTTTTATCTTTTATTTTCAGGTGAGTCCAATGAACTGAAAATCAACTATAATAAATAAATAGTTAAAGATGAGCCATGAGCCACTATCAGATCATTACACATTTGAAGTCTCTGATTTGTAAGTGTTAATGTAATGGAATGTTAATAAAAATCTTGAAAATTTATTGGCACTTTTAAGAACAGACATTACTTTTCAAACAGAACAGATTTATAGACAGAATCATAATCAATAGATAGACACAGACTAAGAAAAGACAACAGAGACAGTTTATTCTTATGACAAGCTTACTTCGTCTGTAGATAGAGAATCTGGGAATTAATAGAACTAAAAAATGAACCAAGTGCGAGTTAGACTCGTCAACGGATGGTTCCGTACCAGATTGGGGTTTGTATGGGAGGTACTCCCCCTAGTGGTCCGATTTGACTGATTCCAACAAATGTACCGCATCTGTATTAGAAACTTATAGTATCTAAATTTCAGTTCAATAGTCCAAAAAACAAAAAAGTTTTTCTAATAAGAACTTGAATTTTAATAGTGGGTTTGTATGGGAGGTACCTTTCATAGTTGGCCGATTTGGCTGATTCCAACAGATGACCAGCGCATATGTCAAAAACATATAGTATCTAAATTTCAGTTCGATAGAACAAAACACAAGAAAGTTTTTCTAATAAGAACCTGAATTTTAATGGCGTTTTGTATGGGACGTACCCTCCCTCGTGGTCCGATCAAACTGAAATTTCGACAATATAAGTTTCTGATGTATAGCCACCAACCATCTAAATTTCAAGATCGTGGGATTACTGAATCGTATAGCTGCCATATAAACCAAAATGTTTCTTGTATGGGGACCCCTTTAAATTTTTCAAAATATTTTAGTTTTAGTATTTGGTGCTGATGCCTGGATAGAACTACATATTCTCTAATTTCAACTCTCTAGCTATTGCGGTATATGAGATATGACCCGAGGACAGACGGACGGACAAAGAAGTCTCTGCGTTAACAGTGTCTGCTCCGCTGGGGGCAATTGTCGGTGCTATGAAGGCTTCAAGTTACGCGAAGGAAATAGCACCATATGTGATCCCATTTGTTTACCGGGCTGTATTAGTAGCAACTGTGTCGAACCAAATACATGCGAATGCTTGCCCGGATTTGAGGATACTAAATTTCATAATCTCTGCATAGCAACCTGCCGACCATCCTGTGAAAACGGGCGCTGCGTTACACCGAATCAGTGTCAGTGCAATGAAGGCTATGCCATAACTAACGGAAGTGAACCACATCGTTGTCAAGCGGTCTGCAATATTTGGGTCCGCAACCCTAAAAAGGGGGTATAATTTCAATTAAATTCTTTATAAAATGTTTTGAAGTTTAATATTTATCAGTATCTCATAATGATTTCCTGATAGTCAGTTCATTTGCCACACTAGTTATATGTACTTTATTACACTACAATCCGGAAGAATTGTTTCTTATCTCCTCTAGATTACAGAAGTTGTTATGATTCACAGATTTTTCTGTTCAATTATAGAGAAATTTTTAGTAAACACTTCATGTGAATATCTCTATTTCATTCCAAAAGCATGTAAAATGTTTACTTAAATCACTTTGCTCACAAACAATTTGTCAAAAATTTGTCAAAATGAAACTGATTTTCAAAAAAAAAAAACCTTTGCCTCAAGTGAATGAAAGTGGGCCACCCCCGTAATATAAGCAGCAGAGTATATCAACTCAAATAAAGTTCTTTAACTAGCAACAAGCAAAGAATTCTGTTTTTATTGGTGGATAAATTCCATTCACAAATAAAGGGAGAAAAAAAAAAAATGGGTAAAGAAAGGAAAAACATTAATAAAATACTGACAGATGCTACTAACAATGACGATGACGATGACGATTTCTCGTTGTTTTACAACACACACAATGCAAACAGGGTTGCAGCACAACTCAGCAGAGACCAGCAGGGATGCAACAGCGTTGCAACAATTTGACATACAAACATATTTAGTCGCATGTAAATATGAACAAATGCTTGAGAGTGCAATAAACTTCATATAGAGAGTGTTATGTCGTTGCTTTCTTCCTTTTCTTCTACTTCAACCTATTTCTACTATAGTTTTTTTTTCTTTTTTGTGCATTCATTCGTTCGTTAGGTTCTGTGTTTTTGTATAGTTGCGCTGTTTAACTTCCTTTACAAATGAATGTCTGTTTGAATGAAAGTTTGTCGTTCCGCTGCCTGTCAGTTGGTCGGTGGGTCTGTCTATGTGACGGTCGTCGCATGTGGTAGTGTATCAACAGCTTAAATCCAAAGGCAAATCATGCCCACTTGACAATGGTGCGATGCGGCAGGCCTCACTCGCTCACTCACGACGATATGTTGTTCTGTTCTCTCTAGACCAAAGCCGGCTTACTCTCTATACACATGTTGAACAACCAAACTACTACTCTACATATATTTAGAATATCAGACAGACTGCCTGACTGACAGACAGACAGACAGTCAGATGAAGGAACTTACATATAGAGACTCGTCGTCAACTACTCTATTATAACACAAAAGACTTTTTCGTTTCATCTTTTCTTCTCTCGGTCTCTCGTTTGCTTGGTATCTTACGTGGCATGATGATGATTCCCCTCTAGAGACCCATGATGATGCGATGCAATGCGACGCAAGACTCTTGTTCCTTTAAGTGAGGTGAGGTGACGTGAGCTGAGCTGAGCTGTGACGAGACCAGGCGAGACGAGACGAACATTAGGGAGCGACAACAACAGAAGCTTACACACTCGTGTAAAATCCAATCCACTTGCGGATTTGCAAGTAAAACCATGCCATCCACATACACATACATACATACATACATACTTATATAAAGTTAAAACATAAAAACAATAATAAATCTCAGCAACTTGGATAAAATAGCAAAAAAAAAAAAATATATATAAAGGAAAAAGGAAAAGCATAAAAAAATACAAAAGAAGAAATCAAATAAAATTCAACAAAAATTCACTAGCAAAACGAGCAAAATAAAAATAAATGGGAAAAAGGAAGAAAAGTATTAAAAAACCATTTCATTTCTATACACACAAATTCATGTGTGTGTGTGTGTGTGTTGTGCATGGGAGAATGAAAATAAATACAGAAAAAATTGAATATAAATACAATAAAAACCTAAAGAAAAATATCTAAAATAAAATGATAAAAAAAAAAGGAAAACTGCAAACAAATCGAAAAGTATTCAATTGTAATATTGCACTTGCAAGAGAGAAATGTGGACTGTATATGTATGACGAGAAATGTTTGCCAATACAAAATAACAGTAGGTGTGATGGTGGTTGGTTATAAAATGTCAACAAGACTTTTGGTTAAGGAGATGTGTAATGAAAATTCTGTTGTTCTACTATGGTGATGTACGTTTAAATTGAAACAAACAACAGTCAAAAGAAATGACAATGATGATTTTCTTTATTGAAGCCAAATGAAAACTTAAAATAGAATAAAAAAACAAAAAAAAAACTAAAAAAGAGTACAAAGCAGAAAAGAATTTGTCAAAGAAGTGTAAAGAAAATCGGCCAAGTGCGAATCAGACTTGTACAAGGAGGGTTCCGTACCAAATTGGGTTTTGTAAGGGTGGTAACCCCTTAGTTGGCCAATTTGGCTGATTTCAACAGATGTATAGCTCCTTTGTCAGAAACTTATAGTGGTTAAATTTCAAATTCAAAAGTTTTTCTAACAAGAATCTGCATTTTAATGGTGGGTTTGTATGGGAGGTACCCCTCCTAGATGGTCGATTTGGCTGATTCCAACAGATGTGTAGCGTCTATGTCAAGAACTTATAGTGTCTAAATTTCAGTTCAATAGAACAAAAAATAAAAAAGTTTTTCTAATAAGAACCTGAATTTTAATGGTGGGTTTGTATGGGAGGTACCCCTCATAGTAGGCCAATTTGGCTGATCCCAACATATGTGCAGCGCCTTTATGAAAAACCTATATCATCTATATTTCAGTTCGATAAAACAAAACATAAAAAAGTTTTTCTAATAAGAACCTGAATTTTAATGGGGTTTTGGTATGGTAGGTACCCTCTCTAGTCTTCCGATCAAACTGAAATTTCGACAATATAAGTTTCTAACCTATAGCCACCAACTGCCCAAATTTCAAGAACGTGAGATTACTGGATCGTATAGCTGTCATATAAACCAAAATGTTTCTTGTATTAGGACCCCTTTAAATTTTTGAAAATATTTTAGTTTTAGTATTTGTTGATGTTATTCGGATGAAACTACACGTTCTGTGAAAATTCATCAACTCTTTAGCTATTACAGTTCATGAGATATGACGCCAGGACGGACGGATGGACGATCAACGAAGTCTCTACAATAGGGTTCCATTTGGGTACCCTTTGGATCCGGAACCCTAAAAACCAGTAGAGAATATAAAAGTCAAAGGATGTAAAATACCATAAAGTTGTGAAATTCATTGATGAAGAAATGTTGGGGGCAAGTTGGTAACAGAAATTAATGGGTAATGTTGATGATAATGAGTTGTCCCTTTTACTGAGTAATAAAAGAAATAAGAAGTTTAGATATTAAACTTTATTATCTAAAGAAAAAGGAAAGTACCAAAAAGTACTATTGTCATTAACAGTTTATTAAAGAATAGAGGACAAAGGATTTTTACACAATTCTATTAAATTGTTGAACACAAGTTTCTCTTAAACTTTTAAGATTTAATGTCCTTGGGCTAACTCAATTGTGTGACCTGACCTTCTTTTCTTTAAGGATAAAAAGGAAAGAAAATATATATATTGTATAATTTCATTACACTTGAAATAAACAAATTTGATTTAATTTTGCACAGATTTTACTTTTTATCTAGTTATAGCAGCATAGTAGTATTACTCAGTCATGTGAACATAAAGAATTTATGTACTAACAAAGCACAATACACGATGCTCCAAATTTCTTCATCATGCATGTATACTTTGTAACACTCTTTGCTCTGTTGTGTTCTGTTGTGTCAGACCAATGGTTTAACATAACTGCGCGTGCACACCAGTGTTTGTTGGCAACTTTGTACCATGATACGATGACGCTAATAAAACAATATGTGTCAGAATAGACCAAGTTAAGAAGCGGTAAGAAGCATGCAACATGAGTAACAAGGATCAACAGCAGCAGCAGCAGCAGCAGCAGCAGCAGCAGTAGGGACATGTAGTATGTTATTAGACGTGTGGTTTGTGGAACTCACTAATAAAAATGTCTAAATGTCTAAGCTGTTTTTTTTTATACATACAACTATGTATAGAGTATGTATGTGGAGATTGTTGTATTTATGACGCGTCAAAGAGTCTTCACACATATACACAAACCACCAACAACAAGAGACACACACACACGAAAGGTGAAACATGAAAAGGCATTAAAGCCATGGGCAAATACCCAGGACAATAGTAAGAATCGTGGGACCACAATATGTAGTAATGTATGTGGTCTCATTGAAAATAACATGAGAGAATGAATGAATGAATGAATGAGTGAATATGAAAGAAATGTAGTAAAGGAAAGAAAGAAATAAGGAAGGTATGTAATAACATAGACAAAGAACGAATGAGTGAATATGTGGACAGACAAATAGGAAGACAACAACAACAACAATGACTACGAATAAATGGTTGGATAAGCTTAGCTAAATGGGTCTACTACATCTAGTACTACTACTTAATATGTCTTTCTGCCCTTAACCTCCTCACCTCACAGAACACCACCACAACAACAGCACACTTTTGTCATCTATGTTCTCTCTTTCCCCCTCGTACTCTGGATGAAACAAGTCAGTTGAGAATTATGGCTAAAATGGCATAAATCTTGTTGACGATAAAAAATTGCAAAATGTGTTAGGTGGCAAGTAACATTGATGAAGATTCAGTAACAGAAAGAAAGAAAATAAAGCACAAGAAGGTGGAAAAACATTGAAAGTCAAGTTGTGCGTAGATTTTGGATAGAACAAAAAAGGTGACACACACACGCACACACTTGCACGCACATACTCACGGTACAGAATATTGGCTTTCAACTGAACAAAAAAAAAAAAAAAAAAAATAGAAAAGCCATGACGCATTAGAAAACTGAGAGAACAGAAGGTTAAATCAAGCGAAAATACCCGGAATGAATGTGTGAAGCGAACCCAAAACAATAAGAAAACAAGGTTAAGTGGAATTGGTGCACGCACACATATTCAAAATAAATACACATACATACATAGTAAATACACCACAGCCATTGGTGGGACACGTGTTGAGCAAGAACAATAAGTCATCGTAGTCGTATTGGTAGACCATCGGCATGGAGGTGGTAATAGCGAAAAGCGAAAAAGCTGTTAGAAGTAGTCAATGGTTAAGCGTGGGATTGAAAATGGCGCACGACAACGACACAAAACGAACTTTGCAAAATATGAAAATGTGGGATAAAATGAACTAACTGATCCAGAATGGATGGTGTGTAGCGAAGCGGAGTGGAGTATTAGGTGAAGTGGAATCATGTACAAGACACTCAAGCATGACGTTCGATTGATTTAGTAGGCGATTTAAGATTCAATTTTTGGATTTTTATTTGGCTTTTTTTTTTTTTTTTAAAGAGTTTTGTATACATTTGAGAGAGAAAACACATTTATATATTAAGAGTTATATGAACGAAATAGGTATATGTAGATGGAGTGTTGGAAAACGTAAATAGAAATGTGGTTTAATTAATGCTAACAAAGAGTTTAATTAAAAGTGAATTGAAAAAGAAAGTACACAAAATAGATTGATATATGGGTGGGTGGTTTTGAAAATTGGGGCAATAAATATGTAAATAAATACATATAAATGGTGAGTTTAAAGATGCTTATGAAATTAAAGCATACTTTTGAGAGTTTCAAAGAAACTAGGATACACAAAATGGAAAATCTATGGGTTTTTCAGTATATATTACTTTATAAAAGTGTTTTAAATAGTTAATGGTTAAGATAAATAAAGAAATTGGAATTATGAACTGGTATTTTTACCCTAAAATATTCTTTATTCATCAAATGTTTCTTATTTTATGATATTTTCACCATTTTGTCTTACCAAAAATGTATTAAATCTTATCAAATTAATTAAATAGATGCAAACTCATACAAATCACGTATACAAATTTATGATCTACAGACTTTTATATCTACACATGTGTTTATCTATGGCTATATGAGTTTGTATGAGTCTTTCACTCAATTTCAATTAGTTAAACTAATTTTCCAACTACTCAACCCAACTTGTTACTCAAGCACTTAAAGGCAACAACAAATCAGCACATACACAGTTACTCAGTGATAGACAAATAGACATCACTTTGAATTGAATACTCCTTTAACAAAGTTCTAGAGCGTAACCGAACTGTGCCAAAACATAGCCTCCTTTTGGCTTGTCAACTGTCAATGAACAATCGAACAAACGACCAACCGAACCAAACCGAACCAAACCAAACCAAACCAGACCTAACCAAAAATCCAATCCAACTGAATAGGCGGGCGTGTTCTATCAACCGGCTGTAAGTAATTTTCAGTCTCAAAGGAAGTATGTATATGTAAGTAGTAAAGACTGCTGTTGTACATAAGTGCTGCAAGCAGAAGGACGGATAGATAGATAGATATCCAGATACTATTGTACAATACTCGTGTGTAGACAAAACACGAGAGATGATGTAAAAACGATTAAATAGACAGACAGCAAGCAGTTCCCTAGTTTTGGTTAATATGCTTGCAGCATTTCTATACTTGCTTGTATGTCTTTCTCTCTCTCTCCCTTTCTGTCTGATGTGTGTTGTTCTGGTTTTATGGATTTTGGTCGGTTCATGATGATGGACCATATATCTAAAGTGCTTGTCACGTACTTTGTGGCGTTTGTTGTGTTTGAAAACGGTTTGCATTGCGTATGACATAGAAATTAGTTCGATGGAATGAATGACAAGTGTGGTAAGTACAAGTACAAACACATGTGTAGCTAAAGGGTATCAAAGAAATATAGAATGATGTATTAAATTTGTAGACCCAGAATATTGTACGAACAAAAGGAGAAGGTGCAAATCGATTAAGTAGTGCACTTAAATTAATCAATTGCATTTAAGAAATTTCAAAGATATTTCAACATTACTTTGTTGCGTTAATAAATTTGTTAAATGAACTTCTTTCATATAAGATAAGTGATGAATATTATTTATTAGATTTATCTAATTGTCAATATATAAATTAATGTTGCTACAAACTAAATTTCATTCCTAATACTCTTAGAAACAACAAAGAATCCAAGAAAAAATTACAATATTATCAAATCCAATGCAATCAACATTGTTATTATCATCATCATCATGATCAACATCATTGCCTATATCTATATTTGTATCTACTGTTAGTGGTAATGTTCTATTTGAATATCTAAAACACAACTCACGTAGTTCAGTTTAGAAGAAGTCCAAGTCAATCCGACCAAATGGTATGTTTGCATTTAGTATGGAATCCTTATTGTAGTTACAATATTTTCACAGCTACAAACGATTTTAAGCCATCACAAACAAGAACAACATTTTCAAACTAAATTCAACAGTCATTCAAGCCAACAAGGACAATAATGATGATGTTTCTCTTTTGGACAATGTCACAAAGTGAAATAATCATAAATAGAATAGAATGAGGCGGGAGAGCGGGAGAGGAGAAGAGGTTATAGCAAAATGTTTTTGGTTCAAATGCCTCCAGCTTCAGCAACAAGAGCAAATATAAGAAGAATATCAACAACACACACATACATTTTATCTGCCTGCCTGCCTGGCCTTTCTATGTATGTCTGTCTCTCCAATACAACAATCCTGGTTGGTATCTTTTGAATAAACAGTTTGGCAGGGTCATGAATTGTCTGTCTGTCGTCTCACCGCATGTGTGATGGTATTGTTTGTGTGTGTATGGAAGAGTACCATATTTGAAATTCCTTTTATGTGATTGTGTCGCATTACAAATCCACAAACATAAGTGGGGTACGGAACTTATATTAAGACAGATACATAGATCGAGACAATAACCTTCCCTTCTTAAACTTCTCTTTACAGTTTCCTTTCCTTTCATTTCCATGCCATTCCTATTCATGCCTTTACATTCATTCCTTGGCATCTTCTGTGGTTTTATAACCAGCAACAACAACAACAACAACAACAACAACATGAAACTTGGCAAACTCGACATTTTCACACAAGTTTAATGCGATTTTCATATTTTCTGCTTATTATGGGTTACTCACTCAGTCACTCACTCATTCATTTACTCACTTACTCGTTCAATTATGAAGAAATGTCTGTATGACACATTATTGTTAGAGTTATGGTTATTTCATTGCATAGCAGACAGAATTTCTACTATCTAAATAGATTGATTAAGAATGAAATTGATGCTATTTGCCCTTCCCATTATTTCCTTACTGTTACTTACTTACCTAAGGCAAATATTAATGAGGCGTTGCTAGGAATTATTAAATATTGTTTATGTATATAATTTATTATTTATTTTCAGTTTATAGAAGGAGAATCATTAAATCAGTTCATTATCATTCATTTTGCAAAAACTTTTACACTGCTGCGCCTCTTTCTTTGTGTTAAATTCTACTCAACCTTCAATTCTCTATTGTAGTAATAATAATAATAATAATAATAAAATGGAAAAAAAAAAAAAATTTAAAAAAAAATTATGGCAACCGAATCGGATTAACTAATTAAATAATTAATTTATGCTGTCAATTGCAATAAAAAAAAAGAAATGTTAAAAAAACACAAAAACAAATTCAATTAAATAACAAAAACAAAAACAAAAACCTTAAATAGAATTTGGTTGAATGAATGAATTACTATATTTTTTTTTTGTTTTTCGCTATAACTGCCCTTTTTATTTTTATACATTCGCGTTGCCAACCTACAATACTTACAAACGAGGTGTGGTTGTAAAGTAATAAAGGTTTAGATGCTTTTACAAAGAATGGATATGATAAAAATGGATATTAACAGATCAACGAAAGCGAATGTAATTTCATATGAAATTTGGAAAAATTCGCAGTGTTTAAACACTGTTTTTTATTTCAAGAAGTAACATTTATGTAATCAATGATGAGCTTATGCCATCTCTCTATCAAATTCATAATTCCTTGCTTGCTAAAACTTAATCTGCCTTCTCTCCCACAAAACTTGTTATACCCTTTTCACATCAAAACTTACAATATTTTTATCCGAAACGCTTTTTGATATTCACACAGCTGTTTCCACATTGTGAACAGCTGCTTTTTGTTTTGTAAATGTGTTTATACAAATGTATATTGCTTTTGGTTTCTGTGGCGTGTGTAATTGTTGTTGTTGTGGTAAACAATGGGTTTACGTTTGCCGTCTGTCCTCTCTTGCCCAAAAATTTGTTGAACTGCGAGCTTCTGTACGTTTCTCGTTCTCTTTTCTTCGTATATTCGCACAACACAAGCTAGTTGCGCTTGCACGTTGTGTGTTGCAAAAATGTTTATGTTGTGTTGTGCACAAGCTGCATGTCGTTGTTGTATAATTGTAATTACTTTATTGAGACTTTTCCGGTGGATTTTTCAAAAATTTTATTATTTGTTGGGGATATGGAAATAGAAATACACATTCTGTGAATTTTTTAAGTCTCTACCTAGTGCGGTTCATGAGATATAGAACCAAAAAAACGTGACGATTTGTATTTTTTCACTCAAATTTTTATTATAAATTTTTTTTTCACTTCACAAAAAGGTAGAATCAGTAAAAAAAAATCAACTAAAAAAGGCATCCATCTATTCACATTTCATAGTGCAACCCTGCGCTACAATATACATTTCTCAAAAATGTACATTCGTGGATACAACACCAAGCAATACTTGCATTTTGTGCATTTTGCCTGTTATTGATGAATTCATTATATGAAAATGTATATATTTTTTTGTGTAACTGTTATTTATGAATTCTTCATTTTACCATAAAAGGAGTTTTTGCAAGAAGAAAAATAAATTGAAGTGTGATGACACAAAGTATTGGTAACCATTTGATCCCTTATCTAAACCAAGCTCTGACAATATTTTCTCTCTCATTGTCGTGAATAGCTTAGGCATATCGAAGGGGAAGGATGAATGATGTCCAGTTAGACCACCAAAATATAGTAAACTCATCCCATCTGTGCATCAGTTAATTGTGTTCTTGCATATGGTGAAACTTGTAGGACAAATTTATTGAATGAGTAAAGGTAGGAATGCACTGTACAAATATTTGAGCAAATAGTATAGTATAGTATAGTATAAACGATACAAACATTTGCACAATTTCTTGTTGTTCTAATCATATTTCACTCATAGTTTCGAATTTCTTTACTTTTTTTTTGAGCCAATTACCGTTTCTTTGTTTTGTTCGTTGAACACCGGCGTCTATTCAGATCAACATATTCACAAGAATGAGAGAATTTCATAATCCACACAACAAACAAAAAAAAATGAGAGTAATGATTTGAAGAAAAAGCCAAACATTTGCACAAGCCCTCAAACATGGCCATCGACGACACAGATGCCTTGCGCTCTCTCTCTCTCTCTCTCTCTTTTCATAACATTTGCACAAATATTTGTATAGTGTATTCCTACCTTAAGGGGCCAAACTTGTTTCATTACTTTACAATCGGATCTCGTGCACAATACTTGCCATTCACCACAGATCTATCTATCTATCTATGCCTTGTTGCTGTTGGGTTGTATATTCAAAAGTGAAGCAGGGCCGGGTGTGTGTGTGTGTGTGTGTGTGTGTGTGTGGGACAACTTAGGTTCATTAACGATTCATTGCATTTTTTGGGTTTGTTGCTGCTATTTGTTCATTCGTTTGTTTGTTGTTTCATTTAATTTTTCATTTATTGTTGTTTTAGTTAATTAGTAAAGCTCATTTTAACGGCATTTAACATTGTTTTACTTTTCATTTGTTGTTTGCTTGTTCGCTCTTCTTTAAATGACAATAGAAAAAACAACAACAACAACAGCAACAACAACAATGTAGCTGTCTGCTGTTATCTGTGTTCGTTTGTCAGTCAGTCAGGCTGTCTGTCTGCCTGTCTGTCAGTCAGTCACTGTTAAACGGTCATTGTAATATAGTTAAGCTGTGACTCTGCCTGCTACTGTTGTTTGCTATTATTGTTGTACAGTGGGCCTAATTATTAGGATTATTATCTCGGTGAAATTTCTTGTTGTAATAAACATTTTATAATCATTTCTTATTACAATTATACTCGTATTTATTTACCACACACTGATGCTCAGTGCTTTGTGTTTCTTCATTGCTTTCGTTTTTTATTTAAAAATAAAATTTTCCTTTTACATTATTTTGTTGTTTGTCTTGTGTTGTGTTGTTGTGCGTCAAACACAGCTGAACCGTGTCAAAGCTTAAAACAAATACAAATGGCGTAAAATAGCAAAAATAGCAACAGCAACAACAACAATGACATCAACGATTATAAAATACAAACTAAATAGCAAAAAAAATGAAATAAATTGCAAATTAGTTTAATTATGGTCTTAGACTACACTCATGGACCAAATAATAAGACAATTTACATGCCATGAAATTAAAAGTCTTGGTTTGAGGTGACTATTTGTGTTAGGAAAAGTATTAATTTATTTATAATTTTTTTCAACATTTCTATTAATAAATAAAAGATACACAATTGTAAGTAGTAGTAAGGGATCAAAAGGTTACCCAAAACAATGGAGAACTTTTTCTTATATTTTGGAAACCTGAAGCATTTTTTTATTACCTAAATTGAGGGTAACTCAATTGAAAACAAAACTATTTAATAAAACAAAACCATTAAAATTTTTGAACTTACTATTTTGTCCATTAGTGTACGTACATATGTATATATGAATACTTGCTTGTGTTTGCATGAGTAAAATCACGCGTACTCTTTAGCGTCTGACCGCTTGATTGCTTCAGATCTCTTTGCTTGTACTCTTAACTTAACTTATCTGCTATGCTCTACTGTGTCTTTTGCCATCCTCTTCTGTCACACACACGAGTAATGCTTACGCTCAAAAACGTGCCAAAAATCAAACGCATGCAAACGAAAAAAAAAAAGAAAACAAAAAAGCTCATTAAGTCACTCAAAAATACAATCGTGTGCTCATTTGCACTCGCCTTGTCTTACTTACTTATTTACTAACTCGCTCGCTTACTTGCTCTTGGCTAGGTTGGTAAGTATTAATTGGGCTCACTTCTCCATTGCGCTTTAGTTACTGAATTTACTCTCACTAGTCACTGCTGCTGTTACTGTTGCTGTTGTTGTTGGGTTGGTTGGGTCTGGTGGGATGGGATGGGATTGGATTGGATTGTTGAGTGCTCTGCTCTGTGACGTGACAAATGCTGCTTTTGTTGCTGCCATTTTGTTGTTAGTTTTTGTTTTTTATTATTTTTATTTATAATATAGTATTCGTATATATGTACTAGAGATACATGGGCTTGTTGCTTTTGTATACAATTTTTCGTTGTTGCAAATCAACCGAAACAGAGGCGCACAGACACTCAAACACTAATACATTAAATAATAAATGCATACATATGTAGATGGAACTACATACATACTTACTTTTCGTTTTCAATACTTTTTGAACTGACAAACTAAATTAAAGAGACCAAAACATGTAGTAAATTAATAAGAACACGAAAAGAATTATTCGTACTTTGTTACAAACAAAATGAAGCAATAAATAAATGAAAAAGCGAACGTCAATTGAAACGAAAGTACGCAGAACACAAAACGATTGGCTGCGATTATCATACATTATTGATGTTCATTAAGTGAAACAATATGGCAAGAGAAGAAATATAAGACAAATTGAGTACATATGTATGTATGTACATACATATGTACATGTATATTTAAAAAGAATAAATTGTATAATGTTAATGGTAATTAAAACATCACGTGAATGAAACGTGTGCAAGTTTTCTTTCCGTTTTTGTTTTTATCATCATTAAATGTACATACATATAAAATGAGTAATTCATATTCAAATGAACCAGTGGTTCTTAAATTTAAGTAGAGCGCGGATTTCTCTTATTTTGAACACATCACCAAAACCTTTTCAAACTATAATTTTTGGCTCAATAGTCCCATTGGTTATGGTTGTAGGCCATCAAATAAAACTATCTTCGGTGGAACCTTATTACATTAAATAAAACTTTTTTGTTTCTTGTATTATCGAACTGAAATTAAGACACTATAAGTGCCTGATCCATATTCACCAACCATGTAAATTTCAAGACCTTAGGATGACTGGATCGTATAGCTCCCATATAAACTTAGATACAAATTCAAGTTCCTATTAGAAAAACTTTGATAGTATAAGTGCCTGATCCATATTCACCAACCATGTAAATTTCAATATGTTGGGATTATTGGATCGTATAGCTTCCATCCAAACCCCGATTCAAATTAATGTTCTTATTAGAAAAACTTTTTTATTACTTATATTATCGCTCTGAAATTTACACACTGTAAATGCCTGGCCCATATTCATCAAACATGTAAATTTCAAGATCCTAGGATTACTGGGTGGCATAGCTCCTATACAAACCGAGATTGAAATTTATGTTCCTATTAGAAAAACTTTTTCACTTTTTGTGTTATCGAACTGATATTTTGATAGTATAAATGCCTGGCCCATATTCACCAACCATGTAAATTTCAAGATCTTAGCATTACTGGATCGCATAGCTCCCATACAAATATTTCGCTTCAATGTTGTATGCAGGATGGAAAATAAAAAAAAGCACCAGAAGGTTTACTTCATAAATGGTGATCAAATGAGTCTAATGTTAAGTACTATATATGTATATAGTTGAAGGCATGGGCATTTAGATAAAATGACGAGAATAATTTGACAAATCTTCTTTTTTGCTTGGTTTTGTTCAGGATTTTTATTTTACAATTTTAATGACTGCTTAATGTTAAAAATGTTTCTGAGTTTAAGAATCGCTGCAATAGACGACTTCCAACATCCTCGTATCGTCATCACTTGTACACATTTCATTTACTTCACTTTTGGATTTGCTTTTGTCATTTATTCCATTCACTTTACTCAGACCCAGTTGAGGGAGGCTACTACTTACTACTCCTTCCTTTTTGGTTCGTCTCGCTTCGATTTGTTGCGCGCTTTAATTTTATACGCTTTTTATTTTGAAAATGATTTTGCTCGAGTTTTCTTTTGATATATGTAATTTTTTTGTTTTTTTTTGTTTTTGTTTTTATTATTTTTCGTTTCCACTTTTTATTCAGTGGTTTTTCAGTAGTTTTCCTTCTTTACAAGTTTAATTTAGCGCAACAAAATACACACACACACACACATACGAAGAATGTGTGAATGTTTTTAAAGATGAAAAGTAACAACTATAAAAGTAAAGAGAGTGCATTAAAGTAAATGTATGTCTATGTATGTGTGTGTGAGTGTGTGTGTGTGTTTGTATATGTTCTGTGATAAGAAAAGGTACAAATGGAAAAAAAAAGAAGAGAAAATAATATTTACAAAACTCAAGATGAATTGCGCATTTCTTGTGTGTTTGTTGCACAATTTAATTGTGTCAACATGTTAAGAACAACCAATGTTGTTCTTGTTGTTGTTGCTTTTCGTGTTGCATACTTGTCTTAACATCTTTGAGTCTTCATATGTACATACATATATCATCTGTTTTGAACTGTGTCTTCTTACTATGTTATATTATAGTGAGAATAAAATTAACAAAATTTATATCAAAAATTACAATCCCACAATTATTTAAATTACTTTTTTTTCTTTCTCTCTAATTTTTATTTAATAGAAACAGTCGTCTTTCCTTATAGGCAAAATATTAAATGATGTGCTGTCAATGTTTAGCGTAGGTTTTTTTTTTAAATCTTTTATGAAAAAAATTAAATAATTTAAACAAATGCCAAATGATTGACATCAAAATAGCATTAAATGATCAACAACACCAAAGTCACGTATTGAAATGACGACAAAGTTTGACATTTATGACATCAAGATCGAAAGTACAATACAAATAAATAACGTAATTTGATTTAAATTCTAAATCTATGGAATTGAAGCTTTTCAATCGGAAACATGAAACATGTTTCAATTACAAAATGAATTTTACAAAAAGTTAATCAAAGGAACGAATTGATTTCAAAAATATCATTTTTGAACCCTTTGAATTGAAGTGAAAACATTATTATGGATTAGATAGAAATAAAAATCTAAAGCTAGCGATAAGAAATAAATAGAAGTTTATTTTTACACATTTTATTGTTTTATGGAAATAAATTGTAAAACTGGCTTGTTAAAAGTTGCGTGTATTTTTTTTATAAACTCGAAAATCAAAATTGATCCATTGAGATTTAATACAGATTAAATAATTCTCTATTTTTTCTTGATTTCAATTCTTTCTGATTCACGAATATTTGTGAATGATTGTTGTTGTTGTTGTTGAATTTGTCTTTTTTAGGGTCCCGGACCGAAAGGGTAGCAAAAGGAAACCTATTGCAAAGACTTCGTTGCTTGTCCGTCCTTCGGTCATATCTCATAAACCACAATAGCTAGAGAGTTGAACTTTTCACAAAATGTGCAGTTCAATCCGGGCATCAACAACAAATACTAAAACTAAAATATTTTCAAAAATTTAAAGGGGTCCCCATACAAGAAACATTTTGATTTGTATGGCAGCTATACGATCCAATGATCCCACGAACTTGAAGCTTGGATGGTTGGTGGCTTTACATCAGAAACTTGTATTATCGAAATTTCAGTTTGATCGGATTACTAGAAAGGATACCTCCCATACAAACCCACCATTAAAATTTAGATCTTATTAGAAAAACTTTTTTGGTTTTTGGACTATTGAACTGAATTTTAGACACTATAAGTTTCTGATAAAGGCGCGATATATTTGTTGGAATCAGTCGAATCGGACCACTAGGCGGAGTACTTCCCATACAAAGCCCAACTTGGTACGGAACCCTCCGTGTACGAGTCTGATATGCACTTGGCCCAATTTTTACTATTATTAAGATTTTTTGTTTTCAATTTGCTTTTTGAATTATTTTTTTTTGTTTTTTTTTTTATATATAGCAAATTAAAATTTTTTTTTTGATTGCTTAAACTAAAAAAATATACCAGGTATCCTTTTGATTTATTCTAGATAAAATAAAATTGTAAAGATGCTTAAAAATTTCGTCAACAAGGAATGAATTTAAAATGTTTTTAAAATCTTGTGAAATATATAAAATTCTCTTGATTATTGAATATTCGAAAACATTTCACCTATGTTCAATAATATATAATTTTCTTTTATTGTATAAGATTTCCTTTTGGTTTCATTGACATAAAAACGTCTTAATTCCATATTTACCTATATCTATTTCATTATTTAAAAAATATGTAATTATTTTCCCTTATATTGTGGACAGTCTTTGGCTGAATTGCCAAAACCACAGATTCTCTATGTAGACAATGCAATAGATTTAGATGCAATAGAAATTTAACCAGCCAACCAACCAACCAACCAACCAACCTACGAAAGCTCAATAAGAAATCCATAAAGGAAAAACCATGCAGACATAATTGCTTTTTGGTTTATGTTTAATTATTAGGTTAGTGTCATGTCTGTCTAAGTCATGTGCATCTGTGCAACGGTGGTAGGTGGTAGGTAGGTAGGTATCTTTGTGAACAATGTGTGTGTGTTTATTTTTTTTTTATGTGTGTGGGTGTTTGTCTCTATGCAACATTGTACTGCATAGTATCGTAATAGTGTTGTAATACAAGGCATACATACGTATAGTACTCTTATTATTGTTGCTGCCGATGAATGTTACCGTTGCCTGCCGTCAGCTTGTGTCAAACTAACCACATAGAGATGAGAACCACATACTGCATGTCTATCCATTCGTCCATCTGTCTGTCTGTCTAGTCGTTTGCCTCTCTTACCCCCCTTTCCTTAGACACAATATTGATTGCACTCTTTGCATCGCAAGTTCTTCCATCTGTAATATGTACTAAATTCTAGTGATTGTTGATGCATAAAAGCGCAATTGGCGCCAACCTAAAGAACCCAAACGTTTGTCTATTTGTTCGTCGTTCATTGAGGGGGAGGGTCTTTCGTACACCCGCATAACCTTGTTAGGCGTTTCGTTAGACACATGCCAACAATAACAACAACAACAACATCAACACAAACAACAATGACAAAAATAATGACTACAACGTATTTATAATTGTATCAAGCTCCCAGCTCAGCTCAGCTCAGTCCTCTTGTTGCTGTTGTTGATGCCTTTCCATAAAAGTCCATTTTGTTAGTTAACACGCTTTGGGCTTTTGGTTCGCTCGGTTGGTTGCGGGTTTCGGGTTTGGGTTTGGGTTTGAGTTTGAGTTCGTTTTGGTTTGGTTCGGTTTGGGTCGGTTCAGCTTTGGTTTCTGGTTTTGTGTTTTTAGCTTTGGGTCAATAACATTTTTGTTTGTTTGTTGCTTCAACACTTCTGTTTTTTTCATTTTTGTTTTGACGTCAATTTTGCTTCTGTTGTTAATTTTGTTGTTGTTGTTGTTGTTAGATGTCATTTAAAAAAGTGCTGACAATCGTTTTTACACGCACGAAAACAAACAAAATCATTGACAAAGAAATGAAAGAGTATTGAAGTGTGGAGAGGTTGTTTTTTGTAAAGAGAGTAAGAGAAAATACCCACAACAGCGTCGCACATATCAAAATTATGCATTAGTTACTCATACGACGTGGGCAACCAGACCTTTTTAATGGAGCACACATCATTTCATCATCGTTATAACACTTAAGGTTGTCGCTCTTTGAACCCATTAAAATGTCTCTGTGCGTAAATTAAATTATCCTTGCTAAGTTATTTATCATTAATATTGAATTTTCATATTGCATAGTTTGTTGGTAAATTATTTAGTGCCAACAGCAGAAGCAGCAGCAGGAGTCAAACTGTTAAAGAGAGAGGAGAGGATATATAGTAGTCTGATATAATTGAATTTGAATTTTAATTTAATAAAATAATTCAATTTATATGAATCTGCTATATAATTAATTTGTACGTTTAACAATTTAGACCAAAACACTTAATTCGTTTAAGCATCTCAATTTTTCCCACAGAATAGATGAAGATAAAAAAAAGAAAAGAAGAAGTAGATCAACTTCGGCTATTCCAAAGTTATCATACTCTTCACGCACCCCTAGAAAACTATTTTTTGTCTTCACTACTGTGATTAAGCATACAGAGTCAGTACACATACAGAATGGCGACACTGAAATCGATGTATTTGTATGGCAGCTATACGTTCCAGTAATCCTAGGGTCTTGAAATCTACATGACTGGTGGAGATAGCTTAGAAACTTATAATTTCCAAATTTTATGTTGATAGTACAAAAAATATTAAATTTTTTCTAATAATAACATGAATTTTAATAGAGGTTTATATGGGAGATACCCTCCCTAGTGCTCTGATCAAACTGAAATTTCGACACTATATGTTTCTAATAAATTTCCACCAAATATGTAAATTTCAAAATCGTAGGACTACTGGATCGTTTAGCTCCCATACAAACCCATATATTTCTTGTATGGAAATCCCTTTAAATTTTGAAACATATTTTATGTTTAGTATTTGTTGCTGTACATCCAATAGAGCTACACATTCTGTGAAAATTTCAATTTTCTACCTATTACAGTTTATGATATATCTATCGGCTTTCCGCAATTTTCATACACTTGACTTCACGCACGCAATCAATCACAGTAAAAAGAAATCTTTGCTTTTATTGAACTGTTATAAGATTTATGGAGGTTATATTAAAACATATGCTTTTAATTAATCATAAGTAAATAGAAGCCAAAAGGAGTCATTTTTTTTTTTTTATCAATTATGAGAATATCAAATAGATTCCTCATAACCAATCGTCAATATATTTAGCCATTTATTGACAATACTTTTAAATGTCAGTGCATATTCCCTTCGTTTAAAAAGAGACTTTTAACCGTGAGCATATTCCCAACACCGAGTTTTTATTAAAGATTGGCAACATCAAATTAAGAAGAAGAGACGCTCATTTGACTTCACCCACCGCCGCGCTCATTTAGTATTGAAATGTCTAACGCGATGGCGGGAGCAGGAGAACCAATAGTTGAAAATGAAATCGTCGTCAACCTTTCATCGTTGCTTGGTATTTCGTTTTGGCCACCGTTATTTCGTATCATAAAACCAGATCTCTCTGGTACAGATTTAGCAGGATCTGTAACAAGTGAAATTATCATAAGATGGTGGTCTAAAAATCCCGAAGATTGGAACGAGGAGGATGTAATTGAAGAATTAATAAGAAATGACAGTAAGCTCGCTGAATATGCTTATCTTTTTCGAGAACATAAGATCGATGGGGAAGCCTTTTTATTGTTGAATTTGAGATGGCTAGAATTTATGGGCATCCCCATAGAACCAGCACAAAAAATATTCAACATAATTAACAATGTAAAAATCGCAACCGTGTACATATTAAATGTATTGTATGTGCATTAAAAATGAATAAGAAAAAAAAGAAAAATGTGAATGCAAAACAAAACTAAGCAGCAGCAGCAGCCCAATTGAATTTTACATACTTGTATCTAATGAATTAAATCAATGGAAAGGATCCAAATTGAAATTTATATATTTTTTTTTTTGGTTTATTCAACAAATTATATTTGAAATAAAATTGTTAATTTAAAAGGATTGAAAAAAAAAATAAATATCAAAATCTTTCATTGAAGCAAAAGAGAAGTAAATAACTTAAAAAAATGAGAAACACCAAGTTTTTTATGCAAATTGTATATGTAAATTGATGATAGGTGAGAGTGTATGGGGTAGGAGAGAGTGAGAGTGGATATGTGTGCATGTGGATATGACAAAGAATCAAAAGAGTGAAATAGATAATTGTGTGTACACATTTTTTTTTTTTTTTTTTTTGCTATGCAAAAGGAGATCATGATGAATGAGGATGTAGAAGAGATGAATTATTAAAATAGACGAAAGATGACTAGAACAAAGTGAAACAGGAGTGAGTGAATGAATAACGAGGGAAAGAAGACGGAATAATAATTTTGATTGACCGATGCATAAGCACACATACCACACATACCCTTCATAACTGTTCATTTCAATAACAAATGGCATTTAGGTTCAATTTGTAAAATTTTGTTTAAATATGTTTAAAAAAAATAAACAATAAAAGTTTTCCTTAAAAAAAAAGGTTTATAAGGCAGCTGTTATATTAAATATTAGTTCAATGGAAAAATCAGAAATTAATTAATTAATTTAATATACATAAGCACTTCGTTGAGATGCTCTTGTAAATAAATGATTTTAATTCTAACATTCTTCCAATTGCATATTTCATTTTAAAAAAAGATAAGTTTACATATCAGCAGAAGCTTAATTAATTAATTAACTTTATCATGCTCATTATATGTATGGTAAAGTTTGAAGTGTTACAAACATCATATCATAGTGATACTAACAAAACAATATTGCTCCTCTCCTACATGTGTAATGAAAAGGATAAAAAAAACTAACCGCTTGCGTGGGCAATCGCTGATATTATGTTAGGTTAGGTTAGGTTATACAGGCCGCTGGCAAATGCACGTGAGTTTACCCAGTAGCCTTGCGGCCCATTGTGATTGTGATGAATGTTAAGGGAAAAAATATGATTGACAAAGGAGGGAAAGGAGAGAGAGGATAGGACTGGAGATCGTTGATGTTAATAGGATAGCAATTGTACTAAAGAATAAACAATTTTACCATTTTTTTTTTTTTAAACGCAAACATAAAACTGATGTTTTTTTTTTTCTATATTTTTTTGGTAATTTTTATTTGTCTCTCTTTGCTCTCTGACACTCTTAGAAATACATAGTACCAGCAAAAGCAACAACAACAATCAGAAAAGCACGTGTTTGGATCTGCTACTTTAGATTATTTTTCATATAAACTGATAAGTTGGTTTTTCGTATTTTTTTTTTATTGCCTCTGTTGGACATCACAGAAAATGTAAACGGGTATGTTCAATTTGCGCAAATGAATGTAACAACAAACAACACACAGAAGGGGTAAAGTTTATATTCTTTATCATCATGGTGATTTGAAGCGATCAAATGATGATGAGGAAATATGGTATGTATGTTGATTAGTTCCACAGGCACTTCTGCAACTTTTATCGTTGATTTTTTGTTTTTGCGTGTTTGCTTTTGCACTCAGGGGGACACGCAAAGCAAATCACTCAACACAAATGAAACGAAATGAATGAACTTTGAACGAAATACACGAAAGGTACATGGGCGCTCAATTTCCGTCAACATTCAAGTCATCCAAGAGAGAATTATGATGCAGAAGCCGCGAAAGCTTCGATTTGATTGCATGGTGTAGTGTAGGGTAGCCCATTGTCGAATTCAACTGGTTTTTTCTATGTAGTATAAAAATAATTGTGTAATGGAAAATTTAAGATTTTCGAATTGGAATGGTAAAACACAATAATACACAAAACACTTAGAAGGAGAGAGAGAGAGAGAGAGATGGACAAATAAACACATAAACTAGAAAAGAAAGTTAATGAAAACTGAGAAATTGTGGGAAAAATAAGAGAGTCAAAGCTAAACTTAGTTTTTTTATATAATCAACAACACACAAAATATATTTGAAATACAATATTTCAAGGTAATTTGAAGGCGGCGCACTACTCAAATCAATGTGATGTGTTTACACTTACATTTAACCGAGCACATTTAGAGTTGCATAAATGTACATTTAAATATATAAAAAGTCACAATCGAAGTTTATTAACATTTTTTTGTTTGTTTTGTTTGTTTTTTTTTAAAACTTCATAAACAAGTGATTTATTTTATAAATAAATAAATTTAAATATTTAATAAACCGAATCCCAAATCTCTTGTTGTGTTATTTTTGTTGAATTTGCAAACAAGTTAAATGGAGATTCTTCTTGAATTATTTATGACAGTGGCAATACACACAAGTATAGGCGAGGACATGGATAGTATCTAAATGATGATGATGATGACGATTTTGAAATATACATATGTACATACAAATCTTCAAATGAAAGACTCTATGACACATGTTTCAGTTCACAAGCAAAATGAGACAATTTCTATTGGTTTGCATTGAAATTTTGATAAAATCAAATGTCTTCTTCCTGTCTCTATTTGTTTGGCTGTGTGTTTTCATTCTGAAATTGAGACACTTAGTTTGGTATATTTGGTCCCCTTTGGATACTGACACGAATAACTCTGCATAACTAAACAGTTTTCTTCATTAACTTAATTGATTTGTATAGGAAGTGTAGTAGGAATAATAGTACAAATGTGTATGTGTGCCAGTGTTTGAGTGATTGAGTGAGTAAAGCTAAAAATAATGATTACTTCTCTGACCTTTTCAGTATTATAAATAAGTTCAAAAGATCAATAAAACAAATTTAAATATTTATTTATTCATTTAGACATTTACATTTTTTATTCTACAATAAATTACTTGTGCTAAAGAGAATTTTAAATAATGTTTTCTATGTGTAAATATTATTGATAATGGTCCACAAATTAAGAACAACGCTAAGGATATTTTAGTGCCTTGGACATGCTTACCTATACTTATGTACGAGTATATCAAAAATTTTAAGTGGTTTCTTTTTGGTCTCCTATGTATGTACGTGACACATGTTGTAAACTGTCAGTGGGTAGGGTGTTAATCACTTTGTTTATATCAAATACATGTATTCATTCTATTTGTTTTAGTCTCAGACTAAAAGGTCAAGTCAACTGTTTTTATGATTCTAATTAAATTATTTGTCTCATCATGCTCATGCAAAAGGTTATTAGAGTTACTACTTTAGAATTGTAAAATTGTATTTATATCTTTTTAAAAACTTTATGTCTTATTATGCTTTAAATGCTTATACCCTACCTTACTATATCTTCTGTTGCAATTCTTAAAACTTGATTAATCTTAATTAAAATTTTATTGAAGTGAAACTTCTTTAGCGAAGGGGAGAAAATCCAAAAAATATGAAACTGAAATGTGACGGAAATCAAAATGTGATGATGCTTCTGAGAGAATGAACAAGATGCAAACGAGCCCGCACAAAACAATGCGCATTGTTTTGTTCGTCTCCCTACTACGTCTCTCAAGCTTCATGGCATTTTGATTTTCGTCACATTTAATTTTCTAATTTTTTGATTTACATCCCTTTGCTAAAGAAGTTTCCCTTTCATATTGTGCTTATGAGAGTGAGGCACACCACTTTAATTTTTTTTTTTGTTTTTTAAATATTATCAGTGTTGAAAAGTCAGAAAAAAATTATGTATTTAAAAAAATTGCTGCTTAAAACTTAGCAAAATGGTATGAAACAAAATCATTGCCTATCTCAAGGCATTTTACCTTGTTTTTCAACAATTTCTATACATTTCTATACAAATAAAGATACAAAGATTTCAAGTATGTAATCCTTTGGCATACTCCACCAAAAGTTTTGCTTGACACTTAACCTCAATCCTACATAACTCGGGCATACACATGCATTTTGTCTATTTGACAGACATAAAGAACTGACACACACACACACACACTTACGAATGAATGCATGCAATAAAAGAAAAAAGAAAAGGAAACTTAAATATTGCACAACACTAGCAGACAGACAGATGAATGGTATGATAACGTTGGATGTGTAGAAGAGAATAAGAGAGAAGAATTAGAAAGATAGATAGATAGATAGATGTAGATAGAGTAAGTTGTCGACGACGATGTTGCTGTGCTGCGTGTTGTTGTACTTATGCTGATGTGTAGCATGAGTATAGTCTGAAAATTCTTGTTGTGTGTGCATAAGTAATGTCTAGGACAAGTCTCACTAACTCATCCATCCAGTTACTCTTCTCGGCCTTTTTTTCTAATTTTTTTTTTTTTTTCCTTAGACTATGATTGCGTCTGAGTGTTGGAAAAGTGTGTAAATACCGTACATAATATTCAACTTCTGATGTTGTTTTTGATATACATAGTTTTGTTGTTGTTTAGTGTGTCTCTCGTCTCGATGCTAGACAAGATGAGTTGTATTAGTGTAGTGTAATGTAGGAGTATTTCTATGAGGAGTTGCATAAAGTTGAGAAGCTTTGAAGTACTGTTTCTATTTAGTCTGAAGTCAAGTTTGTGGAAAAGTGCGTACTCTGTGTTGATGTGTCAGTTCTATAAATGCCATCACCATCATCATAATCATCATCATCAACGCCATCAACATCAACATCACCATCATAATTGCAATCTTAATTATCATTAGAATAGTCATTGACTTGGTGGCTTTACTATCAACCATAGCAAGCATCACCATTCACCATCCATCTATCGTCTTCTTTTTCACTTAATTTTAATCACATGAAACTACATAATAGTACATACATCTATCTATTTATTTACCATCGGCTTGTCTTTTTTGCCTTGTCAACTACTATGTACATTTTTTTATTCTTTGAAGTCCTCTATGCTTTGCTTTGCTTTGCTGGCTTTATGACTGACTTTTTTTTTTATACAAAACCAGCAACCAGACAACATGCGACAAGTATCTTTTAATGCATTTTTTCTTCCTCTTCTTCTTGTACTTACTTTTATTTTCTGCTTGCTTTTACTGCATTATAGCTACAACCTACATGTGTGTGTGCCATGTCCATGGATTACAATTGCTTACTTGTCGTTGCTTCATTACCGCCACAAAGTATGCTATACATATTCTTCGCACTATTTTTTCTTTTGTTGTGCCACTCTTCAATGGCGTCTGGCTTCAATTGCACAGATCTTCTAGATACAATACACATACATACATATGTATATATGTATGTTTGTAGTAGCATATAGCATACATACACAATTTCATAGTTTACTTATTTGCGTTGGAGTTGGTTGTTGGCTTGCTGCCTTGGCTTACTGACTCCTTTCAGCATTGTCTGGCGGACTGCCTTTGTATGCCCTCCAAGGATCTGACTGTGTCTTCATTGCTATATTTTGTTTGTTGTAGTTGTTGCTGTTGCTTATTTCTGCGTATCCTTACCACTATTTTACAGCATGTTTTATAAATTTACAGTGTTCTGCGTGTTCTGCCCCCCTTGTCTCTTGTTTTGCCTATAAGTGTGCTATATTTTTGTTTAAAATGGTGTCTGTCTATGTGTTAGCGCGTAAATTGTTCAGTCATTCGTTCTCGACTTCTTTTCCTGCTTCACACCTCGTTCTCTATTACCTTCACCGTGTTTCTCCCTCCTCTTTCGGTTGTTCGTGCTCCATATTCGTTTAGTTTGTTCCTTGGCGTGACTCAACAATGAACGTCATTCTTTATTCTTCCTCTTCTTTTTCTTCTACTGTGTTACTTCATCCTTCCATTCAATCCCTTCCCTATTTCACGTCTTCCGTTTTATTGTCGTACTTGGGTTTTTTCTTGCTTGGTTGCTTCGCATCCTTTTTTGCGTCGACATTGTTTCCTTTTTACTTTTGCTGTTTCTGTTGTTGTTGTTGTTGTTTTTGGTTTGGTCTGGTCTGCTTCGGTTAGATGCTTCAGTGTGCTTTTGGTTTTGTCCTTGCGGAATGATTTGATTAAAATGATAATAGTTTTTGGGATTTAAGTTAAATTGATGTGGGTTACCAAGGGCGCGCGCACTTGCAGGGTCTTCTTCTATCACTTGAATGTATTCTTCGGTCATTGTCCTTTATACTCTCGAGGGACAATGAACTGGAAGGAGGAGGAGAGGTGGAGGAAGACTGGTCAACTTTATTCCTTTATTCATTTTGTTGATGTATTTTGAGTTTTACTTTATCAAATTAAAAATGCAACATCAAAATGCCATTAAAAAAATTGCATAAAATTTGACTTCATTTCATTCATCTATCTATTCGTTCTCCATTTCTCTTTGTTCTGTCTAGTACTAAAATATATTTTCGGGGTCAGCAGGTGTTCAAGTGTATGGTGTCTGTCTATGGCGCATATCGTTATCCTATTTTCTGTGTTTTCATTTTTATCCTAGGCTACGACGAAACAACCTTGGCCAGACCCTCTTATCATGGCCTCCAATCTGTTGTTAACTTAGCCAGAACAAAGAGGCAACGAACGGTAAGAAAAATGGAGAAAAATACATAAAAATTATATGGTAAAGAAATGTTAAAAGCCAAAGGCATAAAAGGCAAGTGTAAAGAAATGCCAAGAAGAGAAGAAAAATGCATAAATCTGTCTTGTTCGCGTTTGGCTTACGCTATTTAGCCAAACGAGCTTAATAATAATAAAACCGCTAAGCATATTACTTTAGTATTGTTGTCTTGGTTTCAAATAGAACCAAGAATTCTAGAGAGAAAAGGATATAGGACAGCAAAGGAATGGAAAAAGATTTATTTGTTGAAATACAACAAAATCAATGCAAAGGAAGGAGGAAACTCTAGCAAAGTACAATATTAAATCATGTACAAATTTGTTTAGCAAATCTTGTGTGAAGTATTTAATTTGATTAAATAAAATACGTAGAAGAAACATAATGGAATAATAATAATAATAAAGATACAAGTGTACAAGTGAGAATCTGCAGCAGTGCAATGTCTGATGGATATGGTATATCCTTCAGATATATATATTTTTAATAGGGATGCGCCGAGTAACACTTTTGCCGAGTAACGAGTACCGAGTTTTACTCGGCTCAATTTTTTTTCAACCCAGTACTCGGCCGAGTAACTCGGTCTATAAAATTCCCATTTCGCGCGCGTAAGCAAGTACAAGCAGGTTCGCGAGGGGAAGAGCGGAACTTGCAAAATGTAAAGCTATATTAATAACTACTGATAATGGACCTGCATGAATAACTTACTCGAATTCTTAAGCTACACCGCTCACTGGCTAGAATAGGAAATTGAGCTTCCGTTGCAGATATCACATTTTAGAGGACCCCACACGGCGCACAATATTCGATCAGTGCTTTCAGATTTATTCGTGAACTGGGATATTAATACTCGCATTCATCTTGTCTTGAGAGACAATGGACCCAATGTGGTGAAAGCCATAATTGATAGTCAATATGTTGGCAAAGGATGCTATACATACGGTGCAATTAGCCGTAAAAGCTTCGTTGAAGGAACAAAATGTAATCAACGTTATTGCCTCAGCTAGAAAAATTGTAGGCCACTTTAACCATTCTGCAGTGGCACAAGAAAAACTGACCCTGATACAAAAAGAACTAAAACTGCCAGTGCACAAACTCGTGCAAGATGTTATCACAAGATGGAACAGTATAGCCAATCTACAACAATTAACGTCAATGGGAGCTCCTACGGGAGTGCATTACATTACTCAAACCGTTCGAAAAAATTACTATAATTACCGAAAAGAGACAAATATTATAGTTTGGCAACAAAATATATTGCTTTTCTTAAACAAAGTATACTCGGCATTCAAACCGAGTTATTCGGCCGAGTACGAGTATCAAAAAACTCGCCGAGTACGCCGAGTACCGAGTTTCAACCGAGTACTCGGCCCATCTCTAATTTTTAACAACCCTTTCAACTTTTAAATCATCATTCATATAGTACATATTTTCTTGTGAGGCGTTTCGGAAACTCATTTTCAACAGTTATGAGACCGTCATGCTCCTTATGTCTACCAGCAATGCGCCGTTAAGTGCATTGTACTGGAAAAATGAAACCAAAATGTCGTTTTTATTAACTAGTAGTAGAAATATTATTCCATGCTGTTTGAGCAGAATTCAAACTAAACTAGATTGAGGGGACACTAGAGTTCATTTTGCCTGCTGCTTGTCTAAGAATATTAAGAATTAACAAAGTAAAAATTCATAAACTTTGAAAAGTAGTGGAATGGAGTGGTTCATCTTTTCATCTCCTCCCTACCCTCCCACATTACTTCACTTTTACTTAGTCATCTGTGTCTTAACCACATATTTCTGACCTTTTTATTTATTTATTTATTTTTTTTTTTTGAATTGTGTGTTCAGCATTAAGTTTTTATGCTTTTTATGATTGTGTAAATAACCTTAAAATGTAGAGACTTAGTTTATTTATTATTTCTTCTTGTGATTTTCTTTTTTTTCCATCAATTTCTAGTAAAAATATTAGTGGTGTAAAACTTTTCAAAAGATAAGTAAGGATGAACTTTTTAAATAACACAAAAAAAAGGACAAAGTTGAAGGTCAGTTTAAGTGGGCTGATGGCAAACAGGCTGAGAAACTTCAAGAAATTTTAGTCGATTACAGTTCACAATTTCTTTAAGTCAATTTTCGATGAAAGCTAATCCAAAAAGGACTTTTTCTTTTCTATAATAAAATCTATACCAACATTTATCGTTATAACATTTTAATGGGGGGGGACAACATGTTGTTGCTTAAGTTAGAAAACCACAATATTTTGAAACAAAATCCACATTTTTATTTATTTAAACATATTTTTTAAACAAAATAAGATGTGTTCCTAGTGAGAGTAAAAAACGAGTAGAAAAGGAAGTGTGTGTGTGTGTGTGGGGGGAAGAGAAAAATTGTATGTAGAGAAAGCATTTTCATTTTGTTGAGTTTTCGGTGGCCGGAAATTGTTGCTGGCTGTTGGTTTCCTCTTGTTGCTGCTGTCATTTCTTTTTGTGGCTTTTAGAAAATTTTTGCACAAGCATTTTATTGCTTTTGTAGTTGTAATATGTAAGTAAATATTTGTGCGTTCAACTGTAAATGCTTTTGCATCTACAAATGGTGTGTATATGGGTGTGTGTGTGTGGGGGGGTGTTTGTGTGTGTGTGTTGTGTTCAACATGAAATGAACTTCAGGAGCAGCAGACAAAGGAAGCGTATGATTTGATTATATCAACATTGGAATGATAAAGATAACAACAATATATTATTGTTGCGGTTGCCTAAGGCGGCACAGAATTCTCACAGGAGTACAAATGTATTTCAATGCAAACGATGACTGTAACAAGGACAACAACTACAAAATAAAAACTATTAAAATTTCTGTTGCGTTGTTTTTTCCTTATAAAAAGAAAAAGCAAAACTGAAACACACTTTTTAATTCTTATTACTTGAAGAGACAACAAGTTAAGCCACCACTAACATGGATGGGACAGCAGCCTAGAAAGAGCAGACAGTTGAGCTGCGCCACAAAGCATGCTATGGTTTTTCACTCGTCGTAATCATTTCCAGTTTACACAGAAAATACAAAACAAACCCATAGCCCATACTCAATTATACGACGTCTGTAGTAGAGGATGAGGGAGATTGCGGTCGCGAGTGTGTGTATATGGCAGAGGCAGAGTGATGCCATCAGTTTCCAGACTGTTGTTGGTGGTTGTGTCTGGTTGCAATAAAAAAAAAAGAAGATCAACTAAAATTTCATAGCAACAACCAACAGGCGACGGAATTTTTTTTTTCATAAAAATAAGAGAGATACTAAAAGATTAGTGTGTATGTGTGTTTGTGTGTGTGTGTGTGTGTGTGTGTGTTAGTGTCTATACCATACTCAACTGAATCGAATTGAGTTTGTAGCTAAACTTTGTCTCTCCTTCAGTTTTATTGTTATTTTCTGTTTCCATTTTTACGTAACTGTGTGTTTTTTTCGCTTTTTCCCTTCAGCTTCTTCTATTGTGTGTTAGTAAGTAAATGTTGCTCACATTTTGGCGCGTAGAATGTTTTTGACACTTACTGTGACGGCTCAGCTTGACTTGGCTTGTCTTGCTTGGGACTCAACTCAAAGCTCACAATATTTGATGTAGCAAGTTCGTTGGTGCCTAACAAAAGGGAAGCAAAGATTGAGTACACATGTTGTGTTGTTCCACTGATAAGAGATTGTAGGATGCATCAAACACAGGAATGGGAATGGCGTGGAGTGGAGTGGTGAAAATATATTAGAAAAGCTTTTTCAAGTGGAAAATCGTGTGGAGTTTGAAGTAAAGTATAAAAGTACAGAATGTACATGACAAAGCATACATATGTGAAGGAAATATAAATGCATGGGATGCGGTGGCCACAGCAAAGGAAGTTAAGTTTTGTAGCCTAGTTTTGGGCAAAAGAACCCACCTTCCTTTGTAAATTGCTGAAGTAGCAAAACTTTAGCGAAACTAGCGACAAATCGTATATATGGCAAAATGCAAGAACAACAACAATTGTGAAATCGCGACACAATAACCAACTACAAAAACAACAACAACAGCAACAGCAACAACAACAACTTCTTCATCAAGAACAGCATCGAAGTCAAGACAAGTGACAAAAGGAAAGAAAGGAAAGAATAAAAGAAGAATGGATGAACGAAGGAACTTCTTTAACATCAAACAAACTTTAACCATAAAAGTTGCATACTTTCAGGCACATAACCCAGGCACCAACGAATACGAATCTTTAAAAGAAGCAACAAAAATAATAAAATAAAATAATGAGAAAATATAAAAACAAAAAAAAAAAAAAAGTAAATATTCCAAAGAAATTTGAAGAAAAATTGCATTTAAGAAAAGACAAGAAAAAGAAGGACAATTCAAGAAAGATTTTTGAAAGAACATAAAACTAAAGATGAAACTAGTATTGTAAATAAGAAAAAGAAGACCAAGAAAAAGTGAAAAACAAAAAAAAAAAAAAAAAAATTTATATAAAGAAAAAAGTTTTTATCAAACGGCAAATAAAACGACGAATAATAAAAGAGAGAAGAAAACTAAAGTTTTCCATGCTTATTTTGTTTTGGAAAACGATAAAAAGGATAAACTAACAAACGAAGGGACTAAGTAATGAAGGAGGAGAGGAATGATTGTATAAATTATGAAGCAACAAAAGTTGCTTACGTAAGGAATTAAAGTAATACACAATTTCAATTAAGTTTTACGCTCGAACAAAAAAGGCTTAAGTGCGATTTAGGCAAGATAGGACAGGACTAAAGACTTCTATATGAGAATAAATAAAGAGAAAAATGGGGGAGAAGAAATTGTTTTGGGTGGGAAAAGTAAAGCAAAAGGCATAAAACCCCCAGCAAGAGACCAAATCGACCAAGCGACGACGACCACAAGAGTTGAGTTAAGTTGACTTTTCACAAGAGTCAAGACAAATTATTATGGATTAAAATTAAATGACCACACATTAAAGTGAAGTTTCGTCTCAGACACAAGAATGAGTGAGTGAGTGAGTGATGATGAAAGAGTTAAAGAGAATGAAAAAAGGAAAAAGGAGCGACACACGACTTAAAAAGGGGTGATGCCGCTGCCCTGGTGGTGGTGTTAACTACTTAAGACGAAAGCATATATCAAAGATATCAACCAAGCAAGCAAGTTAAAAGGCAACAGGACACAGGACATCATCATGTTGAATGACTTGGACAGAAGGACTCGGACTCTGTACTATGCATTCTATAGTCAGTATCTGTGGTGTCGTAAAATGTAAAATAGAAATTAAGTGAAATTAAAAATACGATGAAAGTCCATTCCTGTCATGGTTAGATTTTATAGAAAGAACAAAGTACGGAAGCAGCTGTGTACCGAGCAATTGAAGGCGGCAGGATAAGGAATAAAGAAACTACTTATGGATGAGTGTAACAGAATCCCATAGATTTATTTTAATTTTTAGAGTTTTTCCTTCTCTAAAGCAGAAAAATTGTAATTAAAAGTTAAGAAGTTTGGTGTTAAACAGAAAAGAAAAGAGACCAAATGGACCAAAGAGAGAGGACTGATAAACTACTATTCTAGTCTTCTTTCTCGTACACAGCTTAGAATTTCTTTAGAGAGAATGAAACATGACTTTGTGTACAATTGAATGTTGTCGCCCAGGAAATAAATTAGTTGTAAGTTCAAGAATGTTGTATATTTCCTTTTACTTTATTTCTCTCTGAAAGTCTATCTTACTCTACTTTATTTTTGCTGTCTGGCTGGCAAGTAAATGAAAATCTTTTGGTAATTTTCAAGTTCGCAAACAGCAAACAACAACAACAACAACAACAATAGAAATAAGATTATTAAGAAAACCTGCAATAAATGTGTTTTTCTTTTCTTAATTTTATTTTATTTTAAAGTGACCACAGAATTAATTGGCCTGCGAAATTCTTTTAATCAACAAATATTTTTCTTAACCTTGATTAACTTGGAAAATATTGCTTAAATGCAAATTCTATATTTTTTTGCTTTCTTCATCTTTGATTAAATTTAAAATTGTTTAAAATTTATGAAAGATTTTTAGAAATTTTAATCTGTTGACATTTAATCTTGACTGTGGTCTTCAAAGTCTTCAAACTGAAATTTCCAGAGATGAAAGTAGATCAAAGATATACCGAGTTTTCCATTAAGGATTTGACAACTTTCTTTCTAAATAAAAAGCAAATCATTTCAGAGAAGTCTTATGTATGGAATTCGATTTCGCTCACCATTGATTGCACCATTCGTTGAATCCAATTTCCGATGACTTGGCCATACATTTCTTTGGAAACAGCCGCTATCTCTCGTTCAATATTGGCTCTGAGCTCCTCTAATGACGTTGGCTTGTTGATTTAGCGTAGTCCCATAAAAAAAAGTTTAGAGGTGTTAAGTCACACGATCTAGGCAGCCAATCCACAGGAGCATTTCTCGATATACTATTGTACATTCACCGAATTTGGATTTCAATAAGTCGATTGTTACACCCGCATCCACCGCACACAAGCTTGTTGAAATCACATTTCGTTGATGCCTAATCCAAGCAATTGGCCAAAGAAATAACATTGCAACATGTCTTTGTAGCGGTTTCCATTGACTGTAACGTGACCATCGTTTTCATCAACGAAAAGAAAAGGCCCAATGGCACCACCATCTCTCTTATTTTCTGAGGGTGAAGTGGTGTTTCTTGAGGCCCATGAGGGTTTTCACCTTGACCAATAACGAATATTTTGTTTGTTGACGAAGCCGTTTAACCAAAAATGCGCTTCAACACTGAAGATGATTTTATGATGAAATTGGTCATCTTTTTCCAACATTTCAAGAGTCGAATTCGGGAAAGTACGTCGATTCATATGAGCGAGTGGCTTTTATTCTTGAGTTATCTTGATCTTATAAGGGTGTAGGCCAAGTTGACAAGCCTCTAATGGAAAACGCGGATACAACACACAGATAGAAAGAGATTCAACATGATTTTAATAAAAACTTTTAAGAATTTAATTCTTAGAATAGATATTTTTCATGTTGTTTTTTGGTTTATAAAATCCAAGCGCTGCCATCTTGTTTTCTATATGCTTCCCTCACAGAAATCTGCAGTCTTACACTTGCTGAAATTGTATATTTGACTCAAATTTGTTGACTTCTGTTCTTGGTCTGTTATTATGCATAATTTTATAAGTAAATTTTTTTTTATTGCTTCATGTGACTATAAAATAAAAAATAATAAATTCAATGCAAAAACTGTTGTACCTGCTGTTGTTCCTTCTTCTTGTCCTATGTTGTTGTTGTTGTTGTTGTTGTTGCTTTCCTTGCTGACGCCTTCTCCAGAAGATTGTATATTTATTATATGTAGTTTTTTTTTTTTTCTTTATTTGCATTTAAGCTTTGTATGTCCTTCAACACGTGCGCATGCATGTACTCCTCTTTATAAAAAAGCTGACATAAAAAGAGACTTCTTCAGTTTTTTACCCCCACACCTTCTTTTCTTTCTTCTATCCATACACTATGCACGTGCGCCTTTGAGTGTCTATGAATTTTATGCAAATATTGAGTTTTTTTATGCTCAGCTCTTTCGGGAATAATAAGGAATAAAAGTTGAACCAGACCCAGACCGTATAGAAGGAGATGATGGGGATGAGGATGGGGATGGGATGGGATGGGGATGATAACATTGAAATGTATTTTTAAGAAATTTTTTGAGTGTAAAGAGAAAACGTAATCTATGCATTTTTGACACTTGAATTTCATGTGCCATTAATAATTTATAAGATTAAAACAAAAAGAAAAATATAAATGCAATTCTATTTAAAAAATTTTACTAATTAAAACTTCTTTCTCCTTCTTCTTCTTCTTTCCCATTCTCTTTTCAGGTACTGAAATTCTATTCATCTTTACTATATACAAAAATCAACAAACACCAACTACAACAACTAAGTTTATTATTATTAAAAATTCTAATTATTAACAAATAAAAAAAAAATAATTAAAATAACAAAACAAAAAAAAAACTTTCACAATTCTAAACGACAAAACAAAAAAAATTAATAAATAAAACAAAATAATTTTTTTTTATATATAAAAAACAAAAAAAAAAGAAGAAAATGTAATTGAAAAGCAATAAAAGACTTAACAAATAAAGGAATATAAAATAAAGAACCACAAACTGAAACAAAAAGCAACAAGATTTAATATAAAATATATATATATAAATACATATATATACAAAAAAAGAAAGACTATGGAGAAGAAGAAGAAGTAGAACTAAGTAGAATATTAAGAAAGAAAACACAAAAACACAAAGGATACCAAGGAAATCAAAAAGCGGAAATCAAACAAAAAAGCAACAGAAAGCAAATAAAGAAAATAGCATTTAAACTAAAAATAAAAGAAAATTTAAATTTTTATACTAAAAAAATGCAGATGGCAGCGGATCAAGGAAGATAGTTTTTTGCACTAATGAAACGAAGGAAGTTGCACTACAAATGAGGATAAAATAGGATAAAGAATTAATAAGAAATTACAAAAAAACTAAGACAAAACATGAAATCAAATTAACGACTGATGATTTTCTTTCTTTTTTTTTTTTGGTTGTGTTAATATAAACTAAGAAAAAGCAACTACAAAAATAAAGGAAAAAGACACTCCTTATTCCTCTCATTCTTAATAATCATCATGATAATGCAAAGGCAGCCAACTTAAAAGGACGAGAAAATTGGATTGGTGTGAAAGAAAGTAAGAGAAAGGAAAGGAAGCAACAACGAAAACCACAACAAACAAAGAAAAAAAAAAAAATGAGCTTCCCACAAAAATACAAAGACAAAAAACAAATATAATATTCTCCTATTCTTTTGTTTTTTTTGTTGTTGATCGATTAATTTTATTTTCATAAATAAAAATTTTTAAAGAAAACAAAAAAAAAAAATAAATATTATAAATAAAAATAATAATAAAAATGCATAGAAAAGCAAAAATGTTGCAACAAAGAAGTACAAGGAGAAGAAGGACACAAAGGAGTTCAACAATAACAACAAAAACAACAACAACAACAACAAATGATGTACAAAGGAGAAGAACAACAATCACTACAACAACAACAACGATGAAAACAACTTTGTTGTATTGGAAAATTCTTAGATAAAGAAAATCAAAAACAGCAACGAACTTTCTCAAAATAGAATTGTGGGTTTTTTGCAGTGTATCTAACTACACCTTAAAAAGAGCGGAAAATTCTTGAAAAAAAAAAACAAAAAACAAAAACACTAAACTAAAAAACCTCACTAATTAATTATAAATTAAGTTATCATCATCGTCGTCCTTGTTTGGTTTTTTGTTTCCTCCTTTATTTTTTCACTATCTTAATTTAAGTTTAACGTACAAAACAAAAACAAAAACAAAAACTACAAAAAAGGATCAAAACTAAAGAAAACAAAAAAAAGTGAAAGGAAGAAGACGAAATCTCAGTTAAAATTTTGAACTTTAAAAGTTATCTGTCTGTCGTCGTCGTCGTCGTCGCCATCGTCGTCCTGGTGGAAGTTGTTTTCATTTTGATGACCACACACCAACTCATCTCGTGGGAAATTGTTTAACAATTACGTGGAACTGAAAGCTGAAGAAAATTGACAACAACAACAACAACTACTAATACTGCTACAACAATTACAACTACAAGAAAATATATCACTAAATTTATAAGGACTTAGAAATCAAAATCAACAAGAATAATAACAACAACAATAACAACAACAACAACGAAAACGACAACAACACGACAAAAACCAAACAGATATTGCAAGTAAGTTTATGTGGCTATATAAAAATGGGAGATAAAACAGATTTCCATAAACTTACTATACTCGTACATTTGTAATTGTAGTTGTTGTGTGTATCTATGTTTGCTTGCCTTGCTTTTCCATGACATCCCATCTCACTGAATGATTTAATCTGATCTTAAGTGACTTATGATGATTTCTTGTTAATAGAAAACAAAGAAATTAATCCAAAAACAATTGAAAAACAGGAAAAAGAATGATATACATACTCTTCATGCAACCCTAGGAAAAGGTTTTGCCTTTGCTTCTGTGATTTCCTTATTGATTTGACTTATGCTTAGGATAGAGTTACATACAGCATTTCAACATTAAGACCGAAATATTTGTATGGGAGCTATAAGATCCAGTAATCCTAGGGTATTGAAATTTATGTGGTTAGTGAATATGGGTCAGGGACTTTTACTATCCAAATTTCAGTTCGATAATACACAAAGCAAAAAAGTTTTTCTAATAAGAACTTGAATTTGTATCTGAGTTTATATGGGAGCTATACGATCCAGTCATCCTAAGGTCTTGAAATTAACATGGCTGGTGACTATGGGTCAGGCACTTATAGTGTCTAAATTTCATTTCGATAATACAAAAAGCAAAAAAGTTTTTCTTATATGATCTTGAATTTGAATCTGGATTTGTATGGGAGCTATACGATCCAGTAATCCTATGGTCTTGAAATTAACATGGTTGATGAATATGGATCAGAGACTTATACTATCCAAATTTTAGTTCGATAATTTAACAAACAAAAAAGTTTTTCTATTAAGACCATGAATTTGAGTTTGGTTTTTTTGTGAGGTAACCCTCCTAATCCAATTTCACAGACTTCGACAGCATTTGGTAAAAAGAAAACTTATATAATGTTAAACTCTTTAGATAAAAAAGTGATGGACTTGTTGGCATACATACAGACGGACATGACTTTACTTTATGGGGTCCCTGATGTCTCCTTCTGCGTGAAGAGTATAATAATATAAATAATAATAACTTTTATGTTGTATGTACTACTGTTATTGTATATATTATATACTATTGTATCTATTTATATGGATGTAGTTATAAGTATTTATGTGTATATGTGTGTCATATTAGTTACGTGTTTAGTTTATTGTATTTATTTGTTTTTAATTTTGTTAGAATTTGTAATCATATGTAGATAATTTAATATTAGTTGGCAAGAAAGTCAATCATTTCATCGCTTAACCGAAAGATAAGTCTGTTGATTAGATCGTGACTCATTGTGTGTGTTTTACGTGCTCGCCTGTCTGTGAAGACTTAAGAACACGGTGCCAAGCACATGGATTGATAACGTCAATCAACGTCCCCTTGGATATATATCCGCAGGTCTCAAATTTAAATAAAATAAATATGACTCTCTCCTTGGTGGGGAGCGAGGCCCATCTTAAACCTCTGCTGCTCTCTGGGTCACAGCACCCGGTTATTACTCTAACCGCATTTGGGTATTAAACCAGAGCCACCACGATACTCCCACAAGGGGGCCGTACCCGCTGGCCAGGACGGAAACAAGTTCCGTGGGCTCCTGACCACCCGTGGTATCAGAAAATAGCCTCTGGTCAGACTTCGTACCCGAGGTACTACCAAATTCGAACTCCAAAAAGTCCATGGGTTGGTGGCCCAAGTTGTTTTCATTCATGTAGTAGCCAAGAAATCCAATTTATAGAGGATTACCTGGATCACAAATTATAAATGAAAATAATGTTCCCTCCAGGAATATGAGTTCTATACATCAAAACTATAAAACTCAGTAGAATTTCCCGGGGGGGAATCATTGGCACCAAAACTGTTGTTGTTGTTGTAGAACTCATATTCCTGGTGGCAGAAACAACAGTTTTGGCTCTGACACACGTCATTGTATCATAGATAAGAAGACAAGCCCAAATGACTTAATCCTTCAATGATTTCTACCACAGCTGCATGTCTATTGACGAGAAAGGCGATGTATTACACTTTATGTCCATGTTCTATGCTATGTTCTTATGAGAAACAAGTTATTTTCCTAGAAAGGTAGAAAGGTCGTTAAGTCTTATTGGGTCCAATCTTTTCAAAGCATAGTCTATAGGCCAAACTTCTTGCCTGAAGTGTGTTTTGATTTATCACTCTCAACTAAGAAAAAACAACATTTTCGAAACTTTTACTGATAGTCTAACTAATGCTCACAAATAGTTAATTCATAATTGAACTGTGTGAAAGATTGCAAAAATCCTAAATGTTTAAAAGCACATAAGACTCCTTGAGAATGAAAAAATCAAAATAGACCTTTAACCTTAGATCCAATTAAGATTTGTATCATTATTTAAATCATTAAATACATGAAATCATAATTGATTGTTTATCATCTTTAGCTGATACAGTTTAATCACCTAGACTACTTATTTCTTATCATTTTCTAAAATTTTTTAAGCTTTTGTTAATCTCAAGTTGTCATTGTAAATGTATTTTTCATCTCTTATTTTTGTTGTATATTTTTGAATTCAACTAAAAATATTCTTGGTGTTTTTCACTTCAAACAAGCTTTCTTTCCATCTTAAAAACAATCAAATTCATTTACCTTAGAGCATGCATGATATAGTAAAAAAATTTTTTTTTAGAAATTTCCCTTAATGAGTGAAAAAGCCAATGCAAACATCATTAATAGGGTTCCGAACACAAAGGTTGCCATTACTAAGGAAACGCCTCCCATCCGTTCTTTCGTCCGTTTTCGGGCTCTATCTCATGAACCGTAATAGGTAGAAAATTGAAATTTTCACAAAATGTGTAGTTCTATCTGGGTTGCAGCAACAAATAATATAACTGAAATATGATTCAAAATTTAAAGGGGTTCTATACAAACTAGTAACCCAACCCTATGTCTTAATTTCAGTTTGATCGGACCACTGCGGGGTATCTCCCTTACAAGCCCCGCATTTGGTATGGAACCCACGGTTTGAGAGTCAGACTCGCATATGGCTGATTTTTTTAAAGTTAATCTTGTAATCGGTTCATTTGAATGATCTCACTTTTCAACCCTTAAATATTCTGTCATATTTATAATAATTTTCTTTGTACGAAACAAGAAACCCCTAAATGACAATAAATATATTAAAATTTTCTTTGTAATTGTTTCTATAATATTTCCGTTAAGTTTTGTGAGGTTTTTTTTTTATTCTTAATTATTATCAATTCACAAAAAACAAAAAAGTGCTTTTATGACTTTCCATTATCATAAAATTAACAACCCTTACGCTAATGACGGTTTCCTTTTTGTAAAATAAAAATAATGATCTTCTTATGAATTGCTTCTTTTCTATATAAATCATAAAAAATTATTTAAGTTATTAGATTACAAAAATATTCAATGGTTTTTATTAGGTTCTTTATTATTATTTTCTTTAAACAAAATTTGAAGAGTTAGAAGTCATTAGCAATAATAAAAATAATTCAGTTGATCTAATCAATCTAAGTTTTCACAAAAATTAGTTCAAAGAAATAATAAACCTTTAGATGTTGGAAAAATCATACCCATTTCATGAATATTTCTGCGTTTCACTTGAAATTATTTATATTTATATAAAAAAATTTAACAGGAATCTTAATTAATGTAAATCTTATATAAATTTTTTTTTTTCTAAATTTAAATAAAAAAGAATATTTTTCTGACATTATTTCTACAAAAAAATATTCGTCCGTTTTTCAATTGTTTGCACATTTTTCTATAATTTATTACAAAAAAAAACTTTCTTAAAGTCATTTAATTACATTTTATGATCATAAAATTAACAATTCATTCGACCATGACGCTGCAACTATTTATAGTAAATAATAATGCGGATGATCTCGTTATCTATTGCTCTTTATCTGCGCTGCGCATATGTACGAGTACATACATATATTGACAGTCATAAAAGATCATAAAATTTTTAGTATTGATATGAAACGAACGAATCCTTACCCTTAACCCTTGGCACACTTTTACCGTGAGTGTGTGTCCTTAGAAGCAATAAAACAATAAATGTTATGCATTGCAATTTTCATATAAATTTACCTACATACATTTAATTACTTTTGGGTTGCAAATTTTTCGGAAATTGTAGGATGAACCGATTTGGGGATGATTTTTCGCATTGGTTTGTTTTTTTGTTTTTTGTGCTCTACCTGGGTCTTGATTTTATTTGTACTGTTAATATTATGTGCGTTAAAATTCTTCCGTATATGTGTCCGGTTGTTTTTTTTTTTTTTTTTATTGTCTGTCTATTTTAACATGTACGTTCACGAAATGTTAGGAATATTACAAGAGGTGGACAGGTAGACACACAAACAGACATTCAATCATTTTATTTGTTGGTATTTCTAGAGTTCATAAACTGTTTGTTGTACATAGTTTAGTTCTTTCTACTGAAGTAATTTTCTTTTATGATTTTCATATATAAATATGTTTTATTAACCAAATATTTATTCAACTTTACTTAACTTTATTTACTGATGACTATAGCAGAACCGAACCATGTATCCTATATATCTTTTACTTACAAAGTAAAGTTTGTAATTATTACTTAAATTTTGTTTTGTTTTTTTTTTATCTTTACATTGTCAACTTGACTTTCAAGCTGCTTTTTAACTGTTTTCACCATCAACCCCAATTTTCCACATTAACTTTCAACTTTACCCTTTCCATTTTCTAAAAATATATACAATACAAAACCAAATAGAAAACTTTGTTATACTTGTATTTTCTTCATTCAATTTTATTTTTTTGCTTGCTTGCATGTCTTCAAAATACTACTACTTCAGAAGGTCGTTGTTGGTTCTTTCGTTCAATTTTTTGTTGTTGTTTACAATGTCCTTCTCCTTAGCTCTTTTGTTCCTTTCAACCATAATGGCTGATTTTGTGTTTCATTATACACTTTTTTATTGTATTATGTTGTTCTTGTTTTCGGACTTTGCTATGTACACATTGTTTATGTACTTGTCGTCCTGCGTCCTTTGTTGTCCTAGAAAACTTCTTGTTTGTTTATATTGCTTTTGTTGCTTTACTAATTTTTTTTTTTTTTTTTCGGTGTGACCTAAGATTTATTAATCCACTATTATTTTTTATAAATTTAATTCAAATTACCCATGGGTATTAGAAGTGAACTGAAATTATCTTTTCCTTTTTTTTTAATGAATTTTTCATTTTTTGTTTATGAAAAAGTTAATTTTTGATAGAATTGTGTTAATCTTAGCGGCAGCATCATATAGAATTACATAATGATATTCTTTGTGAATATTTACCTGCCAATAAAGCGAAAGATTGCTGAAAGAAGCACCCATAATCCCCTCTCTTACCCACAACATATATCATTGTCAGTTGAATAGTCTTCATCCCATCCATCTCCTTAATAGGAGATGTTAAAACTTCTTAGATGTTATGTTACAAATGTTGTCTTGTAATTATACAATAAAATAATCATACTAAAAAAATCAAAAAAATTCTTGCCATAATTTTCATTTGCTCTTGTTGTTCCCAAGAATGTAACTTTTATTGTTCTGGGAGGATCTAAATTAAAGAATTTACATTAGAAAATTTGTTCAGATTTTAGTTTCCTAATTTTTACCTGTCAATACATGGTTCATTGATTGATCAATACTTTAATGCTTTACAATCCTCTCTTGGAGGTTCTACAAACTTATGACATAGTATATAACTAATTATTTATTGGTCTGGAAGGATCTGAATTGAAGAATTTCTAATGCAGAATTGATCAGTTTGTAGTTTTCAAAATATTAAGGTTGTCAAACAATTTTATCAATTCTTACTTCGCCCCATTTTGGAGGCTCTACTAATCAATAATATATGTAAAATAATGTATATTTAAAAACGCCCATTAGAAATGAGCCTTTGACTCTTTAAGGGATTGATAATACAATATTTCTATAGAAATCATAAAACAATTAAGATTATCTTTAAGAAAGATATATCCTAGAAAATATTAAGACAATAAAAATAAAGAAGAGGAATGAATACCGAAAACTTTGCACAAGATGATAACCAAACGTGAAGGAGGTGGGGTTTTATGTGTTGTTAATTAGTTGTTCATTAATTTGATCCTGTTTCGGTATAGTATAAATATGAGACGCATGAGGACAATCGCTACAGTTTTAATCTTTGCTTTAAAGAGTGAATACCTAAATCAAACCGATTGCAATTTCGAAAAACCAAAAAAAAAAAAAAAAAATAAAAAATAAAAAGTGTTTAAAGCTTGATTGATATTCTTTTAAAAAGGTAATGGTTTAAACTTTTTTAAAAGAACATCAATTGTTCCTATACTTATTTTAACATATTCATGCCTAAAAAAGATCGTTATGATGAATTGTAAGTGTTATGTGTTAAATTTCTTAAATAAAGATTAGATTTCAATAAATATCCGTAATCCTTAAAGAAAAATGGATGCGTCTGTCCAAAAATTTTGATGAAAATATGGCAACATTGTATTTTTTTGTTTGTTTGGAAATTTATTAACACTACATAAATCAGCTGACTTCTTTGCATTAGAAAAATTGCAATACATAAAAGAAATCTACGATCTCCATAGTGAAGCGATCCTTATTTGTGTAAAGATGAAATTTTTTACTTTTTAATATTGTAAATAATTTAAAATTTATTATAAATAGCTGTGCTAATAATTTATGTGATAATTTAAGAATTTTTAATAATTTTATTAATATTATTGATTTTCTTTTGTTTTTATTTTTGTTTTTTGGTTATTCAACAGTATGGATGAGTATGAGCGTAGTCGTCGCCGTGAACTGGAGAAAACCGAACGTCAACGAGGCATTGAAATTGCCAATCGTGAAACTTCGCTTTTTTCCGAGCCGCGACGTGTGAACGCATCCGAAGTGGATGATGTGATAACGTCGACTTTAGGGAATTTTCTTGAAGCGCGTGATCATATGAATCAGTATACTGTTGGTATCTGGAACTCTGCGCCTCGTTGTGTACCACCAAGTAGTAGTGGTAGTAGTGGCTCAGCGAGTGTTTCTGGCTCTGGTTCGCAACGGCCGCATGGTGTGCGTCCTCATCCGCAACAACAGGTACCGCCAAAGCCATCATCAACGCATCATTACCCACAGCAACAACAACAACAACAACAGCAGCAGCACCACCAACAACAACAAGCTCGCCAACAGGTTCCTCCTCCGCATATAAAGCAAGCGGATAGTAGAGCTTCATATAATGGACGTGGTGGTTATCATGGGCAACCCATGAAGAACGATATTCGTTCAAGTAATAGTGGCATGGCGCCACCAAGAGGAGGACCGCCTCCTCCTAGTAGTGGTAGTAAAATTAGCAGTTCATCGTCCTTATTACCGCCGATTACATCGCAAATGCCAAATGGCAGATCGAGCGGTGGTTCTGAAAAATCTTATCTCGGCCCGCCTTCAACGACTGCACCATTGCATAATGGGGGCGGTCGGTTTATGCCACCACCAACAATGAACAAACGCCAGAATCTGCCACCACCTCCTGAAAAGGACGTCACCAAAATGATTAGCGAAATGACGAACAATTTTCGGGTGACGCCTTTGACGGAAATCGCTGCCACACCGCACACGACTATTCGTGAAAACTACAATTTAAATGGTCCAAATAGGCATGTCTATGCTTTCGAAACAATTAAGCCTATAACGCCTATTGGGCCTCTGGGTTCACCGCCACCGCCAACGCAGCTCAGTGCGCCGCCTTCATTGGTGATGCCTACTGGACAAATTGCGCCCATAGCACCGATATCTTCACCGCCTATGTCGATAGCACCACTAATGACTAGCAGTAGCACTCCGAAACTACTAGCAAACTCGCCATCAAAGCCAATTAAGTCAGAAGATAATGATAATCAAGGCTCGTCTGCGGGAACGCTAATGAAACAGGACTCATGGTAAGTTTTACTATTTCTTGTATTTACAAACGAATAAACTAATGAGACTTTTCCTTTTTCCTTTAAACAGTTTGGAAAATGATCTCGAACTATCAGATTCCGATGATGATCATAAAAAAGAAGATGGCAACGGTAACTCAAGTGACACTTCTTTGTCGGAATCCAGTGAGTCAGAAAGTGAGGAGGAATCATCCAAGGGTGAAGGACATCAACTGCAAACTCAACAACTGCAGCATCTCCAAGCTCAGCAACAATTGCAAGCGCAACAACAACTGCAAGCGCAACAACAACTCCAGGCGCAGCAACTGCAAGCGCAGCAGCATCAACTGCAACTGCAACAACAATTGATGCAACGCCAATTGTCCAATGCCTCATCCGCCAGTAGCAACAGTGGCTCTGTAAATAAAAACAAAAAAATCAGTCAAACAATTATCGCTAGCGGTGGTAACACCATAAGCGGACTACTCACCTCAAGCGGCCTCGGTTCCAGTAGTTCCGGTATTGGCATGAGTTCCTCGTCGTCATCAAATAAGACACCCTCGCCAGAGGATAGCAGCAAATGGCATCTGAAACGTTTCTTTACGAAACCCACAAGCCAACAGACACAAGAAAGTGGTGTCTCACCGGGCAGTGTCGTTGGCACTCCAGTTGTGAATGCCATGAATGCACACAATATGAAGGTGCCTGGCATTCTACCAGGTGGTGCCCAGATTATTCCCGAAACGATGGAAGTTACAACTGCTATTGTTAAAAATGAAAACGATGGTGACGATGATGATGACGACGATGAGGATGATGATGATGAGGAAAGTGGTACCGGCAGCTCTGGCCGAACACGATATGCCACTGGCCTCAGTGTTACACCTCTATCGCCCAAAACAATTAAGGAAGAGATGTTAGACCAAGCTTTACTAAAAGTGCCACAACAAAACTCACTTGAAAATTCCTTACTGGAAGAACAGCGGCGGACGGAAGCGATTGCGCGGCTTTCGGAATCGGATTCTAATAGCGATAGTGAAATTGACACTGAAGGGGTCACAGTGCCTATGCCTGGACCAGGTGGTACCTTACAAATACCTGGTGTGCCAGCAGCCATTACAGCACTACCTCGCCAACCGTTCGGTATTTCTGCCAATCTTCCGCCGCCACCAACGCTGTTGAATTCAGTGACTGTGACACCCATAGAACCACTACCAGCGTCACCAAAACGTCAAAAAAGACCACGGAAAAAGAAGCAACCCGTCACAAGTGCCCCGACTCTTGATTCAAGTGATGAAGACGAGGTCGTTAGCAAAAACAGTGCTGTCAAGAAAGTAGCAACTACCTACAAAGTTTTAGGCATAAATGCACTCAATGCAAAAGCAATCAATCATGTTTCAAATGTTAAGACCGGTGCTACAAAGCCGGCAGTACCTGCTGCACAGAAAAAGGGACGCGGTCGACCCCGTAAACAGCATCAAGAGCCGCACACACCTCAAAGCCAAAGTGGTAATTTAAGTTCTGCCTCATCGACCACAAAGGGACCAACGTTAACGGCCAACAAAGTTGTGCCCAAAAAGACAAAGGCAACGAATTCACGTCGACGCGATAATTCCAGTAATTCGTCATCGACGACACCAACCAAGGCTAGCAAAAATGCTGCAGCGGCCTTATTATTAGCTAACAATAATAACAATAACCTGAGTAAAAGTCTGCACAATCAAATTTTTAATGTTCCACCCACTGCGGCATCAGCACTTTCAAGTTCCGATGACTCTTCAAGTTCCAGTTCTGAGTCAGACTCACACTCAAAGACTTCTAGCTCGAGCTCATCGGACAGTGATAGTGATGCTTCAACGCAATCAAAGATTCGTGAAAGGCGCATAGTCAAATTAAATCAACAACAACCAATTACAGCAGCAGCGGCTCTAGTCTCGAGTTCATTAAGTGATTCGTCGTCTGAGGACGATGATGATGATAGAGTTCCACCTCATATTGCAGCTAGAGGTATCTCTGGAGCTAACCAACATCTCTCTCCATACAAAAATGTTGTTTCTGGCCGCAGCCAAATATCTTCATCGAGTTCATCGAGTTCCTCTTCATCGTCAAGCGAAGATGATGATGATTTATCGGATAGCGATAAAAATGGTCTACCGCAGAAGAAGGTAAAATTCAATTAATACAACTAAATTTCTATTTTATTCAATTACTAATCTGAGTACGCATTTTTATTGTTCAACTTACAGAAACAAAGAAAAGATAAACCAAAAATCAATAGAAACAAAATCAATACGCTGACGCGTATATTTAATCCCAAAGAGGGTGGTGCCAAAAAACAAGGACAAGTCGTCATCATCGATCAGTCAGAGGAGCTCTTATCTAATAAGCAACATCAGCATGCTGCCGCAACGGGGCCTTCACATAAACCAAATAATCATTACCACAAATTAGACCAAGTGCCAAGCGCAATAGCAGCACAATCGCCACGTTTGACTCCAGGCTATCAGCGTTCGCCTCGTAATGCTGCAATCTTGCAACATCAGCAGCAGCAGCAGCAGCAACAACAACGCATAAAGACCCCAACACGTACACCGACGCCAACGCGTCAAACATTACAACACATCACTGCATCAGCTGCCTTAGCTGGTGCATCACCATCATCTTTGGCAACAGTACAAATTCCATCTCTCATATGCCGGATTGACCTCTCCCGACTGACACGAATTGCCCCTGAATGGCAAAATAATACCTATCGCCTTTCTGGTGGACGCACTGGCAACAATACGCCTTCTGCTGCCGGACGTACGCCCATCTATGATCATGAAACAATATTAAATGCAGATCTTCAAGCTTCGACAGCGCAAATGAGACTGAACGCGGCTGGCAATAATAGCACACGCAGCGGTAGCCGTACCCCAACCACAATCAATACATTGGCGACGGCTAATCACACAAATATAACAAGCACCGCCGCACGAGATAATCTACCTGAACTAGTTGCTGGTGCTGTTGGTGTTGGTGGAGTCCAACAAAGACTTGAACCCAGTGACATCATTTACACACAAAATGGCCACCTAAGTAGTCGTTCAACAGATGGCGCTTCAACGCCAAAGCAACAGGCTGCTGTACAATATCCATCACCACACCTCACACCCAATGGCTACATGTCGTCAACCTCACGATCTCCATCAAGTGCTAAACTAAAAGCAGCCGAAACACTCAAAAATGAGCATATCAAATATGAGCTCACCGATATTGATTCGATGCTCGAATCAAAAGCCTCATTCAAAGCGGTCTTGCTTAAACATGACCTAAAGTCATCTCCACTAGAAGATAACAGTAATAGTGGCGATCTAAAGTTGCAACAACACAAGCGACGCGGCTCTAGCTCCAGTTCGAGTCCTTACAAAGAAAAAAGAAGGAAAAAGGAGAAATCTGAACGTAATAGCCCAACGAACCCAAAAGAAAAAGAACTTGTTAACAATTTGGATCCAACGATGACTCATGCAAAAGAACAACTTCTACTCGAGCAACAAATTCCACTTACGAATCATGATCGATTATCATCATCGGAGAAACAGCATTTGTTACAGGAGACCCATGGTGTCATCTCCACCAATATTAACAAAGATACAAATCCTGCGCAACATATGATGATGTCATTGAAGTCATCGCTTCCAAATAGCAATGTCATAGCCTGTATGCCACCACCACCAGCGGCTGCAAGTGGCATTGACCAACAACAACAGCAACAATTGCTACTTGGGCAATCGCAAGCCATGGTTGCCACAGCACCAGCGCCGGTTGTCATCTATCGGTCATATTTTGAACGCGAAGAGGAACTAAGCAATGACTTCAGGTATTTACCTTTCTTTTAATCTTTTTAAATTATACATCATATTATTTGTAAGATCAAATTCATTCACAAAAAAAAAAAAAAAAAAAATTAAAAAAATTAAAAAACAAAAAAAAAATTAAAAACTATTATTGCATTAATCATGTAAGGACGAGTTCAAAAGTTATTGGACAGATCAATTTATACTAACTAACTAACTAACTATGACAATGACTTCAGGTAAATAATCTTTTTAAATTATACATCAGATTATCATTAAAAAAAAAAAAAAAAAACAAAAAAAAAATTAAAAATACCAAAAACGTTTATTGTATTAATCATGTAATGACGAGTTTAAAATTTACTGGACCAATCAATTTATATATTGCAAATCACCAATCCGATTATGTTAAAAAAAAACTTGTCAAAATTTCATTTCAAAAAGGAAAAGAAATATATGTAAACTTACATAGATTAAAACAATAAACCACAACAAAAAAAAAATTTATTTCTTATTTAATTTATTAAGCATACTATTATGGTGATTCATTCATAAATTTTTAATAATTTGGTACCATAATTCAATGGAATACTGAAATCATATAAAACACATCATTAACAAATAGTCTGTAGTCTGCCATAAGAACTTAAGATAATCCTATGTGTGGAAAACATATATATTTATATATGCATTTTAATATTATGTTTTATATATGATAGATTGAATTGAAGTTTTTAGAAGTCAAGGAATTAATAGAATATAAATTTTGATACTATTTAAACTCAAAACAAGAAAGAAGGTTATCTTCGAGTATGCCGAAGATGAAATACCTGGTGGTCTGGTGGTCCGATTGGGCTGGTTCCGATAAATGTCCTGTGCCGGTCTTAGAAACTGATAGTAGCCAAGTTTCAGTTCGATCGGATAAAAAACAAAACAGTTTTTCCAATAAGATCATGAATTCAAATGGGTGGTTTGTATGGGAGGTGTCCCACCTAGTGGTCCGATTGGGTGGGTTCCGACAAATGTCCTGCGGGTATCCTGGAAATTGATTGCAACCAAGTTTCAAATTGATAGGACAAAAAACAAAAAAAAATTTTTTTTGGTTCCGACAAATGTACTGTGTATAATAAAAAGAAAGGTTCGTGCAAAATTTCAGCTCTCTAGCTCAAAAACTGAGGGACTAGTTTGCATACATACAGACGGACAGACGGACATGGCTTATTAAATTCGTCTAATCGAGCTGATCAAGAATATATATACTTTATGTGGTCTTTTTTGACGCCTTCTACCTGTTACAAACTTCATGACAAACTTATAATACCATTCACTTCCGTAAAGAGTATAATTAGTAAAGATTCAACATCCATCTATCCGAAGATTCGGAATTTATGTTATAGTGATAAATGTTTGCTAATACCGAATCATAATTTAAAAGACTTTAGAATAAATCAAAAGGATTTAAGATAATCCAAGCATAAGATAAGATATACGTGCTGCTTGGAACAGGGCGAGTTGAACCAGAAGTCTAACGGCTATACTACCATCGTCTGACATCGTTTACCCTTTTACCTCAACTAGCTGGCAAGCCAGCAAGAAGGAAGATAACCGTATATTTTTAAACCTATTACAACAACTGAATGTGTTCTAGAAAAGGACTTTTAATGGCCTTACAAAGTGAATATATGATTTTTTTTTTTTTAAATATGTGAAGAATCTCTGAGGCAACAGATTTTGACAAACGAAATGCAGAAAAACTATTAAGTGGATTTTGTACAAAAGTCCCTCTTGTTGTACCAAATGGAAACATATGTCATAATGGCTAAAATGTCAATATTCGTAATATGGTTTGTCATTAAAAACTCAGTACTACATCGAGATCTCTGGATTCCAACAGTGAGAGAAGAAATCACAATGTACTAGCTATAAAACTCTTTGATAAAAGCTGCGACACAAGAAGACTGAAATGCTGTCACCCTTTAGATCTAAAATTTAATAATAATATACTATAAACTTATCCAATAGCAAATGTAGTAATTATCCATCCATGAAGACAGTTTTTAAATAAAATTTCAATGGAAAACAAAAAAAAAAAAAAGAAAAAATATCTAGGAGTGCACATATTTCACACAAAAATTTATAGTTTATAATGAGAAAATTTGTGAAATCTTTTAATAAGTAAATAATTGGTTAAGGAGAACCGAGATTTTCTAAATTAAATAAATGTACAAACATTCGCAATATGCCTAAAAATTGAATTTTTGAAACGACATTCAGACTATAATTTGAGTTCTTTTGAAAAACTCTCACAAATTTTGGGTGCGGAGCTTGATTTTTTTGTAATTCTTTCCATTGACTTGTTGTTCAAACTAGCAGTTAAAAAAATTTGGAGCCTTTGTGTAGCTTTCACAGTCTGTGTGTGTCCGATCGACCGTCTGCATCTATGTTCCCCGATTATTAGATTTGTTTTCAAAACAATTGAACAATGAAAATTCAATTGTTCGATCAATTATTTGCTGTATGTACTGTCTAAGTTTGTTAATTATGTGATCTAACCGATATTTTCTTTTTATGTATATTATAGTTTATTAAAGCGCCAATCAGGGCTCAATATGCTCTATTGAACTCTTGTGTTTCTTATGTTACACCATCTCCAGTTTTGTACATTTGTATCGCACAGTACTCTGAACAAAAAGACAGCAGGATTAGAATCAAACTGTTCAAATTTAAATTTAGTTTGTGTGTAGTATGACACAGCTCTATAGAAGTATATATCTATATTGCGATAGATCAGAAACCTTTAACATTCTTTAAATAGATAAAGTGATAAATTTGGATTTTAAATTGAAGAATATTTTAACCGATCCGATAGCTTTACTAAATATGTATCATCTATATGTCGATTGAACAAAAACTTGAAAAAGTTTCACATTTTATAAAAAGAAACATTATAAAAATTATACTATAAAATATCTAAAAAATCATATTAGAGTAGTGGGTAATATGATATATTGTAAATTTGTCGGGAAAATTTAAATTAAATAAATAATCGAATGGCGTAAATTTGTATTATACATAGTTTTGTAACTAAATAATCCTTATATATTTATTTAGTAAATGTATTTATAATTGTATATTATTCAGTAAAAATATCTAATTTTTGATGAATTTTAAAAATGTTTCTTAGCTAATTTACATTTCTGTGTTTTCATAATAACTTTTTGAAATCTATTCATTGTTGTCATTAAATATTGTATATTTATGTTGAATTGTTTGTGTGTGTGTTTTTTTTTTTTTTTTAGAAAAAATAATCAATTTCTTGATGAGGCTGTGAAACGTAAACATGCCGCCGACGATGAAAAAGATTCCTTCAATCAAGTGACTCTTTATTTAGAGGCAGTTGTTTACTTTTTACTCACCGGTGCTGTCATGGAACGTCACAATGAGAATGCTGCCTGGACCATGTATAAGGATACATTAACCTTGATTAAGTGAGTAAAGTGTGCCGAAATTTAGTTATGCCATTACATGACAGTTGACATACTTTCACTAACAAATTGATTTTGATCATTTTTATAGATTTATTTCCACCAAGTTTCGATCGCATCAAGCATCCACAAATGGTCAACATGAAACACACAACAGGGTTTTCATATTGAGGTGGGTTTCATATTTAATGAGATCCTTCTATAGTAATTTACATTTTTTTACCCTTTTCTATAAATAGTCTACGCTGCCAATCCTTAATCTCACTTAAATTGTATAAGCTGCGACGACTCACTTGCCGTACGATTATTACTACTTGTAGTGATTTTTTCAAAAATGGTAAAGGTGAAATCGTAAACGGCACCACACCATCATCGATCTCGCCATCCAATTCGGTGTGCTCACAGGTATGTACACATCATACTGATAAACATTACAATGATGATAATTTTGATGAATATTTTTTTTATATAAATTAATACAGAATTCCGGTTCAAATACGCCGCCTGGGAAAATAGTGCCTCAGGATATTCATAATCAGCTATTGAAGCAGAATGAATATTTTAGTTATCTAACCAGTACCCATGAGCTATGGGATCAAGCCGATGCCTTAGTGCGTCGCGGTAATCATACAGGTAAAATTGATTATTCCTGATCCATTTTTTTTTATAATAATCTATGTATTTCCATTTTCTATTGAAGAATTCTTTATTGCTCTTGATCATGAGAATGGTCCTCTGACACTGCACAGCAGTATGTATGAGGTATTTCGTTATGTGCAAGCGGGCTTAAAACGCTTACGTGATGCCGTGTCATGTCCAGCAGCTTCAGCGGCAGGATCAGCAGTAGGATCAATAGCAACGACGACAACAACGACAAGTGTACCGGGCACAATGAACGCACATCACATGTTACAGTAGTTGTGGGTGTTATTACATTTTTTTATATTAATGATAATTAAGAATATGTTGGCTGATCTGTGGTGGGTTTTGTTCGGCTACTAGGACGCAAGCAACAGCAACAGCATCATCAACAACAACAACAACTACAACTATTTTTTTTTTATACACACACTCCTTCACAACGTCGCACTCCAATTTGCGGCGTATGCAGTTACTTCTATTATGCATTCATTATAAATTATGTATATAATTATGCAGTGCATTTGTTAATTAACTTAACTCTTAACTCTATACAACAACAACAACAACAACATCAACACCAACAACACTTACTTTACTATTTGGTATACAACTAAACACATACACCAACATTTTACTAAGTATATTAACTACTAAACTATATACACATGTTAATTTATAAGTATCACGAAAGTGTCTAAGCAAACGAGCAGCATATGATCTTTTTTTAGTTGAATTTTTTCTCTGGTTTCCTTTAAAATAATTTTAATTAATTTAGATTAGTTTATTGTATGTGTTGGATGCAAATTTGTTTGTTGTTGAAGGTTTATACCATAAATACTTTTATCTTATTACCTTTATTATAAACGGTTGAGCGTTTCTTGTTTTGCGGCGTAGAATTCACTTGTAATCAAAGTTAATTATTTTAAAATCTCTGATTTGATTGATTGATTGTTGTAAATATTTCTATATACATATGTACTATAAATAAGAACAGAATAGTCTTTGAGTTCTTCAATAACAAAAAAGGAAAAAAGGAAATCTCTCTGATTGTTTGATAGAAAGGTTGTTATAAATATTTCTATATATGTACATATTTTTGGTAAGTTCTTTCTCTCTCTCTGCTTTGTAAACTAATTTGGGAAAGAAAGGAAAAAGTACTTGAGTTTTTTCATAAGAGAAAAGAAAGAATTTTGCTAATAGAAAAGTTACAAAAAATTTGCCAAAGTATTAATAACAAATCTCGTTGAACTTTTAAAGTTCTTAATTCGTTTCATTTTTATAATATGAAATTGTGTAAGACTCAGTTAGAAATGGAGAAAAGAAAAATAGTTATCAGAAATTTTGTTGATTAACAATTAATTTATATGGCAGCAAAAGTGTACAAAAGTAGAATAAACAAATCAAAAATACACTTGAATATATAAAACGTATTAGGTCTCTTCCAGTTGTCTCGTATTTTAATATCCGAAAATTGGTTTGGTTCCTCAAACAAATCAAATTGTTAAAAGTAATTCCAATACCAATGTGTTAGACTTGTTTCATTGTCATAGGGTGATGCGCTATCCGATGGAAGTTGTCTAAGTCCAAATGGATTTGTATAATCATCAACATCAATCAAAAAAAATCCATTATTGTATCGTTGATCATAGATATTTTGTTGTTTATTAATGTCACTTGGATTAAAATTATATTGATTTTGAGTTGTTGTAAATTGTAAATTTGGTTGTTGTTGCTACTGACTAGTTGCTCGGCGTAAAACGCCAAAGCAGCTACAGAGCACAACCAGCGTGTGTTCCCTTCAACACTCAATGAAATATAAACTTCCAAACAATTCTTATTATATTCCGCCGTAATCCGAGTAAATTTAACACTATAATGATTCCAATCATTTTTGTTAGAAGCTTAGGACTTTCATTAGTTCATTATTATTGCGTTTATAGAATTTCACCAGAAACTCCTCTTTGCTAGATGCTTAAGTTTGATTCAAAATGTGTCCTGTATCCTTGAAATCAAGACAAGTGAGATGAACTAATTAATCTAACGAAAGTTTGATTCTATGTCCATTTTGTTTCATTTGGCTTTAGATGACTTGGTCTGCTTAAGTCAACCGTAAATTTTAACCTATAGATTCTATTTATCCTACTTTTTTGTATCATCCTTCATATGTTTGAAGCTAATTTTTGTAGATACAATTGTAATTTTGTTATTTTATCTAACATATTCATTGAGATCTTATGGAAACAAGCATTCTGCGCCGCAATCACAACAAGAAAATGCTAATTTTTTAAATTTTATTTTAAAAAGAAAAAACATAAAAACAAAAATACTTCCAATAAATAACAACTAAAGTTGTTATTTAATAATTTAGTTAATAAGCAATATAAAAAGCAACAAAAAGAAAAAAAAACCAACCTTTACAATCATTAAAAATCATCAAAAATTGTTATATAAATGTATGTGTGTTTATTAAATAAAATTTTTGTATAATTTACCTAAGAAAATTTCCTTAAATTTTCATTAAATCAAACAAAAACAAAAAGAAATATAATTAATTAATTATTGCTTTTATTAGTTAAAATTCTTATTTTATGGATTCTTTATTATATATTAAAAATCATTATAATATTTATTTTGTTTTAAGTTCTTAACATTTTTATTTTTTATTTTATTTTAATTGATAAATTAAAGATTTTGTTATGCAAACAAAAAAAGAAAAATCCAAGAATTTATATGTTTCTAAATGCAATAAAAAAAAAACAAGAATTATATTAAAAATCCAAAAATTAACATTTATTGTATTTATTATAAAAAAAAATAAAAAACATTTTTCCATTTTTTTGTTTTTTTTAATAATTTTTGTTTTCTTGGTTTTAAAACATTTATATATTTTTTTTTTTTTATTTAGTTGAAATCTATTTTTTCTGTTATTTTTGTTTTGTTTCTATGAGAATTTTAAATAAAATTGTATTTAAATTTTAGCAATTTTAGTTTAATTTAAAGAAGATTAAAAATAATGAAAAAAGCTTTCAATTAAATAATTTTATTTAATTTAAATTGTATAATAAAATTATGGGTTTAAATGATATGAGTGATGGATGATGAATGAGTGAATTAGTTTTAGAGTGATGATGATGATGAAAGCAAAACAAACAAACTAAGAAAAATACAAGACACAAGACAACAACAACAACAACAACAACAGTAAAACAAAACAAGTAATGTGACTAGTTAAAATAATTAAAATAAAATATATATATATATATATATATATAAAAAAGCAAAATATTATGATGAAATTTTTAATTATAAGTTTAAAATTAAATTTTAAAAATTACAAACAAACAAACAACAGCAACAACAACATCATTTATTAATAATTATAATAATAAATTTAATAAATAAATAAATATTTTTTGTAATATTTAAGTAAATTAATAATAATAATAAATAATAATAATAAGCAACAACCTCAAAGAATGCGTAAGCAACAAAACAAAACGAAACGAAGTAAAGACAACAGATAAAAATGAACAAGAATAATGAAAGAAAGAAAGAAGAAAACGAAATCGTTAAAAGAAATGAAATATGTTAATGTTAATTTTAATTAAAAAATAATATAAACAAAACAAAACAAAAAGAAAAACATAACAAAACTTAACTAAAAAAAAAAAGTTGAATTATCATATTTATAAAAGTTTAATTTAATTATTTTTGAATTCGCTTTTTGCTAAGTTTAAATTCAAATTTAATTAATTTTTAATGACATTTCTTACTGTTTTTGTTTTATTTTTATTTTTAATGCTAAAACAATTTTATGCCTTAAAGAAGATGAATGAATATAATATTTATTACTATTATTATTATTATGATTATTAATTATCCACTATTAATTTTAATCAATTTATTAAATAATACAACAATTTTGTTTAATTGATTAATTCAGTGTCAAATGTTTATTTAGTTATTTTTTAAATTAATCAATTAATTTAATTAATTATTATTATGTTAATATGTTTATTGTATCATTAAAAAAAAAAAAAAAAAAAAATGATGATCAAAACAAAAAAATTATACATATAAAAAAATCAAACAATGAAATGAAAAAGCAATCACAATTAGAACAAATAAATAAAATAGTTTACAAAAATCATAAAAAAAGAAAAGAAATAATTAAAAAAAAAAAACAAAAAAAACCAAATGCTTTTTATTTAATTTTATAATTTTTTATTTTTTTTTATTTTACCATTCTTAATTTTTTCATTTTTCAAACAAAAAATATGAAAGCCGATGAAGGTCTGATGAAAAGGTGCCTCAAAAATGAAAAACCAAACTTAAAAAAAAAAAAAAAAAACCACCAAAAAAAATTGTTATGCTTTCAAATGGGAATTTTTTCAAGAATACACTATCAAATATGGGGAAAATTTAATAAGACATTGATTGATGATTCCATTTTTGGATGTATAATTTGGCATTTGAAAAAGTTTTCGACGCTCCAATTTAAGAAATGTGAAATTTTTAAAGAAATTACAAAAAAAAAAAATAAAAAAATTGTAATTCAGAATTCAGGCTGATAGACACCTCTTAAGATAGACTATATTGTATAGATATGTATGAACTGGGTCCAATCGATTCTCCTAGTCATAATGATAGTTTTTATATATGATATATATAGGGTCTCAAGCTTCCATTACATCTTTCTGTTACATAAAGACATCCTTATAAGTTTTAACTCTTAGGAGGGCATAGATGTCTTCCATATCAATATTAAACTGTATGTGTTTGGTCACACCGATTTAAGTTAAAACAAGTAAAAAGAAAGTTAACTTCGGCTATTCCGAAGTTGTCATACTTTTCACGCAACCCTAGAAAACTTTTCTACCTACACTATATTTGTATAGGAGCTATACGATCCAGTAACCCTAGGGTCTTGCCACTTATAGTGTCTAAATTTCAGTTCATTATTACAAAAATTAAAAAAAACAATTGGGTATGTATAAGAGCTATACCATCCAGTAACTCTAGGGTCTTGAAATTTACATGGCTGGTTTATCTAATAAAAACATGAATTTTAATGGGTGATTTGTATGTGATCCGATTCGGTTGTTTCCGACAAATATGCAGGGCAAAATTTTAACTCTCTAGCACAAAAACTGAGGGACTAGTTTGCAATAGATACATACAAACGGGCAGACATTCCGATATGGTTTAATCAACTCTTCTAGTTGAGCTGGTCAAGAATTCCTATATATATTTTATGGGGTCTCCGATGTTCATTCATTGCGTGATGAGTAGTATAATGATCTCTTTCAAATATTCCAAATTGAAAACCTCATTTTCCTCACTTGTGTTTCGAGTTCTCTATTATATCATATTAAATAATCTATTAATTCTACAATATATTGTTTAAAGGCCACATTTCTTACCTTTATGATCTGTAAATCATTTGTATATAAAGAAATTCCAGCAATAGGATTTGGAGTTTTTCTTCCATTAATTTACTTAAATATTTCATCAAAATTTCAGTTCGAGAGCGTAAAAACTAATGATTTTTTTAATATTTTACAATTTTGATTGTTCCAATTAATCAATATTTAAAATTTATTAAGAAAAGACAAAATAAACATGCCTATTTCCTCTTGAATTTCCCATTATTCTGATTATAAGGGAAACATAATAATGAAAGCATAACGATTATACTCAAACATATGTACACCCGAATATGCCTAATTAAAGACAAGCGTATTATCGTAACTTAATGAACCATTCAACGAAATTCAATGTTGTAAACGAAAAAAAAAAAAAAAAAAACTAAAATTATAATAATAAATTATAATAATAAAGGAAGACAACTTTGGTTCTACCGAAGTGTATGTATACACTCCACATAGTGAAAAATATATGAGAAACTATAAAACTAGTGTTGTGAAGTGTATAATAAAAGATAACACTGTCTGTGTGACGGAGGGGAGGGAATACAATAAAGAGCGGAGAAGACCATTGACTGATTGACTGACTTACTGACTGATGCTGATCATTGTACTTAAAATACTAGTACAGTTCTACAAAAAAAAACATTAGACTATACAATTTCACCACACTGGTACGAGTAGTGTGAGTGTATGCAATAATATTAACGAACAATTTCCCCTTAATAAAACGTAACAAATTCAAAATCTACCTGTTTCTTCAAATAAGCAATGCATTTGTTAAGCCTTAGACGTCGGTGAAATGCCAAAAGCCAGCGTTTGCCACGAAATAAAAAAAAATAAAATAAAATAAAATAAAATAAAAATTAATTATAAATTACCAGTATTTTTAATTTGCAAAAAGTTTTACTTAATTAAAAAAAAAAAAAAACGAATAAAAAAATAAGTAAAAATGAAAATAATAATAAATAATAAACTTAATATTTTGAAAGCCAATCACTGCAGCGAAACAGTCGTTAAAAAATGTTTGTGCATTAGTAGAATTCGATAAATACTATTAAAACTATATATACATACATATACATACATACATATATTAATATATACAATACAAACAAAATATCCCATTATTATTAAATAACAAAATAAAAAAAAAAATAAAATAAAAAATTAAAAAAAATGCTAATGTTTATATTATTATTATTATTATTATAAACTAAACAAAAAAAAAAAAAACATAAAATCGAATTAATAAAAATAAACGATGAACGAGCGCATTGTGTATAATAATTCTAGAGACTCGAGACGCCTATAAAGTATAACATTACACCAAAACTATACATACATATATAATATATTATATATATATATATAAAGGGAAACCCCCTGCAATATTAAAACTCAAAATATTTAATTGATAATTAAAAAAAAAACTCAATAAGAAATAAATAAATAAATAAATAAAAATATAGCAATTTAACTACAATACAATATTTTTTTAATAAAAACGAAAAAACCCAAAAATCCAAAAGTAAACGAAATTAAGATTAACATAGAAACAGAAGCAAATGACAAAAAAAAAATATGTAGAGCATATGGAAAATCATCAACAATGGAATACCGTTAATATATAATCGAAAAACTGAAACCGAAACCGAATGTAATATAGGAATAGAATTATAGAGTCTAAGTCGTCGAATTACTTATAATTAACACTAATTATAATATTAATTATTAAGTTTATGAAACGATTTAACAAAACGAGTAAACGAAGAAAATCAATAGTTGAAATCAATATTTTAGATTTAATTACAATACAATAATTTAATTAATAATTCATTCAAAACAAAAACTGGAAATCAAAGCAAATGCATACGATTACAAAAACAAGTAAATCAATCCAGATAAATGTAATTGTATTCAGAAATAACAAAAAAAAAAAAAAAAACAATTACAAAACATTACAAAAGTTAAAAACTAACACAAAAAACAAACAAACAATTTTGTAGGGAAGCGCAACAAATTCTAATTAAAATAATCTAAATATTTTATATTATTATTTCATACAAGGATAATTATAAATCTCTATATTTTCTCAAAGAATTAATACTTATATACATATATATTATATGTTATAATGAAAAAAGATCGCTTTAGTTCTATACCCTTGAACCTTAATTCAAGAAACGTATTTCAAGACCATGAAATACAATTTCTATAAAAATTGGGTAATTTTCACTCAAACAGAAGCCATGATAAGATAAAGTTACGTTGGTCGATCAATAAAACCTTAGAAACCTTAGTTTTTTTTTTAAGTTTAGAACATCACTAATCTGCTGTTAAAGTCTCAATTATATTGACCACATGGTTTTCTTTTTATTGTTTATTAAAGTTAAGTTTTATGTGCTTATCCAGCATTACTTTTTGCGAAAAAAACTATCACCGAAACCAAAGAAAGGCTTGATAAATACTATGGGGCTTATATACCATCTATTTCAATGATTAAGAAGGGGTTTTCTCAATTCTTTGTGGACGTACCAACACCAGAAATCATGTATTAAATTATGAAATTATAATATTTTCAGCATTTACAACGCCACACCCACCTTGGTGACGTAAGCGTACAATGACAAAAACATGCATACAGGCAACGTATATTCCTCTATTTTCAGAATATCTAAATTACTTGGCACTACTACTCACGAGCCACGAGATATATTAACATTTTTGGCGACACCAAAAGCATTTGGGTGTACACATCGTCACATTTCGACATGACTATAATATTTTCACGTTAAAAGTGTTTTTCCATCATGACAATAAACGTGTGTAATGAATCACCATGGACCTTGAGAACACCTGTTAAAATCTAAAAGGAGATTAAATTAACAAATAAAAAGAAAACAATTTGTGTTTCTAAGGACTTATTGATTGTCCCTAGTAATTTAACGCAAATGCTTTAAATGAAGTGATGATTTATTTATATAGAAGTCACAATTTTTAAGTAAATCATTCAAATTGTCTGAAAAAATCTTCATATAATTTCTCGATTTATATGGCAGTTACGTGCTATTTAAACCTGATTGTCTCAGTTTCTTTTTTTAAACATACATTATTATTCTTAAACATTACTCTACCATGCTCTAAGTAGAATGTTGGATCAAGGATCGGTCCAAATTTGAATGAATATTGCTTTAACAATATCTACGACTTATCAAATTGAAAATGTTATCAAAATGGTTTGGGTTTCTTCAATACTTCTACTTTAAATGGTGATGGTGGACGATTTTCAATTACATTTTAATATAAATGCAGCCGAATGTGGGCCAAGGTTTCTTTATTTGTAATCTTAGCATTGACGTAGACGATTAACTTCGCGTGGCCACAAACAAACAGTCTGTGGGTTTACAATCCCATGATCTCAGCAGACAGTTGCCGTTATCGGATGACGGACGCAAATCGACTGTTTCAGCCATTGGTAGCACTACGGATCTAGAGATTTCTAAAAGTGGTTACACAGTCTAGGACTCCTCTAAAATGGAGTCGTTGGGACTAGTAAATCATTTCAACAAAAAAGATAACAATATTGTTGGGACCTGTGAAAGATGAAAACTTAGTTTTTTTTTTTTGTTTTGGATAACCCAAATATTACAGATTAAGCAATTGAATTGAAAATTCTTGAGAAAATATAGTGAATAAAATCACTTTTTAAATTGAGATTAAGCAAAATAAACATGAGGAATTTCCACCAACAGTAAGTTGTTGTTAAAAAAAAACAAAAGCAAAACACTGGGAATTGGATAAAACTGAGAATTTGCATTGGGATATTATTTAAAAAAAAAAAAAACACTAACAAATCAAAATATTTTTCAAAATCAACAGAAATTCTTATTTAACATAAATAAATGATTAAAAATTGTATGGAACAACATTGCGCCCATGAATTGAAATATTAAGAAATCAAATAAACAGCAAATTTAATAAAAGAAAACAAACGGTTATGGGGAAACAAATGAAAATAAAACAACAAAAATAAAAATAAATAACATATTATTAATTTATAGTAACAAAAAGAAACAAAACAAAGAACAAAAACAATTTTAAGTTAATTAAAGAAATTAATTAGTGCGCAATTATTTTATTTACAACAAAAAAAAAAAAAAAACAAGCAACACGAAACCAAAATTAATAACAATAATATTAATAATAAAATTAGTTTAAAACAAAAACCAAAACAATCAATTATTTTTAAAAAAAATCAATGTTTTTTTTTATTTGTTTGTAAATTAAATTTAAATAATCAAAAAGAAAAAACAACAAAATTATATTGATAAACGAAGAGAAAAACAAAATTGAAAATTGAGTCAGAGTCATTTACATAACATAAATAAATATATAGTAACGTAACATACATATACATACATACATACATACATACTTACCATATACATATACATATATATATATATATAGTATATAAATTCATATATATTTTTATAAATCAAGCAACAAATAATAATAAATTTAATTATAATGAACGACGATGGAATAGACAAATTTTTCAATTCATAAAATCAACAGAAACAAACAAAAAAAAAAAAAAATTCTTAACAAAAAATGAAAAAAATTAATATAAAAATATAATTAAAAAACAAAAAATAGTTGTAATTATATTTTTTGTTGTTATTTTGCTATATTGTACATATGCAATTAAATAATTTATATATAAAATATTGCAATGTTTATTTGTAAAATATATTTTGTACAAATATAATAAATAATATTAATAATATTGAATAAAAACAAACAAAAAATATGTTAAAATTATTATTATTAAAAAAAAAAGCAAAATATTATTATATAAGCAAAAAAAAAAAAAAAAAAAACAAACATAAAACAAAACGAAAAACATTAAAAAAGAAAACAAACAAATAGAAACAGCAAATTGAACAAAATGAAAAACAACAATTTAGACTCAATTAAAGATGATGAAATTGTGTAGTTGATAAATCAAAAAGAAACGCAAAAAATATACAAAATTATATTATTTAAAAACTAAATACAATTTATTTTTTTATTTAAATGGTATTTGACTTACAGTTGATTAGCATAGGATGCCTATTTTTCGAAACTACAAAGGTAATCCTAAAAGTATCCGACCTAACAATTTCTTTGTTAAATAAATTTTAGAGCTCTGTGAACTCTGATCAAATTAAAAAGCAACGGCAGGCAAATTCTTTCTTCGAAATCAGGATTCAACCCACAGAGTAAGGATACATTTAAAACGCATGACAAATTGAGCTTTCATCAATCGCTTCTTAGTAGATGATGAAGACGAAGAGGCGCGCCTTTCTTTATATGATAGTGTTGCGGGCATAAATATGATAAATAATAAATTATATGCAAGAAAGAGGACAAACGGTTTCTGTGGCATAAAAGAAAACAACAAAAAAACGAGTGTTGCCTGAACATTCGCTTAATTCTCGCAAACGAGTTCGCAAACGAGCTCGCAAACGATAGTGTTAATAAATAAATAAATAATATGCAAGAAAGAGTACAAACGGTTTCTCTGGCAAACAAACAAAATTTATGGTTTTATCAGTCATTTATCATAGTGTTTGTGAAATAAGTATGCGAGCGTGGCATGAACAAAGCATGACGAAATATCTAATCGATTTAAGTGCCTCGGACATGATCTTGCAATAATTATGCATTTTATCATAGTGTTAGTGAAATAAGAATGTGTGTATTTCATCATGCTATTTTTTCTCTCATCGCTCTATTTATATAAACAACATTCTCTCTTTGGCCATGCTATCTCATTTACGCCTTCACGAAGTAAGTACGTATGAAAGAGGAGAATATAGGCTCAATTTTATGAAATATTTTGGAATGTGCTCGTGAGCGGATGGCATGTGAAATATTTGTAAATTGCCGACGACGTCGTCATCGGCAGCGGATGGCATACGAAATATTTCCAAGGACCGACTGCGTCGTCATCGGCATTGTTCTCCGCATATCTGCTCACTTCGAAAATTAACAAAAAATGAACGATCGTCAAACTTCAATGCAGCATGATGAACACACGTATACGAAATGACTGGTGCTAAATGCATGATAGTGTTGGGGGCTCTTTTGTCTGCAGGTGATTGACTAATTTTTGTTGGTGTAGTGTGCTGTGTGTTGAGAGAGAGAGAGAAAGATAGATGAATAGCAAGGAAAAGACAGTGTAAGTCGACTGAAACGCACACATAGGCGCGCATACAAATGCATACCCAGTGTACAAAATCTTTCTAATCTTTTGATATCGTTAACGACAGTTTTGCTCGATTTTTGCGAACAAAACTATCACGACCAAATTTGAGAACAATACCAGAATGAATCAAATGTATGCAAAATGCTCAGTTCTGAGCCTGACAGAACGACATATGAATTAGCAAATTTTTGTGTATTCCTTTTTACGTATGTTTCTTTGTGAATTTGTCTACCTCGGTCGCAAAGCAAATTTCAATGATATACCGCTGCTTTTGCAATGCAATTTCATTCATCCTCACTATACACAAGCCAACCGACATAAACAAACACACGGAAAAGGCGAAAGAGAACAAAGAAACACGTCAGCAGAGCCGAGCAAATATTGTGCTGTAGTACGACAACCTATCCCTCGACGTACACATATACCTCGTTTTCTTCAAAGACTCAAAAAACAAAAATATGTACAGAAAAACTAAAGAAACTCATTAATTTATTTGAAAAGTAACTGATTGTGATTAAAAGACCGGCTGATTAGGCTTTGCTTGCATTCCTGCATTTGGCCGCATTTTATGTCATATCATCGTGAGCAAGCGAGATGGCAATTGTATTCTCAGTTCTGTTTAAGTTGGCAGCCTGTAGAAATCATTTTTAAACCATCATCTTTTGCGTTTGCAAACCGTCCGACGAGTGTATTTTTTTTCTAGTGCGCCAAAGCTTTTCCTTTTTTTTTTTTTATTTGAGAGATTTTACTTTAATTTGAAGAAAAAAAAAAGAATTGTTAAAAGTTTAGCCCAATTTAATTTGTTTTGTTTGTTAAGAAAACGCGATTATAAATTTTGTTAATAAACAAAGGGAATCGTGTGAGTATATGAAAGTGTGGGTGAGCGTCTTTATTTGCAAATATATTTATTGAATTAAAATTGTCTTTTTAATTTGGCTTTTATTGTAAATGCTTTGTATTGAATTTTAAATATAAAAGTAGAGATTTACATTTAACAAAGTAAGTTTTTCTGGTGAGAAAAACTGTGCGCAGTCTCATTAACAAAAAAAAAAAATTTGTATAGACGGAAAGGCGACAGTTTGCCGGCGCCCGGTACATTCAACAGAGACGAGCATTTAATTGGGCAACAACAAATAAATGAAATTTAATCAAAATGATAAATTACAAAATTTTCTAATAAGTTATTTTACATCTTAACAGAGGCCATCAAATATTTCTTTGGTTTTAATCCAATTGTTCCAAACTGCCGTACAATTCTAAAAAGTGTGTTGATATGGCAGGAGTGTCCAATTCAACACGGCTTCGCGCATCGCAATGTAAGAGCTTTTCAACTCAAAAACTAGATAGTTCAAAGATGAAAACTCGCATTGCCCTCTTCAGTCGCGATGTTACCTACAGCTTGGGTGATCCAATGAAGTGCAAAACATTCACGTTAAAAACCAAAAATATGGATTGCGAATATTTAAATGATTTTGGCAACGAAATGTGGTAAGGTGAGTGAATCTTTTATTCAAGCAAATCAAAGTAAAAATAGAAAAATAAGAAGGATTCCATTTGTAGTTTGTTTATTAAGTGCGCTTAAAATGCTTTGAGGGCCGGGCTGCCTGTGTGCTGTTACACAAAATCTAATTGCTACTTACGTCGATCTTATTGCGTCTTCCATTCTAAATTTAACGGCATTCTTCACTCCTACTTACTTCCATGCATTTTGTTGCTCTCATCTTTTGCTCTTTGTTTTGCTCTCTTCGTAGTTGATTTAGTTTGGTGGCTGCGGCGTGCACATGACACATAACAACACATGACCAAAGGCAGTCAACATGGAAAGCGGAAATAAGAATGTTGGAGTTTGAGTATTTTACGTTTTATGCATCCAACGAATTTATAAATATTTATTAAAATCAAATATTATGGGAGGGAAAAAGTTAGCAGATCTAACAATAAAGCATCAACACATGGACACCAATTCCAGGGGAGTATAAAATGAAAAGGATGAGAGAGGAGGATCTGATGAAACATAAACAAAATAACAACACTTGATGATGTTTGCATGCTCTCTCAATCAAGACAAAAACAACAACAAAGTAACAGGCGGCAACGTGTCTACTGAATGAATTTGAAATACAGCAAGTTGCTCCTACCACCATCAGCAACAGAAACATCATTCAATCTTGGAGTGGGTGCTGGTGACCCACTCACTCACTCACTTATTCACACACACACATAGACTTCGAGAATTGTACGTTAAGAGTTCAATGGTCTTTTGACACAAATGATGTCAAGTTGAGCGGGCTGAACATACAAAAAGCTGCAGCTAAACTGCAGTTGCAGCTCAGCAAGCAGAAACAAGCCGACAACCGAAGATCCAAACACGAAGATGGCGACTATTTCTGGTCTCTGAGGACAAAAATAATATACCAACAACCGGGACAACGGCGACGAACTTTAAATGTTTGTTTGGGTGCGTTTGCAATGAAGCTGCAACCCAACGATGCAGAGCAATAAAGAGATGGAGAACACATGCATTGAGAGAGAGAGAGAGAGAAAGAGAGAGACATGATTCGTTGGTGTTGCGCATGTCTCAAAGGAGAAACCTACCGCAATACATTTGACCGTAGTGTATGTGATGTGATCTGATGTTTTGTTTACTAATCCCTCTTGCATTTCCTGGTTTTCTGCATTATATTCCATTCCAAGCTGTATGTAGGGTATTCGGTTGATGTGTCTGCACCAGAGGAAATGTATTTCAGAGAGTCCGCGCGCTTAATGAAAAGAGAGGGATAGAGATATTATATTATTATTTGTTTGGTTTGTTGGCGTTCCTGCACAACAAAAGAAACAAAACGACAAAAGCAAAACAAATATTGCAGCATAGTTATAGGGTTGCAACATGACTTTAGTTGACTCGGATACACGGCGAAAATTTCGACTTGTTCATGTAAATCGAAGAGATTGTTAATAGAACCTCTTGCATTCGGAAATTAGATGCTAATATTAATGAGTTTTCATTTTATTTGTTGAATAATATTGATTTTAAATATTTGTAGTACATTTTTAACTTATATCGTAATCAATGTACACTCCTGCTTCATTCCTGTAAAAGTTAACGTGCATTTCCCTTTATTCAAAATAGTGCCGGTGCAATATTCTTGAGGTCAGGCGACTAAGGCCAATTGGTAACCTATAGGTTAGATTAAGATGTTAGCTGTTACCATGCCCTTGTTCATCTAAGAAACTTTTAAACTCTATATACTACTACTATTTTTCTTTTAGGACAACTTTACTGAAACTAACAGAATAAATATTTTTTTATTTCGGATTGTTACAGATGCGAGAGAGGCTGCAATCGAAAAAGAAGGCTTCGTTGCTCTTCAGAAAGAACATTCTTATTATTTTTAAGGCACACATCTCACATACGATTCACATTCTTCTAAGAGGCAATGGAATTCATATGCACACGATTTTCAAAAAAGAGTTTCCAAAGACGATTGCCCCTGTGACAGTTGTGAATCATTGACATGCCTGGAATTAAAGAATGGATTTCTAAGAAAAGTGATATTAAAGATTTTTAATCCTAAAAAAGAAGCATTTCCATTTCAAGAAATATTTTGTATAAAACAAATGGCATGCAAATCAATTTGAGTTCACCATTCCTGAGCTAGGAAAATATTTTTCTTCTCAGAGCTGAGATTTTGTATATTGTCAAGTCATAAGACTTCTGCCTTTTAATACGATTTGTATCTTTATACTCTTCACGCAGTGAATAGTATAATAAGTTTGTATTTAACACACAAAAGGAGATATCGGAGAACCCATAAAGTGTATATATTCTTAATCAGCTCGGCAATATGAGTTGTGCAAACCATGTCCGTCTGTATGTATTCAAACTAAGTCCCCTTACATACAAACCCAAATTCAAATTCAAGTTCTCATTAGAAAAACTTTTTTAATTTTTGCATTATCGAATTGAAATTTGGATACTATAACTGCCCATACCCACCAACCATGTAAATTTCTAACCCTAGGATTACTAGATCGTATAGCTCCCATACAAATATTTCGGTTTCATTGTTGAAATTCTGTGTGTGTAAAGTAGGCATAAACGTTTTCCAAGATTCCTTGAAGAGTTTGATAATTTCGGAATAGCTGAAGTTAACCTTATTTTTACTTGGTTTTCTATTTATTCTTTCGAAGAGTTTCTCTTCGCTTAGTTTATTTTATTTTGTACCTTAATAATTTTGGTTGTTTGTCGCAGTGTATGACACGATTGTGTGGAATCTGGTGATGATGATGCTTCCTTATTGCGCATCAACATACCAATATTTTTTTCTGTTGTTGTTGTTGTTGTTAGTATTCAGCAATTGCTCCATGAACTGCTGCATCTTCTCTTCTCTCTATATTCTGACAAATATTTATTTAAAAGTTGTATCCTTTTTTTTTTTTTTTTTTAAATGCTGCGACTGCAAAAACTGCGCAATATCAAAATGTTGCAGTTGCAGTCAAAGTCGCTGTCACAGTCGCTGTTCCAATTGCAGTCACAGTCGCAGTCGCAGTTAGAGTCAACGTTTTGTATCCTGGCTGCTAGTGGTTGTGGCACTAGCTCTGACGACCGACTGTAACTTAGCTCGTTTGGCTCACTGGCTGGCTGCATTTATCCTGGCGGCAATTGTGCGCTTTAATCATTTAGTTCTTGCACTCTCCGGCAGCAAGTTGTGTTTTTTCGATTTATATATATATAATCGTATCGTACTTAAATTGTTGTATATCATCATCATCATAATACAAACAAACAAACAAACATACAAACTCTATATTACTCTTCATATATATTGATATACTTACAGATATACAATATATTTGTCGTCGTACATGCATATAAGTAGAAATTTATATGTATTTAGTATTTGTGCAAATTAAATTCTGTAATAACTCAACTCAATTCAACTCTATAAATTAATTATAATATACTTGTATTGTATTGTATCTATGTAAATGTTGTGTACGTGTGCGTGCGTGTGTCGTCGTCTTTCTTCTCACATATACTACATACCGATACATATAAAGATATTGTTTAATCAAAACTTAACTTAAAACTACACAATTCACTTTTTGTTTGTGGTGCAAATTTAATTAAAATTTAAAATTAAAAATAAGGAAATTTTCTCATTTTCTCATTAAAAGTGCAAATTGCGTACTATATAGTGTAGTGTACAACAAGCAACCAAACAAACAAACAAATATAAACTTTAATTTAATTGCAGTGTTAGAAAAATATACTAATTTACACATAAAACTTAACAAAAAGGACATTTTTGTATAAAAGGATATTCATTCTTTTATGGTAATTATGATATTTTTATTAAATATAATTATTAAATTTTTTTTCATCTACTAGGATATATCCTTTTTCTGTAGAGGAGTAGCCGATGCAGGCACACACCCATTGTCGATTTTTCCATTCACACAAAAGTTCACACACACAGGCACACATACTCAAATTCATGCATACATTCACATATGTGGATGCGCTCCCAGAGTCTCATATAAAGTACAATTTGAGAAGAGATCTGCATATACATACATATATATATATATATATATATATATATATATATTTTTATGGGCATTTGCAACAACAACAACAAGAACAACTATTACTGCAACAATAGCAACAGCAGCAACAACAAAAAACAACCCCAACCCCCATGTGGAAAAGCAATGATTGCGGAATTTCTCTATAATTCAAGTTATACACAGAACTACAACTACTATGTACTAAAATAGAGGAGTAGAGTTTGGATTGATTTGGCCTGGCCTGGCCTGGTCAAATTGCAGGCATTTTACCATGGCTTGTGCTCAGAAAAGCCGCCTACACTCATATTCAAACGCACACACACACTCGCAGATACTATTGCATGTATTTGTGTGTGTGTGTGTGTGTGTATCTATGTTTGAACTGCTGCCGCCGATTGCCAAAAATAAAAATTACGAGAATTGCTTTTGCAATGTAATCGTACATAGAAGAAAAGTCAACCACTGCAGTTGCTGCTTTTGTTGCTGCCACAGTCGACTTCGGCGTTTAACCTAAAAAACAATCTTTTTACTATAAAAATTAAGAGAGAGAGAGAGAGAGAGAGAGAGAGAGAGTAGCTTGCTCAGTAAATTTCTTAACTGCAGTAATTGCACTCAGAATACTACAATGTTGATGAAAAGAGAATCTTTTGCTATTTGAATATTTTGTATTGCATACTGCGCGGCGCGGTTTTCAAATCAGCTGCTGGAAGCAATTGCGCTTTGGCAGATTATATGTACATATATGGACATACATATATACATATGCTGTTGTTGTTCTTGTTATTACTGTTATTGAAGTAGTAGTTGTTGTTGTTGTTGTATTGCAAGATAGAATTTTTGCTTACTTTTGCCGCACCCAAAAAATTGTTTGTAGCACAAGAATGTTTGCTCATCCAAGCACCACAGCTGCTGAAGCTAAAGCTGAAGCTGTGGATGTGGTAGTGGCAGTTCATGCAGTCAACTTTAACTAAATGACTGACTGACTGACTGACTGTTGTCGTTCGCTGCAGGCGGCATCATGTCATTTTTGTTATTGTGGTTGTCACTTTGTTTTACCTTTAATTCTTCTCCTACATATAGTACAAGTGTGTGCATTGCATATACGCAGATACTTAGATACATACAAGTACAAGTAAGTACATATGTATGTATGTATGTACGTATATTTTCTTGAACACTTTTCGTGCTTTCTTTCGTGTGTTTTTGCTTTGTTTTTGTTTGTTCTTTGTGCATTGGATTCGTTGTGCAAGGTGTGTCACTTTTTTGTTTTGTTTCTACATTTTCTTCCTTTTGCTGCGACTTGAACTTGTTTGCCGTGCATTTGTGTGTCCTCGTTTTTTTTTTTTTTTTTTTTAATATTTCAGTGAGTCTCTTTTTTACTCATTTCTTGTTTTTTTTTTCTATTTACCGGAAATAATTTTTGTAGAATTTATGAATGAAAATGCAGGTGAAATAAGTTTCCGCCTTTCCGACTTGTATTTTTGTTTTTATTTCATGAAATTTTGGGTACTAAATGATGATGATAATGGTGACCTGGTGATACTTAATCTAATTACATGAATCAAGCAAGGTGTGGCCTACAAAAAAAAAAAATAAATAAAAAAATATATATTATTTAGAAAAGAAGGGAGGCGATTTTTGATTAAATTTAAATCAATTTTAACTTTAATTGATGTTTCTCTATTTCATAATTAGTTTAATTTTTCTTAAATGTTTGAAAGTCTTTTTCTTTGTTTCTGATCTTAAATTTATTTCAGTTGAATGTTTATTCAATGATTTTATTTTTCATATGTTTTATATTTATTATATCAATGTTGTTGTTGTTATTATCGTGTCGCCATGTACCATGGCACCATATCCATTTCTCGGTAATCTAATCATCATTTGATTTTCATATTGCAATAGAAAACAGAACAGAAAAAAATAATAATAAACATTTATAGCAAAACACTTTTATTAAGAAAAATATTGATAGCAAACAAACATATGTTTTGATTGACGTATCTATCATGTAGATTGTGAATTCAGAAACTTTGATTTTATTCTGAAAAAGATCAAATATCATTTGCTTTCCATAAACAAATAAATGGTTTTCATAAACTAAATTGTGTTGTTGTATTCACTTTGATCAAAAGCTTGTAATATCGTTAAGGTTTACTAAAAGTAATGAATAATCACTGATGAGTGTTTTGAAGTTGCTTGCATTGCTCAGAATTTTAACACAGTTTTTGCTTTTATATAGACAAATATTACAGAGATTGACTTATTTTTAGAAATATAAGGTTAATTGTATAAATTTTAATTTCTTTAAAGACTCGTTATAATTTAATAGACGTAATGTGAATGCATCCTGTAATATACATAATTATACTTACTAAAATTTTGCATAAAGAGTTGCAAGATGCCGTACATTGTCGGAATCAGCCGAATCGGTCCATTAAGAGGGGTCCCTCCCATACAAAAAAATCCCATTAAAATTCAGCTTTTTATTACAAAAACCTTTTTTCTTTTGTACTATCAAACTGAATTTTGGACACTATAAGTTTCTAATCCATCTCCACCAACCATGTATATTTCAAAACCCAAGGGTTACTGGATCGTTTAGCTCCCATACAAACCCAAATTGAAATTCAGGTTCTTATTAGAAAAAATTCTTTAATTTTGGTATTATCGAATTAATAATTTGATACCATAAGTACCTGACCCATATTTAGCAACCATGTTAATTTGAAGACCCTAGGATCGTATAGCTCCCATAGAAACTCAAAATCAAATTTAGATTCTTATTAGAAAACCTTTTTTTATGTTTGCATTATTGAATTGGAATTCCTTTACTATAAATGCGTGACCCATATTCATTAATCATTTAAATTTCAATACCCTAGGATTACTGGAACGTATGGCTTCCATAAACATATGTTTATTTCGGTCTTAATGTTGAAACATTCCCAAAATATTGCTTTACTTTTCAAGGATCTCATGTGCACTTTTACTTTTCGATCGTTTATCATGATATCGTGTCATCTTCTAAATTATTTCTCTTAAATAAACTTTCAACTTGCTATCTAAAAAATGAGGGATTATTTGGAAGAGTATATCAGTTATCAGCTATATCAGTTCAATGCTTATCAGTTCTGTATAATTTTTGTAGGACAACCGAAGTGATAAATTATGAGAAAATCTGCCAGATGTTAATTCCATTTTGATTAAGAAATCACATTAATTTACTATGATTCGACTTCAAGTTACTCATATCCCATTTAAAAGTTCTTCATGATTAATAGTAGATAACTTGAGCATGTTTATAAAATATAGAAATGTACTTACTTAGGTATGTCATTATGGATTAACTTTATTTAAAATTATTTAATTTGAATTCTTATAGTTTAAAAATCTTTTACTTATTACTTGTAGCTTTTGGAAACATACGGTTGCAAGTCTGTGAAGGAAATCTCACGTGGTCTTTGCACACACTTCACTCCACTTCACCTCACCCACTATTAAAACAACACACAGTTGCATACAAGATCTATGTATCTATATTTGTAGGATGTACAAATTTGTATATTGTTTCCATATGGTAGAATACAACAATCATCATATTAGGGAATGATTTGTATTTGAGTGCGTTTGTGTTCTGTACTCTTGCCACATGCTGCTGCTGCTATAGAAAATCAAATTATTGAGTGACATGTTGATTAAAATGATGAATACAAAAGAGCGATAAATACACATACTGACAAAAAGGCAACAAAACACATTCACAAGAATGAATTGTGAACTGTGAGCTGAGCGCAACAGTGAGCAATGAGAAGCAAATTGAAGTGAATTTAGAATAGAATTGTATACTCTAGCGAGTGAGTGTGTGATTGAGTGAGTGAGTGTATCCATGCATTTTTGCTCCCGGCATTAAGCGATGAATCTACTATGACAATACTATTCCCTCAGTTATCATCATCATCGTCATGTATGTATGTATGCATGCATGCATATTTTTCTGTGTCTCTCGCTAGTATTAGCCATTTAGATAATGTTTCTTCCTTCTGAGGAGGGTGTTGCGTTGGTTCAGATTCTCTCACTCTCTCTCTGTCTCGACCATAAGTTTCTTCGTTGGTCTTTTGGCTTACACTAATTTAGTTTATTTCTGTTCTGTTGAGTTGAAAGAACGTGTTTTTTCTACTTTCCGTTCAATTTTATTTCCTTATTATTATTATTATTATAAATTATTTTATTTCGTTGCGTTTATGTTTTTTTTTTATTATTATTATTTCGTTGGTTCGTTCGTTTGTTCTTCGTTTCTTTATTATCATCATCTTTGTTCGTTCGTTCGTTCGCGTTAAATTTTTTTATTATAGTTTTTCTATTTTGAATTCAATTTTTCGTTATATTTTTTGTGTTTTGTTTGAAACAAAAACAAAGAAATTTAAGTGAAAATTAGTAGAAAAACAAAAATAAAACAAATAAATTTCAAAAATTTCGTTTTGGTAAAATTTCCTTTTGGTTAAAATCAAAATCAAATATAAAAGAAAAACAAAAAAAAAAACAAAAAAAATATTTAAATAAATCAATCAATTTGTTTTTCTTAATAAAAAATAATAGTAATTTTTGTAATATTTTAAATTATTTTCCCAAATTATTTTATTAATTAACACGAAGCCTACAAATTATTGTGTAAAAAAACTAAATTGAATCCTAAACGAGAAAAGAAAGTGTGTTTCGTAATCAGGTGTGAAGAAGGAAAAATTTTCCGTTTGTGTTATTTTGTGTTGAAAAGAAATTCAACCACAAATTATCTAATTACTTAATTGATTTAAAGGTAAAATCATCTTATGATTCTTTGTTTAGTTTATATTTGATTTTATGTATTGTATTTTAATTTTGTACATTTACCATATATTATTTAATAGTTGATATCGTTTCTCGTGTTGTGCAAAATGCAATTGATCATTTCTCCTTACACTCGTATTAGTTCTACACTTTGTTGCTTTGAGAGAGAGAGAGCAATCTTTTACTTTGTCACCTTCTCCTAGTATTTAACCTCAAAAATTGTTACTTTTTATTTGTTTTTATAAATTTAAAATGAATTTAATATTGATTTTATTGAAATATTTGTAATAAGAAATGACAACCGGCTTCTTATATCGAGTATCTTATAATCATTTCCTTTAAATGTTTATTTAACTTAAATTATACAAAATAATTGAATACATTTTTCTTATCATAATTTAATGTATCTTTTTACTTTATGTTGTTGCTTATGGCATTTTCTCATCATCATCATCATCATCATCATGACAAAAATGTTGCAAGTTTTGCTATGCCGCCACACACATTAATTTAATTTATACAGAAATGTGTTTTTGTGCTAAAAATATTTTCGTTTTTATTTTTAAAATTCACTCAAAAACATACCATTTGCTTTGCTTTGCTTTGCTTTACTTTGCTATGTACTATAATTTGCTCTTTGCACCACCTTTTCTTCTGAATCGTCATCATCACTTCGTCTCTCAGTCATCATCATCATCATCATCATCATTTCTCAATTCTAAATTTTCATTGCGTTTACTATTTTCTTCTTTAATTATTTATAATTAATTTTTATGCTTTTTACATGCTCCACTGCCGGCAGGAGAATGATGAATCTTTTACTCTCAATCCTCTATATGCTCTTATGATTTTATCATCTCAATTTCTTTATTTATCCGATTTTATCTCACCGCTGATCAGCTTTATTTCTCTTTATAGAATCAGCTGCATTCGCTTGTATTTTATTTATTTATTTTGACTGAATAAAAAAACGTGAATTCTTCCTTATGGAATAGTGATTCTTTTTTTTTTTTTGTGTTTTTTGATTGTAAAGAATTCTTGATTTTTGGGATAATCTGAGAAAATTCCTAAAAATAGAGATTTATAAAGTAGTACAAATGATTGGCAAAGTATATATTTTGGGCATAAGAATTTTAGTTATTTATCAAATAGAATTTTAAGTTTTCAAGTTGTAAAAATTGTGATTTCGTGTTGAGTGATTTCAAGATTACTTGGGTGCAATATCCTACAACGTTCAACTTAGAAATAAGATTTAGTATTTAGCAAGTAATATAATCAGCAAGGCAGAGAAAAGATATTGAGAAAGTATTTGAGTATGAGTATTGAAAGAACATTTGTTCGATTTACTTTATAATCAAAGTCAGATTACATCGACTTTCTAAAGCTAACAAGGTTCCAGAAATTCATTTAGATATTTGCTGGAATTAAAAATTTGTAGAGCTTTGCAAAAATAGTTCATTAAAAAGAGAAAAATGTTATGTTTTCCTTTTGTTTTTTTGGTACATTTTATAAACATTTTTTTAATTAATTTGTAATTATCGATCAATAGGAAGTGGCCGCCAGTCGTTTTGTAATAACTTGCATACCTCAATTGGGGGGTCATCGAGTCAATTAACGTGTGGCATATACTTATCCACACATATTTGCCACGCGCCACTTTTTTTTTTCAATGTTTTTGGATTGAGTTCAGTATATCAGATATCATGGGCATTATTAAACAATATTTTGTTGGGAAAGGCACTTCTGTCTCTGCGAATAGAAACATTGGGGCTTCCAATATATTATTGTAAGAATGTATTTCAATTACATGAATATTAAGTAAATTCATAAAAAATATATTACATATAAATCCCACTCTTTAACATCAGTTCATTCAAAATATCATCACCTATAAGAAATTTATATCAATTTGCCTTCTGCCGCCTTTTTTATGCAATTTCTAACTTAGGTTTTCTTCTTTGTAAATCGATCAAAATCAGCTTTAGTTGGCTTATAATCCTCTTCAGATATTCCCTTTTAAATGTCTTTTAAGCCATCGTAAGCAAATTAAATTGATTTTTATTTTATGTATTTCTTTATTTTCTCTAATTTATTCTTACTAATTGTGTTGTGGTGTGATGGTGATGGCTAACTTTTGAAAGTGAAACTATTGCAACATCTAATTGAAAGAACAATAGACCGACCAATCAACAATCACCGGCCACCAAAAGCAAACCAACAGACAAGAGAAAGAAACATTGTTAAGGTTTCATTAAAAAGAAAAGAAAATAAAAAGATATTACAAAAAGTGAAAACCGCAAAATTCCAAAACCCAGAAAACAACACCAGCAGCAGCAGCAGAGCAACCTCGAAAGGAAAATAAAATAACAAAATAAAAAAAAAAAAACACAAAAATAATTGAAAAGGTTAAATTTGTTCTATTTTGTTTGCCATTTGTTTGTGTTGGTTTAAAATGGATAACAATAAAAGTTCTTTAACTGAACTGAACTGAACTGATGACTGACCTTATTTATTATTCTATATTAAAAGTGAAAAATACTAAACTAACTAAATTTAAAAACATTTTATTGATTTAGAATTTCTTCTTCTTCATTTCGTTTCAGTTTAAACTAATAAAAAATATAAAATAAAATAAAAATAAAGACAAAATCATTCAAATAAAATTGTGATTGCAACGAAAGCAAATTTTTACAAAACAAAAACAAAAAAATATAAAATATTTTTAACAAAAAAAAAAAAAAAGAAAAAATATTTAATAAAAAATTGCCAACGAGAAATATAAGGACAAGAAATTTTATAAGGATTTTTGAGTGCAGAAGTTAAACATATAAACACAACAATAGACGTGGCAAAAAGGTTTGTTTCAAATCAAATATCATTTCCATTTCCCCAATTTAATGTTTTCCTTTTTGTTCTTCTACTTGTTTACTTTCAGTTTTTATATAAGCCAAGAAAGCCACGTTTTGAGAGACACGACAGTATTAATAACAAATATAAAACATTTTTCATAGCCTCCTTCTTTTGTCTTCATACGTACGTTCGCGTTCACTCGCTCACTCAAAGAGGATAAACAAGTGAAGATTCAAACGAAATCTCAGACCAAAAAGCAAGCAGTAAAGTGTTTTGATTTGATTGATTTCATGAATTCCCAGAGATTCCCATCTCAAACAAACCAATAAGAATTTGTTTTTATTTCAAATCATCACAATAATAATTTTATTTGATTTATTGATTTTGTTGTTTTCTTATGCAAACCACCCAACAACAATCCCAGCCACAATTAGACAAAATTTGCCAATCAATTCCTCATACAAAATTTCGACAGAAATTTTTTATTTTTTATTGTCTTGTGTATATTTTAAAGTAAAAAAAATCTAAAAACTCTCTTTCTAAATGATGACCACCAGCAACTTTAGCAACAACAACAATATGGTTGAACAGGGTCAACAGCAATCGCAGCAGAATGGTGGCGGCAATGCTGGTGGTGGCGTTGCCACTTCTGGCAGTGGTGGCACTGCATCTGCCAACAATAACAACAATTCGAACAATTCTTCGATTAACAACAACAACAATATCATTGAAGTTGATCCAAAGACCAATTTAATAGTTAACTATTTGCCACAGACAATGACCCAAGAGGAAATACGTTCACTATTTGTTAGCTTCGGTGAAGTTGAAAGCTGTAAGCTAATACGTGATAAAGTCACTGGTAAGTTACACTATATATATTACTGTATATTATGACTATATATCACTTTAAATAATCAACCACCTATAGGTCAAAGCCTTGGCTATGGTTTTGTCAACTATGTAAAGCCCGAAGATGCAGACAAAGCCATTTCAGCTTTAAATGGCTTACGTTTGCAGAACAAGACCATTAAAGTGAGTCTAATGATGAATTTTTGTATTTAATTTAATGTATTATTATTAATTTTTTTTTTTCAATTAAGGTATCTATTGCCCGTCCCAGCTCGGAATCAATTAAGGGAGCAAATTTATATGTTTCGGGGCTACCCAAAAATATGACACAAATGGAACTCGAAGTATTATTCAGTCCATATGGCAAAATTATTACCTCACGCATCTTATGTGACAATATTTCAGGTGAGTTTTGTTTAGATTAAAGATTAATATAAACAATAGTTTTCTTTTAAGCAAGTTTTCTTTATTTATATTTATGAGTATGTTACTATTTGGTTTATTGAAAAGCAAAAGGCAATAAGAAAACCAGAACCCTAAATTTATATCTTATTGGGAATAATTTATGTTTATTATTAAGTTTATTATATTCTTAAGCAATTAACCAAATTAACAAATTTTAACTTACGGTAAAGGTGAATTAAATTTGTAGTAACTTTGGCCAGAGGTTTTGTGAAATTTATGTCTATTTGTTTAATAAAATGTAATTAATTAAGCACCAAAATGCCTTAAGAATACACAATAAGACATCAAGCAATGGCCTGACGACTATGGATTCCCTGAACTCCTAAAACACAAAAGCCTCTAACGAAACATCCAAAATATTATCAAATTTCATGACAAAATCGTTTTGTCTATTTAAATTGATCAAGAATATGTTATCATTATATATTCTTTGGATCTTGTTCCCCTCCGTTTGAGTGTGACTTACAAAACGTTAGTCGTATAGCATCAAATTCTTCTATTGTTGATCCATTTCTGATCTCATCATTACGCTGAGTAATCAAAATTTAGTTAGTTCTAGTTCAGTTCAGTAAATGACTATAAAATGACTAGGCTAGACAATTCACCCACGCAATCGTAACTCTATTTGGTTCAGAACACTTAAACAAAATATTCAAAAGCCTCGTCCTTTAAAATACTTACATCAAAAAAGGTTCAAGTATTTAATGAATACCAGGTGAGGAAATTTAAAATGTCGTTTTTCTTTCAAGAGATGGCGACGATATTTGTTTGTTTGTTTACAGGTTAGTGTCATACTTTATTCCGGTGGTAAACATGTCGACATTTCAGGCCAATAAAGATCATTTGCGGCACGTGCTATTGTTTTTGTTCACTCAAAAGAAAAAAAGCATATGAAAGTCATCGAATTCTTGTGGAAATCATCAAGACTTGTAAACGCTGCTTTCAACAACTCAAAAATGGTGATTTCAATATGTAAAAAAATGAACAAATGACAAAGAATCTGTTGCCATTAATGTGTATTTTTAATGAAAAAGAAAAAAAAAAAACACATAAATTTCCACACTTGGTAAAACAAGAAAATGAGGCTTGCATTATTATAAGATACTCAGAACTGCTAGTTTCATCACATTGCATGTCTAATACCGACGCAGTGATCATGAACATATGTTTATACATTTTTTAGTCTGACATGGAAACTTAAATCGTTTTTAGTTAACTCAATGATGATCGCATATCTTTTTGTCGTCGATATTGTTGAGAACTTTCTATGAAAATGTGAATTTTATTTTGTTGTACTGAACTAATTTTTCCTTATGGTTTTTATTTTCAATATGCATCTCTTCTTTAATGGCAAGAAGATAGCTAAAAATACTTCTTAAAAATTATATATATGTGAAATCTGTGAATCATTTTTACTGAAATCTTTTAAGATAGTCTTGAATAATGGTTTTGCCAATACCATAGTTACCAATATATTGTATTTCGTCATTTACAATGCTATTTGTAAGAACCAAAGTTGTAAAGATTTACTGGGGGTAATTCAAGCAAATTCATTCTTTAAAATGCCAAGAATCTTTCAAGTCAGATTCGAACAACATTCAGAGAGACAAAAAATTTTCTTAAATAAAATAGTCAAGTTGACTGATTTGTCTCTTATTATGTCCGTGTTCTTTCGTTTTGTTTATACTAATCATGCATAGTGCTATTAATTTTATCATCTATTATTTCTATTTTTATTATTTATTAATTGTTATTTCTGTTTAGAAAAACCATAAGGTTCTTTAACTACCCAGATGATTATTTCCAGAGTAGATTCATAATTTTTCAAAGAATTTGAACTGTTTCTCTCACTGTTCATGATCATTTTACAAATTTTGTAGTTAGCAACTCAACATATGTTTCTTTTAAAGACATAAATCAGAAGTAAATGGCTTTTAAATTGATTAAATTGAATGACACAAATTTGTATATTAAACCAGAACTGATTGTTTTAAATAGACAACTTGAACAACTGACGTGTTCAGTACGATGTCGCTTACTCAGTTTCCTCTAGGAAAATTTCATTTTATTGCCTTTTGGTTTGCTTTATTTAAATTACTACTTATTTTATTTATAAATCTATAAACTATTACATATATTTTTATACAAATACTTAAAAAACTATCAATAAAGCATGCATCTTTGAAAAACAGATAAAAAAGCTTGCGTGGCCTGAACAAATTTATTTATTTATTTAAATAAATACCAAAATATATATTATATTTTCATTTTTGATGCAAAAAATATGTGTAAGGTTTTTCTTAAGTCAACTAAGTTTTTATTATATCGAATATATATTTTTATTAATTTGTTTGTTATTGATTTTTATATAAATAATATAATTTTCTTTTTTTTACTTTTATATATTATATATTTTTTCATGGTGAAATTAAAAAAAAAAGAAGAAGAACATGGTATGTGTTGCATTAATTTTATTTTCTTATATCACAAAAAAATACAATATTTATTGTGTAAAAAAAGATAAAAAGTAAAGCCAGCCAGCGCTCCACTTTATTTTTTTATTTTTTTTTTTATTATTTTTATTATTTTTTCTTAATTACTAATCATGTTTTTATTTCATGTTACGACAATCAATACCTAATCATTTCTCTAAACAATTCCCAACACTTGTGTTGTTTGTCTATATATTCGTATATGTAAGTATATACAATATACATAATATATATCTATATATCAATATGATAAATCAAAGCATTATAAAATAGATTAAAATTGTCAGGGTAAACAGACATCTTTAGCTGTGTAATAATTCTATCTGTATTCATACAGAAGAGTCTCTAGATTTTGTGTTCTACGAAGATATACAGGTTAACATACATAAATATCTCTTGGAATGGAACATCGGATCAAACCGCTTGAATATATCGTCATGGAAGCAATCTGTTGAATTTAAGAATTTCTTCTTAGAATTTTTCAAATTTACATACATAGGATATACGCAGATCGATCAATAAGTCCTTAGAAAATTGAAAAGATTTCACTTGTAGTATATATAACTCTGATCCTTAATCATTATTTTTGGTATAAAAAAACCATCATCATAAATAAATACTCAATTTCAATGGTTAAGAAGACATTTACTGAATGAATTCTTTGTGGTTGTACCAGCACAAGTGATTCTGAATGGTCACTCCAGAAATTGGCGATTATATCCATGAAATGATATTGGACGGATGGAAATTGAACGTGTGTGAGGTGGCTGAGACTGTAGGCATCTCAACTGAGTGGCTACATCACTGCTGCAGCGATTGCTCACACTCGACCATAAACGCAACTGTGTGACCACTTCAAAGGAGTGTTCGGCGTCGTTCAACCGCAATCCGTAAAAATGTTTGCGTTGTGGACGAAACATTGATCCATAAGAATACACCAGTGACCAAGAAAAGTCAAATCAGTAGATTTCTTCAGGTGAAAGTGCACCAAAGAAGTCCAAAAGGGGGTCTGTCGGCCAGCAAGGCTTTGGCGACAGTTTTTTATTTTTTTATTCACAACGAATACCTAAGAAAATGTAAAACAATTACCGACGAATATTATTCAGAACATTTGGTGACGAAAAAAGGATAAAAAAGTGCTTTTCCATCATGGATAAAAGCCATAAACCAAACTTATGCTACCAGCATAATCTCCAAATTTTGCCCTCTGCAATTTGCTATTTCTTATTTTATTTTAAAACCTGAACAAATGACTCAGCGTTTAGAGATTTGTGTCGACTGCACCTATTTTGAGGACCTTGTGAAAACCTTAAAATTGGGGAATTTAAAACTAAATACATCGAGCGAAAAGGAGAATAAATTGAAAAATAAATAGAAAATTCTATCTTTGTCTAAGGACTTGTTTTTCGACACTCGTACATCACCTAAGTTTGCATATATTTTATTTATTTATTTATTTTTTTTTGTTTGTTTAAATTTTCCTTTTAATTTCTATATAATATTATTTTAATTTATTTTATTACACAATTTATTAATTTCATTGATTTTTTATCTTATTGTTTCATTTCACCTTATGTATTTTCTTTTTTTCATTTAAATTTTATTTATTTTAGTTTCGATTTTGTGTTTAACTTTTCTCCAAGTGTGAATAAATATTCTATAGTATAAGCATGCATTGTTTTGGCTAATAATAATTCTTAATATTCCACACAATTTGCTTAAATTGGAAGACTTATAACACACTCCATTTATATTTATTTGTAATATACTTAAATAATTCTTACATTTGATTTTGGTTCATTTTTTTTTTGCTTCTTTTTGTGTGTTTTTGCAAACTTTAGCTTTTTGTATTTTAATGATTTATGTAGTAAATTTATTGTAATTACAATTTTATACCTTTCACACTTGTGTAAAGAGGAATTATCAGTTTGTCGTAATATTTATAAAGCAAAGAAGACCCGTCCTTCCGAAATCCCATATATACTGAAATGAATAAATTGCTCTTGGTTTGTGTTCATCTGTTTACTATATACAAACTAATAATATAATTTTTCCGTCTAAAAATTAATAAAAACTTAGTACAAACACTTCATCATGCTAGACAGACAGGTTATTTGCTAGAAGATCAGAGTTCCTTGATTAATTGAAGTCGTCATACAAAAACCATTCAAAACTAAATTTTTTTTATTTAAATTTCTCTTTATAACTTCCACATTTTTTTTTTTTTAAATTCAAACGTTAAGACCGGTTGCAACAATAATTTGATAAATTTGTCATATAACTTTCACATTTTATTTGTATGCCATAAAAAGCTAAGGAGAAACGATAATTTTTATGTATAGAAACTGAATTAAAATGATAAATAACATAAAATGTCAAAAAATTTGATGAAATGGTCAAATTCACACATTAAATATTTGGCAATTCGTTATTATTGCAGAAACGCAAAAACCACATTTACGTCAAATTGCATAAAGGAAGAACCTTTATTTAGGGAAAGTTTACGCAAATATTTGATTAGTGTATGCGATCCTTAAAACAACTATTCACTCTATCTATAAAGACATGGAATCCATCTGAAACCGTATTGGATTGCATGTTGTGGTCAGTCTTCATTTGAAACGAATACAAGTGGATAGTATATTTTGTAAAAACGAATACGAATGGTATTCATATTCATATTGAGTACACATTGTAATGAATGCCTTCAGAATAGTGTGCAGTGAGTGAGGAACAGTGTGTTCCATTATGGTGTATTATTAGTATGTGCTGTGCGGCTGATGTTGCGTATGAGAGAGCTGGGTAGTCTACACATTAATCATACTCGTTTGCACTTGCTTCACTTGTTTAATACAATGAACTCGTTTCAATCTCAATGTTTCTAACTGCACCCATCGAAAATAAAGAACAATACACGAAGTATTTGTTTAAAGTGATGTACACTTTGTATAGTAATCGTTTGCAGTGAGCGTCGACATTACATACAGTATTCGTTTCACGCGAATACAAAAGGAAATAGTATTTTACTTTTCTGTATTCATTATACAATGAGCAAATAGTGTATGGTATACAAATGAATTTGTGTTAGTCCCTAGGAATAAGAGAAGAGTAGCAATAGCATTATGTGAATGCCAATGATAAGAAGAAGGAGAGCAGCATCAGCATCGTGAGCAAGTAAATTAATTTTTGTTGCTTTCAGTGGTCAGTGATTTAGTTTTATCATTTTTTGTATAGTAGTTTTTGTGTTTTTCTCTCAAATAAATACTCATTTAACTTCACTATAAGCTTTGCTTGTATTTTTGTGTTACGAGTTCTTAATTTCTTTAGAGTGTGAAAGGTATACAATCTTCTGATAGCCGATATTCCTCATATGATTTTTCCTCATTTATTTCTAAAAATTTATTAATAATTCATTTGCAGGTCTCTCCAAAGGTGTTGGATTTATACGTTTCGATCAACGCTTTGAAGCTGATCGCGCTATCAAGGAACTAAACGGCACCACACCGAAAAATTCCACCGAACCGATTGTTGTTAAGTTTGCAAATAATCCGAGCAGCAGCAACAAATCAATGCAACCAATGGCTGCTGCCTATATACAGCCACAGAGTACACGTGGTCGCGGATTTCAGGCCAGTGCAGCAGCAGCAGGTGCCGCAGCAGCAGCTGCAGCCATACATCCATCGGCAGCTGGAAGATTCAGGTAAAATATCATTACCACTTAACAAGATAGAGTTTCGCTACATATTTCCATTTCGTTGTAGTTCCGTCATTTCGCGTTATTCTCCATTGACTGGTGATTTACTAGCCAATACCATGATGCCGGGTAATGCTATTTCCAATGCTGGTTGGTGCATTTTCGTTTATAACTTGGCACCCGAAACTGAGGAGAATGTATTGTGGCAATTGTTTGGCCCCTTCGGTGCTGTACAATCGGTGAAGGTAAATATCCAATCTTTCAAAAATAACGAAATCTAAATATCAATTCTGCTTCTCTTTTTGTTCTTTGGTTTTATTTAGGTTATACGCGATTTGCAGAATAATAAATGCAAAGGCTTTGGTTTTGTTACCATGACCAATTATGAGGAAGCTGTCGTTGCTATACAGTCTTTGAATGGTTATCAATTGGGTAATCGTGTACTCCAAGTTAGCTTCAAGACAAATAAATCCAAGCAAACGTAATTACTATCGAAGTTAACTGCTGTTGTCAATGCGAATGCTGCATTGGCGGCGAATAGTTTTCTATTGCAACAACAACAGAATTGTGGTGGCGGCGCTGGCATTGTGGGTGGTGTTCCTGGTTTTGGAAATATTACTGGGGCATTCAGTAATAATAATAAATTGGGGCATCATCTTAATACCCTCAGCAGCAACAACAATAGCAATAGCAATAGCCACCATCATAATAATAATAATAATAAATATACTTATATTAATCCAAATTTACGAAGTGGTAATAACAACAACAACAACAACAACAATACTAACAATAGTAGCAGCATCGCAAATAGCAATAATAACAACAAAAGCAACAACAGCAGTCAACAACAACAACAACGTAATAAACAACAACAACCACCCAATCAAAAACAACAAAAACAACAACAATCATTGCCACCAAAAGTCGCAACGTCAACAATTAATAACAACATCAATAACAACAACCATAGACAAAGCAAACCACCTACAACAATAAAATCAAATTCTTCAACATCATCATCAACAACAACAGCATTAACAGCAACAGCAACAACAACAGCAGCAGCAGGAGGAGGAGGAGGAGGATCAGCATCAGCAGGAGCATCAACATTAAGTAATGTTGCCTCAACATCTTCCAATACTAATAATAATTCAGGAGCAGCGGCCACAAATTCATCAAATATATTAAAGACATCATCGAAATTTGTTTATAACAAACCACAAAATCATTTTGAATTGCTTCAACAACAATTGCAGTTGCAACAAGAATTTGCTCAATTTTTAACAAATGTAGCAAATTCGGCAACACAGCAACAACAACAACAACAGCAATCACAACAGCATCATCATTTAACCACCAGTCATAGCCAACATCAACAACCTCACCATCATCATCATCACCACCATCGTAATAATGGATCAAGTATCCTTGGCTCAGCTGCTAGCATCGTTGGAGGACCTTCTTCTTCTTCAAGTAATAGCCATTTTGGCAGCCTCACAAGAAACACTTCCACCAATAATGCTGCCACAAAAACAAACTCCGCTGCCGCTGCTGCTACAACATCATCATCCACATCAGCAAAATCTTCATTTTTACCACTATCAAATTTTTTCTTTTAAAATTGAATTTTCTACATTTTTTACTCTATTTCCATATAGAATTCTCATCAAGAGAATCTCTTAAGTTTTATTGTTGGTTGGTTTTTTTTTTCAAATTCTTTTCATAAATGAAATTCTTTTTGAATCCTTTTTTGTTTTATTTTTTTTGGAATTTTGTTTATTACATAAGTTTTAAATTAAAAAAGAAAAAAAAAAGTTTTTACAAAAGCAGATTAGAAATCCCCAAGGTTGAGGTGAAAGAAGGAAAGAAAGACAAAGAGAAATGAAAAGAAAAGAAGGATGTGAGACAAACTTTTAAACTTAAACGAAAAATAAATTTTAAAAAATTTTATAACGTTTTATATTATAAGAAAAAATATAAAAAACACCAGAAATAATCAGCAGAATTTACGATGATTTGAATTTTTTTTTTTTTTTTTTGTTTTTGCATAACAAATCTTTTTCATGATTTAATTACTTTGTGCATTCTTCTTTTTTTTTTTTGTTATTAATTTGTATTAATAAAATAAGAAAACAAAACAAATATTTTGTATTCTTCCTTTGATGCTTTCTAATATTTGAATTTTTATAATAAAAAAAAAAACACAAAAATGTAATTCCTTCACCATTAAAACACCAGAAACAAGCAAATTTAAAAACATTTTATAAAGAAAACTATATAAAAAAAAATAAATAAATAAATAGAAGAATATTATTTAATTGTATTGTCTTTACTTCTTACAAAAAATTAAAATTAAAAAATACAAAACTGCTTATAATAAAAAATATAATAACATAAAATATATTGTAAACATTTTTTGTATGTAAATTTGACAACAAAAAAGGAAACGCGTGTATGAAAAGCTAATATTAGTTTTAAATGCAACACAAAAAATAATATTGATATAAACACATAAAATAGAAATGAATTGGGAAAAGTATTTGGGAAATCGAATATGTAAAACGATTTACTTAAATATATAGAGAAAATTATATATTTAACTAGAAAAGATGATTGCAAAGAACAGAAGAGGAAAGAAAAGAAGAAAACACATCCTTCTTCACCAAAAAACAAAAAATTGTTAAGAAATGTTCAAACAAGAAAAAAAAAAACAAAAACAAAATAATAATAATAAAAAAAAAGAAAAGAAATATATAATATCTATATATAAAAATAAAATATTACATAAAAAAAAAGCAAATGAAACTTAAAGAAAGAACTGAACTGAAATCATATTGAGAATTAAACAAAAGCAAATATAAAAATATAAAGAAAAAAAAACAAAGAATGTTCCAATTTTCATGAGCAAAAGACAAAATCTTCCATGAATTTCGGAACACTTTATGAGTATGATGGAATATATATCTATATAATAAATACATAATAATATTTATAATAATTTTATAATACAAAACAAAAAAAAAAAGGAAAGAAATATAAAATAAAATAAAGAAATTCTTTTATAAAAAGATGAAAGGAAGAAAAAAATAACACTTTTGTTTTGTTTGTTTTTTTATTTACATTTATTTATTTATTATTATTTTTTTACAGTAAATAAATAATAAATTAAATGATAAAAAAAGGTACATAAAATATAAAAGAAAGATTGAAAGAATTTTTCGAATACAACGAATAATTTTGTAAGTTCGAACAGCATAAAATAAAATCAATAAACAAAAAAAAAAAAAAAAACAGCAAAGTAATTATGAATCGAGAAGTGAAAACAGAAATTCCCTCCCCACAACAAGCAAATGATGAAAAGCAAATGAATGAATAATGAAAAAAAAAAAATGGAAGAATTAGAAAAAAAAAAATAAATTTATTAATAAATAATAAACAAAATATAGAATAAAAAAAATATAAATAATAAAATAATAAAATTATAAACTAATTAAAAGCATTTAAAATAAATTAAATACAATTGATAAATATAAAATAATATAATAAAAATAATACTTACACAAAAGTGTTTCAGTAACGAATTTGTTTTTGCGTAAAATGAAACAAAATTAAAAGAATTCGGTTGTATCGAAGTTTTGAATACCCTTCACACATCCACAACAGTGGATTTTGCTTCGAACAAAGATTAACATTTAAGTGATCTGAGTTGAGTTGAGTTGAAACTACAAGTTAGTTTTAAACATCTGAATTGAGTAGCATAGTGGTAATATGCTTAGAACTATCATTTAACTATAAGTTTGGGAAACTCTTAACAGAAGAAATAATAATGTTGTTTATACTACAATAAAATATAATAAAAAAAATTGTATTGATTGAATGATTTCATGTTGTGAAAATCCATCCACAATCTAAATTCTTGTGATCATCAACGTCAACAAATATCATCATCAAGTTTTTTTTGTTTAATAATGCATAAATTTCATGTTGCATACGACCAACTCTTGCACCTGGCCAACTTCAATAGCATCTATTTATTGAGTGAAAAAAAAAAACTATTGTACCTAAGTTTTGGTATATCACCACCTAATAAATTTAACGTTGTTTTTTCTGCATTTTGTTTGTTTCCACTCATGAATTTGAATTGTTTTCATCTGTACAAACTATTCAAAAATACTCCAACTTACCATGGATTATGGCATCTTCTTTTTACTCTTTGATGTCTGTCTATACAGTACTTTTCACTTATAAAGAACTCATGAATTTTTCTCGCTTATTGCGAACCCGTTTAAAGCAAACTTTAGGTTATGACGATCATTTTGTTTGTTTTATATTAAAATATTCCATTTTGATTTTGTAAACAACAAATCAACAAAGCAGGTAGTGGATGACTATAAAATGTAAGTTAAACAACTAATGATTGGATAGACATGAAATTGTACAAAATATAAATCATATAATAAAGGCTCAATTTGATCTATTTTTGCACTTATCAATAAATGAATAAATCAAAAAATGTGCCATGGTCCAATAAAACGAAGGTCAGAAGATTCTTATTTATCTATAGATTTTATATGAAAACATTCAAAGAGGTTTTTAATTGCAGTCCTTCTGTAATGAAAGGATTCAATCGATCATTGGAGTTGTGGAATTTTGTATATAGGGAAAACTGAGATCCATTTGTCTTATCAGCATATAAAATATAATAACATTATTATTCATGGGTTGTGATTTATCATTTTGGTATGTGACTTGTGTACATATTTCAAGCAATTTTTGAATGTCTCCTTTAATCTAAATCTATTCAAGTGATAAAGATTTACCATATGTGTGTGTGAAGGTTATAAAGAAATAAATAAACTCAACTTAAATGCCAAAAACAAAACAAACAAAAGCAAAAAAATAAATTTTATACAAAATATAAATTGCAAACCAAATAAAACCTAAACAAAAAAAAAAAAAATTAAATAAAGAAAAATAAATGACATTAAAAGAAGAAAGCAACGAAAGAATGCAATATTTATTAACAAAATAAAGAAACAGATAACATAAAATACAAACAAATGAAAGGAATTTTTAAACAAAAAGCAATAGTTAAATGAAACGAGAAACGAGAAATACAAAAAGGAATATAAATTTTGGATAAACTGAAGATTTTGTATTTTTCACTATAAAAAAAAACAAAAAAAATCAATTTTCAGCTTTTCTATAATTTACAATTCCAGAAGATCAATAAATTTAGAAGTTGTTTTATATAAAATCTAAAAAAACAAAGTGAGAATCGTTTGGTTGCAAATCAATCAATCTGATTAAGAATGATTTATTTATTCTATAAACAAATATCTTTCAGATATTGATGAAAAAGCATAGAAAAAACTGTGGCAAACTGTGAAAATCAATCGTATGGGAAAGAAGATCAGATCTTAAGACTTTCCTATAAATCAATCATAAATCGAGTAAACCCCCCACTGAATGTTGGTGCAAGAAGACAAAGACAAAACTACAAATAACAAAGAAGAAGAAAAGTATGATGGGGAAACCAACAAACTTTAGAAATATTGTATCTAAGAACCCCAGTAAATAATTTAAATAAAACAAATAAAATTAATAATAATATTAATGAAATAAAATGGTGCTTCAGCGATTTCCTTGCAAAATGTAGCAAAATAAAAAAATAAAAACAAAGAAAAATATACATAAATTTATATATAAAAAAAAAGAATTAATGATTTAAAGGATATCTTAATAAATTAATTAGTTTCAATTTGAATTAAGTGAGATATAGTTAAATGTCTATTCTTTTGTCTAATTAATTAGAATTGGAACAAAGATTTTAATCGTAATATCTTCATAGGAAAATGCAAAGCCGGGATATAAAATATGTTTAGAGAACCAGAGAAATGGAGATAAATATTATGAAGCAAAATTAGAATATAAAATATGCATAGTTTTGTATATGGAAATCAATGAGCTTAAAGAGCATCAGCATGCTGACATGTGCGAACAAATTTCCATCATCTCCATTCTATTCTGTTCTATGTATAATATGTGTGTAGGGTATATACATACATACTAAGTATATATATTTCTTTTTTCAAATACGTTTATCTATTCGTTTTATCTAAAATTCAGCTGCCGAGACATTTTCTTTTTCCTATATAAACTTATATTCTGTGTATTATCTCTTAATCAACTTTATTAGCTAGATTATTTTTTATTAAGAATATAAAAAAATAAAAAATAAAAAAACAGGGCCTAGCATGATATTTTTTTTTTTCTATTAAATATTCTCTAGAATTCCTAACAATTTTTCCTCCAAAAAAAAAAAAAATAAATCAAACCCCTAAACCTATACAGTATTTCAATGTTTTATAGTAGTGAACTTTACCATACATACACATATATATTTTAACAAATAAAATACAAATAATCTATCTATAAAAAAATCGATATATATATTATATATATATTATTATATACATAAAATATATATATATACTTATATATTATATATATTAATGAATACTATATATTGATGTTGTGTATTGAGATTTTTAAATGTTTATTGCATAGCAGAAAGAAATATTAGATAAACAAAAAACCTCCTCATAATTGAGAAATGGAAAGAAAAAAACAAATTCATATAATTATATATATATATATTATATACTGTCTATATACATACATGCATACGTAGGTTGTATACCCATGTCAGTATATACAATATATTTGAGTGCATCTATAAAACAAAAAAAAAAAAAACAAAAAAACAATTTCAAAATATAAGAATCATGTATACGTCGAAAATAAATAAATTTATTATTATTATTATTATATTTCATATTATTAAAACTTATTAATTAATATTTATAAATACAAGTTTAAACTATCGTAAATAAATCAATGAGTGAAAGTAGAAAAAAAGAAAATTTCGATTTCATCGATTATCAAATATCCTTCACAATCTGAATGTGGTAAATATGGTAGAATTGTTCTAACCACCGATTGCATTGAACAACAAAAAAGAAACTAATTTACTAAATGATCATTCCAATTTTAATACTATAGAAGTCTATGTTTCTTATGGGTTGCTACTAGGTTTTCTAAGCAGAAGAAGATTCCAACATATTTCTATTCACATCTCATTATCTCAGTTTTCTATTTGAGAATTATTTACTTAATAAAAGGACATTGATATGATGGACACTGCATTTCCTTGACTTTCTGACAGATTCATCTTGCAATTTGAATCGTAATATTATGGGAAAATACTATTGTATATGACTCTTTTAACACTGACAACTTTGAATTTGTACTTTGTTACTTATTATGACAAGCGATTCTCTTTTTCCTTTAGTGGTCTATCATCGTCAATCTCTGACATTTAAAAAAACCTAGCAAATCTTCACATCTCGTAGTCTGTGTTAAGGGGGTTTTATCATGAAATCTTTATACTGTTTAAAATGAATGAACTTCATGGGTGAAAGGCAAAAAAATTTTCATAACATTTTAATCATTTCAAAATCTTTGTGAAGGATATAAAGAAGCAAAAAGATAAAAATTATCACAATAAGAAATTATGTATTATTCACTTATTATTCTGTGTAGTAATTGACATATTTAAATAATTAAATAATAAAAATATGTTTTTCTTCTTTATTGTTCTTTTGATTAAAACATTAAAATAAATTAATAAAAAATTTAAATAAAATTGGTAAAAAAAATGCTTGACTGACTTTTAACGCAGCAGACAAACACAAAAAAGAAAGAAAAATTAAAATAAAATATAATAATATACTACAAATACTATTTTCTTTTCCCAAAACCCAAAAAAATAAAATAAATCCAAACAAATAATAAAATAAAATAAATTAAAAATAAAAAAAAAAAATCATATAAATAAAAAGAAAATTCAGACACCAACTAAAGATTTTTTAAAAATATATATAAATGTGAAAAAAAATTAATTAATTAATTAATAAAACCAAATAAACTGAGAAAAATAACACGAAAGCAATCGATATTTGAAAAATAGACATTAAATTTTTTAATGAAAACGAATTTTTAAGAAGAAAAACAATTTATGATATTTTAAAATGAATATTGCATAATAAATATAACAACAACAACAACAAAAACACCGCACAATAATATACACAAAATTAATTAAATACGTAAAACCAAAAGAAAACAAAAGAAAAATGAACAAAAAAACAAATGAAAAGAAATGAAATGAAGAGCAAACAAAACTTCCTTTATGAAGACTAAAAATATTAAAATTTAAATCAATAAACAATAATAATAATATATATATATATTTATAATATAAAACAATAATAATAATAATAATAATGTAATAATAATAAATTTAAATAAATAAAAACTATGTGAAATGTTAACATGAAGAAAAAATGCGCATATCTTGAGTATTAAAAAAAACACAAAGAAAAAAACTATAATAATTAAATGAATAAAATTATACAATACAATTTTTAAACACAAGAATATTGAGTGAAGTGGCAAAAGGATAAACAAATAGAACAAAAGTAAAAATAAAAACAAAAGCAAAAGCAAAAGCAAAAACAAATATTTGTTAATTGAATGTTCACTTTTATACTTTTACACAGATTTCATATATGAAAAAACAAAAAAATGAATTCAAATAAATTAATAATAATAATAATAATTATAATAATAATGTCGTAATTAATTAATTAATTATAAATTATATATAATATATACATACGAGTATAAATAGATATATGAAAAGGAAATGAAAAATGTATAAATGAAATATTAAATGCAAAAAGATAACGCTCAAATTTATATTAATGCAGTTCGATTATTTGTCAATTTAGAAATTGCTTAAGGCATTTTATATTTCATCTTATAGAGGATTTCATTTAATGATGATTTTTGTTTGTGTTTAGTTGGTTTTAGTTTACAACTTGAGGATATTTCGTAAAATTGAAGTAGAAAAGAAAGTTCGAGCGTTAAAAAAAATACACTTGTACTCGTACTCCTCTATAAAGACATCTCTGTGTGCGGTCAATGACTTTGCTATAGATTAGTTTGGATTCATCTAAATATTGGAAGTCCTCTCTCTTATCTATAACGAAGTTTTTAGGAATGGTCATGCACTTTCGTGCCTTGGCTATAGAGTAGTTTGGATTCATCTGTAACGAGATTAAAATCGGTCCAATCACTTCGATATACAGAAGTATATGGTATAAAGTACTATAACGAAGTCCTTGGGAATAGTTAATCGCTTCGATATAGAGAAGAATTTGGTATAAAGTAGTTCGGACTCATCTATAATGAAGTCCTTGGGAACGGTTAATCACTTCGACATAAAGAAGAATTTGGTATAAAGTAGTTCGGACTCATCCACAAGTATAACGAAGTCCTTGGAATCGGACAATGACTTCGATTTAGAGAGAGTAGTTTAGATTCATCTATAACGAAGTACTTGGGAACGGTTCATCACTTCGACATAGAGAAGAATTTGCTATAAAGTGGTTCGGACTCTTCTACAATATTAACGAAGTCCTTAGAAGCGTTCACTCACTTCGATATAGAGAAGTCCGATTGTATATGAAAAACGTTTTGGTTGCTAAGGAATAATTTCAATTTGTTCTTATTAGTTGTTGATTGAGTCTTTAATCATTGCTAGGAGGTATATGTATTTGGTCTGCCACACCTGCTCTCACCTTGAGAGTTTAAACAGGTTCTGATTGGAAGACTACCAAATTAGATAAGATTACATTGTGTTAGGTCTTTCGTAGTACCGTGATGGTGAAATAGATCTAAGTACGAAATATATTAATAAGTATACAGAAGGGGGAACTCTAACCATCAAAAGCTAATTGGCTTCCCAGAAAACCAATACAATCTCTTTCTCATGAGTATAAATTATTTGTACGAGTATATTTTTTTAATTTTAAAATAGACAAATCTTTTAAGTTATAATTTTCTTAAGAAAACAACTTATGATTTAGTTAAATGCATCTTATTCGAGTCTATATTAAATTCAAAAAAAAAAAAAAAATAATCTCGATGCAGTTATAAGTTGAAAATGAAACCCAACGATTGTAAAAGAAAGACAAAATGAAGATCATTTTTAAAATTATTCTAATTTCAATATAATAAATGCCTTTAGCATCTTAAGCATATTGACATGAATCGAACTGCAAACACACTTTATTATAATTATTTTGATAAAAATATAAGAAATATGTTTTCCATTTTTGAAAAATGGTTGTGCTCACTGCAGTTCTATTTAAATATTATAAATAAGTAGAACTTGTGGTTATCTAACTAAAATAAGGTGACTCTCATCATTGGGAGATCAGAAAATTTCATTGTCTTTGGTTTTGATTAAAAGATTTTATTGAATTTAAAATATTAATAATGAATTCTTATTAAAACATTAATAGAAAAGTAAACTATTAACTTCTTAAGTAGTCTTATATTTCATTGAAATTTGATATGTTAAAAATTATTGTAATTCAATTTGAAAATAAGTCAGAATATTGTAAGAATTTCGGTTCCTCCGAAGTTTATATACTTTTCACAATCTACAATAACTAAACAGAAATAAGGAAAATGATTATATGGCGAGCTGTGCGTATTAAATATTCTTCTGATTATGTGAAGACTGATGATGATCTCTTAGCAGTCAAGGTTTTATTTTAAAGTTTCATCGTCCCTGAATCTAATCAAATAAAATTTGCCACAATCAAGAGATATTTGTTTTAATATAATAGTCACAAAATTGAAAATACAAATAAAATCATGGAATAAACATTCTGGTTGGAGGAGCAAGTGTATGGCGATGATTGCTTAAGCAGAACAAATGTTTTCCCTTGACATGACTGTTTTTTTTTAAATGGAAGAATGTTGTTCTATCTTGTGAAACTGTCACTAAGAAAAAGTCCTGCAATTATTCGGTAAGAATATCGCAATGCCAGAATTTGTTGCAAGTCACAAATCACTAATTGTATGTTAATTTTTGTGAAGAAATGAAGTTTGCAGGGTAATCACTTGATTTAGTCCCATGTGACTTTTCCTTGCTTCGAAAAGTAAAGAAGTGAAATCAATAACAATAATATTCCACAAACGGAACTGAATCACGCATATGATTTACTAATTTATTTAAAACAATTCAGATATTTCATTTTAATCATGTTTTTCTGGATTCGTATTGATTATTAATTGTCACACATCTATGACAAGACTCATGAAATTGTCTTACACCAAAGGCAATTTCTCACCGAACACACTTTCTAGTCATCAGATGACTTCAACTGAAACATAAGTATGTTTGTGATCAGTATAAGATAATAAAAAGTATCAACTGAATAAACTTTCAATTTGTGAAAAGTATAATAAATAAAAAATTATATTCATTTGTTTTCTTTTTAAAAACAAAAAAAACAAAAGAAACTTAAAGGAAATTAAATTAATCACTTCACTTCACAAAAAAACACAAAAACTTATTACAAAGACATTTGAAACAATCAATTTAATTAATTAATGATTAATTGCGTATAATATTTAATTATATATTATCTAATTATCTTATAATTCTCTAGTGCATGACAGTCATTAAAAAAGAAAAATAAAATAATTAATATAAAAGAAAATATTTAAGAAAAACCAAGCTCTCTGTATGTTCGTCGTAGTAAATGTTTGTTAAAAGAAATAAAAATCTAAATAAAATTAAATTCTTAGAAAAGTTTAGTCCAGCAAAATGCATTAAGAAAAAAATATTAGTAAAAAAAAAAAAACAAAAATTAATAATTTAACATATAGAAAACAAAAAAAAAAAAAATAAAACACTGAAATAAATTACAAAGAAAAGGAATGGGCAACAAATTTTATTCAAATTAGCTCAAAATAGGCAAAGTCATTTAATAAAAAATATCTAACTTAAAAACAATAAAAGAAATGAAAAGAATTCATTCTGAAATATTTGAAAAAAAAAGAAACACACACACACATATATATATATTATAAATTAATTAATTAATTAAATAATATTTGTCCTTGTAGTTTCTTAATGTTCAATTTCTACATGTGTAAATTAATTAGTTAATATAAACATTTTTGTGGTATTTTTAATGCATGAATTTATTACTTAATTAAAAAAATTAGTCATTTTCCAATTATGTACTTATTATGGCATATAAATTACATATTTATATTTATTCCAATTTAAAAAAACATACAATCAAATATTTTCCAACACTAATCTACTTTTTTTTTTTTCTCACAAAACAAATGTCAAAGAAGGAAGACAGACGATTTTTTAAAACAAAAAAAAAAAAAAACACAAAATTAATAGATTGGAAAGAAATGAGAAAAAAAAAAAATTAAAGGTTTTGGCATATTTAGCAATGACAAAGTAATCGTAATTATGCATTAATTAATCATAAATGTAACTTATTATGATGATTAATAATTATAATGATGATGATGATAATGATAATGATAATGATAATGATAATGATAATGATAATGGCAATGGCAATGGAGCGAAAAACAGACTCATGCATTCAATCATTGATGACAAAAACAAAAACAAAAAATAAAAACACGATAAATTTACTTATATTAACACATAATTTTTCAATTTAAAACAAAACAAAATAAAAATATAAATTTATTGAGTATTTAACATTAACAAAAAAGATACTTACGATTATTAATTAATTATGTATTCTGACAATTTTCCATGACAAACAAAAATTTATTCAATAAAAGCTATGAAATGATGTGTTTACTATAAATGAATTATAGTTTTAATTAATCTAATTCTGCTCAAAAGAATGGTTTCCACCATTTATGGAAAATTTCTTTATTTCTTCAACTGTGGATTTTCAACCTCACTACAATTTATTATGTCAATAACGGGTGGGCCATCTATTAGTCCGCTTTTTTTGAACCCATCTGAGGAGGATTTTGCACAAAGACCTCAGTATATTTGCTAACAAAGTTGAACTCATTCAGCAATTGGAACCGAATGACCTTCCACAATGTTTATCCTGTTTGCTGATGGGGCTTTGAATGAGTTCAACGATGACCCAGAATTTGCAAGAAAAATTAAATTTTCTGACAAAGCGAATTTTTATTCGGCGGCTACGTAAACAAACAAAATTGCAGAATTTTAATGAATGGAAAATCCACACTTCATCGTATAGAAGCCAGTGCATCCAACTCGACTCAATGTAGGATGAGGATTTTGCAGTGGTGGTGTCATTGGCCATTTCTGGTTTAAAAATACGGAAGGTCGCGCCGTGATAACTGACTTTTTGTGGTAGAAATTATAAGATATCGATCTCGATACCATCGGACTATTAGATCTCGATAATATCGGACCAAAATCAGATTACTATAACTTTCCTTTCGAGTCAGTATTCTGCACGCATCTGGATAACAAACACAGCCACCAATTCATGTGCTTCTGACCATTCGTGATACCGTGGTCTGACTTCGTTCCCAAGATGCTACCAGTTTGAACCTCAATAGAATTCTGAGTTGGTTTTTGTTATAACAATTTTCCATTTGAAGTAAGAAGAAATAACACATAAACGAGCCAAGTTTATTTTTAGGGTTGAATCTCTAGAGTTTTTTAAATATGTAAGTGTGTTTCAAATGAACCCACTTTGTGTCTGTTTTATGTATTTATCGGCACATTTCAGTTAGTCCGAGTCCATTATCTATATGAGCAAACAGCACCTCGTACAATTCTCCTCGAATCTGTTGTAGTGACATATTCTAACAAAAATACTTTAAAATTTTATTCTATCAACTGTTAATTATAAATTTAATTTGCAAGTTTTTCAGACAACACAAAAACTGTCTTAGTTTAGTAGGAAATCTAGAAAATTTTGGAAAAGTAGATATGAGAATTTCAATGATTTTGTCTAAGTATTATCATCTCTTGACGTTGTCACTAAGTAAATTAAAACCCATTCGAACAATGCATTAACAAGTTTTTGAAGAAGCATAAATAGAAATAGGATTCTCTGCCTAGTTTCTATAGAAAATATGTTGAATTCAAGAAGAATTTTCAGCAAAATAATCTCAATTCATTTCTCATGTGAAGTACATTTATGTTCATATATCATCGTTCAGATTGTGTCAAGCTAAAACAATTATCCCTTTGTTGAGAGTTTTTGTGATTAACAAACTTTCCTCTTGTTGTGATTTCCGAAACCTGAGGACATTTTATGTTCTTGCTGTCTGATTGTTAATTTCATTGCCAACAATTCAAAGTAGTTACGCTTTTCAAGCAGAACTTAAAGTCATTAAACTAAGACAAGTTTTTTCAATAAAGTTAACGGAACATGAAGGAAGTTGCCAAACCAAATTCACTGCAAAGTGACTTTGTGATGTGCATAAACATTTTGGTACCGGAAAGGTTTTGCCTTTATTTACTTGTACATGCATTTCAACTTAAAAATAATATTAGTGATGATTCTAGTGAGAGTTTTCAAGAGTTTTAAACTCTGGTAGTTTGCTCTTCCTTCCGTTTACAAATGGTGAAACAAACAACTTTTCTATTGTATTGTATATGGTGGTAATTTGTTGCATACTTTCGTGCTGCATTCTTGTGTTTGGATATGCAGGATATTTATGTGGCATATAAATGTTATTTGGTATAAACACATGATGATGATATCCGGTTAGCTAAAATTATAGAAATAGTAAAAAAAAAAAATAAACTTAATTTAAAATTCCTTTAAAAAGCATTTTTCATTTCCGATCTCTGCAATGCTTTCCATTAAATAGTATGAAAAAGGATACAGAAAAGAAATGAAATGGCTGAAATGTGAGTATAAAGTGTTTGAAGTGATAACATGTCTAAAATAAAAGGTTCAAAAGTTTAAGTAAACCAGAATATCTTTATAATTTTCAACCTTTCAAAACATAAAAACAAAAAAAAAAAGAAAGAAATGACAAAGATGCTTATAAGAGGCGCTCATAGTATTGTGATGGTATAAAAATCCAATTCTTGGCCAATTCAGTTACAGCTTCAACCATTAAACGACTTAAAATATCTAAAATTGTTCTAGATAGAATGAAAAAAAAAAAAAAAAAATTGTGATTAAAAACTATTGGATAATCAATAGAGCGATCAATTTACTTGCGATCAATATCACAGACTGCTTCGTTTTTCTTTTCGTAAGCCGGATCGATGAGTTGCTCATAGGTAATGTGCTGTGGACGTTTTGTGCGATCTTCAAATATGCGCATAAAATCGGATTTTGATAAATATTTCCAATAGAGTTTTTCAAATATTGTCACACGTTGATCAATCGCCATACTGAGTTCAATGACTTCATTTGCTGTCAATTTCAATTTATTGGCCAAACGTTTGATAGTCTCTGCTTTTATTTCTTCTGGTGTCTTCGGCACTGGTTCTGATTGTTCCTCTTCCTTGACTAGTTCTAATATAGAATCATTTTCATTATTAGTACCATCACCTCCAGCTTTTGCATCAATGTCTATTTCATTGCAAGTCTCCTCTTGCTCTTCATCTTCATCAAAGAAACTGGTTTTATCTGCTTTAATGTTTAATTGTAGGAATACATGCTCAATATAACTATCTTCTGCCCATTTGGGATCATCAATAGATTCAATTTCTTCCAACTCAGCCTTTGCAATTTGTGTTGCACGATCTAACAAGCGATGGACTTCCAGGACAATTGGTATGCGTCGGAAATGAAGTATTCGCTGAAAGATTTCAACTTTGATAACGCAAATCTTCGAATGATGACCTTTAAGACGAAAACTTTGTGGTTCATATGTTACAGAGAAATAATCATTAATGATGTATCTGAAAACAGAAATAGAGTATGAGAAATAATAAGTATATTGCATGATCTATAAATAATTTCAATTACTTTTGCCAACGAAATTCCATGCATTTTTGACCAAAATTATGCACATTTACGATCTGTGTGCGTTCTTCAGATGAACAAATATCAAAATTCAAACGATTTGGATAAACCACATACAAATAATCGGCACATTCAACATCTTTCAGTGGCATATTGGTTTGTTCGGGTTCAATTGCGAGCACCCCCTTGGCTTTGATGATATTCTTGCAACGTATTCGCTCATAGTTCATTATGAGTTCAAGCTGTTCTCATATTTGTATGACATTTGTATGAAATTGTAAATAAATACATAAATTGAAATATGCATACTTACTTCATTATTAAAATCATTGGGACGATATTCCACCATCAATGGCCAAACACTTTGACGTGGCACAGTTAGATTCGGGTTAAGCAGTTTAAGGTTGCGGTCATTTGTTGTGAAGCCAAAAGTCAGATGCATCATTGTTATATTACGTATCCAAATCGGTTGTGTTACACGATCAAATTTACGTATATTAAGTGGAATAAGTTCTTTGGTGAGAATGGCTTTCTCTGGATCAAATGAGGATACAACAAGTTTAAAGTTCAATGTGAGTAAACGTCCATCGGAGAAACTAAACAATAATAAAATAATTAATAATAATAATTAATACCATTATGGATAGAAATAGTTAGGTAAGACATACCTTAGTTCATATGTCAAAAAATTATCACCATATAGAAAGAAATGTGTTATTATTGTTAAAGACACTATATCTTCGGGTTCAATATTAATCAGTTCCTGGCTAACGGTTATCAATCGACGATGTGGACAATGATAGAGCTTACGAAATTGATTGAAACCAACACGTGTCTGTTGTGGCGAACAACTACAATTCCTTATGCGTTTAATCACTATACTGAGCAATTTGCTAGAGATATTACGTAACCATAGTAAGATCTTCATGGGTTGACTATTGATTTGGCGTGTTGGAAATACTATGGTGTGTTCTAGTTCCTTTTGATTAGAACGCAACTTCGCATTTAGACTGTAAAAGAAAAAAGAATTGTAATTGTAAGCATTCTTTGCTTTGCTTTGATGATATTCAATTTACCCATCAATGTCAAAGGCCTCCCAGTAGTAAATCTTAAGCATCGGTGGTCGAACTATTGTTATGTTCTCAACAATCAACTTCTGATAGACTGGCGGCAAAGGTTGCAATTCACATTCGCAAGCCATTTTGCTAATGTTATTATAAAATATATATTTTTAGAATAAATTAGAATATTTTAAGGTGAAAATTACTCTAAGATTATGAATAATTTTCTATGAAAATCATTGAATTTATGTGACAAGTATTTTAAGGTATACTTTGATAGCAAAGTAACATTAGATAATCAGGAGACTATTTCACAAAACTAGTTCATATTCGAACTCACAATTTTTAATCAAAAAATCAGTCAAAACCAAAGGATATTTTTTGTATAGCGCATACCCAGGCTCCTTAAGAGTTGGGCTACTGTCAAATGGTCCGAAAAAGTTAATGTCATCTTATCAAATGCATTATCATGTGAATACATCTGCTGACAATATTATTTACTTCTGTGAAAGGATCATTAATTGCATGAGTAATGAGGTTCTCATTTGGAAATTCATTCACCAAGTTGAACTGTTTTTATAAAAATGAGCGCATGGATCAACTATATTCTTTTTAGAGATCGAATAATGTCTTTTCAAAATGAAAATATTTTTATATTTCCTACTCCTGAGATTCTACTTAAGTTTCTATACAAAATGCCCCAATTCTGAAAAGGAGATTAAACATATTCTGGCTATTCAGTACAGTAGCGTCTTGGCCTCAATCTTGTAGATTATCAACACAGCTGACATATTGATTGTTAATGAAAGCAACCTTCTAGGTGTCATTGATGCGGATGCCGCTACAGAAAATATTTCTGAATTGAAGCGCATTTTCGTTCAACCTCACTCCGGCATGATCTTGGACCGGAGACTTACCTGGCGCAAACAACTTGTCAAAACTGCAAAAATTTAAGAAGCTTAACTATCTTATTCGGTTTAGTAGTCAACTTAGTCTAAGTAACAAAGTTACAATATATAAGGCTATAGTTGTCTTATCCTGTCTCATATAATGGTAATAAACTATGCGGCACTGCTGCCGAGTCAAACGTCTATCTCATCTAGAAGATGCAGAACTTTGCCCTTCATCATATACTAAGTGCTCCTTCTTTTGTGCGAAATGATGTCATATACAGGGTTCTGAGAATCCTCTCAGTCCTTCACACAAGCCGGCATAATGATAATAATGGTATTAGCATCTGCTCTTGCTATAAACACCGTCAAGAGGAGGCTCAAACGTGTCCACCCTGATGACCTTTGGGAGCACGGACGCAAAAGAGGACATCGCCTCTGTTTCTAAATGTCAAATATTTGTTTTCTTTGCCACATTTTTTATGTAAATTACCAACTGTCATTTTTACCTTATTGTCACATCAATTTTTGATAACCGTTAAGTCGGGGCCTGAATTTTCTTACCTATTAAAGTAATACAAAAATCTCCGATCCCAAGCCTATTATCGAAACTGAAAATATTCATTTTGAATGCTTTTGATGTAAAATTAAATGAAAAGCCTAAAAGTATCTCCCACACATTATTTGCTTTAAAATTACTAAAACCTCAAGAAAATTCCAACAGTCTTTGTTTATTTCTACATACATACGTACATTTCTATATGCGAGTACTAAATATGAAAGCAGAATTGAGTTCTAAAACGAAAGGAAATACTATATTGTAGAATGAATGCCTTCTAAAGGACAACATAGCTGCATAAACATTCTATTTGTTTTTGTGAAATCTTTGTTTTATATTGTTGTTGATGTCGTTATTGTTGTCTGGCATAAAAAGTGCAATAAAACATACACACACATATGTACGAGTATATGAGTGTACGTACAGAAAGCCATAAAACAATAACAAAATGTCGACACGGGAAAGCAAGCATCCAAGCATGGCGAACAAAGCTTAGCAAGCAGGCAAGTAAAGTAAAAGAAAACCTAAAACTATGCAACCATTTTTAGGCTGCACACGAAGCACAAGCATGAAAACAAGGCGTCGTCATTCATGCTTTCGTTATTTCATCTTTTATCCATTCATTCATTCATTCATTCATCCATCCATCCGTTTATTCATTCATTCATTTACTCATGCATTCATTCCTTCATTCATTCAAAGGCATTGTTCAAATGAGCAGCCGCCTGAAAGCGTCAGACATGAGCATTTCCACAATATGTATATGTATATGACAAAGTCATGGGTGTTGGTTAGCATAGGCATACGATGGGCGTGTATATCATGTTCTATGATAAGGTAGAAAGAAAACTTGTTTTAAGTGATTGTGATTGTCAGTTGGGCTCATGTTTTTAGCTACTATTTTAAGTGACTAACAGCATGACGGGCTGAGTGAGTAAATGAATGTGATTGTAGTTTGAAATAAGACCCAAAGGGTAAATGGAAATGCCAACATAAACAACAGAAACTACTCTTTCTTGTCCATAGCCTATTAGGTATATTCTTTTCTCAGAACAAATCCAAATGCTAGTTTAGGTAAGAAAGACACTTAAGTGATCTACGTATGTGTAGGATGAAGGTGACAGCTAAGTACTAGGAAAACTCTTAACTTAAGCATCAATAACATTGTGGATACAAGATAACAAAGTTGACAACAGAAAATCATTTGCAGTTAGTAAGAAAGACAATTGCATGAAAACAACCATGATTACCTCTTCAAATTCATCCAATTCTACTATTGTACTTACAATAAACAGTAGTAGTTACAATAGAAACTGATGGCTGTGTTGTCATGTTAACGCATGTCACGCTTCGTTGCACAAGACAAAAGCCAGCAAAGGAATATTATACTCGTAACTTGGCGGAAAGGAACGAAACCCAACTGAACGAACAAACATCAATCACAGCTAACTTTGACAGCAATGCATTGCATACTTTCAGGCGCGCCTGTCACTTAAACAACATAACATAAACTTGTGAATCAGCAAAGTAAGTAACAAATGAAAGAGCAAACTACGACTATGGCAACAATGTTGCACAGCATAATGAGATAGTGAAACTTTTGTTGCAATCAAGCAAAGAAATCGTCTATTTCAGTTTCTTTCTTTCTTTCTGTCTTCCTAGTTTAGTTAATCTACATTGAATGCGCTTTACCACATATTTGTGTTAGTTAAGTTAGTAGTGGTGGTGACCAAAAAAATAATCAGAGAATTGGTTTGGCTCCAAACAAAAGATGTAATCGAAAATAACAGCAAAGCAATTCAATATAGAAAGGACATCCTAATGAACGAACGATAGCGACATCGAGTTATCCAACTGGCAAACCAAGTAAAGCGCATTGCTTAATGCAGTGCTTAACCTTCTATGCACAGGATGAGAAGAGAATGAATAAGCAAACAAACATCCATGTGCAAATCGAAACCAAATGAAGTCGTGCTTCTACAAATGGCGCGAGAAATTGCTGCAAAGCGCGAAATGTAGTGCAACACAGAACGTGCATGGCATGGCATGGCATGGCATGGCAAACTCTCGATTGGACTGCCAAGTGTGGCAAGTGCGGTTAAAACCTGCACTCTACAGTATCTCCCAGTCTCAAATAGTCATAGGAGGGGTTTCAATTTATAACCACCTCTTCTGCTTTCTCCCTATACTATATGACTTTCACTAAAGCCCAGTGAAACATGGCATTTTACTTAGCTTAACATGTTTCATTTCCTTAGTGTTTTATTTTCATTTGTTTCTATGTTTCATTTCGCTTTATAGTGGCTTGTTTCATTTTCACAAGTTCACTTCATACAGTGAGTGTGTACCGTCATCTTAAGCATCTTTGCTAATGGAATTCTGGGGAATACTGAAGTCACAACAAGAAGTTAATTTCTTTTAAAACTCACTTAGCACTTCAAACTGAGTAGTTAGTTGAAATGTAGAGCATGGGACTCTATATAGATTTCTTTTATGTGATATGAATTCCGTGACTTGAAATAATCATAAATCAATATTAACTAAAATATTTAAACTTTCACAAATCCTTAATAATTTCTTCATTCAATTCCAATCACTTGATCATCATATTTCTTAATGCAAAATAGTTTTATTGAAATTGAAAATTATGAGCAGCCAAGCACAATTATCGTCACCACCGAAACAAAGCCATTTAGTCATCATCATTCTTAAACTTTCTTTGCTTAGCCATCGAATGAATCTTGACTTCTCCTTTCCCATTGGTTTCATGCACTTTCGTTTTTCGTTTTTCGTTTTTGGTAAGTCATTTTTGCCTAATTACCAGAAAGATGCAAAAACTTATGAACAAAAGCGAATCATGAAAACTAGGAACTAATTATAAAATTCAACGCGCCATGAACAAGTTTAATCACAGTTCAGCAGCATAGTTCTTCGGACCGATTCACTTCTTTGTGTATTCTGAAATTTGTGTAGCAAGTGGAAGAAATATGGTAAAAACGCCAAAAAAGATGGCAATTTAAAAGTTTTTATGCTTTTCATACTTTTTTTTTTTTTTTTTGATTACATATTTCTTAATGTTTCTTATTATTTTTTTTTTTTTCTTCGGCACTGCTTTTCTTGTAACGACCTCATTTTCAGCGCTCCAAATTTTATGTTTTCTAGTTATAATTTAAAACGAGACGAAAATGAAGCTATTAAAATATCAGATATAAACAACAAGGTCTAACAAGGTGGGTGGAGGCTAAGAAAGAAAGAAAGTTTGTACACATGTTACAATGCAATGCTGTTGCATACTTTGAGGAGTTTGTCTGGGGCAAGGAAAAAGAAGAGATATTATAATAAAGAGAGTGGTGTAGCTAGCACACACACACACACATAATGCTGCAGCTTGCTTATGTAGTAATTGAAAATGTTTATAAACATAAATGATAGACAGACAGACAGGCAGACAGACAAACAGGCAGGCAGGCAGACTCATAGACAAACAGACAGACAAAGCAGACGGTGAATATGTTTATTGGAGCAAAAAGCATGAATTGCCTTGTTAACATCTTAACTTAAAGGACTGGGAAATGGGAAATAATGTTTAACATACATTTTGTAGCATTGAGGAACCCATGGTTTAGTAAATGCTACGAGTTCTTCTTCCAAGGAAAATGCATGGGATAAATAATTAAAAATTACTTAAAATATTATTATTATGAAATTGAATTAAAGAACAATATACGTTCCAGTGCTATTGGTTTATATTGTCCTTGATTGCTGCACGAATCAAAGTACTGAGAGATTTTTCCTTTAATATTTGAAAATTTCAATCCATTTCCTTCTAGAAACCCCAAATAACTTTTCATAAGACACGGAAATATAAGGAAAATAAGAACTATTATTCAAAGTTGCATCTCTAGCTAAATTTCTGCTTATTGGACACAACCAAATCATGCACCAAGATATCCTCAAAGCTTCAGTTCGTCCACCATGCCCTCTTTGCAGAGCCGATCTCAGCGCAAATCATCTACTGGACTCTTGCCAACATTTGGAGAGCTTAAGGGTTTCCATTTTTGGTTCCATAGCCCCATCCCAACTTTTTAATACTCCCTCACCATACATAATTTCTGCAAAAAATCCAACCTTATAATTTAATTACTGTACATTAAATCTTTTATAAATTATTATTAAATGGCGAGTCGTAGGCCCCAGCTGCTAGAGACTAGTTAAATTAGTATTAAGTTTAGTATTATAAGTATATTAGATTTAATTATGATAAATAAATAAATAAATAAAATAAATAAATGGCTGCTTAAAGAATCTAAATTTGCGCATCTATCAAAGTACAATAAAATCTGTAAGATAAACTAAATATGATTGGTTCGCATTTTGAGTCTCAGTGGTCCGCATTGGAAAAAATGGCTGAGAGTCTGTTTTTTTTCTTTTAACAAAATACCACCCCTTCTCACTCAAATCGTAAAGCAATTGTCATTTATGCACTACATTTACTATATAACAAATTCTTCTCCTAGATGTTAAAACAACTTGTTTGCTTGTATCTTTTGTTTGGCCAAACATTCCTTAGTTGCCCTTGTGACTTCCTTCTGCGACAACCATCTTGCTTAAGCTTCCGTTTCAAGTTATGCTAAACTATAATTGCTTATAAATATGGATGGCAATGCAGTCTAGAAACTCAATGTACCTAAGTGCATTACCAGTTTCACCAGCATCATCTTGTAGTTGCTTCACTACTTTAGTGAAACTTAAGTGCGCGACAGACTTCAGAACATTTGAAGCTTAAGTGAGATACACAACAGCAACGGTAATAGTAACGACTATCAAAATATAATGCATGGCAATCTAACGAAGCGGGACGCCCCCAAAAGTATTCATGGAGCACATTTCCAACTCATATTTAGCTTATGAAATTGCATCGTTTGCTTGCTTTAACATATGTATGCTTTTCAGAATCAACCCTCATCACTCTGATTCTAAGTTCAACATTCAAACAATGCGATAAAAAAGGTGTTTTCCCAGTTTTTTTCAAATTCAACATTGCAGAAGTGAAGGCGATGAAGGTGATGGTGGCACCTGTCAAAACAATTACCATATACTGCTACTGCTACCAATCGGTAGTACAAAGATATGAGCCAAATAAAAATACAAACAGAATGGAAACCCCACTGAGTGAGTGACTGAGAGAAGTCTTCAATTGTCCTCGTAATGCAAATTACTTATACACAGCGTATTGCCCCTTGTTTGTTGGATTCAGAATTTTATTGTGTTTTCCTAACAAAATAAAAAATAAAGGAAAGCAGTAAAGGTACTTGCTCAGTTTTCCTTTCTGTTGCATACCTTTAGGCAGTACTCGAGCACAATTAAAAGCTTTCACAGTACAGAAATCGTTCGTCCATTTATGTATTTTGGGCATTTTTGCATCTTTATTAAAATATATTGTATTGTATATTTTAGAGAAATTTCATTAAAAACATTTATCATCATCATCATCATCATAAACATTTCTCTTCTGTTCTAGGAATTTTAAATTGTAAAATTCTTTGTTGTTATGTTTTTGTTCCCCAGGCTATAAAAACACAAATATTCAAATCATAAATATCTTCTTCATGTTTTTCTTTTTTTTTTTTTTTTGGTTTTTTTTTTAAATCGAGTAAATATTTGTGTGATATGTCACAATGTCAAATCATCGTGGAAATATTTGTACATATACTTAAATAAACAGAGATTTGTTGAAAACATTTTATTTTTATTTTCTGAAAGGTTATAAATTTATTTGACTTAATCGATTCAATTCGATTCGAGTCAAGTCAAGTCAAGTCGATTCGATTCGATTTGACTCGTAAAGGAAGTTGTTCGTTTTGCAATAGGAAATGCAATGAAGATGACTTTGTGTTGTGTTCTTCTTCTCTCATCTTTTGCTGGTCTGACTGATATTTGCTTTCATATCCTTGCGTTGCCTCTTGTTTCCTTGTTGCCGTCCACGATTTGTAAGTGTCGGTTCAGTTGAGTTGACTTGTGTTGTGTTGTGTTGAACTTAGTTTTTAGTTGGGTATGAGTGGGTTTAACTTGCACTTGTTTCCTTGCGGGCTCGTTTTGGTGCTCACAGGATGTGCACGGGAAGTGCTCAAATTTTGTACTGGTCGAAATGAGATGAAGATAAAGTTGATGGCAAAAGTTTATTTTTGCATTTATTAAAAATTTATTGAAGCAATTGAGATATGGTTCCTGGCTATGGATCAACTCTATTGAAAATATTTTTATAAAAATAAGGAAACAAAAAATGTTATTATTTATTCTTATAAGAAGAAACTTTGGAAAATTCTTTGTTACTTTAACTCTTCATTTAAATAATTTCTTAACAATTTTTCATCAATCTATAAATGATATTATGGGGAAATTGATTCATTCATCACTTGCTAATTCATCACTTAACAACATTTAACATTTAAACCATTTAAGTGCTTAACAGCTTTAAAGAGTTAAACCTCTTTCTAAACGTCCAATCTTCCTCTCTTCTATCAGAAAATATTGGAACTAAATGAAAAACATTCACGAACAGTAACATTACAAAAACAAGCATCCCAAACTTTTGACTGTATGGGATAACAAAATAGTTTTTGAAAAGTTGAAAGTTTTACTGTAAACGACAAAACGGCGGAAACAACGAAAAATACGCGAACAAGCAAACAGCAGCGAATAAATGCAAAGGATAAAAGGTGTAGAAAGGATAACACTACCCAGAACTCATTCTACTTTCAATAAAAGTTTTCATGTTTTTTGATTGCAAAAAAGAAAAAAAAAAGAATAATATTGAAACACAAATGTATGTGGTTAGTTAGTCTGAGTGAAAGAAAAACCAAAAGTAACGAACGATGAACGAATGAATGAATGAATGTCTGAAGAAGGCGTATTTTAGAAGTTGAAACTTTCTGATGATGATTCTACTGGATGATGATGATGATGATGCTGTTGTTTTTCTTTTTGACAGCATTTAAATGTGACACGGTTAAACTAAATAAAACTGAAACATCAACAGCTCAACTTTGAATACATAAAAACTAACAAATGTCGAACAACATACTAAAATGTTAATAGAAAAACGAAACTCAGGTAAACTGTGTTTGTGAGGAGGGAGAAGGATATACGAGTATATTCCTTCATTCTATAGAAAATAATATATAGAAAATCATATTGCATATGTTCCAATTAAAACTTTAAAAGCGGAAACGGAAATGCACTTTTCCTCTTGCTTTCACCACTCATCATTCATCCAAGCCAGCATTCGTTCTATCTGATATTTGAGTTGTCTCCTCTTCACTTTATTATCCTTTGACTGGTCCTTTTCCTGTCAATTGTGTACGCTATGCATAATTTCAAAATGAAGGCTTGGATAACAATTTTTCTGCTTAACTTATTCAGAACGCGTTTTGCATATCAAAAAAAAAAAAAATAAAATAAAAAAAATATTGTATCTCTGTTTTATGTTTTTGTGAATCTCTTAATATATTCAAGAAGCATATTTAATTGTGTCTGTGTGTGTGTGTGTGTGTGTATTTGAACCTGTGATGTCTGTCGATGTTTCGCTTTGTCTATTTGTCTGTCTGTTCTCACACAAATGTCTATTTAAATATTATGAGTAAGTGGCTGTGTCAGTGTGAGTGAGTGATTGAGTATCTGTGTGTGTTTAAATATTTGTGGGTTTCTTGTTTTTTCGATTTTACAATGGAATTCATTCATTCACTCTTCCTTTTTCATTTATTTATTTTCCATTTTTATGTAGTTTTTATCTCAATTTCATTTATTTCCTATTTTTGTTTTATATTTTTTCTAGTAACTTCAACTGTTTGGTTTACAACTTTTGTGTGGCACATGAAAATAGCAACTGCATACATTGGAAGTAAATTCTTTGAATTTCCGATTCCCTTTTTTCATTCATTCCATAGTGTTTTGTTTGTTTACTTTATTTTTCTATGAACTCTTCTTTTTTTGTTTTTTGTTTTAATCCCCGTTTTTCTTTATTGTATGTATATATTATTTTTTTTGGCTAAAATTTTTTGTATTCGTTTCTCGTTTGGTACACATTTTTGTTGCATACTTCACGGCTTTGGCATAGTTGGTGGCTTGGCTACGTGTCTCAAAGTATTGTAGTAAATATATGTGGCTGTTTATGAGGTTGTCTCTATTTATGTAAGTGAATGGGTGAGTGTATTAGGATCTGAGTGAAGGTGTTAAGGTTTAAAGGAAATGCAATAAAAATTTATGTATTTGAAGTGATACTTGTGCGAAGCTTTTTGAAAGTAAAATAAGCACTTAAATCTTCACTTTATTTCAGTTTAAATACAACACCATAGAGACAGAGGGAAACAGAGAAAGAAAGAGTGAGCTTAAAAATTTAGTGTATTTCTGGTTAAGGATGTGATCATCATAATTTTCAAGTGAAGCACAAGCATGTGGAATTAATCAACCAAAGTTTATGGCTTCTGTTTGCTATTAATACTTGAAAATAAGAATTACGCGCTGAGTAAAATAAACTTAATATTAGTGGAATATTTTATTTTTTAAATTTGGATTCTTAAAAATTTTTTATCTACTTAGATTAGATTAGGTTACACAGGTCGCTCGCGAATACTCGTGAGTTCACCCAAAAGCCTTGAGGTCCATTGTGATGCCTGTTTAAGTGAAAAGTATGGAGTGTGAGGGGAGAGTGGTTAGGTGCCAGGTGACAGCCGTAATCTAAAAAGGAATACAAATAGGTTGCACTTCTTGATCTCATATTGTCGCCCTTAAAACCAAACGGATGAAACCACGAAGAGAACTATGTTCAAAAGTGAGTTTTTTTCCACACAGCCCAAACTCTCAAAGAAAGGTCTCCCGTGAATACGGGCAGCCACATAGGAGGTATTGCATGCTTTCTGATTCCTTTTTATCTTGGCAGCTACGACAGAAGCCTTGTTGTGGAACATGTAACTTTTAAGCCAACAGTTCTGTGGTACGTTTTTTTTTGTTAAATTGTAAAAGTTCGAAGTTCCGTTTTGGCTGGCAGTAAAGCCAAAGTACCCTAGTGACAGAGTAACTAGACTCATTCGCCTACTGCTACTTCTCTGTAAGCTCCCTGGTTGCCTCTTCTAATTTTGGAAAAAAAGTCTTACAAGGGTATACTTATGTCCGCAACTGCTAGACAATTGGGTAGTGCCGATTTCCTTTTTAGATACTCCAATTGATGGCTTTGAACGCTTATTATATTTAATAAATTTTCAAATCATTTTAATTGTACGAAGCATGCACGTTTTCAAACTAATATAACATTCAATATTTCCATATCGGTTTAAGGGAAAGAATGATTCTTCGGGCACAACTTCTATAAGATTATAATATTGTAGTTTTTTTTTTAAAGATTTTTCCCAATTTTTGATAGTTTAATGAACTTTAGTTATTCATCCATACTAAAACCAATTTCAGTTAACTCATAGGTAGCGATGTACACAAGTATATTGATCTTGATTTAGTAAAGTACCTTGCCTTTGTCCAAGGTTAAAGATGTGTCTATCCACTTGCTAGTGGATAAACTTAGGAAAGTGGATTCAACATTTTTAATACCAACATACGGAATAAAAGTAAATTGCTTCGTTCGTCAGCAGTGTTTACAGTTAACTGACATGTAAATAGAAGCCTCACTCAAATAGCCTAAGGGAATCAAAAGATAATCAATTAAGTTATGTATTTACATGCTCAATTAGACCATTGCAATGTGGCAATATCTGACCAGGGAGTAATGTAAGTTAGGCTACCAGGATATAGATATTGAATAAATAGTTTAATGGCAATTTGATATGAAAATTTTTAGTGATTTGGGAAATTAAATCAAATTACTGCTTCTACATATCGAAGTGCTGTACTTATATAAAAGTGCTGAATAAGAAATCTTGCTTTCAACTATATAGTTTAAGTATTAATTTCTTTAATAAAATATTATTAAAAATTAAATATCAATATATTCCTCCAGCTCTTGTTCTCTTCTCTAAATTATAATGATACATTGTTGTTTAGAACTAATTAATAAACCATGATTGGAGCACTTCACCGTAGCCACTATCTCACATGGTGAATTGCTTTTGTTTCTTATGCAATATGATTATATGTATGTAAATGTATAGAAATTGCTATAGCGTATCTAATTAGAATCAACCAATAAATGCATATAAATCACGTACGAAGTGTGTAATTATTATTACAAACCATTTTGTCGTCACAAGAACCAAAGCCATTACCATCGCCATCATCATCATCATCATCATCATAATAATAACCATTATTACCATAGAGACATGCAAAACTAACCACAGAATATTGTCGACTCTCATTGGAGAAAGAAGAAAGCAAGTATAAATAGAGCAAGAGTTTACAATGTTGGAACTGATAGAAAATACTCGTAGTATATGAAACCAACAACTGAGTGCACAATATCATAATCACAATCATAATATGGTTACCCACTGTGCAACTGACCAAATGATCTCCGAACACAAGGATACGTTCAGCTCTACAATAAAACCACAGAAATGGCATATGGCAATGCTTTGGTCCTGATGTGATAAATTGTTTAATAACAAATGCAGAAAACGCAGAAATGAAAAAGGAAAAAGACAATTATTCCATGTTGAGTTATTATAAACAGAATTATGTAATTATAAATATATTTTTAATAAGCATTTGAGTTAAGTAAAATAAAATACAAAGTGGTTTGAATGAGAGATGAAAGTGAAAGTGTTGCAATTGTGACACTTTAATTAAGGTCAACATTTTGTATTTATGTTGTTTACATTATATTAATTATAATATTAAGTATAGCAATTCAATTCATCAATTGAATATTAAACACTTGTAGTTAGTATATTCATAAGTATCTTCCAACAACATCAAATCCATATTCATCCTTAGCTTTTGCCATATGTACGCAATTTTGCAATTAATTTCTGTCAATTATCGAGATTATATTAGTCAAGCAAATATGGCTAAGATGCAGAAATATGTTGTATTGTGAGAGAGAGGTAGAGAGGGAGGGAGTGTATAAGTGAACAAGTCAGTTATATAGATTTGAAGGAAAGAAAGGAATATTGTAGAGTTTGAAGATTTAAGCTTGCCTAAGTCAGCAAAGATTGTAGATGTATGTACATAAGTATATAAACACAAACATGGACGCATGCTGGCACTCTTATCTATAGATACAAAATAATGATGATGAAATGGAATCTTGATAATAATAACAACTAACTATCTAAACATAGATGGAGACAAAGAGAGATAGTGAGTGCAAGGAGATAGAATGGAAATGGTAGATACATGAGTTGAGTGAGTAGTGAGATAGATAGCAAAATGTATACATTGCATTCTGTGTGAATTACAGCTTTGGTCTCATTAAAACACAAAATAAATCAATTGAATGACTTAATGCGGTTTGCCAGCAAACTCATACTCAGTGTACGAATACATGGCAGCCTCACATCTACTATAAAATCTACTACTTTCTGTGGTGCTACAGTTCCACTAAGTATTAAAACTCATAATTCGGCTTAACTGGGCTTATTTTTATTACGCCAATAGCATTTTACCTTAGCAGCATTTAATTTTCATACTCTCTTTTATTTACTGTAGCATATGTTCAGGCGTAACATAATGTAATTACCTAACTAGGGTTTTTATTCCTTTTAATTTTTCATTTCTTTTTTTTTTTTGCATATCATTTTTGAACAATTTTAAAACGATTTCATTTCATTTTTCATTGAAATTGCCATCAGCAAAAAAATGTAACTAAACAATTTTTTATTAAAAATTTATTGCATACTTTTTGCAGTTTCTTTTTTTTGCTTTTAGCATATTAGGTATTTAGCTCGAGGATAAATGCATGAGAATTGTATTGTTTTAGAACAAGAAACTAATTGATTTGGAATTTTATGGAAAAATTGTTTTTGTGAATTGAAGAACATTTATTTTTGCAAAATAAAATAAATGATTTTATAGAAAGAAAATCAATTTGTATTACGAGTAACTTTCACAATGTTTTGTTATTCATAAATTAATTGACTGAAATTTTTGGGTTAATTGATTTCTTTTCTTATCTACACAAATTAATTCTTGTTCTTGAATCATTTATTAAAACAATACTATACTTTCTTCCTTCAATTTTCTTTATTTCATTACAATTTTTTAATTTTTTTTATATTTTTTTGCTAAATTATGGCTAAAAATTTGGATACGATTTATTTATATATTTGAATCACAGCAGAGTCGTGATTTTAACAATGTTCAAATGTACCAATATTGAGCAAAATTTGTCCATTAGCAAGCTTATTTAATACTAAGTTTCGTAGTGTACACTGTGCGAGATGCACTAACATGTACGAGATCTTTGACGATTTTTGTTCTCTTCGCTTACCAAAAGAAATTTGTTTTGGCTTCATTTGAAATCAGGTCAATATTTTCTTAGTGCACAGGTTGATTTTAGGATTGCAATAAACTTAACTGCATAGTTTTTCTTGTGTAATCAACAGGAAAGTGAAAGAAATCAAACAATTGTTGGAAGATAAGTTTAGCTTTGTCCATCATGCATATTGATTATCAATTACATTAGATTAGATTAGATAAGATGAAGGGCGGGAACTTGGCCGTGAATGAGCCTATTGTAGCTGTTCCTTTGGGACCTTTGTATTCATCAGAATTCTAGAATCTTCTTTGAAGGCAAGTCTGCACTTTCATTATGTTCCAAGTACCCAGATAGCGGGGTCTGGTCCAGATTAGGCCCTCGAATGTGTTAGCAAGTGCTCCCTTGGCTCCTTTTCTTTGTTTACATAGTCTACACTCTTCATTACGATTTATTCTTATGTTACACAAAGTTTCAATACTCTGCAATGTCTGACAAGAAGCCTGCGACTATGCAAATGTCTTTCCGTTTAAGCATCAGTAGTTCCAGTGTTTTCTTGTGAGATCCGGAGGGCATTAACATTTTAGCTCCTTTACTAATCTTGGCGTCTACCTAAAAACTATACGATTTGACATGAAGTCATTGTTTGAATTTAAACTTCATGGAACTAAGGTAGCTCGCAGAAGGACTCTGGTTCAATGTGGACGTTTGCAGATGCTTTCCTGATGGGAGTATTAACCTTTTCGTTCCCAAGGTATGATTACCAATGAGAACGGAAGCAACTAAACTTTTGCTTTCTCAAATTACTTAATGATTACCGCTGAGATCGATCGTATTATTATTCTGAATAGACATTATATTCTTCCCCTTCCCCTTATTTCTCTATCAATGCACTATAAACTTCATCACTTAAGAATAATCCTTAACATTTAACCATATGTAAATCTAAGTAAGTCACAAGATTGCTTACAAACCACAATTTGTCACAACAAAAATTGTTTAACAAGACGCATAATTATAATATTAATAATATAATCATTAGACTAATTTCATAACCATTTTTAATGTTGTACACACTCCACGCACATAATATCTCCTAATATCGCCCACTTAGGAATGAGAAGACATACATACACTCAATTATAGAAATAGAGAAGTCAAGTATGAACACAGACACCACTCTCAATGATAAGGACAACAGTGAAGACGTTGCAAAGGATGCTTGGTGCCGCCAGTAAAGTCAACAGCTGTTGGTAATGAATGCTTCTTGCGGCTAAGTAAATGTTCGTGATGATGATGATGGTGATGGTGATGGTTTAGCGAAAGCAATAACTTCATCCTTGCGTTGATGTCCTGCTCATGTTTTGGTGATGTTGCTGCAAATCTCAGTCTTGTTTGTTGAAAATGTTACTAAGGATTTGAAGATATTAAATGTTTATGTTCAAGTCTTTAAATATGGTAAACAAAATATAGTCAAATTCAGTAGGTTAACAGATGATTTAGTTTCGTTTTTTTGAGTACATTTTTCAATTTGTCTTCTACCATTTACTCGTATATTTGCTCCCCCCAAAAAAGGAAAATCGTGGTGATGTTACACAGGATAAAACCGAGCGTATTGACAAGGTAACATTTATTTTTTTTTTTCTTCGACAATCAACTTTATAAAAATAACAAGCAATTATTTACTTTTATGCTGTTGTTTTTATTTATTGCACAGCAGCTAGTTACTCGTTAAAATTAGTATTAAGTTTAGTATTATATATTAGATTTAATTATGATAAATAAATAAATAAAAATATTTATTGCAATTAAAGGTGAGAGTCATGTCATTGTTAAAGATAAATAAAAAAACTCCTATAATTGAGTGAGATTTTCAGAAAAGAATAATCAATGAATTCTTACAAATAAATTAATTTTGTCATTTTTATTTATAAATAAAATTCATATTTTCCTGTTTCAAAAATCTTTGCCAAGGAATCTCAATTCTCAGATTAACATTTAATTTTATCGCATGCGATAAATTTGTATAAAAAGTATCATGGTTTAACACTAAGCTAATGCTAATAACATTTGTTTAACATTGCAGTCTTTTATTCTCTGCGCCAGTTCTCTGGGAGATTTCAGAACGAGGACATGTAAGCTGGGTCAGTCTGAGTAAATTAGAGAATGGGAACACTGTAAGAGTTTCTATAAGAAAGAGTGGATTTAACAGAAATGTTAGACTACTCTTTCTCTCTCTCTCTCTTCGGTTCATTTATTCCGGTAGTTTGCTATAAAACAAAAACCAGCTTAGCGTATTTTCGGTTTGTTTATGTGATTTATGCCATAAAGACCGCAAAGTCATAAAAGTGGGATTTTGGTTTGGGACTGGCGCCTTGTTACAACAAAGTACAGGGTGCGAGTAAAATGATTAAGTCAAATAAAACCAGACAATTGGATCTAATCAGATTGGAATGTGAATCTCATATTTAACAGCTTAAAACCATGTAAACAAATTTTGTTTTAATTTAAAACTTGTTCAATTAAACTCATGGCAATTTTGTTTTATTTTATTTATGCGACCTTATTTCATTTTCATGTCATCATCAATGAGGCACCCTTTCCAAATGTAAGTGTTTTGAGCTCAGCTGCTTGTGAAATGGGAGCGAGGGCGACTGGGAATCAGTGCAATGTATGTGAAGATAGAGAGAGAGAGAGATAGAAAGAGATACAAAGCAATTGAGAAGAGAGTTTGATAGAAAACTAAGGAAATTACCGGGTTATTGTGCAGGATTAACAAATGCAAAGAGATTCCCTACTACATTACACTAGTATCTAACAAAGAGAGTAAGAGTTATGTTGAAGATGAGCATAGACTGACTACCTTCCTCCTGTGTGATGTGTCTGTGCCTCTAAAAATATATGATGAGGTTTTTTTTTTCTATTGGCGCGCGTGTATAACATTGACAAAGGAAAACTATAATTTGTTTATAACACCAAAGACACAACAATAAGAACAATAACATAACATAAAGAATAATAAAAGAAAATACATATGTACGTGCAAATGCTACCAAAAGATACTTGAAGCATTTTATTGTCTTTTGTAAGAGTTTACTTAAAGTCGACGCATGAAAGTAGGCTATGAATTTTATATTTTTAAAATATATGGATTCATGAATGATTTAATTAAGGAAATACTTTCTATGCTTAAGAATAATAATAAGCAAAATATGCGAAAATGTTGAGCTGTTTTATGAAGTATATTGAAGAAGAGTTCTGAACTTCTTTGATTCAGGGATGATGGAAGGCAAACAGTTGCCTATTTCAACAAAAATTTCTCACGCAATAAAGACAACATAAATGTATGTTGCTTGCATACAACTCAATTTTCTATGAATTTTTTTAAATAACTTTTTTTGCCCCAAAGTTAAGTTACACGTGGTGGTGTTTAGCATATTTTTCGATTGTTGAATGAATGGTTTGTATTGACTTTGAGAAAAAGCATACGAAATATTAGAAAGTTTGTTTTTGGGTCTAGAGAATTTTATTTTCATATATATAGAACTCTTTTTCCTAGACCAAAGTTAGTGTCCATGAACCTTTTCTGCAACCTTAGTTATGCCTTTGGGCAAACAACATTTTGATTTAGTTCAAGTTTAGTAAAGTTAAGTGTGAATTGCTCAATGAATATAATATGAATGAATGAAAGGGTAAATTAATTTTCTCAGATTTTTATGGCTTTTATGAAATGTTAAAATATGTAAATTTTAAGAAATTTGCCATTCATTTGTATTCAGGGAAATGAAATCAATCTCTCTCTACTCTGAACTTTTTCATGTCTCTGTTTTTTTTTTTTAATCGATTTTCAGTGAATTTTCCTTCAAATGTCTTTCTTGGTATTAATGGTTTTATAACAACTGAAAGTATTGTATAAAGAAAATACTCATGAACATAAAACTCAAAAAACCTTAAAAATTTCACGAAAAAAAAAAAACAAATTATGATTAATTTTAATTAAATTTACTCTCATTTCAAGTACATTTTCATAACATGTTATGTTTTTTATGACAGTTTCAACTTTTATTAAAAACGATATAATAAAAAATTTTAAAATAAAGAAAAACATTAAAAGTTTTTTAATATTAAAACAATTTCAATAATGTGGAAAACAACATTAAAATAAGACAAAGAACATTCACTTTGATTCACTGAGACTTTTATACCCTTTACAATTCATATGTTTTGTAGATTGTCATTTTCAAATGAATTTATCAAATTTCATATAGAAATGCAAAAGTTTCCCATACAAAGATTCATAAATATTCAAGAATTTATATGACAACCAAATCAAATGTTATTGAGCAAAAGCTAGGAAGTCTTACTCCAACCAGCTTATTCACTGGACCAAGCCTCATCGGACTACCATTTGTTTCATTCAATGCAGCAAGGACTGAAGGAACAGCGATATCATTCTAACAAATAAGCGGAAAATTGGGTGGTTAAATGGATTGCATCAAAAGACCAGGAATCTGCGCTTTGCCAGACACATGGGAGATTGATGTATTCTTTCATTTTGATTACAAAATAAATGGTTGAATTTAGCGAAATTGTCATGCAAAATTAAGGTAACTCTGACCTTAACAAAGATTACATACAATTCACAAATGATTTCAATTGCATTAAGCTATGAAAAAATATGAACTCTGTCTTTCTATAATTCAAAAATTGTAATTTTTACCTTTTCTATACTAAATTTAAGTTTAATAGCAGAATAACTGAGAGACTTGTATGCATAGCAAAAGAAGGATAGATGAACGATTATAGATTAATGGCGATTCTCAGCATCATCATCATCATCATGCTGATTATTGCATGATTTTCACTGTTGCAAATCTCCTGATAAATTGATTACACCTTCTTATATTAGTGTGAAATTTATGAAAATACAATATAATAACTATTTTTATTAAGCAGTAAATCTGTATTTTTATGTTGAAACATCAACGTTTTTATTATTTCAATTTTTTTTTGTGTGTGTTTCATTTGAAAAGGAAAACTCAACCAACGTGTTGCTTTATTCCGATATAATATTTATTATTAAACTGTTTTTGATGTGACTTGGCATATGTGTAAAATCATCAGGTCATTGTTAGGATCCAAGTCCATTGGTCCCTATTGCTAAAATAAAGTCAAAGGTAAAGCATATTTTCGGGATGAACATTATCCCAGCATTTACGTTTGTATGTTTGTTTGTTTCATGATCCACATCTGCGGCTTATACCAAAATGTGTTCTTTATGTCTCTTCAGCTTATTATTATTGTAATATTGTAATTCTTTCTTTATTTGTGTTATAATTATAAATGTGCGCATAATTTTAATTGCATACTTTTGGTTGTACTTAAATACATACACACACACACTCACACACATACACATACTTAGTAGACACACAGTAGTATTGTTTTGTATTTGGTAAATAAGGAATTAATGCAAAATGGAAAACGCCCAGTCATTTGTCTTCAACAAATGTGCTTAATTTCGTATTTGTTCATTATATGATGAAAATGGAGCGCTAATTAGACGCCTGACAGTCATCATTCATTCATTCATCTCGTGGGCACAGAATGTGTTCATTAATTTTTTAATGGGGCGCCAAAAAGTATACAGCGTTTTATTGGTCATTAAAAAATCTTTTATAAGCATTTTATTTTTTTTTTTCTTAATGGGATTTAATAAGAATAAAGACACAAATCCATTGGAAAATAAGTTTTAAATTTTATCCAAAATGGATTCCTTTTTTAGGGTTCCGGACCCTATGGATACCAAACAAAATCCTATGACTAACACTTTGTTGTCGGTCCGTCCGACCTCGGGTCATATCTCATGAACCGTAATAGCTAGACAATTGAAATTCACAGAATATGTAGTTCTATCCGAGCAACAGCAACAAATACTGAGAGTAAAATATTTTCAAGAACTTAAAGGGGTCCCCATACAAGAAATTTTTTGGTTTGCATGGGAGCTATACGATCCAGTAGTCCCACGATGTTGAAATTTGCTTTATTGATGAAAGTGGTTTTGAAACTTATAGTGTCGAAATTTCAGTTTAATCGAACCACTAGTGAGGGTAACTCCCATACGTAACCCTATTAAAATTCAGGTTTTTTTTTAGAAAAACTTTTTTGTTTTTTTACCATTGAATTGTGATTTAGACACTATTAGTTTTTGATATATACGCAGTACATTTGTTGGAATCCTCCATATAAACCCCAATCTGGTACGAGTCCTTCTTTGCACTTGGCCAATTTTTTTGTATCAACATGGATTGAAATATGAAGCAATCACATTGTGTTTCCGCCTTAGATTTTAAAAATATATAAAGAAAACTTGCTGGGCCAGCGATATTTTTAAACACACACAAACCATTTAGCGGTGGACATTTGACCTAAGAGCGCACCCAACTAACTAAAAACAAACCAACCCAAAACATTTGTTTCGGTCTATTCATGTTCTATACGTGTATGTGTATGTATGATTGTGACATGTGTGTGTTTTTTGTGTGTGTGTGTGTGTTCAATTCCCTTAACGGGCACTTAGGCACTTTCACTTACATCACACGTTTCGGGTTTTTTATTGGCACTTAATTGGCGGCACTTGCACAAGGGACAAACAACAGAACAGAAAGAACATGATGCCATGGCCATAGCCACCATTCCATTGCCATTCTCTCTATTTTCCCCAGTATTATATACTCTTTTTCTCACACAATGTGGCCAAGCGAGGCAGACAAGTCTATTGATTGATGTTGATTGAACTAACGCACTCTAGACAAAAATGATGACCATTAGTAAGGTCATCACATGAGAAACTCAATCATAAGAAACTCATGCATAAGATGGACCTTGATTGCTGCGTTGTAAATATTATATTTTGATTAATCGTAAAAACAAAAACCTGAATATGTTGCATAATCGTAAATCAAAAGAAAGTAATCAACGTAACATTTATTTTATGAAAGTTCGTGCAGCTTAAGTTAGAAATAAGTTGCTATGGAGCCCAAAACCTCTATGATTCAAGTGATTTACTGTCAGTGACAGGTGCGTCTTAAAAACGATGACAATGTCGATTTGACAAGTTGACTTATGAGAAAATTGAAATCATAAATATATTTTTCAAATTTTATTTTATGAAAGTATTTATGCTTTTGACAATTTTTTTAAAGTCAACTTTTGAGCGCAGAATATAATGTTGATTATGTGCATGCAGTTGATTTACTTTTTTGTTGCCACATTTTCCCAGCGTCACAAACCGATACAGAATCCACGCATGTGGAACAACTCAAATGACATTTGAATGATGCCAGAAATGACTGAGTTTGAGTTGAGTTGGAGACTAGTGGAAAGAAAGTCTGGCGGATATGATGAGTCGTGAACAGCACAAGTAGCAAGAATGTGATTGATTGCAATGTCGAGTGAGATAAAGAAAAACTGCCAAGATCTGGAACGTTGGATCATTGAATGTTGCTTGTATTTTGTGCATGAGTCGCGTTGCAATTGAAGGCAACTTTAACAACATAATTCGGCATTTTTAGCTACTGTTTACGACTTCAAAAGTCATTAAAGTGCGCTCAGTGTGGCTGCTGGCTGACTGGAGACCATGACTTTGTTGTTGTCAACATCATCATCATCATCATCATCGTCAACATGAGAGAGATAAAAAAACACAGCATGGCGGCAAAAGAAACTCAAAAGCAGACTATGTCATTTATGCCATGCATGCGATACTTTGTATCACTTTGTATTTTGCTATTTACTGTTCTCGTTATAGTTCTTCCAGCTATCATCATCATCATAATCATCAGCATCAGCATCAGCATCAGTATCAGCATCGACATCATCATACTATTCTTCTTTTCTCGAGTGCTTCACAATATATGTATATGCGCATTAGTAAATCATGTCAATAAACTATTTGTGGCATGCTATTAACTTGGCTTACTTACTTAGAGACAAAGCACCGTGAAATAAGAGAGAGTTTATTAGACCTCGAAACTAGCACAGTTGTCTCCTAGGAACTAACAAAAAAAAAAAAAAATAAAAAAAAAATAACAACAAACAAACAGAAAAGGGGAATCACATGTGTGCCATAGATTGATATAGTTATTGCTTTTTGTGAGTTCATAAAAATACACTTGAGATTCGTTGAGTTTCATCAAACCACATTAAGTTGTTCAGTATCGATTGGTTTCCTTTTTGATTTTTATTATCAATGATACTCGTATTATGATAGAATAGTAAAAATAGGCAGCTACTTCACTGAGGTATATACTCACACATTATATGTACATATAAAAACAATAAACTTGTAATAAGGTAACAACCCGATTGAGAATGATGATGATGATAATAAGGAAATTCATAAAATAATAACAACGCCCAAGTTCATTTTTGCTGCATTTAAGATTTTACATCATTCTAAGGTAATTTCAATTATATTATAAGTTTTCTTTGTATCAACTTTAGTTTTTGAATTATTAGGAGGGTGTTTTTTAGAAAAATTCTATTTAAAAAAAAAAGTATTGAATTTTCTTTTTTATGATTTTCTACTGTTATTAAAAGAGTGTACATACTGGTCTCTATAAGCAAAATCTTAAAAAAGGAAATCAAAGACAACCTCACCATGTTTGCAAATGATGACGAAATTCTTCCCAATCAACAGTTTGGATTTTGAAAGGAACATAGCAGAAGTTTGAAACAAGAAGATATATATACATATATAGTTCACATTCTGCACCCTACAATCTGCATGCAGGCTGCCTTCAGGGATCGTGCTTTTCTCAATTCTCATCTCTCCAGCTTCCAGCTTTTATTTTCTCTGATGATACAGTAATTCTTTTCTCAGGTCTAATAGTATTTAACATTACTACGAAGTTAATTGTTGCTTTTGGACTTCTTCATGATTACTTCACTAAATGGAAGATACTGGTTAATCCGGACAGAAATCAAGTCATCTACCTCAATATTTAATCCATTCAGTTATTTAAAAATCCAAAATTGCTGATATTCACTGGGTCTTAGAACTAAAAATTGCATTTAAGGACCATACCGCTTACATCATAAATAGAGTAAAATGCTTCATTAGAATATTGTATCCATTTATGAACAGAAACCCTTGTTTGAATATTGCGAACATAATGTATCTCTTTTGATCAATTTTTTTTTAAGGTAAGTATAATCTTTTATGAGCCCCAGTGTAGACGGATATTGCCCGAAGTCATTCAGGTAGTGAAAAACAAATTGGTTAAATGGTTTTTAGCCTACTATGGCACCACTCTATCACCGACTTGCAATGATGAAATGGTCGTTGACATGAGAGAGATGCTCCTTCGACTAAACCAACATGAAAGGTGTAGATATTTTACATATCTACACATAAAGTTTTAATGTAGTTTTATGTTTTAATTTTCAAAACTATCCTAGGTGGGTTTTTAATACATTTTTCCCCACAGTAAACATAGCATTGAAATTATTGTTAACTCTACTCTTACGTACTCGTAAATATATCCAAGTTGTAAAGGCAGTAGAAGCCTAAAATCTCTAAAATTAAATATAATAAGCATAAAACAAATGTATTATTAATATTATTGTGCAAAAATATTTACTAAATTGAATGAGGCAGTACTTCTATTAAAATTCCAGTAATAATTGGTCAGAATATGCGTATTCCAGCGACCCTCGAATCGTTGCTCTATAGTCCGAATATCTTGGTTGAATCGTCCACCCTGCTCGTTACTTATGTCACCGAGTGTTTTCGGAAAATGATCTACATGGCTGCGAAGGAAGTGCACTTTGCAGTTTTTGTTGGAAGTAAAACGACATTAATTCAATGCACGTAACGTAATCATCACCATTTCTATTATCTATTTTGAACTACTCAAGCAAACCCCATGCGTTCTTCTCATTTCCTGATATTGAACTGGGGAAATTAGAATCTTTCAGCAATTTTTTTTTATAAAAAAGTTAAAGCAAAAGGGATTACCTTTATAATTTTCTTGTGGTTTATATTAACTTCAACGTAACATGTTTTTGTTTTTTTTTTTTTTTAATGTTTTAGGCGTTTTGAACGGTTTTTGATAGCGTGAAATACCATGAGTTCGCATCACCGCCATGCTAAGGCTATTCTTTTAAAACTATTGTATATATCTATATTTATTCCAATTTGATATATCGAAGATATATATCGTAAACAAATATCTTTGAGATAATTCACAGAATCATTTAAGTTCTCTTTGGCAATCAACTTTCTTTGAATAAAAAAAAAAAAAAATAAATTTATGTTTTATTTTTTTCCAAACCAGTCCAAGGAGATTCAGAATGAAATTGTTGGTCAAATGACTAGACATTAAAAACATTTGTTACATGATACTAAGGATAATAAAATGGAAAACTTTGCATGAAACACTCTGTGATAGGATGATGGAATAGTCAAATCTGCAAAGATTTACTTCATCTAATCAAACTTCTAATTATTGTACAATATATAATTTATAATGAAAATATATTATCAACTATATTATTAATAACCAATTATTATTATTTACTTTTATAACTTAATAAATTTACAGAATTTCCAAAATTAAATTGCGTTACCATAAGAGACAATCCTCAGTTAATATATGAGTTTTATAAAATTCAATTGAATTTCTTTTTTGGATTATGCAATAAAAAAAGTTTAAATCACATTTTGTTTCTTAAAATATTCAATTTGATTTTGTTTTGTTTCTTCTACAAGTTTTGGGCAATTCATTCGCTTTAATGCTTTCTTTATACTGTAATTCACAAAACCAACTCAATGAACAAATTTTTAAAGTAAAATATAGAAAGAAAATTGAGTGAGTGAGAGTAAAAATTGCTGTCTCAAAATCATGGAGTACAAAATTCAAATGACTTTTTCCCTTAATTTTTCGTCATTTTCACAATGACAGTATTTTTTATGGAAATGCTTTATATTCGTGCAGCAAAGCAAGATAAATGGTGCAGAAGTAAACACTTTTACTGGCAACAAAATGTAAGGCACCAACCGAAAGTTGAAAGAAAGTAATGTCTGTTGAACGGAAGTAAAGTAGACGACGAAGTAACCTACCTACTACTAACAATACTATAAAATATCTAGAAAGTAAACTAGACAATAGATGACAACGCAATGACACCAAAACAGAAAAAAAAAAAAAAAACAACAAAAAAAAACATGCAAAACGAAACCTAGGAAGGAACACATCAACATCAACAGCAGCAGCAACACCCAAAATGAGAACGCAGAAGATGCGAATAAAGAAAAATCAGTGTAAGTGGCAATGAAATGAGTGGCATCAGTATCAGACAAAAGGACAAAGTAACGAGTCTACAAAACAACAAAACAAAGCAGCAACCAACTAATAATAAGGATCAAGAAGTATGGTATGGTATGGTGAAAGTGTGTTTCCAACACACTAAATGTTGCCCTGACAAGTGTTGCGTGGCAGATTAATTTATTTTGTAGCAGCTTTTCCTTCTGCCTAAAAATCTTGGCAGTTGTTGTACTGCATAGCACTTATACTCTCAGTTACTACTACTACTACTGCTACTACTACTACTACAAATGAATTGGGCCAAATCGGAGTCATAAATTACGCATATCTGAAACATAAATAAATTTTTGGTGAAGTGATGAGAAATCTTTTATTGTATTTTTTGCTTAGATTTCTATGCAAAGTGAAAAGTTTATAGAAAATTCTACAATATAACATAACATGATGTTTGAAATTTCAATTTGTGGCCGCCTATTTGTATGCTATAATTTCTTTTGTTAAGCAATTTTCTGTTACATATTTGATGATTTATGATTGTTCGTTCTGTTTGTTAGTTTCCATTTAATATTTCAAGTCTTTAGAAGGCATAAATCACAAATTTCATATGAGTTCACAAGGTGTAGACGTCTTTTCAACCAACAATTTTCTATTTGTTATAATCTTTTTTATGGAACAAAAATCTAATGTTTCGGAAGATATTGTACATACATAAACATTTCTATATCAGCCACAAATTATGCTACAAAATTGTATAGGTAAATTGTATTGTATTTTCTTTTGAATTAAAATGAACACATCAAATACTAAATCAAATTATTGTTTTCCAATTATATATTCAATCACTTATGTATATGCATTCATAGTATGTGCATATGGTTTCATGGATTAAACGCCCGAATGTATGCAATTCAAAATGATTTTCAAAATAATTCTGTCATAATTCTAATTAAAATGAGCATTTCGTGTTGAGTAAACTCAATTTTTGGAATCAAATTACATTTCAGCAAAATTTAATTGTATTTGCTAAGGGGCACGCACACATGCATACATACATATACACATACAAATACTCGATTGTACATGAAAATAATAATAATAATGCACAACATAATAAACCATTTTATTTACAGATCAAAATCACGTTCAAAAGTTAAACCAACCAAGTTTTTATACCTTGTACTTCTACATTACTCAAACTTATCCACGGTTACCCAAAGTTGAGCTCAAGGAAAAACAAATACTGTTGCAATTTTATTACCAATATATGTACACACACACATACACACACACATTAACAGCAAGTATAGGTAAAGAAACAAAAGGCAATTGTTGTAATCGTTGTGGAAGTCATAGTTATCATCATCATCATCATCGTAACCTGCCATCGTTCTCGTTCTCTTTTTCATTGTCATCATCATCATCATCATCAACATCATCATCATCATCATCATTTTCATTATCCACGCTTACAAGTCGAAGTCATTTCTAAAGTGTTTCGGGATCACAACATCAACGGAAAAAAAGCGAAAAGAAAACACACACAAAAAACGAGAAACAAAGTAAAAATGAAAACTGACAACAGTTTCCCGTATGACAAACGGAAATTCTGTGCACAAGCGAAACAGGTTTTTCCTTCACTTTGCTATGGAATTCTCAAGTGTACGCGTAGCAAATCTGCACCTTTTTGTCCCCATCGTTTTTTGCAAGAAAAATTGAGTATTTGTATTGGTTGAAAAGTGTGCGCGTGTGTGTGTGTGTATGTGTATGTTTGTATAAGATTTAATGACTTTGCTTCGAATTTTCAAGTACAATTGGGAACAATAGAAGCTTTGATGAGATTTCCTTAGCTTCAAAATTGCAAAGAAGTCGAAGAGAATCGTTTAAATGAATGAAGGTTTGTTTATTATGGCATCATGATTAAGACTATGAAAATTAAGTGTAGCATAATTTTTGGGCTTATCTTTGTTACAAATAAATACAATAAAATTATATTTGAATATCATTGCAAAAGTTGCATTATTTTCAATGTCATTGTAATCATATAAAACGTTAGGCAATTTTTAGATTATTTTAATGGACACATTTATAATTAAGTCTTCAATAAGAAGGCAATTGATTATTTTATTTATTAAAATTTATATTTAACAATTAAATCAATTGTTTTTAATCTTATTTAAAGAGCTTTTCTTTTCTCTTTCAAACTATTCAAAGACAACAATTAATTTCCATAGCAGCTTAAGGAATTTTGTTTTCTTTTTAAATAGTGTAGCATACTTTTAAGCTTCACAAAACCAATGATTTCTTAGGAAGACACTTTTGATTTAGCTTTAGCATTTCCCTAGTAATGTTAGTAATAACTAACATTAGCAAGACAATTCTATAAATTTCTATAGTTTTCTGCTTCACAATGCATTTCCTGCCAATATTTGCCATGTCACATAACTTCAAATGGAAAGCTCATATGGCCACTGTGACATGTATGTTCTTAACAATTTTATATTAAAACAGAGTGTATTGTACAATAGTAGACATGCTGAATGCAAGGATTTGATAAGAAATAAAGAGAACTGTCTGTCTGGTTTTTCGTTCTTTGGAAACTCAATCGACATCATTGTACCATTGTTATCCAGGTGAAACGTAACTACTTACTGGAATAGAATAGCATTGAGCATGTGTGCGCAAACAAAAGTCACAAAATCCAGTCCCAGTTCGATTTCATGCTTAAATTGAAAGTGTTATTTGTGCTAGATGAAGCATTTCTCCAAACACACATCCATCTACATACAGCATATACAGAAAATACATATAAATATATATAGGTGTATACAGCATACAGCAATGGGGAGAGATAAATTGCATAGCATGGAGATAATGCACAAGATTGACTCACCTGTGTGCTAAAGAAATACAAACATCAATGCCATTTACTGAACTGTAAAGCGATTGAGCTACAAAAACTTAGACAAATAGACTGATAGATAGATAAATTCTACTACACCATGGGGCACAATGACGCTAGACTATTTACACAAAATCTGAATAAAGAATTTGGAGAAAACTAACTTAATGATTGACAAATAACTAAGTTAACAAAACAAAAGAAAAGAAATCAAAAGAAAAAAAAAAAAAAAACCTTATTTGTTTGCATATCCTTGAACCCAAGTCTCCATCTCATAGTTTGCTGGCTTCCCAAATATTGTATACAGTAAGTAAATAAGCAATTTTTTATGCTCTTCACACAGTGAATAGAATAATAAGTTTGTCATCAAGTTTGTGACACACAAAAGGAGCCTTCAGAACCCCATAAAGTGTATATCTTCCTGATCAGTTCGAAGAGAAGAGTTGTCTGTCCCACTGCATGCATGCAAACAAGTTCCTCAGAGCTGGAGAGCTGAAATTTTGTATGAAGTTTTTTTCAGCAGTACATTTGTCATTTGCCATGAAAATTTCAAGACCTTAACATTACTGGGTCGTAGAGCTTCCATACAAACCTCGATTCAAATTCATGACCTGATAAGAAAAACTTTTTAATTTTTCTCCACTAGCTAATTGAAATTTGGATTCTATAAGGCTTTGACTTATGTACATTCATAAACCATGTTAATTTCATAATCCTATGTTTACTGCCCTTACAAACCCAAATTCAAATTGAGGTTCTTATAAGAATAATTTTTTTGATTTTTCTACTATCAAACTGAAATTTAGAAACTATAACTGCTTGATCCATATTCGGCAACTTAATAAATTTCAAGACCCTAGGTTACTGGATCATATAGCTCCCATACAAATCCACATTCAAATTCAGGTTTTTATAAGAACAACTTTTTTGTTTTTTCTCCTATCAAACTGAAATTTAGATACTATAAATGTCTCCTCCATATTCACTAATCATGTAAATTTCAAGACCCAAGGATTATTGGATCGTATAGCTCGCATACAAAACCTCGATTCAAATTCATATTCCTATTAGAAAAACCGTTTTGTTTTTTTTTACTATCGAACTGAAATTTGGATATTAGAAGTGTTAGACCTATATTGACTAACTGTGTAAATTTCAAGACCCTAGGATTATTGGATCGTATAGCTCTCATACATGTGTAGATTTCGCTCTTAAGGAGTGCGTGGAGAGTATAACAATTTCGGCATAGCCGCAGTTAACATTTCTTTTATTTTTTTTTCTTTTGTATTGGGTGGGGCGTGTGACAATCCCCAAACGTTTACAACTTTAAGTTGTTTGATTAGCCCCTAAAATTATGCTGCAAAAGTCAAAATAGCGAAAAGGCAAACCGAAAAAGTTATGCCACAACAAATTTTACGAAAAACCGAAAAGCAAGGCAAACCAAATCAAATATTGGGGAACATTCGGTTTTCGAACAATTTTTTTGTTTGAGTTTTGGATAAAAGTAAAGAATTATTTAAGCAGTAAATGGGAAAATTAATTTAGAATTGACAAGCCTCCTTCGTTTTATGTTTCTATGTGATCTATGCAAGATACTTTTATTTCTTCTTATTGTATTTTAATTTATTTCTATTTATTGTATTTTATTTTATTTTATTTTATTTTATTTAATGCTTAACGACGTAAGTCTTTTATTAGTTTAAATTGATTTTAGCTATTTTTTTTTTGTCATTAGAAAATTGTCAATGGCAATGGAAGAAGAAAATTAATTTTCATCAAAAGTATCAAGAAAACATCAGGATTAAGTAATAGGAAAATCTTTTAGAAAGAATGGTACATAAATTGGGAAAACAAAGAAATTTACTTTCTCATTCACCTTTCACCTTTTCAAATCCTTCGAACAAACATGAAATTGGAAAATAAAAATCCTATTAAATATTTTAACTTTATTGCTTTTGTTCTACGAGATTCTATTATTCTTTTTATTTATCTTTTGCCTTTTCTCTCACGTAAAAATATAAACTTTTTGCGTTCATTCACTAGTAAATACAATATTTGTTTGTTGTTTGATAAAATTTTCAATTTCAACAATTTTTTCATACACACACATACACACATCTATGGAGACTTAAATGTTTATTTATGTGAGTGAATCTATGTATGACTGTGTGTGTATTGTTTGTATGTGTGTATAAAAGTTGAATTCCCAATGGCGTATTTGAGCGCATCTACAATAATTTGAGATTGAACAAAATAGACAGTGTAGCCAAATACTATTGGCCTTGGAATGTTGAGTATATTGAAACAAGGTTTGTGTATCTCTGTGTGGCATGGTATAAATATACCATTATTTATTTGTATACTTGTCTCTGTGTGATATTGGACATTTGGGTATTAACATAATTAAAAATTAAATTAACAAAGACAGAGAAAAATTACTTGTTTTTATTAAAATATTGTAATTGTCATCATCATAATCAATTTTGCTTATTGGTTGCTTTTCTCTTTGTGCCATCACTTCATATTGTCCTAGTCTAAAATCTTCTGCTTTTCTTCTTTCGGTCTTTATTATAGAAATCTTTTATTCTAACAACTATTTGCCATGAGTGAATTGAGTTACATGTTCAACTCATTGTGCATTTGCCTTGTTTACTCGTTCAATTAAGTTATCCACTTTTGATTTATCTTTTAAGGCTTCAACCATTTCTTGAGTTTCTAAGCTCCTTGCAACTTATGATGGAATGAACAGATCTCAGTTAATATTATAACTAAATACTATTTATGAACTAAAGATGGAAGACACTTTCTTCGATTCTTCATCCTTGACTTGAGATTTAATGTTTCATCGCTTCGATATTGATAAGCCAACATATTGTGATATTGTTTTGGAATTGATTATAAGGAGTTTTATTTCATGAGTTCTATTTGTGAAACTTGTTCACCTTCTGCTATTTTAGGAATACTTTTCTTCCTCTGCCTTCAATTCACCATTTTGACTTCAGACTTAATGATTTAATGCTTCAGGGGACTCTGAACATATATTTGTGTTGTTTAATATTTGATTATAAAAAAAAACTTTTCATGATTTGAAGGATTGGAAGTCATGAGTTTGGTTGTCTTTACTACTTATTTACCTGTGATATCTAAATTTAAAACTTTGTTCACTTTTTTCCATTTTAACTTATTCCTAAATTATAAATATTTTAAATTTTCTAAATCTACTTTATATTTTCAAACTCTGAACAATATGTTGCATGAATATAAAAAATAACTGGCAAGTTTTGGAGGCAACTTTTTCTTTTTTTTCAAACACTTGAAAAACTTTATTAGACCAAACATGGTAACATGTTAGCACATACACACATACTCAACTTCTGTGTCGCCTAACATGGTTCCAAGCACCAAAAAAAAAACTGAAGAAAAACTTGAAAAACACTCTTAGTGTGCAGTGGCTGGTGATAGTGTTAATTTTTCACTTAGTCATTTTCATAGTCAAGTATGTACATACACAAATACACAAACACACACACACGGAGACTTACACATGTGTCTGTGTTCAACAAAAGCTTTTGTGACATCGAACTGTGCCAAATGAAAGGCAAACCAAGTTGAATGTTGACTCAAAAAAAAAAAAAACCAAAAAAAAAAATATATATTCGCATCATAAAAAGAGTTGAATGCCAATAGAACTGAGCTCGGGGTCAAGTTGAACATTTTGAGGGAAAAAATTCGATTTTTCCAAAGGATATTTCTCTTCTATTTTGTTTTTTTTGTTTCTTTTGTCCGCCCTTTCAACACAATTACAAACAGTTTTTCTTTGTTGTGTCCGTTCACGATTTTGATCACGATAGTTCTGCCATTTAGCGATTATTTTGTGTTGCATAGTTTTTAGCGTCAGCATTTGCATTTCACGACTTCACTTTGGGCACTTTTTATCTCAATTACATTTTTATATCTGCAGGTGATAATCAATTTATTTATTCAAAGGACAATGTTAGCTAACGTTGCAGAAATATCTGGATATTTTACTAAAACTAAAAGTGCAAAAATCTTTTTAAACAGAAATGTCTTAATTATTGTACACAAAACCCCTGAAGTTATGCTTTGATTTTATGCGTTCGAAGTGTATAATTAAGATACTTAGCAATACAATACTAATAAAGGAAAGGTCTTTTGCTTGTGGAAGCAGTGATAGACATTAAGATGAAAGGAAAACCACAAATGAAGGATATTTATTCAGTCAACAATGGAGTGGAGTAAATAATCAACTTGTCCAGTGACAGGGAACTGTTCTAATTAAAACCTCAATCTTAACTACTACGTGTACGTGTAGGCAATGTAAAAATCAAAGAGAACTCCAACATTTCTTGTTAAGAGTTTCCAATTGTAAATTCAAAACACGAAAGACATGAACAATTAAATGACAAAGAGGAATCCATTAAGTCATTTACTCATTCATTCTCTCACTTTTTCATTCAATCAATGATTTCTACCAATATCTTGTTATATGCTTATCCATTTGCAATTAAATAATTTTGACCAAAGAAAGAAAGAAAGTTTATTACAATAAATATTAACAAAGTTCTCCCCCAAAAGTATGCATTAGAAATTTTTTGTAAAAATTGTATTTGCTTTTAATTGTTTTTTATTGTCTATTGGTTAAATGGTGATATAAAACTGAAATTAAACACGTTTTATGCAATCATCCAAGCAATTGTCACGCTTATCGTTGCCCTTGGCCAGTTAATGCCAACCATCGACCTGACTTAAGTGGCAACTAAAGTCTGCTCACCATAGAATGTTATAACGCTTTGCATCCCTGCAGCTTCTCACCGTCCACTGCCATGACAAAGTCTATTAAATTACGTTTACAGTGTTCTCTTGCGAACATAAAATCGCATTACAATCTTAAGCACTTGTTAAACGATAACCATCAGCAAACGAAACTTACAACGAACAACGAAAGAGAGAGAGAAAGATTGTCCGGGAAACCGGATTGTGGCCAATAAAAAATACTAACAAAAAATATAAGTATATTGTTTAGCATAGTATAGTATATAATAAAGATATGAATAGTAGAATATTAAGAGTTGAGGGAGGCAATGTAGTTCAGTTGTTTTGTCTATCTCAGGCATGTCAAAATTAAATGTTGTTGCCTTTTATTTTTTACGTCAACTTATTTTATTTTAATATAAATATAAGTAGTAGACCAGTTCCCACAGATATTTTGCCCGCAGCATTCTTAACTCTGTCCTTATTACTCGTTTCTTTACATCATAATGGGCTTAGTTGGATTTGGATGGGTTTGGTCAGTGGTCTTTCTAACTCATCGTTCATTTGTTCGTTCAACGCTTGTAAACAAAGCTGTCAATCTGCTCTTTATAAAAATATGAAAAGGATAATACAAAAATGCTGCAGACTATTAGCATTAAAGCATCTGTTGTAGTAAAAATCTAACAGTCAAAGCCAGACCAAAGTGTCTGGCGGAATATAGAATATTTTTCTATATATTTTTACAATAATAAAGCAAGCAGCTTCTTTTTATAATGATAACAAAAAAAAGGAAAAGAAATGCTGACAGGTCAATGTTTATAAGAATTGATTAACTTAGTAAGTGTTTATTGTATTTTTCAAAAGGAAGTTCTACTAAGCTGGGATCATTGGTTCATTGGAGCATGGTAAATTAACAAAGGATTTCTGCTTTCAACTGTGTGAGAAAATATAATTTTCCACCAATTAAACAAGAAATGTTGAACTTGAGTTCACTTTAAATTGTTCACATTTTATAAATTGAGATTTACATTTAAATTCCACAAAAATTGTCATTTATAGATTTTAATTTTCACTTTAACATTTGTTATTATTTATATTATGTAATTTTTTGTTTAATTTTTCTTTTTATAACATTTTTGCAATTACAAATTTTATCAAACATTTATATGATTATATAAAATGTTGACCTGGCGATTAACTTTAAGTTCTTATACTTACAAGGTCATTGGGATAGAGCCTTTTTAAACGGCGTCTGCTCACGCCATGGATGAGGGTTGCCGCTAGTTAATTTGAATGGCTTTGTAGCTTTTGTTGATGACGATTGCTCCTTTGCAGGATTTTGTTGCGTACCGTGGGCATCCTTAGGACTCTGTGCAAGATGGTGTTGCGCACAAACCTTGGAGTTCCAGTTGTGTGGCGAAGTGCGTTGTCTTGGCAGGCCTAGATTCTTTGAAAACTGATTGCAGCAGCAATACTTGAGACTTGAATTGCGTAACGCCAAACAGGGGTCAATAATTGTCTATAAATTATCCTCTTGTTGTTGAACGAAGTTGGTCCACCTGTGCATTTTTGTTGGAGTGATAGATGGAAACTGGACAACTGCCGATTTCTCTGCATTTATTCCGATTTACCAAGACTTGACCCAGGCGTGGAATCTTTTCAAAAAATCGTGAAGTATCTCTGAACCTTCTTAGGCCGAAAAAGAGGTTACTTGGAATGCTGTGTTGTCCACATATGTAGCAATGGTGGCTTCATTTAAGTCTAAGTAGCGAGTAGAGAACTGCGTTGATTAGTTGTACACAAAAAAGTATTGACAATACTTCCAAGTATTCTAAGCATCTATGCTTCACCAACAAAAATGCCACCTTCATATTTATCTTCACAGTTTGGATGATGAATTGGCACATAAAACTAATTGAAATTTCCTCTGTCAACTTTTTCTGGTATTTTCCAGCGTTTTTACTTACAAAAAAAAACTACATCTAGCGGAAACACAGCTGAAATGGCAACACTGGTGGTGGAAGAAAATGATCCTGATATTGAATTTACAGTAGACGGAAAAAGTAGTGAAACATTAAAAAAGTAAAGGAGGTAATTGTGATTGTCTGTTAAATATTAAGCCAAGAACAAATAAAGTAAAATCAACTTTTCTAATAATAAAATTGTAACAATATTTTCGGATTTGATTTGATTGTGATTTTTCAGGTTAGTCAGTGATCAAGATGTCCGTATAATTACTTTACAGATTCACTCTGTGGACTTTATTTCCAATTAGATTTACGTTTGAACAAAATCCTCGCCTGAGTGGAAATTTAGTTTGTGGAAATTTCCCTTTATTTTCTTCAATCATTTTCTTCTGTCGTAATCACTTTTTTACTTCATAAACTCCGGCATTTTATTACCTTTACCAACTTTTCAGATTAATCAAACAAAATCACCTCAATATTCGATGAAATGTGAAATATTTATTTAACGATTTTATGCCTTTCAATAAAAATACGAACAAATGATGTGAAAATAAATGCATTCCCATGCAAATACTTGATAACTTAATATTCAAACAAATCTCTCCCGTAGATTCATGAAACTTTACATGATGACAACTTAGCTTAACTCAAGTCAACGCAATACGCAGCTTAATTCAATTCAATGGTGGTGATGATGGTCGTGGCATTTTGAAATCACATGCAAATCAGTATGTTTTCCTCGGTATGGTGTGGGCATATGACACAGAAATTACAATTTGAGATACTACTACCCTAATACACATACAAACACATGTACAATTATATAATACAAATACACATACTTGTACATACATGTGAATTCAACTACTTAAAAAGATGGTAGTTGGTTCCAATCAGCGACAAACACTTTTCATTCATTTAACGAAATGAATGTAAAGGGACGGCAACGTTGATGATGAAGAAACAAAAACACCATCAAAAACAACAAACATTACTAGTTAGTGTGTGCGTATCTGTGTAAATGTCCTTTAGTTATTTGCTTGTGTTATGTCCTCCTTTCCTCCCCTATACCATTCCATTTCCTCCTCAACTCAATTCTTTCTTCATTGCTTTCTTTGTTTGGTTTTTGTAGCCACAGGTGCGAAGCTGACACCAAAATTGTCATTGAAACGCGAACCCACCAGAACCGACAGCGTGTGAGAGCGTGTGTAAGCGATAAAGTCTGACACGGACAGGAGCCGATGGTAAGGATAATAGCTGAAGAGACATGTGAAAGGTGAAAGTAAGTAGTAGTGGTAGTAGTAGTAGTAGTAGTAAGGAAAAGCAAGTTTGTAGGTGCCGCTGACATATCAGTTGCATGTAAATTTCAAGTGAGCAAATGTCTGTCCTTCTTGTTTTTTTTTTCATTTTTCATTTTATCTGTCTCTCCTATCATTCTGTATGCAAGTGTGTATCTGTATGTGTCTGTGTGTATGTGTGTGTGTGTGTTATAAGTGAACTGAAATGAAAGACTATGAGAATGATGAAGATGGCACCAGCGTTAACGAAGGATTCCATAGTGAGCCACAGCATGAAGGACGCCACTATTCAACAGCATTTGAAGTCGGTAATGATGCTGATGTTGATGTTGATGCTGATGCTCGCTTACTGCATTGATTCCATCTACTATTATATCTTTTTTTTTTTTTTCTTTATATATAAATAATATTTGCACTTTAAGATCATCATTTCCATCATTATCTTCGTCATCATCATTATGTTCACTTGGATTGAATGTATGTTTGATTCTTTAACGCCTTGCGTTATGTTATATTGCGTTGCCTTCTTTAGATTCATTTTACAGGTGAATGATTTGCCTAGCTACCTTGACGACATTTTCGCTTAGATTCATGAATCCATGTGCGACGGCACCATTAAACTCACAAAGTTATGTTGCTTGTCGCATGGTTTTGACTCTGTGTTGACTCCAAAGACTCGTAAATATGATGCTCATCGAAAATTATGCATTCCTGTGGTTGTTTTTTTCTTATTTGAACTTTGAATTGAAGGAGGAGCTCAAATGGTAAGATTACCTGCCTGCAGATTGCATAATATCAAAGCATAAAAAATCATAGTAAATATGAAAAAAGTATATTTTATATGCCTTGCTTATTTTTCAAATTGATCAATTTGATATTGTAACTGATTCTATTCCATATTAATTTGGGTAAAATAAATGAAAACTTCCTTAAAATAAATCATGTTTTTATAGTCAGAAAGAAAGGCTCAAATTCATCAAATTCATTTGACATAATTTATGGATGGGCCCCTTGTCAATCTTATTCTCTTATCTTTTCTAATCTCACTTTTATCCACAATGATGTGAGTTATTTGGTAAGAAATCATCTTGAAAAAGTTAAACCCACTAAGAAAGACCCTTCAAATCTTACAAGATTTATAGATTTGTAGATATTTAAACTTAAAAAATTTAAATTTGTTGAATGTGTTCTACATTTGAGCTTAGCACATGTATGCGATTGTTTAAGTTATACAAATGCTCACAAATTCACACAAAGGAAGTTTCACCCCCTCACTCACTCACTCACATAGTAGCACGATACGTCTGGAATTTCAAGTATTTCATGGTGTCCCTCAATCCAGAATAGAACATTCGCATGTATGTGTGCCACGTGTAACACATACAATAACAAAATATGCATTACACACACATTGACACATATTGAATAAAGTTGTACATGTTATTTCAAGTATGTATTTCAAAGGATTTTCTTCACTTTTCCTTCATTTCCTTGCTTTCTATTTCCATCCTGATTGCTACAAAATACAAGTATTTCGCCTTTAAAATGGACATTGGAATCACTTGGGCTTGGGGTCTTAGGATTTCTGTGCTTTTATGCTCTTTACATTTGTAGAAATACAACTGGATGTAGTTATTTTCAACCTCTGGAAGAAAAAAAAAAAAAAAAAGAAATGAAGTGTGTAATTTAATTTGTGCATTGTGTGTTAAACTTGATTTAAACTTAAACTTACATTGTATTATATTTACTATATTTTATGACGATAATGATGATGATGATGATGTTGGGATGAGGTCATGGCACATGTACTTGCGGACTTACATGAAAAGCCCAGTTCAAAGTACAAAACTTGAAAGGAAAGTAATGTGTTACAAACATCAAATCAAGCATAAACCATTCGAATGTTGCTATGGGACCTTTTTTTTCTTTTAATGTGACTATTTCACAATATGATTGAAAGCATTAACAACAATACAAATTTAAAAAAACTTAAACAAAAGCAAAATAAAGCAGGCAGCTTATGTTGTCTTAATAGGCACCAATTGTATATTTCTAAAAGGAAAGAAAATAGAATACAATACTTTAAAGTGATATGGTATATGGCAATAAATGCTTAGATACTCAATAATGAGTAGTGTTTCTTAACATCTTGTTTATCATACTTTTAATAATTTAAAAACATGTCGGTACAACAAAACCAGATTAAGTGTCGTATGCATTCCCAATACAATACCTTACAAGACTCGGAGTCACTAACAAGTAATGAAATACTAAATAGTTACGAAATAATTTAGTTCCAGTCTTCAATCCTCAAATGCAAGTGCCTTGCTCCTATATAAGGGAAAGATCCCTCACCTTCAGATTTTATTGTATATTCCATGACAAATAGATTTAAAATAATTAGTACTTTTCAAGTTTTTTGAGTTATATACCGAAAAGACATTGTGACAGAAAATATAGCCGTTGAATATTATCTTTGCTAGATTACGACTGTTCTCCATGAACTCACCAACCAAACTGCCTCTTCCGATGCAATTCTGATGCATTTATATCCAGAAATAAACCAAGGCCTTGCAAGGAGATCCTTCGCACAGGACCAAGGCCTCGCAAAGAGATTCCTTTGCACAGAATTAATTAAAGACTTGCAAAGAAAACAGAAAACCGAGGCTTTGCAAAGAGTTTCCTTCGCACAGAATTACAGAAAGGCCCCGCTGATGTAATTCTATAATTGCTTAGAAGTATCCCAATTTAACAAAGAAAATATAAAATATTTTGCAAAACATTACTTTATTTCTCTACATTGTCGCCTTTCAGCTCAATACACTTTTCCCTGCGATGTTTAATAGCTTTGATACTCTGTTTACAGTAAAAATCATAGAGCTTTTCATTAACCACACACTCAACATCCCTATAATGTTGGCATTCTTTCCTAAATAATTAGCCATTTCTTTAAATCTGAAAATAGAAAATAATTCGATGGGGCTAAATCTGGCGAACATAGTGCGAGAGGCAGCAACTTTAAACTGGTATAAAACTCACTGCTGATTGTGATAATCAATGAAAATTATCCAACGTACATCAGTTTCTTTGTCCCAGGTTGAAGTGATGAACCTATGTTTCATTAATAGTTATGAATCGATGCAAATACTCTACTTTATTGTTGTAAAACTTCTCGGAACATTCGATTGAAACATCCTCACGGCGCTTTTATTATTCCACGTAGCACCTATATTGAGCACAGCTTTCTCATGTCCTAATTTTCTGTGGAAATGTGATGATGTACTGTACTTTTTAAAATACTTTTTATGTCTGCTAGCTCACGTACTTTCAGTCGGCAGTCATACAATACAATTTTGTGAATTTTCTTTACCATTTCTGGCGTGGTATCCACATTTAGTCGACTACTGCGATATTCGTCTTGACAGCTCGTATGGTTCCCTCCAATTTAACTGTCGCAAACGAAGAAGTAAACTCCCCCCCGAGTAGAATCCAGCTACATTTTGGTTATACTCAGTCATTTCAAATGAAAGCATAACAATGACTAACTTTTTACTAAGTTTACAATTTCACTGAGATTGTTTACTTTTGATGGCTGACAAACAAATATTAATTTTTAAAGATAAGCGTCATAAAGTTGGCACATTCTGAACAAATAATAAGTGTCATATATCATATACATCAGGCCGGAGACTTTTGAAACTACACTCTTGTATAAGGTCAAACGCATCTCAGTTTTATTTAGACACTACTAACCATCGCTGCTATATCGAAAGTAAGTATAAGGGATAAACCACTACATCTCAAACCAACAATATCAAATGGCAATAATCCAAATCAATTTAAAATTTATCGAATAACTTAACCCTCCGATTAGTTAGTCATCCGTTGCCCTTATAAGAGGTGCAACGCTTACAGGGACCTTCTTTCTATTTGTATGGAAACGCCAATTTTTTATTTATTTGTTTTATTATTATTTACTAACTCTAACTGTATAATGATTTTTAGATAGTAAGAACTTTTAGGGAATAGTATGCGCAGATAACAAAAAGTAAGGGTAAATTCAAGGAACTCGTTTGAAATATGTTCAAACAATAAAACAACTAAAAACTAGCCAAAAAACTAATCACCTTTAAATTTCAATGAAAACTGAACTATTAGACAGATCGTTTGAAAACACATGTGAGGGTCGGGTATACCTCCCATGGACTATCAAGCAGTAATTTCATTTTGAAAATGAAATGAATCACTCTCGGATTATTGGTGGAAGATATAGAAATGATATGCAGGAAATAAATCCTTTGAATATTTTTCTATTTACATAAAAACTGAATTATAACATATAATTATTTTAAAACACTCAAAGGGTTTCTATATTTAAATATAATTTAATTTCATATTCATCATTTTATTGTATTTTAAATTTGTTTTAAATATTGTTTTCTTCTTTTTGATGACACTTTTTGGAAAACATTATCATCATTCATTGGACGTCTTTTAAAACAAATCTCGGCTATAGCAAACCCAACAACATCAGCAAAAAAAATCAAGAACAGCAATAATGGTAAGGATAAGAAATGAACAAAGTCATTACCCAGAAAACAAACAAACAGAATGAAGCGCAAATTGCGAAAGTCTCTTGCAAAGTTGTACAGCCAAAAAGTATGCAAAGAAAATAAAACAAATCAAATAAAAATGTTGCAACTACTACTACGATGAGATGAGTTCTATGAGTTAAGGAAACTGGTGACGGTCCACTGACTGTCAACCATGACCACCAGAAAAACAAGAAAAAAAAAATGAAAGGAAACAAAACGAAAAAGATAAAAGATAAAAGAAAACAACAAAAGGCAAATGAGGGAAGCAAACTAGGATGTACTTCCCCTGCTTCTTTCACTGAATGTGGTTGCTTAATGTGAGTTGGCCCGACTTGACTGGGTTTGGTTTTTAGCTTTTTGGTTTTCCGAATCAACTCAGAGCCCCGCGTAGCACTGATAGCGTAGAGCATGTGTATGCGTCTTGCATTGTAATTGCTCGGCCAAGGTCCTTTTCATTCCATTCCAATCTTTTTGTTTTCGTTTTCTTTTCTTCTCTGCTGTTATTATTGCTTTCGTTGTGTGGCATTTTAAAATCCTTTTTGTTGAGTAGAATGCTAAAGAAGTTTGTCCGATTGCGGATTAAAATTGCAAGCGAACGTTTAACTTTGCATTGGCACTTTTCATAGTAGAACATTTTTAGTGAATTGACTCACATACTCAAAGTTGGGGGCGAGCAATGCAGGAAACGAGCATGTTGCGAACAGTTGGCAGCTGGCTGGCATGACTTGCAAGTCTTGATGTTAAGCTTCATGACCGAAAAGTATGCAATGTTTATGTTTTGTGTCTTAATATGGTTTCGGGTTTTAACTTAACTTTCAGTTAAGTTATACCTAGTGAGAGTAGAAGCAATACAAGTTTCAAGTTTTATACCACTGAGCTCAAACAAAGTGCTAAGTGAATCAAAGAGAGATTGTTTGCCTTAATTTGCTAAGCTTTCAAAAATGTTCTTAAAGAATTTTTATTCATTATTGATATGATACGATTATGTTTCTAGTTACTTAGTTTGCATAGAACTGAGGTCCTAAAAATACCAGAACAAGACACGAGTGCAAAAGCTAGAGAATCTTAGAATTAAGAACACTCCTTAGTTTATTTATCATAAGTATGTCATATGAGTTCTAGTGAGTGTCTTCAATATCTTTAATATTGGGAATACAAATTAATTCAACCCGTTTTTTTGTGTTAAAAAAGTGTTTTTTTTTTATTGAAAAAAAGTAAAAAATACATCATTCAAAGTATTGTCCGCCGGAAACGACTACTTTTTCCCATTTCTTTGGTAATTTTCAAATACCATCTCTAAAAAATGAATCCTCTCTGGCCTCGATCCAATCATTGAGCCATTTTTCGATTTCTCCAAAAGTCCCGACCTCGTGACTCCCCAAAACGTTTTGCATCCGTCGAAAAAGCCAGTAGTCGGAAGGAGCAAGGTCTGGAGAATACGGCGGGTGGGGTAACACCTACCTTTTCAGCGTTTCCATGTAATTTTTTACCGTTACAGCTACATTTCTCTATATTCTCTGTTGGACATGATGCTGTCACAAAGTGATCAACCTATTACTACTCCTGTTCTACATTGAATGTCCTTTATTGAATGCGTAGAACAATTTTTTAGAGATTTATTCAAATTTAATCATTTGACTTTTGTTTATCTGTTCCTTTGGTTAACATTTATTGTATCAAACACTTCCATTCATTCATTTTTAAGATAGAGATGTAAAATATTCTGCCCCTTTTTCACTAACATTTCTACTTTACACCGGCCTCTATTTTCCTTCCAGCATTTATCTTCGGAATCATCAAATCGGATTCTACTAAATCAAAATGACTGACATTTCTTTATCCAAGGATTAACACACCAAATTCTCTGATCTAAGAACCAATGTGGGTGTTCTGCTCTTGGTTCTATTTATGACTACATTAAACTCTCAACTTATCACAGTCAACAGTTTAACTTTTGTAAAACAATATTCGTTTTTATTGTTTTTCTATAAAACTATAAGATTGCCAATTTAAATCGTTTGCATTTCTTTATTTACAAAACTCTTAAAAGTAAGGAAATAAGAAACTTTAATAAATCTCAACCGAGCTGAACTGAACTGAACTCAAATCAAATCTTAAAGAACACTTTGCTTATTTAAATACCCTTGAATGTGTCTCGTTTTGAGTTTCATTTATTTGCGAAACGCTCAAAAGGCTGCTATATTGTTTGTATTTATTTTTATATTTTTCTGCTTGAAAAAAAAAAAAAAAATCTCCACCCAAAAGCGTTGGTCACTATTTACTTAAATAATAACCGCTTAGCCTTGACGTAATTTGACTATTCACAGAAAATGTTTATTCAACTCAACAATTGAGCGCCTCTTTTCGGTCACAAAGTTGTATGGCATAATGAGTGTTTGTACAGAGCTTAAAAGTATGCAACGAATTACAGAAATACAATGAGAACGACAGGCAGTTAAAATGCTTCGTTAAATATAGTGGTAACATTATTTTACTTGAAAAGAATATTTCTTTGTCATAATGAAACATTTAACTTATTCAAGAAAAAGCATTAAGCCCAAAAATATGCTACATTTCTTTAAGGTTGATATCAAATCAAATACTACTACTTTCCCTTCATTATCACAACATCCGTTTGGCTTCAACATGAAGAGTATTCATGCTTCAGACAGAACAGTATTGTCCAATAAGGCAAGAGCGGGGACCAATTTCCGTTTTGAAGTTAAGACCGTAAAATTTATTATCAACATAAAATTTTGCATACATCATTGGGCACGCAGCATGGTTGACAACGAAACCAGACCAGAGTGAAGAGCTGGCAAATGTGGCCAACGAGAACTTGATGTAAATGTACACACAATTGACCTTTTCTGTGCCGAAAACTATTCAAATTTGCACTTCAATGGCTACGACCATGGCGAGTAACACCACCAGTTAAGGGAAACGTAGGCGTAGGTCAACTTAACTGAGCTCAAACGAAATATGTTAATAAATTTAGACAATGCATAAATGTAAGTAGCCCGATAAGGCAAGAGTACAATACCTTAGAGTGTTGAATGCTGAACAAAAGGAGGCTACCAAAGTTCGATGCTATGTACGGAAATAATAACAAGACAATGAAGCATATTTAGTGGCATTTGGGGGCATTTGATGGTTCATACGCTTGAGAAATTTGTTTAGGCTTCTTCTTTTGGTTGGTGAATCAGAATCACACAGAAGACAATTTTCATTATCCCTTTCTCTCTCTCTCTCTCTCTTTATTGTCTGTGTGATTTTGCTAATTTTTGCAAATTTTATTGCAAGGACATGAATCCACTTTGCTCGCATATCCATTATGCTTGTTGACAACGACGTCAAGGACGCTTATTAGTGATGCCTAATCAGAGACCTCAAGTGGGTGTTAGTGTGGAATTACTTTCTTCTATTTTTGTCTGTTGATGTAATGTTTGTCCTTTTATTTTTTCTTTGTCATTATGACTGTACTTCATTGCCAATGTTGATATTTAAGGCTACTTGGAATCAAATCAGAGCAGTGCTATGATAAAATATACTTATAAGATTTCTTTGATTAAAAGCATAACAGTAGACATCACTTCATATTCATTCCTTCCTTTTGAGATTCTTCTATTTTCGGCCTTCTGTTTCCTTTTGATTGATAAGCAGCACTTATAATAAATTTGTTATTCCCCTTTAAGGAAATGAAGCAGAAACTAAAACAACATGAACAACATTAAGAATAAACTCTCATGCTAAAAGTAAAAATAACCCAAATGAGATTATTTCATTATTTTCGTATTTGTTTATGTGACGAAGCCCCGCCGAAGGGAATACAACCGAAATCTTTTTATATTTAGGATTTTTCTTTCCTTTGCCTTTCCATCTATTTGTCTATTTGTCTGTGTCAGTTATAATATAACGTAATTCGAATCGATTCGTTGTCGAATGTCGCCTCGGAAATAGTCAATTTCTCTGTACGTCCACTTGTCTGATTTTTTTTTTTTTTTTGTGCTATAGCGCCTAAAGTTATGCAAAGCACAATGACGAGGCAAATCAAGCGAATATTTGTCGGCACAAGTTAAGTTTTCTTCCATTTCACCATTTCATTTTTGTCTGCTGGCAGTTGGCGAACATTTCGTAATATTTGCGACATTTGAAAATTGAAATTGAGGTTGCCACTGTTGCTTCCCAAAATGATTACAGACCCTGGAGGTCTCTCCTATAATAGTAATAGTGCCGGCATATCGTGGCAAATCGTTGCGACATTTTTAAGGAGCTCTTAGTAAATGGTATACGACATTGAAGTAATTATTATTTGGCAGCGAATGCGGTACTAATGCTAATGCCACATTCAAGATGCCAGCGAAATGTTTGGAATTTCAAACAAATAGAGAAACACCAGCTAATTTCAATGTAGCGTTCTTTGACTTGATGCAACGACTACGACTATGGTTACGGATAAACAAAAACAACATCTTACGAATGGTTTAACAAAGGATCAAAATCCACAAAACTGAAAGATATCATTTGCTGAATCCTAAAATAATTTGATGAACAAAATAAGGACCGACAACAAAATCTTAAACAATTTTTGGGTGGGTAAAAAATAAACATGTCAAGTCAATTTGGGTGATCGATATTCTCAAAATTCAATTGACATAACCATTCATTCATTCATTCATTCAGTATTATACATTTGTTTACTTCTGTCCTTTTGAGTCTTGAATCTTTGAAGATTTCACTCGTCTTCTGTTGTTGCCTTTTTCTTTTGTTTACTTTTCTATTGTTTGACTAAGAACAACCAACAAGAAGCAACATCAACAACAATGGACAAATGTTTCCTAAAACATACAACTAAGCTAAGCGTATTAAACACATGCTTCACTGACTTTAACTCACTGACTTGTGGAGTGACCAACCGACTGACTCCTCTCCACAATGGTCTTCAAATGCCTATCAGCCACTATTTGTATGCAATGTTCCATGCTTCATTGCTGTTGTTCAGGCGTGGCCAAGCGTTGAAATAATATTTGTGTCCTTGTTGCTGTTGTTTCTTTTCTGTATATATATATATATATATATATATCGCATATCCTTTTGATGAGTTGACTTTGTTATGTTGTATTGTTATTATGCCATTATATTTGTTTAAGAAATTGTAGGGTTTCATTACATTGAAACGACAGTAGAAGTAAATTATATTCAATAAATTATAAGAAACAAAATAGAAAAATTTGCTCTAAACAAAAGTTAGAATTCACTCAGAAGAGGCCCATTGTGATGCTTGTGGATAAGGAGTGGACTGATGAGTTTCCTATGCTGGTATCAGAGGTCACCCTATGACTCTGGAAACTCCCCACAGAATCAATGAATAGATGCAGGTCCACAAGAGGAAATTAGCCAAACTGCCCAGACCTTTAAAGAAATGTTTCCCAAGAAGAAGGGTACATCACATAGGAAGTGTTGAATGCTTTGGAAGGGAATCATTCATCCTTTGAGTCTAATTAAAACTCCCATCAACTGATCTAATCTATTTAAGAAGAGCGGCTTGGATGTCCATGTTGGTTTGTACGAAGGTTATTCGATACATGAAAGCCAGATAATTGTGTGCTGCAAGGCTTGGTTAAGAGCCGCCATTATTTCACAGATCATATTGCATTTGGGACTATGGATGACAGAGCCATGATAGCAGCCTGACTGTCAATTAAAATCACTATGTTTCTAGGGATCTCCCTTACGATGTTTATTAACTTTAACATTGTTTGATCCATCAGTTTGCTATATCAAAGCTTGCATACATTTCGAAAGGTTTTTCGGTTATTTACAATGCAATAAGAAATAGTATTTGGTTCTGGGCTAACTTCTCCAGTAATCAGAAATCAAAGAAATCAGACACTCAATATTATTTGTAAGCAGCAACAAAATGCGTTTCTTCCAAGTTTTTGAAGTGAATCTTCTTTAGCAGCATTGGGCAAAAATTTATACTAAAAATTAGAATTGAAAAAATACAAATCGTCACGTTTTCAAGTCATCTGTATCTCATGTACCGCACTAGGTAGAGACTTCAAATTTTCACAGAATGCATATTTCTATTGCCATAACCTAACAAATAATAATAATTTTTGGAAAATCCACCGGAAAAATCTCAAAAAAGAGATTACATTTCCACAACAACAACATGCAGTTTGTGTGTATAAAAATGTTCATAATAACAACATGCATGCAAACAGCTGCGATGGCAGACGTACAATTACTTTTTGCAAAAAACAGCTATGAAATTGGTCCAGCTTTGAGTAAAGTTAGGAACGTCAATGAATATTCTACTTGTGTAATCCATTTGGACAAAATTATTATCATACATAGAAGAAACTCATTCCGTGACTAATGAAATTGGTCATTTTCTTAGGTTCTTGCATTCATTTATGTATTTAAATATCATTTCTAGATCATATATCACAGTGGATTCTTATGGGTTCTAATATTAGTAAGAGTTCCCTTAAACAAGCCTCTAACTGAAATTATTTTCTTACACGACAAACATTTGGCAACAATGAAAAAACAAATTATTTCTAGAAGTTTATTTTTTCTTACATGAGTAATGAAAAATCGGCCAAGTGCGATCAGACTGGTACACGGAGGGTTCCGTACCAAATTGGGGTTTGTATGGGAGGTACTCCTCCTAGTGGTCTGATTTTACTGATAACAACAAATGAACCGCGCCTATATTAAAAACTTATTGTGCCTAACTTTCCATTCAATAGTGAAAAGAACTAGAAAATATTATGCGAATAAGATCCTGAATTTTTATGGTGGATTTGTATGGGAGTTAACCCCTAGTTGCTGGACTTGTCTGATTCCAACAAATATACCGCGCCTATATCAGAAACTTACAGTGTCTAAATTTCAGATCAATAGTCCAAAAAACAAAAAAGTTTTTCTAATAAGAACCTGAATTTTAATAGGGGTTTGTATGGGAGGTACAAATGGTACCTAGTGGTCCGATCAAACTGATATTTTGACAGTATAAGTTTCAGATGTATAGTCACCAACCACTCAAATTTCAAGATCGTGTTCTTGTATGGTGACCCCTTTAAGTTTTTGAAAATATTTTAGTTTTAGTATTTGTTGCTGATGCCCGGATAGAACTACACATTCTGTGAATTCATTCAACTCTCTAGCTATTACGGTTCATGAGATATGACCCGAGGACGGACGGACGGATGGATGGACGGACAACGAAGTTTCTGCAATAGGGTTCCTTTTGGTTCCCTTTGGCTCCGGAACTCTAAAACTAATATAAACCCTTGAAGTAAAAATAAAATGAACAGAATTAAGCAGCATAGAAATGAAATTTTCTAAATGAATTGGTTGATATGAAATAACAACATCAACTTGTTCAAGACACAATTTGATTGCAAATCCTTTCTTTCTCTCTCTCTCTCTGTTCTTTCTTGTTTTGTAGCCTTTTGTTTTATGTTTATGTATTGTCGTATTTTTTGTTCATTTTTGAGTTGCTCGTTTTACTATTTTGCCTCATAAAGTTTGAAAATTGAAAAGTTTTCTGCGCATAAATATTAAAATAAAACCTTCCAACAAAACTAAAAAAAAAAAATTGTTAAAGAAACAAAAATCATCCAAAAACAAGAAAATCAACAACATTAACAACAACAACAATAACAACAAAAACTACAACTTCAACCGTTCCAGTAAAAGTATCAACTCAAGTGCAAAAGTTGTGCATAAAACTAACAAAGCGTGCGAGGTTCTTCTATAGTATTTCTAAAAGTGTGGGCCCATCATGGGTGGGGAAGGACGGTTGTTTGGGTGTGATAGTAAACATAGTGGAGGCGTGGTTCTGGTACATGTTTCTATATGTTTCTTTGTCGCCTCCGGTAAAAGTTTGTTCGAAATGAAAAGTTTCATTTGGTGTTGAATGCCATGCAGCAGTAGAAGGCAACTTGAAAATTTAATAATTAAAAGAAATGTGTTGCATATTTATGGGGGCAATGCGAAGGAAAAAGTGTCATGTTATAACAAATTTGTCATTAAAATGATGTATGTATTTATTTTCTATTTTCCATTATCAAAAAGTTTCATTTGGCAACTTTGAAATCCATGGACAAAATGAACCCCATAGGCTAAGCTCAATTACATCTTAAGAGAGAGAAACTAATCTTGAAAAAGAAAAGAACTTCAGAAGAATGCTAGAAGGCAGTTTCATATGCAATACAATAGATTTAATTTTATTAGTTAAATTTCTCTAATGAGAATTGCTTCTATTAATTCTGAGTTAGATGGAATTCCGTTTCTATAATAAACTGTAGAGTGAATTCTCGTGTTCTCGAACTTTAAGTCAATAAAATTAAAAATAATTTCATAAATACTTACGCCATAAAAATCTATGGCCATTAATAGAAGATGGTGCAAATAAAAACTGATAACTCATAAAAAAACTATAAAGTCCATCATGTTGTAGTTGGAGGTTGAAGTCCAAGCAATCACAAAAGCAATTTAATTGAACAAATGACAACAAGACACATAGAAAAAGGTAGATAAGTATACTTGCATATGAGGAACACAAAGCAATTGTAAGTAGACTGCAAATGCTCAGAATTTGAGCGCTCATTGTCCTGTGCTACACTATGGTGTGGCTGCAGTTGATCGGTATGACGGTACTGCAGACAATTGCGTTGAATGTTGTTACATATGACGAGGCTTAATGTAATTGTCAGGTCGAGACTGACTGACACAAGCCAGGAATATCAAACTGAGTCTGTCAGAGAATCGGCTGAGTGAGTGTACAAATGACTGACAATACGACTGACTTTTATGGCAAATGAAAATGACTCCATAAATGAATGTGAAAGAAATGAAACGCAATATAACTACGATGACGATGACGACGACAACGATGGCAGGTAAGGTAAAATGCTGCTAAAGCCATTGTTGGAGGATATGCAGAATAAGAGAAAACAACATTGCATACTGTCAAGCGTCAGCAGGCTTTGTTGAAATCGTTATAGTCATTCTCGTATCTTCATTTGTGTTGTCATCGTTTAGCAGAAAATCTCTTACGTTTCGCTGGCTACCATTGTAGAATATGCTAGCGATTATTCCTGACATATGCTGGTGCTTTATTGTGATTGAAAGTGGGAAAATGCAAAAGTAAAGAAACGAAACGAAACGAAAAGAAGAAATGAATGAATGCGTATGCTAAACAATAAGGAAAAAAGGAATCTAACGATGCATGAGCAATACCTCAACTCAAAAGTTGGCATACTTCAGCAGCACCATATGACAGACCTCTCAGGATTCCTTTCTCCTTTCCTCTCTGCTCTGGTTTAGTAGTTTTTTTTTTTTTGGTTTGTTTTGTGACAAAAATAAAAGGTTGTGAAAAGCTTTCAAAATAATTTAACAAATGTCAAAAGAAAGTTTCACTTGAAATCTCCTACGAGATGATCAAATTCATTGACAGAAAGTCTGCTTCAGGGGCACAAATTTAATGTCAAATCAAGAAGGCAAACAGCACTCAAGGATCTATTGTGTTATTGTTTTTTTTTTTTCTTATTGAGAATTGCCTAAAAGGTTTTTCAGGTTAAAGGAAAATTCAAATGAATTTCATTTGAAGAAATGGTTGAAAATGTGTTTTTCAAGTTTCGTTTTAAGTAATTTCTTTTTTTACTTAGTTTTGAGAAATTCCAAAAGAAAAATTCTAATCAAAATGAAGTGCCATCAATCGAATTAGTAATTTCATTATGAAACAATTTCTCTTTTCCTTTTTTTTTTTTTATCGTAAGTATATTCTTATTATTTCGAGTATTAAGCAATGAATAATTGATAAGACATTGATAACATTTTAGCCACATAATGCGATGAATGAAATTGTCAACAGTATCACATAATTACATGGTCAATGCCTTAAAGTATGCTACACTTTAACACAAATACCTCTTATGCTATTAAACCGCAATTGGCTGCATTCTTACGCTTTGTTAGCACACATCCTGTCCTGTCTCTGACCCATAAGGAAAGTAAAGCTGAGGCTATAATAATGATAATGCTGCTGTTGCTGATAATGATGATGATGATGTTGTTGTTGTTAATGGTGTCGATGATGATGAAAATGTTGATAATGTTGATAAGGCTAGCGTGAAAAAAAAAAGAATAAAGAAAGAAAATGAAGGAAGACATCATCATGAACTAAGGACATTGGCTGCAGCACAGAAAAATACAGAGAAAACCAACGGGCAAATGCAGTGCTAAGTGAAAAGTAAGTAGACTTGAGACTTAAGCGGTCTTAGATGGTCAAGCAGGCAGGCAGGCAGCCAGTGAAATAAGCTTAGTAACTTAGAAGTCCGTAAATTTTACTTGAGCCTTTGTATGAATGGTGGTGCACCACAAACTGAACTTCTGTTTCTTCTGCTATGCTAATGAACTGTGGCAAAGAAACATTGCAAATGATGAGTGACTAGAAAAACAAAAACCGGGGAGAAGGATTTAGGGTTCATGGTCCATGATTCACAAGGAGCTTAGGCGTTTTATCCTTGTTTTTTTTTTTTTGTTAATATTGAGGGATAAACCAAAAATAACAGCTCGAAAGTATGCTATAGAATTATAAATGACTAACTTTATATTGTATGTATTATGAACATTTCACCACTCAAGGATATAACAATTTAAAAAACAATTTAAAGCAAACTGACCAAAAATATGCTAAGCAACATAAAATTATAAAGAAAATTGAAGATTATTTCAAATGTTGAATGTTGGAGTCTTTCAAATTGATTGACTAAAAGATTAAGCTATAAGTATTTGACTTAATGTTTATCCATTTCCTTTTCTTAAGTATATTCTTCTATTCTTATAAGCCACAAAATGCCTTAAATTTGAACTTTTACATTAAAGAAATGTAAAATTCCAAAATATGGCAGCGGCACATTCAATTAAGTTTCTATTTAAAATTATAAATACAATTTAGAGAGAGCAGAGCACAAAGTGAACTCAACTGAACTAAACTGAAGGACGTCCGTCGTTCATTTCCTTTGCCCTGTGGTTAAATATTTTAATCAAAGTGTTTCCGTTTTGACAACACAAATTCGCCCTAATTCCAAAGACAGTAAGTCTCCCCCCTCCCTCAAAAAAAAAGTACGAGTAAGCTGCTGCTGTTACATTATTTCGGAGAAAATTAAGCTAAATTGAAATGAGGCACACAATTGTTGTGAGAAAATAATTTGTAAATTGTTGATTTGAGGCATTAATCATAAATAAAATGTATTTCAAGACTCACAAAGCGCAACACAGAAATAAGAATGAAAGAAATCATAATAATCATCATCATCATCATCATCATGTTTTCCACATCTTCAAAGTTATAATTTTGTTGATTTATTTCGAAAGCTAGAAAGTAGACCAAATATTTATTTCTTTATTTTTTGTTTTGTTTTTTATTGTTTACTCAGTAGATTTATTGACTATGTATGTGTGTGTGTTGATGTTAGTGACAGATTAAAGTTATTCAATCCAAGCTAAAGGTGAAGGTGTAACTTCTTTAAGTATAATTAACTTAATTAATTGTAATTAAAATAAAAATAATCAATATACAATAATAAATTTTTTTAATGTGAATATGAAAAATTAAAATGATTTGCATTGAATATCAAATGAAATCTTTATTTATGCAAATCAATTGTCCATTAATGTCGCACTTTTTGCTGACTTATTGTGTTCGCTGAAATATTTAATTAAATGTTAAGAGGCAAAAGCATGCGACATGCATTCATAAGCAAATAATGAGGATGTGTACAATACAAAATACATACAATACAATACTTCATAAATATTAACTGTATGTATCTGTTGCAATTGTATGCATATTGTGTGTATATAGGCTTGTGCTTGTGTATCTATAAACAAATAAACAACCGAATGAACATACAAAAAGGCAAATTAACGACGACAGCGAAACAAGGACAAAGAGTAAACAGAAATGCCAACGTGAGATTAATTAAAGTGCAATACATTGCCATGGGATAGTAGTACGAATAACAGGAAGAGATGGAATGAGATGCAAAAAGAAGAAGAGTATAAAACAAACGGAAGCAAAACATACAAACACACACAAGCAATGAGAAACATTCTCAAACACAAATATTGTATATACTTACACCATTTTATATATATGATGAAAGTATATAATGCTTTGTGAAAAATCCACGCCTTTTTATGCAATAAAATTGAGTTCGTTCGCTTACTTGCTTGGCTTGGCTTGGCTTACTTTATACTCTTATACGATTTTACTATAGCATACTCGTATTTTTGTGTGTGCGACATTCGGTGGGTTGTATTAAAAACCAGAAGGACAAAAAGGACCTCAATAAATCTGCTCTTGTAATGTAGAATCCTTCATGGTTCATAACTTATTGTGCGTATAAAAAAAAAAAAGTAAAGAGTAAAAATAAATTGAGTTGAACAAAGTGGAGCATTCACGGTACACGGCGTAACAGACCTTGATGGCATGATGAAAGGTGTTAAATGTGTTGTGAAAAAAAAGAAATATACAATATAAGACACACACACATACATAAGAAGTATCCATAGTTTTCATGACGAAACATTTTGTAATTTTCTTTTTGAATATTTCAATTTATTTTTAATATTTTATAAGAATTTTATTAAAGCAATTTGTTCATTCTGAAGATTATTCAAATGTCAGTAAATTTGTTTTTGGGTCTTTATAATGGAAAACAAATCTTTATTGTGGAAAAAGCATCTTCCAATGAAATTATAAACTGACGCCAACTGTGATGTTCTGGCAAAGCGTGGATTTCTTGGTGAAAAGTCTTTCTTTCTTCTTAGAAGCCATTAGCAACATGTCTTTATTTTTCTTCAAGGTTCTTCAAGGGAATTTACTTGTTGCACAGAAAGTGAAATTATCAATTGACCAAAGCAAATGGTAAACAGAAAAAGACAACACAATTGTGAACTGATATAAATAATTTTTCCTCAATAAAAACTACCTAAGTCACAATTTTTTTTTTTTTCCTATCAAACCATGAAACATTTTAAAAAGTGTTTCAGCTCTTTTCTAATAAAATATAAAAGTTTAAAGTAATCGACGCACATAAAGACCTTTGTATCATTCTGGCAAAGTTTGTGTAGTGAGAAATCAACTATTAACAACAACAATTATTGCGAATTCTGGTGTCTTTTCGTTTATTCAAATGGACCATTTGTCCTAGATAGACATTCCGTGTGACTCATTCCCATTTTGTTCAAGGAATTTTCCGTTTTGATTATGATTTTGTGTGGGTAATGATTTCCCAGAAGATTCAACGGAAATTCTATTTAAATAAACAAGTTTTTGTTATCCTTAAGATTGTGCATCCTCTAAGAAATATGAATACTAATTTAATCAACTTGCTTAAAATTAAATTCATTAAATTTCAAACATTAAATTTTTATCTCAACTCATTCTATTGTACTTAAAGTGCTTTCAAACTACACATTTTCATTATAGTATATAATTTCACCAAAAAATCTTAAGTGCTTTTTGTTCCTCACATTGCGATCTCATTAACGCGACTAACTACAAAACTAGTTCACAGTATTTTCTATATCAGAAAATGTGCAATTTAACAAACTTAAATTTGACTTCTTGCACTGCAACATCATCAGCCGTTTTCTCTCTAAGCCAAGTCTAAGTGACAAAAGCGACTCTCGAAAGTATGCAACGACAACAAGTATTATGCATATAGAACTTTATATCTATGGTATCTTTCTTGTCTTCTCAATCCTTACTTCTTCATTCTTCGTTCACTTCCACTTTACTACCACGAGTACATTCTGTTGCCTCAAACACATATGCAAGATAATTATAAATGACGCTTTTGCACACTTTGCCTAGTTTTTTTTTTTTTAAAGGAGAACAAAATATACAAGTAAAAGAAAAGAAACGAAAATAAAATAAGAAAGCGTGGCATACTTTTTGGCTTCGCATAATGTATTTTATGCAAATTTATGCTTCTTTCATACATATTTTGTGGTTTTTAATGAGGTCTTTGATGATTCATTATACGCTTCAATAGTTTTGACATATGTCATTCTGCATACTCGTATATTCACAAATCTTCATCTCACCTCCCTCCTTCCCTCTCTCTTTCTCTATCAGACTAAGTAAAAGAGAATTTGTTACTTTTGGATTATCGCAACCAAAAAGATGTCAACAATTGAAACAACTTTGGCATACAATACAATTTTGCGATGCCAAATGCCTTATCGCATTTTCAATTTACAAAACTTATTTGAGAATTAATTCGACTGTCAGTTGCCAAGTCTTAAAAACACAATTAATGTGCAGCTAAAGTAAATGTTAACAATTTTCAATTTCAATGCCTCAATATACTTCTGGTTTCCGGTAGTTTTTGCGCTTCAAAAAGCTGCCATTTCTCAGTTTGATTTTGCTATTTCAAATCTTAAAACTTTGCGAGAGGCAATCAATTTTAAATCACCATTTCACTTCTACTTTAAAGTTCAAGTAATTTTAAAGTAAACAAAAATTTCCTTTCAATTTTTCCTTTAACAATTTTTTATTATTGAAGTAAATTTTTGTCTGCTTTGCCTCTTTTTCCCTCATTAAAACGTAACGTAATTTTTCTTTCTTTTCAGATAATAAACTACAAAAATACTTCTTATGCTACTCTCATTCTTTTTGAGTTTGAGGCTTAAGGCGAATCTATGTTAAATACTAATCTGGATTTTCAAGTTATCTGCAAACACAAGCAATCTTCAACTCTGCTCAAACTCATGCATTTTAGTTGTAAAGTATGAGAGCGAAAGTGACTTGAAGTTTTATTCCTTTAAACATTTTAAGAATTTTTCTCACTTTTTGAGATTCAAATTAATAAGAAACAGTCAAACTAAGAAATATTTAAGGTAATAATAGAAACTTTAAACAGAACACACACACACACACACACACACACACACACCATTGGGTATGGAACACATGAAAGTATGCAATACTTTTATTCAAACTTAATTGAATGTGTAGAGTTTCCTAAAGTAAATGACAGAAAATGGATAACAGATAGTTAGTTACAAATGAAGTTCCTTAGAAACTAACATAGCTCAAAATGAAGTGCCCAAGAATTTGTTGCATATCCTTAGGCTGCACTAGCAGACTTTTAGTTGCTTTCATTGTATCTCAACCAAAAGCTTTCAACTCAAGGAATTTCAAAGCAATCTATTGGCGCCACTAAGGCACGTCCGATGTACGAATAACGTGTAAAAGTTTAGAGAGCAACGTGGCGCCAATAGACTGTCGTAATTACTTCTTTTCGCGCCCAACTGCACACTATAGTATTTCTTCTTTATTCTCCTTACAAATTCTTGTGTACACAAAAAAAGGACAGAAAAAAAAAACAGAAAACTGTGTGCTGAAGTAATGCAAATTTATGTGTATTTTCCTTGAGAACTGAAAAAATTAATAGTTTGATGTTATTATTTTAATAACAAAGCCTTTTGGGTATGCAACACTCTTTTGTGTGTTGTGTGTTTTGAGAAAATTTGTTGCTTATGCACTTTAGATAGAGTCCTTGGTAAGTCAAAGTCAAAATCCTTACATTAGTCCATCCTCTATCTAGAATATATTTATGTACATACTTATCTCTTTGGCTTTTTGATTAGATTAATTCTTAGTTTGAGTTCTTTATGGCAAAAGTCAAGGACTCATTTATTAGAATTTAATGAGCAATGAGCAATAGGTTACCTAGAAATTATCATGTCAACTTAGTTTAGCTTGAATGCTTTATTATCTGAATTAAATTTCAAAATTTACTGAAAGTTTATTTGAAAACTTTCGTGCATAAATTACACTTAGCATTAATATTAATAAGTAGGAACAACAACAAAAAAGAATCCTGAAAATAAAAAAGAACCAAGAGGCAAATGTCAACCAACGATTTCTAGGGAGGCTTACAGTAATTCATAAAACCTTGTTGGGCTTATCAAGCATACGCAACGTTTAACCGAAAGGCAGCAGAGTGAAAAAATGGAAATGAAAAAAGTTTGCTCATTTAGTTAACAACCACAAAACTGAAGTGTGTAGAGGGAACAGCATTCAGTATTCAGCATCCTCTGGCATACTGGCATACTTTTGGGGCACCTGCCGCATACGAAAATTTACAAAAAATTATCACAAGGCAACAAAGACAAAACAAAACAAAAACAAAAAAAAAAAAAAGTACAGAAACAAAATAGATTAAAATGTTCCTTCGTCCTGTGGACGCAAACTTATTTTAACGAACGATTTATACTGGCGTGTGTCAACATTGGGATTTCAGTTTGCAAACGCAGAAACAAAGTCATAAGCAGTTGAAGTACTATGAAATATCACTGTCAGGCAGATGATACTAGTGAGTGATAAAGAACTGAAGGAACCAAAGGATCGGGTAAGGTAAAAAGAAGGATGGCATTTTGAAAAGTATTGAGGTTAACTAGAGCACATCTTTGATGGACCGACGTCCACCGTGTTGAAGGAAACATAGAGTGTTAGAATTCAATTGTGAGTGTAGGAAAAGTGTGAGAGAGAGAGAGAGAGCAAAGTAGTGGGAGAATTAGTTATCGTTTATTTTTCCTTTCCTTTGCTTTGCCATCCTTGCCTTCATTTTGTTTTTTTTCTTTTTTTTAATATTTATTTTTCAGGATTCTCTTGCTGTTGATTTTGTAGCCACCGCACGTTGTACAAATATTGAACAGAAAAAATAAAGAAAACCCAAGTGAATATATAATATTTTTTTAGCGGCTTTGACAAGGATAAGCGTATTTAGTTACAACGCTGTCAAAATTACATAAGTTTGATGGGACAACAACAACAAAAAAAAAAAAAAGAAAACAAATTTTGTGGGCAGATGTCGTTAAATCTTTCATGTTATCGAGTCGCTTTTTTTTATTTTTGTTCACACAGATATTAAATAAAATAATTCTTTTATTACATTTTGTTGGCGTCAGATAAAAAACTAAATCTTCTTTATTTAATACAAATATTTATTCATAGTTTGTATTGGTTATAAAAAGAAATTTAATATTATGAGTTTCAACTAAGTATTAAGCAATGAAGTGATATAATAATAAGCTGAAACTATTTTATAGTTTCAAATGACAAGAATAGAAACTAGGCTACTTAAATTGGCTCATAAGAATAGAAACTATCATATTAAGTAGATAGATATTTTATGCACTCTATATGACGTAATAAATTTGATGATTAAAAGTGGAAAAAGTTTCCATAAGTGTGAACACATTAAGAATCAAACCCAGTTCAAATTGAAAGAGGCAAGTTAAGCTTATAACAAATTGGCATATAAATTAGATACTTTCGACTGACCAATCTCAATAGAATAGAATTGAATGGTATGGAATAGAAAGGAAGAGATAGATAGATAGAGATAAAGATGATAAAAGACAAAAGCCTTTTTCTTGTATGCAAATTTTGTCAATTTAAACCAAAGCTACCAAACTCATAGCATCATCATGTTCTATCATACATGGCGTATGTGGTATGTGTACTTTTACTGCTCTCCTTTGATGATGATAAATCCAAATATAAAGTGAAAGCTTTTCGGACACCTCAAAATTGATTCAACTAACATCATTACAATAGATTTGAGAAAATTCCATTGAAATGCATTCATCTGTAATCATTTCAATTGAGTTGTCTTTCGAATTAGAAAACTGTCATCACACATTGGTGTGCGTGTGTTCTTTCTATGCATACTAAAATGATAATAAAATAGAACAGATACTCGTTCGCATCAGATACGCACATTAACATGCTACTACTTTTGTACACGTACTATGTATGAATAGAATTTACATTTCATTAAAACGATTTGCTTTTAATTCATTATTCATGTTTATTTTCTGTTCTAAAATTAGTAGCTGCAGCAAATCGATTTGGATTTCTTACACAAGTTCTCAAATATTTTCCTGTTCAACAAATGCTTTGTCATCGTCGTCACCTGTTTGTCGATTTTCATTTGTCCATCAATCATTTCATATTAAATTAAGATGTGAAGTCAACTTGCAGTTCAATGGTTAGCAATTGAATAATTTCAAACAATGACATTGTGTCTCCGTTGAACTTTTTATACTATTTTTATACTATACTGCCTACTTGGGATTCTTTCCATTACTTTTTACTGTTGTATAACAGTTATAGTTAAATAGAGAGAACATGATAAAGTACATGTATTTACATATATGAAATGAATCTACGTGATGAGTAGAATCCATTAGGCATAGTTCCTCAGGGTGTTAGTCCTTAGTCTGTTTCTCATCTCCGTTTTTCATCTATCAAATTGATTTATTATTGATTTTGCCTTGCATTCTTCTGCTGGAAGCGCGTTTCTTTTAGACTATTTTTGGACATTGAGTTATTGCATGAGCATAGAATCTGTGTGGATTTTATCCTGGCATTCCATAGTCGGAAGCGCATATCTTGGACAAAAACTGAAACATTCGTATTACAACAACAGATAATAAAATTTCAACCAGGATTCCTCTATAGTCACTATACAAAACATTTTTCCGGACCTATATTTTTCAAATTTACTTTCCTACATCTCTACATATCTCAAATTTGTATCTATCAGTGAAATACAATATTTGGTATAATCCTTTTTATATTAGAAAAGAGGACTTAATACATAAGATCTTTCATAAAAACACAAAATATATAGACAAACTTGTATAAACTGACCTAAAAACTGACTGATAAAAAAAATTTCTATTGTAACAAGGAATGTAAGGTATTTTAGCTTCAGTGAACTACAAAATTTTGTGTCTCGTTTTCATTATATTGATACTTTTTTTACATAAGACATTTTGTTATTAAATTTACTACTTCAGTGGAAACGAAGACCTTATCATTTTTGTAATCGAGACAAGAACATGAGCTCGCTTAATTGAATTTAGTAGTTGTTAAAGATAACAAAAGGTGACCTTAAATACATAGAATATAAAAAATATTAATATTGTTTTAGAAATGTAAGTTATCGCAGTCAGTGTGATGTTCTAATGAAGACTTCGAAGATGCGCCCCGACACTACATGAACTATTTTCTTCAAAATACGACAATAGTAAGGCTAGAATTTTTAGCTTCAAATAGTTAAATGGGTTTCATTCATTTCATTTGAATTTTAATGTTTTTTTAATTGTATTTTTGTATCATCCAATCTAATGCATCATTTCTCAATCTAGGGTTCACGTTTAATTAGTGAATAGTAAAAAGTTTGTCATTTCTAAAAGAGTCATATAGTAAAATCCCATAATATCGGCATTCACTCTGAAAGTCAAAGAAATTATTGTTATTTAGTAAGCAAGTCTGCAAAAAGTTCAGTACGTATACATCTGATTACATTAATATTCTATTGTATTTATAAGGAGTTCATTCTCAAATAGGAAACTAAAAAAATAGCTTCCGATCGAATCAATGTTCTATTTCGGAAGCTTTTAGCTTAGAACACAACTATAAAACAAAGAGGCAAGAAATTTTATGTCAAATGTAACATTATACTTACAACAAACAGTTGTCCGAAATTTTCATTCCCACAATTTTCTACTATTATTATTTATATTTAAGGAAAAATGATCTAAACAAATCTATTGTGTATACAAGTATAAATGGACGAAAAAAATAGTTTGATAGAGCTAAACTCCGACACCATTTTGACTGATCACCATAAAAGTTGGTACATACATATATTTTTGCATGGAGAAGGTTTCTATGCTATCCACTTTTCATAATTTGATTGTTTATTAATCGATCACATCTCCCTCATTCAAGAGAAAGAACTTATATAATGTTTGTAGCCTAAAAATATGACAAAAACAATGAACACAACAATCAAAACTAACATCACGTCGGAGGGCTTAGCAACAAACGCTGGGTTGTGCTGGTATCATATAATTTAATGAGACAATTTGTTTGTGTTCTGAAGAAATCATTGTACACCTGAGCAACTCCTTATAATTGATGCTTTTGAGAACAAAAAATACAGAACAACTGTCAAATTGATATTCACCAAACCTTTGACAAAGTTTGATATTATGACCTAAAATTAAAAACTTCTTGCCTCATTTTCTGTTATCTTAGTAACCGACACTGAAAATCTTCTTCTAAGTAATGCTGGTGTACCGCAAGGTAGTGTATTAGCCCCTGTTCTCTATATCTGATAGTGTAAATTTATGCTGATAAAAGGTGGCCACAAGTAGCGACTTAGTAATAGTATGAAAACATCTTCAAAATCAACCTAATTTGATAGAGATTTCGGCTTCAAAAATTGAATATAAAAGGCAAAAGGCTCAAAGGTCTATTTGTTACATTCAAGCTCAGAAGGGAGTAGTGTCCCCAAATATAGTTTAATGGATAACTCTGTCAACATACATAGGCTTATATCTTCCTTGGCTACAACCTTCCATGAAAAGTACAAGTTAGAGTGGAAAAAAAGTCCTTCTTACACTAAAAATGCATAGGAGATGAATGTAGAAAAGAAAACTTTACTCTATAAAGTTCTGTTAAAATCTGTCTGGGCATGCAACTTTGAAGCACTTCAAACAACTGAAGTATAGAATTTTTGCAACTGAAGCCATTACTTTAATGACCATAACACAGAGAAGGACTTGCAACACTAAAAAGATGTGCTAGGAAAGAAATTGTATTAAATAATTGAATCTTCTTTAATCAACTAGAAGACTTAAATTATCCTTGAAGAATTATACTCACATTATTTTATTCCCCCACTCGCCATTGAAATAAAGAAAACAATTTCATTTGTTATTAAAATTATTTAAATTTTATTAATTTCTCTTCATTGTTTTTTAATATTGTATTATTATATTTTTTTCTTTTCCTTCATCATCATTTCATCATCATTATTATACTTACGCACCGCTGAAGTTGACTTTTCCACAGATCTAGAAACTGAAATACGAACAACAAGGCATAATCATAGAATCAACCTAAACTGGGTTATTATTATCCTCTGAATCAACAAAATACCTTTAACTGAACTACACATAGTCAGTGATATCAAATATCTTGAATAAGCATCGCTTGAAAGGCAGCCACCAAAAGTGTATCAATTTGCAATCAACCAAATTTAATTAAAAATGAAAATCAAGCAAAAATATTACAAAAAAAAAAATTAAATTAAAATTAAAAAATCAAATCAAAATGAAAATGATAAAATAAATTGATATAGTACAATTTGCACAGGATTTTGCATAGCCAGGACGATATTTGTTTGTTTTATATGCATAGCAATAAAGAGAGACAGAGCGAGAGAGAGAGATAGAGAGAGAGGCAGGCGGATATTTGGCAGGATTTCATTCGTTTTCATACGGCGCAGGATTTCATTTTATATATTGTTTTTTTGTTTTTGGTTTTATGTTCAAGTGCACTCAACTAAAAATAAAACACAAGCCAGATTTTTGTTTTTTAGTTTTAGGTTTTTTTTTTTGTTTTGGTTTTTTGTTTTTGTTTTTTTTTTTTTTTTTAGTTTTAGAGGGTAGCTTTTCTCCGCTAAGGATTTTCAAAAGTTTACGTTTGTTTTTGAGAAGTTTTTTCATTTTCTTTTCATTTCTATAATGTTAATTCTTTAGTATTTTTTTTTTGTTTTCATTTCTTGTTTTTCTTTTTAGTAAGTTTTAATTTTTGTGTATTTTTCCTTTGATTTTTTGTTTTGGTTTTTTTTTTTTTTTTTTGCTGCTGTTTCTATATTTTTTTCTGTTGTTTTGCTAAATGTTTTGTTTTAATTTAACAGCTAAATATTTTTTATATTGTATATATTTTTTTTTATATTGTAAGAGAAATTCAATTTTTATAGATTTATTTATTTATGTTTTTTCTGTTTTTTTTTTCTTTGAATTAATAATGAAGTTTTTTGTTGTGTATTTTTTTTTTCTTTGTTATGTGTTTGTTAAAATTCACTTAATTTCTAGTATATAAATTAATATTTTGTTTATTTTTTTTTCTCATTAGTTCGATGTTCTGAACAGAGACAACTTTAAGAATCAATCATTTTTTAAGTTTAATATTCATTTTTAAATTGAAATTTGTTTGTTTTGTCCATATATCTTATAATTACTTATGTATGTAAGTATTTTGACACACCAATAATGCGTATATATATATATATGTAAGTAGTATATAATAATAAGAATAATATAAGATAATATGTTGTTATCTAGATATTGTAACAGTAATTTATATAAGTATATTTTATATTTGTTAATTATATAATTGTTTGGTTTGGTTATTTTGCTTTGTTAAACATTTCATTTGGAATAAACTGCAACATTGACTTACGAGACTAAAATTCTGTATTCTGTATTTTCTTTAACTTTTCTTTTCTACGGCGGTTCAATTTGCTTTATTTAAATTTTCCTTTCCTTTCATGAGTCATGAGTCATGAGTCATGTCATGCCTTCTTCCTTCCTTCCATCTTCATCATCCAGACTAACAAAGTATGTTAAATGTGCTTTCGCTTTTCTCTATTGGATTTTGCTCTTCATTTCTTTTCTCGATTTAAAACCAACCGCTTAAGTTTAAATTTTTATTTAAATATTTGATTATAATTTGAATATTTTTTAAATATATTTTGTATTTGTTAATTAATATGTTTATATTTTTATTTAAATAACTTTTCGTTTATATTTGTTAATAATTTAATATGAATTTGTTGTTTACTTCAAACTTTTACATGCACATTTTCTGCTTCATTTACTACTTTTTTTTTTTGTTAATAAATTTTTCTATTTGAATATTTTTAGTTATTTGTGAAATACAATAATTAATAAATTGTTATATGTTGGTAATTAATATTTTTGTTATGTAAACATTTATAATTACTGTATATCTGTATATAATTTGTAATTCGTCTAATATGATTAGCATGCATTGATTTTTAAAAACATTTAATTTTAATTTGAAAAATTTGACTAATTTTTGTAGATATTTTTTTTTTTATTTTTATTTTAATTTTATTTCTCAAAAAACAACGAATGACCCTCAATATTTTGAATTAATACAATATATTTTTTTATTACATATAATTTTTTTTTTGGTAATATTTTGTATAATCATTTTATTTGGAATAAAATTGTTGACTATAACATGTTTGTATGCTAATTTTTAATTAGTTTTTAATTAACTTGTTTTCAATTGTTTCTTTTTTTTTTGTTTTTTCATAATTTCTGTTTTCATTCTTTATCAATTTCTAATCAAAAGTGTTTGCCTTTTCTGTTTTTTTTTTTTTTTTGCAACACTTAAAACACACATTTGAATGAGAAATCTTTCTTAATTACTTAATTACTTAAACTCTGTTTTGAACTACCTTAACACCCTCATCATCCATTAACCATTAAGAAAGCTCCATGGCCTTGTACTTCCATCAAAAACTTTAGCTTCAGTAGCATAAAGCTTTTCCTTCATACGCAACACTTTGAAGAAACTTAAGCTTGGATTACTAAGCGTGCGTAGTAGTTAAGAGTTAAGTGAATATTGGATATCATTTAGGAAATTTGTATGTAAAAGTGTTGAAAAATGTATTTCGCATTCACTTAAGATTTTCATTAATTGCATTTTGATTTTATTTTTCATAACTTTCTCCTTGTTAACTAACATTTCATCTTCTTCTCTTGTAAACTTTGTGTAAATAATTTATTTTCTTTTTAATTATTTTTTGATTAATGTTATTATTATTATTATGGTTATGTTGAAATATGTAAAATTATATTGTATAATTAAATAAATCTTCCTTACATACAATGTTTCATTACATTTCCATTTTGATTATACAAACTGCTTTTGTCAAAAAAGTGCATTAAATCATTGACAAAAATTCCCTAGCTTCTTTCACAAGTTTTTTTCTTTCTTTCTCATTTTCATTTTCGTTTTCGTTTCCATTTTGTTTTTATGTTTTTTATATAGAAATAACCACAATACCTTGATTTATTTTTTTTATGTAGATATTTTCCCAATTTATTTTTATGTTATATTTTTTAGGATTTATTTTCTCTTCCCCAGATTCAATTCAATCAACAATTCTACTTTTCTACTTCTCTACTACAGTTTTTCTTCAAAATTATTAAATTATAAACTACTACAATATTTTGTTTGTTTGTTCTTACCGAAATCATGTGGTCAATCCTTAGAAACTTTCCTTCTCTCTTTGCAACCCATGAACTCGAGTTTGGTTGGTTAGTTCCTTGCTTGCTTGCTTTCTTCCTTTCTTCCTTTCCATCCTTGTTTGTTTCTTTGGACTTTAATATTTCCATTGGTTCATTTGGTTTGTCGCTCCATGGTTTCCAAACTTCATTTGTATACTTTATTGTATAATTTTAATTATCATTATTTTTTATATTCTTGTTTAATGAACTTCTTGCTACTTGTTTTTATTGTTTGTTATATAATGTTTTGTTTTTGATTTTCTTAACATTTATATTATGTGTAATATTGTTCTTTTTTTTGTTCTTTAATAATTTCTTTTTCTCAACTGTGAACTTAAATTAAAATTTTTCATCTACTGTTTTGTTTGGAAACTTATTATTTAAATATTTTTTTTTAAATTAATACAATAATTGTTCTGCATTTGCTATGCTGTGTTTTGCTTTTCTTCAATTTCAATTTCAATTTCAATTTTCTTAAGTTTAAGTTGTTGTTCCTTTATGTCCTTTATTATATTTATTAAATGTTCAACTACTGTTTTCTCTTAAGTATTTTTGGTAACCTCATATAATTTTTTTTTTTTTTTAACTTTGTTAATGTTTATTTATTTGTTAGTTATGTATGTATGAATTTGTTTTATTTGTGTTGTGTTTTATTTAGTGGTGTGTATTTTTGTTTTGTTGTCTTTTTATATGTTTATTTGAATATTCATTAATTGAGAAATGAAAAATGCAAATTGAGAAATTCAAATGATTAACAAGAACTTAATATTTTTTTAAACGTAAACTAATCATTTTGTGTTATATTTTATTTTATTCTCTTCTTTCTTTTTGTTTTTAATAAAGATTTATTTATTTAATTTACCAGTTGGACAACGCCTTCATTTGTTTGTTTGTTGTTTTTTTTTTATTTGTTTAATATAATAATAATAATAATAATATTTTTATTTAATAATTTGTGTTAAGAAAATCAGCTTTTCAAGTCCATTTTCAGTTGTTAAATATTTTTTTGTTTTTCTTTTCTTTATAAAGTTTAAGCTGAACATTTTGCATGTTTTTGTCTTAAAATATCTTCACACTAATATACATATACATATATGTATATATAATAATATTTGTATAGAAGTATAATATCAGAGAGCTACAACTACAAAGTTGTTGTTTTTGTTGTGTTTGTTGCCTCATGTTAAGTGTTTTTTTTTTTGTTTTAGTGTTTCATGTTTCATGTTATTTGTTGTCTTTTCATCTACAAATTCTAAATGCTAAAAAAAATTATATTTCAAAATTAAAACAAAAGAAAAAATTAATCATAATAATATATTTTAAATATATTTTACTAAATTATATTATATTTTTTGATGGTCTTCATTTAACTTCATCATCAGCGTCTGCCTTTAAAATATTTTTTTTTTTTTGTTTTTGTTTTCTCCATTTTTGTTTATTTTAAATATTTTAATATAAGTATTTTGCTTTCTTGTTTAAATTTATTTGTTAAAAATCTTGTTGTTTTTTGTTGTTTTTTTTTTTGCTACTTAAAATTTAAATAAAAAAGCGCCGCTACTCATTGATTTTATGCATTACTTTGCCTTTGTTAGACTACTCTTTATAGGTTATTTTTTAGCAGTTCTATCTTTTAGTTTATCAGCTACTACAATAAATACTTTAATGGGCTAATTTCTTATTAAAAACCATAGAAAAAAGAAGGGAAGATTATGAAAAGAGAAGTTGATGAGAAATATATTTGCATGACTTTAACTATCAATCAATCTTTAGTCAATGGACATTGAGCTAAAGTCTTTAAAACGTAGCCATATATTTGTAGTATAAAGATATCTTTGGCAAATATCTATCCATTCGATTTTAGAGTAGCAATACTGTTTGTTCTAGACAAATTTTGAATTCCTTTCGGTAGCTATAAAAATTAGAAAAATAATATTGTATATGTATATATTTTTCATTTCTTCTTTGTTCTTTTGGTAAACTAAAATCTACAGTGGGAAAACATTTTTTGCTGGTTGTAGTTTTCGCTTTTACAAATTTACTATGTAAGCCTAAAAGGAAACCTCAAGTGAAAGATTCTTTTTGTGTTTCTTCTTCTGGGGGGGTTTTTTGTTTTCTTCTTTCTTTTCCTTTAGTTTGTAAATGTTCTAAATCATTTTCTTTGTTAGTAGATTTGATCGATTTGATGCGATTTGCATGGCATACATTACTTGTTTTTACTTTCTTTCGGTTTGTGTGGGTTACCAACTACTTGTTATTTTATATTTTTTATTTATAGATATTTATTTCTTTTCTTTGTTATATTGTGTTTTATTTCTTCTTCTACCATTTCAAATGTAGATAGAGTAGAAAGAGGTTTCACTAAATTGGGTGGGTTTGAGTACACACAATAGTATAAGGTATATTATTTATATCTTTTCTTTCGTTATTTACTTTTATTTTGGTTTTTGTTTTTTTGCTTTTTTTGTTCTTGTTGTTATTTATCTGCTTGTCTGATATTGTATTTATTGTAATATAAACATTTATATTGTTTGTTGTATTTGTATTAAGTAAAGTATGAGTATAAAGATACAATACTTAGTAAGTAGTCTGTGGTATTTTTGTTGTTGTCTATTATGGCTTGTTGTTGTTGTGGTTGTTGGGTTTGTGACTTGGAAATGATTATGGATTTAGTTTAAATGACTTTGATAACAAATATGCAATGAATAAGAGATGCATTTTGATTTACAAACAAACACAACACAAAACAAAATATAATAATAAAAGTTGAAAATGAAAATCAAAAGAAATATGAACAATGAAAAGACCAAACTCTATTTAATCAAATGATGGATGAACTAGAATGATGAAGTTCATGCGTACAAATTACTAAGAATCTAAAATGTGGATTTCGAACCTTCTACTTATGGCGGAAGGAGGGGTGGGTTGATGATACAAAAATTACAAGAGAAAGAGCGAAATACGAGCGAAAGTCAAAGAGCGAAAGAACGATCAATCTTGCGATGGATCAATCAAACGAACAAGTAAAAGAGAAACAAGACAAACAGAGAGAAACAGAGAGAAAGAAATAGAAATAGAAAAACATAGAGAAAGAGAGAGAGACATAGAGACAATAACGACGATACAATTTTTAAGAATTACGAGTATTGAGAGATGACGTTGAATTGTTGAGTTTTTTTTTTTTTTTTGGATAAAGAGTATTTGATTATATTGTAAGTAAATTGTAGTAGTATCAAGTATACATAGATAGAGTAAGTGGTTCTTAATATGATTTCTGATTTAGGATTTTCTGGATTTCGGTTTTTGTTTTTGGTTTTGCAGCATTTTTGTTTACATTTTATTATTGAAATTGATTAAAATAAATAAATAGTATTTTAAACATAAAATATCCAGAATTATGTTTCATTCTTACTTGATTTTTGGTCATTATAATTTTTTGGTTAAACCTAAATCAAAATATGATTTCAAACGGCAATTACAAATCACCAATTTACCAAATCACCATTCACCAATCAAAGCAGGCTTGCATTTTGGCAAAACAGAATTGTATTTTGCTGCTTCCTTTTTCTACCTGTTTTGTATCCTTAATCATATGCATCGTTTATTGTAATCGTCGTGTTAGAGTTTCATAGAAAAATTGCCAAAATTTATTATGTAACCACATGAAGAGGATCACAATTTGCAGCAACAATGGACGTTGGTGTATCTCATATTGAGTTCGCCGCTTGATTTGTTGATAGATCTTTCGGGTTGATGGTTGACATTGAAGTTCCTCATAATTCAAATTGTAATTGTAGTAGTAATAATTGTTGTTGTAGTAGTTTTCTTCTTCCTTCTTTTGTTGCAACTCATTTTGTTGTTCGAGTTGAAATTCAAATTGTCGCTGAAAGTAATGTTGATGTCGTTGTTGTTGTTGTTGTTCTGGATCTAGCGAATTCAAATTTAGGGTGGCTGTTGCTGCTGCTGATGATGATGATGTAGATGCTCCTTCATCATCATCATTATAATAATGTTGCAAGTTATTTGCATTGTATGGTTTAAGATTATTATTTCTCAATGATTGTTCATTGTTATGGTTATGATTGAGATTGAGATTATTATTATTATTATATGTTGTTATGTTGGCTGTTGTTGTTGGTTGTTTATTGTAATTATTACGGTATTTTTGTGGTTTACGATAATATTACATGATGACACACTTGCCCTTTTCAGCCCACGGATTGTTCTTTTTATCCGGAGCATTAATCAATGGATCATTTTTTTCATTCTCCTCAATAAAGGAGCGCATTCTATAAAAGAAAAGAAAGGAAAAAATAGTTTATTATTATTATTATTATTAAGAAAGATATTTTGAAAAATTATTATATATAAAAAGAATGTTCATTAGATTTCTTATAATCGACATCAATACTAAACTTCTGGATCTAAAAATCTGAATTTTTATCAGAGTATTTCTATTATTATTTACCAAGAATATACTTATATTTTATATTTTACTCCAAAAATGATTTGAGTAAGGAACAATGTTTTCATGTAAAGTTCAATTCTAAACTAGAATCAATTGAGTCTTTGTTTAAGATCTCTATTTGATATCTGATTGAGAAAAACATGCTGATGCAGGTGCTGAATGGAAGTTTTGTTCTCATGGCAAGACACTGAAATCATTTTTATACTCTTCACGTGAATAGTATTAGAGGTCTGTCATGAAGTTTGTAATAGAAAGAAGGCTACATTGGAGACCCATAAATAAAGTACATAAATATATTCTTGATCAACTCTAAGAGACGAGTGGCTTAAGCCATGTCCGTCTGTACGTTGGTCATTAAGGTTTTGTGATAGAAAGCTGAAATTTGCTTAGATTTTTCCTTTTATCAAGCACTGTATATTTGCCAGAACCAGAAGGGTAGGGAGGGAGAACTAGGAGGGGTACGTCCTATACATAACACCCTTTAAAAATTCAGGTTCTTATTATAAAAACTTTTTTGTTTTTTTGTACTACCGAACTGAAATTGAGATACTTTAAGTTAGTTTTTCTAGGTCCCATACAAATATCCATTCAAATTCATATTCTTCATAGTAAAATTTGTTGTGTTTTTTGTGTTATCGAGATGAAATTTAGATAGTATAAGTTCCTAACTCATTTTCAGGAACCATGTGCTTTTAAAGACTCTAGGATTACTGGATGGTATAGCTACCACACAAGCCCAGATTGAAATTCATGTTCTTTTTAGAAAAAAAATTTTGGTTTTTTGTGTTATCGAACTGAAATTTAGATAGTATAAGTGCCTGACCCATATTCACCAACCATACAAATTTGAAGACCCTAGTTCTCATACAAACATTTCGACATTAATGTAGAATTGCGGTATGAATACTGACTCTACTAAGTCAAATTAATAATGAAATATTTTTGTAAACTAAAATCCAGGAACGTAGGCAAAAACCTATTCTAGGGATACGTGAAGGTGTGTGGTTGGCAAGTCAGTGGAGTTCTTTTATAGCAACGGGAAGCAAGGCTAGAAAACTAGTAAAATCTAGTAAAGCTGTATATTCGCCGCAGGTTTTAGTTCCTATAAATAATTGTTTTAAGTCTTTCTTTTAATTCCATAAGAAATAGTAAATGTTTAAATCTTTTCTTGAGATCAAGAAGACACAACTGATCTCTGGAAATGAAGTGAGGTGTTTTCAATTCAAGTTGTGACAAAGAACTTGACAACAGATTTGAAGATTGGAGAATAAGTGATGTTTATAATAAATATTCTTCATTCGAAAGCTCAAAACATTGACTTATATTTAATGACAACGTCGAATGTTCAGTTACTAGCAGGACGCGAGCGAAAGTGTGAACAACTCGAGTCATCACAATGAGAAGTATTTTCTGTATATTCTTTAAGATGCTTTGAAATAACAATCTTTATCTTAATTTATTCTAAAAATAAAATAAATAATAATTCTACAATTTTTCACCAAATTAACATACAAATTTCCAGCTTTAATATCAAATAAACTATCTTTTAATTCGAAACATATTTTCAGTATCCCTAATCATAAAAAGGACAATTGAGTCCAGCATTTGTGAATCGTTTTGAATACATTTTAAATTTTTAACTATGCCCGGGAGTAAAAAAAATGCAAACATTTACATAATCAATACCAACAGTGCCAAAGGAAAATATGTTGAAATAAAATAATCAAAATAAAAAAAAAAAAATGGAAAACAAGCGTTAAACTAATACAAAAAGATACACACTCCTCTGCTTACAAACACATTACACATTTATGCAATGTGAATGATGTGCAATTCGGCGAATAAAAGAATAAAAAAATCTTATACTTTTTTCTCCCATTCGCTTCTGGAAAAGCGCAAAATGGCCACAAAACGGATAAGTGTATGAAGCGCGTGCCAGACCCAAACCAAGCCAAACCAAAACAGGACAGGACAGAACAGAGCAGGACTAGTCAAGCCAAACCAAACTAAGCCAAGTCGTGGCAGTGGATGCCGGAACAGATGTTGAAGCAATAAGGAGAAAAGCAAGCAAAACCAAAAGGATACAAACTAAAATAAATAATTCAAAACCATAAAACAAAACCAGAAAATGCGTGTAAAAAATGGAAAAAACAACATAGGATGAGGAAAACCACAACAAATATACAACTAAGCAAATGAAAAAATTGTATAGTTTTTCTTACCAGAAAACAATAGCAAAAGCATCAAAGTCTGTCTACTACTACTACTACTAGTAATAAAAAAAGATGGTGTGCAAATGGTACATAAATGGGGGAAAAGGGCTAAACTGTACAATATTTCACACAATTTTTGCAAACAATTTTTCAAATTAACGCAACTGTTAAGTGGTCAAGAGAGACGAGACGAGGCAAGTGGACACTACTCGTATATTTTACTAAGGAGCAAGTGACCAGAGAAGTGAAACTTGAGTGAGTCTTGGCCACAAAGTGTTTGCCAAATGGGAGGTCATGAAGAATGAGGATAAAACCAAATATATTGTGTCTGTTGTTAGTGTTCTTACTCGTATTGTTGCAAGGCTTAAAGAAGAGATAAATGAGCAGTAAAATGCCATAGCTATTAGGAGAAGAAAATGGAAATGGATGATAGGAGGAGAGTAACACTAAAACATGTGAATGAGTGTGAATGCCTTGGAAGTTGGCACATGACAAACATTTCAACCAATAGTTAATAGACAGATACTCGAATGGATTGTAATTGAAAAATGCATGCAGAGAAAATTTGATAGAATGAAAGAAAAAAAATTCTGATAATTTCTTAACATACAGAAAAGATCTTCCTTTCATTGTTGCCTAAGAAGGAATAAAAATGGGCCAACTGCGAATCAGACTCGTACACGAAGGGTTCCGTACCAGATTGGGGGTTTATATGGGAGGTACTCCTCCTAGTGGTCCAATTTGACTAATTCCAACAAATGTACCGCGCCTGTATCAGAAATTTGTAGTGTCTAAATTTCAGTTCAATAGTCCAAAAAACAAAAAAGTTTTTCGAATGAGAACCTGAATTTTAATGGTGGGTTTGTATGGGAAGTACACCTTCTAGTAGGCCGATTTGGCTAATTTCAACAAATATACCGCGCCTATATCAAAAGCTTATAATTTCTAAATTTCAGTTCGATAGAACAAAAAACAAAAAAGTTTTTCTATAAGAACCTGAACTTTAATGGTGGGTTTGCATGGGAGGTACCCTTTCTAGCAACCCGATCAAATTAAAATTTCGGCACTATAAGTTACTGATGTATAGGCACCAACCTTCGAAATTTCAAATTCTTGGGATTACTGGATCGTATAGCTGCCATACAAACCAAAATGTTTCTTGTATGGGGACCCCTTTTAGTTTTCGAAAATATTTTAGTTTGAGTATTTGTTGCTGATGCTCGAATAGAACTTTACATTTTGTGAAAATTTCAACTCTCTAGATATTACGGTTCATGAGATATGACACGAGGACGGACGGACGGACAACGAAGTCTCTGCTATTGGGTTTTCTTTGGTTTATGGTCCGGAACCCTAAAAAATAAGGAAAGAAAAGACATGACAGCTACAGGACGTGAACTTGAAGAAAGACATGTTTAGCACACATTCAATTGAATTGCAAAATTAAATGGAACGCGTATTTGCATGTACGATTACTATAAAAGTACGAGTATCTGTGAGCGTAGTTAAACCAATAACTTACTATTAGAACCATTTTCTTCTATTTCTTTTCAAATTCACATTCAAATGTACATGATGATAAAAAATACATTTAGCTGAATTTGCAAAAGAAACGGAAATGTTTTAAAGTGCAGAAATGGGTAAGGGAATGTAATATAATGCAAAGTGGGAAAAGAGGTGGGCGGTTTTTATTAGTATTCACTTCTGTTACTGTCAACAGTAAAACGGATAAGCGTATTATTGTAAATAAAACACAACGACACAAACAGAAACAGAAACAGAAACATCAACTTTCAAAGGGAATAAAAATGTTCGCACCATTTCAATGAAGGCATAAACAAAAGAGAGGAAAAATTATAATGTTTTATTTTTTATATGCAGAACTCAGAAATATCGACCGATGACCGTCGACTGGAAGCAAAGAGTACAGACAATGGGCGAGGATTTTTTTTTTTTTTTTTTGTTTCCTGAAAGAAAGGTAGAAAATAGACATACAAGATTGGCAGACAGATAAACTAAGGTAACTATTTCTCGTAGACAGAATTGAGGAGCTTAGCGGTGAAGAAATGAAAGTAAAAAAAAAAAAATATGTAAATATTTAACAAAACCCACGACACTCGCTCACAACAAAACTGAATAGAATTTACAAATCAAGGACCAAGGATGCCGCCAAAGAGCCCATGTTTTTGCTGTCTGACATGGCTTGATTGTTCTTGGCGTTCGTCGTTGCCTTTGATGTATCTTAAATGTTACGCATATCTTGATTAGCATAAGCTGAGCACCATTGTGCTCTTTGCTAGGCTTCAATTGCTTTGTCGGCACTAAAGTGAGCTTAGCATGAGGTTCTGGTTTCATTGGATAAGCATTTACTTTAGTCTCTATACTCTTTCTCTCTCTTGGTCTCTCGGTTATTGTTGTTTATTGTAGTAGGAGTCATACGAGGTGTGTTTCAAAATTATCAGATTTTTAGCAGGCTCATCAGGCATCCTTCAAATTAATCCCCAAATGACGTTCACATTGGTGTCAATTTCATGACTAATCACTGATCACCATTCTACCACACAGAAATCACTCCAACCTTTTGACGAATACTTTTAAGGCACAGCTCGTTTACTAAATTCTACTTTTAAAATTTATGGGTCTCAAAGTAAAAGCTCACTTAGTTTTAATAGTGATTTGTAGTCCACAAGAGCCTTAAGAGATTTATTTCAATGCCTCAGTCTTCCTACATATTGTACACGTAGTAAGTAATTTACTATCAACTCTAGATTATGGGCTTTTAGTAACCTTCGTTTCTTTTGTTAGGGGAAAGAACATACAATATTATAATTAATTGTCATCAATTTCTTTAAAGAAAAATGTTCTCTCTTAATCTTTGATTTTCATACATTCAAATTTTGTCAAATAAACAACTTTCTTCACAATTCCTCTCTCTCTCTCTTTTTGTCAATGATTGTAACCGCATGTTCAGTTTATGAAATCTTTGGTATCCCATGTTTCTGGTCATTAATTCAATTTTGTATTGAGGAAAACCACAAGATTTTTGACCATACAAAGTTATAAATTTAAGCTAATTTTCTATAAAAGCAAAAGTGAAAATAATAATAATGGAGGAAACAAAATGTTGTTAATATTTTCCGCATTTCATATGCAGAGCCAATTACGCCGTAATGGTGGTTACGGTTACGATTACTTAAAGCTAAGTAACATGCATGCATGGGGTAGCGAAGTGAGTGAGTGAGTGAAGAAATGGGTGAGCGTAAGTAACACAAAACGCATTTGGTTAACAAAGCGTCACAACAGCAAACAGCACACAAGGATAAAGGAAAGTAAAGCAAAAAAAAAAAAAAAGACCAGAAAAGGAAAAGTATGGGTTTGAGTAAAATTAGTGTAATAGGCGGAAGGAGGGGATGGTTACAAAAAGGGAGAAACACAAAGGTATAACGTAAGCATATCATGCATAATTTAACTAACAAGCTTCATATGCACACACACACACACACACACACACACACACACACACGCACCCTTAGTCATAGTTTAACATAGATTATACTGATTATGGTATGCGTGCGGCTTCTGTTTCCTAGCATTTATTTTTCTATCCCTTTCTCTCTTTCTCTCTTTTGTATATATTTAACTATCTTTTTCTTATGAGTTTCTCGAAACTAAAATTGAAATAATAAACGCGCATATGTAAAATTACGTAAGAAACCGCAACCGACAAACTGACAGATAGAAAGACTGACAATTGGAAAGACAATTGCACAGACAAACAAACAACGCTAATGGGCTTATGACTTTGTGGTTCTATGGATTCACCAACAAAAAAGCAAAATACAATAAGATAATGAAAATAAAAAAATAAAAATTTATTAAAAATACAAAATAATATGGAAATAAAAATAAAAAGACTTAAAATGGAAATGGATATTCAGGAAGGCTTTTGAAACAAAAAAAAAAAAAAAGCAAAAAGAACAACAAAAAATTAAATTTATTGTATAAACGTTCTGACTTTGACTTTTGCCAGTGAAACATACAACAAACCAACAAACCAACGAACGAATGAGTGGATGAGTGGATGGGGATTGAACGAAAAATCGTTGAAACCGAGCGAAGCACAGGAAAAGACAAAGGAAATTATGGTCGACAGTCAAGGTTAGACAAATTGCTTTGTAACGAAAACAAAGTTATTATGAAGAAGGATAAAAATAAATAGCTTTAAGAGAAATGCTACTACTGCTACTACTACTACTACTCCGACGACGATGACTACTTAGTATAATAGAAAAGTGGAAAATGAGTCAAATACAAAGTCATGAAAGAATATGAAAGTTCAAAAGATATTTATATATTGAATGTGTTAACATCGCTACATAGATCAAGTGGTCAGCAAAATTTTAATTATTATACACATTTATCTATTTTATTTGTTGTTAAATTATGTAATTATATCTAAAATAGGCCACATTGGAAGAAAACATGATGATTTGGAATGCAAGTAAGAAAAAAAAGGTCTGTTATCTTTTCTTTGTCACTCGGGCCTTGTACCGCGGGTTGGACAGCCTTTATCTAAAGAGAGCTGAGTGATAGACAATACAATATATACATGGCTTCCTAGGTTCGGGTGACATGGTAATACAATAATATGCCCTTTCATTTATATTACAGATGCAAGGAGTCTTCCGTAACTTTTTATAATTCGTCTATATTTGAATATTCCGTAATGGATAGAATAGAACAAAGACTCGGCGCTGTTGGATGGTCAAAGAATCCATTATTCATAGTGTCCAGCCTCTCTAAATTTTGCTGGAGCCATAAGCCCAAACAAAGTGAGTAAATGTGAATAAATGCGAATAATTAAAGATAGACTATTCTTCTTATTACTCAAAGTTTTGGGGAAACTTTTAGAACATACAGTAGGTAGTCCGGGAGTTAAGTAATTTTTTCTCTCTTCACGACAACACTTTGGATAAGAATGAGTTTTATATTTACAATATTTATTTACTAGTATTATAGTTCATAAAAAATGATATGATATTGAGTAATAGTAAGTTAATATCTCTGAAACTGAAATTCATCATCAATTGTAAAATATTTTAATTTGAGTTTAGGGAGCAATTTTTTTTTTTTTTGTAAGCAATTACAATTGCGTGCTTACCTTGCGATGTTAATGCACAATCATATTTAAGTAGCCCATCAAAATCAAAACCCAACACCAAACCCAAATACAAAACCAGAAAAGTTGCAAACGAAAATGGAAGACAATTTAAAATAAAAATAAATTTTAATAATTTACTTGACATTTAATGCCTTTCAACAATCTCACACAAGTTCACCCACATATCCACAGAAGGAAACATATTCTTCTTTGTTATTAAACGTACTTATACTCGTATTGTACATGAAGATATTTAGATAAAATAAATTTTTGTGTATGTGGTTTCTTTTCGACCATAAAGGGAACTTTTGTAGTACAAGGATTTGCCATAAAACTTGGCCATAAGCGCCAAACGAAAGTTAATTCAAAATATGAAATGTGAAGTAACCACACAGAGAGAGAGAGAGAGTGAAACTGAGAAAGAGAGAGAGAGAGAGATAGATAGAGAAAATATCCTTAAAAGCATCATCATCCTAGGTCAGTAAGCGGCAAATGGGCAAAAGTAGACAAAACCATATTGAGGCAGTGCATAGGTATAACCTTATGACATTTTGGATTTTATAAATTTTGACATTTTATTTGAAATATGCCATGCTTCAACTAAACTGAGCAACTGGATACAATCCAAAGTATAAAAGGAGCACAAGGCTAACGAAGTGTTATAACCGAACCGAAGAAAAAGAATAAGCGTGCGCCATTCACTAATGAAATGAAAATTTTATAAATTTCCTTTTTGAGACCTTGAGACCATGAAAATTGAGAAAACTGATAAAGTTTGCTGTGCGTTGGTTACTTACTTGGGAATTGTTGTTTCTTAGTTTGTTTGTTTCGTTGTACTGGCAACAAAAGTTCAGTCAGTTCAAATTATCATTTCAGCATTGAGTGTCATGTTTTTGTAATGAGCATTAATAGGAATTTCTATATCAAAAGTCCTTAAAACACAGCATAAGACACTGTGAACTTGTCACAAAACAATCCTTTCTTCACCACTCCTTCCATTTCGTTTCTTTTATTGGTTTGAATTGAAACTAAAATTTTCCAGTGAAAGGCTTAAAAGCTTTATGTCCCAAGCTCTTAAGCATCTCATTTGAAGGTATCAAAAGAAAAAGGAAACAGAACAAGGATACAAATGAAACTAGAAGATATTTGAAGTTATCAAAGGATAAAATGGTGACAGAATGCCAAAAGAAATTTTAGATTTCCATTTGTTTTCTTTAAATTCAATTGGATTTTCTTGAAGTTTCTTGGCTTTAATGGATTTCATTTAAGCTTTGGTATATAAAATTAAACTAGTTTAAAAGTCTTGAAAAGAAAATTAATCAAAAAATCCAATTTAAAATATGTAAATTTGTTTTTTCAGTTTATTCAAATTTTTTAACACATAAGTATACTTTATTTCTCTCATCCTGTGATTGTGACATTAATAAGAGAAAAACTTTCATTTACAATTTTATTTGCTTTTCAAGAATTTCACATTTTTATTAAACATAAAAAAAAACTTCATACGCTAATGAAATCCAATTTTAATGAAACAGAAATTGTAAACTAAGTACGAACTTTTAGCTCATCATTAAAATATCATTTTAATGAGGAACGTGCTAAAGCTACTTATATCTACTTCTAATTCTTGTAAACTCATACAATACTAGGTGTATCTGCTATCTAACAAACAAATTACAGTATAAAGTTTTCAGCTAATTACAACTAACCAAATAATTCGCAACACTTTTGAAACTTTAAAGGTCCTTAATACCAACTTTCTTGATTCCTTCATCCACCAAGTTCATGTAACAGCTGAAGGATATTTAAATGATTTTCTGATTCAACATTTGTCGCACATCAAATCATAAGGTCTTTCATCTGCTTTACTTTTCCTTTTCCATTAAATTGTTACAATTTGTTTGATGTTCAGTTTTATTAAAACTTTCTCATATCCTAATTCATCTAAAATTAATTTAAAAAAAAAAAACATTCTACTTTCGTTCCAGTGTACTCACTTGTTAAGTATGTAAGTTGTAGTTGCTAGTCAATTCATTTATTTCAATTTTTTATATAAAATTCTAATGAAATCTGCTTCCGGCTATAAAAAAAAAAAAACTACAAAAAGTAATTTAAGTTCTCATCCTGTGCATTTCAATCATTTTAAAAAAAATACAACAATTTTCTGTGATGTCTCTAAGTTTTATTTCATCTATGTACTAATTTCTAGATAACTGCGATCCAAAAGTATCCTATGGCCAAGTCTGGAACCAACCATATACATACACAAAATTTCATGTGCTCAAAAGACTCGAACAAAGAAACAAACAAATTTAAAATCTTTATACTTGTAAATTAGATGGTAGTTTTACTTTTCTAGAAAATTTGTTACCTTTTCTCCTTTGCCTTAGAAGTTTGATTAAAAGTGTAGAAAATTATTGCGCCATTTTCTCTTATTTACCTAGCGTCCTGTAGAAATAATGTTCGCCACACAAATCTAAGGCTAAACATTAAACTTGTGTATAGAATATAAGAATTAGAGTATTTCAAACTTCAAAAAGTCAAAAACTTGCCTATAAACAAATAAGCAGAAAAAAAAAAATATAAAATCAAATTGTATAGAGGAGAAATTCAATATTACTAAGGAGATAATATTTCAAATTCTTTTTAAAATTCTAAAATTGATCTGAAGAAAGAAAGGGTATTTTACCTTCAATGAAACAGAAATATAAATCTCATTTCAACTCTGTTTCTCCCTCTTCCTTTCTCTTTATTTTAGTTGCCATTTATTTTTTAGGTCATTTCGAAATTTCATTTGGCAGCATCCTGAAAATTTAATCAGCGAAAAACAAGTGACAGCGGCATCAGAACTGCTGAAATAAACTACTACTGCTGCTGCTGCTTCCATGTTACTGCTGCTTAATACAATATTAATGATATTTAAAGCATAAAAATATTTAAGTTTCATTGAGCTGGTAAACAAAAACCAGTTTAAAAAATAATCCCTTTCAGTTGATTCTTTTATTTCACACACAATTTTGGGCGTTTTCCATTCGTTGTTCGTTCAGTGATCATAAATTGGGCGTATATTTCCTGCGTTTGCACTCATTCTCATAAGCCCACCTCATTCCCAATGCCTCTCTGCATGTCCCTTCTCTTGCATTGAATGTGAAATATTTTTTTCTGCGTCATAAATTCTGCTATCGCTGCAGGACATTCAAATATAAGCGGAAAAAAAAACTCGGACGCGCCTTACTGAATGCGTTTTAGTTTCATTTCATCTTGCAGTCGTGGAGCTGCTCCATCTCTCTATGTGCTCTTTTTTCTTTCTGTTTTGTCGAGCCCCACGGCTTACAAGGCACAGAAGCAGAAAAGTGAAAAAAAAAAAAAAACATAAAACAAACCAGAACGCAAAAACAAAAATCCTGCATATTTGATGCACTTTTAAATGAAAATACATATTAACAGAGAAACTGAGAGAGAGAGAGAGGGAATCGAAATGAAAATGGAAAATTTTATATAGAAAATCTACATTTCCATATTATTAATATAGGAGCACAGATACGCATGAATGCTAAGGAAAACTGTGCGTATGTGTGATTTATGGAGCGTTGCATATGTGTAAAGGATGTTTTTTTTTTTTTCTTTCATTCCTTTTATTGAAATGCGGTGAAAAGGTGCACATACCTCTATGTAGTACTTACATTGAATTTCTTGTGAATTTTTCATTTGACAAAACTCTTTGCTCACACAACTGTGATAAGTGGTTGTGGAGTAGTGGCAGGAAAACTCTTGTTTTTATTGAAATAGTTTGCAGCAAACTACAGTACTACAGATTGATTAAAAGTGGCTTAGGGGAAAATTCATCTCGATTTAACGAAGTTTCTCCTCAACAGTTAAACAGTGCATATACGCAATTTAATCAGAAACTAAACTGAAACTCACTACTATTTTTGCACTTGTATTATATTATACCTATGTTTATGAAGTAAGTTTTCATTACATTACCCATATCATAGAGACAATAATTGTTCAAATCAAATGAAACAAAGGAATAGAAATCAGGATAAGTAATTTCTGTATAAATTAGTTGTTGCTATTGTTGAAGTAACCAAACAATCAAACTAACAAATACGAAAGAAACAGGGAAATGGGGAAACAAGGAAACTTACTTAAATAAACAAACAAAATGAATACAATATTTGGCAACAACTGAAACAATAATAAGAATAAACTAACCTGAAACACTCATTCAAATAACTGACAATATTTCCAAAGGAACGAAAAGAAAAGGAATGAGAAGGGAAGGGAGAGTGGAATGAAAATATATTTACTTATCCTACGAACAAACTAAATATAATCTCAGCTGAAATGTTTTTGTTATTTTCTTGGTTTTTGGCACATTGTTGCCTTCTGCAACAAATCCTTTTTCTTTTTGCATTAACTCAAACGTAAACTTACAAAAACATCATCATCTGCAACTTCAACTAAAGTATGTAAGTAGTATCAACGTAAGGCAACGAAAGCTGTCGTGTAAGCACAACACAATCATTGTTAGCACTCACAGTTTGAATACAAATAGATAGATAGATAGATAGATAGATAGATAGGTAGATGAATAGATGGATGGATGGATGGCTGTTGTAGATCTTGAGAAACAAGTTCATTTGTATGCAGTCAGTCAAACTATGTGTATTTTATGAAACGAAGTGAAAATCGTGAGAATTTCGGATTTATTTCGCTTCACTGATTTGATTTTGACAATATTTTCTATATTCATTTTTCATAGAAAAGCTTTTGTTGCATTACATCATCAACATCATCATCATCATCATCATCATCATCATGGGATTGGCATTGAATTTTTATATATTTTGCACGTTGGATAAATAACTTTGGTAAGGAACTTTGATATTTTTGTACAATCAGCAATCAAAGAGTAAATGACAGCAATAAGAAAATATGTGGAGAAAATCAGCAAAAATCATATGAATTTGGCAATAATTGGAAAGTTGCCAGATTTCGAAACAACCAACAAAGAAAATTTAAACTCATCTTTATTAATTTTAAACTAAGATAAGAATACAAGAAAAAAAAAACCCAATAATTTACATAGTAAACCCAATGAAATAAAGGGATGCAAATCTCCTTTACAAACTTTATGCTGTTGACACATTTTTTGGTAAATCTCGTTAGACAAAAGTCAAGCGGAAAAAGGAAAGTCAATAACAAATGTTAAAGCAGAATTCGATTTGTAGTCAGTAAAGAAGGAAAGACCAGAAAAAGAAATATTTAAATTACTCAAATGAACACCAAGTAACTCGAACTAGACTAAACTATTTCCTTGTGGCTCCACAACTTGAGTAATGTATTTTTTTTTTGTGTTTTAAGCTCTTTTCTGTTGTCCACGAAGCCACAAAGTATGCAACAAATTTTCCAACTTGAACTAACCACCTTGCATTGGTTTTTCATGAATAACAAATCAAGCTCAAAAACAATCAGACAGAAAAATGGGCAAACAAAGACAGAGACAGAGACAAAGGCACAGAACCAGACACAGATGCACACATACACACACAAACACGCAGAGGTCACATAGTGATGACAGGAGAAAGAATAACTAAAAGATAGTTGAAGAAATAAAGTAGAAAGTGAATAATTTGTAAAACAAAAAGCAAAAGAAAAAAAACAATTTTTATGTAAAATAAAATCCTTTAGCAACAGCAAAAAAAGGCTCACACACTTCACATTCAAACTATGTTATAGATTTAGACTAAGGAACTGAATGACTGACTAGCAAAGATGAGGCCAACTGCTAAGTATAAGAATGAAGACAAAGATGTGAAATGTGACTAAAGATAATAATGATGATGATGATGTAGAAGATGATGAATAACGATTATGATGATGATGATGATGATGAACTCAATGACAAGTGCCTTGCTTGGCTGGTTGCTTGTGTATGCCAAAGTAGGTCCACTTGCTCAGCCTGATTCTTCGTCTTGGCACTAAAGAATATACTGAATACTGAATAGTGAGCACTATATTCCACTCTTATATGAATTGAAAAGAAATTGTGCAAAAAACACTCAAGTTTTGTGCCACTCTCAAGTGCCATTCAACTATTCTCTTCCTCTCTCTTTATAAGCCGTTTTTTTCTTTCTTTTTTTTTTTTGGTTATTTCTGTTTTTTTCCGTTACTTTGGCAATGCTAAAAAATATCTATCAAAAAGTCATCGTTCAACGAATATCAAAGAGTCTTATTAGACAACAACAACAACAACAACAACAACAATAAAATCAAACTAAACTCTTATGGAAAGAAAAATGCCTTGTGAAAAAAACAAAACACTCAATTTTATTCAAGTATTTTGTTTTCTTGCATTTTGAAATATATTTGAAAAACAAAAGAAAAGCAAAACCGCATTCCATTGTTTTTCTTCTTTGCTTTTTGCACTTTTTCTTTGTCACAAAATACTCGTAAGTACATACGGCGTAAGCGTGTTATTGATTTATTATTTGCCATAAAATATTTGCAGCTTTTCCATGCAAAAAGAAACAAAAAAAAGATACAAACACCTAGTCTATATAATAGATATATGTATATACTTACATAAGTTGTTCAGTAAGTGGGTTTGTAATTTTTGTATCTACTAATACGAAACGTGAAAAACAAAATATTGTATTGAAGAATAGCACAAAAACAAAAAAAAAAGCATAGAATGAAAAGCCATAAAACAATCAACTGCAAAAGCCAATAACATAAAGCTCAAATCCAATTTCAAAATCAATAAGAAAATGGGCCACGGTGACGCTGAGGGTGAGGATGAGGCAAGCATGCGGAAAATGATATTGGGTAAAATGAAAAAATATGATGAAAAACAAGAAGAAAACAAAATTACATTTATGAAATATGAATGGTTAAAATGGATTTCGATTTTGTAAAGGTTTAGTCGGGATTTCAATAAATGACAAAAAAAATCATAGTACATTAGATGATGATTTTTTTAAGGTTCTATAATATTTTTCCATACATAAAATTATAATAAATATATTATAACAGAAACTGAGATGGAAAAGATTTTGTATGAAGATTCATCAATCATCACAAGATAAATGACAGTTTTCTTAATGAAAAACTCTAGAGATTTTAGTAATTTATGTCTCTTGTAAAATTAACTGCTTTAAGTTATAATAAAATTGAAAAATTGACCTTTTCCAACTCAACTCCAAAAGTGGTTTAATTATTCAACACAATATGTTTTTTTTTTTTTAATCCTTAATATATCCAACCTAGAGTGTGAAATTCTTACATGAGATTTTAACAGATGCTGAGTCTCATTCGGATAATTATCAGGTTAGTCTCTATGAATGATATGCCAGCATAGGCCATTTACCTTGTGCTTCCAGCCATACCATCATCTTAGACTCTTGTATAACCTGTGGTGCTGGAGCTATTAAGATACAACCGTAGGTTTTGTAAGCGCTGTATAAAGATAAAAAATTAGCGAGATAAAATTGCTTGGAGAGAGAGAAAAGTTGAAGGCTGTGCAATCAGTGTATTTTGAGCATCGACTTCTTAATGCGGAAAAAGGTTGGATTTATTTTTGATGAGCCACAAAATGTATTAAACAGCAGCCCCTTGACACACCTGCATTAAAAAAATATTAAATAAGTCTGCTAAAGAATTGAGAAATCATATCTCTAAATGTATGTTGACCTATCTATCTATCCAACTTAGAAGTGATTAGAAGTAAATCAAAAAAATTTAAGTACAATATGAAATATGGAAGTGAAAATTCTTTAGCGAAGGGAGGTAAATCCAAAAATTAGAAAATGAAATGTGACGAAAATCAAAACAATGCGCATTGTCTTGAGCGGGACCATCTGCAGCATAGGGAATGAATGAATATGCGTGAGTAAAAGAGAGATAAAAAATGCTTTACTGATTGTGTTTACTTTACGAAAGAACATATGAACAAGTGGCCGACTGACCGAAAAATCAAATAACCCTCATGTATTGAAACATTATAATATACAATACAATATTCTGTATTATTGCTTGACCATCTATTTTAGAAGTTGCACTTATACTATTTGCCTAAACAGCTCCAATATAATAATAACATCGTCAAATTTTGATTTGCGTCACATTTCTGTTTCATATTTTTTGGATTTACTCCCCTTCGCTAAAGAAGTTTCACTTCAAAAATTTAAGAAAATATTTAAATAATAAATATAATAAAATCTATTTGATTTCAATGTAAATTAAGTTTACAAAGAATAAAAAGAAACAAAAAATACAAAATTATTCTAATACAAACAATATATAAAAATGATATTTGAAAGCACTTCTAAAGTGAACAGCACAAGTAGAGTAGCAGAGTACTTAACTCAAATGCGATACAATTGTTAAATGGAATATAAAATATATATTGAAATTCAAATTTCAAGCTATAAAAAATACAATTCGCATAAAAAGCGGCTTAAGTCATTTGTCACAAAAACAAATTGAAACATTACGCTCTCATCTAAATGCACGATATAATCAAAACAAAAACATATAAGAGTATTTTTTTTTTTTTTCAAATATATATAAAAAAAAAAAAGAAGAATACTCAATGATTAGATGGCTTTTCTGTGTATCCATATACTTGTATTATAAAGACACAAAAATATTCTGATTGTAATGTACGAGCCAATAAAATTGGGATATATGAACTGAGTTTGGGTGAGTAATACTCGTTTTCTCGGTTGCCTCTTTAACAGAATGACTGCCTGACTAACTGACAGAGTAACTGATTGGCAGTGTCAGTGTAGCCTTGTAGTCTTATATAGATTGATTTTTTTTTTTTCAGTTGAGCTTTGCCAATTTGCACGCGAATCACGTCATGTAGCTTTTAAAGAAAGTGCAATCTCACAAACTCGTATATTTTTTTTTTTGTTTTTGTATTAATATTTAAATAAATAAGCAAACATATTACCAGTTAGGCACATATATTTATAGATATTGAAAATTGCAAGTGATAAAAATAATAATAAAAACAAACAAAAAACGAAATGAATTTCATGAAATTGCTGTAATTTTAAATCGAAAAGTCTAAAATTTTTGACAATTTTTTGTTGCTTTTAAACTGAACTAAACAGATTTGCATATTTGATTTTGATTTTAAATTTGCTCATTATAATGCTATGTGTGTATTGTTTGTGTTTATATTTATGTCATTCATTCTCTTAAGGATTTTAGAGAGAATCCTCAACTGAGTTGATGTGGCGTATACGTGTTTTGGTCTATTATGCTAAACACACGTAAAGCAATTGAAAGAGGCAGACACTGATAGAGTGAGTGAATGCGGGAATGAATAGATTAGAAGAGATAGAAATAGGTAAAAAGAGAAAGATTAAAAGAGAGAGAGAGAGAGGAAAGTGGAAAGAGGAGAGTATGTAATTGCGAGAAAAACACCTTGAAATACGCATGAAAAATATCATTAAATAGCAACGTGACTACATTTTGCACTGACAACAAAACAAAATGCAAATAAAGACAATTTTATTGCCTCAAGTAATGGTTTTCGCGCATGTGTGTGTGTGTGTTTGTGTGTGTGCCTCTGTATCTCTGTGTTGAACGTTACAAAGTATGCTAAGCATCTTTAAACTGTGCAAACACGAAAAGCAACTTAAAAGCGCACATCATAAACTACTTAATTAAATAGTTTTAATATTAAAAAAATTTGTGTGCTGTGAATATGAGAAATTTCTTTATTAAAAAGAAGACTTTTTTTAATTTAAAAAGTTATGCAATAAAATCTGTTCTGTTTCTGTCGGAATTGTGTTTTAATATGTTTATAAAGGAAATTGCATCATTAAACATTTAACAAACAATATTATTAACTTTAATTTCAATTATAACAAAAGATTGAACATTTTATACACTTATAATTATGCTTAGTATTGTATAATGAATTTTTTGTTTTAAAATGTTGTTCAGCTTAATGAGTTTTTAGAAATAAATTACATTTATTGGTTTTTTTAAAATAGACACAAACGAAAAAATTGAAAAAATGTGTGCATTTAATTATTATTATTCTTTAATATTATTTATTGATTTTTTGAGTAATCCAATTTCATTAATTTTTGTATCTCACATTCATATAAGAAAATAAAACTCTTCTACTTATATAAGCCCACACCTTTATAGATAATCCTTATATTAAATAATTAATCTATGCTTTTGGAAAACCATAGAAAAACCTACTTCTTGACTCTCGCTTTGGATATGCAAACAACTTAATAGAGAGCTCAAAATGATCTTTGTAATTTCTCAGATTATTATTATTATTATATTATTTATTAGAGTTTCAGAAGAAAACTCATCTTGTGGTGTCTTCTTGTATGTTCTGTAGCATTATAAATATTATATTACAATAAATATACTTGTTTGTATATAGCTCTGATCAAATTCAAGTCAAGTCGAGTTTCTTATTTACAAATTGATTATCTATTTCTTACTAACTCTATATGCTGGCTTGCTCACAGAATACCGAGTTCATTTGATGTTGTTTTCTTCTTTCAGCCTTCTTTTCTTGTTTTATTGTTAAGGAATCCTGCTTGCGCTATCCCTAGCAAGTCATTTGTAGAGACTTTCATATGAACATAAAACAGAAAAACCAATTTGATGATGTGTTTTAATTAAATTCAATAAAAATCTTCTTTAACCTGAGAGTGAGTATGATTATGAAGAAGTTCTTAAATATTTTGTTGTGTTTTATTTTAATAATCATATCTCATTCGATAAATATAAATAACATTATAGGCAATAATTACCAGTGCCTTTTCTATTTTTCGATTGTAGTTTTTAACCAATTCCTAACCCAATTGTTATAATATTTCTCCTAAGATTACCAGCTCAACTTTAATTAAAATTGTAAAATTAATGTTTTTTTTTTGTTTTTTCGGTATTATTATGGTATAATATTCTCTATTTTATTCTGTTCTATTATATTCCATTGAGATAATCTTAACAATAATGAACAGATGTAACGCTTTAAAAAGTATGCAATACAATTTTTAGCCAACTTACTTGACATTTTAATTAAAACAAAAAACAAACAGTTCTAACTACTAACTAACTAACTCACTCACCAAATGACTTACTAACTCACTTTGTAACTCACTGACTAACTAACTGACTACAATATAAAACTCAGTTACTTTGGTTTTTTTTTTTTTGTACATACAATAGTAGTAAACCTAGAGAAATGTATGAAATTGTTCGCACAATAAACGAAGCATGAAAATTTAATTGGCTGTGGAGAGCGAGTGGCCATTTATTGTTCTTTGTTAAAAAACAAAGCTTACTTTTAGGTGTTGTAAACTCAGAAAGAGTGAAAGTATAAACTAACTAGTAGAATAGAAACACTTTAAATTATTGTTTTTTTTATAATTAAACATTAGTTAAATTTTAATATTCACATTTATTAAAAATTTCATCATTACTCAGATTCATTAAAATTGCATTTAAAATAATAATAATTTATAATAAAATATTTTAAATAAAAATAATTTATATGGCATATGAGTAAATAAAGTTAATTTATTATAAAATGTTGTAAATATTTTGCTAACAGTATTTATGGTATTTGTTCGTTGTGGTTGGTAAATGCAAAATGCATAAAATGTGTGGTGTGCGCACCTAAATGTATGCAATGTTTATAAGCAATTATAGCATTTCTTTCACATGGCATACAATTAGTTAGAAACTTGAAGGAAGGAAAGAAACTGGTGAACAAACTAGTGAGGTGGCACTTAACCTTAGCTGGTCTTCTCTTCGTCTTCAGTCGACAATGTCTTTGTTAAAGTGTTCTAACCTTGCGTGTGTATGCAAAATAGTAATTTGCCGCCGCAAAGTATGCACAATTTAGTAAACCAAAGTGCCTTGCAAGAGAGAAATGTGGGCCAAGACACTAATGCAATTTATGTTGCAAAGGTTAAGCGAGGTTTAAATATAGTTAAATGAGCTGGAAACACACATTCTTACATAGTTTATTTTTCATTTTAATTTTAAAATTTAAAATCTAAGCAACAATTGTTCTAGTTACATACTTCATAAATACACTTCTTAATTTAATGTGAAACACTTGAATGTATTCTTTACGTACAACACAATGGCGGAATAGAAAGAAAGTTGGGTTCAATTGTAAAATGAATATTATATTTTATTTACACATATCGACAGTAAATAATGTGGTATGGTGAAACAATTACACAGACACAAATACAAATACAGTGGCAGCATACACAGACAAACAATGCCTTTACCTATATGTATGTAGTATAACTCTGATTCAATCTCGTCAAACACCCCTGACTATTGTTGTATTGTATTATAGTCATATAATGTTGCCAGGTCGCGACAAAGCGCGATATATTGACGTGTGGCAATTGTTTGCACAGCGTGACTATAAATGAATAAATGTTAACGTTGATGATGATGATGATTTATGGTGATGATGATGATGGTGATGATGATGATGATATTAATAATGATGGTGATGAAAAAGAGTAAGCAAATGTTTTATAAGTATATAAGGTGTGGTATAAAGAGTTGCTAGGCCAACATGAAGCGATTAATATTGTATATTTCCATAGAATGCATGTGGAGAAAATCAATATAAATCCTCATGTTGCATGCTTTTAGGCATGTGCTATTTGCTATTTGTTCTATTTACATTTTATGACTTAAACAAATGCACACATTTCCATTGTTTTATTTGTGCTTCATGTTACTTGCTTTTGTTTTTTATTATTTTCATTTTTTTTTTATTTTCATTGCAATGAACAAGCGTGCAAAATTGTTTAAGCCAACAAGATGCTAACGTCACACGCAGACTGAAATTTTTCTTGTATGCTTTTATGCTGATCATTTATGCATGTTTTTGAAGCATTTTCTCGTATTTTCTCCCATTTTTTGTTGGATTTTTTTTTTTTTTTCTTTTTTGTAAATATTTGAAAACTTGCCTCAAAAATTGACTCAAGTGTTTAACAACTCTATGTTTGTTATTCAAGGATGCAAAAGGGGGTTTGTTTATATCTATGACAGTAACACTTATATTAAAGAGGGTAGCATGCTTTTAGGCGCACTTAAAATTTTTAATATTTTTTGAATATTTGTGAATTTAGAATATGATATCAATCACCCTACCCTCATTGCAACTTTATTGACTTGACGAGACTAAATTATTCTTAACTGAATTATAATCCCAATCGAAAGCCATTTAAATCTATCTAGAAAATTCATAAAAATTTCCATTTTAAGCGAACAATAATTATGTATTCTAGATGAATCAATCATAATCTCCATGACAATAACAGCTTGAGAAGTCATTAAAATGCTATCTATCAATCACTAATGAACACTTTTCTATCATAATTTTCTTGCAAGACCTAACAAATTTTCCACTTCAATTAATGTAAACCGAAAAAAGCAATAAAAACACAAACAAAAAAAAAAAAAATAATTTAATAATACAATACTTAGCCTACTTAAACATAGTTGGCGAAAAAATAGCTATCTGCCTGTGCCTGTGCCTCTGCCTTTCAAGAGCCGTACAAGTGATGAAAGCAAAACAAAAGCAACAGCAACAGCAACAACAACACAAAGAACAAAAGTATCTTATACAAAATGATTTTTAGCTAGTTCTGTGTTCTAAGAACTTAGAAAGCATTGTTCTGCCTGAAAGTATGCTACAATGTTACCTCTATGAAAAACCAAAACCAACGCTGACCTTTCAACGTTGAAGTAAATTTTTCTTTCAGAATAAAAGGAATTAAAACATGGTTTTTTCTTTTATTTTTCTTCGTTTACTTTTCTGCTGGTTAGTCTATTACTGAGTTCTTTTGGCATAAAAAATTTGTTGTCAGAAAACGGTGATGGTGGTGGTGTTGGCGTCAAAATGTATACTATACTAAATTATGCAAAAGAATAAATTAAATTTCAATTGAAATTTAATGTGCCACTAAGAATGCAAGGATCTAAAAGTTAAATTGCTTTCTTTATATTATTGTATATTTTGTAGATGAAGACGGTGATGATGATGATGATGATGCTGATGATGTTTATGGTCAGTTTTCAAAAATATTCTAACATTCCAGTCATAAAAGAATAAGGGGGAAAACATGAAAAGAAATTACAGTAAACAATGCAGCATTTAGTCTGAAATAATAAATTTATTATTATATATCATTGTGCAATCTTGATTGAAATTGGCTCCAGGTGTTACTGTTGGCAGCATACTTTACAGATGCAGACACTGATTAAAATTTTTATTGCATATTTTGAAGCATTTTTAATGTTAATTGTTGCCATGGGCATAAATTTTAGTAAAGTGTTTTTTAATTTTATTTTATATATTCAACCTAAATTCTGATAGCAATCAATTTTGTTGCCTTTCTTCTAATTATTCGTACTTGAATACATGGACCCATAACCAAAAATGACCTATTTAATTACCCATTTCCTTCCTTACTTACTTCCTTCCTTTTAGACAACTTTTGCTCGTTAGCCACAACATTAGACCGCAAAGAATTGATACAAGCTGTCAACTGTCGTGCTTAGCTTAGAACTTAAGCAATTTTCTATATAAATACCTAAAAGTATGCCAGCTAAAACTAAACCAAACTCGTTGTCTCTGTGGCTTATCGCCCACGCAGTTTTCCTTGCTCATCCTCTGTATAAACTATTGAATCTACTCGCGTTACTTACAAGCTAAATGTATGTTATTTATAGAGTTGTGAGTTGTGCCCTCTTTGCCATCTACTAAGTATGTACTATATTCATTAGTATGCAAGTCACTAATTGATGCTTTGTTCTAAAACTTTAGTATTCTTTTTAACAAGTTTTACAAGACTAGTTCGTTGGCCCAACGAGTTTTTCTAGCACAACACCCTAAAATCATCTCCATCATTGTCAATTCTCGTGCGCTAATACCCAGTTAAGTGACTTGAGAACATTTGTCGATGATGTTGTGGTAAAAAAGTTTTAGTATTGCCTAACAAGTGTTGCATAGCTTGGATAGTTTTCACTGTGTGTGGGTGATAATTTGCAGCTTAAATGATGTTCGCAAATTTTAACTATTTTTGGAAAATAACAATCATTTTTTATTCTATTCCTTAAATTGCTTTTCAATACTGCAAACACTTAAAGAGAATTGTGTAAGTCGTTATTGTTTGAGTGAATACTTTGATGACACTCATAAAAATCTGTTCTTGGTTAAGATATAAGAATATCCCATAAATATACAATATCAACAGTGCTTTCAAAGTCTATTCTCTGTGCTCACGTTACCCTTCAACTGACTTCGAAATAAGAATCTTTTTATGAGCATTTTGTTTTCATAAATAAACCAATAATTCAATTTGAGTGCCACCCAAACTCAGCATCAATATGACCGACTACTACTTGCAGAATGTTATGGTACCTTCAGATTCATACAAATGTAACACTGTTTTCCTTATTCAACCAGAAATATTGTACCTTTTCTTCAACATAAAGACTCAGTCTCAATGTGATTCCTTTTTACTTTTTTTTTTTCTTTTTCTTTTTTTTTTTCTTGTTGGTATCATTCCTTGTCACTTAATAGACATATATGTACGCCTCCCCACTCATGTTTGAAGCCTGTTGTTGTCATGCTGTGCAGCTTATTTCTTTATTATTTCGCAATTTCATTGCTTTTCTTCGTCCAATTTTTCACATTTACTTGCCTTTTTCTACTCTTCACGCAGTGAATAGTATTATTACTTTGTCATGAAGTTTGTAACAGGTAGAAAGAGACATCATAAAGTATATATAATCTTAATCTGTTCCACGAGACAAATTGATTAAGCCATGTCCATCTGTCCGTCTGTATGTATGCAAACTAGTCCCTCAGTTTTTGAGCCAGAGAGCTGAAATTTTGTACAAACCTTTCCTTTTACTAGACGCAGTACATTTGTTGGAACCAGCTGGTTCGCACCACTAGGGGGAGTACCTCCCATACAAACAACCTATTTAAACTCAGGTTCTTATAAGAAAAACTCTTTTGTTTCTTGTAATATCAAAGTAAAACTTAGATTTTAGATTTTTCTAATCAATGTCCATAAAATGCGTAAATTTCAAGACCCTAGAGTTATTGGATCATATAGCTCCCATACAAACCCAAACCCAAATTTTGGTTTTTATTAGAATAACTTTTTTGTTTTTTGTATTATCTATCTGAAATTAGAACAGTATAGTGACTGACCCAAATTCAATAACTGTGTAGATTTCAAGACTCTAAAATTACTAGATCGTAAAGCTCCCATACAAATATTTCAGTATCAGTGTGGAAATAATAAAATATTTCTGAATGCTCTATCACAGAGTGTTGGCTAAAACGTTTTCTAGGCGGTGCGCGAAGAGTATATCAACGACGGCATAGGCGAAGGTAAATTTCGTTTTATTTTTTTTTTTCTTTACTACCCTTACTGCCCCTAGTGATATGCTATAAAAATTCACACTTCCTCTTGCCATTTCCTTATGCTTATCAGGGTAAATACAAGTATAAAAAAGAAAGACGAATGTGACCGTCTTTACTTCTTTAATATCTTGAAGAACGAAACCCTCCCTTACTTAAATAACTGCTGCATATTCGAGTATGAACGAGGAGAGTATTATAAGTTTCTGAATTTCTCTTCATAGCCCAAAAATGTCCCTAATGATGATGATGATTATGATGACAATAACGTTCGTCAAAATCTCCAACTTACTTTTTTGTTGAAAACAGTTAATTTGTAATAAATATTTCTGTCGATCTAAGAACGCGATATCTGGTGACTGATTATTCTTTTTCAAATTTTTATTCCTTTTAAATTCCAAAACAAAATAACAGATGTAGTTTATTATATTGACACAGTTTTTAGAGAGTAGCTCTTTTATGTGCGTTAAGGTATGAGTGAAATTTCAAAAAAATGATTCGAAAAATAGAATCGTCAGATTTTTTTCTAAGGGTAAGAGTGTCGGGCTAGCAAACCTATGGCATAGGGTTCGAATCCTGCTTTGGAAATATATTTTTATTTTTATATTGAAAATGATTGTTTTTATTATATTGGAGCTATTTTGCCAAAAAGAATTAAAATATCTGCATGGTGTAGTAGTTAGAGAGTAGAACTGGGAAACCGAGGGCATGGGGTTCGAATCCTGCATTAGGAATATTTTTTTTTTTAATATCTTTTTTTTTATATTGAAAATGATTGCTTTTAATTTGTTTTCTGTAGTTTATTATATTGACTAAATTTTTATGTTAGTGGCACAGGCAACTGATTAGTTGGGAAACTTCTAAGACCTCCTTTGTCTAAACGCCACGTAGATGAAGGTGAAGCATGTAGTTGAAAGACATTAACAATGTCCAATGCCTACAAATGGTTTGTCAGCTTGCCTACGTTTTTGCACTATCTTTTGATCATAAGGCTTTATGTGTATTATTATGGCTGACTATATGTTTGTATTGTACGTTTGTCTTCGCTATGTTTTCCATAAACTCACGTTGCTTTTCTGTTAAATTCTTTTTCATGATAATGTAGCATTTATCAGATTGTTAGTTTTGTTGTTCGTTGTCTACATATTTATTTTATTAATTGCATTTCTTTAATTAAAATTCACCCATGTAAACATCTTTGACTTTGATTTATGTACAATATTTTATGAGTGGTTTGTCTACCCGTAAAGAATATTTAAGCATCATTGTTTCATAGATTCTTGCGACAAATAGAATAATATTTTACCTAAAATTTATGCCTCTCAACTTACAAAATTCAAGAAAAATCTAACATTATGCAAACCTTAAAGAAAACATTATACACATTTAATCCTAACTATCTATGCATCTAGTTTCGTGTTAAAAATTACATAATGCAACATTGTTTCAACACTTTTTTTAGTTTACAGAAAAGAAAAAAACTCACACTCATTTAGGGAAAAGCATAAAGAAGGAGAAAAGAAAAATTACGTATGCAAAATTTAATTTCACAAATGAAAATTCTCAACTGAATAAATGGAGCTCCGACTGCCGAATATTTTGCAAGAAGTAAAGGCTACGAACGACGAAGGACAACCCTCAATATGAATACACATTCAAATACTAGTAAGTATAACGACCATTTCCAGACCATTTCCAAATATAGTGTAGGTTACAACGACAATTTAACAAATTAAAAACGAGTAAAGGGCAGCAAAAAGAATGTTCAGCATTGTACTTATACAGGCAGGCGGCTTTGCCAAAGCATTGAAAGAAAGAAATCATCATCAGGAAAGGGAGGCAGCGAAGGTTAGGAAGGTTGAAAGACAACTACTGCACTGAGAACATGTGAATAGTGTTAGGCAAATGCAATGCAATACAATAGTTAAACAGAAGACATACAAAAGAAAACAAGCATCCTTTCAGTAAAATGTATGTATGTATTAACATCTTAAATAAAATTCAAGATTATTATTATCTTTATAAAGAACACTGTTCATGAGCTTATTATTCTCATATACATACTCGTACAGATATGTATGAGGAGCTCATTATCACGATCCTTCATTCAAAAAATGTTCTATGATTTACTGAAACTTTAATTATAAAAATGTGAAGAGATTTTCATTGTCAAGATGTTAATATTTTTAACAGCCAACGAAGTTCTTCTGAGTTGTACGAGTTGTGCATGGAAATGGCATATGAACTTGTTGCTGTCGTTAGCATAATCCAAATTCTTTACTCGCCTATCTATGTATCTGTTTGTGCCTGCAACTTTAACCGCATGATACAATGATAAATAAGAATAATAGCAACAAAATGGAATAGAAACTATGTGTTTTTTATATTGTATCCTTGTATGCAGTTTGCTTGTGCTCGTCATCCTAATCGCTTGAGTTGTAGAATATTTTCGTACTGCCAAAAAAAAAAAAAAAGCGAAAATGTTAATAAGATGCCAGACAGTCGCTTGTACATATATCACTTGAAGGTTATATATATGATGCATAAATATGAGATATGAACAAAGAAGCAAGCAGCAGTTGCAGTTAACAATTAAAAAGCTTTGTATAATTTTTGGCTGTCAACCTTGACTTAAGCTTGTGTCGAACAATTTTGTATACTTTATTAGCAATCTTTTCCTTCGATTTTCGACTTTAACTACTTTATATAAATGTCGCACATTTCTTACTCAGCCTTTTATATTCTTTCGCCCACTGCCTTTCTATTAATCAAACTCTCATTCAACCTTTTTTGTTTCATTCAGAATTGGTGTCAAATTCAATTTTTTACTCACCTCACATAAAAGAAACTAGATTAGCACAAAATTTTACAATTCTATCAAGTCATTTGTCAAAAGATATTGGAATCGGCAATTTCCAAATTACAAGTTAACTTTTATTAGACTAAAACAACGATCTCATCGACTCATAGTTATATATACGTGTATGACAGTGCCACTACCCATTAACATTTGTAAAATGCAATGTACATATGTATATTTTTAAACTTAATACCAAACGATGATGGTCATCAACTTAAACAATAAAGTTAAAAAAAAAAGTTTTTCTAATAAGAACATGTATTCAAATGGGTGGTTTGTATGGGAGGTACCCCCCTAGTGGTCCGATTCAGCTGGTTCCAACAAATGTGCTGCGTATGGTTCGTAAAGGTTCGTACAAAATTTCAGCTCGCTAGCTCAAAAACTGAGGGATTAGTTTGCATTCAAACAGACGGACAGACGGACATGGCTTAATCGATCTGATCAAGAATATATATAAAATACTTTATGTGGTTTTTTTTGTCTCCTTCTGCCTGTTACAAACTTCATGACAAACTTACAATACTATTCACTTTTCCGTGAAGAGTGTAAAAAAAAATTACAATATAAAAACAGCAAATTTGAGAAAACTGTCAAGTTTCTTTTTTGGGACCAGTTTTTCTAGTAGAATAAGTAAACATTGTTCCAATAATCAATTCACATGCAAAATATCTGTCAACTAAATAATTTTCTTATATATTTTTTTTAATATTGCACGCACATTTGTTTGTAACAAATCAAGAAGTAAGAAAATGCCGACGAGTCTTTCTGATTGGGAAAAGTTCAAGGTCATTATTTGGAAAAATGTATGTGTGCAAATGAATTGCAAATTTGAATTGCTTACCACAATACTAACAGCTCTGATGTTCATGCCCGCAATTGTGGCCCTACGGATTTTGTACATGCCAAAAGTGAGTCCGAAAACGATCTTTCCGCCGGTAGAAATAGATAGTTTAAAAGTTTTCGATAAGGCAATTCAATGGACAGATGATCCATCGATAATACCAAAAAGAAAGTTAATTTATTCACCACAAAACAATTTCTTCGATCAGATTATCAGTAAGGCCACAACAAAACTGGGTCTTGAACCTCATGCGTCTTTTGAAAATCAAAAATCCTTGGAAATTGCACAAGTTGACAATTATCTGGCTGGCATCGATTTTGGTGACAGTAATGCGGGGATTAAAGAATTTCCCAAAACATTATCGTATAGCATATCTATGAAGGGAATATTGCGTACAAATCCAGATGAAGGATATCCAAAGAATTGGGCCACTGACCGATTTTATCCCCGTCGCTCAGAATGGTATGGTCCAAGAAATAGAGAAGATGCATATGGTGGTATACCAGTTGGATATGTTCAAGAAGGATTTATTCCAATACAACATGCCATAGCTATGTCATATATGGAACTAGCTGGTACTTCTCAAGAAGTTGGCAAAATTAGAATGCGACGCTTTCCACACCCCAAGTATATAGATGATCCAATTGCGACTTATATTAAAGTTATATTGCCATTGTGTGTGGTCTTTGTGTTCATGTTACCATGCCATTACATTGTCAAGATGATAACAATCGAGAGAGAACGCGAGTTAAAAGTACACATGCAAATCGCGGGTGTACATACATATATACATTGGATTGCTTGGTTTTTCCATTTATTCGTGATTCAAGGCGTTGTCACGATTGTCACCACCTTCATACTAAGCTACACTTGGTATGGAGGTGTTGCCATCTATGGACATAGTGAATGGCTACTAGTTTTATTGTTTTTGAGTGCTTATTCGGTCGCCAATATAACATTCACTTTCGCCTTGGCAACGGTGTTTACAAGATCCGCAATGGAAGACATATATACAATATTATTGCACTTCAGTACATTCGCTATTTACATATATAGTGAACTATTTTGGGACAGCTTTCCTTTTTGGGCTAAATGTCTCTCTTGTCTATTCCTGAATACTGGACTTGCAATGGGTTTATCTATAATATTGGACTTTGAGAACTCTGGCGAAGGGCTAGAGTGGGATAATATCTTTATACCGGTTTCACCGCTTGATCCACTCTGTCTATATCATGTGATATTAATGCTACTTCTAGCAGCTGTTATACATATGATCATATGCTTGTATATCGAAGAAATCTTGCCCGGCGAACATTCAATAGGAAAGCCCTGGTATTTTCCGTTTCAGCTTTCATATTGGCGTTTATTGTGGTCAAGACAATTTATCCTACTGAGTATAGCTCCAACTCGTGGCTCTATTTACTTTGATGCGGATGGTACTGATAATGACGAGGAACCACAAGGGAGTCAAACCCAACAAAGACAACAACCAGCGCCAGTTGGATCTAGAAGAGGACTAAATGTAGCAACACAAAGCAATTTATCAGAAGAGGATTTCTTTTTGACGTCAAATCTGCAGCCACAACGAACAACACATGCAACTTCGCCTATACGCTCGCCTTCACGTTCCCCTTCACGTTCCCCTTCACGTTTACCTTCGCATTCCCCTTCGCGTTCACCGTCACGTTCACCATCACGTTCACCATCACGTTCACCATCACTTTCACCTACACGTGAAATACCACAATTGAAATCTTCACCGTCATTTGAAAACTTTGATTATTTTAAATTTGAGGATGATGAAAATGTAATAAATAATGAGCCATTGAAAGATCCATCAAAGGGTATAAGATTAATAAACGTGACAAAGTATTTCGGAAAAGAGAAAGTTATTCAAGATGTTACATTGAACTGTCATCCCGGTGAAATAACAGTGATAATTCAATTACCAAAACAAGGCAAAACCACATTGTTAAAATTAATAACTGGCGCTTATCCATTAACAAGGGGTACTGTCATTATCAATGGATACGATATTAAGCGTGAACGTGCTGCGGCACGTAAATTTGTAGGCATAGTACCGCAAAATAATCTTATATATGATGAGTTATCAGCTGAAGATCATCTTACATTATACAGCAAGTTACGTGGCGTAATGAAGGGTAGAAAAAGATATCGCGAAATTGCACATTACATTAGAGCTAGTGGACTCATCGACTATGCAAAATTACCTGCCAAGGTATTATCCCACGGAATGGCACGACGTCTAACATTGTGCTGCGCCCTAATTGGCGGTACTACAACAGTAGTTATCGATGATCTATCGCAGCACATAGATTTAAGTAATAGGCAAGCTCTATGGAATCTTCTGATGATGGAGAAAGCAGGTCGTACAATAGTTGCAACAACGTCGAATGAGAGAGCGGCTCGTCTACTTGGTGACCGTATAGCAGTGATCTTTGATGGTCGCCTAAAGTGCTATGATAAGAAAAAACCCATTGCTGACAAGTATTTGCATGATTATTATCTCACTTGCGTCAAGGCAAATGATAAATGTGCTGTTGGTGCAATCCTGAAAATGTTGAATGAATATGTCACTCGTATGCAACTATGGCAAAATACTAAAAATGTCTTCGTTACACGTTTAGCAGGTGAAGAGAAACCACAATTTCCTCGCATGTTACGAAGATTAGATAACGTCGGCAAGAGTTTGCATATACGCAGTTATCGTTTAAAGGTTTTAAGGCTTGCCGATCACTTTATGCGCATCAAAAAACAATACGGGACTGCCTTTACTTTGGATACAGAAGACAGTAATAAGAAGAAGAAACCATACAAAGAAGATAACATAACGGAAAATAGAAGTAACAAAATCGATCAGAAAATATGGACGGCACTTTTTTACAAGAAATGGACTTATTGTAAACGTAACTGGTGGATGGCTCTTCTGGTTCTGCTGATACCTGCTATTTGTGTGCTTATGCAGGCTATCTTTAATATTGAGTTAAACAAAGCGATCGCTTTGCCACCATTGCCTATAACTGTACAAAGCTACGATCAGGCAATGCTAATTATGAAACGTGATAGGTCTGTCCAAGATGGAACAATGGAAGCACGTGTTTGTGAAAATTATGAATCATATGCAAAATCATTGGACCCGCCATATAAATACAAGTATGTGCCACATAAGAAGACAATGGATCATTATTTACTATATGAATCAAGTAAATCGGCTCTTGAAGTAAAGAATATATATTTAGTAGCTTTAACAGTAGAACCTGGTTCATATGAAGCTCTCTTTAATAATATGCCATATCATACAATGCCATTATCCTTGCTGCTTTTACATAATGCTCTTGCCAAAGTCATAGTAGGACCGGAATGCAACATTGAATTAACGAATAGACCACAGGATTATACAGAAGAAGAAACTATACAGCTACTAAAGTATGATACTGAACTAAATATAGGTCTTGCCATTAATATTGTCATTGGTACTTGCTTTGTAATGGCCATAATCGCTGTGCCCATTATAAATGAACATATTACAGGCACCATGAAATTGCAGCTAATGAGTGGCGTTCCATTGCGTGCCTATTGGTTTACGCACTTCATTTGGGACTATACTATGTATATAATCACCGTTCTGTTCGTCATTCTTGTCTTGTGGCTTCTCAACATTCCGAACTATTCCGTTGAAACACTATCTCATATATTTACTGTGATGATGATCTTTGGATTCTGCTGTATACCTTCTACATACATAAGGTGTTATAATCACTCTGATGTCAGAGTCGGTTTCATAGTCATATTCTTGATGGGCGTGTTTTTGAGCGTTGGCGTTGTGTTATTACTAATCGCATTCGAAACAAGAGATTACATTAAACGGGATTCAGGATATTACCATTTCTTTCGCATATTCTCCACGATAAATCTCTTTATAGCTTTGCAAAAAATGCATATCCATAACGAGCTGCATATTGTCTGCGAAAAATTGCTTAAACGTCAACATGACAATTCGGCTTCACGAAAATGTTCTGAAATGCCTGGATTTTATGATTGGGAATCACCAGGCATTCTAATGGATATCATCATAATGCTTGCCTTAGGTGCAATAATGACATGTCTAATATTTTTAATATCTTCAGAATTATATCGTACTTTAAGGAGAAAAACATGTTATAGGAATAAGCCACCCCTTGTTGAAAAAGTTCCAGTTGATGACGATGTCAAAACTGAGTATTACGAAACTTTGGCTCTGTCTGATGGAAATATGCTCGAAAAACCGCTTGTCGTAAAGAAAGCACGCATAATAAACAATACCCGTGAAATGTTAAAAGGTGTAACGTTTACCGTTCATCCAAATGAATGTTTTATTCTATTGGGAAATTATTGGTCTGGAAAAACGCATCTGGCTGAATTATTAGCTGGCAATTTCATATTCACATCGGGTGACGCATTTTTTTGTGGCAATAGTATAACACATAATCGACAAAAGGCCTTCAAGGACATAAGTTTTTGTTCTCATCATCATGCCCTTTACAAAGATTTTACAGGACGCGAAATGCTAAAATTCTTCTGTTTACTAAATAATCCTCCTAAAAAAGCAGATATTGAATATATTGCTTATAGATTTCTTTTATATGAAGTACTTGATAAACAAGTTAAGTATTATACAGTCAGTGAAAAACGTAGCTTAAGTGCAGCTATCGCTATGCTTTTAAATCCCAGAATGTTGATATTTAGCCGTCTCACGGAAGGTGTAAATGCAGTTATGCGTGAACGATTATGGGAGCATATAATGGAAAGGCGCGACATGGGCAATGGCTGTTCTATACTTATGACATCATATGATGTGGAAGAGAGCTTGACAATCTGCTCACGCATGACCATGCTATTCGAAGGTGAATTGATTTGTCTTGGTACAAAGCAACAACTCATTACAAAATTCGCTTCAAGTTATACACTTGAAGTTGAAGAATCTGAAGCTGCAGCGCAGCGTAGACAACTGCGAAAAGCCCGTTATATGTCTCTAGATTACGATGATCCAATGTATGATGGTGAATTTTCGTTTATGCAAGTTGCTAATAATAATAGAGACGCTAGTGCTATTGACAATAACAATGCCAATGCTGATAAAGATAATGGTGGACGACGAAACTGGGCCAAAATTGCTAGTAATTATAATAATATAAAGCTCTTTTTCGCTAAAGAATTAGTAGGAATCGAGTTGAGAGAGGAGCATAATCGCCATCTACATTATATTATACCTTTAAGTACTATCAAGTTGCCAGACATATTTGATATGATGGAACAAATACGTGAACCGCTGCTCATTGAAGACTATTTCGTTAGCTATAGATCATTTGAGGACATTTTCTATGATTTCGAAACAAAATTCGTGGAAGACGAATCGAAACCGAAAAAAAAAATTTCAAGATATCAGTAAGTTTATATTACAATATAATATATACATTAGTCCTTTAGAGGCAGACAGACAGTTGATGCACTTTTATTTGCCGATATTCATTATATCATACGCCCACAAGTATACAATACTCGTATAAAAACATAATACATAAATACAGGGTATCAAATAGCAGTGGATCAACTCACTTGAATATAACCAACAATTTTTAGATATCTCTAATTTATTCCTATTTTTGACAAAACTTCATACATATATTTATGTTTGTACTTTCAGGCGCTTTTTGGCAAGACTGTTGCGTCAGAAATGAAATTAATTTTTATTTGAATTGATTTTTGTCTCTTATATATTTTCTTTACGTGCATTTATTGGATAAATAAATAAAAAAATTACTGTGGTTATATATATATATATATATATATATATATAAAATTGTATTGCTATTTATTGATTGATCCTCATAATGTACAAATACTCAGAATACCCAGAACCTTTAATAACCGGGAAAATATGATAATGACCTAATAACTCTAATAAGCGTGATTTACCCCATTTGCCATGCACATTTTTTCCTTAAAACTTACAGATATATTATTATTTATTTATTAGAACTAAGATTATAATTATAAATTATAACCTAGTATTTATTATGAGCAATAGCGACAGAGGCCTTCAGCTCAGGGTAAAGTTAAGAAGGAAAGGAGGAAATTAGAAAAGTGCAGGACCAGACTTGCCTTGAGCGGGAATCGAACCCGCGACTCTTGGGATGTCAGCCAGCGCACTAACCACTGGGCCAATGAGCCAGTCAATATATTGTGAGAGGAATCACTCGTCTCACCGTTTGATATTTTATCTATGTAACATATTTACATATTGATTAAGAATATGAGTTAAATTCCAAGGAATCAAATAAAAAAAAAAAAGTAAGGAAGCAATTTTTAACTGTATAATAATCAAAATAAGATACACGAAACATTCCTTCCATTTACTGTCAAAAATTTAACGTAATATTAATTGTAGAATTACGCCTCATATATGAATGTAGTGACAAATTGGGAGAAGCTTAGGCTTCTATTTTGGAAGAATTGGATATTGCAATGGAGTCGAAAGTTGCAATTCATTGCAACACTTGTGATACCACTTGTTTTTGCTTCATTAATATTACTGGTACGCTCAGTTGTGACAGCAAAACGAATGCCGGAAACACATTATCCACCTGTAAGTATAACCGATCTAAAATTATACCAGAAGTCAGTATTGAAGGGAAATCGAATAACGCACGATAATGGTACACTCAACATACCTAAGTTAATGGTGATCTATGCACCGGAAAATGAAATCTACGAAAAAATTATATCAAAAACCGCTACTAAATTAAAACTAACTGGATACAAAGCTTATCCAAGTAGCCGAGAATTGGAAACTGAATTGATGGCACATAACTACTTTTCGGGTGTTGAATTTCCCAATAGCAATGCAAATATAACAACTTATCCTCGTAATTTTACCTATTCCTTGCGCTTTCCAAGTGAGCTACGTACAGCAGAAGGACCATTTACCCTGACTTGGCAAACAAATCGTTTGTTTCCATTTTATGATTTCACTGGGCCACGGAATCATAATAGCTCTGATGGTGGTATACCTGTAGGCTATATTAAGGAGGGTTTTGTGCCATTGCAACATGCCATATCCACATCATATTTGGAACTGGTCAGTGGCCGTGACGACTTACCCAGCATACAAATGCAACGTTACCCGTATCCGAAATATATTTATGATCCCTTGCTGAGTGGATTATTGGATGTACTACCACTAATGTTGCTGTTATGTTTTATATATCCCAGCACGTTTATTGCTAAGTTTGTAACCAACGAAAAGGAAAAACAACTAAAGGAAGTCATGAAAATCATGGGACTGCATAATTGGCTCCACTGGACAGCATGGTTCGTCAAGTCTTTCTTAATACTAATAATAGTGGCACTTATGCTAACTTTTTTATTGAAATTTCACTTCTTTGAGGACATCGGAATCTTTACGAACTCAGATTGGTCACTTATAATATTCTTTTTCATCATATATATCTGCGCAAGCATTTGGTTTTGTTTTATGTTGGCTGTGTTCTGCTCGAAGGCAAGCACAGCTTCTTCTGTAACTGGTGTAATGTGGATCTTGACCTATATACCCTACTCGATGTCTTTTTACTATTATGATCGCTTAAGTTTAAAAACAAAACTGTGCACATCGTTACTATCGAATACAGCACTTGGTTTCGGCTTTCGGGTTCTAATGGCGTTTGAGGGTAAGGGTGAGGGTATGCAATGGAACGATGTCGCCACGCCCGTTTCTTCGGATGACTCAGTAACACTCTTGTATATTATCCTCATGTTAATACTCGATACTTTCATTTATATGATCATATGTTTGTACGTGGAACAAATTTATCCAGGCAATTACGGTGTTCCACAAAAATGGTACTTTCCGTTTCAAGCAAAATTTTGGACTGATTGTATAAACGAATTTAAATGTAGGAAAATAGTGGAAAATATCGGAATCGTACAAGATAATAAACAAGAAATAAATACCGATGGATACAGTGAAAGCCGCGTTGTGGGTCTAAGCATTCGAAATCTTACAAAATCGTTTGGCGATCGTTTAGCTGTTAATAATCTTTCTTTAGACATGTATGTAAATGAGATTACAGTGTTACTTGGACACAATGGTGCGGGTAAAACTACCACCATTTTTATGTTGACTGGCATTATTCCGCCCACACGTGGTACAGCAGTTATAAATGGCTGTGACATAAGCACTGATCTTGATGGTGCTCGACAATCTTTGGGTATATGTCCTCAGCACAATGTACTTTTCGAAGATATGAGCGTCAAGGACCATATAATTTTCTTCAGTTCCTTAAAAGGCATCCGTGACAAGGCTGCCCTAAATCAAGAGGTCAAGAAATACGTGAGCATTATGGAACTAGACAGCAAAGAGTATACAGCAGCATCGCATCTTTCAGGTGGTATGAAAAGAAAACTTTCTATGTGTTGTGCTCTCTGCGGCAACACACGTACCGTGCTATGTGATGAACCAAGTGCTGGTGTAGATACGGCGGCTAGAAGACGTCTATGGGATATACTGCATGCGGAAAAACAAGGCCGCACAATATTGTTGACCACTCACTACATGGATGAGGCTGATGTGCTTGGTGATCGAATTGCAATAATGTGCGATGGTCGCTTACAATGCTATGATACACCTTTTGAGTTAAAAAAACGTTACGGTTCCGGGTATCGCTTGACTTGTGTAAAACGTGACGGATGTATAGCAGCAAGAGTAACAGATCTATTGCGACAGTTTATACCGAATATAAGAGCTGAAAGTGAAGTTGGTGCAGAGTTAACATATCGTTTACATGATACTTATAGACATAATTTTCCTGAAATTTTTCGCATGCTGGAAGATAGATCAGAGGAATTGAAGTTAAGTGGTTATGGTATTAGCATTGCAACATTGGAGGAGGTGTTTATGCGTCTTGGTGCTGAGCTGAATCAAACCGAACTTGAACTTGAGGGACGTAGTGGAAATATTGAAGAAGTAATCTTCGATGAGAACATAAAATCTAAAAACGAAGCAGCGCGCATTATGCAGAAGTGGTATGCAATGATATACAAGAAAGCTTTGGTTACATATCGCAGTAGACTGTTGTTCATTTTTCAGTTTTTTGTACCAGTCGTTTTCTTGGCATTAACAATTTATAATGCAAGTAACAACGTCATGTTTATAACATTAGATAAATTGCCAATCGATTTATACAAATACAATGAGGCAATTATAGTTTTAGATATGACAAAAAATATCGATCCAAAATCGATAGAATCGAAGATCGCACTTGAATACGAGCTGTACATAAAGTCATTTGATTCATCTAAATATAAATTTGAAAGCACCAATGGCGAACCCTTTGAGGACTATATACTAGATATTGAAAAACAGCAAATTTCTCGAGTGAATCATGAGTATGTGGCTGCCGCTACAATCAAAGCCGGCAATTTTATCGCTTGGTTAAATAATAAACCATTGCACACGGCACCTCTTACACTCAATATTCTTCATAACGCTATGGCCAGAGCCCTAATTGGACAGGACGTTGAAATCCATGTAACCAATAGTCCGCTATGTTTCTCCAGCGACACCCTTATGCGACGTCTTAATCAGGGCACACGTCTGGGAATCGAGGTCGCGATCAATCTTTGTATTTGCATGTGCTTTGTAACCGGCTTCTATATAATTCCATTAATCAAGGAACATCATATACGATCCAAATTGTTACAATTCATCAGTGGAGTACACACTTTCACATTCTGGATATCACATTTGCTATGGGACTTCTTAACTTTCACCTTACTGGCTTTAGTGGCTATTATCACCATTGCTATCTTTCAACAGCCTGGTTTCTCAACAGTAGAGGACTTATCACGTTATATGCTCCTTCTACTTATCTTTGGCTTAGGCATTTTGCCCTTGACTTATTTATTCTCTTTTTGCTTTACCGATACAGCTACGGGTTTCTCGCGTGCCGTTATCTTTAATCTTTTTGTTGGGGTTGGTTTCTTCTCAGTCTACATGGCTCTATCCGCCGATATCTTTGAAAAACAACACTTCGCGAAAAAGCTAGCATGGTACCTTCGAATTTTTCCACACTTCTCTTTGGCATTGGGCATGCATAGTTTGCATGTAGGAACCAATATTAGACGTGCCTGTAATATCGAATATATCCAAAATATGTCAGAAGAACTACGTTGCCTCGTTTTGCCAATTTGTTGTAATACAGCTCATTATTTTGGCTGGAAAAAACCTGGCGTGCTGCCGGAATTTGTTTACTTGCTTTCAACGGGCACTGTCGCAATGTTACTTCTGTTATTAATTGAAGCAAAGATTTTGACTTGTCTGAAAGTTGTCTTGGGAGGAAACCGAAGACGGCAATCAGGCGGAGCAATAGATAATTTTGAAGATGAAGATGTGATTGCGGAACGAGAACGCGTTATACGGCTCAGTCCAGAAGAGCGTGATGAATTACCTCTGGTTGTGGATCGCATGTCAAGGCTTTATCGGAAACATGTTGCCGTAAATGAAATTACCTTCTGTGTAAACCTTAACGAGTGCTTTGGTTTGTTAGGCATAAATGGCGCAGGCAAAACTTCAACTTTTAAAATGCTCACCGGAGATATAAGCATCACTTATGGACGGGCCTATGTCAAGGGTATTTGTGTAAATACTGATTTACGTAATGTATATAAAAATATTGGCTATTGCCCGCAATTTGATGGCATACTGGAAGAATTGACCGGCCGCGAGACAATACGAATGTTTTGTCTGCTCCGCGACATACGGATAAATTACATACGGCGGTTGACACATGAACTTGCTTTATCCTTTGGATTTTTGAAGCATATTGACAAGAAGGTGCAGCATTATAGCGGCGGAAATAAACGAAAATTGTGCACTGCACTGGCTCTTATTGGTAACCCAATTATCATGTATCTCGACGAACCAACAAGCGGCATGGATCCGGCTGCAAGACGTCAATTGTGGAATATGGTTTGTCGCATTCGTGATATGGGCAAGTCAATTGTCCTAACCTCGCACAGCATGGAAGAGTGTGAGATGTTGTGCACACGTTTGGTCATTATGGTGAATGGTGTATTCAAGTGCATGGGTTCGACGCAGCATTTAAAGAATAAGTTCTCAAAGGGTTTTATATTAAAAATCAAAGTGTTAAAAGCGTATAGAGAAGATTCAATCTCATCAATAGAAAAGGAAGATCAAAAGGACGTTAAGAAAGTCCAAGAGAAATCTATGGTATTTGAAAGTGAAGCACCTTCATTATATCGATCTGAAAAAGAGGAACCAACGTCTACACTCATTTTGTCATCGGATAAAAGTGAAGTGAAAAGTCATATTAAGCAATTTAGATCATTCGGTCAGAATACTTCTTTTACTTCAAACGAAGAAGAAGAAGACAATCAAGAAGAAGACATTCGAAAAGAATCCATTGTATTAAAGCCATCAAAACTAACTTCTCCATCAGAAATGACAGAATTTCATTCGGATGAATTTGAAATGCACATTGAATTGGGTTCATTTCATCATATACTCAAAATAAAACAATTTATAGCCAGAAACTTACCCACATCAGAACTTCAAGAGGAATACGAAGGCTTATTAACCTATTACATACCCATAGAGAGTATCAAATGGTCTGAACTGTTTGCGCTTATTGAGAACAATCGCAAATTGCTCAATATCGAAGATTATACAATTAGCCAGACGACGCTAGAAGAAATATTTTTGGGGTTTGCTAAAGAATAATTCTTACACCAAAAAATTAGTAAATAAGTTTGTATTAAAGTCTTTTGAAAATAAAATACAATTTTTAGTAAAATATTATTATATTTTATATGTATACAAATGTTTTGTTTTTTTTTTTTTTTTCATCAAGTCTTACCTTGACAAGAGAACTTTCTATGTCACATGTGAAGGTACAGAATCGGTCATAAAGCAAATCAGAGCCAATACTTTATACGCTTTATAATGCTGGCCTACCGATTCTAAGTGATGATAACCTGACACAGCCCTTCTGGCGTCTCACCCTGACCCAACCACTGCCTCATCAATTTTGAGAATCAGTTAAAAATTATTGAGCCATGGCTTAAAAGGTGGAATATTGGTGTCAATGCAGACAAATCTTCTCATGTTACCTTCACTCTGAGACACACATCCTGTCCCCCGGTTCAGCTAAACGGAAATAGCATACCAAATTTCACTTCAGCGCAGCGCCTTGGATTGACACTTGATAGGCGTTTGACCTGGAGACCCCACATCAAAAACAAAAGGAAACAACTGAACCTCAAACTAATCAGGATGAAATGGCTCTTGAGGCACAATTCAAAATTAAGCACTAATAACACACAAGCTCCTTCTCTACAAAACCATCCCCAAACCAGTATGGACTTATGGCATTGAACTTTGGGGCACAACTTCAAAATCAAATGCCAAAATTATACAAAGTTTTCAGTCCAAAGTTTTAAGGAGGCTTGTCAACGCTGAATGGTATGTCCGCAACTCATCCACAGAGACTTGCAGGTGTTAACTGTAAATGAGGAAATTGTGAACCGCAGTAAGAAACATCTTCTTCGACATGAGTCACATGAAAATCACCTAGCTGTCAATTTGTTAAACAATAGCTTGCACACTCGTAGGTTAATGCGTTACCATCCCCTGGATCTCCCTTTCAGATCACCGGAATAATATATTTATATATAACTCTTAAGTAACATGTCATTCTCAACTCATAAAATTCGCTGAGAGAGTTGCAAATAAAAATACAGTGTAAACAAAAAAAAAAAATGTTTTGTTTGTTTTTGTTTTTTTTTTTTTTTTGGAAAAGTAATCATAGTCTTTACACTCAAAATTGAGATTGTTTTTTTTTTTTTAATTGTACATATTTATATTCTAGTTATTCATCAATCATGTCTCTAACGACCAACTGGTACAATTTCAAATTACTTGTTTGGAAGAATTGGATTATACAAAAGCAGCAAAAGGTCCAGTTTGCTTTTTTTCTATTGCTTCCAATATTCTTCACATTGCTATTGACATTATTACGAATGTCATTACCTGTAATAGTCGGGAATGGCATAACTTATCTACCTGTAAGCATTAACGATTTGTCAAAGACTTATGATGCGATATCGCAAGAAAAATTCCCATTTAAAGCAAAACGTAAGGGTCTGCATCGAACGTTACTTTATTCACCATATAATAAGATCTATGATACGATTATCGAAAGAGCAGTTAATAAACTCAATCTTGATGGTTATCGGTCTTATGATAATGCAGAATTGCTAGAGTATGCCCTAGTAACAGATAACTTTATTGCTGGTGTGGAGTTTGCGGATGATTCAGCAAATATTGAAAAGTATCCAAGAAATTTCACTTTCGCTTTACGGTTTCCAAGTGAACTACGTACTTCAAAATCGAAAAACCTGCAAACTTGGATGACGGACGTATTGTTTTATTATCGAGATTTTCCACGTAACCCAGATGATGCTGATGGTGGTATACCACCTGGCTATATTATAGAGGGTTTTATAGCCATACAACATGCAATAACAATTGCTTATTTGGAATTGGCCACAAGTCGTGAGGAACCGTTACCCGTTATTAATGTGCGTCGAATGACATATGGCACTTATGAAAAAGACATAGTATTCACTGAATTGCAAGTTATATTACCACTATTTTTAATCTTTATTTATTTGTATCCTAGTATTTATATTATCAGACTTATTACACGTGAGAAGGAACAACGAGTCACACAGATTATAACAATAATGGGAATACACAACTGGATTATCTGGTCTTCTTGGTTTGTAACATCATTTATACTACTAACAATGGTTGGCGTCTTTGTGACGATTATGTTTAAGCTTTCAATATTTAATTATCAAGTATCGAAGACCGATTGGTCGATAATATTTCTATTTCTAATATTCTATTCAATGATGCAATCGGCTTTTTTGCTAATGTTATCCGCATTTTTTAGTCACTCAGGCAGCGCAGCCCTAACTGCAGGAATACTTTGCTTTGCAACGGACTTACCATTCTTGATACCATCATTAGATTATAATAATATAACAAATCTTAGACAAAAAATGTTAGGTTGCTTATTGTCCAGCACAGCCCTCGACTATGGATTTCGTGTTATGTTGTTTGCTGATAACTCTACATCTGGCATAAATTGGTTCAATGTTTGGGATAAGATTATAATATATGAGAACCTCAGGTTATGGCATGTCTGTAGCATGATGTTGTTGGCAACGGTTCTTTATATACTTATTGGATGGTATTTAAATTTGGTCATACCGAGTAAGTATGTAAAAGCACGCAAATGGTATTTTCCAGTAAAGTGCATTGCTCGATGTAAATTATTCAAACGACGTCCAAAAAAAAAGAGCTCAATTGAACCACAAGAATCAAATTCAAGTCTTCTTATTGAAACACCTACAAGTCAGAACGTTGGACTCAAACTTACCAACATTGAGATAAGAGACCAGAAAAAACAATTAATCGTACATAAATTGTCTCTTGATTTGTATATGAATGAAGTAACGGTTCTAGTTGGCAAAAATGATTCAGGCAAGACGGCCACCCTTCTCATGTTAGCTGGATTAATTAAGCCCAGTTTGGGTAATGTGTTCGATGTACGTGTCAATCGTGATGTTACGGGTACGGTACTTGAATCGATAGGCATTTGCCCACAAGAAAATGTAATCTTCGATGAAATGAGTATACGCGATCATATAATCTTCTTCTCTTATGCCAAAGGTAATCGTACGAAGCGAGATGTGGAAGACGAAGTGTTCAAATATTTAAATGTTATGAAGCTTCAGCAGGGTAAAGAGTATGTTGCTGCCTCTCGGCTATCAGGTGGGATGAAGCGAACTTTGGCGGTTTGTTGTGCTCTTTGTGGAGGTGCAAAACATGTAATTTGTGACGAACCAACTTTGGGCATAGATATTTCGTCAAGGGGACGCATTTATGATTTATTACATAAGGAAAAGGAAGGCAAAATAATATTTGTAGCTACACACAACATGGAAGATGCCGACTTACTTGGAGATCGCATTGCCGTAATGAGCAATGGATATCTGCAATGTTATGGTACTCCAAATTATCTAAAACGTATGTATGGTGCGGGCTACCGGCTTATAATGGAGCGAAAAGAAGGTTGTGATACAAGCCGCGTCACTGAATTTTTATCACAATATGTGCCATCAGCAAGGGCCGAGGAATTCCTAACGTATTCTTTTACGTATCATATACCTCCAGAAGAACTTGATCACTGCAAACAAATGCTCATTGATCTTGAGGCTAAAGCTGAAGACTTAAAAGTAAAAGTATTCGGGATTCAGTCGAGTACCTTTAGTGAAGTGTTTATGCATATAAATGCGAAACATATTTTGAAGAGTGATAGAGCCTTTTTGCGTGTCACAGAAACGCCAAAATTTAATAGAGCGATATTTGACAATGAATTGAAAGAGAACGAAAAGCGAAAGCTACTTTTTCTCAAGATCTTGGCGTTATTGTATAAAAAATCATTTCTTACATACCGCAACATATCATTTATTTGTGTACAAGTATTACTACCAGTAGTCTTTTTGTCCCTGGTTATTTTTAATATTCGCGACGCAACTGAACATAAACCACTGCCACCTCTAGTTTTAGATCTCTCGAAATATGATGAGACAAATGTGATAATGGAAAAATCGATTGATGTGAAGCCTGGCACGCTGGAGGAACGCGTTGCGAATGAATATGCAAATCATATAAATGGCCTTTCAAATGTAGTCAACTTTATACATGGTCCAGATGCATTCGATAAACATGTACTCCTGTCAACGGAATATTGGTGGAGATATGTGACTGGAGTAGTTATCAAGCCAAACGAACTGACTGCTCTCATGAATAATGAAGCATTGCATTCCACAGGACAGTCCATTGTCCTCTTGCACAATGCAATAGCACGAGCTCTATTAGGTCGCGATGCAAATATTGAAGTGACCAATAAACCGTTGCCATACCAGGAAGCGTCCAAAAATATGCGCTTTGATATTGATTTCGGAAAAAGAGGCATCGAAGTGTCGCTCTGTTTTTGTACTTCTTTTATGAGTGCCTACTTTGGTATGATGACAATCAAGGAACGTGAGACACGTGCCAAAATGCTACAGTTTGTGAGCGGTGTTAATTATTATACGTTTTGGCTAGTAACGTTCGCTTGGGACTATGCCGTTTTCGTGTTTTCTGTCTGCTTGATTATAATATCAATGGCCTTCATCAATAACTATGTCGTATCGCCTGTTGAGGGCCTTTTGGAAAAAATGGTCGTACTGCTCATATTTGGATTGATATTATTACCACGTACCTATTTCATTTCAATGATGTTTCATGATCAAACCACAGGGTTTTCAAGCATACTCATCTACAATTTTCTCTCCGGCATCGGATTGTATATTGTTGTGAACACGTATTTCGTTATTAAAAAAGGTGAAATGCCTTATATCATGTGGATTTTTAGTATATTTCCCACTTTTTTATTAATATTTGGCTGGCAGTATGGAGATGAAGACACACACGGTTTAAAAGCGCTGGGAAGAGAGCGAAAGTACGAAATAGCTTATGCACTCATAATTAATTTTACTTTAGGCTTAATATTTCTAATGATGTTTGTGGGATCCACTCAAATATCAAATAATGCACTAATGCAGTCTATAAAACAGTTTTTTTCATGGCGAAAAGAACAACGACAAGAACGTAGTAGTGCTGGCTCTCAGAAGAGTATGGATGTATATACCGAAGAGAAACAAATTGAAAATCTCACTGACGAAGAAAGAGCTGAGTATTCCGTCATTGCAGACCGGCTGGTTAAGAATTATGGTAGTGAAACAGCACTAAATGGCGTATCCTTTAGAGTTAAAAAACATAATACCTTTCTTCTTTTTGGACGGAATGGTACCGGTAAGACAACTTTACTTAAACTACTAGCTGGCGATGGAAACCCAAGTAGTGGTAAAATATATGTGGAAGGAATGGATTTCAAAAAGAAACGGCATAAATCCTATAAGATTATAAGCTATTGTCCGCAGGAAGATGCACTATTCAATGAATTAACTGGCCGCGAGACATTGGCAATACATGGCATGTTAAGGGGATTACGTATGTTTACTTTAAAGGAAGTAATAGAAAGCTTGGCAAAAATTCTCGATTTTTTTAAGGTGCTAGATGAACTTATTGTGACATATACACTTGCGTCCAAGCGAAAAATTAGCGTTGCAATAGCTGTGATTGGGAATCCGAACATTTTGTATTTGGATGAGCCCACATACTGCATGGATTATATTAATCGTTTAAGGGTATGGCACCTACTGAAAGGCATGGGAAAAAGTGGTAAAGCGATAGTGCTGTCTACAAACAGTTTAAGAGAGTGCGAAGCCATGGGAACGCATATAGGAATCTTAGTGTATGGAGACTTTCGGGCCATGGGTACAATGGGATATATAACGAAACAGTATTGCATTGGCATAAATTTGGCTTTCAGTCTTGATCGTCATTCAAAGAATGACCGCAACTTACGGGTTCAACAACAACCAAGCAATATTTATCAGGATATAGAACTGTCTACACACATCTATGGTATCAATTCACGTGAAATGTTGACTACATATGAATATAGCCAACAAAGCTCTAATAGCGAGGACTCAGATAATATTGATAAAAGATACGATGTTGAAGAATTTATAAAAGCGTTTTTTCCAAAAGCGAAACTCATAAGGAAATATCGCCATACTTTGATATTTCATATACCAACGGATGATGATATAAATTGTGTTGATATATTTTCTGTGATCGAACGTAATCGGCATAATCTCGATATTGAAGGCTATGAAATCTTGGATTGTGATGTGGAAAATATTGCTGCAGCATTTGCAAGACTGACCCAATTAGAACGACCATCTGGAGTTGTGCTTAATACAAGGTTTGTATGGATGCATGTTACCATAGAGTATTAAACTAATTTATTTCTTTTTTTATTTTATTACCAGGAAGAACTGGTTATTCTGTTGTTGATCACAACAATAATGAAGAATATACTACATGTATAATTTATAGTTTACATCATCCTTATGATTTACTCATATTTATTGTACATAAAGATTTTTTTGATTTTGTATTTAAGAATAAAAATGAAATAAAGGAGTTAAAATTAGTATTGTACTTGTAGTAAAAAGATTTTTTCAAGACTTATAGTACAAATATTAAACTCATTGGACTACCACAATCATATGAAGAATACACTTAGTGCGAGATTCGACTTGAGCTGGAAATTTGAAATTTATTGTCCTACACAGGTGACATGATAAAACCAGTATTCTCCAAGGAGCTGAGAGCATTTGCTATGAGAGCAATGTCGTATATGGTTATGTCCGACAATATTAAATTGTTTAGACAAAAATTGTGTAAAAAACTAGGATTACTTTTGAAATTTTCTATTGAAAATATTCCTATTTTTTAAAATATTCAAATGAAAATTCATAAATTCGAGGTGAATGTAATAGAATTGACATGTATAGTATATATATAAATATATATAATTTTTAGATGTTTTCTTACTTACTACAAAGCGCCATTAGTTCTCGTAATTTGTACTCACCTGAAAGTAAAGAAAGAAATGTAAATTAATATTACTTTCAAATTCTTACTTCTAGGTATAAACTATGTTCAAATAACTTATTGTCACCTTACCAAAATAGAAAAACTTAAATAATTAATGCTGACTTATGTGTTTATTTTGATTTTTGAATTAAAACTTCTTTAGCGGTGTTGGGCAAAAATTTATACTAAAACTTTGAGTGAAAAAATACAAATCGTCACGTTTTCAAATCGTCTGTATCGCATGAACCGCACTAGGTAGAGACTTCAAATTTTCACAGAATGTGTATTTCTATTGCCATATCCCCAACAAATAGTTTTTGGAAAATCCATCGGAAAAGTCTCAAAAAAGAGATTATATTTCCACAACAACAACATGCAGTTTTTTTGTATAAAAATGTTTATAGCAACAACATGCAAGTAAACAGCTTGTGTGTTGTATAAAAACAAGAGAATGTACGAAGAAAAGAGAACGGAAAACACACGGAAGCTCGTTGATGGGGGACAGACGGCAAACGTAAACACCTCAACAACTAGATTAGACACAACAAAAGAAACCAAAAGCAATATACAGACGGACAGACAAACTGACAGAGCTCGGGATGATCTCTCCGTGTCTGTTTTTAAGAAGTTCCACTTCTATCACGTGTACGATGACACACGCGTAATTTTTCTTCTTTGTCAAAGACAAAAAAAAGGTTTGTAGAAGAAAAAATTAACAATCTCTATTGTACTTTGATGTGTTTGCCGACAACCAGGTGCTCGTTTCAGTTAAATATGAAAAATATTTCCCTATTTCCAAATTAAATTAAGTCACTTGAGAACTGGACTCTGTAATATTGTATTATTATGGTCATTTTATTATTGTTCTTGATTAGAAATCCATAAGTGTAATGTATAAACTACTGAAAATTTTGTAGTCAAACATCTTCATTAATATGGTTTCATGGAGATGTAAGATGTCCTTTTATTGTTAAAAATATACATTGTATACATTTTATTGTTGTTTATAACAAAAAACACTATTTTATATTTATTTTTGTAGCAAATAAACAAAATAATACAAAAGTAAAAATAAGAAGAATGTGGATTCAAATAACAAAATACCAACTAAAAGTCTGAGTAATCAGAGAAAGAAGAAAAGATTGAAAGAAATATACACTATGTAGAGAACCAAAATAGCTAAATATATTGAAGAGATAAGGAAGTCGAGAAATATGCAGCGAAAGGAAAAAAAAAACAACAAATCAATGAAATGTCGGAAGCCAATTAAGTGACAATAAAAGCAACTTCCCATTGTCACCCCGCTTGCTATACAACAACTTCCGTCTTACGATGACATTTTAAATTGCTAAAGGATAATGGTAACAAACTATCGCAACAACTTCATCAATAGCAGTAGATGCAGTTGCAATTGCAGCAGCATCATTAGTTGAATAATGTCCAATTGCCCCTGGGAATGCTTAATATATCAAACATACAAATAATCCTAGTAAGAAGATAAAAAGAAAGTTTTAGTAACAGAGGATGATGATGAGTGGAACCAGCAATCAAACAAACTTAAATAACAGCAAATTAAATTGATAAATAAGGATTACATTAGTTGACTATAGGGGTAGATTGATCTGTCTATATAAATATATCTATATTATTATTATATCTTGATGGTAATGAGATTGACATTTGCTTTGTTTAATAACTTAATCAACAACTAATAGTCAATAATAAGAATAATAATAATAATACTGTAGAATATTATAAATTGTAAACAATTTAATTTTTTTACTAACAAAAAAAAAAAAAAATAATAATAAAAAGTCCAGTGAATGCAAACATCATTTTGTATAATATTTTAATTAATGATTTTTTAAAATTTTTTTGTTTTTTTATACTTCTACAATATATGAATGCATTTTCATTTCATTTATGTTAATTAGTTAATTACTTATTTCATTTATTTGTAATTGATTAATGTAAGTTAACCTCATACAAGCGGCCAATGTTAATTTTTCCATTAAAATATAATAGTATAAATATAAATATAAAGTAAATTATGTACAATTGTTTTAAGGTTAACTCTGAATCAAAATTCATTGCACAAATTATTAATAAAATTAAATACAATTATAAATTCTACCACATTTTTATTATTAATAAAATTATGCAATTCTGTCAATCTCAAAATGTTTGTTATTTAATATTGTTGACATGAGGGATAAAATTTTTATTATTTGCCTTTTAAATGAAGGTTTGTATACTTAAATGTGTCCAATACCAAACTGCAACTATCAGTAAAATCAAATCAGAGGGATGCTAAGAACCACTTGGATAGGCTTCAAAAGGCTGATTGAGAAAATATCAATTGTTGTATTCTGGAAGTCAAAATATAGCGAAATAATGGGGATTTCAAATGCTTCATCATTATTTTGGTGCTTCATTTCTTTTAAATTAAGTAATAATCTTTTTATTCCTGCTATTTAATAAAGTAAGCTTCAAGCTTTAAAAATAGTATATAAGCATCTGATATGGAATGTTAATAAGTAAGAGAATTCTAGGAAATATGAAATAAAATTAGTATCGCATGAAATGCTTTACTTTTATGTTTGAACCAAAAAAAGAAAAGCCGAAATTTGACATTTTGGCACTCGAGCAGGAACTCATTAAATAGTTTGGATTAGATTGATAGCTAAGAAGCAGCAGGCGCAGCATTTGTATTCGAATTATCTTACATGCTGAGCTTGTCTTTGACACATTTAGGGGAGCGCATAATTTGATGCATAATTTATAAATAATTTGTTAATAATCATTTGATTCCAAGTGCTGTGGAATTGAGCAAAAAAGGTTCGTCGGACAAAAAGTGCTCATTAGCGACTTATTCTTTGTAGAATCATACCGAGAATTACGGTAGGGTATGGAAACAGATGCACAGTGAACTTCTTAGCCATCATCTTCTAGAAAAATGTGCATCGGTTTGGGTAGTGTTTCATTTAATACCTCCACGTTTTCTACACTTTGCATGCTTATGGGAAAGTAAAACACTCTAAGGGAACTTTAATTATAATGCATGTTTGCTAATTGCTCTTCCGGGGCTTACCATTTTCATAAATATTCAACAGCTATAAGCTGCTCGTCAGCTTATATAACAATAAAACCATTTTCAGTTCATAAGAAATAAGTATTCAATTTTCAAGAACTTAAACTTGAATAATACTTCAAATAAATATTTTGAGTATAAAATTGGAAGGTGAAAGTTGGAAATATTAACACCTTTGTAAACTTTAATTAAATAAGAGAATGTCTTGATGATTGCTTTTGAGTATACTTATGAATGCAATATTCATTAAGTCTATACTCAAAAACAGCTTAAGCATCGAAACGTGAAACATTTTAAGACCAAGAATATTAAATCAAAAGAAAAATCTAAGAGAATTCATTAAATAAAATATTAACATTCAATGAAATTGCATCTACTTTAACTATTCATTCAATTTACAAAAATATACCTAACATACAAATACCATATTTGTGTAGATAAATACTTAAAAATATAATAAAATTTATTATCTTAGAAATCAATACAAGGAAAAAATCATAAAAATGTCCTAAATTATTATTGATTATTTATTAGTAAATTCCTATTTCTCATTTTATTTGATTTTATATTTTATTTAGAAGCATTTTACTTGACTGTGGCAAAATTGAAATAGAAAAAAAATCATTCATTTAAGGAAATTTCGTATCTTGGCAAACTTAAATTAGATTTTTGCAAAATCTCAAAGGCAAAGGATTTTAATGTTATTAATTAACATGAAAATGCTTCTAAAATTAAGGTAAATACCGGAATGCATACCTTATTCATTCATTATTCATTAAATAAATTAATGTTAATTAACTAGCTGTCATTGTTGGAAAGCACAAGGTCCAAATTAAATTATTACATACAATACTTCAAGTGGTCGTTATAAACCACCAACAAAGGAATCGACTTTAAGAACTACATTGTTGTGTTAAATGCTTCTGTCAACTTTGTTGCACTCGGTTGGACTAAGGGTGAACACCATAAGTGAAGTAATAGAGTTTTCTGACAAAAAAATATAAATACTTTGTGTCCGTAAACTCAACATGTGACCAAAGTCGCTTAAAAGCCACACGTGCCACCAAGACTCAAAAGGACTTAACACTCAGACACGCATTTTAGCAAATGGAAGAGAACTTAAACATTTTGATATTTTTCTTCTTTTGCCCTGATATTGACATGCTACTGTTTGTGTATTTAATGTTGCTACATGGGGTAAGCAAGAGAACTTAATTCTATGGTGGGTTGAACTAGGATAGGACTGGGATCTTTTCTAAGTAAATAGCTATGGGTAAACGTCCACTGACTGAACACTAACTAGCAAGAGTGTGCCCCCCTTTTCAAATCAGCTACGGATGACATAATTTGAAAGAGATATCAACTCTTAAAATTGAAGTGCTCGTATTATAAGAAATGGTAAGCTGGTAAATATGAAAATGGGGAAAATTTATAATGATTTTTGAACTTATTTCCTCCTTCAGTTATAACGATAGCATTAAACTATGAAAATGTAACTTTCTCAACACTTTATTTTTGCAGAAGCAAACGATTTACTTTGTGTGGCCACAAGGATTTCAGGATGCTAAGTTCTATTCTATTACCTTAAGCACAGCACATTGCATACTTTTAACTGCATGAAAATAAATTTCAAGCAATTGCCTTCAGGAAAACTTTCAGCAATTTGATATGAATATAAACCACACATGTACCATACAAAAATACAATAAAACAATGTCTTACAGATTAATGTATGTTAGCAGCTGCTTTTGGGTTCCTTGGAGTATGCAACAAATTACCTAAACTTTTTTACTCTAATACATACACATGTACTTATGGATGTTCTATATTATATTGAAAAGATTTCTAAACAACAGCTGAGATGTGCTTAATATAAGAAAAGTTTTTTTTATAAAAATCTGTTGCATACTTTCAGGCTATTAGAAGCAAATTTATTTCATTATCATTAGCACATTTGCTTAAAACTATAATGAATGTACATATTCAGTAATGATGTACATTAGTCCATTGTGTCATTTGATCAATCTATCAGATCCTTACAGTTTCTCTGCACGAGTCAATCAAACAACACACAACCTTATCGTATGTGTGATTATAAGCAATGAACCAACAATCTATCTTCCTCCACATATCGTATAATAGAGGGGATCATTGTTTGCGAAATAATGCATAAAATTGTATTGCATTAAAACTCACTAGCACTCACACGCATGAGGTCCAAACAGAGCAGACCAGAACCAGAAATCAAAATATGTATTTGTGTCCACTATTGACAAACAATTCGCTCTCCAATGGTGGTCGGTCGCAATCTTTCGCTTTCATGGGTCCGGCTGTCAGTGTCAGCCATCATCGTCGTCGTCGTCATCATCAACATTATTAGAAATCAGTGTTATTTAGTGCCGCCAGTAAACAGGACTCGAAAGTCCTGTCTATATGCAGTTTGTTGTTATTGCCATTATGTAATTTTCACATTTGACATAAACACACACGCATCGATCCAACAAGGACACAACAACACCATAGGAAAACACAATCAGAACATAGTTTGATAGATGGATAGATACTTTAGTCATGGTGAGCTTGAGTTAGAGAGCTTGGGTCAGTTGGGTTCTTTGGTTGATGGACGGGATTGTCATTGGTCAAACTTGTGGTGAATGATTGCAATCTCGATAAATTCACGAGTAAATGAGAAAGTACTACGATATGTCTATAGATTTTGTGAGTTTGTCACTTTAGCTTTTGAATCAAAACTAATCGAGTTCGATGTGCGTTTGTGGTTTTTATTATTTTGTTTGTTTTTTTTTTTTTTTTTTGCCTTTGGTCCTTTTCATTCCAATTTGATGAACAAATGTGTGACAAATTAAGTTTTCATTTTTGATTTTTTTTTTTTTTTTCTTAACATCATTTGAAGGAATAAAAATATGTATTTGATTTATGTTTGTTCATGTTTTGGTTGAAACCACAAAATAACAAAGATAAAGGTTGTGGAAAGAAAACACAATAAATCATTTCTATCTCATTTTGTATTAAATAAATTTGTGGTCATTCCAAATACATTGAAATAATTTTCTTGTAATTTTATAATCTAAACTTTTGTATGCAAATAAAATGTTATTATATATTTAAAATTTAAAGATTCATTCATGGATTTCATAATTAGTTTTTGTTACACAAGAAATAAGTTTTAAAAGATTTTTGAGGGATAACATAGATACATACATGTATGATATTAAACAACAAAGGAGCTCAAAAACCCCAATGAATGGAATGAAAGATAGAAATGAAAACGTTGTGTGTGTGGTCAACCATCAAACTCCAATATGAAGCTGAATACTCAAGTTTTGAAGGTTATACTTTAGTGTATTTCAGAGGGTGTGGTTTATTCACAGCTTTGAAACCACTATTTTAAAAGGTAAAAATAAAGATTTAAGACCAAACATACAGACCACATGTTGCTTGACCAGTTGAAAACTATTTGGATGTTGGACTAGACCTCATGCATAATATGCCTTGCACCTGGCCTAGGCCACGCTTCATTTACTTCACTTCAATTAATCAAAAATTAGATGAAAATATGAGCAATTCTTTTGGCATGGAATCCATGTGTTTCCTAAATATGGATATACAATATGTTAGAGCTTCTGATAAAATATATTGTACCAATATTTCCCATAAAAGCTTTTGAGGTTCACCAAAAGTTAGGAACATTTAATTACAATATTATTTTTAGAAAGAAAACCTACAATATTTCGATTCTTTTTGTTGAATTTCTAATTACTTATGTGCTATACGTCGTCTACATATGTCACTTTCATCTCAATCCGAAATTGAAAACATATAATATTTACAAAATTCTTTGTAAAATTGTTCTCATAAAGTGAATTTCTTGTAACTGAATACCGCAAACCACAATAACCACTAAATGAAACACAAGTAAATGAAGCAAAAGACAAAAAGACAGAAGACAGTAGAAGTATAACTTCAACATCATGGAATGCTTTCTTTTAGACAACAACAAAAACAACAGTAACAACAACAACAACTATATATATAACACTATAGAAAGTCTTAAGTTGCTAATTATGAATAATTAATTGAGTAGCGTTTTAAGAGTTGCCACCCTATTACTATCCCTTAACCTATAACACTTAACCATCTTCAGTCAGTTTTATTTATTTGCTTTAGTTTGCTAATTTCATAAATTATTTAGCTGTCGGTTGATTTGAAATACTAGTAAATATAAAATATGTACATAAGTACATTATTATACAATAGAAGTGTGAGGCAGAAATACAATAGAGAGTAAGATATGTGTGCAGGCAGAGTAAAGATGTGTTTGAGCGATCGAAAGTGAGGCCCAAAGTGCGCTAAAGTTGTGTTTCAAAGTTTCTAGTTAACATTTGAGGTTAAACCATAGACAAATAATGTTCTACACTTTTGCACAAGTGTCTTACTTTTCAAGTGTTTATTTTATACACTTCATTGCACTGAAGTGGGTGTATCATTTCTTAGAATTGGTTGGAAGAAGATGAGGAATACAAGTACAGTCAAGCAATAAATAGTATAAAGGTATTGTTGCATTTAGCTATGATCTTAAGGGTTTCCAAAATATTTTAAATGACAATTTACCTATGCTTTTAACATTGAATGTATAAAACTGAGACTTTATATGGATTCACATAATAATTTTTTTTCAAATAGTCGAAGGCCTTTTAGCTAGCACTCATTAATAAACTTATGTTATATATTATAAGTAACTAAATGTATATAATCTAATCCTGTAAATAAATAAATAATAATTTTTTTCAACTCATTATAGATTCCTTATATATTGTTTGACTTAACTTGAAAAGTTTATTGTATACAGTATCGAATATTAATTCGTACAACTCGTACCATCTGAAGTGTATTTATGGTTTGGTGAAATTGGTTTTACCTGTCTTTATAATTTTTTATTTAAATAAACAAAGAGAAAATACAAGTATCGCTCACACCTATGAATCTCACAAGTCTCAAGTACTTGAATTGAGTGCTCCCTTTTTTTTTTTTTTTTTTTTTTTGAAAGTGTTAATTATTAAATCAGCTTTTCATTACGTGAGTTTTAAATGAATTTCAAATGAAGTACTTAATAAGTAAAGATTATGTATGATACAATTGATTATTTTTCTGTAAAATAATCTTCTTTCAATTTCATTTTATTTATAACTATACATTCCAATAATTGAATTTTGTGTATGTATAACTTTCTGATTAGTTAAAAGAATTCATAATTTAATAATGGAAAACAAAATTAAGTAGATTGAAACTTATAGGAAAACTATTGTAATAATATGATACCAGTAGTATGTTCTTATATTCTTAGATATTCAAACATAAGTATGTTTCTTTTCTATGAAAAAATAAATACAATATACTTTTTTACTGAATGAAACCTTTGGTTTCTTGGAAAGGTTTCAACAAAATTCTCAACTTTGACTTTTTGAAATTTTTTCAAAATAACACTTTGAACATTCAGCCTTCTTCTCTACACTCTCTTTAACATATTACTATTACAAATTTATACTACTGACTAACTGACTGTTTAAGCAAAATGTATCTGACAGCGACGGGAGTGAAATATGAAAAATGTATGCCACTTTTGGCTTTAGTTTGGTTTGGGGGTTTGGACTGTGGACTTTGTCTAGGTTGACACACAAATACTTCTGGGGTTTTCAGCGGGAATAAATGCACAAAACATTCTGTTGTTTATGTCTTTTTAATGTTGTTGTTTTTTTTCTTTTTTTTTTTGTTTTTTCTATATTTTCATTTTGAATTTTTTATGCGCTAAACAAACACAAATACACAAAGTCACAGCACTCATAAAGTGAAAGATGCCGACACCATTTTTGTTTTCAGTTTTTTTCTGTTTTTTTTTTTTTTTGTTGTTTTTGTTTTGTTATATTCCGTGTGTTTTATGTTGAGTTGTTGTTATATATTTGTAAAGTAGCAGACTGTTTGTCTGGTTGGAACTTAAAAGTGACTTTTTGTTGTAATAATTTATGTTTATTATTATTATTATTTGTATTTGATTTTGAAATGGACCACTTTTGTTTTTCGAGACATTCATTGGAACACTTCAACTCCATTATTTTTTAGTGAAACAGAAACTTATCCAAATTATTTTGTATATATTTTTTTTTGTTTTTTTTTTTTCTTAATTTTTCCTAATTTTTATTTCTTTAATAAATTTTTTTATTTTTATTTTTCTTGTTAATATAAATTTATCTACTTACTCTGCAATGCTTTTAGATAGTGGCCATCGCTCCATGGATGCCTGATATTTCATGTTCTCGATTTGCTTCTTTAATGCGTCCCGATCCATGTTTTGTAGAGCACTGGGATCCATGGCGGCTAAAATTTATCCACATACCACCCCTGCAAACAAATCCGTTCACAGCGAGAGCAGCAATTTTGCAGAAAAAGAGAGAAATACAAAAAGAGTCTAAATTTAATAAAAGAGTGTAAACTTGAGAGAGTTTGTGTCAAGATACAAGACTAGTAAAAATTGAGTCAAGAGAAGTAAGTGTATTTAAATAAAGATTTAACTATAAGCAATGAATCGGATGAATTTGCATTGAGAAGAAGATTTAAGTTGTTATTTATTTTTCACATGTCTGAAATTATTTATTTATTTATATTTTTTTATTTTTTTTTTTTGTGTTAGCAGGGTTATTGTGTTGAGGGTTATAAGTGATGAGTAAAGAAACTAGATCAATGGTTCAATCGTTTGATGTTTAATAATGTGTGTGTGAGTGAGATAAGGATACTTATAGTGGGCTCACCATGTGGCCCGGTAAAATATTCTGCACTGTTTTGGCTTGGCTATCATTTTTCTGACAGGGCAACTCATTTGCATATTTAGAAATACTTAATTTATTTTCATTTAAATAAATTTTTAAATATTTTTTTTCATTTTTAATTTCTGGTACATTTTGTTATTAATAAAAGATTATGACGAATATTTTAGAAATATTTTTTTTAAAAACTTCCCTTTAAGGAAAAAACACACCCTGTTTAAAGAAAACAATTCTAAGAGAGTTTTTTAGTAAAATACTAGGTCCTTGACATGCGCATTACAACTCGTAATTAATTTCATTTTCATACTCTTTAAAACAACCACCATAAATGAAGAGAAATATCATTATAGCAAACAATAAGCCCAGTGCAAACTGCACCATTATCGTCAAACTATCCTAGGACTAAGGACTCTGTTAAGTCTCTGTTAAACCGGCTAATAGCACATATAATACACTCTAAACGAACTGTTAACAATTTCTAGTATATTTTGGCATAAATTTACTCAATAGGGCGCGCCCTGAACCATTTAAATCAAAATCAACATAAACATAAACAAAAGCTTAACAGATAATCCTTTGTATATATTTTGTTTACATTTATTTATAGCCTTTTGCAATGATTTTTTTTTTTGCTTTGATGTTTTGGTATTATAAATATCTAATCACAAGTTATTAGTCACCCTCACACACACACACATATATATATATATTTACACATTCAAAATCCAATCTAAATAAACATCAGATAACATGATTATGTATCATAATTTATGAAACTTTCATTTATTTGGTTCAATAGACAGAACTTCCTTTCTTTCTTTCCTTCTTCCTTCCTTTTCTGTCGTCTGTCATGCCATCCGAGACAAAGGACTTCTTGGGCTGAAGATAACTTCTTCTATTTTATTATTATTGCGTGCAAAGAAACAATATACAAATTTCCGTGTGCAAGGAAACAAGTTATATACTCGTACAATATTTGTTATTTATCTATAAACACATTTATTGCTTGTTTTTGCACTTAAATAATAATAGTCATCAAAATCATTGGGCCCATTGAAATACAGGTGTCCCTCTTACTTGGGGGTGTTATAATTTGTCACTGAATGAAGGTAATAAATTTAATACATAGTAGATTTAAATTATCTTATATTTATAAAAAGCCAAGCAAAAGTTTGTTTTTTGTTTGAAGTAGTAAAAAGGTTCGAAAATGTTTTGTTTGTATTCCCCACGTGGGAATGCAAAGTTTGACAAGAGTTTTTCATTCATTATTCTATAATACAATATATAGTACAATAAATAGAATAGAATGGTAGGTGCTTAGATTTTAGGTAATGATAGTTAATAAACCAAAGTGATGATTATTGAAATTAATAGAAAGAGTTGAAGATTTAGAAGACAAAAATATTAAAACATAAATAATTAGGAAAATTAACCCCATGAAATAAATGAATTGATTGATATAATTCATAATATAATATTAGTATTATATTTTATTATTATTTATTTATTTATTAAATTGTATAATATTTATTATTTCGAAAAAAATATACTTATTATAATTAGGAAAATTACAAATAATCTGTGTCATTATAAATTTCAAACATCAGTATTTTTTTATAATATATATATTTTTAGAGCGAAGATCTCTTATGCGACTTGTGCTGGAGCAGTAAAATGTCAAAAATTGTCATCACTTTTTATTAAGCTGTTACTACTCTGATTGTTAATCGACTTGGGACACCGGAAGTTTTTTTTTTATTTTAGCTATCACAGAATGGGGATAATAGTAGAGACTGGTCCCTTGGGAAAGACCTTGGTCTCAACATATTTATAAGTTTTTATATAAACTTGCTCTCTTTCTATTTTTTCTTATTTTTATACTCTTCACGAGAGTGAATAGTATTATATGATTGTCATGAAGCTTGTAACAGGCAGAAGGAGACAAAAAAAAACACAAAAAGTATATAACTATATTCTTGATCAGCTCGATTAGACTAATTGTTTGTCCGCCTTTATTTATGCAGACTAGTTCCTCAGTTTTTGAGCTGGAGAGCTGAAATTTTGCACGAACCTTTCTTTTTACCATACGCAGTACATTTTATTCCGGAACCACCCGAATTGAACCACTAGGAAATGTACCACCCATACAAACCAACCATTTGAATTCATGTTCTTATTTGAAAAACTTTTTTGTTTTTTGTCCTATCGAACTGAAACTTGGTCACTATCAGTTTAAAATATAAGTGTAGTACATTTGTTGGAACCAGTCGAATCGGACCACTAAGGCAGGTACCTCCCATACAAGTCCCGCGAACAGTATTTCATCTTCGGTATAATCAAAGATAACATTCTTTCTTTAATATTAATATTTTTGTTTTTATAATATTTTTCAATTTTAACATTACAAGTTTTTGATTTAACAGAAAATCTTTCTGTTAAACCAAGGACACAAACCATTTAAATATGTTGATGAACTGTTATTTAAAAAAAAACTCTCATGCGAGAAAATTTACAAAACTCAATTTGTTGATTACAATAAACTATGCAAAACCACAAGGCACACAAACGGACACATTAAAACAACAACGCTATAATTGTTTAAAACTGACTACTCTATATTATTGTAAATCAAAATCACTTGACGAATCGGTCGGTATACATCAATATAACGACATTTCCGGTAAGGAGACAAAACTGCACCTAAAGAAATTAATATTAATAAATAACATAAAACAACACGTTCGCACATATATACATACAATATTTCGTATTGACACTCAACTGACCAAAAATAATCAAAGCGAGCGAACAGCTGACGTTGTTGGTGTGTTTGTTAGATTTGGTTACAATGGGAGTTGTACAACTTTAAACACATAAATAACAAAGGAAGTCAAGGAAATACAAAATACATTCATCATATTAATAATCATGCATACAATAAAAGTGCTGAACATGCTTCACTAACCAGAAGATACTACGATTACAATGCCAAAATAAGGACCATTGAACTGTTGTAACTGTCTGTGCGGGCTTAAATATCCAACTGACTGACATAGGTTAGCCTTGAAAGCTGAATGTAATGAATAGACGACAGTCAGTCAGTTGATTATAATTTGTATATATATATATATATATATATATATATAGTATACATGTATAAAGCAGAAGGGAGGAACATGTTTCTGTCAAGACAGAATCTATGTAGATAAAAAAAAAACAAAAAAGAAAGGCATCAAAATGAAATGAAATTCAAATGTTTCGAGATGTTTCGAAGGCTGTCAGAGGCTGCAAAGGATTGAAGTTGAATTCAATGTGAAATAAAATGAACGTGAACGTCAGTTGGTCACTGGCAGCCATGGGCTGTTTTCCTTTCAACATTGCCAAACAATGCTTAAAGCATTCTCACACTCTGAAAGTGTTAATGCCAAAATCATATTAAAGTGTTACTGAGAGAAGTATCTTTTGTCAGGAGCAACTATGTATAATAAACCCAGTCAGTATTGATGCCGCGTTGTATGCAATATGAAAGACATACATATATTGTATGACGGCAATGTTAGGCGAATTCAAAGTGAGTAGTAGAACATGATGAGGAGTAGAACATGATGAACATGAACATGGTTTTAATTAAAACTTTTATTACACCAACTTTATCTCTATTTTTCTTTTTTTTTTTTTTTTATTATTTACATTAAAAATCTAAAATTAGGCGGTTGAATATTTCTCTATACTTAAAGTGAGGCAGTTTGTTCTTTGCTAATGGATAAGTTGAGTTATTAGTTTATTTAATTAAAAATGGCTACCATCCAAACGACACTACTAACTAAGTCATAAATAAATCTATTGATTATGGAAACCATAAAAATTCTTTCATTTCGATCAAAACATACATATAAATTTTATGTTTTTCTTCAAATATATTCAATTGGATGGATAGCATTTGAGCCTTCACAGATTATACTATTCATTAACATTGCCCAGAGTAGCAATAATAAAACAAATAATTCTTGCATGGATAAACATGCAATGAAATAAAATTTAATTGAAGACAAACATAAAATTAAGAAAAAATAAAAACAAAATTTAACTTCAATAAGAATCTGTGACATATTTTTCTGCTTATCCAATTAACTTTTTCTAATAATAATTTAGTAAAATATAAGTGGAAAAATATAAAATGCAAACAATTATACATTTCATTTCAAAACCATGATTCTAACTAAGAAATTCTTTTTTTGATTCCTTTCTACTTTTCATCACTTAAGGATTAGAGTTTTTACAGTAAAAAACAAAAAATCATGCCAATCCTCAGATTAAGTTATTTACTTTTGGATGTAAAATCCTTGTGGACAAAACATTTTGTGTATAACTTGGAGCGAGAGATACTTTTAAAATCTTGCAGCAAGAAGTTTTGTTTTATCAAAGCTAATCGAGAACTTACGATATCGCCTCTAAGATGGATTGGCCATCTAATAAGAATGCCAAAAGAAAGAACTACGCGAAAAGTAATGTTACTAAACCAAATTGGAGGTAAACGTCGAGGACGTCCAAGAAAACGCTGGCTAGATGATGTTGAAGTCGATTTAAGTTTTATGAACATTCGGAATTGGAGAGAGAGGGCGATGGATAGGGACGCATGGAAGAGAATAGTTGCAGAAGCAGTGGTCCATACCGGACTGTAGAGCTAAGAAGAAGAAGAATCGGGACTTAAAAGCAAAGTGAATAACTTTCAATTTGAAGCCCAATTCATTTCCATGTCTTCCTATTTGATTCCTGAAATGTTTACAGTATACAGGTTATATCACCAACTCTATTGATGCATCTTGATACAATATTGATACAATACTCAAAGAGTGAATGGTCATGGGTTTGTTGGTATTAGCCTAAGACTTCAAAAAACCCTCAAGAACAATATTCAATGGCTTTAAATATCTTGAACTCAAATGACTATTGTTAACAAAGTTCATTTACTATCCACACTCTTAACTATACCACTGTCTTTTGTTTGCAACAACAAATTGAATTGAACTTGTGGGAATTTTGGGATACCTTTTAAAAAACCCCAATGTTTCTATCCAAGTCAATAAGTTAATTGTCATTTAACCCTCTCAAAGCGATTTATGTTTTTTAAAAGTGGCATTGAAACTTATTTTATTTTTGCAAAGAAATTGTTTTTACAAGTTTTTCTATGCTATTAAATTTGAAAATGTATTTGAAGGAAAAAAAAAAGTTTTTAGGTGGCTCTGATGTTTGTTGAATCAATACGCAACTATGAATCTTACGCTTCGTGTGGTTATTTGGCCAATTAGTGGAAATCGAGCAAAAGTGAGTGTATGTTCAAGATCCTTTTGGCTTTCTATTTGGTTTCATAACATTCCAATTAAGCTTTCTATTATAAACATTATGTTCGCTTTCATACCTACGCACATTGTGTCCAACAAAGTGGCGTATGATTTGATGTACTCGGGGCCTAAAATTATTCAACATTCCATTAACCACACTCACTCATCTCGGGTATCAAATGAATTTGCACATGACTAGGTAATTACATTGTGCACTTAGGACAGGTTAAAATCATAGTCATGCTTACATGCTGCGTGAGGAAGGATGGCCACATGCCCCCAAAAGCATGCAATACATAATGTGTGTTTAATTGAAATTGATATAGTATTCAGTTATTTTGTTTTTGCCGCATTAATGTGCCCTGAGCGTATCGAGAATCTAATAATGCATGGCAAAACGTGGAATTGTTGAAAATTTATTACATACTTTTAGGCAGCAATAAAGCATAGAATGCACAAAGCATCATACCAAAGCAGTCAGTAAAAACCCTGACCTAACATTTAGCCGAATGTACAATATGTCGAATGATGGCCTCCGCTAAATCCGCAGCTAACCTGAGGCTATTAAATTTACGAGCTGACATGAAATCCTATCATCCTTCGGTGGCCATTTTTTATCGCTGAACTGGACTGGACAATCGAACCAAAGCCAAAAGAACTGTGGCCAAAGAACTAAAAAACAAATGGGCATAAAATGGACGAACAGAGACTACGAAATAAAAAATATTAAGGCAGATCCAAACAATTAAAAACGTTTTGTGTGACATTTTATGTACAATTGGCATAGAATGGTGAGAATATATTGCTGACTTTTGGCCATGGCGTAGACAAAGTGCATGGAGATGAGCACAGTTAAGGTATCAATTCTTGATTTATAGAATAGATTTATAGATAATAGCTGTAAAGAGTTGAAAAATAATAATAAAAGATGTAAGAGTAATGTTACAGAGCTACTCTGTAATCAGATATCATGATGATGTTCCGATTGCTTGCCAATTAATGCCGTTCGTAAAATGTTCAAGAGTTAACATGGTGTTGTAATCATCCGCTTTCTCAGACGAACGAATAAGACTCTACATATTTACTCATAGATAAGATTACATAAGCAAAGAGATTAATTAACAATTGGAACCTGTTACTTACAAGATTTTTCAATTGTATAAATAAAAAGAGTAAAGAAACATACAAAAAAAAAAAAAAAAATTAAGTAGTGTGCCTCACCCTTATAAGCACAATATGGAAGTGAAACGTCTTTAACGAAGGGAGGTAAATCCAAAAATTAGAAATCACTAAAGAAGTTTCGCTTACAAAAAAAAAATATATACTTGAACCCACTTGGTTTGCAAGTCCTACTCTCTAACCACTACGCCACGGAGACATTTCAATTGTATTTGCCTAAACAGCTCCATTATAATAATAACATCGTCTAATTTTGATTTTCGTCACATTTCATTTTCATATTTTTTGGATTTACTCCCCTTCACTTCAAAAAAAAAAAATATTTATATATATATTCCCCGTGCAGGACTCGAACCCACGCCCTTTGTTTGCAAGTCCTACTCTCTAACCACTACTCCACATAGACATTTCAATTGCATATGCCTAAATATCTGCAATATAATAATAACATCGTCCAATTTCGATTTTCGTCACATTTCATTTCCTTTTGTTTTTTTTTGGATTTACTCCCTTTCGCTAAAGAAGTTTCACTTCAATAAGTTTTAATTTAAAAACCAAACAAACCACTTGCTTTACAATATGAGTTGAGTAGAGTACTTATATTGAATTGGCAATCATTGTCTCTTTTTCTGTGGATGACTTTATGGGCGGAAGAATCACTTTATCATAAGATGTTTTCACGCTTTTTGTTTTGGTGATACTTTATAACATTTAAAAAACCTATGCGGATTATTGTAGTTGAGTTGTGTGACTGCAATTGTGGTTTGAAGAAAGAGATTTTTGAAAAGCAAATTTATATTTTACTTTAAAAGTGAGAGGGTAAAGGAAAAGTTATTAGAAATCGTTGCCTCCAAAAGTGATTCACCCGATTATATTATAATGAAAGAACAATTTTCTCTAAAAAAGAATAAATTTCACAGCTTTTAGATCCTTTTACACTTCATATTATGTTTTCTTCGAAAATTCATTTTGCTTTATCATTTGACTTCTTTGCCAAGTGCAAGTATATCAAAGGGGAAAGCATTTGGTATTTGTTTTTTTTTTTTTTTTTTTTTTTTGTAGAAGGTAAGATTAAAATAAGTTTATGCCTTAAATTCTCTTGTTGATTATCTTAAAATAAATGATATTAAGTAAAAGACAAGTCATCATTTTCTATCGATATTGTAATTATAGTCTGCAGCAGTTGACAATAAACTTTATTCTTTGAACAGTCAGTATTATGTTTAATTTTATGAAACTAAAAATGAAAATCTTAAATTTAAAGTCTCCTAAAAGCATTTACATTTAACTAGTTTCCGTTCAAGTAAATGACATTTTACATGTTCCAAAAAACAACACTGCATACTTTTAGGATTATACTCGTGTGTAATGAGGAAGGAAGTACAAATCTTGCTGCAACAAACAATGTACAATAATATTTTCAGTAAATTGTTTCGGATTTAAATCTAATATGCTTAAATATATGTACATACATCTATCTACTTACTATGTACATATGTAGAAGAGGATAGTAGGGATAGTAGAAATAGAAGATGTCGACGACGACAATGAAGAAAATAAAACCACAATTTACATCTCATACTTTTACTTTGCTTTACATCCACCCAGTTTTATCGTTTACATCTAAATACTTACTTATGAGTATCATAGAACTATGTGTGTGCCTGTGTGTGTAGGCGTGTATGTGTGTGTGTGTATCTATCTGGTATGTCGCATAGAAACAGAAGAAGAAAACTGTAAATCATTTTTGACATTTATGCAGTCTCACACTGTAATGTAAAGTAAATTGTGTGTCAGATGCGGAACTACAAGGAATGCAAAAAAAAAAAAAACAACACAATTTAATACCTGTCTCTAGAAATATGTGGAAAGACAAAGACAAAGTGAGTATATACTAGAATATAATTAAAATATAAAAGCAACAAAAGCATTCTTCATATACGAGTACTTTTATATGCAAGTGTATTTATGTATTTAGTTTGTTGTCTATAGAAAATTTTTGTTTATGTTCATGTTTGGAGGATTTGTGGTTTGTCTGTTTTAGATGTGCATTTCTTTGAGTGAGTCTCAAAACCAAGCTGAGAAGTGGACAACAATTCATTGCACTATCAACATTTTCAACATATTTCGGATTATTAAATGTAATGTTCTTCTTCTTATAATGCAATTCCCTAGCACATATTTGAATCACACAAATCATTAATGGAATTGAATTGTTGATTTCCATTCTTAAACTTAATTAGAAATCACCAACTGTCATTTATACTGTTTGTTAATTTCTTTCTATTGTGTATAACGCTTAAAAGTATGCTATAGAAAACAACACCCTCAACTATACGAAATACAAATTTACAGAATGCCAGCCATCTAAGTAAGAACGAGGGACGCACTTTTGGCGCCCCACCAGACTCTGTTCAATGCCTGCTAACAATATGCAATGTTCTTTTGTCTAGTGCTCCCACAGCCCCATGCCCTAATGCCATGCCAAGTCAAAACTAATTCAATTATACAGTTTCAGCTTACATATCTCACTTCTGGTCTGAACGTCTGGTCGCGGGTACCATGGGGTACATGGACGACGAGCGATAGCTAGACAAGCCTCATTGGTTTTCATTGCATTGCGGTAGTGCTATTCATTCAAAGTACAAAACGCTTTGAACTGACTTTGGAAACTTTTCACCTATTGATCGCTTATTCAATTATTTGTTCCGTCATTCATTTCGTAGTATTGTAGTTCCCTTGCTACCTATCCATCTGCCATCATCAGCCTTGTGAATTGAGTTCAGCAGCAATGTAACACAAAAGCTGAAAACTTCTTCGACTGCTCTGACTCAGTTTAACAGCAAGGCAAGGCATGGCAAGGCAAGACAAGGCCAGGCTCAGTGTACTGACGATGATGACTCTAACAAAAGATAATAATGATGTTCTTGCTACTGCTGATGATGCAACCATCACCGATTTTTACCCACAACGAGTATTTCCACGAGCTGTTAACGCGAAAAATGAATTTCTATGGCTGCCGTTTTTGTTTGTGAACGAACTTATTTGGTTGCGCCATTTACTTTTCTCGTATTTTCTACCAAAAACTGGCAAAACAACATTCCTCATTCGATTTTTTCTGGCTTGTTAGCTGTCGCTATTCGTCGTTAGTCAGTCGACCCAACCGTGCCCACGTCATCGCAAGTCCCTCTCACGCTGATGAATGATGCGTGCAAATGCAACAAAAAAAAAAAAAAAACGAAGAAGCAAAATCGCGCAATATTTTTTTTTTTTCTTTTATTAGTTTACTTGATGCCAAACAGAAAACTAAATTCAATTAGTTTTCGATGCCACCATGGATTTTTCCGATGACTGTCATATTGTAAATCATTGGACTTTTGTTTGACTCTGACATGTGTTCCGGAAAGGACATGCTCGGAATTGATCTTTGGCATTAGATTTGCATATGCAACAAGTGAAGCATTTTCTTTTTTTACTTTTTAGAGTAAAGATGAATGGATTGTATAGTCGTTGTGCATTTTTTAGCAAAGTGCAAAGAAGATGTCTAATGATTGAGGTGCACTTTTGAAAATGTATTCAATGGTTGTGTTGAAAATCTCTGTACAAGTCAAGTAGTTTTTATAAATTTATAATCGAAATAAATTTGAATTTCAAATTAAGAATATGGTTAAAAGTAAAAGTAGTTTAATAAACACTCTTGCAGAAAAGAGAATAAAGAATGAAAACCTTGAAACTTTTCCTGAAGCATCCATCATCTTATAGAAATTATCAAAATTATCTATCAAAAGTGAAAACTTCAGTGTTGAAAGCAAACAATATCTTAACCGATGAAAATTTGAAGCCATTCAAATTCAAAGAAGAGCCGTAAATTGTTCAATGACGCGCCGTACATTCAAATATGATGTAACCAGTATTTAACTTTCCTTTTAAAAGTCATGGTAAAATCTTATAGGGAAGGAACCACGCTTCGTACTATGTACTTAAATTAAGAAAGAATTTGCCATGCAAAAAAAAAAAAAAGAAAAGGATTTTAGCATGGAAACAACATAGAAAATTAAATCCAAAACTGATTTTCCTGGAAATAAAATCTAATTTGTGTCTAGTAGAATCACACAGGGCTCTGCATCATCAAAAAAAAAAATGTGATTGAACAGTTTTGGGAGATTCATGATCCATCAGTACAAGTTTCTACATAATATTTTAAGAATAGAATAAATATATTTTTCAACTGTCACGTAAACAAATTAATTTTATTAAGCTAATTTTAAAAAAACAATATAGTTTTATCATTCAATCGTGGGACTGTAAATAACAGAAGCAAATTGAGAATGAATGAGGAAAATGTGTATCTTTTTTATTCTGTGTTACAAGCAGAAATCAGTGAAATTCTTGTGTTTGCTTTTCAATAAAAAGAAACATTGAAAAATTCATTAAGTTTGAAAGCAGATGATAAACACTTAAAATAACAACGTTTGTATGACTTGTGTGCTTAAGCTATTATACGAGTATATCAGTTCTTGCTGAAACATAGGATAGTTTCTTTCGACATACCACTGATGCGTGAAATAAAAACAAAGTTCAAACAAATGTTTCTATAAGTTTGCATTTAACTAAAGTGTGAGTGAGAGTGTGAGTGTGAGTGTCAGTATGAGTGTATCTATGTTAAAATAGTTTTCGTGCTTGAGAAGGCATGCGAAACAAGAGGAAAAGCTTTCCAAAAAGTAATGCCAAAGTTGAGACAGAATAAAGCTAAGCAAAAGAACAAAGCTTGGATATACATACAATATATTAGAAGGCAAAGTAAGTAAGTTAGTAAAAGAATAAAATGGAGTCGAGTGGAGATGAATTGAACTGGTTGTTGGATCCAAGTGAGAACAAGCAAAGTCTAACACGTACACAAACATTTCATGGTTCAATAAATTTCAACGACGACTGCTGGCAAACGAACAGGAAATTTAAAGAAATCGAGAAAGAGAATAACAATATCAAAAAATAAAATTAAAAAAAAAAAAAGAAAAAAACCAGAAATGATAAAACAGGAAGGATAAGCAGAGACGTAAGTTTCAATGTATTATATCTATGGTACTCGTATATGAATCTATGTGTATAAGACAGAAAATTATATCTGGCATACACCTATTGTGGACTCTTTGCAATATATTTAGGTACATATATTCAATGAGAAAGGCAAAGTAAAGTGGAAAGGAGAGGAGAGGAAAGTGAACAATGAGCAGTGAGAGGTGAGTATTCACAGCTTCACCCACACAATGACGGCGACGTATCAAGCGTTTCCTTTTGCCATATTTGTTTGGTAACCCCCTCTCCTAGTCCTTCCCCAATACTTTGGCCTACTTTGCAGGCAGCCACAATAAACTTTTGAAAAATAACTGATGCAAAAAATGCTCGTTTGCCTCGTTGACTCGAAACTACAAAAAAAAAAAACACACGAAAACAAAAATATTGTAAAAAACGAGAAAAACAACAACATAAACCAAACCACCACATTGCATACACTTACCTACTTACAACAAGTTCAACAATTCTCGTTAAATTATGCGTATAGTATATGCAACACGGCTACACCTTTTTGGCCCTGGTAATTTTTCGCTATAATTTTTGTAATTTTTTTTCATTCATTGCAACGCCGCACAAAATATAAGAAAAACATTTACACACACAAAATATTGTAGTAGTAGTAAGTAAGTATGTTTGTTGCATGTAGCAGTCATTCATGCAGCACGTGTGGCAACATGTGCGGCACAAGTAACTTGTTTCTTTTTTTGCCATTTTTCTTTTTTCTTTTGTGGTATATAATTTTTTGATTTTTGCATTCTGAACCCAATATTATCCTTGTATGGATCAAGGTATAGGTATATGAAGTTTATGCAAATATGTATATATATATAGTACGAGTATGTTGGCGAAGAGGACGACATCTCTCCCTCTTAATCATTTTAATAATCAACAAAAACTAAAGGTTCGCAGATTTTAGCAATTTTTCACTTTGTAATCTTTTAACCGAAAAGCCTCTTCCTTTCAGGGGAACACTTTATATAGTTGAGCTATTCAGTTTATATTTTTAAAAAAATTCATTTAATTTTTTAATTTAATTTTAATGTTTATAAATTTAATACTAAAATATTAAGTATATTTTATGGAGAGTAGTTTAATATCAGATTATTACCTGACTATTGACAACAATATTCTTTTGTTTTGCAATTCTATTCCCCCTCTAAAGCTTCTTTAATGTTGCTTACAACTTTATGTTTTGTATAGGTAAATTATATTTTCTGGTCTAAGTGTTTTATTTTTCCTTTTGTCTAAGCGTCATCCAAAGTTTCTAATGACAAACTAACTATAGTTTAAGACAGAAATTCACTTATTTTGTTATGACACAATTTTTTAACTAATTTACATAATAGATTGTGCCTTAATAGTTTTTAAATAATTGAAATGATATGTTAGTGTCAAAAAATCATATATAAAAATGATTATTATTTGTCTATCACTTCACATACTTACTAGTTCTAGTTATAGAAGTTCTGCTAAATGCTTCACTGATATGTCAGTAGATCACAAATATGGTAGTTTTTGCTAAAGTAAAGTTGACAAACAATGGGAAGCAATACTTACAATTTACGAATGAGAGACTAGAAATTTGCGGCCCTAATGCACTTTTTCTCTAATCTAATCAAATTCTTAAAAATTTGAACAAAATCCAAACACAACAAGGTTGTTGTCTGTTACCTTAATTTCTATTGTGAGTACCATATAAACTATTCCAAAAACATTACAATATATGTACGTTTTCCATATCATCAGCTCTCAATCATATAATTAACCAGAGAAAAGTCATACCTTCGAACCAATTACGCACAAAACATTCTACTATCGACCAAGTTCACTGAATAGTTGGAGTTAAAGAAAATAGCTTTGGAAAAAACAACTGTGCTCCTCTGTCTTGGTTGACGAATTAAATCATTAATCATATGTATTTATTAGACCGCTTTTTCGAATTAAATACGACTAATGAAGGCGAGCGCCCCCCAGGGTAACCCATCCTCTACCTTCTTTTTAGTTACGATTTACCTATTGAGGAGAAATGTGTCACACCAACGTTTGTAGACTACACGGTCATTTTGTCGTTTGGAAAAACTCAAACCGAGTCAATTACAAAAACAAAACTTCAACATCATCTAAAGAAAATCTCTGATTGGACAAATCTATTGTACATGGCGCATAAAACTAAATGAAGCAAAATCGGTTCATATTGAATTCAAATATCGCTATACTTGGGTATGACCCTAGATACCAAGTACATGGTACAAAAAAAAAAACAAAAATAAGAAATAAAATATAGAAACATGCATTGGGTCATTGGTAATCGATCTGCTTTACGAGTATCTATATATTTGTAGAACAAATTACTCTAATATAAGCAGGTGCTTAAACCAATATGGACATTTTATTTCAAGTATTGGTCTGTTCAAGCAAATCCAAAGATTTCAGGATAAAGTACTGAGATGTGATACGTAAGCAGTAGTGATCTTGAACTTGGTATCGACCCAGTTGTCGCCGCAATTCAAATAAATGCCCTATCTCACATGGAAAGGCTATCTCACCATAGTTTATATAGCATAGCCTCAGCTCTTAATGACCGAAGTGAATGGAAGGAAAGGTTGAAACGTAAAAAGCCGCACCATCTCATTCAGTAGCTAACTTATCCGCAAGTATTGTACTTTGTGAAAACGAAAAAGATATTAAATCTAAATAACGCAGCATTTATAATGTTCTGTCTTGTATGGTCAATGCCAAAAGGCATTTATGTAAGTAAGACATCAAACAAATGACAACTTACAAGTGAATTTCTTTTTAAAAATGAGACTTCTATGGCAAAGAATGAGTTCCCTTTAAAATTAAAATATTTTATATTTTCTGTAATCCCATAACTTTTCGCTTTTACTTAATACTTATTTCCCTTTTAACTGCTTCTCTCCATTTACAACACAACCTACTTTATTATTCCAGTCTGAACACGATTTGTGTTGTCATATCTGAGATATCATTCACCTTTATTTATTTTTATTGTTAATATTTTGTTTTTTTATCAAAGTTTATGAATATAGTATAAAGAGAGAGAGAGGAAATGGATAATGGGTTGCTTTTTAATCGCAATAAGTGCTATGGACTCTGTCAAGTTTTGTGAAACGGACAAATGGAACCACTTCATAATTTAACAGATTTACTTTTTTCTCTCGTTGTCACATCAAATGATTTTTCGTGTCTTCTTTTTTTCCTTTTTCTTTTTTTTTTTTTTTTTTTGTTTTGTCCAGAATTCTTTAGTTGGTATTAGAGTATTGGGAAAAGAAGAAAAAATCCCTTTTTGTAGTAAGAATGAACCTAAGTTTTAGTTTCAAAAAAAAAAAAAACTGACAAATACTTTCATAAGAGAGACAACGAAAATAGAATCCCTTTTAAAGTATCATCTTCAGTGGCAGTGTAAGTACGTGTAGTTCGAACTTTGCATAATATAGTGTACATTTGCCATTATTTTAGGTCTTTACTACTGAAAGGTAAATGTGGGCAAGGGTAGACAAGATGATGGACAAATAAATACGTGTCATATAGACACATGGCGTATCTGTCTGCCGGTTACGCTTGTCGCTTGCATATAAAGACACTCCTCCTACGTATAATAAAAATTTTAATTTATCACCATAATAAAATATCAGAAAATTATATATGTAAGAGAGAAATGGTTCGTTGGTGTGAGTCCCATTGTGGCCGTCGTATTGAATACTAGTATATGCAAGTTTATTGTCCTGCATTTCACATCTACATCAAACTAAGCTACCACATCCGCTGTCTCGTCCTTCGGTATATCACTTATGCAATGTCAGTGACTCCTTTTTCGCGAGTGTTCAATAGCTAGCGAGGGTCTCGAGACTCATTCGTTCGCTCGTTTCAATGTTCGATGTTGAACGAACGTTCGTTAATTCAGCACAAAATGTTCGACAATAGTTTGAAGTGGCTTTTTTGTGTTGTTTGTTTTTTTTTTTTGTTTTCCTCTCATTGGTAGTCCTTCTTCTTCTTCTGCTACCTTTTCCTCCCTTTTTTGTATTCAGTATCAAAGCATCGTCATAAATGTATCTGTGTGCGTGTGTGTGTATGTTTGAGTGTAAAAATTCATATCAGTGAACAGTTTTAACTGCACTCGAAAACCTCTTGCACTTCTAAAATTCTCCGCAACTCTTCCTTCGGAATATTCTTGTATGCATCAAACATTTTTATTGGCAGCCTTCCCTTCCTTTGTTTCCTCTCACTTCAAGCTCACATTACCCACCACTGTCGTCTTATTTTTCATAGCATACACTTTGGCGCTGTCTCTAATTATTTGCTTAGTTTATCGGTGTGCAAAAACGAGTGTTGAACAAATGACTAGGGTCTGAGGGCTGGGGGCTGGGGGCTGGGGGCTTGGGACCAATGGCTGATCCGGATGTATTTGCTTTTGCATCTCTACAACACGTTATTTCAAAAGTTGATTGTATAGTTTGATTACTCAATTTACGTGTGCGCTGCGTTGTTTTTGAAATGTCGTCTATTATTTCTTTTTTCATTGCACCTAAAAGTCTGCTTGAGAATTAGATGAAGCATTATTTAAACCTTTTAAAGCGCCTTAATTGTTTTTCTGTAAATTAAAATGCATTTACTCATTGAAATGTTTTAATTTAATTCGTTATTCACCACACACATTTGTTTCCTGAGAGTTTAATCTCTTCTTTGTAATTTAAAACATTTAGGAATGTAATTTTACATACTTTAAGGCGACTTAAATACTATTTACAAAACATTTCAATAAAATTCTCAAGTCTAGTTTGATGTATTTCTTTTTGTAATTAACTTGTGTTATTTTTCTTCTACCTAAATTTACTGTAATTGACTAGAAATATCAAACTATGTGTGTATGCATAAAAATAAATTCAATTTCTATCTATTATTTTATATATTGTTTATCCTATCAAACATTTCGGCGTTTCGTAATATCAAAAATAGAAAATACATTAACCACATCAGAAAATTCTATCTTGTGCAATTGATCAAAATATTTTTGTTTTTGTTGTTGTTCAAAGAATAAAATTTAAAATATTTTTATGCACAAAAGTATGCTATGCTATGATATATTTTAAATATGCATATAAATGATTTCAGGAAAATATGCTACAAAATAAAAATTGAATGATTTAGTTTTTGCTTAATGAACTAGATACTAGATAAATAAATTTATTTTATGTTTTCATATAAATTTCATTTGAAAATATAAAATATAAAGCATCCTCTAAACTCATTCAAATGAAGAGCATTTAAGTTCATTCTTTTTCTTTTTCTGTAAATATTTTTACTTTCATATTTGGTAATTTAAGTTGCTCAGTCTAATGATAAATAAATTAAATTTAATGTTAAGTATTTTATCAAATTTATACATGCAACAATAGTCAGAAATAATAGTCAGTTACTGACATGTGAATAAATATTCATTTTTGAATTGATGTAAAGCAAAACCAAAATTTTCATGTGATTGAATAATTAAAATAAAATAAATAAGAAACAAAAAAACAGAAATATTTTTACTCAATAAATGATATCAGAATTCAATCAATCATATAATTTCCACTCGCTTTACCTAGCAAAAATTGTAGTAAAATAAATTTTAAAAATTATAAATTTATTAACTTCAACAGACTACTAACAACTAAATTAATAACAGAAATGGTTCCCTTGTGGTTTTTAAAAATGCATTTTTTATATAAACTATTATTATTACTTTTGCAAATATGTTTAAACATTAAAGGGTAAATATTGAATTTATGATGAAGTTTTTCATTTTTTAGATATTTTTACTAATAAAAGAAATTTATAATTGATTTTCGATTAAAACTGAAAGAAGTAAAGATGAATTTAGTGGTTTTCCAATTCAATTGTTAGAAGCCCAGCGGCAAGTAAATTATTCCCTTAACCCAAATAGATCGCTGATCAGATCACACAGATTTAGACACTATTTCCAACTGGAAGGGAAGATCTATAGATCCAAACTGAATACCTCACAGGCTAATAAATGTACAGCAACTAAAATCTGCTGATTTGGTAAAATGAATGTTTGAATACATGTACCAAGTCTCCATTCAAAGGGTTTTCCCTCAGCATTTAGGTTTGTTCAATCACAATACATAATACAATAGATTGTAAATCTAATTCCTTAAGCAATCCAATAACTAATATCAATAATATTATAACTACAATAATAAGCTAAGATATCTCAAAAACTCAATAAAACTAGACTGGGCAAAATGGTAAGTAAAAAGATTAAAAGTATTTATGAATAAACAAAGACTTTGACTTTGATTCTATTGAGAGTTTCTAAGACAATTTTCACATCTGTTTGATTGCTCATTGAATTGTATATTTTATTTATGTAACCAATGTTTAATTCTTGGATGGTTAATACACCTTGCTGTGCAAATATTTAAACTCTTCTTTTTATTTTTTTCATTATTCTGCATAATTGGATTATGTATTTCTTTTCATTTTACAATATTTTTATTATTTTTACGTTAATAAAAAAATAAAAATATTTTCATTGACATATGACACACGAAGAGAGAAAGAGAGGCAAAGAGACACAAAGAATTCCATTTATGCAAATGGAATATTTAAAAAGCAATTATTATTGTTTAACCCCAAATATGAGGCACTGGGAGTTGAGATGGGCTCGCATTCCATAACAAATATAAGTGGACGTTTGAGCTTTGTGGAAATGAAAAGGATGAAAACCAAATTGAAAATTGGACTTTTAATAGCATCCGATATCTGTAACTGTACATATGTATTTATGTATACATTTATAGGCAACACCAGATCTGATTTAATACAAAGAGGACATTGTCCACTTGTTAAGTTTGTAACAACGCCTCCCTTTGCTTAATTCAATTTTAATAAAATAATAATAATAATAATAACAACTCACAAACTCAATGACAACATAAATGTGCATTTATTGTTTGTTTTTTTTTTTTTTGTGGTGGTTAGTTAAGTGATGACAATTTTTATTGCATACTTGCAGGCAGGAATTATTATCAACAATGTTGTTGATCCTTCCTACTTCCTACTTGGCAATTATTTCCAACATTTTGGAGAATATATACATACGTAACTTAAAGAGCTTATGCAAAAGGGAAAACCCATAAAGGATGAGAATAAAAGATAAAACTCTGAATGCTTCACAAATAATAAAAGGATCCTTTCCATTTTTATTCTCTTATTTTCCTGTCTGCGGAAGTGTGATATGTTTGTGTTGATATTTTTTTCTTATGAAGACATTAAAAGAGAGAGTTTTTTTTTTTTTTGTTTGGTTTTTACTTCTGCAAAACTGAAAGATAAAGTTCAGTGCTAATTTTAATTAAATTTCTTTTTATGGCTTATGGCTTTTGTTTCAAAATGATAAAGAAAAAAAGATGTGGCATTAAAGTCACATAAAAATAATTTAAAATTTATGTATATAATTATGGGTTCCCAAATTGTGGATAATTTCTGTAGCCAAATCTAAGAAGTCATACATCTCAGTTAAAAAGTTAATATCTTTATATAAATTTATTTATTATTTATTTTATATAAGATTATTTCATCACCAAGGACTTGCATCATATGCAAATTAAAAATTTGCCATAAAAACTCTCATAAAATATATCAACAATCAAAACAACAGGAATTTTTAAAAATACTTACAAACATAAACAAAAAATAATATTTTTAACCAAAAATAAGACAACGAAATTGAGTTATTGAGTAAAATTGCATTGAGGTAGAAAGAACAATACAGGGAAAAATTGAAATGAAAATGAAAAGAAAACATGCCATAAATATTTCACTTACCAGACAAACAAATAAATAAAATTCCTTGTCGGCGCTGAACACGATGACGAAGAAGCAAAGGAAGATACTTCAATCTCACAGATACACAAACTCAAACTTACACAAATAAACAAGTAAACAGGCAGCCAAGCAGACAGTCAAACAGAAAGACAGTCAGTGTAGGAGTCGTCAACAAAGGCGCTGGGGCTGCTGAACGCGCGCCAAAAAGTGTGCAACAACAAAAGCCAGATGAAGAAATAAACAAAAGCAGCTGCCACAACACGCACACAAAAACTGAAATCCAAGTTTAATTTTGAGTCTTTAAGTCCTGTTTGCGTATGTCCTTTTTTTTTTGTTGTTGTTTTATAGGCTGAGAGAAAATTAAATTATTTATAAAATTTTTGTATGTTGTTTTTTGAGATGTTTTTTGCTCACTTAATTTAATTTACGTAAGTTATATTTGCACAGCACTTTTGTGGCGAATTATTTAATTAAGCAAACGCGACTGAACGAGGAAACAAAGTATACAAACTTAGTCTTAAGACTCTGGTCTAGATAGAACTAAGAAACGCGTCTACGCGACTATAAAACAAACGAGCGAATGATTAAACGAATGAACTGCAGTTTGATGCGAACTAACTTAACGTGTCTTCTTGTTTTCTTGACTAAAAGGAATTGAACCAAAAACGTAAATCAGACACACTTGTATTGCGTCTAAGAAGCAGCAAAACTGCTGACAAGTCTACAAATGCAATTGCTGTTGCTACTGCTGCTGCTTGGCAATGACAATTGCTGCTTGCTGTTGCTAGCAAAATGACAACGACAACGAACAACGAAGACGGCGACAAATGTATCTGCTGCTATTGCTGCTGCTACTGATGATGACGATGACCACCTACTGAATGTTGTTGCAGTTAGTAAAAGCAGCAAAGCACAAGAAACAATCAGCAAACGACTGTGTCTGAGTGTGTATGTGTGCGTATGGCTGTGTCTGAGCTTCTGTCATAGCAACAATTTGGCAATGAAACATAAGTATGTGGGTGGTGAAACGAACTGGTAATGGAATGCAACGCAATGCACTGGGCGTCACAGGAACAGTTTGATTACAAATGAAACGCATTTAGTGGGTGGCATTGCATATGTCATATTTGTACGTCTCCTCATTCGTTTCGTTTCATTGCCAAATGATTCTAAATATACTTGCGACGATGTAATGCGAATCTATTCGAAATATTGCTTCTTGCCAACCCAACCGAGGACAAAGCACACACCTGTTTGGTTTCGGTATTTTTAGGTTTTCTTTTTGTTTTTTAACCTTTGATTTGCGGTGCTTTGGTGTAGAGTAACATGCTTGTCGCCAAATATCAAAACATGTGAAATTTCGTCATATTCTATCGTTCTCCTTGTTGCTTTTTAATTGAATTAAATTTTGGACAAAATCCCATTTTTTTCATTTTTGGTAATTAAATTTAAGTAGATTAAGGAAGCTAATCTCATTATGTGAATAATGCATAGAAAACTGTTTCGTGTTGTAATGTGACAGGGAAGATCGTGTTTTAGATACATTTACTTGTAGTATAGTTTAATGGACATTAATTGGATTAGTCGTATGTCTATCAAAAGTTTTACAATGTGTTGATTGTTTGACCATAAATTAATTTCATATGAAAATCTCTGGACTTATTGTCCGAAGCGATGAAAATGTGACAAAACAGAGTTTAAAAATTATTTCCTTAAACCATAACCTACCAAAAATCCTTATCTACATATTACACCCAGAACATGACGAGATTGGAATATTTTAAATTGATAATATTTTTAAAAAGAGTTCCATAATCATGTTAAAATCTAATGCTTTGTTACACCCAAACGCTTCTGAAGTCGCCAAAAATTTTAATATATTTCTTGACTCAAAAGTCGGAGCGGCAAGTAATTTATATATTCAGTAAATAGATTAGTGCACGTTGCCTGTAAGAGTATTTTTGTCATTTCGCGCTTACGTCATCAAGGGGTACGTAGGTTGAACATTTGTAAGCGTAACTCTTCATAACGGATTAAGCGATTTGGCTGACTTTTTATTTATTGTATTCATTATAGACCAAATTGAAAGAATAACAACGAAAACTTTTTCATTATCCATAATTAAACTTAAGAAGCAACATATTGAATGTGGCGAATATTTCCAATTACCCAATTGGTCACAGAAAAATTGATAGGAACATGACATTCAACATATAAATATCCATCTATACACAAGATTTTGAAACTGGGTTTGAGGATGTTGTGTCTATGGTATGGTTAACATAACATGGTGACATTAAAGAAACTGATGTCAGCTATTCTGGCTTCAAAAAGATATACCTGTTACTTATTCCACAAACTCTTAAATAAACTCATACTATGCTAAAAATGATGTTCATTTATCAGGATTTTATTACAGTCTAGACATTATTTCTTTTCCCAATCTTTAAAATTAAATTTAAAACTTCTATTTCTTGTTATCGTAAACTACTTAAGCGAAACTTGATAATCTTGATAATCTATTTTAAGCTGTTTGGAAATCTTATACTCTGGAATGGTATTAAGATACCTTCAATTTCATTATTAAATCCAACACAATCATGTTACAAATCGTTTTGCATCATTGCTTGTATACAAATACCCACACCTACACTCACACCTACACTCACACCTACACTCACACCCAGACCCACCCATCGTGGTTCATTTACACACACTTTACTAAGTACATATTTAATAATCTAGGCAAAGGCGAAGGTGTCGCTTGAATTGAAAATGACAGCAACAAGAAGCACAACAACAGCAGCAACAACAACAACAACAACAACAACAACAACAAAAATAATAATCATAAAAGTGAAGCGTATACGCAACGCGTTGTTGCAAGTCTAATGCAACAGATACAAATGACAGAGTTTATGATTAAAGATACTTATTCCTCTTTCTGCGCTCTTTCTCTCTCTGATCTTTCTATCTATACAGTGCCTATCCAATCGTTCCTTTACGCTTATATTCTGCATTAAATATCCGCACGAAAAGCGCTTCCGTTCGCATTTTATATGCTTAACGCATCGTTTCGTCCTATAAATTGACTTTTTTTTTGCCGTAACTCACCACTCTATCCACTTTCCATATACACACACACACACACATACAAACACACACGTCATTTTAAGTTAAAGTGCGTTTTCAAACTTATTTCGATTCAACTGAGATGAACAAGTCTGCATGCAGGATCCACTGAAGGGCCTTTGAAGCAAACATAGATAATGAGATGATGAGTATGGGGATTGGAGTAAATCATAGGACATGGGATGGATATCATTGGCGTTTGTTGCAAACTTGATTGCTTTCAATGTGCATGCTTGATATTCCTTTGACATTTGTGGCGTAATGTAATAATGCATAACGAGTTGAAGCGAATCGGAAGCAACAACAGCAAAGTATCAAGGATATAGGAACACTACGAACACCTATGCAACATGAAATAAAATCTAGTAAATGTAATGTATAAAAACAACAGTATGTTTCTCAGTCAAACGCACAAGTCTATCAAATATCTGTTGCTGACTGTTTAATAGATTTAAGTATCAAAATGTAAGCAGAGAAGAAGACAAGGAATAAAAAAAATAGCAAAAAATGAAACATATTTTTATTAAAATGTCCCCATCGAAAGATGTCTTTCAAATTGAGAAATACATACATTGTATATTTGTATAAGCCTAGTGCCAGTCAGACTCGTACACAAAGAGTTCCGTACCAGATTGGGATTTGTATGGGAGGTCCGATTTGACCGATTCCAACAAATGTACCGCGCCTTTATTAAGAACTTATATAAAAATTATGGTTAAAGGTCTATGACCCTCCATAAACGATTTAAAAGTCTACATTGATGGCAAATTGTCAATTACAAGCCGCTCCATCCTGACGATGCTCTACTGCTCACAACTCGACCGTTTGAACGAAGCAATCAAGGGAAAGCGAACCAGAATGGACAACAGAAAAGGAGATGTGTTACATCATGACAATTGACGGAATTTGGTTGGGAAATTTTGTTGCATCCACCATATAGCCCGGACATTACACTGTTTCACTACCATTTCTTAGGTATCTACAAAACACCCTTAATCCAGCCCGAAGAGCAAATAAAAATCACTTTCGCCGATATAACACGGCAGTCCTATACCGATGGAATCATGAAGTCAACCGAAAAATGGTTTGCCAATTGATGATAGATAATAATAGCCAATGTGAACTTGATGAAAATTTATTTAAAATGAGGTAAATTTTTGTTCAAAAATATACCAAAAAACCGTAGATACATTTTATCAAATTCAAAATGATAGGCAAATCAAATCAAATTACGTGTATATTCGTTTACTTTTTTAATGTGAATTTTTCCCAAAAAAAATATGTGAATAAAATCCATGAATCGTAAAGGTTTTAGGAAAAGAAGCTTCGCAATCATCGCAGCAGGTGGGGGAAATAAGAGCATCAAATGCAGCCAGAAGCAGTGCATTTGCGACTCTCGGGCGTAACAATAACAACAATGGTATAATAGGGTTTAGTAGGGGGAACGCAAGACCACAACTGAGACAGAAAGATAAAGGGTAATGGCAACACATTTTTGATTTGTGTTCGTGCTTCACAAATGAAAAGTAGCATTATACGTAAATAGATAAAGGGGGCAGAGAGACAGACAGAGGCAGGAAAACAAGGTTCGAGACAAAATGCACAACAGACAGAAAATGTAAAAAGCAAAATAAGGGAGATAGGGTTAGAGGGTTAGAGGGAACCCACCAGATTAACCAAGAATTGCATCGATGGGTGGCAAAATGCAATTTACTCCAGTTACATACATTTCTCTTCTTTTTTTTTTTTTTTCTTTTTTTTTTAGGGGTTTTCATGTGACTGAAACAGACAAACAAAAAGTGACGGAGTAAGGTGAGAAAGGGTGAATGAACTATGGACCAGTAAATCTCGAAAAATCGTTTACAATCAAAACACAAATTAAGTCAATATTTTGAGAGACAGAGGCCCAAAGATTTTGATTAAGAGGTCTCTAAGTTTCAAAAAGAGGGTCTCAAACAGTCTCAAGTCGGGATATCCTAAAAACAAAGAAACACCAAATACATTTTTATTCCTTTCAGTTCGTAAATTTTTCAGACCTCATTTAGTTGTCACCTTGGCCCATCGATTGACTTAATCCGCCACTGCAAATAGATAAACGCGCACGCAATAGCAGAGAAATAATGAGGGAATAAACTTTCTAAAACCATTGGACTCGTTCAAATTAGATTCAGGGCTGTTAAATCTTCATTGCCCTTGAATAATGTTTTAGGATAACAGTAACATTGCCTATTATGACATGAAGATAAAATTGTAATTAAAAATATTTAAAAGAGTTCCGAATTATTGAAAAGTTCAAATAAGAAAGAACAAATTAAATCAAATACACAACGGCGCCATCTGGACTTAAAATGATTCAAACAATAAATTGGTCATGCATTAATAGAAATTGTACAGCATTCCCACTTTCGGTCATGTACTCAATTCTACGACATTTGGCACCAATTCTAAACGACACCAAAGCTCTTCTGTTAACAGCAGAGAATTATTTCAATTTTTACATTAACATCATGGATAACATTGTTCAACACTTCAAAGAAACTTTCTGTTCTTTCTGGTGAATGCTTATAACTAAGAAGAAGAAGAGGAAGAAGAGAAAATGGCGAAAATGATGAAGACAAGACAACGAGAAACTCCACACAAAATGAACAACTAAACAAAAAACACCTTCCAATTAACAATAAATTCAAATAAAATAGACAATTATTCAATTAAAGTGTGTGTGCTACGAAATCCAATACGAATATATAATAAGATTTATCGAATTCAGTCAAATTATATACAGAAACAAGTGAAAGCAACATTGTTCAAACCAATTTTTTTTTTCTTGTAGTGCAAAGTGTGAAAAACAATAATAAATTAAACAGCGGAAGTGCCTAGAAATGCACACCAAAGAAACTAACTACAAAATATGAAATGTAAGTTCAAAGAAAGTTTTACATTAATTTACTTCATAAACAAAATAGTCAAAAGTTCTGCATTTAACATCAAAACTTTTTCAATATCTTAAAAAATATAAATGAAAAAATGACACCGCCGCCACCACCGATGAAGTCTTCGTTGTTGTTGTTGCTGTTATTGTGGGCTCTGCTTTTCCTCACGTCGTCTGTTACTTTGCTCTCCTTATTTTTTTCTTTTTGTTTATTTTACGCTGCTACACCCCCGTTGCATCTCTCTTCTAACTAATAATTTGCTCTTTCAATTGTTTGTTTGGCTGCTGCTGCCGTAGTCAACGGCCTTTTAAACTTGTTTGCAGCATTCACTCACTCTATCACGTACGCACGCATACATACACTACTCTATCGCTCGCTCACTCCTATTGTGTGTGTGTGTGTTGGTTTTACATTAGCGTATGTACTTCTGGTGTTGCCAACTTATTTAAGCATAATGCTATCCATTGATGCCTCTGGTGTATTCAATCTTCATTGATCGCGTTGCGCATTCCAATCAATACATATTACATTAATGTAGGTTAGTGACAAAGCGCAAAAGCCAACCGATTCAATAGAACACATACAAAGAGTAGTTTATTTCAATGCTATGATTATGAGTAATTGCCAAGAGACAATAGCAACAATAGCTCAATTAAATAAATTGTCGCTCATTAATTAAAATAAATTTTAGATCTCCGCAGTAAGAGTTGGCAACGCGTTGCCGTGAACTCACTCTCGATCTCTCACCCTCTTAGTAAAATATGCGCTCCGCATTGTATTTTGTGAGTGCTACGCATGCATGTGCGTGTGTGTATGCGTTTGTTTATTCTCTACACATTTTTGTTGTAAGTGATGATGACTTGACTCAGTTCACGACAACAACAAATATTCATTCATTGCTGCCTGCCGCCGACTTATTTCCGTAGCAATGAAAAATATTTTGTGCAGAGGCGGCGGCGGCATTTGTGAACTGAGCGACTGAGCGAATTCTACTTCTCGTGTCATGCTGCCGCTATGCCCACTCGGTAATTCGTTCGCACGTTCGTTCGTTCGTTCTATTGCTCTTTATCAAGTGACTTGATTCCAACTCATCTAAACTAATTGGTGGGTGCGTTGTTGTTGTTGTTTGTATATTTTCTTGTATTTTACGCCGCTGTTGCTTTTAGGTCAAGTAAAAAGCATTGTCTAGTTTTTTTTCTGTATTATTTTTATTAAAAACGGAAGTTGTTCTTTATCAAGGCAGACGACACAAAACAAAAACAGAAAAAACGTGCACATCAGCGGCGGATATGGTTTATGTCAAGTTGGCAGCACTGACGTTAAGTGAGAAGATTATTCATAGTCAACTGAAAGAAAGGGAACAGGTGCGCGGCAGCTGCTGCTAGCTGGTTGCTCTTCATCTTTAATTTTTGTCTGCTTTTGTTGTTGTTTTTTTTTTGTTTTTGTTTTAAAACTAACTTCCTCATTAATTTATTGTTTTTTTTCGGGGCGTTTCCGCATAAGACGAATTGCTTAGTGAAGCCACAAAGAAGATGGTAACAGTGTCATGATGTCTTTGTCCGTCCATCTGACTGTCATTCTCATCTTATTGAATATTTTTCAATTGGGTGCGCTTTATGACATTTTCCTTGGCACACACTGCATTCCATTCACACATTTGAATAACAAACGTGGCTGAACAGCATTTCCTCCTCTTCATCTTTACAAAAAAGAATAGCGACATTCCAACAGCGCAGCTTTTGATTCTTAAGGTCAGTAATTCTCAACCTTTATTCATCACGGCACATAAGCAGAATTCAAATAGATTATAGATATTTCGTTCAATTTTCAGGTTTTAATTTCTTATTAGTCATCAAACTTCAAATATAATTAGTTGCGACTCCTATTGGGATTTATAAATATGTACATATTTATCATTTATTCCGCGCCTATAACGTTTTGATACTTTAGCCCAAATTCAATGGCGACATTTTCCGTAGACATTGAAAACTGGGTTAAGAATCACTGCTTCAGATGATTGACCGACGACATGGTTCGCATTCATTTTAATTCATTAATTTCATTGACGTATTCATTATTCACCACACGTTCCTTTTCGTAGAAAATATGCATATACTTACACAAGTTTCTGAATGCTGTTGATTCAGCGAGGTGAAATATAATTACCCAATTAAAGAAGAAATCTTGGCTTATCAGATAACTTCGAGTCGAGTTTCAAAATGTGCAAATAAATTTTGAATATTTCGAATGTTTGGATATAAGATTTTGGAGGCATTAAGTAGTTTCAGCAAGCAATCTGGCAACACCATTCAAAACGTGGGCTTGCCACTACTCTCTCTTTTCTCTCACTCTCTCCTTGTTTCTCTTGTACAGAACTCTATTGCTTTATGCAGACAATTATTTAAGGGTGTTTCGCTCACGCTCTCTCTTTCTCTCTGTGTGTCTACATCTCACCATGCCACACACATGCAAGTCATTCATATAGTACTACGTATTATTTGGACTCTCTTTCGTAATTTACTCCCTTTTTCTCCCCTCGGACACTGACGCATTCCATTCTGTTACACTTTTAGTATTAAATGTTTGTCGTTTCTGTTCGTTCTTGTGTAGTTTTCCACACCGCGTCGTTGTTATATTTTCATTGTACATTGTGTGTGTACAGTACGTGCCACTTCCTTTACATTCTGATTTTTTTTTTTTTTTTAAAAAACCATGCTGCCTTCCTACACACACTCATATGGATATGGTACATACATATGTACATATGTATATACAAACGCGGATATATCAGACAGACAACATAGTCGCCGTTAAAGAGACAGTCAGACGGATATGGAAAAAAAAATTAAACACAGACAAGACTTGTGAAGACGCTGTATAATTTGTGGAAGGAGGAGAGGAGATTGAACGAGATTTGAATTGAATCAAAAAATAAATGTTTGTTGAAGATGATTGAAAAGAAAACTGTATCTGCGTCTGCGCGTTTATTTTCTCACTTCTTTTAATTCATAAACAATCTTTACATTCTTTGGAGACGACGAGCCATCATATGCATTTCATATTTGTTATGTGATGATTCTAGTACAGTTGAAACATTGTTTTGCTTAGAAAAAAAAAGGGGGAAAATAATACTTAAGTAGTTATTTTTATAATTTTAGTAATAATTTTGACGAAAGTATGGCAACACTTGGGTAACTGTTAAAAATTTGCTTGCTTTGAAAGAAAAAAGAATGAAAGAGGGGAACATAGCAAGCAAATAATGACGTGAAAGAAGAAGGCGACGACGACGACGGCGATGGGTTTTGCGAATGACGCCAAGAAGGCCGACGAACTCAATTGAATGAATGCAAAGACAGAACCGAATAGAAAGAACAAGCACACAGAATGAGTATGAATATACTTATGGAGAAATAGTCCAAGCAGTCGGTAGGGTAAGGAGAGTGAGAGCACTCGCTAATAAGTCATCACATACATAGTTGTTTGTAGCATACCACACAGTAATTACCGTTACACTTGTCAACGACTTTTCTTTTTTCGCATTTTTTCGCTTTATTTTCTTTTTTATATTGCTGCCATTGACCGACCCACTATTCCCAGACGACAAAGGCAAGAGAGCAGCGCAGCAGAGCCAAATCAAGCCAAGACCAAGCCCAATCAAACCAAACTAAGCCAGTCCATCTACAAGAACAACAACAATAAATTGTAATATACAATGACAATAGAAGATGATGGGGTGCTTAACAAAAAAGAAAAATAAAAGAGAGAGTGTGTTTAGAAAAAAGAGAAATATAGTACAGAAAGAGAGAGCGAGAGAGTGTCTACTTCCGTTTTCAATTGCTCTATTTGAAAAGAAAAAACCCTTACCAGTTTAGCAGACACACACACACGCACACAATCGCAATCATATCTTTTACAAATGTGTCGGTGTCGGTGTCGGTGCACATATGATATGATGAGCCGGCAAATGTTATAATGACACCGCTGCTTTGTCATTTTCTCTCTTCCGACGACGGCGACGATGATGGCAAAGAATCTCCCCATAGAAAATAGAAAGGAAAGAGAAATATGAATTTTTTTTACAATGATGATGAGAATGACCTTTTGTGGAAAATTAAACGCCGCGAAAGACGCCGGAGGGAGATTACAAAGAAATTTGCTGCTGCTGATGTTTGCGTTGCGTCCACTCTCTTTTTTGATTTTGCTTGTTTTCTTTCTTTCTTTTTGTCTTCGTCTATATACAATTTTTATTGATTTCTTAAGACTTTTTTTCTTTATATTTCTAATGCGCAATTTCACCAAAAAAAAAAACAAATTTTTTTTTCCTATTTAATCCGCTTGATTTGTGTGTAGAGATTGTGGGGGCGCCATGCGCCATGTTGTGCTTGTGGTGCGCAAACCCCTGCCTGCACCTTCCCACTTTCTTTGATATTTGCAGCGTTGCCGGTTTTCTGAGTTTTCTCTTCGTTTCCGTTTTTTTTTTTGTTTTTTCTTATACTTATGTTGTTTTTTCTGTAATGTTGCACGTTCGTTCGTTTATTTTCTTCATGTCTTTTTTTACATTTGTGGTTCTTTTTGCCGCTCATTACATATTTGTTGCACTGCATGTTGTTGTTGCTGTTAATTTTATTGTGTCGTAGTTGTCTACAGTTCAATGTCCTAATGCGATGCCAACAGCAGCAGCAACTACAACAAATATAGCGACGACATGATGATGATGATGATGATGAAGAAAAAGCATAACAACAACATCAACTGTCTGTCTATCGTCTGGCATAATCTGCGCATCCAAAAGTGATCTTTCTCCCTACCGTCTTCCCTGTTATAAACTTATGTTCGTTCTTCTTCACATTCTCATAAATTTACATACATATCTATCAATGTATGTATCTAAGATGATTGTAGGCCTACAAAACACCCTCCCTGACTTCGTCCCTACTTGCAAATGGCGCGTAAAGTTGTAACACTGCCCTTTCCCGTATGGTTAGCAGGTCTTCTAGCGTAACACCCTTTATCCCTATCAAAGACCCTTCCTGTTTTGTTTAATGTTCTGTTCTGTTTTGTTCTTATTGTGTGTGATTTGTATTCATTCGTTCGTTCGTTCTTTCTTTGGGCGTCTTTCATTGTTATTGTATTGTTGTTGTGTTGCATGATGTTGTGTACTTGCTTTTTAACCACAACAACTTTTGTTTTGATCTCTCTTCACTTGTTGTTGTTATGCCTGCTTCTTTTTGTTGTTCAAACATTCATGCATCCATACAAAGTTGTTTATTGTTACTTCTCTATCACCACACAACCAACATCATCATCATTACCATCATCTTCATGATGTGAAAAACAATAAACAGCGAAATGCTTAAAGAAAAACAACTCACAGAAGCTCATTGTATTTATTATTACTGGGTACCTAAACTTAAAAGGCATTGAGACAGGTTCCAAGTACAGTTTAGTGACTTGAATGAAACGTAAAGAAACGAACAAAAGAACGAAAGACTATAAAAGTACTGCCAAGATCAGATCATAGTATCTCTACAATTTCGATTAACCTTAGTTCTGAGAGATCTACAAGTTTAAGTGTTAGGAGAGGCCTTTAGTGTTCGTATTTGGCTCTTACTTTCCACAACAAGGTGACAACGCAGCCAGCAAGCGTTTAATCTCCAGATATGTGACAATAAGTCCAAGCCCCTTACCACAGTCAAAAGGTGACTATTTTGCCTTCCAAACCTTAATCTAAGTTCAGTTTATGTTTATATAGAGGAGGAGAAGTGTTAGAATAGTTGGAGAAAATTGAAGGTGAGGAGATTATTACCGTATGTACAATATTTGTCAAACTGATCAATAATAGACCAATCTCCTGTAATTATGGATATGAAATCTTTATCAACTGGTTCAAATTTTATGTTTTACTTTCAGGGACTTTTTCATCATATTTCATTTCTGTATCTTTTTTGTAGATCAGTGGATTTATAATTAAAATGGAAATTCTTTGAATTTGATACGAGTATATAAAGTTTTGCTCTACTATCCTTTCCCTCTTGTCCCATACATTCTTCCGCCAATCCAATTCAGTATTCTTAGAAATCCTTAATCATAAAATGTTTTTCTTGTTTTTAATTATTTTAAATTTATGCCTACAGTTTTGGTTTGAATTGGAATCAGAATCAGAAATAGCAACAGCAGAAAGCAAAAAACAATATCAGCGCGAAGAGCTGATTTGTCCGTCTGCCAGTTTATTCCTTCCTCCTATTCTTTGAATTTAAAATAACAAATGTTGTTGTTGTTATTGTTGTTTGTCGTTGTGAATACAATATCTTTGTTATTTTTTGTTGTTTGTTGTTGTTGTTTACGAGCATTTGATCCTGATCCAAGTTTATTATTAAAATTAATCCGCGTGACTTTTAAAAATGCGCGCGAAACTCTTTTTTATTTGGCGCGCAAAGCTCGCTGCTGGTGGTGTTGTTGTTGTTGTCTTAATGAGGAGAGTTCAACAGTTTCTTCAACTTTTTCATAACAAAAACAACAACAAAACTCCCGGTTCTCTCTTTTCAAGAACAGCATAAACAAGTTGTCTTCTTCTTAAACCATATAGTAACGTAAAAACTCACAAACCAGTAACCAGAGGACGCCGGACGGCCTCTTCTTTTTAGGCTTTGTTAGACCAATTTAACTCTTTTTGAGAAAGGAATGTTGTTTACGTGAGTGCTTGCGCATCATCCTCGATAACAACAAAAAGTAGTAGTGATTTCCACGAATCTAGTCCTCAATCAGAATGTATACCTGCTTTTTATGTTCTGCTCTGTTCTGTTCCTCATCGTCGTCTTCGACTTTTATTTGTTTTTTTTTTTTTTTATCCATTTTCAACTGTCATCGTCATTTATTTTTGTTTACTTCCTTTCTTCCCTCGTCTTGCATGTTTTTGTTGTTGTTGACCCTTAAGCGGGCGTCGGTCTCTTCGTCGTCGTTGTCTTTAGTTGGCATGCTCTCAAGTTCGATGCGCCGCCGCTATCGTAAATCCCCTTACAGAAAAATACAAAATGTGTACAACATCAACATGCTGCTTGGTTGGTCACATCATTGCCGCTTGCTCCACTTCTTGTTTGTGTGCATTTTTGCTCCCTCCCATTTCTCAGTTGCGTTTTGTTGTTGTACTCGTATGTTGTTCCTTGCGCCTTCAATGCATATTTGCCTACTTTGCTGCTGCGGCGGCGGTTGCGACTGTGTTTTAGTGTCAATAACATGTTGATCCTACTACAAACAAACTGGGGCTGGTGCTGTACGTCGGCTGATGCCTTGCCCCAAAACTATGTAGCCATCACAATTGAATGCCGTCTTCACCGCCAAAGCTTGTTTTTATTTCCAGTACAGCATTATTTTGTTTTTGTTTTTCATTTTTAGATTTTTGTAGCATTTTTGAAAATCCTGCTTCGGGTGTGGAACACAGAGTACGAGCGAGCGAGCGTCATCATTCTGCATTGCCTGCCTGCCGTCATGCTGCCATACTATTTAGTTCTTTACCAAGCTCACTGTCCATTTAACATAATAGAAATCTGGCAACTCTCTTCCTCTCTGTGCTGTTTGTACTCCGACGTTGGAGCACTAACAGCGGCGGCCGTTACTCTTTGTTTTCTTGGGTTGCTCCATACAGTTGTCTTTGAGCGGGATTACGGTGTGGTCGTGTATTTCGGTTTGGCGGTTCTTTTTTGCTTTTGGTTTCCTAGATTTTTAAGCTCCCACGGTTTGCGCGGCGCTTGTTTTTTTTCTCACATTTCTTTTATATTGTTATTATTAATGTTGTTGCTGTAGTAGTAAAATTTGTGTTAAATGATTTACTGTTGCCTTATTAAAAAATACTATTTTATATGTCTAAAATCGGAACAAATAATGGTTAAAAAAGTAATGAATTGTAGCGTGGTGGTATGTTGATCTTCCTGAAAACGCCCACATGTTTGTGAGGAAACGCCGCCATTGCCGCCACCGCCTACTTTTGAACGCAGCGGAAGCGCCATTTTCCCCACACCCCATTCCATTCATAGTAATATTCAACAGCCAATGCTTGTCGCCCAATAAGTGCGTGAAAGTCAAAACGTTTAAATTGACTGACAAAAAAAAAAAAGATGAGAAGTGAAAAAAACAGAATGAAGATCGGAAGAACAAGAAAACATTACTATAATAAAAAAGAAGAGAAAAGAAGGAAAACGACAGTCAATGTTCTCTGTGCTGGCGTTGTTGTTGTAGATGTTTTTGCAAAAAATTCTTGGAATTCTTGTCAGCATTCCCGCGCATGAAGTGAGAAGCGTTGACAAAACGAGAAGTAGAATGAGAACATAAGCATAAGAACATGAGAAGAAGAGGGAGCAGTAAAAATGAAAAAAAAATGCGCCAGTATACACACAATCAACAGCACACAAAACATACATAAAGACACACAAACACGCAGACGCATACATGTGCACTTGAACTCAACACAAAAAAATGAAAAACAAAAAAAAAAAAACCGTTGTCGTGCGTAAGGTGTAAGAAGAGGAAGAAGTAACACCAGTGGAATGAAGAAAATACAATGGTACTCAGTATAGGTCCGAAAAAACCATCGAGAAGAGAAAAACATGCTAAATTTTGTCTGACTCGCCCGCCGCTCAGTATTTCTTTTTTTAACCACCATTCGTTCAACGTCCTCGTCGGTCTCGTCATCTTATATTTTTGCACATGTAAAAGCAAAAAAACAAAAATGGGGAAAAAACGAATCGAAAAAAAGTCTGCCCAATGACGACAAAATCAACAACAACAATTGAGTAGTGACAAGACAAAACTAGAAAATCTTGTTTGGTTGTTTCTGCGTTTTTACGCAAAAAACCGGTAAAATTTTGAAATGAGCGGCACAGCGCACGTAGAAAAAAAATATTCTTTGCTCACACGCGCATACGCACTCATCCACACAGAAAACAACAACAACAACGGCAGCAGTAGCATTCATAACTCTGAGAATGTTCACAGAGAGGAAACAAAACTTTATCATTCGTCGTGCTCTGTCTCTAAGTCTACCATAGAGAGGAGTGTTACCAGATGAACAAGTTTTAACAGTACTCAGTTCTTCAGTTCTTTGAGTACGATGATAATGAAATTCCTCAGCATATGCGGTCTGGCAACTTTGTAGGTTTTTTCGTTGACGCGCCCGTTTTGTTTGTGTATGTGTGTATAGTGTAGTATACTCGATTCGTAGTGTATTTATGCGGATAATGGTGGTGTGGTGACTGTATTGCGGCGGCAACTGCGGCGCAAACAGATTCATTTGTTTTTACTCGGTCGCTGCTGCTGCTTGCTCTTGGTAACATTTTCGATAGTTTGTTTCATAGTTGGATTTTTATACGCGGTGAGAGAAGTGTGGTTTTTGTGTTTGCTCCTCCGTTTGTTCTCGGTGTGCGGCGTCGTCGTTGTGTTTCCAATAATATTCATTAATATAAATATAAATTTTTGAACGTAATTATATTTTCCTGTGTGTTTTCGTCGTTATTTTGCGCGCAATAAGTGAAAACCGATCATATTCCCAATGTGACGATGCTTTGAAATTTTTTTCTGTTTAAAGAAAACAAATTAGCAACAATAAAAGACAATAGATGGTGGATGGATGAATAATTGCGCCGTATAAAAATTTAGTTTATTGAATTTGACATTCTCAATTCTTAACACTATTCATTGTGATGTTTTTCCTTATAAGAAGCGTTTTAATTTTTTTATTTTTTGTAGCATAAGTTAATACATACTTTTTTCTTCATATATACAGAAAATCTATATGTATGTACTTATGTACCGTTTGCTCATTCAGTTCGTGTGTGTAGTCTGCTCTCCTCCCTCCCCTCATTTTTTGTTCTTTGTTCACCACTCACACTCGCTCATCATCATCATTACGAACTTCTTCTCTTGCTCTTCTTAATAAGCAATAAAGTATTTTGATGTTGTGTGTTGTGCAAAAATTCTTTTTTTAATTTTTCGCCGTCTTCAATTTTTCTTTTCATTCGTTTTTGTATTTGCTTATTATTTTTCACGCTGCTTTTCTTACAGTTTTTCTAAACAAGAACAACAATACTATAAGCAATAAGCGCTCAAGTGAATAAGAAAAAAGAGAAAGCATAGCGGCGTAAGAAGAGCAAGCGAGAGAGAAAGCATAAGAAGCATAGCACAGACAACAACAGCAGCAGTCGTCTGTTCGCCTCTCTTCGTCTTGTCCAAGTAACAACATTGAATGGCAACGACCCGACAAAAGTAGCAGCAGCAGCAAAAGAAATAAAACATACAAACGAACGAATGAACAAACGCCGCGCTCAAGAGAAGAGAAGAAGAAAAAAAAAATTAACAGTGTGTTGAGCAGCGGCATCAGCATACCAACCAACAACAATAAGGGAATGAGAACGAAAGAAGAATCATAACAACAATAACAGTAGTAATTTTAAAAGCGGATGTTGTTGAGTTCTGTAGAGTACCATGCCGCACATTATTGTGGTGTTGTTGTTTGCTCTTGCTCCTCTCTCTCTCACTCGCTCTTGTATATGACAAAACTACCGTAAGAGCAAGTGTGGTGAATTTCTTCTTCATTGTTTTAGGTTTCACATATTTTGTGTGTATGTATGTCGAGTTGTTTGTATATAAAATTTTATGGTATAATATTTATTTTCAGTTTCAGTTAATTGATGTAAACAAATAGTTTGGATTTCTTTTAAGAAATTTATTCGTTTCTACCCCTAATTCATATACTTCTTATTAAAGACCATTTTCTCACTACAAACAACTAAAATGCGCGCGCACTCTAAAATTTTGTATTCTTATTCTATTTGGATGGATGTGTGTGTTGGAGCGTGTTCTCTCACTTACCATGCGCAATATTTGTGCTGAGTTCACTTGCAAGTCAAGGCGTCGAACAGTTAAAAAGAAATTTATTTTTCGGATTTTTAAAAATCCAAACGTCATTTCTCTTGATAAAGCTGATTGACTGACGCCAGTAAAGAACAATAAATACATTAAAATTAACACTTGAGTATTATAATGATTGCTGCTGCAGTTCCCGTCGCGTCGTTGGCGCTTGATCTTGACCTAGGTGCGCCTGAGATCAAAACAAATTTATTGGTTATTCAACTTATGTGTGGTGTCCATTACTATTACTTTTTTTTCTGCTTTTTTGTATGAACGGAAATCTTAATAACAAAACAATGAAAGAGAAAATATTGATTAACTGAAAGCATCAAATTCCTATGTTTTGAGATAGAACTGTGGCGAACATGATAATGTTGTGTCGTCAGAAATCAGAAAAATATTCCGGTTTTGTTGTTTGCTTATGCATTTTTTTTTTTGTTTTTTTTTTTTGTTTGTTTATTTCAATTTCATTCAAGTTCAAAAACAACTTGTTTTGTGTAAGTAAAATAATAATAATTCGTTATGGTTAATGAACTTTTTCCACACAGAAATTATTAATAACAAAGACAATGTCGTCAGTTATTAACATTTTTATGGCTGAGCTGGCGGCGGCCATTGCCATTTTATTTTATATTCCTGTTAATTAGCATAATAGGAAACTGTTAATTAACAGTAACATAAAATGTTACAATGCAATTTTCTCGCATTTTAAATCTTTATTTAATTTGTATACTATGTACTTGATGTGATGGTGTGTGTTGTTGGTACATAGGTAGTACTATTTATTGTTATTATTGTTGTTGTATTCCTAGTATAGTATAGTAAAATATTATTTCTATATTGATTGGCGGCATATTCAATTCATTCATTCCTAATACATCCATCCATTGTTTCATTGACTGGCATATACAGACGCATTCTATTATCTCATTTTTTTTTTTATTGTATTTTTCTGCACATTTTTTTTTTGTATTGTTTTTGTTGTGAGTCTTGTGTGTTGTTGTTAATAAAATGAGAAATTATGAAAAGAATTTTGTTGTATTCTCCTCTACCAATCATCAATATAATAAAATAACAGTTGCGAGAATTGTGTCATTCTTCAAAGTGGTTGTGACATGTTTTCATGTTTTAATCATATCACAGCCAGCTTTGAGGAGCGACCACGATGCCTCAAGACAAGAATTCAAAACCGCTGATGGGTGATGTGTGTGTAGTAATTTTATAAAAGTGCAAAAAATATTAAGTGATATTTAAATAATTAACACCATAATTTAAAAGTGATTTAATTGAAATATTCTTTTTAATTGAATATTGTCAAAATTATTACAGTATTTTAATATTATAAATATTTTGATTTTTACAATATATGTATATATATATTGTTTTTTGTTGTATCTGTTGTTTTCTTTCTCTCTATATTTCTATATCTCTTAATTCAACATACAACTGCGCTCACAAAGTGGTTGTGAAATGCATTAAATTTATTTGCATTTGCAGCATATCACAGCCAGCTTTGATGAGCTTAGCTGTGTCGTTGTTCACATCAAAATCAAAAAAATCTAAATGCAAACAGAAAAGAAAAATGATCAAATTGTATATTAAATTAATCAAAAATAAACTGGAATGACTCAAAATGTGTACGACGACGTTATAGAGTGTCCAGAAAGGGTGTGTGCTTATTCCTTCTTTTTATTCGTGAAAATTTTAAAATTAATGGATTTGGTTACCAGAACAATATACTTCAGAGGTTTGATTAATTTTGATAACATTTTATTTAGTGACAAAGCGAGTACCGACAATTTAATTTGTTCACATGGCTGTGTTCAAGTGGATATTCGCTTCGTCATTGAATAAAAGACAAATGAAACATTCAAAATCCCACAGTCAATCAGCAGTCGAAGAGCAAGCACATAGTCTGCAGCAAAACCAATCATAATTTTTACTGCACATAAAATTAGACACATCAAAAATTACGCATCGACAAAAAAAAAAAACATCACATACATCATCATGGGAAGAAGAAAGTCAGACATGCAAGAGGGAACAATTGGCTGGCGGATACAATTGACTAATAAATTCTGGAATTGACTGGTTGGTTGGTGGTGGTAACACAGGCTGCAGGACACACTTCCTAATAATACGTGGGTAGTTTAATACATCCTTAGAAAAAGATGGAAAAACAATTATTTTTTCGTTATTTTCTTATTATGTTACAATCTTGCTCTTTTTAAACCGTTCAAAAAGTAGGATTTCGGCAGTTGATCAAAATAGGCGTAATAACGATAAGCTAGAAAAAAAAAAGATGATATGGAGGCAATTACAAAATCAAAAATTGCTTTTTCTATCTTTTTCTAAGTATTTATTCAACGACCTACGTTCTACGTACATTCAACTTGCCACCAGAATACAGGGTTAGGCGATTGAAGTGTTGCCAACTTCACACCAGTATATCGGACAGCGCGATATTGCCAATTATGTCTAATTCATACCAATGACAGCTGTTTATTTTGTTTACAAGCTACCAGAAGCATTCGCTTTAAAGTTTTATAGAATAAAATTTCTTCGAAATAGAATTCAAACGTAATAGTGTGTTTGCGTTATATTTGAGTGGCAAATCACAACCAGGTATTGTTCGTGTGCTCAGGCATCTCAAAGTGAATAAAATATTTGTGTATCGCGCACCATAAATCGTTATTATAATTGATCAGGCACCACATTCATGATGGTCGAAGAAAAAAAAACAGCAACATCACCTGAAATGGTTCGGAAAGTGGTAATCAAATGACCAAAACACTGAAAATATCCCAGCGACGCATCCGAGGCATATTCTAAAATGAACTCAAGGTGAGGACTAAAAAATATGCCAGTATGGATGGGCTGTACGCAATTCCATTGAACGGGAATGGGCCAAAATACCTCAATAATATTTCCGCACGTCTTAGTAATTTGAATCAATAAAAAAAAAAAAAAAAAAAAAAAAGCGGTTAAATAGGTAACAGTTCATTCGCTTAACCACCCTGTATATGGCCTTCAAATGGTTAAAGAATGAGTCGCATGCTGCACGGATATGATCATCATAGACACAAGCACACACTTCTTATAATCTGGAGGAGGTTGATGGACGCACTTCAGAAACATATGTTATGTGTTGAATAATAATGAAATTCTAAAAATTCTTAATCAAATCACATCATCACATGATAAATGTTGCTTATCTAAGCCTCATCAAGTGGTTGTGATATGGATACCCGACGCATATCACAGCCAGCTTTGATGAGCTAGGATAATCAACGGGAGACAACATATTGGTTTGATAAAAGAAAATTGTGTAATAAATTCTCTGTGCAAGTGTAAAATTATCAAAATTATATTGGGACTATGCATTAATTTTAAAGGTTGCACACAGATGGCGTTATTTACAACAGTATCGCATCTGGCAATACTGTAACTATTGGGACTATGCACTAATTTTAAAGGTTTTTTCACCAAAAATGGGGCTTTATTTCGATTTCAAAATGGATTGATACATCATTCAAAGTACTGTCCGTCGCTAGCCACAACCTTTTCCCATCTTTCTTTCAATTTCCGGATTCCGTTTCTCCAAAATTCCGGCTTCTGGGCGGCTATGAATGAATCGATCCATTTTTTGGTCTCTTCATATGAAGAGAAGCGGTGTCCAGCCAGCTTACGCTGCATCTCCCGGAACAAGTGGTAATCCGAAGGAGCAATGTCTGGGCTGTACGGCGGGTGGGGTAGCACTTCCCAGTTGAGCGTTCCAAGGTATGTTTTGACGACCTGTGCAACATGCGGCCGAGCGTTGTCATGCTGCAAAATAACCTTGTCGTGTCTTTCGACCGTTTCCGGCTCAAACGCATCAATTGACGTCGGTAGACTTCCCCAGAGATGGTTTCGTTGGGTTGGAGCAGCTCATAGTACACCACACCCTTCTGATCCCACCAAATACAGAGCATGAGCTTCGAACCATGAATATTCGGCTTGGACGTCGATGGCGCCGGTTGGCCGGGCTTGACATATTTTTTTTTATGCTTTGGGTTATCGTAATGGATCCACTTTTCGGCGCCAGTCACAATACGATGCAAAAAACCCTTCCGGCCAATTCGTTCAAGCAGCAATTCGAAGCCGAATATTCATGGTTTAAAGCTCATGCTTTTGAAAACATCAATGGAGAATTACAAATCAACCTAAAATTTTTTACTGGATAGTACTTGATTTTAATTAAAAGATGTAATTTAACAGAAATTTTAAATGTTTATAACTAATCTTCAGTAATGTGACTTTCACTTAAAAATTTACTTTAAAATAAAAACAAATTTATAATTTTGCAACTTGATTTTCTAGCAATATTATTTTTTTACCTTCCACCACTTCCATTTCTCTAGGTATACACAACTGAACTTTTGACCTAATCAACCATAAAATGATCCCATCACTACTATCACTCTTTCATTCCTCTCCTCTATCATCATCCATCATCTCAAAGATATATAACAACTATACCAAATGAATAAAATATGTTTCTTTTTCTTTTCTTTTTGTATTCCTCCCAATAGATGTCGCTGCTATCATCAACGTTTAGTTGCTGCTGCTATAACGACAACAACAAACAACAACGTGATCGCAACATCCACGGTAGCATTCAAAACTTGGAGAATTCAAAAATAAAAGAACAACGAATCTAAACGACTAAAAAAAAATAAAGAAACGAATGTATTTTAAAACTTTTCTTTTAACGAAAAAACTAGCCAAGTTCATATTAATGTAATATATTTTATTTTCATAAATATAATTAAATTTTTTTTTATATATATAATGTTGACGCAATCAAATCGTCTCTGTCAAGAACTTTTTGTGTTTTTTTAATATAAATTTAGACTATTCTACTGAAAGCGAAAAACCAAAAAAAGAAAACTACTAAAGCTAAACCAAAATCAAAAACCGAACCAGATCAGATAATCTATAAAACTAAGTTACTATTCATACACAGTATTGAACAAACGAAAACTATTCATTCCACACAAAAGATACATAAACCTCAACCTCGGACTACTATACACAAGATACTATACTGAACTCAAGTATTTCGAATATTTACAACAATAAACACACATATCTTCATTCATAATGCTGTACTACTATTCAAATATATTCCTTCTTGCCGCACTTGGCACCTATGATTATAGAGCAGTAGATGCCTGTTCAAGTCGTACAGTACCTAAGCCACGTCCATCAGTTTTGTCATCGTCAATATCAGCAGGTACCTCATTGCCATTACCTACAACGCCTAGAACAACAACGTCGAGTACAACACCAAGTACCACAACAACGACGACAACGCCACGACCAAATATCACATTTCCGACCTATAAATGTCCGGAGACTTTTGATGCCTGGTATTGTCTGAATGAGGCAACTTGTTTTGCTGTTAAAATCGGCGATTTGCCAGTCTATAGTTGTGAGTGCGCCACTGGTTTTATGGGTCAACGTTGTGAATACAAAGAATTGGATGGCTCCTATATGCCCAAACGACCGCGCCCATTGCTCGAGAAGGCAAGCATTGCCAGTGGTGCCATGTGTGCCTTGATCTTTATGCTCTTCATATGCCTTACCCTTTATTTAAGATATGATCAGAAGGTGGAAGCCTTGTCAATGTACGATGAGATTGAAAACGAAAGAAACTATTACATCTCAGCGGAATATAGTGGCACGTGTTGTTGTGGCGAACATTGTTGTGATGATAGTGGCGGTGGTGTTGGCGATGTTGATGATATTGTAAACAAGCAGCCGAAATTACTTCGTTTGCTTGAGAAACTCAATTATCGCCAACGATTGGAGAATGCCTTGTACTCTTTTATGATCAAACGTTCCACGTAAATCGAGAGCAGTTAGAATATAGAAGATTATTATTATTATTATACTATTATTACTTTATTATACAAAATACTACCATGAATCTGAATACAATTAATAATTATAATGAAAGAATGGTGGGTCGAGTTTATGTTGGAATGCATACATAAATCCGACAAACATAACAAACATTGTAATACTCTGAGAAATCGCATCTGTTTGCCTTTGAGTGCTTTAAGTGATTGACTTTATAAATAATTATATGATAAAATAATATTTAAATAAAATAAATAAGGTATCTTTTTTTAATTTCAAATTGTAACAATTGATTGATGATTGAACTAAAGATTTTTTATACACACATACACACAAATTCAGATAGTTTATGCAAATGCAAGAATGTTAATTAATTAATTGATTATTGTATAATGATAATATGTATGATGGTGATGTACGATGACCGACTCGACACATAATCCTTGTTCGTCGTACGTCGTACACAAACATTTTATATTGTATGCTTAAAGAAAATAGTCCTAGATATGATGATGATTATATAAATATTGTATTGTATAAATACATGATGATGCATGCATGAGTCGATTTTAGGAATCTAATATATTTAAATAAAATAGATATATGTAGTTATATATATTGTAATTGTATAAAAAATGATGGCTAGTTATTTATTTGTATGAGGAATGATGCGCTAATAATTGATTGATTGATACTATCTATATACAAGAACAAAAACAACACGCGGAAGTATTATTTAAAAAAATTTTATTTTATTTATATGATATTTATATTTTATTGTAAATGCAGAAAAATCAAAAGAAAACAAATTAAATTAAAATAAACCAAGAACAAATTACCGTTAATAAATGCACAGTTTTATGTTTTCAAAAGCAATAACAAATTGTTTTTCATTTTACATGGTCGTGCTGGCTACTGAAATCAACCAGAAGAATCTACAAAACAAGCCAGATCCCCCAGTGGGACTATCGTCACAACACTACCCCAAGTCCTCAACAAGAAGGATGCTAAGAACAATTTTCTGCAAAGAAGGTAGAATTTGTAATATTGAAAGGAGCAGTCGGTCCCCGAAATATCAATTTTTAAAGTATTTGGGATTAAGGTTAAAATAAAAGAATAGAAAACCACAATTATAAAAATTTGTAAAATTTTAATAGCAATTTTGAAAGAAACGATCAGTTTGTTCAAGATTTTATAATATCTTCAATCAATACGAATCTTTGGAACTTAAATTGGCTTAAAAAGGAGAACTGAACTGACCGTTTTAAAGTTGAAGAGTTTGCCAAAGTAACACATCGGCTAATGAAGGAAACAGCTTTTCCAGTAAGCATTTTTAGTTCTGCGAACAGGTAAAAGTTGCTTGGGGATGATATCAGGAGAACAGTGTGGGTGCGGAGGCAATTTGAACCGACTGTTGTTGTGTGATTTCAGGACGTAGACCCGACCACTGAAAGGAATCTTGTGACACGGTGCATTTTCTTGGTGAAAGATGACTTTCCTTTCTTTGCATATGGGGCCAATTCTACAAAGTTCGATTCAGTTGGGTCAGTCATTATTGACTGTCTTACTTTATTTTTCCCAAAATACAGACGCCATAACCTTGCCAGCACTCTTTTGCGCTTTTGGCAGTTTTGGAAGCGGTTCATCGGCTGCTGTCCACTCAGCTGACTGCCGGTTTGACTCTGGCGTGTAATGATGGATCCAAGATTTGTCCATCATTACTTATCGAGGTTAAAAGTGTTTTTTATTTCGCCGATACATGTTTTTTGTGTGAGCTATAAACGTGAGCTATTTTCCGGTATAAGCACTAAAGCGTGGCGCCTAATCGGGGTTCGTACGAACATGTCTAAATTTAGCAAACTAGTCAATAATGGTTGAATTTCCTGGTGCAGAGTCCGGATAACACTTATCAAACCATGCTTTCGTTTCAGCGGTGGTTATTCTATCAATAAGCAAGCGATATTCATTTTTATCCATTGTTTTGAAAAGAAGAAAAGTTGCTTCACTAAAACATCTATAAATTTTAAAGTAAAAGTCAGATTGTTAGGATATTTTTACAGGCACCTTTTGAAAGTTAGTAATTACTAAAAAAATTTTAATAATGTATTTGCGGCGCCATCTGTGTGATAGACAAGCAGCTCATGAGCCGATGTAATCTGTCAAATTATTTTTTTAATAATATGGAAAATTAACACCGATTTCTTTATTTGCCTGATGTAGGAGGGTAAATTACCTCATCGCATCATACAACTTGGAAAATGAATCGAAAGATTATAGCTTAAGTGAATCTCTGGACCAATTCTCTACATATGATTTTTTATTATTAAAAGTTTAAAGTTTGTGGATGTACGGTCGGCTATAGTGCGAGGGGTGACATATTACTTACGCACCCGGGCACTAACATTTAATATTATATACTTATATATATAACCAAGACACATGAAGCAATACAATATTGGCATTGCAACTGTTTCAAGAGATTTCACAAGGGCATATTTTTAATTAATAAATATATACAAACAATATTATATGCAATAAAATACAATAAAAAATTTCAAATTTATTGACAATGCAATCAAGACACATGCGGCAATACAGTATTGATCTTTTAACAATCCAAATCTATTCTATTTTGCTCTATGTCACAAGGGCTTGCTTAGTCTTTACGCCTTTATCGTTTTGGTCAGTTTTTGGTCATTTTAAAAAAGTCATCAAGATGCAGAAACGGGGTACGTATTACAACAAATTTCATATTATTGTTGGAAAATTTTTTCTTTAAAAATTTTCGATATAAAATTGTCACGAAACTATACGACAACATGACTGACAAACATGACCAAATTAAAAATATGTGCTCAAGTTCCCCATAATCCCCTTGAAACATGGGGCAATTTCGTAATTCATATCAATTATTTATTTATTTACAGGTTTAGATTATAAACTTATGTATATTTGTAGTTACTTATAATATATAACCTATATGGCACATAGAGCACATTTGGAGATCATGGGGAACTTGAGCACATATTTCTACATAAAACTTTTATATGAAAATTGAATGGGATTTTCTGAAACTGCTTTATTTTTAGTGGTAGGATAGAATATAGACGAATGCTCGCTACAAGGGCAAGTTCACCCAGAAGCATTATGGTCAGTGTAAACTGTTATTATCTTCAGTATTCACTTTGACCTAACGGACAGACCAAACCAATAGACTAGGCCCAACATTACCGACATCACCCTTAAGGTCCTTAAACCTACTGACACACGACAAGGTGCCAATCCAGCAAGGGGACTTTCATTGGCAACTTTGATTATAATTGAATTCCATATAGCACATGGGTATCTTCAATGTTGGATATATACATTCATAGACTATTAAATTTTTCTTCCTGAATGATGGTTTGATGTCTCTTTCATCACTCTATACTTGATGGAATTATAGTTCGATTTTATATGAATTAGAAATAATTTCAGACATTTTTGGCCAAATCCTTATAGACTTCTACATATTTTACACCGAAATTTCACCATAATCAACTATAACTTTTGATGTGACCGCAACTAACTAAAAGAAGAAAAAGCGGGTTAACTTCGGCTTTTCAGAAGGTTTCATGTTCTTCACGCACCCCTAGAAAACGTTTTTGCCTACACTAACTACTGTGTTTGAGGCTCAAACTTTGAGCATACAGAGTCAGTACACTTATAGCAATCAACATGGAGACCGAAATATTTGTATGGGAGCTATACGATCCAGCAAACTAAAATTTACATAGTTGGTGAATATGGGTCTGGCACTTCCTAATAAGAACCTGAATATTATTGGGGGTTTGTATGAGCGGTAAGCCCTAGAGGACAGATTCGGCTGAATCCAACACATGTAAAGCATCTGGTAAAAAGAAATCTTTGCACAAAATTTCAGATCTCTAGTTAAAAAACTGAGGGACTATTTTGCATACATACAGACGAACAAACGGGCAGACGGATGTAGCTAAATCAACTCGTCTTGTCGAGCTGATGAAGAATATACTTATATGCTTTTAGGGTGTCCGATGTCTCTTTCTGTGTGTTACAAACTTCATGACAAAATTATTAAATTATGCACTACGTTATTAAATGATTGCAGATTTTAAAAATCCAATTTTTTAAAAACCGTGTATTATATTATGACAGATTTATGCAAGAATTAATTTGACAAATTGAGCTAACGGCCAAAAGAGATAAATCACTCAAATAATAATTAAAATGAAATTGATATATCATTAACTGTAATTGAAACGTGACTCGGCGGACACATAAAATACTACTTACTACAGACGATAAGATATTTCATTGACGACTTTATTGCTCAAAATAAAAAGACAAAAAATTCTACTAAGTTAATAAAAAATAAAATTTATTTTTAGTAAACAGTAAAAAAAATACTTACATACTATGTACGATAGGAGGAGGGAGGACCCTATGCCATTATTGAAAATGTCTCCGAATATTTTTAAACTTATGTATTAATGCCTTTATGGGCCCAATGGAAGATAATACCAATGACAGCAGTGTTAAACATTTTATAAGTACAATGAAATCCTTTTCGGCGCGTCGCGTAAAATAACCAGTCTGATAGCCATAGTATTGAGCGACTAAAGCAATGACAAAGGTCGCAAAACCCAGAAAATTATGAAAAGTCTTATTCAGCAAAGGGGAAACTAGTTTTCTAAAACGATACGAGAACAGTGCACCCAAACCAGAAGCCATGCTAATCAAACACAATATGAAAGCAGCAAAACCTGTTTAATAGCAAATTCAATACATTAATTAGTATTATGACTTTCAGATTGTAAAATATATACAAATGTGGTTCATTTTAATACACACCCAATTTTCCATGTACGGAATTCAATAGAAAACTCTTTTGTATCATTTTTATGAGAGCCCCACTGGCACCACAACCACCGCCCAAGGTCATAAGTATCCAATGTATGGTAGTCTTGGTATTACGTGTATAGGATGTCATTAAAACATTATCGCCATAATGGATCATAATACCCTCAGCCATAAAAAAAGAAAACTGATGTGAATTTAATTAAGATTAACACTTAGACTTAAAATTCTTCACCATCATCAACATCATCAACTTACTCCGATAGTCACTAGAAAGGCATGTAGTCCAGTACCACTGAGTCCCGTTCGTATGGTCAACCATGATAAATAGATTGTCACAAAACCAATACAGATCTGATTTAGAACATTTATTGTGTGTTCTATGCGTTGCAGTATCTGCCGCGTTTCACTATTTGGCATTGTATCCAGTGACATTCTGGCATAGCGTGCTTCCCGAGATTCACCGGGACGAAGTCTTACGAAAGTTGGCAAATGTTCCGTTGAGGCGCTAGTTTTCGCTGAAAAACGTGAGATGTTACGTTCGGTATTATCACGACTTGTAATCGCTTCAGTGTCTCTAGACTGACTAAATTGTCTAGCACTTGCTTTATGATTTCCGTCGCCGGTGTTGTTGACGTCGCTATTGCTGGCCGCAGTCCCAGATCGCGTACTACCGTAATCAGTAAACGTACTACGAAGTGTCTCATGCAGATTCTTTGCTTCTTCAGACTGTTCCATCTTTTGGGACGCTCTAAGCTTATCGGAGCTTTTTATTATTTGTTGATGTTGTTGTTGAAAAAACAAAAAACAAAAGCAATTCGGTTGGGCCCGTGTCCGCGCTTCGTATAATTTGTTAGTAATTTTTACTGATTAGATTTGTTTAAGGTTCGTCTGAAAACATTGTAAACATTTCATTGTCTGTTGCAAATTTGTATAAATTGAATTAGATTTGGAACAAAAAAATACCCGCCTAGAAATAACGCAAGCAAACCAACAACTGATTAACATCCACCGTGAATTTGAAACGGTTGACTAACGATTAAATTGCGTGCGACACCACATAATCATATCTAGTGTCGATACGATATCAAAATATTGTAGAAAAATATATTAATCTTGTGAATTACATAATATACTTGTATATTATTTTACTAAATACATATTAAGTTTATATAAAATATGAATAATCAATTATTATTGAATTATCTAGACCAGGGGTCGGCAATATAAATTTCGGGCTGAATAATCACTGGGGTGGGTTCCATCTAAAAAAGATCAAAAGTTGTATTCTTGGATTAAATAAAAGTAGCTACAACCGCTTTATCTTATTCCGATTTCAGGGCGTTGATATCGTAAAATATAATTTTTAATCATTTGAATCGATTCATCACTATCCACAATAAAGATATATGAATTATATGAATATATATGTGTATCTACAATATCGGTTTTCGCACAATGTCAAGAAGCATCAAAAATGCACAAAACATTGTTTAAAAACCGCAAAATCAAACGCTTAAGTAAACGAGAAATAGAAGTATGTACACTATAATATAAAATAATGGGTACATCGACACAACTGACATCAATTAAAAATATAAATCAATGATCATTTACATACTATGCCTTAACATTTTAAATCATTTTGAATGAAAACGAAACACTTATTAAATATTGTATAATCATTTGCTATTTTTAGATGTATCTACATATTTTAGATGGAATATCCCCAAGACATCAAATTTGTTATATCATAGGAATGAAATCTATTGTAGAAGAATAATCGAAAGCTTGTTAATCTATAATCCATGAAGAATTTCTTAAGTCTTACACTTACAACTAATATTATCATTATTCCGTACCAGATTGGGGTTTGTATGGGAGGTACTCCACATAGTGGTCCGATTTGACTGATTCCAACAAATGTACCGCGTCTATATCAGAAACGTAAAGTGTCTAAACTTCAGTTCAATAGTCCAAAAAATAAAAGAGTTTTTGTAATAAGAACCTGAATTTTAATGGTGGGTTTGTATGGGAGGTACTCCTCCTAATTGTTCGATTTGGCTGATTCCTGCGCCTATATCAAAAACTTATAGTGTTTCAATTTCAGTTCGATAGGACAAAAAACAAAAAAGGTTTTCTAATAACAACCTGAATTTTAGTGAGGGTTTGTATGGAAGGTACACTCCCTAGTGGTCTGATCAATCTGAAATTTGTTTTCTGATGTAATGCCATCAACCATCCAATTTCAAGATCATGGGATTACTGGATCGTCTAGCTGCCATAAAAACCAAAATGTTTCTTGTATGGGGACCCTATTAAGTTATTAAAAATATTTTAGTTTACGTATTTATTGCTGATGCCCGGAGAGAACTACATGTTCTGTGTAAAATTCGACTCTCTAGCTTTTACGGTTCATGAGATATGACCCGTCTCTGCAATAGGATTCACTTTGGTATCCTTTGGGTCCGAAACCCTAAAAACCACTTCATAAAATCAAAATATAATACAATATGTGAGTGATTTTTAGTACACAATATTATTATATTTATTTATTTATCTACAGTTTAAATGCAATGTGATACTACAAATTAAAAAACTTAAATGAAACTATTGCAACTATACCTTAAGGTTATATAAATGTTCTTAGTATTGTTGCATACCATATTCATAGATAAGATTTTAGGTCTCTTCTTTAAGTACTTACCATTGGAGTTTTATCAATTGTGATTAGGAATATGAAGAAATGAGGGTGCAGCAGTTGCATTTCTAAATTCCAAATGCAATATGAGAACTAAAAATATTAGTTAACTCAACCTTGAAAGGTGAATAATACAATAAGAATAATGCAAATTTAATGATACAAGTTACGTGCCTACATATTAATTTTTTTGCTTTTATAATGAGAAACTAGGTAAAAACCCCCATAAAAATATCTCATTTGAAAGTAAATTGTTTTCAAGATTTTGATTTATTACAGTGAAGAACCGAATAGATTTTAGAATTAAGACTACTTATCAGATTTATCATAATTACAATATTTTACTTTTATTCAATCACGTGCTCAACAGATTATACACTTTTGCATAAAACGATTTCAATGGACCAATACAAGTGAGTACCATCGAAACGAGATGATCTCAATGAGTTCGAGAAAATCGTTGCCATGAGTTCGAGAAAATCGTTGCCATAGCGACGGAATAGACCAGTTGTACTGTAGCCATAATATTGTGCCATCATGGCTATGACGAATGTGGTAAATCCAAGCAAGACATGTACGGTTTTGTTCAGTAAGGGAGACAGCAAACGTGCCATGTAGCGTGAAAGGAAGGCGCACAATCCCGTCAATAAAGCGATTAGGCACAATATGAAGGCGGTAAAGCCTAAACGTGCATGCACTGTCACGAGTTGCCAATCGTCACGGATTAGTTGAATCAAGCAACCAGCTACTCCCATGCCACCACCCACGACGAGCAATACGAGATGGAACAATGTTTTGCTCTTACGACTCATGCGAAATGTCAGTGCATTCGTATCGTAATGACACAACATGCCTTCGGCCATAAGGAAAACGAAACCGAATGTGACGAGCCAGGCGTGTAACATAATACCCGATAGTCCTGTTCGAAGGCACATCCAACTTACGAAGAATGTCACAAAACCGATGCACAATTGATTGATTATGAAAAAACAAGATTCCACATTTTGTATCACTTTCCCTATTGTTAAGGATTCCGTTGGCTTGTCCGCAATCATTTTATTAAAATATGGATGTAAAGATTTTTTTTCAGAATCCTTAAAAATGGGAGAACGCGTGAACTTGACACTATGGCACGAACTCAACACGTCTTTAATAAAAAAAATGATTTGATTCAAATTTCTGTGTTTCCAAGTATGTACGATGCTATTTTAGTTATCAGTAGAAATTTCATTAAAGTGCATTAAAAGTATTAATTCTAGCGAATTAAAGTGCTTAATACTAAGTATGACAACTTGACTTAAACATATACCTATGTACATAGGATAGAGGGTACGTTGACAACTGATTTTTAGTACAAAATGTATTTATATCAAACATAATTTTGTTTATAGTATTAATATAATGGCTTCGAAGAAAGTCGATCAGTCATACTAGACAATGGAAGTTAATAGATCATAATAAACAGTTTTGTAAATCAACAACCACAACAATTCCATCTGGGCCTTATTTCAGTTCAATATTTATCTAAAATAATAAATTTTAAGCAATTAGCAATATAGAATTTATAGATTTTAAATATGTACACTCCCTAAATACAATATATTTTCAGATGAAAAGTTGAAATTTCTTATCCAATTACATATAAGATTTTATCAATAATTCGCTACAAGGGACGTCACTGTTATCATGGGAATTTTTACTTATTTTCCTTAACAGCTCAGATAAGAAGATTACTTTGTTGTCACACCGTAGTCCATTGAATTTTCTTTGAATCATTCAAGCAACCCGATAACATATTATGTGTACGATTGCACGTTTCTAAAACTACTTATTGGTTTATTATTTCTTTTTTGATAACTTGTCTTATTAATTTTTCAAATTAAGTTAGTGGGTTGAGGTAACTACAATTACCTATGGGATCGTGCGTAAAATCGCACATAAAATATTCATAGGAATATATTTTTAAATATTATAAGTGTGTTCTTCTGATATTGAAACAATTATCTAGAATTACTTAGTATGCTAGAAATAGCCACCACATGAAAGAGGACCGAATAATATGTAAATTGTACATTGTAGAACGTATCATTATATTATAGTACAAGCTAGGTTAAGGTAGTAGTTGGTACCCACACCAGCTCCCTTTCTATTGGTACAATAATTGGATTGACTTAAAATTGTGACATTAGAGCAAAAGAAACTATGAAGAACTCATCACTATCCCTTGCGACCCCAAATATGAAATACCGAATTTTTTTTCATTGATAATCGTTGAGTACTTAAAATTTACAGACTCATCATAAAATGTTTTTTTGTGATTTTTATTTTTCACAAATTTTAAAAACTTATAATTAGGGTTATTTATGTACAATAATTGCAAGAAAAAAATACAATATTTTTTTTTTTATAAATGTTCTTATAAATAATTGTTATTTAACATTTTGTTTTGCAGTCATTATCCTCACAGATGTCACAGAATTTAGACTCGATTTCATAATAATTGGTTGCCTTCTTATTCGTGTCATAATAATCGTAGATCACAACGGGAGATGGTTTCTGTAGAGCAACAGCAAAAGTTTTATAGGCTTCGATCGGTATACATTTAGTTTCGCCCTTGGGCAAACTTTCAAAGTAAATGACAATAACAGATTCTGAGTTCTTAGTTTCCACGAGCTGCAAATGGAGTTAAGAATATAATAAATTAAGAATAATATGTAACTTATAAAATGGTAACTAATACTTACTCGAACCCGATCAATTTTCTTGATCTCATCAAAACTGTCAGTATCAGCGGTATAACCGGATGGTAAAGCTACCTCCAAAATGGCCATATTGGAAGCCTCAGATTTGTCCTCGACAAATTCGACACATACGTCGAGTTCTAATTTTTGCGCAGGCACATTAGGTTTCAACACCGTTTCCAACTTAAAACTGGGCTTGGGTTCTTTTTCGACAATATTATATTGATAAGATATCTGTACGAGTGCGGCGCCTGTACCCTTGGCATTAAATTCAATAGATTTGGTACCTTGTGGCAACTAAAAGCAAAAGAAACAATAAAGTTGGTTAAATAGTCTTAATGTGCTCGATATTTTAAAACTAACCTCAACGGTTTGCAACAAGAGTCCATTATCCTCGGTCACCTTAATGGCCTCTAGTTTGTCACGTGTTCCATGCGATTGCACTTTAACTTCCAACAGACCAGCCTCGTAATTTGCCTTTTCTGCAAATTTGATAAGTGCCGTCAGACCCACCACAGTGTCCTGTGAGGAGCCAAAACCTCCGAAATTATTACGCTGAGCCACAAGCCATTTAATAATGGGGAGGACTTCTTGGGGAGTTTCATGTTCGAGTAGAGTCAGCAAAGCATACGAAGTAATTTCAACATCGTTACTAAAGACCCAACACCACCAACGTCCGCAACCGCGTCGTGATTTTACTTCTTGGCTGTCTGACCACCAAGTTCGTCCTTCTTCTTTTTGAGCACGCACCTTAAGCTTTGCCACATGATCGCCAGCATCGGTTTGTGTTTTTTGTAGAGCATAGGTGGCGATAGCCTGAGGCAAAAGTTCAACCTTTTCATTTTTCACAAGGCTATCGCTTAGGAATTTGGCGCCTTTCTCAATTTGTTCTTTCGGTGGTTCCTTATGCGCTGCTAATGCCAATAGAACACTTGCAGTTCGCGTCAATTCATTTCTTTGCGATCCGTAGAAATATTCACCATTTTCAAGGAAGCTACCATTTTCGGCTTGCTTGTTTAGAAGGAAATCATAGCCACGCTGTAGCAGTTTCTCATCAATGTCAATATAAGAGGATATGTGACGCAATGAACGCACTACGTATGCAGTCAACCAAGTAGAACCGTTGCGTGGTACGTCGCCCTCTTTATATATGATTGGACCGAATGAGCTATATGAGCCGTCGTCATGCAAATAATTAAGTATATTCTGATAGCCACGCTCCAAATTACGTTTGATACGAGTTTCTAATGCTGGAGTTAACCGTCCAATGCGCTTCAGGTAGTCGTAGACCAGATAGTTGGGCACAAGAGCCGACATAGTTTGCTCTCCGCAACCGCTGGGTAAACGTATCAATCGTTCTAGATTCTTAATAACTGGACCCAGTAGATCACCCACTACTGACAGCTCCACATGCTGTGAATCCGGTACATATTCTTCTGGTAATTCAAGTTCAAAGTTCTCTTGGAACTCTGGTGTTTCTTTCAAGTTTACAAAATAAGCACGATTGGCATACTGCGTCACTCCTTCTGGTATGACCTTAAGAGTTTTATGTATAGCGTCGCCTGCAATAGGTGATATAGCTATAAACCTAAGCATTATATTGCCAATAACTTTGGGGCGTATAATAAATGAAACGCCACCGGCTTCGTTTGCGGCCACCCGCACAGTTTGTCTACGCTTTGGTTCACTGATCACTTCGTTTGAGACATCGACAAACTCATACTCATTGTCTGTGTTTTCTAAAGTCACTTCAACATCGAGATCCTTTGGCAAATAATTGGAGACCAACGCGGGAACACTTATGACTTCGCCTAAACAAAAGAAGTGATATTAAAATATTTCTGTATATCTGTTTTTATGCTTTACATACCTCTTTTTACGGCATAAGGCAATCTTATGGAAATAAAGAATGGCTGGAATGTCCTGATTTTTGATGAATCTTCCAACACAGCTAGACCCTTCTCTGGATGTACCGCGAAGGCATTTAATACCCAACTAGTAATCGTATCGGGTATGGTTTTGGTCCACTCAAATATTTCGGATTCTGTCTTTTCTATATCGGCAAATATCCAAGTCTCGACAAAGTTCTTACGCACTGCAATGGATGTAACAGCGCCACCGCCTCCAGCTCCGCCAAAACCAACGGCCACGCTATCTTTAGCAGCTTCTGGTTGACCACTAAAAGCGACTGCTGACGTTGTTGCGTATAAATTCGGTCCACCTGCCATTTTACGTACAGCTTTTTTCATTTTTTTGTATTTTCTCTCTGAGTCAATAAAATACCATAACCAAAAAATAAAAGAATTTGAAGGTACTTACTATAAAAGTGTGTTTCTGGTTTTGTGCGATTGTAAAAGAAGTTGCCATTGGTTAGGGTAACAACGCCACTGCGATCACCTGGATAGTACGAGTAACCACCCTGCCATGGTGTGTGCGTATCGTAACCACCAACACGCCATCTGAAGTCATTTGCAGTGATATCGTTGCTGCCACCGCCCAAAAGCAACACACTCTGATCAATGGCTGAGAGACCAACGAAAGAATTGGGTGCGGTCTTTATCTTAAGTGTAACATCTGTACCGGGCTTAACCTCCTCGGGAGCAGTTACATTAATATGATTCTGCAGCTCGAACTCAACACTAAAGGTTGCCTCTGCGTATTTGAATTCGCCCGTTTCATCAATATAGTAGACATAAACACGACCATATGGCGACATAAAGAAAGTGGGTGTCAATGTTAGATTATAAACTTTTTGTGGTTCAGGAAGTTCTACACGTTCCGTTTTAAGTATGTTTCCACGGCCTATAACATTATAGACAAAATATTTTAATGGAGCACTTGAGTTTAGCGTAAAAGTAGCCGGTTGATTTTGTTTGAGACTGAAATTAAAAAAAATACAATTAGTAAAGTTTAATTGTTGCAGGCTCATGACCGATGATACCCACTAATAACTGTCACCCTGCTTTTCAACATTGATTCTGAACCATTCTTTTTCCTCCTCAGGTTCTTTTGTCTCCACCTTCTTTGGTTCCCTGTAGGGATATGTGCTGAAAAGTTCACGTTTCTCACCAGCAAACTCAAGTTCCAAGGTATAGTAACGTGTAAAATTCTCCATATCTGGCAAATCGGGTAACAATACTTTGAAGACCGCAATGCTCGATTCATTTAAATGACTCTCAAATGTATGTACCGCCTTATCGATCTTTGGTAGTTCTTGATCTTTTTCACCTTGATGACGCCAACCATAATTGCTGCGAATACCCTCCGTGTAAATGGCGCGTACCACGGATTTTGTGTCCTTCAAGTCAGTACCATCGATATAGGTTATCTTGAACCTAACCTCTTGTTCTTTGTCAGCACGAAATTGATAGCAGTTCTCCCAGTTATGGCAATGCATGTGATAACGATACGGATAGAGACTCGTACCAGCTGTTTCATTGAGTTTGACACCTGTGAAATCCTCCTCGACAGTTGCTGTGATACGTATATAAGATGGAGATGTTTTGTATGGTAGGAATGGTTCAAATTCACGTAAATTCAAGTCTAATTTTGCTTTGCCATTGACCATTTCAGTGGTATGCACAGCCGAGTGTGATGGTTTCTCTTCATGTGACTCAACACCCTTATCGTATTTATAGACTGTGGTACCATCAAGTTGTATCACAACCACCACTTTGCCATTCACAGGTTTACCATAGGTATAACTGCGGTAAAAATATATAATACAATATAAGAGGCAGTGCTTTCAAGTATTTAATCTTCATACTTACTTAGCGCGTACGATCACCTGCATGTCACCATCCTGTACGGCAACGTTTTCTGTTGCCTCAACCTTAATCGAGTATTTGGGCAGCACATACTTCTCCACATCAAAGTAAGTCGAACTGTCAGCATAAGGATCGGAACCCCCATTTTGTGTACGCAAAGACCAACTACCGAGTGTCGCATATTCAGAAAGCTCAAATTTGCCCGTATAGACTCCGCTTTTAGTTTTAAAGTTCTTAACTTCCTTAATGCGATTACGTTTATCATCCTGATCAAAAAAAAAAAAAAAAATACATAAGATTAACATTAGAATTTTTTCTTGCTTGTTAAAGATTTCCAGCTACTCACTTCAAAATAGATTACTGCATCCTTATGAGGCAATGAAGGTTTAAGATTCTCATCGAGGAACAGCACACGATAATTTACCACATCACCCGGTTTGTATTTACTTTTGTCCGTTTGTATTTTAATATATGATTTAAATTCAGCCAAATCTAGACGTGTTGTATTCTTAAATACTAGACCGCTAACACCTTCAGCAGTCAGATTATATTCGCCTTTCTCTAGTATCGGTAGCTTGAAAGTCAATTGCTTCAACTCATCGGGCTTAGCCAATTTAACCGTTTGCGTTTCATTGTGTGAAGGTCCTGTGATGCCAACCTTCAGTTCGACGGGTTCCTTTGTATTATGCACAGCTACGGCAACATTATATTCACGATCCGAATGTATCACACCGGGACCAACGATTGTATAATGTCTACATTAAAAAACAATAAGCAAACAAACAATTATGCCAATTTTTTTTTTTTTTTTTTTGTGGGTCATTTTATTATCATGCAAATTTATTCAGAAAATATTAATATAAATAATGTATTTATTTGGTTTCATTTGGTACATGAATGTTGGTTTTGTTGATAATTTTATAAAACTGACCTCAAAATTGATTTTATTTGTTTATATAGACGATTAATGAGTCTCGATGATGTTTGTTTTAATTATCAAAAATTCATAGATAAGAGAAAAATAATTTGATGATACAAGGATTTTTATAAGAAATAAAACTCGATTTTTAAACGACAGTTAAATGAAATTTATTGCAAATAAATCAGAATAAGAAAAAGTAGTTTAAATTAATCCCGTTAAGTATTTATTTTATATTTTTTTACTGACTCAAAACCGGAAATAATCACCTAAATTTCATGAAAAAAAGTTCTAGTAGTAATTGAGATTGAAATCAGGTTAACACTCATGTTTTTTACATTACAATTATAAAAAAAACAAAAAAAAAAAACGATAAAACATAAAATAATCGTATGATTATAATGTCTATATATGTACTATGTAGCGCTAATTGCTATTCAGGGAAAATCCCTCACAGCAAGTCTACGTGCTTATTTTTTTCAATTTGCAAATATTTATAAACAAAAAAAAAAAAAAAGGAAATATACAAAAATGAATAGCAAATTTTGTTGATTTTATTAATTTTATGGAACTTACCCCTCTCCCTTGACAATTGTATCCATTTGTAGTACTATGCTTAAAGCAACCAATAGAACAGCACCAACTGAGCACCCCATTATTGGGTGATTATTGATAACGATGATGTTATTAAAGAAAACAAGGATTAATAATTTTAAATTTAATAATTTTGCAACGAAAACAAATACACAAACAAATATAAATTAAAAATAATATTGTACAATATTTTAAATCTCAATTCAGCCAAGTCAACCGACACGGCTCAGCTTTGATCTACAACTGAATTAAACGCACAGATTTCAGTTCCGACAATATCTCTGAAGCCGACGATCGAAGCGCTCAACAAAGCAAAATAAACCTGTCGGGGACGTCATCATCATCATCATCATCATGATCATCTTCATCAATAAACAAACACGCTCATTCAGTATGTGCATATGTTGTTGACAAAGCGGTTTTTCGGGGAATATGGGAAACGTAAGACAAGCCAGAGAAAGAATGTTTATGAGAAATGAAGTTTATGCACAACAAGTAACAGATTTACAGATTTTAGATTTAGAGAATAATAAATAGTAAGTAATAACAACAAAACAAAAACAATAAAATTCAATTACTCTTGTGGTCAATTAGAAAAAAAAAAATCTATTGTACTTATATACTTATACTATATACTTGCATACTTAGTATACAAAACAAATAAAGTAATTCATGGAAATTTCTAAAAATTAAAAACCAATAAGACATATTACTAGTCTTACCTAAAGTTTGCATACGCTTCACTTCATAAGAATATGTTACTTCTTCTACAAATCCTCTTGATAATAATAAACCTTTTCTTATTAAAGCAATTTATAATTGAATGCATGAATATATTCATTTCTATAATTTGTGGGCTGTTTCTTTTCTTGTTGATTCAATCGATCCAATTTATTATTGTAATTATATACGATTAGTTTATTCCAACTTTAGCATGTATATCTTTTTTATGTCCAATGGATTATTGTAGCCGAAACATATGAATAGGCCAAGCTGGAGTACTTGAATATTGATTCTTTCTTAACAAATAGGCGTGAACTGTCTTGATTAATCGTTCTTAATCTGCAGGCCGGGGACCTCTAGCCACCACAATGATTTGATTTAGTAATGTTATTCAAGAGAAGTACCGTAGACAATCTAATCTGAATCTTAATTGATCTTTTTCTCCCGCGAAACTTATGTACATCTTTACTTAATCGAATCTCTGATACATTGTTACAAATATCAGCCTAAACTAATGACACATTGCACATAAATGTGAAATACCCAAAAACAGTGAAAAAAAAATTTTGTTTAAATATATTTAATGTGACATTGATGGTTTCATAAAAACTTCAAAATACAATATTTATTGCAATAAGTTTTAAGGCTTAAGGTTTCTGTAAGGGCATTCATATATCACCTGACAGAATTGTTATTTATATATGAATATTAAGATAATATTAATATTTCTAAGATTTGCACTTTATTCAGATGAGGTCAGGCAAAACAATTTACAATTAAAAACTTTATTGTGTAGTGTAGCTTAAAAATATGTTTCTCCATTTTTTAAGATTTTAGATAGCTTGAAGTAGCTTCAAGTCAAGATATAAATAAAATTCTACCTAATTTAGTAAATAATGTTATATGTTTTGTAGCTAATCATCATTTGAATAATACAATATAGAGTAGATGTAATGAGAAATTTCTTGAAAGCGGTAAACAAGTTTGGTTAGAAATAGGACCATTGATTTTTTTTTCCCCATCTCAGGATGGTGAAATTATTAAATGATATTACACATACCAGAGTCCAGAGTTCAATACATTTAGAAGTAGTAATTTTTTTTTTTTTTTTGAAAAGAACAGAAATCCTTCTATATTCGACCAAAAAATGTTGTTAATACGCCGCTTCGTTGGCTGTTTCAACTTGACAACGGTCCAATATTTACATCTATATTAGTTTAAGGTAATGGGTTTCAAAAAATTGATTACTCTCCCTAATCACCTGATTCAAATTCCATTAAAAACTCCAAGCTATGTGAATAGAATGGAACAATATTCCATAAAGTACTATTTTTAATTTGAATAAGAAACAAGGTAAAAGAAGGTCAACTTCGGGTATGCCGAAGTTGAAATACTTTTCAGGCACCCCTAGAAAACACTTTGTCTACGATCCTATGTGTTAGCATACAGAAATGCATATTTCATTATTGATTTGACATATCCTTAGAGTAAAATCAGTATTCATACTTCATAATCATCATAAAATTTAAATGTTTAGTAAATTTAAGGCATATACTAATACTGTCCAAATTTCAGTTCGATAATATGCAAAGCAAAAAAGTTTTCTTAATAGGAACATGAATATAAATTGGATCCAGTACTTCTAGGGCCTTCTTATATACATGATTGGTAAATATACATACATAGGTCAGTCTTTGCCACAATTTGGATCAAACCTGTTGCAAAGACTGAACAAAAAGCTCTCGAAATCGTGCCTCTCACTTGCGTATCCTGAGAGCACACGCAACAACAAATTGTCTTTGGTAAAGACGAAAAAATACAGCAGCATGCTGCACATAATTTCGCAATATCACGACATAATAAGTTACAAATGTATTCCAATTGTACATATTTAGAAATAATGTGTATAAATTTTGATCCAAAGCCTATTGTTATGGATCCAGTGCATATTAATGGTATAAAGGGTATTCGGACACAATCAATTTGACAATTTCACAATAAGGAAAATTCAATTCAAATGTACGAGTATGTATGTATGTATATATTATTTATTACACAATAAGTCGAGATAATTTTAGCTTTTAATTATAGTGTACATTTTCAGATTTTATCGAAGCATGTCATGTTAATTATTAATTAAATAAAAATATAGTAAAATATTATAAAATTTTCTTTAATTGTAATCATTAACGCTGCCGTTGTTCCAACTAATTTTGGTGACACCCCGAACATTATTCAACAAAAGGTTACAGTTTTACACGATAATATTAAAATATATACAATATTATTTTTTATTATTGTTTAAATTAAGTCAAGACACGAGCCAATAAAACCTCACAATTTAAAAAAAAAACCTACCTTTTGCTTGGGGTTTTACCGGTGTAGATTTATTTATTGTATGTATGTGAACTGGATTTTTTTTTTTTATTATTATTATTAAATCAACAAGATGATGAACTGTTTGGTTTCAATGTTAACAACTGAGTGGCAAGCGTTCGTTCCCATGAGTATGTAGTGTGCAAATAATTGTGATCCACGAAAATAAAGTGTGTGGTGGCTTTAAAAGTCAACAGATGTGACTCACTTTCACCAAGATACTAAGTAAAGTGAGTGTGGTTTGTTTGTGTTTTGTGGAGGTAGGAAAAGTATGACATGCATACAAACTTACATACATGTCTTCATTCTTTTGTTCTGAAGTTGTTATTTTTTATTTTTGTTAAATGACGTCACTGTTTTTATAGGTTTGGGTTTGTTTACTTATAAATCCCATTCCTCAACTTATCAAAGTACCACAAGTGCATTTTGTTTTATATATCTTTATTGTTGTTTCTTTAAAATTTAGTACATTTATTCTCCTTCTATTGTGTAGTGTACTATTGTTATTGTTTTATTCCAATTTTCATATTCTTCTTTCAACAAATATTCACCGGCGCCAGTCTATTCTTCTTTGCTAATTTTATTCACATTTTATTTGTATCTGCTATTTCACAACTTTGCTTAAAAGCTTTCTTCATTTTACTCTCTCAATATTCATTTACTTTACACAAACAAAACGTGGAAAGGGAATACACAAAATAAAAAAAAAAGCACACGCGTGCCTTAAAAAAATTGTTTATTAAAAAAGTGTTCAACAGAACATTAACATTGCTTAGAAGCTTATTTTTAACAGACTGTTAACAGACTTCCGGAAGTGCTGTTGCTCCCGTTAAGCAGAACAAATCTGAAATTAAATATAATTAAAACAAAAACAAACTTGTTTATTCTTAATAGCGCTGATTAATGTTTAAAGCGTAAATTACAAAAAAATAATTTAGTCCAAAAATAAAAAGTTGCACGAAAAGTAAATGCAAAATTAAAGCACAAAAAATAACCGATCGCGCCAAGGCAACAAAGCAACAGCTTACTGAATGAACTGAGTCATTCGCACAAATTCAACTACTTAACAAACCAGTCGACGAGGCAGACAAACTGCCAGACAGACAATCACTCAGTTCAGTTCAGAACAAAAAACGGCAACAAATTGGAAAGTGTAAAACCCAATCCACAATATTATTAATTCATCAGTAAAAAAAAAAAAAAATGCTCAAGGGTATGAACGTCGCAGTCAGCTTTTGTATAGAAGCGACGCCAACGACTGCATTTTCCAAATATCTAATATTCCTACCAAACAAACTGAATAAGCAAAAGTGCTTCATTTGTTATTCCATCGTCAGACTTATCAGTGTTCTTTTCCTCTTAAAGGCCCCATAAAACACATAGTGCAATATAATCGAGTGTGAAACGTAGCGTCACGTAGTCGAGATAAAAACACAACGGCAGGGAATTTATTTAGTAATCTGAAGAACATGGCATGTAAGTAGTACATATAGAAAACTCTCTGATATCGTAAACATAGATAGATTTTGATTTTAATTCAAGAAGAAGGAATAACAATGATAAAAAGCTTTTCTCATTAATTAAATGAAAAGAAAATTTTGAAGCTTCCTTTCCTTTTCTTCTTTTAGCTCCTTATGGGACTTGTGGTCTTTCTGTTCAAAACTACGACGCCGTCTGCACTTGGCCAACAAATTTTTTTAGTTTAATGTTAAACGATAGTGACTATGTTGAGGTATCCGATTGGGATGACAACAATTTCACCACAAGCAATAACCCAACATTTGATGACTTCAATAAAATCGGATTCACAGCACGTGCAGTGTATTTTGTATTTGTCAATATATTGACACACTGCACACTCATTGGCATAACGTGGACACTGTCACGCAAATGCTTTCAATTGGGCTTAGAGCACACAGCAGAACATGCGTATTATTCTTCATTGGCAGTAAGTTGTAAACATTATTTTCTCTCAATTTGAATTGTAATCGATCTCATATGTTTTGTTCTTATTTGCAGTTTGTTTTATTCATTGGTGAATGTATATTGATGCATGCTCCTTATAATCCATTGACATGTTGGTTATCAAAATTCACTATAATCATAATACATATGTTGCTTGCTATAGCGGCTTTAGTTTTTGGTATATATGGAGTAGGCATAAAATATTGGCAAAAAGAACTTAAATGGAGAGAAGAGATAAAACGAGAAGAAGAAGAAAACAGCAAAGTCGATCTCAATGACAAACAAAAAACAAACAAACAGCGAACATTTCGTCATTTTCGTACGCAACATGGTATTTATGGTAAGCGCTCATGATGATTGAGAGAGATTTATATTATGTGTACAGTGGTGAGAAAAAATGAGTTAATTTTGCTAGTCATTTTTACACATTTTCGTTTGTTGGATACACTTGCCATTCACCTAGATGGAATAGAGAGTCTCATAAAAAAAAAGGAAGAAAAGAAGGTTAACTTCGGCTACTCCGAAGTTGTCACACTCTTTACGCATCCCCAGAAAACGTTTTTGCCTACGCTACTGTGATTCATAGTATATGAGAAAGACTTAAATATTTGCATGGGAGCTATACGATCCAGTAATCCTACCAGGTACTTGTATTATCCAAATTTCAGTACGATAATACAAACAAAACAAAAAAGTTTTTTTTTAATAAGAACCTTAATTTTAATGGGGTTTGTATCTGAGTTATCCCCTAGTGTTCCGATTCGGTTGATTTCAACGAAGTGCAACATCTTGTGAAAAGAAATCTTTGTGCAAAATTCCAGCTTTCATGCTCAAAAGCTGAGGGACTAGTTTGCATACAAAGCTTAATCAGCTCGTCTCGTCGAGCCAAAAGTCGGCTCATTTATGTATTTGTCAATATATTGTCACAGTGTTATTGGCAATGATTATGTTTCTTTTCTATAACATTATGTTACTTGTCTTTAACATTATGTTACTAGTCTATAATATTATTTTACTTGTATAAACATTATGTTACTTGTCTATAACATTATGTTACTTGTCTAAGGTAAACGCGCATGATTTTATCATGTTATTATAACATACTGTTGTTATAACTGGCGAGGAAAAATTATTGCTTTTTTGTTCGATGGACACAAAATGAAAGCCCCCCTAGATAGAATACAGTATCCCTCGTACCTCGATAAATCGAAAACCTCAATAATTCGTAACAAACTGCTGGTCACTTGAAAAAACTTCGATAATTCGTAAAACTTTCATACGTTTTGGTCCCCTGTTAATTCGTACCTTAACTTAAAGGGGTCCCCATACAAGAGACATTTTGGTTTGTATGGCAGCTATACGATCCAGTAATCCCACGATCTTGAAATATGGACGGTTGGTGGCTATACATCAGAAACTTGTATTGTCGAAATTTCAGTTTGACCGGATTGCTAGGGAGGGTACCTCCCATACAAACCCACCATACAAATTTTGGTTCTTATTAGAAAAATTTCTTTGTTTTTTGTTCCATCGAACTGAAATTTAGACACTATAAGTTTCTGATATAGGCGCGGTATATGTTTTGGAATCAGTCACGGAACCCTCCTGACTCTGACTCGCACTTGGCCCTTTTGTTTTATTATTATCTCTCGTATCCTTTTTCACTCTGAACTGATTGTGACGACCTTTTGCTAATGAACTAAAGACTTCCCCGGTAATTTTTCCATAATTTTCTTTTCATCAAACATTTAATCATTTTCTATTGCAATCTTACTAACATATTTATTTGCCTTGCAGGTATTATTGGGCCAGTAATTTTTGTTCTAACCATTATTCTTGGTTTTATGACATTTTTCACGGTTAATATGAAGTTTGTGAAATCACTTCATCGCATCATGGCTATTTTGAGTTTTCTTCTGTTATCAATTGCCCAATATACTGGTTATAATACAGGATTCGCAAGACGAAATCTCAGTGAGAAGAGCATCAAAATATACAAATTCTTTACGATTATATTATTATACACAACACTCAACTATTCTTTTCGTAGAATGTTACATGATTTTAGTCTAAATATTCCTCAATACATTTCTGATTTTTTTGCTTAAACTAATTAAAAAAAAAAAATATACAAAACAATAAAAAGAAAAGATTATTCTGGATTATTTTTCGAACCATAGATACGTGAATATATTTAATACACCAATATTACATTTAAATGAACATAGAATATATTTGTATGTACTTATGTATCTGTATATATTTTTAATCATGTCTCAGACAAGTTAAGAGACAATTTATGTAGTATATATATTTTTTTTTTTTTTTTTTTTTGTATAAGTTTTGCTGAGAGGATTGATAGAAAGGAAAAACCATAAACGTGTAGAATTCATTCTTATATCCAAAACAAAACAAAAGATTGTTCTACATTATTTTTCGAACCATAGATACGTGAATATATTTAATACATCAATATTACATTTAAATGGACATAGAATATATTTGTATTTACTTATTTATTTGTATATAGTTTTAATCATGTCTGAGGACAAGTTAAGAGACAATTTATGTAGCTATAAGATATTTTCTTTTTTTAGTTTTGCTGATAGGATTGATAGAAAGGAAAAAACATAAACGTGTGGAATTCATTCTTACACCCATTATAGGAAACAAAAAAAAAAAAAAAAAAAGGAAAAAATTAAATTAAAATTAATATGCTTCTATTATCTTCGTTTGCTTGTTTTTATGTTTCTTTAATACGAGTTGGAATAAAAGGTTGTCATATTTGCCCTTTGAATTGGAGGATGTTTATGTAAGACGTTTTAGATACAACAATGTTTGGGTTCACTAATCACAATTACAATAAAGACGTTTTTTTTTCTTGTGTTTGGTTGTTATTTGTTCCTTTCTTATATTAAAAACTTAAGCAGATTTGCTTTGAGTGGTGTTCATTAAATCTAAAGCAGAAGCGATATTACCATCAACATTTTCTAGCAATTGAGTCAACCAGGCTCCCTCATTGCTAAAGCCCATGGACATCATAGTAAGAACAGCTGTGTTGATGCGCTCATCTGAAAAGTATAGATTAAGAATTGCTCTTTGTAAAAAAGAAATCATAAACTTGCGAACCAGCATGATATACTGGAACTGCTCGCATTTCTTCTTTTGATTGCGATGATTGTTGGGGAGTGTGTCCACTGGGATTTTCCTCTTCTTCCAATGATGATTCAACATCAGTATTAGTGCTAGCAGTTGATGTGCTAACCGTCGGCTCCTTGGCTGTTTGGGTTTGCTGTGTTGAAGTTGGATTCTCCTCCTTCAACTGTTCAATGCCAGCTTCTTCCCCCTTCAAAATAATGCTAGCTGCTTCCCCCTTCAAAATAGCAGTATTTTCCTTAAAAGAAAAGGAGATAATTCAGAACAATTAAATTTGTATATATATATGTATGTACTTACTGGATCAATATGGTCAAATGATAAGTTGCCATCAAGTAGTTGCCAATCACCAATTATGCTGCTGGAGCGAGAATTTCCATTTGATGGTGTAGTGCCAGCTGACTGACCCTTGGTATTCTCTTTTTCAGATATATCTTTCTTTTCTTCTGGCATGCAGTTACCAGTAGCTTTTAGCAAATTAGACATTTGAGCTTGAGTCAGTAGCATAACTGATTCCATTTCGCCAGCGACGTTTGGCTCTTTGTCTTTATCTGCTTCTTTACCGTTACCATTTAAATCAACAACTGGTTTTTTCATCGGGTTTATTAAGCTAGTTGGCTTCTTATTGATCGAGATAGCATTTTCATTCATTATTTTGAGTATATTTTTTAAATCTGAAGTTGAAAGAATCTCTGTTTCAGTAACAAATTTACGCTTCTCTTTCTTTTCTTGTTCTTTTGAAGGTGCTCCCTTGGCACCCATGCCGTTTACTGCATTTTCATAAGTAAGCAAATCGTTAGTAATTTTTGCAAAATTAACTAACGATTCGTTTAATTTGCCTTTGGTTGGGATTGATACAATAGCTGGTGGTACCTTTGTTTTTCCAGTCTTAGCCTGCTCCTTGGTAGACTGTTGCGTTTTTGGTTGCTTATTGGTACTGCGGCTGCTTCCTGGTTTCGGGTCAACAGTTTGTGCATTTGACAAAGCAGCAGTTGCACTTTTAGCTGATAATGGCACAACAGTAACTCCATTTGTAGTTGATGATGGCCCAGCAGAAGTTGCATTAGTAACTGGTGTCTTTCCAGTAGCTTCCCCGGCTTCTGCAGTTATAGGATCAGCAACAACTGAAGCGGCATTCAAAGCAACATTGGCAGCGGCACAGGCAGCAGCTGCACCATTCTCAGCGAAATCTTGCATCATATCATACAAGTTCGTAAAGAAACTATTGCGCACATCACGCTTATGATGCTTGCGTCCATGGTGTCGATTCTCGCCCGACGACGACCGTCCACCACAAGCTGCTTTAACGGCGGCGGCGGCCTCCTCTTCGCTTTCTTTACGCGATTTGTGACAATGACGACGTTCTGAACTCTTTCTTTCTTTCTTTAAGCGATGAGTGCTTGAACGATGTTTTACAATAGGTATCTCCGTTTTGCCAGTGGGAATGCGAAGCATTGTATGTTGTGGATGCTTATGTTTTTGTTCGCAATTTTCGCACAAATCAAAATTTACGCATTCAGTACACTTGTAGCGGTAACCAAGCAATGGCTCCATGCCACACATATCACATGACACATTATCATGTAATAAATAAATCAAACGTGCACCATCGTCTTCTTCATCTTCGTCTTCCTCATCGTTTGGAACGAATTGAGCACTTGTACCAGCACCAGCACCAGCACCAGCGCCAATACCGGTACCGGCATCAGTTTTCGATAGACGCTTTTTAATTGGTTTCACCAACTTCGAAGGACCGAAATATACATGCCTTGCTGAGGAGTCGTCAGTAAAATCCTCCATGAAGATAGAAAAATCGATGTGATTATCAAGCTCAATTTCATATCCTTCTTTACCTATTGACAAGAAATGATAATAAATAAATAATTTTAGAAAGTATGCAAAATTCGAGATATTAAAGATACTTCAAAGGAAGCATATAACTGCCATAAGCATTTAGATTAGGCTAGGAAGGAGTGAGAGCTAATCATCTGAATATTCAAGCATACATAATAACAACCACTCCGAGATTTTTGGATTCATAATGATTTCCAAAATTTTGTAATTGCATTTTCAAGCCCTTTATGGCTTCATTACAAAAGAAGAAATGACAAGGAGACATTGGAAAATTAAACAGATATAGTTGAAGTTCTTTATAATGAACTTTAAATACTAAGAAGATCCTTCCTTTTTTTAGTGTAATTTAATTTCCCCCCTAATAAATTCCCATACCGGGGGAAAAAAATCTCATGCTGTGAGAAATTTCTTAAAATGAATTTTTTTTTTTTCATCATCCTTTGAGGTATAAAATTTAAACGTTTTTGGGTATGAATATTGGACGCATTCAGACTAAAGTAATTGGAGCCCTTTAGATGAAATTATATTATGAGGGAGACAGAAATTTAAGAAAATAGCTCCCAAACACAGCTTTCATACATGTTAAACATAGCGGTGTTGGTGCAATAATATGGGGGTGAGGGAGTGGGACGAATCTCTATTCTATTCATTAAATTAACGATGGACAAAATGATTGGTCTAAATAATTATACTATTTCCCAAGCTTATGAATCTTATAGTTAAGTTTTGGTTCCTATACCACACCTCAGCTAATCACCTGACCTGAATCCCATAGAACTTTTGTAAGATTCACTAGAGTGAAAAATCCGCTGGACGACAATTACAACAAAGACTATACCTAAAAAAGCAGTGCTGGAATAGGGCCAAATCTCCTCAATATAAACTATCAAAATAGTAGTCAATTACAAAAGTAAGTATATACTAAAAAGCTTTCCAGAAGTTTTCAAGTTATAGAAGCAATACAACAACTGACTCATTATCAATATATCGCTACTTTTGTTTTTTAAGGTTTTGGGGCAATAATACAATAATTCAATAATATGTTTTTTGTTATAGGATTTATAATATTGTATGATCTATGTATGTGAACACCTACAATTTTACCAACAGTTCGGTCTATTGAGTTTCTTTTTTGTGGAGAAGGGGATCGCTTTCGCACCTACTGTTTTTCCAACAGTTCGGTCTCTTGAGTTTTTTGTTTGTGGAGAAGGGAAGCACGAGGCTTACGGGGTAGGTTTCACTCACGTACCAGAGCCTCTGTTGATGTTTTTCTTTGTTCTCTTTTGCATCTTTCATTGTTTGTTCATTTCGTTTGGTTTTTATGTGCGAATGTGAAAAAATTTCCGTTGACTCAAGGAGCGAAAGACTCAATTAAAAAGTGGATGAAATTGGAAACGAAGATATTGCTAGCATTATTCATCATTTTTTACATTTTTAGAGTTCCGGACACAGAAGGTACCGATCGTAAACCTATTGCAGATAATCAGTCAAATCATACCATGCAAACCCTGAACTGGTACAGAACCCTCAGTGTACGAGTCTGACTCCCACTTGGCCGATTTTTATCCAATGCGCAGAAGCAATTCCTTCGTTTCGAATTAGTTGTTTATGTATTGAATTCATTATACGAGTATGTAGTTCCAAAGTTCGGCTGTATTAAAAGATACTTAAAAAAGAACATATAATCTGCCTTAGGATAACTGAAAGATTCATTACAAAAAAGAAAATGATATATGAACATATATTTTTGATCGGGGAGAGACATATGGGACGAATAAAATAAATAAATCTATGCAACCGTATGTATCTATTGAATGACTAAGTTTTGCCGATTTACAGAGTAAGAGTAAGTTAGGGTGCCATATGTATGCAGTAGATACATTCGTTCGTTCGTATGCAAGTCGTATTTCAGATACACATACATTTGCGCGAGTCAGTGCGCACAGATACTTAAAAAACTAGTACAATAATATTCGTGTGTACCTATTAAAAATGGCTGAATGGTATCAATGGATGAAAAAACGATGATTATGACCTCCGATATGCAAGCTAGAGAATTTTATATTTCTTTGTTGAATATGTTTTTTCAATTGAAATACAAATAAATTTATCAAAAAATAAAATCAAACACCTAATATATTTTTCTATATAAACCCTACTTTCTTAAGTTTTTCTGGATTAATATATAGAGCAAAATGACTAAGAATTTTCATTATATGACTCATTTTAGTTATTTTTTTTTTTTTTAAACACAGATAAATATCATTCACCACCCCCTTTGGAGCGGCGACACTGTTACGTAGCCATCTGATTATTTCACAACTAAAACAACGCCAACAAACAAAACAAGAAACTGCGTAGTTCTCAAGCTGCGCAGCTTTCAGTGCACTCACAAAAACGAAACGGTATCTGTTGCTATACATACACATCTATGAGTATGCATACATACATACATAACCATATACATACCAACTCCTATTTTTTTCGTCTATAACAATTTTTCACACTATTTTTTTATTTGAAATAAATAAAAATAAAAGAAATCTACTCACTTATCCAATAGAGGCGCGGAATATACTTGGGCAACTTGCGTTCTTCGAATAGAATGTATGTCAACATTTCTTTAAATTCCGCAAAAGTACAAGCTCCTATTTTCATAACGTAGTTAAGAAACAAAATTGAGTCATCGGTGAATTGATAGGAGATTATAAACGTGTTCATCTTTTCTGCACTCATTATTCTCGTTTTTTTTTTTTTTTGTTTTATTTTTTCAAGAAAACTTTACTTGCTGCTGTGACACAACCAACTTCTGTACTCAATTACTTTCAAATAATTTTTTCTTGCTTTGCGTTGACCTCTTTTATAGTTTCGCAAACGATAGATGCGAAATTTTTGCCGAGCTCAAATTTTCGTGAAGGTTCTAGGCTTGCAGAACTGCAAATCACCACTAGTCGTCACTGTTTTTCTTTTGAGACCAGACTCTAAATACGCCAGACTACCTGAATTTGCATTTGGGTAGTGCATACACAAATAGCCTATTTACATTGGTGAAATGTACATTTTGTTGAAATGCAGTTTGCAATGTGTGCGATACATTTCATTTGTATGTATAGCCAAAACAATAAACAGCTGATCACATGCAAAACAAAACAAAAACTTGTCTTTTTGTGTTTTGGTTATTGGTAAAAATAAATTGCGTCTCCTTTTCATTCCTGCTACATATTTTATTCAAATTTTAACAAAAGAAAAACAGGAAGACAGACAAAAATCACCTACATAATATGCCGTACTTCCTACATACGTCACACCTCTGGTCAACAAGTTGGCAGCCTAATGTGCATTTCGCATTGACGCATTTCATTTGACAATATCAACCCTACTTCCCTGTGTCTGCATTTCACCAAAATGCCACATGCTGCCAGTGTAAATGGGCTATAAATACATAGTTCAAATGAGGGAAGGAACGAACAAACGAATCAATGAACCTATTCTTGTTCATTTTTAGAGTGCTGCTAACTTGCTGAAATGTTTAAGAAGAAGTTAAATTTGAAAAAGTAGTTTAATTGATTATCAACATTCAATTTTTTCATTGTCAATATTTTACATGATTTTCCCAAATTACATGAAACTTTTACCATAAAAAAATTTAGAATTTTTCTTTATTGAAAAACGTTTTTATATTTTTAAATTCGACCAATGATCAATTCAAAATATAAGCTTTTGCTTTTATTAAAAATTATTTTCTACATTCCATATTCCATAAAATAAAAATGCAGTAATATATCAAAATTATGTATTTTTCATAAATAAAAGAATCATAAAAGTCGGTATAAAACTTCTCGAGGTATAGTCGTTTGAACTAAGTATTGTGACTACAAGATGCCAAACGATCCGGCTCGCAAGCCTTTTCGGAGCCTGTTTACGAAGCAAGAAAGAGAGCAACAACTATTACTATTGCTAGCTCCTAAGCGTAAGCGACACTTATTTTTTCATTGGAGCATGTTTTCTACAAAAGTATGCAATTTTTGCATAAAAAAAGGACTGGATTTCAACTTTGCCTAGAAAGTTTGGTTCTAATACCGTAAATTCCAATATCAAAAATAATTAATAATAATAATAAAAAAATTCAAAACATAAATTACAAAAACTAACGTATTTTGTATTGAGCATCTAAAGTAGAGGAAATGCCAACTTAGTCAACCGGAAATTAATTTCTATTGATCAAATGAAAAGTGATAAATTTCAAAAAAAATTGACCGTGTTCCTTACAAACACATACATATGAACATATATATAATAATTTATTCAGTCTTAATATGTCTGGTGGATGATTTACTTAAATTGTTATTATTTTATTATTCATTTGTAGTTTACGATTTATTGCCACTTATGGATTCTTTTGTTGCTCATGTTGGATCATATTCCATAAACGTAACAAATGTGATTTAGCACTAAAACATAAGAAAAAAAAAGCATATAAATAATAAGAGTAAAAGAAAAGTAAAACGCACCGGGAACCATTGATGTTATTTAAATTTTCACGTGCATTGATAGCAGAACGTTCAATTGCTTCCTTCTTGGGTGCTGGTATTTTTACAATATGCTGCTGCTCTCGTTGTAGATCTGATTGGTGATCTAACAATTGTGGATGTTCGGTGGCCAACACCTTTGATTCATTCAGAAGATCATCTTGATAAACACTCAATTTGTCCTTATGTGTGTAATCATGTAAATCATCTGCAAATCGAAATTGCTTGAAATAATTAGAATTTTTGTTTGGATTGCTTTATGATGTTGACAGACCCGCTGAATCCAAGAATAATATATCGAATAGTAAATTCCATGGCATAGACGATTTCAGGGGTACGCCTGCAAAGAAACTATCCAAATGTAAACGCACATTGTCGCCACCTTTTTGTCGCTGATCATAGCTAATTTCTTCACGATCATAATCATTATAATCTGCATATAATTGTTCCAATAGACCAGCAATGCCATCAAGATCACTATCACCACCCCCAGCACCACCAGCACCAAAGCCACTACGTCTCCAGGCTAAAGGCGAACCACGCACATGACCTGGCTTGGCAAGCACAACAGAAACGCTGTCTACTGCAACCAGAGCCAAGAGGGCAAAGACAAATAAGCGATTTGTAAATTTACACATTACAGTATAGATCTCTATGTCGATTTTGATGTGGAAGAAGCTCTTGATCCGCTCTAACTGCTGGCCACTACTACTGCGCACAGCGTTTAACGAAGGAATGTTGCAGAAAACTGTTCGCCAGCAACGAAGAAGTGTTCTGCAGTTCTGCAATTGGAAAAAGTTACTTGTTGTTGTGGTTTTTGTTACATAACCACATAACCTGCTATCTGTGTTGGCGCTCACAGGCAACAGCTACACCACCGCCCCCGTTGTCGCTGTTGGTGCCATTGCCATTGCCATTGCCATCACACGGTAGTGATGTAATACCTACAGCCAGAATTTCAAGTATAGTCGACACTCAGGCTAGGCTAAGTTAGGCCAGTCCAGTTCGTTGCACTCTCTGTTGATGCTGTTTTCTTCTAACTGATGCTGTTCTCGTTCGTTATACTAAACCGTCTACTTATTCTTCTTTATCATTATCATGATCATAATCATCTTAGCGCCAAGGCATGCGTGAAAGTCTTCCGGGTTCAAATGTCTTTCTTGTTCGCTTTGGATTGGTTTCGTTTGGTTTTGTGTCCTACAGTATGCTATTGTGGTTTGTGGTGTCTAGTATCTATCAAAGATTCTCATAGTAATATATGTGAGTAATGAATTTGGTTATTGTAGGTGATGGCTGATTTGTAGGTAAATGTAGTCAGCTTCTGCTCAATTTGAATGTTGTCAATAATTAATAAGCCCATTATAATCTATGTTTATGTTATAAGGACCTATGCATCTTATTTATGACTCCTTCTTTAAAAGAACGCCTAGAGAACTTAACTTTCCAGTTGACAGCATTTAATTCTCTGGGCATTGATATCAATGTTTCTGATTCGAATTTACTTTTGCCTATGCAAGGCGAATAAAACTGAATCTAGATTTTCATATCATATTAAAGTACCGTCATATTATACACTAACCTATGCCATCCAATTATTCACCTCATTCTAAATTAACATGATCAATTGAATGTGTATGTCTTCAATATGTTATACTTGTTACTCATCATCATCATCACCATCACCCACCTCATGGCTCTACTTTATTCTACTTCCGGCATAACTTTAGCTATCACCAATGTATTCTCGAATTTCATTTGGATTTTGATTGTTGCAATCTTTACGGAGGTCGTGTTCAATTGCCTACTTGTTAGCTTTGTACTCTGTCACTTTGTAATGACGCCTAAAGTGAATCCATATGTGGTTTTCTATATGATTGCAGTTTGCATAAAACTTTGTATTAATTGATTTGGGTGAGAAGATTTGAAAACCTCCTCCATCCTATACCACCCAAGCATTTTTTCTGCAAAATTTAAAACCATTGGATCGAAAACTATTCCTGATGCTCAACATTCGAGTATTTGTACACTCAAAAGTGACTTCTTTGAATTGAATATTGCAATGTTGTCATGAGTAATCACATATTATACATAATAAATATAAAAAAATAATAGGTTGTCTGAAATTTCTCTCATTTTAGTTCTTTCAAACTGCCATGTCATTGGTAACTATGCTCATACATAACGGTAAAGGAATTACTATAGCAGTACAATATAGCTTTATATATTGTAGATAAAAAATTAATTAACACATTTTTAAAAATATTCATATGCTAATTTCTTCGGACCAACTTTTAACCCAACCCAATTTAACCTATTAACCCAAAAAGAGACTGACTTCACATCAGCAGCGGCGCTTGCGTTTGTAACTAAAAATTTAATCGAAATATTTATTAGATTTGTCTAAGAAACATACATATACAATAAACTATCTTTTCTTATGATTTTGTTAATAAACAAAAATTATCGCATGCAATATTTTATGTGTTTATGCAATTTTCGCATGCAAGTTCATTGACTTACAATTATATAACAACAAAACCAAATGCAATTACAAGAATATACTCGTATGTATACTCTGCACATGTGATTTAAAGATTGTTCTCCCACAGGAAGCCACCTGAAACTGGTTTTCCTTTTGAAAATTGCACTTGAAAATTGCTCTTGAAATTGTATAGCATGCGATTAAATGATTTATCATGTTTTTCTCGCTTGCTTTAGAAATTGTATTTGGCTTCCTTATGTGCCTCCATCAATAATTTGATAATTGGCTGGTGAATGCATTCTAACGGGTTTCCATGACAGTTAGATTCGTCTAGATTGTATTTTACTATTGTATGTGATTGTTTTTTAAATGCAGGTAGCACATCTTCGCAGTTATTATTATATGTATTTTTTATGTGAAATTTGACGCTGTGTTACTAATGAAGCAACAAAATAACATCACATCACAACGGATGAGTTCCACCCGCTCAATGTCCCGCTTACGCACTGAGCATAGTAGACTTTATATATAGTACCTATGATGACTTAAATGACTTCCGTGTGCGTTTCAAGTACATATGAGAGATATTTAAATATAGATAGCTTTGTAGATACTTAAATAGATACTATTTGTTCTAAATGATGTTTGTTGTCTCTAATAAGATTTATGTAAATACTATTTAAACTTACAAAGCAGTGCAAGCGTCTCCGGAAACTTGAATGATAATGATATTAACAAGGGAAGCAAACAACATTCATAAAAGTTAAGAATTTGAATTTTGTTTTTATTGTAGTCGTATATTTATTTTAAATATTTGTTTCAGAGAAAAACTTCTTTTTCGTTATGGAAAAATACTATAACCTAAATGCTAAGCAGTCTAAAATATATTAGTAGATAATGCAAACGTCAATTGATTGAATTAGCTTTAGTAACCCTCAATTTCACGGCAGACGCCATAACTGTCACGTCTATGTCCTGGTGCACAACGTTCCAAGCCATCGCCGAGCAATAGCAATTTGGACTCATCGAAAGCATCGTCAATCAAATCAAAGTCCATATCGAAGTTCCTGACCAAGTGACGAGGTGTCAAGTGCTCGTCGGCGACATCCATAAGATGCCATGTGCGTGTATTGTCAATTGCTTGATAGTCGGGAGTGTCAATTGGTGGATACAGACTATTTGAAGTGCTGGCCGTTGCCTCCTTCTTACCAAGATCTGAACGGTAGATGGGTACATTAATAACGCGCAGAGTTGGCTCTGGCATAGTGGGTTTGGTCAAACGATTGCTATCCACAAGGTTGTCACTGGGTCCTCGTATGGCACGTGCATCTCGATAGAAACTACGTGCCAAAGGCAAAGATTGATGGGCAGATGATGCATGATTAAAAGCTTCGCTACCACCAGCAACATTACCGACTTCAAGTAATTGGTTATAGCGTCCAATATCGGATGGTGGCAATGCCTTAATAATGGTTTGATCAGCATCAAGATGTATAGGCTTAAATGGTAACTGTGGATAGTAGGATGGCGGTAGTACATCTACTTGTCGATCGGGTTGCAGGCGTGACTGGGCCTCATCACTAGCAGAGATATCCACATGATATGGTGTGCGTCCTTCAATAAACTCAGATTTGATGTCACCATTAGCAGCAATGCGTCCAATGTTTGGTTGTTGATGTTGCTGATCCCGTGTAACAAAACCTTGTTCCAGATCTGGCGAATATTTTTGCACAGACAGTTTGGAATGAGATTTAATGTGTCCGCTGCCGCTGCCAAGGCCTCCAATTCCATTGGTGGGCAATGTAGCACGCGTCAAGTATTGCTTGCGTCTACCCTTAATGGCATGAGAGCTGGCACGACGCAAATTGCTTTTGGTCAGCAAATCTAATAAACTTAAACTCTGCTCTGAACCGGGTGGCACAAGCACAATCATAAAGTTCTCCAAATCGGCACGCAGATTGTACTGGCCCTCTTGTCTTTGATCATAGGTAACTATGCGTTGCTTCAACTGGTCATCAATATTGCTAGCGATTATTGGTGGCAACAACATGACATCTGAACCAGCCCCATTGGATGTCGCTTGCATTGCTTCTGCTTGTGCTAATGGTGGACGCAAACTGGAGTATTCACTTGTTGTTGTGATGCTACCAATTGTGTTGCTTGCATTATCCTGTGCTGCTGCTCCTGGTAATGTAGTGGCAACAATTGGTTTCTCACTTGGCTTTTCAACGGCATTTTGTGGCTCCAATGCTGGTTCTGCTCCAGCAATGGCGTCCTTCAGAGGTTTCAGGAAACCATCAAGTGTCATATAACTAATATCATTTCCTGCCGCATCTACTACAAGTGCAACGCTTAATGCGAACGTGAGATAGTAAAGAGCCCGCATTGTTAATGTATAACGAATTTCTCTTTTCTTATTCCTTATTCTCGGAAATTTTTTTCAAGATTATTTCGTTCTTAACACGTTCGTTACAAAATCGCAACTGAGCGCAACACTGTGCCCCATTCAACTTAACACCTTCGATTCGGAAACCCCAATCCCAATCCAAACGAACTTTCATTTCTCTCTCTCTCGTGCTCTCCATCTTATTACTTATTACAATATATCTTGCAACGAGTTCTCATTCTTGATTTGAATTTACTTTTGCTGCGCACGAATGCTTCGCTTGCTTTAGCTCTTCCTCTATCTATCATATGTACATATAATCCAACAATGGGTTATGGCTAACTAAACCGACCGCTTTCTTCTTCTGCAGTTCTTTGTTGCTACTTCTTTGGTTTTTATATTTATATTTATCTTTTTTTTTTTTAAGATTTGTTTATTATTATTTTTCGTTTTAGTTTGTGAGTCGTGCCCATTTCACTGCGTGACTTGAGTGGTCAACTTTGCCTTCAGCTGATGTTAATAGTGAGTCTCATAGTCTCTTCATCATTAACCAACAATATTCATACAGTAAAACATTCTTCCAACTTCCCGCCGCTTGTTTATTGTAATTATGACTAAGTTTCGCCTTTGTTCTTGCTGTTTGTTTCCAATAAACGCAAGTAGTCGTCGAATGTAAGAGTTACAGCACATTGTGTTGAATCTGCATTTGTGATCATCTCATACTATTATTCTTTCTTTTGTATTGGGGATAATCTTTTATTGTTAGATCTCAATATTATAGTAAGACCCATAGACCAAAGCTTGTAATCAGTATCAATTTCTTTATATTCACATGTATCTAGAGCTTAAATCACAATTTTTAGATTGAAATGATGAAATTTTGCATAAAGTAGGTTGGTTTAAATTAAAAATAGAATTAAGTGTTTTTTTGTTTATATGTAAAAATTTATAATTCTCTAGACCGCTAAACAGGTATCTGATTCTTCAGTGAAAGTGAGGCATTTTCATTTTCATCATTTTATAAGCTTTTACTTTTGGTTAGAGTACTAGACATCCCCGTTTTAGTTTTATTAGATAGTTCTACATTCATTCACATGATGGAAATAAAACATTTGCGTTTGTTCTGTAGTTTAAGATTGTTTTTTAGGGTTCCGGATCCAAAGGGTACTAAAGGGAACCCTATTGCAGAGATTTCTTTGTCCGTCCGTCCGTCCTCGGGTCATATGTCATGAACCATAATAGCTAGAGAGTTGAAATTTTCACAGAAGGTGCATCAGTAACAAGTAAAAAACTAAAATGTTTTCAAAAACTTAAAGGGATCCCCATACAAGAAACATTTTAGTTTGTATGGCAGCTATACGATCCAGAAATCCCACGATCTTGACATTCAGGTGGTTTGTGGCTATACATCAGAAACTTATACTGTCGAAATTTCAGTTCAATCGGACCACTCAAGAGGGTACCTCCCATACAAATCCCAATAAAAATTCAGGTTCGAAAAACTTTTTTGTTTTTTGTCCTATTGAACTGAAATCTATACACCATTAGTTTTTGATATAGGCGCTGTACATCTGTTGGAATCAGTCAAATCGGATCACAAGGTGGTGTACCTCCCATACAAATTCAAATTCAGGTTCTTATCAGAAAAACTTTTTTGTTTTTTGTACTATCCAACTAAAATTTAGACATTATAAGTTTTTGATATAGGCGCTATACATATGTTAGAATCAGCCAAATCGGACCAATAGGGGGAGTACCTCCCATACAAACCCCAATCTGTTACGGAACCCTCCGTGTACGAGTCTGTCTCGCACCTGACCGATTTTTTTTATATTGTATTTATAATAAAAATTTTCTGGCCTTTGATTGAACATAGTCTCTATATGAAAATCAGTACTTAAACGGAAAAATTTTACAATCGAATATGAAAGGAGTCATAGTTTCACGACTTGAAAATGTTGAGTCGAATAATACAATTTCTAAGGGTATTAATAATGTCACATTCTACCAAATTTACAATTTGCAAACAAATAAAAAATCTGTAATCAATGAAAAACTTCACACAAAAGTAGAAATAAATGTATTCCAAACACAAGTTCATCTATTAAAGAAAAGGCAAATTATCTTGTCACGTAAATATTATTTGGCTAGACTAATGACTTTATAGCTCGACATACATAATATAGTTTTGAGTAAAAAAAATATTTCTAAAATCCACTGAATATGAATTCTTTTGTGATGCAGGTTTCACTGAAAATCATTAGTTATAATCTCCTTTAATCAGGGGAATCGAAATATGCCTTTTAAATCAAAGTGTCGTACATCACCCTTTGCTATTATCTTAGATAGGATGTAATATAGAATAATGGGGACAGAAAAACATTTGCTATGCCACCGTGATGTATCTAATTTGGTTCAGATTCTGACATCTAGACAATCATGCTCTAGCACAGCAGTTGAAGACTTATCTCTGAAGAAAATCTTGGAATCTCTAGTAAATAGCAGTATTGAAGGTTTGTTACAATAAGCCCAGTTAAGGCCGTTGTCCCACTTTTCCTTAATCTATGGGATCAATTAAATGAACTTACATACATACGTAATAAGTATGAAATTCTTGTAGTACATAAAGGAATTTACTTTCACTAAAATCAAAACCCAAGTTAAAATCAAAACTTAATTGATTAGGTCAGAGATCAGGTCAGATGTGATTAAAGAAATTAATTATAAGATTAGATTTAGATGCATGTATGTATGTATGTATTTTGTAAAATTTGTTTTTATTTTCAATTTATTTCACATAATTTTTTGTTTTATATTTGTGACACATTTAGGTTTTGTTTTTTTTTTTACATTTACAGCGATTTACGACATAAAAACATTTAAAATAAATGTGTATGTTTCTATATAATGATAAGCTTAAAAATAAATTAAAAAAGAGGTCCATGCGGTTGGTTTGTTGCTGTTGATGTTGTTGTATTTAATTGTTTGGCTTAACTAATTTTATTTAAATTAACTTTTGCTAGAGAATTGGAAGTTCTTTTTATTATTTTGTTTTGTTTTTATCTAAATAAATTATTTATATTATTTGTATAAAAAACATAAGAGGTAAAAATATAAGATGTAAGAATATAATGATGGTGATGAAGAAATGGAGACAGTGGACATTGTATGAGTGGATGATTGGGTGACATGCGTAAAAGGGAAGCACATTTTATATTCGAAATAAAAATAGACAGGCAGGCAATTGTATAAAGGCAGACAGAGAAATGAAAGGCAAATATTTTTCTTTTCTTTTTACTTACAATATCAAAATATGTTTTGTCTTTGTACTAAATACTTTAAAATAGAAAAATATAACAATAATAATTTAAAGACATACAAAATTTATGATTCATAATAATAATAATAATAATATGTAGTAAATATATATCATGCATAAGAGAGACTGGACTCTCTAGTCCTTTATAATATAAAATAGAAAAGAAGAGCGCCTACTTATAATTATTTACGAGTATGTATCATCATCATATTATGTTAGTATAAATAGTATATCAGGGGTTCTCTTGAGTTCAAAAAACAATAATAATAAACTCAAATGTTCATTAATAGTTTTGTAAGCAAATCAAATAGAACTAAAACAGCCTCCTTCAAAAATATATTACTAACTTTCATTCTTTAAGTGCAGCAGCAAATTATTATCTTTGTGTCTTTTTTTCTTGTTAGGATTAGGGTTCTTGCAGTGCATAATGCTTAATCCTGCTTAATTTCGGACCCTTCACCGGTGCATTGTTCTGTTGCTGTTGGTTTCTGTAGTTCTCTTCCTTTAAGTTGTTTGTGCTCCTCAATTGACATTCGCGGTTGAACGCCAAAACAGGTTCTATTAAAATGTTCACACATTTGAATCACAACCCTTGTACCATAATGCCAATGTGTCAGTGTCGTAGTAATAAGTAACAAATAGAGTACCGGGCGCTCTAAACGTGGCCAAAGCAAGCCAAGACCAATGCCACTAACATAAAACGGAGTCATCCAGTGAAACCATTCACTACGTGTACTTGACATTTGAGAAACAATCAATCGGCACTGGAAAGGGAATCAATTGTCAATTAGATAGACTATTATGTAGAAAATTAATTAGCATGCAAACAATCGATGAGTGAGAACTTTTGGTCTTAGATGCAATTTATTAACACTTTAATTTGCATTGAAAATACAAAATAAACATGTTACAATGTCATGGCGCCAGCGCCGCTGTTGGTGCCAAATTTAGAGAATTCTTGAACTTTTCTATCTGTCAGACCGATCTAATCATCTCAGTCTTTCTTATTTCATGCGAGATTTTAACTTAGTATCTTTGAGAAGTTGCTCCGCTAGTTTATCAGCCTCACGGGGAAATCTAAATGTGCCATGCGTTATACGGGGCATACGTTCAGCGTGATGTTGATACCATCCATAAACTTGGTTTGTGGTTACCGGTGTCATGGTGTGGCGCTTCTTGGATGCGCCTTCGTTACTTTGACCAATCTCTCTGATGCGTTGTAGCATATTATCAATTTCTTCTCGTGTACACGAACTATATTGCGTATCATGTCGTGCATAAAATTTCAAAGTCAATGGCCTCATTGCAGCATCTTCCGGAGATATTGGTATAACGACATCAGGACTGAGATAGCGAACCATACGACGAGTTAAGAGTGACTTATGGCATTCCTCATCCTCTTTGTGGTGTTTTGCTGCAAGACTTTTTATAACCTTGGGATCAGTTGAATACGGCCAATCATGACGGGCATAGAATTTCAATGTCAATTGTTGTTCCCGTGGCGGAGACACAGGCATAAACCATTCTTCAACAAATTTCGGGTCATTTGCAGCTTGTTCGTCCTTTCTTTTTAAGATCATCTTTTTTAACGCAGGGATCAGGCTCATTAGCACTACGACGACCCCCACAGCACACCATGTTTTTGTTCAATTTTACTTTACATTAATTAAAATGTAACAAAGTGTTTGACACAAAAATCCTGTTAATTTTGTTGAAACTATTGTATAATAGAAATTCGTCATCTGAGTTGAATCACACAACTTTATCATTAAAAACAATATAATCACATTGTTTCCCTTTAAATAAGTATTCGTTGAGTAAGCGATAGAGATAACATTAAAATTGCTCATCAACGACTCAATACCATGCGCAAATGCATGTTTCTGCTTCTACTTCTACTTCATTCCACTCTCCATCGACATCTTCAACGTTACTAGTACTTACACTGATATTTGAAAATATGGTGCCGCTAAGCATAAACAAAGCACGCGGATCCGTTTCCATAATATCGTTAGGTGAGATCAATGGCCAGCCGAGTAATAATACGAAGTAGGTCACGAATGGCCACATTGGCCGCAAGGCTTCGCTCAGCGAAAGCATGCGACCAGTACGTTGAGTATAGGAGCTGATAGACGGAAAGATAAAGACAATCATTATTCATTATCATTCTAGTTCACTAATATCATTGTTATCAGAGAGACTCACTTGTAAACATTCACAATGACTACGGGTAAATTGGCCATGGCACTTATATGTAGCACTGCTTCCATAACATTACCCAATGGCAGCCCATTCCCAATGGGCACTGAGTATTTCCACATTTCAAAACCAAACCACCAGGTGATCAGGTACATAGCCGTCGAACCCCACATACTGAGATCATAGCCCCATGGTAAATACAATACGCCGGTATTATATTTCTCCCAATGTGAAATATAGAAATTAAAATAGACTGTGAGGCAGACGTAATACATTCGCATTGGACGAACTGAATAGATCATGCTTCGGCCAAAGATACTATACAGGCATGTTGGTATAATCATTGCCGTATACGAGTCCAAACCATGATCGAAAAGTTCACCCAATGGACCAGATAAACCAATGCGCCGCGCTTGCTTGCCATCAATACCATCAAGTGTGTAGGCTAAAAAAATATTGATGCCAGTAGCAAGCCAAACCCAAGGTGGTATTACTCTAGTATTGGGCATGCCTGAGCTGGCATAGAAATTCCAATCGTAATATGATAATAAAACAAGATTGACTGCACTACAAAGGAAGCCAAGAAAGGTCATCAGATTTGGTGCGAACCAACGTGGAAAGAACTAAAAATAGAAAATAGATTAAATATTAATTTTTTTTTAATTAAATGAGATAGATGGAAGAGTCTAGTGTGTTGAGTTATTATGTATTTTACCTTGACAATCCAATTCCAAAACGGATGCATTAAATAGACACTGAGGGGTGATGTGTCTACTGCATTATACTATAACAAATTAAAGAGATTAGCACAAGGTATCAGTTAAACATATGTTTGATTGTCAATTCATCTTTATTTCTACATACCTTATAATTATCGAAGCCCTTGAGTTGCTCTTCATTTAGGTATTTATAGTGAAGTAACTGTTTTAGTTGCATTTTTGCGTTGAATTTTGATTGTGATTGTTTGTTTGTGATGATAGTTTTAGATTGAAGCACTGTAATTGATGGTGGTGGTGGTGGTGGTGGTGATAGCAGCGAAACAGCCGAAGGGAAGAAATTTGTTTGTTTGTTTGTTTTATCTACATACATATAATTAATTGATTATATACCACGCTGCTACTTCATATGTATATTCATATGAACATACAGATGTCTGCCTGTGTATCAGTTGTTTTAATTCATTCACTAATCCGATACATTGTTACTACGTAGGTATGTATGTATGTTGATAGTTAGGTTGGTAAATAGATAGATAGATAGTAGTGGGTACTCAATAATTGATTTTTCAATTCTGCGACAATAAAACAACAAACGTAACGTTATTTAACTAATTTAATTGCGCGTGTACGGCTTTTCTTTTCGCAAAATTACACGCCGTCGCCGGTTCTTTTTTCTATTATTGGATGCGGCACTACTTTTGTTTGCTTGTTCACCCTTCTTCCATTGGAAGACGACCGACCATTAATAGAATTGCTTAGTTTTTTTGTGAGTCGAATAGGAACTTATATATGAGAGATAGATAGGCCAAGTGACAGCCAGCACTCACACACAATCAGCCCTACTTATCATGTACTTCTACTTTTTGCTGCTCTACATTCAACTATTAATAAGCTAAGAGTTAATTGTTTATTAATTTAAACTGATGCTCATGGAGAAAAGCGTTTTTGAGCCAGAAAGAGCGCAAAGGAAGAGAGGTACATATTAAACCAGCTCACATATGCTCTCCTTATGTTATATTTTGACCACACAAAGTGGACAGTCCAAAAGAAGAGAGGGCGCAGCTGTGCACAGAGCCTTGCCACCTTGTTGGGATTAAAATGCAGCCCTGTTATTAGTATACAACAATAATATTTTGAATTAATCTTACTAGTAGATATTATTGTTTACCAAAATAATAAAAATGAGCTGAGCTTATTGTGATACCAAAGGCAAATGAGCCTTAGAGTGCTGGTAACCTTCCCTGAAGTATTTGAAAAGATACTTTTAAGATGATTGGTTCCTGTAGTTTACGATCTTAAAAACGTAACTACATGGTTAAACGATGCCAATGTGGGAGCACTTGAATGTAGGAGACATTGTGGTGATGTCCAACAAACGAAAGACTGGAATACATGTGTGCTTTGCACCATTTTATGTGTCGTGTCTATATCATTATTCTACGTACAACATTCGGTTGAACTCTCAAAACAGTATCCCATTAATGCTGGAGTCCTCCAAGGAATTTTACTGAGCTCCATACTAAGCACAATCTTTATTTCTGGCAACAGTGTGGTTGCATCATAGCATTTGCGAGATCGGATATTGGCTCAAGGATTGTAAAATAGTAGTCAACACGCCACTTGGAAAATGTCCACCAGTAACATTGAGCGGCTCCAGTATATTACAAAATGATACGGTCAACTTGTTTAGACTCACTTCTAATTCCGCATGCTACTATCATTTTTCTGTATGTGCTATAATAGATAATATTAACATCGGCATAAAGAAGAACCCTTATATTTATACCTTTCATATATTCCAAGTGATCAACATGATTTTTTTAAATTTTTACTAGTATACCAGAAGTTTTCTTTATTTTATTTTATTTCAATTTAAGTTGAACATGGATGGGCATGGATACTTTATGCGTTTCAACGCAAGGACATCATCTTATACATAGAAAAACATATAATATAAAATAAGTTAACAAATCACAACGAGTACAAAAAGTTTGGCAATAACAATATAAAAAAATACATAAATACATAGTACATATCCTTATTGTGTATAACCTATGTGTTATCCTTGACTAATTATAACAAATATGGAATAAAAGAGGTGCATACAAATTATTTGCTAAATGATAGAAAATATAATTACATAGGTTACATTAAACAAAAAAAAAAAAAAATAAACTAATTTAACTAGTCTGATCAGTTAGTTATCAGCATAATACAGTTTTATAGAAATTACTTATAGCTTATAAGCTCTGCTGCTATTTATGAAATATGTTTGCACATTATGATTCTATTTAAGTAGATCCTTTTGCGCTTATAGTGTTCAATAATAAATGACGCCACCGTTTACTTTTTATTTATATTTAGTATTTTTATTTTTAGTTTGATTTCTTCATGGATTTCTTGCGCGTATTGCCGGGACAACCACCCTGACTCAGTAGATGCAGTTTCCAGCCACCATCCAAAGGCAAGTGAACGTCATCGTGGCAAAGTGGACAGCGCGCGGCACCAGTCTTCAAAGCTTGAAGTTAAAGGCAAGCAGAAATTTTCAATGAATTACATATTGATGATGGTGATGATATTTACCTCGACAATAATCCTCCATTTGATGCAGTTCATAGAGCTGTTTGTGTACAGCTTCTGTACAGCGTTCACAGATGACATAGTTATCCTTGACATCGCATTCCTCTACACAAATTTGTCATATGCATAGAAAATTAGTAAATACTTTCAGTGAACCATTCAGAAAATTATAAACTCACTCGTTAGATGATAGTTGAGTGCAGCAACTTCAAGTACTTGACTGCATTGTGGGCACTTGGTGAGAAAAGGACATGTTTTCCAATAGTGACGATCCAATAATGTTTGTTCACCCTGGCAACACCAGTCACAAAATGGACATCGCCTGTAATATGGTAATCTTTTTTAAACTAGTCTCTCTATTATTATTAAATTTATATTGTTCTTACACAATTTTGGGTGCAACTTCGTCTAAAGATTCTGAGTTTGAGTTAGAACCTGTACGTGAATTGTTTGCCGATAGCATAGAACGTTTAAGCTGTTCATTGTATTGTTGTTTGCCATTGCAACTGTTTATGCCACCAGTACCACTACCGCTGGCATATCCATTGCTATTGCTGGCCAAGGGTTCTTGACTACTTCCACCGCCACCACAGCTAGTAATTTTGTTGGCACGCGTCGCTGAACGTCTCATGGGACTGCTCGCTGCTTGTCGTTCTGGTGATTTGCTAGATAGATGTAAGAAATCTGCAACGCTACGATTCGATGGTGGTGATGTAGGATCATTTGAATCATGTCCAGAAGTATATTTATTCTCTTCAAGCAGTTCTTGCTTACGCTCCAAGTCGAGTTTATCGAATTCCGTAAAAAGTTGCCGATACAGTAGATTTCTGCGTGTAATGTCGTCATCCGGAGGCAGTTGCTTGCGAACCAAACGTGGATTCACCTTGTATACTAGCAATAAAATGCGTTCGGCCACTTTACGCACGGACTCCGCCGGATGATGTATGCCCGAGCAGCCGCATTCGGAAAGGGCCCGACATGTCAAGCCACTGGATTTATCCGTACTAATGCCTTGACTGAGTACAAGTTGCTCGAGCATTTGCATGCGACTAAGTGCCAGACGTGGATGTGTCCCTGAACCGACAGACCGTGACAGGGCGGGTGCAACTAAATGTTGCTCCATAACCTCAGGGCAAGCTGCAATGCTTAGTATGGTATGCTGGGCTAGCGTATGAATACGAGCTGACGCATCACCCGATTTGGCTAGCAGCTCTGGTAACAATCGATCAACGCAACGTGCTACTTCACTTTGAGAGACACGTCCCGGTACATAATCAAGGAACAGGACGCGTACAGTCTCTGTAGCCTGATTGAATACGGAGTAAACAGCATCACGTACAGAGCGATGAAGCAGCAATGCAGCACTGCGTGCAACTTTATTAGCGCTCGCTTCAATGAGTGGAGGTGGCGCACCACCAGTGGAGGCAGTGTTAGGAGTTGCGTTGTCTGATTCATGTTCCTTTAAAAAGTTCCGTAGACGCATGAGCCCATCTTCTCGATCTTGAAACTGACGCGAGTAGAATTGCTCGACCTAAAGCAAATAAGATGAGCCGCTTTATATCATCATATTTATCATATATTTTGCTTGAACTTACCATTTCATTACCAAAGACAAGTATGGGCAGTGCTGCCTGTCTACGCTCGCGATCGTTCAGACGCGAACGTCCCCGATTGGGATCGGCCTCGAGCAGAGCTGTGCCCTGGCATTCCCTTAAAAATTCATTGGTATGTGAGCTAATGACATGGTTTTCGGTAACCAACATGTGACAACGACAATGTTTACGTGTGTATTACGTACAGCAACAAATATATTAAACGAAAAGAAAAATTGATACAAAAAAATCAACTCAAAATGTTCACATCGAGATGTTGTTTTTAAACTACATATGTATGCATCTGTAATGGATTTTACACTGTATCAACTCAGGCACATGCAAATGAGCAACAAACAATAGCCTACGGCTACTACATGCTTTGCTATACTTTAACTATGTACACAGAATCCCTTAAAAGCTAATCAAAGTCACTAGCAAAAAAGACGCAATGAGAAAGAAAATCTATGGATGGCATCAGTCGAGCTTGTTGCGAAGAATTGAACTTACTGTCTTAGTGTAGGTATTGCCCTTTCCTCATAATCCTCGTATGAATTACGTGGTGCACTCTTATTCCTGCGGCGCAAAGAACCTTGCCGACTTGACATGGGTGAACTATGCCGCGAAGGACTGCGACCAGTTGTATTTAGTCTTGGTGACATGGGTACCGGTAGTTCATCATGTGATTTGCGAAGACTTGCCAATGAAGGCGGCAGTTCGCTAACAATGATACTACTACCACCAACAGAACTGCCGCCATCTGTTGATGATTTATCTTCTTGGGCACTCTTAGGGCTCAGTGTGGATGCCAAATGTGCCTCGGCTAGAGCATGTGCAACATCCTGAAGACTTGGCGCTGGTGGTAATGCCGGTTTCGTTGCATAGACCTCACAACTTTGGTCATTAGTTGCTAGCTGTTGGCCATCTGATTCCAAAAGCTCTGCGACTTGCAATTGCTTTAACACATCAACCTTGTACATCTCAATCTGCTCCTTACGCAAACGTGCCGTAGTGAAATCCTCTTGCTGTACTGCTTGACGTTTGGCAAGTGCATAACGTCCTAGACGTTCACCTGCCGTCCGCAATGCAGACATGCAAAGCTTTAGTTTTCGTGCATATTCAAATCGTTCAGCAGCTACCGCTTGCAACTTCCGCTGCTCCATATCACGAATGTAGGTTACAATGGATTCTTCCACGTACATGGAAAATAGTAAATCATCACACATGGAGACAAGCGCCAGTTCACCTGTTGCCGTATCCAAAGGTAGACTCAAGGAGCCATTTTCCTCACGGCTATCGTCATTGTTGCCAACACATGTTGTTGGCAGATCCTCACCAAGTACATTGACTGCGATTAAAGCGATTTGACCATTTGGATTGTGGCTATTTGGTAGAGCGGCACTCAAGCGTAGTTTTAGATGTGTACCACGTCGTGGATTGACGGTGACACTTTGCAATTCACGTGATTTGTAATTGGTTGCCGAATTGTCCGAGAGTGCAACAAACCCAAGAAAATCAAAACATTGAGATGAAGGCGTACTTGGCATGCTTTTCGGTGAGTAGTGTAACCATAGTTCCACTTTTTCAGCTATGGAAAGATTATTTGAGATAGGGATATTCACTTTCTTCATGTAAAATGTATGGTACTTACGGATTAGATGTTGGTGGGCGAGTAACTGAATGCGACAGATCTTGGCCGGCTGTTGAAAGCGCAATATGATGTCATGCGGCGTAATTGTGCTGCCGGGTGCGCTACGCCATCCGTGCACGGTGGGACCATGCGTATTCAGCTCACTGGCGGGATAGGCAGATTCTTCATCTACAAGTAAAATATATAGAAAATATGTTCAAGATTTTTAAAACTCATTTTAAATTCTTAACGGAAAAACCTTTATGGCTCTCAAATAAACATTCATACGAATATTTAAGCTCTCTGGCTCTAATTCTGTTCGCTCACTTTGGTAAGCATGTTGAGTAAGTAGTACATAGATACCGTAATCAGCTGTGCACACGTCACACGCACTTGTCGTCATCGTTGTTCTTGTTTGTCGCTTCGCGAAGGTTTTCGTTATTGTTGTTCGTTCGTTCATCTGGCAGCTAGCAAAGTTAGCATATTGTTTGTTTCGTAGATTTTCGGCTATCATTCCCAAAGAGAAAGCCACCATGGCGAGAACGTCGACAAGCGCTTGGCTGCAATTGCAAAGCCTCTTTAATTCCATTAATCACATCCTAATCTTTCTAATTGGGAGCTACTTTACAGTGCTAGGGTACAGTTTGGATTTTAAAGGAACCGCCTTGCACATGTTCCTCACTGGCGTTGGGGTAAGTATTGACAATTTTTGGTTATTCCACGTCATACGTATAAAGTTCAAAGTCAATGTCAAATAATTAATAATCTGCGTCTCTAAAACTATGAATATTTTCTTTCATCACGTCTTATCAAGTATCATGTACTCATGGCCGAGGCACTGATGTCGCACTATTCTTTGAATTTTGTCACTCGCTATCTTTCACACCGCAACAAATCCCGTTTTCATGGTTTGCTTCAGTTGGTCGGTGGTACAATGGCCCTATTGGGAGGCCTAAGCAAATTTCTAGAACAGGATGAACACTTTACTACATGGCATAGTAAATTTGGTAAGCTCCTTACATGCAAATGCAATTGCAATTTAATCATATCTATCATTCTTTGTTATAGGGCTCTGCACCTCTCTATTTTGTTTTGCTAGTTTGCTTGGTGGCCTCGCAAACTTTTTTCAACCAAAATTTGCGCTTAAAATCTATTCACCATCAGAATTAAAGTTTCGCCACAATTTATTTGGTCTTGTACCCTTTACGCTGGCTATGACCACAATTTACTTGGCTTACTATTCAGATTTCTTTTTGAAATATGTTGATCATAAAGCAATTCCATTCTTTATGCTGACCACCGCATTAGTTTATTTATTGACCATAATTTCGCCTGTAAGCTCGTTATTGAATAAATTAAAGTACAGAAAGCAAAAAACTGTAACAAAATAATACCTAACAAAGTCTATTTACTAACTAAATTTTATGAATGGTATGATGTAATGGATTGTTACAGAATAGATAAGATTATATTAGGCAAGGGCGAGAACTAGTTGGGCCTATTGTAACAGACACCAGAATGGATACCTTTTCGATTCCTGAAGTCTCAGTAATCTCAAGATTTGTTTTCTTATAATCTTTGCTTCCATCCAATATTGGTCATGGTAAATGAACACATCGGAATCGTATGAGTTTTATTATTGGACTACTCCAAAGTGATTCTGGTAATATGCCACTTCCTTCCCAAAATAACCACTTTGCCCTGGCATCTAAATAAGATGAATATAGCTAGTCTTATAAGTAGTATTATTAAGTAGTTTCAAACTAGCTTCGATTTGATCTGGAAAGCGCTGAGCACTTGTATTGAAGCCTTGCTATCATAATGAATTTACACAGATGTGACTGCAAGCAACTGCATTTCTGTCAAGTTCTTCTCTTTGTCCAAACGCCTGTTGGTGTTTTTTTTCTCATAGATTCCTGTTCCAACACCAGTGTTCATTTTTAACCCACCTTTTTGCCATAGAAACGAGCTTTGGTGTTAATTGACTCTGTCTAGGAATACAAACTAGTAACTATAAAATTATTTTGGCAATTAAATCTAGTCGGCCATAGGTCGATAAGCATGAAGATGTATTTTCTCAAACTGAACTCATTTCTGCTTAGATATTATTTTACTTATTATTTTCTTTATTTAAAATAATCTTTGTCATTCATAGCTTTTGTTTTTTTTTATGACCAAATATATTCGCGGGTAGTTTTAATAAGATGAGATCATATCAGGGCAGCTGTTTGTTTGTTATTTGTTTTGAATTAAGATTATTTGATAGTGTAAGACCCCCTTTCCATATTTACATATGTACACATATATGTATGTACATATGAACATATAATAAAAATTCTTACTCCATAAATAGAATCTGTCGTCTGAAATCATTCGCTAAGTGTTCAGTTTGTTTTATTTGCTAATTTATTACGGTGTAGTTTAGTTTTTGAAAAATCAAAATCTTGGTGGTTTTCCAGCATGTTGAATACTATATTAAGAAAACTTTATATTGTAAATCAATTTTTCATTATTGCAATAGCAAAAGCAAGCCTTCTTATGCTTTTTACGGAGTAAGTTTATATTTTGTTTTCTAAATGAAATGTGACTCATAAGGGCAAATAAATATTGTCTATTCTATAGTATCATGTAATTATGGCTGAAGCCATGATGCTACACTATACTAGTAATCCAATTACACGCGGACTTTCGTATACGAATAAATCTCGACTTCATGGGCTTTTGCAACTGGTGGCCGCTTATTGTATTTTAACTTGTCATCCGTTATCATACCTTGGTGAGTTTTCTTTAAAATAAACATATTCTCTATTGTGTTTTTTTTTATTAAACAAATATGTTGTTTTTCTTTAGGATTCTTTGCCCAAGTCATGTGTATGATAAACCTATTTCTTGGCATTTCGATATATTTCCAAACGGGTTTTTCCTCAAGGTTTAAACTTAAAATTTACCATAATACTCTTGGACTAGCAACATTTATTCTCGGCATGAAGAGCATTTTAGATGCTTATCAAGGGATTGAGAATGGCTTAAAACTGTTTACTTGGTTTGTCGTTATATTGACATCAATTAATCCAATACAATCACTGTTACATAAAATAGATAGATTGTAATCAGCCATTTAAAATTAAAATAAGCAATTTTGTACAAAAAATTCTATACGCTTTTTATTTCATCAGAAGGTACGTGTACATTGTTCCTGTTTTTGGCTCTTTGCCAAAGAAATCAGACAACTCAGTTATTGCCAAATATGACCCAGAATGCAAATATTTTTCTACGTCATTCTACGCCATATTTATGATTTATTTGTACAGTTTGGTATTGGTATAGTAGAGTACAATAGGTTGCCGGCACATCTTGCCTACGAGATCCATGGAATGTATTTGTTTGCCATTGTGTTTGGGCAAAATGCGGCATTTCTGATGCCTTCATAGTGACAGCATATGTTAGGCAAATGGCTACTTGCTATCATCAATTAAATAAAAGGAAGGCACCTTTGTCCTTAAAAACGAGTCAACAGTTTGTAGCACCAAGGCTTTATTGTCTTTGTTTTGACATCAATCTAATTGTGTAGAATTCTTTATAAATAGGAATAATTGAGAACTAGGAGAACACAACGCTTATATGCTGAAACATTACATCTGAATATCACATAAAATATTTTAAAAATATGTTATAAACTAATTAAAATTATTCATTCATTTTTAAAGCTACTCCTTCTTTAATCCTCTTTGGTCTGGGTGTACAGACTTATCTTGAGGTACTATATCTTTTCCATTAAGCTGCACATTGCGATACGATTCACTTCTGTGCATAAATTTAACTTGCATAGATTTATGGAATTACAACTAAGCTTAGTAATAATAAGTACTGACACCATTCAGCGTCTTATCAGTTTCTAGATTGTCTTTGTCTGTGAATCTCTTTTTCAACGAACGAAGGAATAAATGAAGTTAGCAGAATGGTTTCATTAAAAATGGAAACTATAATAATTATTATAAATTAGTTAGCGTACTTTGGGTTGGTTGATGTTACTGTTGCTAGCGGGTGGCAATGGCGATGATGGTAGTAGCAGCAGCAGTAGCAGCAACGGTGTCAACAACAGTATTGAGGGTTGTTTATATTGCATTTAAACGGGGGGGCCTATCGATTTCTCAAGTATGCTGGGCACAGTGCAGTGGTGTTTTATTTATTTGATACAAAACCAAACCCAAAAATTAACTAAAAATAAAATAAAAATTTAATACAAACATAAACAAATTATAATATTTTAATAAAAAATATACATACATAATTAAAAAGTTCTATTCTTTTACCTGATGCGAATACTACATTGAATGGTATTTTTTTAGCCATGGCTTCGTTTCGTTCATCAAAAACCACTTAAGCATACACACTCGCACATATATTTATAAAAAAATATAGTAAAATTATGCATTTATTATAGACTATAACAAAATACTTAAATGATTTCCTTTAAACACTTTTATAAAAACAATAAACAGCATCATTCAAAACCATATGCAATTCACGCGCGACTTGATAATTGGAACAGCAACAACACAACATCTACAACTACGAGACGGAGACGACGTAACACGGCCAATGTAAAATTACATTACGTCGTAATGTAAAGTTATTTTCCGTAAATACACATCAAACCCATGCAAACATCTGGGTAACAAATATGAACAGCTGATCGTAAGTTGCAGCGTTGCCAGGCTGTCAACCGCTAGTGGTGAGAAACAATGTTTAATATGTAGTGCTGCCAGGCTGTTAAATCAACAATAAATTCACCACTCGTAAGTTACTTGTAGCTACTTTAAGATGAAAAGGAATGTGGAAAGTCGATCGCTCGATGATGCCATACTTAAAGGCCTTTTAGACGGTCAGTTCAATCAATTCAGTCTCCATCCATGTTATCGCTTCAGAAATCGAAATGGACTGACAACATGCATGTTTTCACACGACCACTGAGGAGAAAGTCATTTGTACATAACTTGTGTGATTAATACACAAGAAACTAATGTTTATTAAAAATAAACTAAAGGTCAGAATCAGAAAACAACGAAATTATATTTATATTATAAAATTAAGAAATTATTAATAAAAAAGAATATTACAAAACCTAAATCTTTATTCAATATTCCATAAGTTGTCAAGCCTGAACTTCAGTTCACATTGGAACTTATCGAATTGTGGTGAACTGAACTTTATGGTGAACTATCCGTGAGTTGGCAGCTCTGACATACACAACACATGAAATAAATTGTTCACAAACTACTCAAGTTTTAAGTTAAACAAGAGACGTATTGTTATTGATATTTCATTATTGTAAAAGAATAATAATGCCTGACAATACACACAAATACAGCATATTGTTGCCCACTTACAATGAAAAGGATAATCTGCCTATTATCATTTGGTTGATAGTGAAATATTTGGAAAAGGGGTACGCAAACACTTACATATGTTTTTATGTACTTGTTTTATTAACACCACAATCTTGTTGCTTTTTTTTCAGTGGCTATAATTTCGAGATAATCATTATCGATGATGGCAGTCCAGACGGAACATCCGAAGTAGCTAAAGATCTTCAGAAAATATACGGAGAAGAGAAAATTGTTTTGCGTCCTCGCGGCCAAAAACTTGGACTTGGCACTGCTTATATACATGGAATAAAACATGCCACCGGTGACTTTATCATTATAATGGATGCCGATTTGAGTCATCATGTATGTTATTTGCATTCATATCTCGTGTGTTCTGTGCTTATATGATTTTTAAAATTGTTGTAGCCCAAATTCATACCCGCTTTCATTGAGTTGCAATCCTCACATGACTTGGATATAGTTTCGGGTACACGTTATGCTGGCGACGGTGGTGTCTATGGCTGGGATTTTAAACGCAAACTTATCTCACGAGGCGCTAATTTTCTTTCACAATTGCTTTTACGGCCAAATGCTTCCGATTTAACTGGATCATTCCGTTTGTATAAGAAACAAGTACTGGAACGTTGCATTTCAAGTTGCGTATCAAAGGGTTATGTCTTTCAAATGGAGATGCTAGTGCGTGCACGTCAATATGGTTACACAATTGGTGAAGTGCCCATTACATTTGTGGATCGAGTCTATGGCATTTCAAAACTTGGCGGAACCGAAATTATACAATTTGCTAAGAATTTGTTATATTTGTTTGTAACCACCTAACCACTATAAGGAATTTACTTGGACATAAACTAAACTTATATTTTCAAAAACAAATATTGTGTTTGTACTCAGTTGACGAAATGAAAGAAACTATAATTTGTAGTAGCATCTATTAAATATTATATTACAAGATACCACTCCTAGTAATCATAGGGTCCTGAAACTTACATGTGTTGTGAAAATGTGTATGAGTGTCCACATAATGTCTGAATTACAGTTTGATAATATAAAAACAAAAAAAGTTTTTCTAATAAGAACTTTAATTTGAAACTGGATCTATATGGGACGTATTCCTCCTAGTAATCATACTGAAACTTGCATGGTTCGGGAAAATGTATTGGACACTTATAATGTCCAAATTACAGTTTGATAATACAGAAAAAAAAAGAAAAAGTTTTTCTAATAAGAACATTAATTTGAATCTGGTTTTGTGTGGGAGGTACTCCTCTTAGTAATCCTAGGGTCTTAAATTTAACATGGTTGGTGAATATGGGTCATACACTTAAAATGTGCAAAATGTCATCTAAATCGTTGAAGCCATTTTCGAGATAGTCGAGTCTACAAGGAATGCTATTAAATTTTTTTTCGAAATAAAAAATTGGCAATGTATCCGAAAGGAAAGGAAATAAGCTCATCTGATGTGAAAATTATGTATTGTGAATTTATTAAAAGAAGGTGAAGGATGTGGGGTAATCGTTAAATTGTATGGAATTTGTAGATTTCGAGAAACATTTCTCTTGTGATTTTCATTCAATTTATTTGTTTCCTTCTAAATGTCTTATGGGCAGTAATTACTATTTCATAAGAACGTCATTTTTAAGGTATTTTAATTTCTTGTTCTGTACGAATTCTAATTCATATGAAGCATACTTTCTGAACTATAGAATTGGTAAATTTTAGTTATATTGTTATTATTTTCAAATTGTTTTTTCTTTTTGGCTGGTTTTTTTTTTATTTTTTTTCGAGTTTCGTTTATAAATCTAACATAATAACATCATAGTCTAGTTTTTCTTGCAATTTGAGGTATCGAATTCATATCTCGGATGTTTGAAATTGTTGATTATATTAATATCTACTTGTTTTTTTTTTTTTTTTTTAAAAGTTGAAACAATTTAAATAAATATTGTGTAAATTTATTATTTTTTATTTATTTATTAATTAATACAAGACCTTAAGCTTTATGTTTAAATTTTTAGTGCATCGTAAAAAAAGTTGTGTCGGTATTTTTGCATTTCTTTAATTTTGTTCGAATCCACAAAAAAATACTCTTATATTCATATAGCATAAAGCTTTTGGGTGCTTGTCTAGACTATTTTTATTTTGTCCTTTTGGAATTGTTTTCTTTGCGGACTTTTAACCGGTGTTATGAATTTTTTTCGGAGTAGGTTTTATGAGTTCGCAGTTGCATCATACGTTTTTCTCCTTCTCGAGTTTCGTTTGCCACCAGTTACACGACGTTAGTAAACTAAATTCTTGAGAGATTTTTGTTTTTAAGCTCTAATATTCAATTATTTTGTTTGATAAATATTTTGTTTAGTTTTCTTAACTGTTAAATACAGTTTCATCGTTAGAGAATTCTTTATTAGGCTCAACAATTAATTTTACTTATGCTTTTGAAATCATTTTGACGCGTCCTGTTGCCTCGTAGGGCTGAACAGTAGATCTTAGTTTCCTTTTATTATTGTCCCTGACCCTTAACTTTGCAGTATAAAGAACTTGTTCTTCTTGTTTTTTTGTTTTTTTAATTTATAATTGATATTTTGTTTAGTTCTAACCTTGCCCTGTAAGCAGCAACTGGTTCTTCTTATTTTTTTGATTTTTAATTCATAATTAATATTTTGTTTAGTTTTAGCTTTGTCCTATAAGCTGCAACTGGATCTTCTTATCTTTTGATTTTTTTTTTTTTTTTTGATTGATAATAGGTGAGCGGATGGACTCGATTTCTGATAGACTAAATATTTTGTTGAAAACTAATCAATTTTTTAAGCACCTGCAATGCATACAGAATTTCGAACTGATTGAAAGCAACTTTTAGAAAACTTGTATCCACCTTTTATAATTATTTTGCGTTTATTTTCTTTTCTTTTAATTTTTTTTTTATGCTTATATATTTTTTGTTTTGTTTGAATTTAATAGTGTATATTTTAAACAAAATGAACATATCAATTAAATATTTTCTCAAAGCATGTAAGTGAAACATTTTTCCACATGACGAAGTATCTTCTAAGGCGACACAAAATGAACAGAGCAATTAATTTCAATATGCACGTGGCTATTGCCGTTACGCATCCTCAGAGTAGTCCTATTTTATTTTCGGAATAGAGTCGTCGTTCACGTCCATTGCAATGCATCTTAATTTTAAATCTTATTTTTTTTTTTCCTTTTCGAATTTCGTTTGCCACCAGTTAAACGGTGTTGTGACAGATAGTAATTTTCATTATTAATACTTAATTTTTTTGATTGTTAGTGTATAATTAGAGTGACTGATGTAAATGTGAAAAATATAAAATATAAAAAAAAAAATAATGCAAAATTAATGCGATCGATTTGATTCCATTTTCTGAGCGGACACCAATGCTAGCATTGAAGACGTTAGTCAATCGATCTAATAAAGATTAGTTTTAGTCAGTTTGTGTGGCTTTGGAAACCATTTTGACGCGCCCGGTTGCCTCGTAGGGCTGAACAGTAGATCTTTGTTTCCTTTTATTATTGTCCCTGACCCTTAACTTTGCAGTATAAGGAACTTGTTCTTATTTTTTTTTTTTGATTTTTTGTTTTTTTAATTCATAATTGATATTTTGTTTAGTTCTAACTTTGCCTTGCCTTGTAAGGAACTGGCTCTTCTTATTTTTTTTGATTTTTAATTTATAATTGATATTTTGTTTAGTTCTAACCTTGTCTTGCCTTGTAAGGAACTGGCTCTTCTTATTTTTTTGATTTTTAATTTATAATTGATATTTTGTTTAGTTTTAATTTCGCCGTATAATCAACTGGTTCTTCTTATTTTTTTTGATTTTTAATTCATAATTGATATTTTGTTTAGTTTTAGCTTTGTCCTATAAGCTGCAACTGGATCTTCTTATTTTTTGATTTTTTGTTTTTTTTTGATTGATAATTGATATTTTGTTAGTTTTCTTTACTGTTAAATATGATCTCTTTGAGAGTTTATAGGTGAGTGGATGGACTCGATTTCTGATAGACTAAATATTTTGTTGAAAACTAGTCAATTTTTTAAGCACCTGCAATGAATACAGAATTTCGAACTGATTGAAAGCAACTTTTAGAAAACTTGTATCCACCTTTTATAATTATTTTGCGTTTATTTTCTTTTCTTTTCATTTTTTTTTTATGCTTATATATTTTTTGTTTTGTTTGAATTTAATAGTGTATATTTTAAACAAAATGAACATATCAATTAAATATTTTCTCAAAGCATGTAAGTGAAACATTTTTCCACATGACGAAGTATCTGGTCTAAGGCGACACAAAATGAACAGAGCAATTAATTTCAATATGCACGTGGCTATTGATATTTTGTTTAGTTCTAACCTTGCCCTGTAAGGAACTGGTTCTTCTTATTTTTGTGTTTTTTTAATTTATAATTGATATTTTGTTTAGTTCGAACCTTGCCTTGCCTTGTAAGGAACTGGCTCTTCTTATTTTTTTTGTTTTTTTAATTCATAATTGATATTTTGTTTAGTTCTAACTTTGCCCTGTAAGCTGCAACTGGATCTTCTTATCTTTTGATTTTTTTTTTTTTGGATTGATAATAGGTGAGCGGATGGACTCGATTTCTGATAGACTAAATATTTTGTTGAAAACTAATCAATTTTTTAAACACATGCAATGAATCCAGAATTTCGAACTGATTGAAAGCAACTTTTAGAAAACTTGTATCCACCTTTTATAATTATTTTGCGTTTATTTTCTTTTCTTTTCATTTTTTTTTTATGCTTATATATTTTTTGTTTTGTTTGAATTTAATAGTGTATATTTTAAACAAAATGAACATATCAATTAAATATTTTCTCAAAGCATGTAAGTGAAACATTTTTCCACATGACGAAGTATCTGGTCTAAGGCGACACAAAATGAACAGAGCAATTAATTTCAATATGCACGTGGCTATTGATATTTTGTTTAGTTCTAACCTTGCCCTGTAAGGAACTGGTTCTTCTTATTTTTGTGTTTTTTTAATTTATAATTGATATTTTGTTTAGTTCGAACCTTGCCTTGCCTTGTAAGGAACTGGCTCTTCTTATTTTTTTTGTTTTTTTAATTCATAATTGATATTTTGTTTAGTTCTAACTTTGCCCTGTAAGCTGCAACTGGATCTTCTTATCTTTTGATTTTTTTTTTTTTTGGATTGATAATAGGTGAGCGGATGGACTCGATTTCTGATAGACTAAATATTTTGTTGAAAACTAGTCAATTTTTTAAGCACCTGCAATGAATACAGAATTTCGAACTGATTGAAAGCAACTTTTAGAAAACTTGTATCCACCTTTTATAATTATTTTGCGTTTATTTTCTTTTCTTTTCATTTTTTTTTTATGCTTATATATTTTTTGTTTTGTTTGAATTTAATAGTTTACATTTTAAACAAATTGAACATATCAATTAAATATTTTCTCAACGCCTGTAACAGTTTACACTATTGGAAATTCCAAGTATCTGGTCTAAGACCATAAGCCACAGACAATTGATGTTCCGGATGGAATATTCGTTGCGTGAACACTGATATACGGCCTCCATTGCTGCTAAAAGTGATCAAAATTTTGGACTTTCTGATTTGGATTTCCTCCGAGTCAGCCGTTAATCTGTGTTTCAGTTATATTTCAAGTTTCATACCTATTAAAAACCATTCTTTACAAACTATACATAGTTTTCTAGGCCAGGACACATAGGGCGTTTGCCATGCTGGTCGAAAATATTTAAAATCAATGGTTTTTTGTGAATCATCAACAATTCCTTGGTTGAAATATCAAAAATGAAGTTCAATGTTTTTAAGAAAGGAGGACACTTCCGTTGAGAAGAATTCAGAATGGATTTATTATTGATTTTTCAAAAAATGTATGGTGTCACATGATAATTTGTACCATGATTTTTAAATAAAGCATTCAACTTTTAGAGATTTTTTAAACAAATTTTATGGTGTTTTTTTTTTGCTTCCTTCCCTTCTTCTTTCCATCGCCAATAATAAGAAAACGAATGAACAACGCGATATAAGTATGTAACATATGTACATTTGTATGTGTATAAATGTGATGAATGTGATTTTAATCACACGTCCAGACAAGGACAAACAAAATAAAATGCCAGCAACGTCAATATCAAGGACAACTACACATACACATACAAACATCCGTACATAGTGGATGTCACTGGTAGCCATAAACATTCAAAATAAATCTCTGTCTTTTTTATACGTAAAAGTTCCCAAAACCGTAAAGATAATAATGGGTAAGCAACGTGTATAGATTGAGTCAAAGTCCCTAAAAGTAGAACATGCATGTGACTGTCGTTAATTAAGTTCAAATAGATTTGAGTTAGGGAACATTCATTGTTAACTTAGACTAAGCACAAAAACAATAAATGACCATAATCAAACACTTTACGCCTGAAAGCACGCAATGCTTTGAGATGACAATGACCAATGGTAAAGAAAGCAATGGTATCGGTAAGCTGCTTTCATTGTCTCGACGCGTGCCTTTAGAATGAGATATGACTTCAATTGGCCCTTTGAAAAAGTACGAAAATGTTCTTCAGCTTCCACATATGTACATGTATGTGTGTATCAGCCACATACAACAATAGTATTTACAATATAACACATTTGTCTAGACATATTTGCCTATCTTTGGCACGCATTCATGTGCATCTCTTTTGTCGAAAGGCGTTTGTCTATCTGCCGTCTGGGTGCTAGCTTTGATTTTAAGTTTTGTTTCTCCTTTCCATTCGTCAAATTCAAATTTAATTAGTCCTTTTACATTTTTTATGATGAACGAAAACATTTGGAGTGACACCTCCTAACTTCCGTTAAATTAAACTTCATTTACTGTCACTGTAAACGTTGTGTTTGTGCCTTTTAATCAATGTTTTGCAATAACTGTTGCATACATTTAGGGGCTGCATAGATCTACTATATATGTATGTATCTATGTGTAGCTTGCCTGCAGTCATCATCATTTCAGCAAGCAATCATTCAGTAGTCATACTGCTCACTTACCCATGCGCTCTTTGTCCCTCCTCCCACTCCGTTTGTGTTGTCAAAAATGCTTTGCATACTTTTTAGCTGCGTGGCCAAGCGCATGAATAATTGATTCCACAGCCAACTTGTGGCAGTCGGTGTCTCGTATTCATTTGTCATTTTGTGTGTCCGGCAATCTTTTGCCCTCCTGCCCATTTCCAATTCAACAACAACCCATCCATCTTCTAGTCATTCCAATCGCTGATGATTGTTGGTTGTCTGCTGCTTTGTGGCATTTCAGTGTGTCCCCCTATAGCGTTCAATTTGTTTGTTTGTTTCTTTGTTTGTTTGTTGGTTTTTGTTTGTCTCCTTCCCATTATGCTTTGCAGCAGTTTTTCTCTTTCTGCTGCATAAAAGTATGCAACATATTTTCATTGCAATCGAGTAATGCTCGCGCATAATTCACTCATTCATTCATTTTCAGTCTCACTCTCACTCTCGCTTAAGTGGCGACTCACGGACTAACTGAATGTATGCATTTTTTTTCTACCAATCCTCAATATCAAAGTCCGCAACTCCACTCAACCATTCAACCAGGCTGAGTGCATTTAGCATAGCATACTTTCTGGCGCTTATCAGTTTATTTGTGCTTTTTGTGCTTTTCTAGTATAGTAGTCGCTATTTTTGTATTTATTATTGTTTGTTGTTTTTGTTTGACTTTCATTGTTGATCCTTTTTTGTCAGCTTATTGGCATTGGTTGGTTGGGTTTGGTTTGGTTCGAATATTCGTTTCCATATATTGTACATATTCTTATATATACATACATAGATATGTGATTGTATCTGTGTAATGTGCTTGTGGATATGTAGATTTGCTCATTCGTCTGTGCCTTAATCCTTGGCAACGCCATCCATATACTACTCTAACATATTGTTGCATACTTTATGTTGTCATGGATTATTTGCTACTAATTTACCATTTTCACTCACTTCATGCAATATTTAAATTAACATATTTTCTATACGCAGATTAAATGTCATATAAAATGGTGTTTATTTTTATTAAATGAGTTTCATACAAAAAAAAAAAAAACAAAAACCAAAATTCAAAATAAATAAAATGTTGTCTATGCTCATTAACATTGACGATTGAATGTTACTAGACAAAATCACAAACATGCAAAGCATAACCTCGGGCTCTTAATACAATTTGATAGTTAATTCGCTATTATTATTGTGTTGCAGTTATTAACAGACATAAAAACTTCCAATGGCAAAATCATCGAAATTGTCTACACTTGTCTATAATATTTAATATTGTATGATATATGATGAGTCTTGAAATAAACCCATTGATTTGCCTAGCAACTGATATTTATGCTTTTGAATTATATATACACGTATGGACATAAGTATATACCACATTTCTGATATCCTTAAAAGTGGGTATTATCGGTAAATGAGTGAATTTTGTGCTGAAATATTGTCTGATTGAGTAAATGACACATCGGGCGGTAATAAATGTCAGCAAGTAAATAAGTGATGAGGCAGAAGGGTTTTTTCAGTTTGTTTCCCAAAATGGAAGTGGATACCATTTGGATGAGTTTCAATAAATTTATTCGCTTTCACTTTAAAGACAATAAAGAAAGAAGTTTTGGGAATTAAGAATATTTTTAAAAATAAATTGTTCCAAGATAAATACATCTGCTTATAGGAAATATATAAATATAGGAAGGTTTAAACTTTCGCATCTCGTCTATACAAGATTTATAAAGAAAATGAAAAAAAAAAAAACAACTTTTTCACTATAAGAAAATACAAGTGTATTATGTGTATGTAGATTGTTATTTGATTTGTATTTACTATTCGCATTTCTACAATTTTAGATCAAACTGTATCATAGGGAAGTAGTTTGATCCTAAGAATGAATAATAGACATTAAAAATGTATAGACATTTATTAGCATTATAATATTTTTGTACCTTTTGGACTCTAGGCACTTGTTTGAAGTGAAACTTCATTAGCGGTATTGGGCAAAAATTTATACCAAAAATTTTAGTGAAAAAATACAAATTGTCACGTTTTGGTGATTCTGTGTATCATGAACCGCATTAGGTAGAGACTTGAAATTTTCAAAGAATGTGTATTTCTATTGCCATAACCCCAACTAATAATAAAATTATTGGAAAATCTACTGGAAAAGTCTCTATAAAGAGATTACAATTATACAAGAACAACATGCAGCTTGTGTGATATAAAGGTGTTTATAACAACAACGTGCAAGCAACTAGCTTATGTGTGTGCAAACATAAGCGAATGTACGAAGAAAAGAGAACGAGAAACACACAGAAGCTCGCTGTTGATCTATTTTTTATTCAAGAGAGGACAGACGGCAAACGTAAACACATTGTTTAACACAACAACAATACTTACATACGTCACAGAAACCAAAAGCAATGTACAGACGGACAGACGGACAGAATAACATACAATCGTGGCATGACCCTTTTCGACACACGTTGTGAGAGTCCACAAGCAAAAGAAATTATACAGTCAATCGCATAATGTGTGGCCGGCATTTCTAACTTCTTGACAAACTTATAATAGTGTATGTAGTTGTATTTGTTTTGAGATGATCTCTCTCTGTCTGTTTTTAAGAAGTTTCTGTGTAGATGTTATACACAGCCTTGAATTTATTTTTTCATCATTTTCTTGGATGAATTAACAAAATCTTTATTTTGAGCATTTATCATGTTATGCAGCATCCACGAACACTTCATTGTCACGGCCAAATATTCATTTAATATCTTATTGATGATTGTCGAACTAATGCCCAAGTATGCCTGAATCTCACGGTATATCACATGAAAATAAACCCATTTTGGAAAACCTTTACAGAATATGCCTTCTGATTTACTTCCAAGCGCTGTGTTTTCATGATCAGCTTAACTTGAACTTAATTAAATAATTTCATAAACAAGTTTGACTTCTTGACTTGTGTGGCATCAAAAAAGAATTATTTGTACAACTGGGTCCAGCATACAAATTGAACTCGTTTTACCAGTTATTTTTACTGTGTTGCAAGGTGGTGCTTTATCGGTGTATAAAGAATTAAGTTCATCGAAGCACTCTTGTCTTGACAATCCACGATGAAGTTTACTGTGAACAACACAAATCACGCTGAAACGGCAAAAAAAAAATCTAATGAAATTTTGATTAAATACTTGTATACCAAAACTACATCGGTCATCTAGAAATACTTACTGTTGCCAAGGCAAAAAATATAAATAACAGCCCTCGTATTTCGTCATTATTAAATTTGATTGACTTTAAAATTTTTATGTAATCTACGCAGATACAATTTTTATTTAATATTTTGTTCTGTAATTTTTTGGCTTCAGGAAATTTGATACGCCAAGGATTCATAATTTGAATATGTAAATTTATAAGACAAAAATCTTTGAAGAAGATTGTGAGTTATTTACCCCTTAATCAAAAAAATATCCTTAGTGACGTCACACATTAAGGGGTAAATTACCTATCAACCCCTTAAGTTGCTTCCAAAGAAATTTCCTGTCTCTCTCAAATTTATAATAGATTCTCTCTTACTCTCAACCATAGATTTTCATTTGCTCTCTGAATTTTCCAATTGTTTGGGAAATTTTTCTATATCCAAGAAAAACAATAACAACTACCGCCCCCAAAACACCACCGGCGGCAAAGTCCACCTTTGTTATCCTTCTGTTGATGTTGGTTGATGTTGCTGTTGCTTTTCTGTTGCATGCACTTTACCTTATTCAAGTGATATTTTTACTACGTGAAGTGTAGTTTTTATTATTGTTGTTGCTAGTCTTCTTGTTGTTGTTGTTGTTGTTGTTGTTATATCTAGTTTGCACTAAAAGCCACAAACGCCTCAACGCGTATAGAATAGCACATAGCACTAGAATTCAAGAATTGTTCGCTGTGCAAACATGGGAGTAGATATAAGATACAACAATACGAACAACAACAACAATACTTTACCTATACATATCTTCAATGTACGTGTATTTAATGTATCTCTGTATGTATCTGTGAGAGTGTGTCTGTGTGTGTGTGTGTGTGATAATATAGAGTCGAGTCGAGTCGAGTTGAATTGAGTATGCAGCGTTTAATGGAAACTGAAACACCAGTTGATTGCCATGCTAATAGTATGTTGTAGTACTACTACTACCTATGCTTATGCTAACCAACCTGGCTGATGCTTGATGGCTGAGACTATGCCCGGGCAAATGTCTAAGCCAAACCTCCTATCCTTTGTTTGGCTCTTGGGTGTTGCATTGCATTGGCTTATATATTGCATGTGGTTGCTGTGGTTCTTCTGAAAGTAAGTATGAGTGTATCCTGTATATTATACATGTGTATATCGTATGCGTGTCTGCTTGTTCAGGTTCTAAGGTTAGCAAATTCTATGTTTGCAAGCCCGAGTTTCCTATAATATTTTGGTTGCCATGGGTTTTAATTTCTTTTCGTAGAAACGCTTTTGAGGAAATGTAAAATGATGTTTTGTTTGCTTTAATGAAAACCTAAAACCTCTAAATCAGTAGCATTGCCACAAAGTCATGGCATTACGCGTTAAACGTTACATACTCGTAGTATTTTTAATATTATATTTTTTTTTCGGCAGTTTGGATCGCTTAGCAACCTTCAACGAAGTTTTAATTAGGGAAAAATTACTAATCACTCACTTTAAAATTTTGATACTTTTCAAAAATTATTAAATAATTTGTTAAATATTTAAATGCATTTGGAATATTTTAAATATTTTTAACTTGTTTTACATAAGCGGCTTTTACGGATACTCGTACATTTATTTAGTTTATTTAGTTGATAATAGATATGATTCTCTCACATCTTTTGTAAACAATTTTCCAACCTTTTTTTTACATCTCCCTTTTTTTTACAAAATATTGTATGTACCTACAAAAAACGAGCAGGAGGTTGCTTTAAGCAAAATGTAATTAACATGCGATTTTCTGATTGCATTTCAAGTTGTCATAAATCAACGCATGTTTAAAATGCATACAATGGGCGCCCTCTGGCGTGCATCTATATACAGCAGACGGTAATATTCTATACATTTGGGGTTTGGGGCTTATTGTGTGTGTTTCTGCTACATTTAAAAGGTCACATTACGTTGATTTCCTGTGTACGCATTCGCATTTATGTATTTTGTCTACACTTTTACTTTGTTTCTGATGTAATCTGATTCATTTGGGTCTCTTCTTGATGATGATGGGGTATGAATAAAATGTTAAGCGTGAGTGAGTCTATTCTAGATTTTACACAATTCAAAGTGATAAGAGTAATGATGATAATGACAAAGTTATCATTAAAAGAGATAATAATGATAATGATGATGATGATGATTATGGGAACGAACTTCAATTGTGGTTTGACTTTTACATTTTTGCGGTAATTAAGAGGGTGCAAACGCGTATTAATTACCTGTATTAAACTCAAAGAGTATAGAATTTTTTAACTTATTTTAAAGTTCACCAGTCTTCGTGTATTTTAATTCAATTATTGTATGACTGCCTTACGCCTTCAAGAAAAACATAAACGATTCCATTGGCTTGTCATTTCCTTTTCCGGAGTACGCGTGCCACAGACGTCTACATTGCTCTTATCTACCCTAAAAACAAATATACGCACACATTTTAATAGGAAAGAGTAAGGAGATTTAGTGTTGGGTTAGGCAAGAGATAAATAAATTCAAGTTATTGGCTCTAAAACTTAAAGTAGCTAGAATTGGAGCAGAGCTCTTCAGCACATTGAGTGAGTGCCCTACTGATAGCATAATTTTCTGTCTGTTTGACATTCAACATCTTATATGAAAAGACAATCAAAAAAGCTAAGTGCGACATAAAAACAAACATTGCAACTTCAAAAAAGTTTAAATTTAAGTGATGGCGAAAAAGCTTGTGAAAGTTAAGTGATGGAAAAAAATAAGAAATGGGGTGCTACCCCTCGTTGAGTATAATTCTGTTATCTTGACGATGACAGAAATCTTATCAAAAGAAGCGTGTTGTTAAAAGCACAGATCAAAGACATTAAATGCACATAAAGCAGTCAGTGTCTTTTTAACTTAAGCGCTTTGCATAAATTTTGATTGAACTCACGCCTAACAACATTTCACTTTGATTGCTCAGCTCGTATACTATAGTTAAAGATAAATTTAATGCTGAGATTCATTGAACTGGGATGTAAGATTTGTTTAATATAATAAATCATATTGGATTGAATTGATGTAAGCATTCTATACTTTCTTAATTCATATTTCATTACTAAAAGTATGAGACACTATTGATAAATTCTTTTGGTGGCTGTACACATATCATTCTACTTATAGTTGTTACTATCTCTTTTCTTACAAGTATCAAGTTGTCATGTCTTCAAATGCAGCTTAAACCACAAATCTCAGATGAATTGAAGTAAGTAGACAAATGTATGCTTGTGTGGTTTAACCGCATGAAGCCAACTCACAACTAAAATTTTCCAACACTACAAATATCTAACTTGTCAACAAAGTAAAGTAAAAACACAGAGAAAGACAGTAAAATGACTCATTGGCTTGAGACAACAACAACAACAACAACAACCTCAAACAATTGCTTATGACACATTTTCCACGTGCGGTTTAACGCAAAAATTTGTCTTTGTCGTAACTTGTCTAAAAGTGATAATCAGTTTAACTCCAAAAATGACTAAACATATGCTACACTTTTTTTTGGTTTCAACCAGAAAAACCACAAAGGAAAATTTCATCATAGAGAAGTCATCATCATCATCAGTGTCATCATCACATACTTGTACTACTCACACTTCCGGTGATTCTCCAAAACTGGAAACAATGTAATTTCCTTTTAAGCAGCTAAAGTCAAATGTTTTTCTATTTCTGCTGCAGTTTAGTTAGAAAAGTGTCGTCGCTTTTAAGCGTTGAAGCGTAAAATTGTTTAAAATCTAGAAGCGAAGTGAAGCGAAGCTCATATGCAAAGCTCAGGCATGTGTGGCGATGATAAATTATGTGCCAAGTTAAAGTGTTTCAAGTTAAGTGGCTTGTTTAAAAATTCATAAATAAAATGAGGCATACTTTTGAGCTGAAATGGTAATGGTAAAATGGTGTTTTATAAGGTGTTTTCCTTGTGATGAGGAAAGAAAGTAAGAAATATATTTAAAGATATAAAAATATAGAAAATTGTATAAATTGAAAGAATTTATTATATTTAATCATAGAAATAAAAAGCTAAACAGAAAGAAAAAGCAAATTCAGTTCATCAAAACTGACTTGCTTAGCACAATTAGGGAAATGACAGGGCAGCTATACCAATTATTTATGTAATCAATTGATTAAGTATTTTTAGCTATTCAAATATACTTATTATGAAATGCACAAGTTGTTCAAACAAAAATATAAAAAATTGGGCTAAGTGCGAGTCAGACTCGTACACGGAGGGTTCCGTACCAAATTGGGGTTTGATTTGACTGATTCCAAAAAATATACCGCGCCTATATCAGAAACTCATAGTGTCTAAATTTCAGTTCAATAGTCCAAAAAAACAAAAAAGTTTGCCTATAAGAACCTGAATTTTAATGGTGACTTTGTTTGGGAGGTACCCTTCCTAGGTGGCCGATTTGGCTGATTCAAACAGATGTATAGTGTCTATGTTAAGAACTTATAGTGTCTAAAGTTCAGTTCGATAGAACTAAAAACAAAAAAGTTTTTCTAATAAGAACCAGAATTTTAAGGGGGGCTTGTATGGGAGGTACCCTTCTTAGCAATTCGATCGTACTGAAATTTCGGCAATATAAGTTTCTGATGTATAGCCAGTAACCTTCTAAATTTCATTATCGTTGGATTACTGGACTTTATAGCTGCCATACAAACCAAAATGTTTCTTGTATGGGGACTCATTTAAGTTTTTGGAAATATTTTAGTTTTAGTATTTGCTGCTAATGTCCGGATAGAACTACACCTTACTTCAATTCTGTAGCTATTGCGGTTTATGAGATATGACCCGAGGACGAGGACTGCAATAGGGTTTGGTACCCTTTGGCCCCGGAACCCTAAATATATGTATATACAATATAAAATATTGATCCCATTGGTAATGTAATGTAAATAGTTTACATATTTCAAATTGTTTTGTTAAGTTTTTGAGATTCAAGCAACAAAATGTGGAATTCAGGAATAAATTAAAGTCCAAGACTGCAGTTTGAAACCTAAGGTTATTTTATATGCTTCCAGTAACTACGAAACTAACAGAGAGAAATGTTGAACTAGGGACATACTAATCGGAATTGATTGCCTTTGTTATACTAATCAAATCCATGCATGCATTACAAATATCACTTCAAAATAAATGATATAAAATACAATACATAACAGAATGCAACTAAAGCCTCTCTTAACTTGCTAAATGAAGAGTAAATGTCAAAATAATGTATAGAAAGTTCATACAATGATATACATAATACGTAAATGTATAATATATCAGTTATTTCTTTTATGGAGATCAAATCTGCTTTGAACATTGAACATTGTATACAATATTTGTGCCACCCACATTGAGTTCAAAGTGCACGCTATTGCCAAAACAACCATGTCAAGTATTCTTATGTAAACGACATTTCATGGTAGCAAATCCAGTATAAGCTTTTGAAATGAGTAGAAGGACAAGAAAGCATGCCAATTCAAGTCAACTCAAGCCAACAGAAGCCAACTTAACTAAGAGAAGTCGAGCAGTGAAGTCAAGTCAAGTCAAGTCACTACTGTCAGGCGACTGAGTAGCATGACAATCTTGGCTAGCAATGCTGATTTAATGGCGTGGAAAATTAGAAAACGTTTTGACTTAAGACTTTTCAACTTTATATTGTATGTAGTACGTCTGTCTGTTTTATTCAACATTACAATGTTTTTGGTATTTGTTTTTTATTTCGAATATTTCTTACATTTACTTAAATTTTCTCAGTTTGACCTGTGCAATGAACTGTAGCTGTGTGGGAGGCACTTTCATTTCATTTGGCCTTCTTTTTATGCTTTTTCCTCATTTATTTGAAATTTATCAGCTCAGGTGCAACTTAAAATGCAGTTAATGACTTAATAAATTCATGCAAAGTAGAGTTTGGCGTATATATAATTCAGTCTCGTTCTATGCTCACCAGATCTCAGCCCTTTGCCAAAAGGTGGTAATGCATTTAATTTCAATTAAGTTTACGCCTGCTTCTTTAATATCCTTCGTCTTCCATCTTTTGTGCGCATTTTTAATGAAGTTTGTTGCGGTTTTTCTCTAGCCATGCTTCTTCTCTTCTCTCATATTATACTTCTTTCTTCTTCTTGTTGTTTGGTAATGGTTGGTTGGCTTGAGACTGTACTTCCGCTGGCAAGCGCCTTTGCACTTCCTGTTTGAGTTAAGTGACTGGAACTCGATTTACGTTAGTGCATTATAAAGACGTCGTCGTCATTGTGTAGAGTTTATAAATTTTTGCGTGTTACAAAAACTATGAAATAAAAAAGAAAATAAGGAAAATTGACTGCAAAAAGTGGTTTTAATTAGTTGTGTTAGCTTTTGGTATTATAGTGTTGCAAAGTGTTGAAAAGGGATTAAAATACAATAAGTAATGAGATGGCAAGGTGAAAGTTTTGCTTCCAGTTATGAACTAAGTATATAACAAAGTGGCTTTTGTCTACAGGATGTTTTAATTATATCATCAGGCAATGTTACAAAATTCTTATAAATCATTGAATAGTTTTGTATTATCTTGTTTAACTTTATATATTTTTTTTTATTTTTATCATTATAACGACCCTCAGCCCTATTTTTATAAATAGAATACTATAAATATTACTCAAACTTTTATTATAAATTAACAATTAGCAAACCGCAACAAATGCTTAAATTCACATAACAAGACTACAACTTAATACTTATTAGCTTCTCCTCACTAACCCAAAGGATTATACTTACATGTTGTAATACTCTATTATCAAAACCTTGTAGTTAGGTATATTGTAGAATATTTTTCCTTTAAGCAACTTAGACATAGACAAAGAAGACTCCTTCATAAACTTTACTTCACTTCACTTCACTTCACTACACTTCACTTTATTTTAGTACAATTCAACTAACCAATAATGCGCTTAATAATAGTCCTGTTGCATTCTATTCTATTCTACTCTATTCTAAGCAGCATAACAAAAGCGACCGGCAAATCCTTTTGCTAATATTGACTATGTCTGTATCTTGCCACTACTGCCTACAACAAGAACCACTCGACAGTCGACAGTCTAAGCCACTTCAATCTAAATACACACCTGCAAATGCTCTACCTTATTAAACCTGTAACCTATGCATCCTTCCCGTGCATATGTGTTTGTATCTCTTTAACTGTGTGCATGAAACAGGTTTCCGCTTCCGGCGGCTGCCACTCTCACCTTTTGAGTTCACCTTTTGTCTGTGTATACTTTTTGGGCTGCTTTTCATTATATGGTATTTGTCTTTCTGTCTGACAGTCCGTTTCGCTGTCTGATTGTGTGGAATTGTTGCTCTAAACCTACGCATTATTGTTTGTTTTCCGATGCGTTTGTCTATGTCTAACTCATTTACTTACACACCACCATTCTCCCCGCTTTTTGTAGTGCTCAAACGACCCTAGTTGCTTGTATCTATCTGTCTGTCTGTCTGTGTGCCTCGAGGTAACAAACAATTTTGTAGTCTGCAAAGTTTTTCTTTAACCTTTTTTACACTACTCTTCTCTACTCGGTTCTCTACTTTCCCTTGCTATTGTATAATATTTTGTCACAACTTGTTGTTGCGTTTGATATTCGCATATCATTGCATACCTTTAGGCGTTCATTGTAGTTTTCGTGGGGTTTTTCTTTTTTTGATGTTAGCAAAGTTTGTTTGTTTGTGAGTGAACTTTATTAAATTTGTATATGATTTTTTGAATATGTGTCATATGATAAATTATCAGATAAATTGCATGTCCCGGAAATAAATGATTTACAAAAGGATGTGGTAGTTTTAGTTTAGGGAAATGCAAAATTGACAAATATTTCTGACCTTACTTTATTTTGGAATACTAGGCACTTTAATATATATGCTCACTAAATACTTAAATATCTTTAACATTTGAAATCTGCACTCAAATGTCAGTGACACCAAAACAGTTGTCACAACTTTGGATGCCAAAGAGACTCTAAGATATCTCCTTCCCCGGTCGAGATGCTGTAATAGAGGGGACACAATGTTGTAGACTTTGAAGCGTGACGCGAAGCATGCCTGGTCCTTATTTGATTGTGTGTTAGTTAGTTTGTTTGTTTGTATCTATGTGTAAGAAACTTGATTCTCGCGGCAGACATTTACAGCAATAAACAGTGTTAAATTATTGGTGCCAGGATAACAAGGAATGATGGCAACTATAACGTCGTGTTCTTCATCTGTAAATAATACTTCTACAAATGCACGAATGCAACTTAAATGCACAAGACAAGAGCAAATGTATTTTCTCGTTATTGTTGTTGGTAAGTTACTAACATAGAGAAGAAGAAAACTTGGAAAACTACAAGTTGAGCGTCGTTGGAAAACTTTTTCAACTTGTCGAATGAAAGTTTTTACTTAAAAAACTCAGGTAAGCGAATGCGAATTCGACGAATGCCATCATGACATTGTATCTACCTCAAATGATTTTTGAATTGCATTTACTTAAGGTGAAAAAGTTTTTATTTTATACAATCTATATACCTACAATACAGAAAGTATTCATTATGTGTATCTTTGTATCTTGGCTATCGATAATGTTGCACGAAGCAATAATTATAATTAAAACTTCTCATAAAAAGAAAGACAAAATTGTGAATTTCACCTTTCTTAGTTATTTGCTTGTGTCTTAAATTGCACTGATCCCAACAACAAGTTGTCGTTGTCGTTGTCGTGATAAAGTTTTTCAATTAAATTATCCTTTAATTAAGGGAAATCACGTTCATTCGATGGTCTTTCCTTTCATACACTTGATGCTTTTTGGATTCGGCTACGTGCATGCCACAGTTTCTCAGTTCCTCAGTTTATTTACTTTACAACTCGTATATCCTGACTTGACTGTCACATTAATTGCATTCATCTTGGATTTTTTTTTTTTATCCTTTTAGTCACATTTTTCTCATGTTCTTTCTTAGACTTAGATTTCTTTTTCTTTCATTCATCTTTTTTTTGTATGTCGTTTTATTTAGTTTAAGAATAAAGCAAAGGTAGTAAAACACGTTCTGGCATACGACAATGTTCGCTGAAACGTGTTAAAAGTTATTTTAAAAACTTTCGTTGAACTTTTCACAGTTTTCTTTTTATTTAGTTTAGTTAAATTTTTCATTTTCTTATTCATACTTACTCTACCCTTTGTTGCTTTTGTTATCATATTGACATTATAAAACTTGTAAAATAAAGTTTTATGGTTTAAAAATTATCTTAGGGTCACTCAAAGTTAAGTGAGCAATAAAAAAAGATGATGATTGGCAGTTGATAGTATAAATTCTTAAAGTAAATAATTAGAATCAATTTTGATTTATTACAGTTCCTTAGATCGCTTAAAATTTCATTATCATTAAATGGTTAAAGCAAAGTTTTAAGCGATTTTCAATAGGACTAACTTCATTTTAAATCGTTTATTTATTTTTAGTTACGTGTCATTATGCCAAAATCAAACCAAAATACTTCGAGTATGTCAACTTTGGTGCCAGAAAAACCGAATTAATATAATATGACAACTTTAAGCAAAAAATGTTCCAAGTGCGAATCAGATTCGTATACGGAGGGTTCCGTTCCAGATTGGGATTTGTATGGAAGGTACTCTCATTAGTGGTCCGATTTGGCTGATTCTAAAAGAGTATAGCGCCTATAGCAAGAACTTTTAGTGTCTAAATTTCAGTTTGATTGGACAAAAAACAAAAATGTTTTTCGAATAAGAACCTTAATTTTAATGGTGGGCTTGTATGGGAGGTACCCTCCCTAAAGGTTCGATCAAACTGAAATTTCGTCAATATAAGTTTCTGATATATAGCCATCAACCATCTAAATTTCAAGATTATAGGATTACTGGATCGTATAGCTGTCATACAAACTAAAATGTTTCTTGTATGGGGACCCCTTTAAGTTTTTGGAAATATTTTAGTTTTAGTATTTATTGCTGATGTCCAGATAGAACTACACATTTTGTGAAAATTTTAACTCTCTAGCTATTACTGTTCAATGGATATGACCCGAGGGCGAACGGACGGACGAGCAACGAAGTCTCTGCAATAGGGTTCCCTTTGGTACCCTTTGGGTCCGGAACCCTAAAAAACGTTTATAAACTAGGAAAAATCACTCCGAAGCTGATAATTCTCTTTGAAACTAGATAAATTCAACACAACACAAAACTTAAACCGGGCATTGATTGAACACGGAGGTTTCCATATCAGATTACCGCGAGAAACTCATAGTGTCTAAATTTTCGTACAATAGTGAAACAAGAAAAAAGTTTTTCTAATAAAAACCTGAATTTTAATGGTGGTTTTGTATGGGAGGTACCCTCCCTAGTGATCTGATCAAACTGAAATTTCGAAACTATGAATTTATAATCTACTTCCACCAACTGAGAAAATTGTATCATCATGGGGTTATTGGATCTTATAGCTTCCATTCAAACCAAAATATTTCTTTTATGGGGACCCCTTTACATTTTGAAAAATATTTTAGTTTTAGTATTTATTGCTGTTGCCTGAATAGAATTGCATATTCTGTGAAAATTTCAACTCTTTATCTATTACACTTTACATTCATCATTCATCGGTACTTCATTTACTAATGGTTTCGATTGATATACATAGATAATAGATAATCTTAAATCTTTTATTTGGGTAGATGTGACAATCGCTTTGAATAAAATATTTTATACTGTAACAATTCTCTTAGTAAGAACTCAATCACTTACTCCTATGTAAATCTAAATAAAGTATATTTACACAATTTACTTGCATTGCAACCACCATTTAACACGTTATCAGCTTTCATAAATAAACTTTTAAATTTAATAATAACAAACGGAAGTTCAGAATCACCACTAAACGCCAGTTAAAAACTTCCGCTTCCGCTATAAAGACCAACCCACGCGTCTCACACATACTTGTGTTCTCAAAACATATAAGTATAGAAAAATAATATAAATGTGTTGTTTGCCTAAAGCGAGGTTACTAAACTGATAGGTTACAGACATGACGGTAGGGCAGACATTGGCAATCCAACAAACCATCCAACCCATGTAGGGTTTAGAATGTAATTAAACGGAGATTGTATACATGGTCATGGTATACATGGCATAGAAAGGGTAAAGGGTAATGTTGTCGTTTTGTGAATAAAAATCGATACTTTAAATACATAAACACATTAAACATGCATAGAGGTAAATGAATGAATTGTAAGCGGTTCTATTAAATTTACCATAGTTTCCAAAGGACATGGAAATTTTATGAGTCTTTTAAATCTACAACACATATTTGTTGAATGCTTCCCTTTGTAAGTATTATAGATTTATGCTTGCGCACATATGAATTTTGCTTTCAAATTGTTTATAAATCTATGAAAATAAACTATTCAGTCATTTTCTCTTTTTTCTTTGCTGCTTATGAGACTAAAGTCCTCTAGTCACACAAACCCATTGAATTTGATAATTATGCTTGAAACTTTATTTACTTTGCACTTTACACATGCATTGCATACTTACACCGAGTGTTTGCATTAATATTTATTGTTTGTTTTATTTGCGAGAAAACACTTCATTTGGTTTGAATTTGTTGGTTTGTTGTGATACTTGAACTGAAATTCGAGTGACATTTGTATAGAGAAAAGATATTCAGAATGGTTGAGAGCAAAGAGTCTTTTATATTGTATATAAATTGTATGTTCTTTTGAGTAAATACACAGTGATGTATCTAGAATATACATACATATTGTTTGTGTGTTCATGTATCTTTTTAGTTTGTGTCCACTTTCAGCCAATTTGTAGCTAGTGTTTTGTACACAAGCTGCTTATCTCAAGCTTGAAGTCCTTAACTCTTTAGCCCTGTAACTCTTTGTTTCTATACTCTCCTTCTACTACATTACAGTAACTTTATTTACGGCAAAATGAAAAAGACATATTGTACTTAACATTTGTTACGACTTTGACCATTTTGTCTGTTCCCTAGCATTCTATTTTTTATGCCTGCCTACATCCAACAAATGTGCTTGAATTTAAATTCAAATTTATTGCTACAATAAGAACATTTCATTGTTGTTCTCGTCTTCATTTTCATCATCATCATCATCATCATCATCATCGTCCTCTTCAATTTTAAATGACGTTGTCGCTTTTCCGTTCTGTTTACATCAAATGAATTTATTTCTAAAATTTTATAGTCATTTTAAGGGATTTCCACATTTAACTTGGCTATATTCCCAGCTGCTTGCCTGCCGGTCTACTTTCTCCATTTTCATTGCTACTCCTAATAATATTTATTATTATAATCATTTTTTTTTTTTTTTTGTTTTTCTTCTTTAAAGTCTACATTTCTACTTAAACAAAGAAAAAAAAAAAAATCTTTTACTTTCGACTTGTGCATCAATTATTTGAGTTATTTGGCTACGTAAATCTCACCTGAACAAATAAATCTTCTTTATTGCTTCAGCATAGGAGTAGCAATGTAATGTGAGAGCGAACGCTAAACTAGGATTTAAATCTGGGTAAATGGCATAGTAAAAAGCATAATGAGTTTTAACATCAATAGAATCATTGGCCTAGTGCCATGTATTTTCTAATCTTCAACTGAGAAACGTGTTGTGTAATGAAATAATATGAAGAATTTAATTCCAAGAGAAGCCACCAAAAAAAAAAAAAAAAGGAAAAAAGACTATGTATATTGAATATTTCTTGCCTTAGTCTACATGGGTTTAACCACTGATTGTTGGTATAAAATTGATAATTTTAAGAAAGACACAAAATCCCTAGAATTAGGAATGAGGTCAGGAAAAAGTGTGTTTTCCTTTATTCCTTTTACTTATTAAACTGTCCTTATAAACAGAACAATTTCTTATATAAAATAATAGTTTTTACTATTCTTCTAATTATCCCAAAAATTAATCGCGCATTAAAAATCTCCACAATGATGTTTACACAATAATAAAAGAACATGAAAAAAACAAAGAAGAAAAAAACGCACGCCTTTGTAAAAGAATATTTCATTTGACTTCTTGTTGACAAGCTTTTAAATAAATTGAATTTACTACTATACTAGTAGAGAGATCTTACCTTTCTGTAATATTGTACTTTCCTGCCCACCTTGCCAGCCTTATACAATTCGTCTGTGCCACACATTATAAACAGACTCAGAATGGGTGTGTGTTTCCTTTCATGTATACATACCACAGCACATTATATTACAGAATACCTACTTTACTACAGTGTTTCCTAAACTGAAAGTCCGTGGTGTCCTTTGACATCAACTTTACATTCAAAATTCATTCACATTTACGAGGTGTGCTATTTTTCTCGATCCACGTGTTCTGTGACTGTTTCCTGTTCCTGCTTTGAGTAGTAGAAAAAAAAATGGCACAAGTGTGTCTTTTATATCCGAGGGGGACACAATAGAAATCAATGAATAAATAAATATTTTTTGAGAAAAATAAAAAGTCTTCTTATTTCTTGAACACACTTTCTGCATTTATTTTTTTTTTTGCCAATAGTCATAGTTATTTCCATTATCTTGTACATTTAATAATAAATCATAAAAAAATGTAGAATAAAAAATATGACAACCTAAAAAAGTAGAGCACGAGTTGCGTTCCTCATGCCAGTTGAAGTGGAATGTGACCGGCAGAGAAAAATATTGTTTAGAGGAAGCACAAGGACTACAAAAGTTCAAGAACCACTGTCTTATAAAACCATTCATTTCTTTTATTTTCACATTCCCATTCTCTTTATATTCAGGCAAACATTTTGCGCAAGATTTACGAGCATTTGGCAACTCTGTTACCTTTATAACTTCACCTTTGAAGGGGACACAGACAACAAACAAAAGGGCACCTCTTGACTTCCATACAACAACAATGGCAACAATAACCACCTGTGTGGAACCACAACAAGTGAAAAGGAATAGTAAAAGTAAAACAATAAAAACGAACTGGCAATTGAGCAACACAAACAAAAAATAAGTGAAAACTGCAAATTGCTTCAAAATCAGTTAAGTGTAAATTTTTATTGCGTCTTTTTGTGGCAATTCTATGCAAAGTAATTGTGTAAAAATGTTAAAAAAAAAAAAAAAAAAAAAATACAAATAAACAAAAGAAAGAAAGACAATATTAACACATATGCATGTGTACAAGTATATGGTATTGTATATTTATACGATTTACAGATATAGTAGAATATACATATGTAGTAAAATAGTATTACACTTATTTGTTCGCTTTCACCTTAACATTTTTTTGCTATGCATCACACAAGCAAACACATAATGAATCGCTTTGGGAACTCATGGTAATGATTATAATGAAGATGATGATGATGATGATGATGATGATGATGATGATGTTGTTTGGGGGTGGAGAAGTTAAAAGTTATGTTAATGGTGAATGAAATACCGGAAGTAATTGTCAGCCGCCAGTCAGTTAGTCAGTTAGTCGGAGGCCATTTTCTGTTGGTTTGTTTTCGTATTTCGTTTTGAAAGGCTCCATTGCATTTTATGACATTTTCCGTGTTTTCGTCCTTTTTGCCAACATATTTTTTGTTTTGTTTTCTCTTACTTGTCATTCTGCATTTTTGTGTGTTGTTCTTTCTTATTGCTGTTTGTTGTTCGGTGTACGTTGTTATTGTATTTGTTACTACTATTGTTGTTGCCCCCCTTTGTGGTTTTTATGTCATTTGCATTAAATTGCGATATATATTTTGTATATATATATATTTTTTCTGATTTCTTCTAACAAGTTGTCTGGCATGTTGCTCGTTGTTATACTTGTTGTTTTGCATCGTTTAGTTTGGAATTTTAATTGGAATATTCACACTAAAGAAAGTAAGTAGTTCAGATTAAAATGTTAAATGAGTCACAATGAAATCGGAATTCTGAGGCGAGACAGGACAGGAGAATGCCATTATAGCATATGAAACATGAAAAGAAAGTGTTTAAGTGAAAGAAAATTGGGAAAATAATTTTTACTAATTTTTAAATTCATATGTCACAATAAACGGTTGTCTAAGTCATCATCAGATAGTATTTTTTAAGCCCACCATACTTAAGTTCGTGGTTAGTTATTTAACAAAGAGGGAGGGTGGAATTGTAGACTTCTTTCAAACTATATATTCCAACCTTCATTTAAGGAGCACCTACCATATACAAAGATACAAATTGTCTTCTACTAACTTCTCTTCATCTTGACAAATAATTAGAGAATCGTGACTCATTGAAATGCGAAACCTTTCAAGGACATTTTCTTCCTTTGATTACAAATTGTTGACAGCTTGGGCTAGGAAAATCTGTCATAATTAATGCAAATCATTGTCAATCGATTTTATGTAGTTCAATATAATTTGCGTTTTAGCAATTTTCATTGACTTTGTCTAACGATAATCAAAGTCATGCCTTTGGCTGCTGACAAGGATCCCTCTTGAAGGTTCCTCTTATGCTTTTCTCTATGGGCAACTCACCCAAAAACTTAACCACAAATAATTTACTTTGATGAGCGCAACAAAAACGCGTGCCTAATTGGATTTCAGACAAAATGGGTTAATGACAAGCGAAACCTTTACACTTTCACTACACTTCCTCATCCTTTCCATTTCTCTGTTTCTTAATTCTAACTAAATTTCTGGCTTGTAGTTGGTAGATCCTTCTAAAACGCTTTTACTTTGGCTCTGACAGTTTAAAATCGTATTAATTAACACTCATTTCGTTTAACGAATTGAAATCACTTCAAGTGTTGCCAGTTCTTATTGTATATATAAAGCTATGTATATGTATGTATCTGCACAACATCAAGAATCTGGAAGTAATCGTAATCAGTTAGCAAATTGTATGAGTAGTCCTTAAATTTGCTTTTAATTAGTGTTGGCAAAAGTGTCTACCCACCCACCTCCATCCATCCTTTCCATTACTCATGCACAGTATAATATTTGTATCGTTCGTTCTGTGTCTGTTGATTGCACATTTGCTTATCCTCCTTACAAGTAGCTCGAGTGTTATACAAGTGCATATGCAAATAAATACATACTACATGCATCTTGTTGTCTTGCACTTCATCTTGTACTCGCACACGAGTATGTTATGTTGTATATTCTGAACATTTCGGTGTCTACCAGAAGCCGCTTTTGTTGTAAAATGGCGTGCCACGCCACCATCTTTGATTACAGGCATTGGGCCTTATGCTGTTGTTTGAAAGGAAATGCATATGTATGAGTGTCGAATGCATTTCAACATGCCACGCATATTAAATATGCATATTATTTACAAGTACAAAGGGCCCTCCAAAGTCCAAATGATCAATGCAATATGGCGTTTGATTGTTAACCGGAAATACGCTGGTACAGTGTAGTCAATTTAAAGTTATTTATTGAAGTGAAAAGCCATCAGTTGAGGTAGTTGAAGTTAGGTTAAAATTGATTAAATTGAAATACTAGTATTGTATGTTCTACATATGTTTAAGATTGACAATACTAATAAGTATATGTGAGAAGATACTATACTTGACTACTTTTATTCAGAGTTTCGAAATGTGAGACAAAGAATTTTAAAAAAATAAAGTTTTAAGCTGACATATTTAAAAACATAATCTAGATATTGTTTAATCATCTACTTATTTTATTGATGTTTAGAATCAAATCGAAATCAACAATTGACATGGAACAATCCATGCCGTGTGCTTGTCTAGCAGGTCACCTGCGATTGTATTACTTTAGCCTCAAATATATATGTCGAATCATGAGAATATCAGGGGGCTTCCCTTTGTGTAGACTATCTTGGACTGTCTTAAGATATAATTTTACTGTTGTTTTGTTTTTTTAATTTAAAAAGTGTTTCCTAAATTTTAAATCGTTTAATGCCACTATTAATCAAAATGCTCAAATAAGATGAATTATAACTTAACAATCGCATTCATAAATGACGGAATCGGGTATAGTATTTAGTATTCAATGCTCATTTCATTATTTATAACTGATCTCTAAAATATGTATTCTACTGGGTATACAAACTAACTCAAGATTAGTCACCCATTAGATCTACTCTTCACGATTCTTGAATCGTAAGTAACTAGATTAATCAAATTTACTTACTTCCTTAAAGTTTTTGAATGTCCGATTGTTTGAAATAAATATGAAACAAATTCTCTGCTTCTTCTCTTAAACTTTTAACTTAAATCTCTATTATCATTCACACTTTTTTTTTTGTATTGTTTGTATACTTTTAAGCACCAAAATCTCTCTAGGGTCTAATTTCATTTAATGTTCTGCCATTCACAGATACATTTAAAAGTCCGTTAAAATTGTTGTGACTGTAATTAAATGTTTTACAGAAATGTTTGTCGCTTTTTTCCCTTTTCCACTTCACCATTTCGCATAGTAAACAATCAACCCATAAAATATGTCAACATCTACTCCACATTTATTGTAGTACATAGTGCATACTTCCTTTCTCAATCTAGTTGATATTTTTGTTCCCAAATGCGTCTTAAATGAAGTATTTTCATATCCTGTTGATGATGTGTCCAGGACATACATATTCATAGGAAACTGAAGGGTAGATAAAAAGAGAAAGAGAGAAAGAGAAAGAGAGTGAGAATATGAATAAAGGAAAAATGTATTTTTCATTAAAAAGTATAATTAAATATTTTCTCTTTTTTCTCTTTGGTCGCTTTGGTCTTGACTCTACTCAACTCTACTCTATTCAACCCACCCAACTCGACTTAACTTGCATTCGCTTTGTCCAAGTCACATGCTGGGAATTTGTTTGTTATGACAGGACACAGGATATAATGAGATTTTCTTTCCCATTTTCCTGTTTTTTCGTTTCCACTGCACGCGCTTTAATGAATAAAAAAAATGTGCTTCGCACTCATCACTGAACTAAACTAGTCGTATGACACAGCAATCGGTTGTCGTCAGGGGGACATGAGACCTAGGAACTGGGACATTGACAACGCACTTCTGACATGGACAGTGGGCAATGGTTCGCAAAAAAAAAAAAAAAAAAAACGCAGGCGAGGCAGTTCATGTATGCATATATACATACATGGCACATTATACTTACTAAGAGCACAAACGTTACGTGACTGTTTGACTAAGAGACTTTAAGTGAGTCAGGCAAAAAACTGCTTTTTGTTTGCTTAGAGTTCTAATGAACTTCGTGCAAACCATGAGTCTTTCTTTATGAGTATAGTGGTGCAAGCCATAAGGGAATTTAAAGATAAGAAAATTGTATGTTGATTGCAAAACTGACATTTAAATGATTCTAACTTAACTGGGGTCAGTTTAAGACCACATTAAGCGTCTTTCAATATCCGAAAAGCCTATTAAATCTAAAAGCTAATTGCATAAATCAATTGTTTGTTGTTACTTGTCAACTTAAATGCAAAAAATAAAACACACAACTGTCGTCTAACTGCAAAAGAAAAACACTTTTTTTTTAATCTTCTGAATGAAAGAAAGGCAAAAGGGAAATAAAAATTCACTTGAAAGCAATGCAAACGCAGCGGAAATCCTACAGCGCAAACACGTCGTCGTCCTCCTTTTCAACATCATCGCCATTTTTACTAAAGAATAGCAACAGCAGCAACATTAACACATAAATAATAAATACGCCTTAAAATTAACTTTCCGGTGATGGCAGCAGCCGCCTCAATTTCACAATTTCACTCACCAGGCATGATGTCGCCTAAAAGCAGGCAGCACCACAAATGCTAAACACACACACACCTTGAAAATACAATACCTGTTTATGTATGCAAAGCACAGTCACAGTCACAGACACAATGTGAAATGTGGCCGAAGTCAAGTCAAAGAAAAACTTCATGATTTTGTCTTGGTTTTTTTTTTCCTTGGTTCCTTTCTTGTAGCAAGTTTTGTGGTAAATCGCGATTATGGGTATGAAAATATGAGCATACTTTAAGGGGTCGCCTCAAGCCGAACATTATACAAGAAACTGTCGCCGCGTTAAGTTGACAGTCAGTAAAAGGTGTCGAGCTGCCTGGATGGCTGAATGCCTGTTTGAATGGTTAGTTGGCTACATCAACTGGCGAAATCACGGCAAGCTGCTTGGCAGCTATGAAAATCATAAATTTTATTATGAAAACTATGTAGTATAAAGAAAATATTTGCGTGCCACACCATCAATTGCGGATCCAAAGAAGAAAGCGTCGGAAACACAACATCTATGAAGTGCTAGAAGAACGAATGCCTTTTTGACAGCTACTTTTTTATATATTTATTTTTTCTTCTATGACCAAAATAATATTATTTTGAATAATTCAAAAGCCGCAGTCTAGGCACGACTTTGGCTTAGTTGAGATTTTTTTGGTATTATATTTTAGGGCATGGTATATTTTTTTTTTTTGAAAATTGTTTGTTTTAAGAGGCACCACATACACACAAATTTGTTCGCTCGCGACATTATTTGATTCTACATTTTTGTTTTGACAATTAAAAAATGCATAGAGTTTTTGATTTGCGTGTTGTTTTTTGAATCACTTATAATGTTATATGTATGCAAATGAATTTGGTTAAACTTAATCAAAGTCAGATTTGATCTTAGTAATAAGGGAGATTGACAAAAAAAAGTTGTACTTACTTTTATTTACATTCCATAATTAATATATTTTCAAAGTATAAGGTAGCCTTGGTGAAAATTTTATTATTACAGTTTCTTATGAACAAAGCCAGTTGCAAAGTAAACGAGACTTTATCAAAATCTCTATTTAGATTGAATCTATCTTTTGACGGTTGGAAAGGTACATCCATCTCTGACGTTCTGTTAAAATTGCATGACAAACGGACAATTAGAAGCTGAGTTATTGCTTTATAAGTGGCAGTGGATTTATAGCATCGGTCGACGCCTTTTGTATAGTCTCAATTTCGGCATAGCGCTTTCCTTTCAGTGTAGTGGTACCTGGTTACAATGTAATTTTTGGTCAAAAAATTAGTGATAAGTATGGAACGATGAGCCTGCGCATTTACATGTAAAAGGCGCCAGTTGCCATTATCACGGTATTGCCTTCCTGAGTCCTAATTTTTCGGTCAAAATGCGATGAAGTGGATCTTTTGATATGTTCAATTCCATTACCATGTATTCATTAAAGAGTTTGGCTCATTTTTAGGGTTCCGGACCCAAAGGGTACCAAGGGTAATCCTATTGCAGAGACTTCGTTGTCCGTCCGTCCTTGAGTCATATCTAATGAACCGTAATATCTAGAGAGTTGAAATTTTCACAGAATGTGTAGTTCTATTCGTGAATCAGCAACAAATACTAAAACTAAAATATTTTCACAAACTTAAATGGGTCCCCATACAAGAAACATATTGGTTTGTATGGCAGCTATACGATCCAATAATTCCACACTCTTAAAATTTAGAAGTTTAGTGGCAAGACATTAGAAACTTATATTGTCGAACTTTCAGTTTGATCGAGCTACTAGGGAGGGTACCTCCCATACAAACCCCCATTAATATTCAGGATCTTATTAGAAAAACTTTTTTATTTTTTATTCTATCGAACTGAAATTTAGATAATATAAGGATGTGATATAGATGCTATACATCTGTTAGAATCAGCCAAAACAGCCAACTAGGAGAGGTACCTCCAATACAAACCCCCATTAAAATTGAGGTCCTTATTCGATAAACTTTTATTGGTTTGTGGACTATTGAACTGAAATTTAGACACTGTAAGTTTCTGATGTAGGTGCGGAATCGGTCAAATCCGACCACTAGGGGATTCCCTCCTTTACAAACCATAATGTGGTATGTAACCCTCCGTGTACGAGGCTGACTCGCACTTGGCCGATTTTTTATTACTATAATTCAAGCACAATTTCAATGTTACTTAGTGTATCGACGAAACTTTTCTGACGAGGGTGTTTGGCGTCCTTGAGGTCCTCACGACCTTCTTTGAACGGGATAAATAATTGTCGCCTTAAACTTGTTTCATTTATTCAAACGTTTGAGGAAAAGTTTTTCCAAGTTTAAACCAAAACTTTTTTATACTTAATCGGAAGAAACACTCTATCAAATAAAGTCAAATTTATTGAAAAAATCAGAACCAATAGATGGCCCACCCATGTATTAAGAATGTAGACAATTAAAGTATAAAAATAATAAAAGATAACAAAATAATTGGTATCCTTTACAGTTTGTATAGTAAGAAAATGTTTATTTAAAGTAAACTAATAATAATAGCACTCAACTTGACGCTTATTGAAATTTGTCTTGATTGCCACTGGGAACATTTTTAGGCCTTTAGTATTTGAAGCAAAGACTTCTATTTGTTTGTTGCACATTTAATTTAATTTAAATAATAAAGTTTCATATTTTTTAAATTTGAAATATTCAATGACTATTTCATATTGAAATTTGTATACTTATGTTCAACTGGTCAGAAAGTACTCAACTAGTGAAGATGAAATAAATTTGTTTAGAGTGCATAAAAAACTATTGCCTACTTTAAGGCTATCACTAAGAAATACTTTGAATATTTAGCATTTCGTTGATTTAATTTCGCATAGCTGCAAATAAACATTATCATACGCAGACGTCTAGACATTTCACGGCCCAGACAGTGTGACACTCTCTATCGAGTTAGTCTCATACTACACTACGATACAAAGTTCTAAGAAACCCCAGTAAGAACGGTAAATGCATTTTTACACTATCAAAATGTCGAATCAAGCTGCTTGAAACGAAGAAGAATCTTATTCCTTGCTGATGCTTTCACTGACTTTCTTTTTCTGTCAGCTATGCAAAATTAATGTTAGAGAGCAACAAAAAAAGAAGTAAAAAGGTAAATCAAAAAGCAGGAAAAATAGAAATAAAATATTGTCTTCATAGCTGCAGAAATAACAATAATTTCATCATCATCATTTAGCACTGTCAAGGACATGTTAAAAGGAGCTGACATCTACCAACTTTGATGACTTTGTTTGTTGTTGCGGTTCGTTGGGTGCCGACGGTGTCTTTGACTATGTTTGTGCTGACTCCCAAAGTAGTGTCAACTGTCTTACTATGTAGACTGAATTGAAGTCAAGTCTGATGCCAAATCTACACGTTATTGGTTTTGACTTGATATGCTTATGATTTATCTGAAACTCCACCTAAACTATAGTAAAGTAATTTTTCTGAAGTTTCTTCTTCTTTTTCGTTGACTTAAGGATGCTACGTAAATAAATAGAATGCATGCAGTTTGGAAAATATCATTCTCAAACTAAATATAAGTTGAAATGTTATGCATACGCAACATTTGCATTTTATTGTATTCCTTTCGTTGTACTTCATAGTCAATTGCCCACTTTCACTACTTATTTTCTTTCATTTATTTCTGCTTGAAATAAGAGTTAATCTTGCGTCCACTGGGAGAAGACTCTCAGTTCTTGTCTATTGTGTAACAGATGTCCTTGATTTTCCATTTGGCCAAAAGAATAAATTGAAGTAAAGACACTATAATAGAAAAGAAGAGAACGATGCTTAGCATGCATTGTGCATTTTCACCATTGTTCTCAAAAAGTTTTTTTGCCACTTCCCTAAATCATATGATTTTTCTTAAAGTTTTCCTCTTTTGCATTTTCTATTAGCTTTTTTCTTTTTTTCATCATTTCAACATCAAAGTGCAACTTTATCAAATAAATCCTTCAACTAAGCTGATAAACCGCTTTGGCACAATTTTACAACGCATATTACATGCGTTTTCTTTGCTGCTTTGTACTTGGGTCTCTTGTCATGTCAACAAGCCAAAAAGTATGCAATAATAATAATATTGCTACAATTGTATTCCTCAACATTATACAATATGCGATTTCAAGGGTTGCTCATATGCTTTTTAATAAAAAAAAAAACAAAAAATATGCCACAAAAGACAAGCTTAAGCAAAGAAATACATTTTTCATAGTCTACTTTTAAGGGTGCGTATAATATGAGCATTTATGATGGTACCTTATGTATGTATGCTCAGAGGTAAGTATTGTATAAGCTGTCACCATCCATGTCCTCAAAGACCTGAATAACTCTCTGACTGACTGGCTGACTGACTGACTGGCTGAATGAATGATAGATAGTTGTTGACAAAACTGTAAGATTTATTTTTCCAGAACTTTTTTTTATGCAATAATATATGTGTATATTATATTTTTATATTATACTTCCTTTAGCTGCTTACCAAAATCACAAAGTAGTCATAAATCATGTACATTTTTTTTTTAAGTTGGAATATAATTATGCCTAATACACTTTTATTTATATATGCATTAATTTTATTGCATAAATTTAGGAATTAAAGTTGAAACCTTGTAGATGTTCAGGTCCAGTGAAGCAGGAAAATAATTGGCTTGTTCCGTTTTGACCTTATTCAGTCAAAGATATTCGTTTTTATTGTATGTATAGTATGAACCCCACATCAGCATGGCTGACCCGAAAAACAACAAGACACAATCTCTTTGAACTTGTAGTACCTCATGTACAATATAATACTAGTATGCTTTGTGACATCTCTATGGCTTGTCTATCGTATCTTGCCTAATAATAACAATTTTTTCTTCCTTTTTCCTTCACTTCTTTTCTTGTCTTATTTTTATTGAATTTCTCTTTCATTGCTATTGATTTGGCCTATGGTTTTTACTTACTACTACTATTGCTACTCTAATGCAAACATTCATTATACGTTGGAAGTCCTTCTTTGCTATGAAATACAGAATTTTCTGTCCTGTCCTCTTCCCATGTTTTTTTTTTTTTTTGACATTTAATTAAAAGTTTTGTAGCTTGATGACTTGCAGTAAAATGTTACAATATTTTTTTTTTTTGAGTTTTTCTTCCGTAATTTTAAAGTCTCATCAAAGTTTGCTCATGTAGGAAATTACACAATGACATGACATAACTAACTTTGCCTATTGGCAAAATTTTATCTTTATTTCTCCCATCATTCTTCATTCACGCACTTTTCATTATTTCCAGTATTAAGTATTCTTGCTAATTTCATTCATTAAAAGCTTTACATCGCTGAAATCATAGCACTGGAAAATCTGTGTCCGAACATATGTATGTATGCCTTTCGGGGAGCCAAAGTGACATTCAATTTGACAATTTTCAGTTGAATAGAAAGTATGGAGTCTACATACTCTTATGGTCATTTAGAACTTGTTATCGTTGCATAATTGAGAGTCATTCTTGCTGGCTTCATTCATGTAGCGCATATATGTCTGCTATAAATTCGTTTAAAACTTTATGAATAACTTAGTCAATGTATAACGTCGTCTGTTGCTGACGTTGCTCCTTAAAATGCATTTAGGCAAAATTTCGTTGAACTCATAACCATAACCATATTCATATAAACTCGGAACTCAGACTCGCTCGATTAGCGGCGACCGCACGCGCATAAATTTGTTAGAAACATGCACGCGGAACCATAAAATCCTTTTTCCCTCCAATAATCGAGTGCTTGTGTGTGTGGATCAGATCGTTCGGATTTGGCTAAAATGAGAGGAAAGTCTAAGTGAGTTTGTCGAAACTTTAAATTGCGCATTATTTGCATTTTTAATTAACTAACAAACATTGCAATTAGTCGAAGCTCGGTAAGTTAAAGACTGACTTGGAGTTGGGCCAACAATATCCAACAGTGAATGGTTAGCGAGACGGGAACATGTCTCGTTTGAGCAAACAACTTCCGCCAACAACTTTGACGGTGTTTTTCTTGTTGGAAAAGTAACTTTGTATGTGAGTTGCCAATAAATTATTAAGGCGGGGCTGGCAAAAATTGGACGTTTGATCACACAGATTTTAGTTTAAAGTTTATTTAATGTGAAGGGACTTCCAGTAAAAATGGGTAAATTGCATTTGGTTAAAAGTTATGAGGGGTAAGCGATACGAGGTAAATTTGATTAGTTTCTGAGTTAAAAAACAATTTTTTAACCATACAAAATTCAACTTCTTGATAAGAGAGACTACTTTTATTTTAAAGTTTTTATTTATTGTGAGTCTTTTAGAAAATAGAAAACATGTATAAAATTCCCAAGGGGTCCAAATTGGGTGAATAAATTGAATAATAAAATAATTTCCATTGTCTTGTTTGTTGTAGATTTTCTTTATTTAAGGCAGTCGCTAAGGAATCGATTCAAGACATGTATTTCAAAACCAAAAAGTGAGGAATAAATACATACTGTGAATATGTTCATCTGATTCCAAATTGCCTTTTTTCGTGGGTTTACATTTGAATGTGATTTCAGCAGGAAATTTGTTCTTTTTATAATGACTTCAATAAAGGCATGAAACAATGAACTTGGCTTAAAATTTGTCTTCAATTATGGTAAAGAATATTCTTTCTGATACTGATAAATTTTATGTAAAACCATTTTCAATTATGAAACTTATCACATCTCCTCCCTCGTCTGAAATAGAAGTTAGCAAAGTAAAAGAAATTTTTGAGATAAATTTATAAAACCTTAAGAGATGATCTCATCTTTATGTTTAATGTTTGCTTCTTTCTTTTATTTAAATAATTTGTGGGAAAAGTAAACATTACTCTTAGACAAAGTAAATTAGGTTAGCTTAAAACTGACAAAGCGCCTGTCAAAACTTCTTGACACAAACGAACACACATGGTCACAATGGTCGCACTTTCAGTCCTCATGTCTTCCTGCCTGCCTGCCTGCTTGCCTGCCTGACTGCCTTTCTGTTTGTCATAATTTCTCAGCTACTTAAAAACGCGTTGTTCTTTTAGCATTAAATATCACGCATACGCCATGTTGCATGTCACTGTGACATATTCAACATAGATACAAACACACATGACGTATGTGTGCATGTCTGTAACTGACAACAATGACATGTTAAAATTAATGCGCCTCTTAAACGAAACATGACGACGCTTTTTGAGGCAATTATGTTGAATTAAATTTACGAAAAAAAAAAAAATTGTCTTAAAATAGATCGAGATGAACATGAAGATGATGTGTAAAGTTAAGCGTGTGAATAAAATTTAATGCACTTGCACATCATATTTGTAAAACTTGATTTTGTTAGCACGCGAAAAGTTCAACTAAAAATCCGTAAGCGAAAACTATAACAGAATGTGACAAGTTAAGCGTAACGTAACCAAACGTAACTGGAGGCAAACAGATGTGTGTTGACAGCAAATATTACCACAAAACGAAGTCAGTTAGTTTAGATGGTGGTAGAAGGAGGTTTAGTAGAGACACAGGCAAAGTTATCGTTGAAGTTTCTGTCACTTCCGTTGCATATTCTTGCTGTGCTAACTTCCGATGGCAATCTTAACAAACAATGACATGTTGCCACTTTGAACATGGAACATATTTTACTTTATTTTAGTCTTGCTTATATATGACTTCAGGAGTCGGGAGCAATCAACGTTGATTGCTTTTGATTTTTTGATTTCAGATTTTCGAATTGTAAGGATTTTGCCATATGCTTGTTATGTGATGCGAAGCCTGTGCAGTGAGTGAATACTGTTGTAGGATTCAATTGGCCCCGTTAAGGTTTGCATTCGTGCGCAACTAATTTGGTAATCAATTACTGTGATTTTTTCACTGACATTACATTACTTCCAACCCTATTCATTCACCTCATACTGTAGCACGTTTTGAATTTCAATAACTTCCTCATATATATTTTCTTTCATCACATTCACAATCAAGTTAGGTACATTAAAAATTCATAATGTGTGCAGTTGCCACCTACTTATGAGCATTTCCTGGTTCCCTTTTTTCACTTTGAATGAAAATGTTAAAAAATGGGAAAAATAGTAAATTTCATATGTTCATACTTGGCGTATGTGTAATTTTATATATACGAGTATGTTATGAAACAACTTAGAAAGGGAGTGTGGCATAGGTGAATTTAAAGCAAAAGTTATGTCGCTGTGACAATGAAATGAAAAATGATGGCTGCTTTTATTGCATACTTTAGGGCTTTGAGCCAAAAACACTTTGAAGTGCTTTATGATGAGAATGTGGTTAAAAGTTTCATTATTGGTAAATATTACACATATGAAATATAGTCGAAATACATTTCTTATATATTATTCACTAGTATATTATTTTCTAAGGTTTATCAAATCCATTCATTTGTTCGTTTGTTTATTTATAACTTTGTGACTGACCAACCCATCTGTTTGAATTACCAATCCAAAAACTATCCATAAGTCAAACCATTTTATGCTGACAATTTAAATAAATACCAACTGAGTACACAAATGTTTCATGGCTCCACCTCAAAGACATTAGCATTGACTCGAATGAGTGAGTGAGTGAGTGCACAAGATTTAGGTTGCTACAACGTGACCTACCACAAACATTTGCTCCATGCACCACCACCACCACCACATGTCCAACCCTTCCAAGCATGAAACCAAAACTAAAATAAACTTAATTGCAACATTTTGTCTCTTGATGCTTGCTTCACATTCAACTTGACTCGACTCAACTCAACTCAACTCGACTCTACTCAGCACTTCATGAAATCACAAAATGTCTCAATAAACTAGAAACTAGAAAGCTTCTTGCATAGAGACAAACAATTTAATACATGGAACCAAGAAACAATGAAAGGATGTGGGGATGGTGAGGAAAGGCATACACTAGGGAGCACGACTTAACCTCAATTTTGATTAACAATGTCTGGCAATGAAGCTGTCAACGGCGTAAAGTGGGCTGAAACGATGACGGTGCTTAAGGCAATAAATGTGGAGAGAGTTCGGGTTCGGATGTCTGGGTGTGTGGTTTCGACGTTTTGGTTAGACAAGAGGCGGAAGTGTTTGTTCGACAAATTGGCAGCCTGAAAAATGAGCGCAATTTGTTTTGAGGCTTGCATGTCGGGCACAGATGAGAGTCTAAGCCTCACTCACTTCGGTCTCGAGTTGTTGCCAAAACAAATTGTGAATAATTTATTTTATTTATTTGCTAATAACATGTTTATTATTGAACCAAGCGGAACGCTTTGGCCAATTGTTATCTACAGGATTAGTTTTTTGTGTTTGCAGCATATAGTTTTCCAATTGATTTTGTATATCGAAACGTGTCCGACTCCAGTTAACAGTCCTTATAGTTGTTGCTTCAGCACCTTGGGTACCTTTATCACGCCACCTCTGATGCATACCAGTGAAAATAAAGACTGGCACTTCAAAACAGAGAAAGTAGGCCAACTCCATGCCACTGATGAGTGAACAACCAAGAAAGAGGCCAGCAATGCCACCAAAGGAGACTGTTTAAGGATTTTAGCATAAAAAAAGTTTTCATGTGCGAGTATGTTAAATTGACTTACCCATTAGATCAACCCAACCGAAAACCAAACTTGTACGATATACCATCAAGGTTTCGAAACGAAAATGTAAATCCAAATCAATGTATGACACATTGCCATGCATTTCCGGTGGCAAAAACGATGGCCTGACATTCATAAGATAGTTAAGTGAGTGACAATTGCGAAAGCACTTACACAGCATGCCTTTGTAATTGTGTCGAACGAGATCCTCCTCACCCGGTTGATGGGAGTAGATAAAGAAATCTACAATAAGAGAAAATGTAGTGCAACACTACGTTTTTTTTTTTTTTTTTTGCGAGTCCAAGTCGATAATGCTTACCATTATTTTGTGCTAGGCAGGGTAAATCCTTTGCAAGACATGAACGATATTGTCCTTCGATGAAAAAGAAACACAGACGAAAAGAGAAAGAAAGAAAACTAAGTGGAAAGGCTAAAGCAGCAAAGGATTATTTACAAATGTTAGTGAGTGTGTGAAGATGTGACAAGTTGTGCCGAGATTGGCTTTGCTTGGCTTGGCTTGGATGAGGGGGCTTCGTTAGCTTGTCAAAGTAAAACTGTTGTAAGAGAGAGAACTGCGTGCGTGACTATTTGGCTTGCGTGCTGTTGGCCATGGTGGCTGTGGTTACGATTGCTTACCAGGCGGAAAAAGCAAATCCAATGTGCAATTACAGTAACGCACCAAGTACTCTTGATGGCACTCCGACTGGCAATTCTCAATCATGTAAACGTAGCCAAGTAGGGATTTGAAATCCTGACTATTTTGTTCATCCTGCACAAGTGAGTTGAGTAGCAAAAAGGAAAAAAGGAAAGTGGGTAAGATAACTATGTTGTAAAATGATTGAATTATACAAGTATAAGTGATTTGTTGAGTCAATTGTTGAGTTAAGGTATGAAATTTGATTATTTTTCAATTTTCTAATAAATAATTTTTTACATTCACATTTTAAATTCATTTACAATTGTTCTAAATTCCCATACTCACATTAAAGACACACTCCCGTTGATCGGAGCTGACAGCTCTTGTTTCATTATCATAAAAATATATAATGGGCTCAATTTCAACAACCGTCTGGGTATAGGCCGGAATGAATAAAGGTTCTCTATGCCAAACATTTGGCTCGGTCACCATCACCTATAATTTTAATCATTAATATCATAAATTAGGAAAAGAGTTTATTCCTACATTGATGCCCTTATCATTGGTTCGATTTGGATAATGCATTTCCGGATTAATTAAAACACGTAAATTAAGTCCACTCATTGGTCCGGCATTACCTGTGTGCCATGGCCACATAGGATCCAATAGCTGCATACGCTTACCTTCCTCCGTTTCCAAAGTATTAAACGACAAGCATAGACCTCGTTTACTACGCCTTCTCGAGAATATTTCACAACAATCGTAATTATAATGACGCCAAATGCAATTCGTTAACATCTCTTTGCAACGCCAAGTCATGAAGTTTAAGACGAGACTAAAGTTGACATGATTAAGTTCATCCAATGGTTCATTTCTCAACACACCAAATGGCTGAAAACGAGCAAATGCAAGATTATCATAGGTCGCTATAATACGCTCAAAGAGAGCCAGCTGATTGGTGTCATTAACGCCGGGTAGGAAACGTTGTTTGGCTTCTTCAATGCGTTGCCAATTGAGACGATTCTGATTACAAATTGTGATAACCGGAAATGCTATACGATAAACTGGATATCGTGTATCATGGACGACAGTTTGAAAGGTGCCCTCACTGAAGCGACGCGAAAGTATGACACCGACATAGATGGCACCCAGGAGGGCAAGAAGAAAAGTGCAAAACCATAGAAAACGCTCAGAGCGTGAGGCACGTGCCCCAAGGAAACGATCCAAGCCATGGATGGTAGTGCGTTTGCCAAAGCGTAAAGCGAGTTGCCAACCAGTAACTAAAAGGTTTTGAGCCTTATTTCCGGAGAAGGCATTTTTATTTTTATTTACTTCTTGCTTTGTCGGTGGTGTTGATTTTTGTACACGGAATGCATTCATCGGGTTTGTATTCGTAAAATAACCGTAAGTCATTTTCTTTTTTAACTTACCGGCGTTTATTACTATGATTTATACACGTTGGCAAGCCGTTTATGACTACACGATTTGTCACAGAAATCAGTGGCTTTTATATACGAGTCCATAGGTATTTGTTTGTAATTTGCCGCCCTATGACTCCTGAGCCCATTTATAATGATTATAATTATCCTTTCAATGCATATAAAATGCTGTCTGTCTTTAGTTTGTTTGCACTTAGTTTGACGTGTCCAATGCTTATTAAAAACCACACAAAACAAACTCTCGTCACATTAATTTGAAGTGCATACAGAAATAAAAAAAATATTTGCGAAAAAATCAAATAAGTCCAATATATTATTAATATTATAGATATGAGTCCCTTGAGAATGAAGTTTGACGTTCAATCGAAATTCGCTTTCAATAATGAGAACACTGTTTTTTTTGTTTTTTTTTTTTGTATTCAACATTTTCAAGATCACACAATTGACCTTTAGACTAATTAGAGCGATAAAGCTATTGAATGGTTTTAATAAATAGGTCAATAGACATTAAATTTAATGTGCGAAACTTAGCAATATTTGCAGGACTTAATTGGTCAACAGGACAAAACTATATTGCATGCATACAAATTTGTCAAACACAGACACAAAAAAAAAAAAAAAAAAAAAGAAAAGTATAAAAGGTAAGGAATTCTAGATTGACTGAAGTTATTTCCTAACATCTGCTTTAAGTAAGAATCGAGGAAAATGATAAAGCTAAAGAGAACCAGTAAGCAGTTACCAAAATGGGCAGCACAGTCATCAGATCATCCTGCCAATACTTTTAAGGGATTACTCATGAAATTGAGCAGGGATACAAATTTACATGGTTTGAATAATTTGCTTGATGCTAAACTCAGTAAAAGAATGCGGTAAGTTGTGTATTTTTTTGGCGAATTTTTAATTCTTCTTTAACTTTTAGTGAGTTTTGGTTTACAGTATAATCTGGTTGATTGCTTTTCTCTCGGCTTTAGCGATACTCATTTATGTATCTTATCTGCTGGCAGTGCGATTTCAACGTAAACAATTTCAAACAGTCATAGATAATGCCAAGGCACCCATACGTCAATTATCGTTTCCGGTGATTATTATTTGTAATAAGAATCGTTTGAATTGGTCACGTCTACCAGAGGTGAAACGTCGTTATAAAGTACCCAATGATGGAGCTGATCTCTTCGAGCGCATATTGACGGCTTATGATGCCTTGAGTTTCAATCAATTGGGCTTATTTTCATTTCTCTTTAATCGTAATTTAACATCATTGAATCATATAAATTTCACAAATGTTGTTGTGGACATGGCATGGCGTTGTGATGAACTATTGACCGATTGTTATTGGCAAATGCAATCGTATAATTGTTGTGAATTGTTTAAGCCAAGAAGGCAAGTGTTAGGTTCATGTTTGGCTTTTAATGAAGATAAAGAAAGGCATAGTGTACAGTCGGGTAATGGCACGGGTTTGGTAGCTCGTCTGTTATTGGGAGAGGAAAATCATGCACCAGGAAATAATGATTCTAAAGGATTTTTGGTAACAAACTCGTACTCGTATACCAGAAATTTGGACTTGGAAAGATATAATTTTCATTTTTTTTTGTGTTTGTTGTTAGCTTAACATCCAAGAGGCTTATGTTTGGTTTTCTGATAGGATCGAAATTCCCGCTTTTACCAATACTAACATCGGTCTGGGAGCGGTTTTTCATTATTATAGCAATGACACACGTGCCTTAACATCGCAAGAGCGCAAATGTGTTTTTGTGGTAAGTACTTATTACAAGTGATAAAGTTAACAGACATTCTAAAAATATATTATAGGATGAAATCAATAGCCAGGACTATCATACACTGCCTGGCTATATTTATATGTTTGAGAATTGTGTGGCAGAATGTCAGCAACGCTATTTAATGGAATACTGTGGTTGCATCATCGATTTATTCTATCCACCAAGTCAATATCCTTCGTGTAAACTCAGCGATTTGCCTTGTATTGCTGGACATAGTCGAGTGATGCAGAATTTCGAACAAATTGGCGAGTCTGAGTATGTCAAGTCACAAGGAAATGGCATGGTGTGTCAGTGTCTATTGAATTGTGGTTGCCTCACTTGGATCGTAGACTTACGTAAGGATGTTCTCAAGCCATATGCAAGACGAGAGGATGTTAGTAATTCAAATATATTAAATATCTACTATGAATCGCCCACATTCTTGGTGTTTCGAACGAGTTTAGTTTACACTTGGATTGATTTATTGGGTAAAAAAAATATTCATAATTCATACATTTAAAAATTTATTCATTTTATGTATGTCCTTCAGTTTCTTTTGGTGGCATCTTTGGTCTCTGCTTGGGTAGTTCTATCATAAGCTTGATTGAATTGTTCTACTTCGGATTCATTGATTTACCACGATTTCTTTGGCAACGCAATGAGCTGCTTAGACGTTAATGAAATACTACAAAATGAATTCTAATTATTCCGGTATTCCGAAGTTGTCATACTCTTCATGCATCCCTAGAAAACGTTTGTGCCTACGCTCCTGTAATGGAGCATACAGAGTCATTAGACATACAGCATTTCAACATTGAGACCGAAATATTTGTAACATACTACTTCTTGGTCATATAATTTCTTAATGCTTAAATATTATTTTGTTTTATTTCGAGAAAGTTTGCTTTGCTTGAACTTTACGCTACTCATGTTGGACCCTTTACAACACTTTAGCGTTTAGTTGGTTGCTGCTTTCGACACGCTCGCATATTTCAATTGTCCTACGACATTCTTATTATTGTCGTCGTCTTTGTTCTCGACAATGTCCTTTTCGTCATCGTCATCATCATCATCATCATCATTTCAACATTTTCACGGTCTACTGCAATATGAATGGAGTTTTGATTGTTTCTATGGCTACGAATCGTTTCACAAACGCCAAGCACACGCTTTGGTACGAAATATTCTTGGCTGCATACGCAATCCTTTGCTCTTAGTCATTTTGATCTTGTTGAGTCTGAAAAGTCTCTCTTGAGTATAATTCAATTTTTATGTGCTTACATTGGATAAATGGGCAATAGTTTTTAAAATTATGTAATAACATATTATAGTATTCTTAAATTCAACGTTTCATAAAACGTAAATCCTTATGACGATTACAATATGACGTAAATAACATAATGAATGTTAATACGATACAATTGGTCATGGTGTCTTTTTTTTAAATTGCTCCAATAGCCTTTTCTAAGTGCTGAAAAAGTTGCTTATTTTAGGTAGTTGTTCACATTGCTTTCATATTGATGTTAAGCTTACTGAAAACAGGGTTCCGGACCCGTACGTCGGTCCACGCGTCATATCTTATGAACCGTAATAACTAGAGAGTTGAGAGTTCTATCCAGACATCAGTAATTACTAAAACTAAAATAATTGCAAAAACTTAGAGAGGTCACCATACAAGAAAGTAGTCTCACAACCTTAAAATTTGCGTTACATCTAAAACTCATACTATCGAAATTTCAGTCTGGTTGGACCTCTAGGGAGGGTACCTCACATACAAACTCCCATTAAAATTCAAGTATTCGAAAACTTTTTTGCTCTTTGTCCTATCAAACTGAAATTTAGAGACTATAAGTTCTTAATATAGGCGCGGTACATTTGTTGGAATCAGTCAAATCGGACCACTAGGGGGAGTACCTCCCATACAAACCCCAATCTGGTACGGAACCGTCCCTGTACGAGTCTGACTTGCAGTTGGGCCATTTTTTTGTTTTGGTCGCACTAAGTTCAAACATAAAATTTGTGAAATATATATGATTTAAAACCATTTGCAGTGTATGCCATTAGTTGTTGCAACTGCATTTTCATTCCAACAACAGATTTTATTAAAGTTTTAACATAAAGTTAATAACGTAACATTTAATGAAATCGACATCAGTTGTTTTGTGTTTGCTCTGCTGCATCTGCTCCAAAAGGCCAAAGACCATAGCTAAAACGCAACCAGCCGAGACAAAACTCGGCTCACATCTCGTAGCATGAATCGAATCACAAATCCTATTGGCCAAGCAAGTAAACTCAAACACTGCATTATCATCTAAATAAATGGTGCCAGTGATTTCTCATATGCTGATAATGCAGTGTATTTAAAAATTTTGCAAGCAGGGTTTAAGAAAACTGCTTGTAGGATACAAATCAATGCTTATTCTCAAGGAAAAGGCAGTGTGTAATTGACTTAACGAAAGTTAGGTTAGTTGAACTAAAAAATTGCTTTGCACAGTGTTTGAATTTTTATAAGATAGGTGGCACTGCAAAATAACACAGGAGCATGTCTAGAACACAAGGTGTCGCTTTTTTACATTAGATTTACAAAATTGGCATATGGTAATGCAGTGCACTGTTAAGTTTCGCAATTAAGTATTGCTGTTAGCAAGCATATCAAGAACATACAGAAATAATGTGTGATTTTTCTGTTGCTTTTGGTCACGTCTGGTCATCATTATCATTATCAAAATGGAGCACGGGGTACGTATTACAACAATAATAAATATTATAGTAGAATGCTGCAAGCACATGACCAAATGAAAGTCTTCATAAAAAACTCTACACAGAATGGGAAATTTATCAAAAAGGATATGTGTCCTTTTAACACCTTATTGCCAGTGAGTTACAATTGTGACCCTTTTGCATTGTGTAAGTTTGTAGACGTTAAAGACTTCTACAGAAGAACTGCACTTAACCGAATCTTGTTCGACAGTCATGAATTCTCAAATGAAAAACTATTATTGAAGTTTCTCTGTTATTAAAACAAAGTTATAGTAAGAAGATTTTTGAGTGATTGCAAGATGTCCAAATAGACAAAGAGACAATAAATAACATGATCATTAGATGGATAAAAATATTAACGAAACACTAAACTAATCCGATTTGCATTTATGCGAACTGAAACTGTAGAAATTGACAAATAATGTAACAGACCTCGCAAAAATGCAGATTCTGAGAGATTTTAGAAATTAAAATGTGAGTAGAGAAAGTAATATTTCTACTAAGAAGACTAAGGAGACATTTTGCGTATTATTTAGAGATTAAGGATATTAAATAATGAATATCTACTAAGCGTTAAAGAGAGACTTGAGTTGAAAAAGAAAAAAACTTCATTTTGTTTCAAAATTTTCATAATTTACAAATTAATTGAGTCAATTAAATTGACATGAGTACAAATTATTCAGAACTGAAACAAATAAATAAACATAAATAAAAAAAAAAAAAACAAAAAACAAACAAACAAAAACAAATAAAATCAACATTTACAATAACAACAACAATAACTCAAACTATTAAATTATCACAAAACAAAAATAACAATAATAATATGTAATAACAAAATCATCATCATAACCATCAACAACATCATCATCATCATCATCATCATTAAGAGGAAAAACATAACCACATTGAAATACTAATAAAAACAAATATTGTATATAAAATTAACTCATGAAAATTATTATATAATTTTGTATGATGCACGTAGAACAAATAGAAAATTTATAATCGCGATTGATAAACGTTTCATTCTCCTAACAAAATCCAAAACTCAAATTGCTCGAGGCGTGGCACGGCAAGGCAAGGAAAGACTTTGAAAATATCACAAAAAATGTTGTATGAGTATTAAATATTCCATTGCTCAAGAGTTTATTTTCGCTATTTAAATGATGCGTAGGAAAGAAAACCTTCTAGGCATGTTGTTGTGCGCCTTGCGTTATGCAATTAATTTCCTTCATTTTTATTGCCAATCAAAAGTTTTTTTAAATTTAACATGAAACAGGAATGAAAAGTGAGAAGGAGAGAAAGAGAGAGTGAGAGAGAGAGAGAGAGAGAGAGAGAGAGAAAGGGAGATAGAAAGACGCGTAAGCTTTATGAAGATAACTTGGTTTTCTGATTAGATTGATGGTCGCATTTTAAGTTAAAATGGCAACCGTTTACCTTTGACTTAATAGTCGTCCATCCAAAACGTTGTCATTTTCATTTTAATCTTCATCTTTATTTCCCCCCATCATTCCCAATCCTCCACATACAAAGTCGTCGAACTTGATTAGCACACAAATTATGGCCTAATCGGCAGCACATTTGAGCCCAGTACAGAGGCACACAATGACAACAATTTAAAACCAAATCAGAGACGCCAGTACATGGCTTTGGTGGCTCTGAAGGCTCTGATGGTTCTGGCAACCTCAACAACAACTGATGGGAAAAAAAAATAAAAGAAATAAAAAGGCGGCGCAAACACTTCCGCTTCACTGGGGAACTCACTCCTCATTCTGTTTAATCATAGAATATTTTTGTGGGCTTAATCTTGTATAGCATACTGAGCGCCCCTTGTCGCCTATCACATGCCTTTGTGTCGTTTACTTGAGACACCTTGCGGCGTATTTTCGTGATTTCAACTTTTGACTTTCATTTCGAAATCGCGAGCGCAAAGAAAAAACATTCATCCTCTTCACTTCATTCCTCTTTTTCACACCACACACTCTTTATCTATACATACTTATATATATCACTCTCTCTCTCCCCCCATCTGCTTGTTGGCGTGATTTTAACGGTTTATTGACTGGCCGCGGGCGTCAACTTAACTGCCGCTGTTTCCGTTTCCGTTGCCGTCAATCGTTTCATGCTTTCTCTAGTTCCTTGTACTTCCTTGTCAGTTCTCTTGCATATACTCATACACAGACACTGATGTTAACAAGGAGTTGCCTTCGATGCCAACAAAACATTAAAAGGGGAGATGGGAGAGGAGAGTGGAAGAAAGTGTAAACAATAAGGAAACAAAAAACTTTGAGTCAAATAGCGCGCATCAAAGTTAAAATCTTATGCAGTTTTTGTCCTTGTTTTCGTTTGCATTTGCTTTACTTTTCTTTTCCTTCTGATCTTTTTCGTTTACTCTTTGCTTTTTGGCTTCCACATTGTACATTGTTCCCTTGTTAAAATTACGTTCATAAACGTGACTTGACATAATAATCTACCGAGTCTCTGTCCTGCCCTGCCCGCTGCTTTGCATGCTTTGGCTTCGCTTCCCTTCTATCAATTCCAGTTCCGTTTTTTCACCCCATTTTTTGTTTTGCCTTCAAGCGTTTTTTTTTGCCTTTTTTTCGCTTATAATTTTTTTGTGTTCCCATTTGCTATTTTATTAAGCAAGGAAGCTCCTCTCTCTTTTCGTGCGTCCATGTGGTGTTAATTTTTTTTTTTTGTTTTTACTCATGTACTTGTTTTGTCCTTTCCGCCTTTCTTCAAATTATTCGTGGTCTAGAATGTTTTTTTTTTCTATTTTTTTGTTGTTGTATTATTTAGTATATGTATTTTTTTTTTAGCGTTCACGGTTGTCTCCAATGGTTACCGGCTTAATATGTGTTCGAAAGGTCTACTGACCAGTCCGGTCCGGTTCAGTTCAATCCGGAACGGTTCATTTCGCTTCGCTAGCATTAAAAATTTCATTACTTAAAGTAAACAAAGAAACAAATATTTGTCTGTACATTTTTCAGTACTTTAGAGAATGCAAACAAAAGAACAAGAAAACAACAATGAAAAAGAATACAACAAAAAAAAAAAAGAAAGAATATTATTACATATATAAATAAATAATAAATTTTATAAAATAAAATAAAGATTGCGTCAGAGTTTTGTTGATTTGAACTAAGATTAAGTCTCTGGAAGCTCATTATTAAGTTTTAACCTTTGCTTAAGCAAACATGTCATTGAATTTGCTTGAAATTCTAACTTTTGTAAAATTCCCTATGTCTGTTACTTTGTTAGATAGACACTTCACTCATTCCTTCCTTCAGCAAATGTTGTGAACCAATTGCCCTATAGCTAATGAGACAAGCACGATGCACGATGTGGTTGAAATTGGCAAGGGCAAGACACAATGGACCACGATGATGGCAATGATGGCGACGACGACCGCGAAATGGCGTCCATGCTGTTGCTGCTCCCTTATCACCTTAACTCATAAATTATTACTAAGCGGTTACTTTGTAATCAACGAAATTAAGTTTATAGCTGCAAGCATTCTCTGCTCTTTTTCTTTCTACAATACTTATATATTTTTTATTCCTGGACTCCTCAATCCCCTTTTACAAAGGCAACATCCTTGCAGGGTCTGCTGCATTTTTTTTTCTTTATGCTGCAACATTATCATAAAAAGTAAATGATAAAAATTTTAATGAATTTGTCTCGAGTGCTTTTCATGCAAGTAGTCAAGTAAGAAGATGAGTGAAATCTGATTCAAAAGTACAACTTACTTATCATGTACTAAGTTAGTCAATGAATGATTTAGTCAATTGATAATCAGTGCCACTAACACACACACACACACACACAGTGTATCTGTGTATGCAGAGACATACTGATATATATTTACTTATTTATGCTTGTGTCACTTTTGCAACTGTTGAAACCGTTACATAAATTTCTCATACCATGAAGAATCAAGGATTTGCGGTTTCCCAGAGGTGATGGTGTTGGCGTTAGTGGTGTCGGCTTCATTCGTTGTTGATGTTTTCATGATGATATGAACTGATGGCTTACATTGTTATTGATTCGATAATGTAGTTGCTTAACAACATCACCACTAGTAGTCCCCTTCCCCCCACTCACTAACCACAGTCATAAATGGAAAAGTTGCGTCGATTTGTCGCGTTCGTTCGCTTGTTCATTTGTTGATTTGTTTCATTTACTGCCAGCAGCCATGTTCGAGTAATTTACCTAATTTCAACGTCATTGTGCAAAACATGATCATGATATACATACATAGATACAAACAAGTAAGTATGTGAGTAGTTCGGTGGATGTGTGTTTAATCCATATCAATACAGATACGCATGTCATGTAAAGATTTGGTATGTAATTCGTGCGCCCTCATAATGGCGTCATGAAGCTAGCCTCGGTTTTCTCCTGGTTGATTTACCTTGCTTACCACGATTTTGGCTGCCGTGTTGGCTTGTGGTGTTATCATGGCTAATGTGGATGATTAGCCTGATTAGAGTTCAGTTTTTCAGTTAATCGAATGTGGTGCCAATTGCTCTGCCAATGTGGTGGCATTACACACTCGTATTTCCTTCAATTACATTTGCAACATAAAAGACAAATGTTATCCAAATGGAAATAAGTATCGAATTGAGATACATGTATATTTTCATAGCAGCTGTGATTCAAGATCATATGTGATTTGTCAGAATAAAAATAATAATAATAGAACTTATATTGTATTATGTAATTAGTAATAGAAATACAGAATGTCTAAGTAATTTGATATGCTTTATTTTCAAAGAGAAAAACTTTTGATTTTAAAAAATCTGGTGCAATTAATTAAAACCATAACTTAAAGGGTCATTAATCAATCAGAAATCATTTTGTTTAGAATTCCCCCAAACAAGTAAGAGCAAAGACAGACAGACAACGATAATAGATTGTATTGATTTACCCAGCTGACGTCTATCGAAAAAAGTATTAAGTGTAAAATGATAAAACTATGCACAAGGTCACTTTAGACCTCCAAACAGTTTTAAGAAATGGCCACTGGCAGAAATAATCGAGGTAGATAGATTCTGTGATATTGTACTTTAACAAGGTTTTTTCTTCTATTAATCGACTATTTGCAGTTGGTTGAAACAATAGGCAGTGGACTTCCTTGGCCAAAAAAAGTTGCTTAAAAAAATTGTAAAAGTTGAATATGTAAGTAAACTATTTATACCTTAATGTACAAAAGTATCTATCCCTTGTATTTTATATTACTTTATATCAGTTGGTAAGAGTTCATATATTTAAATATCAAATCTTAAATGAAACATTTGGTTTAGAATTGTCATTGAAATAATCTTAAAAACAAAATCAATTAATCATTCAATATTATTTCGACCTTTCAACATTAATTATGTATGTAACACAAAGAACATGAAACTGGATAAAAAGTAGCAAACTGTCAAAATGTCAGTTCAGTTTACATAATTCTCATTTAGTAAACATCAGAGAATATACTCGTAGTATCAATTTCAAATCCAAGACACGCACAATCTTTGGCAGATAAAGAAAGATCCTAAAATACATCAAATCTAAGCCAATGACACCTTTCTGACTTATGTACATATAAACATACAAACATGTGTTCGTTTCACACCTTTCACACAATAGTCGAAAGTAGAAATTTGCACGGTGATAGCTTTCATGTCTATCCTATCCATATGTTGATCCTTAAAATCATTCACGTGTCTCATTGACACTGGCTTCGTTCGTTGTGTTCTCACATGAGAAATTCAAAAAGTAAAGAAAACATTTAATAAGACAAGGATTATCTCTGGCATTATTTCAATCACATACCAAGTGTCGGGTATTTAGTAGACAAATACACAAACTTGCAGATGCTTGATAGAGAAAGTAAGAAACGTGCGCCTTTTACACTTTTCATGTCCAAAAAGGCAAAGCCAATAAAAATACTTTGCTTGACAAATAAAAGCCACAAAGTCATGCAGGATGTCTAGGAGGGGAGGAGTTCAACCAAAGAAAAAAATATAAAACAAAGGAACAAGACAAAAAATAATATACTATATCAAATAAAATGAAATACTATTTTACGAGGATTGCTTTGTAACATAGTGATAAATAAAAGAGCAGTTGAAAATATATATTGAAAATTATTTTATAGAGAAAACCATCATTTATGTTAATTTTTCTATATATTGAAGAGATAAGATGATATCGAAGATTTAAATAAAATTGATAAGCTTTTTATTCAAAAATCTAGCAGATTACTTAGGGTTTAAAATCGCTTATGAACATGGAACAAATTGGAAGAATTTTCCATGATTCCTCTAAATTTTTGTGATCTGGAATCCATTCTGAATTTCTACAAAGTTCAATTAGAAAATCATAACGCATGAATAAATTAAAGCTTCAATATTAAATAGACTCATAATTATTATTTTTTTTTTCTCAATCACAATCAGTGAAAAAACTTAGCATTTCCATTCTCTATTTCTTAAAAATTTATGAGATGCATTTAAGTTCTTTCATTAAATCATATCCTTTTTTCTCTGCGAAACTATTCATACAGCCCTCGTTAAAGGCATGTGGAATATGCGAGAATATTTGTCTGCGGCTCACACTTCTTCTCAGTGATATGTTTGACTTAACTTCTGCTCACTCTTCTCTTTCATGACTTCTCTCCTTTTTGTCCTTACTGTGATGTTAGTGCTGTTTCTGTTGCTTTACTTCTTCTGCTTTATACTGTTGCCTCTTGTCAAGTTAGCGTGCGTATGTTCTCCATTTCCTCTACATCTCTAACTTAACTTTATGACTCTTTCTCTTTCCATAGTTTATTTTCTATTTGACTTGACGTGCATATATTTTTCTGTTTGACTGTCATTTTTTTTTTTTTTTGTTCTAACTTCAAGCATTTTCTTCCAAATTTTTTTTATATTTTATTTTCTTTATTGCATGCATGCCTGAGTCTGGCACCCTGAGGATGTCATCGTGTTCTTCTTCATTGTCAGCAGAGGACTTTTCCAGTTTTCCCTGTTTGACGTTAATCATCGACGACAGTTTTCAGCTATTTGCCAAAATTCGGTGATGTACTACGAGTAAATTTCTGCCTAAAGTGACAAGTTAAAGTTGTCTTAAATGGCATACATATGTCAGAAATATCTTCCATTTTCGTATTCGTTCATTGCACCTTCAATAATTTCTAAGTAAGTTGATCTTTAAGTTCAGTCATTTTTAACATAATTGTTTGCAGTCATTGAAATTTATTTTTTTGTTCTACTCAATTAATAAGTAAATAGTCTTTGAAATTATCCTTTTAAGTCGGTTTAATCCTCTTACAAAGAAAAGGAATAAAATGAGGGAAATAATAAAGAAAAAAAAGCAACCTTAAGTACTTGGAAATCATTAGACTCATGGATATTGGATGCTCTTTCACATCATCATTACCCAGGAAGCTTGGACGTGCCTGCTTGTGACGCTGTCAGCTTTATTATGAACTACAAAGCCATATAAAAGTGAATGAGTATATGAAAGTAAGAGAAAGAACACATAAAATCTAATTAGCTACAATGTTAAATAGATTTTCCTTTCCATATTTTTTTTTCTTTTTTTTTTTTTGTATTAAATCATAAAACAAAGTCAAAGAAAAGAGAAATGAACCCAACAATGAGTTAGCAATGTCAGACTTTTCTTTGTCCATCTTTGTGTATTTAATGTTAATAAGTAAATAAATTAATTGATTGTAATTGAAATGAAAATGTTTAAAGAAAAAGTTTTTATGAATAAATAAAAAATGGACACAAACATTGGAAACTTGTTTAAAAAGAAACTCAACTGCACTCTACATGGTTTTTGGAAGCGAAAATTCAACTAAAATGTTCTATGCAATTTTTCCATTCCTTCTGCTTTTACTTTATTTACGTATTTGTAGTTTTTTTTTTAAAGTTTTCACTTTCTATAATTAAAAGGGATTTGCTCTTTTTCTTCATGTCTGTTTGCTCGGCTATCGGTACTTTATGTGATATTGAGCTATGAGCAAAAAAAAAAAAAAATTAAAAATGATTCAGTTGGAGTTCTACAATTGTAAAGTTATGTAGTATTGATTAATGTAAAACTGAGACGAATTAGTCTTGGATGGACGACATTTAAAAGACCTATGTATGATGATGAGTGATAAACCTATGATTGCATTTAATTCATTAGTTGCGAGCGTCTCAGAAAGCAATAAAAACAAAAAATAAAAATAAATCTATGAGTAACTGGATAAAATTAGATCAGGAAAGAAAATATTGGAAAAATCGGGAAGAGATGAAAATTTAACAATGATGATAAATTCATTTGAAACTTAGAGTCAGGATTGATAGTTTACTACACAAACTCAGAACATTTTTGCCTAGCAAGCAGTTTCCTGAATGAACGTTCTTTCCCTGTGGCAGTTAAAGACAGGAGATCCACCATCAGACGCATGAAAGCTGGCGTTTCGCAAAAGCATCGTTCCTTCTCTGGTTCTATACGCACTTTATACCTCTGACATGCCGATAGTTTAGAAGATGAAGCAATCATTGCGACATATGGCGACGATTTGGCTATGGTCTACAACTTCCAATCACCTATTAAAGCGGCGGAAAAAGTAAACAATTACTTACTAAGACTTTCACCTTAAGAAAAGGTGTCTGTCAGGCTATGAGATACAATGAACACCATCATTTCACAGACCGAACAAATCTGTTATTTAGGTCTAATGCTGGATAAAAGGTTTAGAAGGCGAGCACATATTCAAATTGTCACAGCGCGTTGCTACCAAAAAATGAAGAAGCTAGACTGGCTGCTCCGTCCCTCAAACAAACTGTCTCATCTGCCTTCTAATAGCGGCATCAATATGACGGTATGCAGGCATGTCAAAGCAAGGCACTCAGAAGACTCAAGGATGCCTCGTGGTTTTTCAGAGACTCCACGCTGCACAATGATCTTAAAACATCAACAGTTTAAGAGAGACAATGCAGCTCTATAGCTGTCGCCACTTAACAAAACTACTGACTTACCCTAACCCATTTTCTTTTGACATATTCCTAAGCTCGATTATAAGGACTTTATCAAGACTTTATCCAAATGCTCTCCCACTAAAAGAAGAAGCTAATAATGATTATAATTTATAGTAGAAACTAAGATATTACATTATTATATACGTACTAGGGGGCCAGCCCCCTGCTCGCTTCGCTCACCAACCCCCGTCATGTCCTTACTTTATATTTTATGGACATCATCATCACTGAAAAACTTTTTATAACTTTATATAGGATGAAGAAGATCAGGATGGCCGAATGTAAGGGAGTGTGGCAACAGCTCGCGGTCTATACAGCCTGCATTTTAAGGAACTTTGGCAACAGGGCGCGGCAAGCAGCAATGAGAAGCAGAGAACCGAGCAGGTAGAAAGTCGTCAGTTAATCAACACAGTCGTCAGTGGATCGCAGAAGTCGGCAGTTGATCATCGTGTGCGTGCGGTTGATAAAGTTGAACGCTTCGCTCATCAACCCCCGTCATGTCCTTACTTTATATTTTATGGACATCATCATCACTGAAAAACTTTTTTATATAATAGATGGATATAATCATTATGCAGAACATCTGTGATAAACATTATAAATAATAAACAAACAAAAAAAATAATTATAAGAAACTAGGTTCAACTTATTTATATTTTATTTGTTTTTTATTTAATCTGTAAAAGGCATATAAACAATCAACTGAAATTAAAGTTTAATCTCCAAAGTAATTTTAAAGTTATTTAATATGAGGCTCGAACAAGTTTCACTAGTGTTTTCTAAAGTTTTTAATGCTGCTATAAGCCTATAGAATATATCCGATGTATATGAGTATGTCATGTTGGCATTTGGCTATCTGTCATACATTCACACTCATTGCGTGAATACATAATTTCCGGAATTATGAATCAGATATTGATCTTTTAAGTTGTACTACGAGTATATACTCACTACATTGATCATAGTTTGAAGTACATAACCACCGAAGGAAACATTGTTTTTTTTAATAAATCTGTAGTTATTTAATGAACACCATATCCACTGTCATGTTGCGTGCTTTATAAGTTTTATGTTGTTGATGCCTGTCAAGGCTATTGAAATACAATAAAAACACCTTGCATACTTTATGGCATTTCAATTATTCTGCTGACATTGCCAGAATTGTTGCCAATACTTGTGTGTATTACCTATAATAAATTTTTTTTTTCTTATTATTGATTTTGCATTATTTTTTCAATAATTTCAATTTGTATTGAAATGAAATAAATTTTTTCATCAATTTTCATTATATTGTTTGAGCTTCTATTACTTAACAGGCATGTGAATCTTTTCAGCTGTTGCACCTGCATTTTGAACAAGATAAAAAAAAATTAAAGAATAATACACATTGACAACACCAACAAGAAAACAACATTTGACATTAAACAAAATAAATAAGCAAACAAACAAAAACATTTGTTCTAACCAGGTTCATTGTTATTGTTGATTTGTTTGGTTTTATTGTTGACTTTTTCCGGTGTGTGACATTAACAGATGTCGTGTACTTACTTGTTGTGCTGTTGTTGTTGTTGTTGTTGTATAAAATATTGTACAATAATATCAATGTTGTGAAAGTTGTTCAACTTAATTTGTGTTCGTGTTCTTGTTGTTGTTCATGTTGTATAGTCAAACATTGTATTTATTTTTGTAAATCATTTTATTTTATTTGTTTTTGTTGAAACTTTCAAATAAGTTGAATAAACGATGAAAGACTTTTCAATGGTTACATCATAATTTTTATTATTGTACTTACTTTATTTTTAATAGATCAGCAATAATAAATATATTTAACATCAACACGGTAACATAAATAACACTTCATAAGTTTAAAATAACTTTGAATACTAAAATATATGAATGGGGAGGTAACTTATACTTTTTAATACCCTTTATTATTTATTTTCACTAAATTTAGATCAGAACAAAATTAAAGGTAAGGAAGAATATAGTCAAAGTTTCCCTGTATGCATGAAAATTATCAGTGTGACTTAGAAATATGAATGGGTTTAGTTCCTCTATCTATTTCTAAGCAACTAGTCTAAAGTTTTCGAGTTATCAAATTGAAATTCAACAAAGATCATTTACTTCTTTATATCCATTATAATCTTTAAAGTTTTCAAGTTACAGAATCAAAATGTTAAGAATAAAAATTGTACCGCTGAGTTAAATGTAATTGAGATTAAATTTTCTTTAATAAAGGCAACATTTTTATTTCCTTATTAGCGATATAAAGGGCACTTAAGTTTCAGTGAAAGCGAGAAAATTTATTCATTTTGCTTAGTTTTTTTTTTTTTTTTTAATATGTAATTTTTCATAAAATTTCGTCATCATTTTGCTTAACGTTTTTTTTTTATCAATAAATTTTTTTAAAAGATTTCAGTATTCCATAGAAACTATAGTCTTTGTCTTTCGTCCCCCTTAATCATCAGAAAGAAGTCTCGTGTTGTCTGGACGCGTGTTCACTGATAAAGTCTTAGCGCAATTATCAATACCCACAGTAAAATTATATTATATAATGAATAGCAACAAAAAATCATTAGAGCATAATTTTTTTAATTGTAAAGATTTCTCATATTAAAAATACTTGTATTTATGTTGCAAATTCAGCAAAAAAAAAATATTACAATTCACAACCAAAAGTTCTTGGAAATTAAAGAGGGAGGAGGGAGGAGGGCGAAGTAGTGAGTGTTTAAGCACTTAAAAGTTTTGCGTTGAAAAAGATACAGAAGCAGACACAAATACAATTTCTATGGCAATAAGAAATGCGTCGTTGTCGTCAACGACAAGAGTCATACGACACTCTACACGGCTCAGTGGTTGAATGGTGAATACAAAGTCAGAGGGATTGAGTGCAGATACTAAAAGTGGAGAGGCAGACAGACAGAGTGATAGACGGATATAGTAAGACATTGAATGAAACAAAAGTGTATAGGAAGCGAGCGCCGCGTCTTACTTGATAAGCACGCTTGGCTTATATTTTTTTTTTTTTTTTGTTTTGTATATTCTTTCTTTCGGTTTCACAGTTTCACAATTTCAAATTTTCACATTTTCACATGTTGTTGTGTCTCTGGTGTTTTGTAGTTATTGTTGTGGTTTCCTGATGGTTTGCTGGTGGTTTTGTAAACGAGAAAACAAGCATGCGTTTTGTTTGGTTTTGTCATGTGGCTCACGTGCTGTAAGCAGATACACAGTTACGCACACTCAGAATATGTTAACAGGAGGCCATAGGACAAATGAATGTTGTAGTTGAAGCATCAGGTTCCATGGACTATGTAACCATATTTAAGCTGAGCACGCTACTTTGTTAATGGACTATTAATGCAGTTGGTGACTTTAACGAGTTGCTCTTCCATTTAGTTCCTCTTTTTTACGAGTATACTAACATACAACAGCAGGAATTGGTCCTAGCAATAGACAGATGCATAAACAGACAGATGGAATAACTGAAAGATATACAGGTAATACATACGATAGTGACTTTGTGTGTGTCTTTGCTATGTCTACACAGCGTATGAGTAATATTCTGTCATAGCTTACAATCATCATCATCATTATGACCTTCAACAAGTTGAAATGGAAAAGAAAAAGATTGAATGAGTGAGTGAGTGTATGAATGTATGAATGTAGGAAACGTGTTAATTAGAAAATAAATGGAGAGACAAAAATCCAAAAACAAGGGTAAATTGAAAGTTGCACAATCTAAGCATAAACGAAACCTTAAAGAAGTTTTCGTAAGGCGACTAAATCTATAAATTTTAAAATTATTTGGAATGAAATTAGTTTCAATATTGATAGAATGAAATTTACTGCAAAAAGAATGAATAAGCAATAATTATTTCATAGACATAATATGAAATAGTATTCTTGACTTGGAAATCTTTCTATTAACCCTCGTGTGTGGAATAGCACCGAAGCTAAGTCATTATTAAATATGCATGCGTAACGTCGCCATCGTCGCTTTCTTCGTGCTTGTGTCATAGATGCTTGAATCCAATGATGCCATTTCTACATTAACTCAGTTCCTTTACTATATTTGATGGTGTCAGTTATGCCTTATTAGCGAAATCCTTGTCATCATTTTGGAATTCTGTTGTTTTTCATGATTTTCGCATTTCTTGTATTTGTGTCTACTCTTTGATTTCTTAACTTAAAGATCTTTGCCACGTATCCTTGCCACATAATTGAAAATTAACTTGTCCTTTGTATGTGACTTCTCCTTTTTCGTTTTTGTTAGTAAGAAATTCGTGCATGATTCATAAACGAGGTGAAACAAACGAACGCAACAAACGAAATTCTTTGAAGTCATTAAATTTCAAATTTAAATTTCATTGCTTGCGCATAACTTGTATTTTTCAACAGAACACAGATTTACTTAGCACAGATTTGCATTTCCATTTGTATGCCATGTGATTTAAGAATTTTTCAATATTGTTTTAAATATAAAGAATCTTGTTAGGATATTTAAAGAATTTCTTACTTTCAATTAAATATTTAATTAATATTTTTCTAACAACAACTTAATAATTAATACTTCATTTTGAATCATACAATTAAAATTTAATCTAAATTAAGCTAATACAAATTAAGTTTAATCTCCTAGTATGATTGACTACCAAAGCTTGCAACGTTTTGCCGGATTCATGGGAAAACCAGCCGGACAACCGAAAACCTCTGCAAATTCTGGCATATGGGCGAGCGTGTAATTTAATCGCTTACTGCCTGCATCGTGATAGACATCACTGTCATCACCACAAAAGAATTGTGCAAATTGCAGGAAATATAGGCGTCCATTGGCACGCCTAAGCTCGGAGCTCGCATGTAAGTATGCAATCGAGACGTGTCCCACTAATGTCAGCATACGCTCATTTAGATACACCGCTGTGGAATCATTAAGACACTGAATATTGTTATATAATTCATATTCTGCTCCAGCTGAATACTGTAATCACGCAGATTACCCGATCATAATCGACAAAGTAACTATCGAAAGCATGCAACATTTCATGGCCCAAGTATTGGCCAAATCACCATAGAGTAAGGCAGGCCAAAAGTGAGCATCGTAGAATGGCAGTTGTAGATAGGCATAGGGTATGATAATGATGTTGCTAAGACAATAGAAATATGGAGTGGCATCAATGTTGTCCAACATATTCGGGTATGATGATAAGGCCAAATGCCATTGTCCATGTGAGTCCGCTAGGCACTGTGAGCGTAATAGTGAAGTAGGCTTTGTAGATGATTCTCATAGAAATTAGTGCCCACCAGCCAATGTGCTATGCAATTCTCATAGATTAGCATTCACAGGTATGTTACCAATTCAAACGCATGGTTCTCATGCAACATTTCAGTCACAATGTCTAAAGGTAAGCCCATGTCATTTGTTGTCAGCGTTCGTCCAAATTCTTCTTTCAATTCGGAAAAAACTTTCAAGATAACCAGCTCACTGTCCATGCGCGACGAAGTGAAATATGCACGCTCATAGGCATAGTTCATGGCAAGATAAAGTGTTTTACGCATATGTCTAACACATTTGTAGCTAACAGTAGCAGCAGCATCATTGATACTCACACCAATGTCACTTGTATCCCTGATCACGGGGTTATGTGGTTGCACCTGAAGATAGTTTAGGAAACGTGCCAAGGTGTACACAGTCAATAATCCAGGGTCTGCATTATTCAAATAATACACAATTTGTCTCAATGCTTCCACATTGTCAACTAGTAATTTATGATGTTGATCAAAGTTGCTTCCATTGAATTGAACACTCAGAATGCGTTGCCAATCTACTTCACCAACAATGGAAACCAGTTCAGCAAAGCAATAGCAAATGTATGTATCATAATCGACATCGGGCATAGTGGCATTATTCACGATCCATGTTAGATCAGATTCTAAACGTTCGAATTGCACACTAAGTTCGGATAAAGTGAGATTCGTATAACTTCTGAGTGCCGCATGAACCTCTGCCGATAAATTCACTTTCAATGCCGTGTTATGTGGTTCTATTAGGATGTGATGCTTGGTTGCGTTTTGTTGCTTTACTCCCATTTGTATGAAGTGTCCACTGTAGCCATACCGACCTAGGCGAGCCACCAATTCTAGCCAATTTGGTGCTGGTAAGCGTCTCAAATGACCATGAGCTGCTAAGCGTTCTAGGTAACCCCGAAGATTCAAACTATTACCACTGTCACGACATGTGGTATAGTAACGTAATAGTTTATCAAAGACCGGTTCGCGATGCAAAAGATCTCTGGGATTTCGTAGCAAACGTTCGAACAGGCTCACATAGCGTTCGTTTTGCCGACGGCCGCCTAACACCATAGCCGATTCACCAGATTGATGTATATTACGCCAATTTCCGCAAGAATATGAATGAAAATCAATACAGGGATCTACATCATGTCGCATGTAACGTTCAATGTGCCAGAGATGCTGAAGATTGACGTCAGCCGAAGCAGAGACGATCGAGCAATCGCGTGCCAGACACGTTTTATTCACGTGTTCCCAACGTGAGTCACCGGAACTTGTAATCATTAAAGATGCCTCATCAGCAATGTTCGTGCCAAGGGGCAGCGGCAAAACTTTCGCCGTCGCACTACTCACGATTAGTAAATACAAAGCGTGCCACAAATGATGCATTATTATTATGATAAAGGACCAAAGGGAATTCAACTATGGATTTATTTGGTTTTCTTTACTATTGTTTTTTGTATTGTAATAATTTTTAATTTCTTGGTATTCTTTAGGATTTTATATCCTTTCTATTGAAATTTTTATTACACTTCAACACCACTAAACACAATCATGTCTCAACCCGTACTGTTAAATGTGAATATATTTTTTTGTATGTTAAGCAATTCAATCGATTTACGTCGTCGTCGCCGTTGTTAGACAATCATCATTGCAAAATTTTTCGTTATTTCTCGTAATTTTTTTTTTTTTTTCAGTTAATTCACGCGAAAGATTCATTTTTTGCGCGTTTGTCTTGTGTTTAAGTACTCATTTAATATTTACGATCTACCATTTACGATCTACACGTTCTTTCGGTCTTTCGGTCATTTGATTGATTGACATATTCAAACGTTTGTTTAATCGCTCAAGATTTAGGAATTTGTATTGCTGCTTGTGGTTGTTGGTTGTCGGTGCCGGTGGCGCTGCTTAATTGTTGGGCGCTTGTAGATCAACTAAAAATTGGCTACGCTAAACTTCGACTTTATGTTTAATTCTTTCTTGTGTCTCGACTTAACACATTATCAGCGTTTTCTCTATTTCATATTTTGTGTATCAAATACGACTTCATTTTTCTTTTATTACGCTACAGTGATCTGACAATGTATTGGTTCAGGGTTAAACTCTGGTAAACTAATATATTTATATATAAAATAAGAACATTAACAATAAATGTAGAAAGATACTTCAGATGAAATTAGCTTTAGTATTTGTAAACTTAAGATTAAGAAGTATCTATGTAAATATGAGGACCATTCAATAAATCAAGAGATAAATTGATTGTACATAGCTTTGAATATTAACTTATGATTTTATCAGCATCTCTGACTATAAATGGACAATAATATTGAAATTTTCATATAGTTTCTAAATGATTATCTAAGTAATCTTAATTTTTTTTTTTTTTTTTTGGTAGTGAACTTAAATCTTTACACCAATCATTTAGAAACATATTTCTCCTTTCAGTTTGCTTTATATCCAATTCTATCATATCAGGATATTAGTTTTACCTTTTCTATGTTTCTATATTTGAGTTAACATTTTATACATTTTTATTTTATTTGTCGGAGTTTGTTTTATTAAGTTTTAAATATACTTACTTATGTGGTGGTTTCTAGATTGATATCTAAGTATTTTTAATTAATTTTGATTGTACACATTTCTAATCAAGGATCTGTGTTTAACATTAAGATAAGTTTTTTTCCCCAAGCAAAGTTTTAGATAAATATTTCCTGTTTTATCTCTAAAGGTTACAGAGAATCTATAAATCGGGGAAATTTTACTATAGAAAGCCCTTTTTTATGGCTTTTTTGCTGACTTTTTCCCATTCCCATTCGTGTGCGGCGGGCTTGGCTTATCTATGCTCGCCCGGCTTAACCGCGCCTCAAGCCAATAAGTAAAATAATCTCAAAATACACTGCGTAGTTTGTAATATTGTAAATTAAAAAGTCTCATTTAAATAATTGAATTCAAAGGTGAAAAGGCAATACATTGAAAGTATTCTACTTAAATATGCCAATAATCTCATTTTTGTCCAAAATCTTCAAATATTTTGGCTCCAGTTGGTTTAGCCATTTGTCCAAGTAATCCATCGTTAATTTCTTTCAGTGCATTTGATTGGTTTTGCGCGTATCTCATATTAATAAATTGTTTCAATTCATACAATATTTTAGTTTGGTAATTGTTATAGTCGCTATGAATTAATCTTTGATAAGGTTTCACGAATGACGCAATTTGACGTTGCAATTAGTGATATCGCTTCTACTTTTTTTTTTTTTTCGCTATTTTCTAGTACTCGTATTTCTTTTTTCATTCAGATTTTTAATGGCGATTCTTAAAGGTATTAAAAGAGGTCAATGCGTATGTTTGATTTGAATTTTTTTGGGCCTTGACATTTCTGTGTCCAGGGGGGGCCCATTAAGAAAGCAAAATAAAAGAATATTTTTCAAATAAACTAAGTACAAAGACGATGATAAGAACTAAGGAATGATTTGAAAATAAAATATATTGTAGATAGATATTTCCTTTGACACTTGTTCATAAATTATATATGGCCGTCAATGGGTGATTTGGAGATACAATATGTTTGGCTTTCTTGCTCCTTGGTTTCAGTCATTACTTTGATTCAGAAAAACGGTAGACTAACTCAGGTTTCTTAGTTTTGTTGGTAAGCCTGCCAACTTGCGATTTTGCACCACAATTACCTGACAAACGGGACGCGACATCTACTAAGTCCTTTTATTAAGACAAGATAGTAAATAATTTTATAATTTAAATGAGTATTGAGAATTTTCTCTAAATTAGACTATGAATTGCTAACCTTTGGACTCTGAACTTATTCTTTGAAATATTGAACTGAATGACTGACAACTTTATAACAATGACTATGTCTTTTTTTTTCTCAAGTGCACACTTTAAATAGATGTTTCTATACTATATGCAGTAAAATATTATCAATTTGAATTGTGAATGAGATTGATAGAATATATTGTAATAGTAAATTTCCCTTCTCACATGAATCACCGAATTCCATTTAATACTCATTTAAATTTCTCTTTGTCTTTACACATGAATATTTTGTAATATTTTTACAAGAAAAAAACAAAAATAACTTTGCAGTGAAACATATTTTATATACTTTTTATTAAAATACCGCACTACTTTGAAAATTAACAAAAAAATAAAAAAAATAATAATAATTAATACCAAAGTGAAAATTTATGCTTTCACTGATTTACGCAAGCAAAAAAGTGCACACGCGGTAACACATTTACTACTGGTTAAAATACAAGAAAGACTGCAAAGCAAGCAAAGGATAATGAAATATGCATAAAAATCTGAAAATCGTGAGCGAAATTGGAAGGACGCTAAAGGAGAAAGTGAGCATGCGTGCGTGGCATAACATAGTGGAAAGGAGTGGAGTGAAGCAGAGTAGTGAAGGTTTGATGTGAGGCAAACCAGGAACAACCGCGAAACATTTAAAAAATGCTTTGCTTTCTGTGGGCGTTTAATGAAATTTCATTTCATTCCATTTTATTTTTCACATTTTATCTTTATTCATTATTATTATTATTATTATTATTATTTTTTTTTTTTCATTATGAAAATAATGCAAACATCAAAGGCGAACGATTAAAGTGATCAGTTAAAAACAAAATGAGATACAACAAAATCGACTGGCCTCTGTCTCACATGGGGAAAATTCATTTTAATTTGTTAATTTATTAACAAGAAATCATGAAATTTATTCTTTTAATATAAGTGCTTACACAGGGTTTGTTCATTGGTGAACTTTGTCATGTCGCATGTTTAAATGAAATAATTTTTTCAATTTTACATTTACAAAGTGAATGTAAATGGCTACATGAATCTGTGGACGCGCTATTTGCCATCACTTTGATGATTTTCAGAGCCCAAGCCAGATGTAACTTTCACTTATGGTACATGTGATTTTTGTTATCATTTGTTACTTTTATTTGTTCTTTTTTTTTTGAACAACAATTTTATTTGACAGAGGAGGTCGACGATGAATAATAAAAATTTACAAAATAATTATTTATTAATAATTTATTTTTACTTAAAATTCTTTCTCTTTCTATAAATTTACTAAGATATTAAATATAAATAAATATTCATCAAAGAGAAATCTATAGTATAAAAAAGCCCAAATGTAAAGAATTGGCCGTGACCTTGTATGGCAAGAAAACGGATACTGGCGCTAAAATGTCTACGAAAAGGATTTTTTTTTTCAGGTTTTATGTGTGAGTTCTAAGTAAACCTTCAATTGAGAAGAAACAACAATACGCATGAGTTATCGTTTTGTCTGTCCATTTCCGTTTTTAGTTTCTCCATTTTTTTCTGTACCCCACCCGCTAACAAAGTTTTTTTTCCGTCTAGACAGATTGTCAAGTCAAGTGCTGGCGGCCCCTTAGATTATGAAATTTATTCTACAATAAATGTAGGGACATTTTGTGTGTGTGTGTGTTTGTGTGCGAGGTATCTCTTTGAGTGTTGCATACAAAGGTCATCATTTCAAAGTCATCATCATCATCATCATCATCAACATCATCTTCAGTGAGACATAAGCTTCTTAAATGCGACCTTTGTACCTTTTGCTTATGACAATTGCGTAAGTGGTTGAAGTTAATGAAATTATTGAAACTTGAAGGCAAATGCCTTTGTCATACAATACATTAATATGAGTACATCATTTTTGCACTTAAAAGGCTGAAAGGATTTTCATCTTTTATTTAAATGTATCTTTACCTTTATGTATGTTGTTTTTGTTGCTTAGGAACTGATTTACATGTTGCCAAGTTGACAAACATGAACACAAATACAACATACAAATTTATAAAAAAAAAAAAAATAGAAAAAAAGTAAGTTTCATCAGCAAACTATTGATAAAAATCATAAAGTTAAGGAATTGCATTTAGTCAAGGGCGTCAGCCAATTTATGCGAGAACTTTACTTTATTCATTTCAACTCTACCAAGGGGTTGGACTCTTCACCCTAAGCTTATGAAAAATTAAATTATTTTACCTCAAGTTACAAGTGAAGTGAATATTTAAAGGAAAAAAGGAAAGGTAAACTCATAAAATTTGATATTTATTGTTGACCTGAGCTCGTCATGTTTTATTATTTCCTAGTTAAAATCTCATGGGTCTTGTTAGTCATAAGTAAAATCAAAACTTGCTGACTTTTTTTTTTTTTTTTAATATTTTCCGCTCTGACAATAGTTTCACCAAGAAAAAATATTTAAAAACTCTTATGCAAGCGATTTTTATGGCAGTAGTAATTTTCTTGAAAACCTCTAGAAAGCAAAAGTATTTCAAAGTGAGCATGGTATATAATTTATGCATTTTGAAGCGAACATGACATCTACTTACATAAATATAAGTAGTAGTAGTAGATATCCATGAGCGTAGAATATATAAATTTCAGTGTTTTCAAGAAATAAATAAGTAACGAAGGATATTTAGATTATAAGGATCCTCTAGGAACTACGCTCATGTTCTAGTGACGCACAAGTAATCGAAATGCATTGAAAATTTCATGAGTTTGCTGTTAGAATCAATGAAAACTTAATGTTTCCCAAGATGCGCCCTCATGCATGCAATGATTTTTAATTTTATATATCTGTTTTTTTTTTTTTTTTTTGTATCGTACAAAGGGACTTTCAGTTGAATGAAAAAATAATCAGTTAGAATCTTTAACTTTATGTGAAGCCTTTTTCTAAGAATTGTATTCCCTTATACGAGTATAATGAACGAAAGGATGCTAAAAAATAAAGTAGATGTAGCCTAGTTTTTTGTTTTTTTTGAACAACTTTCAATCTAACTTTAAGTTAATTAAACTATACAAGTGTATGGAGTAAAGCAAACTTATACAAATACGAGCACATCTTTATTGATGCTATCCTTGATACACTAATTAGTTGTTAGTATCCTGAATGAGGAGAATATGTCGACAGTACAGCACTTTTCTTTTAATTCCAATGCTACATTTGACATTTTTCAAGTATCACCCACATAGTGAAAGCCGAGGAGCAAGAAAGGTGGTAAATTGTTACTTGGTCAGATACAGAGAGATACAATTCAACAACTAACTTGTGAATTTGTCAAGTTAACTTGACAGATTGAGTAAGTAAATGAATGAATGAATGAATGAATGACTTGAGTTGAGTTAAGTTAAGTTGACTGAGTGTCTGAGTGTATAAATGAATTGCAGGTACAAATGACTGACACCGAGTGGCAAAGTGTTTTATTACCTTCGGGGTTATTTGTAACTCTTATGCTCTTCTGCTTACAAAAAGAAAATATTATCAAGATGCCTTTGATGTCGAGAAAGACAAAGACAAAAGACTCAAAATTTGGCATTGTCGTTGTTTAAATGATTAATGAAATCATTTCCATTATTGGCACGATTTTGATTATTATTTTAATTACGTATTAGAATTGAATTGAATTGAAAGTATCATTTCAATAATCGGCAAAGAAAATAAAAAGTAATCAAAGTTTGTCCTTCAACTTGAACTCAAAAGATTCTTTGTTGCAATTCAATTTCACTTCCCAATTTTTTTAAAATTTATAAATCACAAAAAAAAAAAAAGAAAGGAAATTAAACAAGTGAAAAAAAAAGAAAGAAAAAAAAAAAAACACAAATTGTAAACAAAATTAAAAAGTATTTAAATTTCAAAACAAACAAAATACAATAAATAATCAAACATAAATTAACAATTATCGGCATATAAAGTTCAAGTGCACATTAATGAGTGATTAGGTAAAACAAAGAGTCAGTGAGTGAATGAGTGAATTGTGTGAGTGATTGAGCAGTTGAGTAAGTGACAAAGTCTAATAAGGGAGAGAAATAGAGGTTCATGATTTATTAAATGGATTGAGTGGGTTCTTTTTAAAATGAGTTAAATTAGTTTTGAAGTTCAAATCAATTTCCAATCAATTTTAATTCAAATAAATCAAAACAATTTGAGTGAATGTGAATCTACAAATTAAGAAACCCTTTTAATAAAAAATTAAAAAATAAACTAAATAAACAAAATTCATGAAATATTTTTGAAAATATATAGGTATATTTTTACTATCATTTTTCACAAAGAAAAAAAAAAATATGAACTTAATTTTGAAGTTCCATTGCCAGAACCTGATTTGCATTGATGATAATGAGACCCTGAAAAAAATACATGTTCACTCGTAGTATTAGAAACACGATTGATAAGAAATTATTTAGAATTCGGCAAAAGACGAGCATTAAATATAGAATTAGAGAATCAATCACATTAAATTCATTAAGCTAAGACTCAATGGAAGAGAACAGTTTTGGGTTCGTAACGCACATCTACGGTTCTGTTGGCGGAAGAACGGTTTAACATTAAATCAAATTTACATATTTCATAAAAATGTGTTCAAAGTTTTTAGTGATACTCCTACTTATTATTGCATATCAAGGAAGTACCTTTTGCAGTGAGGATCATAATGTGCACACAAAACTATTGGAGACAATGCAAAGTTACATGGATTTGGAAGTGAATCCTTGTGAGAATTTCTATCAGTATGCCTGCGGTAATTGGGAGTATAATCAAGAGTGGGGAAATAATGGAGAAGAAATGAATTATGTTGATACAATAGGCGGCTTAGAATATCAAGCGAATAAGAAACTTGCCGAAATATTGGAGCGACGAATAGCTTCAAAGAAATATGAATCAAATGAAGTCTACCGAAAGGTTCGCATCTATTATGAGTCATGTAAGGAAGCGGAACTTGAAGCGGATTATGGTGTTGATAGATATTTGGAATCAATCAAGCCCGGAGAACAACTTGAGTGGCCAACAAAGTTGACAATTGATGCTGAATTCAGCAATTTCAATTGGTTACAGATACTTGGAAATTTGCGTGCGATTGGCTTGAATGATGTTCTTTTGCAGGAGCAACTCAAGAACCGTAATGCTACAAGTTATATTCTGCAGATAGATAAACCGGATCGAGTGGATTTCGATGAAGCTGCCCAGACTGAATTGATGGAGTTGAGTAATGCAACTGGCCAACGTAAGCTGGTGGATCAACTAAAACAACTCAGATACAAACTTAAGCAACTTATCGTTAGCTCAAGTGGTGCTGCTCAAACGGTCAATGAACTCAGTTTGGCTGAGCTGACACGTCGTTTGCCGGGTACTGATTACGGTGTGTACTTTGAAGCGTTGTTCGGCGAAACGGTCATGCCTGAGACGCCGATACTTGTGCGGAATTTGGCGTATTTTCGGCGTCTGAATGATTTATTGAACAAGACGAGACCGTTAGTGCTGCTTTACTACATTAAACTAAAGCTCAAGGATTACTTGGCCACTGTGCGTCCCACTAGTAATGCATCACATCATTGCATGCAAAATCTGCGTGCACACATGTCCTTGGCACTGGATTACATAAACGAGAGGGAACAATATCAATATGTAAGGAATGCCACAGATGCGGTTATACGTCGAGTCTTTCATCTCATGCAAGCGAAATTCGAAGATCTTATAGAAACGCATGCAGGTAAAGATTTCACAGAAGAGGAATTGGCTTTTTTGCGTCTAAAAATACGTGAAATGCAGTTAAACATTGGCAATTTGCCGGAGTATGTGCAGCAAAGGTATTACGCCGACTACTATGCTACGCTTAGTTTTAAGCCTCACGATTTTCATTGGAATCACTTGATTTTGCTGCAACATGCCAATGCTCGTGAAAATTACTTGCTCAAACTCTCATCAGCGACACTAGCACCAGAGCATACATTTTTCATGTGGAAGCATGGTTCACCAGCTTATAATCAACCCACGAACCGTTTGCTTATACCCTATGCCTACCTGCAGTGGCCCATTTTCCACAAGGATTTCCATGAGCTCTTTTTGTTCGCTGAACTGGGCAATACTTTGGGTCATGAGATTATGCATGGCTTCGATACTCTAGGCTTGCAGTATGATGCCTACGGCAATCCCAGTATGCTATTTAGGGATGCTATGCGTGCGAAATCACATTTGCAAAGTTCGTTGGCTTGTTTGCAACGTGAGCCTACATCTAATATTAACGAAAAACTGGCAGATTTCAATGGATTTCGTTTGGCTTTTGAATCGTATTTCCATCGACCGACTGTACCGAAGTTTAGAAGTCCAGCAGCCACTTGGAGCAACAAGCAATTGTTCTTCATTAAGTTCGCTCAGTTCTTCTGTGCTGTGAATCCTCAGCGTATCGCTTATGATAGTAGTCATGATACCCCATTTAAGCGTGTACCACAAGTAGTTGCTAATAATCCTGAGTTTGCTCAGGAGTTTGGTTGCACTAAAAATGCCAAACAACAATGTGATATGTGGTAGTGAAGGGGACATGAAGTAGTGCAATTTAAGTTATTGTAAAATAAAGAATGTTGTGCCTATTTAAAAATGACTTTCTTGAGTTGCCTTTATTTCATCATAAATTTCATATAAAAATGCACTGAACAAAATCATCTATTCCATTGCGGAAGAAGTATGACGAGTTTGACACAAAGATGGAGTCATTTTCATGATTTTATGGTATTTGATTTGAATCATTTGGAATCATGATAATCCGAACATAAGTTTACAGAAGGCAATGGTTCTAGCTTTGGAATAAAATAAATTCAATGAAACTCTTTTTTTTTTTTTTTGATGGGTTAGTAATGATTCAAAATAAAAGATTCAACACTGAATATATTCTAAGGACGCTTAGTTAAAGTCCAATTATCTTAAATTATTCTAAGTGTATGCAATTTTTGAATAACTTAGTCAATGACTGTAAACTTATGTACGAGTATATTTTTATAGCCACAGCAACATTTAAGGCAAACAACAAGGCAAAAATAATAGACGAAAGGAGTGAGTGCAAGGACTAAATGAAAACTTAAGTGAACTTGAAGATAAACAACAACAACAACAGCAACAATAAGAAGAAGGACAACAATGACAGGATAAAGCAGTCTTGCTCTCAACCCAAAAAGTCGTACAATTGAAAGGCAGTGAAGCCGTCTGAATGACTAAACTGACGAACTGACGAACTGACTACCTGCCTGGCTGTCTGCCTACCAGACTAACTACAAGCAACACAAAAACAACATTGCAAAAGGCGGTGGGTGTTGCAAGGACGACTAGGATTTTGTTTAAATGGAAAACAAGAACAACCAATCCATGGTACAATACAATAAATATGCATAGTAAACAAAACATTGTTTGCTTGTTGCCATTTTTGTTGTTGTCTTTACCATGGTGTGTGCGTTTACGACGACTATGTCCAGTCGTTCCGCCTTGAAATGAAAACATCAAAACAAGGACACAGCAATCAGATGGACAAACAAAAAGTTAGTAGACGAAGGCGTAAAGAAGAAGATGGACAGGAATTTATAGTAGACAATGTTGACCACATAAAAGTGCACAATAAGCAGATGCAACAAAAACGACTAGTACGACGAGACTTAGACATTCTATTTTTGCAATATTGAAAAGCCGCTTTGACTTTTGCATCCTTCCTCTGACATCTATCGATTTCGATTGTCAAGGCGTTAACTGAGTGGGTAAGTGAGTCAGTTTATATTGTATGTAGTCAAGAAGAAAGAAAAACTATCAATTGAATGGGATTCATGCAACTTTGATGCCGAGTTCAATAACAATTTTACGTGATTTCTTTACAAGCCACATTCACTCATTCACCACCAACTCGCTCAATAACCCACTCACTCAGTCACTTACTCACTCACTCACTTAAATTATGTATGTATTAGTATAGTACTCTTCCACATGATAAGTGCTGCTTACAATACTTTTCTTGTATCTGCATATGTGAAATCAAATAAAATTGATATTGTCTGCAAATGTGTAAAGTGAAGAAGCATTTGCGCTCTGAAGAACAACAGACAATGGAGAGGTGAAAGTTTAAAAGCCAAACGAATTTACATAAAATGTGCTAAGTGTTGTCAACGTTTCACAAGTGAACAATGCCAAGCATTTAAGCGTCGTACGCCCAGAATTGTTGAGTTCCACCCTCTGGCATAGGGACTACTGACAAGTTGATGATGACGTTCATGTTCGTGTTGTTTGCATTTATTCACAGTTTGTTTTATATGGAACAAAAACAAGAAAATGGAAAAAAGAAAAACAAAAAAAAAAAGTTTAATATTTTCAAATGCAAATTGTATTTACCATAGTACACACAGTATTATCTTTTAAACTAAGTATCAAAAGTATATAGAACATTGGTTGTGTTAAGAATATCTGAATTGTTATTTACTCATTTCTAAGTATAATTTCTAGTGTTTTAAATATTTTATCAATTAAGTAAGAATTAGTTATGTTCTCAAAACTATTGCCTCATAAATAAAGATGATCTTCGCAATCTAACTGGTTTCCTCATACTTAGCTCAGTATGGCCTATACAAATTAATAAATCTATTAGATACTGAAAATTGTAAATCAAGTGCTTAAATTTAGTTAATCTTAGGGATCACCTAAAGAAATGTCATGTAGAAGTCTGCAAATATCAGTAATCACGAAAGAAATTAGTAGCTCAGATTGATAGAAGTCAGTATATGTAAGTAATTTTTTTTCTATGCCTAAAAAATACCAGTTTAGATAACGGAATGGTAGTTGAGCTACAAGTTCTTCTGAAAATATATCGAAACCAGAATTATCGGCTCTCTGGGATTTATCAGTATAAAGCATGAAAGCATGTCCTGAATATATGAGGTACCCTGCGTCCAGTCTTTCCACTCTGTGAATCTTGCATTGAAGTTGTCATTCCACTTCAGTTCTTGCACACAGTCTTATATCTCAGCTTGTATCCCCACTCCAGGAATATATCAGCGCTTATAATGACAATGTAAATTCCCATAAATTTGACAGTGTACATCAAAACCTCCATAAACTTTATACAAGGTATTGCTCGTTTCATTAGTATACATCTTGATTGCTCTCTTTTGTAACCAGTTCAGATAGTTGTGGCTTACCAAAGTAAAACTGTCACATTTACCATATGGTGATTGCCATACACTACACACAACTATTTAACAATTGGTGCATACACTTGTAGCATCGATGCAATGTTTTTACATATTGGATCAAAGTCAATATTGTCCTGCGCAATATGCATATGGAACAATAATATTACCGCACTTGCATACACTCGCACTTATATAAAGAAGATGACTAAGGAGATACAGAACCTTAGCATACTCGTATGCAACAAAAAACAAATAAACGCACTTACATTTCATCGATCGATATGGGCATATAAAATTTTTCGAAGCTCATGTTATTTACATTTACATATATTTTGTAATGATGACTTTTATGCATCATATTCATATTGTACAATATATTGTATTTGATATTTTTGTTTTTATCACACAGAAGAAAAAAAGAGTTTGAATTTGCATTTTTTGATTATTTGGCACGAAATATGTTAATACCAAAATGCAATGGCTGAAATAAAATGATGTAAAATAATGATATTGTGCAAGAGAAATTTATGCAATAAGGTGTAAAGTAAATAATTTAAGCAATGAAAACAGAATGAAAAATTGTAACGGAAGAAATTGGGAAGAGTTATTTAATTATGAGTATTCAATCTACTATGTTGGCTGTAGAGCAAAATTGAGATCTTCACTAATGCTGAGATTTATAAGTGCGCGACAGTCAAGAACACGCATGATTGATTGATAAGTGTCAATCAATATCACCGCAGTAATGATACTCACAAGAATGAAAATGTCAATAACAAAGTGTTAGTATTTTCCCTTCAATCAATATTATCAGTATAAGTAGTAGGTACAATACATATCTCAATATTATACATTTTTATACTTATATTGGGCGTACAAATAGAAAATCGCCGTATTTTTTTTTTTTTTTTTTCATAATTTGAGGCTTTATTATAAAAAACTTGTTACATACTCAATCTCCAAAATAATTTCCATTACTAGCCACAACTTTTTCCCATTTTTCTGGCAGCTTTTGAATTCCTCGTCGGAAAAATTGTTCGTCTTTTGACGCGATCCACGAATCAGTCCAATTTTTGGCTTCTTCGAAAGAACGAAAGTGGTGTCCTGCCAGTTCATGCGTCATTAATCTGAATAAATAAAAATCAGAAGGGGCGATGTCTGGAGAGTACGGCGGGTGGGGTAGGATGTCCCATTTCAAAGTTTCCATGTATGTTTTCACTACCTTGGAAACATGTGGCCGAGCGTTGTCATGTAGAAGTATCACCTTGTCGTGTCTTTCCGAGTATTGCGGGCGTTTTTCCTTCAACGCTCGATTCAAACGTATTATTTGAGTCCGATAGAGGGCTCCTGTGATGGTTTCCCCTGGTTTCAAGAGTTCATAGTACACTACACCGAGCTGGTCCCACCAGATACACAGCATTAGCTTCCATGAATGTTCGGTTTTGCGGTCGAACTTGATGTATGGCCGGGAAGCCTCCACGATTTTTTCCGCTTCGGGTTGTCATAGTGTATCCACTTTTTATCGCCGGTCACGATGCGATGCAAAAAACCCTTTCTGTTTTGCCGTTAGAGGAGTTGTTTTAACGGGACCGGGACGTTCCTTGTCTTCCACGCCATATTCGCCATTTTTAAACTTTTGAAACCATTCCCGACACGTTCTTTCACTAATATAGCTTTCACCATAAGTTTCTACAATCATTCGATGCGCCTGAGTAGCATTTTTTTTCGAATGATATGCAAAAAGCAACACTTCCCGCAAATGGCCCTTTGTAGGCTCGAATTTTGCCATTTTCGCTAACGAACAGGACACAGCACTGTCAAAATACACTAGCGAGATTATGTAGAGTTGTTGACCGATACCTCAGCTGGCTATGTAATGTTTCTGATCGTACTTATCGACCGATTAGCGGCGCTGGCGCCATCTATGGGAAAACGGCGGTTTTCTATTTGTACGCCCAATAAATTAAACAAGAAAATAATTATTCAGACAACAGCATTATATATTTTTGTGACTTGGATTTGCAATTATTCATATTTTTAAAATTTATTTGGGACTTTAATATGTGGTTTTCTAAGTCCCCATAACAGACTAATCTAAATATCACTCACAATCACTAAACAGAAGAATCCCAGCCGATATGTCTCACCTTTGTTGCAACATGAATCCTGTTCAATCAAATACTGTTTATTTGTTAAGTATTGTATGTTGCCTTGTGTGGTCTGCTTCATAATTGTTTTTGTAATTGTCATTTGTACCACTCACCATTACATAGACAATTATTGTTGATGTGGGTCAACTTATATAACCTATAACTTATTGTTAAAAAACATAATTTTGTGTGAAGTGAAACACTCTATTCATTGATTCATTTTCATTCAGTTGCTTGCTATTTTCTTGATTGCATTACTCTTGTGGACTCCTCTAACTATAGACTGTAATAAACAAATATCTTTAAAATAAAAATTTAAAAAATAAACATTGAAACATCAATTTGAAGCAATATTTACTTATTTTATTTATTTATTATCATATTAATTATTGTAGTATATTATATTATATGTATATATCTTTTGTTTCATTTTGGCTTAGTTACAACAATATTTTTTATTTTTTAAGTTTTTGTTTATATTTTCGTTTTTCTTTGTTTTTGGCATCTTAATAATTTTTTTACATAACCTTATTGAATATTTAATACGAACAAACGAACTAAAACCTATGATATAGTTAGCGTCTTACACTCTCTTTACCTGTCTGAAGAACGCATAAATTAATTTTATTTTTGGTAAATCATTAGAAAGTCAGTTGAATATTTTTCAGTATTTCTGTCAGTTAGTCAGTCAGTGAGTCAAAGTCATAGTGTTTATTTATCCTGTTTTATGTTCTGCTAAGAGTTCAATTGTGAATTAATTTTAGATCTGCCTCAGTTATTCATTCTGTTTTTCTTTTCATTTGTCTTTTATTATTATTATTATAATAATAACTTTTCATTTAATTTTTGATTTATGTTTATTTATTAATTAATTTCTTTTATTTTATTTATTTATATATAAAATCAATTGCGCTTTAAATTCAAAACTTCTTTCATTCTTTATTTTTTCACACATAAGAATCTTCTTCATTTTATTATATTTTTATTTATATGAAATTTTAAATATTTTACAATTGTCTTTTTGTCTTGTAAGTATTATATTCACATAAAACATATTTATTGTATATACAATCAAGTAAATTATGCAAGTTTATATTTTACTATACTATGCGTGTATGCATGAGTGTATGTGTGTATATGTGTACGTGTGTATTATGTGTGTAGGTGAATGATTTTAGTTATGAATTATTTAGCGTTTATTTATGTGTTTCATTAATGAATTATTAACATTTAACAATTGGCGACACTGTATGTTTATTTTGTTGTTTAAATCGCTTTAATCTATTCATTATTATTCAATTATATAATTATTTTGTAGTATTTTGCATTAATTATTTATATTAAATTTGTTGTTTTTATTTTTTTTTAATTGTTATACACTTCACATTAGTGTTAATATTCAATTTCAACTCTTTAGTTTAATGTTTGTCCTGCATAGAATTCTGCAATGCTTTGGCTTGATTGATACTCTTCCACATCTCAGCATAATCACTTGAATGAGTTTCGCAGGTTTTGAAATAATTAACTTTAACTTGACTGTTATCAAGCTTAGTCAATACTAAGAAGCATTGAACCACAATGGACAGTAACAACAACACAGCGATCATAGTCCATTTGAGAAAAGCAGATGCAACAACAACAATTTCGATACACGTTGTTACTGTTTTGCTGGTTAAGTACTTGTTACTTTTTAAGACATTGACATGATCAATTAGTCATCACTTGTACTAAGAACTCTCACAAGATCGGACGCAAGTCATCTCAACATGTTATACCTTACCACATTCTTATGCTAATATACCCGATCAGTATGATGATTGAAAAAGGTGACATGAAACAGTGTCTATAATCTTCTTCGAAAAAATGTATTTAGAATATTTCTTTCGTTCTGATTAAGACGGCTAATCTAATTACGAGTTACCATATTATATGCATAGCTTAATTATTAATGTGTAGAAAATACAAAAACAAAGAGTACAGAGTATTTTTTCTGCTATCAATCAAAATCAAATCTTTCTGAGGAGACAATTTTTTTTTTAAATTGATACTCAGAACTTCTTTAATTTTTATAGAACTAATCAAAGTATTTAAAAAGAAGATTCAAACAAACCATTTAGACGAGAACTCACTTTGGCTATTGAAATTCTGGACATCTACTAGTTTTCATAATTTTATTTTATACAATTGTGAAGTGTGTATAAGCTTTGGTGGCACCAAACTTTTGGGTTTTAAGGTTTTTCTTTTTTTGTATAATTATGTACTCATATGCATGACAGTGCGTGCAACTGTAATAATAAATTTTATGAGCGAGCAGGTATAAAATACAATACTTAATTTGACTAATTGCATTGTAATTATTATAATACAATAAGTCAATGTTTTTCTCTGTATTTATCATAAGTAAATGGTTGGTTATTTCAATTTTTTTTAAATCAAAATTAAAATAAATTTGTTATTTTTAAATTTTTTTAATATAATTTATTTGATTTAATTAGATTGAAAGTAAAATTTAAATATAATTAATTTGTTTGCTTTTTTTTTTTTGAAAAATCAAAATTTATTTATTTTTCACCTTTCACACTAATGAAAACTGATATTATGACTTCGGTTTAATGATTGTAATTTATGGAAATGTGCATTAGAGTTTTTATAAAGTATATGCATATGGAAATTATCAGATTGATGGGAAGAAGCATCCTCGGGCTTCGGCCCATGATATAATAATACAAAGTAGAGCAAATTTGGCCTGTTACACTCGCGAAAATTGCTCATTCTTTATTTTGACGTCACATTAAGGTCAGTGTATTAAATGCTAAAAAACACCCATTTAGTGTTAAACATAGCGTAAAAATGCACTGAAAATGTAAAAATTAGTGTTGTGAAATCAACACAAAGTATCCAAAATTTGGAACAAAATAATAAATTAAACAAATAAAGAGCAATTTTCCTATAGTTCATACAATTTCCAGTCAGTTCTATATGCAGATTATTACATATGAAAATAATGAAATTAATAAACATATGATAGTGTTGTGAAGCGTCAAAACTTCAAAATCGGACCAAGAAGTAATTCTTTCATGACGTCACAATGTTATTATTGTAAAAGCGAAAACTAACTTTAAAAAAGTATCTGCAACTTCTATTGTATATCTTGCATTTTCCTTTGCATTATTTATATACTAAAAATTGATAGACTCCGGTTTTTATTGTCAAATTTTGAGTTCTTCCCTTCTTGTTAACTTAACATTAAGCTTTTTCCAAAGGCTACTTTAATTCAAATCATTTGTTAAAGAAATCAACTTAGTTTGTTAAGACTAAAGTTTAGGTTTTCTTAAAAATATGTGCAATATATTCAAAATGTGTAGAAGATTCATTGAGTATTGAAGAGTTTTAATAGAAAACTTAAATTTCTCTCAACAAATCGTTTAAAATTACCATATACAAAAAACATATTGTATATAAAAAAAAAAAACTAATGTGTGAAAGGTGTCAATGAACCAAAGTCTTAATTTATTTTTTTAACCATTAAAACAATTATAATAGTAATAATAATAATCAATTGAAATATATAAATGCTTACACATATTTTCTTTTGTAACTTAACTCTTTCAACATGGTTAATGGCACTTATCCTTATAAAATCTTACATACGAGTTACTACATTTATGAGTTGCGAGTTTTAGCATTTCATCAAGCGAGCGTCTTTTACGCTTGCGCGTATGCTATACTGGACCGTAAAGTCGGTGTAATGATAAATGTTGATACCAAAATGCCGGCCGTCGTCGCCAGGAGCAGTGACCAATTAGCGTGGGTTTGGCGTTGAGCCAAACTATTCTTGCCCTTAGACCAATCATAGCCTTTGGGATTTGTACCAGTCAATTTCTGTTCGGATTTGTCGATTTCATTTAAATTCGATTGGTATTTGATGCCCACTACAAATGGATGATAGAAATCGGAAAAAACAAAACCAAGAATTGTTAAAAAATTAGTTCATTTCAATGGAAAACCAAAGGAAAAAAGTAGCAGTGTAAAGAAAGAAAGTACTAAAGTTTCCCACTCACATTTATCAATGACAATCACTGAGTTTGTTGGCACGTCGCCATTAATTGGCGTGTTGAAACCATCGCGCCCCACATTCGTCGCCATCGTCGATGTCCGCCTTAGTGTGGTTGTTGTGGGTGGTGGTTGAGTTGTTGGCGGACTGGACACTGTGAATGGAAAGAGAAGAGAGTATAAAACGAATCAATGTAAAAAAATGCTTTTTTAATAAATATCGTTGCCTACTTTTTGATGTTGTTCGGTTTTGTTCAATAAAATGTTTCATTGAATAAATGTCGTGTTAGAAATGTTTGAATAAATATTTAAAATTTATTACTTTGTCTATGCTAGGATGAATGATTTATTCAAAAATAAATCTAAAGAATCAAACCAATAGTTTTAGTATATTAATAAACATAAAGGTGTCTATAAACAATTCAAAATTATTATATTTATATCTATAATAATCTTGATAATCTGGCCAAGTGCATACATAAATTTTAAATAACAAGCCTATAATTATGCTACAAATATTGTTAACTAAATTCCCTTTAATACTTTAACAACTTAAATCTTCTGATAACATGCAACAATGTCACAAATTCACGTAACAGAATTATGAACTCTCTCTCTCTCTCTGTAACAAAAAAATACATTCGAAATAATCCCGCAATTTGCTAAATAACTCCCTGGAAGCCATTTAAATGTGATACACCCAAATAAGTATACACAAACATTCGCAGTCTATCCAAAAAATATTGTATTGACAACCAGACAACCAAAACAAAAAGAAAAACTGGCAATAAAACAAAACAAAATAACAAAATAAAATACAATAATGTCAATGACCAACGATAGCAAAAAATAAAAGATATGTGACCAATATCCAATAGTAAAAATCACATAAAAACGATAAATGTATAGAATATTTACAATGTGGCGATGGTGGCATGAAAAAATTGTGCGAACAATTGTCAATGTGAAAATCCGACAAGTTAATTTATTTTCATGATAAAATTTACAATGGCACTTGGTTGCTGTTGTTGTTTGGTTGTTGATATCCCATAAAGGCAAACCAGCAGGGTAGATAATAGAAGACAAGTTATAATAAAGAACCACATTGAGAGTGGAAGATGATATTTGATGCAACATATAATATTATTGTGTAAGGCGCGCGCTTGACACTAATGATAACATGACCAATTAAAGGTAACAATGGCTGGCAATAAATAGAATGACAAAAGGACAACTAGTATCACTAGAAGGATAACAAAGGCTATACAAAATAATGCCCAGTGTCAACTAACCTCGAAATGGGCAGACAATGAACCATAAGCTAGAATTACACTGGATTCTATTCTAGTCTATGATAACGCAGACTTTTCGTTTTCATTGTGGTGTCTACAACAAAGCTGATGTTGATGATGATGATGATGATGATGGCAGTGAGGATAACAAGAACTTAGTCAGAGATATTAAGTAGGCAACAACGACTTTATATTGTGAGAAAGTGAGAAATGAGTTTGGTTGGCTCAAAATGAAATGTGAAAATCCACAAGGAGTCCATAAAGTCATGAAAAACAACAAAAAATGGAGAATTCCTCGCCTTCAATTGGAACAATTCGTGGCGACTTTGTCACGAATTCTTTGTGATTTCCAAAAGAATAGAAATAAACGAAAAAAAAGTTGAAAACAGAAAAGAATGAAGAATAAAGAGTGGAAAGCATCCAGAGAAGTAGACTATGAAAGTTCAACATGAAACGACATAAATATGCGCGGTAAATTGTCATCGTCGCCTACAATAATTTCTAGAAGTAGCCGCCGTCGCCGCTTTCGTCTTCATACCATTTCAGAAGATAATACCAAAAGCAACAAGAAAAATGAAAAAAAGAAATGAAGATAAAACCAAATAGTGCAAAGCAACTTAGCACAGACATAATCTAAGCTATGTCTATGCGAATGACAAAAAACGTAGAGTAGATAGAAAGTGAATCGAAGTTAACTCTTTGCTGGCATAGAACTTCATTCAATACACACAAACAGCAGAAGTGCCAGCATAAGCAAGTAGCAAACCAAAGAAAATGCTACAAACGACAATAATTCGAGTTGCCAGCGTATAAATAATTCCAAAAATGAAATCTTAGGAATAAAAAAGAAAGGAGAAAAACTGTTGCAGGTTTTGTTCTTATACAATATTTTATGTTACGGCGTGAAAATTGCAATAAATAGTCTATGGCAAGATAGAAAAGTATAGAAATGCCATAGATTGCGAGATGCCAAAGAAAAGACTATGGTGTATGGTGTGTGGTACTTTATATTTGTACAAGTAGATTCAATGAAATCTGTTTAAGAAAGAAACTATCAAGATTTTAAAGTAATGTAAGTAGCAAAAGCATTTGATCAACTGTAAGATTTTCAACATGACGTTCTTACTATTGTGAATCAGATTTTATTAACATATTTTTTGTCATTTTACTTATTTTTTAAAAGACTCACTCCAAAGTCTATTGTAATTTATTTTATAGAAATTATCATTCACTTAAGTAGAATTATAAATACAAAACGCCTTTATATTCAGGACCAATTGAAACAAGTTAAGGCCTCCTGTCACCTTAAGACAACATAATCAAAGTTCTTAACCAACTCTTGGTAATACTTATGTTAAGTTAAATCTAAGAAGTAGTGTTCTTTTGGGCCTCTACCTAAGTTCACACATATACTGTCTTCAGAATGATAATGGTAATAATTATGACAGAATAAGATCTTAACCTTTCTGGCAAAATCCATTGTCCACTGTTATTAAGAAATCGTTGCTTGATACTCACAAAATAATCTCGTTCATCAAGTCCTGTGATATTAATAATTTATCATAACCCCCTTTCTTTCAGGTTAGTTTAATGCCTTTGAGAAGATTCGTACAAACTTTTCGAAGGCTTGTGCACTCATGACTATTGTCGACGTAATGACCAAACCAGGCGCAAAGCTTGCGTAGACAGTGACTTGAATGTACAATGGAAAGACAGCTTATGGTCACTCAAGGCACAGAACATTTGTTAGTGCTCTCTAAATTTAGACGATTTAAGCTCCGCTTCGCCAAGCGTCCACGCAACAAGTTCCTGACCATCGACCATCAATGATCCCTGGTGTTTTTAAAAAGGACAGGCGTGAGAATCTTTATGCCCAAAAAGTAAGGGTGGCCAGAAAGACACCGCACCTGCTAAGAAGTAAATCCAAGCTTAAATGAATAAACACTTTTTGTATAAAAAAAAAAATGGACATCAAACAAATCGAAGTTCTTGAATGTAAATAGATATTAAATATTATACAAATAATATAATAAAAAAATAAGAAGTGCGCCTCACCCTTATAAGCACAATATGGAAGTGAAACTTCTTTAGGGAAGGGGAGTAAATCCAAACATTAGAAAATGAAATACGATGAAAATCAAAATTTGAAGTTTCACTTCCATATTGGATTTGCCTAAATAGCACCATATTTTTGGGATTTACTCCCCTTCGCTCAAGCAGTTTTACTTCAAAATTTAAAAAATAAAAAATATTCCCAGTGCAAGACTCGAACCTCAAGCCCTCGGTTTGCAAGTCCTACTCTCTAACCACTACGCCACGGTGAAATTTCAATTGTGCTTGCCTAAATATTTCCAATTTAATAATAACATTGTCCAATTTTGATTTTCGTCACATTCCATTTTCATATTTTTTGGATTTACTCCCCTTCGCTAAAGAAGTTTCATTTCAAAAAAGGGGAAGACAATCGTAATAACACTTTGATTAGTTTTCTTTGTGTCCTCCTTATTAGCGTGGGGCCTCTATGCGGGTCCTGCTTAAATTGTATAAAATTTTTAACAAAATAATTTAATAAAAATAAAAAGAAGTAAATATTTTATAATCATGAAAATAACATATACAATACAATATAATATATGCAACACAAGAATTCTTTGACATGTGAACAAACTGATATGACAAGCAACGCTGAACAAAATGCTTTTTGAAGCTCACAATATGAAAGTTAATATGGTGGACCAAAGGGGTGAGTGGGTGCCCACATAGGAGTTATTCATGGGATAGAGTGTTCTCAATATAATTAAAGCCACAAAATATGCAGTTTTATATTTCAGAATTTGTGCTCTCGTTATATGATGATATACATACAAACTACAAATACAATATGTACATAAATACTATGTATCTATCTATCTCTCTAGCTACCCTTTGTATTTATGGAATGATATAAATGAAAGAGAAGTCAAGCGAAAATTAACAAGGGCATCGATGCGATACTCTGTTTATTCAACTTCATATGGGCGCAACAAACATCACATTACATCAACAGGATATACATGAGTGGATATGTATCTATGTCTATAATATTTGTGTGTGTGTTTGGATGTATCTATGTGCTTATATTAAACGTATAAATATCCATTGAATGACACTTACTGTAGAGTTTAATGGTGCCATCCATTTCACCACGAGGATTTTTGGCGACACACTTATAGTTACCATAATCGCTGCTCTGCACATTTGTAATTGTTAGACGCATTGTGGCTTTATACGATGGACTGCCGGGTATTGTTTCCGTTCTGTAATGAGAGTAGATAAATGCATATATTTTATATATGTATATAGTGATTATATGTGAGTGCATCAGTATGTGTAAGTGAGTAAGTGCAAATTTACTTGTGTGCGCGCCAACACGATAAATAAACATAATTGTAAATTTTAGTGCATAATTTTAGGCAGTAGCACAAGTATAATAAATAATTGTTGCTAGCTTAATTGTTGTGAACTCAGAGAATGAGTATTTTTAATTTTAGTTAAATGTATCTTTGTTTTAAATTTTAACTTTTCTCCTTTGATGTGTTTTTTTTTTTTTTTAATTTAAATTTACGTGTTTTGAGTCACTTTCAAAGGTTTCAAAGGATTGGAATCCCTCATTGTCATTGAAATAAACTGATTATTCCTTCAATTTTTAGTTACAGATTCTGCAATAATGGACTGATTGGAGGTTTTGGAAGAAACATCATTACTCCTCATATGGAATTTTCCAAATTATGTTCATTTACTTTCTTGCTCTCTAAAGTAGAAGACACATTCAGTGTATTATCAGCATCAATGGGTTCATTGACTGTTCCAATTAGCATTGATTGAATTGCTTAGCTACTCACTCATAAGTTCACTCATTCAATTCAATCCATACACAACTTAATCAACCAATTCTCCAATAAACCGCACTCGTGCTCATGTGTTAATACTCAATCGCTCACTCACAAGCTCAATCATAAGATTGCTTATCTGGTGAAGATGGAATGTTTGTTATTTTATTCTCAGTTTGCGAATATAAAACTCACTCACTCAATGAGGGAGAGATTAAATTCTAGGTCAATTTGAGTTGACATTTCTTTTGTGGAGACGTCGAAGTCGACGTCGCGACACGAAAAACAAACGAAACGCATTTCAATTAAATCAAGGCCAAGGTCATGATGATTGCAGATACTTATGCATCGCACATCGGCATCATATCTGCGATAAACACAGACAGAATTTATGTTTAGATTCATTTCTCTCAAAAAATACAAAACGAAACATAACAAAACAATAAACTAAAGCTTACTGAGATTTGTTGTTGTTTCTTGGATGGAAAAAGCTTTGAGAGCATTTGATGACAACTTTGAGTTTACATCGCCTAGAGATACTTTTTAATATTAAATCTCGAGTACTCATAGCGTCATCGTCATCGTCGACGTTTAATTTGACGCGCACTTGACTTGTCTTTTTTTCTATCTGTTTAGTTTTGAGAGAAGATCTGGACTTGAAATGAAATGAAATCTACATATAAATAGAGGTAAACATTGATAAAGAAACGTGTGACGAGTTGTCAAGCAACAACAACAACAATAACAACAAGAAATAAAATGGGCAAATAAATAAATCTATTTATTATAAATAGACAAACTCACGAACCGAGCCAAATACTCGTAAAAACAAAACTTAAACTAAGATTTTTGCAAACGGAAAAATTCGCACAAACAGTTTGAGATACTCTTACTACGGGCTAAGTCAAATCAAGTCGTCGATTAAAGGCAAAACATTACGGAAAGTTCGCTAAAAAAAGTATACAAATATATCAGTGTTTGCAGAATTTGTTTTTTTTTTTTTTTTTGTTTTGTCAAATTTAACCTGAAGTAGAAACTGAAGAAGATTGGAAATGCTTAAATTAAGCATTATCCTTGCCTTACTAGCTTCGGTGACATGGCGTACCACGCCGACAAGTTGCCGCCAAACCAAAGCACATTTGACTTCAATCAATCAAATTGTATCTGCGAATATACAAAACTATATGGATACATCAGTGCGCCCGTGTGACAATTTCTATCAATATGCATGTGGACATTGGTATCAGCAACATATAGATCAAGTGGAATTTGGTGATACTTTGGGTTTGCTAGATTTTCAACTCAATAGGAAGCTGGAGCAGCTTTTGAAACGTCATATTACTACAAGAAATGCTACAGAAAGCACACCCAGTTCAACCAGTAGTAGTAGTAGTAGTAGTAGTAGTAGTAGTAGTAGTAATATCTATACCAAAGTGCGCACTTATTATCGTTCTTGTAAGAAAGTGAAACCATACAACCTTAAAAAGTATCTACAACTAGTACAGCCCTGCTATGAATCCGGTTGGTTTATACTCGCACGGAATGGTGGTCGCAATTGGCAACCAGATAAATTTGACTGGCTTTCGGCTATAGCAAAGCTACGACTTTATGGTTTAAATGGAGTCCTACTCAAGGAAGAGGTACTACCACGTTGGGATGAGGCTACAAGCTATAGTATATATTTGGATAAACCCAATCTTGCAGAGACTGCACATATGGCCGAAGGTGTAATGATTGAGCTGCTCTTGGATATTGGTCAGACGAAACGTGTGGCAAATGAAATTGCGCGTCAGGTCAGCGCTTTTGAGGTTCAGTTACATCGTCTTCAAGAGCTGGAGGACGAAGAAGGTGCCAAAGAGATGCAACTTGGCTATCTGCAGGAGTATATGCCACAATTACAATGGTTAGATTATATTAAGCAGCTGAGAGGTCCAACGACAAGTCTGGCTTCAACGGTGATCATTCAGAATATACCATATATGCGGGGTTTGGTTAAGCTTCTAGATGGAATGTCAAAGGAAACGATCTGCAATTACATAATGTTGAAGTTCTTATCTTTCTTGAAACAACAAGGTCCGGCAGAGATCTCTAAGCAAGAGTGTATTGCCAGTCTGAGACGCGCCATGCCCTTGGCCATGAGTTTTATTATAGGTGAGCATTTCTATCGCGATGTTGTGCATAATGATGCTATTATTCAACGGATGTTCGAGCAGCTGAAACAAAAGTTCTACGAGATTATCAGTGATAATCGTTTGCAATTGGATCCACCGATTATAGTGGCATTGCAGGCCAAGCTCAAAGCGATGCGTCTCCAAATTGGAAATTCTCCGCGCAATGTATCCGATGAATATTACGAGGCATACTATGAGCGTGTGGAACTGGAATCGAGTAATTTCTATGTAAATCAATTGAGTCTACTGCGTTTGGGCGTGGAAAAGAGTCATGAACATTTGGATGCTGCTGTAGCCAGTTATAATAACACACTCTTTGGTTATGCAACGCCCAGCGGCGATGATGGTTGGGATAATAACACCAGTTATGTTCTTGCCGACTGGTTGGGTAGTTCCTCCTCGCCATTCTATGTGAAGCCTCGAAATTTGATTATTGTACCTTACGGCTTCCTTCAGATGCCTGTTTATCATCGCAGCATGCAGGAACTCTTTAAGTATGCCACTTTGGGTTTCACTCTCGCCCATGAGCTGCTGCACGGTTTCGACTCATCAGGCATTGAGTATGATCATGTCGGTAATATAATGGGGCCCAGTGAGGAGATTGTGGCAAATCAACGATTTGTGCATGGCTTGCGTTGCATGCAGAATGAGTTGGCAACATCTCCAACAGGTGGAACGCGTAGTTTGAATGAGAAACTAGCGGACTATGAAGGATTGCGTTTGGTCTATGAAACCTACTTTAATGGACGTGGCATTAAACGTGAGGACCAACGATCGAAACTTTTGCCACAATTTAGCACAAGGCAATTATTTTTTATAAGTTATGCACAGTTCTTTTGTGGCAAATTGCAACGTGGCTTGAGGCAAACCAACTTTTTGGAGCATGCCGCCGATGAACTCCGAGTGATGCAGACATTGGCCAACTTTGAGGAATTCGCACGTGAATTTGGCTGTGAGAAACGATCAAAAATGCAATCGAAACATAAATGCAGATTGTGGTAAAATTCCATGAAGTTAAAATGAACATATGTAAGCTTTACAATTCCTAGAATGAGATGATATTCACATAGAACTAGAGTACAAGTAAGGCGTGTGTTGTCTACAATTTGTATATTTAATCCTAGCAAGATCTCTTTCAGAAGCCAAATTAAAAGAATATTGTTGATGTTGTTAAATGTTTCGAATGCGATTTCGGTTATTATTGATTAAAAAAATACAATCTATCGTATCTCATAATAATATTTATTGCAATAAAATTTGTCTAATAGTTTAATTTGAAATTATCACTTATTTATTTTCCAGATTATTCTCTCTAAACAATCTTATATCAATCACCATAATCGACACTTTTGTGCCGGATGCATATCATCCCGACCTTTCTTACACTTATAAGTTTCTGCAAATGGCAAAAAATTCAATAAAGTCTGCCTCAGCCGTACATCATCGGCATCATGATCCCGAAACTCTGCTTTCAAATCACCACAGAAGAATTGAGCAAAGTTTAAGTAGAATAATTCCCTTATGGGTATCTGTGTAAAGGAAGGTTGCCTTGTGTCGAATATATTTTGTTCACCAAACATGGCATCATAAGCCAATCTTATGCCAGATATATCTGCTATCCGTTCATCCAGGCTTTCTGTCTCATTGCGTTGTAGGCAAGACATTGCAGCAGCAAAGTGTCGACTTTCGGTGATATTGACTCCCGTTTCCTGGGCATTGCCCACATAATCATAAATAATGCCACTGGTATCGAAGCCATGCACAAGTTCGTGGGCCAGCAGAAAACCAAGCAAACTCATTTTGAAAATATCATGCATATCAGCATCGAACATCGGAATCTGTAGTATGCCATATGGTACAATGATCATATTACGTCGAAGTAAGTAAAATGGCGTTGAACTTTGTGCTGTGTTACTATCGGCGAGATAAAAATATTCTTCTGGATTCAAGGATGTCGTTTGGCTTAGGAGTTTGTGTTGTTCAGCCGAACGAAATTCCAAAAGATTTAAATGATTTCGATAATAATCCTTTTTATCTAACTTAACTGTTTCATAATAATTCGTTACAAATTGTCGTTTATTTAAATCTTTTGGTAAATTTCCAATATTCATAGTCATTTTGGAACTTTTCGATAAGTAAATCCTTTTCCTCTGGCTTCAGTCTCAGCGTATTCTGAATAATCTTTGTCATAAACTCTTGCCGAAGAACATCAAAAAGTTTCATTACTTCTGCATTGTATTGTTCTAATTGAGGTCCATAGAAACGTTCTTCATAAAGTAAATTTGTGGCAACATCCATTTTGCTACGTAACTCCGTGACACACTGTACAGCATCATTACTATCCATGCCATCAATGCTCAAATATCGTAGAAACTTGTACATTATATAATTGCAAACTAATTCTGGACTAGAATCTGCCATTAAAACCATTAAACCTTCGAAATAATACAAATTGCGCAATTGAATTTGATTGAAATTACCATCGATTGAATCATCATCATCATCACTGAGTACAATTTTAAAGTAGCTACGCCAATTTACTTGAGGAAAATCATGTTCCAAATCGCTAATGCTGACTTCGTATACCTCTGAGTCTTCCTCAGACTCTTGCTTCATGAGCAGCCATATCCTTTTCTCAAATGCTTTCAACTCCTTTGCAATACGAAAAGCTTTTCGTACAGACATATTTAGGGCTTTCAATTCCATTACCATGATGGTTAGACTAGGCAAACGGTTATCCACATTGATATCAGGTTTATCTAAATCAATAATATACTTTGTACTATTCTCAACATCTTGCAGCACGGTGTGCTCAAACAAAGTACCATCTAAGCCAAATCGGCGCACTATAGCGAGTGTCTCTAACCACTGAAAATCTTTAATTGGCCAATTTGTACCACGTGTTGTTAACAATGGCCATGTAAGGTTACCATATGGACTTACCATATGCAAATAACGTTTAGGATGAAAGACTTTTGTGCGTTTACAAGAGCGAAAATAACTCCAAACTTTAGACTCCAAACTATTTTCATTAAACGATCCTCTTGTTCTCAAATCATGTTCAATCTCATTCATCACAGTTACAAATTTTTTATCAATATTGTAGTCAATCATTCCTGTGCCTCATTGTAACGTTCATCCTTGTGATATTCGCTCCATCTGCCACACGCATATTGAAAATAATCTTCACATGGATTCGCTGTTTCATTCATATAGCCGACAATTGTCTGAAGCGTCTGTAGGTTTACCATATTTTCTGTTTTTAAGGTAGCACGCGCCGTTACGCTCACCATAAACGCAATGAGATATAATGCGACCATATAGAGCCCGATCGAAATGCCGAGGCCATAGCATTTGCCTTTATGTCTAATCATCTTACTTGTGAACGATTTCGATTTCGATTTCAATTTCAATACTATTTGAATAGACTGCGCAAATCAAATACTAGCAATGGACTAAATCAATTAATTGGCGAGAAAAGTTGCTGACTGGTGAAGCGAGATAAGCAAATTTGTTTCATAGACAATCTCACTCAGTTTATTAGGAGAGCAAAACTCTAGTAATATTCTCAAGACGAGGGTTTTTTAAAAGATGACTTAACTTTCTTACTTATTATTAAATTTAATCTCAAATTAATATGAAATATTTTCTTAGCAAACCCTCGTTTAGTATAAACAATTGAAAGGTAAATAAAATAATAAAATTTTCTGCTGTCATCATCACTTTACCATTTTTTTTAGCTTTGTTCAAGGATCATTGAGGTTAACAGGGTTAGCGATAAGCTAACGGAGAGCTTAAATTATCTGAATGAGAGATTAATTAGTAATCGATAATTACAAAGTACGAGTAATAACAAAAAGAGGGAGAGATCTTTGATTTTTTTAGATTTTAAAATGCAATATTAAAAATATTTCATTTGATAGAAGAAATTTAACTAAATGAAATAAGAATTTTATACAATATATTTTTATTACTTACTTATATTTTGAAGATTCCGTTATCATTTGATCATTTTCATGCGTCCAATAATTCAAAGATGTTGGATTTGCCTCAATAAAACACTCCACAGTCACATTGAAATACATGGGAACGCCAACAAGTTGATGTGGTATCCAAACCATTGGTGAAACTGATTCACAAAAAAAAAAAATAAAGAGAAAATTTCAATTTCCGGAACCAAACACTTGATACTGAATACTCACAATCTACGCTCACTTTTATGCGCTTTGAAACCGATGGTGGTACTCCATTTGAGGCAATGCAAAGATACGCACCCATATGCAAACGTGATATACGTTCAAGCTCCAATGATTCACTTTCCAAGTCCGAAACTGAGTTGTTTTAGTTGTACGAAATAAAAGTGAAAGCAAGTCAATTTACAGGAAGCCAGAAAGTGTGTCAAATGAATGATGAAAAAGTATGAGAAAAGTGAAAAAAAAAAAAAAAATAATAATAGAAAGGCTTTCTTTTTTCTTTCATAGGAACACGTACAACTTAAGTGCGCATTTAATTAAATTGCCAATGGCGAATTGTGTGTGGTTAGATGATGATGATGATGAAGGGATTGAATGGTTCAGTATAGTAAGTAGGAGAATGCAATATAAGGTGAAGCTTCTCTTACCTTCAAGTGTTTTATTTATAACAATTTTATTGCCATCATCGCGTTTCCATTTAATTGATGGCTCTGGGCTGCCTTTCGCCTTGCAACGCAGCGTGACATTGTCACCCTCCCGCACGATGACATCACTCGATGTTAAAGCGTCGTCAATATTAGGTGGAACTAAAGAAAGTAGAGGAACAAAAACAAATATTGATACAGTTGGGTTTTATTGAAGTTCATTTGTCCGCCCGTCCGTCCTCGGGTCAAATCTCATAAACCGCAATAGCTAGAGAGTTGAAATTTTCACAGGATATGTAGTTCTATCCGGGCATTAGCAACAAATACTAAAACTAAAATATTTTCAAAAACTTAAAGGGGTCCCCATACAAGAAACATTTTAGCTTGTATGGCAGCTATACGATCCAGTAATCCTATAATCTTGAAATTTGGATGATTGATGGCTATACATCAGAAACTTATACTGTTGAAATTTCAGTTTGATCAGTTGGCTAGGGAGGGGACCTCCCATACAAACCCTCATTAAATTTCAAGTTTTCATTAGAAAAACTTTTTTATTTTTTGTTCTATTGAACTGAAATTTAGAAACTATCAGTTTTTGACATAGACGCTACACGTCTGTTGGAATCAGCCAAATCGGCCAACTAGGAGGGTTACCTCCCATACAAACCCACCATTAAAATTTAGGTTCTTATTCGAAAAACTTTTTTTTTTTGAACTATTGAACTGAAATTTAGACACTATAAGTTTCTGATATAGATGCCGTATATTTTTTGGAATCATTCAAATCAAACCCCAATCTGCCACGGAACCATTCGTGTACGAGTCACTAAACTAAAGTTTTCAAATCCACTTTAATTCATGATCCTTAATCCATTGATTCCATTCAAACTCTGATTAGTAAATAATGCAAAACAGCAATGTATTAGTGATAATAAAATTTCCTCTATAATTAATTTAACTTACAAATGATTAAATGCTTAGAGAAATATGCTAAATAAATTAAGTGTTTTCACCCTTAGCAAAGCTGCCTGAAACTGGTAAATTTAACATGTGTATCTTTTTTGGAAAAAACTAATGTAAAATAAATAAATGAAATCAAAATGTTGCAATGCCTTGGGCTATAAATATAATGCAATCAAAATGATGATAAGCAAACACACAAAACAAAAAGATATTAATACAACAAAATGTACAGCAAAAGTGCAATTTACAAATAAATAAATTAAGTCCATAAATATGGGCGCACGGGAGCATGGGCGCATTGACAAAAGGTCAAAGGTTTATTACAAATTTAATTTGCTGAAAAACGCGCTATTCAAATGAAAATTACACAAAATTTTTTAAAAAGAGACTAAAAATCATGCTGTCGATGTTTATGATGATGACGATGATGATGATGATGACGGACGGTGTGAGATGAAGGCATTAAAAGCACATTTAAAACAATCACAATGAATAAATGAACAAATAAACAGAGCGAATAGAGAAGGAAAGAAGAAAGAAAAGAAGGAAGGAAATGAAAAACACCAACAACAACAAACAACAAAATGAAAGGAACAAATAAAAGCCACACTGAGGCATACAAAAATAAACATTTAAACGCATTTGAATTTATGAGTGTTGAACACAGAAATGCATTTAAATGTTGCCTCCGAAGCTTTGAATGTTGAATTCTGTTGCATACTTCGTGGTATATGCCACAGCGGGGCTACTGCCCTTTCCAAGCAAGCAGACGACAACAACCACAGCACTGAGTGCAAAGGATAGTGGATCTAGATCTAGAGAGGACAAGGGGGGACTAAAGGAGAAAATATGACCGCAGAGTAACAGTGCAGCAGTCCCAGCATCAGTTGTACAATTTCTCCCAAAGACAAACGAATAATATTTCAAAAAAGATGGGGAAAAAAAAGGAAACCAAAATGGCCGCTAGTGTTGGTGAACGCACAATTTTTAATTTCGCATTTTGCATGCAAAATGAGTATCAAAACATAAAATGAAATGAAACAAAATGAACACAACAAACAACAACAACAACAAAAAGAACATAATGAGGCAATTTATTAAATTCAATTATTTTGTTGACATTAAAAAGGCAAAGTAAAATTGCAGAGCAAAATGAAAAAAGTTAATAAACATTTTGGTACAACGTCACGTATGAGTAACTTTTAATTTATGTGCCACCGGCGTACAACATGTGGGAAACATCGAAATGGTGGCAACAGACAAAATAGTAGAGCGAGAGAAAAAAAAATAAAAAAAATAAAATGAAAAAGAGAAAGAGTAAAGTTAAACAAAATGGTGGAAATAAAAAGTGGTAAAAATAGGTACAAATAACTTTGAAAATAGAATAGAAATGTAGTGGATGAAGAGAAGTAGTAAACAGGTAGAAACTCTGCTAAGTAGATTACACATAACAGATGAGGAGAAGTGAGTTAGAATTGTTAACAATTTTTTGCTATTTTTTTTCTTTTTTGTTGATGCGACAAATTTATTGGTTTCATGATAAACTGCTACAAAATGAATTGAATAATGGAGTGGTGAAAGACGAGGAGGAGGAGGAGGAGAATGTTTGTATAGGCGGGGGGTACAAAAGGGAAATAATAAAGCAAAGTAAAAGTGTAACCAAACCAACAAAATAATTGCTGTTCATTAAAAGTATACGAGAATGTGTGCATTCATGGATTTGTAGCAAGCTTATGGCTAAGAGAAAGAAGGATTAAGGATGAAGCCTGGTGAAAGCTGAAGTTGAACGACAACAATTAGTAGTAAATGTTATCAGGCAACTTTTGGCAATTAAACAATTTCGCACGTCGCAAATTTTTTTCCGTTCATTTCACTTGAAATGCCAACTTTTTAGTATTTCCTTCATCTCTGCCCCCTTCTCGATTTTTGTTTGCCGATTTTCTCTAATGAAAAGTATATAAATTTGTGGTAATTAGATAATTTTTGTTGTGAGTGAGAAAAAAAAAAAAATAAGTTAAGCAAGGATTAGATTTTTATAATTTCTGTTGAGATTATCAAAAAGTTAGAATGTTAAAGGTGCGTGATTGGATTGGGTAAAACTTTGTTTTTGGCATGATGGTAATAATAAATATAATAATTAGAATTGGAAATGATATTTATTTACGGCAAATGCCAAATTTCTTTTTCGTTTTCTTACAATAATAAACAATACAAAACTAAATAATAATTATAGGCTTCTACACTATACTATAATTCACTGATTCATGATTGGAATCCGAATAAAGATATAGAATATAGAATCTATGATCTACAAGCATTGGAATGTTTAAAGAAAGAAAAACCGATTCAAGATCGAATGCTGATTCGAACGGATTTATGCAGAGTTTCAAGGCCAATTGCTTTAAAATTCTGGGAAAGTGAAATTGGTTTATGTTGTATTCAATTGTGCACTAAAATAGCAACTCCACCAGTTGCTCAGATCAAAGTTATTGAGTGCATTTCAAAATTCATTGCTAATGAGATTTTGGTGAATGGGTTTCTTGGAGGGTAATTAATTTGAGCTTAAATTGTTTAATAAGAAGCAAAAGCTTATCTGGGCCTTCAACTTGATAAAAGTCTGTTACCCTACGAAGTTAAAAAGTCACATGAAACATGATACTAAGAACACAAAGTCTCCACTTAGTAATTAACTCTTACTCTGGTCTGAGCCTTGTTGTTGTTGTTGTTGTTGTTGACTCTGTTATTAAAGCAATTTAGAGATATGCAAAAGTGAGTAACGTTGAAGTTCTATAAAGAGCTCAAATCAAGTTCATTAGATCAATTATAGGAGCACCATGGTATATGAGGAATGAAGATATGTACAAGCCTTCTAAGTGTATGAATAAACTTGCACGATACTTTAATCAGAGCTCTTGTCTGTACAAGAAATTTATTTCGACTGTTTCGTAATGTTCGATCAGCATTTTTCTTTATTTAAAGGTCCGTTGTATTATATTGTATCATAGGTACCCAAACTTATTTGTCCTGTTGAAAAATTCTAGTGCCCCCAGAATTTTTTTATTGTAAGGCATCTTAGACCGATGACGGAAAAAAAAACAAAAGAAGAAGAAGAAGAAGGTCATAGGTTTAAGTTTGTTTAAGTTTGAGTTGGCGAGAACATTGGGCCGAACTGATACTTGCCTAGGGCTGCGTATTGTACAGCCCTGGTTTCTTAGATAGAATTTGTCTGCCATTGTCAGTTTTGTTTACCATAACGCCTTCTAATCTGCTCTGAGCCCTCTAATGCCCTTCTGAAAGTATCTAGCACCAACAAGGGGGCATTATCACCCACTTTGGGAACACATGTGTTATATGAACCACTTCCTCTTCCTTGAAAGAAGGACACCCACATAAGTGTTAATAGGAGATACAATAAACAACAAATTAATACAGAAAAAAATATTAAAATTAAGGTTTAAAAAAAACATGTTACGAAAAATGGCATATCAATGAGATCTTAACAATTTTCTTACATTGAGCTTTCCTTTCATAGCATTTCAATTTTATAATGTATTTAGTTTCGTTATAAGCCCTCAAATAATGAATAGGCTACTAAAACATCCTTAGGAATACAAGTCAGATAACAAAAAGGATCCATAATGGTTAACATGTACTTTCCACCCTGCATATATTTAAATTCAAATAAGTTAATTCATATGATAAATTGTAATACATTTATTTTTATCTTTCATCAAATCAACTTTAATCTAAATCATTTTGAAATTGTATTTGCCTGCTTTCAAGAAACAACAGACGTTGGTTTTTAAAATAAGAAAAAATAAAAATACGCATAATGAAAACATAAAAATGACAAACAATCAAATACTCAATATGCTCGTAAATTGACGGAGATGGTGATAATGATGGTGATGATCTCAAATAATATATTTTTCTCTTTAATACTTAGTTGTTAAATAACAACATTTTGCCACATCTTGTTAAACTTTTCAAATGTAGACAACAACAAAAATAAAACAAAATAAAACTAATAAACACCGAAAAGTAAAAATAGCAACATAAAAAAGTTTTCTGCTTATAGAAAGAGAATTTTCTTAATTAAATCCTCTTCGTCTTGGTCTGCTCGCCTCAAGTGTCTTTCTATCTTATGGTTAACATATACAATATACATATATGTATCCGTTTTACAATCTTGTTGCATGTTTGTATTGGAGAAAACTTTTCATATATATAAAATGGCACATGAATAGCAAAAGTTAAAGGAAAACTTTTGTACGCACGACAGCTGCTAAATATCAATAAAATAGGCGACTAATATGTCAACGAAGACATCGATGAAGGATCCAATGAACGATGTTGAAATAAGGACTAGAAAGGAAGTGACAGTTTCATGTTGTCGCCTAGGCTAGGAAGTGTCGTATGCCTGCTATGGTTAACTAGCTTCATTGAGGCCAAACTAAAGAACGTAAAAAGAGGTGGTGAATAAGATAAAATAAAATAAAGAAAATTGACTTTTCCCCTCCTCCAATTCTCTTGCTAATCGTAGAACTTTGAACTAGTTGAACGGTTAAAGTTTTTTTCTTTTCCATTTAATTTCTTTTTTATATTCATTCTAATTGCAGTTTTTAATTACAATTTAGACTTGATTTCTGTTTCGATTCGATTCGAATTGAATTTTCTTTTCGTTTTATTGAATATATAGCCAGCCAGACGTCTAAACTGCAAAAAGATAGAAAACATTGCACGTGATAGTGATGATGGCGATGACGATGACGATGTCGACGAGTACTGATGTTGCCCATACGTCGTGTGGTCCTGAGAAGGGGTGGTGGCAAACAAAGTGAAAGTCTCGTGAGCTAGCAAACGCAACCGATAACTTTTGATTACAATCGAGCCTTGAATAACAAATGAGATAAATTGCGTTCAACTGTATTGAACTCAACTAAACAGAGCCAAAGCAAATACTTGTCTCTCAGTCATGAGTCCATGGACCGACCACCACCAACCTAATGTTTGGACTCGGAAGATGAAAACGTTTGATGACAAACCATGAGAGAATCCTTTCTGTTTGAGGAGGGAGTCATAGCAATGTGATGCTTTGGCATTTACTCTACTCCTTTTGCTTATTTCCCACATTTCTCATTTTATTGTCTATCTTAGTATGTCCTTTTACTGATTTGCATAGATTTTTCATTTTAGATGCAAAAATTTCAACAACAACAACAAGAAAACATAGGAAGAATGAAACCTTTTTTTCCGCACTGTTGCCACTGACTGATGACAGTTTGATGAAGCGCAGCGACAATCGATTTTTAAATCAGCATTAATAATAAAGAATATCAAGAGATCCAAGGCGGACTTCATGTCCGTGAAGTGAAGTGAAAGTTGAGAAAAGAAATTCTCAAAACTTACTACTACTGTACTGTACTTCGCATAACACAAAAGCTAATTAGGCTTAAAGCTAACTGTCGACTTGGCCAAAAGTTTCTTTACTTGACCCCAGTACCAAAAACAGTGCCAGAGCAAACTGAAGTCGATAAAGAGCATAGCAGCAGCTAAAGTAGAATCAACAATGCATAAAATTTCAAAAAATAAAATAGACTCATGAAGAATGAAATACATAAAGAAAAACTCTGAAAAGTCGAAAATGCGCAAAAATGCTCAAGCGAAGCAAACACAAAAAAATGCCAACCAAAAGCCAAAGTAAATACGAGTAGTTAAAACATTGAAGCTTGTGAATTACAATAAATGAAGAAAAGTTGTGTTCTTTTGCACTTTCTTCACAGTTCATAATATTTCAATCAAATGCGAGAACTTGATCCAAGTCCAAATTAAGTAAACAAACAAATTTCATTGGTTTAGATATATTTTTCTTCATACATTCATATCTTAAAGAGTTAAAAGGAAATCATTTTATTGCCCAAAAAGTGGAATAAAATTTTATTCAAATGAGTAAAAATAAACCAAAATTACTTCACAAAATTGATTACTGTCATGGTTATTTAACTATTGGCTTACTTACCATTTTTGTTTTCGAATAGAAAATTTTCACACAAAAAACTGAATGCTTTCAGCCATTCGACAAATTGTTTCATGTATTTGTTTGACCAATAGGTCTTAATTGTCGAGCTCTGATTTTTGTTCTCTTTTCTTTTTTATTATCCTTAGAGAATCTACGCCATACGTATATATTTTTCATTGTTTTCCTTAAACAAAACCGCAAAGCGCCAAAAAGTATGCAAACTTTTTCGTTACACAAGTTTACACATAAATCAAATCGAAATGTTATAAAATTATTAAATAAATTTTGCAAACAGAAAAGAAAAAAAAAAAAGCAAAATTCTGACAAATAGGCAATGCACTGTTGGTAGAAGGAAAAATGTATATTGGAGGAGTAGGTATAAGATAGAACACTAGTGAGTGTGACAAACCGGAAGGAAATGTAAGAATTTGCACGAGATCCGCTTTTGAAGTTGACAAATCAACATCATCCGGTGAACAAACACGTTCAGCTTACAACGGCAGTGAAAACATTTCCATAGACAAAGGCGAGGCACATGCATTACTCAGCTATGTTTTCGTTCATACTTATATGCATGCATGTCCGGGAACTCACAGTCCTTCTCATCATAAATCAGTTTTTGTGGCGCAAAAGTTGAAAAATATGTGAGCGAAGCAAACAAACGCATACAAAAATCCAGCCTCCAGCCACTAGACACAAGACTCCACTCTCATACGTATTGAATGACACATGAGCCAAAGAGTGTGCAGAGCAAGGAACTTTCCATAACAATGACGGACGGCAAAGAGGACACTCATGCAACAGTTAGAAAAGCGCGCAATGCAAATGCCCAAGCACGCACATAACTACCACACTATACTATATAGAAACATATGCTGCATGTCCTACTATGAATGGCATCAGGACATGCTGGCTGGCTAATGTCAGGGCTGCACAACGAAATTAAAAAAAAAAAAAAAAAGCAACTAAAAGAATAAACAGAATAAACATGGAACGAAATACTCCTCTTACTCTCAGTTTATGGGAAAAATGCCTGTGGTACATTTGAAAATATACCACATACATAGATAGACATACCAACAGTTTACAACAATGCCAACCCAACCCAAGCTATGGAGGCTGAAGTGATTCCCAGAACACAAAATAAAAGGATTACAGGAAAAAAAAAAATATTTATAAAAAAAAAAAACCCTGACCATTTTACAACGCGTTGTCATATATTTTTGTAAAGCAAATTTGCCTCGCATGCAACAACGTGAACATTCTACAATATTTTTGTGCTGCATCAGCTTCAGTAAAGTTTGGAATAAAGTGTGCATCGCGTACATGGAGGCCGACAGAGATCGTTGAGATTATTGCTGACACGGTAAACGTATGAAAAAATGGTGGACATAAAAATATACAGACGTAAAGCAAAAACAAAAAGAAATGAAAAAGAAAATGTTAAAATATCAAAAAAATGTCGCGTATGTTGCACATTTTTACAGCCCACAACAAAAAAAAAAACGAAAAAAACAAAAACAAAAATCTTATTAAGACAAAATTTGAATAGAATGCAGTGAGTTAAGCCAAAGTTTGTATACCCTTTCTTGAATTTAAGTATGGGAATTTGGAATGAGAACAAACTGAGTAATAAAAGATGCCACAACTTCATAAGTCACATCATTATTTCATTATATATTCTAAATAAAACTGACTTAAAACAAAGTTTATGTGATTCAAAATTCTATAAAATTTTGTATTATTTGACTCAGTCTCATTATCATTTTATCTTCCATTCTAAATAAAATCTGCTTAATCCAAAGTAAATTTGATTAAGCTCCTTCTGATTATCTAAATATTAAATGCTTTTCCCTGTTGTAAGATAGTGGATTTCTTCACTAAATTGAATTGAAGACTTTTGCAATGGGCATTTTGTGATCTTTCATCAAATACTTGATTTTATCTAATTGTCGCAGTCTCAATGACCACCAACAAACATTAACTAACTATGTTTTATAGAATTATTTATATTGTACAATACAATAATCATCATCAGCATCATCATCACAACCAAAGTATGCAACCTTAAGTAGATGCAGCATCATAAATGTCAAATGCATCTATTATTTTTATCTTTTTAAAACTGGTATTCACGTCGTGCTCCAACTGCCAACAGCAATGGCCAACACTGTTGCTCATGCTGTCTGTCACAGTAAATGCAATTCCCGGTCTCCCAATCCCTTTTTTGTATTTCCTGATTTGTCTCTATTTGTCTGTTGTTGGTTTGTGTCATGAACAAATGCAAATGTTTATGGTAAAGAGACACACACACACCACTATTTCGTGTCGGATTCTAATTCATCTTGTCATTCTTTTCATCACATGAAATCTTGTTGGCTTGTTGGAAAATACTCGTATAATAGCATACTTTTTGACTGTAAAATGTTAGTAATTTGCTACTGACGCTTTGGCATCTCCCTCCAGGGTGCTAAGTATTTGCATTAATAAAGTGTTATGGAATTTAATTAAACGCTTCAAACTGTTTTCTATAAAATTATGTGAATTTGTGAATTAAATGCCAGCAAAATGTCATCAAAACAAACATGAAACCAAGAGATTAGAGAAATAATCTTAGGACAATCAATAAGGCATTCTTCCATTGCCTTTGGTATTGTTGTCTAACAAGTTTTCACCAAACAGCAAACAGCAATAAAATGGCTGCTGTTAGTACAACAAACATGTATGTACACACAGACACGTGCATATCAACAAGGATCAGAAATAACAGGAACAAGGACTAACAACAACAGCAACAGCAACAACAAGAACAAGTCAAACACTAAACAAATGAAATGAAATATGCAAAGGACACGCATGAAGTTGGCACATATACAAACGTGAGCTTTTGCATCAATTTGGTGAAACCAGAACAAGTCTACATATGTAAGGCACCAGACGAAGGCATATGGAACGAGTTACTAGTGTCACTTTTCACCAATACGTCGATGCGTCAAAGTTGATGAGTGACATCGTTGTCGACAATGTCGTCGTCGACCTTCTCGTTGTATCCCTCATATTGATGGCGTCGCCTATCAAGTATCCGCATACGAAGTCCTTATCCAAGTCAAGGCAAGTCCTGTTTCTGTCTTAAATTTCCTCTTCCCTTTCCTTTTGATTTTTATTCATTGTCAGTGTCTTTGACGTAACAAGAACGTCACGCGTGCGTTACTCGATTCATATTCGTTTGTTTTTATGCTTCTTCAAATTACATCATTGCCTTCTTTTAGTCTATTCACATTCCCTTCTCTTAGGTGGAGGTTTCATCCTTGGATATTTGTTTTTCAAAGTCCTTATCTTCCAGTCATTATCATCATCTATATTTTAACGTAAATAAATTCAGTCAATATTCCTTCGTTATCGTTCACCCATCGGCGTTAAACTTTTGTATTATAAAGAACATTTTTCAACGTGCATCGTTCAATTCTTTTGTTCTTTAGTTTTCTTGACAACAGCGGTTCTTAAATGGTCGTGGAGTGCTTCCGAAACAATTATGATTTTAAGTAGTGTAAAAATTGTAAGTAGTAACAAAAAAAAGGTACAAAGCTTGAAATTCCTGCTCATTGTAATTGTATTTAAGTTCTTTAAAAGAAATCCTGAAAGTTAGAGGTTTGGGAGTGTGTCCAAGAATGGAATATTGTTTAAAAGAGTGTCCGAACACAACATATGTAAGTTAAGGAAGTCATGCTTTATATAATTTTTGAAGTGAAAGTTAGCAAAAGGAGTAAATCCAAAAAATATGAAAATTAAATGTGACGAAAATCAAAATTTGACGATGTTATTATTATATTGCTATTTAGGCAAATACAAGTAATAATACTGTGTTATATTGTTCCAATACAGAGGAGTTATTTTATTTTGCGGTCATTCGGCCACTTGTTCGTACGTTCTTTCGTAAAGTAAACACATTCATACTCATGGATAAGCATTCATTCCCTACGCTACTGACGAGCCCGCACCAGACAATGCGCATTGTTTTGTATGTCTCCCCACTATGTCTCTGAACCATTATCGCATTTTGATTATCGTTAAATTTCATTTTCTTATTTTTGGATTTACCTCCCGTCGCTAAAGAAGTTTCACTTCCATATTGTGCTTAAGATGGTGAGGAACACTACCTAATTTTTTTTTTAAATTCTCCACTGGTATCTATATGACTTTTCTTTTTATTTATTTTTGTTCCTTTATCTTTCAATCTTCTATCAACATTCATTCAGTCAACATCCTTAATATTTATGTCATTTATCGTTCCCTTTCCTTTAATTTTTTCATTATCATTCAGCATCATCATATTCTTCACATGCATTACATTCGTGCTTCTACTTACCAACAACTTTCACGAATCCATACTGTGTCTTGGCTGTCACCGTGTTTATTTGGCACATGTAGCGCCCTTTGTCCTCCTCCTGTACATTATTAATATGAAGAAACCATGTTCGGTGTTTGTCGTGTTTGTCATGTGTCACGCTAATACGTGGATTACGCGTGATCACGTGATTGTGTACGGTAAGTATGGCAGATTGTTCAAAGTGCATCCACGCCACCTGCAAGAAAACGAAACAAAAAAAAATTATCCTTCTTAAGTTAAGTTCTATTAAAAGTTTCTTGTGTGTTTTGTTTGGATTTAATTTATTGTTCATAAACTAACATTATATCATCGTCATCACAGATACATTACTTATTCCGGATAGTCTTTTGAATTTTTCTATTTCTTTCTGCTAACGCCGTCGTCGTTGTTGTTGCTTTATTATTGCACTATCATCAATTTCTATGAAGGATTATCATCATCAATGCTTTTTCGGAAAATTTGAAATTACAAAAGTTTTGCGGTTTCGGTTCTCACATATGTGACAGATTATCCTGCAAGTTTTCATAAAACTCATAACCTTCGCCACTCCACTCAACTTGTGCCCTTTCCTCGTAGATTTTCCTATCAAATTCCAACATCCACATACAAAAGAGTTACGATTTTAAAGTTGGCCGGAGAAAACATTAAAAAATTCTCATTCTCACACACGCTCGCAAACAAAACAACAAATTCATGTGGCGCCCTTGCTTATTTTTATTTTTGGCTTGTTCTCATTCTACAATATGAACTTCTTCTTGGTTCATACTTTATGTAAATTTCACGCACAGACACGCAACGCTGGCGTAAAGAAATGGTAACGTAAAGAATGGAAATCGACATCAACGATGCCATTTTAGTGATAAATTCCAACATAGCGTCTTGAAAAGGACTAAGGACTCAAGCCAGTACATTATAGAATATACTGTACTGTGAAGTCTAGCAAAACAAAAACAAAACTATGCTTCGCTTAGAGAGTGTGAGATTGCGAGATAGAGACTCCTTTAGACTGGCTGACTGTCAGCAACATAGACAGATATCAGTTAATTTTTCAATGTCTGCAATGAAAACGTGTCTCTTGCAAAACTCATGTTTGTTTGTTCCTTCGTTCGTCGTCTTCTCATTTGTTCTTATTGTTGTTGATGCAAAAAAAAACAACAGTAACGCAACGCCAAGCCAAGCCAAGTCAGGACACGACAGGACAGGACGGGATTCAAGTTAAGCGCTTATTTACATTGGCAGCATCACTAAACTGAAGATGAAATAATAAACGACTGTAGGAGGAAGATGAGGCGCCATTGTATGAGTGTAATCAGCATGAATGAAGCTTGTAGTTTACTTAAGTGGCCAAAAGGAGTCTAGCGACATGAAAGTCTTGAAAAATGAAGAAAAATAGTTAACATCGATTGCAATAAAGCTTTTAGTACCCTACATACGGTTTAGTAATACAGATAGATCCTAAACGCTTGATCTCAAAAAAAGTATTAAATTTAAGTTCTCTTGAGTCAATGAAAACTTTCACCATTTTGAATGAGATCAATATTAAAATAAAATTACTCCAATCGAAGGGTATTAAGAAGAACTTCTCAGTTAATCCAAGTCAAATATTGTACTAATGAAGCCACGTTTATCAGGAAAAACTTAAATAAATCACAAAAACAAAAACAAAAACAAAAATATAAAAAATGTTAGAGTGATAAAATGAAGAATAAAAATGTCTTTCTTTTCTCTATTTCTTTTTAACAATCCCTAATGAGCATTTATACTAACTTTATTAAGAAGTCCTCAATTTATGCAATATATTCATTCTTATGGAAAAAAAAGCGCATAAATTTCACATTATGAGATCAGGCGCATAAAATTAATTAGGCTGATTTCTTAGCATTTTGTACCAAAGCGACAAACTACTGTGCTTTCGGTTCATTGTAGGTGAAAGTCACAGAATGCGCCTAAAAGTATGCAATGAACTTAAGTCAAGTGAAGACCGCCAAAAATGTTGCCTAAAAGCATGCCACACGCTTACTTAAGTTTTGACAATTATATTCTTTCATTTGTGGATCTACTACATAGTTAGTTGAAGTGTTAAGAGATGGAGAAGTTGGCTTCTACTTGAAAGTGAGGTCAAAAGTCAGTTTTGTTGAGTTAATTTTAATAGTCATCGTCATCATAATCATAATCATAATCATAATCATCATCATCATAATCATAATCATCATCATCATAATCATCATCATCATCATCATTTTATTAGCTTTGAGTTTCAGATTTAAGCTTAATTTGCTTGAGTTAATATAGAAATGCTTTGGTCCAGACAAGAAGACTATTAAAATTTTCCGCATATTAAATCCATTTACACAAATGCGCAAACTTCTGAAGAGTCCTGCTTCCTTCTTATCCTTATCCTTCTTTTGCACTGTTTGTCTATCCGTTTGCCAGTCAGTAAGTCAGTGAGTTTTGCGTCGCAAGTCTCCTATTGCTATGAGTTTAAAAAGTTGCCTGATGTCGCATACTTTCACAAATGACTGTACTTATGAGGCATCAAATGAATGTCCTTGTCATCATCATCATCATCATCATCCTCATCCTCATCATCTTTGTACCATGTTGTTGTTCTTGGTCTTACTGCTCTTGTTGGACAAGTTTCTTTTTCGGCTAATTAAAGCCAATGTGTAGTGGTGTACGTAATTGGAAAGTATGCGCTCCCAAAGTTAGATAGTGTGGAGAATGAATTCTGAATCTAGTTTAGTCACAACTAATTGACTTCAAGGCATAAAATTATTTCTTTGAAGTTTTATATTGAGTATAAACATAAGTCGAATTTCCTTTACATTAGTTTATTTTTTTGCTTGTTAACCTTTTTATTAAATCCAAAGATTTTCTAGTTTATTTATTAATTAAAATCAATAATTTTTATGAAATATCTATCTATTCATCTATCTATGATATTGAGACTTTAATTAATAAACTAATAAATTTATATAGAATATTTTCTATTTGTAGCCTGGAATCATCATAATAATAAAACACATCAATGCACAATGAAGACATAAAAGCAAACTTTACATAAAGTTTTTAAGGGAATCACTTCATCGGTCTAGAAACCATAGATTCGTTCATACAGTTAGTTCAGTTAAAGAAAATAAACACACTTTATTATACTTGAAATTGTTGATGTTTCGAAGCGAAAGCAAAACTCAACTTGACTCTTAACATAACTCAACTTTAGACAAACATAGACACACAATATAAGCATAGTAAAACTAAACACAAACACTTCAAGACCAATTCTCACACATAGATACATACATACACCACAACACAATACAGCATACATACATAGATAGATACATAATACAAATAAAAGAGAAACTTGTATGTATATGCATTAGAGAAATGTCTGTTGATAGTTACTAAGTACTTACATATTCGTACATGAATGATGGAGAAGACTACGAAGGAAGTGAGATGAGCTCAACTAATAAACTGAATATGTAGCATCTATGGAAATTGAAATGCAAACAAAACAAATGATGTGTCTGTGTATGTGTGTGTGCTTCAGTTGCAAAGGATGCGCATTGAATTTGAAAGAGATAACAAAAAATCACGCATAAATAGATTCATAAGCAAGCAAATTTATTAACCATGAAGTTTCGTTTTAAAGCCAAATTGAAAGAAAAAAGGATCTACAAATAGGCTTAAAGAAATTAAAAAAAAAAAAAAAGAAGTTAAACAAAAAGGAGTTGGTAAGAGAAATCCTTTCCATTCAACTTTAAGAGTTAATTTTCACGCAAGTTAAATATTTACGCTTAAAAGCTAAAATAAACTCAAAAAGGATAATAAAAGAGATTCTGTGTGTGTTTGTGTGTGTGTGTGTGTGTTTGTATGTCGCTACCAAGGATAAAGGTTGATGAGGTAAGTAAGTAAGTATTATACATATACATAAGTATCGAGGCTGAGATCACGAAATAGCTAAAAGTTAAAAAGAAAACAAAAAACAATGAGCAAAAATTCAATTCAGGACATTTTTGCGCCCATAGCGATTTTTGCACTATTTTGCATGCAAAGTCACGTTTTATTGGCGCTACGTTTTTCTGCCTCATTCGTTTCGACCGTGCGTTTATACACAGTGAGAGAAGTACGCGCAACAAGGGCAACTCTGGAGGAATGCAAATAGGTAAACTTCTGAGGCTACACCACGACATGGTGTGGTTTCGTTTAACTTGAACTACCTACGGCCATGACAAAGAATTAAGAGAAAGGGGATCGGAGAGGGAGAGGGAGAGAGCAATGAGCGTGACTTATGTCCCTTTAGAGTGTAATATAATATCCGCGCGGTTGCAAGGCTGAGGCTCTAGGATCCTTCGTGCGTGCGTCATTGTAAATATTAAAATGTTTAAGGATTAAGTTTTAATATGCAAAATGGCAGTGAAGAGAACCAAAAAAAAAAAAAAAAACAAATGCTAAAAAAGAACATTATAAAATAAATATTAACAAAACTATGTCATTTTCTTGGTAATTTGAATTTGTAAAAAATTATAACAATTTAACTACATAAAAGCATATAAAAATTTAAATGATGTCTTCCAAAATAAACTAACTGAAAACTTTCCAATATAAAACCTAAGTTGAATGATACAAGAGTAAAAAATATTAATGCCCGAGTGGAAGAGTGAAATGTATAAAGCAGGAGCAGCATCCAGGGATAAAATAGTGGTGCATAATAATGGTAAAGGGGTCATGCACGTCAAAAATTTGGATTTAATGATACAAAAGAAACGCCATAAGTATAAGAAATCTATTACATTTTGTTTAAGGAAGGCTTAGAAAGAATTTCCAGGCCCGTTTTTCCAACCATATCAAATAATTTTTCACTTTAGATTAGGATCATTTTACCGCCCTCTTATGTAAATGGTCCCATCTGTTTGTGCGAACAGAACAAGTACATTAATTGAACAGCATTCAGATTTCAACGTCATAACTATACTGTTAAGAAACTAATGAAGTTTGTGGGGGAAAGATAGTCCATTGATCATAAATATCTGGGTTGGTAAAATTACACCAAACGGCAAACATTGAATTTGTGAATCCTTTCCTGCTTACACCACTGAACCGATTTTAACACAAAAAATACCAATTGAAAGGTATTCTTCGCAAGATGTGAAGAATATTTTCTAATGAATGGTGAATTCGGTCAGCAGGATTTGCCTGCATTTTTTTCACACCTTTTTTTTTTGCATCTCTTACAAATTGGTGTAATTTAAATGATCTTTTTTAGCTAAATTAGTACATGATGTAATTTACCTAATATATTTTTTTATCACACTAAAAATACACTTCCAACTGAACAAGATGCAGTGCTCCTGTTTTAGCATACATAATTTATCCTTACCATCGATTCAAACTGAGTTTGAACGAAAAACAGCTGCAGAAAGACGGGACTTTTTTAAAAAAAAAAAAAACAAGAATACTTTCATAAAGAAAGAACATAAAATTGGCAATGCAACAGTCTTAAATAAAAGAGGAAAAACTTCCATTTCATAAAGCTGAAGGAAAAGTTATTAAGAAAAGTATGTTGATTAACAAAACTTGAGTCACCATTTAACGTTTAAGAATCTACTGGATTGTTTTTTTGCATGTTGGCTACATCCAAATAGTTGTGAGATATTCATTTTCAAGTAGGATGATTACGAAGAATCGTATTAACATAATGAATCTTTTAAAACCACTCAAAGGTACAGTAGTTTATAAAAGGAGAAGAGTCAGGATACTTTGAATGTAGTATGTGGTCAGTAGCCATGATAATTAGTTAGCATTAGAGTGAGTTAGTTATTTGAGCTACGAGCAGTTTCAAGTAAAGTAGTTGTACGAGTAGATGTTTTGTTAACAAAATTACAACAAATTACTTAATTAAAGTCAATGACAATAGCAAATTGGTTAGGTAAATCCCTTTGTTGTCACAACAGAGAAAGGCAAACATGTCAATATTTGTAGAAGACCAATTTATTTATTTGAAAGGTCATTGACAAAGTTTTAATGACTATTCCTGGCATAGTATTTCAAAAAATCAAACAAAAAAAAAGAAAAAAATAAAGCGGTTCTTGAATTATGTAGAAAATAAAAAGAATTTTAAATGAATATAATCCCTTTTGCATTAAGTATTTTGAATGAAATTCTCTTAACTTAATTCTTTAATGTCTTTTGTAATTTTATCAATGACTAGATTTTATATACGAGTATTGTCAACTTACCTTATATGAACCAAGATTCTTAACGGAACAAGCCAACTTGACATTACGTCCCGCGGGTACTGTAATATTCTCAATGACATCTGTGAATTCAGGATCTTCGGTGATTACTGAAAAGAAGAAAAAATAGAAACAAATATATATGTATACTAATATAAATATTTAATAGAGGGAGAGAAATACCAATTAGCAAGTCGTATCTTTATGAACATATGACACACTAATTAGATTTTATGTTTGACAAACTCAATAAGTTTTGCTGTCCGAATTGTTAAGGCCTAAAAGGAACACGCATGAGCTTGAGACAAGAAACTAATTAACGTTGAATTTAGTTGTGCCTATTTCGATATGTTAAGATTATAAATTTCGTAGAAATTCTTTATTTATTTTCTTTTATGCAATCAAATGTGTTGTGACAATTAAGTGTTAAAGATGTTTTAACAACTTTACTGCCTTAAATTCACTAATCTACTTTCTGTTGTTAAGACACAACTGATCCAAAAACAAAAACGCAAAGCACTGATTACATGCTTCCTCAGCTAAATTTAGTTTTCTTTTTTCAACAAGCAACATCATTATACGAAATGTTTCTTACAGTAAAATTATGTTATTGTACATATCTGCGCAGACGCATCCATCTATCAATTCTATATGTATCTGCAATAGTATGTACACATATCTATTTATAGACACCCCAGTGTTCACTCAGTTCAGGGTCTTGACTCAAGTGCATTGCTTCATGATAATTTCTGTTAAGATTTATTGTATGTACAGATGAGTTTTACTGGAGAAATACATTTCATTACATTATTGTAATGGAATTATTGCCCTTTAGTTCTCTGAGGGATAAATTAGATATCATTTACTACTCACTCACTCACTCACTCACTTCCCTTGTTTATTTCAGTCTCTTAACATTAACTTTTAATTTTGTATTAATTTCTTTGTCAATAAAATTTGAGATGTTTTTCTAGTATAAAATACAAATTTAAATGTGTTCCAATGCTAGAATGTATTGTAGAAACCATGGTCAAAAGGATAACAGGATACAGAACAAAAAAAAAAATAAAAAAAGAAAAACAGAAAAAATATAAAGAATGCAAAAGAGAATGATTTCGTTTAACAATAAATCATAATTAAATTTCACGCCATTTGCATTTTCACTTGTCTGCAGTTAGCCTACTGTGAAATTGCATTTTCGCTCTCTCTCTCTCTCTCTCTTTTTACCAAACTATGTATCTGCATCTGTAGCACTCTCATGCTTTCACCTTATGATGTACAATATAGTTGGATGACTCCAGGTCGATTTTTTTGTTTGTACAATAGTCACTATTGTAGCAGCATATATGAATTACGTAGATACTTTTGTTGTTACCAACAAAAGCTTCTGTTGTTATTGCTTTCGTATTACAGTTTTGCTGCATTTAAGGTGATAAATGGCATACGAACGTTTTGCATATTCACATATAAATATTTTATATTGTAAATAATATTTGTAAATATGTAGGTAAATAAAAATAACAGAATAGAAAATCGTTTGTGAGATTGAAATTGGTACAAAATCATAAAAGTGAGAAAAATTGTAAACTTTGGTCTCAACAAAACTTATATACACTTCATGGAAAATATTGTACTTATGATTTTGGTTATAGGAAAAAATTTCATCCAGAATTTCATTTCATGGTATTTAAAATCATATATGTTGAGAAATTAAAATTTGACTCATATGATGGCATAAAATATTTGTTTCCATTTCAATTTCATTTTCATCTTAAAATTTTAAAAACTATAGAACTAAAAACATAGTGATACGAAGCACAATCTGAGGAACATGACCCATTCCATTTCTATTGCAATGCTGACCAGGTCACAGCACAATTTCCATATTTCTAGATTCAAGTAAGTATGATTGTTAATCAGATTTTCCCCAAAAATATTATTAATCCTAGGTTATCATATAGCATTTCTGTGCATTACAAACATTAAACTAAAGTGATAATACATTTTCCACTAATCTTGTGAAGTGTATTAAAAATATAAAAAAATACAAAATCCATAAATGTTATGAACATGCATTTAAATTGCTTTGAAGCAATAAATACAAATACTCTATACAAGCGTATACAGATTTAGATTCAAATCAAAAACAAATCATGCATTTTATGGAATGAATTTTTGTTACATTTTTGTTATGGCAACTAAGTATTTAAAGGCAATTTACATATATTGATTCTATGATAGTTTAGCTTGCAATAGCTGATTTCAGTGGCCCTTGGTTGAATGATGATTTCGAAACAAACTACTGATTAGTCTTGGGAATTTCTCATTTATCTTAAGCAAGCATCATTGCTACAAATTGATTTTACTGAAAAGTGGATTTATTTACAAAACAAGCAAACTAAATCACAAGATTATCACACTACCTTAATTTCAATTATTTAAGTTCGGCTATTCCGCACTTGTCATATACGCTCCTGTGATCGAGCAAACAGATATATTTCATAACTGATTAGATTTATGCTTAGGTTAGATTTAGTATACAAAACGTAGTTCAACTTTGAGACAGAAATATTTGTATGGGAGCTATACGACACAGTAATCCTAGGATTTTGAAATTTGTATAGTTAATGAAAATGGATGAGTCACTTATACTATCCAAATTCAAATTTCAGTTCGATATTCCAAAAATCTGAAAAGGTTTTCTAATGAGAACTTGTATTTTACTATCGGCTTGTATGGGAGCTATACGAATCAGTAATCCTAGGATCCAGGAATTTGAAATTTGGATGATTCACTTATACTATTCAAATTTCAGTTCGATATTCCAAAAATCTGAAAAGTTTTTCTAATGAGAACATGAATTTAACCATCGGTTTGTATGGGAGCTATAAGATCTAGTAATCCTAGGGTCTTGAAATTTGTATAGTTAGTGAATATAGATCAGTTTCAGTTTGATAACACAAAAAGCAAAAAAGTTTTTCAAATAATAATCTGAATTTGAATTTGGGTTTGTATGAGAGGAACCCCCTCTAATGGTCCGATTCGGCTGGTTCCAACAAATGTACAGTATCTGATAAAACAAAAGAGGCGTGCAAAATTTTAGCTCTCTAGGGACCAGTTTGCACACTTTTAGTCCGAATAAACTGACATGACTAAATCAACTCGTCTTGTTGAGCTCATCAAAACTGTTCTTACAATATACCTATAATTTATAGGGTCTCCGATGTCTCCTTCTGTCTATTACCAACTTCATGACAAACTTCTAATACTATTAACTTTGTGAAGAGGATAATAAATCGCGTTTCTATTTAAACGCTAACATATTTAATTATTCGTTTACTTAGCCTTACTTAGCCCATGCCTCATGATTAATATTTATCGTACAATATACCATATACTTGTATATGATAAACACAAGCACTAATCGCCTTCCACTGACAATTAATTAGCAGGTTTAGCATGGCTGCAACAGCAGTCATTAGTTTTAGATGCGCAAAAACAATAACAACAAAAGTGAATGAACAACAACATCATCATCATCATCATCATCATCAACATCATCAGATATCCACATAATAACCTTATAATGCGCTTCACTGATGCAATGCGAAGCGACCTTTGGTGGTTTGGTGTAATTCACGATGAAGAGTGAGTGAGTGAAGCTGAAGTTTCTTTTAGACAAATATAAGATATCGCTTAGCTTATGGAAAATGGACATTAAAGTAGCGAGATAGTTGTTAAACAGGAAATTACACAAAGAACTTGAAAATTTTAAAGTTTACAATATTATTTATTTTTTTAATTTCAGCATCACATTTTTCACTTGATATTCTAAAGTTCTTGACACTTGGCCTTAATCATATTAAATGTTACACTGCCGACATTCAAAGCCGCATTACTCAGCATTTCAAAAATATGCTGACCGTGTTGCATGCCTTCACCTTCGACCTGCATTGCACGCCCATGCAGATCTTTTAGTTTTTCTACATAATTATCATATTTCAGTGTATTTTCAGTGTCGATTTTAAACTCATTGTAATGTCTATGTATGTCATGTAAAATACGCGTTTCCTCATCGAGAAGTGCTTCCTTCTCTGGCAATAACTTAATCCATTCTTCATGAACATGTTCCAGAAACTCGAAATTACTAAAGAGAAACAATATAAATAGATCAAGACCTTTTGTCTTTAACTTTATGAAAACTTCATTGAGATCCTGTTGTGCCAATTCAGTGTTGTTAAATTGTTCGTAGTCTATGCCAAGATTCGTTTCGAGATAAGTGTACAAGCGTTGACGTTTCTCATAAAAATCTTTAATCTTCATCATAGCTTCGATTTCCTGCAAGACTTTATTTAGTTTATCCGAAGGTATTTGTTGCTCCGGTTTCTCTTCGATAACTTCCTGAAGTAGTTCATACAATATTTGTAAATAATTGTCAATGATTTCAGCGCCATTGATCTTGACATTTTCATAGAGTTGCCGACCAAAGTGTGTTAGATTTAAAGGTTTCGAATCGATGGTAACATTAGGTTTAAGTAAGGCATCACTTATGTTTTCTGATTTTTTAGATTTACGTCTATTGGTGCGTTTTCTCTTTTCTTGCTCCACTTCTTCTACTTGAAACTGCTTGCAAAGTCTATGTATGCGAAGCTGTCTAATCTCTTGAGTACTGGCCTCTTGTAGTGCTCTCAATTCACGACTTAATTTTTGTAAAAATATAACATTTCTCAGCACATAAGTGTCCTTGAGATCCTCTTGAATACTGCTAGCATGCTGTTCATCAAGTAGTTGCTTGATTAATACAATCTTTGGTGGCAATTTAACCTCATCGCGTGCCTTGACAATCTCCTCTTCATGTGTATGATACTTGGTAAGCGTCTTTATCTCATCAAGATAGTCATTTAAACTTTGTGCAGCTAGTTGCCCGGTAAGTACTCTAAGTTCTTGTAGAAAATCCAGTTGAAATTCCTTAGTATTGAGTTTGGCTTGTTTCGCAGCTACACCCACGGTAGCAGTAGTGATGGAAAAATACCAAATCAATATAGCGTAAAGTGCAAATTTGTGCATTTTATGTGTAACTCAAGTTATGTTTATTAAGACAAATCCGTTTAGTTGTAAAACTCGCAAATAACTAAACGTAATAAACAAAATATTGAAATAAGTTGAATGAGAAAGCGATAAGAAGCGCAGCTTCGCATCAGACGCATACTCATTCATTCCGAGTTCAACGTCACAGGTCGACCGACGTCTGTCGAGATTAAGTCGCCTTAACTCGATTCGACTCAACTCAACTCGACAATGAATGAAAGAAAGGCCCTTATCAGCACTCTAAGAGGCGAATGCAAAACATTACAAACTACTGTATATAATTGAGCGTATTGAGGCAATATGCAAAAGAGCTGAGACATGTTCCGAAATTATCTTTGGGTAGCCTATGAAGTTGTAATTTAATGTAAATCTGAAAAATGCTCAAAAATACTTGTATTCCATTGAATTCCTTTACTTCAAGCGAATAAATTTAAAGGATACTTTTTACAATATCTTATTTAAAAATTATAGGTAAGAATGTTGTAAGTTTCACTCCATTCACAATGGACTTAATCACGATGATTCACTTTGGCCACCAGACCAGCTTTTTAAATCCTAAATAGCCTTTCATTTTTGTCAAAATTTGCTGTTTTTATGTTGGTGCACAAAAAAGAAAGGAGAAATTGCCAAAAAGCTGCCAACTTTCGTGAAAACGCACTAAGCACTTTCATCGTGAGTGACCATTTCTAAAAATCCGAATCATGGCAAATCAATTCGTGACTCGACTATAAATCGAATCACATTCTGCAACAGCAACCCCTCTATTACCTCATTTTCCTTGTGGCTGTTATCAAATCTTTTTCGAATCAATGGTCGTTTCATGATTAAGTCGGAACAGGCCCAATTTGAGAACATTATTATTATGACTTTTTCAAATACATGTGCACTATTCAAAGAACTGAGAGGTTTAGCAAGTGATTTCTCTTGAAACAGTCATTAGAGTGCAGCAGGATTCTGGCTTCCTATGATATCATAGCATCTGAAAATTAGCTCTCAGGTAACCTAGGCAGAAGGTTCCTTTGTACCATCTGCTGTATCCAAGTGTTAGAGTATGAAGTGGATAATATGTCCGAAAAATTTTAAGTATTGTTTTATAAAGTAGAAGCTCGATAAGCCCATGTAGTTTGGTTCTGTAACGAAGAAATCAAATTTCTAAATAACTAAATTTTCATTTTAGGCTGCTAGGTTATTCTTCTAATCAAGGCCTTATTTTTTTATCTATTATTTTTTTTTTTAAATTAATCTGAAGTTTCAGTTTTAATAGCCAATATATTGTATTGAAAATTCCTTATATACGAGTATTTTACTTTTTTGTTTCCACTAAACTGCAAGTGCATTGCAATAAAGGCCATTTGTTTTTACCACAAAAGCTTTCTCTTACTGAGGTTAAACGTCTTGTTAAAGTTTCAACACGAACAAATGTCAAACGAACTGCAATAGCATTTCTATCTAACACTAACCTTATCTACGCCTTTTTCCATTAATCCCAAAAACGCTTTGCTCACGTGGTATTTGAGGCTGCAGGCAGAGATAATAGTGAAATATACAAAAGATACAAATACTCATACGCTCATTCAAGATAACAGTCAGCAGTTGTACTCGCACATTTGTATAAGTTAGAGTATAAGCCAAGTCGAGTGAAGTTAACCCCAAACATAGTTGCCAACTACCTAAGCATACACAGATACATCCGATATGGTAAGGTGGTGGTGGTGGTAAAGCCAAAATAGAATAAAACTAAACTCATACATGGGTACGTATGAACTTTTTTAAGTTCAGTTAAGTGTGTGTGTACTTGTGTGACTATTGTACTTTAGCAGCAGCATGCAAACCAAGCCAATTTAAGTTAACCTGAAACATTTCTGAGCCAATTGTCCAAAGGTAAAAAGGGGACTAAAAACCTGAAGGACATCGTTAAAAAAATAAAACTATATACAATAGAAATACTAGGTGAATAACTAAAGGCGAGAGTGCAACTTGTGCACATGTGTATTTAGATACAAATGGTCAGCATACAAGGCTACAAAGGCACATGTGGATATGTTTAGAACTGTTGACCAAGAGTGCAAAGCCGACAGTAGTATGAAGGACCAAGTTAGCAGTGTCCTTCCAATGTTCACATATGTGCATTTATATATGTTCCTGAGTAAACGACTTTCAACTTAAATAAAAGTCAATAGACTAGAGAGAGAGTGAGAGAATGAAAGAAATGCTTTGCTCAATGATGCCTAATTGTATGAGATTCTATACCAAACTAAAGAACTCCAACCCTTCTAAACCTTTTACACTTTTTCTTTTCTTTTTTGGTACATATTGCTCTCAGCTTACTAACTCGTGTATAGATACTTTCCTTTACTTGGTCATGGTTAACCACAACTTGATTGAAATTTGTTAGGTTGATTGGACTCTTTTTAGCTTATTCAGTTACTGTTCTTGTTCTAGTAGAAGTTTATTCATCTATTACCAACCTTTGTGTTACCTTTTCCCTTAAACTTATATCACGTATTCTGTCGTTGGTTCTTGGCTCGCAAAACCATTTAAAATGCTTAAAGTACTTGAAGACTTTGTATACCATGGACTTGGAATATTCTCGCACAAAAATATAGAAGGAAATAAAAAGTATCTTTCTCTTACATCGTTAACTCTTGTCACATTTTAAATATTTAATCAAAGTAACATGAGTAATGTGAACATTGCATGCAACTCAGACAAAAAAAAAAAAAAAAATTAAACTTAACATGAGTTTTGTGCTTCAACTTTTAAATCACTTAACCTAACCAAAAATAGCATTTATTTTATATATCTGAAGTATTCAGATAGGTTGTTACTTTAGAGTTATTTTGTCTTTTTTTTTTTTTTTTGTACAATAGTAAACTTTTCCCACTAATTGGCTTTATCATTTTCAATTCAATAGAGTTTTCTTAGGTCAAAGTTGCCTTAAATTGCATTTAAGCATACTTCCCTCACGTACACAACACTCAGCGACAATCAAAGATTACAAAAATTCCAAATACATTCTAAGCCAATCTCACACAAAACAAACAAACAAATAAAGACAATAAAAGTACAAAAAAAAAAGAAAAAAAATGGAAGAAAAGTTTTATACTCGTATTCTTTTTGCAAATCTCGTATGTTTTTCCAACAATTGAATAATCTTTTTATAAAAAAAAAGTGAACCAAGAGATGTTAGAAGAAGGTTATTTAGTTGGAAGAAAACTTCCATAGAAAATTGTTTCAGAGAATGTAAAATTTTGTTAATAAACATATATAGATTAAATGTAGGACATCAAGGATTCATCTAAGTCTAAAGTAGTTCACACCATAGGAGGTGCCCACTTCACAATGACGACATTTATAGTGACCTCAAGATTGCTACCTTTGCAGAGATCATCACTGATTATAGTTGCCGTTCCTCGCAGTGCCACTCCTTGACAACAGCCAGCACCGCTGCAGATTCAAGCGCTGCCATCTACATACAATATTTCTTGACAGATTCTAAATAAATAATACAAAATATAAATAGACTTTATGTAGGGCAATCTGTACTTTTGTAATTTGTAAACTTTATTCAAATAAAACATAATGGATAGAAATATCCATCTACTTAGGTTTTGTTTAGTGTGAATATGATGTATTGTAGCATTGCATTATAAATGAGTAAAGTTCTGAAGTCTTCATCCCAAACTTCGAATACAGAATAATGGATTTTTTATACATAGTTTCACAGGCGTAGTAATGGGGATGAGACAAAAAATATTATTAATTATTAATAATTATTATTAAAATATTGTATATCTTTTCTGTCTAATCATAATAAGATTAATGGCTTAAAATTAATATTATAGGACTATGGATGTATCCATTCGCCTTACACACCCATGGCTAAGTCTAAAGAAGAAATAAAAAGTTAGAAATTGGAATAAAACTTTTCTGTTTTGCCAAGCAGGATTTAAACAAAATATCTGAATAGCAATCATGAGAATAAAACTAAGATTGCGAATAAAAGGTCAAGAGAAAGAGAGAGGGATAGAGGGATAGAGAGAAGACGTAGAGGAAAAATAGAATTTTGCAAGCGGTAAGGAAAACGTTGCTCGTTGGTTGGAAAGAAAAGTAGCAGGCGTGAAAAACGCTAAAAGCGTTTAAATGAATTTTAAAGAGCAAAACTTTCATTTTTCTCCATTTGCTTTTTATTTTATTTTGAAGTGCAAAGTTTTTTTTTGTTATTTTTAAACAATTTCTTTGTTGCTTTTGAAGAGGAAAAGTGAAAATTGTATTGGTGAAAAGTTGAAAAAAGTTATAGACTTAGACTTAAAGAATTTTTAAGTGGGTAAAATGGCATTCACAAAAGCAAAGGAATTTTTAGAGTAGACAAAGAAATTAGAAACTGAAACCATAAATTATTCTGGTTTCATGGTTAAAGATATTATAGTCCTAATAGAAGGAACATCAGGTGAACTGAGAATCTCCATTGCCTCTTAAAAATTTTAAAGAAAAATGTAAATATGTAATTCGAGTATCAAAAAGTTACCAATCAATTCATTCATTTATCATCTTGTGATATGAACTATCAAAAGTACTTTCAACTATTGAAAGTTCTAAGCTTCTGGCGCCCTCTTGACTAAAGTATGAATAACAAAACCAAAAAATCCCATAAAAGCAACTTAACTTCTTTCTCTATTTTTTTTTTTTTCTTTTTGGTTTAAAAGAAACAACCGCGTTAAATCTGTTATTTAAGTAGTATGTCTTCATTGCTTCTTTCGTCATTTAATCATTCTTTCGTGTATTTATTCCATGCCATTCATTTCATTGTCTTTGGCAGATTTTAAAAATTTTACTTACATCATAAATTCTGGCGCGACATATAAAGGGAAACTTTAAAGGGAACAATTTCAACAGCAAGAAAAATAAAGAAATAAAGAAATGAATTGTGGCATAAAATGTTGTAGCCATTGTTGTAGTTGTTGTTTGTGCAATGAAAAGTGCATTTGATGCGCCATAAAGTATACTACAAAATACTGCAGCTGTTGTTCAATGATTTGATGCGATAACGTGCGTTCATCTTTTTTTTCTATTGAAGAAACCAAAACCAAAGAATTGCATTGAATTGCATGGGATCGACTGTATTGTATTCGTATTCAATAGCAGAGTGAAAATCGATGGCGATGATTTTGAAAATCGTAAGCAATAACATTGTCGATTGTAAATAGCTGAGTGGAGCCAAGCACAGCTTGATATTTTTAGTAGATATAAAGTTGGAAAACGATTAGCAAGTGTCAGATTAAAAAATCAGAATATAAAGCTTGCGTTAATGAAGCATAAAAGGATTTATATTTATAATGCTATTTAAGGCACTTTGCAAATCGTTAGCTTTAAGTATCTGTTAAGTGATTAAGTACCCGCACAGTAGTGGCACATAAATATTTTTAACAAGTTTCACATCAAATATGTCAAACTTGTGTTAAAGTGCAGCAGTTACAAGTCACGAAACTCATGTGATGTATGTACTTATATGACACATGTACTACGTTGTATATCATGAGTTCTATGAATAAAATAAACATCATCATTCAAGTGAAAATAAACATTACAACAGAGATTTACATATGTTAAATCTAACATCAAGTCACTTTCATTCCTTGACTCCCTCAATCAAGAAACCATGAATATCTTTTGCTTCAAAATCAACTAAGCAAGCAAACTCGAATACTCCCTCATTATTTCACATATTTCTTATTATTAGATATTTATGCATTATGTATCTTACTAAATATGTATGTAATTAGTAGTCCTTATATGCTTGTTGATTACTAAATTAAATTATTTACTGTTTGTTTGTTGCATACTTAAAAATTCACTTTGTTCTTCTGCGGACCCCTAAGGACATTAAGTCCAGACTAAACAAATTAACACAAATGTACATTCATATGTATGTAGAGTCTATCAAATAATCTTCTTGTGACATTAAGAAGATACTCTGGTACTTGATTTAGAAAATTCTTTTACACCATTCATTTGACAGGTTGAGTACTACAAATCTCCTTTAATCGATAACTAATCAAAGTGCTAAAAGGACTTGTCATTTACACAAATCAGTGGACAATATCAAATACTTTTTCTCACCTTTCTATTTCCTATTTCCCATCATCATCATCATTATCATCATCACCATTTCACAATTGCTAACAATTTATTTGCTTGTTTTTCAAAGGGATCTTCGAGCAGTCAGACAGTTAAATGATTGCGTATTTTTTCAGTGTCTGGCAGGAGCTTAGCATAAAGAAGAACTTTGGCTTTTTCTACATGGTTTTGTCATTGAAATAAGTTATCATGATGACGATGATAGCGACAATGATGACAACTTAGTTGGTTGTATTTTGATCTGACAAATATCATCTGACACTTGAAACAAAACACAAACAGAAGCACAACAATGACATCATCAACCTCTTCTCATTTATATTTGTGACATATCTCCAACACTGCAATATAACTGCCACACCGTAACTTATTTAAACTTGTTGCTTTAATACAAAATTTGTACTTGTATTGCAATTTCATTGAGCTGAAAACTTGAGAAAATTTCAGTTTATTTTTATGCCCCCCAAGCAAGTTGGGTTCTAGGCGCATGAATAGTGTACGGGCGGTTTGTAGTTCGGTCATAAAAATGAAGTTAAAGTTTTATTTGTTTGTATATTTTCTCATCGTTAATGTTATTAAAGGCGCATCCATTAGTTTAGGGTAGACTAGGCGAATCGAATGACAAATCTTAGCATGAATTATTCTATTTTCCCATATTATTTTCTTTATATTTATTTTTTTTTATTTCTTTTATATTACCAGACATTAATCGATCATTGCACTCGGTACTTTACACTCTGGAAATCCGTATAATACTGGCATTACAGTTTATTATAAGACGGGAATATGCTTCAAGGAAATTATAATTGAAAGTATTTATAAATTTTCATATGATGAAGAATGTTAAAGTGGATAAAAATAAATCTATGGTTACTCTAACATTCAACCAAATAGTTATAATCTAATTGTTCATGGTTTGAGTGGTTTAATCTTCACAAATACAACTATAGATTTTTATTTGTTTTCACACTACTAAAAATCAATACAAACCCGGGTAAGCTGCAAGTTGCCGGGTAATTTTCCTTGATATAAATATGAAACCACAACAATCGGCAGCTGGGATCGATGCTTCAAGCTCAGAAAATGTTCTTATTCATTTCTTCTATCGCTATAATATAAAGGTAGATACAAAATTCTTGCACAGAAGACGGTCTTTTGGTACTGTAAATGATAAAAATAGTACAACTCACTTCAAATTGGAAATGCAACATTGTATTTGGGATGATCAGATTTACAGATCGCCTTTGCATGTCATTAAGATCTCTTTGCCTTCAGGTTTCAAGGTAAATCAGAATTTATTGATGGTTAATAGAAAAATTATAAAAAAATAAATGAAAGAAAAGAAAAGAAAATCTTTGGATATTGGAATTGTTGTCTATATGATGAATTTATCCAGATTCATAGACACAATTTGTCAATTCAGTCAGATCAACCTGTCCTAATCAATGTGAAGTTGATTATTAAAATGAACAATATTGTCTTCCATAGCAAGAAGTCAATATTGTATTTGTATAATTTGTTTTTTTTTTTGTTAAATCTTAGGAAATTTCTTTTACCTTTGCAACTCGCTAAACAAAAATAAAACTTCATTTTAATGAAAAATCAATTTAAAGTATATGCAACTTTTGCATAAACTATCTACCTTGTGTTAATTCACAGAAACATCCTCAACATATGAGAAAACGGAAGTAAGCAAGTAATTTACTTCTCAGAAATTCATGTAAGAAGTGATTTTAAACTTCTGTTAATTAAAACTTGTTGTATCTTTCATCGTTGATGAACGTGTTGCAAATGTTTGTAACAAAGTTTTAACATTTTGCAATTTATGTGTTTGGTAGATTCTTGTCTATTATATGAGAAAATTGAAAGAGGGTGAAGTTTTGTAGATTTCAGCATTGCAAAGAAAACGCTTTTATCCAAACACATATTATAAATATCCTAGACCAGAATGGAATAAGAAGCATCATAAAGATCCTAAAAGAGCATTGACTCACAGATAGATATGTCACAAGGCTATGGGTTCCTTAAATGGAATTTTGCAGAAGCTCTAAAATTTATATGGTGGCATGAAAAGATTATTCAGAATTGAAATTGATTCTTTTGATTGTCTCCTCAGGAAATCAATTTAAATTTCTTTACCCTCCTTCTAGACCGCCTATCGGTTTCCATACTGGGCTTTGTTTAGAATTTTGTACGAGCTCTCTGTGCTTAAAACTCTATTCCTAGAAGGTAGATGGTTTTCACTTATAATTTTTGATCCAGATTATTTTCTATTAATTGCATTTCTAGGCTACTGCAACGCATGCATTTTTTGGAGTTCTAGTTCTGTACCTTCGATTACCAGAGGCTGAGCCTGTTATAACATGTGCTCACCAACTTGTTCGGTCCTGGCCAGCCAGTTAAGACCCCTTTATGGGACCATCGTGGTGGCTGTGGTTTGATACCCAAATGCTGGGAAAGTTTTTACCTAACTCTATGTTGAGTAGCGTTTTACAAGCAGGTGCTGTGATCCAGAGATCAGTAGATGTTTGAGGTGGGCCTCACTCCTGATTGACGTTTATTAATACATTTGCTAGGCATCGGGATATGATGACAGACTGGTGTTTACCTTAAACAAATCGGCTAGATTCTAGTCCGCTACCTTATTCCCAATTAAAATCATTTTTATTGAGATTTTAACATGAAATTTATAGGTCTTTTTCCATAGACCGATCTGCCAATTTTAAAATAGAGAATTGAAATTGCGATTCTTTTTTTAAATCTTTTATTTAAGGTGATTATGCAAAACTCAAGTCAACTGTCCAGCAGTTTGAACATTAATTCGTAATTGACTTGCACGATATCACAAAAATATCGCAAGCAGAGAAGGATAAATCCAATTTACTTAAGATAAATACACAATATTTATATTAATACTACAATATTTTAAAGAAATAATGTATGATTTTAAACTCTTCAACAAAATCGATCTAAATGATTTCGAAATTTGGCATAACTTTGATAATTTTTTTTTTTTTTTTTTTTAATTTAAACACCTGCAAGAAATCATTTCACAATATCAGATAACCTTTTACTTTTTAAAATGCCACTTAATTTATGAGAGCAGCTGTGCATATGCCCCATAAAATGTTGGATATAAATATTTAATATAAGTACAAAAATATCATCTGTCCCATTGAAAGAACAAAAAAAAAAAATAAATAAATAAACACTCATTAACACATAAAAGACTTTTGCTTTATGGGTTTCTAAGTGCATCTGTGTATGTATGTGTTTGTTTATTAAATATTTATGCAAAAACACAATGTTGTTTTCAGTTTTAACCCTTATGCGGTACCTTGCACTTTGGTCTTGAAAATACTTGAAATTATGTTGTGTAGTACGTTGTAGTATGTTGGTTTTTATGAAGTTCAAGTGTGAAATTTAAGTACTCTGGTGTAGATACTTAACTAAAAAGAGTCGCGTAATATATGACCCTGATATCAACATCATCATCATCGTTATCATCATCATCATCGGCAACACCATCGGCAACACCATTATTTTTATCAAAGATGCAAAAAGAGTTCATTAATTAATAATGCCACCGATTTCTATTGCTTCACACACACAAATCCTCATCTTCTGCTCTATAGCTGCAAGACAAAGCAAAGTACAATATTTCTGTTCGTAGCATATGCCTCAATAAATACAAATAAATTAATGAGTACATAGGTACATAACACTCACTTCAGTTGAACAACAACATTAACAACAAAAAAAAAAAAAAAGTGTTGCAACCCTTAAGGCGTTTAAAGCGACATTTCCACTCATGCATATTATTATTATTGCGGGAAAGTGTTGCAGTGTCGCTTTTCATAGCAGCCGCCAACCAACATAACCACTCTACTAGTGGTAACAGAAGCTCTGAGAGCCGACTTGGCTTTTATAAAACTTTGTACGAGTGTTTGTACTTGATAAATAGACGAGGGTCATTCAATAGTTCAAGAGAGACAATTTGAAAAGAAACAGTTTTTAGGAGTAGTTCGAATTTATGTTCAACTTGGCTGAGTTGTGTTTATTTATAAACTTAAATTTGTTCCTTTTGAAGTTTGCAAATAATAATTAATAATAATAATAATTTGAATCAAATTCCAATATAGAAACATTAGAGAAGCAATTAAGAAAGTTTTGAGGACTGTTCTTACGAATGTCAATTTGTGTCTATTTGGAAGTTGAGCGTACAATAAACATTGTTTATTACTCAGATATTCTAATGATCAAAATAATAAAGCAAAATCTTTTTAAATTTATATTGTATATTTAATAATTATTAAATTATTAGAGAAAATTTTAGTTGTCAGCCTTCCTAGAGTAAAGATTTGGTTCCATAAGACATTCATTTGATTGATCTGTTCAAGGAGAAATGGAAACTACCACAACGTGGAGGTCTAAAATATGTGAAAAAAGAACTATTTCATAGTTGGGATGAATGCAATAAGATTATTGTAAGACTACACAGTTTTTCTCCCATCTATTCGATTCTTTAATTCTTAAATGACCCTAGTATGATGCAGACCTCCTTTACAAGTAAATAATATTGTATAAGCGCCTTTCCTTTTTAGATCCACAAAGTGTAAGGACGCATTTTGAGTACATTTTTTTTTGTGTCAAAAATAATTATAAAAATTATAATTTAAGGTCATAAGTAAAATATTAAATTTGTTGTGTTGTTGCTTAAAGACTTTAATTTGACAATTGTAATGCGAAACTATTCATTTCAATTAAATTTCCTTTTTTGTTTTTTAACTTTGTTTATTAAGCAACAAATATCAATCAAAATTTATTCCTTATCAAGGCAAATACTTGCTTTGGAAAATCTCTTTTCATTGACCTTTGCCCTTAGAGTATATATACCTATATTCTCAATCAATAAATGTAAACTTTGAACTTTTGTCTTAGTCAGTTGAATGAAGCCTTTAAAGTACAAGAAAATCTTAGTGAAGCCACAATGCTAAATAAACTTCTACAATAACTTCTTCTTTTCTATCGAAGGATATAACAAAAGTAAGAAAAAACAAATAGTGAATAAATGAAATAAAATGAAATAAAAGATGAGAAAAACAGAAGTTGAAGCTGATCAAGTATCATTGCCACTAAAAGATACATTGATACAAAGCAAAGTTTCAATGCAATGAAAGAAACCATCAAGATAGAAGTAGATACGTTCACACACACACACACACATACACACACACATATACTTACATATATATTTGTATCTTTACGAGTGAAGAAATGTGAAAGAATGTGAAGAAAATGAAATGTGTTGGAGAAGGAAGTAAGCAAAAAACTAGAAAATTCATTTTAGCAGAAAAACAGAATGACGTTTAGACTTTAGATACAATACAAAAATACAATTTAACACAAACGAATATAGATACATAAACACACGGACACTTTCTTCCATATATGAACAACAGTAACAGGAAAAAATAGCGATAACTCAAATTGAATGCCAATAAAGTAACATATGCGCCCCTAAAGCTATGCTACAATTTTTTGGTGCGATGAGATTGTGATGGTTAGCTATAAGGAAAGGCAAGGCAAAGCAAACTCAACTAAAGTGAAGGCTTTTTACTATATGTATGTATGTGTATAGATGGTTGGGCGTTACAATATCAATAGGAATACCAAGGAAGTGCGAAGCGAAACTAACGAGCTTGTATTTATACGAAAAATATCTGTCAATATAAAATAATAAAAGTAGGAAATTTGATGGGCGTGCGAATGAACATCAACACCACCATCACCAGCACCAGCAACGAAATGGACGATCAACCGAAAAGTGTGTGATGTGTGAAAATGGGAAATCAAATAGAAAACAAATGAAATATAGAAAAAAAAAAAAAATACAAAATACAAAAAATAGTAGAATGAAGGAGAAAACTATGCAACATAGTTGTAGAATCAAGGTTCGTTAAATTGGCAACCTTACAAACAAAGAAGGAACAATGAAACTACATATTTTTCTTATCAATAGAAATATATTTTACGGAGGTTGTTCTGTAAGTAATGAAACTACCTTATCATTGTAGATGAGGCATGGTTCAATATCAAATAATGCCAATAAAACTACTTTAAAAGTATGTATACCAGTTTTAAAACGGCAAGGATTAATGTTTCTCTACAAAATAATCTACTCACAATAATACTTGAGTATCACTGATCGCTTAAATGCAAAATAAGTACAACAATAATAAACTTATTAACTGGTTAATGCTTGATAGTGTTACACATGCTCAATATAAGTAGAACTCACATGAATTCAAGAAATGTATTGAATATAATAAGGTGAAGTCTTTGAAACAACTCCTACGCATCCATTAGCCACTCACAAGAACTCGTTTAAAGGAAAAATGGAAGCATCATATGTTAACAGTCTAAGAGGCATAGCTGAACTAGAAGTGAACTGATTTTCTATGATGACAACTTCTAATCTATGCAGAACTTCAATCAATCTGAATGTTTGTCCTACCCTCGATACATTATACTTTCACCACTGAGTCGCTTAACGAAAATATATGCAATGCATATGTTTGTAACTGAAATTGTATTCTTACATATCTATAAACTTTATCTTTCTTAACAAAAGTAACAAATTGAATATATGTATTAATATACATAAAATAAAGAATGATACAACTCAACTACAAGGGTGTATGTATGTATCAATGAATCTACTATATACATATGAGTGTGACCAACCCTCTGTGTCCCTTCTTCGGATATCATAGACTGGTGTGTCCTTGCTAAAAATTTTATTAACACTCATGGCAATTTTTGCATTATTCTATCTGGTCTTTTGTTATTATTTTTAGTTATTTTTTTTTTTTATAAATTTTCAATATTTTTTTCCCCTTCCTTTTGTTTTTCTGTATAGAATTTTATTTCCTGTATTTTTGTTTCCTTTTTCTTGTTTTGGTTAAAATTGTTACCTGCGGCAATTTGAGTCCACTCGGTTTTTAATCAAATATTTTATGTTTATTTTATAGCATACTTTTGGGAGCTTGTTTTGTAAGCTGCAACTACAATATAACAGACTTTTTTTTATAATTTTAAGGATTTGTTGTTTTTTATCTTTATACAACCCACGAACGAATTGGGAATGTAAATCATAAATCAAAAATTTAATTAACGAAAAAAAAAAAAGAAAAGATTATTTTGTTCACTTTTTCAATTGTTGAATCCTTTTTCTTGTTCACTATTTATTATTGTTTTTTTTTAAGGACAATTTCTCATGTTGCAAGTTTAGAATGCGCGCGACACTTTAGGGTTCTTTAAATTATTGTATATACAATACAATTTCTTTTGTTTCAATTCTCATTCTCAAGGACACTTAGCGCGCAATCGACGTAAGTGGCTAAGGGCGAGAGGAGTTGGTTGGTTGGCACTCAATGATAGCGGGTTGTATGCTACATGTGGCAAATTATTTGCATATGATTCTGTGTCTGTGAGTCTGCACACAACTTGTGCATTGTTGTGGCATTATTTACATAGCGCCACTTGAAACAATGCAGTAGTGGAAGCAAAACATAGCATACATCACTGCGTTCGCGTGTTCATTTGCCTTTTCAATGGCATAGGTATGCATGCATGTGCATGTGTATGTGCGGTTCTGTGTGAGGGGGCATAACTTTTAAGTATGCTTTGTGCATGCAATGCGTGTGCAATTGTGCAGCATTTTTCGCATAGTTTTGCATACTTTTAAGGTTTGATTTCTTAGAATCGACTTTGCACAAACGGTACTTTAAAGCTTATAGTAAAAAGAATAAATAACCTTCAGCTCAAATTAAATGCACTTCAATTCATTTCCAACTCACATGAAAGTAAAAGAGAAATTTAAAATACTCGTAATTGTTGCCTATTGCTAGGCACTGCCAATAAACTTAATAGTCTATAACCACACAGAATAAGATGCTTTGAAGTACTAAGACATCACAAAAAAATACATAGCGGGAACTACACAAGTGCTCAAAGTGAAGTTATGCAAAACCTTTGATTGCTTTTTGGCGCATGAAAAGGACATTTGCAACAAGAACATGCAATAATTGACCTGTGCTTGTAAAACTTTGGTATACGACTGAACGCGAATGAATGCAGTTTGAATTTCTCGTTTGTTCGCTCAAATTGCAAAGTTACGATTTGATAGAAGACCTTGGCGTGGCACGAGTGAGTCCTTTAAGCAGCAGCCAAGCGTAGACGCATTTATTGCTCTATGGAAATTGTTTATGTGTTTTATTTTTCCCATCTCGTTTTTTTTTTCTTTCAAATTTATACCATTTTTTATCGCATAGTAGGTGACCCGCATACATACATTTTGCTGTTTTCAAAACGAAAAGAAACCCACTGCATACTTTTGTAGGCAGAAATTTCAAGCAAAAACTATTAAAGGCAAACTGAACTTGACTTTAAATCCTAGCGCAGACTAGTTTAAAAATACTAAAAATAGTTCATGGTAAACCACAAAGTTTCTTACTTTAAGTGTAGCTCAAAAGTATGCTACACTAATAAACAAATATGCTTAAAGAAACACATATTTTGTCATAAAATCTTTTAAGTAAATTAGTAAAAATAAAGTTAGCCTAGAAAATATTTACTACTACTATAGTTTGAGGATGAAACAAATAAACCATGTAAGCAGAAACAGCAAAGCAAAAATCAAGGATAAAAATGTCAAATGAAGAAAGAAATCAAAGGAAATGAATGAGTGAATGAATGAATGGAATGAATGAAAGAAGAACCATAGAAAAACATACATAAATGAAGAACACAACAACCCCAAGTCAAAGGCATTGAGTCGAGAATTGACAAAGGGTATGATGAATGGATGAATGGAGAATGAAAGTTGGAAAGTTTTTGCCACAAAGAAAAAAAAAAAAAAAAAAAAAATAGTAAAATATATCAAATGTAAAGGAAATGTCAAGGGTCTTACAACATAATGTTTTAACATTTAAAGATTATCTATTATATCTTTCTTTTTGAAACTTTTTGATGATCTGATTACAATAGAATAGATGTAACAATCTCTCTAAATTATAAATGTTACACATCCCATAATGATGTCAATACTTTTAGATAAAAAGAAACAACACAAATACTAACGATGTAAATTCAACTAAGTAAGTAGGAAAGAAAGAAAGAAAGAAGTTAGTAGAAAAGGATAAAAACGGAAACGAAGGCTCAACAAATATAAATTGACATGTAGATGAGCAAATAACAAATTAAATGTGTTTTATTAGCAGTTTAAATCTTTGTTCATGAAAAGAAATACAATAAAAAAAAATATAGAAGAAAATATAGAGACTTCAAGTGAAATTAGTTAACTGAGATAAAGAGTTGATGAACATATTTTTATGGGACTTTTGACTTTTACTTTTATTGGTCTTCTCCTTTCTATTTTATTTATTTTACAATATTTTTTTTTTTTTTTTTGAAACCTAAAACATAAAAGGCTATCATGGATTTTATGAGGCGTTGAAAAATATCATTTAAATGCTAACACGCTCATTTACACGCAAATTTGCACAACATTTACGCGAGTTCGTTGCTCACATTTGGGCGCAAAACAAAAACATTAAGACAGTCAAGGAGAAGGCAAACAAGAAATCAACACTTCATGCTGCAAATCTTTGCCTTTGGAACAAAAAGGCAAAAGTTGAGAATATACGCTTACATTGTTTGCACTCCTTATTACATGTTTCAAATAAAGAAAGGAACTTTGCCGAGCAGAGGCAAAGACGAGAGGAGAGAGAAAGAGAGAGAAAAGAACCCAAACTTTACTTTATGGTATTTGCGGGCGTGTAAGAATGGTTTTGGCACGTTTTAGTAGAAGTTTCTTCACCCCAATTGCCTCCATTTTTGACACAACTACATTTTGTTGTTGTAGCTTAGACACATTTCGGGATTTGTGCAAAACAAATCTTGTACTGACGCAGACAGAAATCAAAGCCAAAATAACAACAAAAAAAAAAAAAAAGGATAATCTATTGCAGTATCCTGTAAGAATGCTAAGGATATTTGTATAACTCATAGGAAGCAACATGAATAAAAACTATCAACAAAGAGAGAAGGAAAGGAAAAGAAGGAGAAATCAGAAGAAAGAAAGAGAAAAAGGCGTAAAGTAAGAAGAACATTGCACTATTTTGAGTCGAAATCGAAGAATTAAGTCTCCAAAGACAACAAATGACCAATTTGTAAAGGCGTTAAAGTGTTGGTTCAATTGGCTTATTGAATACTTTTAAGGAAACTCATATGTTGTTTTGTGTGACTATCGGATAGTGTTGATTGAATTACAACAATAACAGCGGCAACAATATGTTAGTTTGTCTGTTTTAGGGATGGTAATCTTATGTGCTTTATGAGTCATAAAAAGAGCTGCCAAATTGAACACGGACAACAACGTAGAGATTTGTGTTTATGATACATCAAAGAAAATTACCCAAAAGATTAAAGCACAGCATTATTTTAGTTTTTACTCAAACTTAAAGTAAAACAAAACATTTGATTACCAATAAATTTAAGTGTAAATAAGACAAAGTATTTATTGTTTTGTTGAAACTGTTAAGGGTATCATATATCATTAACATAAAATTGGATCTCAAATTCTCATATTTTACAATTTACTCATACAATCCATTCACACTATTAAAATTTATGACTCAATTAACAAAAATCTAAACATATATGTTAACATTGAAACAAACATCATGTTTTCCTTAACAAGCTTCTAATGAAGTTGTTTCATGTAAACCTCTTAACATTCTACCTCTACTACCTACTTATATCACTGAATTCTCAAAATCTCTTTTGCTAACCAATAAGCTTCATAAATTTCCACAAGTTTACACTCAACTGACCACTAACGACGACTTCCACTCTTCTACTTAATATAATCTGCTCCACGAAATTTCCTTGTTGCTGCTGCCACCTAAACAAAAATAACACAAGCAACCACGGTTGAGTTATGGCTTTGTTTATCCACAAAAGTATGCAGCGGCATCAGCAACAACAAAATCAACCAAAAAGTCAAAAAGCAACAAAATACCAAAACAGAACACAAAAAAAGAAAAAGAAAAATACCAGAAAAAAAGATAGGAACCAACACCAACACATTTGAAGGGAGCTCAGACAGGAAGTTCGTTTAACGTTGGCGTCATAACAATTGATTTTATTTGTTTCGGTTATTGATATCGTTTGTGTTAAACTTGATACCATTTCACTTTATTTTATTATTTGGGGGCTACAGCCCAGGGGTATGCTATGGTTTTTTTTTTATTTTTCATTATTTTTTTTCTTTTACTTCCTTTTTTCGATGGCTAGTTCGTTACCTTTTAAGAAGCTTTATTTTATTGCTTAAATGTTTTGTAACTAATAAAATTGTCATTAAATAAATTTATTTTTAAGCTTTCTCTTTCTCTCCCTCCCTCTCTCTAATAACCAAGGTTTTAAACTTTGATTTGTAAAGATTTAATGGTTTAGAAAACCTTAACATAAAAAAGAAATGAGAAAAATATAGCAATCACTGATCTGAGATGTAAACATCATTAGACAAATATGTAGAGCAGCCAGCAATTCTTCAACTTTTTAGCATTCAATCAATGTTTATTATATTTATTTTTTATCAATATTTATAAAATCCTATAAAAATGAATATGAAGAATTTTGAAATAAAAATTTCCTGGAAATATCCAGTAAAATAATTTTCAATTCTCAGTCAACTTTTCCAAACATATTTGCACAAAATAAAAGACTAATGAGAACAAAAATTGGCATGATTCGAATTTGCATTTATTGATTTATTTCCGGCAGAAACTTGTTGCTAAATTTTTAGTGGATCATAGCATCGGGACAATTTTTGTTGTTATTGAGAATGTACAATATTTGTGAGGCTTATTGATTTTAGCTGGTTATGAGTGAGGAAAGCAAATGGAAAAGGTAGAAAGGCGAAAAAAGTTCCAGTTGACACTTTGCTGGCATTTTGACAACAGTTTGGGCCAAAAGTTTTGTTGTGTTTATTTTTTTTTTGTTTATTTTTTCTTGTTTGTTGCATAAATGTTTCTGACAGATTTTTAATAAGTTTATACAATATTAAAATCGGTGTTGTTGTTATTGTTGTTGATCGCTTTGTTCGCTTGTTTCTTGCTTTTGACAATTGATTTGGTAATTTAATTAAATATGAAAATGTTCTACTATTTTTTGGATTCCCATTTTCATTTCCAGGTAAGTAAGAAAAATGTGAAAAATAAGTTATAAAGTTGTAAACTACAAAATAAACAAACTTTAGACTTAACAAATTATGGTAAAAGCTTCGGGAATCAGATGTAGGCTTGTGTCCTCTTGGAAAATGGATAATTTGAGGAACAGGAAATTCTGAAACATTTGCTAATTACTATTAACATTGTTTTTTTTTTTTTTTTATATCTTCATATTTGTAATATAAACTTGAAACGTTGATGATGATGATGATGATGATGATTATCAAAAGTTTGTTTAAGGAAAACAGATGAGGCAGAATTTAAACTCAGTCTTAGTAGGAGAAGGAGAAGGAGTGTTTTTGAAAATTGAGCATGAGATCCAAAGTCAGACAATCTATATATATATGATAAAAAGTTTTTCCCAGCCACACACATGCATAAATTACACAAAATAATTACAAACAATAACAAAAACAGTCATTAAGGTTTTCTTTGCTTCCAAATGAGTTGAGGAAGCTAAAGAGGATGAGAGTAGGAGACTTTAAGTGAGGCGCCGCTTTCAGAAATAAAATCAAAATATTTGAAGCGTTGTAAACACAATAAAAATTATATTTAATTTGCCATTTAAGTGGCAAAGGAGACACATTGCTATTCTTACTGATGTTGTTATTGATGTTCCCCTGGTATTTCTTCCTTCCTGAGCTCTTTCTTCTCTTCCTGCTACTTAGGAAAATGACTCCCATGTGTGGTTGGTATGTGTGTAACATGTAAGAACTCTAAAACAATAAGGACAATAAACCAAACCAAACTGAGCAACAATAATATGTAGGTATGTATGTATGAGAGGAAGACGAGCGAGCATAAAGAACCATGACTATCAAGTGTTGAGAACATAAGTATCTCATTGTGCTTGTTACTCATGTCAGTGGCATTGTTGTCATTATTGTTGGAAGGAATGGAATTGCCAAGAGTGTTAAGTGTGATTATGTAATGTGACATTTAAACACAAAAAGGACCCACTAAAAGAACAGAAGAAATGACTAAAGAGACAAAGTGCAAAACAAAAGAAGCTGCTAGCAAATGATGAGCGCTGGGATTAATTGAAAAGGATGTGCGACCGAAAGTATTCAAATAAAAAGTAAAAGAGGAAAAGTGTAATTAGTGTTGATAGGAGCATCTTTGTTGACATTTGATTGTGGTTACAGATAAATAATAAATGTTAGTTTTAGTTAGTCTTTACTCAATAAGTTATAGTATAATATGTAAGTATTTAAAAAAAGAAATTATTAGTTCTTAGAAGAAGTGATTTATGAAATCACATAAGAATTTATCATTCTTTGAATTCCCTATACTATTAAAGTCAAATCTTTTTCTAAATTTTAAATGTATCTCATCATCTTGAAAAATAGTTTTCATTTTGTAATTTACATCTTAATCTTTCTATCTAATTTTGTTGAGGCAAACAATCAAAGATCATAAATACATTAGAAATTTTACACACAATTCCCATTAAACATGAGGAAAAACCACTTGAGCGCGCCCCATAGCTTTGTTTTCTTGCCATGCCACGACTAACGACTTTTCAGACATTAAATAGAATTACAAATGACAGAAACGACAAACCGACAGACACAACACATCACATCGCATGACAAATGAAATGGAAAATACAAAAAACAGCAAATATTTCATGTTTCAAATGATTATCTTTAATCTACACGCACATATCTATACTAGTATACTACACCAAAACAATATATTACACATAGATACATAGATACATTCACAATCGCCACACACATAATTCAAAATTTTTAAAGTGCCTTTTTGTGGGACACTTAAGAGGAAGATCAGTAGCAAAAGTACCATAGAAAACACAAGAAAGGAAATTAGATAAAATCAGTCTTAAGAATCCGTCCAAAAATGTAATGTATCTACTAAGTATTGTATAAGGAAACGTCATTTGTCAGTACAACAAGGCACTAAATACTTTTGTCTGAAATACTATTCGTACAATAAATGGGGAGCTATGAAGAGAGATGCGTGCAATGAATTATAAAAAAAAGAGAATGTTGAAAATCTGTTTGTATCATTTCTACGCTTTTGTGGCACTTATGAAACACTTAAGTAAACAACAAAAGCCTCGACAAACCATCAGAAACTACTAATACAAGTAGACGAAGAAGATACTGAAATTGGTTGATGGTGAGGGTGAGGGTGAGGGTGAGGGAGACTTGAGAGTTGAGTTGAGAATAGTGAAAAGGGCAGGCAACACTTAAAAATGAGAAATGAGTGAACAAAGGGACACACCGTATAATTTAGAGGGGAGAAATTGAATGAAACCAGTAAAAAAAAAAAAGTGGAAAGGGAGAAAAAGGGCGCGAGTGAGTCACACGCTTCTATGTTCAATCTCAGTGGTTTCTAAATGAAAATTCTTGTTGACAAGAGAACTGTACAAAAAATAATAGGGAATTGAGACAAAATATGAGACACACATGTATGCTTTGTTGTTGTTTAATGTGCGTTTCCTTACAAAGGATACTCACACATTCATGGCCATGGTGATGTGCTAACACAAACGTTTATCTGCTTGATTAGCAATTAGCACGTGTGTTAGTACAAATAAAGAACGGCTGTTGTCTTCACTTACTAGAAGAAAGCATTAGGCCCAGAGAAAGTAACCAAGACTAGAGACTGAAAGAATATAAAATAAATTAAGAGGTGCCATGCCATAAGGTTGTGCAACATTGAGTTATTATACTGAAGGTCATCAGAAGCCCGCATCGGCTTGTCTTGGCTTTGCTTTGGTTTCAGTTTTTCACCAACCTATCTCCCCCACCCTTGCCAGCATCAATGAGACCGACATAACATGGTCCTAGGACAGGCCTGTTAGCTGAGATTAATGATGTGTCTGCAGGACATAAACACACAAATAGACAAACTTTCTTTCTCTTACCATACAAGTAGCGGACTGCCTGCTGGTTTTTTTTTTTTTGAGTTTTTCGGGAGACTCAGTTCTGGACTTGTTACTTACATATCATCAGTGTCTGTTATCCTTATTGTTTCTGTTACTGTTATTGTATGCGCATAAATCAAGTAGATTATCAGGTAACGATAGGCCTTGGACTGACTTGGATTTGCATATGAAATTAGTTGTTGATGCTGTTGTTCACTATTTGGGTTGGGTTGTTAGAGCATAAAAAATATACAATTTGCTTAAAAAGGACCTGACATAAGCTTTCGTTAAAAGTAGTTCATATTGAAAGAGACATAGGTACTTAGTATATTGAAGAATGTTGAAAAGTATGCAATGAAAGTTTTTGAATAAATTTCACCCGTGCAGTTTTGTTATTGTTGATATTGGGAAAGTTTTGTTATTAATTAAAAAATAATTGCCATTTTATTCCACAGATTACAATCACAAACAACAAAGAGAGAAAATAAATGAATGAATAAAAGAAATTAAAGTGCTTCATTAAAATTATCATCATTAAACAAGGAGAAGAGCAGCCAAACGAAACAGGATGAATACAAGAGTCACTGAAAAGTTCAGAAGTAGCAGCAGTAGCAGCAGCAGGAGGTAGCATCATGACAAAGCAGACAACTGCGAGACATCAAACAAGGACAATGGCAATTATAATGCCATAAAAATATTGTACACCATGATAATAATAAAGTTATTCATTTTAAAGGGGCGTTCATTCATTCATTCAGTGACCCAACCGGAAAAAGGAAAATGATAAAACAACAATAACAATACACATTAACAGCAACAAGAAGAGACAACAAGTGGCTCTGTATGAATAACTGTAGATTTATAAATAATGATAATGAAAATATAATTGGTAAATGAAAGAGAAGAGAAATGGACGAAAATGGCTGAGAAAGGCTGAAATATGAAGCTATGAAGAGGCAATGAAATATTTAAGATTTTATGTTAATTAATTTATAAAAATATATTGTATCTACCTTTATATTGTAGGTAGAAAAGAAATTTAAAAAAACCAAAAAAAATTGCAAGAAATCATGCAATGGTAAGTTTAATTTATCTCTACCGCAGAACAGTTAATGGTTACACAATTACCCATAACAAATTGGTTTTAAGTCCTGAAGATCAGTATATTATTATAAGTAAATTGAATGAATGGAGTATGAGAAAATTCTTCCAGTCAAGCAAGAAAGAAAACTATTTTTGCAACAAATTGTGACTGGTGATGAGAAAAATCTTTAAAAAGAAAACTATGATGTGTGTTCAAATAGGATTTCCGTATCAGGATCTTAAACAGTCATAAGGGATATCTATCAAGAAAAAGCAATACATATTTGTTACTTTAAGTGCTGATATAAGTAGTTTTTGCTTCAAACAAGGGGATACTGGAAGCCTCTCGCTTGTATGTTTTACCCTACACAGTTTATTTTTTAGATTTGTATACCATTTGTTTCAGTCAAAGTCAATAAAAGTTCAGCAATCTCCAAAGCTAAGGAATAGTATGGTATGGTATTGGGCCTCATGTTTTATCAGTTGTTTCAAAAGGAACATTGAGTGTTCAGGGTGGCAAAATTTGCGAAGAAGTGCCAGTGCCTGACACCGACACAAAATCAGTATCAGGCGGAAGTGAAATGGGATGCCGACCTGAAGGCGTTGTATACTCTCTGCATGACAGATCCCGATGCGCCTAGCCGCAAAAAGCATACTTTATTACTACTTTATTCCTGTTAACGATATCGCAAAAAGTTGCGTTTTGCCAGCTTACATCGGCTCAGGCCGCCAAAGGGTACAGGCTTGCTTCGTTATGTTTTCGTTCTATACAAATAGCCGTTTCAATTGGCCTTCGATGAGAAGATGTTGCCCCATAACAGCGGAGATGATCGAGGTGTTTTTAAGATGTGCTGCTTTGCAGAGTAATATAAATTGGGTAATCCAATAGCCGGTAATTTCTATCAATCGGAGTTCAATGATTATGTTGATATTCTGTACAAAAAATTAGTTGCTGGTTTATCTGCTGCTATTGTCAAGTTGATCAATTTTTAATTACATAATTGCCATGTGCAATGTGATTAGACTAAAGCAATTCACCTTTGATATCTTGATAAATCCATTAGTTCTTATAAATTTGTTTTAGCTTGTATTTATCCACAATAAATATTAAATGATTGTATTCAAAGGCACGTTTCTCCCTTTCTTTGAAGCTATTGATAAAATGAATGCCTCTTCCTACCGAAGAACCCTTCTTTTACCTAAAATATATTCAATTCAATTTTAAAAAATAGGCTAATTGAATGCATTTAACATTCCCCTTTGGGCTAAAGAGCTTTAAAAGTCACCTTAATTTTATGTTCAATTAAATCACAATGCAAATTATTATAAAACATACAATATATTTAACTATACATTAAAATACCAGAGCCATTTTTTCTTTTCAACTCAGTAGTATTTTTTGGCTGCTACAAACAAATAATTAATATTTGCTTTTTGTTTTTCTTTTTGCATAATTTTGATTAAATAATAATACAATAATAAATTCCACTTTTACAATGTAAAATTAATTTATAAATTAAATATTTATGCAAACATTAAAATATTTTATACATTAAAATTCCAAAAAACAAAAATAATAATAATTTTGTGCATTGTTTGCGCGCGCCTGTCAATATGCAATTATTTGCATCAAGCCAATAAGGACAATTGGTAATGTCCAGATGACTACCAACCAACATGCGCAATTAAAACTGAATATAGTTATTATGATAAAAATAATTGAAAAAGAACGGAGAGAGAGAGAGAGATAACAAAATGTGACACTTACCATTGTTAGTTGTTGCACTGCCACCATTATTACCAGGAATCACATTGTTACTACCACCGCCTACACCATTTGAGCTGACATCAGCGCTGCTTGCTCCGCCCATAGTGCACCCACATGTGCTGAGCTCGATAGTAACATTGCCAGGACTAGGCGACTCATTAAAATCGTTCCAATGCTGGCAACTGTCATTTTATGCAGCACGTGGCTGGCATACTTTGCAGGGAGTGTCATGCTGCAGGATTCCTCCTTTTTTTTTTTGTGCTCTTTATTATTTACAAAATACTATAATATTTATTTTCAACTTCAATTTTATTTTATTATTTGTTGTATTTAATTTATTTTACTTTTCTTTTTTTATATTTTGTGAAAATTCATGAAATGCCCTCACATTGATTTGTTGCAATAATAATTTAATTATTATATTATTACGTCCTTTCGTATTGTCCTCTTTTTTATTGTATTCCTTTACAAATGCGTTTTATTTATGGAATTTTCACCTTACAATCGTCTCTGTGTGCTCTGGGCTCTGATAATTTTTGTAATTTAAATTGCGTATTTAATTTCGTTTTTAATTAAGTTTGCCCTTTTTGAAAAACGAAATACTTTTCCCACAATTTGTTATTTTTTTTGTAATAATTTTAATATATTTCTGATATTATTTAATTACAATATTTTGTTTTAATCGAATACGCAATTCAATAGAGCAATCAATTAATCGTTTAAAATATAAATATTTCTACATAAATAGAACAAAGAAACAAAATCGTAATTATTTTTTTTTTTTATTATTAAAATATTTTTATTACATTTTTATTAATTTACATTTTCTCATTTATTGTTTTTTTTTTTTTTTTGTTTTGTATTAAATTTATGAGTTAATACGTTCGCTTTTACTTTCAATGATTCAAAATAATTTTACTTTATTTAAAAAAAAAAACAAAACACTAACATTATTTTGTTATTATCCTTTTGTGATGAGTAAATATCCTGTAAAGAGAAAATAAGAGAAAGTATTTATTAAAATTTTATATAAATTTCCTTAAAAAAGTAAACAGGTTTTTTCTATATAAACAAGATTATCCAGAATACATATTTCTTTGAATTTTAAGGTCAGGTTTTTATTGAAAAAGTAATACAATGCGCGACAATTAGGTATAAGTACTGATGTTTAATCTCACCGATCAGTCATGCCATTTATAGATAATTTTAAAGTTTCAACATTCCTGGACCTAATCAAAACAATTTCACTATGATCAGCTGATATTTGTTGATTTTATATCATATAAATAAAACAAATTCAACATAAAACTCAGTAAAACTGCTTCACAAACATTTAACTTGATAAAGAAAGTATATGGCGATGATTGTTTAACCAGAATAAATGTTTTCCTGGGGCATAAATGTAACAAGTGGTGGTGAGCTGGTGATCGTGACGACTACCGGACCGACCTATATTGATAGACGGCCCAACTATCGATCACCAGCGGAGTTGGCAATAGTGGGTGCGAAGCAAGCACAGAGCAGTTGAAAGTTGACTCGGAAGAAATCAAGTCGTGCATCGGTTGTTCAGCGGTAACAAACAATATCAGTACATTGAACTTTACATACAAGTACATAAGCATATGAATTAATCAATACCCAATTGAAAGATACTCAATTATTTCATACAATAAACAAACAATATTATTATACATTGAACATTACATAAACGTTATTTGAATGACAAAGAGCCATGACGGGAGAACAATTTCAGTTCCCATCCGTGAAAAGATCGAAAATGTGTGAGATTTTGAAGCAAATGACCTCAAAGTTGTACCAATAATGATGAAAGATGTGTTAAATATTAGTAAAGAATCAATCTGACTTATTCTTCATGAGGATTTGGTTAAAATAAAGGTCTGCTTAGTGTTTATTCGACAGACTGCTGATAATCAGAAATTACTTTGTGTGAATCATTCCAGAGAGGTTAGAAATAATCAAAACCTTTTGAAAACAATTGTTACAGAGGAGGATATGTTGAAGTGACAATTTTTATTGATGCGAATATTTGCATCCAAATATTTTCTTTTAACCACAATTTTCCGGCCCATTACTAAACCATAAAATAGATCGATGGATCACAGATAGGAAATAACTAAAGATGTATAAGTTATCTATACTTATAATATTTAAAGAGAAATAGACTGTAACTTTTATGATGAACAACTTTTTGGTTTGTTTCTAGTTGAATTCATCTTCTCCAAATTTACTTTGAGAACCATCCTGGAAAACGCGCTGGACTTTCAACACAAATGAAATGATTTTTCTTATTCAGAAGAATAAAAATTTTTTTTCAAACAGTGGTCCCAATAAAATCTATTCTGACTTCTTCAAATCAAAACATAAATCTTAATAAGTACAATATACTCGTAATGATTGGCCTACAGTTGTTATTATATTTTATGTGATTTTCCCAAATTTATCAATCATCATTTCATCAAGTATTAAATTGAAACAACCAGAAATGAAATTATTTGCAATAGAAATTTTTTCCACAAGATTTTATAAAGCTATAAAAAATATACAACTTTTGATTAAAAATTTTGCAAGACATAAGCGGATCAAAATGGTAAAAATAAAGAGAAAACCATTCAAAGTCGGTCACAATATCAATAAAATAAAGTAAACAAAACACCAAAAAAAAAAAATAAATAAATAAAAAAAAAAAATTATTGTAAAAATTGAACTCAAACTCATAAAAAATTCATAACAGATTAATCAAACAATTTTGCCAAACAGAAAATTACTGATTTGATGCTAATCAGTTTTTTTTTTTTTTTTTTGAAAGTTTTGTAATTTTATAAAACTTACAAAGTATTAAAAACATGTAGAAATTTTTAATCCTTAACTTTATGTAAAAATATTGTATAATATAGTAGTAATCTCAATAGAGTTTCATTCTTTCTTGTGTTTCTTGTTTGTTTAGTATGAGTTTCATTTGCATAAAATTTCATTTATAGAATTTTTTAATTAAATCATTTTTCAACAAGATTTTTTTATGGTTTTTCTTTATTCATTTCGTCTACAATCGAATAGTCATTACTATCACCATCATCAGTATCAGCAATGGCATCATTGATTGTAACTTGTATCTTTCAATGTTGCTTTCTATTATTGACACTTCTCCGCTTCTCACATTTCAGTGAAGTTTTTTAACCGTGTCCTTGCAACTAAAATCAAATATTAAGCAACACAAAGCAATGAGAAAAACGCGAGTTTAATTGAATTTTTATCTATCAAAATACGAGTAGTGAAGAAACAAGAATTTTAAATAAAAAAATTAGTGACATTTTAATTAAATCTTAAATTATCTTTAACTTTATAGATTGGCAAACTTAAATTGTATACACATGTCAAAAACAAAGGAACTTAAAGTATAGTCCCCAACTATTAAGGGAAACTAAACTCTACTTACTTGTATGTTAGGTTATAAAGTAATTTATATTGATAACTAAATCTAACAAGTCAAAAAACAGATTATTTGTGATTAAGCAACATATCAAATGATTTAAAATTTATTTCAAATTCTATTAGGTAGATTATATATTTACTAAATAAAAACTATTATTATTGTAAGTACTTCTACATATTGTATTAAAATTACTTTAAAACAAAAACTGTTCACTTTGAATTCGATTTATAGCCCCCATACAATATTTGTCTCATTTCCGGACAAGAAAAATTATTTAGAACCAAAACTTTAATAACAAAATTTTCAAATTTCCTAAATCACTTTTACTGTTTTGTTTCGTTTTATTCATTTATTTTTTTTTTTTTTTTTTTCAAACAATTTTATAACTCATACGTGACACAAGGTAAAATGAAGAAGGGAAAAGAGGATAAGTGGAATGTTTAATAATTTACAGTTAACAAGCCTTGTATATAGTAGTAACTCAAAGCTTTAGATTCTGCTCTAATATACTACATACGCCGCCCTATGCCTTCCCTAACCAAAAAACGGAGGTTTTTACTTTTTGTGTTATTGCCAAAAGTTGAGTAACTTTTTTAGTTGCATACTTTTTGGCATACACACACCTATGACTTGGCACGTAACGATGCTTGAAGCTTGATTTTGAACTTTAAACTTTGATTTTCTTTTTTCTATTTCTATTGTACTAAATTCTTTTCTTCTAAGAAAGTGCCAGGGCATAAAATCTCGTAGGCGATTATCATGGTTGAATATAGTCATTATTAGTGTATCAATGAGTAGTTGGTGCAACTGGTGGAGGAAGCATTCTTGAGATTAATAGAAAATAAAGATTTGTTCGAGTCCTGACGGTCACTTTGAATAAATATTAATAAGTTTTTTTAATCACGTATACTTTGAAAAATTCTTGGTGATTGTTTAAGTTTCCTGGTGCATTTTCAAGGATTTTCCTCGCATCAAGAATCCTCTGAATATTCTTCAACTACTTCTTCATCTTCACCAACATTGGTCGTCTTTGGTCACTCACGATGTCTGCATAATAAATCAATTTACGAGTACTTCACTTCACCTATTTCTTTTGCCAAGAGAAAAAAAATTGAAATTTACATAATAAAAACACAAAACAAAATATGCAACTGCCACCCACATCGCACGACTCCCGGTTCAGTGCTTCACTGTGCTGGTCACACATTAAATCACGCATACCACGAGAACTGATCGCCGTCAATGTTGGCCACCGTGCTGCATCTGTAAGCAGGAAGTAGTGAATGCAAGTAAGCAACAATATTGCGCCGCAACGGAAGTTGTCATTTTCCTCTGTTTGCGTTTTGTGGTGTTTCCTTGGCATCGAAACGTTTTGCTGTTATTGACTAACGTCGTCCTCATCAACATTATTGTTATTATTATCATCATCATCATCATCATCATCATCATCATCATCATCATACATAGTAAGCATTAAGTGCAGTTAATATGCCTCTTAATGAGCATAAAATATGCTAACGCAAAACAAGAAAAGCAATAAGGTAGTAAGTATGTCCTTATGGGGTCATCCATAATCTCAAGTTGCACAACATAAAATGTCATGTTTTTGTTTTGCATGTTAAAGTTTTCCGTTGAACAAAACAATATGAGTATAAAAACAAAGAGCAAAGAGAACTAAGGGTTCTCGAAGTTGTTTCTAAACTTTATATCGAATAATAGAAAGTTTATAAGCTTCAGAGAATAGAAGATTATGATTTTTCTGAGCGAAGTCTATTACAGACGGGTATGTGCCAGAAATCTCCGTCGGAGATTGGTTGGATTGAATTTCGCCGTAGGTGTGCCAACAGTTTGGATGATGTGCTTTGTCGAACTTGTAGATTGTAGAGTGTTTGCGATTCAAGGCCTGTAGTCACTTAAAACGGGAACCCAACCAGGTTTCAGTAAATTTGCGCCTAAATAAACAATTGTTTTAGAGGTAAATGTACTCAAATCTGAATCTGTTTCCATTTTATGAGGCATGCAGCAACACTCCAAAAAAAAAAACAGAACAGAACAAAAACAGAAATCCAACCAGCAAATGCAGACATACCAACTTTCACCAAAGTAATTGATTAAAATAAACATCACAGTTTTTGTTTTTTAACATTCAAAGTATTTTTTTTTTTAACATATGAATTACTAATTGAATTAAATGCAAATTTAAATCTTCTAAAATATTAAAACGTAAATGCAAACAGGTTGGCATATCCAACATTTGGTTGTTTTTGGTTGCTTGGTTGATTTTGCTGTAATGCAAAAGAGATTTGTGTAAAATGGAAATTTATACATAAAACAAGTGAAATGTTGAATTCATTAAATGCAAATTACCAAGGAAAATAATCATCTAAAATAATCACACAAATAAGGGTCAATTTAACTAAATCGCCGGAACATTCATTCGTAGAGTTCCTTACAACAGATTTTGTAAAGATATAAGATGATGGTAGTTTCGATTTGTAATGACAAATATTGACCGCGAAAGATTTCAGACCTAATATCCTTTAAAGTTTTCTAGACACAGTTCGGTCTTGGTATCAATTGCGACAATTAGCTACTATGACATTATCGATAATCCGGTACTGGGTTCATTACAGTTGACATATCCCACAATTTGAAATTAAATAATTTGTACTGCATTTGACAATAAAAATATTAAAACATTTGTGTCTTCAAATAGAATAATGTTTGGTAAGTTTCTATTCTAGTAATCGAAAATCTTTGATTCTGTTGGACAGGTGATTAACCAATTGTCCTCAACGCTCTGATCTTTTCTACTTATGCATATTTTATGGTGTCTATGCATTACACAAATTAACTTGGCAACGTGATAATAATCTTTTAAACTCACCTCTTTTGAAGTTCATTTAACTCGTTCAATAAGAAATTATTATTTCAGCACGCGATGCAGTTCATTAAGAATGATATTTTTAGATATTCGCAGGCAATCACCACAATTGAGCAGGAAGTGCAAACAATAATACAAAATATTTTTGGGAAAACTCGCGCAATTGTGAAATAGTAAATAAGAATAACAACTAACAAAAACAGAAAACCAACAAAAAATGTTGTAATCTTAAGTATCTTTTTGTGTGTGTTTTATTGTTTTTACTTAAATGTTAAGTTTTGTTTCTTTTTTGTTTTTTTTTTTTTTTTTTTGAAAATAATTTAATTGAATGCGCACAATTAATTCTTTCACGCACGCTCTCTCTAACACAATAACAACAACGATTATCGTAACAGTAAATGGCAATCGAAATTAATTGGATTTCATTGCATTGCACACAATAAACAACAAAAATTTTCTTAATTAATGGAAAATTATTTATAAAACATTTTCATTTACTTTTAAGTTTCATGAGATGAAACTTTTCAATTAATTTCATTTAATCTGAGATTCTCGCACTCGGATATTATTAAGCAGACAGAGCACAGTTGCACAGTTACTATGACAGACAGCAGGAAATGCAATGAAACAGTGTGTTTGTTAGTGAACCCGTTACACGCACGTCGACCAAACAGTAAACTATTGTATATATTAAGCTATTAAGCACAGAGACAGACAACCGCACCGCTTAACATTTGAAAATGAACTGTTTAACTGTGATAATCTGAAAATAAATGCAAGCAAGCAGCATCCACGACCCGAAGATGATGATGTAAAATGGAAAAGTAACATCAAATGGCAGAAGTCACACGAAGACGAAGCGATGAGCCGACACTGTAACGAAGTTATATGCACAAATGTAAAAGCAGAATTTTACATTTGTGGTCGTGCTCGGGTGGATGAGTTGTTTACAGTTCCTTGTTGCTTTGGTTCGGGTGGGTGGAGAATAGTCTTTCATTTGTTTTTGTTTTTTCATTTCATTTGCCGGCGTTCACTGTATAAAAGGTAAACAAAATATTGAACAGACAGTTTATGTTGTAACATAAATCTTCTTACTTTACACATTCTGTCAACTTAACAGTTTAAGAGAAAGCATTGCAGGTTTTAACAGAATAAACTATAAGGAAAGTGCTCTTAATGACACTTTTACTGTTAGACAATTGTATAATAAAATATATTCAATAATATTAAATATTATTCTCGGCTCAAATAAAATCAAGTTGCCTAATTTATTAACATAAAGTTTTACATTTTTCCCCCCCATAAATTTTCATTAATAAAAACTGAAAGTTCTTTGATTTGTGTCTAAATAGAAATTTGTTGTTCCAATATTGCTTTATTGTTCAGAAGTCTGACTTGGTTTTGTAGCTAGTGACTATTGTAAACTACAAAAGATTTAAAATATATTATTTAAAATGCTCTAAATCTATCCTTTCTGCTTTTTTACAACATTACTTCATGAAAGGTCACAGAATTACTATATACAAGTAGACAGACATAATATTAATCTAAATTTTAATTCATGTCCATAGTATGATGCGAAATAATTAGAAAAATTTGAAGTTTCACACTTTGAAGTTTAAGCTTTGTTAATAAATGATCTTTAGTTTCAGAGCTAGTAGTTCTGGTGTCTATGTTAAGTATTAAAAACAATGAATGTAAGTTCATTAACCCATATGATAAGCAAAGTCCTTGAATATTCATAGACTGGACACAAAATTGTGCCTCACTCTTAAATTTGACATCTCGAGATTTCTCGGGGTGATTAACAACAAATTGTGTGTAATCTTGGGATGATCAACAACAAGGAGTTGTCAAATTTAAGAAGGAGGCACAATTTCGTGTGCGATTTCTTCAGTCTATTTTGGTTTAAGTAATTATAAAATTGTATAAATGGATTAGACCTCTACAAAAACTATACAAACTGTAGTCAAAGTATAGCACAGTTGTAAGTGTTTTATTCCTTGCGATTCATTGTTGAAACCTATCCCTCTCACTCTCTCCTTCTCTATCTCTCTCCTTCTCTCTCTCTCTTTCTCTCTCTCTTTCTCTATCTCTCACTATCTTTCTCTCTCTTTTTCTCTCTCTTTCTCTCTCTCTCTCTCCTTCTCTATCACTCTCCTTCTCTCTCTTTCTCTATCTCTCTCCTTCTCTCCCCTTCTCTCTCTTTCTCAGCCTCTCTCTCTCTATCTTTCTCCTTCTCTCTCTCTTTCTCTGTCTCTCTTTTTCTCTTGCTCCGATACACTCAACTCACGTCATACCATGATAAGAAAAAGACATTGCATGCACACCATTTATTTCGTTCTGATCTTACAGTAAAACTTATTTTTTGAGAGCTCGACGAAAGTATCCTGTTAAATTGTTATCCTTAGATCGACAGTATTCTTTGCTCAACTGTTAACACACGATGGAAAACACTTGCACAGCAAAATTAAGTAATCTTATTTGCTTTTCAGAAAGCAGATTGCATTGAAAATATGTGTTGACTGTTATTTACGACCTCTGATTATTTTTAAGGGTTCAGTAATGACATCATTTGAATTCTATACCAATTGGTTTAGTTTGTTTTACAACGAGTGTTTTAATGTAAAGACCACATTAACATAAATAATATTTTTTATTGTTTAATTCGCTTTTAATGTGAAACTTATGCCACTTGCCACTTGTTTTAGTCATAAATTCCTTGACATATGGCACATCAAACAGATCGCATTATGTTATAATAAACTTTTATATTTTGAAATAAAGAATCGTTTCGAAACCATTTCCCCTGCTTGTAAAACGTACCAATATTTCGTAACCCATATTAAAACTTGAGCTTTATTTTGTAAGCTTTAAGAGTTTCAACAACGTTTTCTCCTTTGATATATACAATATTTTAAAAACACACTCATTCTCTCTCAACTTAGTAGGTTTGCTAAAATGGGGTAAATTGAGTTATTCTGCATTGAGATTTTTCTTTTTAGTTTTTAGCTTTAGAAAAAACATACCACCAATCAGCGTTGTAGCATTTTTTGGCTTTATTCGCATAAAAAGCTTTCAGCATTGGGAATTGAAGTCCTCGAACCCACTCCTACCACAAGAAGCAAATTGTGGTCTTTGTTCTTGGTTTGTAGGGCGCATGTGAAGTTTTTCTTTTGTAGGCACTTTGCCTGACTTTTCTACTTAGGCCTTACAACCCTCGAAGGTTCATAACATAATATTGTACAAAGCACGGTTCCTATCATCATTTCCTTGTGTGGGTTGTCACTAAATTAAGTTAAGGTTGTTAAGTTGATATCTAGAACAGTGGAACAAATTGGGAAAAGGAAATTTGAAAAAGTTAGAAACAAAGTACAAAATAATCTTATCGGTTGTATTAAACTGAATGAATATTTAAAAGGAAGGCAAATATGCATTTATTTAGAAGAAAGGTAAATTCTAAATTTCTTTTTGGATGTGCCTTTAATATAGTATCCAACAAAAGGAAGGAAATAATATGATTAAAAATCGTTGAAAATATGCATATTTTTTTAAAAATAACCAAACTGCATTTGGAAAAGATATTCTAGGTTCTTCTAAATGGTATTAGGAGAACTTATGCTATAGAATGTGATAATTTCTTACATTTGTTCTTATTCACACGATTCAATTTATGCAATTGGACTTGAAATTTCTACTCAATTGTTCCCCGAAGCTTTTCAAAAGCTTCATAGAGCTTACTCTTTTAGCTTTAAGCTTCTTGAGCTTCAAATTTATTGAAGCTTAAAATATTTGGTGTGTTGCCAAAAGCATCTAAGCTTCCTTGTTTACTACCAACCACTTCCTCTTGTTAGCATTAGCAACAATGAAAACAACAAGAAGGAAATATGTGTAACTTGTACGTGAGCGAATGCAAAATGGAAATCTGACAAACAGCTGAGTGTCAAAGCATTTAAACAGCTGATAGCTATTCGGATTTACTCATGTATATACGTGGATATGCATGAAGAGCACAGCGAAGCTTATGCGACGAAGGTGCGTCACCAGTACAACTAGAAATCAGAAAGCATTTGACGTTGAGCCGACATCGTTCACTGTGTCAAATAGTATACACAATATAAGTGAGTGTTTATGACTGTGTGTGTGTGTGTGTGTATGTGTGTGTGAAGAAAGGAAAAAAAAACACAAAAAGGAAAGGAAATATAACCAAAACAAATTAAAGGCAATTATTGTATGAACATTTCGAGTTTCCAGTTTAAAAATATACAAAAGTTATGAAAGTGTTTGACATGGAATTTGCTGCGGGCAGTAAAAGAAATGAAATCCTTGACCTGAAGCAATGCCAATTGTACGAAAAATAAGAAGGCATACAGCAGGAGTATACTATGTCGGCTTGGCCAAGTTCAAAGCAAGACAAAGAAGAATCACAAGACGAGCAGCCAATGGAAATAACAACAAACAAAGAAAATGTCAAGACGCCAAGTCAAGGAAAAAATACAATAAAATAAAATAAAATTAAAAAAAAAAAAATAAAGGCGAATAACAAAACAAACAAGTAAAGTAAAACAAATGCAAAAACAAAAACATAAAGGATACAAGTAGCTTCATAAACGAAGCGACTGAGAAGTTTCAAGGCAATGACGGCAAATGTGGAAACCTCCTGTATTGTAATTAAAAAACTGTGTGTGTAGCATAAAAGGAACTTGCCACTTCACAGTGGAGTCACAGAAATACAAACCATATTCCAAGTAGAGAGAGGATACAAGAACAAAGTATATAAAATATAAAAGAGAAATTCACATGAGAAGACGCTGAGCAACTAATGGCAATCAATTTGTTGCAAGTTAGACCCTCACAGCGAAAGCACAACGTGTGTGCTTAGCATAAGGAAGTAAGGAAGTAAGACCACATTCTACACACAACAATACAAACAGTCAAAGGACAGACCTCCTCCATGAACAGCTGGCTGTAATTTTGAGGAAGCACAAACTGACTGCCTAAATAAGGAGTATGGGTTCATGCTGGGGTAGCAGTTGTGTCTCCAAAGAACCACAAGAGGTGTATGCAGGCAATGACATCTCCACCTCCTGTACATCTTGTTTCGGGTGAGTGCAAAGAAAAACCAAATGATAAAAGTTAAAGAGATAGAAGTGGTTGGAAATGACATAGTACTCATGGGAGGGATTTCTTCTAAGAATGCGCTGAGTTAATTAAAATTGAATTCTCCTCGTTCATTTTGTTGACTTGCTTGCTCTTTCTTGTTTTACAAAATTCAATTTAAAATCTCCCCCCCAAAAGTATGTTAAAGCCACACATACTTAAGTTCAATCCATTAAGAATAAAAAAAACTCGATGGATAGTAGACTCAGCCGATGCCAGAAAATAATCAATGCTAATTGGTCTTGCTAACTACAAGTTAATGTCGCGTAATTCACACTTATCAACCGCAAAAACCAAAGAAATAAAGCCATGTTAATTGGGAAAAATTAGATGGGCGGGTTGGAAGTTGCAAAATGCATGCAGACTGCATGTTTAGCTATAAACTGATAATTCAAATAAAACAAAGCATTATGGTACCCCGATTTCCCATTTATGCTTGATTAAAATTGGTATTATTATTGCAATTTGGCTTCAAGCCCAGACGATAAACATTTGCCAAGCATAATTTCTTTATTTCTTTCTTTCTTACTAATGTTGTAGTTGTCTCCATTCCAATATAAGTATTGTGTTTGTTAGGCTTGTGCGATTAATGTCAGCAAGAGGTCAACAGCCTGAAAGAATGCTTGAGTATTTATGTTGATATCGTGTGGGTTGTTTATGAGTGTGTGTGTTTGTTGGGGTTAAGTGCATTTGTAACCACAACTACAGTAGTAATGTAAATGTAGCATGAATGACTCATGTTTTTCTTATTTTTCTTTTCTATTTTTTCATTTTCTATTGCCTACCTGCAGGCGTCGACAAGCAACAGGCGACGAACAAGACGCTGAACTCATTTCAAACTCAAGTGAACGTTGTCGTCGTCGTGGTCTAATCTACCGGATACTCAGATTCAAAACAAAAGTAAGTACTTCAAGTAAACCTTTGAGAATCTAATTCATAACTCTCTCTCTCTATCTCTTTTTGTTATAGAAAAAATATCCTCATTTTATAGACAAAATACTGGAACGTCAAAATATTAACTATGCAAAGCTGGCGAATCCCACTAGCAACAATCTTGATGCACAAGCCGATATACAATTACAAAATTTGGATGTTTATAAGTTACTTAACTCCACTGCTCTGACTAAAGAGTCCGAGTTAAATCAATGTCCACGGGCGACAAATAGTTCACGGGCAAGTTCTTCACTGGACCTTGAATGGGAACATGAATATACGCAATTGCGGCAGTACCAATTACAAAATCAACAACACCAACGAAGACGTGAACAATTATTAATGCAACATCAAATGGATAGTAGTGATGGTGGCAGATCATCTTGTGAACCGCAACAAGCTGGTGCCACCACATATCATGCCTACAGTTCCTGTGATCAATTATCAATGATGACGACACCAGCACATGGTTATGCCTCGCTATCATCGTTACCTGCTAATACAACCATGGGTGCTGGCAATCAACCACCCACAACAACCTCAACGCTACCGATGACACAAACATATGCCACGCAGCTTGCAAATCTCTCTTCATCACGTGTAAGTGGTAGTGTTTTAAGACATTATCGTCATACTGGTGGGGGAGGAGTAACACGTCATGGTTCTTTTACGCGCACCTCATGCGGTTCCTCGCAAACATCAACACCTGAATCTCTCGAATGGGATATTGATGAAGAACAAGAACAACAGAGACACCTACGGGTTGAGGATGATAATCTGGATGATGAGACCCTCAAGTTACTGCATCAGATTGAACAGCTTAAGCATCAGGTGCTGCAGGAAACGGGAGAGGGTCTTGATAGTGCAGCAGATGAGTGTAGCACAGATGGCTTGACTTTTAGTACACATCATTTTGGTTGCGGTGTTGAACTGGAAACAGCTCAGATTAGTTGATTACTTGTCTAAGTATCAAGCATATTCTTATGGTGACCTAAGTTTATATTATTCTGTGTAATCAAGTGCCTAGTGTTATAAAATGATGGTAGCTTTTTTCTTTTTTTTTATTAGTTTGCAACTCACGCAGACCAATAAGGATATTTCATAGTGCCTGATCTTAAATTAAATTTCAGTTTGAGAAACAATTACTTAGTTTACTACTTAATTAAATATTAATATTCTTAGTTCAAAGTGCGTACACACACACAATACAAAATTCATATATCCACCATGATAAACATACAAAGGTATTTCACTGAACAAACCCTAAACAAAGTCCCTGTGAATCTTTCTTAAATTCTTATTCAATCCAAGCCCAAATTAGTAAGTATTAGACTCAGTAAACGAGTCCATATACTAAGTAAATTTACAATAGGTAAACTTAATCTTATCATATTATCATAGAATATTGTTAAAGTACCACTTTAGTCTGTAAGAAATCTAAATCAAAGTTAACCAACAAAAAGTACAGTTGACTCCAAAGCGAGTGTTTATTTTCAGAGTTTATTAGTGGCAAAATACAAATATAACAAAAACACACAAAAATCGTCCTTTAAACAAAACTTATACTAACAAATTATTATTATTATTATATTATTATTATTATACATATTTAGAAACATACATAAAATTAGTTATTCGCAGTTTCGTTCGAAATGGAAACTCAAAGTCGAAATCAAAAAGAAACGTACAACTTTGAAATAAAATTAAATTTATTGTATAACAATTTCTCATCGATGTCGTTGTAGTCTTATTCTTTACAAATATGGCAGTTGATTGTAGCCATCCGATTAACCAAAGATGTCACCGGTCTTTTTCTTAAGTTTACCCCAGATACTAGTGGGTTCCTGTTCCGCTTGAACCTCAATTTTCTGTGGAGAATATTAAATTTAATAATTTTCTAATGCATCTTCTTTCATTCTAAAATTTAAACTTACCGGCTCCTCTTGTTGCGTAGTTGTTTCTATCTGATGTTCATTATTCTGACTGACATGACTGTAGCTGGACGACTGTTGACCCAAGTCATCATCATTGTCTAATTGTTGCCGTTGTCCATATTGATCTCGCTTAGTGTGGTAATTTCCAGCAATGTTTGCACTTGCTGAGGAACTACCAGCATCGGCACTAGCTGATGCACTGGCACTACCTTCTGGTACTGTAAATTTATACTCCTTCTTAGAATAACGATAACCAGCAACATTGCCACCACCAGGTTGTTGGTATTGACTTGGTAATGGTGGCAAGTATGGGTTATTTTGGAGAGGTGTTGCCTCCACTATGCGTTCCGGTTTGGCTGTTTCACCTTCAAGACCAGGCTCATCACCATCACCGGTTTCTTCATACAAATGTGGTGGTTGATCTCCACGATCCTTTGAGATCACCTGACGAGGTGGCAAACCTGAAGAGTTTGTGCTACCATTACCAATCAAATGACCACCTTCACCACCACTTTCCAAATCAATAAGTCCTTGGCAAAGCAGATAAAGGGTACGACGCCATTGCACGAGCTCTTCTCCGGTCAATTCTATGCGTTGGCTTAACTGGGCATAACGGGCAGCCTCATTGAGTTGCCAATTACGACGCTCATGTTCCGTGGCAGTTTTCTTGTGCATAATGTAAGTGAGATAAGCCAATTCCCTATCACGGAAGTCTTGTAGTTCACGCAAAGATAGTCTATAGTGTTCGGCCAATTCGATAAGACGCTCAAACTCTCGTAGTTGCCATTCTTTAAGATCGTAAACAGAGATGCCATGTTGACGGGCAACTTCATTGAGATACATGCCTTGACGTTGCCAGTCTTGCAGATTGCGAAGATTGAAGTTCTGGTTTTTGATCAGTTCATAGAGACGATCGCGCTCACGTATTTGCCAAGGCTGAAGAGATTTTGGTTTTCTGTTTTCAAAGAGTTGATTCGCGCCAAGTGTCAGAATCACGGTGCGTTGGAATGGTGCCAACACATTCAAAGCAACTCCATACATGTTAGCCAAGATGTTTTGGTAGTTCTTATCCACAGCAATGAATTGCACCAATTCATCCTCGGTAATTGTTATGTCTGTGGCAATGGTACGTAATCGTTGGCGTTCCTCCTCTTTCCATTGATTAGCTTTAGCTCCTTGTGTAAGTGTGCCCGAGATGACACCAACTTTGGCAAGCCGATCTAGTTCATTACGTATAAAGAGCGTCAATTCTTCCACAGTAATGTGATACTCTCTTGCGAGACTCTCCAATGCATTTTTATCACGCAATAAATGCTCCTCTATTATTTGTAAGCTTGAACTTTGAAGCTGAGGTATTTCCTTTATATGTAGATATAAGCGTTGCTTCTCTTTACGTTGCCAGTCCAACAAGTTACCAGCAATCAAGCGACGCTGATCTAATAATTTTTGAAGTTCGTTTCTATACCATTCTTCGATCTGTTCCACGGCAAGATGATATTTGGTAGCCAGCTGCTGCAGGCGTGCCCTATCATTGACCAATTGAATTTCTAGATCTTCATTGGTTAGCTTAACTTGTTTGCGTGACAGCTGATTTAGTAGATCCTGAATGTAACGTTGTTCTGATTCTTGCCATTCTTCAATTATTAGGCTACCCTTGGGATTCTTATGAGCGCAATCTCTTAGCCAATACTCAATATCTTCAACGGTGATATCATATTGGCGAGCGAATTGCTCCCAACGTGGACGATTCTCTACCAAATATGATTCGAACTGTGTCCAAGTCATAGGCTTAACTAATGCCATGGCCTCAAAGTGACCAAAAGTCTGTTTCTTCCAGAGTTCATCGTTGTCTGTAATGATGACTGCATCATGGGGCTTATTCTCCCAAATCTTATTGAACTCCTCAATGGTCCAGTGCGTCTGTGGACGGCGAATTTCGCCAATCAATTGCAAGCGTGCACCTTCCTTTTGCACCCACTTCTCAACTTCTTCAACCGTAATATGATAATCACTAGCAATGTTTGTCAAACGAGCTTTGTCTCGTCGTAAGAAATTAAGGAACTCATCATAGCTGGCGCCATTATTAAATTCCTTAAGCCAATCTTCTAGACGTGTACGTGTATCGCGTTGCCAATAATTCGCCTCTTCAACCTGAGTCAAACCAGAACTCTTCAAACGTTGCACCTCATCGCGCATCCATTGCTCGATCTGTTCGATACTGACATGGTAACGTTGTGATAACTCTTGTAATCTATTCTGATCTCTCTGCAATTGACGCTCGAACTCGGCATAGGTCAAGTCATTTTGCTCTTTCACTAGCAATTCAATCAATCGTTGTTGTTCACTTTCCTGCCATTTGGTCAAATTCTCGACTTTAATTTCGCCTGTCGTCTTAAGGTTAACCAGTTGCGAACGCAACCATGCTTCAACTTGTTCCACACTCACGGAATACTGCTTCGCCAGCTCCTCAAGACGTGCACGTTCGTTTAACAATTCGACTTCAAAGTCAACATAGGTTAAGTGATTGTGTTCTTTCAGTAAGTTTTTAAGGCGCTGAACCTCACTAGCCTGCCAAGCAGTCAAACTCTGTATTTGCAATTCAGAATCGCCACGTAAACGTTTCAATTCTTCAACCATCCACTTCTCAATCTGTTCAACATTGACTCTATATTGATCTGAGAGCTGATTTAAGTGAACACGATCTGCCAACAACTTTTGTTCGTATTCCGCTGTTGAAAGACCATTCTTGTATTGCGAAATAAGCTGCTTAATGTAATCACGCTCCACCAATTGCCACGCCTTCAATTGCTCCAATTCGAATTGTCCTGTTTTGCGCAACTGTTCTATAACCTTTTTAATGTATTCCTCCAGCTCCAAAACGCTAACATGATATTGATCAGCCAGATTGTTCAAGAAATGACGATCCTTCTGTACCTTCACTTCAAATTCTTCCGCTGTAATTTGAACATGTGAATCCAATAGGTTGATTATGCGTTGTTGTTCAGCCTTTTGCCAAGCGGACAACTGCTCAATGTTCAGTTTGCCCTGTTGCTTAAGGCGTTCAATTTCAGATTGCACCCAGCGTTCGATCTCTTCCACAGAAGTATGGTATTGGAAGGCCATTGTTTGCATATGTTCTCGATCTTTACGCAAAGCAGCTTCGAATTCCTCAACACTCAAAACTTTATTATCCTTAATCAATGCCTCCAATCGCTCACGTTCAGCTATTTGCCAAGCAGTTAAGTTATCGATCTGTAATTGACCATCATCACGTAGACGTGCCAGTTCCTTCTTCATCCATTCTTCAATTGTTTCCACTTGTACGCTATATTGACGAGCCAAATTCTCCAGCAAAATGCGATCCTGTCGCAAACGCTCTTCCAATTGTTCCGTTGATTTGTATTGCTGTTGCGCTAAACGCTCCAAGTGAAGGCGCTCTACCTCCTGCCAGTTTGTTAACTTTTCATTTGGTTTCAACAGACCCATACTCACAAAACGCTGTTCCTCACTCTTAACAAAGTCTTCGATTTCTTCAATTTGTACATTGTGTTGCATGGCAAGATTCTGCAGACGTGCACGATCCTCCAATAGCCACTTGTGGAACTCCTCAACAGTGAAATCACGCTCTTGAACCATGTTCGTGAGATTTCCTCGCCATTCCATTTGCCAAGCCTTAAGCTTATCCAATTCAATGAGTCCCTCTGCTTGTAGCTTCTTAATTTCCTGCTTAATCCACTCCTCAATTTCCTCAACACGTACCTGATGTTGATGTGCTAAGCTATACAAATGCACTTGGTCCAGTTTGATGCGTTTCTCCAACTCGTCAACCGACAAATTGTTCTTGTTCACCAACTCCAATATGCGTTGCTTTTCAATCTTTTGCCAATTGTTAAGTTGCTCCTGCATCTTCAACAAACCTAAGTTTTGTAAACGTTCACCTTCGTTCTGAATCCATTGTTCGATTTCTGAGACCTTTACATTATAAGTACGAGAGAGATCCCGCAAGCGTGCTCGATCTGACAACAACTTCGATTCAAAGTTATCAATGGTTAGTTTGTTTTGTTGAACAATCTTTAGTATTTCAGCGCGTTCATTCTTTTGCCAATCCTTCAAATCCTCAGCCTGAATGAGTCCCTGGCTTTGCAATCGCAGAAGTTCCTTCTTCAACCAGTCTTGTATATCTTCAATGCGTACTTGATAGGTGTTGGCCAATTCGAAGAAATGAGCCTGATCACCCTTGATCTTTTTCTCTAGTTCCTCCACAGTGAGAGAACTCTCGCCGACAATTCGCTGCAGACGCTCTCGTTCGCGTTGCTGCCAAAGAGCTAATTCTTGCTCGACCTCCTTCAGCAGACCTTCAGATTTGTAACGCTGTACTTCATTCTTGATCCATTGTTCAACCTCCTTGACCTCAACATTGTAGTCGAGAGCCAGTTTTTCCAAATGGGCACGATCGGCTATAGCACGTTGTTGGAATTCATTTAAAGTCAAGTCATTCTGTGAGAGCAAAGAACGCAAACGTTGCTGCTCCTTTTGTTGCCAAGCCTTAATATGACTATTTAATTCTGCTTGACCCTCGCGTTGCAGACGAGCGATTTCATCGCGTTGCCATTTTTCAAGTTCCTCTATGCTCACCTTATACTTGCTGGCTAACGATTGAATATAGTTACGATCATGAGCCATTTGCTGTTGCAGGTCGCCCACGGAACCCTGATGCTGACGCAATATATTCTCCAAGCGATTACGTTCTGAGTTCTGCCATTCTGTAATACGTGATACTTCGTTCTTTTGATCATTAATCAGTCCAGTTATGCGTGCGACTTCACCCTTTAACCAGGTACTCATATCCTGTACGTTGACACGGTACTTGTTGGCAAGTTCTGACAATTTTTGTTGATCCAGGTGGATATTATTTTGTAACGTAGCTATAGTCTTATTGTGCTGACGTATTAACTCCTCCAATCGAGCTTGTTCATCAGCATTATGATCGACCACCAATGAACCGGAACCAGGTAATGGTGCGGTGGGTATTGTAATAATTGAGTTGTTGACATCATTGAAATAAACATATAAACGATTCAATTCCTCTAACTGCCAACGTTTGAGTTCTTCTACCGAAATCCTATACTGTCTGGCAAGCTGAGCCAAACGATCTTGGTTCTCATTTTGCCAACGTTCGAATTCATCTCGTGTCAAGCTATTCTGATGAATCAACCAATCCAGGCGACCACGCTCTACACGCTGCCAATTATTTGCATCATTGATTTGAGATTGATACTGACCCAATAAGATACGATAACGCTCCAATTCGCTTCGATGGAATGCCTGTATAGCCTCAATTGATGTCTGGTAACGCTCAGCCATAGCCAAAAGACGCTCTTCCTGCTGACGTTGCCAGGCTTCAAGCTGTTGGGGTGTCGTTGTAGCTTGTGTTAGGAACCAGAAGAAACGTTCACGTTCCTCACGTTTCCAAGCTTCATCACGTGGCACGGACCACTCGCCAAATGGACGTTGATTGTCGTAAACGAGTTGACCATTCACCCATTTTTGTTCAGATTCTGAACCACGGACGGAGTTAGTACCATCATAATTTGTGGTAATCGTCTTATTATAACGTCTTAGAGTGGTAACCGTGGAACTTGGATTATAACCACCATGACCACCAACATTAATCTGTGAGTTATAGTTAAGCACACCAGGTTCCATATTCTCGCGTACCCAACCTGACTGGCCAGGGCCGCCGAAAACTACTTGATTTGTATAGGTGGGCGTATTTGAAGTTGTAATAATCGTGCGATTACGTTTAATGACAGAGAATAAAGGACGCTCATAAGTGCCGGTTCCCGAAGTTCGTGTCGCTTCTGTGCAATTCTTATGGACGACGTAAGTCTTACCATCGATAACTTTCACTTCAGCGGGGTAAGCATAGTTCTTAACCTCATCGAAGTTTGTGAGATCAACAGGCTGGAAGTGACCAATATCGAGAAGCTGCTGTTGATGACCGAATTCACCAGCCGCTGAGGCGAAAGTCTCCAGTTCTTGTGCCGACTTCCACTCAAAGAAGTTAGCTTGCGAAATAGTATTGTAACCAAGAAGACCCTTACGCATATCCGTGACAAGCTGTTGACTAATCTGACGGCTTAAAGCGTCCAACTCAGAAGCAGTTTTTCCAGTAAGTTGGATTATGCTTGCTAAAATTAAAAGACACATACAAAAAATGTAATGTTTAAAATAATTCCAGTGTCTTAAATACTATAAGTACTCACCACTCCATGGTGTTGCAGCATAATTAACATTTGTTGAACTGCCTTGTGACATAAGATTATACTCTTGCAACAATCTATTTGCAAATTGGCGCACTACATCCATATGCTGATAGGCCCATGAATTAAGATTACAGCAAACTGCAAGGGCTCCATTTTGGGCACCACCATAGGAATATGCTGATGAGGCACCACCTGATGAGCTACCTGAAGAGGAACTATAGCTTGATGAGTACGAAGATGATGACGAATAACCACTTGATGCGCGTCCTTGTAAAGCACTATAAGCATCACCCTCAAGAGTTGCTAGTAGCACCACTAACACGAGTCCCAAAATGACTCGTGACATGGTTTTGTATGCTATAGTTTGAAGAGAATGAGGAGATGTTAATAAATTGGTGTAATTCATTCATAGTGTCTATATATAGTAAATATTGTAATTGAAATTGCTTAATGAGTGAAGCTTCCAATTAAAAACTGATAAGTCAGTTCGCTTATTTCTGTCTTTTTTTAGAAACTTTATTGAAATCTAGTTCAATCTCAAATGGCATTATCGCGCTTTAGTTCAAGAGTTCAGTTCTGAATGCCATCCACTTTCGACATACTTCAGTCCGAACCACTAAGAAGATTTGTATTATCATGCAGCTATTAAAAATTTTTGGCAGTTTTATTTCTTATTATTTTTCCGACATTTTTAATGACTTCTCTCATCCGGTGGAAGAGCAAAACGTGGTTTCTTCAAACTGGTACATTCCTTTTTAAAATATTCTATATAAATAAATGTGTTTAAAAATATTGATTTATTGTTTGCCATTAGTAAATCAATAAACTCTAAAAGTATCGAGTAAAAAAAATTTAAAAATATATTTCTACAATATAAGTTCTATTTCTTCCACAATTCCACAATTTCTTTTTCATTTCAATCAGAAAATTGAGGTCAACTTTATGTTTTTTTTTTTTTTTCAAATTTCCAACCAAATTTAGATTTTATTTTTTATTAGTAAAAATGCATTTTGTTTTTCTCCATTTTATCATGCTATGCTATGCCTTGCACAGCTACTACATAGAATAATTGTGTAGACGAGTCAGGTTGATGGCCACACATCTTCTCATCTTCTGGATCTATTTTAGTCTAGTCTATTAGACTTGTACAGACAAAAGACAACAACATGTTCATTTAATTATGGCTTGTTCGCATCTAATTGTGTGCATTTATTTTTTTTTTATTTTTATGGGGGGGATTTCATTTAGAGAAATTTATATTTTCAGTTGTTTTTATGGCATTTTTTTTCATTTATCTTAATGAATTTTGGGGATATTCGAATGCCAAAATATTTCACTTTAAAGCTTTTCTTTTTATTATTTTTCTTAAAATATCATTCGGAGTATGTATTGTAAGTACAATAGATCATAAAAGTCCAAATTTCTGATTATATTTCATGGTATTTTCGTTCTTCAGTTTATAAAAATTATATTTTAATCAATTTCTTATCAAAATCTTTGCACTTTATATCAATAAATGATGATTCCAACTCACAATTTTTTTTTTGATTATTTTTTATGTTATTCAATAAAAAATCCGCACTTAAATTTCCATTTAAACAAAAATGAAAAAAAACTTTAAATTTTAATTTTATCCTTCTTTCAGGATAATACAAAATGTTAACAGCAACAGCACTTTTTTTTTACACTTCCAATTTAAGATTCAAAAACCGGAGAATCAGAGAATCACACCGTACCACGAACACAAGACGATTGGCGAATGATCGAGAGCGACTGAACAATTTAAATAGATCCGAAGACGCACATAAATAGATTGAATTCTCAGAGCACAGCATCCAATAAGAAGAGCATAAATAACAAATACGAGAGAAGTCGTAAACAAATCAAAATGAGAAGAATTTCTTAGAATTTTGGGCTTATCACTAGATTTTGACTGTTTTCAATATCAAATACTCAAGTCCAAATGGTCAAATGTATTTCAAATTTCAATCTGATTGAATTTATTGCGTATATTATTAAGTAAACTTCGAGGTACACAAACAACGTCATCATTAAAGTAAAGCTGAGCTCATTGACAAAAATGAACAAAATTCGCAATAAAATAAAATGTATGGAAATAAAATCTTATAAATATTGGCTCAGTTGTTGGATATGATTCATGTACCGGTAGCGCAGTTGAACTTCTAATACTTGTCAAATACCTAGAAGGCAACAAAATAAGCCAAAACTCTAAATATGTGATTTAAATTTATTTATTTTGTACACGGATTTGCATGCGTGAGATCATTCGCCAAGATTTATTCAGATGACAATTTTTTACAATTATGTACGAGTATTTGCAATTTCTATTGTTTATGCACTTTTATTTTCATACGAGTACATGAGTGTGGGTCCCAGAATTTGTAATGAGAATATTAAGATGCTTAACATACAATAATTGTAGGTGGCTTAAATAAACTACAATTTTAAGAAAATCATGATTCATATAATTCAAAGCAATTTAATGTGTAGTGATGAACTTGATAAACAAAAAAAAAAAAAAAAAAACAAGAAGCCGAAATATTAGTAAACAGAAAAAATCCAGTTAATAAAATTAACATCCTATTTTGTGGTTGACACTATCAAGTTGCTAATTATTAATTTACATATTAAATGTCTCATATTCTTCTGAAATTCTGATCATCAAAAAACCAAGGCAAACCAAAATTAAATACTGTGAAATCATATTCATTTTTAAGATTATTAAGAAATAAGTTAAAAAAACCTTCAAAAGGCTAAATGTTTTTGACATTTTTTTAATGCAATTATTATTATTTCAATTCATGATTAATATTTATGTCATATATTTTTTTTATTGATTATCGTGTAGTTAGTATAATCTAACAGGTTTGAAAAACTTTCTCAAGTTTATCTACATTTCAAAAATGATAAATACTTATAAAAATTAATTCCATAAGTTTTTCAAAACAACTCAACTCGTCTTGTCTATTGAAATTCAAGATAAAATTCACACACAAATCATTGTCATCATTTTTCATTTATTTAAATACAAAAACATAAAGAATGACAAATTTATAAATACGTACATATATTGAAGATTTGACAGTTTCGGATCAAATTTAAAATAAAAAAAATAACACCAACAATAACAATAATAGATTTAAATAGAAATAAATAAAAGGTTAAAATAACAAAAATAAAAATTTCTTACTCATTCAGAATTAGAGAGCAAAAAAATAGAGAAAAAAAAAATTAAAATTTAATAATAAATTTGTATAATGATGTGCTAAACTTGTTCTAAAATATTAAAATACATACAATACTTATAAGAAATAATTATGAATGAAAAAATTCAGATTCATGACTAATTTCGCAATAAAATGGTTTGGAATGGTTTTTTATTTTATTTTTTGCTTTTGCCTAACAATTAAGGAATTAAAATATTTGCCACCAAACTTAATTTGATTAACAAAAAATGAGCACATTTCGTACATAAGTTTATTTCTTAAAAAAATCATCTTTGCATTAATAATTTTTTTTTTCTTATTGTAGATTTAATTTTTCTGTTATAAAAAAAAAAACTTAAATTAAACTAATTAAAAGAGAGCTGGCCAAGATGCGATCTTCTCAATCGTCTTGCCATCATGACTCCTCCTATTCTGCGTCGCCTGTCTAGTTCATTTAAATGGTTTTCATCCGCTCTATTTACTCTTTGCCCTGGCGATTGATTACATCGCCAATTTTAGGAATTTTTAATTCGTTCTCGAGGTCCGTTGTTCGCATGAACCACGGGGCACCAGAAATACAACGCAATGTCTTGGCCTGCAGTACCCTGACTTTTGAGATATTTGTTTTCGCTGCCTTGACGAACCAAACCATATCGCCAAGCAAGAGCAATTATTGCTTTGTAGATGTGCACTTTATTTTTCAAGGACATTTTATTTCTACTAAGCCAACGCAATCTCCCAATTCTCAGTTCGAGGGATATTGTGATGTTAGAAATATTCGTTATTTAGTCTTGTCTAGCTGATTAAGAGTATATGCACTTTATGGACCCTTCGATGACTCCTTCTGTCTGTTACAAACTTCTTGACAAACTTATAATACTCTTCACGCAATGAATATAATAAGAAATACGAAGGTTGTTAAGGTTGTTTTGTTATTTGAATTAAACAGTTTTACAAAAATGTAATTGCACAAATATTAAATACTATTGTGGTCTTTATCTTAAAAGTGTTTCACAAATTTGCTCTTAATAAATAGAATTAAATTTGAGAAAAAACAGAAAGAACAATAATTTGTTATTGTATTTTAACTATTATTTCTTATAATCAACCATAAGTGGAATTAATTCTTTCAGATTTTTTACTGTTAAGAAACGTGGAACAGAAGTAAGCAAAAGGGGTTTTCACTAGAATTCAGGTAGTCTTTGAACCTCATAGATTTAAGTTTTGGACGAAATATTTTCGTCAAACCAATCAACAAACCAACCACGTCTATTTGGGGTTAAAAGGATCCTAAAATTGAATAATTATGAGAGCACAGTATTTTTATGAAAAAATTTTCCATATATTGATTCTTGGCTGCTAACAAAATATTTTTCAACAGACTTCATATTTCATTACACTACTTTTACAAAATATTATGAAAAGAAACAAAATATTATATATCTAGCTGATCAAAAAGTAATGCCTACGTGTTTCTTGTACATGGGACAAATTAAGTGACAGTGAATATTTTGCAATATGAAATTCAAAAAACAATGATATCAAAAATAATTTGAAGGAAATCAACAAATGTTACGTTTGGAGCAATACCAAATGTTTAGCAACATTGATTTCATGTGATTCATTCTTGACAAATGGTCTTGGACCCCTTCTTGTATACACAAATTTCTTTTAGCTACACCACTGTTAACACACAACAGCTGTTAACTGCTAAACAGCTGACCAAACATGATATTCGTCGGTCGCAATGTTCCAGAAGAAAGAAGAAGATGCAGAGTAACAAATACACGTCATTTATGTTTTGTTCTAGTAGAAAAATATTTAAAAAAAAACAATAACTATTAAAATGTTATCAAAATATAAAAGTTTATACAATAAAGTGAACAAATTTGTTTAATAGAAAATAAAACACTCAAGTGCGCAGCGTCGTAGCCACGAGAGCTGGAAAAAAACCATGGAACTTAAAGAATCGAAAAAAATGTGTGCTCAAGATGAGGCGGAAGTGACTTCGTCACCATACGAAACAAGTTCCAGAATCAGTAATAGTGGTGAAACGAATAGCGACACAAGAACAACAATGACGTTCACGGCTAATGGAAGTCTGGAAAGTACTCACAAGGAGCGTCGTAGTTGGCGGATGATACTTTCATTTCCCTACAGCAATGTGTTGATGTTCATCGCAGGCAGCATTGTGGCTTTCATTTGCCATGAATTGACTTGGAAAGGCACACATCTAACCGCTCTCTTAAGTAGACAAATGAAGCAGCTACATCATTTACCAACGGCTCATTATTTGCAAACACGTGATGAATTTGCTGTGTATTCCGTGGATGAGTTGAATGCCTTCAAAGAATTTTATGATAAAAGTATTGCAGATAGTGTAGGCTTCAGTTTCAGTGAAGCAGAGCAAACTAATATTAAGGAAGCCTTAAGTTCGTTGCGGCTTGCCCAGGATATGCGACTCTCTGGCAAGGTTGACAAGGCTCAACGTTTGTTTGAGCATGCGTATGCCTTGGCGCCCAAACATCCCGAGGTGCTACTACGTTATGGCGAGTATTTGGAACACAATCAACGTGATATTGTGCAAGCGGATCAATATTACTTCCAAGCCCTAACGATAAACCCGGAAAATATGGAGGCTTTAGCGAATCGTCAACGAACAGCCGGCATTGTCCAGACCCTGGATGAAAGGCGACTACAATCATTAGACTTAAAGCGTGATGCTTTATCAGCAATACACGATTCACATGCGGCTTTGCGTCGGGCTAAAAAAGAGGCGTACTTCCAACACATTTATCACTCTGTGGGTATTGAAGGCAATACAATGACACTGGCACAAACGCGTTCAATATTAGAGACCCGAACTGCCATTGATGGTAAATCAATAGATGAACATAACGAGATTTTGGGTATGGACTTAGCTATGAAGTATATCAATGCAAGTCTGGTGCAAAAGTAAGTTTTGGTTGAAAATCAATTTGAATATGTTTTCCATGACATTTTTGGCACATTCCAGAATGGAAATAACACTGAAAGATATATTAGAAATTCATCGTCGTGTCCTTGGTCATGTAGATCCCATTGAAGGTGGGGAATTTCGACGGAATCAGGTTTATGTCGGAGGCCATGTTCCACCTGGACCTGGTGATTTAGCTATAATGATGAAGATTTTTGAGAATTGGCTAAATTCGGAGCAAAGTATGTCGCTACATCCAGTAAAGTAAGTTAAATTAACCTTAAACACGCTGTGTGCCTAAAGTTAATCCCTTTTTTTAATTCAAATTAGCTATGCTGCACTTGCTCATTATAAACTTGTCCACATTCATCCCTTCGTCGATGGCAACGGACGCACTTCGCGTTTGCTAATGAATACTCTCCTTATGCGTGCGGGCTATCCACCAGTTATTATACCTAAACAGCAACGCCATAAGTATTATCATTTCCTGAAAGTTGCAAATGAAGGCGACATACGCCCCTTTGTGCGTTTCATAGCCGATTGCACAGAGAAAACATTGGATTTGTATTTATGGGCGACAAGTGATTTACCTCAGCAAATACCCATGTTGGCACAAGCGGAATCAATCAATATAGATCATCAATTGAGTAATAGTTATAGCGGTGCCAATGATCAAGCTAAAACCACAACGCCGTCGTATGATGGTAGCGGAGATTTTTTTGAATCCGGTTCTGGTGCGCTTCCCTAACATTTTGATGTCACTTCCACCACAACCCTGACGACAACGGTGACATCATTAGCACAATTTTTAACATTAATAATTTATATATTTATCTAAACTTTCTATTTGTGACTGTGATTCTAAATGACTAAGGATAAATGTACATATATTTATATATACTGAAGTATAATGTTGTATAACCAAAAATTTATTGTAACAAAAAACTGAAGAAATTCACATAACCTCCCCCTGTATAGAGTAGTGTACTAACTTTAAGCATACAAAATAAAATTTTAAATATAAGTTTCTTAAAGAAAACAAAAACGAAGTGGTTTACAATTTTGAACGTTTCAAGTAATCCTTGTAGGTAACCTCACGCCACCAGTCTGGACGCTCATAAACACCAGGTGCAGTAAGAATTGTCCGTTGGAGATGTTGGTAGACCTAAAAGTAAAATTAGAAATTGATAAAATGCAAAAGAAGACGCCCCCAAATGGAACTTACGTTGCCATCACTCATGCCCAATGGTGAATTGAGTATGAAGTCAGTAGGAGCAATTGCATCGACAAGTGTAATTGCCTCATCCTTCAGCAAGGGCAACATTTCCAGTATGCCCTGCTGATATAGTTCGATATGTGCGTTATCACGGAAGTAAGCGCCTTGATAGAACAGAGCTGAATATTTGATGACCAAATGTGCACCATAGAAAGCTAATACCTTTTCAAGTATTCGCTTTTCATTGCCTTCAGGTACTTTACTGACGAAATTATGGAAAACATGATAAATTGTACGGTCGGCATAAATATGCGAAAGTTTTTGAGCAGCGAACACTTGAACATTATTGCGTGTTTCAAATGCCGTGTGACCACCACGCTGAAGCTGCTCAAAACGTTTGACAGCTGCATCCAACTGCCATGCCATGAGCCAATTTAAAGCTTTCAGTAAATCTACAAACAAAAAATGGATTAAAGGGTAACAGGAATCATTAGATAATAATAATCCCTTTACTTACTATCCACATGCATGACTTCTTTGACACTGCGTTCTTCAGCTTTTGAACGCAAAATTTCTTGAATGTCTTTAAGGAATGTAAGAGAACCTAATGGAGAAGCTTCTACGAAATTAGCATTGGAACGTCTCAAGCTAATCAACCAATTTGATGCTTGCTGTATGAGTGTATTATTCTCTCCTTCGTACGTGCAATTAGCATCATTGTCATTACGTAAATCGCTGAATCCAGCTGCTCGTAAGTATCCATGACCACCGCAAGCTTCTCGACACTCTTGTATACCATCGCGAGCAGCCCAAGTACAAATGGGCTTCATTGCCGAGGATATAGCATGTATTTCTAAGCCAGTGCGTGAAGCATCTTCACCCATAAATAATCTTTTGGTCATATCGATATTGGCTAAACCAAGCCACAGCGACGCCACACGCATAGCATATACAGTAGCCAGGTGTGGTAGCAAACGATATTGTTGTGATTGATACTCAATAACAGGCCACTCTTCAACAGTGGGATCAGGACCAAATTGACGTCGACTTACAGAGTATCTAATGGCAATGGTAATGGCTTTACTAAGTGCATAATAAGCTATTGAACAAATGTTTACTCGACCAGCAGAAAGACCGCCTAACGAGGCACCTAAACGTTTACGATTGTCCTTAATCGGACTGCTAAAGTTGCCGTTCTCATCAATGTCACCGTTCTTAGAAAGCAAATTATCTTTCGGTATGCGATATTGATTGAACATAACAAATCTGTTGAAATGAAAAATTGATTACAATACAAATTTTAGTTTAATATGACTCATTACCCATTATCAATGCCATTCAAACCAATCTTTTCACCGAGATCACCGACTGTAACGCCTGGAAAAGGTAGTAGCGTACGTTCATCTCTTATTGGAACAAGGAACGCATTTAATCCCTGATGTTTATCATCCGGTACATACAATTGTGCATAGACAATGGCGTGTGTACAAGTTTTACCAAGATTTCCTACCCAGCATTTAGCTGCCTCAAAATCTGGTGTGTGAATAATAAACTCCTTCATTTTATTATCGTAAGTGGCACGCGTACGCATGCCTAAGGCATTGGTACCATGTGAAATCTCAGTCAAGGCAAAAGCTCCAATTATTTGATCATTTGCGGATTTAACTGCATATTTAGCCAGACGTGACGTACCATTTGACATAAGTGTACTCGGGAACATGCCATTTGAAAGTGAGAACTTGACCGAACAACTAGCATCATAGCTAAAGATTGCCTGTCCAAAGGCTAGTTGAAGTTCTGGCGTTGTGAGATACTATGTGAATTAAAATGCAATAAAGAAAAATAATAGTTTGTATATAAAAGCTTAACCCAAACCTCATTGAGGCCAAAAAATTTTGCCTCCCATATTAGATGATGGCGCTTGTTTGCCTGTTGACGAATTCGTTCTAATGAAGGCGTCTCTGGATTGTGTTGAAAGTCAGGATGAGATTCGATCCATTGCCAGATGCGGTGCTGTGGATTAGAATTTATTACATCAATTGATAACAAGTGGCTCCTTCCGGAAATTAAAAGCTTTTATTTGTTATAAAGTCGATAACCCTGTAAAGCTGATAAGGAGTGCGAGACAATCCCTTAAAACCAAGAACACAATTTCGTTATAGATAATAGTAACAGCGATATATTGCACTTTGTACCGAACCAAATTTAAATTCAATAAAACGAAACCCATCAATTGCCAATTCTAATATACTACATCTAACTCACCTTCAACCTAATGTGAGCTTCGCCCTCGAGCAACACACTCATACGTTTATGGCAAAAACTAGCCTTTTGTCTGTACACGGACAGTGGACCACTTTTAAACTCTGGAAAGATTAACTTATCATCATAAATGCTTTGCGATGACTGCTTTGAATCCACAACGTCTTGGTCACTAGAAATTAAGGAAGTAATAAAATTTGATAAATCCTCTGCTTGTTTTCCCATGTCTTGTTAGGAATGATGATATGATTCGTGAACAAAGTAGGGCAACAGCTGTTTGTTGACTCCAATACTATTACAACTAACACATAATCTGTAATCTGATCCACAGCAACCATTTTCAATTTCATTTGTATTTTTTTGCGCACTTGATGAACCGTTATCGACTAAAGCTGTTGACAAACTGTTGGCAAAAAAATCATAATGGGCTCAATGAATGTTCAGAGATATAGCAGTTTATCTCTATTGCGGCTAATCAGATAATGCAGTTTCTTATCGTCAAGTACCAAGATAATCATAAGTGGCATTTTATGACTCGTGCCAATGTTGGTTATCATTATTATTAATTGATATTTTGATTATAATTCAAACATCAATTATTTCTTTAAAACAAAAACTTGAATTAGTAGCCTCGGCTAAAGATTAAAGAATGCAAGGCTGCCAACTTTGTTTCAAAGTTGCATCAATCGATTTCTCAATCAAACAAGTTGGCAGCACTATCCAAAAAGAAAACAATCGATTATTTAATTTATTTAAATATACTTTATGCGTTTCACTTACACACTTAGTTAACATGCATTATTTTTTAGCTATTGTTATATATATATATATATATATATATATATATAATTCATAATTATTGATTATCTTATCAATTTCATCATTTCTTATGCTTAAGTGTTCGTTAATAATTGTGTTTTTACTACTAAAACTCTTGAAACATGTAAACGTTTTTTCTAAAAATTAAGCGGTATGTTTTGATATTAGTTTAAAACTAATGCATTTATTTTTTTTTTTAAGGTAACATGTAGATACTCGTAGATTATGATGATCAATTTGTAATTTTGTATTTTCACGTGCATATTAAGTTTTTTGTTTTTTGTTATATAAAAAGCTTAAAAAAATTTACGCAATAATTATTAATTTTACTATTGTATAACAGTAATTATTATATATGTATGTATGTTTATATGCTGTTTAAACTTTAATGCTACAAATGGACTAATTGACGATTAAAATTATATGTTTTTTTGTTTTATAGCTGAGTACAACCACTTGATATTTAATAAAAGTTGATTTTGGCTCTCGCTTCTCAAAACGAATGCCCCCGATCGTTTACATAAAAATATCTTTGTATTTATACTATAATATTAAAATATAACAATTAATTAAAATTAACTATAACTTGCATAAAACTAATTGGTGATGAATACAAAAAAAACATTTGGCGCTCAAATTTGTGTAAACACGATTTGACAATATCATTATCATCATTATTTTTAAAAATTCTCTTAAAATCATTTTGCCAAAACGTATTTCAATTGAGACTCTTCTCTTGCAACGTTCCACCTAGAAAATGATCATCATTTGTCAGTTGCAGCTTTCGTAACATATCATTCTCATCATGATAGGCCGCAGTTGCGCCTTCATCCTCATATCATCGACTCTGACATGAACTTGCCGCCGATGAGTTGGAGGAGAAAGCCGATTGTAAACTTGTCATTGATCCTTTATAGTTAACTGAACTAAGCACTTCATAGAAGAAGTTCAATTGAGCATGTGATGGACTAAACCAATGCAGAATGTAGCTATCGTTGTGATGCATTACATGCGAACCCTGTACGCTTTCTTTGTGCCTGCATATAAGCGTTGGTTCTTCCTTGAAGTAATGTTCGCCCTCAATAAAATCATGTAAATCGAAATAAGAAACAGCAGAATCTGAAAAGCAAAAAGTAATTTAATAAAAATGTCTGTGATTACAATCACTTGCACTTGACTTACCACTTTTGTCCGGCAACTCTTTGGTTACACGGTACAATGTAAAGTGTAAATCATTACGCAATACATCGAAATCCCATGTTAGGACACTTTTTGGATCCTCATTCCTTATGAGCAACTCATGTGTATACCCAGCTCTCAGTTCAACAGACTTGTACATCTGATGATGATCATGCTGTTTGCGTTCTAGAGCCGCTTCCTTATGAGGGTGCGGTGACTCTTCATCGCCATCATGTTCTTCCAGCGAATTCATTTTGTAAAGTGTCTTAGGCACAAGACCACCTTCATGTATCATAGTCTGTGAATATTAACACAAGTTTTAGGCTTAAAATGTTTTTATAAATATTTTTCAAAATTTATTTTTTTGCTTTTTATTTGCAGAAACGCACAAAAGTGCAGCCTAGCAAGATACGAGCGCACGAAAGACACGGTTTTTTTTTTTTACTTTTTAGGACAAAATGAACATGATGCATGATGAAATACAAATATGTATATGAGTGACCTAGTACAAGACTGCGCGGTCTTAAGCTATTGCCGCGCTTAGCTTTTGCAAAGAACATAGAAGCACAAACAATTTGTAGTGTTTTTTTACATTTTCTGAGAGAAAGAAAAAGAAAGTTTCTAGGTATCTGCTTACACAGTCGCATATAGGTACATAACAATGCGTAAAGAATTTCTCAGAAATATGTTCCGCATTGAATGACAAGTCCTCAGTCTACGGAGCGTTCGTTTGTTCGTTTGTTATTTATAGTATAGAGTAATTTCGAAAGAATTAATTTAAGAATTATTTATTGGAAAAAAAAATTAAGAACAATTAGCCAGGTGACCGAATAATGGCCACCAACGTACCTTACATGGACCACCAAGAAAATCGGGCACAATATCCTCATCGATATATTGTGTGAGATGTTCTTTCATGTGCGCTGAGTCTGGGCCATAAAACAAGAACTTCGAGCGTGTGTGTTCATCTGGAAAAGGTAGATGAATAATTAGTAGGCACTGAAAACATGTAAACACTTTTCATTTACCTATGAATGCACTAACAATAGTCCATGCAATGGGAAATACTCTTGGTGCACGCACAACTAATACACGACCCATTGTCTCAGGATAATTACGTTCCACAGTCTCAATGATATTCAATAGAGCCTTAATGCCTGGACGCCACAAATGACGCATAGAGAGTCCTTCGAGATCCACCAACAAAGACCAACTCAGCACTGGTTTGCCCAAGCGTTCTGCAGATTCATTGATTTTCTGTATGCCTTCCTCGCAAATGTGTAGCGACTACAGAAATTCATTGAATTCAGTTTAAGAATCCATCATACAAGAGATTTCAATCAATAACTCACCAACTTCAGTAAGCCCTCAGTTCCAATTGACTTTAACAGACCTTTTACATCCATATGACCCAAGCGGAGTATATAAATGGGTCGACCGTCCTTATCATGATGATGCCAACCACCAGGGAAATGTTCCTCGACCACAGCTGGTTTTGTATATTCCGCAAGCAAAGCATCAATGTTATGCTCACTTCGCCACTTGAGTGAATCACAAAGCATTGCATATGCTTGATTCACATGCCAATCGCGTGCTGACAAAAAACGCAATATGGTCTGATAACTTGGCATACGCTTCAAGTCATCGACACCATCGAGCATTTTTCGCAGCTCCAAGAGTTTGGATTCTTGCATTGGCGACAACTGACCGAGACTGCGTGCGATAAAATCACCATCAAGCAATATATCATGACGTTCCTCTTGTCGTGCTGGAGAAGTTGGGGCATCCAATGGTGGCACCCAACGTTCTACATGTGTAACACCTTCCTCCTTCAGTTGATTGATGAAAAACTCAATAATCTCTTTGCCTTTGAGCGTTGTTTGCGTATACTGCTTCATGCCCATTTTCTCCATGGAATGTTCAAATCCGAAAAAATTCTTAATGTCCAGGGTTGCAGTCTGATCGAAACATGTCCAGTCTGGATTATCGGGATGAGCATAGTAACGACAACGTTCAAAGATCTCAATGCGTGATGAGAAACTCTCATTGACAGCTTCAATGCTTAGTGTCCGGCTGGCCATGTCTAGGAAGTTGTGTTGGAGAAAATAGACCCACTCGACACCAATTAGCTTTTTGAAGATGTAGGGTGCTTCGACGGCGAGTTTGCAGCGCCGACTCGTATTACGTTTAGCGCCGCTCTCTAGGATTTCATCTTTTATTATCTCACAATCGAGAACAATGGGCATTTGCGGACATGTTGGAAAGCGACGTTCGTAGGCCTAATGGATAAGAAAAGATTTATGATTAATTTACTAAGTTTGGTAAGGCAAAGGATTAATGGCAAAAAACAACCTACACAAAATTTGGTTGCTCTATTTATAGAGCACAGACCCTTGTGGGCAAGAGACTAAGTGGTGAATGTTGGAAGCCATCAGCACACATTTGCAGTGGCCTTGAATTCTTTATATGGTTTTATTTTTCTTCTTTTTTTTTGTCATGTTTTTTCGGTAGCCAACGCCATCGTCTTTGTTGCCGTCAATTTGTTATACACTTGTATGTATGTAATAATGATCATTATCTCATAATTATTAGAACAATTTGATAATGACGGGCATTATGAGCATCTGCTCGAGCATCTTGCGTCGCTCAAAGCCAAAGTAAAATGATTGTTGTTGCTGTCGCTGCTTCTGTTTTTTTACTGCCCTCATTCCATATGTCAACTTATTGAAGTAAAAGGTTGTTTATTTGTGCGCTTGAACTTGAACTTGGTCGACACCAATTTGCCGAGACACAGATAGAGAGAAATTGTATTTTTCCTTATGACTTGTGTACACCCTATGACCGTGCCCGTGCCCGTGCTAAGCAAATTGTGGCCTATTTTTATGTTTCTCCGCCGTTGTTGCTATTGCCAAATAATCTAAAATATTTGTATTTCCACATGAGGCCAACAGCAAGCAAGAGCAACAACTAAATAAACATGGCATGGCATTGCATGACATGACATGGGGAAATACGGAAAAATTCTTGTTAGTTTATAATTATAAAATGCAAATTTGGCGTAATGATTTTTTGCTAGGCAAAGGTCAGAGTTGTTGTGACTTTTCATTTGGAACAACCACAAGCACACAAAACAGAAAGTTAATTTATTTAAGGACTCGACCAACCGACCGTCCAACAGTCCAACCGAACATGCCAAGAAGTAAGTATATAAATTTGCGCATCGAGATTTCTATCAGGGCAGGAAGTACAGTAAATATGTTTAGTTGGCCCCATTTAGACTCTGCCAGCTTTCAACTTTCTATAAATATCTCGAATCGAATATAAAATATGTCAACCCCAACTGGTAGTTGGCAGTTTATTTATGTCAACTCTGTTGCTATTAATCTTCTGAATAGAATAATCTTATTACTAGATACTTTTATAATAAAAAGAAGAAAGGTTTGTTCTAAAGATGTAAGCTTTAACCTTTTTAGAGTAAAAGAAAGTAAATAGACTAAAAAATGTGTTTATCTAAATCTTTTATACTTTATTTAAACAAATTCGAAAATGTTCTCTTTTTTTTTTTTTAAGGGGGCAAAATACAAAACTTTTGTTTGTGTTGCTATAGATACAGATAGATAATAAGAAGATAAACAACTGAAGAGTACTCACTCGTATGTGTATAAATAAAAGCGCATTTCTTTCATTTAGGCAAACAAACTTAGTAAACTAAACATACTCCTAATCCCCTTATAAACACACTTATTACGCCCTGCAGTGTTGAATTATTATATTTAACAATTGGATAGTTGGAAAAGTCATTGCCATTTCTTCAATATGTGGCTTTGAAAGCCTCGTTGTTAAATTGTATCATATGTTTCATGGCAATATAAAAGGGATTATCTCATACAATGTCAGTTGAAAAAGAAATTGGATTAGGCGAGTTGCAATCAATCCGGTGAGACTAGAAGGGATCAGAGTCTGGCTTCTATGAACTGCTTCCATGGTAAAAAAGATAAATAATAATTGTGTTCTACCTTAAGACAATAAAGTATCTGGAATTGGTCATTTAAATTGCTTGTTCAGTACTTTTTAGGTTTTTTTTTTTTTCTGAGGTGGACTGTGATTAAACCAGCTGCTATAAACAAACTGGTTGACAGATCGCGCTCATTTTTGGCATAGTAATTAAGGACAGTCCTACTAACATACAGAAAAAATTTAAATGATAAATTCCGGGTACTTTATTGTCTTAAGGTATATGCACAAAAACTCCCTGAGCTGATCAATTGTTATGAAGTTTCATTTTACTCATTGCAAAACTTCTTGATTTTTAGAATCTTTGTTTCCGAAAAACTTATTAAACAGCATTTGAAATAAGTTTCTGACTGAAAACAAGGAATGTTTTATAAGCGGGGAAATCTAGAGATTGTCCGAGAGATTACTTAGAAGATCATAGAACAGAATAGTGAACACATCACAAAATCAATGATTTCTTGAACAACCCAATAGAATCTTTTTGACAAATACATATGTACTAAGAATAATCTACTTTTTTTTTTATTGTTAACCATTAAAATTAGCTAGAAAAGATTTCTTTTCTTTTCTTTTCTTTTTATTCATTTTAATATTTATTTCGTGTTAATTTGGAAAATTCAAAAGAATTTCCCAATCGAAGAATGTTGTGTTGTATCTTTTAATAGAATAGAACAGAACAGAATAGAATATACAATACTAATGTGATAATTGGCTGCATAAGTTAAAACTTTTTAGGTCAATATTATGAACATTTGTGAATTGGAAACCATAAGAAAGCATAAGCGTGTAAGCAAAGGCAGCTGCCTGTCAATTAATGACTTAGGGGTTCAAGTAAAGTTTTTACGACTCTAAAGGGAAATCGGATCCAATGAATGAGTGAGTGGGTGGGCGATGTTGGTGGGTGTTCAAGATTGAATTGGATAAAATACAAAAGAATTTTCAAATTTCAACTCAAAGTTGAAAGGTCAATGCTTATACCTATACTTGAGTACATCAAAATCAAGGACATTATGGCACGAACAAACAATTAAACAAACAAATGAAAGGAAAGGATAGGAATAAATGATGGAATATTGAAGTACACAATTCATTCATTGTAAATTCCGTGTTCTAGTTATTAATTAAAAATTCAAAATAACCATGACAATACGCAACAAATATTTAATGAACTAAAACTTTGTAAATAAATTATGAAGAAGCACTTCAAGTATTGTAGTTCTAGGACATGCTATGGGGTGTTTAATTCAATACCTAGTTCAAGGCATTCGTGAGAAAGTTAATAACACACAGTCGAGTCTAAGGATCCTTATAAATATTTAGTGAGGTAGGCAGGTTGAACTTGTTGTTGTTTGTCCTTTTTGTCTTTTTCTTTGTGTTTTAAGTATCTTTAATTTTTTAGTACTTACATATATTGCTTCTCAAATGACACTTTCACTCCAATTACTGTTCTTGTTATAATTTATGATTGCAGCAAAGTCAGTCAGAACAGAACATGTACGAGTATGTATGTAATTCCTAAAGGTAATGTTGCAAATATTACATTGTATTTTCCCATTTCTGTGTATTTAGTTTGCACGCCATTTTATTTTTCATTGTTACCGTTACTAAGCTAACTTAGCAAAATGACGAGATTTATGGCTGCGAAGGACAACAGAACAACAACAACAATGAAACAATGGCATGAAAAGAAATACTAATAAGTAAAACAATGCCAACGCCAACTCAAAAACCAATAAAGGAGATTTCATTCTAACATTCACATACTCGTATGTAAGCTTCGAGACACCTGTAAAAAACCAGAGACATAGAAAAAGGGAACATTTGTCTTGGTGAATGTTAAATTAGTATTTATGAAAATAGAGTTTGATATTATGTATCTAAGTAGGTCCACAATAATCATAGAAAGGGAACATTTAACGTATTGGATCTTAAAATAATAAAAAAATACATAAGGTATCTATCCAAGGTGTTGATGATAAAAAAAAAACGGCCAAATGCGAGTCAGACTCGTACACGGAGGGTTCCGTACCAGATTGGGGTTTGTATGGGAAGTACTCTCCCTAATGGTCCAATTTTACTGTTTCCAACAAATGTACCGCGCCTATATTAAAAACTTATTGTGTCTAAATTCCCTTTCAATATTGAAAAAAATAAAAAAGGTTTTGAAAAAGAACATGAATTTTAATGGTGGGTTTGTATCGGAGGTACCCCCCTATTTGGCCAATTTGGCTAATTCCAACAGATGTACAGCGCCTATATCAAAAAATTATAGTGTCTAAATTTCAGTTCGATAGGACAAAAAACAAAAATGTTTTTCTAATAGGAACCTGAATTTTAATGGGGGTTTGTGTAGGAGGTACCCTCCGTAGCGATCCGATCAAGCTGAAATGTCGACAATATTAGTTTCTGATGAATAGTCACCAATCACCCAAATTTCAAGATCTGGGATTCCTGGATCGTATAGCTGCCATACAAACCAATATGTTTCTTGTATGGGGACTCTTTAAGTTTTTGAAAATATATTAGTTTTAGTATTTGTTGCTGGTGCCCGGATAGAATTACACCGGATAGAATTATCTGTGAAAAATTCAACTCTTTAGCTATTACGGTTCATGAGATATGACTCGAGGACTCGCGGAACCCTAAAAAGGGAACATTTGACCGGTCATATTACCTATTGGATCTTTAAATAGAGTAATAAACAAATACAGAAGTATAGTAAGTCTAAGGGAACATTTAATCTGTTGGTTCTTCAAAGCGAACATAGAGTGGGGAATTATCAAGGACCACACCACCAGCATTGAAAGGGAATTTTTTGACCTATTGGATCTTAAAACAATAAAGAAGATACAGAATATTTGACCATGCTGCTGGATTTTAAAAAAACAGAGATGGCTTCGACCTGTGAATCTTATGTTAGGCGTCATTTAAGTCAGTTTATTTAGGCCTTATATCATAGAAAATGGAACATTTGACTTGTATAATCCTAAACTAAAAACGAATAAAGAAGGCAAGGGAAAATCTAACATATTGAGACTTTAAATAATAGAGGGCTTTCGGTTTTGCAAAAACTTTTAACATTTATTAAGAATCTCTGGTTTGATGCTTTTCTCCCTTTATTGGAGATTTATTCTAACTACTTCTATGTATGTGTGTGAATAGTACATTTTACTTGTGCAGCAAATTGGCGTGAAAATAGCAAATAAAAAAAAAAACATAAAAAAAAAGAAAATAAATAGAAGAAAATGGTAGCAGAAAAAATGCAGAAAAGCGAAAACGTGAAAATTCATCTTAATTGGTTGTTTACTTTTGCCTGCACTTGAGGATGTTGGTGTAATTGTTCTTATTTTTATTTCTAGAGTTTTTTTTTTGTGTTTTTCAAAGACCTTCCACTTCAAAAAGTGAGCCAGCCACCATATGCCGGCATATGTGTGACGTACGCATAAAAATTCTGTTCTACTGAGTCAGCATTCTCATCAAGCATACGCAATGCTTGCCAGCCAACATTGAGTCCGACGACAATTTTTCTTCTTTAGAAGAAGAAATGCATTTTGATTCAAAAAAAAAAATAAAATAAAAATAAATAAATGCATATGACCTTGACTGCTAAAAAGGCTAAACAAGACAAACAAACAAATATTTTATTTAATGTTTCCTTTTTTTTTTTTGAATGTTTTTAAATGAAAATTAATGTTTTTATTTACACTAGAATAAACCGCTGGATAAATTCAGTTTATTGCATTGCATTTTCAATTTAAAATTATTATAATTGGATGGAATCATGTTTCAACTAGAGATGCCTTTGCTAACGTCGTAGTCATCATCATCATCATCATCATCATCATCATCGTAATAGTTTTCCTCATTTTTATCATTGTTTTTTATGATGTTGATGATGATGATGATGATGTAGGTTTATTCATAGTAGTTGATGTAATTGCAGTTAGTTGTCTAGAATATATTCTTGTTGATTCTGCAACTAAGCCAATTAGAATTAAGCTGACTAGGCGGATTCTAGAACCATTTAAATAAATGCATAAAAACACAAACACACAAAGCTAAATTCTATTTTTTTATACAATAAATGGCAAAAAAAAAAAAAAAAAAACAGAAATGAAAACGCAATAAATAGGTCATTAGTTTTTCTTTCTTTCTTTCTCTTCTTTGTACAATTTATGTGTATAAGAATAGTTCAGTTTAGTTCCATTCCATTCCATTCTAAAAATGTCATTGACACGCGTATCATTTTCACAGTCACATGAATGGGAGTCATCAGTTTTTGCTCAAAATAAAATATATAATAAATAAACAACAAAGAGAAATAATATTAAATACCGAAAAATACACCCATCCACCACAAAGAAGGCGACAGAAAAAAATAATGTAAAAGTTTTAATGGAAAAATTCAATTGGCCACAAAGAATAAACAAATACAATAATTTCATAATAAAGAAAAAGAATTTAAAACAATATTCACTTGCATAAATTCAATTTAATGTCATACAATACAAAAAGAAAATGATATTTATTTTGTGAATTTTATACAAAGAAAACATATAATATAATACTTAGTAAGGGCGTCACTTTCGGGTAGGTCTGTTTATCAGATATCCTATAAACTATTGTCGAGACATAGACTATCTTCATTTATTGTATATACATATGTATGTGCACACATAGAAGTCATAAGTAAAATCAGTGAGTCTACATACCATAGATAAAGTCGTATGTTTTTGAGTAGTAGACTATCTATAGCATAGATTCTTAACTCATGTGCCAAAGCCAACGCACCTAGCAGTCCCAAAGTTCTAAAAGAAAACATTGTTAGGTCTGCTTGCAAATTTTATTGATGCGAGGGCTTTGAGACCTCCATTGTTTATTGTTTGTAGACCCACACAATTTTTAAAATTATTTAAAGGATGCAGGTATAACAAATGTTGAGAATCACTGATCTATTGGGAGTACAAATTAATTCGGTCCGTTTTTTTGCGTTCAAAAAAGAGTTTTTTTTTATTGAAAAAAAGTAAAAAATACATCACTCAAAGTATTGTTCTCATTCCCATCTCTCTGGTAATTTTCGAATACCATCTCTAAAAAATGAGTCCTCTCTGGCCTCGATCCAATCATTGAGCCATTTTTCGACTTCTTCAAAAGTCCCAAACCGGTGACCCCCCCAAATCGTTTTGCATCCGTCGAAAAAGCCAGTAGTCGGAAGGAGCAAGGTCTGGAGAACACGGCGGGTGGGGTAAGACCTCCCATTTCAGCGTTTCGAGACAATTTTTGATCATTACAGCTACGTGGGGCCGAGCGCTGTCATGTTGCAAAATCACCTTGTCATGCCTTTCGGCCGTTTCTGGCCGTTTTTCACACAATGCACGGCTCAAACGCATTAGTTGTAGTCGATAACGTTCCGCATTAATGGTTTCGTTTGGTTTTAGTAGTTCATAATATACCACACCCGTCTGGTACCACCACATGCAGAGCTTGACCAATATTGGTAAATCAACGAAGAAGAGTAGAATAAAATGAGTTTTCATACCAAATTCCAATGTGCTAACATCAATCAAATTCTCATATCAAGCCATATGGCTCTTAATCTCCCTTCTTTTATACAAACGTATAGGGTATAAAAACAGAAAGAGATAGAGAGACAAATAGAGAACGAGAAAATAAAGCCATAAAATGGTAAGAGAGAATGGTGAGATATTGAAATATATACAAAGTTTTTGTATATGAAAATATTCACAACAATTAGGTGCCGACAAACACGGCGACGAAAATAATTATAAGTAAAAAATTCTATTTGGCATCGTCAAATAAATTTGTCATTTGTAAAAATATTCTACTACAATATATGGGAAAATTATAAGTGTGAAATGCTGATGATTGTAAATATACTAAGTTGATAAATATCTATCTATCTAAGTACATGACGCAATAAAAGGCCTTGAATTCATAATACATATCTGCTGCCTAGTTGGTTACAATACCGGGCATTGTACTTTTGACAAATTTCGGATATCTAAACATTATACTACTACAATATTAAAATGTATAGATAGATCATTTTGTTTCTTAAGTGAATGATTTTATTATACTAAAACAAAGATGTTATTGTACAATTGCATAATGAATACAAACAACAAGTTTATGAATCATTAAGTTGAAATCTTGGAGACTGTGAATTATTGAGAAAAAGTTCATTGAACTACTTAGTAAATAAATAACACCCAATGAACTTATTGTATATACATATGTATACAATAAGTTTATAATGATAATATTGTGATGATATTGTAAATATACAATATATATAGTCGTGTTAACCCATAGCGGTAGCGTAAAGCTATAGGTTGGGTCTCTCTTACTACTAAAATTATAAAGCTAAGAGCATTCCAAATCATACATCGCTCACTCAAAGGCTTCTGTATGAACTAACTCTCCACACTATCCTAGAGTTAATATACATATGTACATATGTGTATCTATCTAATTAAATTATTCTTCTTTAAGGAACATTTATTCAATTGATATGTCTCTTTTTCTTCATCCTCCACCTTAATAATCGACATTAATTTAAAAATGCTTTTCCTTTTTGTTCGGAAAATTCTCCTTTAGTTTGCAAGTAGTTAAATTATAGAAAACAAATGAAGTCAATTAGATCACTCTGTGATTACTATAATTATAACTTATGTACATTGCATGGCAGACAACAACAAAATGGGTGAATTACAATATTTTCAATAATCATTCATCCCACTGTTGATTAATGGCGAGTTAGTTGTTTGACTATTTTTAGAATATTTCTTTTTTCTTTTTTTTTTTTTTCACTAAAAACCAAGAGAAATTGTGTTGATGATTGATACAGTTTTCTTTGTAAACAAAATTTCTTCTAGAGAATCTTATTTAATTTTTGTTTATTTTATTAATCTTCATCCATTGTTTTTCTATCAAAATGATGAATAAAGGATCTTGATCGCTTTTAATTCATTTGTATTGTATTAAATATCTGTTTTCCAATCTAAATCAAATGATTTGATAATGATCTATTATACAATCTATTAGATTAAATTTATTAGTTTTCAATGGTTTCATTCAATTACAATATTTTATCAATGAATATCATCAATCATGTCATTTAACAATTCCCATAACTACGACTTCTTCAACAAGTAAATGTATTTTTCTAGTAAAAATAAGATAACAATTAATTTAAATAACAAGTTCAACTTATTTTTTCATTTATACGGATGACAATTGAAATTGTTGTTTTAACAAAACATTTCCAATGTCAAGTTGTAAGTTAATTCAATTGGAACTGTCGCCCAATGTAGTAGACAACAATAAGAGTATCTCAGTATCTCAAGACTAGCAACAAAAACAATGGAAACAAAATGAAAAAGAAAACTCCACATTATTCAAGTTGAAGCTGTCAAATAAATTTCCATTCATTACAATCATCATAAGATGCGTGGTTCCCTAGCTCTCTCTCTCTCTCTCTCTCTCTCTTCTGATTCATAGCATATAACAAAGTTGAATAAGAATTGTACACGTTTCAATCAAATGCAGATTCGCAATATTCTTGGGTATACTTCATAATTGTTATATATTTTCTTCTCTGCATATTGTTATCAGATGAATATAAAATGTTACAAGAATTTACTTTATTAATAAGACAAAAGAAAATTTTACGTTTTATTGTTTTGAATTCATAGAAAATATGATTATCCCATTTCAGTATCTTTTCGACATTAATATCAATATTTAGTTTCTGATTTTTATTGTGTGTAGAACCATGAATTGTAGTTCCTTGTACAAAAATGCAGGTTGGTTCGAAGGTATTGAAAGTAACATTTTCACTTAACACACCAGTAGAGGAATCAAAATTTATACCATTTTACTTAATATCCTCATTCATCATTTATCTTTCATTGAAACACACAAAAAAATTTTATTTGGATTGATCAAATCATTCTTTGTTTTGAAGACTACGCTGCCCGTCCGTCCACGGGCTCTATCTCAAGAACCGTCATAGGTAAAAAGTTCAAAGTTTCACAGAATGTGTAGTTCCATTCTGGCTACAACTACAAATACTAGATATAAAATATAATTAAAAATTTAAATGGTTCCCCATACAAGAAACATATGGGTTCATATGGGAACTATACGACCTAGTAACGCTACGTTCTTGTAATTTGCATGGTTAATGGAAATGGATTAGAAACTTACAGTGACTAATTTTCGGTCGATGATCGGACCTGTAGGTGGGGTACCTTCTATACAAACCACCCACTAAAATTCAGGTTCTTATTACAAAAACTTTTTTGTGTTTTGCACTATTGAACTGAAATTAAGAAAAATAAAATAACTTTTGTATTGAAATGACATAAGATTCACTTCTATATCGTATTTGCCTAAATAGCTCCAATATAATAATAATATCGTCAAATTTTGATTTTCGTCACATTTCATTTCCACATTTTTTGGATTTACTCCCTTCGCTAAAGCAGGTTCACTTAAAAAATAAAAAAATAAAAAATATTCCTAGTGCAGGACTCGAACCCCACGTCCTCGGTTTGCAATTCCTACTCTCTAACCACTATGCCACGGAGACATCTCAATTGTATTTGCCTAAATAGCTCCAATATAGTAATAAAATCGTAAAATTTTGATTGTCATCACATTTAATTTTCATATTTTTTGGATTTATCCCCCTTCGCTAAAGAAGTTTTACTTCAAAAATATCGTTTTCATAAGAAAAATCATAACTTTTCATCAAGACAATGCACGTGTTCCTACACATCTAAATTTTGAAGAAACAAAACTTTACAAAATGATTGAAAATTACACAATAAATGACTTATTCCAGCTACGATTTTCTACTTCTATGAACCCTTTGAAAACCATCATTGAAATTGAAATAAATTAATTCAAGATGTGAAAGAAAGATGCTTCCAAAAAATACAATATTTCAGACTTCCTAATCATTAATATTCGTTTATTCCAAATGATACCCTACTGTGAATTTCACTCACTCACCACACACATATGCAAATCCAATTTCTACATTTTATATGATATGATTTTGCCCAATTCTTCCCATTTGCACTTAAATTTTGCACATCGCAATAAATTTTGTTGTTTGTTCATCTTTTTTGTTTTTTTTTCTTGCTTTCAGTTTTTTTTTTTTTTTTTCGTGACCGACTAAACTACAATAACAACAATTTTATTAGAAATACAATAACAATGATACAAATAAAATTTCATTATCAGCAACAGTCTGTCAGTCTAGTCAACCTCATATCACATCAAAGCCCTTTTCACCCTGCATTTACCCTTTGCTCTAAGCAATTGCTATAATCACACATTTCCTGAGTGCGCTGTTGCTCTACGAACGATCAATCAAATATGTATTCCCTCTTTTACTATTCCTATCTTGTCTTTTCTCTATACAACTACAGCAATACGAGTATCTTCTTTCGAATTTGTATATTCTTTTTTTACTGTGATATTCGTTACACGTTTATAAAACCAAATGAACTGCTTAAAGTACAAAAGCAAAACCTGTCTGAATAAAACAAAACAAAACAAAGCAGCAATAACAATTACATGCTGTTTTTCGTATACCTAAAATAATGTCTCCCTTTCTCCTTTTTTGTTTTTCTCTGGTACTAAAGTGTGACCCCCTATATAATCAAACAACTCAAACCACAATTTAATGCACAAACATTTTGTATACCAAAAAACAAAAAACAAGTATTTATTATTTATTCAAGCAAATTGCAATACGTGCAACACTTTAATTGAAGGTTAATTTTATTTATTTATTTGAATGAGTCTGCAACATTGCACAGTGCACTATTCGGAAGAGAGCACAGCACAGCAGTATGCAAAAAGAGAGTGCAATAGGGCAATGCATTGCATAGCGGAAGTGCAATACATCGTCATCATCACCATTGTGATTATTGTTGTGGTTTTATTTGTTGACAAATGTAAGCTCACGTTGGCGTTTAAACGTTTGGCGTGAGAAGAGACAAAACCCTCTAGCATCCATAGTTTCCATGTCTGAATGAATGTACATAATTGGTTGTTGTTAGTGGAGAGTAGTATGGAGCGAACAAAAGTTGAGAGCGAAGTAGTGCATGAAAAATATAAGTACTAACATTTTAACAAGATTTGGCAGCTTGTGGTCTCTCTTTACATGTTGTTTTGTTGCTACTACAATAATATTTTGTGTATTTGTTTTGCTCAAAAAGTATTATTTATCTTTTTATATGAACATGTATCTAAACAAATTTCTACCCCTCATCATCTCAGAAGATTCCTAACTTGACTAGATTATTTATGTATATTTTAATATTAATATTTCTCTGTAGTACACATACACACCTTCATCACAAGCTCGAAAGGATATCGATAGACACGCACGGGTGATTGAAATTTTTGCACCATTTTTATTTATTTTATTTTACTATATATTTTTCTCAATGAATCAAAATCAATTATTCTTGATTATTTTCACTTTTTTTTTACAATTTGTTGTTGTTATTACTATAAACAAAACCACTTCATTCGCACTCTCACTTACTTAATTATAGTATGTACATGTATTATTAAAGTTCTTAATGACAAACGCAAGCGCGGGATTATTTATTACTTTCTATTTTTTTTTGTTTTTTTTTTTTTCTTAATTTATGCTATATTGTTTTATTTACACCCTTTTTTTCTCACTACAAACAGTTTTTCAATTTTAGCTGGTACAAATCACAACTTTCTTGTTATTAGAGCAATGAAAAGAAATTGCGGAAAATTCTCCGTATTTCAACTACTCCGATTGCGGTACTCAGCGATTGAATCTGAATAAGAATCGGCCTCGGAAGAAAAATGTTAGTAGGTGCGCGCTGTGAGAGTGTCATAGGTCCCATACACGTTGGGTTATGACTCATGATTCGATGGTTTGCGTTAGTGAAATTTTCACTAACTAATTATCCTTGGAAAATATGAGAAAGCAATCAATTGAATCGCACACATAAACATTGAGGTTAATATTATTAATTATTATTATGTAATAAATAATATTATTAAATAAATAATCATGTTAAAACGCAAATCCTTAAATAACTTGATTTAAAAACTTGAGCTAGTTTCACAATGAACGGCTCATATATATATTTCTAATCCAACATGAGTTTAAATGCACTTATTAATTTAATTAATAATTATAAATTATAATTTAATTTATAGTTGCATTCATTGATTTGAGGGTCTTCTTACAGGTTGGTAAGTTTACTTTGAAAATAATTTTAAAATTACTTTTTTGTTTGTTGCTACAATTCATGAATCATGCATGGCTAACCATGTATGGGACCTTAAGCAAAAAAAAAAAAAACGTACACTCGCTCTCTCCCAAAGAGGAAAGAGAGAGCAGAACAGCTGTGCAGCATTGTGCTGCATATATTAAGCTAAGTTAGCAGCCCGCTTCTAAATGATATCAAAGACCAAAATCAATTCAATTGGAAAAATATAAACATTTTTTATTAAAATAACTCAAAATCTATTAAATAAGAACACTAAAAACATAAATAAACTCATTAATTAAATTAGAAATTGTATTCTTGTCACTCAATTCAAGCGTCCATTGACTTCCACACTATTGAATCAATAAAGTGAAACCGTTACTTCAAAATAAAGATAAAGATTTTTAAATAAATCTTGAATTTCTTACCGATATATGCAAGTATAATTTGGATTGCCATGATTCGAATGTATTTGTATGTAGAGCATGTTGAACTTTTGTATTTGCTTAATGGGAAACTCCTGGGCGCGTTTACGCTGTGAATTATCATATTGGAACTGACCACAAGGTACCTTTCTGTTTATATCGCCATTGCATGCACGTGGTAAGCCCTACAGGAAACCATTTAGGTAAATTATTGAGCTTATGTAATAGAGGAAAACTTACATAAACTGAAAATAATTTTGGTGCAGTGTTCGCGCAAAGGCCTGGAGTCATTTCTTTTGACACATGTGTTAATATGATAGTATCAACAATGATCTGATGATGAATAGATAGTTATGATGACCCCCACTTAATATAAAGTAATAACAATAATTACCTCTCTAGCCAATTCCAATAGAATGCCAGCCTTGTCGCCCTTGAAGGCAAAACAACTGCCTGGTTCTAGGCTAGCTTTTAAAATACTAACTGGTGGATTCGCACTAAAATCTAGGCCCAGAAGAGATTTCAATGCATTTGTGCCCCCCACTGGCTCAGCATCAACATACACCACACGTGCACCTAGTTCCTCGCTTGCGTAATTTACGTGACTAACACGTGAAACCTTTGCGCTACATCCACTTCCAGTACTAGTTCCAGCCTCCAAAGAAATTACAAGCGCCTCCTGTCATTTGCTTTTTTATATTATACAAATCGTCCATAATGTTGGATACCTTGCGTTTGACATATGTGTCGACGAGGCTATTAATTTCACGATTATCAATCCCACTGCTGCATGCTGCCTTTGTTTGTTGGCCTGCTAGATGGGGATTACTGGATTTGTGAAGGGAATCTTGATGGACTGTATGCTGACGAGAGAGGTATAATTTTATAAATTATTCAGGGACATCGGAATGAATTTGATTTACCATTACTTCATCCATTTCCTCCCGTAGCCGTGTAATCTGTCGGTTGTTGTTTATACTCATTGAAAGTATAAAATAAATGAATAATGTTAACAGTAATGTAGTTATCACGTAACTAGTGCAAAGACGAGCACACACTAACACCATTCTTAAAAGATTATTTCATTTAATTTATCTCTCTCTCTATATATATCGGAGTTTTCTTCACTGGCACAATGAAATTAAAATAAATTCAAAAGTTCCTTGATTCTATTTATTTGTTTATTTATTTGTAATACTATTTTGGCTAACGGAACAATTTTAAAGTGTTGCCATACTAGAAGAAAAAATAATTAATTTATCAGAAAGTTTGGCAGGGTTAAAATTATTAACATAACATAACATAACATAACATACTTGCACTTTAAAGGTTTGCCTTCATCAATTGATTAATTGAGTTACATATTTTACTATTGAATTCATCAATTTCAGCAAACATACCCTCATATTTCATTTCTCTTCTTGACACAGCCCTGCCATATTCAATTTCTTGAAAATAAGCATACCATCTCTGAGACTATTTTATTAACGAAAACGATTTGCATTTTCTGCTTGCGCTGTGGCATGGGCTCATAAGTTTAAAAGAATAAAACAACAAACAACAACTAAAGCCTAAAAGAGTCAAAGCTCAAACGCCTCAATCAAAATAGACTCATTTGCTATCGCTTACAAGTTAATCAAATTCAAGAGTCTCTCTCTCTCTCTCTCTCTCTCGCTGAGAACAACAGCTACTACCATGATACAACAATACTATTTCTTACTATTTCTATTTCTTATGTCCCATTTCTATGTCACACAAAACTCAAATTATATCTTTCGTCATAGTTCTTAAAACGTGACTGCAAGTTCATCATATAATATGACACAAATATCATATGATATAATAAATGCATGCACCAAATTATATGCTATATTTTACTGAGTATGTTCGTGTGGCAGCTGCTTAATAAGAGTACCGTTTTATGTTGTCTTTATTTAATAATAATTAAACAGTTTGCAGTTTGTAGTGTGTAGTCTGCCTCTGTCAATGGAAGATTTCGGTTTTAGCAGTGAAAATAATTTACTAAAAAATATTGGCGAAAGCTGCTGGCATGTGAAGAACAACAATAATAATTTGCTAGACGGCAACTCGTCAACAATTCAAGGCAGTTTTCACGGAGATTTACTGCCAGACGAGCTTAATACGCAGGGAAAACAAAGAGAATCAGCTACGACGACGACGAAGGCAAGTTTAGGTGTTAGTAGCAGCAGTAGTGGGTTGGGGGTTATTGGTTGTAGCGGCGGCAGTGACACTAACACTGTCACTGGTAATGGAGAAGGCTTTCTGCTGGCCAAAGGAGGCAAACAAAAAAATGCGTTGATGAACACAACAGCAACAACAACAACAACATCATCATCGTCATCAGCAACAACAACAGAGACATCAGGTGGTGCATCTGTCACGCCCACCTATGTTTGTCGGATAGAGGACGAGGGCGGAGGTGTCGATGGGACTGTTGTTGGTGTAGGTTTTGTTGAACAAACTGATAAGGTGAGTACAAGTCGATTGGGTACAGTGGGTGAATGAAGAGTGAGAGTAATTAGAGTAAAAATTATATTAATTTGTTGTGTTTGTGTATTTGCCATAATTGCGTTTTAATTCTCTTGAATCAGCAGCAGCAACACCATCAAAACGGAGCTGCCACGCCCGCCTCATATTACTCACAAACAACACCAACAACAACAACAACAATCAGTAGTCGCAGCTGTAACAACACCAACAGCAGCAACAGCGATGAGCAATATGATAAGACTACCATCGCTCAGCTGTGACTTAGACTTGGAGTCATATGGTGGCATGACTGCTGCGTCAGCGGCTGCAGCTGCATCGTTATCACCTACTGAGGTGGGTGCTGCAATGGCAATGGCAGCTGGTATTGGCTCGAATCGAACTTCCATAAATAACTCCACCGAGAATCTAAGTTACTCTAGCGACAATTACTATCCAGATGATCTCATATTACTCGACGACGACGATGATGATGGCGAAGCCGAGGAGATTTCCCTAAACTCGGATGATTGTGTATATGCCTATCGTGGTGATGGCACCGATTTTGATCTAGCAGCTCTCGATAGCAATTTGGGTAGAGGTGGGCTAGCAATGGAAGGTATTGGTGGTAGCATGGGAATTGTTGATGATGAAACCGAGTTCTTGGAAATGGACTTTGAACCAGATCCCTTGTCAGAAGCAGAATTTGCCAACATAAGTGGTGCTGGCGGTGGAGGTTCCGTTGATCATGCGAATCTCTTTTTAATGCAACGTGACTTCAGTCAAGTAAGTGGCCGCCATTCTGCCAACATGTCATTGCAAGTTACACCTACCCAGCGGCAGCATTTCAGCTCACCCATTGATGATTTACCTCCGCAAGAAGCATTACAATCACAAGCACAGCGACTTAATAAGAATTTTGCACGCATCAGTTTGCATTTGGATCAAATCAAAGGCGACAGCAGTGCAGACGATGGCAACGATTTGGATGACAGTAGATGTGACAGTTTGCGTAGTAAACGTTTATGTAGCAACGATTGCTTGGATAAATTGGGACAAACTGCTCATTCCTTGCCGAATACTCTTTATACAAGTTTTGAACGTGAACAAAGCATGGAGCCAGTGGTGACAACCGCGACATCATCATCATTGTCAACAGCATCAACGTCAGAGCAGATTCCATCAAAAGTGACTGGCGCCAAACCAAAGCGTCTGTCAACATTTTCATCTTCCTCGATGTCGTCAAAGAATTCTTCTTCGAAATCCCGGAATTCGTTACGTTCCGCATTTGCGCCACATGCGTCAAGTCAACAACATGGCAACAGCGCCAGCTTCGATGAGCGTAGCGTTAGCTGTACTGATTTCCGTTCTAGTGGCGGCATTCTTGGTTCATCATCCGTAGACGCATCCGATTGCACTCCAATGTTGGCTGCAGCAGCAGCTGCTGTGGTAGCAGCGGCTGCCACTGCTGCAGCCAATGCCTGCAATTTTGATCTCAGCACAAACGATGAGCCATGTCTGGATTGCCTGGAAAAGGAATTTCTGGCAAACACCATTGGCAAGCCAATCGATTTGACTGGCTGTCCAAGATGTGCGCACAAACGCTCTAGCAGCATTTCATTGTATACACAGGCACACGAGCAAACTCGTTGTCGCAGTGGTTCGCCTAGTTATTTCATGGAGCTTCGGGATGAATGTTTATTCAATGCATCCAATATGCCAACACCACGTACACGAAACACAGAGTGGTCAATACCAACGGCATTTATGACAAGACCATGGGACCACCACCACAGCCGTGGTGATGGTGGAGTTGGTGGTAATGCTGGCAGTGATAATCGTAACAATTTCTTAACCAGTAGTGATGGTTTTGGATCAGGATCATCTGTAACCGCTGAGAACAACCAAAGAGTTAGTAATACTACTATGTGTGATAAACGCAGTGGCGTCCAGGTGGGTTAATCTACTCTTCCTAACAAACTTTGTATCTTCTAATTGATTATTTCTTTAGCTTTTCCCTCAAAACTTTGTTCAGCCTTTAATTGTGCAGTCTCGCCTAAAGACTGTTGATATGTCCGAATCTTCATTATTGGCGGCTCTTGACAAACTGGAAATAAAATATAATGCTGAGCTTATACATGAATACTTTCAGCAAGCACCTGTCCCAATTGGTAAACATAATAATCTCAAAGAATTCATTTTATATGCTGCCAAGCAGCCAAATAATCAACGTAAAATAGAGAAACTCATAGAACTTGCAACGCAACAAGAAGTCAATGTGGAATTTAAACCGGTAAGTGACAAATTGGCTTTATTAATGAGGAAGGCTTTCCTCCATTTCATATTTTGTATTGATTGATAGGACACAAATGATAACAATGAAGAAAGCAAAGCCCTTGTACCCGTCAGTGTTTCTGATATTCTAGAGATTTGGGAACGCAATAAAGATTTAATACAATTACAAAAACTGGATGAACGTTTCCATGATGCGAATACATTTGGTATGGTTTTAGATCTTAATTGGAATCCATTCCATTTGTTACAAATGCATGACTTGTTTTGGTTTTTATAGGCAAAATTGCTAATATTGTGCGCCAGGCTCAACAACGCCTTGATAGTTCGCCGGGCTCTTCGAAACGCAATCCATTACCCGATTTTCTTATGATACCACAGTATTATCCGCACGGTGAATTTATATTGAGCCGTAAATCTTAAAGAGTCGTCGCCACCCAAATTATTTGTGTTGTCTTGTCTAAAGTTTTCTACTTGTATTTTTAATTTTACATAAAACTTTGTTGGGTTTTCTATGTTTCACATTCTCTCTCACACTCTGACTACTCTATCTCTATATCCACACAAACAATATTTATACATTTATAAAAGAAACTTAAGCAAAAATTAAAGAAACAAGAAATAATAATAATAATATGAGTATCGGATCAAAAATCTTTATGATTAATTCAATGATAAACTCTAGCATTCGCAATGGTGATGATGATGATGATGATGAAGATGATGATGGTGTGTCATCCATCATCTACTGCTTGTACACGATTCTGTATGATACTTAACTAAATTTAATGAAATTCAAATAAATTCTTTATTATAAAGAAAGCTAAAACTAAAAACAAATTTTCGATTAATGATAAACATTTATGGATTTTTGATCAGAGACTCTTCAAATTTGATACAAACCATTGTTTTTTATACAAAAAAAAAAAGGAAAAAAAAAAACAAAAAAACAAACAAACGAGACACAAAAACCATACATAAAATTGATATAATGAAAATGTAACTTTATTAAATTAACCATAAATTTAATGGCAATATAAAATATCGTACACATATAGCAAAATATTTAAAAACAATAATAATAATATTGACAATGTTTGATATGAAAACAAAGATAAGATGTTGATGACGAATATGGTAGCCAAGTTGAAGATCGATCTATATACTTACATACATACATAAATACATATATATATTAACTAAATAGCTTAGCTTATAAATCATAAAATAAAAAAATAAAAAAAACAGAATATCAATTGTAAGTAGAATAAACGTAAATGTTGTTTAAACACATAATCAATCAACCAAACCAACCAACAAACCAATCAATCTATCAACCAACCTTTGATTTGATATAGAACCATGTAGCCTTGCAACCAAAAAAAAAAAAAAAAAAATATATCCGATTTTGAGTTTCAAAATTTGGGTTGGATGCATATGCATTTCATTCCTTGATTATAAATGTATATTCCATAATTGCAACATTATGTAAATGTGCTGACAACAAACATAGTACACCACCACCCATTTGTTATATCCAAAAGCCAAATAAATCGTCGGCAGTGTGAATCAACCATCATAGCACAAACCAAACAACTTTGGGTAGATGAGCAAGCACACAAAATGCTTGTGCTTATCATTCCATTGACGCTGCCAAAGTTTAGAAATTGTAACTGCAATTATGAATTAAGGTCTGGTTGCTAGAAAGGATTGAATATGAATGATGTAAGAGAAGAAGAGAGGAGGAGAAAAAAAGACGTCGTTTTTGTTTAATAAAAAATTACGCTTTATTACAATCTCTCTATTATTTTGATATTATTATTAACCATAATTTTTTTTTTTTTTTACAATTTAAAACCTTGGTTGCATTTCATTCATATTAATAACGGGGATGCTGCTGGCGACCACTAGCACCACCGCCGCCTCCATAACTAACACCACCACCGCCACCACCAACACCAGGAATTGTGCCATTTCCACCAGCCGTTGGCGTATAATAACCAGTGCCTGGAGGTGGACCAACACTGCCACCTGCTACTGTGGTTGGCATTGACATCGCATTGCTGTAGTGTGACGGTGGTGGTCCTTGTGCCCAAGTATTTGGCGGGAATGGTGGCCCTAATGGTGGTTGTGGCGGTGGTGGTGCTGCTGAAGGAGCTGGTGGCGGTCCTGTACCATACAAGCTATGAGCCTGCGGTGGTGGCGCATGATACATGTGGAAATTGTTGGCTGCATTTGTGCTTAGTCCCGTTGCCGGTGCCAATGTGTCAGGTAAGGCAATAATGGGCGGCACTGCTGGCCCAGAAATGGCAATTGATTTGATACTTTGTATATTATTTATTTCACCCCCAACAACTGCTATGCTGGTACTGTTGCCTATGCTTGTGCTGCTGACACTGCTACTCGTTACTTGTGTAGGAGTCGTCGCCGTTTTCGTTGTTGTTTTGCCCACTGGTGAACTGTTGTTAGAGTTAAGCGGCAGTCGACCAACACCTGTTGGACTATCGGCTCGACTGGGTGGCTTCTGTGGTGGACTGGGTGTTTCGTTGGGTTCCTTTTTATTCTGGTAGAGATCTAGCACCTGATGGCAAATGTCTTCGAGTATTTCCATTGTGACATCCCCAACGAACATGTCCCACCACCTTAAATGATGTGGCATGCGACCAATCCAATCGACCACTGTGAACTTACTCAGCTTGCTGGCAAGATGTATTAACGCTACAGCAATAATCTCTGGCTCCCATTGTAAACACACCACCGTGCTCAGTGAATCATTAACGAAATTCCATGCCATTTGCACCATCCTCTGAAGCTTCTGTTGATCGCCTTTAAAACACTTGGCGTATTTGAGTAGAAATGAATAAGGATGCTCGACTTGTAGATCGAATTTGATTGTTTGCAATAGAATACGTTCCAGTGTCATAACTTCCTCTTTGGGATCCTCACCAAACGAGTAAAAATAATTATCAGCCAACAGACCGCGAGCTGTTTTAATAATATCGCGACATTTCTTTGGCGTCTCTTCCACTTTCCCTGCCAGGAAAAGACAACAGCAAGCTGTCACATACCTTGGAAAACTCTTAAATGAATGTTGCATATAGAATCGATGAAAATAGACCACACCCGTGGCCATTGTGTTGTGTCCCAAACCCATTTGTGTACCACACGTCATAATAAATCGCGCGCCTTCCTTTCGATACCTTCGTTCCGTGTCATATGTAATTCCATCTTTGATCGAAGGAGTCTCGCGTAGTTCCTTCTTATCAAAGTACCAACAGGGCATGATTTTGTGTTATTATTTTGAACAAAACAACAATTAGAAACAAAGCAATGCTTCCTCTGCTGTTCCTACTGTGTCGCGTTGGCAGCTCTCGTCTAAAGTCCAGCTGTTTGCGAAAATTACCAGGGACTCTTACGCGTCTTTTCGAAATCAGCTGATTAATGTGAGTCATTGGTCAGGGCTGAAAAGTAGCAAGTACCCTCGAAAAATTAGTTCCATTTACTAGGGAACAGAGTTGCATTTTCTCTTGAAATCGATATTTTTTTCGAAAGAAATAATACAAAATCAAGAAAACGCCGCTAGGAGTTAAATTTGAAATATTTTAATTATAAGCTTTGAAGTGCATAGTTATGTGATGTTATATACCTATTACGCCACCATCCCACATATAAATGTCAGTTGAATCCTTTCAATGACCCTTTAAAACGTTATAGGTATGTTTATTATATTGATTAAACGTAACAAAAAAAAAAAATACCTTTATCTTCTTACAAAAAATGTGCTCATGAATGATGGGTGCGTCGTCTTTATTACTGACTATGACAATGGCAAACAAACACGTTCTCAATATGTTTATGTTTGATTTAGTTAAATACTTAGAATTGATGGGTTCCAATTGTCACAACAAGGACTTAGGGTAATCCGCATGGACTATTCTATCGAAGTATTTGACGTGATAATTAAAAAAAAAGGTTGGCGGTTACTGTCTAATGAAACAAACACAAGCAGTTGATGATGATTCACAACGTCGTAAGCCAAAAGTGTATCACTTGGGAACCACAAGTGCCGCTAGAAACTGATTCCAAATCACAAATGTTTATTTTCGCAAGGCACTGGATCATAGCGATTGTTATCTTTGATTCACCGAATTTACAACGTATTAGCCCAAAGGCATCATAGTCTTGGGGGGAGGAAAAATGGATCATTTGGTGTAAGACTGTGGTCACTATTTGTAACTTGTATTGTGATCCTCCTTATGAAAATACCTAGCATTCTTTTGTATATATGGTATAAATGGATGTAAGGATACCTAGATACTTGATAGACGTTGTCCTGCCTCTCCTTTTCAAAAACAAAAATTGTCTAACTGCTTGAAGAGGAAACAGCATATCATTTGCTATGTCAATGTGTTGGTATAAATTGGACTAGACTCAAATATTTGGCCAATAATTCCCAACAGAAATTGCAGAAAATCTTGGAATTCCTGATAAATAGCATTTTTAGAGAAACTATGATAATGAGGTTTGTTACAATAGACTCAGTTTGGGGAGGCCCTCTCCTAGTCGAACAGCATATACAAATCGATGAGTTGACCAAACTTATCTAGTGACCATAGACAGTGAATCATCATGACTCGTCAGTCACTTTGATTGTGCTAGAAAAAAAATTTGTGTGAGTGATCAAAGTGCGTTTGAGCTTAGCTTGAATGGCGAGTCAATTATCGGTTATCGGAAATTCATATCCTGATGAGAGAATTAAATAATAAATTAAAACTGAATCAAAGGTGAAATTTCATGATTTGTAAATTTTTTGTGCATTCCAAAATTCCTTTCACTCGATAACGATAGCAGCACTATCAAATCTGTATTATTGTTGTTATCGATGAAATTAGTTATTAAACTGAGGTTTTTATTTATTTAAATAGATTTTAATCATGGAAATTGTATATAAAAATCAAGATTTCATATCTTCGATAAATTGAAATTTATATTTAGTTTTGTTTCAAATTATAACCCAAAAAATTATCTACAATCGTCTAAATGATTCCGGTATTCTAACTAGTACTTATTTACTTACATACAATCCATAAACTAGTCGAGTTCATCTAAACCATCTAAAACTAAACTAGTTGCTTACTTGCTTGCAACTTTCCAGATTCGTCAACATTTTAAAATGGTGCTTTTACAGAGAAATTCGGTCACTTGAACTTGAAACATTGTTGAGTAATGGATACTACCATATGTGTACTCACTCATACATACATGTTTATCTAGTTACCATTGTTAGTAGTCGGACAACATTAACTGGTTTGTGGAAGTTAATAGCATCATTCATATAGTATTTACTTTTATCCAAATATGAACACAAGCAAAGATTTCCTGTTGGTTTTTCTAAAGTTAAGCGATGTCAAGTTGCATTTTGCAAAAATCCAAACTTTAATTATTTCAAACGCCTGAATCCTACCGTTAAACCTATTCTCATATTTGATGTTTGCATAATCCAAAAGAAATAGTCAACTTTGATATGAAAACAATTGCAACATGGGTGGATGGAGTGGTAGAGTGAAACTGGTTTTTGAGCCGCAGGAAGTGTTTGGGAGTTTATACTTGTACATGTAAAAAAAAAAGGTCTTATTTAACTAGTTTCTTGGTGTACTTGTATTTCTTTTTATAATAATAAAAACAATGGCTGCTGTGTGGGGGTCGGTAACTCTAGGCCGCCCCCGGTTGGTAGACTGTCTATTTGACTTTAAATTTATTGGCATCACGATAAGCTGGAACACGGCAGCCACAACAAAAGCAACAGTTAATAAATATGTTGCCACTTTTGAATGCATTTTACGATAAACGAAACTTGGGCTTGGGCCTTTCATTCATTCTTAAAAGATTCATTTATTATATTGTCTTAATCGGGTTTTGTTTTTGACTTCCTTTTTAAACGATTTTCTTTTGTAGTTTAATGTTATAATGAATGAAGATTGATTCTTAAATGAATCTTGTTTCCTTTTTTCTCTGACACAAGATGATTCAAAACTTAGAAGGAAACTGGGACTTGAACTTTATAGAATCTAAATTACCATTTACCATTAAATTTTGAAAGAATTCATTCCTTGCATTGCACTGATCAGATTAATGGTCATGTTAGAGCTCTCTATGTTGTACATACTCATGTGTATTGTCCACCCAACTTCTTGTATCCACCACATTCGTTCCTGTTCTGTATTTCTTTATTCTTGTCTCGTTTCCAATGCTGTCTGTGGCATTTCCATGGAATGCTTGACTTATTTATGCCACATTTTTCAAGTTGTTTTGCCACAATCAACTTAACTGTGAATGAAACTTGCAATGCATTCACATTTGGGTCATTAGAAAAATCAATCACGTTTGTTCTAAAGGTTCACACGCCCAATAAAGTCTAACACGATTATACTTATTTATTTTTTATTAAATGGGAAATATACTTATGTATTTGTTATGTGTCTGCCAAAAGGACGACAATCAGGGAATTTAAATGACAGTACTAAAGATTTGCAAATAATTGGATACAATTTATATGATATGGAAAATCTTTTGCAAACAAGTGCCATTGGTAGATCACTCATTCAGCACGCGGAACGGGTTATCCAGCACATAGTTCTTTCTCTCTGAATGATTGCAAATAGCTGAAATGTTGCCCAATTGACTATCTTCAGCTTAATAGTTAGGATCTGCAAATCTCGATGATTGACAGACTTTGTAAAGTATCTACAATATAAGAAGTTCTAAGTTAAAATTTGATGCTGAATGCCTAAGGTACTATATACTGTAGATAAATCTACATCGGTTTCCGTATGTTAACCTTAGACTTCAAAGAGAATTTTAAAATCTAATACTTCTCTCACTTATAATTCATCATACGCAGTGTATACTGTTTTCATATTTTACTAGCCGCATGTTTTTTTTTTTTTTTGCAAAAATATTATTATTATTATTTATATTTGCCTTTTTTTTTTAATGATGTTATTAACCTTGCCACGCACAACAGCAATAGCAACGGCAACGGCAAACGCTGCTTAACAAGTCTCAACAGTTTGAAACCATTAACTTTGCGCCACATTTGCTTCCAAAGCTTGAGCTTGTTTATTTTAAAGTCAAGCATGCGCACATACGCTCCTCGGCCAATCTGCCTGCCTCCCTTTTCTCTTGGTTGATTGCTTGCTTACTTGGTTTTGTTGTTTGTTGGTCTTATTGGAAATACCAAACAGTCTGCGTTGTTGCTGCTTGTTGCATTTTTCATTTTCGTTTCTCTTTGTATCTTATTTTCAGTTTATGTGTTGTTTATACCAAGTTAAGTAGTCTGACAGACAAACATTGAAGCTGATGATGATGATTGTGATGATGGTGTTGTTGAGGATGATGATGATGATGATGATGAAGAAGACATAGAAAAGCATTGTTTTGTAGTTAAAGAAGTAGCAGGAGCAGCAGCAGCAGCAGAAAAAAACCATTTGTTAACATTCCAATATCGTCGTCGCCGTCGGTCGTCGTACCTAGTTCGTTGTTCAGTATCCATACGCGTATTTAATGATTTATCTACAACATTTTAGAAGCGTAGAAGTAACAATAAACCCAATAAGGTTGACTTGGAGTTGGAGTTGGTGTTGGTAATGTTAAAAGTTACCTCAAGCATGACAATTGATACTTTAGTTTCTTCTTCATTTTTCCTCATATTCTACATGGCAACATGTGCGTGTGTGTGTGTGTGTGTAAATTGAGAATGCAGTCGAACGCCTTTCTTTAGATCAGTGGTTCTTCAACTTATTTAAACTGTAAAAGGAAATTTTTACTTTTCGAGCCACTCTCTGAAGCAGTAAATCCGTAGATCACAGTTTAAGTATCGCTACCTTAGAAGGTTACTTTTAGTTTAGAATCTTAGCAAAGCCTTTCTTGTTTAAAGCTGAACAAATTTTATTTTTATTTTTTTATTTTTCGTTTTATGATATTTTTCTTTTTCATTGGTTTTGCTTTGCTTCTACTACTTTTTTCTTAGTACGAGTGTGTCTTCAAGTACATATTGGCTAAGCTTTTTCTGTGTGTGCCGGTTGTTGTTGTTCTGTTATTGTTGCCATTCTCTTCTTTTTTCTCATTTTGTTTTCTTCCATTTGCTTAACCAGTTTTGGTGTCTTTGTCTTTTGCCAACTTCTTTCTTATTCGGAGCTACTCACTCACTCCTCTCTCACATACCACATTATACGACGTGTATTATGAATTAAGCTTACAATGCAAGCTGCATAAGTTCAGTGAAGCTTCGGCAATGACTTCGGTTCCGTCTTCGTTATTCGCTCGTTTGTTACTCTGCGCGCTCGTGTTTGAGACAAGTTTACAGGCAAGTGGCCACTCGCGTTGAATGTTAAAAACCGCTTTTCAAACAGTCACCAACATTGAAGCGCGTCGCAAGCAAATTGAGCAGAAGAAAAATAGAAGAAAAGAAAACACAACAACAACAAAAACCAATTGGAAATTGTGTATTTCTTATAGAGACGCGCGCGTCTGCGCTTTTTAAAAATTTTTGTCTCGCTCTTTGCATTAAGTGATTTTAACAATAAAAAACACCAAATAAAATTTATTAAAAATTCAATAAACAAAATATTTAAATAAAAAAGCAATAAAATAAAGATATTAAAAATCTTAAATCGCCGGCATTCTAATAAGAAAATCTTACAATTCATAAAAATATAACAATTATTATTCACTGGTGCTTACAAATAAAATCAAAAGGTGCTAAATATAAAATGTGCTTAAAGTAAATACATAAATACATACAAATATATTTTATCAAGAAGAGAAAAGAAAGAAATTACATTGTATTAATATTTTTTGTTTTAAAAAAGAAAAAAATGTGCTATTTTTAACAACTCAAAATACCAACAAAATCAACAAAACCTCATACTACATAATAATTTATTTTACTTTACTTTACAACAAATATTAACTTCCTCATACTTCTACAACAACAATTTCATTCTACTATTTGCATTCCTGTATCTTTTAACCCAACAACAACAACAACAACAACAACAACATCAATTTCATTAACTGGAATCATTTTATGTGGATTATTTTCTTATAAGAAAAACAGAAGAAGAAAAACGAGGAAAAATAACCGCAACATTTAAGCAAGAGAAAGAGAGAGAATTTGCATTAAATGACGGTAATAGAAACAGTCAAGGAGCGTCTGGATATTTTTTACATTATAAACACGATTATAATGTTTAAATAAGTAAGTTTTTTTTTTTCCATTTTTTTGTTTTGTTTTGATTTTAGAAAGTTTGTATTTGAAAAATATACATAATTTTATATTAAAAACAAATTACAATATTTAAATTATGATCGATAGAATGAACTCGTATAAAATTATGTTAATCTAACAGATTCATGTGTTGAAACCTTTTGAACTTGCTTAGTATAAAAACAAAAATGTTGAAAAAATAATAAATCAATAGATTTGGATATTATTAAAGCCTTGGTAAAAGTTTTCTTGGAATCAATCCTTCTTTCTAGATTACCAGATGAACCCATGAACTATTTAGACGAAGATATTTAGTGTAACAATCGTGTTGAAGGAAATATAAACTAATAGATTTCGGCATTATTTAAAACTTAAAACTATTGTAGTTTTCTACGAATCAAACTTTTTTTCTAGATTAGCATAAGGTTCCCCTATTTTTGACAGATGAACCCTTGAAAATCTTACTTATCAAATGAATATGAATAATTTTTCCTTCCAAATTTTTTAAAAATAAAATGATATGGAAATTTATTATGCGATCATTATGTTATCTATAAAAATAGTTGGTTACTCCTTACATTTATAGAATATTTTTGTTCCTTCTTCATTATATTTGCAATCCATCCGTCAAAAGATGACAGTGGGTTGATTTGAATGTATTAGAATATTACATCTTATTATTTAAATTTTAATTGGATAAGGGTATCCTTGAGAACAAATATCATCGATATATCACTTGTCCGAAGTGGAACAGGAAATTGGGGAGTGTTGCCTTGCAGGCGACTCATGCGTCTGCTGTTTTCCAGCACCGTGAGATGTGCCTTTCCTGTGCCTAAAGATCGTTGGAATCTTCAAGTCTTCATAAATGACTTAGTTTCTAAAGTACAACGGCTCACCGACAAACCTTTGCAGTGGTTTGAATTGAAACCTTTGAAGAATTTCCAGATTTGAGTTGGAAGTACTGGCTTAAAGGTGTATACCGTAGGTCCTTACCATAGTCTTATACAGTAGCAACTTGTTATTTAGGATAAACTTTGATTCCGGACTGGGAAGTCAACTCATTCTGCTGCAGATCAATTGCTTATTAGGTTGCCATGTGAGACAGATGCTTGTCAAGGGTCAGGCCGAGATACTTCACGGTAACACTCTATGGAATGACATCCCCATTTATGTATACTAGAGAAATGTCATGTGTTTAACGTGATTGCGTTGTATCTGGATTTCTCACTTCTTCATTCAATTGTAATTGTAATTTTTTCATTATTTTATAAATTTTATGTACATATTTCTGTTAGATGAAAGTAGTACATTACTTTATAAGTATAAGCCATAACTGAATCCTATCGTGGATCATAGTAAAATAAATAGTATTACTTTTATCAAATTTCTCTTATCTAATAAAACAAGGATGTATCCTCAGTTTATCCAAACATGAAATTCTTTTTGCGATTCTAAACTAAAATATTAAATTTTTTTTCCATACTCATATGATGAGGGTTTTTTAGTCATTTATTGTAAGTACTGATCGGCAATCATAAATAAATTTCAGTAAGCTTTAATAAAATCAAATATTCTTTCAATATTTTTATCATTTACATACCTATAATCTGAACTAATCTATGCTATGATATTCATCTTTCTAACATCAATTCTTGGCACATTTATCGAAATTGTCTTCAACTTATTCATAATCATAAATCATAGTATAATTAGGCCTATAAGAAAATATAATTTCTTTAAAGAAATATTGTATTGTGTGTATATACGAAATTATTTTTCAATACAAATTCCTTAAATTTTTTTATATTTTTAATTTGTTATTAATATTTTTATTTTTTTTATTTTTTTTTTTGGTTGTTGTTTGCAAATTGTTCAATGCACCTGTCTATTGGAATTGTTGCCATGGGGTTTTGACTTTTATACAAAAATATTACATATAAAATATTTTTTGCGCATGGTTTAGTCTTATTAGACATTCAGTTAAGCGTGACTCACACATGCTGTGCATTTTTTTAATGAATTGTTTGTCTGTATTTCTCAAAGCACAGATACTTTATTTTGTCTATTTATTGTAAAAGTACAACAAAACACAATCAATGATTTTTCATTTGAAAATTCATTAATTTTCTTCTCTTTTCTCATTGCCTTATTATTGTTATATTGCAATGTGTATTTCATCTATTTATAAAGACGATTTCAAGCCGAGAATCAAACAAAATCTCAAGCTTAGGTCATTTATAATGCATTCGCTCGCGTTAATTGTTTCGACGTGTTTTATCGTTACTTGGTAATCATCACCATCGTCATCATTCTCGATGTTTTGTAGAGCCCGGCTATGGCATCTTTTTCATGTATTTTGTTTTTGTTTGCTTGGTTTAAGGGGCGCACTCAGTTCTTAACTAATTAACAATAAACGTATGATTAGATCATCTTATTGGAATTGTCTTGTATTGTATATTGTAGGTATATATTAGTATTATATTATGTATGATTAATCATTCATTCACTAGATGAGTAGAATGAGATAAAAATAGAGAGGAAGATCAATAGTTGGTGAATTGATGATAAATATGATTATGGAGATTTTATTTAATATTAGTAATTTTCATGGGGTTAGTCCATCTTTATTCTTCATTTAATACTCTGATGTTTAAACATTTCCTTAGGTACTTTCATTTAAACTTAACTCGTGAACTCATGAAATGAACCCTTAATGCCATGTCTCAAGTGTCGAATGGCAGCTGTTGGGGTTTCTTCTTTCTTAAGTCTTCTCTCATGGGACTTCCTTTCATGTAATCTTTTTGCTTGTTTTTTGTCAATTCTTTTAAGCCATGACTGAAGAGTTTTAACCAATTTTAAGCTGTTTTTGTTTCTTTCTACATACTTAAACCCAAAGATGAGTAGATAGAAACTTTAGTTGGTATTATTGTTGTACTCGATGTTATAGTTGGTTTTGTAATTATCAAGATAACTCAACTGAAGTAGTTTGGTGGAGATGGTGGAAATGTTGTTGCATGTTGCAAATTATTGCAAGTGCAATAACAATAAAATTTGTTGAAAAACAGCAACAAATTTAAACGTCTGCGATGCGTAACCAAGCAACAATCCAATGAAACAACTCCAGAGTGTACGAGTATAACAACTAGGGAAAATTTACTTACTTACTATACTTAGTACTATTATTATTATTTTCTTTTTTTCATTTTCATACAATACATATGAGTATACAATCTATTTTTGTTTAAGTATGTATAGCAAAACATAATTACAATGATTTTTATGTATATAGATGTAGGTACAGACATATGTTGCATGTTGCATGTCTGAGGATAATGACACTTTTTTCCATAATTTTGTTGTTTTTGATTAACAACAATTTCCTCTTTAAAAATATAAGCTTTATTTTTCAGCAGACAAAAGATGGAAAGATAAAGGGAAACACTTACATGAATTCAATTGACAATCTCTCCACAAGGACAACAAGTGAAGTATGCTGTAAGACAGGGTTTGGCAAACGAAGCTCACTGCGAGATCAGAAGTTGTCTTTATGGAGTAAAATATAGCCAAAGAATCAGGCTTTCAAGTTCCTTGTTTTCTATATCCTTCAAATAGAATGTCTTTTAACAAGTTTACTTCTTATTGACAGAATGTATTTCAAGTTTACAAATTTACACAACGAGGATCAAAAGTTTTATGATCTCATCTTACTAACTAGTGATACCAGCTACTAGTCTCTATAATAAGTTTAAATAAGTATTATGAAAATGCAAGCATTGCAAGCCAAAACACTATATTCGAATGTTCAAATTCCACAGATTGTATCTTATTCAGGGAGCGATGAAAATTTGGTGCTCTACTCTACATAACAGATCGATCGCATCGGGTACACCTACATATTAGGCACCTTATTAGCATTACTAAAGAATCTCTTCATTTATTAACATAATCATGTAGAAGATTAAACTTGTGTGTGTTGTATTATAAGTTTTTTATGAAGTTTGTAACAGACAGAAGGGGAAATCAGGTTGTCCATCTGTCCTTCTGTATGAAGAAAGCTCAAATTTTGCATAAAGTTTTCTTTTTACCTCCCATACCAACCCAAAGACAAATTCATATTCTTATTAGACAAAATTTTTAGTTTTTTGTATCATCAATTTTTACACTAAAGGTCTTGAGGCTATATCCACTAACAGTGCAAATTTCAAGACTGGATATAGCTCCCATAAAAATCCAGATTAGAATTCATGTTCTTATTAGGAAAAACTGTTTACCTTTTGATTAATCGAACTGAAATTTAAACACTAAAAGTCTTTGGTCTATATCCATCAAGAAGGTAAATGGCAAGACCCTAGGCTTATTAGATCGTATAGCTCCCATCAAAACACAGATTGAAATTCATGTTCTTATTAAAAAAGGTTTTTCTTCTTTTGATTAATCAAACTGAAATTTAAGCACTAAAAGTCTTTGGCCTATATCAAGCAACAGTATAAATTTCAAGGCTCTAGGATTACTGGATCGTGTAGTTCCCACATAATTATTTCGTTCTCCCTAAGCATAAGCCAAATAAATAAAGGAATATTATTTTCTAGGGGTGCGTGAAGAGTATGAAAACTTCAGCATAGCCGAAATTAATATTCTTCTTTCTTGTTTTAATTTTCAAATGTTAAATTTTTTATTTCGCGTGCTCAAAATCACCATAAATCGAACTTCTTCATAATGAAAACTCGTAGATGTCATCAAAAACCATTTTTATTATAGTAACACATCCATATATCACACCAAAAAGAGTTGTTTATACTTCTTCATTATATCATTCAATTAGAAAATGTTGTGTTTACCTTTTTTGATAAATTTTTGGAGTAGTTTTCACCATTTCTGTCAAAATGCCTTTAACGCCAAACGCAATTTTTCTCATGTTTCTTGTTTTTGACTTCCTAAAATTAACAGTTGTTTTTTGTTTTTGTTTATTCCACTTGACTTTAATTTTGTGTCTTTAATTTTATTGGTGTTGTTTTTGTTATTGTACAATAAGTAAAATAATTTTTAGTATTTTTTTTTTTTTTGTTTTTTGTATCTTAAACTTTGCTCACAATTTTTGGCGTCATTTTGTCTAAGAAATAGAAACAATTGTTTTTTTTTAAACTTTAAAAACTTGAAAGTTTCAAATGATTTTGTGGTTATTTTTTAATTTTTTTTAGTTTTGTCTTGTGCCATTAAATATTTAACAATTTTTATAACATTTAAAGTTATTTAGGAAAGTAAAATTATTTAATTTCTTGGTTAATTAAAATCAATTTTATTAATCATAAATAATTGGTTACTTTTTCCTTTTTGTTTACATGCACAATAAGTTAAATGAGAAATATAATACTAATTATTGCATTATTGCTAAAACTTATTACTATTATTTTTTAACCTAAGGAAAGAAATTTCAGAAAATGAGTTCAAAGAAAACAATTAAAATTGATTTCATAAAATGTTAGTGCAGAAATATGAGAATATTAGTTGAGACATTAATAGTCATTTTTCTAGTTAGAAAGAAGGAATTTTACAACAGAAAATAAAATAGTCTTTAATAAATAAAAATATCAACTAACATAGTAAATGTGATATACCTAGAATCTCCATATAAATTTACAACAAATGAAGTGATTTTTTATGGAAAACTTCAGAGTTTCTTTTAATAACATAATAAACTTAGATATATGACTTACTAGCCATGTTGGTATCATATAAACCGATCCTCAAATGTTGTATAAGCAACTTCTTAAGTTAAGAATTTACAAATTTTGATCAATATTTTGCTATTAAGAAAAATTTTGAACTAAGAACCTTTGAAATATATTTACTAAACTATACTATGATATTATTGGGAGTACAAATTAGTTCGATCCGTTTTCAAAAGGTGGCTCCACATGCAAATTGTGGCCGATTTAGGAAGCGATTACATATTCCATTGGAAAGGTTTGACATCTGTCAAGAATAATTAGTGTGCATCAGCGTCTGTTTCTGACAACAACATTGTTTTTGCCTCTTCGAAAATGTCCGGATTTGTGTTAAATAAACAGCATTTGCGGGAATTTTTGATTTTCTTTTTTAATGGGAAGAAAATTGCAGCAGAAGCCATGAAGTCATGCAGAGAGTGGTTTCGACGCTTCAAAAGTGGTGAGTGTCGAAGAGAAAGAGCGTCCTGGCCAACTCATAAAATTTGAAGATGAGGAATTGGAGGCTTTACTGGATCAAGATCCGTGCCAAACGCAAACTGAAGTCGCAGAATCGTTGGGAGTGACTCAGCAAGCAATTTCCTTTCGGTTAAAACAATTGGGATTTATTCAAAAGCAAGGATATTGGGTGCCGTAAGAGTTGAAGCCGAGAGATGTCGAAAGGCGATTTTTCGCTTCGGAACTGCTTCTTGAAAAACATCAAAGGAAGGGTCGTGACTGGAGATGAAAAATGGATATACTACAATACGATAACCCCAGGAAGAAAAAATATTATGCCAAGCCTGGTGAACCAAGAATTAACAAATATTCATCAAAATTTTGCTTCTAAGAGGAATATTGATATTATAACAAATGTTATTTAAATTGTATATTTCTTTTAAGACTTTCAACTGATAAAATTCTATTTTTAAATTAAAATTTAAATACTATTTGAAGCAGAAGTCTTTAAGTCATAAGTTATATACATAATATCTACATTCAACTGAGTATTTTAAAATCTCAATTCTACGAAAATGAATTTTACATCATCATAAACAAAAAACAAAACCAACCTTCTTTATACGAGTATCTCAGAGTATTCAGCATTGTTGATATCTTATTTTTCGATCTTTATTAGTATTCGCAACCGAACGCCTTCTTTGCCACTTTTTAAAAAGCAAAATTACAAACCAAAACCCATAATTTTTTTTAACAGTTTTACATAATACTTACCTTCTGTAGACAAAGCATCATCTATGTACTTAGAAAGAATCCATTTGGATTTTGCAGACTTATGAATGCATGATGGATCTCAACACACATTTTATGGATATGAGTGTGTGAAACCAGAACAATGGCACACTAAATTAGACTGAGCTGTTGGTTAACTAAACTTGACTCAAACTCAAAGTAAACTCTTCATTTTAACAACAACTAAATGTGAGAAACTTCTCAACCTCATAATAAAGCATAATAATTATGATTTTTTGTTTTTGTTTTTCAACCATTTTGTATTACAAAGAAGAATAAAAAAGGGAAATAAATAATAAACAAAAGGCTAAACAACTTTATTGCGCAAAATACATTAAATTTAAATTTATTTTCTTCAGAAACAAATCTTAAGTTTAAACATGTTTAACTTTTAATTAACTAAGATCCTGAAAATGGAAATAAAATTTATATAAAAATTTTTATAAATGAGGAATATTACAAATCAATCAAGTCTGAGACTTTAAAAACTAATTAATTCATTTCCTAGAAACTTAATATCTTTGACCTGATAATATTTTTTTTTTTTTGATTGTCATTTAGCAAATCATCTTCAATTATTTTAATGAACAAATTTTTGGGTCTTAAAAAATAAGAAGTTTTTAAACTTCGAGTGAACCATTGCTTGGAAGAAGTTCTATCAATATTTTACCTTGTAATCAAATCAAATTTGAAAGTCATTCACTCTATCGATGGATCATAGAAGAATCAATAAAAAAATAAATAAATTAAGGAAAAACAAACCGTTAAAAAAAAAGAAATAATAATAAAACCTTAACGCTTCATTGAATTTTCTTAGGGTTTTTCTTCTTTAATTATAATTATTTTTCTAGATAACTGGTTTTATGACTGACATTTCATTCAAAAGTTCAAATGCTACAAAATGTCAAAACTACAATATAAATCCAACAGAAGTAAGAAAACATACTAGAAGACATAACAGAAGAAGAAACACAAGAGAGAAAAAGTCATTTGGAATCCAAAAATTGGGGAAAAAACAGAGCTAAACAAACAGAAAAATAAATAGAAGAGAGAATAATGACACTTTCTTTTGGGCTAAGACGTGTCTACTATGCCATCATAAATCAGGTCAAAACAGTTGTTAATTTCTTGCTGTCGGTTGTTTTGGATTTGTGGTTTTCAGAAAGAAGTGCGGATGGCAAAGCCAACAATAAAATATTATATTAATACAACAATTTGGAGCCCAAGGCTAAATACTCTGTTGTGGTTATAATGAATATGAAGAAAAGACTGTTGATTTTAAGATTCTTCAACTGTGAAAGATGAAACTATAACTAAAGAATTAATTAATATTGCAGATGAGATTTTGTATTTGTAAAAACAAGAAAAATTCAATCGAATCAAATTATGGTAAATTTTATTGTAACAAATTTTTTAAATCCTAAGTTTATAGGTCAAGTGAGATGAAATGAAATCTTTTAGTTATTTATTTGCGTGCACTAAAGTTTTAAATTCATGGATAATTTTTTGTAGACTTGTGAAACTTTCCTTTCCTTCTTTTCTATGAATTTTGCTAGCCATAACAAATTGGTTTCGACCACTATTATAATATTCGTAACACTAATTTATATGCTATGCATTCGATACGAATGCAATTCGAATGATCTTTAACACTTTCAAAGCGTGAAGGCCGGAAATACAATCGTACAAAGAAATCTTGAAACTTTTCAAATTTTTGAACATTTTTTTGTTTGATGTAAACAAGTTTAAAATTATTATATAATATATATAAGTAAGTAATAGTTGGTTACGGTTTAAGGAATTTAAAATGAATTTATGTGAATATTCCATTAGAGAAAGAAGAAAATTACTGAAGAAGATATAGGTATGTAATTTCATCTCTGAGACAAATTATAGTGAAAAGTGATGTAGATAGAAAACTCCACTTATAATTATATGTATTTCAAGAAAGTCACCCAATGGCACTCATTCAAAATATCCAATCCTTTCACAACTCTTATCCAATTCCCTCACTCATCATCATATCCTCCACAATAAAGCTCGTCATCCTTGCCCATCCATTATATGGTAAATGTTTGTCAATCAAACACCTTTTGGATGATTACACAAAACTTAACAGTACTAGAACACAACCTTTCGAGTTCCATCCTTCGATAATATCTTAAAAATATCATGCTTCCTCAAGTCCGGTAATCTTAATAATTTAATTTATTGTAATACTGATAGATGATTTAAAGGCCTTTTGAAAGTTCAGTTAGGTTAAACCAAATAAATATTTCAAGAAATGAATATTACAGAGTAGGAATAGTCTTCTTAATTCAAACAAACTTAAACTTTATTAAGAAATTGATTGGTAAAATGCAGGGATGGTTGTATGGAACCAAAGATCCCTAGGCAATGAAAGTCTTGGGACCTATTGCAAGGAAAATAAAATGGTTTCGAGATACGTTTTATTTTTTTGGGATTTATATTTCATTTACAATCAGTTCTTCCTTGATAAATCAGGGTCTATAAGCATTTATCTACATTGCATTACATTATATTAAATTTCAGTCTTCTAGTCACTAAGGCAGAAATAAATTAAAATTTCATTGTTGCAATGATGAAGTGTATGTGATATTCTGAACTGAAATTCCATAGCATTTATCTTTTAGCTTTACTTTTACTACTAATAAACTGAAACCGAAACAGGATCTACAATGGAAATGTTGCCATTCCAATTAGTTTACTAATGCCACAATTTACATACTTCTTTCTTGTTGTTTGTGCAACTAGTTGTACATAAAAAATTGTAGTATCTTTGTTTGCATTGTATTTATTAATAAGACAGCGCCACTTGAAATTGTTGCCGGTTGTACGAGTTTTTAGATACTGGATTGCCCACATTCCCCTCCTTCTCACTAACAATATGTATTCCATTTTCATTGTAGATGGTAAACAAAAACATAAAACTTGTTTCTTTTGTTGTCTTTTGTTACATTTCTTATTGGGAAACAAACTACTGACTACAATAAAGACAATAATGAATATGATGATGATGATGATGATGATGATTATAATGATGATGGTGATGGCGATGGCAACGACGAGGCATATTTAGCCTCATTGTTTGTTTATTGGTAATTAATTTAAGACACTTGACAACTGGTTTTCTTCTATAAGATTTTGGTGTCTGTGAATAAAAATCTAAAGATACGTAAATGCAAATCCGCTTGAGGCACATTAAAAATCAAATTTAGAACAAAGCTCAGACACTTACTTACTCACTCACTTGGTTGTCTGGTAATATTTTATTATTGTATGTGATTAAGCAAATCTATTGTAATTATTGGAAACCATTTGGTCATTTGGTAATTGAGATATATATACAAACATTCATACATACATACATACATACATATTGCATTAGTTAATAGTAGTAGTAAATTGCCATGATCTTGCGTTGTCTTGGATATATGAATGTGTATGTATGTATGTATGTATATACATACATGCCCAATATGATCAATTGGTGCCATGGCGTGGCGCTTCAGAAATTGCCAACATTATTAGGTCAGATAAGCGGCTCATTGAGTTGAGTAAATGAATTTGTTAAATCGTAAATACTCATAGGAAAATTGCTTAATTGCTACTGCATACATACCTATGTATGTATACGAGTATGTATTTCTTTTTTTGTTCCATTACATTTATGGCTAACTAATGAATCCGGCCTAAAGTCAATTGAATTGTACCCAATATGGCATAAAATGGCGCGTGTTCAAAGTAGAAATATATTTTCTCTCTTTTGGCTATTTGAATTTTACGAGTATGTACATATATTCTTTTCAAGTCTAATAAGGGGAACAAAAGAAATGAATGCCTTCATTTTTGATGATTTTACTTATTTTTATTTTATTTTTTTTTTGCCTATTTTACACTTTAGCCTAAAGTGGTGAAAGACTTGAAAGAAACATGCTAAGTCAGTATTCACATACTTACATTGATCTCGAATGTGGAGGGAGATGTTTTACAGAGTAGAGTTTTGGACAAGTGCCATTTTTATGCAAAAGTTGTTGCTTTGATTGCTTAATTGCGTACGTTCATTTATTGAAGTTTAATGAACTTTATGACCAAGTCATTGTCAGAGTTTAAGATTTTAATGAAATGATTACTGACTTATGATAAGTGGCGCTTAATAAACATAAACGCACGTTTTGTTTACTTGATGCAATCAATGTTAAAACAATGTTAAATTGTTCATTGCAAAAATCTCAAACACTAAACGAGGGAAAGTCCAATTTTTATCGCTAAAGATATTTTCAAAAAAAAAAAAACCAAAATCACAGCTTTTTCTGTTATCAATATAAAAAGAAAAAATATTTAGTTTATTGAAATGGTAATATGAGACAGTGATAGATTTCAATGAATTTTTCTATATTTTTATAGCAAAAACAAAACAGATTTTTTCTGAAAATCAAAAAGCACTTTCATTCTAAGAAAAATACTATTTCACAATAAATTCAATAAATTAGTTCATAATCTTTGGCGTCTCTCGAACAAGTTTCCTTATAAAAATTCCTTAAAAAAAAAAGCATAAAATATTTCACAATATCAAATAAAAATTTGAATTTATACGCCTTTTAATATTGATCAAAGCATATCATCATGGAAAATTATATAAAATATACTTAATGTTATGTAAATTTTAACCATCTCATGATGATGATGATGATGATGATGATGGTTTTGTTGCTGATGGGGATGGCACATGGCACATCTTCCACACAATCACAAAAAATACCGCTCACTTATGCCCATTAAAGTCATGACACCTACACAAATCTACATACAAATACTACTATTACTACTACTATTATAAAAATATTTGTGTTATTGTCCAAAATTTGAGTCAAACAAAGAAACATTAAAATTACAAAAAATATTGTATTTTTGACACACTAAAATTTAAACAAAACATTTGTCCGAGGCGATGGTTTTTATGAAGTAACAGTTATGCGATTATGCTTGTTGACCATATTGGCTATTGATTGACTGACCAACTGAGAAATTGATTGATCATCATTCACATGAGGTGTTGGTTGTTTGTATTATGGCCAAAGGCAGAAAGTGGTGTGGTGCCTAAGATTGATTATTGATAGACAAATAGACATCTTGAGTTGAGGAGAAAGTTGGCAAAATACAAAACTTTTATGGATAACAAGCAATCAATAACTAAATCTATTAAAATTATTTCAAATCAATTAAAAATGAATCAATCAATTATAAAAAAAATATGTATTGTAATTATTTACAATTGAGATATTAGTAGGACTAAACTGTGAATGGATTTTCTTTTTTCATTTAGAGAGTTTTAATGCGTGAAATGAAAATAATATTCTTAAAATTTTCTTTCACCTTTCACTTGAAGAAGAAAAACTAACAAACAAACATTTCATTGAGTATCTTGTATCTATCTAACAAACTCTCAAACATCTTTGGCTGTGACCTTGTTCTCACACTTTGTTTTGGAGCCACGATTTTTGGATTCTTGATGAAATGTTAGTTTATTTACTGCAGTGGAGCTTCGTTCTTCGTTCCCATTGCATCATCATAGTTGAAGTATGTCAAATATCTAAGAAAAAGCGTTGATAAATTTCTATTTATTTTTCTAAATGAAATATTCGTTCCATTTAACGCTTCAAATTGTGCTGCTTTCTACAATGCGAGTATTTGAATATCGAAAACCTTCTGAAATGAAGAAAGAAATGAAATATTGAATTTATTTTATGGTAAATCAACCACACAGACTTTCAGGCACCAATTTCATTCAAAGGGAATGGCGCATATCAAATTAATGTATTATTACTAAATGAAAATACAGAATACTAAACAAATATGTACAAATAAACTTTATCAATATAGGTATGTAAGTAGTAGGTACTACCTTCTTAATATGTTGTTTATGTTGATTCTCACGTAGCCAGAAAGTTGCTTTATTGGGCTGCACCCACATTGATCATCATGTTGTAGATTTCTATATGCTTCTGCCCCTCCCCCTTCCTCACTACTCAAGTACTTAAGCCATTGCCCACCTACTTTTGCAATTCGTGGCGCATAACAACTTTAAATTTTTATCTTCTTTTTGATTTTCTTGCCTTCTTTCCTTGTATCTTTCATTATTTCATTCAAAATTCAGGCCTTTCATTCAATAGTAGATCGTAACTCATTCAACCATTCAACTTCAACTTCATTTCACTAACCCAAGAGCGTTGATTTCTTACTTATTTATTTACTTATTACTTACTTACTGATTTTGTGGCTCTGATGGTGTTTCCTTTTGAAGTTTTGTTGCACTGAAGTGAGGCAAAATGAGGCATGCACCGAGGCGTGTCTGTCTGAGTGACTTTCAAAGAAATCATGAGTCTAAACCTGGCTGTGTGCCAATTCTTGAGGAACTCAACTTGATTCTTAACTCACTCCATCATCATCATCATCGTCATCATCATCATTCTCTTTTTTTTTTTAACTTCTCATCAAACGATCTTCATTGTAATGTTGAATGTTGTGTGGAAAGTACTGAGTATGTGCAATGTATCTCAACTTAAACAGATTGAGGTTAATGCTTACTTTATTTTCTTTTTATTTACATTATTTTTTCAAATTCAAAGTGATTTCATAATCCGTTTTATATTTTTCACTTAATAAATATATACAAGTTTTTTATTATTTCATTTGATTACACATTCATTCACAACAACACGTTTATATCTACTGCATTCTACCAAGTTCTATTTCTACTATTATTTTTTTTTTTTTTTATTGTTATTCACTTTTATGGATACAATATACATATGTACTTATAATTGTATAAGAACGTGTTCCATATTTGTGCTTTTGTTGTCTCATTCGTTCCCCTTCACTTTAATATTATTGTATTTGCTTCTAATTGCGCATACACAAAATAAAGAAAATAAATAAATATTAAAACAAAGCAAAAATATTTGCAAATGATACAAAACAGCAACAACAAACATTTTGCATAATTTATTATTGTTTCAGTTGAAGTTTATTTCTTTAGTTAAATACCCTTCAAATGTAGTACAAAATGGTATGAATAATACTTTCACTTTGATGTGATGTTTGTAATGAACAAAAGTATTTCAGTGCATTAAGTCCCCATTAAGTCTTTTTTTTTTCAACTTATCCCTGAGTTTTGGAGTTAAATTTTTATCTATTCTTCTTTAATTAGACATCCCCGATAACCGAAAAGAATAGCCCTCATACAAAATAACATATATTTTATGTTAAACAAACCAAATTTCCGGAATTCGGAATTGAAAACTTTTATTCTTTTTAAATAATTTTAAAGGTCATTAAATCTAATCGAAAAATTGATCAATTGAATCAATTATGATTTTTAAAATTAAGTTCTTAAGCAAGGAAATTTATTAAAAATTATCAAATTAGCAAATACTGGGATTTTATAGCTTTGATCTTTCATTATATTCCTTCTGTCGTATGAAAGGTACTCAATATTCAGTGAAACTGAATTTAATAAATTTTTGCTGTTGTTAATTTCTTCTTGTTTTATCATGGAAACAGAGCGTAATACAAATAAATAAAAACCTTTTTTAATCGCTTAAAATTTCAAACTTTTATCAAGCTGCGCCAGCGACATTTGACTCGACTTTTTTTTGGTTTTCCCACGAATTTCGGAAAACAAAGTTAGACAAATAAACTAAGCTGACTAACAAAGACGACAACAAGTCAAAAGATTTATTTAAAGTTTGTTTGTGTCTTTATTTCTTTCATTTGCAAAATAAGAAAAGAAAAAAAAGAAGAAAAATACCAAAATATTTACCCTATACTGTGAGAAATTTAATTTTGTTAAAAAAAAAAGCAAATATAAACAATTTCAAGTTGAATTACTTACTCAAGATTAAGATTCTATCAGACTATTAGTGGAAGTGCTACAATTTTATCTCTAAGCTGCCCATGCAAAAAGTGTGACTAAAGTTCGATCCATTATGTAATCCAGAGATAATGACAACAGAAATTTACGATTAAAGGAAAACAAAAAAATAATTAAAATTGTAAGTAACACACACCCACAATACTACATAGTATTGTATTCTTTTCATGGGTGGAACATATCATAAAAATTTAACCAATGATTCGATTATAATCCAATAATAATTATTGGAGCATAAGAAGGCGTCTGACGAAACAGAGTACGTGTACTGTAACAGTCAGACGTTTACTGAATCTTATTGATAATAATTTAATATCTTTTATTGATCTTTATAATAAAAGTTGTTGTACAATTACTTTGCATTAAAGAAACTACCAAAGACCCCCAAGGATGTGTCGATCATCAATACAAAACTTAGAATTTGCCATCAAGGTGCTTATGTTTAAGCTCACGTGGACCACGATGCCGTATGACGTAGCCGAATAGACTTGATGGCAACAAATGGTTTGTCCATTTCTCGATAAGAAATAACGACGCACTTATTCAAGCGACCAAGGAAATTGACAACAACTTTGTCAGAACGATGGTCGGCGACTTGCTCGAACTTCCAGATGTAAGAAAGTGGACATTAACTTTAAATTTAGGTGAAGTCAATACTTCACGTTTACCGCGTTTCCCGGCTTTGTCAATGCACTTAAGTGCATCAGCTAAAACATTCGTGCCAACCATTTTTAATTAAATTTTTTGTGGCGAAAAATTAACTCGACACGCTACACGTGGCATGGTGATATGCCATTTTATTTTATATCAATATATATAGAGTTTTTGACTTCTAATAATCATTTTTTTTTTTTTTCACTTGTTCGTCAAATAATATTGAATCATTTTTCATGTACACAAATAAAAACATCATAACAAATTTGTTATTAAAGTGATCACCTTTCTTCTCCAATTCGACATGAATACACTATTTGTTTCCGTTCACTAGGCAAATTCGATCCATGGGGCTTGCTTGGTACTTTGTCTTAAGTACCTGGCATATCTCATAATTTATTTCATCATACATTCATCACTTCATTCAACCATCATCCATCCTCCAATCTATTTACTTTATATTCATTTCTTGGCTTATCTTCATTGTTGTTGCAGTTACTTTGTAATTTGTTTTTCTCAGTCATAGTTGAAAGTGTAATAAACTTGCGTGCGAAACGAATGCAGAAAAAAAAAAAAAAAACACACACACAAAACACCAAAGTTTTATAAAACGAAATACTTTCACTTTTTCCTTTTCATTTCTTTTCTTTCTTTTATAACTTCATTTGATTTTGTATTTCTATCATATGCCGACAAATATTTTGATTTCATTTGCATGTAAAAAGGAGAAGAAGAAGGCACAGATACACAATTGTTGGACTCATCTAAACAAGTATGTATCATCATCAATGTATCTATAAATTGCACACTCATTAACATGACTCAAAGTGGCAAAAGCAACAACAACAACAGCAGTAGCATCAGCAGCAGCGACCCGCAAATGAACAATGAAATAAACTTCAAAAAACAATTGCGTATTTTTTTTGTTTTTTGTATTTATTGTATTTTTGTCTTTATAACCACCATTTTTTTTTCTGGTTTCATCACTTTTGGTAACCCTTTTTTGGCCATTTTTCATCGACTTCTTGGCCTCTTTGCCATTTTAAGAAAAACTGAACTTGCGAATTTTTCGCTGTTGTTTTAAGATTTGCGAAATTCATTTGTTTGTTGGCGTGAATGTGATTTTTTCTTTAGTTGCATTTTTTGAAAATAAAATTTATTGTTTATTGTTTAAAGTGATTCTCAGGCAGAAAACTAAAAGATACAAAGGAAAATGAAACTCCCAAGCGAATTTCGATTGTGCAAAAAAGTTAAGTTTTAGTTTCAGTTTCTCAAAAATCAAATAAAATAAAATTATAGTTTCTTTAGCATAAAAAATAAAAAATAATAAACCACATTTTCAGTAAATTCAAAGTTACATATATTTTTAAGGTTTTTTTCATTTTATATTATTTATTAAAACATTAAAAGATGTTTAAATTTTATATAAAAATATTATTTTTTTTATTCAGGAAACATTAAAAGTGAATGGTTTTTTATATATTTTTTTATTTTGCTGTGCATTTTATTTTTCAAAATTTTAATTAATTTCATGATTCACTTTAGTTTCTTTCTTTCTACTTATTTTGTTGCAATAACTCACCCTGTTACACCCCTTTCCCTTTTCACTCTCTTACGCCATCAGATTGTTACTATGCAAATTGTTTTTCCATAATTCATGCTGCGCTTTAGATATTAATTATATAGAGTTGTTTTTTGTTGTTTCTTTTATTAACTAAGTCATGTTAAAGATACTATTACTATTGTAGTACGAGTACATACTTTGAAATAACCTTGTGAGAGAGTGAAGAAAAAACAAAATACATATTTTTGCCTCTTTGTTTTGGTCTAATAATTTTGGTTATTGTTATTGTGGCTATTGCTTTAGTTGGTTACTACGTCTAAAATTTAGTAATTACCTTAATTCCTGTTATTTAGTATTGGTGGTAAGTGGTAAGTAAGATGATGATGATTTGGTGAATGGCTTCGTCGATCGTGTATCTAAGGCTTATGAACTAGTTCCATTGGAAATTAAGTAGTCTTAATCATGAATTAATCAAAAGCACAATAATTTCATGTATTTTGATTTATTCATAAATTAGACCGAAAGATAGAGAAATTAATATTGTGTTCTTCAAAAAGTAAAGTTGATTTCTTAAGAAAAGCAGCCGACGCTCTACTTTTAAATGACCTTGTACTAATACTGTGGCTTATCATTCTACACTACAAAAGATGGCTACAAAAGCTCACTGAACTGAATCTTCAAAATCTCCTCAATTCAAATCTCTTCTGGGAGATTTCAATCCATAAACAATTAAAGAATTGGGATGGTTTATCAAAATCAAACTGAAGATTCTTAAAGGCATTTTGAGTGTTTAGTTGGGTCCTCAATAAAAACTGGAAGCTGGTATACAGCTTTAGGACATCGCATCCAACTCAAATTTAGAAATCCTTCAGAGGTTTCAGTTCAACCTATTGCGGAGGATTGTAGCCACGCAGTGGTTTGTCTGGAACTAAGTTATCCAGTGAGATTTGCAAATCCCTATGATAAATGAAGAAATCAACAAGCACAGCATCAGATACTTAACTAGGTTGGATGCCCATGTCAATCACATGGCAATCAACTTGTTCGACGTCTGAAGACGCAGCATCCCCTAGACCTAAAGAATATTAAAAAAAAAAAAAGAAAACTGAATAACCTAGGACTCAAATTGTAGATTCTGCGGAGAAACCTCACTTCATGTGATAACAGAATAGGGAGTAGAAATCCCAATTAGAAATGTTCCATTATAATGGACTCTTCCTTGGATTTCTTTCATCATTCATAGATGGTGGAATCATCTTCTTTATCTTAAGAATTAAACATGAGTATTGGATTAGATCTTTCCGTTGTATTTAACCTTTATAGGTATAATCTTAATATTTTTGGTAATTTTGAATATGCAGTTCAAAAGTCATTTTAACCAATCTCGGTTTTAGGATCAACAATGAAATGCTCGCAAACATTTCACAATCCTACGAAACATTGACTGCAATTTTGGAGCAACTCAATAGATGACAGAAAGCTTCTCTTATCATTTCTGCCTGCCTCTTCGTCTTGAACCTATTCCAATCTTATGAAAGCTTTCTCTCTCCCTTCTACCACATTTACATTGCGAGTAATTCACCTTGTTGGATCGTTCACCTGATAAGTTGTTTGTGTATTTTCAACTTCAATGACCAAAGCAAACGAGACAAAACTGATAAGATTATTGTAGAATAATTGCAAGGTAAAGGAAGAAAGCAAAAAGAAATAATATAGGGAACAACAAAATGAACACGAAGAAAAGCAATCCGATTCTTCAATTGAAATACAAAAGAGCACCAATTTTCAGTAATTTGCATTCAGTGGCAGTAGAAGAGTGGGTGAGTGTGTCACGTCGTCGTCGTTGTCGTCGCAGAGACGTCATCGTCACTAGCAACAGAGACGTCGAGAAAATCAAGCATATTCCTTTTTGTTCTTTTCTTTATATTCTTTGTAACAAACTAGAGAATAAATAAAAATTAAATGGTTTAGTGGGGGGAGGAGAGGACCGAGAAGATCATTGTAAGAAATAGAAAAAAAAAAAAATCATTAAAAAGAAAATCCCAAACAGAAATATAAACAAAATTACTCTCACTTAGTTTTATGTATTGTGCGCAATACAATAAAAGAAGCAAAGAAGCTTTTAAAGCAAAATGCGTTGCTGATTACACGGAAGCATTTTGTTGTTGTTGGAAAAATTTTTTCAAATAATTCACAATTATTATTTGAAGGGAAGAGAAAGGAAGTGAATGAGCAGAAGAAAGAGCGCAGACGACAACGAAAAATTATTAAATTGTGTAAATGAATAACAAGAAAAATTATTATGTTCAGTGTGTGTCGTGTTGGACGCGACGCTCTCTTTATTTTAGTACTCAAACACACCTCACGCGCTTCGGTGCTTAAAAGCCAAAAGTCTCCCATCGTCCGTCGTAATTGTCATCAACATCAACAAAGTTGTCGCCGTCACCGTCACCGTCACCGTAACCATCAACGTCATTACGTCGTCGTCGACATAGTCGTGGCCGTCATTGGTCTTAGCCAGCCACCCATTGTCGTTGTTAGTTGGCCACGATCGAAACAAACGCATTCCGTCGCCATAGCCAAATCGAAACCAAACGAATCGAAAGACGCCGGCACACGGCCACGGCAACAATTTTCTCATACTACATACCTACATTCAATTTCGTGGCCACAAGTTTTCCTTTTTTCCTTTTCTAAATCGATTCTGATTATTTATTTACAATAAAATCAAAGGAACTGTGTGTAGTGTCAAGTGCTAAAGTGGTGTCGGTGCTAGTACTATAACAAATCAGTATGGGAATTATTCCATAACGTTTAAGAAATTCAAAACAAATGACAAACGGCGGGCGAATCTGTGAAGATGGAATAGTGAAGTGCAATGATTAAGGCTAATTAATATGAGTCTTATCGTGTCAACAAATTGTTAAGATAACTTCAACGAAATATTATTTATAAGGAAAAATAATAAAATTAAAAAAAAAAACATACGACTTTTGTATATCTTGAAGTTTATTGATGGCCAAAAGATTGCAACGAACTAACTAAATTTTTGTTTTTGTTTTATTTAGTATTTTTGAACGCTAACAAATATATGTGTGTATAACGATATAAAGATTTTTAGCGAATTTCATCAGGATTACTAAAGACAAACATACGAGATTTTAGTTTTTAACAATACAACAGGTGTGTATCTATCTACATAGATGTATGTGATAAGAATGAGTTACCCATAAATGACATAATCATAGGAGAGCGGTTCTTACTTAACCTATAGACAATAAAATGTCGATTTCCATCATATAAATCCATATTATTTCAATAATTAAAAGCTACTTTAACATATTTATGTGACATCTAATGATTACTTAGAATGAGTCATTTACATTTTAAAGTAAACAAATCTATATAATTTATGTTTAAACTTACTTCAAGACAATCCCAATCAATCATTTAGTTTACTCTCCATGAAACATTCAATTTAACTTTGGAAAATATAAAATAATCACATAAATATCATGTTTTTCATGAAGATGAATTCAACTTGTGCTCCCATTAACTTTACCAAGAAACATTTGTATTTTCAGACAAGAAAATATGAAACATTTCTTACTTTACTCATTAAGTTGAACACAAATCTTATATGTGATAGCCAAAAATAAGATCTATTATTATAAAAATTGTTTGAATCATACTTATAAAGATGATACATATTTATCTATATAAAACCAATTTGATTTTCATTTGACCTTTTTATAAAATGTGATATGTGAAACTTACTTGCTCTAAATTACACGTATGTTTTGCTAATTTGAAACTCAAAGATGTCAATCAACATTGTTTTCTTGTTTTAAAAGATATTTTTCTAGATTTCTCTACATCTTCTAATAATACCAATAATTCTGCTCCCTTCATATTTCATACCTTTAACACCACTTGGTAAAAATAAATGTGTACTCGTACACCTTTCCCAAATGACTCATTCAAAAGTTATAAGTGAGACCTGGTCTCTATGAATGAACACATCGACCGGGCAGTGTTTCTTATTCTTAATACTACGCCCTTTGCCGCGTGCCATAATTTTTGAAATTTGTGTGCCTACAAAAATAAACAAAGATACAAATTCAACAACAATAACAATATCAACACTAACAACAATATATTAAAACAATTTATTTATAAATAGAAAAGTTTTTTTTCTTAGCGTTTTTTGAACTTTTCGCAATTAATGCGAAAACCAGATTGCTTCGCCGCATTCGCTTAAAATTCTAATTGGAAGAAGACCACAGATAGACAGACAGACGGACAGACAGAGAGACAGATAGATTCGCACTCATATTAAACAAAGATTTCTGTAATTTTGACTATTTTCGGTTGAGTTGCTTTTGGCGTGCAATCAAAATTAGTATCAACAAAATTACTCAATATAAATACACAAATAAGCTGAAGTACACACCTTTAAAATGTCTGTGTATCTATGTGTGTTTAGAAGATTCTTTTCATTTTAAATGTATTTCAATTCAGATACTTTTCTGGTTCTATAATTCTGAGGCATCAAAGATTTGACTTTTGGCTACCTTTTGCTATACTTTTCTGTCTTGTTTTGTTATAATTTGAAGCAATGAGAATGACGCATTTTGTTTTAGAATTTACCGCCAAATGTATTTTTAGTTGTTATCTTTCTTTTGAATTTTTTGGAACTCTTGTTTTGTCTATGTTATGTATCTTTCAGATACAAGTTTGCTTTTTTTTTGTCATTGTTACAATTCAAGAGACATTTGTTTTTGTTTTTAATTGGCAAGCAATGATTCGACATAAATAGACACGACCCTCATTTTTGTTGTTCTTGTTGAAACATTCTAATTTGTCAAATGTCTTTGTAAAATCTTATAAATTTATAATTGTTTCAAAGTTCAACTGGAATCAAAAATAAAAAAAAAAAAAAAACAAAAAACTTAAGCGCTTTTCAAAAATATTGATCGATGTTCTTCAGTTAAGCTTTAAATAAATAACTTCCGATAATTTTTCAATGAGGAAGAACAGGGTGCTTCAATGGGTAATAAGAATTACAGTGACGGAGAATTTAGAAGCCAGAAATCATAAATATCCATAGATTTTAATATGATTTAGGCCGGATGCTTCAAAGGATACTTGAGTTATGCTTATGGCAAATTTATGAGAAGAAAATTATTAAGTATTCATTACTAAATTATGTTATCATTATCAGTCCCGGCGAGCTTTGCTACGCCCCAGCATTGTTTAGTATTTCTGCAGCTCTTGATGTTGATTCTCGGTTTCGGTCTTGTTAAAGTCTATATTCTCGTTGTTCGGATGTTTTTGATGATTTTCTTCTGATTGATGTTTTTTTGGTGGCATAATTTTTTTTGTCGAATGAGGTGGCTTTGCTTTAGTGGCATGGTTTAATTATTCAAAAAAATAAACTAAAAACTTTGCTAAACTTTAACCGCTCTTTTTCACAAATATTCACTTTGGCACTTTATGTTCAAAAAGCAGCTGAATGGCATTTAATGTGTGGTCATATCATTTTCAACAGAGGCCATTGAAATGAACAGCATTATTTAGATAGATTTTTCACTAAATTTTTAGGCAAATAAGAAAATTTAAAAAAAATGTTTAGCCTACAGCATGACGCAGACATCAACCATATGAATGCAAAACTAATATCCAAAATTAATTCAACGGTTTCCCAATCCATTGGTAACACATGAACAGCAATTATATATATACAAATATTATCAATATGAATGGCAATAATTGCAATGCAACCTCCAGAAGGCCATTGTACTTGACCATGAAAATATATCTATGATATAACTTCGAGAAGCTCCCCTGTCTTGGTTTAAGATACACAGTTTTGCTTGCCTTTGGCCTTCATTCTTCAGCCAGTAGTTATTATATTATTATTTAACAAAATAGTTTGAAAGCAAGGTCACAATCGTTCCATCACAGAATTTCAACTTGATTCATACTTTCTATAAATAGTTTTCTGAGAAAACAATGGTTTTTTTGTTTATGTTTTCTTTACACTTAGTAACAAATGATATCTATGAGCAATACTTAACATTTATGTATTTACTATCTTATCACTTATTTTAAATTTATATTTTAGTAAAAGTCTTTTAGTTCTTGGGATTTTTTTCTTATCATTTATTTTTAAGTTTTAACTTTAATAATTTTTTACAAAAAATAATTCCTTTCTTAAAACATTAATAATATACTACATACTACAAATATCATTGAAATAGAATTAATGAAGTTCAAAACAATGATAAATGATAATTATGATGTTTAAGTGTTTCTTTGTTTTCTAACAATAATTCGCTTGATTATAATTATATGTTTATTGTAGAAACAAAAAATGGTCTTTCCAGATGAAAACAGGTTTCTAAGTATGACTGCTTGTTTTCATGTTCCTTGGATTGTATAGCTTTTGACAGGTTTTCGTCATACCAATGAACTTATAAATTTACCCAGCGGTTATTTAGTTTCATGTGTATATTAAAATCTCAAATTGAAGTTCACATATTGATTGTATGATGATTTTATACAAAACAAACACGAAAAGAATTTTGTTAAATTTTTGAATGCCAATTGAAATAATTTCGAAAATTTCCATTTAATTTTTCCAAAATACAAGTAAAAACCACAAGTTTGTGTAATGTTTGCTTTTACGAAAACATGTTGCTAGAATAAAAATGTGTTTCAATTTATAAACAAACAAAAGTATTGGATTTGTTTGATTTTACAGATCGATACATTTTAATTTCATTTCAAGTAAACAAAACAAAAAAAAAAAAAAACCTAAATTTACTTGAAACAATTTTGAAATTTTGCACAATCAATAAACAAATGTGGAAAAAGATACTTTTATTATTTTCTTTTGTTCTTTAAATTTGCTTACATGTGGAATGTTTACAATTTTGTGTATACGATAAAGTTTCTCTGATAAAAACTCATTTTCAATGCAAAAATTTCTATATTGACTGAAATAAATGAATGAATGACATTGAAAAAAAATTATATAGGTTATCAGGTTTTATATTTGTTACAGTCTACTAGAATAACAACATCATCTCTTACTTAGTAAGTAGAACAAGTCATTTCAAATACTATAAAATAAACAGAAAATTGTAAATTAAAAATACAAAAAAAAAAAATTAAAATTTTCAACATTTCAAAACAAGTGATTATTGTACAAGATTTGAAGCGTAAAGATTTGAGTTGTTTGCGTCACTCAGTTGAGATAATTATTGAGACGTTGATCATCAACATCAATGAATCGAGAGAGAGGGCAATGAATGCGGTGGCCATGTCACCCACTGCATTAACACAATTTGAGGGTTCTCTTCATAGCATTTCATACAATTAAAATTATTTATTTCATTTATTCACCTACAATGACAAAATGACATGACTCGTATTATTATTAGAATTTGTCTCCTTGTTTGGCAATTATATATTGCATTTTTATAGAATTTGATTGGATATATGTATATACAATACATACATGCGTGTGGGTGTTGGTGCAGTTGCTTAGAGATACATTTTATTGCTAACTTTTTTCTAATAATTTTATTATATTTTTTTAAGATAAATATTTATCTTTATATCACTTACTAAAATTTTATTGTATTTCTCTCTTTTTTTCCAGATATCATTTTCGCTTATCGAAAATTTTATAAAAGTCTGTTAACGAATGCTGGACTTGGCATTGAACGAAATAAAAAGTAAACAAAAAACAAAATATAATACAATACAATAACTTGTGATAATCAAATAATGAAAATAAGGTATCTACACTACACTCAAGTGGTGCACAATTGTTCAGCATTATTATTATTATTATTGTTAAAAAGCGAACTGGCAATAAGAACAACAAAAATAACTCATGTGATACAATTTAAAGTAGTTTAAACTAAAAAGAAGGCACGACAATATTAACTTTATAAGATATTAGAAACGAAAATACAACAAAAAAAAATTGATTTAAAACAAAAAAAATTGTAAAACTTTTATGAAAAAAGAAAAATCTTTAAGTAAAAGAAAAGAAAATTTGGCAACAAAATGGAACATTTGGATCTTGCGGGTTATATAACAACACCAACAATTAATTGGAATCTTGGAGCATTTGATCAGCAAGGTAAGTGATCTGATGGAGAGAGGTTGGAGAGAGAGAGAAAGAGAGAGAGAGAGAGAGAGAGAGAGATATTTCTTTAATTTCCATAAACAAACTACTACTATATAAAGATATAATGTAGAAAATATGGTATACAAATGGGAAAAAGTTTCTAACTTTAAATAAAATAAATTAGGTCTTAAGTTTGTTTAGACATCGGTGCTTAAGCTGTGATCTGAGTAACAATGGAGATTCGCAATGCCATAACCGGAGATTTAATCAACATAATAAATAATATAAAGTGTTTCATAAGGGAAAGTTGCTTTATTTAAAAAATATTGGGTCAAAACCATTTTTTCGGTCTTAATAAAGATGATTGTTGAGAAAATAAGCTTCTTTGATCAATATGGATTCAATAAAGTTTAAGACCGACAAAAAAACTGTAAATGGTTGGGATATGAGTCCACGAAATGAACCTTGTCCACGGTCTGCATAAGCCTGAACTGGGCTTCTGATCTAATATGATTGTCAGAATGATTTTAGATGATTTTTCTAAAAATTCTTTAAAAACTTTAAAATGGACCTGGTTTATACTATTACAATTATTGAACTACTATAATTTAATTACAACTGGTCATTGTCATAAAGATGAGTTTTACATGAAACGATAATGCAATATCTAAGTATAATAACCCAAAGGGCTAGCCCAAGGCTTAATGATGCAATGAACCGAAGATGCACAATATTTTCTTATGCTGTATGTGCAATTTATTAATAAAAATTTCATAATTAATTGCAAGCAATGAGAAAAGAGAGAAAAATAAAACAAAACAACACTAAAATTGAAAACGAGATATCGCCAAAGCAAACTGAACAACGAATGAATCATGGATCTTGAGTTTTGTACTCGTCCGTCTGTTTTTATAGTCTACATACAGATAGAGGACAACATCAGTCAGCAGATAAAGATTGCACACTTTGGTATATGATGATGATGATGATGATACTAATGATGATGATGATGATGATGACGTTGACAAGGGCACTCTAGCCGGAATAAAGGGCTGACTGTTCGTTGTCAGTCATATAGTCTCACTTAGACCAATTTTGCACGAGTTGCAAAATGAATGAATGAAATGAACGGGAGCGAAAGTAGTAAGAATAAGTTAATGATGGAGAACTCTATAGAGAGCCACAAAGATTGCAAGGGATTAACTTTATCATATTCTCTTGGAGTTGAAATGTTTAGTCGTGAATTGTACGCCACTGATGTTGGTCTGGGTTATACGTATAAGTAGTTAAAGAACTTCTTTAGTTATTTGATTGATTTGTATAGAAAGAGAAGTTTTAATTGTCAATATGCGAAAATGGCGGCATGCAGTATTTCTAAGTAGTAACCGAAATATTTCAGATATAGTCAATCTATTAATACTAATAATTTGAACCTTTTCACTTCTCTCAGATGCCATTTATTTATCTAATTCACGTCAAATGCTTGAGCCGATTATGGAAGAGACATCAGAGGATGAAGAACATGCACAAAATAGTTGGAATCAATATGAACAACAAGGAGGTGCTAATTTTTGGAGTTCAGCAGAATCGGAAACGGGTTCGGTTATCAGGGTCGAAGTGAATAAAGGTGAGTAATTGAACAGGAAATATGTATATGTGAAAATTCTTTCAATATCTATCTTTTTAGATCTCGATGCAATATCCGAACGAGATTTTGTTTGTCCACCAAAACGTGCACGTCGGTCTGATGACTTGTCTAATTTACTTGCCAATACTACAACTGCCTATTCCACATCACAGCCAAACAGTCTGGATGACACAGTTCTGTTGCGTCGGCCGCAAATACAACGTTGTGGCTATGATCTGGAATCAAATAATAGCTTAGAAAGATTTCTTAGTTATGAAGCGTGTACGGCCCGCGATAGTTTTGGAAGCCAGAGCCAACGCAGTAGTGCTGGTTCACGCCGCTTTGATGATTTCTATTCGGATACAGAATCCTATCATTCTCTGAGTCGCTCATCGTCATTAATACAGTTCGAGTCGTTGGAGCGGCAAATGTTGCAAGAACAACGTGCCAGCATGAACAGCCTAGGTAACTCCTCACCTTCACTACTCAGTTTCGATGTAACAAATTCCAATGAAGCTATCGAAGGTTCACGTAGTGGCGGCAACAGCGGCTCTAACTCTGGTAGTAATAGCCGGCGTGGCTCACAGAATTCCCTAATGAAACGCTATGAATCCTCTGATGGACGACTACACCAAACTTACTTTGAGTTAAACAAATTGAATTTCGATGAGGAGGAAGAGGAAGCGACAGCAGTGATGACGCGAAACAATAAATTTGCGGCAAGTAACAAAGCACTCAATCAGGAGTGTAGCAGCGTCATCGGTGGTGGTGTTAATGTTGTTGGTGGTGGTGAGATTAAGTCTGATTCGGAGTCATCAACGTCAAGTGCGCGTAGCTCATGCTCTGGTAATAGTATTTTAACTGCATCTAAGCCTTCGGTAGAGGACTTAACGGATGCATCGTGCGACGTGTTGACATCAATAAATAGAAATAATCGCATTGCAGCGTTCCATGCGCGTGTCAGTGGCGGCGGCAAGAATTCAGCGGAGAATCTATCAGAGGACTCAGGCTATGGCGAACCATCGACACTAAGACGCACTAAATCCAAGAGTATACCAAAGAATTTCGATAAGTTCTGCGAAGAGGAGGAAGAATGCCAAGGCAACAATGAGGTTGCAGTCGGCAGCGCTGCTGATTGTTCCAAAAATACTATGGCAATGCAACATTCCAAAAACTCCAATGAAGACGACGCTAAAGTCGATGGCGAGCATAATGAAAGAAACCACCAGCATGAACTACACAGGAATGATTTGTGTCAGCCAAAAATAAACGATGCCGCCGCATTTTTGTTGGAGTCGGACGTTGATGATCGTGTAGCGACGACGGCTACAACAACAACACCCATGCTTTCGCCTGCTTTTGCCGGCGTTAAAAATAGCGCAGAAAGAGCGCAAAGCAACATTGAAGCTCATGAGTATAGACGCGCCACAGCGCATTCCCCATCTCCGGTATCGTCGGACATCTCAACTGCCAGTAGTAGCAGCAGCAACCGTTCGGCTTCTTCCAATTCGACATGTGCCTCGGCAGCATCTTTCACTTGGTTGCCAACAGTATCTACAGCATTGACGAAATCGGCGCACAGCGGAAAGGGAATGGGCATGGCGCTGGCTGCTACGGCGGCAGAATTAAATGCGCGCTATGCTCTCAATGAATTTTCCTCGCCATTACGTAGCAGTTTGCCAGATATACGCGAAGCGTACGGTACGGATTCGTATACGGATTTTTCATCCTCACCATCGCCAACAACAACAGCATCGCCATCATCTTCCTCAGTCATTTCAGCTTGTTCAGCTTTTTCATTTCGACGTCAACATAATTACGGTAGCGGCGTAGAAAAAGGCACACTGGAGGAATCAAAGATAGAAGACGACCATAGCTCAGTGACCTTAGTGACTTCTTTATCCAAAGCGGAGTCAGCATCATCCACATCTGCAGCAAAGTCTGCTTGCGCGAGCTCCTCCTCTTCACCGTCTCCGGCACATAGTGACGCAACTAGCACAGAGTCTGCTGAGTCCACGCCAGCGGCACGTAAACGTGTCGTCAATGCTTCTGCTTTCGGACAACGTCGCCGTATTTCAAGTGTACCTAGTGAACTTAACAAGATCGGTCGTAAGAAACGCAGTGCCTTAAAGCATAGATATAGTAAATCCAGCACTGAAGAGGAGGAGGAGTATTCAGACGAGTCTTCAACTTATGCCAGTGGCGGTGAAGAGGAAAACAGAGATTATTTTGATTTAAATAGTCAGAAAATTAAACGAAGCTGCAGCTGGTCTGAGCGACGAGATCAAAGACGCAATCAACAGAAATTCGAAGGTGCTTTTATTGGCACTGCTAAAGGAGAGCCCTTTACGCAATCCCTTGGTTATATGAATGCAAGTTACCAGAATTTAACACTCTTGGATTACTCCGGACAGAAGCCAAGTATTGGCTTAGAAGCGAACTATAAACGTGTGAGCAACGACGAAATGGCAGCACGTAAGAACGATTATGAGGGTATGATTTGTAAGGGCAACTTTTTGCTTGATGAATTGTCTGAGATTTACGATAAAAATGCTTCAATACTCAATGATAAACCTATAATGGAACAGGTAGTAGAAGAAGAAGAACTGTCGTCCAGCTCAGGAGCTACAGCATCAGCAGTATTGGAACCAGTGAGTGTCAAGAAATTAATTGCAAAGCCAACTGTACCGCCCCGTATCAAACAGAATTCAAGCAGTTCAGATCTAAGTGGCAGTGAAATGGCACCACCAGAAGTGCAACATGTCCAACTAACAATACGTCGACCGAAGCCACCTCCACCACCACCACTTGTTATGCGGCAAAAGACCACTACAGTGGTGACCACCACAGAGCAACAACAACGCAAAAGCGTCGATTTCTCTCAACCCATAACATTTAGCACATTTGGCAAAACCTTTGACCAAGATCCCACTAACCTATGCACAAGCTATGCCCAGAGCCTTGAAAAGTGTAATTTCGATGCTAAGGAAGTGTCCACCACAGACTTATGCACGGCACGCGCTATGCCTAAACGACGCTTCCAAAGTCATGCCACCATATCAAAGAAAAAGAATCTAGTTTCGAGTACGCCAAATCTACATGCTTTTGATCCAAATGCCGATGAACTGGAAGATGATATGTACGTATCTAGTGCACACACATCTATGCATCAATTGCCACAGTCGGCACAGCCGAAGCCTCTAGGTATATTGTTGCCAGCAGGGTCACGTACTTCATTCAGTAAAGAGGTGAGTTTTTGTCCAGTTGTATCAAAATACTCTTGGCAGGAGCAATCGTCCGAAGAGTGCAACGAACAATTACCAGTAGAGGATGATGAGGACGATGAAGACGAACTTTTGGATAATGCCGATGCGACAGTTATTTATAATACAAAAGAGAATGAACGCATTGCGGCACGCTACAATAAAGAGCAGAGACAACAGCAAAAGCTAAGAGAGCACGAGTTAAGAGAACAGCAGTTGGAATGCGTAAGAGTGATAGCTAAAGAGAGTGAAAATTTGAAAAACATCGCACAAAACGAAACGGTCGAAGAGAATAGCGATAATGTTATTGACAACAATGACGACGAAGACACCCGAAGCCAAATTAAACCCGTTTCAAACGAACACGAACTCAGTGCTCGTACTGAGAATGTAGCGACAGTCACAGCAAGTGACTACTCTGTTATTCTCAAACCGACCACCACCACCGAAGGTGAAGTAATAAACGAGCATACGGATGCATCGCGAGTGAACGTCGATCAGCATGAGTCAAACATTATACCAGTAACGACAACGACGATAACAAGTGCTCAAAAACAAAACACAAATCGACCACTGAGTCTTCAATTACCCATATTGAGTGAACCACCCATAAATCGTGCTCATCATATTCTATACGCCTCCCAACAGCTGCTCGATCGTTATCAAAGCGAGCAGGATCGCGAACAAGCCGTATACGCAACGGCATCCGGCAGAATGTCGTCCTCGAATTATAATTACGCGGTGAAATATAATGGAAACGAACAGCAGGTACCTGTTGTTTCCGGACCCGGTAACGTTGCTAATAATAATAATGATTTGGCTAAATCCAAGTTTAAAGCAGATGAGAAACATCCAAGTTCAAGGGGTTTTCTATCTCGTTTCGCGCATGGTTTTCGTTTCTCTTTAAGACGTAAAAAGAAGCAACAATTGGAACAGGCAAAGCAGCAGCAACAACAACAACAACAACAGCAGTTGACCACGGACCAAGCAAAAGCACCAGTAGTGACCAACAAGGATAAGAAAACAAACGGCATACAAAAGGGTCAGAAACAACAATCACAGGATTTCATTTATATACCACTCAAAGGACCATTGCCAAAGGATTCTTATGCCTCATCCACCTCTACCGGTGGCGACGCCTCTGGACATAATGATAGCATTGCATCGAATGCAAGTACAGCAAGTGTGCAGAGCGTGCAGACACGTTCAACAGCTGATCCAATGACAAAAACATCAACATTGCAGAAATTGGTAACCGGCAAACCGCCTTTGCCTACAACCAAACCACCCCGTAGTAGTGTCCAAAGCGCCGGCGCGGGACATGCGCAGTACAATACCGCAGCGGCTTCAGCCTCAAATGCATTGCTCGAGTCAGAGCGCTATTACTATTACGATGACTTTGCCAATCAGTTGAACGCGGGCATGCAGCAAGAACAGCAGCATCAGTACCATCAGCAGCAACAGCAGACTGCTTCAAACGGTTTTGTGAATCCACCGTTGGCGGCATTTACATCGCCCTCGCGCGCGTCTGTTTCACAAAAAACGCAAATGTTTAACCAACTCGCAGGTAGTGGTAATGGTGGCAATGTAAAACCGACAATGGTCACTGCTGTACCGGTAGCAGTATCCGCGGTTAGTGATGATAATGACAGCAAGATTGGTCTTATCGAAACGAATCTGGATACCCATGAAACAATTATTTCGGGTAAAACTCGTTCCCTTATGGATATAGCCGGAGCACCGCACAATAAACGTTACATTGTAAAGCGTATGAATGTAACGAGTGGAGCATATGATGATGTTCGTCATCATGTTTACGATGATGATGATGATGATGATATGGTAGAAGGAGATGTTAATGGCACCGGTGGTGTACGCATTAAAACATCGTCACAAGCTGGAGGCTCACAGATTGCTTCAGTGCGACGGCCACATAAAAGTATGGAGTTTCTATTGGATAAAGAGAATCAGAAAAATGTCCTGGTGAGTAAGTGTAAATATGTATAGATCAAGAGATAAAGAGGCATTATTTTCGAAACATTTTGGTAGAATTCAGAATAATTCCAGTGCCTTGGAATTTATGTGTTCAACTATAAAATTAACTCAAATTGAATTGAAGTAACTCCATAATAATCCTCCTCTCGTATTCGTAGTACTTGATAGTTTCATACACATTATTATTGGTTTACGAGTTTGCAAAAGGGTAAAAAATTCACAAACTTTGTTGTTTTCATTTTTTTTTTTTTCTATGCCTCTTAAAAATCCTTTGATCATCGTCTTGGAAAGTAATCGATTTGTATATCAGCATATACTATGAATTCCCGTCCAGAAACCCCGCAGCGTAACTGGACATGCATTTAGTCATGTGTAAACGAATAAAGGAAAAATATCTAGGGTTACTTTAATTTTCTTTTGCATTTTTTACTATTCGATTTTGTCTACTACTTGGATGACGATGCCATGCCGTCTTTGTCATCTTCAACACCAATTAAGTTGCTGCGGTGCCATACAATAACAACAAGGATATCCATTCAAGGCGACATAGCTTTTTTTCTATTCAATTCTCTGTTACTGACAATTGACTTCTTGGCTTAGATTCGCCATGGGCATCACTCTCTTACAGACAATAGTCAGTTTTTTCAACTTTAAAGGAAAGAAAAAAATATAAGTATATTATAAAATCAATACTGAAGATTGAAACTATTGTCATTCCCGGAAGTCAGTCAGACAATGAAAAGAAAACTTATTTACTATAAAAGAATTTAAATATATTTAACCAAAAGAAGATAAAGTTTTAAAATACTTCGTTTAACTTTTCTGAATATTGCAATTAGCTAGAAAATCGAAAATTTGTTAAACTTTTGCAAACTTTTTGTGGTTGATAGAAGAATGTTTTTTTTTTTTAGTCCTTGCAATTGATCATTGATGGTTAGTTATGGTATTTTTTCATCATTCTCCATCCCTTGTTTTTGTTTTTTACCCTCAAATTTTCCTTGCTTTTCTGCCTTCTGCCTTTCTCATCCATTGTTTGTTCAAGTATCCTTGCTTGCTTGCCATTACTGAAAAGGAAAAGTTATTAATCGGCTTCGCGGTGCCTGCCTTCTCTTTGGGCCTTTTCTTTTCATTTCTTTACCTAAGAGTTCTTTGTTGTTTCTTACTGCTGGTAATGATTTCTAAGTATGTATTTTTTTTGACATTTTTCGTTTCATTCGATTTATTAATAGATTTATTATGCATGAAAATTGCTTGTTGCTATTAAGAAAATGTGAATAAAATAAATCATGATTTCATTTGTAGATTTTATTATAGTTTAAGGATAATTCTCATGATTTTACATCCTTAAAATAGTATCGTATTTTCTGTTATTAATTTCTTAATATTTATGCTTACACACCCGGACAGTAAAATCAAAAATACTCGTGTATTTATTGCGTAACAAATTGCCAAGATTATGATTGTGTTGTGTTGCGTTGTGTTGATAACATCATTATCTTTAACCATGTAACCGCTGCTGCTACACCCAATCTTCTTTCCCTACTTTTTTATCTTCTCCTTGATAAATAACATAAAACAAAGGGAGGGACTGCTGCTCTGTACTTGACCTTCATGTGCAAAGAGTAAACATTTGTTGACTTGTGAAGTAAACGTCAATTTATACATACTACTACTACTAAGTACATAAGTACAAATTTGTCCCCCATTTCTACACACTTACCCACGCCCCACATTGAGGTGACCATAGACTTCCAATATGCATGATTTATTTGATTGATTTGAATGGCAATGCATGACTTATTTGATTGATATGAAAGGCAATTTGATGTAATACCTATGTTTTGAAAATTTTCTGAAGCACAGTGCTGAAAAAGTAGCTTGCTTCAAAAACCTTTTCACATTGCTTTCATTTTGTTGTATTGCTTACTAACATATAGCTTTCTTTGTTATGATTATACATGCATGGGACATTGGGACATTAGCACGTTGTGCTAATATAAAACGTAAAATTTGTGGAAAATACATGATTTAGAACAATTTGCAGCGTATGCAAAATATTTCTTGCAACTCCTTTTTCCATTTCTGCAACGTAATTTATTAAAATTGTAATACAACTGTTACAATTTTTAATTAACTGGCATCAACATCAGCTGTTTTCTGTATACGCGCGAAACAAAAAACAAGAAGAAGACAGGCAAATCCTTGGTAGTACTTCCAAAGTGACTTCAACTGAGGAAGCAGCTTAAAAGTAATTATATATTTCATTATTTTCCCTGTTGTGGTTGGTTATTTTTGACTACTTGCATATTGGAGCTGCTTACGCTCTACTGTGAAAAGGGCATAAATTATTGCGAATGATAATAATTTTGTTGTTTTTTAGATTGAGTTTCTGAATGTAATTTAAGAATGTAGTCCTTTTGTGCGACTCACTTTTGGCCAATGGAAGATGAAAGACTTTATCGATATCGATTAGGATTTCATCGTTTTTTTGCCACATTTTCATACATGCAAATGTATGGTTCGCCATCAATGTTCTGGTGTGTGCTGAACCACAGTCAAACATATAAGTCATGCAAGCTGACTGTCTAGTCCCACTTTTACGTATTGTAGGATGTCAATGCCGTTGCTTTTACTTTGTCATAGTTTTCTTATTCTTCTCCCTTATTATAATCATTATAGATTGTCACTTAATATTGTGTATGCGTGTTTTTATTATTACAATTTTTTTTTTTTGTTTTATTATGTTTATTTCTTTTTTACAGTCGCAACTCATTATATTAATTGCCGTTAGTTTTGCTTACATTATTTACCATGAGACTGTCAGTCCGTTCCTCCGTCCGTCAGTGTTACTTTATTATACTAGGTAAAACTTAAACTGAAAGCGAAGCATGAAAAGAATAATAATAACAATAAAAGTGGCTGGTCCACTTCTTAAATTCGCTTGTTGTCTTCATGAGAAAATAAACACGACAAAAAAGAAAGAAAAACTTGACGAATTTACTTGTAAACAGAAAAAAAAAAAAATGAAATTGTTAGCTTTGATCGCTTTCAGCTTCCTGCCTTGACCTTAACGCCGTCATAGTCTCTTTGTGCCAAACACAAAAAAAAATTTCTTGGTAGTCAATGAAGGAAAACAACCAGTTTTGGCTGACTGCTGGGTGCTCTTGGCTGATTTAGTCAGCCAGTCAGTCAGTGAGTTAAGTCAGTGAATGAGTGTCAAAGAAATGGCAGACGACGATGATCGTAGAATTCTTAATGGGAGACTTCTTCTTTTCAGCTTATTTATTGTACATATGTACATACTTTGATTCTTAGTAAAGTCTTTTGTAGTAATAATGCGTAAGATCCTAAGATAAAGAAAGAAGAGATAACAGAGAAGAAGATTGGGTGTGTGAAAATTATACTCTTGTTTTTTAAACTTTTTCTGAAGCTCAAAATGGCAAGAGAATGAGTTCATTACTTTAGATTCATTCGACACTTTCTTGTGTGTTGCTTATTGTCTTTTGTCTCTAGTTCGTTAATTCGTTTCGTTTTGTCTCTTTTCACTCAATTAAATTTAATGAGACGTTTGAACTTTTGACACCAAAAGGTTCATTGAGTTAACCCAAGGGAGAAGGAGGGAAGGAAGTTAAACTAGGCGATAAACATAATGGAACGAATGATAATGAAAAGTTTAAAACTGCAATTGATTAACAGCTGTAAGAACTATAAACATAAGGGTTCTGTTTATGCCAAAGATATGCTAAATTTATACATACATAAGTATAAAGAAAGAAATGAACGCAAACTGGATTTTTTTATTTTTTTGTTAAAAATTTAACGAAGCACATAGTAAATCAAATAAAAAACTTTCGCTTTGATTTCCGCTGAAGAAGTTGGATTATTATTTTTTTTATAATTTTCTCAAAATTTCATTTAGCGGAAATACTTTAGAAACGCTCCCTAAACTTGAGATACAAGATACTTCACACACACACACACACGCACACACACTCATTAACTCACTCACTCACATACATTAACAGAAAAACCACACCCCTGAAATCAAGTCAATCTCAGCAATTGTAACCATTTAATTCTAAAGAAGAAAAGGAAAAAATTTATTTAACAAACAAAAAAAGATTTTAACTTTGGTCTTACTAAACCTTACATACACTTCAAATGCAGAAATTTGAAAGTTCTAACTATGAAAGTTATGAAATAATGTTAAATGATCAACTACAATGTTCACTGGCCATGACCAATTATTTAAGAAAAGAACAATTTCAAAATGACATTTAAAAGTTCAGAGGGACTATTGAGCATAGAAACGACATTTAGATTAAGTGATTGGCGGAGAGATGCTTATCATGCCATAATATTTCAATGTTTGTCACAGATTATCCATATAGAAAATGTATGCAACTGCTTTTGGGTATTGAGTCTCCGTGGTTCAGGTACTTGTGTATGCACTATTTGTATCTAAGAATAGATTCTACATGGCACAATCTAACCCTGCTTACATCTGACAAAAATTATAATACACTTCACATTAACATGAAGTGTATAAAAAATAAAAAAATTATATTGAAAAAAAAAATTAAATTTTAGAAAGTTATCAACATAAACTTAATTAAATATTTTCAACACGCAAAGACAAAAACAAAACAAATAAGGTTTCTTTATACTTATTTTTCTTGCCGAGTTGCAATCAACATATTTTTTTCTCCTCTACTTGAAAGCGAGTGGCAATGATGAAGATAAATGAAATATTGTTTACTTTATTGCGAACCCAACTATGCCAGGCATGGCAGACTGGCTTAAAAATATAACAAGATGCGCTTTAGAAGCCAATAATGATGATGATGATGATGATGATGGTGGATGATGTTGAGGATGATGGTGGGAGTCAGATACTTTAGCAAACTGCAGATTGTTGTGGGTGTAACTCAAACATGCGTTGATTAAATACAAGAAAAAGAAAACAAACTAACTCACGAATAATAGAGAAAACAAATAGTTTTTCATGTAAACATGTTAAAAACAAATTAGATAACAAGAAGAAATGAAAAACAAAAGGTTCAAAAAGTAGATATTACGATGACTAGTAAAGTTAAGAAATAATAAATAGAGATGTAAAGCAATTTCACTTATGTTTTGGTATGTCGGTAAAGCAATTGATTCATAAAGACTTTAAAGTGATATCATTAAAAAGAAGAGATAAAGAAAACCTGAGATGATTAACACATAAGACTAAGATTTAAGAGAAGGATTCGCTTCGATCATTCATATACATGTACTTAGTTTAGTAAGAAAGTAAAATGGGTACATGGAAGATAGAAGACAGAAGACCTTTAACTAGAATCTAAGTGACATCCATGAAAAAAACTTCATAGAATGATAAATTTCTTTCATATAATAAACAAAGTTTTATAAGGGAAAAGAGAATTGGTTACTAGAACATTTGTAGTTTCAAACTTAAGTAGTTAACACTTAAGATTTATCAAGAATAATTTGAGATTGTTGAGCCTATTAACTTGAACTGAATAGAAGTAATTTAGTAAAATCTAAAATTAGAATCTATTAGATCTTCTAAGCTTTTAATAAATCACTTATAAAGTTGTTTTCAATGTCAATGTGTTTTATTGTATTTATTTACAAAATTCTTTTAAATTGACTCACAGTTAATTCTAGACAAACATTTGAAAATTGAATAATAATTTTTATTTCTTCTTCCTATTCTCATAAACAAATAAAAAAATAAAAAGAATTCTGTATATGGTAACTTTATCGCAATTATGTCGTTCTATCCGGCATCAGCAGCAAATACTAAAACTAAAATATTTTAAAAAACTTAAAGGGGTCCCCATAAGAGGAACATTTTGGTTTGTATGGCAGCTATATGATCCAGTAATCCCATGATCTTGAAATTTGGATGGTTGGTGGCTATACATCAGAAACTTATACTGTCGAAATTTCAATTTGATCGGACCACTAGGGAGGGTATCTCCTATACAAACCACATTAAAATTCAGGTTCTTCTTAGAAAAACTTTTTTGTTTTTTTTGAACTGAAATTTGGACACTATAAGTTTCTGATATAGGGGCTCTATATATGTTGGAATCAGCCAAATCGACGAACTATAGGGGTACCTTCCATACAAACCCCAATCTGGTACGAAACCCTCCGTGTACGAGTCTGACTCGCACTTGTCCGATTTTTTGTTCTCTTTTGTCATTTTAATTGGTTTTTGCTTTTTTAATTATTAATGTTGTTTTTTTTTTTTTGTATTATATTTTAAGAGCTTCATTAGGCCTTGACCTTAAGGTTTATAGATTTTTGAAAATTCAATTCAAAATACAATATTTCATTTTATTATTAAAGAATTTAAAAAATATTAACAATTTCTATGTGTTTTTTAAATATTCAACTCGAGGGATCTCTTTAAATTTTCTCTTTCCATGTAATTTAATTTTTCTCTTTATTGTTTATTGATGACACTGCACTTAAATACTATAGCCGCCTTCAACTCAATGGATAATTATTGCTTTCTATTGCCTTGAATTGCTGATTATTGTCTTGCGTCTGAGGTTTTTGAGGTTCGCTTGCTCTCTTACTTCTCTTCATCTACCTGTTATTTTGTATTAACATTTTGTTAGTAATTTTCATGCTTTGCAAGTAGTAGTATTTCTTGCCATAGCCATCTATCTATATTTGTTTCAATTAGTTGACTAACATTGGCTTGATAAAAGTGCCATCATGTACGAGTGTTTATATGTATTTTTATTTTATTTTTATTTTTATTTTTTTTTTATTTATTTGTAATCAAATAGATTGTTTCGGTTTGTCCAAGATAGTAATTTTATGGTATTATTTACTCACTCTCTTTCATTACTTCTTGCCTTAAATGGTCTTAGAAAGACATGTGAACAATAAGAAAAAAAAAATACTATTGTAAAAACATATAAAAAACTTTGGGTTACTCAGATATTGAAACCTCTTTAATAAATAATAAATATTCATTAAACTTATTCAATTTTTTCATATTTTTCTTAAAAAATTGTTTAGACTCGCACACGGAGGGATTCCGTACCAAATTGGGGGTTTGTATGTGAGGTAGTCTCTTGGACACTATTAATTTCTAATCCATTTAAATTTCAAGACCGTAGGGTGACTGAATCGTATAGCTCCCATACAAACCCATACGTTTCTTGCATGGTGATCCCTTTAAATTTTTAACTTTATTTTAGTTTTAGTATTTGTTGCTGTAGCCCTGATAGAACTATCAAAGCTTCAACTTTCATCCTATTACAGTTGATGAGATAAAGACTGGAGACGGAAGCACGGACAGCGTTGGCTTAGTATACCATAGGGTTCTGTTTGGTACCCTTATAGTTGATGAAATACGTTTGTTTTAGAGGCAATAGAAGAATATAGAATATGTTTGGGGTGCAGTAAGTATTGGTATTCAGACCACATCTTACCTTTTGAAAGGTAAAATCTATAAAAATAGCAAAATTTAATGATGAAACCTATAGATCTTAAAATATTACTTATACAGAACATTTCAATTAACGAGATGCTTTCTAAAAATTCTACAGTTTAAAGTGAAAAGGAGATTATCTCTATCTTCCATTCCTTCCTTCTCCCTATAACAAGTTTGATGACAATAGAAATATACTATTCTTTTTAAAGTGAAATACTTTTCAGTTTCACTTCTTTCCAGTTTACCACAACTTCATTGCAATATTGCAACAATGAGAGACATTTTCTTCATGTGATATCATGCATCCATAATTGGATGAGTATTGAAGATGCGCGGCATTTGTAACAAAAAAAACTTTTGCTTAAAGAAATTGACGCATTTATTTGCCATTTATAATTTGTTGCAACTTTCTTCTTTCATTCATTCAAACATTCCAGCACACAATAATTAAAGAGACAAATAATTAAAAGAAGAAAATAATAATAATAGGCAACATTCCCCTTCACATTGGTTGATTGTATTGTACAATATATACAGTACATAGAAGTACTACAAACTGCCATTAAAAACCTCATAATAAATCCAATAACAAACACACACCCGCATTGAGTTGAATTGAATAGATCATTACTATTTTTATCATTATTATTGAGCTTCGTTTAAAATCAAGCTTCATTTTAAAATGATCCACTCTCTTCGTGTGTGTGTGTGTGTGTGTCTCTTAAAAAGTGTGCAATTGGAAATAAATAAATACTCATCGTAGCCACCCAATAAATATTTTATTCAGACTACCGTGTAGGTTAAAATATTGTAATTGGTAAAGTGAAATTTTTATGTAATTTTTTTTTGGAAAATTTTACATACGTGACTTTGTTTGATTTTGAACATTTCTTGGTTTTCACATGTTTTTAATTAGAATTTATTATTTAATTGCCATTTCTCGCCATTTTAATATATTTTTATAATGAATTTTATTTGTTAAATTAACTAAGAAATGCCCCATTGGCAAATTGGCAAAAAAAAGCCAAAGAAAAAAAAGACTAAGATTTGTTCTTGTTTTCTGTGTTTTTAGCACTTAAATATTAAATGTCGTAAATTCTTTTTGCAAATACCTTGAAAAATGTGTTTTCCTTTCTCATTTTAATGTATATGCAAAATTGTTTTGTTATAAATCAGAGCGAATAACTTTGATGTTATGAGAAGATCATTTTTTTTTTTTTAAATTAACAACTAAAGAAAATAAATAAAAAAAAAAATAAAAGAAATATAAATTTCGCACTTTCTTCAAAGAAAAGTATGACTCATTATTTGTTTATCTATACATATTATAAAACAAAGTCGTTTTTTTCCTATAACCGCTTCAATCTTTAAAAATACGCAACTTATTTTGATGCGTTTTTTTTTTTAATGATAGAGTGATTGAAGAGGAAGGTTTATATTTATAATATTTATAATAACATCCATTAAATAGTGGAGAAATACTGTTATTTTCACTATACATATACCTATATGCCTATCTTTAAAATTAATGTAGTAGGCATAGTGTTATAATTCATGGAAAAAGCATTTACTGCCACTACAATATTCCAGCTTCTCATTGTTTACACAGCAAAGTTTCTACAAATGTGATTTTAGATTTTTTTTATTTAAGTCTGATTATTACTATCAAGAAATTATAAAGTCATGTCTGACGTCGTCGTTCGAACATAGGTCGTAGTACAGTGAATGCCAAAAGATTACGTTCAGTTAGAGATGAAGAATCGTCAACGGAACGTGAGCTCGCCTTAGTCAGCTTCGGGATAGATATAGAGCTGAGAGAGAGAGAGAATCATCATCACGAGTTACTAATTCATGGGTAAATAAATAAATGCACTCAAAAAATAGTATGACCCCGCAAAACTCGAGAACGGCTGGGCCAATTACGATGATTTTGTTTTTTTTGTTGTACTCATGGAGTTACAGCCAGGTTCTTTGCTACATTTGGATCCGGTAGGTAGCGCTGTTGTCCAGATATACATAGTTTTATGCCATTTTCAAATTTTTTTTTTATTTGGTGCAAAATATACTGAACCGATTTTTTTTAAAAGAACAAATGATTCTTAAAGTTGCTTAGGTTATAATAGAATATTAAAATATATTGTAAATTATTAATTACACATTTTACAACAAAGCTTTTTATAAGAAACACCCAATTAACGCATAGGGGGTGTAGCACGCCGGTTCTAGTTCTTAATAATTTTCTTTTGTTAGATACAAAATCTCTTATATGATAAGGAAATTAGTTTAAAACAAACTCCAAGTGTTTTAATTTACAATTTAAATTTTTCTAAAAGTAATTTTAATACAGAATTTTTTATGCATAATTTAAAAAAACAAGTTTTCTGTTTTATTAAAGAAATAAATGTTTGATTTTTATATTTTTTTAAAATTTAAATTGTGATTGTTTGCCATTTATTTATTATAAACTGACGTCATCAATTATTTATTCTATTATTATTATTATTATTATTTTTTTTTTTTTTAATAAAATTTATGTTACAATGACAACTAAAGGGGACAACAAATTGTTGCTCAGTAATAGGCAAATATGTATATAGTATCTTGAATCTACTTCAACACATCTTTACTAAATATAAACGATTATTTCAAAATAGAGTTGTGCTGACTTAAGTTTATTATTAAAAATATAAAAAATATTTAGTCATTTGATTAATGTGTAAAAAAATAAATTAACAAAAAAAAAATAAATGGAGGAATAAATTCAATAAAAACCATAAAAACTAATAAAAATCAACTTAGACATACAAAGGCCAATAAAGATTTGATTGAATTAAAAGTCTTTGTTATGTGATTAATCATACGCCATCATGGAGCTGGTCATGTCAGGTCTATTTCATCCTCTCAGTTCGTTCATGTCTCTCTATCATTGATTATTATTTCCAAAAATACATCAGAGTATATGGTATCTACTATAGAATGGCTTTAATTTGTATTTGTATGTGATAGTGACCTTGTCGCGTTCCATTAGTGTTTTGGGCTTTTGTTTGGGGTAGCAAAATGAAACTTTCATTTCATTTTACGCTTCATGATTGCTCTAATTTCTCGTAATATGATTGAGGGCCATTAAAAATAGAAATACTGTCAAAAAAAGTGAATATCAGTTGAAATTGCATGTTTGAAAACGGAAGTTGATTTGAGCTAATTAAATGAAACTACTGAATATCAAAACATGCAAATCTAGAAATTGTCTTTTGTTTGTTTGGTACAAAGAAAATGAATTAAATGGCCAATCAAGACCTGTCAACTCTTGGCAACTTTGTCAACATCATCATCATCAGCATCAGCATCAACATAATCAATATTAACATTGTCAGTAAAGATTTTGCTATGCTTAATGAACCTAATTAAGTGAAACAACCAACCAATCAACCAACCAACCGATGACCTCTATTGAGTTTACTCACTCTCTGTTGTCTGTGGTCAGTTTCAGTTGACAATATTGGCAACAAACTGTGGCGCCATAATATTTGCAGGGAACAAAGGGTGGAGGAAAGCTTAAAGGGTCATTGGCATTTAGAATGCACTGAACTTCTTTCATACTCAAACTCATGTGAAACATAAAATGACAAAGTGAGGAAAGTACAAACACTATATATTTTAGTACTACGACTGTAGATGATGGCGCTACACTGAACTCTTGACTAAGGGATGTGAGAAGAAGGTCTCTTCTTTTAGTAGTCGAAAACCATGAAAGGAAGGAATGAAGGCATTATAAATATGAGGGCATGGCGACCGTCCAAACAAATAAGTAAAAAACAAACTAAAAAGCAAGAAAAGAAATGACGAAATGAAAAAAAAAGAGCAAATAAAACAAGCTTGCAGCTCGAGGGGTGCTATTGATTTTCTTAGTGTCGTCGTCACTGTTGTTTTTGTGGTTGTTGCGCGAGTCGTTTACTAACGCTTTGTTGTATGTTGCACAAAAATACAAACGCACAGATACAACAATAAATTGGTTGGTAAGAGGTTAAAAAGGCATCCAGGCAGGGTGTGGGTGTTGGGTGGGTGAGTGAGTGAATTAGAGTGCACAGTTTATTGCACTCTTGTGTGTTCCAAGTTGGGTTTGTAATTTATGCTGAACTTAACCCTCAAAAACTAAAAATGAATTTGCAGTCTAGAGGAGGTTTTTTTTTTTTTTTTACTTTTTTCCTAATAAAAATTACTGGTTGGTTAGACAATTTCTTTGTAAACGGAAACGGAAATGTTAGTTGTATTCCCATTTACATAACATTGAAAACCTTTTTGGGAAATACAAATTTGTTTTATACAATAATTTGTAAAACCAAAAGCAACCATTAACTACAATTGAATGACCAATGGTCAGCTATTATAATGTTTTATTAACATTGAAAGACGTAATACTTTACTTCAATTCACTACTAAACAAATCATGTTCCATCATTCTTAGTAAGGAGAATGACAAAATGACATGTAGATGATGCAAAATGTGCATTTCCTGTCAAGAAGAGACATAGTACGAGACGATTAGCAAACATGTCATGTAATTATGTCAAAATTGCATAAAAAGAAGGGAACTCCCAATGTGAATGGATTAGCTAAGAAGGGGACATGATCTATTGTTAGTCATAAAAGCTACTAGAAATAATGTTACAAAAATTATAAAAGATATGAAAAAGGGGGAAACTACTTGGATTCCCATAGACAGAAATTAGCAAATCATTTATGTAAGTATAAGACATGTTCAAGATGTACATACTTAACTTATTTTATATAGGTTAAGAGAATTCTGGATAGAATAATGAATAACTAATGGTAGATAGATAGATAGATAGAATAATATAAAACTATAGAATATTTCTCTTTGGTGAGTTATAAAACTCAATTTTAACTAATTTCTAACAAAATGCAGCAACACGTGTTCAACTGAATCCATGGTCTAATTAAAGAGGATTTTGTTCGTCCCTAGAGGAATTAAAGTTGACAAAACCCATTCAAATGCAACGAAATGAAGCGACACGCGTACAAAAAGATAAACAAATAAAAGTAGGAACACGTTTCATCAACATCGAAATAAAATGAAACTCACTGAAATTGAATTTTTCATTAAAAAACCCGCAGACAAAGGAATTCAGTCAGTCCGTCAGAGTAGAAACAACAGCTGCCAAACATAGTGCTATGGCAACCAACCTACTATAATATTTGATTGTATGTATATAAACCAGCAGGTTTCCATTCTAAAATCCAGCGACCAAGCGAGTGGCGACCTTTATGAATATGCAGCACGACTGACTACTGAGACTATGTGAGGCACCAAAGTCATGTTGCACATTGCATGTTGCACTCAGAAGATAGAAAAGTGAGAAGAACCAAAAATGGAAAGGAAACTCAACTTCAACTATAATATTGTACAACACAAAAGGCATGCAAAGCATTTCTAGTTTAAACAAACAAGTTGGGATATTGCAGATTGCTGAAGGGAATCAAGACAGAGAGAGAGAGAGAGAAGAGCCATGGAGAATGCTAGAGAGTTTATGGATAGATGGATGTGTGGCAGGGAAAACAACTGCTTGCCACACAGATGTATCTATCTAAAAATCATAAAACATGACGAACTAACTTAGAAAGGCAAAGAGAAGGAATAGCAATAGCAATCGAGCGTGTATAGAGACAAGAAGATGCGCCACATTTGAATGTGATTTATTTGAAAATGAGAAAGAGCGCAACTGGAATTATTTTCGGAAAAAAAAAAAGCATAAACATGCCAAACATTATAGTATGTATGGTATTCTTACTATAATAAGTATGTATGTACTAGAATATAAGAGAGAAAGAGAAATTGTATGTGATGGAAATGAAAACGGAAGTACGCTACAATATTTGTCTGCTTCAGGGGTTCTAGATATGCCCTTCCTTGACACAGCAGGTGTGCGTTCGTTTGTTCGCTTGTTCCCTTTTATCGAATTGAATCTGCATACGAGTTTGTTTAATACTCACCCTAAAAAAAAAAAAAAAACCATATTCAAACCTTTAAATATAGAATAGACAACCAACGGTGCTAAGGCGTTGACATTTAAGGTATTGGAAGAACCATCTGCATGGCGCTCAAATCAATCAACCTTCATATTAATTAGATGCACGCATATGTGAATACTTAAGCTTGACATGAGTCGAACTAACTAACTAACTACGAGTATAGTAAAACTAACCTTCGTTTCGTCACTTGGAAAGCTTATTAGCTGACCACTATACTTACAAGTACCTTGAAGCATATACATACATACATAGTAGACGATACCATAAAATATCTTTGAATACTATTCAGTTTTCTTTTGTTCATTTGAAATATAACACTTATTAAGGCTAGAAACAGCTGTTCAGGGACAAAAAACTGTTTACACTAAAAGTAAAACAGATTGTGTTTATATTCAAAGTGGCATTTTGCAAAAAATCAACTTACAATCAAGTCAAGTGATCGTAGCTTATCACTGCAACATATCTTCAAAAACATATTTTTGCTTTGTTATTCATAATAAAATAATCAAAATAACATATAATATATGATATATGTTTCTTAATTCCCGCCATCCCTTGTGAGACATAGGGCCTACAAAAAACTAGAGTCCATTGCTATGAAATATTTCCCAGTAGAATTGAATCACATTTTGAAACTTTCACTTCCTTTTCTTCCATAGATCGTCACTTCTCTATGTATTTCCTTGCGGTTTGCATTCTAGGTAGCCAAACAAACCAACATATTTCTAAGGGAAAAAGTATGGAAAAAGTACAATATAATTTTATCACAGTGGTCAAACTCCTCCTTTCTATATAGAAATAAATAAAATACACAAATATGTGCTCAGAGGCACTTTCCTGCATTTTCAATTTCTTTTCTTTTTTGTTTTTACCATATTTTAATCTCAGTAGATCTTTTTTTTTTTTGTTTGTATTATTGAGTTTCTATGGATTTGCGCGTAGGATGCTTTTACTTCACTCTAATGCTCTGATAATCTCTCATATTTCACATTGCATCAACTTGTACCATCAACAATCATCATGTACAACCACAACACAACTTTTGTTTTTTCAACTTGAACACTTTGGTTTTTTATTTCCGTGCTCGATGGACTTTGGTATTTCTAATTTTAGACTGCAACAACTGAAATAACTAAATGCAGTAGCAGCAACACCATCAGCAGCAGCCTACGCTTGAAATGGTTAAAATCTAAAAATAGAGAAATACGAAAAAAAAAAAAAAAAAAACTAGGAGTGTGGGCCACAGGCTAAGGAGTGGTCATAGGCGTGGTGATTGTTGGCCAAACAGGACTCGTCATTTAAGAACATAAACAAAAGTTAAAGAAGCATAACCCACCTTCTCTGTAAGCTATAAATAGACCAGAATGAATAATGTCACATTAAGGTACTGTTGCATTTTTGGGGTTGAGGATGGTAAAAGAATGCCAAGCATTCAGAGGAACGCACACAGAGGTTGGTCCCTCTCCAGCTGCTGCTGCTACTGCTACTGTTATTGTCACTTGCACGTTAAAAAAAGTCCTTTCAACTATATATTTTTGTCTGTAAATCTGCCCCTGTGTCAGTTTATATCTTTTATTTAGTTTCTCTTACAGTTTGGGGGTTCATTTTACTTCCGCCTTTTTAAGTACTTAAAGGCGCAAAACGACAAAACTGAAGTGAGGCTTCAGACTTTGACTAACATTATGTAGTATTTGTATAAATATCTCTGTATATACCATATAACACATACATATGTGTGCATCAGGATGTTGTGGTTTTTTTTTTTTTTTCTTTTATAAATGATACCAAATGTGGCATATTTGTTTGTTAAAGTAGCAGTTCTAAATGACCAACAACGATGCTTAAAAACAACTCAGTAATTTCAAAATATTATTTCAAATTGATTTAGGTTATTGAAAAATAAAACAACGAAATTCTCAGTATGTATTAAAGTCAATTTCGTATGAGTCATACATCTTCTAGTAATCGAAGAAATCTAACAACGTGACGTGTCTTTAAATTTCATACAAACTATGCATAAGTATGGACGGCCATTTGAATATATTCCAGTTTGGGGCCTCCGACACACAATTCTATGTATTATAAACATGTAAACAAAGTAAAAATATATATTCATGCTATAACAGTATGAAAGGTATTCAAAAGTACAGGATTTTTTGTACTAGAAGTGTTTAAACACACATGAAAATGTATTAAAACTTAATGTGGAGAATCTACAATGTACTTACGTTAAACGTTCTTAGTATGTCTGGTTTGCAGTTAGATAAAGTTTTAACAAAGTTTTTACTTTGCTCGTTTAAACCCATAAATAAATCAGAATAAATATTTTGTTGCAAGCAAAAAACAGCTGCAAATATTCTCAAATTCTGAACAAAGTGGTTGACTGAGGAAGTGATTTTGACCATGACACATGTTTTAGCTTATGGTTTTCTAGTAAAAGCAGTGAGAGAAGAAACTTCAAGTAAGAATATATTGTATTTAAGCCAATGAAAGGATTTACAGTATATTTTTGTACAATATTTGTGTTTCTGTAAGGTGTTTGTGGTTTTAATTGTAACTTAACTTGACTTATAGATTATTCATTGTTTCAATTTTATATCAAGACCATAATAAATAATAAATTGACCACACACATGGAAGCCTTCTTATTCAAACCGCCACATTTGAAATGAAGAATATGCATTTGTCAATAACAGAACGAGGTCATAGGTAATTGTTAGCTGCAGCAGAGCTCTTTTGTCATTTTTAGGTTATTAATGGCGATATACTTGTATGTATGCAATAGTAATTTTTCCAAAATTAAATGTTAATTCAATTTCCGATTTACACAATTTTCAACTTAAGAAATACACATAAAATTGATTTAACTGTCTAAATGGCAACCTCAAATCTCGAATATCATTTCAAATGCAACAAAATTGTGCTTAACAAATTAATTTTTGACGTGTGTGGTGGCAACAGTCAATGACACATTGAAATTTGATCAAATCAATATAGTTTTCAATTACAAAAACACTCACTCAATTTGTTTGTGAAGAGATTCATTCAATGGGGCATATAATTGTTTGAGCTTATCTAGCTTATTTCATATTGTTGTATTGCAAAAGCAATTTACTTGATTCAGTTTACAGATTAGTCACTTGTATAGAAGTGAGTTTTCTGATATCTGTATCTTTGTATTTATATTGACAAATATTTAATCCACGTTTTATAGAACTTTTTGGCAGAGTAATATTTATACATACATAGGAATATGATTAGAAGAATCAAATGGGGTTTTTGTTATCCATGTGTCCATTTCTATGCAAATTAGTCTCTCAGTTTTGAAACTATCAAAGTGAACATATTTTTTATAATATATACTTACATATGTCGAAACAATATTTCATCAATTAATGAATAGTAATGATCAAATATTAAATCAATTTCATATATCAAATTAAAATTTCCACATCGAAACTTGATGAAAAGGTTTGTAATGTACATAATTTATCATAAATTTGTCACCCATTGGTTATTAAATATATTCAAACAGAACTTCAAAAAATTTACCATACAATAATAAAATCAAAAACTAAACTAATAAAAATACAGAGAGTTTCTATAAAAATATAGAGAGTTTCTATAAAAACTGCTCTAAACTTCATTATTTCTGTAGTATCAAATTCTTCAAATGTTAATGTTATTGTTTTGAAGGCAGATGCTCTTAATTTGATGATATCATTGAATATAACAATGTGTATCATAATTATATTAAAATATAAAAAATATGATAAACAAAATGAAAGCAATATATTTTTAGAGCGTAGCTCTTCTATGTGCAGTACGGCATGCGTAAAATTTCAAAAAATTATGCTAAAAATAGAATCGTCAGAGTTTTTTCCTACTGGTTAGAGAGTAGGACTGGCAAACCGATGGAGTGGGGCACGAGTCCTGCACTAGAAATATTTTTTTTTATTTTTATATTGAAAATTATTGTTTTTTTAATTATATTGAAGCTATTTAAGCAAAGGCGATTAAAATGTCTGTGTGGCGTAGTGGTTATAGAGTAGGACTGGCAAACCGATGGCGAGGGGTTCGAGTCCTGCACTGGAAATATTTTTTATGATTTTTTATTTTTATTTATATATTGAAAATTATTGTTCTTAATTTGTTTTGTGTAAATATAAATTCCTTTCTTTGCACAGCCACGCTTGGCTGTGGCCTTTCAAACAACAAATATAAATAAGTAAAAATGTAATGATTAAGTTTTGCAAACAGAATGATGATAATGATGAACAAATAAACATGATGATGATTATAATCAACAAACAAAAAGTAAAGCAACAATTGAAATTAACAGCATTTAATAATAATAATAAAAATGAATCAAAAACAGAATATTACAATTTAAATTTTTCAATAAATAAAAAAAATAATTAATAATTTTGTTGTGAATGGAGCTGCGCTCTACACGGGTGTCCCGCGACATCTCTTTCTTTTTTTTTTAATTTAGTTCTTCAATAAGAATTTACAGAAATAGCAACAAAAGAAAATAATTAAAATATAAATAGTAGATGTAACCAAACCAAACCAGACTCAAACAAAGTCCAATCATTGCCATGAGAAACTGGTCACTTTGATAAAGAGTATGGAAGTGTACTTCAAAACACAATTTGTGATTAGCATGAAAGTGATCAATACAGACTTCTTAGTCATACTATCTGTTTATTTTTTTACTTGGTTTTATATTTCTACTACATGTATATTTACTGTTACTGTTTTGTTCTAGTATATAAAAATAATTATAAGCTAAAAAATCACAGAGTCAAATAAAGAAAATAAATAAAGAAAAAATCATTTTGCCAGCATTTGAAGAAAATAATATTTCATTTTCATTCACATATATAGAAAAACTATATGCTATTTGTTTAATTTCTGTTTGTCTGCCTGTTTTTCAAATATGCATTATAAAAATATATTTTATTTTTCTAGCACAGAAATAATAAAAACATCAACTGATTTTTATATTTTTATTTAAATATTTTAAAATTTCTTATTTTGCACATTTTTTTTTTTTTTTTTTGTTTCCATATTTTCCTTTCAGAGTTTATTACATTGGATTCAGTTTCTCAGTACCAAAAATTTGTTAAAAAAAAGAAAAGAAAATGTTTGCAATTGTACAAGTAAATATTTTTTTATACAATACAATGGTATTCAAATCTATTTATTATATTTTATTTGTATTTTGCATTTCTATTTGAGGTGAATACTTGACTTTCAGTAATAATTTTTATTAACCCAAAATATGAATAGTTCAGGAAATCTTTTGGCATTTTGGCATTTGCTTTCTTTTTCTCAATATTATAAAGTTCAATGGGCATGAGATGAAGAAGGTGCGAGCTGTTAAATGTTTCCAAATGAATTTTTCACTTCATTAAATTTAATTTCGAAGCTCTAAGTGCATGCAAGTAAATGATTTTGAAATGAAAAAAAGAAAAGACACAAATACTTAGATTCATAAAAATTAAATTTGTTTTATGAAGAGTATAGTCACTGGCAAATGATTTTGAAATTTATCAACATAATTTCTCTGTCTGTCTTAAAACAAAGTACTTTAACCTTCTAGATTCTATTTAAATCTCAATAAAAACAATCACCTTTGTCAATTTATTGTCCACAATTCCTGTCAAAGCTAGAATCAATTCCGAGTGTGGATACTACGAGTATTTTTCAACTCTCCTTTTTTTTTTGCATGTTGATATTTTCAATTATTAAAATAAGGTTCCCCTAGTTCTATAGTATTTCTATGTACTAGAATTCTTTTGTGACCTCTAAGTACTTTTCCTATCCCTCATATCCAAAACCAGTAAATGTCTAGTATGACCCATGCAGGTTGAATAATTAAAGGTATCTTTATTTAAAAATCTATCTCATAACTAACAACTAATCTTTTTAAAACTAAATGATCTTTTCAATTAGATGATCTCATCTATATCAGTTAAGATTTATTATAGCTTGATTTCCATTTAGTTTAAATGCTTTCCATGAAGTCTACAATATAAGCAGCTCAATTATTGGAATATTAATCAGTGTCCTCTTCTCAATTGTTTCATATTATTCTTTTCAATTGCAACTCAGTCACATCACACTTTAATTTTGGAGAGTAATTATCTTCCTTAATGCTTTTCAATATCAAATGTGTACATGTATTTATATGTATCCAGAAGAACAACGGGTGTGGCCACTTTAAAATCCACTTAATATTATACGAGTATGTAGTATAAAATAGGCTTCACCCCATTTTGCCCTCTAATCTCTTACTAAGTATATTATGTATATTACATACCATACCAGACCAACATAATCGTATAATATATTGAAGTAATGCCTATAATTGCTTCACACTTCTATAGTTCATTTTTTTGTTTTGTTATTGTTCTCATTCATAGAGACTTTGACGGCCCACAGTTTTTGGTATGTTAGACAATTAGAATCAATTAGCAAGCAAAGCAGACTCGCTGACTGACTTGAGGTTTTAGATCATCTATGTAACATACAATACTTGTGGAAATATGGAAAAAATTAATATGTAAAACTTGTACTTATCACAATTCTAAGCATAAGTCGGCGGCATTAAGTTGTTTATGATGAGTCATCTACTATATACTTTACTGTATTATCTAAGATGTATTTGTATAGATACAATTAGTAATTACAATAAAAATGAACGCACACGACCTACATTCATTTCTTGTATTGTGAGTATTGTAAGTATTTGAATAGTTGTACAACTTTTAATTTTATTTGGATTTCAATTTTTAGCAACAAAAAAAAAAAAAAAAACACAAAAAAGATATCAAAAAAATAAGCAATAAACTTTGCTAAAATTAAAACAATGAACAACGACGACGAAATAAAATATTTGAGAGTGTTTTTGTATATTTGAAATTTATTTTGTCTTATTCTTTTATTTTTATTATTGTATGTATTTTTTCTATTTTATTTTTTTAAGCAAATCAAATTTGAAAATGTTAAGGTTCTACGAACTCCCACCGAGTGAATGCGGGGCACCTAACCAACGTAATAGTAAATCCAATTGGTCTTTCGATTTTATTTTATACTCGTATATTTTTCTTTGTTCGATTTGATTTTCTGACTTTTTGTAATTTGTTAAGCAATTGAAATTAATTCGTTCAAAAAGTAAATTGAGCAAAGTGTGCAACGTTTGTTAGATACGAAAGAATATTTCTTTTTCAATTTACTCATCATTAAATCTGAAGAATTCTCCTTGCCTCCTTGCCCATCATGAAATTCATTCATTCATTCATGTCTCACCCTAGGGTTGTTCCTTTCTAAGTTTTTAAAATCATATACTTTCGCACGACGCCCACCCGATTGCATGCAACAGAATTATCATCACTATTGCACAAATAGTTAGACAGACAGACAGACGGACAGAAAGAGTGACTAACTGACTGAATGCCTGTCGGTCTGTCTGTCTGAGGGCCACAATAGTAAAAGACAGGAAACCACACACGCTTCAACTTAATTAAATTGAATTGAATTTTTTCTGTGGTTTGTTGTTGATTTTCCTTTCCTTCATTTTCAATTTGTTTTAAATTTTTAGTTTTGCAATTTTTGTGTTTTTGTTTTTTTTTTTTATAAAAATATTTTCAATTTGCGAAAGTGTTTGCTTGATTTTTGAAAATATATATGAGTACAATAATAAATTTTATTATGATTAGATTTGGTTCGTTAGGCTTGAATAGATTTTATTTTGCTTTCAATTTCAATTTATCAAATGAATGCTTAAAGAAAATAACTATAGTAAATTATCATGCAATTAACGCCACATGTTCTGTTCGACTTTGACTACTGACTACTTGCCATTTGCCTCACTGTACTGTACCTTTGTTGTTGCTTTCTAAATGATTTCCCTAGAGACTTTCTTACAAATCATACAAGACCACAAAAAAAAAAAAAAAAAAAAAAAACAGTAAAGAGCTCGTGAACTTTCATTCTCTTTTTAAATCTCCAAAGTATTTTTATATGTTTTCGTTTTCTTTTTTTCAATTTTTAATATTTGTGACATGTTTGCAGAATCTTTAAAAAAAAAAAAAAACAAGAAAAGAAACCTACACACAACACTCAACTCAACTCAACTCAACTCAATTGACTAAAAGAGAGAAGACAAATGCAATTTAGTAATTTATTTAGTACTTTTCGCATTTTGCAATTTAAAATTCATTTGACTTTATGTACATAACATAGTTGAGGCTTGGGGCTTAAGGCTTGAGACTTGTCTCTTGTCTGCAACTTATTTGGGCGTCTTCAACCCACTTATGTCTTGATGAGATCAACAATAATATTCTATGTAATTGTATATACATGAAGTGTGGCCTTAATCATAAAATTACTTAAAAGTGCAATACAGTTTAAGTAGTATGATATGTAAAAATAAAGAAATACCATAATATCATCTACTCATACATATTGTACATAAATTAAATGAATTTATAAGATAGAAACAAAATAGTTATAATCCACTTATTATTTGCAAGGATTCTACTAATCAAATCATCATTTAAAATTGTCTTATTTATTTGAATATTAAGGATTTATAGCATTTACCCGAGTCTTCTACCGAATTGGTTCGAATGTTTAATGCAATTCTGTCAATTTAACTTTTCCAATTGCTTAGTCCAAATTCTGTTGTGTCATTCTTAATTTTGCTGGCTTACTTTCCTTTTTGTTTTTAAGAATCTCAATCAATGTTCATTGCAATGTCACTCAAAGAAAGATTAGAAAATCTTTTTAGTGACTTTTGAAATGCAATATTTTTTACAAGAATAAATTGGAAACTTTTCCTCTAATGATAATAATATATTTATGGTATTTAATATAAGTACTTTATAATGCAGTTTTAAATCATTATCACCTTGTAATAATGTAATAATATTGTATATTGTAGGCCATTTACAATAGAGATACAATACATTTTCTATGCTTTGCTATGATGATAATGACATTCTTTGATATCTGTGACTTGGCAATATCTATGCATAAATTTCACACAATGCAAATTGTGACACGAAATTAAAAAAAAAATAAAATGGAAATGGAAATGACAATGAATTTGTGTGTCAACAAAGTGATTGAATGAATAAAATATATTATATTGTAAAAAATAAATTACAATAAATACTCAGTTCTCAGTTCTCAGTAGAAGTAGAAATCATGAAAATGCAAAGAAGAAGAACTGGAAAGATTTACAAAGACCCATTTAATTTATTTTTTGAACAATGTCTTTGTAATAAAATTGAAATGAATGAATTTAAGTATGACAAACAGAGACTCTTTGATGATTCTATGAACTAAAAAAACTTAGTATAAAACAAAGTGGGCAACTCATTTGGACAGAGAGAGAAAGAGAGTTCATTAACCCAAAACTTGCCACACACACACACACACACACACTAAAGAATATGCATAAAATGAAAAATCGCAAAATAAAAAGAAACTAAATACTAAACTTACTTAGTAAACGGCACATAAAAAACAGTTGAAAGACAAATGACGGAACTGAACTCAACTCAACTTAACTTGACTCAATCCAACTGAACTGATCTGTACTGAACTGAACTGAACTGATCATGTCTGATGAAAGGGAACTAGCGTCATAAGGTGATATGATGGAACAACGAATATAGATATTGTAGATAGATAGATAGATAGATACATAGATACACATTAAATTATATAAGTACATACAGATGTTATTGCGACTCATAAAGCGCTCCTCGCTCCATAAGGAAAATGCCATTCACATGAGATCATTCTACATACTCGTATTCGTATTCTTATAATGAATGAGAAACTTGAGGAATTTAGCCGAAGAGAGTAAAGATGATTTTATTTTTAAAACTTTCTTCAATTGCAATGTCTACGTGGTCAGACTCGTCTCAATTGGCTTTGTTGTCATCAGTTTACTGTTAGTCATAGTTTCCCATATATTAAACGTATTTTTATGATCGATCACAGATCATTCCGAGCTTACAAAGAACCATCATACCACATCACATCACTACTATGTTTGTATATAGAATGTGTAAACAATTATATTGTATTTTTTATACCATTCCCCCTTTTATTTTTTACATCATGAAAATGATAATGACGATGATGATGATGATTATTCGAATGACTTTTGCTTTGTAAGCACAAATCTTGGAGGGGTTAACCTAGGGTACTAACAACGGTTGGCATTGTTGAGGGGAAGCATGAACAGGCATTAATAATAATTCACTCACTCACTCAAAGTTGATGAGGCGAATGAATGTTCCTCACTGACAAATGTATTGCATATGCATGGATACATGGGTCTTGGACACTTTGGTCTATTGAAATAATGCAGGCTGTCAAATGGACACACTCAGAAAACAAATTTCAATTCCAATGTTTGAAGATTGATCCAAACTTTTGACTAGCACCATGCCAAATATTCATCTAAGTTTATTAATATTAATTCGACTACTTTAAAAGCTGCTGCTGCTGCTGCTGCTGCTGTTGCTACTGCGGGTAAAGTTTTGGATATCATACTTATGTTTTTACTATGATGATCCATCCCATTCCATTCCATTACATAGTGTACGTGATCATTATGATTTAGGGTGCAGTCAGTCAGCGTAGATCCATTACAATATACGCAGACTTCGTCAGAAGGCACCGTCAACGTTGCTTGTTGTATGTAAATATATTTTTAGATTTTTGTTTTTATTATTTTGACCTTATTTCTGTGCATAAGATTGTTTCTTCTTCTGTTTGGAAGTCTGCGATAAATTTTGCTTGAATTTTTAAACATTACAAATTTCCTCTCCATTTCCCTCCCATCCTTCACACACACACACACACACACACACACACACACACTTGTTAGTTTTGTATAATTTTTCGTTCCTTGTAATGTACGTAAGCAATTCCAATGAAGAAAAGGAAAGGAAATTTGTATTTATTTTTTTCTCTTCACTTTGAAGCACAGATGCTAAATATTCAATGGAATTGTTTTTGATTGCAGTAAATTGATATTTCCTTTCGATTTTAAGATATATGCTATAGTAGTCTTATAATTATAGAGATCATTTGATGTATGGAATTGCGTTTATCAATATACCATATATGTAAAATATATAGAAAGTTCTACATATTCTTCGAATTTCAAAAACTCACAAATCGTTCTAAAAATTTCTGAACTTCAAATGACTTCTTAAGTTTACTTATTATTTCTAATCTAACCTGCAGATCAATAATATATTTATTATAAATAATATAATTTTATATAAATGATTTTTATATTCATAAATTTATTTTCTTTTTTTCTCTCTCTCATTTCAGGTATGTAAAATAATCTTTGAACTTATTCTATTTAAGTGTCTCCAAACTTAATTACGTAAGTCCATTAAAATTATTAAGTATAAGAGCAAATTTTGCTTTGATTAAAGACCAGTTCAATTAAGATCTGATATCATCATTCATACTTATCCACCCCTCTCTGGCTGAGGGAGGGGAGTTTTATACATAAGTGTAGAAAAATTCTAGAGTGTTGTTTTTTTTTTTTAAGTTAAATCGCTTCACATGACATAAGAATTTATGGCATTTACACGCACGCGTTATAAAATGTTGAGTTGAACTGTGTTGAGTTTATCAATTAATTCATTGCTATTAATAAAAATTAAATGCAACAACGCCAAGTCAAGAATAATGACAATGCTTCCAGAAACTTGTACTCGTATATGTACAAATAAGAAAAAAAACATTATTGTAATAACAATGATTCTGACATTTTTAATTTTTTTTTTTTTTTTTTAACCTTTTCGACATGAATTTATGGTACGCGAGAAATTTAAGTGTCGTGTCAAGTAGTGAAATAGTTAGTATCTGAAGAGAATGAAAAGAAAAGTGCAAGAATTTATTTTTAGATTGTACAATATGCTTTGTGCAATAGTAGAGCTTAAATTCTGAAAACTTATTTCAGATTGTTTTTTGTTTTATTCTAATTGTGAAGGAGTGAAGTGTTTTAGAAGTGAAACACTAGGAGAAGGCTTCCACCAAAAACTAGTGGAAAAACAGCCAAAAAGACTGGCAAAGAACAGAATATTATCACCAAATGATACCTTTGAACGTATGGCTGCTGAGGTATCTCATTTGGCTCATTACAACAAAGGTTCGACCATCACCAGTCAGGAAATCCAGGCAGCCGTAAGTCTATTGTTGCCTGGTAAGCTGGCCAAGCAAGCTGTCAGTGAAGGAAACAAAGCTGTGAGCAAGTACACTAGTTCCAAGTAAATTTCATTCTCTTGGATGGTAATCATGAACAACAATATAATATTATTGATCAGTGAAGAACTGAATTTATTTGACAATCCTTTTCAACTAGGAGACTACTACTCAGAAATAAGTCTCGACTCAGTAAGAGACCCGATGAATGATGGTCAGAGATATCTTCTTTTAAAACACGTAGGACCTAGGCATCTTGATCACTCGAATTTTCTCATCATCACCGGGCACTACCCCAATAATAGACATGCCGTAAGACTGAGGGTTTTTGTAAAGGATTTTTGTATTTCTTGTACCTGTAACACTTTCGTAGAAGTATGTTCAGTTCAGTTATTTCTGGGGCTCATATAAATTTAGTTTCGTTCCCTAAGTAGTAGAAAACAGTGTATTAGTGGCATTACAAAAGTCAAAGTCTATCCCATAACGGGCTACTAAACCCCTGCACGAGGCAACGCTAAACAAAAATTTATCGTATCTCGCTGAAACGAATCATGTGCTACACGCAACACTATCACTAGTCATACTGCCATTACGAACACTTTCACAAACAACTCGTTCGGTGTTGTGAACCTCAATGATCTAGTTGAAGTCGTTAACAAAGGCAGTGCGTTACCGAATCATACGAGAAAACACGAGTCAATACAACAGTTTAGACAAAATGAGTTTTGAGAATGAGAATTGTTTTCCAAAGTGTCCGCAGTATTTTTGGTACTGTGCACACTACTACTATCGAGTCATACTCGAGGAAACAAGTCACACCAAGTCACACCGAATCATTCTCGATGACACGAGTCACACGACAGAATATTTTCATGATAGTGTGATACCGAGTTATTCCATAAGACAGGAGACTGTGTGGATGCAAGTCAATGAGTCAGCAAAGCAAAAATAAATGAGTTGATTGACTCGTTTCAAAAGCACATACCTATGACTCGTTTTCTTAGTGTGCACATTGTGATTGTCGACTGTTTACACAACAATAGTGTTGACTAGTGCAGGGCTCTATTCTATCATCATCTGTCTTAGTACTAAAATACAATATGACAGAACTCTCGCATGCGATAAAAATGGTAGCTTTTAAATGAAACAATGCACAAAGGAAAATTGTAAAAATGCCATTTTTGCTTGCTATGCAATTTTGTTGCATTTCTTTATTGTTGTTGTCTGATATGTCTCATGTCTTTGTGACTCTTTTTGTTATTGTTGCTTTTGCTGTTGCTGTTATTATTATTGTTCGCATTATTATTTGTCATTATATTTTTATACAAGTATATTGTTGATGTTGTTTTTTGTTTTGTGTTTCTTTTTTTTTTTATTATGACAACTCGAAACGACATTAAGTTATTATTGTCTACACAAAAAGAAAAAAACTGGAAAACGAAAACAAAAAACAAGAACAGAAATGAAGAAAACAAAAATATGCAAACAACCATTTGTATTTTATATTTTTGTTTTTTTCATTTTGTTCAGATTTTCACTTAGATTCTCTCACTTGTATCTCTTTCTCTGAACCTTTCACTTAGTAAATGTGTGATAATTTTGTTTGTTTCATTTTTCATTTTGGCATTTATGCAAATTGTTTTTAATTAGACGAAATTTGTCCATCAAATCTAAGCCAGACAAGCAGGCAAACTGACAGACAGACAGTGACAAACAATCGCCTTCCTTCCTGTGCTCGAAACTACTACAATTTGTTTGTCTAGTCAGGCGGGCAATTAAGATTGTAGCAATCAGATACAGTTGCAAGTGAAAGGAGTAGAAAATCTTGCTTCTTCATGGTGATGGTGTTTGTCCACCACTAACACGCCCATCTTTCATTTTCTCATTGTTTGTCAGACTCATCCTCATCCAATCTAAGCAGACGACAGACAATGACACACATAAAAATCTATGATCAAAAAAGATAGAAAGAAAAATAAAAATAAAAAATTGGAAGAAAAAAGTGTAAAATGGCAAATAAATCTTGTGTCTGTTCCAAATAATTGGATCTAATATAATTTGTGTGATGACTCTATAAAACAATAAAAATAATGAAGCTCATACTAACGCTACAATTTCAAGACTCAACAATCCCTTTTTCAAATTTTATGACTACAAATTTGCAAACAAATTTATTTTTGTGAACATTTATTTTATTTATTATTCTCGGTATTTTGTGGTTTTTACATCTCTCATGACATCGAATATTGATTCTGATGGATAAGAAGAAAGATAAAGGGGAAAGGAAGAATTTGCGAAATGTCAAATAAGAATATTTTGTTCTATAAATAAAAACATTCTATTGAAATATTAAAAACACTTTCTAGTGAGATAAGAAATCAGATCAATTTATGATTCATTTAAAATGTGTCCTTCTTTTAATTAAATTTAATTTATGCTTTCCATTACTAAATTTGGCTTGAGTTGCTTACTTCAGAATTAACTAGAAAATTAAGATTTAATTTATGACCCATGGAATTTTATTACCATACAGAAATACATGTCTCTTTAATAATTTTTCTGGGAAAAACCCAAAAAATTTGAATATTCATTTAAGGATAAACCAAAAACTTTTATTAAACCTGAAATTAGGGAAAAAGGGCAAAAGGACAAAAGGACAAATAAATGTCTACCAGAATTCCAAGAATTCATAATATAACATTTGCGAATTTCATGATTTTATGATAGAAGAAAATTTCAAAAATGCACTAGTGAGGAATAAAAGGTAATAAAATTTACATGCTGCAATTATAAAAAAAAAAGGTCACGAACTAATTCTAATGAACTTGATGTGTTAATGATTATGTGTCTTAGTATCCTTTATCTGCGGCTACCTAACTAGTTACTATAAATTTACCTCAATTGTAGTGAAATGTATCAGTTGCATATCGAAAAGAAAACAAAACACATCATCAACAAAATATTCTAAAGTTTTGGCGTTTCTAAAATTCTTCAAACCTCATCGAAATGAATACTTCTACAACAACTTATAGTTGCATACAAAGTGTCAGCATGACCGAACCCTTAACTGCTACCATGAATCTTAACTCTTCGTTTACCTTGAATTGTGAACGCTTTACAACGAGTGATCTTAATCTCTTTATGGAAAGTATAGAGACAATTTCACGCATCGAACGTGAACGTGCTGAAAGGAAAGTCAATCGTCGCGAGCAAAGGGAACAACGTGAACGGCTTGCCAAACTGGAAGCCAATAGTCCAACACCATCAGCCGATGAGGCAGAAGATGAGCCGACCATATCTTTGGAAGCCAAACTAATACCATGCAAAACTAAGAAGAAAAATTATTATTCGGCAACAAGTTCGGATGAAGCCTATGGCAGTTCAAGTAATTCACCAAGCGTCAATAGCGTTTTTCATGATGATGATGTTGATGATGATGTTTCCGAAAATGAATCGGGTTGTTTTCCACATTACGAAAAGATACTTCCACGTAGCTCGCATGTTCTTTCAAAGCCCAAGCCGCGTACAAAACGTTCACGTATCCTTGGTATGGTCCTGAAACGTGAATATGGTAAAAGTTCATCATATACATCTTCGCAATCATCGATGGATATTGAGAAACAAACGCTAGAAGATCATCAATATGAGAATGTGCCTGCAAAGAAACAAAAAATCCGTAAAACACCTAGTATACGCGACATTCGGTTTATAGACAAGGCCTTGACCTATTTGACTTTGTAACAACTAATCAACAGGAAGAATATGAAAATCAGTCCAAATATGATGAATTTACTCTGTGAAGAAGAACAAATTTGTAAATTATTATTTTAGTACTTAAGTTTGTATACAATAATATTTTTTCTTTCACTGTATCCAGTTTGCAAATACCACAATATTTTGTATTTACGAAAAAATAAATACATAAAAACAATTATATAATATTAATCAAGAATCAATAAATTCATTCATTATCATATGAGTATTCAAAATGTAATTATTTTGCTTGTGCTTTTCATTTACATTTTATATCATTGAAATTAATATAAGTAATAATGAAAGGTAACCATTTAACCTTGTTTGTATAATCAATCATTTTCTGTAATATCACATACTTATGAGTTTGATATGTCACAGGTTGCTAATAAATCAAATAAGAGCATTTCCACTGCATGCATCTAACATATCCTTTCACTTATACGAAGTATCAATGAAACCTTTTACATACTTTCCCTCTTCTTTGAAAAGAAGGACACACAGCACACTCACTTCAGTCGAGAGGAAAAAGAAAATCATAACAAACATAACTTGTTTGTGATAATCATTAGGATGATGATATTCAAGATATCCATCACAAGTCAGTGGGTTTTGTAATTTCTCTTCACGTCCGTCCTCGGGTCATATCTCATGAACGGCAATAGCTAGACAGTTGAAATTTTTACAGAATGTGTAGTTCTATCCGGGCATTAGCAAAAAATACTAAAACTAAAATATTTTTAGAAACTTAAAAGGGTCCCCATACAAGAAACATTTTGGTTTGTATGACAGCTATACGAACCAGTAACCCCACAATCTTGAAATTTGCTCGATTAGTGGCTATACACCAAAAACTTATACTATCGAAATTTCAGTTTGATCAGACCACTAGGTAGGGTACCTCCCATACAAACCCCCATTAAAATTCAGGTTCTTATTAAAAAAAACTTTTTTGTTTTTTGTCCTATCAAACTGAAATTTAGACATTATAAGTTTTTGATATAGGCGCTGTACATCTACATCCTCCCATACAAATCCACCATTCAAATTCAGGTTCTTATTAGAAAAACTTTTTTGTTTTTTGTACTACCAAACTAAAATTATAAGTTTCTGATATAGGCGCTATAAATCTGTTAGAATCAGCCAAATCGGACCACTAGAGGGAGTACCTCCCATACAAACCCCAATCTGCACGAGTCTGACTCGCACTTGGCTCATTTTTTCATTCAAACTTCACAAAGCGTGAGGTGATTTAATTTGATTATGTACTCCTAAAAAACAACGTAGACATCATACCAATCTTTTATAGACTTGTATAGACAAGTATAGCATATTGAAAATGGAGCTGAAAAGGAAACAACTTATACAAATCGTAAATCAGTTTTGTACATGATTTTCTTGTTCCAAGAACATTGGAATATTAGACTATTTTTATCTTTTCACTTTTGTATGAATTCATTCTTCTTACACCTAATAAAATCAACTATTAACTCAGTTGCATTCCATTAAAAGTATTTTTATTTTATTTAGTTTAGTTTTCTTGAGTTTTGTTTAATGATCACATGAACTTTAGAATTCATCAATCAATCAATCAACAGAGAATCAACAAAACAAAAACTTTACGCAATTTTGTATTTAAGTGCAATATTTATTTACATTTTGTACATTATTAAGTTGATTTCTCATTGTTTAAACAATTTAAGTAATCATAATGATGATCATCAGAATGACATGATCAAATTTACAATTATTGTATACAAGGCAAACCTTGCTTTATTGTACAATAAGGTGTGTGTGTGTGTGTGTGTGTGTCTGTGTATTTAAATTTAAATTTATATTTCAAAGCGCCAATACAACTCACTTTCACCACAATCTTTCTACCTTCTTGGTTAGGAATTCACCATTCACACAAACACCCTTAGCTTTAGGAAAAAGGCGCGAAAACTAGAAAGCTTTCACTCTAGGAAAAGCTACAACTATGCACTACTGAAATCTTTCTATCCTTCTCTTTATATTGACATTTATCTTTGATTATGTTTTGTGCTTGACATGCGCTTTGAGCTTTCCTTGCCTTTCGCAAGAACAACAAAAACTTACTCCTTGACTGTTTGTTGGCTCCAAATTGTAGTGTATCCTTGCAGGGAGCACAGTCGTGCGAACGCATCCAATCTCATTCGGCACGGTATCTATCTATCTATACATCCATCAATCTATAGTATCTAGAACAGCAAATAATTTTTCGCGCTGAAAAATAAGGAAAAAAAACACTCGTTTCTTTTTCTTTTAATTCAAATAAATTTAAAGAATAATAAATATTGTTGCCCAGGGAAAATTCGAAAAATTAATAACTAAAAATTAAAATTTCTAAAATTCTATTCTCAATCAGAGCAAATTGTGGTGAATGGAAAACGCGTATGTCCTTTGAAGTGCTGCTCGTTTGTTGTATGAAGTTCAGTGTTGCGTGAAAGTTTCCTGTTTCCTTTCCCTCTCAAACTGTTCCACTCCTAAGTGATAGATAACCCTTTTACTTCGTATATTTATATTATGAGTTGCATGCCTTTGCTCTAGTTTTTCCCTCTCCCCACCATATATATATATTTTTTTTTCACATTGAATTCTAATTCTCATTTTACTGTGTCGCGTTTCCTGTTCCGTTTTTGATGTCCTGCTAATAAACGAACTCTTTCGCATTCCCTAATAAAATATGAATTGATGTGCGAGCAGCACCCCAATTATGCCTCCGCCATCCCCAATCTACGTCTAAAAGAACTCTTCACAAAGTGTTTAAAATTTGTTTTGTCGTTTCTTAAGGTCATTCGATTGTTAAAAAAAAAAAAAAACCAAAACAGAAATGAAGGATCCGGTCGGTTATTTAAAGAAATGAACATTAAAACAAAATTAAATGAGAAATTGCATCGCGTGTTCTTGCTATTTGGGTGTGACTAACAAAATGTTGTAGCAATTAAATTAAATTGCTTAAATTTTTCTTCTACATAAAAAATCTCACAATATTTAATCTTATCTAATTTGAAAGTATCTTAGTTTGCCAAGCATTTCCGAAGCTTAGAATAAAATTCAAAATTATTTCAATAAATATTTTTATTTGCATTATTATTTAATTATTTTGTTTATGTTTTGTCTTAAGCAATGAATATTTATGGTTGTGTTTGCATCAATCAACATTAATACTACTACTAAATAAATAATACGAAAAACAAAAATCAATCAAAGTTAATACAATAAATCGAAATCCAAATTAAACATTTTTTAAAAAAATCATATCAAAAAGTATAGTACAAGAAGAGTGAAATTTATTAATGAATAATGCAAATTAAGCAAATGAAAATTAAAATATATGGCGAATATAATTCTTAAGCAGATATTACTACTAATAGATAAGCAACAACAACAATAATATTATAACTATGATTGAGTATAACAATCAGGTAAATATTGCTTTTTTAAATAAATACAATAATTACATACATAATTATGAAAATGAATATGACTGAGTAAATGAATGAATGAAATAAATGATTGAGTGAATGTTGGCGGAAGAGTATAGTTTTTCCTTTGTAATTCTATACTTTTCTAGAATACTTTGTATACTAGTACTTTAAAGATTCACAAAGCAAATGCTTATAAATATATGACCCAAATTCATAATGTTCAACGAATGCGCAACTTGACTATCGACTTTGATTGAAACTTTTGCCTACTAGGTGCTTAACACCTCTTGACACTCCCCACTCTTTGAATAATCCATTTCTCTTTATTATTGTTCAGAATGTTCCTCCTTTTTCATATTCCCGGTAGTTGCTAAAAACTTTTTCCTTTAGCAAACTCTAGCAGTATGTCAACTTGCTTTGTGTTAGCCAACTTAAGCCTAGATTCATTCCTTTCACCATTTCACCCATTATCATCATTATCATCATCATTATTATTATTATTATCTTTAGTTCTTTTTTTTTTTTTTAGATATCTATCTCCCTAACCAGAGTTCCTTTTATATGTTTTACCATGTATTCATTCACCGCTTTTCAGTTTGGTATAAATTCAATTGCTATAAAACAACAACAGTAAAATTATTGTATATGACTAAGTACAAAAACAAAAAAAAAAAAAACAAAACAAAAAATACAGAAAAGAACAGCAACAATAAAGAATACTTGAAAAGCCTTTTCTAGCTCATTTTCTTAACCGCCTTTTCCTGCTTTCCTGCCTCTGTCTCAGCACACTAGCTTATGCATCCATGCAGTCTACTGCCAGATTTTCCATGTCGTGCCCAAGTACAATGACGATGATGATGCCAACATACTCCCTCCCTCCTCGTTAGGTCTAATGCTCCCTAGTTGCTATTATATGAACATATATGTAGTATGCGTTGTTGTACTCGATGTAGTAGAAACATAGAGAAAGAATGCCTTGACTACTACGATTAACTCTTGAGTGTTTTCCCTTCTGTCATTTTTTTTTTTGTGTGTTTATTTGGTGTCTTCTTCACTTTTCATACAACCAAATTGTTTTCACATAAGCGAAAAATATTACTTACTTAAGTAGTACAATATGTTAAGTTCAGATCCGCAAATCCTTTTACTATCAAATAGTTATAAGCATAAATCATTACATCGATTTAGTTATCAAGCATTTTATGATAAGGGAAAAACATACAATTCTAAGTAAGTAATTAACTTTGATCTCATAGCAGGTAGATTTTATCCAAAATATGCGTATATCATCCCTTAAGGATGTAAATCGCTACAGGTAGCAAAATACACAGTAATTAGTTAGACATTAATTGTGTCCTTTTTATCCTAATTGATCAGGCAAAAATCTGGTATATAAAGGCAGCTTTCGCTGACAAAAAAATCAGTTCAAAACTAATACGTTAAGCAATCGCATCGTGTGATCTTGTGATACAAAACCAGTGCATAAATCTTTTAAAGTGATTTATAAATTATCACTGTTTTTTACAAAACAAAACCTGTGAACAAAACTATTAAAGTGCCTATTATTTTACTAAATAATATCAAGTGTTTTAAAAACAAACTATACTAAAAACAATCCAATAAATATGGTCATGGTTAGTTCAACACCCACCGCCAATTCCAGCAACATGGTTTCCAAAACCTGCACTAATCCTCGCGAAGAGATTTTTGAGTGCTCATCACTTGATGGTGATCATTTTCTAACTGCCCTCGAGCATCAAAACTCTTATGTTGCACCAAAGCAACCGTTAAGTGATTCGGATTTTTCATGCATTGAAAACCTGATTAGGTGCTTCGAAGAGGAAGTGCCTACCAAGAAATTGAGTACCGGCAAGGGCAAGGTAGCCGCGGTCATTGCTAGCTTCAAGTCCAAAACTGTTGGAAGTCAATCGTCAAACTCATCGAAGAAACTACGTTATCAAAAGAAAAATAAGAGTGCCTTGGCTCCTGGAGAATGTGGTGCTAATATTATGGAGCTAAAGAAGAAGTACGAAGATCAATCGCAATTGTTAATAATAAAGGGTAACTCAAAAAACCATAAAATTCCAACGAAAGTTAAAGAAATGGCTAAAATTTTTAACTCGAAAGTAAATCAAGTTATGCAACGCAAGTTCGAGAACTATAAGCCACTGCGTAAATGAACAATCACCAAAATCGAATTCAAATCAACCATCTGTGTTGACAATTGATTCATTTGCAAAACCGAAGCCTCGTACTAAGCTTCCGACTTATCGTATTCCCTTACCGAGTCCTCTGCCGAGTCCACGTTTGCGCCGTAAGCAGCACTTGGCAAAACCACTGAAATCTGCAGTCCTCGGCCAGCAACAAGAGCATGATGCATGCCTCATTGCTGAGGAGATTTTTCATGAATTATCTGTAAAGGATAAGATTTTGCTTTTTAATAAATTCGCCAGTGACATGTCCAAAAAAAATCCCAAGTTTACCGAGCATGCTGAGGATATCAAAGAAAGTATCAAAAAGAATTTGTCATATGGTGAAGTTGTAACTGAAAAGCAAGACACTGTTAAGTCTTTGGCTAACAAGTTAGAAGCCAAATGTACATCAAGCCCATCTTCAACGGGAAACATTCAAAGTAAGCCCCCAAGGAAACGCCAAGCACCCCAACCACCATCACAAAAATCTGAAAATGCGAAGAATTCATCAAAACAATCAGAGAAATCATTACATGTCAGTACACTTACGGTTACTCTCAAGCCAAGTCTAGATGCCAAAGAAAAGGATGACTTAGAAGTGCCATGTTCACCACCAAATACTGTTAATGATAGCAATTCTTCGGATATAAGCCACAAACGTAATAATGCTTCGATTCGTTGCACGAACTTGCCAACCGAACCATATGCACCTCCAAAGAAGATACGCCGTACACGCTCTGAAAGTTCCGGGAACACTTCATTTTTCCATAACGAACATGTAGAGACACTCTTTTACAGTTGGATAAAGGAAAAGAACGGTGTTTTATTCGATATTACTCCCATACCTAATTTAGAAAAAAATGTAAACAATACTGCAATAGACAGTTTAATTGAAAACCTTAATGCAACGGTGGAAGTAACACAAGAATCAGTGGTAGACCAACTATTAGAAGAAGCCATTGCCAAGCTAGAAGAGTCCAAAGTAAAGGAGAACAGTTTGATTGAAGAAAAAGTGCTTAATACAACTCCAGAAGATACAAAGGCAATGCCGGAATTATCTCTACCCAATGCAACGGAAAACCTCTCAATAAAGGAGTCTTCTCTCGAAATATTACCTTCATCGGAAGTTATCTTACCGATCAAAGTGCTTAATACAACTCCAGAAGTTACAAAGGCAATGCCGGAATTATCTCTACCCAATGCAACAGAAAACCTCTGCATAAAGGAGTCTTCTCTCGAAATATTACCTTCATCGGAAGTTATCTTACCGATCCAAGTACTTAATACAACTCCAGAAGTTACAAAGGCAATGCCGGAATTATCTCTACCCAATGCAACAGAAAACCTCTGCATAAAGGAGTCTTCTCTCGAAATATTACCTTCATCGGAAGTTATCTTACCGATCAAAGTGCTTAATACAACTCCAGAAGTTACAAAGGCAATGCCGGAATTATCTCTACCCAATGCAACGGAAAACCTCTCAATAAAGGAGTCTTCTCTCGAAATATTACCTTCATCGGAAGTTATCTTACCGATCAAAGTGCTTAATACAACTCCAGAAGTTACAAAGGCAATGCCGGAATTATCTCTACCCAATGCAACGGAAAACCTCTCAATAAAGGAGTCTTCTCTCGAAATATTACCTTCACCGGAAGTTATCTTACCGATCAAAGCCATCAATGATATTCCCATGGAAACGTCTATTATTAAACTTAATAGGACAGTCAAACGTCAAGCACCACCAGTACCAGTTCGTAAGCCAATACCTGCCCCCAGATTAAGCCTTACGGCAACTTCATATGTATCATCGACCAATTCATCTGCTAAGCACTCCGATGCAGAGAGTGAATCTGGATTATCAACGCTTCCTAAGGTGAGTTCATTGAAACGATTTATACAATCTTTACAAATTACTAATTCTCATGTTTATTTACAGATTACCAGTGATGAGTCAGTAAATGATAAAGTCCCTGCAGAAAGCAGGAAACAAGACTTCGAATTTGCCGTACCTGCTCCTCTGCTTCGTAAAAGGAAACTTCGTCGTCACCTCACATGGAGAAAGGAGAATTCCATTGTGGAGACTGTGCTTTCAACAACTTCTGAATCCGATTCAGAAGGAAAGCAAGAAGCTCAATCTAAAGCCCACACTACACAAAAGCCATTTACTTTGGCAAAGAAGTTCATTCAAAAGAACCTCTCAATCTGGTCACATAATAAACCGGAGAAACAAGGACCTAGTGAGCAACGCCTTTCCGAGTTAAATAAATCACTTATTCGTCAAGTAAACTCTCCACGAAAAGTTAAATCCGCTTATACTTTGACCGTTCTATCAACATCATTAACAAACTCCCAACAAGATGTGCAATCAACACCACGCACATCAATTCAGGAGAAATGGGAGGCTTCATGTTCTTGGCCAGCAGATGTTGATGTTACAGAAACAGTTGAAAATAAAAGGAACTGCAAGGAATCAACAATCTGCAACGATAACTCTATAGATCAAGGATTTGAAACGGGTTCGAACGAGATCGACAGTCCCAAAGTATATCGTAATAAAAGAAATGATGCGATTAATGAGCACATTAAACGTCGCAATTCTATTCCATTCCTTGCAATGACTTCACATAACATACCTAAAAAGCAAGAGGATTCAAATGTGTTCTGCACACCGGCCAGGGGACATAAACGCCAGTCTATCACCAGCGGTAACGGCGCAATTAACCACCTTATAAGCCCAACATCATATCCGATTAAACAGCGTCGTCGTTCAATGTACGATACCGAATCTCGGCGTAGTTCTGTAGCCATGCAAGTTATCCGTGAAGACCTACCATTGAACTTGGATGAAGTGTCCCTTAATTCTCCATTTTTGCCGGATTGCAATAATGTCAACGACAGCATATTCTTTGCCAATGCTAGAACGAAAGAGAGGCGCTCAAGCATCTCAAACTACAGCTTAAGATCTGCCAACAACAAACAGAGCTCTACATTTTGGGTTGCAGCTGGTGATTTCACAGTCTCCATTGAGGTTTATTACAACTCTCCCGAACGTCTACGTTTACTCCATGAAATCTTTATGCAAAAGAAGAGTTCAGAAAAACGTGAATTATCGTTTGGCATTGATAGCCACAAATTTACCATGGCGAATTCAAAAAATATAAACGACCGAGTTAATGGACGCAATTCTAGGGTGAAAGGTTCGTCGCACTATTGGTTTTGTAATGGTGATACAGCGGTGCCATTCAGCGGCAAATACATGCCTGTCGAAAAAATCAATTGCTTCTTCAACTTCATACGAGAATCACTTAAAAGTAATGCATCTGAATTACACTTTGGCATGGATCACATTGATTTTTCCAATTTACCAGAGTTTTGGATTAATACGCCAAAGTTCTCCATCGAGAGTAACTATAGCATGCTGGTTGGTCTTCAGTCGGGAAATAGCAATGGTTTGGAAGGCCGCAGCAAATATGCTTGGCCTAACAGAAAGTTTGCCTCAGCCAACATGATCAGGACCAGTGATCTAGATCGTTTAACATTTGAAACGGATTTCATAAGTATCCCAAAAGATAGTATTAGCTCCGATATGTTCAAAATGAACTATATAAATGAACCCATAAATCAACTGTTTGATGATAATACAAATGGAGCAGCTTCGCCGAAACAAATTGGGGAACAAAGTTTCGATAACAGAAGAAATTCTATTCTCTTTTCTCCAAGAGTTTTGAATACACCATATATAACTATATGAATTGTACGATGATACTATGATATACCGTCATCATATTATATTATATTATATTTGATAAATTAATAAAATTGGAATTAAAACCAAAATAACTATGTGTTTATTTTAATACACTTAATAATAATTCTAGCCTTTAATAAGAAAACACTTAGCTCCAATTCGCTTATTTCTGGTTTTCATTTGATTAAGAACTTTATATGGTACATTTAATTATTTATTTTTATCGGAAATAAGATTATAATTACAAATTATAACATAGTACGAGTATTTTAAAATGAGCAATAGCGACAGAGGCCTTCAGCTCGTGGGAAAGTTAAGAAGGAAATTAGTAAAGTGCAGGACCAGACTTGCCTCGAGCGGGAATCGAAACCACGACTCTTGTTATAGTATGGTACATATACATATTTACATATTGCATGTTATACGTATTATGTTTCATATGTTGGTTACTTCAGTTTTTATTAGGGTTCCGGACCCAAAGGGTACCAAAAGGAACCCTATTGCTGAGACTTCGTTGTCCGTCCGTCCGTCTGTCCTCGGGTCATATCTCATAAACCGCAATAGCTAGAGAGTGAGAGTGAGATTTTCACAGAAGGTGTAGTTCTATCCGGGCATCAGCAACAAACACAAAAACTAAAATATTATCGAAAACTAAAGGGGTCCCCATAAAAGAAACATTTTGGTTTGTATGACAGCTATACGATCCAGTAATCCCAAGATTTTGAAATTTTGAAGATTGGTGGCTATACATCAGTAACTTATAGTGCCGAAATTTCAGTTTGATCGGATTGCTAAAAAGGGTACCTGCCATACAAACCCCATTAAAATTCTGGTTCTTATTTTAAAAACTTCTTTGTTTTTTGTTCTATCGAACTGAAATTTAGAAACTAAGAGTTTCTGATATAGACGCTATACATCTGTTGTAATCAGCTAAATCGGACACCTAGGAGGGGTACCTCCCATACAAACCCACCTTTAAAGTTCAGGTTCTTATAGAAAAACTTTTTTGCTTTTTGGAATTTTGTACTGAAATTTAGACACTATAAGTTTCTGATATAGGCGCGATACACTTTTTGGAATCATTCAAATCAAACCCCAATCTGGTAATAGTCTGACTCGCACTTGGCCCATTTTTTTATTATTTACTCTCAGTTTTAGTATTACATTTATCATATTTTCCAACAAATCAACTGCTATGTACCCGTAGTACATCGTAAGTACAATAGCTCATATCTTTGCACAAACATACATATTTCACCTCGAAATGTCTAATGTTGCTACTGCGCTTGTGTTGACACAAATTCTTTCACACATTAAACATGGCAATAATAACACAAATAGTATGAAAATATGAAAATTATGACAAAAACAAGCAAAAAGGCATGTCACATTCACATTTCCCCTATGAAGAAGAAAAGCTTTCCTTGTTGTTTTCTTCTTTATCATACTAACGTACAAAAACAAAGAAAAAATTGTATTGCAAATAAGTAGTATAGTATTTAAGGACTCTGAAACTGTGACTTACTTGACTTGACTGACATCATCAAAGTGTCATCATATCATATTCAGTGGGGAAACTAATGTGACCTTTGCTAATTCTAGATAATTTGCGCCACCGAAATCCAACAATCAATAAATATGGCTTCTCTTGAGTGTCAATAAATTGGCTTAGTGTGATTTTGATAGACTGGAGGAGGAGGTGGGTGATAAGTCTATCGTACACAGTATGATAATAGTGAAAAAATTGAAGGCGACCTGTTGATGAGTACTAAAATTATATGCATGAAATGAACAGATATGCACTTCTATGTTGAACTCAATTCTCTAGGCTTTATTCTTAATAACAGTAATTACAAAATTCTTTATTTTCCTTCCAAAAATCAGAGAGTACAAGAGATAATGCTATCGGTCAAAACATAAAAACAAGGACCCTTTTAATAAGTAGACATCATTCTAATAAACTTTTCTTAGTTGAAAATGTTTCAACTAATCGCTTCTTTTTCTCGTCATAGTACATAATTGTAAATTGGTCTTTATTATTCTTAAGAATTTATAAAATTTATTTTCCTAAATAAATCCTTAGTCCTTTCTACGAATTATTCTTGACCGAAATCCGCGAATCTCTGTAGTTGTAAAGAAACGATGATATGATCCTTAATCTTTAATCCCTACAGGTACCATTTCGACCACTTACAGGTAACCAGTAAATAAGAAACGCGGATTTTGGATTACAAATTCCGTTTTACACAATGGAACCCAAAATCTGCATATGAAGTTTTATTATTTTATTAGCGCAACAAACTTGAAAATCTCTTACACTATTTCTATCTGGGTATATATGATTGCATCCTCTTACTTCTGCATACAGTCTAGAACACAAACTTATAAAGATCGTTTTTCATGTCATTTTATAAGTTTTGATCCCCGTGTAACCATCTTTTGTATTAAAGTGCTTTAAAACACTCAAATATAAAATGAAATATGGTGGTTAATAGTTCAATTATCTGTAAAGGATAAGATTTTGCTTTGTAATAAATTCATCAGTGACATGTCCAAGAAGAACCCCAAATTTAATGAACATGCTGAGAGTATCAAAAAAAATGTTCAAAAGAATATGGGACGCGGTGAAGTTGTATCCGAAAAGCAAGCAACTGTAAAGTCTTTGACAAAAGAGTTGGAAGCCAAATGTATGTTGAATCAAATGGACAGTGCTCACAAGAAACGCAAAGCGCCCCAACCTCCAGCAGACAAATGCAAGGAAGTAGAGCAGATGGAAGAAGAAGATGAACAAGACTTACATGTGTGTACACTCACAGTTGTTCTTAAGCCTAGCCCGAATACTAAACAATATCCGAATTCTTCTATGTCTCATCCAAGATCAAATAAGCCCCGTAACCTTAATTTCCATGAGGAGTCCATATCCAGTCTGTTAAAGACGAACAATAAACGGAGCAACGCTTCAATTCGTCCCTCAAATTTATCAACTGAGGCATATGCACCTCCTAAGAAAATACGCCATACACGCACTGAACGTTCCGAGACCTCTTCGTTTTTTCAGAACGAGCATGTAGAGACACTATTTTACAGTTGGATAAAGGAAAAAAACGGAGTTTTATTCGATATCACAACCACATCCGGTACAGAAGAAACTATTAACATTACTACCTTAAACAGTTCGAATGAGAGTCTGAATGCAACGTCGGAAATAACGAAAAAATTAGCAGTAGACAAACTGTTAGAAAAAGCCATAGCCAAACTAGAAGAGTCCAAAGTAAAGGAAATAAGCTGCGATGATGGAAAAATGCCTAATATTCCTGAAGTTGTTAAGACTAGTTCAGAAACTCGAAAATCGAATGAACCGGATAAATCTTTAGTTCAACCAACTTTTGTTGAAATACCACCATCTTTGGAGGCAGCCTCATCAAGTAAAAGCGTCAATGATTTGCCCATGGAATCTGCTAACATCACACCTAAGCAGAAAATCAAACGTCGAGCACCACCAGTACCAGTTCTTATGCCGGTTCCAGTACCCAGATCCAGCCTTACAGAATCATCAAGTCTTTCATCGACCAGTTCATCGGCTAAACATTCCGATGTAGAATGCGAGTCCGGCTTATCCCCTCTTCCCAAGGTGAGTTCATTGAAACAATTTTTAGAATTTTTACAAAATACTGATCGTCATTTTGTAGATTACCAGCGATGAATCTCAACCAGAATCATTAAATGAGAAAGCCACTGCAGAAAGCACCGAAAAATACGTTGATTTTGCCGTGCTATCACGACCGCCCCGTAAAAAACAGATACGTCGTAACCTCACATGGAAAAAAGAGAATTCCATTGTGGAGACTGTACTTTCAACAATTCTGATTCCGATTCAGGCGGCAATCAAGCAGCTGTGACGGAAGCGACGGCCAAGTATGAAACCTTTCCTTTTGCAAAGAAGTTTTTTGGAAAAAATCTTTCAATCTGGTCAACTAATAAATCGGAACAAAAAGAATCCATTGAGCCATACTTTGTTGAGCTAAATAAATCACTCTATCGTCAAGTAAACTCACCACGAAAAGTCAAGTCCGCTTATACTTTGACCGTTATCCTAAGTGAATCGGAATCAACACCACACAAGTCTATTCAACAGACGCGGGAGTTTTCACGATCTTGGCCAACAGCTCTAGATGCCAAAGAAAAGTTCGAAATGTCGGATTCAAATAAACTCTCCGTGAGTCCACAAAGAAAGGCGGTTCTTTATAAAGATAAATCAATAGATCTTGGATTTCAAACAGGTTCTAATGAAATAGAGAGTTCCACATTATATTGTACAAAAGAAAGTAGTGCGATTCATCAGAATACTAAACTTTATAATCTCCACTCTGTAAAAAGTTGATGAAGCCTAGCACTGAATTGCGTATTTCATGTTACTCTACACCGATCAAAGGACATATGCAGCCAACTTTCACGAACAGTAACTGCGCATTGAACCTCATTAGTCCAATATCAGAGCCAATTAAGCAGCACCGTCGTTCAATTTACGACACCGAATCTCGGCATAGTTCAATAGCCATGCATGTGATTCGTGAAGATCAGCCACTGGATTTGGATTATATGTTAAGTCCTGCTTTTTCATCGGATGGCAATATTTCCAACGAAAGCGTCTTCTTTAATACTAATGCAACAATCAAAGATAGTCCTACAAACATTGAGGACCTTTCGACAATGACTACCAATAGCTCAAAATTAAAAAAAAATAAGCTAGGCTCTACGTATTGGATCACAGCTTGTGATTTCACTGTCTCTTTTGATGTCTTGCACAACTCTACTGAGAATTTACTTGACTTTTATGAAATTTTTATGAAAAAGAGTTTGGAAACAAATGAATTATCCTTTGGCATAGATGGCCACAAATTCACTATGACGAATTCAGGACCAGGACCTATGGAAGATATTAGTAGCGAGGACATATCTACAGTAAAGAGTTTTTCGCATTATTGGTTCTCTAGTCGAAATCTTGTCGTGCCATTTATCGGCAAATATATGCCCACTGATAGGATAAATCATTTCTTTAAGTTTTTTCGAGAATCGCTTAATGGTGATATATCTAAATTACACTTTGGAGTCGACCACATCGATTTCTCCAGTGTATCTGAGTCTTGGCCTAATATGCTAACATTTTCAAATGAAAGTAACTTGAGTATGATCCATGTTCTAGAAGAACATAGTAAAGATGTTTCTTCTAACACCATGTCTACCTCGGTCATGTCGAATGGCACCAAGACCAGTGATCTAAGTAACTCCTATTTCGGATCAGAATCGAATGTCAGCGGTAGCAGTGGTTGGCTATCAGTATCACCTCATGATAATGAAAAAAATGAAAATGGGGAAAAACAAGGCGATGCGAATTACAACAATATAAACTCCAAACCCGAAATGCCTAACACAAACCATCTGCATGAACTAATAAGTAAAATTTTTCATGAAATTACTAATCAAAATGTCTCTTGGCACCTATCTATCAAAGCACTTACATATTTTGGAAGAAATGAAGACTTCACCAAATTACATTCACGAACTTCAGAATGTTGTGAAGGAAATTGACAACTTGGGACAAGAATTTGGCTTTGAAACTTGTTCTCGTGAACAACTCGAGAGTTTCATGTTCATAATGTGTCACTATGCCGATGTCTGTTTGGATACTTGTACTGATCTATTGAATAACATATTGAATGTGTTAATGGAAAGGAGCACTCAGGATGATTCAGATAGTGGTTTCCACACGACTCTTCACTAAAATTGCATTATGTTTCTAATTATTAATTTAAAAGTTTTTACAAAACAAAAAATGTTTAATTATTCAATGAAAATACAAACTTAATTAAAAAATTACAACATTGATGAATTTATTTTCTCTTTTCTAGTTTTAAAATTTATAATTTATAGCACCAATAGATGTGTACAAATAAATATGGTCTTCACTTACTGTACCCATTAGCTTTGTAGAGATGCTTGTAAAGCATAGTGCTATTCATTGAACCAGAACCCCATATAAAAACTTAAAAATCTCTTATAAAATATAATGAAAAAATATTTTCAGATTGATTATTTATGATTATTATTATTATTATTATTATTATTATTATTATTATTATTATAATATTATTATTATTAGTATTATTATTATTATTATTATTGTAGTCATGAAGATACTCGTAAAAATAGCTAAAAATAAATTTCCTTATAAATTTTCATTATAGCCTCCTGAAAATGAGCTTCAAAAATCACACGATCACAATCCAGCCGCCTTGAGCGAACATCAGTTACGGGTGCAGGCCTCATTGCAACGTCTGAATATACCCGACTGGTTCCGACAATATAATCAAAATAGCGCACGTTCACCCGATGGCCATGTCGGTGCACCTGGCACCAACACCACCACCACCACCAGCACCACAACCCACACCACATTTGGGGGTGGCTATAAACCTGGTAATTTTACAAGAAAACGTACCCAAGAATCCGGACGCTGGGCGGGACTAAACTCGAAAACAACTTCTCTTAGTTCACTTGGCTCACAACGTTCCGATCGTAGTCCCCTACTACTCAGTCCTTCAGCGCATAGTCATCATGGTGGCCAAAGTGGTTCAGGAACAGGTGGAGCACATCATTATAGTGTGGCCGTGGGTAGTACAACAGCAGGAAATACGAGTGGTGGTGGTGCTGGTGCCTTCTCTCGTTGGTCCACTTCGCATTTGAACTCAACACAAACATCGCCAAGTGTATCGCAACGTGGCTCATTCGCACGTGGAGTACCAATCAACTCCAGTTTCATGTCCGTGGCCAGTGGCAATAGTGGCGTGCTGCGTAACTCCTATCGTCAGCCTTATTTGGGCTGGCGTAGTCAGGAGAAGCTGTCACAACGCACACCCCATGAACGGTAAGTTAGAAATTTAAATATTTTTCCAAATAGTTTTTCTACATGTTTTTTTTCTTCTTAATTTCCCTTTTCAGCTTGGCCTCATCCCTGCTACAGCAACGCACATCTCCTACCCAGCGTCCCACGAATGGTCTACAAACGAAACTGCAAGCGGGCGTATCACCAGAGATACAGAGCTCCATTAAGGAGGTTACCTCGGCTATCGTACACTATGTGAACGATCAGACCGCCCTACAGCAACAGCAGCAACGCAGTCGTTCTGTCAGCCCTAATTCGAGGTAGGCGAGGACAACAACATATGTCTCTTACAATGTGTATATCTCTCCTGGTGTGCCTCATGTCAAAAAGAAAACAAAACAAAAAAAAGAAAAACAAAAAAACAAACCTGTCAAACATCACTTGTAGTAGTTCTTGTTTCTAGGCACACACACACACACACACACAAAACACCCTTATTCACTGACTCACTACTCAATCTATCTATATCTTTGTGTATTTGTTTGCAATTCCTGTTTACATTTCGCACTTGCAATATTTTTAAATTCTTATAATTTTTACTATCTCAAAACAAACAAACAAACAACAAATCTTTATTCAACTATCATCGTCGGAACTCATGGTATTTAGCTACTTGTAAAAATCACAAAAAGATTGACATTTTTATTATGATTTTAATCGGGGTTTTAAATTTGATGATTTGATGACATCATCATGATTACCAAAGATGTGCCGAGTTACGAAAATAAATGCAGCAGAGGTAAGCTTACTACTTACGATATGATGTTGTTTGGTGACAACTCTGGTTGCCGGTTGCTAATCTCTCTAATCTGTTATCTGTCATCTAATGCTGATATACACACACACACACTATACTTGTATATTTTACTAAAATCAAATGCAATTAACCTTGATTTATGTATTGTGTTAACCCATATTTGTGTGTTAACTTAAAACTGCTTAACTACTTTTCTTATTTGGTCATGGGTATTACTATGAACTACTACTACTACTACTACTACTTACTACATTTTTTATATATGTATCTTCCTGTTCTTTAAGTGAGTTGCAATTTGTAGTTTCTTTGCCAAAAATATTTATTTTTCTAGGTCAAAGTTTTTCTAAGCCAACGAAAAAGTAGAAGAAGGAGTCATACAAATGGGGACAACTATAATGAAATTCTTTTACAATTGAATTGAAAACTCTCTCTTCATTCTTTTTACAAAATGAAAACAGCAATCAGTATTTATGTATATTCATACAAATGATTTCTGCACCATTTATTCATTCATTCACATCCTTTTCTCTGAACTCGACATATTTTTAAATATATAGGTTTTAATCTAATAGATCACACAATTAGATTTACAATATCATTCATTATACTCGTATTATATCTTGATGGCCCCAAACCAAACTAAGTAAGGCATAAATGAATGTGATGCAATTGTGCTTTTGAATTCCATTTGAAGGATGATGGGCAACATGTTGCCTGCCTCATTGTATTTCTTCTATCAATTCATCTTTGTGTCCCGGCTTTCTTTTCCAAGTATTGTATGAACATAGTAGAACCAGTCAGTAGTTCTTGCCTTATACAAAAAAAAAAAAAAAACACTTTCCGTTTCCAACTAAGTTTCACTTGACAATCTAGTTACAGAGAGTTACTACTATTATTATTATTATTATTGTTGCTTTCATTATTATTGTAATTTGTTGTCATTGTTGTTGTTGTTATTACTGCTACTATTATTGCATGCATATTCAATTTAAAGTAAATGTCAACACTGAGCAAGCGACAGACGAACAAATAAGAACCCTCCATAGTCATACTAAATGAAATTCAACTCAATTCTCAGACATTCATGTTACCCACTTGTGCACGTTCATAGTATTGACAACATTGTCGCAACCTCTTTCCATACTTCCATACATTTCCATTTCCATTTGGTAGCAATAGCCCCAACAGAATCGTACGTGCAACAAGATATGGCCTAGTCCCGTTCGTTTCTTTGTTCAGTCGGTCGGTCGGTTGCTCTGAGTTCCGAGCTCAGACTCATTTCAATTGATAGAGATACAGATACAGATACATATAGATGTTGACGAACGCAGAGTGGCGACGGAATATCACAAAATTGAATAAAATAAAAATCAATGAAACTCTGCTTCGAGTCCGACCTGCCTCTCTTTTGTATACCCTTTATACACAATATATTGTATTTGTATGAATCAATTACTATATATCCAGGATGCCTTTTACAGGCATTGGAAATTGAATGAAACTGGCTCGTTGCAATTTGCCTTTAGGAAAGAAAATGATTAAATATAAAAATAAGCTACGACAAATTGAATAAACAAAGAACTCAGAACTCTATTATTATTAAAATTAATTAAGTCATTTTTATTTATCCATTGGCCTAAAAGCTCTTAATCGATGTTTGTGCCTTCGAGTGATTCTTGTTCTCTTTGTTCTTTAATGTATTGTATTGTTTAATAAAACTTACTTGTGGTCAGCTGGCTCACCACTCAAATGTAATTGCATTTTGTCTGTCCAGTGAGGTCTCCCTATACATGCTTACAACTGACCTGTTTCTAGATCTCATAGCAGACGTTGGGCTCTTATTCTATTGTTGACCTGAATCAATGATTGTCTTTTCTGTTTTTGTGAATACCCTGCATTTTCTACATGAAGTTGCCTTAATCACTAGGTCATAATGTTTGTTACATTTCAAAAGTATCAAATGGCCTTTGAAGTCGTATAAAATTTGATCTCCCTTCTTTTAACATATTTTGGTTTTGCTGTACATTGAACTGTATTGAATAAGCCAGTCAGCATTACCAGCCCACTTATGGCGCCAACTATCCATAACACAGGACGACAGCAAGGCGCCTTGTTCCCTATATATCACCTCTTTACAACACCAAAGGCATCTTCCCTGATTTCCAACAGTAGCAGCAGTCAACAACAGTCAACAGCAGAACAGAAGCAAAGGCAAAGCATTCTTTGTTCATGTTATACTTATGTATTGTACTTGTATATATTCGTACATATTTTCATCACATCACCCCCCCAAAAAGCTAACTTCCCTTTGACTTCCGTTGTACACCCGTTGTCCTCCCCTTTAGCGGCATGTAACCATTTTTATTAAACGCCCGGCCCCACATCCAACAACCAACATCAACATACGTACATACGAGTATAGAACTCGCTCACCTCATGTAGTATCTACCATACATGATATTCTATCCGTACATGGGGTATATATACAATGGTAGATTTTAGACCAGACACAGACTCTCTTCCATTTTCATCCTCATTCATTCGTCTTGTGTTCGTCGGTTGGTTTGGTTTCGTTGATTTGTTATTTTCCTCGTTGGCTTTGCAAACGTTTGCCTTTCAATTGTACGCGCGCTTAGCTCGACAACAAACGTCATATTTCGCGGCGGCCTAGAAATACTTGGTAGCAAAAAATGGGTGAATAATCAAAAATAAAAATTGTGGAAAATATTAAAAAGAAAAAAAAAGGGAAAAAGAATTAAGGTAAAAATTTGAATTTGGTTGAAAAGCGCGTTGGAGCGTGTACATTGTAATTTGGCCAACTTTGCTCCCATTCCTTTTGAAGGATATTCTTTCTTTTTTTATTATTTTTTCTTTTTATTATTATTTTTTTTTTATCCTTGTGGTGGCTGTTGTTTCTTATCAGTTGTGGTTTAACATAAAAATCAAAATAAAAAGTGAAATGGATTTTTTAATTATTTAATGGAAAATTTTAAGGAAATTAGTTTAAAAGAATCTGATTTTATTAAACCTTTAAGAATTAGGGGTCCAAGAACAGTTTATCTACCAACTTGTTCTCAAAACTTTGGTTTTATGATTTTCATTGTACAATAAATCTAACCATATGTTAACTTTACAAAGCTACTCGTACTTATTAATTAATATACATAATGACATATGCTTAAATTCTTAAGAAATTTATTGATGATTATGTTTTTCTCTTTCCATTTTGTGGGATGCATAGAAAATGTTGGCTTGAATCATCATTCGTTGGCATACGTCCTCTAGACTCACCGCAAACTCCAGTCATCGAGAACAATCAATCAGGCTTCAGCACTAGTAATAGCAGTGGTACCGGTGGAGCACAAACGACCAATAACTTTTACAATAACAGTAACTTTAATACAACAACAGCAACAAGGCAACAACTGTTAACGACCAGTGGCCAAGTTATCCTAAACCCCGGCACCACCGATGTTACCAGCCTTCTACACCAGCAGCAGCAATCCTTACGCATGAATGGTCTGAGCCGTGTTGGTGGCGGTGGCGGTGAGTCGACAATATATATCTGATCAATAAACTACATAGTAGATTCACTACCCACTCATACCTACTACAATACATACATATATGTAACTGTTGTGTGCTTTATCAAGAATTAGAAACACCCAAAAAAAAAAAAAAAAAAAGGAATTGAAATGAATAATCGACAATTTCAAACATAAAAATGAAAAACCACTACAATAAAAAAAAACAGATTTAAATATTTTTATTTTTTAATTTAAAAGCAATAAAATATAAAAAAAAAGTAGTTCTTAGCTTAAATATTTATGATTATTAGATTTGCATCAAAATACAATAATTTATTAATATTATTTTTTTGTAGCAAAAACACAAAGTGAATTTGTTTTACACTGAAAAAATCAAAACAAAACAAATTAATATTTATACACAGAATAAAAAATTATATTCTTTAAGCGATTGCAGCATTTTAAAAACAAAGCAACAAAGCAAAAACGAAGCGAATTGATTAATATACAATTATTATTTATATATATTTAATATAATAATTATTGTTATAATTTTAAACAAAAAAAAATTAAATAATTAGTATTAAATTTATGATTTTGTTTTAAAATTTTTTAATTTAATTGTGACATGTATAATTTTTATTTTATATTTTTATTAATTTTTTAATAAAAAAAAAAAAATATGTAAAAAATTTTATACATTTATTTTTTTAATTTATTTAATAGCAAAGCAACTTTAATCTACTCCCCAATGTTCTGACATTGTAAGACTAGTTTCATTTTTCCTTACACAATTTTTGTATTATTTTTTATTATTTTATTTATTATTTATTTCAATTATTTCATTCATTCATAAATTTTATAGCGTTTTTTTTTTTTTTATTTATATATAAAAATGTAAATGTATAAAAATGCTATAAAATTTCATATTTTACTTAGAATTCTTTCTATTTTTAGTTATTATTATTTTTATTCTGGAATTTTCTTATTTAGGCAACGGTTTTAAATTAGAAAAATTCATCCAAAATGTTCCCTTAAATTTCTTTTTTTGTTTTCTATAGAAATTTTTTGACTGAAACTAGAAACTAGAATTAAAATGTCGTCATCACTACAACTCCTGCCTGAACTTAACCTGAACGTGAATTCCTGATCCTAAACTAGATTTTCCTTAACCTCTCCCGCATCGTTTCTCGAAATGCAACATTATGTATTATTAAAATAAATAAATTACATACATACTTACTCGTATGTAGATGATTTATTGTAAACTATTAATTCGTCTTAGCGCCACTTTTGTTTTTATTTTATTTTATTTTTAATTTGAAAAATATGCAATTGTTTTTAAGAACTTTATTAAAAAAAAGAAACTATACAACGATTCAAAATCTTTTTAATGTCATTTGTATATTTTATTTTAAATTTTAAGTGGAATCGATTAAAAAAATAAATTATTATTTAATAAAATGAATTATAATTTTTTATTAATCCAAAATAAAAGTTTGTTTTGTTTTATTTCAAATGTATTTAATTGTATATAATTTTATTATTTTCAATATTTTTTTTACACTTTTGTTTTTTTTTTTTCTATTATTATTTTTTATGGTATTAATTTAGAAGAATTTTAAAGGGAAGAAGGCGTCGCAGAAGAACTTAATGAAATCCAAGAAATTTCATTAGGAATAGAGTTTTCTCAGAAATATATTCTTCAAAAAGGGTAGCGCCTTAATATGTTGAGTCAGCTTAGCAAAATCATTATATTTTTTACTTCCTCTGGATACCAGAGCCACAGAAATATTGATGGTAGTTGATATTTAGATAGACATAGCACTGGGGCACTATGATCTTCTGAACAAACTTTCTATATATTTATAGTGACATAGATTTCAAGCCCATAATGATTTTTATATAAATGTCGGGATGAGAAGAATTAATATACCATGAAACATATTCTATTTAGATGGCTAGAGTCCTAGAGCCAAAGAAAATTCAATACACTTGGACCTGCATTTTTCAGCAGAGTTTTAGATATTTCTCAAACAAGACTAATGAAAAACATTTTATGTATTTTTACAGTATAGTTTAAGTATATAAAACATATTGATTGATACAAGGAATAGCTTTGATGGTAAACAATAAATGATTGCTCCATTTTTAGTTAGAAACTGCCAAAGAACCCAATGATTATAAAATACTTATGATACAAGAAATATTTGGTTTCTTAAATTTTAATAAAAATTGAAGGGAAATAGACTTATCATTGGAAGTTTTACATTTATCTTATCTCAATATAGGGTACTTAAAGATCACTTAAAACGGTCTATATTAATTTCGTTAAGCATTGAAATAATCTCTATACAGGGCAATGTAAAGGGGGAAAAAACAAGAGGGCCCTTGATCTGCCTCAAAACCTTACTTCAACTTTGAAAATTCCTTATAAAATGTTCAATCAAAACTTAATTTATTTATAAAACTCTTTTATTTATTTACCATACTAGAGGCACTTAATTTATTAATTTGTTTTTCCTATGTACAATGTGTTCATCATTTGTTAGTGTATCTATTGTATCTATGAGATCCTCCTGTTATTCTACTCGTACTTACTACTTCTACTACAATATACTTACTATTACTGTGCTTATATTCAACTTTTGTAATACAAAATTTCTCAGTGTAATTTATGGTAATTTTTTTTTTTTGTCTTAAATTTCGAACTTTAAATTACAAATTACTCGATTGTAAGCTTTGTGGACATAATTTTTCTATTCTTTTTTCTGGTTTTCTGTTGATTTTTTTCTCTTTTCTTTTTTGTGTAAATTTTTAATGCAAATTCTCAAATTAGTTTAGAGCTGCTGCTACTATAAAATAAATAAAATATTAAATCTTATCATATCTAATGAGTTGATTTAAAATTTAAATCAAACAACAAAATAAATTTATTTTTATTTTTTTTTTTATTTTCATATTTTCTATTTTTCAAAATATATCCAACAAAAACAAAAATATTAAAATGCGCTAAAACAAAAAAAAAAAAAAAACTCCAACTCAATTAATATTTGGATTGCCACTTAAACAAAAATATACAAATACACACACACACACATACATACACATGCACATCTATTCAAATATTGTAAATGAAAATACAAAATGCAAAATTTAGCGCCAGAACGCTCGTTGAGCAACGCATCGCTAGAAGATGTCTTAGCCTCACTATTAGGACTGCCAACCTCCTCCAACAATGCGAACTCCGCTGGCTCTGGTCCCGGTCCCGGTCCAGGTCCCGGTTCAGGTTCAGGTTCTGGTCCTGGAGTGCCAGTGGCGGCGGCTAGGTCCACGACAGGTATGAACCTGTAAGTTTATGTTCCAATAACGAAACCCACGAAAAACATTTTTTATTATTCTAACCGAAAAATGAAAAAAATTTTAAATGAATATTAATACAAAAACAACAAAACCAATGATTTTTTTACATACAATTTTTTCAAGTTTAAAAGTAAAAAAGCAAAAATCAAAAATGAAAAAAAGTTTAAATGGGTTCAGCAAAAAAAAAAAAAAACAAATTTAAAAATTGTTCTTTTTTATGAAACAATTCATGTTTGTTCTTGTTTCGTTTATCTTCAATATTCACTCTCTATATAATCAAATATCGTACATACAATAGATATAGTACTTACATATATATAACACATATAATCTATCTAATCTAAATCTTTTAACTTGTGTCTTTGTGTCTTGGATTTGATATTCTTATAAACAAATTTATACTAAGTATAAGGAATTTATTATCCAAATAGAAATCTATAGTTATGAGCGAATCCTAAACTGAACTTATTGAACTTGTTTTTCTTTTTTTTTTTAAATTCTTCAACACTACTCAACACTAAAAATATATCTAACCCGGTTCATAATATTGTATTTCATAATGGGGTTGATTTATAAAAAAAACAACTGCAGGCATTTTACTTTGATATCACATCTGGAAGTGGAGATAAGGTGCTTAACATATTGGTCATATAAAAATTCTCCGCGGTTTTTTGCCACTAGATGGTGTTGGTGTCCATAGATCTGGGGATCTGGTGTTTGAAAGGTGAATTTTTAGGCTATATTTTTTATGAAGACAGCTGTGTAATTCGTTGCTCGTGTTAAAAGTTATACTGATTTGAATAGGAGTGAAATATCTAAAGAAAACCGCTATGTGATGTTTTTACTACCTATACTATAGAAAAGGGGAAAACGCTGCAAAAACATGCTAAAATATATGTGCAGTTAACAGTGAGAATGCTGTGAGCGACCTCCGGAATCAGGAGTGGTTTGCTAGATTCCATTCCCGAAATTTCGATGTAAAAGATGCACCTCGCACTGGAAAAGTCGATAAAATTTTGCAACTAGTAGAGCAAGACGGGCACGTAAGCTGTCAGAAGGAGGTACTCAACATCAAATATATGACATTTCGGATTCATCTAGAATGGAGCAGGCTACTCAAAGAATATCGATGTTTGGGTGCCACATGACTTAACTCAAAGAAATTTAATTGACCGAATAACCATCAGTGAAACGCTGAATGGAACCATTTAAGAAGCGAATCATTATAGACGATGAAAAATGCATTAAATACGAGAATATCCAACGCAAGCGATCATGGGCAAAGGTCGGTGACCTTCAACAAACGACTTCAAAGCCTGGATTGGGAATTGTCCATTACAAGCTGCTAAAACGAAAAGGTCAATTCGGTCCTCTACCGTGCATAACTCGACCGAATTGCTACACACCTCTTTGATAACCCGGAGCGAATTGACGGAGCTTGGTTGGGAAGTTTTGATGCATCCACCATATAGCCCAGACCTTGCAACCTCTGACTACCATTCGTTTCGGTTTCTGCAAAACTCTCTTCATGGTAAAAACTTGGCCGACCAAAGAGCCTCTGATAAACCACCCGGAAAATAGCAAAAGGTCATTCATAATAATGGCCAATATGTACTTTATTGAAATTGATATTGATTAAAGATTTTGTTCCAAAATTTACCAAAAACCCGCGGAAACTTTTTATATGATCCATAACTGTAAAAAAAAAAAAAGTTTTGTTGGACTGCTACTATAAAATGGGATGCAATATTGTCACTAAAATTGTACTTTCTACAATCACATTTGTATTTTTCCCTGAAAATATGGGTTTCCTCAGTGACGAACATGGAGAACGATTTCACCAAGATATTGCTACATTTAAAAAGCGTATTCAAGGTAAATGGGGGGCTTGATATGCACGCAGATTACAGTTGGAGCCTTATCGGAGATACCCCTGAATCCCAGTACAAGAGGAAAGCAAGTCATTCTAAAAAAAAAAAAACCATGCCGTTTCAATTAAAACAAATAAAAAATTCCAAATCAAAACTTCAATTTGTAATAAATTCGTGATTTAAGACATGTCTGTTTTTCTGGAAATTGCGATGTGATAGAAAACGTTTATTCAGGTAGAATATTAATCACATAAATGTTACCTCATATAAAATATAAAGTTGGAAATTTGTTGAGTAGTGTAATATCAGAGTAATACAATAAATTTTTAATGGTTCACTGCAAAAATAAGTATAAGTTTCAGAATCGTTCATTTTGAAAATTGTTTAAATTTATATATATTCTTCCTTAATTAGAAAATACTTAGCTTGTGCTGAACGTTTTATTGTCCGATCTTCAAAATATAGATTTAGTTTCATAAAACTTCTGTAAAGCCAAATTGGATCCTACAAATTGTCTAAAAGCCATTCAGAACTGTTCGGTTGTCCGAATGTACCATACATTTTTTGTTTCTAATTTAGTATTTCAGAAACTTTTATAATTCGAAATTCATGAGCTTATAAGTTAAAAATTAAAATATTATTACATGTATTTTTAGTATTGAAATTACACTGAGAAAAAAAAAAACTTTTGAATTGAACTTTATTACATTATTACTTACTTACTACTTGCATTTGATCTCTCACTCACTCTCTCTCTCTCTCTCTCTCTCTCTCTCTCTCTCAGTTAGACATGAAAAACTCATCTTAAGCTTCAAGAACCCGCCCCATTTTTGTATATTCAATTCAATTATTCTATAATTTATGAATATTTTGGTATAATTTGGTATTTTGTTTTTCCATTCCAAATACTAGTTTTTCATGCATGATAATATTAGATAAATCTAATCTAATCTGAATCTAATCTAAGGGTTTTCCAATACGAATGCTTGTTGTTGTTATTGTTCAATGAATCAATTTAGAATGAAAATTTAGTTTGAAATAATTAAACAAATTTTAAAATAAATAATAATTTTTATTGCTTTTCTCCCCCCTCCATCTTTCGTCTAATTAAAGGCGATTCAGCTAGTTTACAACTCCAACAACAACAACAAGAACAACAACAAGTTAAATATCGACAACAACTTCAAGTGCAGACACTTGCCGAACAACAACGTCTGCGACGACGTAGTGAGGGTGATGCCCCATCAAAGAAACAACAACAACAACAACAACAATCTCAGCAACACCAACAGCAACAGCAACAAAATGTCACCACGTCCACAACGGTCACAACTTCGACTACCACTCCTGGCAACTACGATACCACAGATACAACAACTTCAACAACCGCCGCTTCGCTCAACAACAACAACAACAACAACAGCAACAACAACAGAACAATTCCTTGGGAGCAGCAGCACCGCGCCGTGTCTCGCTCGGTGACTCCTCTGAATCCCAGAATAAGACCACATCGGAATTGCAGATCAAGTGTCGGAATAGCGGCAAATGTGACAATAGCGCCACGCCCGCCGATGCCAAAAAGTTTTATAAGTCCTGTCACAATTGTACCCATCTATATTGTTCACGTGAATGTCGCCGCGCCCACTGGGAGAAACATAGGAAGGCGTGCCTGCACTCACGTGCCTCCAACCTCTGCCGTCAGGTGTTAGCTACCTGTAAAGATGACGTAGACACTCAGCGACATCTCAGTTTACTTGCCAGAAAAGGTTTTCTCTCACAAGGTCGTGGTGTTGTACGCGTACTCTTTCGGTCAGCTGAAGCCGCTGAGGGTTTCATCAAGCATGGCTTCCAGTGTATGGGTGAGGCGTCCTATGTACGCTGGCCCGATCTTATGCCCGCTGAAATGGGCCTCGAACTGTATTCAGAACTGCTCAAATTGAGCACGGAATACAAGCCAGACTCAAAAATGCTCATTTATGTGGCTATTTGTGTGGTATCCGAGGCACCGGGCATGGGTCAGGCGCCTGTGCGCTGGGAACGTCAACTTGTCTCGCGTTGTGCCAAACTAAAGCTGTGTAAGAACATACTCTTTGAACTACAGCAAGAACAGCAAGCCTTACAGCAACCATTGGCTGTAGTCGCGGTGCCACAATGCACCGAAATTCTCATCCTCACCTTCAATCCAACATTGCGAACTTCGTCGACCAATCGAGAGTTAATACTCTCGAATATACTTGATATATTGTCACGTCGTGGTGTCCTGTTAAGAAAACACTATCCAGAGATCTATCAGCGTCTGCAAACCTATACCGAAGGTCAGTCAGAGAAATTCAATCCCGTTACTTTACATCCACGTGACTCGCAGACCGGACAAAGTTTCGTTTGCATTATTATGCCTGTGCATACGGATAATGAGATTATAAAATTACCCTCGGCAGCCGATGGTGGCAATCGTGTGACAACCATCGATGTAGGCTCACCTGCAGCTCTCGCTCAGTTAGATGATGATGAGCTATTGACACGTACAACGTCCGCAAGTTGATTATTGCCAACAACACGGCGCGGCAGCGGCGGCGATTCAAAAACTAAGGGACGTCGCACATCCTCACCAGCTATGGTGGACGCAACCGCAACGGGTCTAGGCTTAAGTCTTGAAAGCACACGCATGTAGAAACTATATAGCTTTGGATTCAGTGCTTCATGGTCTGGACTGCTTCTAAGTTATGTATCGTCAAAGGAGCTTTGAAGCAACTTGCTCTGTCGTCTGGGCGAGTTTTTTTTTTAACCCCTTAACTGTGTAGATTATGGTACTTACTATATCTACAATTTGTTAAACTATGCATGATATAGTATGGTACAAAAATAAGATCTTTATAGATCTTTATTTTCGTAGTTAGTTATTTTGGGTGTTTGGAAATAAAGAAAACAAAGTTAGGATCATTATAAATAAACAAAAACAAAAAAGAAAACGGGTTGTTTGTCTAGATATGAAATCATAAATAAATAAATCTATATAATCAGATCATACATGAACATCATAATATAAATTACACTTTCTTTTTGTGCTATAACATAAAACTGAAGAAGTTTCTGGAAATCTTCTCTCATATCAGTAGATTACCCGCCAAATATGAAAGTGAATTACTTTTGATCATGTCTTGAAACTCTCCTCCTCTTTATACTAATCTAAATCTATCCATTCTTGAACTAGAAGCCATTATCAACAACACATTTGATTGGTTGATTGATTTTGGGGTCTAGGATCTACAAGTATATATCAAGTAACTCAGCTTTCTAACTTAAGCTTTAAAGAAAATTTCAACTTATCTTCTAGTCAAATTTTTTATAGACAAAACATTTACGTATCTCTCTATCTCTCTCTATATATATATCTTTCTCTCATACACATGATCATTTACAATAGTTAAATATATTATATATATGTATGTATAATCGGAATGGGGATAAATCCACATAAAAAGAAATGGATTTATTATATTATAGTAAGTATGTATATCCTGCAGCTTCCAGTATAAGCATCACCACAAAAAAACAGGCGTGAAATAGTAAATCATATATAAATATATGATCCAACACTGGTTTTCTCGAAGACCTTTACACCTTTCACGAAATATAGTACATATAAAAATATATAGATAGGAAACCATACTCAGTACTTCGCTTGCGCCAACCACATCTTTAATACATTCAATCCGTGCTTCCATGATCTTAGTTGATATTTGTCCAAATATGTATGATGGGTTCATAAAATGGAACAGTCTTCCGATTGTCGGATAAATACAACTTTAACATGGGACTCTTAATTTCATAATTTTCTGATATCCCAAAGATCCTATCCTGATTATTCTAAGAAATGTACAAGCAAACTAACAGCTAGACAGATTAGGATAGAATAGGGTGATTTATCTGGTAATGGTTATACAAGTATGTACAATATCTCTAAGGGTCTTAAAAACCTTTGGACAATTACAAAATTTCATTTTCATGAAAGGTCAAGAATGAAGAAAATTGAAAACTTGCGCTGAATATTATTGAACTAAATAAAATCGAAGGATTCTACACTTCGATAACAACTTCCTATATAAAAGCAAACAGATCTGTTCAAGCCTACATACAATATTAAAAATTTATAATTTTTTATATAAGAAAAACTAATTAACTAAACTAAAAACAAAAAAACTATAAAAGAAAATAAAAAAAAATAAAAATCAAAGAATGCCTTATTTGCGTTGATATTTTTATTATAAATATGAATAAAATAAAAACTAAATGAATTAATTATTAATTAATTTAAAAGTGTTGTCCACTGATTTGTTTAAAAATTTATTTATAATTATGTAAGTCCTATTTAATTAAATTAAAGAATTATTACTATTAATTGCATAATAGTAGCAAAATATTACTAAATTTAAAAGACAAAAAAAATTAATAATTTTTAACTAAACAAACTGAACTATTGTAACTTAGCTTAGAAAATTATATTAGTTTAAATTTTGTATTAGCATAAACTAATTTTTATATATTAAATTAGATGCTTAAATAATCTTTTTTATTTATGAAAACCAAAAACAATTCAAACTATGTTTATTTCGGTAAGCATTTTTTATTCCTAAAAATCATTTGCCTTCATCATTATTAAGTAAAAATCAAAACAAAAAATGTACCTAAGTTGATTTTTTTTTCAATAAAAAAAGTAACGTTTTGTTAAATAAAAAACAAAAAGACATTATATAGAAATCAGTTGGAAAATATTTAATAATGTTAATTGTACTCAAAACAACATAGGCTTCGGTTGCATCGAAGACCAAAACCTTTCACATCTATGGATATTTATTTTTATTATTAGTATTTAATATGAACAATACCGACAAAAGTCTTCAGCCCAGGGGAAAGTTAGGAAGGAAAGGAGGAAAAAAGAAAAGTCCAGGACTAGAATTGCATTGAGCGGGAATCGAACCCACGCCTCTTGCGATGTCAACGAGCGAGTCAAAAACATCTGCGGATATACTTATTCAGAAAGATATATAAAAATAAATGATATCCCAGAAAGAAGAATAGTTTTCATGGGTTAGTATCAGATCAGATCAGATCAGACCAAATCAAATTAGATTTGATCATAATATTAGATGTAATATCTCTTCTGTATTTCCGAAAGTTAGTACCGATTTTAACGTAACAAATTGAAAAGTTGTTTATGTAAAAACTTGATATCCTAGGCTGGACAGAGGACGAGTTCATCTAGCAGCATCACGGCCCATTGTGATGTGTCGACGTAATGGGGCTTAGGGGGCTTGGCGATTGGGTGTTCTGATTTGGAACAAATACACACACAAACAAAAAGATTCCTCCTTCTAAGAAAAACAGGGCTTTCACATAAAATGTATAGAATACTTTGTGACTCTTATTCATTTCCAAATTTACGACAAAGGTCTTGGTGGGAGTGCAATGTCCGTTAAGACTTCCTTCATCAATCGGATCTTATTCTAGTTAATAAATAAAAGCTCGGATGTTTGTTCTTACTAAAAAATAGTGTATCATAAGAAGACCTTGATTTCTTAAAAATCTAATAATAAAAAAAAGCCCTACGAGTATGTGAAGGGTACAAATACTATGTATTTTATATCATACGAGTTTAAAGCTTCTGCTTGTTCACATAAAAAAATAAAAAAACAAATTAAATGTAAATAGATGCATACAAACAAATACATATATATATATATATATATATATATATGCGTATGAATTAAATATTTATAAATGAAATGTATAAAAACAAAAATCAGAAATTATCAGATACATTTTTCGTGCATACAATAATTTTTCGCTTAATTCTATAAATTAAAGTGTTTCTAAGAAAAGAAAAAAAGAAAAAAATGGAAAAACAAAACACAAACAATAAATAAAAACACAAAAAGTTAATAATAATTTATAAAACTTTTAACAAAAATTCTTATATAAAATTCATATAAACTAACAAATATCTTGTATATTATAAGAATACAAATAATTTTATTTGCATTCAATTTCAGAAACAATAAATGATGCTAATATAATTTTCAAAAAGAGAAAAATTATTATTATTATACAAAAAAAAAAAAAAATACAAAAATAAAAAAACTATTTCCAAGAAATTAATGTGTTATTTATTTAAATATTGTAGTTTTGGATGGAGTATATTCCTGGTTTTTCAATCTTAAATTTTCAGTTTTGTTTCCAGTTGCTCATTTATTTTAGATTAATGGGCTTAACCATAAATATCCAATTGAATGAAATAGTCTTTCTAAGGATTTACTAAAACTTAAATATGTTCAAAAACTACTAGAAACTTTTTGGTTTGTATGGCAACTATACGATCCAGTAATCCCAAGATCTTGAAATTTGGAAGGTTGCTGGCTATACATCAGTAACTTATAGTGCCGATCAGTTATTCAGTTTGATCGGATTGCTAAAAAGGGTACCTGCCATACAAACCCCATTAAAATTCTGGTTCTTATTTTAAAAACTTTTTTGTTTTTTGTTCTATCGAACTGAAATTTAGAAACTATGAGTTTCTGATAGAGACGCTATACATCTGTTGGAATCAGCTAAATCGGACACCTAGGAGGAATACCTCCCATACAAACCCACCTTTAAAGTTCAGGTTCTTGAAAAACTTTTTTGCTTTTTGGAATTTTGTACTGAAATTTAGACACTATAAGTTTCTGATATAGGCGCGATACACTTTTTGGAATCATTCAAATCAAACCACAATCTGGTAAGGAACCCTCCGTGTAATAGTCTGACTCGCACTTGGCCCATTTTTTTATTATTTACTCTCAGTTTTAGTATTACATTTATCATATTTTCCAACAAATCAACTGCACTGCACTGTACCCGTAGTACATCGTAAGTACAATAGCTCATATCTTTGCACAAACATACATATTTCACCTCGAAATGTCTAATGTCGCTACTGCGCTTTTGTTGACACAAATTCTTTCACACATTAAACATGGCAATAATAACACAAATAGTATGAAAATTATGACAAAAACAAACAAAAAAGCATGTCACATTCACATTTCCCCTATGAAGAAGAAAAGCTTTCCTTGTTGTTTTCTTCTTTATCATACTAACGTACAAAAACAAAGAAAAAATTGTATTGCAAATAAGTAGTATAGTATTTAAGGACTCTGAAACTGTGAATTAGTTAACTTGACTGACATCATCAAAGTGTCATCATATCATATTCAGTGGGGAAATCCAACAATCAATAAATGTGGCTTCTCTTGAGTGTCCAATAAATTGGCTTAGTGTGATTTTGATAGACTGGAGGAGGAGGTGGGTGAAAAGTCTATCGTACACAGTATGATAATAGTGAAAAAAAATTGAAGGAGACCTGTTGATGATGAGTACTAAAATTATATGTATGAAATGAACAGATATTCACTTCTATGTTGAACTCAATTCTCTAGGCTTTATTCTTAATAACAGTAATAACAAAATTCTTTATTTTCCTTCCAAAAATCAGAGTATACAAGAGATAATGCTATCGGTCAAAAAATAAAAACAAGGACCCTTTTAATAAGTAGACATCATTCTAATAAACTTTTCTTAGTTGAAAATTTTTTAACTAATCGCTTTTTTTTCTCTTCATAGTACATAATATCAAATCGGTCTTTGTTTTTCTTAAGAATTAATAAAATTTATTTTCCTAAATAAATCCTTAGTCCTTTCTACGAATTATTCTTGACCGAAATCCGCGAATCTCTGTAGTTGTAAAGAAACGATGATATGATCCTTGATCTTTAATCCCTACAGGTACCATTTTGACCACTTACAGGTAACCAGTAAATAAGAAACGCGGATTTCGGATTACAATTTCCGTTTTACACAATGGAAGAACCCAAAATCTGCATATGAAGTTTTATTATTTTATTAGCGCAACAAATTTGTAAATCTCTTATATTATTTCTATCTGGGTATATATGATTGCATCTTCTTATTTCTGCATACAGTCTAGAACACAAACTTATAAAGATCGTTTCTCATGTCATTTTATAATTTTTGAACCTCGTGTAACCATCTTTTAAAATTTTTTGTATTAAAGTGCTTTAAAACAATCAAATATAAAATTAAATATGGTGATTAATAGTTCAAAAGCTAACTCCAACAATATGGTTATCAATACCGCATTGTTGAAAGAAGACGATTTAAAGGAATTTATTAAACTTAATGAAGAGATTGAACAACGTCGTGCTCAGCGTTTGTCTATGAGAACTTCCACTCTTCTAAAAGCCACCATGACACGTGAAGAAATTTTTGAGTGTACACCGTTGGATGATGATGGGTTCCTATCCGCCCTCGAACATCAAAATTCTTATGTTGCTCGAGAAATACAAATAACAGACTTGGATCTCTCAGGCATTAATAATCTTTTAAGGTATTTCGATGAAGACGTCCCTCTTACTCCAACCAAGGCAATGAGTACCGGCAAGGTAGCATCAGCCATTGCTAGTTTTATGTCCATGGAGGAAGAGAGTAAATCTCCACCGGCAGCACCGAAAAAATCTCTATATCCAAAGAAAAACAAGATTCTCAATTCCAAGAGAAAGTGCCATTAAAGTTTTGGAGTTAAAGAAAAAATATGAATCTCAATCACAAGCCTCAACATTAGAAGATAAATCGAAGCTTCCAACATTGCAAAGGAAAAGCCAACCATTGCCAATGAAAGTTAAAGAAATGGCACAATTATTCAACTCGAAAATCACTCAAGCCGTCAATAATGAGCCACTACATAATAAATATTCGCCGGATAGAAAATCAACACAACAAGATGCTTCAGAATCGGTGAAACCCATTGCAAAGCCACGCACTCTGCTCCCAACATATCGTCTTCCTTTGCCAAGTCCATTACCCACTCCCCAACAAAGCCCAACACATAAGAGCCAAAAACAGCAAGTTTCGAGAGACATCCCTTTAAAACCGATTATGCAGGACGGAAAACATCAACAACAAAATACTTGTCTCATCGCTGAGGAAGTCTTTCGTGAATTATCTGTAAAGGATAAGATTTTGCTTTTTAATAAATTCATCAGTGACATGTCCAAGAAGAACCCCAAGTTTAATGAACATGCTGAGAGTATTAAAAAAAATGTTCAAAAGAATATGGGACGCGGTGAAGTTGTATCCGAAAAGCAAGCAACTGTAAAGTCTTTGACAAAAGAGTTGGAAGCCAAATGTATGTTGAATCAAATGGACAGTGCTCACAAGAAACGCAAAGCGCCCCAACCTCCAACAGACAAATGCAAGGAAGTAGAGCAGATGGAAGAAGAAGATGAACAAGACTTACATGTGAGTACACTCACAGTTGTTCTTAAGCCTAGCCCGAATACTAAACAATATCCGAATTCTTCTATGTCTCATCCAAGATCAAATAAGCCCCGTAACCTTAATTTCCATGAGGAGTCCATATCCAGTCTGTTAAAGACGAACAATAAACGGAGCAACGCTTCAATTCGTTCCTCAAATTTATCAACTGAGGCATATGCACCTCCTAAGAAAATACGCCATACACGCACTGAACGTTCCGAGACCTCTTCGTTTTTTCAGAACGAGCATGTAGAGACACTGTTTTACAGTTGGATAAAGGAAAAAAACGGAGTTTTATTCGATATCACAACCATATCCGGTACAGAAGAAACTATTAACATTACTACCTTAAACAGTTCGAATGAGAGTCTGAATGCAACGTCGGAAATAACGAAAAAATTAACAGTAGACAAACTGTTAGAAAAAGCCATAGCCAAACTAGAAGAGTCCAAAGTAAAGGAAATAAGCTGCAATGATGGAAAAATGCGTAATATTCCTGAAGTTGTTAAGACTATTCCAGAAACTCTAAAATCGAATGAACTGGATAAATCTTTAGTTCAACCAACTTTTGTTGAAATACCACCATCTTTGGAGGCAGCCTCACCAAGTAAAAGCGTCAATGATTTGCCCATGGAATCTGCTAACATCACACCTAAGCAGAAAGTCAAACGTCGAGCACCACCAGTACCAGTTCTTATGCCGGTTCCAGTACCCAGATCCAGCCTTACAGCATCATCAAGTCTTTCATCGACCAGTTCATCGGCTAAGCATTCCGATGTAGAATGCGAGTCCGGCTTATCCCCTCTTCCCAAGGTGAGTTCATTGAAACAATTTTTAGAATTTTTACAAAATACTGATCGTCATTTTGTAGATTACCAGCGATGAATCTCAACCAGAATCATTAAACGAGAAAACCACAGCAGAAAGCACCGAAAAATGCGTTGATTTTGCCGTGCTATCACGACCGCCCCGTAAAAAACAGCTACGTCGTAACCTCACATGGAAAAAAGAGAATTCCATTGTGGAGACTGTACTTTCAACAACTTCTGATTCCGATTCAGGCGGCAATCAAGCAGCTGTGACGGAAGCGACGAAGTATGAAACCTTTCCTTTTGCAAAGAGTTTTGGAAAAATATCTGGTCAACTAATAAATCGGAACAAAAAGAATCCATTGAGCCATACTTTGTTGAGCTAAATAAATCACTCTATCGCAAGTAAACTCACCACGAAAAGTCAAGTCCGCTTACACTTTGACCGTTATATCATCATCATCATCAAACATCGTAAGTGAATCGGAATCAACACCACACAAGTCTATTCAACAGACGCGGGAGTTTTCACGATCTTGGCCAACAGCTCTAGATGCCAAAGAAAAGTTCGAAATGTCGGATTCAAATAAACTCTCCATGTATCCACAAAGAAAGGCGGTTCTTTATAAAGATAAATCAATAGATCAAGGTTTTCAAAAAGGTTCTAATGAAATAGAGAGTTCCACATTACATAGTACAAAAGAAAGTAGTGCGATTCATCAGAATACTAAACTTTATAATTCTCCACTCTGTAAAAAGTTGATGAAGCCCAGCACTGAATTGGGTATTTCATGTACTCTACACCGATCAAAGGACATACGCAGCCAACTTTCACGAACAGTAACTGCGCCTTGCACCTCAGTCCATATCAGAGCCAATTAAGCAGCATAGTTCAATAGCCATGCATGTCGTGAAGATCAGCCTGGATTTGGATTATATGTTAGTCCTACTTTTTCATCGGGTGGCAATATTTCCAACGAAAGCGTCTTCTATGCTAATGCAACAACCAAAGATAGTCCTACAAACATTGAGGACCTTTGAAAGAACCAATAGCTCAAAATTAAAAAAAAATAAGCTAGGCTCTACGTATTGGATCACAGCTTGTGATTTCACTGTCTCTTTTGATGTCTTGCACAACTCTACTGAGAATTTACTTGACAATTTTTATGAAGAAGAGTTTAGAAACAAATGAATTATCCTTTGGCATAGATGGCCACAAATTCACTATGACGAATTCAGGACCAGGACCTATGGAAGATATGCGGTGACATATCCACAGTGAAGGGTTTTTCGCATTATTGGTTCTCTAGTGGAAATCTTGTCGTGCCATTTATCGGCAAATATATGCCCATTGATAGGATAAATCATTTCTTTAAGTTTTTCCAGAACTCAATGGTGATATATCTAAATTACACTTTGGAGTTGACCACATCGATTTCTCCAGTGTATCTGAGTCTTGGCCTAATATGCAACGTTTTCAAATGAAAGTAACTTGAATATGATCCATGTTCTAGAAGGACATAGTAAAAATGTCTCTACTGTCTACCTCGGACATGTCGAATGGCACCAAGACCAGTGATCTAAGTAACTCCTATTTCGGATCAGAATGTCAGCGGTAGCAGTGGTTGGCTATCAGTATCACCTCATGGTAATGAAATGAAAATGGGGAAAACCAAGGCGATGCAAATTACAACAATATAAACTGCCTAACACAAACCATCTGCATGAACTAATAATTAAAATTTTTCATGAAATTATTAATCAAAATGCTCTCTTCACATTACTCAAGGCGACCATTAATGTCAATAATTGAAGCGATAGAATCTTTGCAGATACAAAAATTCAAATTGCAAGATATTTCGGAACGTCTTCGTAATCGAAAATCTATCAAAGCTTTGATTTTGAAGAAATGAAGACTTCACCAATATACATTCACGAACTTCAGAATGTTGTGAAGGAAATTGACAACTTGGGACAAGAATTTGGCTTTGAAACTTGTTCTCGTGAACAACTCGAGAGTTTCATGTTCATAATGTGTCACTATGCCGATGTCTGTTTGGATACTTGTACTAATGTATTGAATAACATATTGAATGTGTTAATGGAAAGGAGCACTCAGGATGATTCAGATAGTGGTTTCAACACGACTCTTATTTAAAATTGCATTATGTTTCTAATTATTAATTTAAAAGTTTTTACAAAACAAAAAATGTTTAATTAATTAAAAACTTAATTAAAAAATTACAACATTGATGAATTCATTTTCTCTTTTCTAGTTTTAAAATCTTTATAGCACCTATAGATGTGTACAAATAAATAGGTCTTTACTTACGGTACCCATTAGCTTTGTAGAGATGCTTGTAAGGCATAGTGCTATCATTGAACCAGAAGCCATATAAAAACTTAATAATCTCTTATAAAATATAAAGAAACAGATATCCTTTTAAAGTAAATTATTTATTATTATTATTATTATTATTATTATTATTATTATTATTATTATTATTATTATATGCTAGTACTCGTACAAATAGCATAAATTTCCTTATAAATTTTCATTATAGCCTCCTGAAAATGAGCTTCAGAAATCACACGATCACAATCCAGCCGCCTTGAGCGAACATCAGTTACGGGTGCAGGCCTCATTGCAACGTCTGAATATACCCGACTGGTTCCGACAATATAATCAAAATAGCGCACGTTCACCCGATGGCCATATCGGTGCTCCTGGCACCAATATTACCACCACCACCACCACCACCGCACCACAACCCACACCACATTTGGGGGAGCACATACGACCAATAATTTTTAAATTAACAGTAACTTTAATACAACAACAGCAACAAGGCAACAACTGTTAACGACCAGTGGCCAAGTCATCCTAAACCCCGGCACCACCAATGTTACCAGCCTTCTACACCAGCAGCAGCAATCCTTACGCATGAATGGTCTGAGCCGTGTTGGTGGCGGTGGCGGTGAGTCGACAATATATATCTGATCAATAAACAACATAGTAGATTCTCTACCCACTCATACCTACTACAATACATACATATATGTAACTGTTGTGTGCTTTATCAAGATGAAACCCCAACAAAAAAAGAAATGAATAATCGACAATTTCAAACATAAAAATGAAAAACCACTACAATAAAAAAAACATTTAAATATTTTTAATTGCAATAAAATATAGAAGAAAGTAGTTCTTAGCTTAAATATTTATGATTATTAGATTTGCATCAAAATACAATAATTTATTATTATTATTTTTTTGTAGCAAAAACACAAAGTGAATTTGGCGTCGCAGAAGAACTTAATGAAATCCAAGATCATTAGGAATAGAGTTTCCTCAGAAATATATTCTTCAAAAAGGGTAGCGACTTAATATGTTGAGTCAGCTTAGCAAAATCATTATATTTTTTACTTCCACATAACAAAAAGATTCCTCCTTCTAAGAAAAACAGGATGTTTGTTCTTACTAAAAAATAGTGTATCATAAGAAGACCTTGATTTCTTAAAAATCTAATAATAAAAAAAAAGCCTTAGGAGTATAGGGTATAAAACAAGAGAAAAGTAGAGTGGACTTGATCTTTGCAAGTGAAATGGCAAAGTCTTGCCACTCACGACTTAGTCTCTTGAGTAATTGATTAAATAATGAAATAAATCAAGTGAGTTCAATTATTATTGCATATAAAGATACAATCTACCACAAAATACCAAATTCATTAATATCTTATTAGGTCATTTGATTACCAAAATGAATGGAACATTTCAAAATTACTTTTATTTAATACAAAATCTAAATACTTGTGGAAGCTGATCTGTGGTGGTTATGAACAGATCAGTATCTATGCTTTACTAGTTTTTTTGCAGCGTAAAAAAATCCGCAATTTTCTTTATTTTTCTTTTTTAAATTTCGATTTTCACGAACAAAAAGTTGGAAATATTTGCTCCTAGTCCCACAGTTACATATGGCAATTTCATAATTCATCAGCAACCTGAGACCTGCCATATGTGTCATCCAGAATACAATACTTAGTGTAAAAGAAAACGCTACTCATATTTTATTTTATTTTTAGAAAATTCAATTACATTTATTATTTGCAAGATACCATCTCATTTTTCTTTGAAAGCAAATTACCTTCTCACATGGCATTTACATTACTAATATTATATTACTATTCTGTTATTTTATATTATTAATGATTAATTAATACTAAATGTTATCGTTGTAGTATGTGTATAACGTCAATCGATAATGCATTTGAAATATAATTAAGGACGAAATATAATTTACTTGAAGGTTTCTTTATGCCATTTCTTATGCTACTACACACACATGCGTATTGTGTGTAGGTATTTTTATGTAAGTATAATATATTTTATTATTATGTTTAATATTGGCTTTTTATTAAAAAAAAAAAATGAAATTGATATTATTGTTTATTGTTAAATAATTTTATTGTAACAGTGCCGTTTCACACATGGAGTTTTACGGGCAGAGCTCTCTCTTGAGTTACGAGTTTGTTGACAAGGGATACCAAACTCATGTACCATCAGATGCTGCGACCGTTTTTTTTTTTTCGTATCCAATCATTGTATGTATTTACTTAGAGCCAGACTCACCGTGTGGATGGAATCTTGAGTTACCAAAGAAGAATCGGCAAAAACTCACAGACTCGTAACGTAACGTGTGCAACAGCTCTTAGTTTGTTTGCAGCGCTGAGCGTTATAAAAGTTGTTTTTGTTTTCAATTTATTCTGATTATTTTCTGAAAATTCTTCGAGTCTACTTAAAATAAATTATTGAATAATAATTATTTATATTTATAATTTTATGTGTATTCGATTATTTGTTTTTTTTTTTGTTTTTTTTGTTTTATACAAATTTCTCCACAGCGGAGACTATAAATAAATACACAAAAACTAAACACAATAAACATGAAATTGGGAAAATAATATAAATAATTACTGTAATATTCTTTTTTCGCTCTACAGAAGAATGTTTAGATGGGTAAAATTCTATAAAGAAATATAATTCATTGATTTTAGACGATATAATTAAACTAAAATGAAAACAAGTACTTAGATATTAAGCTGGCGGCGCCGGAAGAAGAAATACAACAGTACTGTTGTTACTGGTTGTTTATAAGGAGTCTAGCGAAATTATATTCAATATGTTTCCGTTTGTTTTTAGTAATTCGTAGGCGGTGTTGGTGGTACGCCGGCTGCAGCCAAAAAGGTGCTTGCGTGTAGTTGATGTTGCTGTTGTTGATGATGGTGGTGATGATAGTAGTAGCTAACACTAGAGGCGGCACTTGCCTGTTGTTGATAATGTGCCGTTGCATATTGTTGCTGTAAGTGTTGTTGGTGGTGATGATGATGCTGCAATTGCTGATGTTGATGATGATGAGATGAGTGCGAATGTTGATGATATGCTGACGATGTTAATGTGGCATGTTGTAGTGAGACTCCAGTACCTTCTGTTGTGACAGACGTTGTCAACTGCAATGACGCCGGCGTCGTTTTCCTTTTTGTCGATGACAATGATGACGGCGTTGTCGACGAAGATGCCATTGAACCTATTGATATCGGGCTCCTGTCATTGTTCCTCTATTCGTCTTGTGCGCTCTTGTCTATAAGCCGGATATTATAACCTCATGTTGCGCTTCGTCCTCCATATCAGGCATTTCTCGTTTGTGTATGACAACACTTTCGGTTTGCTGTACAGCTGGCTGACGTGGGGCTGTTTGGCCATACTTCTGATGTATACCACGATGACGCTTAAGCGCAAAACGGTCGGCGAATGCTGCTGAACATATATCACATTTAAAAGGTTTTTCACCGGAATGCACTTTAGCGTGATTCTTGAGATGTGCCGCCTGCGAGAAAGCTGAACCACAAATGTCACATTTGTATGGTTTTTCGCCAGTGTGTATGCGGCGATGGTTCCACAATGTAGCATGACGAGCAAAGCCCTTGTCACACACCTCACACACATAAGGACGTTCACCGCTATGCGTGCGTTCATGATTTTTAAGATGTGGCGATTGTGAAAATTGCATGCCGCAAGTTTGACATCTATAATGAAAGATAGAAACACGTGTATTTGTATTTGAGATCAGCACAAGCAGAATAAAGTTTTTACTTACTTATAAGGCTTTTCACCAGTATGTATGCGAGCGTGATTCTTTAGATAGACTGCCTTGGCAAAAGCCAATCCACAAATAGTGCACTTGTAGTTCTTTTCGCCGCTATGTAACTTTTTATGCGACCACAAACTGGAGTAACGTGAAAATGTACCACCACAAATGGTACAAGTAAAAGGTTTCGGATTTCTGAAATATTTTAAATTTTATTTAAAAATCTAAATAAAATTCCTTATTATGATATTACATTCGGTTCACTTACTCTGTTTTCACTGTTGAATTAGCTGTTGTTTTTGAGTGAAGATGTGAATGCGACTGCTGGCCAATAGCCACCACACCAGACCCATTACACTTCTGGCATTTCGTCAACTGTTGTGTATTTCGCTTCTTCACGGGATGATGTCCAGGTGTAGTACCGCTGATCTCTCTTTTTATGCCACCTGCGTTGCTACCAGTCTGTTGTGCCACAATCTGCTGTAGTTGTGCCTGCGTCTGTGGCGTTGTGGATATGATTTGCATTTGATTCGGCATTTGCGCTGTGAGTGAATCCGTTGATGACTCTGAACTACCATGCATTTCGAATTTTATCTCACCATCTGGTGCAACGAATATCTGAGCAGCCTGTTGCTGCTGTTGTTGCTCTGCTTCCATACAGGACTCGCAGCGTGTCTGCTTGCGTCCCTTACGCTTTGATTGCTGAAGAATCGCATTGCCACAAGTGATACACTTGTCGTGCATGGATTTGTGATTGCCTCCGTCATTGCCGCCTCCAGTTTGTTGCTGCTGCTGCTGTTGCATAACTGATTGCACAGGTTCCAAAGCATCAGAAGCAACAATTTGTATTTGACCCATTTGACCATTTTCTGTAATAATGTTTTGGGTTTGCACAAGACCTTGTGCATTAACCACGGAAAGTGTTTCTGTCTGTTGATTACTTTGTTGTTGTTGTTGCTGTGGGTCATCCTGGTTATGTAATCGTTTATGGGCGTTTAGCAAGGCCAGATGATGAAACATGACTCCACAAACATCACACTTGAAACTAATATTAGAAATTGTGTTTTGCAGTGGAGATATTGCCTGCTAGCAAAATAAATACACAAAATTTTCCAAATGTAAACCAAAATATAGAAGTCAAGTGCATTCAATATATTCTATCAACTTACTGTGGCCACAGGTTTATTCTGATTTACAATCTGTATGCGACCCTGGGCATCAACCGTGGCGATACCAATGGGTGCACCCTGATTGAGCTGTACTCCATTGACGAGTGCATAATTATACCCGCCAACGGGTTGTGCAATATAGCACGTTTTATTATCGTCTGTAGCCAATTGCGCCAGGTTTACGGTTCCTGTGTTTCCCTGAAATACCATAAATAAATATAATTGATATTTGTTACTCATAGATCTCGTGAATATCGTAGTAAGCAGTTGATTAGTATGTGTACTTACGTTTGTCGTATAATAAAAAGTGGGTTGATCTGTTTTTTGACCCTCAATTTTGGGCTGCTTTAGAATTGTTCCATCCGCTGCTTGGTACTGTATAGTTGCTGGTTGTCCGTTGGCCGCAATAGCGTTTGTTGTAAATATTATATTTTTGGTAAGATCTTCCATAGCAAGTGACGTGTCTTATTACACTAAATGATGAATACAAAACAATTCTTTTATTTTACATATGAATACACACCACATTTAATGTTGTTCTAATCGTCCATAGCCAAGATGACCTTCAACAACTTCCGATAGAACACATAACTTTTAATATTACATTATATTTTCGTAGCGAATTTTAGTACAATAATGCACGAAAAGTTCTTTCATTAAGCACAAACTGAAATTTCTTGTAGGAAATACTAGTTCTTCCTCATTTCCTTTAGCAGGCGCCGGCGATTTGTTTTGCCTTCTTCTTCTTCTCTGCAATGCTAATTAACAATGCTGCCAGGTTACTTTAAAAATTACAGTGCTGCTAATGCTACAAAAAAAAGAGCCGGAATACAAATTGTGATTGCGACACACTCAACAATATTTAATTACTTAAAAAAAAACACAGAAATAATTAAAATGCGCAATTTATTTTAATTAATCTTGTTTGTATCAAGAATTTACCATGTGAGACACATGTTTGTCTGTTCTATGTTGCTGCTTCACTATGCGTTAGAGTGACACCACTAGCTTTGCCACGAACAGGGTGTGAGCGGGGGACAAAAGTGTCTCCATCTTCTACCAACCAAGCACGCACCAACACATACACATAAGGTAAAAAGAGGCCAAGTAAAATGGCGACAACGAGACAGATATCGACACAGAAAACTAAAAGAAATTGTTGCTACATTTTTTGAAATTATTTTACACTTCCTTATTTTGTCCAATGCAACGCAGCAATTTCTTCACTATTTTCTTTGCTTAATTCATATAATATATTTGCTATTATGTATTCACACACACCACTATTCCATATTCCATACTCCACACCAACGCCTTTACACTCTTTTCTCTTTACCTTTTACGCAACGAACAAATTTCCACTTTTTCATATATACCATACAATGACAGTTGTCAGCTTCACACTGTACATATAAAAAGTTTTTCAATGATTTTTAATGTTGTAAAAAAAAATTGCGCGCAATTTTAATTCGCACTGCCGGCGCTTACAAAAAATTCGTTTACACTTCGACACCCGATTTCTTTTGATGATCTTTTATTATTGTTCTTTTCTTTTTCTAACAAATTCCAGCACAAAAACTACGCATGAGATGGCTAAATAAAAATTTTCAGCTCGTTCTAACTTGGACTGCAGTAAAGTATGTACGACGTCTGGATTTAGCAGCCACACACTCATGCAAGAGTGACGCTACTGGTCCGCATGTAAATGAGACAGCTATAGTTCCGCACTGAAGTATAATTATGCCGTCACACTCTTCTGTAAAGGGCATGACCATTTCGCAGGGTTGCATTTTTGATAGAAAATTAGTGATGAGCAATAAAAAGGCGCGCATTTGAAATTTGTTGCAGCAGTTAGTATTTGAAGTACTTATTATGAAAAACTAAATTTAATTTTTTATCGTTAAATTATTTTATTATTTTTATTAATATAATTATAATTCTTAGTACTATAAATTTTTCATTTAATATAATGAACTATAAGAGTAATAGGCAGAGGTGTAGAGAGTAGGAGATGGGTAGTTTGTATCTCAATAGTTACGCTTACGTTTAGAGCACTCATCCTTTACTAGCGGCGTGTGCTGGTCTTTGTGGATGTCTTTGTGTCAAGGCACATTCCAAATTGGGAGTTGGTTAGCCAGTGGAAACTTTGTACTCTAAATTGCATAAGAATTTTTTTTATCTTTGACATATTTCCATCGGGTAAGATGCCCATGTAGATGAACTCCTAGTTAAGCTGAAAGAAGTCCTACAGTTTGCCTTTAATTTGTAAATAGAGTTTTATTTTATTATTTTTTTTTTTTGATTATTCAGCCAGTACATTTTTATAGTTTTTATTTTTTGCTTTTTCTTTATCTTTCTTCAGTCAATGCCAAGATATTTTTTACTCTAGTTGAGAAAGTTTTGTTCAACTTATTTTTCCTTAAATGTTCAACCATTTCAGATTATTTTCTGTTATTTTAAGTATAGAGCATCTTGTATAAATTACTAAAATCAAATGTATCCAATCCAAATTAACGGCAGGATCCTCGTCTTCCTTCACCACAGAAAGAGAAGCAGTTATGGAACAAAACCAGTTGCAATTTGTCACCGCACACTTCTGTGCTATCACCGCCTACACCGTTAGGCATGAAAGTGGAAACTACTTCCAATATGCATTACTGCCCTGTCGTCATAATTCAAATACTTTCAAAATTATTGACGTTGTTGCTGATGACGTCTGGGCATGAATAGGAAATTCATGATGATATTTTTTTTGGGTCAGCAGAACGTAGTTTTATTTTTATTTTAAAGTGCAATGAAAATCAGCAAAAAAATCTAAGTTAAAACAAAACTAAAGAGTCCACAGAAAGCGAAGGTCGGTCGGTCGGTCGGTCGGTTGTTCGGATTGTCTTCAGTGGTTGCTTTAGTAACAGTAAAAGAGCCTTCAAAATACAAAGCAATTTACATTTTATTTTTATTGTTTTTGTGTAAAAATTAATTACATTTCGTTTCGTTTTTTAATGTCTTTCAGTGTTACTTGCTATTGCTACTGTCTTAACGATGGCGATGGGTATGATGATGATGATGATGATGATGATGATTGCGGTCGTAATGAATGAGCTTTGTTGGTCTTGAGAAAATCACAGCCGAAAAAGAAAAAAACAACAACGACATCATAAAACTTATTTATATACAAACATAAGTAACCCCCGCACCTCGTTACTTGTCTATTGGACAATATATATTGTATACCATAGCTCCAGCCTTAATCTAGCCATCGTGCCGTACAAAATCGCTTCACTTCGTGCGCAGCAAAACTTTTGGAGCGCAAAAAATTAAATGGGAAAAAAAAGAAGATGTTGCAAAAGAAAAACACAAACAATCAGACAAACAGAGAGCCCCACACGACCACAATGGAGCCTCTTCATCATACAATATACTATTTATTATACATTCAAAATACTAAAAGCGAGCAAGTAAGCTAACATTGACGGCAATTAAAACTAAGCAAAAGTTTTGCAAATCTTAAGTACTTAAATCATACTCTTTTATAAAACATTTTCATATACAATATGTACATATATATATATATGTATCTAGCTTACTATGTATTTCATATACTTCATTATTCATTGTTACCGAGATATTGTATTGTAATTTGCTAACAAATTAGTTCAACGTTCTTTTCGGTTACAACTTCAATTCGATGGATGTTTACATTGTTTTGACCAAGTTTATATCGCATATACCCTTTAACCATACCATAGAACATGCAATACTTATAAAAATTAGACAGGATACTTGCACAGGTTAGAGTTCAGATTCAATGATTGCCTTTGGCGAGCAAGGGAGACCACACTGAGAGCCTAGGCAACCCTCGCCTAACTAATCCATGACATGATGTGTTCTTATAATTATCAAAAAAACTTTTTACCATCGGTTTGATGTTTTCCAACATCTCTCATTACATTAGTTTTTTATTTTGTTAGGACAGTAGGCTTTACCTTCCTGTTTTTTGTTTAGACATAGTATACTTCATATATTAAAGAACCAACTTTCGCTACATTATACATTTTTAAAATATTCGATAGAATATTCTTGGCCTGACTATTGCCATTGTTGGACGAAAGGCGTATGATTCCTGCTCATCAATTTGGGTTCAGGAGATCCCACGGAACCCCAGAGCAATGTCATCGCGTTGTTCAACAAATCCTCAACACCTCCGAAGACCGACAGTACTGTTCAGCTGCTATTTTGAATGTACAACAAGCTTTTGACAGAGTATGGCACCCTAGAATATTTAAACTCAAAACTTTAATACCGGCACCTTTTTACTTTGTTTTGAAGTCCTTTCTTGATAGACGAATATTTTATTTTATATTAAGGCCATCCAAGCTGGAGTACCTCAGGGTAGTGTGCTGGCCCCATTCTCTACTCGCTCTTCTTTGCTGACCTAGCTATTTTAAGTGACGAAAAATTTTTGGTTGCAACTTATGCTGATGATACCACTTTTTTGGCTACTGGTAGCGATCCAGGGACATCCTCAACCATTTTGCAGAACCAGATTAATATTCTAGAACCTTGGCTCAAAAGATGAAACAATGCCGTGAATACAGAGAACCTTTACCATGAATCGCAAGAGCTGCCCTCCCATAAATCGAAATGGAGACAATATTCCGGAAAGCACATCTGCGAAATACCTTGGACTAACTCTCGATAGCAGGTTAACTTGGCAGCCCAACATAAAATTGAAAAGAAAACTGCTTGACCTAAAACTTTTAAAAATGTCCTGGCTTTTAAAATCAAGCTCGCAGCTAAGCCTGATAAACATGTTATTGCTCTATAAATCCATACTTAAACCAGTGTGGACTTATAGAATACAGCTTAGGGGCTCTGCTTCCAACTTAAACATTGAGAAACTCTGTCCTTCACAGATAACTACCAACTCTCACGATCCGTGAAGAGATCGCACAAATCGGCGACTCATATATCTCTAGGCTGGAAAGTCATGATAATCATCTTGCAGTTAACCTGCTTGACAACAGCCAGCACGTAGATTGAATCGGCGGCGTCTACTGGATTTGCCGTTCAGAGTTTATCATTAAAATTAAAATAGAAACGTCTAAGAGTGCACAGTCAAATCCGCTGAATATAGTTTACGATAGATTGCAAATAGACTCGAATTTAAACCAAAGAAATTTACTTATCTTAAAAATAATAATAATTAATTTTGTAGTTTTTTGCAATGAAATTATATATAAAATAATATTGTATTAAAATAATTAAATTCATTAAACAAGGCATATTTAAAAATAAAAATAAATAAATAAGAAAATAAAATAAGTATATAAAAATAAAACTACAAGAGAGAGCCATTGGAATCGTTCAACACATCATAATTGAATTTAATAAATAACATATAAAATAAATAATATATAACACATCAACAAATTACTAGATTGTATGAACTCAAAAAAAAAATATATATATATTTTTGTTAAATTGATATGAACAGAAGAATTTGTTTATTTTTAATAATTAATTTTGTAGTTTTTTGCAATGAAATTATATATAAAATAATATTGTATTAAAATAATTAAATTCATTAAATAAGGCATATTTAAAAATCAAAATAACTAAGAAAATAAATAAAATAAGTATATAAAAATAAAACATCAAGAGTCGAAGGCCTAACTAATAGCTAGTGATCTCTTGTCAATTATTAGTCGTCGGAATCCTGCAACACATCATAATTGAATTTAATAAATAACATATAAAATAAATAATATATAACACATCAACAAATTACTAGATTGTATGAAATCAAAATAACCAAAAACATTTTTAGTCCTGCAAGCATTCAAAAGCTGATATATATGTAGATGAAATACTGCTAATTCCATAAATTGGCAAATTTTCTATAAAGATAATTAAAAACATTTTATTCAAACTTATTCAAAAAGAAATAAAAACAAAAAATTGAAATGAAAATGAAAACTACAATAATTGAATTAAAACTTTGATAAAACGGTTTGTATTTTTCTTTTGTTTCCGATAATCTACTGTAGATCAAAACAATTTTAAATAAGAATATTTTACAATTCATTTAGCTTATTTAATATGTATACATAATAGTGTTATAAGGTGTCAGTCAGAAGGAGACATCAAAAACACCTTAAAGTATAAGGGTATATTCTTAATCAGCTCGACGAGACGAATTGATTATGCCATGTCCGTCTCTCCGTCTGTCCGTCTGTATGTATGCAAACTAGTCTCTCAGTTTTTGAGCTAGAGAGCTGAAATTTCCTTTCTTTCTTTCTTTTTACTAGACGCAGTACATTTGGAACCAGCCGAATCGCACCACTAGGAGGGTACCTCCCATACAAAGTACCCTTATTCATGTCCTTGTTGTTGTTGTATTTACGTTTGCCGTCTGTCCCCTTTTGCACATAAATTAGCTTCTGTGTGTTTCCTGTTCTCTCGTTCTGTTTGCTTGCATGTTGTTGTTATGAACATTTATACACACAACTGCATGTTGTTGTTGTGGAAATGTAATCACTTTTTTGAGACTTTTCCGGTGGATTTTCCAAAAAATGTTATTATTTGTTAGGGATATGGCAATAGAAATACACATTCTGTGAATATTTGATTTCTCTTCCTAGTGCGGTTTATGAGATGCAGATGATTCCAAAACGTGACGATTTGTATTTTTTCAATCAAATTTTTAGTGTAAATTTTTGCCCAACGCCACTGAAGAAGTTTCACTTCAAAAAAAAAAGAAGAAAATAACGAAAAACAAAAGTGTTTTTGCATCTTTTTCTAAGAACTTATTGATCGGCCCTCGTATAAAGTTCTTACCGTACTTTGTCGATTTGTTTTATCATAATTTACTTGTATGTATTTTTATAATATAACATTGTTTTTGTTATTTTTCATGTTGCACGCTTTGTTGCACATCATTGCATTATTTAAACATTTTTGTTTTTGTTTTTCTTTTATTTTTGTGTTTTATTTAAAATTTTAATTATTTCAACATATAAAACTTGTTGCGTCGATTTTCTAAAATTTTAAAGAAATTTTATGTATATTATTTATACACAATACAATTTTGTAGACTCTGAGCAGCATGACTTGGACACGTTTTTATTGTTGATGTTGTTATTAAATGTTATTTGTTGCTGTTTGTTTATTAAGTTCATGGTATGTTTACTTACTATTGCACATCCAATACTTTCAACATATAATAAAAAAAAAAAAAAAACAACAACGTGAGCAAAGAAGACTATAAATTTGAAGTTTAAAAGAGAAACTACTTCATTCAATTCAATTCAATTCAATTTCTTCATTTGTTCAGTATTTTATGCTCTTCTGTTTTTAAGTCACAATTAATTCACGTGAATTCATGAAATTATTTAAAATGTAAAACAACTAATTTGTCTTAGAATTGTTGCTACACAAAGAAAAGAAAGCATTTTCACTTTCTTTCCATTTTACTTCCTCAACTTTGTAGTTATTTTTGTTTTTATTGCGAGCAAAATTTGTTATGACAGTTGAAAGTGAAACGAAATGGAATGGAACATATTGAAAGACTTGAGCGACAAACTTGAATTAGAATTTTTACTTTCGCAAATATTTTTTAATTTTATGCATCCAAGCAATATCACCTTCAACATCATTATCATCATCATCATTATCATCATCTACATTGCAATGATTTTCCACTCTCACTCATCGTTGATCGTTTGATACTTTTTTCCGCATTTCCAAAAGTCGAAAGTGGAAGAAGAGTCAAACACAATTCAGTTTTTCTTTTTTATAGGCGAATATAATAAAAGTGCAACGAAAGCGCATCCGCAACCTGGGAACCAAAATCGAAATACATAAAAAATACAAAATTAAAAAAATAAAAAATTAAATGGCAAAAAAATCGCTAAAAATGAAAAGCGCATATAAAAATAGCTACAAAACAAAATAATGGAATAAAGTAGAAAGAAGCAAGAAGTAAGCGAGGCACAGAGACTGCATAAGGAAAGCAAATGGGGAAAAAAATGTGTGCCTATCTTCTTCATAGACAACGATAACGACACCATTGATGATGACAACGACGGCGATGACGATGGCCACAGTAAACTTCATTACTAAAAACAAGCTACTTCATCATCATCATCATCATCACCATCAACATCACCATCACCGTCATCGTCGTGTTGATTGTGGCAACAGAGGCGGCCTGGCAATGGCATGGCAGCTGGGACAACTTGTGCTATGACTAGTTGGGCTAGCCTGGCTTGACTTGGCTTGGCTTAGATTAGAAAGTAGCCAACCTAGTAGACAGATAAGCATTTCAGCCACATTCATCTCCACTAACATCATCAGCGCACCGTCCTCACAACCATCACCATAGAAATGCGGTAGATTCTTGTTGTATGCGCTTTTCCTCATGCAAATGGCGTCAAACGAATGGAGCGAATGGAAGAAAAATTGTGCCGCACCATACCGGCAGACAGCACACAACACACAACAGACACAAGACACAATAAAGAAGAAAAGATTGGTCCACACAAAATGCACAACAACTACCACACTTTACTTTATCATGGCGTTGGCTTGACGACGTTGGCCCACAATTGGCATTTGGTTGCTTCGCATTGAAACTTCACACTTGGACCAAGTGCCGAGTGCCAGTTGGGGTAACTTCAACCGGCTAAGCATCATTGAAAGAGAAAATTGCGCAGATCAAGTTCACTATCAAATACAAAATCAAGTGGGGGCCCGAATGAGGCTATGAAGTTTGAGCCAGAAATTGGCCAAAAAGAAGGAGAAGTCTAACATTTTTCATACCATACACTATTTATTTTATTTTTTTTTTTTTTTTTGTAATTTTGAAATTGTTTCTGTTGTAAACTCATTTTCGCTTTTAGAGACTTTTAATTTCTCTCAAAATCTGGCTACATTCATCAGATTAGATCATGCCAAATGATAAGTCAAGTGGCAATGATTGATTCTTATGTTTGAGGCCATTATGTTTATGTTTAAGCACTTTCGTCTGTAATCATACTAAGCTTAAGGCGGCGGCTTCAGCAAAAAATGATCTTCGAAATAATAATCATCATTATTATTCATTATTATGATTATTGTTATGTTTTTTCATGAAGCTTTACTATGAACTATGAATTGCTTTTATTTATAGCCACATTGAGGATATCCATTAGATCAACCATTAGACTTGTATATTTATATTATACTTGAACAACTTTTCCATTTTATTTTTATATTTTTAATTATGTTGATTAATGCAACAAATTGTGCGATTTTATTGCCAAAATGTTTAAATGTTAAAGATGATGGTGTTGAGAAGAAGAGATGAAGGGGATCAGCAAGATGAAAATTTATAACGTGTGAGTTTTTTTGTTTTTTTAATACAATACTTAGTATTTACTGTTGTGGTTTCTTAATGTGGCAGAAGACAATGACGAGAAAAATTTAAAAAAAAAAAAAATTTATTGTATTTAATTTTGGGTTTTTTTTGTTTTTGGGGCTGTGGGAGATTTAAATTTATTTATAACTTGATTTGAATTAAATAAATTAATTAAATAAACAAAATTGAAATTAGTTTTGCTCCAAATATACAATAGAATATCAATTTTTTAATAACCACAAAGGCAAAACAATCTCTAATTCCATTCTTTCTAATTATATTGTATTTTGTTAGGAAATTAAAAGTACTAAAACTCTTTAACTAACAGAAATTCAAAGTTCCTGGGATACACAAAAATAATCACTCACGGAACTGGAGACTATAACCCAAAATGTTATACTTCTAAACGCACCTTAGCTCGCAGAAATAAACATCTAGAATACTACTATTTATTTACGAGGAACAAACAGTGGGAACCTAAGAATCTGTAGAGCCTATGGGACAGTTGCAGATGATGCGGTGGGTGTTCTGTTCCTGGCTAGAATAACGCCTTATAGAGCAAGCAGGATGGAGATTAGGTCCAAGTATTTTAGCATATGGCAACACAGGGTAAGTAGTTTGAGCCACGAAGGATTCATCTGCTTATCCCTAATATAACAAAGTGGTTGAATAGGAGCGGCAGAGACGTTGGTTTCGAACTTACCCAATTCGTAACTGGTCATGGATGTTTCAGGCAATACCTACATAGATTTCGGCATGCCGAGGATCCATATTGCGGCCTCTGCCTAAATGTGGTGGAAGACCCAGAACATCTAGCGCATGAGTGTCGGTTTGAGGTCATAGGTAGGAGATCATAGAACGTATGTTATCATCATTGGAAGAGTGGGCATTTTTCACATCAGAAATTGCAAACATCATTCAAGGTGCTCGGTAAATGGCGCCTGCTTAAGAACAATTTCCCTCCCTACGAAGTAATACTTTGGTAATTCCGTAGGGGTAAAAAGGGTTTTGAGGCGATAGAGGGCTTTTCAGTCGGTAGAAATCCGTCATAGCTTATGGCATGGGCCATGAGTATCTTTCGAAGATTTTTCCCTCCTAGTGTTTGAGTCACGATATTAGAACAGATAACCCGCACTCAGTTGTGATCCTCATAAGAACGATTGGGTTCATATAGAAATCTCAGTCAAAGGATACAAACGATCATTGATAGTCAAAATATACCTACTTCTTCTTCATCTTTGAAATGCATTCATTCATGTTATTATTTGGTAAAGAATAATTATTTCTTTTTTTAATAAAAAAATTTATGAACAAAAATAATTTATTCGTTATTTTTCCCTTAACCTCTTGCCCATTATTGAATACTCCTATTACTTAATTTATTATGTAAAAAAGGGTAGTAGAAAAAGACAAAGAAATCTTAAAGAAAAGTCTCCAAATAAAAAAAGAAAATCTAAACATTTCAGATTTCTTTTTGCTTTTACAAAGTTTCCGCTTTTCTTAAAATGTTTGCCATATGCAAAACGCCTTCAAATTGTTATACTTATATGTACATACTTCTATATATCCAACCCCCCAGCCATGCCGCCATTACCATCATGGCCAATCCATTCATCAAGACGTTTCAATGTTCGTATATCATTTAAATGAGCAACTATGTACTACTATAATATTACGTGTATCTAACGAAACATTTTTCCTTTATTATTATTATTATTTTTTTTTTTTTTTTTTTTGGTATTGGCTAAAAAGCAGCAACTTGCTGTGTGGGCTTACAATGGAGAGATGGATGGAGAGGAAATAACAAAGAAAGACATACTATTGTAAAATAAAGGGGACCACACCAAAGTCAATTGTTCACACCACATTAATTTTTTGGCATGAATTACAAATGATTTCGTAAATTATTGTATTTGAAGCTGAAGTCTTTTTTTTCAGATTTGCTTTTCTTACATATTTTATTGTATTATTGTATATTTTCTGTTTTGCTTAAGTAATATGTTTTTCTGTTAGTTTTTCGATTATTTTTTTAAGTCATGCCAAATGTAGGAAGCCTGTTGATGGAAAAAAAGTCTTCTTTTTTTTTAATCATTATTTTTTGTATTTTTCATTAAGAAAGAAAATCATTCAGTTTGAAAGGCGCGATGCCATGCGATGCGTTGTGATGTGACGATCGTTCATTTGCCCTTTTCGCTTCATGGTTTTCAATATTTGAAGTTATTCAATGAAATCATTTTCATTTCATTTACTTAAGATTGAGTCCATTTATTTATTCATTCAGTTTTTCTTTCAATCACTCATTCAGTTATTCATTTGCGTGTTTACTAAAAAAAAATGTACTTAGTTATTAATTAGTTATACTAGTACGCAATATTATGAGTTTTGCGCAAAGTTTTCATTAATAAGACATCGACATTTTGAGGAAGCAAAATACGAGTATAAAGCAAGAGATGTTTTAATTAACAATGTGCGGGTGTTTTCAGGGCCTTAATAGGTTCCTTGAATTGAGTCAATAAAATGCATCTGAATTCATTAGAAATGAAAGTATATTTTATTGTAATATCTCCATTAAAACGTAGAAGTAAAGAATTTGTAAGCTTCCCACTAGTGTAAAACGTAGTTATATTATTATCAGAAAGATGTTTTCATATTTTAAGGAATGCAATCAGGTAATATTTTGAATAAAAATTCTGTTTTCTATGATCCAAAGCTGCAATAGAAAGATTGCAAAATCATCTGAAAAAATTGCTTCTGATGAAATTAGGAAAAATCAAAAATTTTATTGTAAATAAAAATTTTACTTTAAATATCAAAGTTCCTTTTATTGAAGACTCTACTGAATACATATTGTAATTTGCAATGAAACATAATATATAAATCCTGCATCCGCTCCTGACTTTTATTATTTTTATTATATTATATTATTTTAATTTGTATTATTTTTTTTTGTTTTTTTTTTTTTTTTTGTCTTGTTTTCACTATTTTATTTTGGCTGACTTTATTTTTATGTTTTCATTCATTGATTTATTTCAATGTCATACTTAACCTTAAATTTGTTCACTTCCTCTTTACTGTTTTTCAATTAAATTCAAATTAAACAAAAGCGGAAAATCTCAGACTTGAAGGTAACTTAAAAACTACTCGTATCTATTGTAAAATAAACCCCAAGAAAAGTAGCCACAAAATTTTTAATTAACAAGACAAATAAAACGGAAGCAGTAGAATAAAAAATGGGAAAATACAATATAAATAAAAGAAAATTGACGAAAATGAAAACAAGAAAAATTCCTCAAAAGAAATTTTTGTTTTTTGAAAGCATTAAACATTGAAAATGAAACTTTAATAGAATATAAAAAAAAAAAAAACCGTTATGGTCTAGAATGCGCTCAAAGACAAACAAATCTCAACCGTCATATGAATTACCCTGAACATATCTGTACTGTCAGTCTGTCAGTTAGTCATTTAGTTTGCCTATCTGAGCTTAATATAACGCAGGCAGAAGCAAACGCCCAATGTAAAAAAAAAAAAAAAAAAACCGTCGACAAATGATTTAAAAGAAATTCTTTAAATAAGAAACCATGAAAATGAAGATAACCTAAATTAGTGCAAACGAAATGGAAATTTTTCATGCATTCACAGAGAGGCCCAGAGAAAGAAAGGCAGCCGTCAGATAATCAGGCAGACAGACGCATACTGGCATTGTTTGTAACGATGACAGCGGTGGTTAGCAATAACGTTGGATGATGATGAATGAGGGGATTCTTAAAGTCGAAATCAAAGAAAAAACGAAACTTTAAATGCAATTGACTTTCGACAAAAGATTAAAAAACAAACAAATTGACTGAGACTGAGACTAAGACTGAGACTGGTTGCCTCGAGATTGAATCTGTCACTTGATGAAGTTTAAATGACAAGCAACAACAACAACAACAATATTTATAATATCAACTAAAAGACAATAAAGCTAATGAAAGTCAGACACGAAAACTTGGTTAACTGGCTAGAACCACTTTCTTCTTCCAAGAACCAATCAAATCAAGTAAAAGTTAATATTCATGTCAAGAGTCTCGTACAAATATGCCGAAGGTGTCCAATGCACTGCTAGGTGATATCAACAATGTCATTGTATGAAAGAAAATCTGATGTTATTAAAAGAAAATTATTATACTAAGTATGATGATTTGTCCACTTTTGAGTTCATAAGATCATGTTGAAATTACTAAAGTTGAATTTAAAGAAAAATGAGTTTTAACTTCCGTTTCATTTGTTTATAGCTTTCTTTTGTCTTTGCTCAATTTGGGACAAAAAGATTATACTAAGTATTGTATATTATGAAAAGAGGAAATGTAAAATTATTACAAAACTAATATTGTATTTTGTTTTATAATGGCGCCTTGCTTGGGAAGCACTTACGAAATTTAGGGCAAAACTTCATAAGCGAAATGAAACATAACAAAACCAAAACAAAAAACTTTAGACACGAACTTGTTGTGGGTCTTATGAGTATACACAGTTGTTACTGTTACTGTTGCCGTTGCCGTTGCCGTTGCCGTTGTTGTCAGTTTTATTGCTTACCCTCATCTCCAACTAATGCAAATTAATTGTAGCATTCATATTATATTAAGCGCAACAAATATATATTTCTTTATTTAGATCAGTAAGCAACACACCATAAACTCATTTATTATGCCAAAAAAAAGCCAACAAGAAGCCACAGCAGAAGTCACAATTCTTCTTCCAACCAACCAACCAACCAACCAACCAACAAGTATGTTAAAGCGAAAACCCAAAAACTGCGGGTGTGCGATTTGCATAATTTAGTATACTACTACAATACAAGATAAGCAGCAACCTTAAAATTAAAACGCAGTTCAGCGTAAAATTCGCACGGCCCGATAACGAAGTGAACGCCACAATCGCTGGCAAAGCACCCGGCTTTGGTGCCATAGACGTTCACACAATACCATCGCGTCATCGGTCCAAGAGAGTGAGAAGTTTTGCCAAAACAATAACAACTCAAGTAAGAATATCAAAGCTTTATAAATAAAGTAAGATAGTAAGAATAAAAGATAAAGTACTTGAAATATTGTACTTAACATAACATAAGTAGTGAGTGGTACATTACCAACCAACCTGCAGCTCCATAGCCAGAGAGAAGCACTATAAAGGCACCTTGAAGCATGCGTATGTTCAATGCCTGAGTCATTTCCGAGTCATGAGTATGGTATTGGGCAGTTGATTCTGCACTCTCGACACTTTTGCCATTGGCTTCATTGTTGTTGTTGATGTTGATGTTGATGTTGTTATTGTTATTGCTATTATCCACAGATGATGTAGACATTGAATTTGCTTTGCCAATGTCATTGGAGATGGTGGTTTCATCGTTTTTATTATTATTTGTTGAAGGAGTTTGATGGGTCTTATGCTGATTCAAATTCTTGCTTATCATACGTGATTGAGCCTCATATTCACCAGTAGTCATTTTGTCCAGAATTCCACCCTCAAAGAGATGAATCAAACTGTTTATATTAGTGAGGAATAAAATTTTTATAAATATAAATAATATAAAATAAGTAATATATCAGCCAATCGAGGACTACAAATATGCAAATATTTTTTAAAATTGTTTTATTTTTTAATTTTAAAAAATACTATCTACTTACACATCATTTAAACTATCCAAGAAGGGACAACCAATTTGTACGGCAACAGCAGAGTAACGCGTATATAGTTTTTGACTTAATTGAAAACTTTTGGCGCCTACAAAGAATTTTATATGGTAAAAATAATTTTCTCCCCTTCTCAGTGAACTTACCATATTGTTGTATATTAAAAAATAATGTCTCACGCCCACCAAGTACCGCCTTATTCTCAAGACCATCGGCAATTAACTTAATGCCTGCCTCAACTGAGTCAATAAGAAAATCATTTTGATAATCATCGCTGTTGATCTGCTGTTGCTTCTGATGCTGTTGCTGGCTTTGTTGTTGTTGTTTCATTAGGGCATACAATTGACGAAAGATCTCTGTGCCATTCTCAAGCATCTCCAATGAAGAACTCTCTTTCTCTACGTAGAGTTTATAGCCTTCTTTAACCATTACGGACTGTAGGCGATGCAATGTATTAATGGGTGGCTCATGCGCCGGTCTCGCAAATTGTGAGGTTAATTGGGCGGCATAGACATCGGCTAGGACATAGGTTGCGGCAATCCAATAGACAATTGTCAGGAACTTTGCACGATAGCCATCATAGAGTTCATGGCAGGCTAAAAAGGAATTCTTTAAGCAAATTTGCAATAACTTTCTCAACTTCAATTCATTACGCACATTGCTTTAGAAACAATTGCACCGTATACCAAACACAACGATCGAATAGATTCTTAGGCATTTTCTTCTCGGTCATTTTCTTAATATTGCGATGATGTCCCAATTTTGTATTTTGAGCTAATATTAAACGTCTTGTTGCTTCTGAGGTTCTTGTTATCTCCTTTATATACACCATATGTATGCCAAGTTCTCCGAGGCGCTCTATATCCAAGTCCTGCCGCTTTGGGTCTTGTGGTGATCGCCACTTATAGGGAATGGCTATAATTGCATAAAATATGGGACCTGAAAAGAGCACAGTCAATATAACATATGGCCAAATGTCCATTTTGAAGGGACGCATTATAGCCAAAGCCTCATTAAGTCGACGTGGAGCATGCGTTGCAAAGGCACCAGAATCAGCAAGTGTAAAAAAGGAGAACTCAATAGCCTTGCGACGTTCCCAACTGAGACCGACATCACCAAGAAAGAAATCAGCAAGCTGCATTTGAAGAAAAATCAAACATCTAATGAAACAAAACTGTTGCTATTCTGAAGAAAAGTATTCATACGCCATTCTGTAGTAAGCCAATGCCACCGGTGAAACTCTCATTCGTCTCCGTAATACTGCCACGTAGTGAGCCTTGCGTTCTGCCGGGTGCTTCAATATAGACGAATTGAAAATTCATGTGTTCAGCGAGTAGGCACAGCAAGCGATGATCACGACCTCCAGTGACATTGACATCATTAAATTCATTGACATTATCAAAACTATTGGCATCCATATAATCCACCAGTGTGCTAATATTTTCCTCGTTGTCGCTTGTGTCGTTATTGTAATTAACCCAGAACCAAGGTGGTGACTTGAAATGTCAAATATTATAATAAAGGATAAAAGAATGCAGAACATCTAAGTAGTATGTATCACTTAAGAACTATTCGAATAAACTCACATGAAACACTGGCACTCGGAATACGCGCCCTTCAAAGTTCGAATAAACCGTTGCTGCACTAGGCAATAATGGTACTTTTTGTAAACTTTCACCATCATACCAATTCACCAACTTTAAATTACTCTCACCCGCAGGCACTGCTTGATTGTAATAAATACGAAATCTGCAAAATAAGTAGTACAAGTATTTACTGTCTATAATTTCTTGTTAAAAATAAAAAGTTTCTGACGCTTTCTTCCTGGGACGAGTTATAACCACTGCTCTTATAGGTTCCTCAAATCTTATTTCACTCGCCTTCGGTGGATATTTGGCGCCCCAGTAGAAGATGAACAAACTCAAACGATGCGAAAGTTTGCGTTCCTGTATGCGTGTCGATAATTCATAAGGCTTATAAAAAATCAGATTTACACTCTCAATGGACGCCTTAAGATTCGATTCGATATAACGAAAAAACAACTCGACATCATAGAATATCACACTCTTGTAATACAAACGATGTATCCGATAGATGAAGTCATCGACATGTCGTTGCGCATTGTCATCGTCAAAGATTTGACGCATGTCTAAATCGGTTCTGCTACCGGCCGCTAGTATGGCGAGTTGACGCGGCTTCAGGCCATTAATGATCTCGGAAAGGGCTGTGTAATGATGGTACAAACATATTGTATATAAGTTAAATAAACCTTTGTTTGTCTTGTGTTGTATTGTATTGTATTGTATTGTTGTCTACCAATTGCCACATCTGATATATTGCGGTCGAGATTGTAACTAAGTTTGCCCAGCGTGTTTTGTGTGAAGCAGGCGAATAAAAATACTACTTTCAAAAAATGTTTCATCCTTCAGCTAGAAAGAACTTTTGTTATTAAAGTCTTTACAAGAAACAATGACTTTTATAGGTCTCTAGCTCTTTTTTCTAGCTGGCAAAGAGTAGTGCATCAACACACATACGTCATGCTTTGCGATTTATGATGACTTGATGGTCAATTATTGCATCAACTTAAATAACACATGTCAATATCGTTTTTCATTTTCCCTTCAACAGGCGCCAATTATTCTTTCTTTTTGGTTTTTTTTTTTTTTTTTGAATCAATTGAATTGAAAATTGTATGTGAGTTGGCTGGTACAATAGTATTTGTCTGAACTTAATATAGTGTAGTACTACTACAACCATCATAATTTCGTGGATAAGTCAGTAAGTGATAAGTGAACTTTTCAAATAATTTGCATAATTGACATTGACCTTACCAATGAAATGAAGTGAAGGAATTTAGGAAATTAGTTGAAGTTTGATTTTATTGTTCACTTGTTAAAGTTATTTATGTATAGTATGTCTAATCTTTTCTAGGTAGATTCATGCTGATACTACTTAGTACAATATAAATCTTAATTGATCGGTTTATAAATGATTTGAGTGAAGCAAAAATAAGACCAAAATTTCATCTTTCTATCCATTTTTAAATTCTCTATTCCAGAAACTCAAAACATAATCACTTCACAACTACTGAAACATGTGATCTGTTTTTAGGGTTCCGGACCCAAAGACAACGACAAGAGAAATCCTATTACATAGACTTCGTTTTCCGTCCTCGATCATATCGCATAAACCGTGATAGCTAGAGAGTTGAAATTTTCGCAGAATGTGTAATTCTATTCGAGCATTACCAATAAATACTAAAACTAAAATGTTTTCAAAAACTTAAAGGGGTCTCCATACAAGAAACATTTTGGTTTGTATGGCAGCTATACGATCGAATAATCCCACGATCTTGAAATTTAGGTGGTTCGTGGCTATATACTAGAAACTTATATTTTCGGAATTTCAGTTTGGTTGGACTACTAGGGAGGATACCTCCCATACAAACCCCTTTTAAAATTCAGGTTTTTATTAGAAAAACTTTTTTGTTTTTTGTTCTATTGAACTGAAATTTAGACCTTATAAGTTTTTGATATAGGCGCAAAACATTTGTTGGAATCAGCCGAATCGACCAACTAGAAATGGTACCTCCCATACAATCCCATCATTAAAATTCAGGTTTTTATTCGAAAAACTTTTTTGATTTTTGGACTATTGAACTTTAATTTAGACACTATAAGTTTCTAATAGGGCGCGGTACATTTTTTTGGAATCAGTCAAATCGGACCACTAGAAGGAGGACCTCCCATACAAACCCCAATCTGGTGCGAAACCCTCCGTGTAGGAGTCTGACTCGCACTTGGCCCATTTTTATTTGATTTATGTAAAAAAATCAAACCATTGCAGCAGGAAAAGAACAAAGAAAGTTTTTCTACTATATTTTCTATATCTAATCTTTAATTTCTAACCAGCAAGCAAGATGGAAAGTGCTTCAGTTTACTATAAAATATTGCATTTCCAACAGTCTGTGTTTATTTGATTTCATCTACTCAATATTATTCTTATATCTTTCCTTTCTACTCGTTTGATCTCAGACAAACATTCCCTTGCTAAAATACTTTCGATGAACGTATTTGTGTATCTACAGTACAGTATACAGTTCCTGGTGCACACAGCTGCATATCAAAATAACAACATGAACAACGTCGTCAACAAAAAACACCAATTTTAATTGTTAGAAGTTTGCCATTTCTATTTTAGTTTACAATTTCTCTTCATCATCATTGTAATGCGAATCAATCGAATCACAATCTTCTTGCTCTGATCAAATGTTAGTTGTCTTGTACAAGTATACATACACTTACAAACTTACAATAGTTTATACTAAGTGGTACGAATAAAGTATCTGCAGTCAGAGATGTGACTTCAACTTCTAAGTTGTGGTGACAACTGTCAAATGCTTTTGCTTCTGTTATAACGTTCATTTATTGACATTAATTCCATGTTGTGCGCATTTTTCTCTTCCAGTTCCCCTCCGCCTCTTCAATTCCACTTCACTTTCCCAACATTTACAAAGCATTTTTTTTTTTTCTATTTCTATAAATTTTTTTGTAATGTTTTTTTTTATAAGAATTTCTTCTTTGATTTCTATACACATTTTTCAGTGTTTGATTCATTGCGCTCCTACTTCCAAGTCAATGATGACGATGATGATAATGATAATGAAATTTCATGTCAACGCGCTCCACTTAAAACGATAAAACTATACACCATACTATTTCTTCTCGGATTCGATGGCAACAAAACGGTGCAAAAGTGTTTAAAATAACAAAAAACAATTGTATTGAAGATTTATATCTGTATTTATGTTTTCTTAATATACTCGTATTTTGTTATTACTGGATTTTGGTCAATTGATGTCAATTCATTGATAAGCAGATTTAACACTTTTTTTTTGTCGAGGATAAGTAAGAAATCTCAAGATGACCTGCTTTTGATTGGAACTCAATTAAAGAACATAATAATTATTTTGGCTTTAGGAAACTTATTTTCTATTGATTTCTTTTTCATCGCATGAAATTCTTAAGAACCATAAAATGTACTTACTTCATTTAAATTGATTTCGATTTTTCAAGCCCACATAAAAGTTTATAAGTTTGGTCTGCATACTAAGCCAACTAATCAGACATTGCCACCATAACATACTCGTACGTATCAACCGTCCTTCCCAGTAAATACCGAAACGCGATCGACAACTTGCAAAACATCAAACTGTCTACAAACGCGACATTGTCTGATAAACAATTCCTCTTTGAGTAGAGACAACCCGACCGCAGCTTCACAAAACCAAAAGGAAAATCAACTGAACTTTACTAAGATGGAGTTGGAGTTGGAGTTGAAGTGTAATAGGTAATGGGTAAGGATGTGATGTGTGTGGAGTACAGTGGTGGCTCACTTCTTTTCCAAAACAAAAATCGCAAGCTTACATCTGAGACAGTCGGACTTTGGAAGAGACAGACAAATAGACGGACCAATCATTGGTGGTGGAGTGAGACACGAGTTAGTCTTGAGTGGGCATAAGAGACAGTCAGACAGACAGGCAGACAGACAGACAGATAGATAGCATCTGCTGTGTAGTCTGTTGTTTTTGTTATTCGTTCATGAAGAAGTAGATAATGATAATGATGAGGTTGAGGTTGAAGTTTGTCTGCAATTCAATCGCTTCTTATTTTGTCTCGCATTCAAGCGATTGCCAAGAGAATCTTGGCAAGGATGTAGTGCAACGGCAGCAGCAGCAGCAGCATCAGCATCAGCATCAGTCACAGACGCAGTTGACTCTGGAGCAAATACAAATGAAAATAAGTAAACACGCCAACACTTTTTGTTTCAACGCGCACGATAGTGAAAAGTGGCGCACTGGCGTTGGTTGTATAGACAGACAATCAGACACACAGTCAGACAAAAAAAGACATATAGACAGACTGACAGACAGACAGCCTTGTGTGTTGGCACTGCTGCAAGAGAAGATTGAAGACAGCTTAAGTGGATTTGCGATCATCATCAATGTGTTCGTTTAAATGCACTTTATTTGTTTTATTGTATTTGACTGTGAAGCGACACGTCGTCGTCCACATCTCTGCGGTTTGTTGGGTTGACTTTCCTTATGTATTTGCAACGAAAATATTTTGTTATTTTATTTTTGTAATATTTAAGTCTAAAAATAATTATGCATGCAGGCAGGACATTCTCATTCTCATACTCTTATTACAATATAAGCAGTTGAGATCTCTTAACTGGTCAGCCAGCCACATCGAGAATTGATCTTGTTGGCAATGGATTGGTTTAGGCGAAAACGAGATTTGTAGTTAACATGAGTTGGTGATAAATCATGATTTACATTGTGGGGTGGTTCAAAATTAACAAGATTTGCTTGATTTGAGAGATTGTTAAGAGCAATTTAACATCCTTTTAAATAACATTTCTTCAATAAATAATAAATTTAAATATACATACATACATAATATATATGTATTGAATGCATGGATTTATTAAAGATTATATTATATAATATGTAATACTTTATAGACAGATATTACAAGATTTATGTGCAGTCTAGTCCAAAGAGATCAGCTATTTCATCCCATATAGACCAATCACTATCGTCATCATCCTCTTCAAGTTTCTCCTTCAGCCTTTTGAATTCTTTCTTATCACCAAGCAACTTGTCGACAATATCTTTGGCTGTATCTCCATTAATACCATGTTTTTTAAGGACTTTTAATACATCATCTTCAAACTTTTTCCGATCACTATCGTCTTCATTGTTGCCATCAAAATGCTCCTTCAAGTCTCCCAATGCATTTGCTATCTTTGATTTTTTCACATCATTTGGCATATTTAATGCATCCATAAATTTATCTCTCAATTTCATGTATATCTTTTTATTTCCACTTGAAGTATCATCATCCAGGTCATTTATAAATTCCATTAATATATCTTCTAGTAAGTGCCTTCTCGCATTGTATTTTTCAAACATATTGTATTCAGAAAGTAGCGCTTTACTATCATCCTCGTCACGTAATTTTTGTAAGAGCCTATTGAATTCTATATTACCAATTTCATTACTTTTTGGCTTTTGATATTCTGTAAGAGTTTCATTAACCATTTTTTTAAGTTCTTCTTCCAGATCCTTTTAGAGAAAATAAGTATATTTTTATAATTTGAAAATAAAATACAAGGACAACACATACCTTGCGATTTGTTTGCGCCCCAATAAACAATACAAACTGGAGGAACAATGCGATCTGTAACAAATTGTGAATATAGTGAAACGATTTCATAATACACATAAATCCTTAAACTTTGTGCTACCCTGACAAACAACTGACAATTTATGTTCAGAATGCAGTTGTACTTAGTGCTATAAATACTGGAAAATACAGAAGCATACATATCTTCATATCCATAAAATATATTGTTTATTGTTTTTCATTTATTTTAATAGATTCTTAAACACTTTTTTGTTTCACACATAATATGCAATACGTACATATCTGTAATGTGTTATATGTTTATTTCGCTAAAAATATTAACAGTTACCAACTGACATTTTCTTATATGCAGTATTATATATGCACGCAGTACAATAATAAGTATATATAATATTTATAACATTGACCTAAAACTATAGAGATAAATCTATTAATTTTAATGTACGGATAATGTATATATTGTATCTACATAAATGAATATGTTATGTACTCCATATCTACATAAAACAGCTAACGGAAAGAGATATAAATACAAAGCTGGAGAAAACTGCTTTTGGAAAGGATGCGATTGTCATAGTCGTCTCTTAAATGTAGACCTTTTCCAAATTGTCGTATGTATATCCTAGGAGCAGGTAATATTATAATTTAAATTATTGTAAAGTATGTAAAAATTGTTAAATATTGTGAAATTACCTCTGTAGTAACAATAATAGGAGTAGTTGGAGCAACAGTAGTAGAAATTGTAGCTGTTATCGTAGAAGGCAACGGAGAAGTAGTCGGATGCGACTAGTATCCAAAGGAGTACTACTTGAATCTGAAGAGGAATCAGTAGTCAATGAAGCAGTAGTAGTAATCGTTGCAGTTGTCTGAGGAGGCAACGGAGAAGTAGTCGGATGTGTACTAGTATCCAAAAGAGTACTACTTGAATCTAAAGATGAATCAGTAGTCAATGGAGGAGTAGCAGTAGAAATCGTTGAAGTTGTCGTATAAGGCAACGGAGAAGTAGTCGGATGCGTACTAGTATCCAAAGAAGTACTACTTGGATCTGAAGATGTATAAGTAGACAATGGAGGAGCAGCAGTAGTAATCGTTGCAGTTGTCGTAGGAGGTAACGGAGAAGTACACGGATGAGTACTAGTTTCCAAAGGAGTACTACTTGAATCTGAAGATGAAACAGTAGTCAATGGAGCAGCAGTAGTAATCGTTGCAGTTGTCGTAGGAGGTAACGGAGAAGTAGTCGGATGCGTACTAGTCTTCACAGGAGTACTACTTGAATCTGAAGAGGAATCAGTAGTCAATGGAGCAGTAGTAGTAATCGTTGCAGTTGTCTGAGGATGTAACGGAGAAATAGTCGGATGCGTACTAGATTCCAATGGAGTACTACTTGAATCTGAAGATGAAACAGTAGTCAATGGAGCAGCAGTAGTAATCGTTGAAGTTGTCGTATAAGGCAACGGAGAAGTAGTCGGATGAGTACTAGTCTTCACAGGAGTACTACTTGAATATGAAGAGGAATCAGTAGTCAATGAAGCAGTAGTAGTAATCGTTGCAGTTGTCTGAGGAGGCAACGGAGAAGTAGTCGGATGTGTACTAGTATCCAAAAGAGTACTACTTGAATCTAAAGATGAATCAGTAGTCAATGGAGGAGTAGCAGTAGAAATCGTTGAAGTTGTCGTATAAGGCAACGGAGAAGTAGTCGGATGCGTACTAGTATCCAAAGAAGTACTACTTGGATCTGAAGATGTATAAGTAGACAATGGAGGAGCAGCAGTAGTAATCGTTGCAGTTGTCGTAGGAGGTAACGGAGAAGTACACGGATGAGTACTACGTTGAATCTGAAGAGCAGTAGTCCAATGGAGCAGCAGAGTATCGTGCAGTTTCGGTACTACTTGAATCTGAAGAGGAATCAGTAGTCAATGGAGCAGTAGTAGTAATCGTTGCAGTTGTCTGAGGATGTAACGGAGAAATAGTCGGATGCGTACTAGATTCCAATGGAGTACTACTTGAATCTGAAGATGAAACAGTAGTCAATGGAGCAGCAGTAGTAATCGTTGAGTTGTCGTAAGGCAACGGAGAAGTAGTCGGATGGTACTAGTCTGGAGTACTACTTGAATCTGAAGATCAGTAGTCAATGGAGCAGAGTAGTAATCGTTGCAGTTGTCGAGGAGGTAACGGAGAAGTAGTCGGATGGTACTAGTCCAAGGAGTACTACTTGAATCTGAAGAGGAATCAGTAGTCAATGGAGCAGTAGTAGTAATCGTTGCAGTTGTCTGAGGATGTAACGGAGAAATAGTCGGATGCGTACTAGATTCCAATGGAGTACTACTTGAATCTGAAATGGCATGTAAACGAGTAGTAATCGTTGCAGGCGTAGGAGGTAACGTTGAAGTATGGATCGTACTAGATGGCAACGGAGTAACTTGATCTGAAGATGAGAACAGTATTCAATGGAGTACTACTTGAATCTGAAGATGAATCAGTAGTCAATGGAGAAGTAGTCGGATGTACTAGTATCCAAAGGAGTACTACTTGAATGAAGAGAACAGTAGTCAATGAACGTAGTGATCGTTGCAGTTGTCGAGGAGGCAACGGAGAAGTAGTCGGATGCGTACTAGTATCCAAAGGAGTACTACTTGAATCTAAAGATGAATCAGTAGTCAATGGAGCAGTAGCAGTAATCGTTGAAGTTGTCGTAGGAGGTAACGGAGAAGTAGACGGATGAGTACTAGTTTCCAAAGGAGTACTACTTGAATCTGAAGATGAAACAGTAGTCAATGGAGCAGCAGTAGTAATCGTTGCAGTTGTCGTAGGAGGTAACGGAGAAGTAGACGGATGAGTACTAGTTTCCAAAGGAGTACTACTTGAATCCGAAGATGAAACAGTAGTCAATGGAGCAGCGGTAGTAATCGTTGCAGTTGTCGTAGGAGGTAACGGAGAAGTAGTCGGATGCGTACTAGTTTCCAAGGAGTACTACTTGAATCTGAAGATGAATCAGTATCAATGGAGAGTAGTAGTAATTGTAGCAGTTGTCGGAGGTAACGGAGAAGTAGCGGATACGTATAGTTTCAAAGGAGTACTACTTGAATCTGAAGAGAATCAGTAGTCAATGGAGCAGTAGTAGTAATCGTTGCAGTTGTCGTGAGGAGGTCCAGACCGGAGAAGTAGTCGGATGCGTACTAGTTTCCAATGGAGTACTACTTGAATCTGAAGATGAATCAGTAATCAATGGAGCAGTAGTAGTAATTGCTAGCAGTTGTCGTAGAAGGTAACGGAGAAGTAGTCGGATACGTATTAGTATTCAAAGGAGTACTACTTGAATCTGAAGATAAATCAGTAGTCAATGGAGGAGTAGCAGTAGTAATCGTTGAAGTTGTCGTATAAGGTAACGGAGAAGTAGTCGGATGCGTACTAGTCTTCAAAGGAGTACTACTTAAATCTGAAGAGGAATCAGTAGTCAATTGAGCAGTAGTAGTAATCGTTGCAGTTATCTGAGGAGGCAACGGATAAGTATTCGGATGCGTACTAGTATCCAAAGGAGTACTACTTGAATCCGAAGATGAAACAGTAGTCAATGGAGAAGTAGTAGTAATTGTAGCAGTTGTCTTAGGAGGTAACGGAGAAGTAGACGGATGAGTACTAGTTTCCAAAGGAGTACTACTTGAATCTGAAGAAGAAACAGTAGTCAATGGAGCAGCAGTAGTAATCGTTGCAGTTGTCGTAGGAGGTAACGGAGAAGTAGTCGGATGTGTACTAGTTTCCAATGGAGTACTACTTGAATCTGAAGATGAATCAGTAATCAATGGAGCAGTAGTAGTAATTGTAGCAGTTGTCGTAGAAGGTAACGGAGAAGTAGTCGGATACGTATTAGTATTCAAAGGAGTACTACTTGAATCTGAAGATAAATCAGTAGTCAATGGAGGAGTAGCAATAGTAATCGTTGAAGTTGTCGTATAAGGTAACGGAGAAGTAGTCGGATGCGTACTAGTCTTCAAAGGAGTACTACTTAAATCTGAAAAGGAATCAGTAGTCAATTGAGCAGTAGTAGTAATCGTTGCAGTTGTCTGAGGAGGCAACGGATAAGTATTCGGATGCGTACTAGTATCCAAAGGAGTACTACTTGAATCCGAAGATGAAACAGTAGTCAATGGAGAAGTAGTAGTAATTGTAGCAGTTGTCTTAGGAGGTAACGGAGAAGTAGACGGATGAGTACTAGTTTCCAAAGGAGTACTACTTGAATCTGAAGATGAAACAGTAGTCAATGGAGCAATAGTAGTAATCGTTGCAGTTGTCTTAGGAGGCAACGGAGAAGTAGTCGGATGCGTACTAGTATTCAAAGGAGTACTACTTGAATCTGAAGATGTATAAATAGTCAATCGAGCAGTAGTAGTAATTGTAGCAGTTGTCTTAGGAGGCAACGGAGAAGTAGTCGGATGAGTACTAGTTTCCAAAGGAGTACTACTTGAATGTGAAGATGAATCAGTAGTCAATGGAGCAGTAGTAGTAATTGTAGCAGTTGTCGTAGGAGGTAACGGAGAAGTAGTCGGATGCGTACTAGTATCCAAATTAGTACTACTTGAATGTGAAGATGTATAAAAAGTCAATGGAGGAGCAGCAGTAGTAATACTTGTTGTTTCTGAAGAGGATATAGTAGTGAATGGAGTAGTAGAACGCAACGGAGAAGTAGTGCGATCCGTATTGGTTGTAATGGAGGAAGTATTGGTAGCACCTGGAGATAAAATAGAAGTGAATGAAGAAATAGTTGGAGAATAAGTATTCGTATTGGAAGAGATACTAGTGGAATCCGAAACGGAAATAGTAGTCAATGGAGAAGTTGTCGGAACTGTTGTAGTTGTATTGTGGGAAGTATTGCTGACCTCCGAAGAGAAAATGACATTCAATGGAGAAGTTGGAGAATTGGTAGTTGTGCTCAAGAAAGTGGTAGCAGTTGTTGGTAAAGAAGTTGCAGAATCTACAATTTGAACACAAGAGTATGATTTTAATTAATTTTTATTTAGATTATTATAAAAATAACTACTAAAGTATTCTTACGAATATGCATCCATCCCAAACCAATAAAAAGTCCAATAATATAAAATCCCATGGTTATATGATCTACGAAATTTAAAGTGAATTGTACCTTAAGCTTTACCATTACGCTTCTTATATAGTTTTGAAATGACGCAGATTTACATACTCTGAAGAAATATAGTTATAGTGCCTTAGATACAGATAAATGATACCGTTAAACACGTATTAAAAAATGATAAAAATTAATTTAAAGTAAATAGGGTAATGGAAATTACATAAGAATAATAAATAAAACAGCAATAGATTTATATAACAAAATGTGTTTTTGAAACTCAGAGATAAATAAAAAAAAAAACAAAGCAAGGGCTAGAAATCCAGATGAGACTTTTGTGTATTTGTGTACTATCCTTGGGGTCAGACCTCTAGCAAAACATACATTACAGATTTCATGTTTTTCCCATTGAAAGTCAAGAGGGAAATGCAATATATTTTCTGGATGATTTGTGTCTAGGTGATATAATAGTTTAAGGTTTGAATGAGTATTGTAACATCAATTTAATTATGAATATTACACACACACTGTGACCCAATCCATCAAAAATGTTCCATATTCGGGTTATTGGTTTTTGTAAGCTTTAGGAGTAGATGTAAAAATAGAGCCCTGTGTAAATTTTAACTATCAATCTTAAAAGAAACGCCTCATGCACACTCTGAAATAACTTGAACTTTTGGCCAATACTGTAAACTTGAAATGAAGTGAGAAAACATGACTGATTTCAGTTATTCACATTCAAACATTTCCCGATTAGTTAAGTTGCCGTAATCCATAGATTTTTTTATCTAAGTTTAGTTTATTAGTTAGTATTCAAATTTTGTAAGTTAAATTAGAACCACATCTTCATTTTCGATTGAACTGAAATTTTGCACACACTTTCAGTTCTAGAGACAGTGAAGTACCGTTGTTTAACGTGCTCACTTTTAGGAAGACTTTTGACGCATTTGGGTATTAAACCTCAGCCACCATGATACTCCCACAAGGGGGCCGTACCCATGGCCAGGACGGAAACAAGATCCGTGGGCTCCTGACCACCCGTGGTACCAGAAAAGCCGGGTCAGACTTCGTACCCGAGGAACTACCAATTTGAATTGCAAAAAGTTCTTGGTTTGGTGGCCTATTCTGTCTTCACTTATATAGTAGCCAAGAAATCCAATTTATAGAGGATAGCCAGGATCACAAATTATAAGTGAAAAACCATATTCCTCCAGGAATATGAGTTCTAGGCATCAAGACTTATAGAACTCCAAAAATTTCCCAGAGGGGGATCGGTTCTAAAGACAATATAATATGCAATAAAACAAATTGTAGGAAATCGGAATTGATGGATACAATTTTTCATGTTTACCTCGCGACAAGCTTTTATTTCATGTACTCGTAAAATCATATAATAATGTAACAAAAGTATGGGTTTACTTTGGGTTGATTTATTTCCAATTTTTTTTTGTTTTTTTAGAGCATTTACATAAAAGGTTGTTTTTAAAAATATTATTTTTTTTTTTACTATTATCAGATTTTAATTTTGCTTTTATCAATTATATGTGAATAGTTTGAACATTGCAATATAGTTTCAATTTAACAATTAATTTATTTATTTAAAAAGTGCAGAAAAATATACACCAAAACTCTTCTCCAGGTCTGATGTCACCTTTACCACCATTTTTGCCGTTATCTTTGTCGCCATATTTGCCACCATTTTTGTTCTTATCTCTGTTGCTACCATTACCATAATTTTTGTCGTTATCGTTAAGACCCTTAGCCAAAGCATCAAAAAGTTTGTTTATATTTTGTATTAATTCCAATAATTCAGCATTCAATGCATTATTTCCTTTCCGTGAAAATACCATATCTCCCTTAGAGGGGGCAACGAGATAATCAGCATTTTTCGATTTCTCTTGCCTTAAAATCAGCCCTTTTATTCTATTAAGCAAACGCAAAGCATTCACAAGCATATTCTGAAATATATCCTTGTCAGTTGGCCTCTTGATGTTGAGGCTACTTAATGAAGATAAAAGTCCATCGATTTCTTTATTAAGACTTGATATCTCATTTTCATAAGCGCTTGGTGCTTCGAATTGCTAAGAAGTGGAAAATAATAAGGATTAAGTTTAGATTAATTTATGTTTAATTTACCGTATTTTCAAGTTCGGAATCTGCATGACTGAAATGTAAGTTTATTAACAGGATTGCAGCAAATCCCAACAGGGAGACCATACGAAAAGCAATCATTTTGAAAAATGACCTAGAAATTTTGAATGCACTTCGTTTATATATAATTACTACACTATAACATGTTTTCAATAAACCCGTAAGTTTTTAGATAAGATCATGATTTATGTATTTCCAGTTAAATTAAATTATTATTTGTTAAGACAAAATTTTAATTAAAAAATGTATTTAAAGTAAAAATTAACTTATTTATATGTTAAAAATTAGTGCTTTTCACTCCGATGTCTTATCATTCATTGCCTACTATTTTGCATTTTGTGAAAAGAAAATCTCATTTACATTGGCCGTGTATCAATCACAAATTGTTCTTCAAGAAAAGTGATTTTGCAAGAGCGCGTGAAAATTGAGTAAAAAGAATGAGAATGAATTTAAACAACAAACTTCTAAAATTTTAGTCAATAAAAGCAATCTTAATCTTAAAAACAGGGTTTAATCGTTTGATTCGGTTACAATTTTTGATATACTCCACTTCTCCTTTTCCCTTTTTATCTAATATATTCAGCAGAATGTTTCGTGATTCTACTCAATGTCAAGATATTCCACTCAAATTTCCGTTTTCATCATTATGGACAATATCTCGGGATTCTACTCAATGTCAATGTCTAATTCAACCTGTCATCGAGTAAATTCGGTCGGACGTTCTCTTGCGCTAGAAAATACAATTCTAGTTTATCAAAAAACTAATGTTTGGATGAAAATAAACAAAATTTCAATTATTAACTGAAAAAATTAGTTCATTTTCCATTAAACTATGTATTTAATTGATGGGCGCCCAAGCGCCCTCAAATGAATTACCCACAGTGGTGCCCTCCTTTTACAGTTTTGTAAGCATTGAAAGCATAATTTGAATTCACCTGCGTGACTCCAAATCGCCCAAAAGAAACGCACTCGTTACTTTTCGAGGCAGCAGTTCTCTTTCACTCTCTTATATTAAACTGAAAGAGCTGAAAAAATAATAATAGTGCCGCTCTTTGTGTGCGTACTTTGCCTACAGAAATTTTCATTTCCAAGTCAAGTCGTATTCTTTTCATCCCCGCGACTCTGATTCGGGTAAAAGCATTGAAGCAGATTCACAATCACTCGCTACTTTTCGAATTGTAATTCGTTACTTTTCGACTGAGATATTGAGATACTTCGGACTTCGTGAGCAAGTGAGCGATCGAACAAACGAAGAAACTATCTACGTATCTACGGTTTGTCGAACTCGATACTTTTCTACTCGCTACTCTTTAATCGAAATTCAACAATTGAAGAAAGCACAACAGCGCGCGCCGTTTTGTTTCGGCCGTTGGCAAATTTCAATACGAAAATTGTTTTATAAAATATTATTAATTCCAATTTTTTCAGTTTTGTCCATTAATAATTGGCTAATTTCGAATTTAGACTATTGGACAAAAAGTAAAACTACGCGCTTTCGACGTTTGCCGTCGGCAAATTTCTTATACGAAAGTTGAAAAATTGTTTTTATATGAAAATCCTTCTAATATTAACAACAATTTGTTTGACTGTTGGCCGAGTTGGCTGTTGCATGGTGTCGCGTGTTACTTAAAAACAAGTGGTCAGAATATTTTGCGGTGCATGTTTTCTCTAACCCTTTAAATGGAAATAAACAATTTACTTTAAAATAATAAAAGTAAATACAAAGCAAAAATCCAAGTAGAAATGAAATTGTGGTGCTCAATTTAAAAAATGAAATAAAAACACAAACGCAATAAAAATTGCATTAAATAAATATTCAGAAGAAAAATTTGCAAAGCTAAAAATGAAAAACGTTTGTTGGTTGTTAAACAAGTTTTGCTGTTTTTAGCTTATTTTGTATTTGTTTTTTTGTAAAACCCAAAAAAGAAAAGAAATAAAACACACCAAGGAGGAAATACAATTAATTAAATTTAATGAAATAAAGAAAACACATTACAAATGTACAAGAAATAAAAGGGGAAAAAATAATTAAATTGATTTAAAAATAAAAATTAATAAAAATAAAAAGGTAATAACACAAAAGATAAAACGAAGCCGCGCTTCTTATATACTTATGTTTGTCAACAAAAGACAATTGGGATTAATAACAACAAAACAATACACATATTCAAAGAAACAGAAGAAAGATTAAAGACAAAAGAAAGCGGATAAAAAGAAAAGAGGTTAGTTAAATTTTTTTTTTTTTTTTGTTTTGAAATTTATTATTTTATTTTTATTAAATATATTGAAATTGTGAAATACATTTGAAGGGTTTTATTTTTTATGATTATGACTAATTCTTCATTAAGTCTAAGATCAGCTGATGATGCAATCTTCTGTTTAATTATCTTCTTAAACTATATAGAATAAAAAAAAAAAAATGAAAAAAAAGAATAATCTATTTATAAAACAAATCTTAATTATCTTATCTTATTAAAACACAACACATGCACTTTCTTTTCTCATCAACGATACAAATGTTTGTATCTTCTCTACAAGAAGCAAAATTTTTCACAAGACACACTCACAAGTAGATACTCGTACAATAATCTGAATGGGAACAGAACAGCTGAGTGTTTTTATGCTTGTATGAGCCAATCAAGTATGCTAATTAGCCAAGATCATAAAAACAATATCGTATATGTAGGTATACTTTAGAATTTACCTGTAAAAAACAACATTGAAACTCTCTTTTTTTTGTAACAAAAATTATTATTTGCTTACAGTTAAAGGTTTTTGTAAATGGCTAAAAGAACCTTAAAACCAATGACAACCAGAAGTTATTCATTTGCATTTGCCATTGCTTGCATGCAGCTGTTAAAACAGAACCAGAAATAAAACAAACATATTTATACAAGATGTCTACATATGTACATATGTATATAGTAACTACATATTTAGATACATTTACAACATAAAGAGACTATAATTACGCTGCCATAGATACATTTGTATTGACACTTTGTTGTAGTTAGTTAAACAAACCTCCAACCTACTGTTACTTCTTACCAAAATTCACTAAAACTTACTAGCTTCAGTTCTAGTGAAATTTGTATACCTTTCAAATGGAAACTGTTTTCTTTACAAAGTCTAAAATTTTGCTATAAATACTATTATTATATTGATCCAATTATTCCAATTGGAATTCTAATATTTTAGCTAATCAAACAGAAAAAGAAAGATTTGATCTAATTAGTCTTAGCCTTCTAGTAATCGGATGACTTTGTCAAAAAACTCATGTACTTAGAACAAAAACTTAACGATTCCTTGTTATATTTTAACTGATTACTTATAAAATGAGAGACTTTTGTGTGCTTAGAGTGCTTAAACATAAAGGTATAAACGTGGCTAACTACAATACTTTTTATGGGGCCAAGTTTTATAACAAATTTATATTTAATACCTTAACAATATATGTACACGTTCCTCATTATAAATTCAATTACTTATTGTAGAACAGAATTGCTTAACTTACCGCAAGACCTTTATTTTACTTAGGAAAGCAGCAAAAAAAGATACTAGTACACACGCTTATTATATAAATTATGAGATTAAAATTTATGAAATTTATCTAAAATGCATGAAAGATACTACAAATATACCCACAATTTAAATAATAAACATTTTCTAATGTGAGGAAAGAATAAGATACAACAATAAAGTAAAACACTCAAAAGTAACAAAACCATAAAATTTTAGTTTTGCTAGAGACAAACACAACAAATATAAAAATAAACTAAAGTTTTATTAGTAAACTAAACACTTGAGAAAAACTGTTAAAACCAGTTTCAAGTAAGTAAAATGCAGAGAGACGACGACTAACACAAAAAAAAAAAAAAGAAAAAAAAAGATACATGCAAGAGCAAGCAAAAAGAGAAATGAATGAAAAAGTTCAGTCCAAGACTAAGTAAATCCAAGATCGATCGGAGTTTGGCTGCTGCTGCTGCTGCTGCTGCTGTTTGAGGGCCGATCGCGCAACGAATTCTTAAGCAAACTGTGAAGATACTAGAAAGAAGAAGAAACGAGCGAACGCTCAAAGACAAAACCAAACCAAACCAAACCAAATCAAAGTATCTCCGGCAAGTAACCAAACTGAAAAGCATGATACATAGTTTTTTTTGTTTTTGTTTTTGTTTTGTGTGGTTTTAGTATTTATATTCTTTGTAGTGTGGCTCATGATGTTGATGATGATTAGGTAAACCGGGCAGTCGCCGACCAGTCGACCAGGCGTAGACAGAAGCTGGTCAATATGTAATGTTAGTCGAATGTGAAGTAAGTTTTGTTTTGTTATGGTGATGGTGATGGTAGTAGAGCTGATGGTCAGCTGGCTTTGGCCAACAAACAGTGGCAAGTAAGTGTTACTGCTGCAGTTGATTAAGCAGAAGAAGATTTTGGGAGAAAAACACATACAACAATAAAAATAAAAAAAGTATCTAAAACAGCATATTGCAGCATGCAACAACGTACAACATTGGTGTTGTTGTTGTTGTTGTTGTAGCTGCTGTTGCACGTTTCTTTTTCTACTTCATTTCACTTCATTCTTTTCCATTCCATTTTTCTTTCATTTTTTCATTCTTTTATTTTCGGGCGAAATTTTGTAAGAAAGCCGAGAAAAAAGTTTTGGCTTTTGGCTAAGATTTAAAACTGAGGTCAGGTTTCTTAGCACCGTTGTCTTGACTTTTTAAGCTTAATTGGCGTTTTGTCTGTCTGTCTATCTGCCACCACAGAAGTAACTAACTAAGTAAGCAAGCAAGCAAGTACGCAAGTACATAAGCAGAAGTATCTGGAAGTGAAAGAAGTAAACATGATGTGCGTGCGAGTGTGTGTGTGTGTGTGTGCGCGCGCGAATTATGTATTAAAACAACCTAACTTTAGTTTATTGTTTTATTCTATAATTTTAGTTTTTTATTATAATGTACAACTTTAGTTCACAATTTTTATTTCACTGTTTTACTTGAAGTCTTAAGACTTTTCACAAACTGTGTTGGCATATGCAAATGCCTTCTCTTTTATACTTTTCCAATTGTTTACTAAGCATAAACAACGTCAGCGTAGGCTTTCGTTGCTAAGCAACAATCTTAATTCGGTGGCGTCATGTTTCCTACACTTCTGAACAATTATGCTGATATCGTCTGCATCAGCATAGTTGTTCGAAGCGAAGTTATGGAATTTGGACATAACACCTCCCCCTCTTGTCATGGAATTCTCCTGGATTCCACTTTATTTTTATTACAAATGTTTTTCGTGTTAATATACATATACTATTATTATATTAATACTTATTATTACAATATATGATATATTTCATTATTTTTAACATTTGGTATGTATAAGTTTTATTGTTAACATTGATTTTATTTGTTCTAAGTCTGATTCTATTTTAAAATTTTGATTATTAGCAATTGGTACTATTACATATTGTTGTACCCGAATGTATTTTACTGGTAGCTTAATAGCTAGTATTATTGAATCATTGTATATCATCACTCCCAAAAATTTATTTTTCAATTTATTACTTTCTTCTGCTGTTAATATGGAAGGATGCAAAGTATTATATTTTGCTGAAGCTACATTATCTAGAATATCATCTACCTTATTTTCTAAATACCGTAACTTAAAAAGCTGGTCGTGATATGCCAGTTTAATTCTTATTTCGTTATTGTATGTTTGTATGTCATTAAATTTCGTATTAATTTCTATCTGTCTATTAATTGTATTTATTGTCTGTAAGTTATTTATTCTGTTCTTTTGTAAGTACTGTTCGATTTGTTCCTTATCGTCATCGTTCATGTTAGTATTGGTTTAACTGATACCGTTGCTAGTGCTTGGGAAGTTACCGTTACTACCAACATTATCATTATTATCGTTATCTGCAAATTTAAGAGGTCTCTTTTATATTACTAGTGTGTATGTTTCTTAATTTAGCTTTCCTGAATTTGGGTTGTTCCTTATGCCTGACATTTTTATAATTTTTTTATAAAACCAGTTTCTCTATGTTCGCAATAAGGTTCCCTTCTTTCATTGGCTTTTTGTATATACTGCTCCTTTCTCTGGGTTAACCTATTGTAAATAGTTTTGTGGTCTATCTTGAAGTTTTGTACTTCCAGTGGGGTGCTCTTTATTGTACTATGGAAAGTGTCGTTATAGAACATAAGTGCTTTATTTATTTGAGTTATTATTGGCAATTTTTCTTCCAAATTTAATGTTCTAATTTTTTCTGTTATCGTGTTATTTAGTCGTTCTACGTCACTATTCCCCGTATGGCTGTTGGGTTTCGTTGCATGGTATTGGATACCTTGCTGATCTAGAAATTCCCTTATTGTCGATGTATTGAATTCGTTATCGAAAATAAATTTTTTCGGTTTTCCTTTTAATGCTAAAAATTCTTGTATTTTACCTGTAATTGTTCTATTATTTCTGTTTAATAGAGGTTAAACAAGTAGCATGTTTAGAAAACTTGTCTATGAAAATAATGAATGAGTGTTTACTATTCACATAAGTGTCTACATGGATTATTTCATTTATCGTTTTAGGGGTTTCCGTTAGGTAGAATTTATTTCTGATTGGGTTTCTATCATACTTCCCCTCACTACATATACCACAATTATTTATGATTTTGTGAATATATAGCTTTAGGTCAGGGTTATATACTACTGACTTTAGTTTTTCATATGTGGCTATTATTCCACAATGGCCGCTTTCATTCTTGTGAAAATGGGCAATTTGAGTTTTTAGTTCATCCTCAGATTCTATATCCCTAGCCATCTTTGTACACTTTACAAATTTGATATAAGATGTTGTAGCGTATTCCTTTTCTATAATTTTATACAATTGGTAGTACTCATGATCGTTAAGATAAGAATATATTCCTACTTTTCCTGATTTTAGTTCTCTTCGGAGAACATTAAGGGCCAGATTATCACTAATTTCGCTTTTGGTAATAAAGATTCTTTTGTTTGTGAATATTGTTATACTACGGTATCCACTTTTTCCTCTGTTAAGATTATCTGTGTTCTAAATCTATTGACAACCGTATCAAGAATGGGTATGCTGTAACCTAAATCTTCTTCTTGGGAATGGACAGTTTGTACCTCTATTGAAGCATTTTCATTATTTTGTGTATTGCCATATTTTCTTTTGATGAAGTTCTAGGATTTCTTTCCTAAGTTCTTCATCTTCCCCAATAGAATTTACAGTCTTGCGTTTCCCTTTATGCGGCTTAGAAAGTCTGCAATGTTGTTGTCTTTTTCCCTTTTATATAGTCCAATGAGAAGTTATATTCTCCTAGAGACTAATAAGCCACCTTTGTAGTCGTGGGCTTATGTCTTTCCCGGAGTATTTTGTCATGAGCCACTTAAGTGGTTGATGATCACTCTCGAGATCGAATTCCCTTCCGAATAGATATGGCCTATAGTATTTTACTGCCCATACTATGGCTAACAACTCCTTTTCGATGGTGGAGTAATTACACTCATGTGTATTCAATGTGCGGGATGCATATGCGATTGGGTGTCCCTCTCCTCTTGAGAGAGTACTGCTCCTATTGCAAAGTTACTTGCATCTGTAGTAACTTTAAACTTCTTGCAGAAGTTAGGGTATCTTAATATTGGAGAGTTCGTAACCATATCTTTGAGTGTTTCGAATGCTGTCAAATACGCAGGATCGTTAGTGTTTATCTTTTGGGTTTTTTTCAAGCATTTTGACATAGGGAATGCTACTTTCGCATAATCTTTTATGAATTTCCTATAGAATCCAGTTACTCCCAGAAAATGATTTGATTTGCTTATCATTGGTCGGAACTTTAAGATTCTGGATAGAGAGAGACTTTGTCGGGGTTTGGCTTAATCCCCTTCGTAGTTAAGACATGTCCTAAAAAGTGCGTTTCTTTCTTCAGAAAGTCGCATTTGTCTATTTGGATCTTTAGTTTAGCCTTCCTAAGAAGTCGAAATATTTTATCTAATGTATCCATATGTTCTTGTAAGGATGTGCTGAATATAAGGATATCATCCATATATACTACACATGTTTTGTTAATGTGGTCTTTAAGAACTCTGTTCATTAACCTCAACCTCTGGAACGTAGATGGGGCGTTTTTCAAGCCAAATGGCATCCGAGTGAATTCGTAATGCCCAGATGGTGTCGAAAAAGCTGTTTTTTTGCTATCTTCTTCCCTAACTGGTATTTGATGAAACCCTTTTGCTAAGTCGAGAGTAGTAAAGTATTGTGATCTCCCGAGTTTGTCTAGCAAGGCGTTCAAATTAGGAATCGGATACTTGTCATCTACCGTAAATTCATTTAGTTTACGATAATCAATGACGAGTCTGTATTTTTTTATTCCTGAATTGTCTAGTTTCTTTTCCACAATCCACAATGGGCTATTATAGGGAGAGTTTACTTTCTTTAATTATGCCCTGTTGGAGCATTTCTTTAATTTGATGGTTTATTTCCTCCTCATGTACTTGTGGATATCTATATATTTTTGAGTATAACGGTCTGTCTATGGTCGTAATAATTTCATGGGCAACTTCATTCGTTGCCGAGAGCATGTCTCCTTCTTTAAAGAAGAGATCTTCGTATTTTAGAAGCAGGTTTAGAGTTACATCTTTTTCTTTTCTTCAGAATTAAGATGGTCTAAACGAAAACTCTCAGTCAGTTCATTGTTACGTATTGGCTGTATAGTGGTTATGAATTCAAATCCCTTTGGATAGTTATACTCTTCGAAGTATAACCTTGTTCCTAGTATATCAACATATTGTTGTTCGGAATTTATTTTTGCTTTAAGTGCCGTTAAAAAGTTTTGCCCTATTAGTCCAGAGAAATTGTCGTTCTTAAAATCAATCAATTTCCACTGGAGTGTTCCTTGACCTCCGAATTCCTTGGGGAAGGGGGTCACTACTACAGTATTAACTTCGCTTAATCCATTAATTGTCTTAAAGTATCTTGGTTTTTGTAACTTTATTTTCGGGAATTGTTCTACTAGCGTATTGGTTTTTAATAAACTAGTTGTAGAACCTGTATCTATTAGGCACCTAACTTTCTTTTTTCCTAATGTTATAGAGATTATGGGGAGTCTTGACCTTGAGGCCACGCTAAAAAAATTTACCTCTTCATTTCTCTCGCCCTCGGTTTCTTCAAGTGTATCTATCTCCATACATATATGAGGGATAGTCTACTTTGTTTGTATTTTGCGTATCTACACTCATATGTGATACCCTCGTTTGTGCCGAGTTACCACTTTTCTTTTGTTCCTTTTGAGTGTAGTACTGTTGTATTTGTTGGGGTTTAATGTAGTTAGCGCTTTGCTGCGATTTGTTATATTGTTGTTGTGGTTTATTGTTATATTGTTGTTGTGTTTGTTGTATTTGTTGCGTTTGTTGTGTTTGTTGCTGTCTGTAGTTTTGTTGCTGTCTGTAGTTTTGTTGCTGTGGTTGTTGTGATTGTTGTTTTTTTTGTCTATAGGTAAAATAAATCATTCTTGGGTCGTCTAACGCTTTTATTTGTGTGAATTTTGTTATCACCTCGTTAAGCGTGTTATTTTGATTGATGTGGGTCCTCAATGGTATATCGATTTTTTCGATTAGTATGTTTACTAGGTCCCTATCTACCCTATCCGGTCTATGTATTTCCGGTTTTGTTTCGTCATAAATATAAATTTTATTTAAGTCTGACTTAGATTTTTCGAAATACTTAAATAATAGTTCTCTTAGACTACCCACTTTGATGTTTCTGCATCTGTTGAAGATGTCCCCATACGTTGTCCTTGGTCGATAGTAGTCCATTATTTTTTTCTTTATTTGGTCCCACGTTGCGGTGGTCCCCAGTTCCCTGACGTAGTCTCCTGCGTCTCCAGTTATCTTTTCGTTCACTATGATGGACATCGCTAAGTTCATTAATTGCAGATTGTCCACTGGGCATAGTGCTATAACTGCTTCCACCGATGCTATGAAGGCTACTGCATTATGATCTTTGTCCAACGTTTTCAACTGACGGAATTGCCGTTAGCACGTCTTTTGGTGCCATAAATATGTTCCTGGTTACGTTGTGCCTGTTGAGGTTGTTGTTGTTGAAGCTGTTGCTGCTGCATCTCTTGTTGTTGAAGCTGCTGTTGCAATTGGATTATTGCAGCTTCCTGTCGTCTTATGGTTTCGCCCAGTTGTTGTATTTCCTCGTTATTCATTTCGATATTTCTATTTGTATCGAATCTGCTCATGCTAATAGTTGTTTATGTTTATGAATAATTTTTATGAATATAGTTGTTGTTGTTGTTTTTTTTTTTTTTTTTTACTATGAATTTACAAAAATCAGATCTTTTAGGTTCACTTTGTGGTTATTTGTTTTGTTGTTGTTATTGTTAAAATTACAATAATATATATTAATATGATGAAGATAATGATGTTGGAATCCTTTGCATGCATATTGTCTTTAATTGTTTTTCATGAATACACATACAATATTTATAATAATACAAACATAGTAATTAAGCTTTGTTAATGTTGTAGTTTTTCATTTATCATCTTATTATGTAGGTTGTTTTCCTTCTTCATGACAATAGACAGTTATAAAATCAAATCTTCGGTGAAAATAACCGAAGTTAGTATTTAGTATGTTTTCCTTATTATTTTTATTTATTATTTTTTTTATTTTATGTTTCGATATATTTGCGTTTATTATTTTGTTTATTTATTTAAATGTATTTAGTTGTAAGAGTTGTTTGTTTTTTTAAATTTTAATTGTTTTTATTATTTAATTAGTATTTTTTTAAATTTTTGTAAATTGTTGAAAAATATTGAAAAATACCGACAATGAAATTGATAACGTTAAACATTTATTTGATTCTTTGAGGAGTCTTGGTTAAAAAAATCACCCCAATATTCTTTTGAATATTGGCTGTTTCACAACTTCAGTTTTTTTTTCACGTAACTTTAGTTTTTTTCTTTCGATGTTCACTCCAATATTCTTTTGAATATTGGTTCCACGACTGCGCCAATTATGTATTAAAACAACCTAACTTTAGTTTATTGTTTTATTCTATAATTTTAGTTTTTTATTATAATGTACAACTTTAGTTCACAATTTTTATTTCACTGTTTTACTTGAAGTCTTAAGACTTTTCACAAACTGTGTTGGCATATGCAAATGCCTTCTCTTTTATACTTTTCCAATTGTTTACTAAGCATAAACAACGTCAGCGTAGGCTTTCGTTGCTAAGCGAGCAATCTTAATTCGGTGGCGTCATGTTTCCTACACTTCTGAACAATTATGCTGATATCGTCTGCATCAGCATAGTTGTTCGAAGCGAAGTTATGGAATTTGGACATAACACGCGTGTTGAACTGTAGCAAATCGCTTATCGTTCTTTGATCGTGAGTGTGTGTGTCTTGGCATTAAGATGCGTGTCCCATGTGTTTATGTGTGTGGAACAAGTGCGTTTTTATGTATCTCTAAGCAAGACTTGTCTACTTCATCATTTTCAACACATTTAGTTACAGAGATTCATTCCACTGGCACGCTTTAACATATTCGAACTGTGCAAACGCATAGTAAGCCAAGTTAAGATACCTGAAAAACAACTGTTTAAATACTCTTTCATATCACATAGATTGTATCTACTACACACATCAAGAAGTCAAGAACATTTTATAATAAAAGCTTCACAAAGATATAAGTAAAATATACTTAAATTTTTTTTAATACAAAACACAAAACAAACAAAATTTGTACTTACAATATTTCAAGGCTTTTTTTAATCTCTTATCTATTGTATAATGTATCTATATACTAGAGTAAGTAGTCTTTGTTTTCAGACGCATCATCATCATTTTCATCATCATCATCTTTCTAGTTCAAAATCAACTCAAAATAATCTTGAGGTGTTTAATTTCATGTCAAACATGCAGCTAACATGACAATGCAGCAAACTTTGTCACAGATACTTTTTGTAGATACTTAAATACTAGTACTAATGTGTGTGTGCTGCTGCTTGCTGTTTATTTCGGCATCTAAAATTTCTATAGATAAGCGCTTTAGGTTGGCATTTGAAGTAAGTGAATAGTTTGTATCTTTTTATGCCTTTTTGTTCTGTGAGTTTGATGGATTTCTTGCATAAATTTCATCTTCATCATTTAGTATTTGCACCTGCCACACTTTTACCTTTACCTGTTTTTCTTTGTTCTGCGTGTACTTGTTTTCCTTTTTTTGTTGGTCTTTATTCTTATATCTCCCTCTTCATTCGCCTTTAGGTTTTGTGTTGTTTTGCGTTGTTATTCATTCATTCATATTTTGCAATTCATTTTTTTTTTATTTTTTTTTTTATTCTTTATCTTTATTTCTCATTTTCATGCCGAAATTTGCAAATTCAAGTCGTAGATACAAATATATCTTATGCATGTATTTGCTTTATGTATATTTTATTCTTTTGTATAAAAATATTTTATTTATAAGAATTTATGCTTAGTTCAGCGAAATGTTTTATTTAAAGAAATAAAAAACAAAATCAAAAATAATTTCATTTGTTTTTTCAATTGCATTTCCTTTGTACTGAATACTGAGAGTGTAAGAGTTCCTGCTGTCCAGGGTTAACAAGCAGACAGCAACAACTTTCATTTAATTTTTTTTTTTTTTTTGTATGTATTTCAACAGACACTACTAGCCAAACCCATAAATACAACAAATACAATACAGCATACAAGATACTTAAACGTTCACTCACCCACACATAGTGACACTTACAGACCTTTCAAAATAACAGTATTGCTATCAATCATGTATGAACTGCATACATATATCCATGTTCAGTGTGTCAGAGGTTACATGAATATGTATTTATTATTTTCTTAACAATTAACATAATTAAATCAAAAAAAAAAAAATAAATACAATCGAAGAAGATATTATATAATGACCCATTTTATCGTGACCCATAGATCGATTGCAATCGAATAAAATCACACATATGCTGACAGCAGTCAGACAGACACCCACAGTTTTAATTCTTCTGGTTAAGCTGGCGCCATTTGTATATTTTGGTTTCCATTGTGCATAGATTATTTGCCAATAACTGCTTTGATTGGCGACCTATTGGACCCATTAGTCAAGTAGCGTCGTCGCATTGCCTCTCGACATACCTAGACGCCATGGACGCCATTTGTTCTAGTTTTGCAATGCACACAAGTATGTATTGTACTGGAGGAGAAGGCGATTATCTATTGATTTTGTATCTCTCTACCATATACCAAGATCTATAATTCTTTAAAAAATATACTTATATACGAGTATAGTATTGTATATTGCTAAGAGCCGCTCCTTGAAATTTGAAAGGCTTAAGAGATTTGAGTTGGTAAATAAATAAAAAAAAAAAAAAAATTGAATGAATGGATAAAAACAAGAAAAATAAAAATGTTGCCAATTGGAACTAAATTAAATTGTTCTTAAAAGTAAAATATACATTCAAATAGTATGGCATGGGTATGACAAGGGGTATGTATGTATGTATGTAATTTATCTATAAGATAAGTTATATTTTCTTTGTATTGTATTTTGGTGGTGCTAAGGTGGCTAAATTTAATTGCCTGTCAATTAGGTTTTATGTTCACCTTTAAAATTTTTTGGACTTACAATTAATCATATCACATGTTTTCATTTTATCTTTTGTTTTATTTTGTTTCATTACGTTTTGTTTTGCTTTGCAAATTTTTTAACATTTAATTTTTATACAATTCCTTTTTGTATTTGTTTAATTGTTATGTCTAATTGTATTGTTTAAATGCAAAATAAAAAATGGCAATTATTATTTATATTTTCAATGATTGATATTTTTGTTATTTTTCTTACCACAAACTGTATATTTACCTAGTTAGCAAGGTTAAAATTTGGCCTAGATCTTATGTACTAGTAGTAGATATTTTATCCAATAAACATGTTTTCTCAATTGCAAATAAATAAATATAAATAATAATATTGATTTTGTTAATAAGAATTTCAATTTTATGGATCGAAATTGATTTTCTGAAGATTTAATATTTTCTATAATTTTGTTATACTAGTAGAATGATGTTTTTTTTTTTTTTTCTTAAATTTATTATAATTCAAGGTTTATTTACAATTTTTAAAGAATTTTTGTATCAAATTAATGAAAAATGGAATGGAAAAGGTCAAAAAATCAATCTGAAAATATAATTAATGTGAAGCGCACTTAAATCTATCAAAATACAATATAATACAATCATAATCACAACCCGCACAATCTTGTGTATTTGACCAAAACCGTGTGAAGTTAACTTCAAATCAACAATATGAGAAAACATGACATAATCTACATACATACATTGTTACTTTAGTGATCTCCATATACTTACTTAATATTGTATTGTTTTGTATTGGATAAAACAAAAAAAAAAGACGCAGTCTTTTGCGGAAGTAAAGCAATTCTTGAAAAAACAAAAAAAAAACCACTGAATACTGAACACTGAACACTGATATTTAATAAGTCTTGTACAATTAGCAAGAAATATGTTTAAGACGTGCTTCAGTTGCTGCCATTATTTCTTTTTAAAAAGGTCATCCGCCTTAAAAGTTGGAGAATGGTCAGTCAGAATGGAAATTCATTTTGATCTTCACTTTTTGGTCTGTAATTTTAGGTTTTAACTCATAAGTGCGCCGCACATCAAGGTTGCTGCTTACCAATAAGAGTTTAGGAATTGGATTTTGGATTTTTGGATTTTTGTTTCTTTGCCACGCAGTTAGACATCAATAAATTGCTTTATAAATTGGAGCTTCCACTACGAATATTTCTATTTCTATACCACACACCCATTAAAGCCCTCATTCGTGATCTTTGATTACAATGATGATGGAAAAATCTTTAAGAAAATAATGCCGACAAATGCAATAAAGCATGGCTAATTGGATTTACACATACTTAGTTCAATGTATCTACAAATATATACAAGTATTGTATATGCAGTCTACAATGCTTATATACTTCATAAGAGCAAGCTAAATTTAACTAGAAATAGGTAAAAGTCTTCTTCTCAATACAATTTGATAAAGCATGAAGACAATTTTCTTATCATTATTCAGCAGTCATCAGTAGATGTTTGGAATTAGGTCAATAACTGTGGCCAATTGTTGACCTGTCGGCTTTCAAATATTTCCCTTAATAATTTTTTATATAAGAAAATGTCAAAAAATGACGCAATCTATTAAAAATAGATAAAATATAAAGGATTTCTTAAACTTTCATAATGAACTCAATATAGTTTTAAAAAATTATATATTATAAGTAAGTAGGCTTCATTGACCCTCAACCTTGTATTATCGCGCGATAAACAAAATTTAATTGTAGCATAGATTTTCTTCAGTCAAAACTTTGTAAAAGATACAAGGTCGAAATGGAAGTTGAAATGAGAAATTCGTATGATAAGTAGGTAATAACAATAACATATTTTCTGTTTTTAGTAAATAATTATTCAGCTGCATGAGTCTTTGAAGGCGGTTAATCACTTCGTTATAGAGAATTCCAAATCTGCTAAAAGTATTCAGCTGTACAAATGTATAGACCTGTTGACTGATTCTTCACTATAGAGAATATCAATACAGAGTACACTGACTGCATGTTTTCTTTTGTTTAAAAATCTTAAAACCCTAAAACTTGTTTCTTTGTTAATGTTAAATTTTTATAGAATTTTCCACTTGTTCTCTTTGTACTCGCTCGCATTACCAATAAATTAAAATTTCTTAACCATAAGTTCCATCATGTGTACAATTTTGATACACTTATCCATACATGAGTTTATACATAATATTGTAGTAGTCCTCCTTTGTTTGTTGACAGTGGGTTTATTTTATGTCACATTTTTGTCATGTCTTTGTCTGACCTTCTTTTGGTTTCGTTTGCTTTGCTTTGGATTGGTTTGGTTTTCTTTCATTTTTTGGTTTGTAGTGCGGCGCCATTATGTAAATTTAATTAAATAAAGTGTTTAAAATAACAATAACGTCAACAACAATATGAATTGGAATGCAGTTTATAGTGCAGTTGACAAGTTTTATATTCCAGACCTCTTACTCGGGTTTAATTGGTTCATTGGGTTTTTGGTATATCTTTCGCTGTGTTGAACGAATTAACACTAATTGCAGATAAAAGAAAGAAAGATAAAGAGAAATAAAAAGTGTATAGGATTTAAAAGTTAGGATTTATGTGGATGGACAAACTGATATAATAGAGCAAAGGCGTCCTTGTTCCTACGTTGCCTACTTTCCTGTGTTTAAGCATACAGAAATATTGCATTATTGATTTGACCTATGTTTAGGATAGAGTCAGTATTCGTACTGCATTTCTACATTGAGAACGAAATATTTGTATGGGAGCTATACGATCCAGTAATTCTAGGGTCTTGAAATTTCCTTGATTAGTGAATATGACTGAGATATCTTAAATGTCCAAATTTGAGTTTCATAAAACGAAAAAGGAAAAATTTTTTTTGAAAGAAGCATGAATTTGAATCTGGGTTTGTATGGGAGCTATATGATCCAGTAAGCCTAAAATCTTGAAAAATTACAAGGTTGGAGGATATATATTAAGGAGTTGTCCTGTCTAAATTTCAGTTCAATCATGCTAAAAACAAAAAAGTTTGTGTAATACGAACATGAATTAGAATTTGGGTTGGACTAACAGGCAGCCATCCTAGTGGTCCGATCAAAGTTTCAGCTCTCTATCTCAAAAACTGAGGGACCAGTTTCCATACAAACAGACAGGGCAGATGAACATGGCTTAATCACTAGAATGAGGAGGGAGTTTCATTCCAAGATTTATTGAAATATTGACGCAATTTCGGTATTTAGCGCGCTTTGTTCAGACATATCTAAGTGGAGAGTGGGAGAGACATTGCTATAAAGATTAATCCAGGCCTGACCAGCAATATTTATAAAACTTCCTTATTGAATATAAGAACCCATGTTTAGACTAAATTTTAGGACTAAATTTTATTTATTATTATTATTATGACAAAATATTGTCAAACTTAAAAATAAAAAGTTTTTAACATAATTAAAATTAAACGTAAAATAATAAATAAGAAATCCACCCGTCTCTGACCCGTTGGAAGTATTTTTTCAAGCTATGTCCCTACTCACAGCCAATTGTGGTCAGAGACAGAAGGGATGTAAGAGCCAATGAGCGATGTCCACTTCATCTGTTAGCAGCTCGTTCCAATTCCCGAAGCCAACGAAGGACGATGATGTTAAGCGCAGAGGGATAGATCTCAGGCGAGAGGAAGTGATAGAACTTATTATAAAGAGTGCATAAAACTCGGAAAGGATCATGTAGGGCATAGTTAGTTGTTCATATTCCTATAACTAAGGGAACGTAATTTCTAGGGACCCATAAACTAAGTTGGCTTAAAAGCACTGACGAATCAACATTACCAGTAATAAGTTTATGAAGTAAGCTTATACCAACAATCAAACCTAAACCCTGTCTAAGTCAATCCATGAAGCCAAAGAAAGAAATTTACTAAAGAAAAGCAAAACTTCAATTATCCCATTTAGATAATTTCTATGTCATTCCTAAAGTTTGATATTCAGTACAAGTATGCAGTACATTCTATGCAAGTCCAATAATTCTTAAATTTATAATTTTGCCTCAAATGTTCACAGAATTGATATCCATTGAAAACTTTGTACAATTTGAACTCTATAAAATTTCTCTAGAAATCATAAAACTTTTTCAAAATTTGTGTTTATGCTTTCAAACTTTGACCTATAACTGTGCAACATGCCCTATCTCTTTTTACTTCTTCCTATAATTCCATGCACAATAGTCGCATGTAATTGTTGTTGTTAATCGTGTTCAACATAAATCGTTGTCAACACACACACACACACACACACAATTCCATGAGTTACCACTAACTAATACCCAAAAAACAAGGGTAAAAATGTATTATTTTGACACATTTCGGTGTCGTGAGCTTCGATTTTATTTGGAGCGTTTTTTTTTATTCGGGTTGTGTTTTGTGTTTTATACGAATGTCTGCATTTTGAAATTACAATATTTTTGTAGTAGCATAAAGTTAAAACATGTTTTTCTTTTCTTTTATTGTATTTATTTCTGTTGTCTTTGGTATTTTATATATATAAAATATTATTATGCAAAGCGTGGTTTTATTTTTTATTTATTTGTCTTTAATTTTATTTTTATTTTTTAAACTTTGTTATACATTTTTTTTTTTTTTTTTTTTGTGTGTTGCGATCGTGAACTGTAATTGTAGACATTTTTCTTTTGTTGGTAGAAACTCGATTATATTTACCACATTTCTGTTTCTCCGTTTTTAACGAGTCCAAACACGTTTCGATTTGTTTTGAGTTCAGTAAAGTTTAAGTGTTCAATGCCTTAAAATAGGTCACAAACACGAATTTATTCCAGAACAAATATTATTAATAATTGGCAAAAGAACAAAAAGAAAAAATTCTTAAGTGTCTTTTTTATAGGAAATTTTTAAAATCTTTTTCTATAATTTTGTTGCTATTGTTAAACAAAATATTTTAGTATTCAGATATCTTTTTGAATTGATGTTATATTATTTCACCTAAAGCTATGATTTCCAATGACAAGATTTCGTCTTTGTCTTTATTACAATATAATAAGAATGACGAGCTCCCCTATAACCTTATTCATAACTGTTACCTTAACCTTACCTAATGCAAAAATACAAAGTTCCCAACGTTCCGAATACTCTGAATCAAGACCTCGAAGTAGAGTAAGAAATCATAATCAAAAATAAAAGCCACACAATAAAAGAATGAAAGTGGTGAAATTTTTGCACGAAATAAGCTGAAAGTAAACGATGATGACAACAACAAACAAACGAACGAAGAATGAAGTCTCAGCCAGAAAGTCATTATTCTCAACATTGACAGTTGAGTTCAAGACCGACAGACCGACAAAAGACAAAAAAAAATATATATATATATATAATAATGTTAAGAAACTTTCATTATGCTACGTTTGAGTAACTCTCAGTCAGTTTACTGTCGATGTCTATCATACTATACTATAAAACTTGTCATCATAATTCTGACGAGGCTAAGAAAAGTTGCACAAAACATGAGAAATTCGAAAGAAAAAGTAATGAAAGAAAGAAATTGTTGTATGACAAATAATGAGTCTATTTAAAATGATAGAACTGAAGACTCACTCACTCACTCACTCACTACTCACTATAAAACTAGTCACTACTAGTTTTAATGTTATTTTTCTTTAATATTCCACTAGTTATTTCTTGCTTTCAACTTAAGAATGACAAAGAAATTAGCAAATTGACAATAAATTAGGCTTACATTAACAGGTAATCATAAAAATTAAGGGTAATTGCAAGTAATTTGTGTCATTTCTTTCCCATATAAAAACAATATTCAAAGTTTCTATTCGAAACTAATTGAGTTTGTACAAAGTTCTGTTTGTATTATTTTTTCTATACTTATGTAAAAAAGTACTATCACTTTTGCCTTAATGTTTTATTCTAATGCATAGAACCGTATGGTGGAGACCCTATAAAGTAAAGTAGTAATAATCAGGGCAATAAGAACAATTGATTTATATTTGACCTTTCTTATGCTGATGAATGCTTTCTTCTTAGATTTAAAACAATCAAAAGATCTGAAATTTGGTACAAATACATTTTATGGTATAAACATACTTAGTAGAGTTCTCCGAAAACTGGAATAGGAACATAGCATCCCCTTTACAATAGATGACATAGGCTACTATGATTAAAAGCATTTGTTTTCAAATCAATTTCATTTTTTTTCTTTTTTTTTGCTTCATCATTTTCACTTTAGTTTGGATGAGTTAAACCTCTCATGGTTCTCTAACTTGATAAAGTGTTTACTGCTGTACTTGACAATGTCTTCTTTTTATTTGCAAATATCAGTGGATAATCAAGTTCCGGACAAAGCACTGAGCATCTGCAATCTTCTGCAGAGGCTTGGACTGTAATCTATGAAGAATTTCCAGGCTTGATTTAGATGTCAATTTGAAATGAAAATCAGTATTTTGTATACTAGTTTGTAAAAGTATTTTGATGTGTGAGAGATATGTAAGTCTATATTCTGACTTCTGTGTATAATTTATGCATTAATCTAGGTATTTGTAACATGATTTTCTTTTATTTTTTGTTAATTAACTGCTATGGGACTAAGAGACCCGAAAGTCATGACTTAGAGCTTAAAAAAATCATGCCAAATAAAGTTAGGCAATACCAAAAAGGGTTACTTATTTCTATAGATCAAAGCTAATGATTTTTTGCTTAGACTGTCTTCGTTTAAAGCTTACAGTTCTCATTAAGTACGAGTACGAGTGAGTTGCCTTTTCATAGTGTCAGATCAGAAGCACGATTCGCACATATCATGACTCAATGGTTGGTCAATACATGAAACCTTCTCTAACCCAGAGACACGACCTTTATTTTTGTCAATTTTTTTTTCTTTTTTTAAAGCTTTTCTTTATGGGTTTTACAAGTAAGTAAGTAACTGAGTATAATGAAAACCTGAATGGCTTCGCTTTGGACTTAAGTTGCGTTTCTTAATGAGTGTCTCTCAATGTATTGTACAATTTGTAAAATGACTAAAAAATTATAATTTGACTTATATGAATGTGGATATACTATACACATTTTCATTATTGTTGTTGTTGTTGTTGTTGTTGTTGTTGTACATTTCGCCATATTTGTATTCAATTTCTTACTGTGAGAATTGTGCCGCAGTGGCGGAGTTGCGTACACATTCATTTGGCAAACTTGGCTTTGTTTTTATGGCCTTCTTTAAGTACTTTTTAACGTACATATGTATGTATGTATGTCTTCTCCTTTCTTTATATATGCCTACTTCTTTTTCTTCTTCTTCTTCTTGTTATTGTATTTACTTGTTTGTTTATCTTTGAGTTTTCGTTGTTGTTTTATATTTGCAATATTTACAAGGAAATTGTGCAATTTACTAAATGCCCGACATAAAGAATCATGACTGTAGTGTATGTAAGCTTGCTTGAAAGACAAAGGCGAAGGTGGGCAGTAAGATGAGTCCACGTTTGGTCTGGTAATATGACTGACTAAATGCAATGATGATTTAAGAAATGTTGGTTCGTTGTTCATTATGCCATGCACGTTTTAGGTATTGAGTTGTCTGAAGCTGCCTTCAAAGTTGAGGTCTTAGGCATTTAGTCAGTGTGAGTGAAAGAATCAGAAAAAGAACATTAAATCCTTAACGAAAATTTGAGTAGAACACATACTTGTTTGTATGTGTGGTAAGAAAGGTATAAAATCTGCTTACAAATGTATGACTATTAAATTTGTCGTTGTCATTGTCATTTCCTTAGCACATAATTTTCATGAAAGATATGAAGGAAGTCTGTCTATGTGCAAGTATGATGTGTCGCTTCCTCAAAGGCTTCTTCACATACCTATTATGTATCCTTGTTTAAATCCTTTGTTTTGCTTGCCTTAATCAGCCTTTATTCATTTAAAAAATACTCGTGCATCTTATGTATTCCTTTATTCTTTAGACCCCATTGTAGTATTGTGTTTAAAAGACAATAAAAACAAAAACATGACTTTCATTTTCATTTCTTTTTGACCTGAACAGGTCACATGTACCCAAGATTCTTATCATACCTATAACAAACAAGAAATGAGGATCCTTTCAAAACAAAGATACTTGTTGCTTCATTTCTTGCTTAAATTCGTTTGAAACTCCTTTCGATTTGTTTCTTTGTTACTTTTCTTTTTAGGGTTCTGTACCCAAAGGCTACCAAAAGGAACCCTCTTGCAAAGACTTCTTTCGTCTCATGAGCTCTAGAGAGTTGAAATTTTCATAGCATGTGTAGTTTTATCCGGGCATTAGCAATAAATACTAAAACTAAAATATTTTCAAAAACTTTAAGGGGTCCCCATACAAGAAACATTTCGGTTTGTATGACAGCAATACGATCCAGTAATTTTACGATCTTGAAATTTAGGTGATTGATGGTTATACATCAGAAACTTAAATTGTCGAAATTTCAGTTTGATCGGACTACTAGGGAGGGTACCTCCCATACAAACCCCATTAAAATTCAGGTTCTTATATGAAAAACTTTTTTGTTTTTTGGACTATTGAACAGAATTTTAGACAGTATAAGTTTTTGATATAGGCGCTATACATCTGTTGGAATCAGCCAAATAGGCCAACTAGAGGGGATACCTCCCATACAAAACCCCATTCAAATTCAGGTTCTTAAATGAAAAACTTTTTTGTTTTTCGGACTATTGAACAGAAATTTAGACACTGTAAGTTTCTGATATAGACGCTGTATATTTGTGGGAATCAGTCAAATCGGGACACTAGGGGGAGTACCTCCCTTACAAACCCCATTCAAATTCAGGTTCTTAAATGAAAAACTTTTTTGTTTTTCGGACTATTGAACAGAAATTTAGACACTGTAAGTTTCTGATATAGACGCTGTATATTTGTGGGAATCAGTCAAATCGGGACACTAGGGGGAGTACCTCCCTTACAAACCCCAATCTGGTACTGAACCCTCCGTGTACGAGTCTGACCAGCATTTGGCCCATTTCTTCTTATTCTCTTGGATAAAATGAAAAAACAAAAAAAAAAAAAAACTTGTTTAATTCATTAAAAATAAATAATGTGGCACTTTTCAAAATCTCTTACTCAAACACTTAATCAGTTAGCCGCATTGTAACCTAATTAGGTGATTTCTTGGTTTATTTATTGAGATTTTTATTAATTTCGAATGCAAAACAGTTGCACAAAGATTAATATTTATGAGGATATTTCTGATAAACTCAAACTAAAGAACTTGAGCAAAAACCGATTCATAAAAGTACAGTTTCCTGTTTGAACTTTTTATTTCGTTTTTGGATCTTAATGAAGTCACAAACAAAACTGGATTTGATAAGATTTTTATATTTTTATATATATTAAAATGAAGCAGACGGACGACGCCTTCCTTAAAAACCACAAGTGTTCATAAGAATATTGAAAAAATTTCATTGTACTCTTACTACCCACAATCGTAAGCGGAACTTGAAAACACAAATTTAGGCTTACGAGTATGTCCGTCAATCAATTGTACAAATTATAAATTGTCGTTAATACTTACTTACATAAAAGAAGGAAAGATTCAAAAACTTAATGAAACACTATTTTAGCTTAAATCCAAAACTGGAGTACGAGTCTGCTGGCTTTTGTTATACGGAACTTTTCCTAAGAATACATTGTACAACTCAATTAATTTGGCTTTAGAAAGATAAAAAAAAAAATAAAACTATTCTATACCAAATAAGGAAATCAAGAACTTAAAGACAAAAGAAAGATATATTGTATTGTATAATATAAAAAACCCCAAACTTCAAGTGACTCACACAACACAACACAACACAACACAATAAAAACCAAGTCAACTATAAATCGAATCTGTTTGTAAAATATTGGACCAGGTATCCAGTTTAGCTTTAAGTTGTAAGTACCAGTTTCAGTTCCAGTTGATTGGTGTCGCGACAACGGCAACATATGACTTTAAGCATTAGAATAAACCATTCTAGTGATCCCAACTGAACTGAACTCAACTGAACTGCCTGCCAACCCGCTACGCTTTTCGGCTTCATTAATTTTCATTGTCAGACTAAGACTTAGATGGCGTTGAATTTCATATTGTCTTCTAGTCTCCAACAGTATCTATGTCTCATAGATACAAAAAAAAAAAACATTTATACACCCGTGTGTTTGTGTGGGTATCTATGCAAATGTCAGTGAAAATGTTTTAAAATAATTCGTGCGAGAAAAATGTCACAAATAAAATGCCGCATTCTTTGTTGTTTTGTTGTTATTTGTTCGAACTAAACAACATGCAATCTGAATGACTCATACTTACTAAACTACACTACAATATAAATATTGTATACGCAAACATGCATGCATGCATAGTTTTAACCAATATTTTATTATATTGGTGAGTATAAGTAGTAACTCCACATATTGTACCAAATCCGACTTAAACTGTGAAGCGTTACAAATTTTTCATGGTTTCTTATGGTTTTTTGTTTGTTGTTTACGAGTATAGTATTTTTGTTAATCATTGCAGTTGTTTGCTTGAAGTTGCAGTCTGGTTGGGTTATTACATAACAGAAAACATAGCCATCGCCATCGCCATCGCCATCATCATTGTCAACTGCATCTTTGTGGACGCCTTTCTGACCACGTTGTCACTCTCGTATACTCACACTTATACTACTATTATTTATTATTGAAATAAATTACCATGTTAATACAATATTTAAAAGACCAAAAATATATTTATTTCCTTAGTTGCCCATGAGCAACAATAAAAGTCAATTTTAATGAGACTTTGTCTAGCCGAAGAATTGCCAAAAGGCATTTTTATTACAATATAACTTCACCTATAACAATTCCAGTCATTCAAATCGAGACAATTTGCTTTGATTTCTTCAAATTCTTGTATCAAGTTTCGAACTTTTTCTTCATGAACTGACTTTATTTGTGATTTATTTAGATATTGCGTCATTTATGATAGAAATAGAGAAATTAGAATTGTATAAATTTATCAAAAACTGCCAAGATGTAAAGCAAATGTGAAATATTTACTCCATAAATTATTCTAGGAATTTAACAAAAATAAAACAGAATAATAAGCTTAGACAACAAACATATTTTTCACGCTCAACTTTATGAATATTTTGTGTCTATGAATTAATATTTCAAATCAATTTGAAAGATTTCATTTAGTCTATCAAATATTGTAAATTGTCTTAACAAAACTTTCCATACTTCAAAGAAGCTTAAATATTTACCAGTAAGTCACAATTGAACCCAACTGTACCAAAATTCAAAACGATAGGTCAAAAACTGAGAACATAAATAAAACTGTGATATAAAAATATCACAGGAAGTAGTAATAATGATTGATAAATTCTTAAAGACAATTTCCAGCGATCCATTATATAATTGGTATTTTTATGTAAATTCCCTAGATACTCATTTATTATCTTTTGAAATATAAGTAAGTAAGTAAATATATATTTTATCTGACACAATAACAAAGTAATTTTGTATTTATTTATTTATAAAAAATTTCCGCAAAATGTTAATGGGTTTTTTTTTATCTTTTTTGCAAAATAAAAAAACCAATAACACAAAATTAAGAAACTGTTATCTATTTGAGAAACTACCTTCCAAACAAAATCCAATTCAAACTGCCAAGTCATGTAATTTTACAATAATAAAAACAAAAAAAAGCAATTTTCGAGGCATTCAAAGAAAAACGTTTTTATTTATTTTTTATTTATTTTTTTTTTTTTTTTTATTTATAAAGTATAAACTCTATAAGATAAATGCGTGCTATTCTCACGCTATGCTGCGCGCTACACTTATGTACAATATATGTATTATCGAATAAATCCAAATACAGAAAATGAAGTTTTTACGAAATACTACTATCAACATCTCAACACAACAACAATAAAACTTGACCAATGAGAGATAGTGATAAATCATCGTCTCTTCTCTGTTTTGGTATCAGAAAAAATAAAAAAAAAATAAAAAAAAATCGGGAGCTCAAAACACGTACAAATACGAATGCGCGAACTCGAAAGCTCATAACTGATTAATAATAGTTACAACTTCTATTGTATCTCAAGCGAATCCGAATCCGAATCCGAATCTGATTCAAATTCGGAATCTGTATTGCAGTTTGATGTTGGTTTTGTTGTTTTAATCCAAGCAAAGATCAAATTGAAATGAAATGAAAGCGAAAGAAAAAGCAAAATAAAGCAACCATTTCAAATTGAAGGCATTTAAAACTATAAAAGATACATTCATTTATTTGTTATTTTATACTATTTTTGTATTTTGGGAAAGAAAGCATCACTCTACATACTCGTACAATATTTATTCTTTCTTTTAAAGCGTTCAGTAAAGCATAAAAAGATGATGATGACTGTGACGATGACGATGAAAGATTAAATATGATGATGATGATGATGATGATGATGATGATGATGATGATGATGATGATGTAAACAAAATTCAAATTTATGATAAAAAGAAAGAAATAAAAAACCAATCATCATGCAAGAAGCAAATAAGCTTACAAGAAGGAAAAAGTGAAAGTTTTGCTGCTGAATTTATTTTTTTTTTTTTCTTAAACTCAGCACATCTGCTTGTAAAATATACTACTACTATACTAAATATGAGGGCGTGAAATGACGCCTACTCTCATAAGGTCAAAGTATCTCAATATGTTTGTTACCTTCATTTAATTTTGGTAAAGAAATTATACACAATTTTTTTGATAGATCTGTTTGAAAATCATCATCAGATGGAATGAATATTGTTTGTGAATGCAAAAGAATGCATCAAATCAAAGTGCACACATAATTTTCAATTTTTTATATAAATATTTACTTAGAAAGTCGACAAGATACTCGTACTTCCAAAACTAAGCAACTACTACAATACAACATACTTAATAACCAACACCTTCTTCTATGATGATGATGATCATCATCATCATATCATTAACATCGGTATATCATCAGTAAATATGGGAATGCATTTCTTTCTGTTAGACATTCTTTCTTCTTAAATGAATGGTTGGTTGGTTGTTTAGTTTTCGGTTTGTGAAAAGATCTTGAAAATGAAAAAAGATGTCGTCGTCTTCAACGTTGTTTGTCATGGGCGAACATGAACATGAGAAATGTTTTAATTAATAAATTAAAAAAAAATGTAGTCAGCAAATAATGAGAAAAGAACAACTTTAAAGTATGTACGAATGTATAAAAATACCAGTATCATCATCATCGTCATCACTCTCATCATATTATTTATGATGATGAATGATTAAATGTGGAACAAAAGAAATCAAGTTAGAAAGTTAGATAAAGAATGAAATACTCGTATACAATACAGAGTGATAAGATATTTTCTAATTATACAATGAGAGAATTGAAATGATGACCGTCATGAGGAGAATTCATTTCAATCCAATCCAATCCAGTTTTTTGATAATTAAAATTGAAGTTTCTTGTTACCATAAGCAGATAATATGTTTGAGACTAGGGTCCCTCATTAGTGGAAGAGTTTGCAGGGTTTGGAAGTATTTTTTTTTTTTTCTCTATGTAAAAAAAAAATAAGAAACGCAATATAATCTACTTGTAACTCACGTTTAAAATATTTTGATTTCTTTTCTGTTATTATTACCCAAATATATACTTACTTTTGCTAAGGAAGGACAAAATCACGAAAATTATTAGCCTTCTACAAAATAACCAGAAAATGAAATAGAAGACATTACTCCAAGAATGTAAAATCTCCGATCTTTTCTACATTGAACACATCCAAGCAGAGTTCGCAAATAAATGGCAAAATTTTCATTCGGGTTTCAAGCAACCGGTTGTTAAGAAACCGAAATACAAAAGGGATGAAAATGACTGTGTTTTTAAATACTTTTGGCAAGGTCCGCCACAAACCGATGTAAGGTGATATTTATTCTAAAGGTTATTGGTATGTATACATGAGTTTTTACATATGTGTGCCTGCTTGTGCGTTGCAAACGACTATTTTTTGTTTATTGTTACCTGCTATGTTTACAATTCGGTTTACTTTGTTGTGTTGTGTAATCATATTTATTCCTTCCTATCTGAATTGTTTTCCATTCTTCCCCCTTCTTTTCCTTTCAATAACCTCACACAACAACAAAAAGAGTCCTTTTTGCTTGCAACTTTATTTTTTCGGGCTCTAATTGCGAATTATTTTGTGTGAGATTGAGTAAAAGATTATTTTTCAAATATATTTTGCGTCTTACATTTTTAAATCACAATCGTATCGGCCGACGAATAACCGAAAAATAAATGAAAAGGTCTGTGAGAAACCGAAAAAAATGAAAAATAAGTGAAAAAACTTCAGTGAGAAACGGAAAAAATTCAATTTTTCACTGAACGTTCCATTTTGAAAATAAATGATAAGAGTTATTTGCTAACTCTGCTTCCAAGTGTTTGGGTTTGGCCCAGTGTACCAAATAGTGAGTCAAATATAGCCTTAGTTTGCCGACCCCTAGCCAAAGTTATTGACTCCTTTATCCATAAATATCATTTATAGAATTCGAATGCCATACGTTAACCTATTTAACCATATATGAAGTGTGTTCAAAACTCTGTCAGACATCTCTTTATTTATTGTAATATAAAAATATTTTCTGTTAAAACAGCTGCCTGCTTTTTTCTTTTTTATAAAATTTTTGCATTTCTCCTTGCACTTTGACTACTTATAAACTATAAATAAATGAATTACTCCTTCAATAAGTATATAAGTAAATAAAAATACCTTTAAAAGTCATTTTCTGTAAATTGAATAAACAATAAAAATAGCCCTGAACTTTCGTTTTCCATGCATCTTTGTGGTATTGTAACATTTTTATTTAAAGACTTCAAGTTGAGTTAAATCGAATGGAAGAAATATTCGTTGCTGTCATTTTTGCAGTGGGTGCGATTTATTTCTTAAATCGATTCGAATCGAATCGCATATAAACGATATCAGTTGCTGCCAATCAATTTTTTTTCCCTTTTTTTTTTGTTTTGTTTTGTTTTATTAATCAAGTGAAATAAATAAACATTTTTTTTTTTTTGCTTTTGTTAAAGGTTTTTGTGAATTAATTTTCATTTTTAATCAAACTGAATACCTTTTTTGGTAAGAAATTGTTTTTGTTTCATTCGATTTATTGCTAAAATTTATAAATATATAAAAAAAAAAAACTTGCATTTTGGCATTTTTCGTTCATTTTAAGTATTTTGTTTTATAAAATATTTTTTTGGCTTCAAAGTGCATTTTTAGTCAAATCAAAACCAAACAAAACAAAATCAAAATAGCTGAAATCACACATTTTTTTCTTTAATTTTTCGTAAACTTGACTTAAAATATCTTCATAAAATAATTTTATTTAATGAAAAATATTTCAATTTTTCTTTATGCATTTTTCTCATTGAAAAATTTGTTTTGTTTCTTTTTAAATTTTTCTTTTCTAAGATTAGATTGGGTTAATTTGATTAATGTAGTAGCCTCGCATAGAGCGACAAGGTTTTTACTTGAATATACCAACCTAAATTTGCAGTAATTTTATTTGCCAATGAAATATGTTTTGGGGTTTCTCCCTAAACTAAAATTAATTTCATTTTGTTTTAATCAATATCTTGCTAAATTTCCTTACCTTCAGAATTACCTTAATACAGTGTATTTTGCCTTCTATCAAGGACTCTCAGACTCACTAAAAAATAATCCTGAAATTTATATCTAAACATATCACTTCCTTTCCGAAGCCTCTGAGTCATTTATAATTTCTACATGTTTCAATATATCAACTTTTAATCTAAGTGATTAAATAAGCCCACCCATATAGCAAGATTATCAATTCTATAATAATTTGGGTTTTTATTTTCCGCTCAAACAATACCTACATCCTATCGGATAATCAGTTCAAAGAATGAATGAATGAATTATGATTTGTTTCTTTCTTTTTTATTTATTGTTTATTAGGGGAAGTCCCCCAGCCCAATAACGCTATCAATAAAGTATTGTACCACTGATATTAGATTGTGTACATGATATCTATTAATTATTATATTTACTACAAGTGTTTATTATTATTCAAGTATAGAAAAGTTCTTTCCCATTTTTAGATCTCTTTCTAATATCAAATGCATCAAATTTGGTCAAACACGCAAGCATTAGGCATTTCTATAATCATTATAATATACAATAAAACAATTCATTTTGTTGATTTATACAATAGTTTCTTCTATTGCAAGCAGGAAGTGCCTATTTGTGCAAACAATTTACACAGACCCAGACAATGAACTCAGGCGAGACTTGCATAAGTTACCCACCAATCTATCCATCTACATACAAATGTATCTTCCTACCTACAGCACTTCCATTCATTCTTTCTTTTGTGTAACTTCTATTACCACTTCTAAATACACTTACCATTCTAATCAACCAGAGAAAGAAAAAAAAAAATATTAAATACTTCAATGTGCTTATTTTAGGTCTATAATAAATATTTAAATTGGAAATTAGGGTCGAGACTCTTCCGCCTTATTTACCTGCATAGATACACAAGTAAAAGAATATACTAAAGAACTTACGTGAATGGAACACACCCTTCAAGCCATAAACACCTTAAGAGACTAACAGTCACAAAGACAGATAGACAGATAGACAGACAAAAAAAAAAAGAAAGACAGACAGATAATAAATAGTTAAAAAGTCAGAGTAATTCATTTATTCATTCATTCATAGGAGTTCTTGCTTGTGTAATCTGGAACTTAACATACATGCGATGCATGTAGATACAAGGTACTTTCTCATAAAGCACAGATAACTTTAAGTTATTTTTTCTTTGTTTTCTTGTGTTTTTCTTAATTTTCTAGAGTTTTCCACAATGTATTTTATTTTATTTTTACTGAACTCGAAGTAATAAAAATCTACAATAATCTTAATATTAATTTCTGGTAGATATTGTGGTTTTTACTTTGGTTTCTTTCGTTTAATTGCATTAACAGTACTGTGCAGTGAATTTAACAATTCACTTCATTTGTTATTGATGTCATAAAACTGCATCGAATCGAGCAACCACTGTAAAAAAGTAAATCCATCTGAACGAACATCTGTTTTTTTTTTTCTAGAATATAATGAGCACCGGCATCGATTGTGTCATACTCGTATAAAATAAGTTCTTTCAGAAGAAAAAAGATGTTAAGAATCTGACAGATGAGATGAATCATTTTGCAATAGGCCAAGTACTTACTACTTACATATATACTTAGTAATAAGTACTTTTTATGTATTTATCCAATTGTGAATTCTTATAGTTTTTTCTTTTTCTGTATTTTCATTTGCAGTTTTGTGCTTTGGCAATATGTCTAAGGAAGATTATCTAAAGGTGAGTAAGACTTTATTAATTTTGTATACTCGTACCATATATGAGAGATCTTAACTTTTTAATGAAGTTTTTAAATTTAAAATAAAGTAAAAGGAAGGTCAACTTCGGCTATGACAATTGATTTGATTTATGTTAAGGGTAGAGTCAGTATACATGCAGCATTTAAGCACTGATACCGAAATATTTGTATGGAAGCTATACGATCCAGTAATCGTTGGGAGTTGAAATTTATACGGTTGGTGAATATGGGTCAGACACTTATACTATCAACATTTCAGTTCGATAATACCAAAACCAAAAAAATTTTTTTAATAAGAACATAGATTCGTATTTTGTTTTGTATGGGAGCTACTCGTATTTGTAATCCTATACGATTGGTGAACATGGATCAGACAATTGTCCTGTTTAAATATAAGTTCGATAACACGAAAAACAAAAAAGTTTTTCGTTTAAGAACATAAATTTGAATTTGTTTTCGTATGGGAGCTTTGCGATACAGTAATTCTAGGGTTTTGAAATTTATACGTTTGGTGGACATTGCTTAGAAAGTTATAGTGTCCAAATTTCAGTTCGATAGTGCAAGAAACGAAAAAATTTTTTAATAAGTGGTGTGTATGGGAGGTACCCACCTTAGGTTTCCGATATAACTTATATTGACAAATGTCCAGCGCCAGTATCAGGGCGTCTTGTAGCCCCCACTCGCCCCTAGTGGTCTCATTTTGAATACAAAAAAAAGGGCAGACAGACCGGTAGACGGACAGATGCACAGGCATAGATGGCTTAATCAACTCGTCTTGTTGAGCTGATCAAGAATATATAACGTACACTTTATATGGTCTCCGGTGTCTCCTTCTATCTATTACAAACTTCACGTCAAACTTATAATATACTATTCACTGCGTGAAGATTATAATAAAAAAAATAAATAATAATAAATAGTGATCTCTTTTAGAGTTAAAATTTCAAGTTTATTCATTTTAACAATTGTTTTTAATAAATTTTTGTTTATTATAAATTGTGACTAATTTGTTATTTCACAATTAAAGAGGAAAAGTAAATATCCGCATTTTTTTTTTTTTTTTTGTGAATTTTTGTTTGTATATTTCTTTATTGTTTAATAATTGTTTTTTTGGGTATAAAAGGTAAATGACCATCTAAAAAATTGCATGACTAATTGGTTAAAAAAGCAAAACAAAGAGCCTAAACGTGCATTTTTCAATTTTATGCAGATTTTTTTATTAAATTATGCTGTTTTTTCTGAATAAACAGAAAAAGAAACTTAAATAATTTTGTATGAAAATTAACAATAAATTCGAAGTAACTTTAAATAAAAAAAAATTGTAGTGAAGTGTACAACATACGATAACAATAACAATTGAAATCAATTCTCCTTCAATTAATATCGTCTATGTTCCATCGGTTTTTTTTGACAAATTTAACTTAGTCTAGTCTACAATTTGCTATGATTTTCGGTGTTCAAATTTTCTTAGTTGAAACAAATGTAAGACAAGAAAAACTAAATGTATCAGCACTTCATTTTCAAAACAGAATCCATTGTCACCTCATGCGAAATGAATAAATAAATGTTTTACTTTGACCATTCTTCATCTTCTCTTACCAATTACCAATTTGTTTTTCAGAGGCTCACAATTGTTGGGATATCATTTCATGGTTTAGCCAATATGACTGACTACTTATATACGTGTATAATGAAAATGGATGGACATCATTCCGAATGAATGTCTATTTTAATGGGTCTCCGATACACAATTTTATGCGTTATAAATTATACAAATGAATATCACACTAAAGTGATAACACATTTCACAGTAATCTGATCTTATTTCTATACACTTAAAATAACCATAACCAAACATAACCATTATAGCACATAAAAGTATCTTATGGTTAATTTCCCCTACCAACATGAGATGAAATTAATAAATAATAAAATGCATTAAATGCATACAAGTTTGTTCATTATAAACACGTAAAGCAATTTAAAATTATGACTTGCGGCCGATTTTCCTATTATTAAGCATTTCATCTTTTTTTATTTATGTTTAATATTTACAAATTAATAATTTTCAAACATGCAAATTAAATTATTAAATATTCAGAAGTTGAAAGAAATCAATGCAAAATAAGCAAATATGAACAAAAAAAAAAAAACACAAAACCAAAATGAAAATGTTAGTCAAAATCAAAAATTTAGAAGTGATCGAAAAGAAATGCAAAACAAAAACAAAAACAAAAACTTGATTTACTACATTTTTTTAAAGTCGTCATCAGCAGGCAACCAACCACTAGCAACAATTAATTGTGAAATGATTAACGTATATTTTTTTTTTTTTTTTATTTTTATGTTTAGAAATTAACGCAAAATTATACTTCAATAATATACAATAGCAAAAGCAAAAGCAAAACTTTCAAGACAGGAAAACCATCGAATTAAAATCAGTTTTGTCCATTGACCTTTTGATTAAGTTTACTTTAAAAGCATTCGAAAATCTATAGAGAAAAAACCAAAAACCAAGCAAACCAAATCAAATCAAATCAAACCAAACAAACAAAGAAAGATACAAAAGTATCTAGAGAAAAAGGTTAAGTATTATTATTAAGTATGTAGTAGTAGTAGTAGGGTTTATTGCAAGGCAAAGAGAGGCTAATGGCTATGTATGTATGGATGTACTATTCAGGCCCACGAACAAACGTCATTTTAGAGCAGTCAAACATAGAAGATACTTGAGTGAAAAAAAAAAAGAAAAAAAGAGTGAAAGATGAGGAATGGTAAAGGAAAAGGCAGTGGTAGAGGTAAAGGTAGAGATAAAGGTAAAGGTAAAAAGCACTCGTTTCAGCAAATTACCACTCGCATTACGTTTAAAAAATATTTTAATCTAATTAAACTGTGAAACCTTGCAAAGAAAACTTAAACGAAACAAAACAAAATAAAATAAAAAGCTTAAAAAAAGAAATACAATAAAATAAATAAAAAAAAAAAAATAAAAAAAATGAGAGAAATACCAAAATGAAATGTGTAACAAGAAAAAAGGTTTCAAAAGAAATACGAAATACTATAATAAGTAAGTGAAAACAAAAACAAAATGAAGCAGGCATTTCACGTATTTCTTTGTGAATTACAAGTGAGTAGTAGTAGTACATTAAATGAAATAGTAGTCCGAGGGCCTCCAGCAAAGCGCAGAAGACTGCTTACAACAGAAACAAAATGAAAATATTTTCGAAAAAAAGTACAAAATATTTATTTAATGAATATCTGAAATTAATGTTTCCAAGGGGAAATAAATACAATATTTAGTAGTAAGAAAACAAATTTTAAATATTTTTTAATATTCTATTTAGTTAATAAAATATTTAAAAATTGTACAGACAATAATTCCAACTAATTCTAATACAAATAAATTGGTTATCATACTACCCTGAAGAACTATCTATAGAAATGTCAGAGATTGGCATTATAGAATAGAATAGATAACAAGATTTACCAAGGAGCCACAAACTTGGGCTGGTAAAATGATACATGTGATACATTTAAGAAACAATCGGATCCATCTAATAGCGCAGGCCTTCAAACTCTGTTGGATGCAGCCCAGCACTTGTGCTAGTACATAGAGTATCACATAAATATTTTGGAGCCTCTATGAATGCCAAGTCACAACATTTATAATTGGGATTTGTAGCCTTTTCTTTGGATTTTTATTTCTGTAAGCAGCAGTTCAACTTAAGATGCTTTTCTATTCAGGGCTCTCTTAAAATTATATAAATCTAATCCCCATAATTTTCGCCCATTTAGTGACTCATATACTCGTACAATATTAAATTATTTTTCATTGGGAAAAAAAAAAAGATTATATAATTTTACAAAAAATTGCTTTGTGTATTTCAGGTTGCCTAAAGTGCAAACTCTATCTAACTCAATATTATCCAATCAATAGGACCAATTCCAATGCGTTAATCAATCATATAACATACTTATATGGAGCATAACAAAGCTTGTCAGGCCTCTTAGTTCATTTCATTTCAGTCAGAGTAGTTTCACCTCGACTGTTTTTAGTGACCACACAGAGTACAATATTTTGCATGAATGAATGGAATGAATGAATGAATTTTGGAATGGTTTAAATGAAAGTAATTTGAATAACATTTTCCTATTTACGCGAATGACAAAAACAATAACAATTTAACCACCTTACAGGCATGTGGTCTACATGTAAACCTTTTTTCTTTTCCATATATTTGTACATACGTGTATGGTATTAGTTGTATAGGTAGTGTAGTAACCAAATACTTATTTGATTTGTGTGAGGTCTCAATGAGGAAACCTGCATATGCAAAAATAACAATTGTATGTATTACAGGCCGAAACTTCGTGTCACTCAGTCAGTCAGTCAGTCAATCATATATCTGCGTACACAAATGACGGAACGAAAACAAATGATCAATCGTTGGCATAACTCAGAGTAAGTCTTGCCTACACGTGTCAAGTGTAAAATGATACTTGATTGTAATGGATCTATGGGTGACTAATTGAATGGTAGAAAGAATGAACGAACCAGCGAGCGAACGAACGATTGACAGGCAGGCAGATAGGGTAGTAGTGTCTTGGTAACCACTTCCTAGGAATTGCATTCAAGTGTTTCGCACTTCTTGGTCAATACAAGACATTGACAAATTTATGGCCACAAATTTTGAAGTGTCAGCAAGGCATAAAACCTAACAAATCTAGGAACAATACAATAGCACAGCAATATATTTATTGAATACATGTATGTAAATGCCTAGAAGTGTAAAGGATCTTATAACTTGGCTAAATGTGAAGTGTGTACATTGAAAAGTGGATAAGGTTACAGGAAAATACTACATACAGTGCACAGATGGATCTCTACAAATTATTAATTTATTTCAACTTCAAATTTTAAAAGTCAAACTGAGTTCTTTGTTTACAATAGAATAAATATGCATTCCATATCTCTAGGAATCGAGATAAATTTGCACCACGCTAAGCGTGAATTCAGTTTTAAGAACACTGTCTGTTATACTTATAATTGATGGATGAACACCTGAAAGAACTCATAAATACATAGGACAGATGAGTAATTTATTAATTTCATGGAAAATTACAACCACACCTATGTGACCCATTTCTTTTTACAGATTCCTTGATATCTTCATTTTGATAATCATAATTTTGTTGAATTACTTACATTTCTTTTACAATATAAATCATATGACTTAGTTTCATCAACATGATTTGGCGGTTCTGAGTAGAGTAAGTATATCACAATAAGGAAATACTTAAAATTGGGTTAAAGCTGTCATTTTTATATTTGTACTTTTTTTTCTTTAATTTGTCTCTGTCACTACATTTCAGTTCACTTGAGTTCCTCTTAAGAGTTAAGAGTCAAAAATGATTGCTTTGACAATTTAATTACTACAAAGGCGCAAGTCTTCTTTCTTCTTTCTCTCTTGTCTCTTATCGTATATCTCTTGTTGTTCTGTCTTTAATACATATTGTACATGCATGAGTTCCTCATATTGCCTATGTACATACATACATAATGAGTACTTCTGGGTTCTGTTCGTTGATCTATTACCGTAACCATTGTGTCAGTTACCGTAATATGTCAAGAACTATTACAATTTACTTTTTATCTATGCACCAAGTTTTTTATACATGCACCAAGTGTCGGTCGTTCATTCATTCGGTCATGCTCAAATGGACTTCGAGACTATAAACAAATATCCATCCATTCTTTGGCTTTGATTTAAACTCAAACTGAAATGTAACGCTTACTTACAATTTTTTTTTTTTTTTTGTTTTTCTTTATTGTTTTTCAAAGAAAACTGTATGACATAACTCACTGTTAAGTTATTTCCATCGCCTCTAAGCTAATAAAAATAATTTTTTTTTTTTGTAATGAAGGAAAATTTAAGAAAATGTGGGGTGTTAAGTTTCACATGAGTTCAGGAAAAGTGTGACGCCAGTGTGATTTTATAGTCCAAATAGTATCTCTTTATAATGACTTCAGATTAACTAGATTGGATTAGTTTCAAATTTACATTTCAATAGTCTAATATTGTAATTTTTTTGTGATCAAGTGAAGATTTGAATGTTAAGTAAATCATATGATAAAATCTATGAAAAAAAAGATCTGGAAACTATTTGAATCTTTAGTTATAAGTCTAAGTTTGTAAGATCCTCATTTTAAATTCAAATCTAATCCAAATTCATTTTGTAATGGTTGATTAAGATAATAGAAAATTGATTATGTTGATTGACTTAAGCTTATTTGCTTAACAAAGAAGATTTAATAATTTTTCATAGGGAGAACATAAACAGGTGTCTGTCTGTCTGTCTTAAGACGCCTCGAACCCATATTTCTTCAATGATTTCTTTTTAATCTCTTTGTGACCCTAAACTGTCAATGAAATCAATGCCAATGTATAGAAATTTCTAGATACAATACGAAAACAAATAGCCGCTAATTAATATTAGCACATTTAAAATAGGCCTAGTACAAGGGTAGAAGAACCTTTAACGAAAGACCTAGAATTGTAGTACAATCAATACAAGCAGGTAACAAAAAAGACTTGCCCAAGGTTACTTAAGTGCGACTTTGGTAATTTGGTATGATTATGAAGAAGGGCTGTAAGAGTGTCCTTCTTAGTTCAGGTTTTGCACAAGATACAACACAATAAAATTGTGCAATGTTAGTTTCGGGACAGTTATTATGATGGTTACCTGTGCCGGAAATTCCAATGAAAGTAAGCAAAGAACGAAATTAGTAAAACAAAAGATGATTAAGAAGGGTGCGCGGTTAAGTAAAGAAGTGATATAAGATACACGGACATTTTTATTGTGCCAAGAGCCCATTGTGAAGCGTTTTATTGTGCCGCCTTAGCCGTTGCTGTTGATAAAAATGCAAAAAAAAAAAAAAGAAAGAATAACATAGAGTGCTGCGAATGAAGTAATGAAACAGAGGAGAGAGGACAGGCAAGAAGTATAAGGCGAGCAGGTAGCGGTAACTCAAAGACAAAACTGTAGAAATTGAGTGTGTAGATGCGAGTTGTCTCCAATCAAATGAGATAAAGGAAAACCTAGTAAATTGCATCTGTGATTTCGTTTACCAACTCGTCGGCGCTCTTCTCTCCGCACTTAACATCATTCCGATTCAAAGACAATCTTTAATTTTTATGCAATCCCACAAACGGTGAAGTAGATGATGTGCCTTGTTTTCTTTGTCTCGTCATCTTTATTCAACCTTCACCTTTACTTACACACACAAAAGACAAAAACAAACAAAAGTAACACAATCATTTTTCTTTTTTTTTTGATTTATTTGTCTAGGAGTCTCATTTACAATAGTCCACAAACGACCTTCAGATATTGCCTGTAGATACAATATTTTTCACTTTATTAAAAAATTGAAATTCAGTTTCTGTCTAGCAAAAAGCCACCCAAGGCGCTCCAAGCAAAAGCAGTTACAAAATACAAAATTTCAAATTTTTCAGATTTTTTTACACTAAGTTACTTCAGAAATTGAACCAGTTCCACAAAAACAGCAGTGACCTTTGCTCTTTCTTTAATACTAGTAAGTAAGTACATGCATAGAGTTCAAATGGAAAATAGAAAAACTCCTGCTCTCAGTTGGCGTTAATGGATTCACTGGCATAAGAATTCGTTCAATTGAAAATGTTTATCTCAGTTGGTTTAGAAAAAGGCACGTATCTTTAAGCCTCACTAAGTCGTTGTCCAACTGAGTTTGAACGCAATTGTAACAAATCTTTCCATAGATCTACATAGTATTGTATTATAGAGTGACAAAGACACCGAAAATAAGGAGAAGGAAAAGTTACAAGAGGAACTGATAAAAACTCACAGGAAGCTGTTTAACCTTTCACTTTTACCTTAGTTTTATTTCATTTGATTTTATATGTTTATAGCGCAGCATGATAGGTTAAAGCATGTTGTAGGGGGGTCCAGATATCCTATTAGATCTTTTCTTTTATATTTATTTTTTGAATATTTGTACCTTTGTTAATCCACTTACACAAAAAGAATATCTCGTTTTGGCTTAAATTAAACCAAAACAAATGTTTGTATTTTCATTTGGGATCAGTTAGTAAGGACCAACAAACCTTTACCATAACCCATGTTTTTGCCCAAGCAGCCTTAAAGTTAAGGGCGTTACGCATCCTACTAAAATCTGTTTGTTTAGGCCAGATTTATTTAATAGTTCAGGCACTAAAGGATTAAGAATCTTCTTAATGAATTTTTACTCAATACTTTCAGCTATTTATTTATTTTTGGGCCTGAGGCCAAGGCATGTCCAATTTTATTCAAACTACTACTACTGGATGCCTGCTTCTACTACATTTTTCTTTTGTTGTTGTTTTTTGTTTTTTTGTTGTTTTAATTATTACCTTATTTAATTAAAGCGTGAAGTTTTTGCACAGTTTATAAATTTTTTTTAACCTTTGTTACAATTGGGTGGAACTATTTCATTTGTTATGGTAAATTTGTTTCAAGTAGAAAGCTAAAATTAAATATAATAATAATAATAATAATTTTGAAAGGTTTTGTTTTTTTGTATTCATTTTCTTATTTTGTTGAATCCGGATTTAACACATTTGTTTTGGATACCGGAGATACTTTTTTGAGTAAGAAACCAATATCAAAGATAATTTTAATTATTTTGCTTCAAGAAGTAAAATTCTTGTCAGAGTTTGTTGACTTTAAAGAATTAAAATTCTAAATTTATGACGTAGCAACAAAGAGCAATCATCATAAATAAGAATAAATAACAAATTCAAGCGAGCAATTAATTAATTATTTAATTAAATGAATTAACTAATTTGAAATTAATCCATTAACTAGCAAAAAATACAAGTACATTTCAATGAAACCAGTTTTCATGCATTTTTTTTTTAATTCGTCATAATTTTTTGCTATTTTTATTGTTTGTGTGCAAAAAAAAAAAAATAAATCCAAAAACTTCCTTATAATTATTTAATTAAAATTGTTTATTCTCTTTCAGTTTAAATACATTTTCATTTAATTACCTGTTTATTTTGTTTTTTGCCTTAAACAAATAATCAAAGTCAAAATTTATTTCCAAAAAATAATGTAGAAGACAAAGTTGGCAATAAAAAATATGAAACCATAAAAGCTTCGGTTATACCAAATATTGGATATCCTTTTTGAAAAATAGAAAAACAACAATTAAGGCTGGAAGGGAATGATGAAGCTGAAGCTGAGTCTGAAGCTGATCTTGAAGTCCTAAAGAAATTGAACAGAATGTGGGGTTCAGCCTCAATAGGGTTGGCAAACCTTGACAAAGAAAAAAAACCTTGATAAATGAACTAAAAATGGACACAGTTATAATATTCTTAATGCTTTGGAGAGATGCAGATGATTTGAAGCCGAGTGAATTCAAACTATTGTACTTTGAGTTCTGGATCACATCCTAACACCGTTTGTCCTTGATGGAATGTGTGTTTAGTTTTCATTATTTTTAGAATAGGATTAGGAACATAGAACTTGGATCAATAATCTTATGAATAGTTATATTTATTCTAATTTAAATCAATTATCCAAATTATCAGTAGAAAACACATTTTTTGTCAACGTGTTCTTAAGATTCTTCTGAGATACATTGATTGTTGCTGAATTTACATGAAATTCAACATAGATAAATTAAATACCCCAAATTTACATATTTTCAAGCTAACTTTCTTACTTCAGTGGAAATATTTTGAAAATTTTTGTGGGTATTGGAAATATTTACACGTACTTAAGAATAGAAAGATGAGCCGACGCTCCTAACTTCATTTCGATTAAAGTAAATGATAATTTAAACTTATTTAAATGTCATATGAAATTCCTATTTATGATAGGAAATAATAAAGTAGTAGTTTGAAAATATGTTACGCTTGAAACAGTAACAAGAAATTGGTATGGCACCTCTAAGTTTATTGGTTCTGTTTTTATCAAATCAACTAAATGATAATAAGAATCGATTTCTAATTTTATATAGTATGTATAGCCGATTGTTGGTCATTTACGGGTAGGATAGAGAAAAAAGGGATGCAGCCTTAAGGCTCATTGTGATGCATTTAAGTAAATGGAGGTAGAGAGCTGGACATTCTTAGTTGGTGTCACAGGTTGCCCTAAGATATGAAACCAACCCGTAGAAATAATACATTCATTTGTAATAGATTTTTTATTTTTAAAAAGTTTAAATTCTTGAAATCAGAAAATTTCTAGGTTCAATTTTTTTTTTTTTTTCAATGTGAAGTTGTAATTTTAGTTTCATGACTTAACTCAATTTGTTATTTTATTCATGTTACAAATTTAACTCTAAAATGTAGAGGCTATAAAAAGTATGGTAATCCAAAAACAAAAGTGACGAGCTTAAATAAACTCATCATCATGTGGCGCCAACAAAAAATTTATAAAATATCATAATAATAAAAATTATAGAGATTTATTAACATTCGCGTTTATTGGCTTTGATTTATTTATAAAACAAAACATAATTTAAGTTTCCCTAATTGGTGTTTTGTGTTTTGTTTTTTTTTTTATATATTAATTTTAATCGCAGGTCATTGAAAGTTATTTTCATAGATCCAAATAAAGAAACTTAACTAAATGAAAATGAGAGAACTAAGATGTTGAAATTAACAACCAATTTACCTTACCTATATACTCATATATATAGTACATAGTCGTATGCAGATACTAGAAAAGCGACAGTTTAATTTGTCTCATATAAAAGATATCTTTTGTTTGTTAAACACAAACACTTTATAGTAATAAAAGGTTACATAATATTACGACTCGTATCAACTGTAAATTATTTACAAGCTGCCAAAAAATAATCTAGAAAACAATAATAAAAACTCCAACAATTGAATTATTACTTATCTGGAACATGGCTGGCAGAGCATAAAACATAAAATCTTAATGCGATTACAATAAAATTTATAACAGAATTCTTTTACAATAGCTTTTCCAATTGGAAGCCAAACAAACCAAACCAAACAAAAACCCAAATCAAATTTTAAATCATGTTAACAGATGCAATTTCAAGGTTAATTTTACACAAAAGCCACCATACACGGAAAACCACTCTATTGACTTACAAATGTCCAGAAATAAAATAAAGAAGTGACCTTTTCAAACAGCAATGGATTTTTCTTTTCTTGTAGTAGTAGTTTTGGGTCTTGTACAAAAAATCCAATAGTAAATAAATGAACTATTGTTATAATTTTTTTTATTACAATATTAAAACGAAAACAAGTACAATACTCGTATAATAAGATTAACTCCCATTGAAAACAAGAAGACAATTTTAGAAAAATTAAAAAAAACTTAAAACTAAAAAAAAATATTGTAAATTGATGGCAGTTAATGCAGAAGTCAGTGGAGCGATTTCTTGAGTTTATTTATAAGAATATGTTTGATATAAAGGATCATCATAATAGTTTGGCTTAGTTCCTACAGCGGAAGTTCAAAACTGGTCATACAAAACTATTCGCAAATACACAATTGTAACTTTGATCTATCTGGATCAGTGACATGAAGGGTGGACCATCCATTGATCCGATTTTCGTTTTTATAATAATTCTTATTTAGTATGCAAAATGATTTCATTCAAATGTTTGCCGCCCTTTGTGGGTGTTTACTGACTTTACTGACTATCAGCGTTTGTCTTTGCTTAACAAATTCAGTAAATGCAATATTTTGTTTGTTTTTAAAATATTAAATCAACATAAAAAAGTTAAAAATGACAGATGAGTTCAACCATGAAAGCAGCCCAGGACTTTATCGAATGCATAATTTTTTAGTTCTCTAGTCTAGTCTAGAACAAAATATTCTTAAGCTCTCGCAAGCAAGTAACTTAGGCTTCGGCCCCAAACTTAACTAAACTCACTTTCCTAACACCTGATAAGGAGAAACAATGCCACATTGATGTTCTTCCTAAACAGTTGGGTTTGTATGAGTTCAACCATGACCAAGATTTTACAAGAAAAATCATCTTTTCTGACGAAACGCATTTTCATCTCGGTAGCCACGTAAAGAAACAAAATCGACAATTCATTCGCTCCGCTTGACATTTTTCTGTGGGTCGCATTGAAAGATAAACTTTATGTCGACATTTCCCAAACAATTGATCACTTGAACAGAACATTCGCGCCGAATTAGCCACAATTGACCGGGAAACAGTGAAGAAAGTCCTAGAAAATTGCTGATCCAGGATGGCCTATTGCGAAGCTGCCAACTATTCAATGAAATCAGTTCTCATTCTTAATCGAAAGAATCACTCTATTAAATAAAGTGAAATTTGTTAAAAAAAAATTAACTTTTCTTTAGTTTATGACCAAACCAAAATCGTTACCAATAAATGGCCCACCCTCTATTTATAACAATATTTTGTTGTGATGGTTTCCATTTTATTGTACAAAAATACTTTAGTTTTTTAGTAAAATATGAAAGTCTTCTCCCCTTGGTTACATAGAGTAGAAACAACTTTTGTATAATCAATATAATTTTATTAATCAAACTTTAAATTTGTTTTTGAAACAAAAATTTAATGTACTCGTATTTTATGAGTAAGCAAACTACTTATAAAACGATAATAATTTCACAGTTCTACACTCAATATCAGATACTTAGTTTATCTTTGAACTTTAATATTGATAATAACAATATTGTTTTTACTATAGATAATTTTAATTGATTTCAAATCGTTTCCAATTGACGCATATTGACAAATTGACTTGGGCATTTTGTATGACATAATTAATATCAAGTTTAATATGCGGCAATAATGAAATAATTGTGGCAAATAACTTTATATTGTATATACTCATAGTATCTTGTATCTGCAAGCTATCGTATTGCAGGCGGAAATGTGATTGAGGGGAGGGATAAATTCCTATGCAAAATAATGTTGTTCAAAGTGTAAAGGTGTCGTAGTAAATGATATAATTAACTTAATTATGATGAAACCTTTGAAATTGAAAATTGAATGAAATGTAACTCAAAACCCTTCATTTTTCTTTCATTCACAGTTACAACTTCCTAAAGCCACAATGACATACAGCTAAATAAAGCAAAGCGGAATCTTAGTTGCATGTTGTTGTTGTTGTTGTTGTTTGAATGCAATACACGCGCAGCATGTTCAGTTTGCTTAATAGCTCACAGATCTATGGATTACAAGCCGCACACGAGCACAACCCAACTCAGACGGATTTCGAATATACTAGTCGAAAAGCGAAGAGCAATAGTTTGCCACCATTGGTAAAGCAACAGAAGCAACCACAAAAACATAGACGCAACAACTCAAGTTTATCTGACTCGGCAAAATCAGAATCGACGACTTCGACCACAGCAACGAGTAAATTCTTTGCGACTCTTAGTTCTATGCAAAGCATGAAATCTCCAACGAATTTTATAGAGAAATTCATTAGAACCGATTTACTCAGTGGTTACGATACACTAAAGACAGGCACCACCAGCAGCAGCAGCAACAGCAACAGTAACAGTAACGAAGTTAGTAATAATAGCAGCAAAAGTACAGGGAATACACACAGAACTATACCACTTTATAGTAGCCTGCAGGCCGAAAGCATCCTGAACGGCTTCAATTGTCTTCAAGGCAGTTATCGCAGCAACTGTGACGGTGAATTCTATGAGGCAGTTCAACTGAGACCAACCACAACGACGACGGCAACAGTAGCGACCACAGCAGTAAACAGTTCCACTATAAATTCTATAGCTAATCGGCAAACCGAGATGACTATTAGGTGTTCCAAAAATCTGCTTGCCGTTTCACCGGAAACACAGTCTGCTGCCACTTTACAGAATTATCAAAAATTACCTGAATATGCACAGGATTTTCTGGTTTTACCAAGGGCAGAGACTTCAACAATGACAACAACTACTACGAATGGTGGTGGTGGGTCAAGTGGTGCTAGTTCTGGGGAATTCAATACTGAAGGAGCTGGTTACACAACTGCAAGTAATATTTATAAGAAATTTGCCTTTGGTGCAAGATTAGCCAAACATGGCAGTGCCAACAGCAACAATAATAATATCACTGGCAATACAAGCGATGGTGCTCAAGCCACCCAAGGACAAGAAATTGTAAGTTTAGTAATAAAAAAAAAAATTTATATTCAATACAACCAATCTTCATTAAATTGTAGTCAAATTTAGTAGCAATCATTTTACAAAATGAACCACGGTCTTTCCCTTCTTATCATTATTCGTTCTTATTGTGCTATCATTTCTTGCGTCATTAAGTTGATTTTTAATGGAGCTCAAATTGATTTTAAAGCTTCACAACATAACTGCTAATAATGACCAACCATTTAGTGGTAATTTTAATGACCTCATAAGAATAATCCCAGCAAACCAAACATCATTAACAGTAAGAACACCAACAGTGTTGATACTTAAAGAAAGTTACATCACTTAACAAAACAAAAAAAAAAAACCTACCAAAACAATGTCAATGCACAAAGTATATAACATGAATAATATTACTGAAAAAAAAAAAAAAATAATAAGTAAATAAATAAAACGCTAATTACCATGACAAGATAATTAAATGAGAAGAAAAAATATTTTCGACAGAAAAACTCAAAGAAAACAATCGAAAGTTGATTTTATTGTCATAATAATAAGAATTGCAACTAAAAACAAGGAAGTTCAGTTTCATTGAATTTTTTATACCATAAATGAAATCAAAATATTTCTAACCAATAATATTTTGTATAAAAACAATATCCAATCCGATCTATTGTATTTGTTTTCATTTGATGATGGATACAATTTTCATAAGATAATCAATCTACATGAAACTTAAAGTGAAAGCTTTTGAATCCTTGCCAATTCTCAGCTATGTACAATAGTTTACAAATATACAGAGGTCCACCAGACAGATAGATAGACAGACAGTTATGACTAGAGCAGGGCTGCCCAACCTGCTTGGTTCCCAGAGTCACATTGGAAGAAGGTGTGTTGATTTGGGCCGCAATTAAATTGGAGAGCAAAATAAGAAAAAGACCAGGTTGGCGTGCAAAAAAAAAAATGATAAAGGTCCTCTGTTGAGCCACACTGATACCTTTCTTGAGACGCATGTGGCCGCAGTTTGGACACCCATGGACTAGATCAACTTACCATATAACAAACATCGAGTCTTATGATCATGAATTCATTTAAGCTTTGTTACCAACCATTTTACGAACTTAATATACCATTACCAATTATCATTTACTTCTACATGAAAGATACAAAACGTAAATAAATATTATTGAATTCTGGAATTTGCAAATTCTTGCAAAATATTTTTCCATTTCATGGAATTGAGTTGTTTTACATTTACACATGTGATAAATATTTAAATGTCATGCCAACAAAATGATGATGATGTAGGTATATAAATGCAATACTTGTATGTAGAAATAATAACATTTTGGGTTTATAGATCATTTTATTGAATGACTTATTATTATAGGAAAAATGAAAATGATAGTAACTAGCTGAGTGATGGCAACAATAGAAGAAAGTAACAACTGAAGAGTTATCATTCTTCTTGAAAGACTCTCAATCTTAAGTGACGTTTTTACATATTTAGAAAATAACTTTTTAGATATGTTGGAAATTTGTAGATTGGGAAGGCTGATTTGATAAAATTGTCATCCATTAGATAGATGCTTTCTTCTTGTACATCTACACATGTGAGCTGTTTATCCATTTCTATGCCAATTTTATAAAATATTTCTTGGAATGCTGTTTGAAAATTATATATATTATAAAGATCCGCCTTTTGAAATTGTTTGAATACAAATAAAATACAATAAAATAATAAACAATCAATATATCCAATAAAGACAAGAAAGAATCAATACCAAACCACCATGATAACAGACTTTAAAATTAATTTTCATGTAAACTCCCGCATCTTATTGTGATAGAAGACCTTCTACTATTAATACTCGTACTAATGTTATAAAGGCACCTGTTTAGATTGCTTTGTTCTTTAATTTTGATAATATATAGTATGTATTGTATTGTATTGTATTGTATTTTCTACCCATATTGAAATGTTTGACACTCTACTATGTACATAAAAATACATATTGGAAAGAAAACATGACATGATAAAATACTCCGAACGTGTTCACTTTACTGCCAGTGCGACATTGAAGTTATGAAGAACGCGTTCAGCTGATAAGAAAATGAGTTTTTTCTTTACCCATATTTACAACCCAATGCCAATCAAGGAAATTACTTTATTTTAGCATAATTACAACATTTTCGTTGATTGATTTCATTGTGGTGTTTTTGGCTTATTGCAAACACAAAGAAAACTTAGACTTTGACACAAATTGTCATTCAAACAAACAAAATAGAGTCATAAATAATTGATAAAACTTCAATGGGTATATCCCATTACATTAGGATAGTTTTATTGTTTTTGTTTTCGATTAACCCTTTCCATGTTTTTATAACATGTTTTGCATATATGTACTTACATACATATGTAGTTCCACATTAGATGATGAATAGAACAAAAAAAAAAAAAAAAACAACTACTCCAAGATAAGAACTTTATCATATTCTGTTTGATTCGATTTTTGATTGGCAATTTCTCTTTGATTTAACTTAAGGTGTGGAGTCTAAAATAAATATTCCAATTTGGTTTTTGCAAACTAATGAAATTTCCATCAGTTTATCATCAACCACGTTCATATAAAGTCGCTTCAATATGACAGGCATATGGACGCATGCTTTGAATTTTATAAATCACCATCATCATCATCATCATCATCAGCACCATGATAAGGTGTAAATCGATATATAATTTAATAAAATAATAATATGTTTCCTTTTTTATTATAGAACTCTGATAATTCGAGCTCATCGCTTTCTACAAATACATCTGCGTCTGCAAAATCTAGCGAAGTGCAACGTAGCTCTTCCGGCTCGTCCACATCGCAGGATGGCAACGGCGCCATACGCAAGAAAACTGTAGAATTCGCCACGACCACAACCGATATACACTCTCCAGAGAGGATACAACGTCGAAAGTTACTCCAAATGATCTCAGCTTATGATCAACAGAATAAACTGTTGCAACGTGAACTAGCCAAGGAGAAGAGGCGTCGGACGGAAGAACTTGCTTGTGTGGTTAAGTCGCTCATCTGCTTCGAGTCCAAATTGAAGACGGACATGAAGTCAGTGAATCAAAGGCTCCAGGAGAGAGATGTAGAAATTTGTCGTTTGGTACGGCAGAATCGTGCACTACGCAAGAAACTCGCTAAAGTTGTTGAGGATTCGACTGGGCGTGATGAAGGCGTGGTTGTGGGTGTCGAGGGGGAGGAGGAAGAAGAAGAGCATGTAGCCAATGAAGATAATGAAATGATGACTGATTGTCTAGTGCTCGAAGCTTTGCAATGCATCAATTGCCGTAAGCAATTCTATGACATTGAGCTAAAGGAAAACTGTACACAAACACCTGGCGCCGGTTGTATTGGAGGTGGTGGTGGTAGTGTTGGCACAGCCAAAGAGTGCAGTAGAAGTAATGGTGAGTTGAACTATAGTAAATCATTGAAATATGTTTCCTCTAAAAAAGTTTCCTTCCAATAGCCCACAATCAGCATGAGCATGGCTCATCCAGCGATGATACCGTCTCCTCGTCTTTCTACGGCGCACGTCGCAGTGTCCGATACACAAGCAAACGGACATCAGGGACCTTTCGTGATTATATGCGTTCACGCTCCATGAATATTGATGATCCCGCACTGGAGCAAGGCTCTGAGGAAAACACAAGTACGATTAGCCGCGAGGATTCACAGACAAGTTACGAACAGCTACACAATTATGCTCGTGCTATGGAACGCATGCACGGTCTACAAACGAATGAATCCTCGGAGCAGAGTAGCTTGGAACTAATGCAGCAACGTCAACGCAGTGCTTCTCGATTGAGCAACAAAAGCAATACAAACAGCACCTGCAGCAGTAAGTTGAGCGAGAAGTCTCTGACATCTGTGGCGGCGCAACTCGAGGAGGATGATGGCATATTCTCACCGACACAAGATGATGATGAAGATTTCGAAGATGAGGATATGATATCCGCGGATGCACATTTGATGTTGCCCACCACAGGCTCTATTAAAATTGTGCAACGTCGTTCAACCGAGTTCTCTGAAGCCTCACCAAAGCAAATATATGAGACATCGACAGATGATTGGTATGCCAGTGCCTCCGATCAAGAGGATCAAGCATTGAGCACAGCTCATTCAGCGAAGTCTTATGGTCATGGTGCAGTTAATCCTGTACTAGAATGTGTCAACCAAATACTACTACAGCAATCTATGGAAGAGAGTGTGCACGAGTCACCGAAACCTTTGACAGAGTCAACTCCAAAGACACCTATTATCGTGAACATTCTACCACGTCGCAGTTCCTTAAGCGGAAAACGTAGTTCTATGCAAGAGAATGGCAACACCAATGAAACGCTCATGAATCAACGCTCGAGTAGCACAATAACACGGAAACGAGTGCACTTCTCAACTAAGAATAGCATGGTACATGTGCCACGTAACGATGAGCCCGAAGATGAAAGTGATGCTACAGGAGCAGAAGAGGAGCAGGCCAACCAATTGATCTCACAAAATTATCACACAATGGCATCGTCGGTAACCAATGTGCCAACAGCAGAGACACTGAACTATGAGAGCGTCTACAGTAATGAATATGAACCCATTGGATCAGAGCGTACATCGAATTTATATGTCGACATGGATGTCGCAATGGTTAAATCTGCTACAAGCGATCACAATTCGGATACAAAATTTGGCAAATTACCGCCCGCCTTGCCTCCCAAGCCGGCAAATTTACTGAAATTTAAGAAATCCCTACAACAACTCGATGAAGTTGCCGATGAACAGGATTGTTCTCTTTCTACAACGACCGCAGGCTCTGAACCCGATTACTGCTCCATTTCCGAGGTCAATATGGCGGTAAAAAGTGTACAAATTGTCGCCGATATACACAAGGCACCACTGTCGGATGGATCTCCACCGTCAGAGTTGGATTTAGAAGTCTCAACGGTGGCATCAGATGATACTTTCGCCGATGCCACTTCACAAAAGACTGAAGAAATCGAAGAGATTTTCGCTGATATACCAAAGTTACCAAATGTTGCGGCTATTATTTCGCCCAAGCAAACCATTAATAAATACCAACAGCACACTGACTACCTAACCATGGCAACTAAGACTCTGAACTCTACCGGCGACAGTTCCAATCTGGCACGCCTTGGCGTCTCCACAACAACGACAACAACAACGCCCACAACGACATCTATGCCACTTAAGTTGCAATTATCTGTCACCGGCGCCAATAGCAATCCATCGGCTATAATTGGCGGCCATCAATCGCAGTACAAGCGTAAGCATGTACCCAACATTCTTGCCGAAATTAACAAACGCATAAGCTTGCCCAACTCACCAACGACATCCAAGTCGATACCACCACCACTTGCCCAAACAATGCCATCTAAAATGAAATCGATACTCAAATTAGATGAAGCGACTTCACCAAATCTACCACTTCAAGCTGAATTCGATTGGTACAATCTGGATGCAGAATATGGCAAGACATCATCATCAATTCATCAAGCCGAGTTACATAAAGGCAATGAAGGTGGCAGTATACTGGCGGAAATTCAAGAAGTTAGCGAGTGTGCAGTAAGCGGTGCCGATGAGTATAATCTTGATGAAGAATTTATCATGGCTGCTGACGAGGAACCTCAACTTATAATGGATTTGCAAGAAAATGCAGAGCAAGCAGAGCAAAAAGTGACTGCACTAAATGATAAATACGCTAAGAACTTGCCAACAACAAGTGATATTTCACCTACACCTACACCTACGACAACAGGAACAGCAACAGGAACAACAACTGGAAACCAAAACCAAGGACACAAAGCCAAGAAAATAAAGAAAAACTTGGCCAACTTTGAGAAGTTCATCGAAGGCTCAGGTATGAGTACAAAGCCTTTGCCAAGCAAACGAAAAATCTATTTCTCTGGGCCTTTTGTCTAGGGATTCCAACAAGAGGATCGACATTTTTCGCGCTTAGAATTTAGACATTGTTTTGTTTGAAAACTTTTAAATAATAAATCTTGTTTTTGGAATTTTTTTTTTTTTTTAGTTTTAGTATATTAACATTTCTCCCATTATGATGATGACTTTATCAGATACTTTACTTACATACTATTTTCTTTAAGTGCAGTATTTTTGTAGTTTTTAATCCCAAATGAAATACATTATTTAGTTGAAATAAAGAAATGAAATATAACAGTTTTTTGTTTGCATTTTGTATTTGCAATTTTGAACATTTTATTTTAAGGTACACGAATTTTATTTTAATTCATCATTGAAATATTTTAAGTTTCATTCCAAAAAGCGTTTAAACACAAAAATTTTGATTTGCAGGTGGGCAGGCAGGCAAGAAAATATTATGCAGTTTATATGGTGGGTATAGTGCAACTTATTATATATAATAGTCTTCTAACAGTAAACATAGTAGGCAACAAATACTTTTGATGTCCAATTTGTTGATTTTCGAATACTTAAAAATATATGAATGCAATATTAATACTTAGGAATGTTTAAGCAAATTTTTCACTTGAACTCACAACATCTATATGTAGTACTTATAAAAAAAAATTGACCAGCTCCATTCTCCTCCTTTCTTGTCTTCTTAAATTTTTTTTTTTTGCGTTTGATGTCTTTTTGTTTAATCATTTAACACTAAAATCTTGTTAATCAACCCCTTTTCTCCCCCCTTAAGTGTTGTGCTGATGTTTAGATTATTAATACAGCGATGTTTTCTTCATAATGCGCAAGAATTCCTCCTGATTGACTTCGCCATCATTGTCTAAATCAGCTTCATCAATCATTTCGCGTAACTCTTCATCGGTTAGTGTTTCGCCAAGTTCGCGTGAAACGCGCTTGAGATTTTTAAATGAGATTTTTCCAGTGTCATCATCATCGAACAAACGGAATGCCTTCAGTATTTCCTCTTTGGTATCCTTCTCGGCCATTTTCATAGTCATCAAACTAAGGAAGTCGTTGAATGCAATGCGTCCGGTACCGTCCTTATCGATTTCGGAAACCATGCGCTTTATTTCCTCCTTTTTGGGTTCGAAGCCAAGTGCTCGTATGGCTACTTTCAGCTCTTTGACTTCAATGAAGCCAGTGCACTCGGTATCAAAGAGATCGAAGGCTTCCTTAATATCAGATTTTTGTTCATTTGATAATTCGAATTTAGGGCCAGACTTCTTACGGCTGCCTTGCATGCCACGCTTGCTGCCACCTCCATGGCTTTCATTACCAACGGTTGTGTTAGAACCTGATTCCATTTTTAGCTTTTGCGTAGGAATTTTAAAAATACAAAAAATAATATATATAATTGACCAGTTAACCCACGCAATATCAATACATATAAAAACGCCTACAACGTAATAATCCACCCACACTAACACTCACCTTGAAAGTTGTGTCCTTCTTTTATCGGCGCGGAGTATGTTATCCTTGCACTTGAATTTGAAAAATTGCCCTTCGACGCTTTTTCGTTGTTTGTTTGTGTATAATAAACAAACAGAGGTCAGTCAACGGCAGGTGTCTTCGTTGCCAGGCGAAGAGGTATGATTTTTCGAGAAATATGCCGTATGCTTAAACTTACTAAATTCGGGACGAATTTCAATTTTCAATTGACAAATTTTCTATCTGAATTTTCAAACAGCTGATTTCTAAATTGTTGTTTTTTTTTCTATAGTAACAGTGCTGCCAGTGAGTAAACAAGTGCTGCCAGGCCGTCAAGATGTTTTAAATCACAAAAATGACAATAAACGCGTTTTAATGTGAAAAAACACTAAGTTGGCAGGTTTGCAAGCAAATTGGCGCCTTAAGTTGTTTATTTACTTTTATTGTTTTTATTGATATTGGTAGAGAATTTGTTATGATTTTGGATAAAAATGCAGTCCAATGGCAGCAAATCTGTTCATAAAGGAGAAAATAATAATGAGATAGATGAAAGCGTAGAGCAGGGATCACCACTTTGGTCCATTGAGGATGATACTCTCTTTGAGCCATGCGGTCTGATCAGCCACAGCAGCGGCATGGACAAGTCAGTATTTGTTACTTGGAATGAGGAATATGTCCTGAACTATCGCTTCAAAAAGTCGAAGAAAAGTAAACGTGTCGAGATGACAAAGGTACGCATACCCATACCACCGAATACAGGTGAGATACTTGAAATACACGTACTGGATTTCAACACAATCTTACTAATGAGCAATGGACGCATTTACTACTTTAGTTCGGTGAAGTCAGTTCAAATGCTTAGCTGGCTGAACGATGTACGTTGCTTTGCTCGAGCTGCGGGTGGTTTCAGTATCATAAGGTATGATATGCAAAGCAAGCGTCTACTATTGGAAATCTACGATGACGTTATAAATATTGGCAAAAGCGAGAGTACTTTACGCTCAAGCTACGACATAACATATGATGATCAAAACATATTTAATTGTGAATGGCGAGATAACAAATTTACTTTGCACATGTATACGGTTAAGTCTGATGATGTGGCTTTCATAAAGAAATTAATGAATGTAAATGAAATAAATGCTGGACAAGAATTGCACATATTTACGATTGATGGACGTGTCTTTTTATTGACATCAACTGCTGAAAAAACGGAAAGAATGGATGTCGACATGGAGGCTGGAAAAGAGCCTTATATGCCGCCTTATGAAATTGTTTTACTTTGTATATATGCAATGCCAGTAAAGCAAGTGAAACTTTTGCCGCATCTTAATTTATGCCTTGTGTTCCTTAGCTCCGGCAGCATTGACATTTGGTACATATCACAGTTGACTCAACTTAAGCAACGTCAAATGCACCATACCGGCACCGAGTTCTTTGATTTTGATGCTACTAGCCCAAATGGTGACTTCTACTACACGAATGGCGAACAACTGGCACGACTTAGTTTCAAGTATGACTCTATTACCGACGATTGCCTTGTGCAGGAGCAATTTAAATTCATTGAAGGCATGATGGCCTGCACATGGCTACAACATCTATCGCAATTGGTTTGTCTTAGTGTGAACAATATTTTTTATCGAATAGATTTCCACTTGGAAACAAAGCCAAATCTAGAAGCCAACGATGACAACATCTACAAACTTAATGATCTAACCCAAAGTGATATTCAAAGATTGCAATTAAAAGCCTCTGTAGTTGAAGAATATCAACAATTACCAGTTCAGTTGAATGCGGCCATTGAACGCGAATTCCAGAAACAACAACTTATAGCAGTAGCCTCTAAGTCACAACTCTACAGTCAACTGCTAATTGCAGAACTTGTTTTTTGTTTACATCTGCCTGCCTTCAATGCAGACACAGTTCTTCTTCATACTGGTAGTCATAGACAAATGGCGAGTGAACACTATTTTGCTTTATTGAAGCTCAAATTCAAGTGCACTAATGATATATTTCAAACGGCCCCATGGCAAATGTTCATATACGAAGACGGAAACGTTATTGTGATGCATAATATTCCCATGGATCTACTAGTCAACAGAACCTGCATTATAGTCATACCATTGAGTAAGCATCTAAAATGGCTCCTTCCCACATTTACGCTCAATCTAACATCATTTTTACAAATCAAATCACAAATACACGCGATTATTTTACCTATAACAATTCAAGAAACTAAGTCAACGTACAAAGGACTCTTTAGTCATACAACACAAGAGTTGAATATATTTGCCAAGCCAAATCTGATGGACATTATCAATCAATACAAGCAGCAACAAGGATTATCACTATCACCAAAAGAGGAAACAATAAATATAAGACATAAATTTAAGCTTCCTGTAACTTGTAGCCTTAAGAATGTTATGAAAACATTTAATATTGTAAATCCAATTATTGATGAAAATGTCACTGAACTTAAATTATACTTTATAAACAATGCATTGGATTTGTCTTATGTGAAGGCAACACATAGTTTACAACTTACTTCAAAAGATGCCACATCGATTTATTATCTAAAGTTACATTTACTACTCAATTGGTCACAACTGGTGGAGTCAAGTGATCCAGACAATGACGATGTGCAATTGGTGGAGGAGAATGCATTGGAAATGGATAATCAGTCAAAATGTTTACAATTTATAATGGTATTTAAATTTAATTGATATTTAATGCTGATTATTTTTACTCATCTTCATCCCTATAGAAATGCCAATGTGAGGTGGAACGTTGCTATGGTTCACAAAACCAACCAACCAACTTAGCAGAGCAACTAGCTGTCAGTGTCTATGACAGTCATTTGGATACAGTTTTAAATATTTATCGCAAGATAAGAACTGAATTGGGCTAATTGTTGGAAACAAAAAAGGTATTGTAAACAAAATGAAAAGTTCTAAGAAGAGAAATTATAACATCACATCAGGTTTGATTCAGAATGAAATTTTAAATCAAAACCAATTCCTATCATAAATCATTTCCAAACAAATTAATATACACAATCAGTCATCATTAATCAAGCTGTCCATGTTTTTCAAAGCAAAAAAAGAAGCTGCAAAAGAATGAATGAATATTGAGGAGATTTATGTCATGCATATTAATTACAAACATTACGGGATTTGACAGTCTAATGAAGATAAAACAGCTGCTACTCCAGAACTTTATCAACAATAACAACAACGTAAAGAACAACTGGACCAGTTCTTAGAAGGTGGGCGTTGACACCAACTAACCAATCAACCAAATAAACAAATAACATAAAAAGAAAGAAATTCATCTGCAAATCTAGTCAACAAGTTCATGCGACCGTTTGCCGGTTTGTTGCGTCTCTTTGTTTTTATATTGAAATTCTTTTTTGCCAAAGACTTTGATAATGAAAAGACAAGAAAAGCAATGAAAGAAAGATACAAATACTACAGTATCTCGAATTAAAGCAGTTTTATTCTTTTCTTTACTTTCGTCCATTGGCTCAACTTTGTTGTGCTTCCTGCTTTTTCCATTTTTTTTGTGTTCTTTTTTTTTTTGCATTCTTATTCTTTTTGGGTTCCACTTTGGATTCTCGTATAAATAGAGGAGCTCTAAAGCAGTCGCACACAGTTTTATTTCTTACGCGCATCGCGCATGCTTAACTTTCGGTCGCGCTTCATTTCAAAGAAATAATAAATAAAAGAAGCATAGTAAGGAATACATGATCAATTAGTATATACGCCCGTGGAATATACGAGTACACATATTTTTTTATAAACAAGTGAGTTGTTTCAGAAATTGTGTGCATAAACTTCATATACTTTCTTCTTCGACTATAAATAAATGTGTCGCTGAGTCAAGCCTCCAAAAAAAAAAAAAAAAAATCTATACAAAAGTTAAAAAAAAAGTTGTTAAAAATAAGTGCGCTTACGTCTCTGTCAAGTCATCAATCGGATGACGTGCTTTGCATATTGAGTTTGAGTGAAGGGAACATAAAAATAAACATTTTTATACGTTAAAAATAAATATTTTTTCGAGTGTTTAAAAACAAACATATTTTATGGGAGATTTAAAAAGTGCTAATTTCATCTTTTTGCTTCTCATGTTTTGAACACATGAAGTTTAAAACTACCATGATTAGAGAGATAGCTCAATTGTTGAAAGGAAATGATTTATTCAAAGTCATAGTCATTGAACATATTTTTGCATTGGAACAGAACTTTCTTTTTGACTGTTTTTCATTAGCATCATTTCTAAAATATATCTGTGATCCGTTCCACAAACTTTCTTTCATTGGATAAGAATTCTTACTTAATCAGAAGATAATGATTCTTATAAGAAGAAATCGGAAATTCTTAAATCTCTTTGGCACATAAGAATTTATAACAGAACATTACAGGATCACTGAACTTACATATCTTTCTACAAATACCATTAATGAATGCTGCGAAAAAAACCTGCCACAACATACTGATATGAAAAAGTTGTCCAAACACCTTTTTCCATAAACATACTCGTACATAGTTTTATTGCCATAAATTCAGCAAATTAATGTCGTGACACTCATCGTTGTTACCTCAATGTTCAAATGCAAAGCACACAAACAAAAAGAATCTTAATAAAAAAAAACCGTTATTAAGAACAAGATAAATAAAAACATAAATTGTCAAAACCATCAAGAAAAAAAAAATCATAATAAATATATAAAATCAAATCGAAGTAAAAAGTTGTTAACCTAATTCGCAATAGATTTGAATTTTCTCTCCTATGGCTTTCGCCAGTTCTTTATCCACTTGAAACGCAACTTGTTGACTATGATGGCCTTAGGCTAAGCAAGTGCTTAACGTTGCTGAAAACAAATTAGAACAACGCGAGATCAGTCAGTCAACAGCTTATAATGGGTTTAATGATCGCCCTAAAATTAAAAAGAAAAAACAAATATTCATAATTTTATGTGACGTATTTTATTTAAATTAATTTTCTATAGATTTTGCGATATTTATGACAATTTTATTATAACGGAATTAAATTAAATATATATATATATTTTTTTTTGAATATTAAGTGCTTTTGTTATAATTTCTAAGCTTAGCGCATTAATTTTTAAGTTTTGGACTCCAATAAATTTTGGCAATTATAAATTTAAAAAAAAAAAACAAGAACAAGTTCGTTGTTCGACTCTTTTGTTAGCAAATTAGATACATAAGTATTTCTATAGATTTAATGAATGATTTTGTTTTTTTGATGACAATTTGTGAGAATTAATACTTGTTTCTTGTGCATATTATTACCTTCCACTGGTTTTAAACAAAAATGCAACACAATTCTAAGAAAACCACGCATCACTGTATGCATATTAATTAAGCACTTACTCACGACTTGTCCTAGAAATACTTGTACACTCACTCACTCTCCTAAAGATAATGGAAGGTGAAGTTTTTTTTTTTTTTTTTAATATAAGATGAATGCCAAATGGATTAGCTTTATTTAATCGATTGTAAAACGAACAGAAAACTGAATTTGGCAAACATTTTACAAGGTGCATTGCTATATGTTTTACAACAATAAAAATTAATGACCTTTCAAAGTTCCGGACAGCTAAAAATAAATTACTTCCCATTTAGTCTGCCAGGAAATTCTTTTGTATTTTGGTAGCTTCTTAGTATGCAGAACATGACATTAGGTACAACAATTTATACAAACATGTATAATAGGAAAGATGATATATGTTAAAACAATGATAGGGGAGGGCAAAAAAAATGGTATAATCATAAAATTATTTAATAAAAGCTTAACTACTATTTTTTGGAGATATAACCCGCCAGTGGTTATTAAACTGTGGTGCCATTACCACTGAACACCCAATTTTTTAATTTTATTTTTGATTATTAATATGAATAAAGTTTCTGGTTGAAGTTCTTTAAAAGAGACCGGCAATTTTTGTAGCCTTAATATAGATTTTTGTTGGTACTCATAAATCAATATCCCTTTGAGATAATTGATGCCCAGAATTGGTAGGTGAAAAACAATTTTAAGGGGGATCGAAAGAAGTTTAATAACGGTTACAATTTTATTGAAAATAAATTAGTCGCTCCATGGTATTCGAGAATGGAAGACATCCACAAAGACCTGTATGTATTGCTAGTAAAAGAAGTGTGCTAGTGCTAGTTGGCAGGTAGGGAAATTTTAGAACACGTCGGTGTTAATAGCAAAATACCGATGGTTGAATTATGCCAATTCAGCCAACTTCTGCAATTGAAGGTAACAGGTGAGGAGGTTCTTTAAATTCTTAGAGTTGGCTGCTGTAAGGTAGTGAGATGGGGCGTTTCTGATATGCCGTACACCGATATCAACGCATATGTATATTTCCGTAATTCCTTGATGACTTGGAGCCCAGAATTTTAATTTTGTTTACGGATTTCATGAATTATGAAGTCATTGTAATTACTTTGTTGTATGGCTAACTGGGCGGAAAGGCTGTCATTTGATTTTCTGCCTGTTGTCTACGACAACAAAAGCCATGGAGTGATCTATTTTTGTTCTATCAATATAAAGCTCATTTTTATTACCCAGTTTCTCTCTTTTGCATAGGAAGCGTGGCACATACTCGGAGCTGGTGGTTGTGTTCTTAGCTGAACTGTGAAGATAGGTGATGACATTTGACTGACTTCGAGCCCAGGCTGTAATTGTATTCTTGACGACTTTGAGTTTTTTGGCTCATTCGCACCAAGATGGGTACATTAAGCGCTTTTACAGCTCTATGGTTGCTGGTAAGTAACATTGTCATAAACAGCTTTAACATATCGAATTTCTAATCTCCTTTACTATTTTAGTTACTCAGCACCATTATCATTTTGACCCATGCACACATACGAGTGGAAGCCCCCGAAGTACATGAAGCAGTTGGTTTTAAACCTGCATTTGTTCGTTCTGCTGTCGAAAGTATGCCACAAGATGAGGATGAAATATCACCATTGAGTCGTCTTAGTATGCGTCCAACATTTGGTGATACGTTTTTACCATTACGTAGCGCCGTGGAAAGTATTCCAACAATAAATTTTCGTACATTAGCCCAACTCCAAGAGTCTGCATCGCCATTGCGTTCATTCGTGCGTGATTCGGTTGAAGCTCCGCCAAATGACGAAGAAAGTGATGAAGATATTGACGATATTGGTGAATCTTATGTACGTATCAGTGCAGATAATGTTAACCAGGAAAAACCAGAAAAATTAGTGCAACTTGTTGAACCTGATCCATGGTCAGTTTCGGATAAGTATGCTGCCTTCATAGCGCCTTCACCTTCGGACGAATACCGTCCGCAGCCTTACCGTGCTGATTCGCCCTATCAGCAATTATTAAAAGCTATAAATATTGAACAACTGGAGCGTATTGAAGAAATAGAGCAATTTAAGGATCAACCACAACAGTCTTATGGCGCATTGACTTACACAAGTATGGAGGATACTCCATATGGAGCTTTAGCTCTACTTAAAGAAACATCAACTAATAAATCACCAAAGGTACTCTGTTATATGTCCAATTGGGCTTTCTATCGCAAGGCTGATGGACAATTTGTACCAGAGCAATTGGATTCCAAACTTTGCACAAACATAATTTATTCGTTTGCATCATTAGATCCAGATCAGTTGACAATACGAGAATTCGATCCTTGGGTTGATATCGAAAATCAATACTATAAACGTGCTATTGCTACCGGTATACCAGTGCTCATTGCCTTAGGCGGCTGGACAGATTCGAGTGGTGACAAATATTCGCGACTTGCGGCAGATGAAATGAAACGAAAAGTGTTTGCCTCAAGCGTAGCAGGGTTTATTCAACGTAACGGTTTTCGTGGTCTGCATTTCGACTGGAATTACCCGAAGTGTTGGCAAAGTGATTGTTCTAAGGGACCATCGAGAGATAAACCTAATCTTATTAAGCTACTACAAGAAGTACGCGCAGAATTCAATCGTTTGGATAAGAAACTTCAATTAGGTGTGGCCATATCGGGCTACAAAGAGATTATAAATGAAGCATATGACTTTCCAAGTCTTTCGGAGGTTGTCGACTATATGACTGTGATGAGCTATGATTATCATGGTGCATGGGAACGACAAACCGGTCATGTCAGTCCACTTTATGGACGCAAAAGTGACAAATATCCACAATATAACACAGACTACACAATGCAACTGTTAGTTAAGATGGGCGCAAAACGGGAGAAACTTATCATGGGTATACCCTTCTATGGCCAGAGTTTCACATTATCATCGGAAAGCTCACGTTTGGTTGGCGAGGGTGTTGCATCAACCGGACCCGGTGAAGCCGGTGAATTTACAAAACAACCGGGTATGTTGGCTTATTACGAGATCTGCCAACGCATACGTAAAAACAAATGGATGACAGGTCGTGACCCAGAACGTAAGTCTGGGCCTTATGCCATGATGCGTGACCAATGGGTTGGGTATGAAGACGCAAGCTCTATAGATGCTAAAGCCCGCTATGTAGCGAATAATAAATTTGGTGGTATAGCTGCTTGGACTGTGGACCTGGATGATTTTCAGAATCGTTGTTGTAGTGAAGCATTCCCATTATTGAAGGCAGTTAACCGTGCCTTGGGACGCCTAAGAACTGAACCACCAACACGTGTGAATTGTGCGCGTCCGCCAGCACCAGTGACTCCAGAACCACCTGTAATGACTACGGCAAGCAGTGATGGCTCTGCTAATGGTGGCGGTGCACATGAGCATACAACATCTTGGCCATCTTGGGAAGCACAAAGCAGCAGTACAACTACTAAGAGACCTACATCGCCATCAACTACTCAAGCATGGTGGATACAGCCATCAAGTACTACGAGCACCACTCGCAGGCCAAGACCCTCCACGACTACACAGAAAACCACAAGCAGACCAAAACCCATTAATGCTAAGCCCACAAAGAATACACCAAAGCCAGCACAGACTACAATACCATCTCCAGCAATTGTTTTCCCCATTATTCAGTCATCAGACTGTAAAGCAGGACAATTCTATCCAGATCCTTCGAACTGCAATGCTTACTATCAATGTGTGACTAGCGGTGAACTAAGACAACAATTCTGTCCTGGTGGCTTGCATTGGAATAATCAAAGCAAGGGTTGCGATTGGCCATCTTCAGCGCAATGTTCTGTAAAAAAGAAACCGAGTTTTACGACAAAACGACCGAACAAGCGTACGACAACCACGATAAAGCCGCACTACAAACCCACAAAACCTATTTCCTCACTGCAAAGTACCACCACGCCCCGTCCAACAAAACCACATAGCACCACTCGTAAGCCACCAAAGCGACCCTCCTCTCGTTGCAATGAAGGCGAATACTATACACATCGTAACTGTGGCCAGTATTACATTTGTATCAATGGCGCACTCGTACCCAACACCTGCGGTGGCAATTTGCACTGGGATGCGATACGAAAGATTTGTGACTGGCCTCAGAATGTACAATGTGTGACAACGAAGAGTTATTTACGAATTGTGCAAGCGAAGGCAAATCCCGATGATCCTTGCAATGGAGAAGAGCGTGTACCTTATCCGGGTGATTGTAAAAAGTATCTTTTCTGCTTGTGGAATCGTCTGCAAGCAGCTGATTGTGCACCAGGTTTACACTTTAATGAAGCAACCGGCAATTGCGATTGGCCTGCGTCCGCTAATTGCAAAGAAGGATCTGGCACTAGTAGTGGTAGTGGCATTAAGCCCCCACCAGCAGCAAAGCCTGCACCCACCACAAAACCACCGGCTACTACTCCGAGACCTACATATCCTACAGATAAACCTATTTTGGAACCTTTGGATGGTTACTACAAGGTCGTTTGCTATTTCACTAACTGGGCATGGTACCGCAAGGGTTTGGGACGCTATACACCCGACGACATCAACACTGACCTCTGCACACATGTCGTTTATGGTTTTGCCGTGCTTGATTACTCTGAATTGATTTTACGCACACATGACTCCTGGGCTGACATAGACAATAATTTCTATACACGCGTCAGTGGCTTGCGCAGCAAGGGCATTAAGGTCAGTCTGGCACTTGGTGGCTGGAACGACTCGCAAGGTGATAAATATAGTCGATTGGTACGAAGTCCGGCGGCGCGAGCACGTTTTGTAAAGCATGCTGTGGAATTCATTGAGAAATATGGTTTTGAAGGCTTAGACTTAGACTGGGAGTATCCTGTATGCTGGCAAACAGAATGCAATAAAGGTTTTGCAGACGAGAAAGAAGGTTTTACGGAATGGGTGCGTGAACTTTCAGAAGCATTCCGGCCGCGTGGCTTACTGCTTTCCACTGCAGTCTCTCCCAGCAAGAAAATTATAGATGCGGGATATGATGTGCCCACTTTGGCACGTTATTTCGATTGGATTGCTGTTATGACCTATGATTTCCATGGTCAATGGGATAAAAAGACTGGACATGTAGCACCATTGTATCATCATCCAGACGATGATTTCGACTATTTCAACGCGGTATGCTGAATAACTTTACTTGACTTTAGAATTGTTTCATGCTTTTCCACTTTCTAGAACTTCTCACTCAACTATTGGATAGAAAAGGGTGCACCTTCGCGGAAGATTGTCATGGGTATGCCACTTTACGGCCAATCGTTTACTTTAGAAAATTCTAGCAACAATGGTCTAAATGCCAAAGCACCTGGACCTGGTCAAGCTGGTGAATTTACAAGAGCCGCCGGTTTTCTGGCCTATTATGAGGTTGGTAACTAAGGCCAAGTTAATAGCTGCAAATATAATCAGTCATCCTTCTTTAGATTTGCGAACGCGTGAAGAACCAAGGTTGGGAAGTTGTGCAAGATGAACGTGGTCGCATGGGTCCGTATGCACGCAAAGGCACACAATGGGTCTCCTACGATGATCCGGCTATGATACGCAAGAAGTCACAACTTGTACGCGCCTTAGATTTGGGTGGTGGCATGGTTTGGGCACTGGATTTGGATGATTTCAAAAACCGTTGTGGTGATGGTGTCCATCCCTTATTACGGGAAATTCACGATGTGCTCAAAGATCCACCAACTGATTATGAACCAACACGTAATCAAAAAATTATTATTATTTTAAATTATTTCTAAATAAAAATCCTTTCAGCGGGTCTTAGTCCAGATGTCCCAGAATCTGTTGAAGAACAAGAAAACTCTGAGGAGGTTGCTTCTTCAGGAGGTGAAGTTAGCGGATCATCTCAAGAAGAGACAGTCGGTGAGGAAGTGTCGGAAACTGGAGGAGAAGAAGAAGAAGAAGTAGAAGTCCTACCTGAACCAGCTAACGAAATATCTCAAGAAGGCGGCAGTCAAGAAGAAATCGAAAATGAAATCGAAGATGGTGATTTCGAGATTATAGAACCAGAGTATGAAACCTCGGGCACTATATCCAATAATGAAGACTTCAAAGTTGTATGCTATTTCACCAACTGGGCATGGTATCGCCAAGGTGGTGGCAAATTTTTACCTGAAGATATCGACGCGGATCTCTGCACTCACATCGTTTACGGCTTTGCAGTGCTAAATCGTGATAAATTGACTATACAGCCACACGACACCTGGGCTGATCTTGATAATAAGTTCTACGAGCGCGTTGTAGAGTTCCGTCAAAAAGGCGTTAAGGTGACCCTTGCAATCGGTGGTTGGAATGACTCTGCCGGTGATAAATATGCCCGACTCGTAAGAAGTGCTGCGGCCCGAGAACGTTTCGTTCGACATGTTATTGACTTCATAGAGAAATACGGTTTCGATGGTCTAGATTTGGATTGGGAGTATCCAGTTTGCTGGCAAGTGGATTGTAAAAAGGGTACTGCCGATGAAAAAGATGGCTTTACTGAACTTGTACATGAACTGTCGGAAGCGTTCAAGCCGAAAGGTCTTCTGCTTTCCGCCGCCGTATCACCAAATAAGAAAGTAATAGACGCTGGTTATGATGTACCAGCATTGTCGCACTACTTCGACTGGATTGCTGTCATGACATACGATTTCCATGGTCAATGGGATAAGAAAACAGGACATGTGGCTCCCATGTACGATCATCCCGAGGGCACTGAGACTTTCAATGCCAATTTTACAATCAACTATTGGTTAGAAAGTGGAGCAGACCGTAAAAAACTTATTATGGGCATGCCAATGTATGGTCAGTCCTTCTCATTGGCACAGGCTTCGGATCATGAACTCAATGCACCAACATATGGTGGTGGTGAAGCTGGCGAAGCAACACGTTCCCGTGGTTTCCTTGCCTACTACGAGATTTGCTCTTATATCCGCCAACGCGGCTGGAATGTGGTGCGCGATACACGGGGACGTATGGGTCCGTATGCACATTACCGTGATCAATGGGTATCCTTCGATGATGCGCCAATGATTAGGCACAAGAGTGAATACGTACGTGCCATGGGCTTAGGTGGCGCTATGATTTGGGCTTTAGACTTAGACGATTTTAAAAATGATTGTGGCTGCGAATCCTATCCACTTTTAAAGACCATAAATCGTGTATTGAGAAACTATCCAGGATCACATCCAAAGTGCTTACTGGAAAAGAGTGAGAATACCATGAGTAAGTATTTATTTAATTTCAAATCATTGTTCGGTAATCTATTTTAAAATACAAACAGTTGGTAATGTCAACGGCATTAGTACATTGGCACCCAGACCTACGATCAATACTAGTGCACCATCTTCTATAGTTGAGACAGAAACTGCCGAGGAAATGCAAAAGATGGACTGCGAAGGACAAAATTACGCACCACATCAACGCGATTGCAACAAATACTATATATGCCAATATGGATTATTGGTTGAACAACGGTTCGTACTGCTATTTCTTTTGCAGAAACTGTTCAATAATTTCTTGATTTCCGTCTCTTTAGTTGCCCCCAGGGTCTCCACTGGAACGAAAACTACTGCGACTGGCCAAAAAATACACGTTGTATTGTTCGTGATGATCAGACCACAAAACGCCCGACTCCCGTGCGTCCTAAACCGACTAGCCCACTACCGACAAAAAAACCAACCAAGAAACCCAACAAAAAGCCCACATCGCGACCAAAACCCATACCTGCTCCACCACTTAGCCCTGGTGACGACTACAAGGTTGTCTGTTACTTTACGAACTGGGCATGGTATCGTCCAGGTCAAGGCAAGTATGTACCAGAGGATATCGATGAGAATCTGTGCACGCATGTCGTTTACGGATTTGCAGTGCTCAACAGCAATTCCCTTACCATCATGACACACGACTCATGGGCTGACATTGACAATAGATTCTATGAACGTGTTGTGGCCTATAAGAATAAGGGACTTCGAGTCACTGTGGCTATTGGAGGCTGGAATGATTCATTGGGCAGCAAATATGCACGTCTTGTGCTCGATCCACAGGCCCGTGCACTTTTTATTCAAAGTGTTTTGGAATTTATAGACAAATACGGTTTCGAAGGGTTAGATTTAGATTGGGAATATCCAGTGTGTTGGCAAGTTGATTGCTCGAAGGGTGCTCCTGCAGAAAAAAAGGCATTTGCTGACCTAGTACGAGAACTCTCTGAGGCTTTTAAACCGCGGGGACTGCTGCTCTCTGCGGCAGTTTCACCTAGCAAGATGGTCATAGATGCTGGTTATGATGTACGCACGCTATCGCGTTACTTCGATTGGATTGCTGTAATGACGTATGATTTCCATGGCCATTGGGACAAACAAACGGGTCATGTTGCACCACTTTACTACGTCGATGGCGATACAAATGAATATTTCAATGCCAACTACACCATACATTATTGGCTCAAGATGGGTGCACCAGCAAAGAAGCTTATCATGGGTATGCCACTCTATGGGCAATCATTTTCACTAGCCGATCAAAAGCAACATAGCTTAAATGACAAAACCATTGGCCCCGGTCAGGCTGGCCCCTATACCAGAGCAGGTGGTTTCCTTGCTTACTATGAAATATGTGAAAAGATTGGTAACGGCGGCTGGAATGTAATACGTGATGCCGAAGGCCGCATTGGACCATATGCATATAATGGCAATCAGTGGGTATCTTACGATGATGTAGAAGATATACGTCGCAAGTCTCTATTTGTACGTAGTCTTGGCCTTGGTGGTGGCATGGTGTGGGCGCTCGATTTGGATGATTTCCGTGGCCTTTGTGGTTGTGGTAAACATCCTTTGCTTCGGACGCTTAACCAAGAATTAAGAGGCATACCGGGGCAACGTGCTCATGACTGCACTTGATTTGCGAAGTTGGGAAACAAGTACAATAATTTAAGTGCCAATATTTATACATGTAATCGATTGACCGGAATCTGTTTTGAAGATCCCGGCATTTAGTCTTAAGCCTAAAACTAAGCCAGGATGTCATTATTGAATCTAAATGAATGATTTATTTAAACCGATATAATTTAAACAAAATATGGAGGCTATTTATTTTTCCACATAATCTCCTTCTAGCTCAATACACTTAGCCCAGCGATGCTTCAACTTTTCCAACCGTCCAAAAAATACGTTTTCCCGAGGTCTGCAAAATAGGCCTCCGTGGCGGTGATGACCTCCTCATTCGACCCAAATCTACTCCCGGCAAGTGATTTTTTCAGGTTTGGAAACAAAAAGAAGTCACAGGGGACCAAATCTGGAGAATACGGTGGATGGGTCAGCAATTCGACAATGGCGACGGCGGAGGTGTGAGCCGGCGCGTTGTCATGGTGGCACAGCACTTTTTCTTCGCCAGACGGGGTCGTTTTTTCTTCAATTCGGCATTAAAGCGACCCAATAAGTCGGCATAATAGCGCCTCGTGATTGTTTTACCCTTCTGATGTGGATCACACCTTGTGAATCCCACCTTCTTCGCCTTTTTCGGTGCACGTTCGCCGGGTGAAGTCCACTATTTCGACTGTTCCTTGGTCTCTGGTGTGTACCAATGAATCCATGTTTCGCCGACGGTCACGAAACGACGCAAGAACTCCGCCAGATTGCGCTTAAACAGTAGGCTACTACTGCACAATGGTAACACTCCTTTGTAATAGCAGCACCATCGGGCGGTGAGGCTAAGTACTTGTTGAGTGACCCTCTATTTAAACTTCCGTTTGCCAATTAAAGGAAAAGAACCGATTTTTAATCAGTGCAACAGAAAAATGATGCCATAAAAATGCATGTCACATGTATAAACGGGGTATGTTTACCTATGCTTATGTTGACATAAAACAGTTCTAGATGACCACCGGATGCAATGGGGCTGTCAACGAAATTTTAGATGAAATCCATATCAATTAACTCGAAAATATATAGTTAGTTGAAACTCCACATCAAGCGCCATAGTCGAAACCAAATACTATGAAGCATAGGCGCGATTTTTCTCTCACCTCACATCGTTCGCAACAAATGCTTGGTCTCTCAAAAATTTTCATCGTTTGAGGGAATTTGAAAGTTTTTGGTTTAAACAGAATGAAACTTTTCATGTAAATCTAAAATTCTATGTCATTTTTGTATGACGCAGCTGTTGGGATTGTATTGTACTAAAATTTTTTTTTATATTGTTTATTCTTTTCTTCTATTGTACTAAATATTATTGTAAAAACTTAAATGCAATAGAATATTTTTCCAAATTAATATTAGTATTAGCAATAAGTTATGAGAAAATTAATATTCCCATGAGAAATTTTTAGTGTAACAGTTTGTTGACATGAATCGATGATGAATCGATGGTTATTGTGAAAGGTATGTTATAAAGTTACATATGTAAGTATTTGTATGTTTATTCTTTTTAGCAAAAAATTGGTTGATTGGCACTCTTCGAATTTCCTCCTTTCCTTCTTAACTTCCCCCTGAGCTGAAGTCGCTACTACTTCAATAGATTACAATTTGTAACTAGATTATAATAATAATTTGTAATTATAATCTTAGTCCTAATAAATAAATAAATAAAATGGTTAATTTGTAGAAAAGGTAAAAAATTATCATCTGTGGAGATCTGTGCTACGCAAATCGAAGTTTCTTAAATGCAATGCCTTCGTCGTCCACGGAACCACAAGCACATCGTTATAACTCGTAATTGTCTTCGTAGTTTCTCTTGAAGCGTAATAATACTTCAAGTGTTTCTTGATAGTCATCTTCTTCGAGTCCCGTTGCCTTGAAACGCTGAAGTTTTCCGATCTTAATACGTTTCGCTTCACGATGTAATGTCTCAATGGTATCTGCAATATCACTAGAGCTTTGCATTGCGGCAACTGTTGGCACAGACTCGACACGTTCATCTGGCTTACGTTCAGTCGCACTTTTAAAACCTGTCGTTGTAAGGCACTTATCGAAGAGCTCATTCGGAAAGGGTAGTTTTGTAGGCAATGCTTCACTAATGGCACTGACATTTGCCATACTAGCATGATATGAACACTGTAAATAAAGTTGAAACATCTCTGACACACTCTCACAACGATAGGCAGGCATGCAAGATTGTCGTTTTGCTTTACTACTAGTGTGATTCCGTGGGGTCTTAAGACGATTTTCAGGTATACCACGAATGCATAGTGTTTGCACCACATAATCAGTGCCAATCTTACAGCTAGGAGTAAGTGACGTACACAGTGGACCGCCAAATTTATCTAAGCAATCGATGAGATCCTCGTCATGCTGCAACTGGAATGGCAACGCTAATGCTGCGGCACACATTTTTCGGCCATAATTATTCAAATCGGAACAAAAACTACCAAGCGTATTTTGTGGAGCATTTCTCATGCGATAGTGCTGCGTAATCGTTTCAAGGTAAGCGGCCAATATAGCTGAAGTTTGATAGAGATTGTCAGGCTTGTAGTTTGCTAAGCCTAGTTGACGCGGTGCACCCAGTTGGCGCCACACGCGATTGTTTGTACAAAGTGGTGTAAATAATGATGCTTGTTCAATGAGCTGCTGAAAGGCAAGAGCACTATTCACAACACGTATAGTATCAGCCATGACCGTGTCACTATTCTCATAGAGCAAACTACGCGGTTGAAAGAGCGGCAAAGCGAAATTAGCACGATTATATTCATCGTTGACATGCTCCATGCACTTGGTTGCCAAGCCACCAAAACCATTTTCACAATCAAAAAGTGTATGAAAACCCTGCAAGAAATCACATTCTTCGACATATTGTCGAATTTTATCACAGAAATCGTTCTCATATTGTTCGCTGCTCCAAATCTGCGCACCGCATGAGAAAGTATCGAAACTATGCTTATCCTCTTGATGATTATATTGCCGCACCAATTCAGCAGTACGTGGATGGTAACGTGTATACATAAAGTCCACCCAGCTGTCTGTGGTCTCAGCGAATTGATAGTCTTTATTTATTCTTGTCGATGCGCTCGCTCCATTCAAATCATTTTGGTAAACATGTGGCTGTATCTCTTGCGTTTCCATCATTTCAATATCACGTAATTGACGATCAGCCTCATGTTCCTTTATTTTCTGCAAGTTCTCTTTTTTCTGAATATGATACGATGATTGAGGTTCATGCCAGTCGCCTTCATATAATTCTCCTTCAACTGGCATGTGTTTAAAGGACCCCATTTAAATCGACAAGTAGAAGACGAGGCGTAAATGATACTAAACCATCATCCCTCCTACCTTCTCTATACATCACATCATGATTAATGGGATGAGGTTCCTTTCCGGGTACATACGAAAAGAGATGCTCCTGTGTATTCCACCAATGCGTTCCCACATAATTTGCATAGTTTCCAAACTGAAATGTGAGTATTTCACGTGCTCCAGACATTTCTATCACAATTTTTATAATCAAAACATACAGCTTTTCGAAACAAAGGACCGCACGTGAACTTCTTTTATCATGTTTGTGACATTCACAATGAATCATAACACATTAAGGCACATGTAGAGATTGCCAGATGTATTTCAAATTATTTGTATTTTATACATACATATGTATATATTTTTGTGGAATTCTCAGTAAAAGCAACAACAGCATACTGCGCAGTTTAGAAAACTGTGCAGTATAAATAGTTGTACACTTGCCATGAAATTCGACAGAAATGTCGCTTCGAAACGCTAGAGAAAAGTTGACAATATTTCGGTTGCCTTTTATGCAATGCGCGAGTACGCGACAACGCGTGATATGGAGTTTCATTACGCTCATAATCAAAGACTTTGCTTAAACTGAGAACGAACATTTCTTACTCTCTCAAAGTTCCATTTCAGCCGCGCGACTCTGAATCTACCTAAAAGCCCATTTCAAATCCAATTGCAAATCACCCGCACAACCCCGAATATCAAAATCCCATATACTCGCTACTTTTTCACTCTCTACTACACTCTCTCTATCACTCTCTTCTCTCTTTTTTTAATCGAAATTTAACTTTTGACGAAAGCGCTGATACGCGCGCTGTTTTTTTTCAGCCGTCGGCAAAATTGCAATACGAAATTTATTTGAAATAATTCTTATTTCATAGTCTCCATTAATTAATCAAAAGTGAAATTTGACAATTAAAGAAAGCACATATACGCGTGCTGGTTTATCGAATCGTCAAAGGGTGCAGAGTTCAGTTTTATTAGGACGCACTCTCTTGTATTGTTGTCGTATTTTTAGTTTATTGTTTATTAAGTGTAAAGTGAGAAAATTATGTCTACCAAAATTCATTAATAATTTAAATTAAAATATATAAACAAACACAAACAATTGTGGATAAATGGATAAATAAAATTCAAAATTAAACAAGACGTGCCGAGTCATTCCACTAAGAACTACAGTGCGTGCAATAGATATTCTTACGTTACAGCACAGCAAAGCAATTACGTGTTATCCAAAGAGAGTCAATGAGAAGTGAGATTTATCTATCGACTTATTTACGAACAGCTGAGTGAGATCATTCGTTGCGATCGTGCTATTAAATAATATTTAAATAAAAGAAATATAAATTAAGTAAATGATGCGGCAAACAACAAATTTGATAAATCTTCTGAGAACTTGTCTCAATAATAATCTGAGCAACAATGAATTTCACAGTCAACTTCATCTTACACGAAATGGTCGACGGTATTTACAAAGTTCTAGTGTAACGCTATTTGCAGAACAACGACATAACCGAAATTACACCTTCAATGCTGAAGAGGATCAAAAGGAGCAGCAAAAATTGCTTCAGGCGAAAAATCCTTGGCATTTGGATTCACGTTCCAGACACACAACTAAACTAAGTTTTCTCAATAAACAAAATGCTCAGGATCTTATATGGAGTCTGACAGATTCAGAGCGTGAGACAATTAAGGAGGCAATTGCCAAACATGAATCCAATCAAATGAAAAAGGGTTTTGAAGGTAAGATATCATGATATATACATTTTTTTTTTTTTTTTAATTTGCTTTAATGGATAACAGAAAAAATTAGATGTATGTTTAAAGGATAAACTCAAAATTTAGTTACAAAATACATACTTCAATACACAAACTCAGATTCGAAGAACAATTAGCTGTTATCTGTAATCAGGTGTCATAAGAATCCTTGTTAGGCGTCGCTAACTGCGTACTTCTCAACACCATGAGCAATGATTTCCCTGTGGAAACACTTGAGCAGTTCCTCAGCAGCGAGACAGTGATCGGAAGACAAGGTAACCGCCTCACAGTTATTACCAATTTCCTCAACGATCTTCATCTTTTCAGGATCGTTGTCAGTGAATTTCCTGGCATGTTCAGTGGCCACAGCTTTGTCGAATTTACCATCGGCATTCATAACTTGGAATTTCTTTAGAATGCAAGCGCGCAAGCATAAGCCTTCTGTAGTTGTGGCAGGCTGTTTCTTCATCAATTCCTGAATGTCTGCATCAGAAGCACCCACTGAAACACGGCACTCATCTCCAACAGCTGCCAATTTAGCCATAGCAGCAGCTTTATCAAAAGCTTGCGTTGCAGCAAAAATGGCGAACAAGCTAAGAACAAGAATGGCAAATTGACCCGACATGATTAGGATTTTTTAGGATTTGATTGAATTCTGATTTGAATTGTAGAAACGAATTGTTGGTACTGTTTGTTGCGGTCAAGATCTCAGCTATTTATACCAGATTCACAAAAATGTTGACTAACACGAGAAACCTCTCAAGTGTGTAATTATATAGTCAAAATTTAGATATGGTCCAACAAGTGTGTACCACAGAGATCTAACAATAAGTATCTTGTTTTTGTAAAATACTTAATTTTTGATTTTGAAGTTTAAACCCATGTATTTAATTTTATAAAATATATGGAGTGTGTTTATATTACATATTATTAAATTCAAGTTCAATATTGTCACTACAACTCCACCTTCTGAAATCCATGATCTCATTATATTAGCCAGCGTGTGTCATCGTCACATAGATTTGAATTGTTGTTCATATCTTTTTCTTTGACTCAATCATGATTTATTCAATTGTGCGGTGTACGTGATTTGCATCTCGTATAGCAGCAGGATCTCAATGTTCAATAGACAACCATAGATACCACAGAATATTTACCATGCAACCAACACCAATCCCATTATGTTGCCTCAATGAATATACCTTACGTGTTCCGGAAGCAAACTATGGAAAATGAAGAAAATAAATTCAAAAATCTATTGATAAATTTCACTTCTTGTTGCAATGTTTCATATACTACGCAACAGATATGCATGTTTCTCACAGGCTTAAGCTCATTTACACAGTCAGTTATTAAGCCTTTGTGTATATGTATGTACTAGCAACATGTGTTTACTTTCCGATTATCCCTTACTGCTTGTTGCCTTGATATCTTATTTTCACTTTAGTACATAGTTCTGTTCCTTTCCATTCACTTTGCTTTGGCTTTTTAGTCTTTTGCTTTACAAATTTTTCTGTTGTTTTCTTCTTTTTGCAAAATCAATAAAAATCATTTATTTATAAATGCCAAATTGGGTGATTTGTATTGTATGTTTGTTCTCTAAACCAAATGTGTACTTCTTTATGTCCATATTTATCTTTTTCTCAAGAACTCTCTATATTTTACTCTGACTCTGCCATACAATGCATGTGTACTTTCAATAACTAGGTGGTTTGGTGTTTGTGGGTTGTAATGCGTCTCCTTTAGCTTAGTGATTATGTGTGTGTATGTGTGTGTTTTAATGGAAAAGGAAGGTGAAGTACATACTTAATCACATGAATGTTGTATTGGTTTTACTAATAGATATTCGATGGCTTTAGTAATCATTTTCACATTTACACGTATTTTGCTAAGTAAGGAAATTTCTTTTTTAAGCACTTGAAGGAAATCGGAAGAAAGATTATATTATTTCTTGAAGAATTTATTTTGTTTAAATTACATTTTTTCAACAAGTTTTCCTTAATTTAATGCTGCAAGTTTGAAAAACTTTTTCACGACTTGTGAGAACAACTCACTACTCAAACAATTTGTGGAAACAATTATTATTTTATGGAAATTGTTCTTTACCATTGTTAAAAATAAAATTAAGATTTCTCATGTTCAAATTATGTATTTTCCATGAATTGGAATTTGGTTAAATGAGTAGCTGGGATTTTTATACAAATTTTGTTTCTACTTTCTTGATAAAAATCCTACTGGTCGCATCGAGTGATCTTAGTCACCATTCAAAATCCCCAAGCAATTCATGTTTACTAATAGGGTAAGTTGATTGACTACCATTAAAGGGAGGACTGCAGAAAGCAGGTTCTTAGTACTAAATTTTAATTTTCTACAAGAAATTCCCTTAGGTTGCAGGAAATTTCTGTTTTGCCAAAAGTTCTGTGCACTCATAGGTTTATCAAACTGCTTTTTTCGAGTTTAATCGGTTTCATTTTATTTAATAATATATTTTTGGATTTTTGTAAATTTATTTTTTATATCCTGTATATACATATATTTAAGTAGCATAGGAAATGTCACCTGATCTCTTAATTATTCTAGTTATTATTATTCTATCACAAACATGTAAATTATCAATTTAAAGTGAAATAAATGAAATGAAATCAAATGAAAAATCGGTTGCATATAAATCCTATATTATTTCAATATCTTAATAATATCTCAGTTGACTTTTGTAAATATCCAGAATATTTTCTCCATGTACATCTTACTGTACAAACTTTAGCATAAATTCCAATTGATTTTCATTCATTCAATGAAAGGAAAAAAAAATCAGACATTCATAAGGCAAGAATTTCTATTGAAAATTATAAATTGTTTAATATTTATTTTAATGTTTAAAAATAGATGTCAATTGGGTGGCCAACATCTGTGCTATTGACTCTCTTTAGTCATTTCCTTTCTTGCGGTTTTCCAAAGTCTCTTTGCTCTCTTTGTTTTGCTGCATTTTAAATGAGTTTAGTTGTTTTAGTGAAGTTTAGTTTATGTTTTGCTTTGCTTTGCTTTGCTTTTGATTTGTTTTTATTATATAATCAGGCATTTTAAATTTGTTTTTGATTTCCTCATTAAAAATTTCATTTTGTATGGAATAATTTAAGTATAAGAGGAACAACAACAAAAATGTATTGTATACTAAATATAAACAATAAACAAGTTGCCATGATTCTTACCAGTTTAGACCCGTACAAACTACTTTAAGCGGTTCCTTTTCTCTTAGTATCTCAACTTTGCTTATTTCATTGATTCATATCATGTTTTTTTTTTTTTTTGTTTGCATTTTTTAACAACCAACCAAATGTTACTAGTTTGAAGAACTCTTTGTTTTTAAAATTACCTTATACTTATTACTAGTGAAATGTTCTTGAAAACTTGTGAAAACTTTTTGATTAGTTTTTCTTTTGGAAAACTCAAGTCCAGAAAATGAAAATTCGGCAGCATAAGACAATTTGAAACTATGTAATTGTTTTAAGCAAATTTCACAGTGTCTTTGCTTGTTACTTTTCTCTCCCCACTCTCTCTCCCTCTCTCTTTGTAGGTTTTATCTTTGTTAGTATGTACGAGTACATAGGTATATACATAAATATCTTGTAGCATGCTGCCTTTCAATTTTAGTTTCATTTGCTTATTGCTGCGTTCATTTATTCGTTTGCTAAACCCTTGGACATGATAAGAAATTAGCTTATCTTAAGCACGTTACTCTTGTTGACATTTTCCCTACCAACTCATTACATACTTCGTTTTTTCTGGTTCTCATTACCTTATAAACAGAAGTGAATGTCTTTAACTCATGGAAAAACTGCAAAATATACCTGAATTTACATGAAGGTCGATGGTTGTCTCTTAAACTACTTTTGGCATATTAAAATCGATTTAAAACACTAATAGCGTGTATTTATCAAACAAACCCACTGAGAGGGAGAGAATACTCGCAGAAAGGTAATTTAATTATCACAAGGACTTTAGGTCTACGATTATAGTGGAATGGGTATGGAACATTATATAAATGAAGTAAATGAAAATTATTTAATTACCTAAATACAATTCAAGTTATGACAAAAACATAAACATACTTCAGAACACTTAACTCCTTGCTGACTTATTTACATAGCAGAAGTTCACATCTCCCCTTGACTAATAAACTTGAATTTCATACTTTCAACAACTTTTACTTTTGTTAATGTTTTTTGTTTATTGTGTGGTTGTTTTTAGGTATTGTAACCTCAAATAATGTATGTGGTACATTTATTTATTATATTTATACTTAACCCGCCACACTCTCTCCCTCTCTCTCTCTCTCTCTCTCTCTCTCTCTCTCTCTCTCTCTCTCTCTTTCTCTCTCTCTATCTCCTAATATTGTATTTCTTAATTCAAACTCAAGGAGAAACTTTTGTTCAACAGTAGAAAGGAAGAAATGTAAAGTTAACTTAAGTATAGAATACTTGAACGATTTTGCACTTGGTTATTTCACATACTAAAGGAAGACAAGACAAGACGGAAAGGAAACGAAACGAAGGGAAGAAAACTTAGTAATATGATAACATTAAATGAAGTTCATTGTTCTGTAAAAAAAGTCATAAAGTCATATGGTTGTTGGTGATTTTATTTTTGCAAAACATAAACAAGTGAAGCATTTTTAACAATTGACCTCATTTTGAATAAAGTGTATAGAGAATATGGGAAATTGAGTATTCTACTATGAGAGAAGGAAATGTGTAAAGCGGAAAAATAAAAATAGAAATAAAAACAAACGCACTTGGGGCTACAAATTTACATAAAAGGATAAAAATATTGTACATATTTGTATATGCAATTGTTGAAAAATATAAATATTTTCATGAAAATTCACCATCACAGTCAAGCATCATTGATTCTTTGGTTCTTAAATGCATGTTCACTTTCTGAATGGGAGTAGAAAACAATGGCCAAATAATAAAGCAATAAACCAACACGTACAACAAGAGTAATTTATATTCATTAACATAGATTCAATACACGTGCAATAAACACAACCACACTTTTGTTTGATAAATGATTTAAGTGCTTAGCGCCATTTCATGGCATCAGATTCCGTCGGAACATGATAATCTGCGTCAATTGGAAAATTTGTCCCTCTTAACAATCTAAGGCTAATTTATCACCACTATGTGCGTAGCAGTAAAACATAGCACAGTTTTAAGGTTCAGTACTATCAAAGATAATGTATTTGCATATCTCGCTTTTGTTTTCCATTAGTTTCTTTCTCCTTTGTTTTGTTTTGTCCCTCAGCTCAGAGAGTGAGAGTGGAGTCCCTTAAATAATAAAAACTCATCACACTTGATTGTCACATACTCTTTGCATGCATACATATGTCAAGCCAAAAGATCCTGCATGAAAAATCACTCATATAAGCCAAAGACAACAAAACAAAATGGCATTGTGGAGCAGCAGCAGAACACAATACAACAATGCGCTTTTGTGTTTTGTATTGTCAAACCAAAAAGGAAAACAATAATAGCAAAAACAAATACTATAATAAAAGAGAAACAACACAAATAAATAAATAAACAAAGAAGATAAAACCAAATGTTACTTCTATCGAGATAAAACTAAAGCAGCCCCTAAAACTAGGCAACAGAAGCATCAGCAGCCGTATGTGTTGCTTCTATGCAAATGCGAGTGTAAACAAAGCTTAGCCAAATGTCAAAACTAGTGTAAAGGCAGAAAGAAAAGGAATCAAATAGAGAACGTGACATTAAGCTGACCATGTTAAATTGTTTTAATTATAAGAGGCATAAAAACCTTCATTAAAAAGTCTATTAAAGAATAGGCAGAATACATAAATTTAAAATATTCACCCAACCACAATACACATTTATTTAAAAGAAAAAGTTTTTTTTACATAAGTATTTTCCCCTTTCTTTTAGGGTTCCGGGTCCAAAGGGTACCAAAGGGAACCATATTGCAAAGACTTCGTTGTCCGTCCTCAGGTCATATCTCATGAACCGTAATAACTAGAGAGTTGAAATTTTCGCAGAATATGTAGTTCTAACCGGGCATCAGCAAAAAATACTAAAATTAAAATATTTTCAAAAACTTAAGGAGTCCCCATACAAGAAACATTTTGGTTTGTATGACAGCTATATGATCCAGTAATCCCACGGTCTTGAAATTTGGATTGTTGATGGCTATACACCATAAACCTACATTGTCGAAATTTCAGGTTGATCGGATTACTACGGAGGGTACCTCCCATACAAACACCCATTAAAATTCAGGTTCTTATTAGAAAAGCTATCGAACTGAAATTTTGACATTATAAGTTTTTGATATAGGTGCAATACATCTGTTGGAATCAGCCAAATCGGCCAACTGGGAGGGGTACCACCCCTTTAGACTATTAAACTGAAATCTAGACACTATAAGTTTCTGATATAGGCGCGGTACATTTGTTGAAATCAATCAAATGTGACCATTAGGGGAAGTACCTCCCATACAAACCCCAATCTGGTACGGAACCCTCCGTGTACGAGTCTGACTCGCACTTGGCCCATTTTATTACTTTTCTTTCCTAAACAAATTCCATTTTCGGTTAACAATGAACACATATTTTTTTTGTTAAACTCTCTTTTCCGACTTTTCAACATCAAACAAAAAGTGAGAAATGAAATAAAATAAAACAAAACAAAAGAAAAAAAATAAATTAAAATCAATATTTCATAAGAACTTGGTACACATAAAAGGCTCCATTTTTAACCAAACACAAACTCAAACATTTGGGATAAATGCCATTTGCTCTTGTGCGTCTGTGTGTCAATATTCTGAAATGTCAAAGAAAATATGTACTTAGCATTTATCTGACCAAAATCGAGAAAAACAAGAAAAAGATAAATGTAATGAAAAAACATTTTAAGGTAGTGAAAAATGAGAATGAAAGCTGCGTGAGATACAAAACAATTTGAACATCTGTCAAATAGCTTAATGTACAAAGAGAGTCATAAAATTAAGGCAACCAAGCAAAGCAACAGCATAAAAAGAAGTTCTTAACTAAAACAAGGGCACTGGCTAAGTATAAGAACAGAAAAGATACAATGGAGTAGACACAGAAAGAAACAAAGAAAATAGGCAGTTAGTCAGTCAGGTGTGTATGACAATGTTAAAGTTACGTTAGTGTGTCAGTCACTCTGTCTATCCTGCCGGGGTCCTGCTCATCATTGCGTGCACAGTAAATTGGTAGCAACAGCTACTTTTGCACGCCATGATGAAATGAACGTGAAAATATTATATGTGTGTATTGTATGCTGTAGAGATGATTCAGATACACCATATACTATACTATGTATATTTTTATAGGTAAGCAGTATAAATAGAAGGAAATATAATGCATTGAGTACCCTCCTCCAATCCGCCTACAAAATGAATATAAACTGAAGTGAAGGAGGAAGTTATTGTTGTGGAACGCATTTATGAGAAAATTGAAATATTTATATACAATTTATGGTATAACCACATTTATCATTTTCACGCAGATAGAAAAAACAGTGGAAAATAATGAGAAATATTATTCAGTTTTAATCTAACGAATAATAAATACCCTCTTCATATAAAAGCCAAGTGTGTAAAGAACAAGGATTAGTAGTTAAAACTAATCATAAATTTGCTTCTGCATACTTACCTTAATATTTACCCTGTCAGAAATAGTCTGTTAAATTTTATAGTATATCATCACATTATAAGTTTAAGTTTAACAAAAAGTTTAGGAATAAAAAGTTCATGCTAAGTTTGTAAAGAAGCAACATATTTATGGATTATTGTGCTCTTATTGTCATATTTATGTCGCGTAAGGATCATTTTACATTATAATTTGTAATAAAATTTATAGTCTGAAGTTTGAAAAGTAAAAGTGATACATAAATTATGTCACACGTTACGCGGAAAGGTCACAAAGTGTAACAAGAAGTGCTAGGAGTCAACGTCACATTTTAAAATTTAAAATATTTAAACGCAAAACTTTAACTTTAAACGAAAAACTTAAAAATATTACCAAGTCCATCTTTAGGATTTTTAACATATCTAGGACCCTATTAAGTTAACACTATATTATCGGTTTCCACAAAATTAAATTCAACTAATGATACCCGGCTACGTCAAGTCTCAGTCAAGTGCCTCGAGCGATTTTGAAAGGACTCTACCCATACCAGAATTTTTGTTATTGTTCGATGTAGATTTTTCAGTCTGGTTTAAATTCGAAGGATGCTTGAGGGCTGAATGCGAGTCGGGTTGAGGCAATTCCCAATGATGCGACCAAAAACAAAGCAATCAACTGTGTAATCCACATCACTCTGCATTATCAGCTACACTGCTTTTTTTTCGACACCTTTGTTATATGATTAACACATTTCACGGTATTATTTTCTCGGACATTTTCTCAGTCAATTTACTCAAAATTTTAATGTATTATATACCGATAACCTTTCTCATGAATCACGCCGTCCATTGGTGAAAATCGTATGAAAATACGTATGGTAGTTTTTGAGTTAGTCGCTTTCATACAGACAAACGTGGCCGTGAGGATTTGTTTTATAATATGTACAAGTATTTAGATATACTAGATATTAAAATTGTCGCCCAGGTTTTAAGGGAACGATTCTGTTAATTAATTTGTGTGGTGTAATTTATGATAAGCCCCTTCTATGAGGGAATTATATTATAACATATTTGATTTATTCGACTCGAAATTTATAAGAAAGTCTGTAGTTATATTGTATCTAATTATGTTTTGGTTAAAATGAAGATTGTTGACCAAGACCTTTTAAACCTTTCATTAATTGTAGATTGTACAAACACAACCGCAAGAACTTACAAATTTGTAAATGGTTAAATGCTTAAATCGATTTTATTTGTAGTTTGCCAGATATATTAACATTATATTATATTTAATGATTTTTAGTCTTAATATCTACTATAAAATGATTCTTTTCTTACAAACAATGAGTGACAAATTCAGTCAAAAAACTTTTAAATCAGTTGGAGGTTTGGAAGTGTGATAGAAAATACAACATTTAATCAAATTTTTTTCCATTAAAACTATGTTCTTATATTACATATCTCATTTCTCAACTCTGATTTGTTCTATGATAAGAATTTCATGTCATTTTTTTTTTTTAGATTCTCTTTAATTATTTTCCAAATATTCTAGTAAATGTGAAACTGGTAACATTCACCCTGAGTATGAACAGTAAGATAATCGAATGAAATGATTTAATTTTTAGTAAATTTTCCATTTTTAAATTATTATTCAAGCAACTAACGTGTACTTTTATGAACTCAATTCACTAGACCAATACTAAATAAGTTTCCAACTCTGCAAAACTCTTTAAACTACATACTACTATTTCTTCTCTTCTATAATTTCAACTTCAAAGTAATCAAGGCGAATTATTGCTGATGATGATGATGATGATGGATTAAATGCCTTTAGCTTAACGTTTGTTATTTCCTTATTTACCTCAAAGCAAACGCAGCATCACAAAAGATGAAACAAAAAAGAAAAATTTGTGCAATTCCTTTGCGCTTAAGGCCTTTTCCATTTTGTTTGTAAAGTCAAATTGAAACATCCGCTTCCTATTGAGATTTCAATAGATTCACCAAGGAATAACATGTTTTAAATAAAATTCTATCAATTACTCACTTGAATAAAAACAGTGGAAATTGAATGAAAAATTGCCATGTTAATCAAAGTAGCTGACAAAATCAATTAATGTTTTTCTGTAAATAAAAGCAGGAAACCAATAAAAAATTAATGGAAACAGTTTTTATCGTTTGTTAAAGTTACCGACTATCGAACTTTTTTTTTTATAAACTACACTTGGGTGGGGATGGACACATACAAAAAAACATTTATGTACCTTAAACTGCAGCTGCTCATACGAGATACAGAAGATACATACAGATACAGGGATGTGCTCAACTAGGAGTTGCTTGGTGAATATAAACGAAAAATGAACAGTGAAAACATTTTAAAGCTTTGCTTGCGCAGCTCGTACATCAAAATGATTTCAAAATGTTCGGTTGAACATGAAACTGGAAGCAGAGTAAACGGAGAGTTGAGAGATTGCTTTTTTTTTATTTTCCTATTCACTTTCTACTGACTCTTTTCATTTAAAATAAACAAACACATATGTAGGACACCATAACTTCTTTCTATACATACGTAATCTTAAACTTGACACCGCATAAGGACCAAATAGAACTGCAAAATAAGCGAAATAGAGTCGTTTCCTGTTCACTATGCTATGCATGTTGTGTATTTGAGAGGCTCACTTAAATCCTTCAAACTAAATTAATTTTTTCCTTTATATTTGTTCGTGATAATCCACATTCGTAAGAAGATATTACCGAAAAATGTAATCGACATAATTTTTTGGTTCTGAATTCAATGAGCCATTTACATTTTTCTTTATGGCGCAGGAAAGTGCGGTTTCCTTAAAAAGCTGAATTGTGTTTTTGAGGTTAACTGAAATTGTGTCGTTTGCTGTTTGTTAATGATTTGTGGTAGCACTCAAGCAATAAAAGTTGTTTTCTAACAATCAGAGAATTTTGTGTTTTGTACGTGATTTGCCAAGGAAATGAAATGGTTTACCAAGCTAAACAAGTACTTCCGTGCGCCTAAAATTAGCCAAGCAAAAGTTGAGAAAAGACACAGTAACATAACGCAATGACGTCAAATTCCATTTTTATGTGATTTATATGAAGTTGAAACACTTAAACAACAGCACAGCAACTAAATTAAATTGCCCTCATTAAGTGAACAATACAAAAAAAAACAAAAAATAGATAAAAAGCAACAGCAAAACGTTACATGAGTTGAACAAGTATTTAATATTTGACATTGTGCACTCTTCTGCATTGCGTCAAGTTTGTAGGCTCAACAAACAGTAAGAGGCAAATATATTTACAACCATAGATACATACTCACTGGAGTACACTTGTTGCTGTTTATCTAACAAAATGACAATGACGATGATGATGATGATGATGATGATGGTGGATATGTACAATATTTAATGTGCCCGTGCCTGTGCTCGTGCCCGCTTATGACAGCTGACGCAGTTGATATTTAATGTTGAGTCTGTGAATAGCAAGCAGTTCCCTCAAGTAGGCAACAGAAAATTTCCATACAGTTGCTTTGAACGTCACAAGAGATTTCCTGTTTTCTGAACAATTTCTGCAACACTCTGCTAGTCTTTCTGTCTGTCACATGCTTTTAGGCGATTTTATACAATTAATATTTGAATAATTCATTTAAGATACATACACGATTTAATGAGACTATTCAACACAAGCTGAACATTAAGTAGTTACACAAACTAACATTAACTTTTGCACGCATATTTCAAGGCATTTGGAACGTAGAAGAGAGAGATGCGCCAAAAGTTAAGTAAAAGCATCCAGGAAGACCTTAGCGGAATATATAAGTTTTTTTTATATAGAACAAGTTGGTTCTATACTGTGTTTGAGTTTGCTTACGCAAGCAACACGTAACTTCTAATAGCAAAAGAGATGAAATTAAGCAACGCAAGCACGTGCCCTATAAGGTGTTTAGTGTAAGTAAACCACACGTAACGAACGCCATCACTTAGTATTCTAGAATCTGGTGTTTTTAGTACTGTAATTTGATAAAAACATAGAGAGATGTTCCTGGTCACGGATGCAGTATGATCCTCCAACACACACCAACCACCGCCCTTGATAAGTTTTTTGGTTGCTTGGTTGCTTTACTAATTTCATTGCATTATTTATGTGTTGTTGCAAACACTCATGCACGCATCTACTTACGTACTTAGTACTTTGTAGCTTAATAAGTATCTAGAGGTGGTAAAATTTTTAAGTTACAAGATTTTTAACACTCTTTTTTTAGTATAGTACGCGGATGTGACAACCACACACAAAATGTGAAAGCGTTTAGTTGTTAAAACTTTTGACCCTTTCATTCTTTCTTTCTTTCAAGTGTTAAAAAGTGCATGCAACCAAAATAATATTAAAATGCGCTTTTTAAAGTGAAAGTGAATTTGTCATGCATGTATAATTTTATTTTAGCACCCGCTGCTCGTCAATGGGGCAATGCTTTTTGTTGACTACCTGCGCATAAAATTTTGTAAAATGTTACGCAGGCAGACAGTCAGTTAGACATTCAGTCAGTCGGTCGGTTATTTGGTTGGTTGGTCGGGTGGCCTTAAGTTGCATTACATAGCTGACAAGTTCATACCAGTGAATTTCTCCTGTCACCAACATCACTTCTACTTTACTCTTAAGGTGATATTAAAAATGTTTTATATACAATGATTTTGTTGAAAGAATGTTATAATGTATTTTTTTGTTCTACATTCAATTGAAAATGACATGACGCTCAGTTAAATTAGTTTAACTCGGTTTTTGATTAATTCCACTTTGATTCACTCAATTGTATTTTAAAGTAATAATACATATGATGATTTTTTAATTTGAAAATAAATTAAAATTGTAATTCTACTTGAGTCACAGCTTAAGGTTTGGTTACCTTTGCCTTTTGTTGTCGATCAACTAAATACAGTCGAACTTTCCTTGTAACAAAGTCTATTGGGATGATCAATCATTTTATTGTAATAAAGGTGTCTTCGTTTATTGGTAAATACTTAAAATCATATGTTAATTTAAAACGGAAAAATTGTCAATCGTGAATTGTTTGATGGCTTTGACTATATCGTTGTAAAGAAAATTTTGCCCAAGATATTAATTGACTCGAAAATCTCTTTGGAAACATTACTACATCATTTCCTCAAATTCTATGGAAATGAATTTCATATGAAAATTTTCTCTGAGTAACCCATGGACAAGTTCTATAAATGCCACAGATTGGCAATGTTAGAGGATTTAAAGGAGAAGAATTTCGCTTGCTATTAAGACAAAGTCCTATAACGTTTAACTTGTAAGGTTGCTAAGTTTAAAGTACTTAGTGAAATAATATAGGGTTACTAAGAAAGTCATAGAAAATCAGATCACATCGATTTTATATGTAATATGCCAAAAAGTCGAGTTGACTTACCTCTGATCTTGTCAGCATTCATTTCACACAAATCTGATCTGGTGCGTATTAATCTTGATTTCCTCAATTTTCTCATGGCAAAAATGAGCTACACAGAATATCAATCACAGCATTTTGATTTGTGCATTTGACTACATGTCTTTGAATATTTAAAAAGATAATCATATACGTGGCATTTAAACAATTTCCTTTCAGCGGATTTATTTTATACAAGCTGTGCCCGCGACTTCGTACGCGTGGTATTCGAAATATGTTTGTAATACTTAAATACGCGAAAGAAAAAAGAAAAAAAAATCGGCTGAACACATTTTGGTTTTTGGTATACGACTTTTTATGCTTGGTCTTGTAGTGGATTTCAAAAAACTTAATAATTAAAAATTTTATATAAAAATTAAAAACTGAAAAAATAATATGCAACTCTTTTCATTAGCATTCATTTGTCATTTTAAAAAAAAAAATTATTAAAATCGGATTTGTATAGTGTGTGCTAGATACTAAAATGTTTAAATTTGGTAAAAAAAGTGCCTGTTTATCCACAACAGTGCCATCTACCGAGTCCAACTGAAGCATAAACCATTTTGATGATCACAAACAAAACAAAAAAAAAAAAATTCAAAATTGATCTAGCCGTTTAGGAGATTAGAAGTCACAAAATTTCGTACACTCGAATTTTATATATATGTATAAAGAAAAAATGAAAACACATCGCTCACTTACTGCAAGACTATCCTATATCAAATAACACGATTTTTGAGTTAATGATGCAGAAATATTAGTTATAATTATGACGATTTATTTTGTATACAAAATTTATGTTAATAACATAGGTAATACTCTCCGTGCATGATACTACGATACAAGGTAGCGCAAATTTGGCCTATAAGGCTCTCGAACACCACTTACCTGTAAAAAGTTAGCGCCACTTTCTATTTCTCACACCATGCTCTCCATGCAGGAATTCTTCTATAATTAGCGTTTTTCTCGAAATGTTGTTTTTGGAATTATGACAGCCTTGAAGTAAATGAGCGACATGTTTGCATGCTTATCAAACTTTGTTCTATAGAGAGTCTATTCGTATTTGGAGTTAGCAATAGAGGATATTACTATAGAAAGATTTAATTGAAAAAATGATGTGTCTACAAAATGACTTCAGTAAAGAAAAGGGGAGTTCGTTATAAATTGATTGCTATCTAAATTAATCAACATTAATTAACAATCAATCATACGTTTGACATGGCATATTAATTTTAAGTTAAACAATAATTAAGTATATTTTCAAAAAATATGTATAAATTTTATAATTCCTCTTTGATTTGTTTTTTTTTCTTTTTAAAATATTTATGTGTGTACATCATTTTGTCCTGATGCATTTCTACAATAACAACAACAACAACAACACCAACACTATTATTGTCATTGGAACAACAACAACAACAACAACATGTACACCACATGTACACTTACATACAACAACCACATCAACGAAATCAACACTCGAATCATCATCAATATTTTATTTATAAAAACAATCTCATACAACAAAATCAACAAAAGGCCAATTGGCGGCCATACAATGGCGTACAAAGTTCGGACGTCTTTCGAGTTCACCTTCACTTGGCAATGTGGATCCAACTGGCACATTCTGTGCTTTCCCTGAAGATTGGCTAAAGAAAAAAATGGGTAATAATAAAAAAAAGAAAAAGAAAAATATATCTAATAATTGCGTGTTAAACATTTCTAACAAAAGGATACAAATTTAATTGAAATGATCACAAAGCCAAACAATTAACTAAATAACCATAACCATGACCACATAACCACCACCATCCCCCATTTCCTAATCCTAATGAAATATAATCTTATGTAATAAAATATTCTACACCCTGCTGCTAATAATAATAAGTAATATTTTCCTATTTCTTATTGTATTTTCTTTCCTTTTCCTTACTTTTCGTTGTGCCAATGTTTTTCCAGTTGAAAATGCCAAGGATCCAACAAGGCGAGAGTTGTGTACAAGTAAGTACATATTCTTATAAAACACAATGAAATGATAATTAAATATTATTTATTTTCAACAGTTTTCGCGGTGAATGCTGTGCCATTTTTCGTTTTTGGTTTTCTAGATAACTTTACAATGATCATTGCGGTAAGGTTAATTAATTATTAAATTGCATAAGATATATACTATATGTATAGTATTGTATGTTACAATATATCTTATTCTACAGGGTGATTGGATTGAATTTGGTTTGGGTTCTATTATGACACTTTCAACAATGGCAGCCGCCGGCTTGGGCAATACAATAAGCGATATTCTTGGCATGGGTTCAGCTGTTTATGTTGAACGCGGTTGTATGATGCTTGGTTTGAAACCACCAAATTTAACGCCCGGTCAATTTGATTTAACTTCAAGTAGAAATGCATCATATTGGGTGAGAATTAATAATTGTGTTATACTTATATATTAACAAACGTATTAATTGAAAATTCTTCTTCATTTATTTCTTTATTCATAGGGTCGCATTATTGGAATGACCATTGGTTGTTTAGTAGGCATGGTACCATTATTCTTTGTCCGTTCAAAAGAAAATGTTTGTAAAAATGAAGATGTTGACATAAAAAATGCAAATGTGGAAACCGATGACAAGAACAAGGCAACTTTGGAAACTCATCAACGATTAGTTCGAATTTAAGATGCAATCTAAATGGATTTAATGCTGCTGCTGCTATCGCCATCGATCGTCTGACTATATATAATTTTCCTGTTTTAACGGTTTACTTATTACATTTTACCATATACCAGAGATCTGCACGAAGAATATTCATATGCCGTTTTAAATATAGTTATGCAGGCTGTAGATATTTACAAATACGAATGATGAATGATGAATTCATTCAGGACATATGAATCTATTCTTGCATGTCCCTAATTTATGATATTGTATTTCTGTCAAATCAAGAATTTATCTTCCCTTACCTTAGAAGTTTACTTACCTATGTATGTTGTGCTCTATATTTAAGTTGAATTTGTTAAGTGTCTTTAATAATGTAACATATTTTTGTATTTTCATTTATATTACATTTACGCGAGGGTCGATCAAAAAGTCCTTAGAAAAATATAAAAAGAACATGTTTTATCTATAATTTTCTTTTGATTATTCAATTTCGATACATTTAGTTCATCATTTTTCCATTTTTGTGTTTCTTCCAAATAATAAGTTTTATCAAGGTCCTCAAAATAAGCGTTTTTTTTCAGTGAAGACCTCTTCATTGAACCCAATTCTCTTAACGCCGAGTCATTTCTTCAGGAAATAGTTGCAGAAGGCTAAATTTAGCAAAAATGCTGGATGGGGTAGCTGTTCGTAACTTAATTTATGAATTTTTTCCATTGTGACTCCACACGTGTATTGTCATGGTGGCAAAGCACATTTTTATTCACTAAAACCGGCCGTTTTTGCTTCAAATCTGTCGAACACCTCTGAATAACATTCATCGTTGATTGATTGCCTGCCTTTTTAAGGCTATAGCCTTGTTGGCCGACAGACCTACATTGACCTTCTTTGGTGCAGGTTCTCCCGGAGAAGTCCCCTTCTGTGACTTTTCCTTGGCCTCTGGTGTATTGTGATGGATTAATCTTTCGTCCACGATGCAGAAACTTATTCGGATTGCTATTAAATGTGATGTACCCACTCAGTTGAGATGCCTAAAGTCTCATCACAAAGAATTTAGTAAATTTCTTCTTAATAAATGAAATTTATACTGCACAGTCCCCATAGTATTTATAAAGTCTTTCCTTGGTTTCGGTGATGGTTTTTTTTTTTTACACAAAAAATAATGCCTCACCTTGTAGAATTTTTTTTAAATACACAAAAGTTTGTTGCTTGAAAAATGAAACCATGTGGTCAATATTATTGAGACTTTAACAGCAGATTAATGATGAACTAAACATATCAAAAGAGAAAGACTAATTTATCGATGCTACGAACGATTATCTAAGGATTCAATGATTAACCCTCGTAATTGTTGAATATTAACTATTACATTTAAATAAAAAAAAAACACACATTAAATATTTTATTAACAAAGAGAAAGAAAAAAAAAATCTATTGATTAAATCAACAAAATTAGGGAATCTTTTCTAGTATGTACTTATATTAGAGTGTACAAAACATACGTACCTTCTATCACTCACTCACTACTATTGAAGAAGAGTGTCTCAACCAGCACACTTCATCCACCCAATCAACAATTTATACAATAAAATTGGTAATCAAACTATGCCTGAGCACAAAATGTAGAGAGTCACACACTTATTAGACTTGTCTTAGCTTATTCATAACTAAGTATTTTGTATTAGATAACAATAATTAAAATTTATAAAACTTTGTTAAATTGTCTTGTTTTTGTTTGTTTTGTTTAAAGAATGCACTTTTTACTAAAAGAAAATTATTATTGTTGTATGTGTATCGATTTTAAAATATGATTACTATGATTATATTGTATTATAGATAAACTGCCAATATTTAGCACCATGATAAAATGTTATAAGGAACAAAAATATATTATTATACTTATTATTACTCAAGCAAAATGGTCCAAAATGAATGAGGTCTTTCTAATCAAAAAATAAACTACGAACATTAAGTAAAGAAAAATTAATTGGTAAAAACAAAATTAGGTCAATCTATTAAAGATTGGAGATAAAAGCGGAGGGAAGTATGTAACCGTCATAGTACAATTCATTTGGAGACAAATCAATCTATGTTATCCAGCGAAATTTAAAGAAATGCCACAACAATCGAATTATTTAAAAATTAAACAAAATTAAGGAAAACAAATCAAAATACTACATAGTATAGTCGGATAGGACTGACTATTGAATACCCTTTACTTATGCAACCATTGAAAGTACATACATACATTTAGGAGAGGCAATAAACAATCTATTGCATGAGCATGGAGAGAAGGATCTATGAATATGTGTGTTTCATCAACCTTAGAGGAAAGTTTTCAAAGCTTTAACAATTAAATTGTGAGATCATACAACAAAATTAAAGTCAGTATTGTTAGCCATAACCTACATATTCTATAATATATGAAAATATTCAAATACCTTTTTCATCGCATTGCTGAGGCTTCTGTCTTCTGAAGGTAAAAATATGTTTGGACAAATTAAATTACTGAGGAAATTTATATGATCCTAAAAACTGAATATAAATTTATAGTTCCTAGAAGTTGGAAACAAACATGCTCATGGTTTACATACCCAGTTTCAGATTTACAGCACTTATAAAATCAAAGAAATAGGAACCCGCACTAATTACCTTATATAGTAGTATTTATTGAAAATACTTTGTGAGCCTAACTCTCATTCTTCTGTTGGTTACATAAATTTGTAGAAACATAATCTACCTGTGTTTATGAGTAAAGGGTATTCAAATTTATAAATATATACATACGAGTATAATCAATCGATAAAAATTAGTTGAAAATCAAATTTAACATTAATAGAACATAATTCATTAAAAATGGTAGTGATTGTCGTTGTACCTAGCTTATTTAATAAATGCTGATCCATTCAAGAAAATCCTTAGATAAAAAGTAAAATAAATACATATTAGATATATGTATGTATTACATATAATTATTTTGGATCTTAAGAAAAATCTAAGATAAACATCTTTTTTTGATCTCAAAAATAATAGAAATGAAAACTCAAAACTAACAGTTAATTAGAGATCCAAGTAAATCGTAATCGTAAGAGACCTCTTAGAATTGTCCATATTAACACTAATTAAAAAGTACATAGCTTTTTAGCCTTTAAAGATTATGCAAAATGTTTACTTATTAAGTCCAAAATGTAGAGCTTAACAAACTGGAAAATGAAAAAATTCAATAAATTCATCAAAATTGAAATCAAAAATCACAACAATTATTTAATATTGTAATAATGGAATGGAATAATTAATTAAATGCATTGGATAAATTTCACAAAATAAACTGTGTTTATTAAAAATTTTAGAATATTATTCTGTTAGGAAGTTACAATATACTTATGTAGTTTATATAATAATTCGTAAGATCAATGATCAAATTTTAATGTTAATGATAAATATCAAAAATATGATTTTTCTTTTGCAATTACAATTATAAGGTAAATATTCGTTAATTTTTTCTTATGGAAGCAACATTAATTTTTTCGTACATTTTTTTAAAATTCAACTTTATGAAATTAATTTGAACCAAAATACAGGCAAACGCTCGTAAGTCTGCATAATGACGCCATTGAACAATTGCCAGAAAACAGAAATATTCTGTGTATTGATACAGTCTTCGTACAAATGGTTGTGCAGTGAAGTACCAGTGTTTTACGTGTGAAGACTCAAGAACACGGTGCCAAGCACATTGATTGATAAACGTCAATCAACGTCCACTTGGATATGTATCCGCAGGTCCCAAATTTAAGTCACATTTATTTTGGTAAATATGACTCTCTCCTTGGTGGGGAGCGAGGCCCATCTTAAACCTCTGCTGCTCTCTCGGTCACAGCACCCGGTTGTATAACGCAACTCCACGTCGAGTTATTACTCTACCCGCATTTAGGTATCAAACCACAGCCACCACGATACTCCCACAAGAGAGCCGTACCCGCTGGCCAGGACGGAAACAAGTTCACACACGCACATATCGGACAGTCTCAGGCTACAATCGGACGACGTCTTAAAAATACTGCACGTGCAAAACCATTTAATCTCCTAACTCTGTCCCTATTGGAGAGCACCTCACTAAAATCAAAACCCCCATTAACACTCAAAATACCAAACTCACTCATATCCCTTAAATCATCATACAGACAACATTCACAGAAAACATGTTGCCATGTCTCTTCCGTCGAGCCACAAGGGCATTCCGCACTGTCATTTAGGCTCCTTGAATGCAAAAAAGCATTAACAGGAATCCGAGCCAAAGGTTAAAACCAAATTCGGGTCGACCGCCATCAAATGTGACATCCTGAATGAACCTGTATGTTACCCGCCCACATACAGAACTGTCTCATCTAATTTGCTAGTCAGACAGGACACACTCATTCAACATTCTCTTACACACATTACGACCTAAGCTCTTCACATCCATCCCATATAACCATTCATTCTGGAGCAATGGTAAACCCTGTCCTGATCTTGAAGTCAATGGCTCTTCGCCTGACCTCCAGATCAAGAGGAACCACACCAAGCAAAATCTGCAAAGCCTCAGTGGAGACAGTGCGACATACCGGCAAACATCCCAATATCATAACCCTCTGGCATGATAGCACTTTCTTTCTGCCTACAACAGACGATGCCGTTTTGTACCACGCCGAAGATCCATATGCTGCACAAGCAACAAATAGACCTCCATAAATGGTACGAACAGCACGCCTACTGAGACCCCATTCATTCCGCAAAATACGCCGCACTTTACCAACCACACCAAAGAATCGGTCTCTGAGACGTGCAATATGAGGAATGAAATTCATTCTCTCGCCCACGGTTATACCAAGGTATTTAACCTCAGTTACATACCGAAGGCTGCCGGAATCAAGCCTGACGATAGGACTCCGACTTGGTGCCAATTTGCCCTTAAGCAACATTGTCACAGTCTTATCCACCGCCACACTGACACCAACACTACTGCTCCATTCAGAAACAAAACGCATGGACTCCTGGCCCTTGCGCTCAATTTCCAAACGCGATTGTCCCTCAATCAAGATCAGCAGATCATCCGCATACGCACAGCACTTATATTCTTGTCGGAGCTGCCTTAACAAGGAATCCATCATGAGGTTCCAAATAAATGGACCACAGATAGAACCCTGTGGGCAACCACGAACCACATCCACACTGACACACTCATTCAACCCAACCGCACAAGCACGCCTGTCAGAGAAATAACTCTTCCAAAGAGCCATTTCCCGACTTCCACAATCTCTCAATTTCCTCAGCACACAATCCCAACTTAGATAGTCGAACGCACCCATAAAGTCCACAAACACACCTAGCACATACTTGGAACTACTTGCCTGAACACAGTCGGACACATAGCCCCAAGCATCCTCGACGCATTTACCCTTTCTAAACCCAAATTGCAAATCAGACATTTGCTCATTCACTCTCTCCTGAAGCCTTTCTACCAGAACTCTTTCCAGCACTTTACCAAGTACCGGCAAGAGACTGATGCCCCGAAAAGAACGAGGATTACTCCTAATTCTATCAGGCGACTTCAGAAGCACTATCACCTTAGCACACTTCCACGCCATGGGAAAATACCCAACCGATACACACTTCCCATATAACGCATTCATGTACTCAGGAATGGCCTTAAAGATGCTTTTGCACATCTCTCCGGTCAATCCAATCCACAGTCAGTTGAATTCACCAAAGTGCATTCAAGACTGACATCATTCACCATCGGGACATCATCAGCTGTCCCGATGGCTTGGCTTTGAATGCTCAGTTGCGACAATTAAGCGCATTGCAACATTGCGCCACCCAATGACCCGTCTGTCCGCAACGACGACAGACATCATCCTTGGCCTTGCATTCCGCCACCTTATGGTCGAAACCAAGGCAACGGAAGCAACCCAAGATTGGCTCGTAGCTACGAACCCTGAACGAGAACCACTTGATGTAGCAGCGCTCAACTTCCAGAAGGGTCTGCATGGCAACAGCAGAACCTTCCAGAATCACATTCACCGCCACATCAGCGGTCACCACCCAGAGTTTGCCACACAGGCGGACACTCTTCTTGAACTCCTCCTCACTCATCTTATCCTTCAGGTTCATCACATACTCATCAGGTCCAATCTGGGAGTGTACCCCCTGAACTACTACTCTAGGGCCCAACTTCTCATTCACACTCACTTCCAATCCTAACTCACCGAACTTATTGTTGTCCCTCATTTTCTTCAACTCCACCACAGAAGGGGTGAGAATGATCGCACCAACATCCCGCAGTGGCTTCACCTTATGAACACGTACACCTAGTGTAGGCCCAACTTCATTCACCACCTGTTCCACCACGTCCTTGGAAGATTTGCCAGAAGTTTTACTTCTGACAACCAAGAACCAGGTCTCAACTGGTTTCACAACAGGGGCAGATGTCGTCGGGGGAACACCAGGGTCGCTCACGGGTGGGACGCCTTGGACGCTTTTGACACTACACTCACGAGCCGCATCTAAACGTCCTTTTAGGCGCTCATTTTCAGCGACTAGCGTCATCAATAAAAACTCGTACTGGTTGGTGAGCTCCAGTATAGATCGGGTCACTGACGATGAGACACCATTAAACTCATCAAGTAGACACCCGGTGACGTCAGCAGTTATGCTCTTCATTCTCTCAATGGCAGACCCCTTGCGTTTACCAGATGCCGACACTGCATCAGAGGATGGCACCTGAGGAACAACAAAAGTTCCTTCCCCCCTATTTCTCCCCCCAACAGAGTCAACAGCAGCCTCGGAAACAGTCTTCCTCAACTGCTGCTGCCTCACACTCACCTTTCGCGACGCCGTCGATATTACCGACGAAGCCTCATCAGATGACGACATGACGTCCCCCGACGTCACCGTCGTCCTCTGCTTCTTAGGCGGCATGAAATGTGTAGATTTTTTTTCAAGATACTAATATCATAAAAATAATGATTAGGGTAAATTTTTAAAGGAATCAGTATCAAGTGCATAAAGGCATGTTTGCTGTTTTTATGAACATTTCTTTAAGGTTAATGTGTGATGTCATTTCTTATGGTTTCGTAAGTCCATCTGAATCTTATAGGGTTTTATTATTAATCAATCTATCTAATGACATCTCAAAATTTTCAAGAATAAAAATCAATTAAGATTAAATGCTAACAGACTAAAATGTCTAATGTGGTGCAGGCCCGTTATCTAGCTATGACGTCATTGACGATGATTTTTCTACATTAAGTCGCTATTCAATACAGAACGACAACAAAATTCTCTATATTTGTCATCATACAACGACATTGTACGAAACAAAACAAGTGTAGGGTATCAATGTAATTAACAAACAAAAGTCTCTCATTTGTTCAAGCGGAACTGAACTTGAATTTCATTATTTCCAGGAAACCCCCTTTTGAGTGGCATTTTCACACTCAACTGAAGTGATCACTCACTCATCATACTTGGCGCACGACCATACAATGGCAGTGGCAAGAGAATATTTATTGTATACAATTTTGTTTTGTTTCTATGGCTTTTATTTACAAAATTTCGTAAAGGCAATCCCGAAATCTCAACATAGGAATCCCCGAGCAGTGTAGCAGTGTCATGGGCTATACATTTTGTCTGTAATCCATTGCATATAATGTGGTACATTTGTATAGAGGCCAAGCAAACCACCACTTCCACACTTTACGCCCACACTGACGATGCCAAATTGTATCATACGTATTTTATCTACGTAGCTACCGAGCCCCTGTAGTGGTCCACCAGAATCACCGCTACATAAATGTTCACCGCCGGCACATATTTGTGTTTGACGAATTTCCCTATCGAAGGCTCGGACACAGTAACTACGGTCTTTGTTCTGGTTGCGTACCTCGTGTAATACGTCGGATATACCGCCGGGCTCTGTGGCTCCCCAGCTCGATACAAAGAAATTTTCTATTGTTTTTTTCGAGATTTTTTAACTCCTCGGTTATGGGCAAGCAAATTGGCTTAATGTAACGTGAATTCTCCACTGTTCGATTGAAACGTATGAGAGCAATATCGTTGTAAATGCTGTCCCGTGAATAATTCTCATGTATAAACATTTTGTCGATATTAATATCTTCAACAGGATCAGAGCATATTTCTCTGCGACCTTGAAACACGCAATCACGTTCTGTTGAGATGCGATGCTCTCCGAGACGCACCTGATAACTGTAAAGAGTAGATTAAGATTACTATTATATTTTATTTCTTAAATTCGAAGTAAAGAAAGTCATCAACTTACAGTTGATATTCGCTATCCTTAATGCAATGTGCCGCTGTTAGCACATAACGTTCAGATATGAGAGTTCCGCCACATAGGAATTCATAACCATCTTCTGTTTTGTAACGTAACAAGGCCATCCATGGCCGCGTACCAAGCTTAACCTCGGTGCCCTGAGAGACTGTCATCTCAGTGGTCTGGCCGCAATCCAACTCGCGCAGGTTCGATAATGTGCGTGAATTGTACTGCAACTGATTAGTTTGACAACAAATATGAGGCTAAACATTTAAATAAATTGTATAATTGCGTTATACTTGAGATAATTATTGATGATTCATATGGCTTACTTACCGCGCCTTCATACTGTCCGCAGTATGACAACTGTAAAAACGTTCTATATTTGGCGGTCAGTGAGACAGTACCACTTACTATAGCATTCAGCTTGGCTTCAACACTGGCACACGACGGTACAGGAACACAATTTCCACTCTCTCCATCCGGAGTAGTGCAAGCGTCAAAGTAACCTATAAATTATGAACTTGTTTGTAATTCATTTCAAAGTATCACAACAATAAATCAAAACAAACCTGCGCAGATTAGATTTGGACACAAAAACGTTATCAGCAGGAACGAAATCCAGTGTTTCTCGGAATACATCAAAAATGATTATAAAAAAAGAAAACAAAACAAAACGATGCTAAGATGTAACCAACAGATACTCAACCCGAGAAGCCTGTAGATGTTCCGCACAAAGTCAGTTGGACTTCAAGTCGATTGCTAGCAGCTCAATTCGCAACTGCTTAAAAACTTGCTCAGCATTCAAGATTTATAGATCTATAGATTCTACAATAATAAATATAATATATAATAATAAAAAATATCGCAGATATTTTTGAAAGTTCAAAAGATTGATCAATCTAAATCATTAGATTAATTTATAAACATTTTTAACCTTTTTGTTTTTTTTTAAATCTTAGTCTTTTCTTTATTTCGCTCATTTCTCAAGAAATTTTGACAATCGACAGATGTGGAAAATCTCTTGTAGGGCTTCGACACAATAATCGGCCAATTGGCGGCCATACAATGGCGTACAAAGTTCGGACGTCTTTCGAGTTCACCCTTTGGTTTGGGTTCTATTATGACACTTTCAACAATGGCAGCCGCCGGCTTGGGCAATACAATAAGCGATATTCTTGGCATGGGTTCAGCGGTTTATGTTGAACGCGGTTGTATGATGCTTGGTTTGAAACCACCAAATTTAACGCCCGGTCAATTTGATTTAACTTCAAGTAGAAATGCATCATATTGGGTGAGAATTAATAATTGTGTTATACTTATATATTAACAAACGTATTAATTGAAAATTCTTCTTCATTTATTTCTTTATTCATAGGGTCGCATTATTGGAATGACCATTGGTTGTTTAGTAGGCATGGTACCATTATTCTTTGTCCGTTCAAAAGAAAATGTTTGTAAAAATGAATGTTTGGAAACTCATCAACGATTAGTTCGAATTTAAGTTGCAATCTAAATGGATTTAATGCTGCTGCTATTATCGCCATCGATCGACTGACTATATATAATTTTCCTGTTTTAACGGTTTACTTATTACATTTTACCATATACCAGAGATCTGCACGAAGAATATTCATATGCCGTTTTAAATATATTTATGCAGGCTGTAGATATTTACAAATACGAATGATGAATGATGAATTCATTCAGGACATATGAATCTATTCTTGCATGTCCCTAATTTATGATATTGTATTTCTGTCAAATCAAGAATTTATCTTCCCTTACCTTAGAAGTTTACTTACCTATGTATGTTGTGCTCTATATTTAAGTTGAATTTGTTAAGTGTCTTTAATAATGTAACATATTTTTGTATTTTCATTTAAATTACATTTACGCGAGGTTTGATCAAAAAGTCCTTAGAAAAATATAAAAAGAACATGTTTTATCTATAATTTTCTTTTGATTATTCAATTTCGATACATTTAGTTCATCATTTTTCCATTTTTTATCTCTTCCAAATAATAAGTTTTATCAAGGTCCTCAAAATAAGCGTTTTTTTTTCAGTGAAGACCTCTTCATTGAACCCAATTCTCTTAACGCCGAGTCATTTCTTCAGGAAATAGTTGCAGAAGGCTAAATTTAGCAAAAATGCTGGATGGGGTAGCTGTTCGTAACTTAATTTATGAATTTTTCCCACGTGTATTGTCATGGTGGCAAAGCACATTTTTACTCACTAAAACCGGCCGTTTTTGCTTCAAATCTGTCGAACACCTCTGAATAACATTCATCGTTGATTGATTGCCTGCCTTTTTAAGGCTATAGCCTTGTTGGCCGACAGACCTACATTGACCTTCTTTGGTGCAGGTTCTCCCGGAGAAGTCCCCTTCTGTGACTTTTCCTTGGCCTCTGGTGTATTGTGATGGATTAATCTTTCGTCCACGATGCAGAAACTTATTCGGATTGCGGTTGAACATAGCCGACACTCCTTTGAAGTGGCCACACAGTAGCGCTTATGGTCGAGTATGAGCAACCGCTGCAGCGAAAAGCTTTTACTTGAGAAAATATTCCTATTAAATGTGATGTACCCACTCAGTTGAGATGCCTAAAGTCTCATCACAAAGAATTTAGTAAATTTCTTCTTAATAAATGAAATTTATACTGCACAGTCCCCATAGTATTTATAAAGTCTTTCCTTGGTTTCGGTGATGGTTTTTTTTTTTTACAAAAAAAATAATGCTTCACCTTTTAGAATTTTTTTTAAATACACAAAAGTTTGTTGCTTGAAAAATGAAACCATGTGGTCAATATTATTGAGACTTTAACAGCAGATTAATGATGAACTAAACATATCAAAAGAGAAAGACTAATTTATCGATGCTACGAACGATTATCTAAGGATTCAATGATTAACCCTCGTAATTGTTGAATATTAACTATTACATTTAAATAAAAAAAAAACACACATTAAATATTTTATTAACAAAGAGAAAGGAAAAAAAAAACAAATCTAATGATTAAATCAGGGGTCACAAATGGGAGAAGATGTGCAACTCGATGGCAAATCGCAAGAAATGAAGTCACTCACCTATCTTTCCCAATCTCCTATGCTCGCCTTCTCGTGGTGACCCTGTTAACCGAATACGGAGATCGAGTATGCAGCTTATTCATAGGTTGTGAACCTCGGTCAAAGTACAAGAAACAAAAGAGCATAGGTGAGAATTCCGAAAGGGGCTGGCCTTTATGTTAACGACCTAATGTCAGTTGAAAAAGCAAATTGTTACGATACTACAACTAGCCTCGGATAATGATGGAAACCTTAGATATCGACCCTCGCAACGAATTAATGACAACGATTTAAACATAGCAACATGGAATATTTTGACGATGTATAAATGATAGAATATGCTACCTAAAACTTAAAGGAAAGTTTCAAAATATTTCAATAATTAATGTATACGCTCCTACTGAGGACGCAGATGAAAATGTAAAAGACGAATTTTATCAAGCGCTTGATCAGATTTGCGCTCAAATTAGCAAACATGATATCCTTGTATCGCTGGGAGACTATAACGCGAAGATTGGAAAGGAAGAGTGGCTTTTAAATTCTGTCGCCGGAAGACATTCGTTACACGAAGCCTCAAACAACAATGGCTTGCGCCTTTGTAATTTTGCAGCATCACATGGTCACTGGATCAGTAGCACTTGGAAAATTCCTGGGCGTAGAGGTGGCAATCAGATAGATCATGTTCTAATAGATAAGAGGCATGCATTGTCAGTAATAGATGTGAGATCGTTTAGAGGCTGTGACTCAGACCACTTTCTGGTTGTATCCAAACTACGACAGCGCATTTCAAGGGTGAATGAAGCTAAATGCTGCAGAAGACTAAGATGGAATGTTGATATGCTGATGGTAAACGATGAAGTCCAACAAAAATATGAACGAATTTTAAGCAACAATCTAAAAAATGATGTACCGCGGAAATTGAGACGGAAACTAATGATACAGAAGCCACATGGAAGAATATTAAAAACGCGGTCCTAATGCCGCCAACGAGGTCGTGGGTCCTAAAAGAACTGTGAAAAACGAATGGTACGATAGTGAATGTATTGAAGCAAACCGACTCAAGCAGGAAGCGCGCCAAAAATATCTGTCGAGTGAAACCCGATCTAATCTATATGAATATAAAGAAAAAAGAAAAAATGCAAAGAAAATCATCAGAGAAAGGAAAAGAAAATATCTAAGAGATCAAGTTGAACAAATAGAACGAGATTTTAATAATAAAAGCGTAAAACAGCCTACCAAAACATTTGAAAAACTACAGATACATTTAATCCTAGAACAAATATAGTAAAAGATAAAGATGGTAACATACTAAGAGACAAGAGCCAAATCATGAGCCGATGGAGAGAATATTTTAATGACGTTTTGAATACGAACCATGAAAATAGCGACAAAGTGAACTTTCAAACTACAGAAAATTTTATATAAGAATCTACATTAGATGAATTATCTGCAGCCCTAGGAAAGCTTAAGAATAACAAAAGTAGTGCTGAAGATAATATCCGGCTGAGCTGCTTAAGTATGGAGGGGTAGAATTACGAAACCATTTGCCTAAATTATTAAATTATGGCGTAGCAATGAATTACCCAATATGTGGCGAACTAGCTTAATAATGCCAGTACATAAAAAAGGTGACAAAACCAATTGTGGGAACTATCGAGGCATATCCCTTCTTAACACCGCTTTTGATAGCCTGAACAGAAGGCAAATCAAATATTACCTACATAAATTAGGTATACCTCTCAAAATAGTTGAGTTGGCGTTCGCAACGTCAACCTCGTCCTACATGCAATCATTCAAGAATTTAACCCTAAAGAAACTTTATTTAATAAGACATTCCAAATTTGTGCGTATGCCGATGACATCCTATTAATGGCTAAATCTGAAGCTAGTCTGATAAATGCTTTTAAAAACCTAAAGGAGAGGATGGACAAATCTGGGCTAAAAATAAATGATGCAAAATCAAAATACATGGTACGTGCACCAGTCCAACCGCCTGGACTGACTATAGAAAATCACTTTTTTGAAAGAATACATGAGTTCAAGTATCTTGGAGTGATATTTACAGCTGACAAGGATATGTCAATAGCTATTAATGAAAAAATTCAATCAGCTAATAAAGCTTATTATGCGAATCTAAAGCTATTTCGATCAAAACTAATATCACCTAAGAATAAACTTAAACTATATCGCTCTCTTATTAGACCAATTCTCACTTATGGCTCTGAATTAGGGACTTTAAAAAAGAACGATATGGCCCAATTGCTAACTTTTGAACGACAAATAATGAGAAAGATATTTGGCCCACTACGCCTGCCACATGACACATATCGGATACGATACAATCACGAAATTGAAACATTGATAGAGAAACAGAATGTTATACGTTTTATAAAAGCCCAAAGACTAAGATGGTTTGGCCATCTAATAAGAATGCCAAAAGAAATAACTACGCGAAAAGTAATGTTACTAAACCAAATTGGAGGTAAACGTCGCGGACGTCCAAGAAAACGCTGGCTAGATGATGTTGAAGCCGATTTAAGTTTTATGAACATTCGGAATTGGAGAGAGAGGGCGATGGATAGGGACGCATGGAAGAGAATAGTTGCAGAAGCAGTGGTCCATACCGGACTGTAGAGCTAAGGAGAAGAATGATTAAATCAACAAAATTAGGGAATCTTTTCTAGTATGAACTTATATTAGAGTGTACTAAACATATGTACCTTCTATCACTCACTCACTACTATTGAAGAAGAGTGTCTCAACCAGCACACTTCATCCACCCAATCAACAATTTATACAATAAAATTGGTAATCAAGCTATGCCTGAGCACAAAATGTAGAGAGTCACACACTTATTAGACTTGCCTTAGCTTATTCATTAAAAATGGTAGTGATTGTCGTTGTACCTAGCTTATTTAATAAATGCTGATCCATTCAAAGAAAATACTTAGATAAAAAGGAAAATAAATACATATTAGATATATGTAAGTATTACATATAATTATTTTGGATCTTAAGAAAAATCTAAGATAAACATCTTTTTTTGATCTCAAAAATAATAGAAATGAAAACTCAAAACTAACAGTTAATTAGAGATCCAAGTAAATCGTAATCGTAAGAGACCTCTTAGAATTGTCCATATTAACACTAATTAAAAAGTACATAGCTTTTTAGCCTTTAAAGATTATGCAAAATGTTTACTTATTAAGTCCAAAATGTAGAGCTTAACAAACTGGAAAATGAAAAAATTCAATAAATTCATCAAAATTGAAATCAAAAATCACAACAATTATTTAATATTGTAATAATGGAATGGAATAATTAATTAAATGCATTGGATAAATTTCACAAAATAAACTGTATTTATTAAAAATTTTAGAATATTATTCTGTTAGGAAGTTACAATATACTTATGTAGTTTATATAATAATTCGTAAGATCAATGATCAAATTTTAATGTTAATGATAAATATCAAAAATATGATTTTTCTTTTGCAATTACAATTATAAGGTAAATATTCGTTAATTTTTTCTTATGGAAGCAACATTAATTTTTTCGTACATTTTTTTAAAATTCAACTTTATGAAATTAATTTGAACCAAAATACAGGCAAACGCTCGTAAGTCTGCATAAGGACGCCATTGAACAATTGCCAGAAAACAGAAATATTCTGTGTATTGATACAGTCTTCATACAAATGGTAATTTTGTTGTGCAGTAATATCATCGTAATGATATTCGGCACTTTCACCAAATTGAGATTTAAAATGATTGTCATCGCTATAGACCGATTTATGAGCAAGCCAATTGCGTGTGTCATCTTCTTTGGTGCAATATTGTTGAGCCGAGTTGGTGCCATGTCTTGTTGCATATGGTAACATTAAACGTGCCTCATCAATATTTAGTTGACGTCGTTGTTGTTCTATATTCAATTTCTCTTCATCACAGTATTGTTGCTCTAATTTTCTTAGTTCCTCTTCTACATTTAATGCATTACAACTGGCATTCGGTGGTGTCGATATCGATGTTGTTATTATACTACTGTTGCTCCTTCGAATGGTATCGTTTTCCGTTAATATGAGAACTGGCGTCGCCTGAGTTAAATCATCAGTCGTGGTAGGCAATTCAGTGTCTGCAATTGTTATCGGTGCCGTTGTATTTTCAGCAAGTGATCTGCGATACAGCAAGCTACCAGGTATTTGACTAACCAAAAAGAAAGCTCCAGCTATGGTCATTATACTAGCTGCATAACTTACTGCCATTACAGAAATGCTATTGGCTAAAAATTTTAGCATTGTAAACGATGGCAGAAGTTGCATTAGTTCAGTGTATGTGAGCCAACCACGTCGTATCCCTTCACGTCGGGCAAGTATATATTCAACATTTGAAAGCTTTTCAAAGAATTGCTCATTCGATATGTAAATGTTCCAATCCTAAATAATACATACAATGGAAATGGCAATCATTTAAATAAAGCAAAAAATTATAGGTGAGTAATGATCATACAATTGCAGTCAAAAATTCCAGTTCCATTGTTTTCAATTTTTCCTCGCTCATGCAGCCTTCTTTCGCCCAGTCCGATAAATAGAAAGATTGATCGTGGCCAGCATAATATTTGGTTGAAATCATCTAAAGGAAGGTGAACAGTGAAAATTGCTTATTATTAGATTTAATTCCCATGAAACATGTCTTTGTGACGCATTAAATTTTCAAAAACATGATGACATCATTACTACAAATTTATGTTAGGAATATTTCCATATTTCGTACATTGTTGTGTGAACTGCATTTTATCATTTGTAACATGCGTCACAATCAACAATAAATAATAATAAAATAATCTCAAAATAATCAGGTTAATGGATGGCATGTTCAGAATATGTACATATTTGTTTTTTTTTTTATACTCATATACACATGCGTATGCATGTGTGCGTGTGTGTGTGCTTGTTTAAGAATTTTATACGTTGTTACCGAGGGTCGTCTTAATCAACAGGTTGGCCCCGGATAATACGCAAACCTCAACCCAAACCACTTTTACAGCAACCCCTGCTTACAGTTAATTACAGACTTACCAAAGAGATAACAAATAATTCCTGAGGAGTTATACAACGCACATAGCCCGGATCGAGAACATTCAAACGATCCAAATAGATCAAAGCCATAATGAGCGAACAGGGCGCGGCATGCATCTTTCCTGCAGCCACTCGTGTTAAGCGGTTCAATGAATGCCCGTAGTGTGGTTCGGAGAATAGATCTGCTGCATATTCGGCAAGAGGACGTGATACTTCTAAGTCTGCATCATTGCTAGCGCTATTACTTCCATTGCCGTAATCAAATGCCATACCATAATAAAGAGTTTTCCTTATACGCTCAATGAAATCGCCATGTGGCATCACTTGTGAACGCGCCTTTTTAGTCGTTGCAGCGACAATTTTACTGCGCCCCATTTTAACTCTCATAAAATAAATATTTACAATATTACTTTACCCGACACGCGACAATTTCTTTCTGCATCTGAAAAAAAACATGTGTCCAATGGTAAAAGCTTTTGTCAATGTGAAGATTAGCCAACACTAAATTTATGATGCTTTTCAACTATCTCACTCACACAACACAATTGCAATAAGCCGACAACAAAATTTCTTTTGTTCTTTTGACCCAAAACTATATATTTATTTGATTAGTAAATTTAACCTATTATTTTTAAATTACTGAATGACAGACAGTAAATATCAGAAATGTTTATTTTATTTGAAAACTTCAACTTAATGCAATGGACTCTGTGTGAATTTCCTTCAGGCATCATACTAGACCCGGCAAACAGCTGATTTGAAAATCTATTTCATGTTTATCATTTTACCCCGCATTAGACAGCTTAATTCACGAAAAACTTTGATATTCCGTTTGTACATCTAAAACTAGAATAAATAAAAAGACAACAATAGGAAATATGTCACGATTTAGTGGTGCTTTACAGCTTACAGACTTGGATGATTTTATTACGCCTTCTCAGGTAAGTACGCTACTCTAATTTATCTGATCTGATCATTTTTTATTTAACTAATTTCACAATCCTCTATCCCATCACATAGGAATGTATAAAGCCTGTTACGATTGAGAAGACGTCAACAAAAACAGGTGCAAAAATCACAATACAAGAAGATGGTTACTATGAGGAATCGGACGTAAGTCAACAAAATTGTTTATATTATAAAATATAATATTAAATGAACTCTCTCTCTCTCTCTCTACACTAGGCCGGAAAGCACAAACTTCAAAAAGTGCAAATAACTCTTCAGGATTGCCTCGCCTGTTCCGGTTGTATCACATCTGCTGAAGGTGTCCTCATCACGCAGCAAAGCCAAGAAGAACTACTGAAAGTTCTACAGGAAAATCAGACATTTAAAGCAATCGGTGACACTACAAAAGTACGAACAATTGTCTTTACGATATCACAACAGCCACTACTCAGCCTTGCGAAACGCTATGAGCTCTCAGTAGAAGAAACTGCACGTCATCTAGCTGGTTACTTTCGTCAGTTAGGTGCTGACTATGTGCTTGGCACCAAGATTGCTGATGATTTAGCATTGCTAGAAAGTAGGCAAGAGTTCATTGAACGCTTTCGTGAAAATTCGGATCTTACAATGCTTTCGTCATCATGTCCCGGCTGGGTTTGTTATGCTGAGAAGACACATGGCAATTTTATATTGCCCTTTATATCTACTACGCGGTCTCCACAGCAGATTATGGGTGTTCTTGTAAAGCACTGGCTAGCGAAAAAGCTTGGTGTGCCAGGATCACAAGTATATCATGTTACAGTAATGCCTTGCTATGATAAAAAACTGGAAGCCTCACGTGATGACTTCTACAGTGAAGTAAACGATTCCCGGGATGTGGATTGTGTCATGACAGCAAGTATGTAGTATCTTATAGGCAAAATAACAATTTTTAAATCATTCATTTATTTATCCATGGTTTAGTTGAAGTTGAGCAAATGCTGGAAGATCATGCATTGCAAGAATATAATGCAACAGATCTTGATTGGCCGTGGAGCGAGGATAAGCAGGAAGCCGCAATTTGGGCCCATGAATCAACAATGTCTGGTGGCTATTCTGAACACATATTTCGCTATGCAGCCAAAGAACTTTTCAACCGCGAATGCATAGATTTGGAGTACAAACAGCTGCGAAATAAAGACTTTCGCGAAATCACTTTAGTAGATAATGGCAAATGCGTTTTAAGATTTGCTATTGCGAATGGTTTTCGCAACATACAAAACTTGGTACAAAAACTTAAACGTGGCAAAGTACAATACCATTATGTTGAGGTTATGGCTTGTCCTTCAGGCTGCATAAATGGTGGTGCTCAAGTCCGACCCAATAATGGGCAACATGTACGAGAGCTGATGCAACAACTCGAGGAGCTCTACCAACAATTGCCGCGTTCTGTACCTGAAAATCCTATCACCGATCAAATATATAGGGAATTTTTTGAGGGGGCCCACACAGACAAAGCAAAAGCATTACTGCATACAAACTATCATGCCGTTGAAAAAATGAATACGGCTTTAAATATAAAATGGTAAAGTTTACAAATAAAAAAAAAAAAAATATTGTAAATAAAATGTTTATTAAAAAAAACATATTTATTCATTCGTTTGATTCTTGCTTTCTTATGCAACTAACCATACACTTCTTGAGTTTCCTTTGACCGTTGCCGGCGAATGTCAGACAAAAGGAAGTGAGACGATTAAACTTCAAAGCGCATGTCCAACCCATTGCCATAGTGAGTGTTAGGCCAGCTGCAAACACACCTGCACTGGAAATAACTCTGGAAATAAACGAAGTAGACAAAAACATGCGACTTTCCATTTCGAATTTGTATTCCGCCCCGCCAGATGCTTCATGTGCTTGCTTAGCACACGCTGCACGCATTTCGCACAAGTTTAGTAATAACAAATTTTGGAAATTTCTTCCGCATCCGAACGACAGACAACGATTAAACGAAACGCAACGCGCAACGATAGCAAACACTAACTCACTCAGTTACTACAACAACGGTAAGCGCAGTAACATAGCACATATTACGGTAATAATACACAACAGTGGAGGAAGCGTGTGAAAATGTCTAAAGAAAAAATTGATTGGTAGAGAAGGTCAAGAATTTTCTATTCAATTGAAGCATTTTGCGGCACCAAGCAGAACATACACATGTGTATTTAAAAATTAAAAGTTCACGCACAAAAATTGATTTTTAGTAAGAAGAAAAAAAAAACCAAGTGTCCTTTGCAGGGCTCCCACCTCAGAAATATAATAATAATAATATGCTTACTTACATATTTATAGTATCAACTCATAGAGTTGAAAATCAATAGGCAAAAGCAAAAATTATTTGACGAATGAAAATACTGAAAAAATTTAAAATTATATTTTTACAAAAATTTATTATTCTATTGTTATTCTTATTTAAGTGAATGATCCTTGTTTTTTGCAAATAAATTTCTGTACGAGCGAAGAAAACATAATAAAAACACAAAACAAAAGATGTCTGCCGGCAATAAGCCAACTCATCCATATGGTATGATGACTCCTGATGCTGAGGTAAGCTTAAAATATGGTGCAACAATTATACAACCCGATAATGTATTCCGGCGTATAAAGAGCGCCAGTGTTGGCGGTAAACAACAACCGAATGTTCAAAACGTACAAGAGGTAGAGCAGCAGCAGCAGCAGCTGTCAAGAGATGCGCCTTCGATTAGCGGTCGAAAATTGCAGCGCGACTCACTTGAATATTTTATTAAGTTTCCGTCGCCCACTTATCGTGATGAAGCAAGCACCACAATTTCTGGTGAATCCGAAGACTTTGTATTTATTGACAATGAAGAAAATGTACCCATAATTATGTTGTTGGGTTGGGCTGGTTGCCAAGATCGCTACCTAATGAAGTACTCGAAAATATACGAAGACCGTGGGTAAGTTGGTATTGTTTCTACTTATATTGTACATAAGAGTTTGTATTTGTTTTGTTTTGTTTTGTTCTGTTTATTAGCCTCATAACTGTGCGTTACACTGCTCCTGTGGATACACTGTTTTGGAGACGTTCCGACATGGTACCAATTGGCGAGAAAATACTTAAACTCATACAAGATATGAACTTTGATGCACATCCATTAATTTTCCATATTTTCTCAAATGGTGGTGCGTTTCTTTATCAGCACATATCACTCGCCGTGCGCAAGCACAATTCTCCTCTAGAAGTTCGTGGAGTTATTTTCGACTCGGCACCCGGAGAGCGCCGCATATTAGGCTTATATAGAGCCATTTCAGCAATCTATGGACGAGATAAGCACAAATGCAATAGCATAACCGCTGCCATCATAACTTTGACCCTAAGTTTGATGTGGTTCATTGAGGAGACTTTCAGTGCTTTTAAGAGTCTCTTTGTTAAATCGGATCGCTTGCAATGTAGTCCATTTTCCGAGCTGAAGAATGAAGAAAACGTAAGCCCTCAGTTGTTTCTTTATTCGAAAGGAGATGTTGTTATACCATACAAGGATATTGAAAAATTCATAAAGATACGTCAAAATCATGGTGTCGACGTATCATCTCTTTGCTTCGAGGACGCAGAACATGTAAAAATCTACACCAAATATCCGTCGCAATATATAAAATGTGTTTGCAATTTTATTAATAACTGTATGTCACAGAAGCCATACCGCCATACTACTGATGATCTCTTGCTGCATTCACCTACTCCGATTTCTCCTACTAACATAGCGTCAGCAGAATTGAAGATTGATTAGGTCCGGATTGAGCAAAACTCTGAGAATTGTGATAGTTATTGTTGTTGCCAACGGATATCTTAATACTAAAACTAGGCAAACGTTTAACAAAATACAATTACAAAGAAGTACATTTACATATTATACTTATCTATCTATTTCGCAGCTCGTAGGTAGTGTACGAATTTAAGAATGTTTTGAACATAGCTTAAATATATTTTTTAAACTTTAACGAACCCTAAAAATCCATTTATATGGGAAGCTAATGATGTAGCTCATCTAAAAATTAGTTCTAGTTGCACAACTTGTTAAGCTTTAACTTTAACTGTTATAAGAAATTAAAAAATAAAATAATAATTTAAAAAAATTTAAATTTAAATTTTGAATTCCTCTTTTTTGCTGTGCTGAAAAACACAAGATGAAAATGGTGTTTGTTAAACACAGAATTGAATTTATTTATTTGAGAAAAAAAAGCAGACCATATCATCACCTAATTTCTTGAAAATAAGCAGGCCATAATATGGTCGCCATCTTGGAATGGTAGAAGAAGAGAAAAGAAGAAGAGACACAAGTATTGAGCGATTTTTTTTTACAATATATTCTAGTTATTAACTAAATAAAAGCAAAGAATTTTATTAAATGAACCTCAACAAGGCCGTGTAATTTTCTTTGCCCTGAAACGTTTCTTAGTGTCAATTTGACGAGCATAAACAGTGCAAACGCTGAAAAAAAAAATCGAAGAACTGCGAATCAGCGAATAAAGCAAATAAGACACAACCAAGAAGAAGAAGAAGCATATAGAGGGAAATAGCTTGAGATTTCTTGCGTTTAGCAACCAACCACAATTTGCAAACTATCAGTGTATTTTTTAGGTAAATAAACAAACTCTGGCGATTTACACATTAATTTGGTGATTGGTGCTAAGTCAATTTGCCAATAAATCGTTAATTTAAGCCTTCGGGCAACACTCAGCATGCCACTGTTGCATTGCTTTTTTGTCAAACAAATACAACGCGAATGCCACCAGCCATGGCTCCTCTTCTCCCTTTTTTTGCAAATGTACGTACATATATGTGTGTGTTGTGTGAGTGCGTGCGCCGCATCGCGTCTCTAGTGCTTCGTACTATTAGACTATTTGCTTATTTTTCTGGATCTTATAGAATTTAAATTAATTGTTATATATTGATATAACTAACATATTGATAATGATAATAATGTATTCACAGATATCGACGTTATTTTCTTGTCATCATCATCATCCATCCATCCATCCACGTCGCATTGCTGGCATTATTAACGTGACCGTGAAGTCGTCTTTGCCGGATTTTACCGCCAGTCCGTCATCAATTCTAAAATCATCAATCACCACGGCTGCTGCGTGCTGCTAGTGGCGCGTGATATAACCAGCGCACATTTCGCTCTACTGGACTATGTCTGAGTATTTTTGTCAACAAAGCCGACAAGAAACCACATAGCCATGGCTGCAACGAGAAAATTGCAGGGTAAAATATATATTCCCAATTCTTTTGTTTGTTGTATGCAAGTTTACCTAACGTGTTGTTGTTTTTAATAATGTTGAATGAAATAATTTGTAAATTCTCCTTTTTGTAGGTGAAATTGATCGATGTTTGAAAAAGGTAGCTGAAGGTGTTGAAACATTTGAAGATATTTGGAAGAAGGTGCACAATGCCACAAATAGTAATCAGAAGGTAGCCAAAAGTCGGAACCGTTGGTTTTAATCATAAATTAATCTTCCGTTTTTTGCTTTTTCCAATAAATTAAGCAAAAACATTTACAAGAGAAGTATGAGGCGGATCTTAAAAAGGAAATTAAAAAACTTCAAAGGTTACGAGATCAAATAAAATCATGGATCGCATCTGCCGAGATTAAAGATAAGAGTGCACTTTTAGAGAATCGACGGCTTATTGAAACAGTAAGTCTAATGACTAAATTGTTAAATCAAAACCATACTCACATACCAATACCAATTCCCATAGCAAATGGAGCGTTTTAAAGTTGTAGAGCGTGAGACGAAAACAAAAGCCTACTCAAAAGAAGGTCTTGGCGCAGCACAAAAAATGGATCCTGCGCAGCGGATAAAAGACGAGGCCCGCAATTGGTTAACAAGCTCAATTAGTTCACTGCAAATACAAATCGATCAGTATGAAAGTGAAATTGAATCTCTGTTAGCGGGGAAAAAGAAACGTCTGGATCGAGATAAACAAGAGCGAATGGATGATCTGCGTTCAAAATTGGATCGACATAAATTCCATGTAACTAAACTGGAAACGTTATTACGATTACTGGATAACGATGGCGTAGAAGCTGAACAGGCATGCATTATGAAATACTTAACTATACATTACAGAATCTTATTCTTTATTTCTTTTGGAAAAAAAAAAATAGGTGAACAAAATCAAGGATGATGTTGAATACTATATTGATTCATCGCAAGAACCTGACTTTGAAGAGAATGAGTTCATCTATGATGATATTATTGGTCTCGATGAGGTCGAACTGTCTGGCACAGGTATGTTATCAATTAAAAGAAATGTTTTATGCTTTACTCTGTTCTTGCTGCTGATAAATGCACACTTTGACTGCTCATTTGTTTGTTCTGTGCTATACTAACTAACTACTATTGCCGAAATCAATTTCGTGCACATTTACACCAATATTTCCCCAAGTGCCACATGAATCCTTATGCTCTTTTGGTTGTTAGAGTTATATAGTTAATGATATGCGTTTAAAGCGAATCGAAAAATTTATATAGAAATAGAACACTCGCTCGGCTGTCACTCAATCAATCAATAAAACAGTGTTTTGTTTTTTACATTGATTTATTTTCATTAAAATTCTCTTTTTTCTAAATTTTATCAATTTTTTTTTTTTTTTTTAGTTATTGCTTAATTTGCAAATTTTATTTCAATATTTTTCTACTACTTAACTCTACTACTTAACTTCAAATCACATATACACACACACACACATTTGATCAAGCCAGAAAGTAATTTGATCTTTAGAAAAATTTTCATTTCAAGAAAATAAATTCTTTAAACAAAACAATGTTATTACTTTGCGTCTAGAGGACTGATTAGTCGCGATCAGAGTGATGTAGTGTGTTGAGATTTGATTTTATTAGTTTTGTATTATTTTAAATTGTTACCAAGAAAAAAGAATGCAAATTTTATAAAATATTATATTAAATTTCCATATAAACGTGTGTGTGTTTATTATCTCTTTCTTTTTTCGCTTTCTAAAAAACAAACAACCGATTCGTTGAAATGTGTCTTATATAAACATAAAAACAATCTTTTGCTGTTAATCCACAATTCCACTCCAAAACAACCAAATTCCAAATTAAAAAACATAACCAAAAACAAACCTACAACCACAACTAATAATCATCGTAACTTAAAACAACATGTTACGAACAAAATTCAATCATCATTGTTTTTTTCCACTATGTTTAAACATTCATCCTAAAACAATTCAATCAATCATTTAACCATTATTCATCAAATCCAATCAAATTCAATATAAAACCAAAATCTGTACTATAAAAAAACCAAAACGAAAACAAAAAACATTATCAACCATTCCAAAAAAAAAAAAACAAATCAAAAAACAAAACAAAAAAACACGAATCGCTTAACTTCGTTGAATGAATATAACATGGTAAAGGTGTCTCACTTGGTATTCCATCATTAGCCACTACGGACAGTAATAACAGTAACGAAACCAGCGGTTCGCCCAGTAGCGTAACGTCCGGCGGTAGTCCCTCACAATCGCCTGTCACAGTGCAACATCAGCCGCCAACGCTAGCGCAACAACAACTACAACAACTGCAACAGTCGGTGACAAGCACGGTCTCGTCAACAACGTCGACGAATAGTAGCAGTTCGCAATTCCAACAACAACAGCAACCGAATGGCAACAATAACTTGAGCTTTTTGGCAGAGCCGACGCCGACGGGAGGAGCGCCAACGACAACAACAGCGCCTACAGATACCTCTGCACCCTCATCAATAACAACAGCAGCGTCAAGTGACAAACGCACTAAAAGTGAGAGCAATGCGAATAGCAAAACAAAGGCAAGTGATTATAATGAAAAATATTCTCTAGTTCTGTTCATTTACTTATGTTTCATTCTTGCAACTGCAGCAGCAGCAGCAACAACAGCAGCAACAGCCCATCAAACCAATCGCTGTGCGAGCGAAATCTATAGTGACAAGTGATAGTGAGTATTGAGTATTAATCGGAGTAAGTTGGACATTGGAAATTCTTAATTTTAAACAAGTTGTTTCATATGCAGATCAAGTCAATAAAATTATCAGCTCAACACCAAGCAAAAATCAGCAGCAGACAACTACGCAGCCGACAGCAGCAGCTATTGTAGCCTCAGCCTCACTTCATACATCGAGCAGTGTTAGCAGTACGGGTAGCAGTAGTAGTGGAAGTGGTAGCGGTAGTAATAGCAATTCAACGAATATTGCCGTAGCCGCTAGTGGACACAATCCTGCCGTGCAACCTCATGCACCGGCGCCTAGTTTGAATACATCAAGTGGTGGAGGAGGAGGAGGTGTTTCATCAGTATCATCAGCAGCGGGCACAACAGCAGCCGCAGCGGTTGTAGCAGCGAATAACTCCAACAGCAACATTCAAGGCCAATCTGTGATTCAAACGACACCAACAATTGCATTTGCTGCTGTAGCAAAACACAATACATGTGAGTAAATAGTGAATTAGTACAGTCAGTCGGCCTTACACTTAACATCACACACATATTAACAAAACACAAATCATTTATATTAATAATATAAATTTAAGCAAATTAAAATGTATTTTGTATGTTTTTTTCAAAATTTTTAGCAGCACTTCTCGAAAACGGACCGGTACCGCATTCAACAGCTCCAACAGTTGCAGCGATCGTGGGATCAAGCGGGCAAGCGCAACAACAACAGCAACAAACAACGCAACTATCCAATCTTCAATCTAATTCCTCGCATCTGCAAAACGGTATGTTCCAAACTACTTTCCATTGATTGATCATTTTGAAAACAAACTTATTCTTGTATAATCTTCAATCTGCAGGTTTACCCGTTTCGCTTAGTAGTAACACATCAGCTGTGGATGCAATTTCATTGAAAACAATGGCACAGGAAGCCATTAATCGTTCGGTTGTAGATACAAATACATTGACGCAGCAAGCACCTAACATTGATACGAGACAGCAGCAGCAGCAGCAACAACAACAATCCGTACTACAACAGCATTTCTCTGCGGATACAACTGCCAACCAGCAACAACAACAACAGAGTGCCCCAAGCATCGCTGCTGCAGTTGCAGCCGTTGCTGCAACAAATGGCCCATCATCAGCAGTTAGTGGTCTCATGAACTTGACCAATGTTACAGGTCAATCAAGTGCAGCAGCAGCTGCAGCGGCAGCAGCAGCGGCGGCAGCAGTTGCAGTTACTAATGCGAAGGCAACAATTCAGCAACAGCAGCAGCAGCAACAGCAGTTGCCTACGAATGAAGCACATATACCGCCACTGTTAGGTGTAGCTCCGCTTGGACCAGCCCCACTGCATAAAGATCATCAATTGCAATTCCAGTTAATGGAAGCCGCGTTCTATCATCTGCCACAACCACAGGATACAGAAAAGATGACAACATATTTCCATCGATCGCCAGTGCAAACACCGCCGCATTATCCGCAGTCACAGCTTCCAATCTATGATACCGTTGAATTTTATCAACGACTCTCAACGGAGACACTATTCTTCGTTTTCTATTACATGGAAGGCTCGAAGGCGCAGTACCTGGCAGCCAAAGCGCTCAAGAAACAAAGCTGGCGATTTCACACCAAATATATGATGTGGTTTCAAAGGCATGAAGAACCAAAAATCATTAATGATGATTATGAACAGGTAAGAATCAAGAACAACAATAACAAAATAATGAAAGATGTAAAGAAAATTTGTATTTTGTTTTTAGGGCACGTACATTTATTTCGATTATGAGAAATGGAGTCAACGAAAAAAGGAAGGCTTCACTTTCGAATATAAGTACTTAGAGGACAAAGAGTTGAATTGATTGCCGTGTCAACCACAAATTACACAATAAAATGAATCCAACAATAATAATTGATGAATATGAAGTTACATTTAATAAATTTAAAATAATAGTGAATGTGAATTATCATCATGATGTCTAGAGTTTTGTAAACAAGAAAAAAGAAAACAAAAAAATTGAAAGAGAAAAACAAATTATGCATGTCACATTTGCTTTTTTATTAATGTGTATCGGTTGTTTTTTTTTTTTCACATAACATAAATAATGAATTGTTTAATACATAGTACTACATATTTCCTTGAAACTCAAATTTAAGTCCAAAACGAAATATGATGATAATGAATGATATGAATGCAATTTTGTATTTATTTATCACACACACACACACACACACAGACACACACGTACACATATATAAAACAAATACACATGCGAAATGGTGAATGGATTTGCGCCAAAGGAACCATGCCTGCCTGTGAATGAAGCTGAGCTTTGTCCGCACAGGCACAACTGCCGTGATTAATTCTGAATCAACCTCACATTTAATAATAACAATAACACAGAAACAGAGACATTAAGAGATTCTAACATGTATAAAGCTGAACTGAATGACGAAGAACAACACTCAAGCAAAAAAAAAAAAAAGAAAAGAAATATTTATGTTTTTAATATTAATGACAAAGGAGGAAGATAATGATGAAGACGAGACGTTCTCAGATGTTGTGTGTATAGAAGATGCGCCAATTTGTATTTAAATCAATTATTATTATAATATAAATTATATATATATATATTATTATTTTGTTTTATTTTTTTTAGATGAGCACACATTTCAATTCAATTCAACCAAGCAACCAACCACAACCAATCAAGCTCATGCCAACAACCAACAAAAGCATTCATTCAACATAACAAAACATACTACAATACACATACTTATGTAGGATACATACATACATACATATATATATTTAATATTTAAACGACAACACACATTTAGGACAAGTTGTAAATTTCGTTTAATTATTTTAAGTAAGAGAAATGAAAACAAATATATCACTAAAGTCAACAAAACAAACAAAATGTTTATAAGAAATGCAACAACAAGAAACAAAACAAAAACAAAAGTTGAAGTAATTTTTACAATTTTAAATAAATAATAATAATTGGAATAATACAAAAAAAAAAAAAAAAATATGAATACATTTCCTCTTCTGGATTTAGCGTTTTATTGGAGCAAATTCTCTCAAAAGGCTTTTACATTCACACATATTACATCTATGTACATATGTTATATAAATAATTCGCTCCTTTATAAAAGAAACTCCACATCATATTCGAAAAAAAAACTATGAGAAAGAAAGATAGGAGAAAAAGTAGTGAATAAAAATCGAAACGAAAACAGTCTAAATTAATATTAAAAAAAAAAAAATTAAAAGGAAATTAATAGAAAATTTAAAATTATAAAAAAAAAAAACAAACATAAAAACCGCGTTAAGTAAATAAAATACACAACACATAATTTTTAATTATTACGCGATTTTAGCATTTTTGCTAATTGAGAAATTTTACAAACAAAAATAAATAGTAAACGATGAAAAATTAAAAAAAAAAATAGTAAAAGCAAAAAAAAGAACTCATTTTAAAAGAAAAGAAAAAAATTATTTAAAAAAAAGCATATACAAAAAAAAAGAAATCATTAAATATACAATACACGATTATTTAAAAAAAGGAAATCAGTCTTTTGCAAGGGTCTCATGGAGGAAGAAAAACAAGGGATTTATAGAGTATCATATTTGATTTATTTTGCCTAATTTTAAATTTTTATTAAAATTTTTATATTGTAGATTATGTGTTAGTTAGTACATCGAGTATTATTATCATCATCTATTGTATTACATATAACTTGTGTGAAACGATAAAGAAAACATAATATATAGTATGACAAACACACACACACACGCACGTACATGGGGTAGGGTTTGTATATATGAAATTTTGATTTGATTTGATTTTGAATTTCTTTTTCCCTTAACAAACAAAATTATTTGTTGATAAACCTAATACAAATAACAAATGCATTTACGATTTATATATTGTAATTATATATAAAACGACATATTAATGTTGCCACTAAGGATTCGTCCAAACGACTGTATCATCATCATCATCATCTTCCCAGCCATTCTCTTCGTCATCAAAACCATTAAGCACCTGCGCAGCGGCGAAGCGACTTACATCAATTTGAATTTCTTCATCTTTGAGTGTTGATTGATGATTGGCAAATGATGATGTCGATGTGGTGTCCTCTTTCTCATTTACTGGAATGTTTTGATGATGTGTTGTTGTTGGTTTTGTTTGAATAATTACTGGCTCCATATCCTTAAAAAAATCAAATTCGTTTGCTTGTGGTTTGTTTACATTATTCACTTGAACCTGAATGTCAAGTGAACTAAGATCATCAATGTTCTTTTTATCAGTTTTATTACTTGTAATCGACAGTGCCGAGACTGCCGTCCGATATGAATCCGAAGTTGAGTTCTGTGTCGCTTGTGTAGTATGGGAAGAGGAGCTATTTGTTTCATAATTTGTTGCTGCGGTGTTTGTTTGTTCCATCATTTCGGATAATTCATTCTTATTATTAATAATTTGTGAAGAACTTAAACGCTGCAATTCATCGGAAGTCTCCCAATCAGACCAGGCTTCCTCATCGTTGTCAGCAGGAGTTGCACTACCCATGAGTGTTTGTATGTCATTTATATTATTTGCATCTGGTGTTTGATCAAGAACAATTGAGCTTTTATTATCTTCACCACCGTCTGGACTTAGACGTAAAGGCAGAGACAATGATGATTCAAGATTGTCATCGATTTGAGGCAGCGAATTAAAACTGCCATTTAAATCTGTGGGGTTTATTGATGGCATCGGACTGCCTGACACCATATAATCATCAATAGCATCGCTTCCACTCATGACTGGCGTTATCGACCTTGGTTCTACCCAGTGCGTGCTTGTATCCGTGACAGCAGCCTGCGGTCTGCCATCAGCGAATATACGTGTACGTGGTCCTTCCATTACTATTTCTGCACCCAAAATTGGCACTAAATCGGCCATACAGCGAAGCGTCTTTGCAACAAGCACATCTTTGGTATCATGCATACCAGCAAGCAAATGTGGCAATATATCATTCTTTAATTGCTCTTCACTCAATAGCCGCACGTATTCCATAAAATATTCCAACAGTATGAGGCGTATCTGTGCATCGCGTAATCGAAACATTTTTAGTATTTTGGGTAACAGATAATCTACGTATGTTTGATGTGAGAATAGTGCGGCACTGTGCTCAGTCTTCAGACCCAGCACATATGGTGTTACACAGAGCTGAGCAGTGACATCAAGTAGCACCATACGTGACAAGAGGCTTGTGGACAACTGTGAGGCTACAACCTCTTCGTCGAAACAACGCAACCTACCAATAAGGCTGGTAAAGAACTGTTGTCGTTCCTGCACCGATTTTAATGGCAATTCAAACAGAAAGGAATGTATGAGCACAAATTCGTGATTAAAGTAGGGATGTAGAAGCACCGCTGATAACTTTGGTCGCATTTGTGGATTCGTATGTTTCAGATGTGTACCGCAATAACTGCGAAATTCTTGCACATGTGGCGTTGCACTCTCGTCCTTCGAGCATTTGTCCAGAATGCTTTCGCACAGTGTGGCAAATGAAAATTGTTCTATTGAATCGATTTGATCACGATCAGTGGCGGTATCAATGGCCTTTTGATAGCGAAATGAATGTGATAGTTCAAGTAACTGTTTGTTAACATCCTTCGACTTCCAAACGTATTCGAAGCCAGCCAAACGCCAACTCCCATTATCGGTCACATATATTGACTGTGTGCATATATTGAGGTGACGTGCAAGTGCACGTTCAACAAGAAAAATTAAACTACAGAGTATTGTACGCAGGCCAAGACAAACTTGTATATCGCTTTGTGTCGACAACACATCCGCCAGAGGTCGTACACGTTCCGTAGCTAAATGTTTATGTCCGCCCTCTTCCCATGTTGTCACATATTTAAGTATGTACGGATGGCGATAAATCATTAGATTCTGTAAGGAAGACAACAATCAATTTATTGCAAAAGATCAACGACTTCTCTCTTACCTTAATTGCTCGCTCCATAGGGCCTTGTGCCACCCACAATTGACCCTTTACAATTGGTTCGCCCTGAAAGACAGATAGACTCCTTCCATCCTCATTAGTGCTTGGGCATTCAGCATTGAAGAGAGACCAAAAATCATTAGCCTCGACAGCATTTTTATCAATTAGTAAACCTTTTAATTTGCTGCTTTCATTACCCATTTTTCTGTAAAAGAAACAGTAACAAAATTACCAGCTGATTGTTGCAATTGGTAGTTGGTATTTGATGAGTTAAGTGTTGAGAAATAACCAAATGTAGAAGAAGAAAAAGAAGAAGCAGAAAGTAATTAATTCAGTGCAATGGTGATTGCTGATTGTCAAAATAAAAGTTTGTTGCAAAGAAAAAGGAAAAGATAAAGAAAATGGATTTATACGATGATATTGATACCAAGCCCAGAACCAGTCAAATTGATGGATGGTCTTCAGGGATTAAAATGCTGCAGACGCAGCTAGCAGTAAAGAAGGCACAACTGCCCCTCAAGAAACCGGTGAGTGAGAAAACCATGCAATCTGACTGCAGACAGCTTTTATAGCAAATTTAATCATAATTCCCTTCTAGCTTATGACTCCAATGGTTAATTTACGTGCTAAACGACCCACAGAGGTAGAATCTAAGCCATCAGATAATGTTCCGACGACATCTGCTGCTAGCATTGCACCCAAGTCGATTATAATCACTGCGACTCCCTTGGCACCACCCGCCCTGGATGAAATCAAAAAAGACGATTGGGGCGATTTTGATGAATACGATCCATTTTGGCCAAATGAATACGAAAAGCTCAAAGAGAAAATTCACAAAGGGAACGATAGCAGCAAAGGACGGAACAGTAGTCGTGATGGCGGTAGTAGTCGCGAAGATCGTGAACGTAAACGCGGTCGCGGCCGAAGCTCACAAAACACACACAATAACGAGTCGCCACCACCTGCAAAATACAGTGGTTTTGGACAACGTCAAAACGATGAGGAGCGTTATAGTCCACCGGCGCCAGGTTCGGTTTCGAGTAAAGGCGGTGGTGCAGCAATTGCCCCACCACCTTCATTACAAGAAATCTCGATTGATAATGGTGATGGTGCATCAAATGTCACTATACCCTATTCTGCTAGTTCTGTTGCGGCTAAGATCATGGCAAGGTATGGATTCAAAGATGGTCAGGGCTTGGGCAAGCAAGAGCAAGGAATGTCAATAGCACTACAAGTCGAGAAAACCTCTAAACGTGGCGGTCGCATAATACATGAAAAAGATGTTTTCCTACCACCACCCCCTTGTCTAACGCCACCTCTAGCTATGCCGGAGATGCCACCGCCGCCAGCTCCATCGACATCGCCCGTTCCACCAGACTCCGAGCCCAGTATCACGGAAATAATGAAAGAACCCAGTAAAGTTGTACTACTTCGAAATATGGTCGGGCCAGGTGACGTTGATGAGGAGCTAGAGCCAGAAGTGAAGGACGAATGCAACACAAAATACGGAGAAGTAACGAGTGTTGTTATTCATGAGGCCTTTGGCACCACACCTGAGGAGGCAGTAAAGATTTTCGTGGAATTTAAGCGTATAGAGAGCGCAATAAAAGGTAAGTTGATGCGTGTTGATAATATGAACTAATTTATTTTTATATATGTTGTTAATTATTTCTTTTATAGCCGTTGTAGATTTAAATGGACGATTCTTTGGTGGAAGACAAGTTCGCGCGGGATTTTATAATTACGATAAATTTAAAAGTTTCCAATTACATTAAGTTGGCTTGGATTTTTCACATGCCATCATTTACTTAATATATTCAAAAATAAAAATTACCAACAAGCACATGACCACCAATTTTGTCTTTTACACCAGATGGCAACTCTAGTTTAACTTTGTACAGTATTCGTCTCGCTCGCACATCAAGTGGCAACTTTTTGTTTATCGTTCGGCGTGTCAACCCAGGCCGCCATGTTGACTTCCTTTCTTTTTTCACCCTACGTGTAGAGACATCGCGTATTTAACGTCGGTGTTGACTTTTTAATTAAAAGCAAGAAAATGGTTAGTGAAATGCAAAAAATAAAACCATTCTCGGATTCTAAATTGAATTGCACAATGATTTCGTGTATAAAACTGAAAAAATCTGTGCAGATGCCATGAGAAATTACCGATTTACTGATTGTTTTTTTTTCGTGTTTGTATTGTCTATTCCCAATTCAAATAGGGTTTCGTCAAAGTAGTCAAGAACAAGCAGTACTTCAAGCGCTACCAGGTCAAATTTCGCAGGCGTCGTGAGGGTAAAACCGATTACTATGCCAGGAAGCGCTTGATCTTCCAAGACAAGAACAAGTACAACACACCCAAGTACCGTTTGATTGTGCGTCTGTCCAATAAGGACATTACCGTGCAAATCGCTTATGCCAGGATTGAAGGCGATCGCGTTGTGTGCGCTGCATACTCGCATGAATTGCCCAAGTACGGCATTAAGGTACGTTTGTTGTCTCAAGATTTAAAGGTTATTTGTATTAATTTGATGGCGTTTTTTTTTTGTTTAAAGGTTGGTTTGACCAACTATGCTGCAGCATACTGCACTGGTTTGTTGGTAGCCCGTCGTATTCTCAACAAGTTGGGCTTGGACTCACTCTATGATGGTTGCACTGAAGTCACCGGTGAGGAGTACAATGTTGAGCCAGTGACTGATGGCCCTGGTGCTTTCCGTTGTTACTTGGATGTTGGTTTGGCACGTACCACCACTGGTGCTCGTGTCTTTGGTGCCATGAAGGGCGCTGTCGATGGCGGTTTGAACATCCCGCACTCTGTGAAGCGTTTCCCCGGCTACTCAGCTGAAACCAAGAGCTTCAATGCTGATGTGCACCGCGCGCACATTTTCGGCCAGCACGTTGCTGATTATATGCGCACCTTGGAAGAAGAGGATGAAGAGAGTTTCAAGCGCCAATTCAGCCGTTACATCAAACTGGGAATCCGTGCTGATGATGTAAGTAAAAAACAAAAAACTACCAAGACGTCCATTTTCAAAATTACCGCTGCGTTTTGTAACCACAACGCTGGCTGTGCCAAAAGTGGACCACATTAAATCCCAATGACCTATGTTCGGAATTTAACACCATTTCAATGGGTTACGTTTCCTATTTATGGTTAAACATGACCAATAATTTTTTTTTTTTTTTATTTTGTATTGATTACCAAGGACACAAATTAATTTTGAATTCTTCTTTTCTTGCAGCTTGAAGATATCTACAAAAAAGCCCACCAAGCAATTCGCTCCGATCCTACTCACAAGAAGGTAGCAACCAAATCGGGCATCGCGAAGAAGAGGTGGAATGCTAAGAAACTCACAAACGAGCAGCGTAAGAACAAGGTGGCCGAACACAAGGCCGCATACATTGCCAAGCTGCAGAACGAAACCGAGGCCTAAGCGGCAACGGACGTCGTAGACCTTATCGTTTGAGTTGGTGATTTAAAGAATTATATTGTATGCAAGTTGATCTAAAAAATTGCCAATATGGTTGGAAAATATGAGAATAAGTTTTTATTATTAACCAATTTGGTTTCGCTTTAATCAGTTGGCAGTAAAAGTAGTGATAGGAATCACTCCCTCATTCACTTCATAGAGCAGAGGATAATAGCAGACTACTACATCCATCTTTAATAAATAGCCTTTTATTAATATAACTTAAATCGAAGTATAAAAATGCTTTCGCTTTAAGCTTAAATCTAAACGGAGATTGAATACATCCAAATGATAAAGATGACGGTAAATTGTGTGAGGAGAACGACTTGTGGTGGTGGTCCAGTTACTTTTAATTTCTTCTATGTTCATTCATCATTTTCATCATCGCCGCCATCCTGTTGTTTGCAGACCCCGCAATGTTCCTTAATGTATCGTCCAGGCACACATAGTTCATGGTAGATGTGACCACAATTGAAAGCAATTATGTTGTTTCGCGGTATGAGCTCTTTGCTAATCACAGATCGTCGACATTTCTCACAAGCTTGATCATAGGATATTGATTGACCACGGTTTTGATGTTGCACGACTTCTGCATGTGAGTCAAAGTAATCGGTCAACTGGATCTTTTGTGAGCCCTGTAATATTTCCACTTGCAATCGGTAGTCCCAAAGCATTTTCACTACGGATGTGCGCAGATGTGGTATTTTCTGGCCTAGTTTAATCTTATTTACAACTGCTTCGGGATTTACATAACCCACAATTCCGTCAAGAAGTTTGGTCATGATTTCTGGCTGATTAACTGACTCGTCAATGAGCACATTCCAAAGATCGAAGTCATCGTGTTCCTTACAAAAGTCTATTGCCATTTCTATATTTTTCATCTGCGAATTTGATAAATGAATTCAAATTTTAAGTAATCTTGGAAGTTATATCAAATGGTATCATCACCTACCCTATGTATGATTATGCTTAGCGCTTCCGTTGTATTCCCCATTTTGCCAAGCAAATATACAATTTCCGGATAGAATAGTTCACGTTTACATATGTCTAATGCCTCCTGTATGCGATAATGGTTGGAGCGACGCAAAAACGGTAACAATTTCTTGGGCTCATATTTTGCATAGAGATGCACTAGCTTCCAATGAAAAGTACCACTGCTATCGATCTTATCCAATGCATCCAGATACCAATACAAAAACTCTTGATTCTGTTCGAGTTGATGTACCACAACCTCAGACGGAATTTTATGTTTGTACAACAAAATATTGAAGGCACGTTCCCGGTCAAGTTGTATCAATGGAATGATCATCTTATGTATGACACTATATAAATCATACCGTTTTATGAGTTCAAAAACATCCTTATTCTGTAATCTGAAAATTTAAAACATTAGTTTATAGATACCATCGATTGCGATCAGAACAAAATGTGATTATGTACTTTAAATACATGCGTAAAGCACTTTCGTAATCATGCTTATAGGAGTAAAGCAATGCTAGGGATTCTAGCAATTCATTTGCATTCTGTTTACGAAAGTTGTCATGTATGGCATTGATGACTGCCGAACAATCGTACAAGTGTGGAGGCCATTCCTTGATCAAATTAAGGAAGCCACGCACGTCATTCTTAAGAAATTCGTAGAGCACCATTTCGTAGACATGGGGATCCAGTTTACAGTCATCCGATGTAGGCAGATATGCGCTCACAGAACGCAATTGATTGTATTTAACAAACTTAAAAACTTCCTCCTCCCAAAGGGTTTTATTGTTACCAAGTACTCGTAAGCATAGCTTTGCGGCGGCATCAAATTGATTCAATGAAAGCAGGTGATTAATATAAAGTCTGCGAACAGAATGTTTATTAAGATTCATTCAAACTATGGTTGTTTTTCTTTTTTTGTGACAACTTACTTTGCAACAGAAAGCAAAGGCATAGTGCCACCATGAGTTGAAATCACTTCCATTGCCTCTTCAAATTTACTGAAATTAAGCAAAAATGTCGTTTCGTTAATGAATTTAAAAAAAATTACCTTCGGCTTAATGGCAAAATCATAAGAAGCAGCATATCAGCTGATTTGATATGCTGAATATTGTTTACGAATTTGCAGACAAGAAACAGAACAGTGAATGTAATAAGAAAAAAACATAAATATTTGTACATTTTTGAGATCAATAAGAAAAAAAACAAAAACACATAAAAACATGCGTCGCATGAATAATCTTGTGACGCTTTTTACCGCGATTACTGCATTCTTTTTTGGAAGTTTCATTACAAGGATTCTTACAATTGTTGACAAATGCCCAGCTCACAGAAGCGGTGTTTTAAAACTAGAACCACATCCAGATATTTTTCTTATGGTGCTCGTGCTCAGTGCGCCATTGCATATGGAACAGCGACAGGTGATGCGCGAGACATGGTTATCTTTTGGTCAGCGACCATTGGAGTTGCCATATTACACAGAAGATTACATTTATCTGCCATTCTATGACAAACGTGGTCATCTGGAACTAGAAACCGTAGGAGAACAATCAAATCGACAACGGATTTATGTAGATTGGCTTGACGGTTTGTCATATCACACGCAACGTGATACACCGAAACGGAATATTAAAGTGAAGCATATCTTTGCCATTGGCACGGCAAGAATGGAACCATCATTATATGCAGAATTAGAACGTGAACACAAGCAAAACAAGGATTTGCTATTACTGCCGCGTTTGCATGACACATATGCCAATCTTACAGAAAAGGTTCTACATTCCTTAGATGCGCTCACACATATTTATGAGTTCTCATATCTGCTAAAGGTGGATGATGATACCTATGTCAAGCTTGATCACCTATTAAATGAGTTAGTTTCATATGATCGTAAGTTGCTGCGGAAGTCAGCGGACTATGTTCATCAACCTCTGCCACAGCTCTACTGGGGCTACTTTAATGGACGCGCCACAATTAAAACAAAAGGGCAATGGAGTGAATCAAATTATTACCTGGCTAAAAACTATATAAGCTATGCACTTGGTGGTGGTTATGTACTTTCACGCAAACTATGTGAATTTGTCTCTAATCATTCGAACTATCTCTCGACCTATGTGAGTGAGGATATCTCTATGGGCACATGGTTAGCGCCCTTAAGACATGTCTACCGTCGTCATGATCCGCGGTTTGATACCGGTTACATGCCACGCAAGTGTCGGCGACAACATCTCGTGCTGCACAAGCGGAATGTGCAACTTATGCGGGATCTGTATGCAAATAATATTTGCACATTTGAGATTAAAAACGAAATGCATCTACGCAGACCAGGAGAGTATTACTATGATTGGCATAAGCCAGCAGATAAATGTTGCGATACTCTTGTAGTTTAAATTTAAAATTATTTAACCGACCGACCAAAGTTTAGTTTAAGCTTATGGAGACAAAGATAAGTGCAGTTACTTACCGATGTTCGGTCAGCCAGTGAACGCGATCATCAGTATCATATAGACCGGCCACAACAATATCTTTGGGTGCAACAATAAAATATCGATTCTCCTCGATTATACAACCAAGACTATAATCGTTCACTGTGTATCCTTGGTAACTATCGAAAGAACACACAATTATTCAATAGTCCATAGAACTACTATCGTCTTATTATCAACTTACCCACGCAGTGACAAGCTATCAGTGCATATTTCTTCGCTATGATTCGATTTGTATTCCATTACACATAGAACTGGTCTTAGTGCTTTATGTTCAGCATCACGCTCCTTTGGATAGCCTAAAACAACTAATTGATTTGCCGTAAGCGGTGCTAAGCCACAAATATAAAAAGACGTTTGAAATGTCGAGACTGCAATAAATTAGTAATTATTTATAACTCAACACAAAGCATATTGTTTCCTTATTCATTCTTACTTGGATCTACAACGCAGCCAGGCAGATGACTGGTGGCTACTTCGATGCCATTGCGCTTGCGTATCACACATATTCTTATTGTATCCACCCAACCAATAAGCAGCGTATTTGCATTGGACCAACGTAAATTACAACGGAAATTCTCGAGACGCGCATTCACCGGCACTTCCCATTTCATTAGACCTAATGAGCATTTCTCATTGAGATCGTAAACACGTACACCCAAATGACTTGCCCACGCTACGAAACTACCATTCCAACAAACCGACAGTACATTGCCTTCTGCCTGACACAGGATACTGGTCTTTAATTTCTTGAGGAAAGTACGTTCGTACAATGTTAGCTTATCATCGCCTACTATAAAACGCCGTACAGAATTCGCTTTGGCATCGGGATCCAGTGCAACCGCTTTGATAAATTTTCCAAAAATCAAATTATGATTATTTTCGCAGCTAAATAGACCCGTTATATTCACCTAAAATATGATATTTTAATAGCAATCATATGAGTCATAATATGCACAAACTGAAGTTGTCTTCACCTACCCTGCCATCGTCTGAACATGTCGCCACATATTCACCTTTGTCATCGACATCTATATGATTGACCGCAACTGTGTGCGCATATGTTTGATTACTTTGACTGAGATTCGATTCAACTGAGTTGCCCTGATGATCGAGCAAATAGACGCGACCCAAAAATGTACCAAATATAAGGAACTAAAATAAATAGGAAAGAATTTACTTGACAAGTATATACAAGCAGTTGAGGGGGAGGCATTGAACAAATTTGTTTGTTTACCTTGGCATGCACGGCACAGCAGGTGACTACATCAGCATTGAGTATATGTTTTAAATCATTAGCAATGCGCTGATACTTGAATTTCGGTTCAACTTCTTCTTCTGTACTTTCATTCTCTGTATCCTAAAAGTGAAAAGAAGTTCTGTCATTTATAACAAACAATACACTAGCAAATGTTTACATCTAAACTGCATCATCTCTTACACTATTCGTTTGTTCTGCTGTATCTGCCATTTATAAAAAATTTCAATCTCAACTAAGTTCTAATTTATTTATTTAAAAGTAAAAAACAAAAACTTTCTATAAAACAACATTTACTATACGAAGGAGCAGTTTATGTTGCTGTTATCAGCTGGAAGCTAAAAGCGAGTCACCTACGCTTTGTTTTGACATTCGCATTAATTTGCCATTCACAAAGAATGTCCACTAAGTTCAGTAGTAAAGCTTGAAAGCTTTTCAAAGCCCCGCACATTTCATGCATGCATGATAAAAAAAAAAAAAAACTCATGCATTGAGCAATGTTAAACTTATTCAGGCCATCCAATTTCGCTTGACTAAATTAAAAGATAGAGTTTTCGAGGTTATTTTAAACAAGGGAAGCTCAATTCAGTACCGAAATAATTCAATATAGTACGAGGTCTGGTACGTGGTAATATATCCCCAACATATGTTGCCACTATCACTTTTATAGATAAAAAAGTGAGACGTATTTTGGCTCGTCTTTGATTTCTGCCTATTCCAAAAAAATTGGATCAAAGAACCTGTAACAACAAATTTATAAATAACAAAAGATAAGATGAAAATCAGATCACAGCGTATTTTGATCCGTGCAAAGACAAAAGCAACAAATCAGTAATTCGGCATTGGGACTTTTATTTCTTACTAGCGTTACCCGGCGTGCGTTGTTGCTACGTCCCCTGCGCATGCTGTTATTAAAAAAAAAAAAAATTGGTCCAAGTGCGAGTCAGACTCGTTCTTGAGTTATAAATAGTGTAACCAACACGACTTTCTTATATGTACATATGTAGATAACCGTTGTACATTTGAGTGGAATTGATACTTTAAGGTGATTTGGGAGTCTAATCAAGAACTGGAACCCCATTATCCCCTTAATACAATACATAAAATTTTAAGGTCATTATTATGCTGAAACAATCAAAGGACTCGTTTATTTGTTTATCTTTGACTCCAGTACGGAAACATAAATCCACTTATGTACCAATAATTCTTTATAGTTATGTTATGTGCTCAACATAAAAGTCCGAGAGTTCATCCCGAATTTAACATTTTATGTATTTATTTATTGTAAACTAGAAAACTTAATTCTAGTTACAATATAAGCTGAAGCAACTAAGATCTTGAGCTAAACATTTTATTTACTTTTACTTGCCTTTAGGAAATGTTAAATACGACTATATTCAAGGTCGAATGATTCTTATAATACATACATATGTTTATTGACCAAAACCAATTTCAAACGTTCATACTGCCATGTGCTTGACTAATTCTTTTGAGCCATAGCCTCAGGGTTAGTTCAATTAAGTTTTGCTCGAGTAGTTTTAAGATTTATGATTATGTATCTATCCAAATTTTCATTGCAAATAACATTCTATTCGAATGGTATTATGCACAAATAAAAAAAAACACAGTATAAATTTTCTTTTGTTTTTATTTTGTCTTTTATTTTTGTATGCCATGCGTTTTACTTTTTATGTGTCGTTTAAATATGTTTTACAAATTTTTATTATTATTTTATATGTATTTGTATATATTTCTTCTCTCATTTGTATATTTAATTTGTTAAGCAGATGAGATAGAGCTCATACTCGTAAGTATCTATATAATCAGTTGAATATCTCTTTATTATAAATCATGATCATATACCATATGCACTCCTCACACTTAACAACATTCTATATTGGTTACATAATTATGTATATATTCTTTGTTTGTTTTATCGATTGATTGATGTTCGTTTTAATATAAATGCCCTTAATTTATTATAATTATGTATATATATATATATTTTTTTTTTTTGCTTTGTTTTCTTTATTCGTACAAAATATGAGTGCAACAAAAAACCGCAAGAAAATTAAAAAAAAAAGAAGTTAAAAACAAATTATGTAATAAATAAAGATTAAAAAATAAATATACAAAGCAAGCGATCTCTTTAATAAAACATTCTCCCCTCTTACTCTTTTTCAATATCAGTAACAGTGTTTTTTATATAATAAAAATTGTTTCTTGTAGGTGATAATTTTCTTCTTTTTCTTTTTTTTTTTTCTTTTAATAAAATTTATAGAAAATATATAAATACAATAAAATTGCCAAAAAAATACAATCAAACAGTTAATACATAAATTAAGTTCAGATGAAATCCATGAACAACAAATTTTCAACAATTTCAAAAATGCATTAAAATCTCATAATATAAATAAATTAAATATACACAAAAAGTAAAATCAATTATCTTATTAAGAACACGAGTTCTTAAAAATCTCTATAAGAGGCGGTTGCGGAAATCAAATTTAAAATGCTAGAGGAGATGAAATTATGAAGAAGGAATGACTGACATCCTACATTGGTTTGGGTTGCCTGTTCTTATTTCATTATTTTGAATCTTGCACTCACTACACTACAATACTACACCACTGCAGCGGCCAAATATTGATGCATACTCGCTTCGCGATTTCTTAGATCAATCAACCAACCAAACCAACCCATCCATCATCTATATACTGATCGAATCACTACCATCATCATTTATAATAGGAGATTTAAAATAAATTAAAGGAAACCTATAATTACATAATACAAAACTGTGAGTACTAGAAAACTAAACACCCCAAACGGCCACAATTCATCTGTTGTAATCACCCAGACAATTGTTGCCATCATCATCATTGCCCATTGTCCAATAGTGATCTAAGATATCTTCGCTAGTGAAACGAACATCTGGATCCGATTGCAGCATGTTGGCAATCAAATCACGGACACCATCGCCAATGTCAGACCAATAGGGATCTGGGAATTCATAAACGCCAGCGATAATTGCATCAAAAAGTGGCTCCTGTTGATTATCCGGCGCAACAAAAGGCGGGAAACCACAGAGCAGAATGTAAAGTATAATGCCAGCAGCCCAAACATCAATCTATGGATACAAAGGAAAAAAAAAAACTCATTTATTGTATTGTAATTGTGTTGTATGTACATATTTACCTTTAAGCCATAACCCACTTCTAGTAGAATCTCTGGGGCAACATATGTGGGTGTGCCACAAACGGCAAAAAGCGGTTCAGTAACCTCGCAGGCCAAACCAAAATCAGCCAATTTCATTTCGATCACATTGCCGTGTGCATCTAATTCGACCTAATGGTTATAGAATACAAATTAAACATTATCATGAAGATATCTTAGTTGTGTTTAATGGTGATAAGGAAACTTACTAATAGGTTTTCAGGTTTAATGTCACGATGGACAATACCCATGGAATGTAAATAGGACATGGCAGAGCCTAAGTGGCGGATCATCGTGCGTGATTGTTGCTCTGAGAAACGTGTAACACGCGTAATAGCATCAAATAAGTCGCCGCCTATAAATACAATAAAATAATACATTACATCACATATTTTGATACTATCACCGTTCTGATTGACTTACCACCAACATAGTCTAGCACCAAATACATATTCGCTTTCTGATCTATGTCCATAATAAGTGAAATGATATGTGGATGTTCAAGTTTCTTCATGACACGCACTTCAGCATCAATGTAATGTTCCTTGCCCTTGCACTTGCTCTTGTCAATGATCTTAAGGGCATAAGGTAAACCAGTTTGGCGATGCTTAATCTTCATGACAACGGCGAAATTTCCATCACCAATCAAATCACCCAACACATAATTGTCACGTACTGAATTTGGCAATTGACCAATATCGATGTCACATTCACTTAGTAATGCAGCCTCCTGTTGTTCCTCGCTAGCCAACACACCATTCTTTTCTTCACTACTGCTAACAACGCCACTGCTCGCATTGTTTGAATTTGTCGACGACGCCACCCCCGATGCCGAGTAAACTTTTTTATTTTTCACCGGCATCTTTGGTTTTGGTCCCTTACATGTGGTGCCGGCCGTGCGTAACGTTTTACGTATCGCATTAATGGCCTTCTGTTCATCTGGTTCCAGTTTGAAATCCTCTGCATTATTAACACGTTCAGTGCCATAAGCAAAGAATACATCTTCAGGACCAAAGAAATCGGCCAATTGCTGGACTGTGCTACCCGAAAGTGTAAACACTTTGCGCACATAGCCGGTATCGAGTTTAACAACTTGTGTGATGGCGGTCAAGACATGATCGAAACTTGGACTGTTACGTTTATTCAACAAAAGACGCATGATCTTGCGTGGCTTCGTTCCATTACGTATCAGAGTAACGATCCGAGGATGGACAACACTATCACGTTCACTGAAACGTGATGAATTCAATGGACTGCCATTGGTGGCGGCACCTGCTGCTCCACCTCCAGCAACAGCGAATGCCACAGCATGCGCTGAGTTATTCATGGTGTTGCTGGTGTTAACACACGCGGAGACGCTACCAGCAACCGTCATACCATTCTTAAGTGGCGAGGCCGGTCGATACACTTTCATGATACGCGTATTCGGTTTGTTTGTCAATGTGATATTTGCCAAAGGTTGCGATGTCATATTGTATTCTACTTTCTTGAAATTCTCATTATTACAGGAACATACATAGCTCTGTCCATCTTCCAGTTCATCCAATGTGCTGATCTAAAAAAAAAAAAAATTTGAAATTGGTACATAAAATTCGATACACATTATACAATATTAGAATAGATTAGATTCGAGAAGAGCAGAAGATAGTCTACTTGTCAATGAGGCCTCGATTCTGTCTATTATAACATAGCCTATAATTACAGACTTCCAGATAGTCTAGAATTTATTCCAATTCTTGTTCATAAGATAATCTACATTGATTGTTGAAATATAAATCTACAAAAGACCAAAGTTAATCCTAGTATATCTTGAATTATGTTGCTAGTGATAGTAGAAGGCAAGAAGGTTTTCGCAACTCTTAGATTTACCTTTAAGTCTTATGTTTGCAACCCGCAGAATGGTTCCAGTCTAATAAGGGCGTTGGCGACTCTAATCCTAGCTGTTTACAAGATAACACATATGTATAATAATAATCTAATCTTATTCTAAAACCTAATGTATCAAGCATAGGCAAAACAAGCTTCATCTCGATATCTTCAGAACTCATGGACTATAGTTGGCAATGACAATTCCATTTGTATTAAAATTTATAACTGAAAATATCGAACTGGAGAGACTCACCTTCTTGCCGCACATTGTATAAATGGTGCGCACGGCTCCTGGTATTTTCACGTTCTCTTCAAGTAAACGTGTCACATCTTCAAATAAACTTTCGAACGAACGATAACGTTCATTGGACACGGGTATAGTTATGCCAGGATAGAAACGATCACCATTCCTATAGAATTTAATACGTCGCGCTTTACGTGTTGGTGTACGACTACTTGAGATGCGTTTCTTGATTTGTGTTACGCCACCGGCTGTTGACAACAAGACACCACCACCTACTAATGCTGTTGTTGAGGATGATGTTCCGCTATCACCATTTATTGTTGTTACATCAGAAGCAACTCCAATGGTGTTGTTTGTCATCATTCCAGCAACGGAATTCGATGATGTCCCACTTATTGAATCATTTGATTCACAAACAATGCCACTGGTGGTTAATGAACAATTCAAATTGATCTCATTTAATTCTTTTTCAATTTCATCCGAATTATTTGAGCTGGACTGTTACTTCGACTATGCTGTTCTTGTTGTTGTTGTTGTTGTTGTTGAAGATTATGTTGTAGTTGTTGTTGCTTTTGTTGGTGGTGTTTATTGGCTTGTGTTGATGTTGTTCTTAGTTTTGTTGCTTTTGCCTTTGCCTTTGCCGTTATCATATTTTTACTCAATTCAAGCAATACTTCGGTCTCCGGTTCAGTTGATGTAGGGGATACTGTAGTCTGTAGTGAGGATAACAAGGCCGCTGTGTCGTGCAGATTGTTGACTGTCTGTACTTCCATTGCTTCTAAAAATATTAAAGAAATATAGTACTCAAATTAGTAACAGTAATGTAAGAGATACTAAATGTACTATAAATATATTATTTGTTACGATTTTTACATTTCTGAAATGTGATTCCCAAAATTGTAGTTCAAAAATTACTTGTATCATCCAACAACCAACACCCACTAAATTTTCTAACTATATGTTAGAGTGCAGTGAGCGGTTAATGAGTTTAGTTTTGAAGTTGTAAATTCTATTCCTTCTCTTGTGGTATCTTTAACATAATTTGATGTCACCTCTTTAAAAATTCTGCTTTTTTTCGTATAATATTTTTACTTTACCTTTTTGTTCTCTTTTAATTAAAGTTATTTTCAATTTATTATTTATTTTGTTTGTGACATTAAAAAATTCCATTTTTTTTTTTTTTTTTTTTAAATTAAATCTGTGTCTGATTTTCTACAAGAAATAAGAATTCTTTTTTAAATTTTGACATTTGCTATATGTTTTTAGTTTTAGCAGCGGGGAGCTCATTATAGGAAATGCTTTTAAAATGAAGTAGTGAAATGGTTCGTTCCTCTATTCATCATCATACACATATCATTTACACAAAGAATTTTCTTTTGTTTTACACCGTTATAACATACATATTTTTACTTGGCCATTTTGCTGACGCCATTTTTTATACACTTCATCACAATGTGAGTAGTGTTTAGTTCATTAGATAAGTACAAAAGTTTGATAAACATATGCCAATGCTAATACTAAGTAAGTTGTATATTAAGGGGTTTGACATGAACAACTTCAGAGGAGGAAGAGAGGATTGATAGTCCTCATTTATCGCCCCCCTGAATATGTGCAAATTGAACACAATTTTCTTCTTTAGTTAAGAAAACTTATCATCATCAGTTTTGGATGTAAGAAGTAAAACATAGTGTGGTCTTTGGTATCACAATGATCCTAATATGACCTAAGTGAGCTGATCCTATTATCATCATTTACCTCCTCCACACCTACAAACCTTTTGTCATGTAAACTTTTTGAACTAACAAAAGGCCTCATATGCATCCTATTTGACTGTCAGATTTTGGAACTATAGAGATAAAAGTTTTGTATTTTACGACTCTGAACTGAACATTAGGATAATCAAAATTAAACAAATGTTGTACATTTTACATATCTAAGTACAATAATGGTACCCAACTTCCGTGAAGCGTATAAAGTCTTCGATGAAAATTTAAAGTTTTGCTATTCTTGCCACTTTTGCCGATATTCAGTGCAAATTGTTGGCTGTTTTAATAATTTCCGTGAGAGAGACACACCCGTGGCGAATGAGAACAACAACAACAACAACAAAAAATAGAATAGAAGGATATAGAAATGTTTATAGAAAAAGGAAACAAAAAACCAAAATGGCTGGAAAAAACTCATTTATTTGTCGTTGTTAAGCCATTTTACGCTGTCACGCTCAGTCTGTCGATTTGTTTGTTTATTTGACAGTCACTCAGTCAGTTTGTCTGTCTGAATTCTTCCACCTATTCCCTATTGGATATATTTGACCATTGCATTGGTGCGTGTTGTTATTTGATATGGAGTGGAGAACACAAAGAAGTCGGGAGAGTCAACTGTCCTAATTTTCTAAATTCTATAGAGCATAGAATTTGCAAGTTTGTTTTTTGATTGCCTTAAGGTAAGTTCAACTTATGTATTCTTTTCTCCTCCTTTTACTGGGTTAGTTTTATACCTAAGTATATCTGAGTATATAGATACATATGCCACGCCATGATGAAGGTGATGAGTTGGTTTCTGTCTTTTTTCGTTATTTCTGTGCTGGAAGATGACTGATTGACTCACTAACTGACTGCCTCACTGACTGCCTGACTGACTGAGTATTCACTGACTATGTTATATTGTATGTACGTTAAAATGTGAGCGAGAATCTAAAAAAAAGAAAAAGATTAAGGTGTGTTGATTTTTATGTGCCATTTTAATGACTTTTTGAGGTTATGCCCAGGATAGAAATATTAATATAAAGTTTCTTACTCTGGTAACTGATAATCTTTCATTTAATACCGTTATGATCCTTTTGCTTTTCAAAGCACGCAAAATTTAGTTTATACTTTATCAGCATTTTAAGAACCCAAAGCAATCTTAAGTTATTATACAATAAATTTTGAATTTTTATGCAATAACTAAATAATTTTATTGAACTATAAATTTCTATGTACATAATATAGACTAAATTTTTACGTAAAAATCAAATGTATCTGAGTTTTAGGCAAAGTGAAAAAATTCGTTGGACGGAGCTAAACTCCGGCACCGTTCAACCGAACATTATGAAAGTTGGCACATATATGCATTCATTCATGGAGAAGGATTTTATGCTTTCATTTCATTTTGCTGTACCTCACCGATCACCAGTTTTTAAATAACTTCATAATTTTTTAGCTAAGAAGTCCAGTTTCTTGGCTCTACTGTTATTTTCATTATGCAAAACGAAATGCCATTTACAATACATACATTTCACCCATTCAGGAGAAAGAACCATGTATATACAATAATATAATATAATTATGACAGGAACAATGACTACAGCTAACATCACGTCGTGGGCAAGGCATAAGTAGCCGGGTAACGCTAGTAAGACCAAAATTCTAAAACAAAACAAAAAACCTATCTATTAATATTTATAGTAATTTTTGTCCCATTTTACCAATGAGTGTCTTTTCCTATATTCATATGAAAGACCTATTCATACATGTACAACATTTTTATAGATAGTGGCGGCTTTGCATTGCTCTGGGCATGCTCACCTTGTTTAGACCATGACCTTTTTTGCACATTATTCTCGTATATTGTCCATTTTTCATCGCAAGTTATTAATTTGGACAGAAAAGGTTCCATATCTTTCTGATTCAGTAACAAAGTCGCAAATTGAAATTCGATCAATACGATTTTTTCTGTCAAATTGTGTAGAGCCCAAACATTTAGTTTTTTTTTAAATGGTCTACAGCTGTAATATATTGAATGACCTTAACCATATCAGGAGTACTTATGTGTCGATTTTTTAAATAATTTGGTACACTTTTTCGGTGCAATGTCGATCAAACCGAGGTGAATCTTTTACATCGAAATTTCCCCAATGAAATCGCGCAAAACAATTTTCTAAATGATTGTTCTAATAAAGTATCTTTTCCATGATGAGCACATTTTTGTATGAGCCTTCGAACCAAAATAACATTTTTTCGAAGTAATAAAGTAAATTGTAGCGAATTTTCTCTGTTTCGGTACTCAATTTCTTTACGTAAAACCAACTTATTTAATAATCAATTGTTCATTAGTTTAGCAGTATGGTTTTATCAAAGTTTCGAGATTCCAGATTGGATTAATACTTACAGAGATGTTGCTTTTTAAATATAATAATTCAAGTTTAAAGAAGTTACTTTTCCACCATCCCAATATATTTAATAGGTAATTCGGTTGAATTTCTTAACATTAACAAAACTTTTATTGTTGCTTAATTTACTTAAGCTAATTTAGTAATTTGATAAATTTCTTGATTGTTTCATTCAGTTTGCCTATATAATGCAATAGAATGAAGCATCAAGCTAGATTAATGGCACGTATGTACATATGTATGTGATCTGGTAGAAAAAGAAATTAATTAAGCCTCTGTATCGAAAAATATGGGTGTGATATTCAAGTGCCGCAGAGATTACAGATTATCAACTGCAAACAATATTCAGATACATGGAAAGATATCTTTTCAGTTTTGTAAACTTGTTCAATTTAAAATTTAGAGTCTTTTTCAAAGATTTTATCCAAATTATTTAACACTTATGTATATTTAGTTGTGTTCTGAAATCAACTTAATCAACATTTTGTTTCTTTGGGATTTATTAATAAATAATTACTTATGATTTATAAGGAAATAATTCCTTCACTGAACTTTAACAGACTCAAAACACCCAACCCAATCAAAATTCCTTCCGCATTTGTTTCTATGGACTATAAATATGTGTATTTATTTAGCTTGGTTTTATCAACTTGCCACAACATTCCTTTATTAAGAATTCTGTCTCTGGTTTAACGTATCACATAACTGTTCAATGAGTCATCAAATCAATGAAAAAGAAAAGCAACAAACATACAAAAACAAAGAGATAATAATGTCTAGAAATACATATGTGCATACATATCTTTTCTTTCTTTTTTTTTTTATAATTTTGAATAAAAATATCTGCTTTAAATCGGTTATATTCACGTATTGTATGATTTTACTATCAAAAGATCAAGTGTAAGATTGTATTCCATTATTATTTCTTTTCATAAATTCAAAATCTCCCCCCTGATGTTTCAAACTTAGCTGCATCTATATACTCATCAATTGTGGTGCTTACATCAACCAATGAGGGAATAAATGAATCGTGACTATGTGCGGCCTTACCCCTTTGTCCTCCTTGAGCCACCTCATTTAAGTCACTCTCACTCATTTGCCCTGCTTAGACTGTAAAAGAAATACATACATAAATAAACAATAAACGAATAACGAAGCAGAAGAAAGGAAGCCAATAAATTTAAATTATAAACGCGTAATGTTTGTTTGCTGGTTTTATATTTTTTTTTATTTTTTTTTTGTTTTATTAATGCTGCAATATATTTAGTTTTATTTTATTTTTTTGTTCACTTTTTCATGTTTTATAATTTTTTTTTTTTTTTTTTTTTTTTATTGAAATGTTGGACAAGATCAACTTATGGTTTTATTTCTTCTTTCATCATCTTCATCATAAAGTAACTGAGGATTGAAGTGTTACTACCTTTTTATAGTGTTTAATCACGTAATTTAAAATATACACACGCAAGACTAGTTTTCGTAATCATTACTCATTTATACGAGGGTCGATCGAAATGCAATCGCTTTTCTGAAGGAAATTGATACTCGTAATACCTAGAAAGTATGTAGTACTAAGCTGGAGACCCTGCATGATCCATATTAACCATATTATATTGATAAGAATTTTTCAAATGAATTGAAATGCATCCAGATTGTCAAAATGAGGTTACCGTTTCAGAAATAACAGAAAAAATACCACTATATCATGATATGAGATCGAACTGAGAGAGTGTTTAAGATTGAAGAGCTATAGGCATATTTGCCATATGGGAGTCCTATATCAATTTTATTCAATTGAGTATGGTTGGCTTATTGCAAACCACACGCGAGACTGCATAAAAATTTCAAAGCAATGCGTGGAGATGTTTTAATGAAAGCCAGATAAACTTCTGCATCCAAAATGGAACAAGGATTCATTACTAAACATCTCATACGGGTGGACCAATTGTGAGAAAAACGAAGACCGTGAAGTCTGAAGATAATTATTTGGAATGTATTGAGTATTGAATACCTGCGAACTAGGATTGTAACGGAACTTTGCCTCCGTCTTCGCAACTGCGGAACATCCGCAAGAAATCTTTAGCATGTTTTTAACGGAGTTTAAGATGAGGTGTATTTACATTTCTTCATTGCATGCGAAGCCACATTTTTCACTTAACAAGAGCCAAATACGTCAGCAGTGATAGACTAAACCAGGGCTCAACCGAATACCTTTTTAGATTTCTGAACCCTCTCATACAAATGGTGAGGAACCTTCCAACCAAGTAGGGTGGAGAGGCCTGGATTAAACAATTCTCTCTCTCTCTCTAATAAGTTCATCTTCTTAATCTTTCGCAACAAAAATTGTGCCAAAAATTCTTCGTAATTGTTGTTTGCTAACTCACACCCGCTTCCGCGGAGTTCAAACTCTGGACTTCCGCATGCGCCTCCGCTAAAATGGTTTCCGTTACAAACCTACTACGAACTACTTTTTCCCATCATTTCGCTAAGTACATAATGCTCTTCTAACGCCAAATGACCAAAATCAACAATTTTTGCTAAGAATTGTTTCCCCATTTAGCAAATCCGGCAAATTGAAACTTCTGAGACAATATGTTATTCCCAAACTTGAAGAAACCGTTGATAAGAATAAGACTTATCATAAGAGAGCCCGATAATTTCTTATTTCAAGGACCTTGACAAACCTTATTTTTGGAAAGAGATTACAAAATTGATGAAACATGAAATGTCTAATACAGGAGACATGAAAACTTGTGTATCTGTTAAGGATACTTTTTGATCGACTCTCGTATTGTTATTGTTCTAGTTATTATCTCTTTCTGTTTTTCTTGTTATTTTCTTTGATTTTGTTTTGTCACTTATGTATCATAATTATAATTTACGAGTATGTTGTTAAACTAAAAACTTCCGTTTAAAGCAATTAAGTTAATTGTCAAGCGCATTATATTTTTACCATAACTATCTCTTTCTATTTGTTTCTATCTTTCTTACACACATACGCATTTGAATTACATGTTCCTTGTTTCCATCCACTTATTGTATTGTAATTTGCTTATTATCTTCTCAAGAGTTGCATGCGATAAATTGAAAATTGCACAAATACAAACAAAATGGCGCCGCGTGCCTCAAGTGCATAAAAACAATAAAAAGAAAACTTATGTTTAACAATAACACTAACAACATTTTTAGGGAAAATAAACTATATCTTTTACTTTGCTTTCGGGCTAATGGAAATTGCAATAAATTTATTTTATTTTAAGTGTTGCCAACTATGCCAAAGTGCATTATGTACTTTCCTTCCTTTTTCTTTGTTGTCTTTGGCAACTAAAACTGAACTGAAGAAATGTGAAAATGCGTTGACGACAATCATTGAAAACAATTTCACTTTAATGGAAAAGAAAAATTATTCATACAATAGACGGCATAATTATTTTGACAGGGAAAATGAAACACTTATTTTTGTTTATTTTTTAATGCAAAAACATAATAATGAACATTTTTCATAAAATTTAAACAATTGTGAAAGGAACAAATGGAAACAAAACCAAATTCTGTATAAAGTTACAGAACGCTGCCCTACGTCATAATGGAAACGCTCCTTGGTACGTGCGTAATGATGTAATATCCAGGGACGTGCGAATCCTGTCCGTGAGCAGATCAACCATCACACAAGCCCGTAAAATGACCGGCTTAAGATGCACGTCCACATATTAGTATATGCGGCTTCGTTTCTGAATATATCAAACTTTTCTCTGTAAATTATTGTATTTAGATTCTAAATCGTCGCCAATTGCTAGCTATATTGTCAAATCAATATTTTATAACCCGTGGCTTAATGCTGTCCAATTTAATAATAAAATAAACTGATTGACACGATAAATAATAATCGTTTGTGATGTTCAGTCAATTACTTTGACACCAACATTAATTAAGATAACAATAGATCTCATCTTAGATGCCTTTTTCAATCAAATGTCTAACAAATACGTGAGGAAATTGTGAAAATGAAGTACAATGTATTTCAGTACATTGTATCTAAGTACTAAACAATATAATGTGGGAACTGTTCTATCAGCACATTCTTACGCATTATGGTTGTGTAAATAAGCAAGCAATAAGCATGGATGGTCATTGAATGCCTTGCGCATGCAACAATACTGACCATAAGCATATGCATAAGATCCGATTACAATTCTAAGTTAGCTATATTTTTTAGATCAAGTGGTGACCGCGCTTAAAATTCATTGTAAAATCAGAGCTGAACTCGAATGGGTTGCTCTTAAAAGAACCCTGAGCTAAGACCGAAAAGATTCCTTTGCTCTATTAATAAACAACAGTCAAATAAATTGTGTCTCTATTCTGTACAGTACATATTTCTCTTTTTTTATGGTTTCGGATCCAAAGGATACCAAAGGGAACCCTATTCCAGAGACTTCGTAGTCCGGACGTCCTCAGGTCTCATGAAATTTTCTTTGAAATTTTCAAAGAATGTGTAGTTCTATCCGGGCATCAGCAAAAAATACTAAAACCAAAATATTTTCTAAAACTTAAAGGGGTCCCCATACAAGAAACAGTTTGGTTTGTATGGTACGTTCCAGTAATCACACGATCTTGAAAATTGGGTGGTTGATGGCCGTTTCAGTTTGATCGGACCACTAGGGAGGGTACCTCCCATACAAACGCCCACTACAATTCAGGTTCTTATTCGAAAAACTTTTTTGTTTTTTCACTATTGAACAGACATTTAGACACAATAAGTTTTTAATATAGGCGCGGTACATTTGTGTATGAGTCTGACTCGCACTTGGCCGATTTTTGTATATGAGTCTAACACATTTAAGGGATGGGTTTGATGACATTGACTGAGAGTTACTAAACTAGGTTAGATAATATATAATAAATTTTAAATTTCTAAATCTATGACGTAGATCCGTTGGGTGGAACCCATTTTAACCTTCTCGGGCAATCATTCGAACCAAGTGCTATACCATGAGGATTGGTGTGCCTATGTAGATCATCACTATAACGACTAGTGTGGCGGTTCATTTGCTCTCTCCCATGGTATATTAAAATCCGCTTAACATATACTTGTCAAAAACTTAAGCCTTAGTAAAAGTCGTTCTCAGTTTATTTACATCATAATTCACAAAGAGAAAATTCTTCAAGTAAAAGCCAATATTATATTAGTCGCCTCCTCACTGCGTCTTCTAGAAATCCTATTATAACAAATCCTATATGTAATTACAACTCGTCATGAAGTCTGGTATTTGATAAGATATCCAATAATTTCTTTAGATAAAAGTCTTCAGTTTCTGATGGTTCTTTTGTAATAGCTCTGAGATATAAGGGATTTCGTTATATTTGGGCCATTGTGGAAGTATCTTTATTATGCCGACTATTGTATAACCTTTCCTATTTTAAAGAATCAAAAGTAATCAATTTATTTTTTATTTTAATTGCATCTTTTAGATAAAAATATATATATATATTTTGAAAGTATGTAGTATATATGAATTTTCTATAAATGGCAAAGGATCATAATGACGAAGATAATGATGAAGTATTTATAAATGATGACACATTCATTGCCATGCTTGTACGAGAATGAAGCGCCTTTTTGGGCGTCAAAAAAAAAACATAAAACAAAACCAAGTTAAAAAACGGATACGAAAACACAACACGCAAGTGGAAAATGACGACAACAAATACAACAATAAAAGAAAGATAAATGTGGCTAAATGAGAGAAACACTCGTATTTTGTCTGTGGTGCATGATTGAGTAAGAAAAGAGAACAAACAAATGTTGCTAAACAATTACAATGAATGTTGATAAAAAAACAAAAAAAAATTATGACGATGAGATGATGATGATGATGATGCATTTAGTTGTTGCTTTTATTATTTAATTTATACTACTCTGTTTGTTGCAGCAATAATGTTGTTGCAACTTTAAGATTTTAGTTAAAACTTTATTTTAGTTTTTATTTTATGACATTTGACATTTTGCTTTTGAATTTTCTAACAACAAACTCTTGACTCTTGGCTCATCATTTATTGTATTGTATTTCTTAATTCTATTTTTAGATTAGTTCGTTGGTTGGTTTCTTTTCTTACATGTTCTTCTCTTTATTATTACAATATTTTTTTTACACATTTAATGAAATAGAAACATGTTTCGTTTATTTGATATTCCATGTACTTGCAGGGGGTAAAAGGGCAATGCAGAGGATATCAAAGTGGTTAGCCATTATTTCTGCTAAGAAAAAAAACCACTGTGATTTGACCTTCTTTTTGGTTTTTTTTTTTTTGTTAATTACCAGTTGACGTTAGTTGACTTTTTAAATGAAGTTTTTGAATTGTGACATTTGAGTGAATATGTAATTAACAAAAAAAAAAAAGAAAGAAATAAACTATTATTGATTGAATGAATGAATGAATGGAAAATATTTATTGTATAGTATATAAACGAAAATACTATTTAATTGTGTTTGCCTTGAATAAATCCAATAAAAGGAGAAATAATATATGTACAAGTAATCAGCCCACTTACATAAATCATTGTAAATCCATCCATCATTAGTCATGAATGAGGATTATTATGTATAGCGAGCGAGATGAAGTCACTAAAACAAATAATAATCTTGATATGCAAAGTCAATTTAATTTAAATTTAATACATGCATCAATTTTTCTGTCTGATTTAAATTTTCTTAAATATGTCAATGCAAATACAGTGAGATCATGATATATGTATGTAGTTTATATTTTATTGACATTCAATCATATCCTATTGGGAATGGAAATAAATTACTGGTATTTTCATAATTCATTTTATAATTATATCCAATATCAAAATCATAGCCTTATCATATTTCCTTTTGCCAATCCATGGATCATCGTAATTTTTCCACATTAAACGATACTTTCCTCTAATAATTTTCTAAGCAAAATGTAATGAACAACTAGAAGCATTACAATCAAATCAGGAATTTTGCATTTAAGAGATCTAAAGGTCTCTGCAATAACTTAATGTTTCCTAAGCATAATGTTATGAAGAAGGACAAATGCCATTTCTGCTATAAAAGTAGGCAGAAAATTCCATGTCCATAAATGTCTCTTTGTTGAATCAACAACTAGAAGAACTACATACTTACAAATCAGGAATTTTGCATTTAAAAGGTCTAGTGTCTAACTTTACTTTTCAGCTGAATGTTTCCAGTAACTTAATGTTTTCTAAGCAAAATATTATGAAGAAAAACAAATGCCATTTTTGCAATGAAAGTAAGCAGCATATCCATGAATGCCTCTTTGTTGAATCAACAACTAGAAGAACTACCTTACTAACAAATCAGGAATTTTGCATTTAAAAGGACTAAAGGTCTAGTGTCTAGCTTTCCTTTTCAGCTGAATCTTTACAATAACTCAATGTTAAAGTGAGAAATGATGATGGACTGCAGCCCTGTTACGCAAAGAATCATAATACATGGTTATAATAATTTATGGAAATAAATTCAAATGAAATCCAGTAACATTAAATTTTGTATTGGTTGAATGCAATCTTGTGGATCAAACTATAGAGGCAATACTGTTGCATCTCTTTTTGTATTTAATATTGTGCAATAGATTTGATTGAAGTTATCGGTGATGCATATCGAAATGAGAAAACTATTCTCTCGGGTCAACTGGTCAATTGTTGTTGTTGTTGTTGATATTGTTATTGTCATCATTCCTTGAATTGGCTAATTGGATTTTTGATTGAATTCTCTTTCAATTGTGTGTCGGTTTGCAAAATAATGCAAAGTTTGAAAACATGTTTTCATTTTAATTACGAAATACTTTATTTACTTAACAATTTTCCAATCTTTACATTTGTTACATTTTTTTTTTTTTTTTTATTATATGAAAAGAAAGAAATCGAAAAACCAATGTTTATTATTTATTTTTTTTTTTAAATTTTATTTCGTGTTTTTTAAAATAACTTAATTAAAACATTTACGCACTGAAGCGTAACTCAAATGAAGAATTGAAAGAAAGTATTCAATGGAAAGAAGAAACAGAAAAACAAATAAATTAAACAAACTGCGAAAAATCACGTTTTGCGTTGACAAGAAATTAATCAATATTCGATTTGTTGAACAACACAACAACAGTAACAATACCAACAACAAAATCATCAAACCGCAACTCATGGCAATGCCACACATATACTCACACACACACACACACACAAAATGTAGTATGTCACAACAACAAGAAAACTAATCTAATACAAAAAGAAGATGAACGTCGGCGACAAGTGAAACTAAACTAGATATTCGTACATAATACAAAAAAAAAATAGAAAAGAAAAAGAAAATCAAAAACAGAAACAAAATTTGATGCGCATTGAACACTTTTTCACGCATGCGATTTAAATTTGCGTGCGTATTTATCGCATGCGAGAAAAATACACAATAAAACTTGCTCTTCCATTGAAAGCACACTACCCACTCATTGAGAGAAAGATATAGCAAGCAAATAATGATATTAATGAAAATTGCAACATGAATTTGATACTAAAATATGTATAACGGCAAATAAATCGTTATAAAACAAATTAAAGGTAACAAGACGAAAATAGTGAGAAGTGTGGAAGAATACACACAAGAAATCTTCAAAGGGGGAAAAATGCTTTAAGAAATATTGTACCCCCAAAAGCCCAAAGGGAAGGCAAGGCAAGTCACAACGTGCTGAGATTACTGATTACACTTTAGGTTGTGGGTTATGAAGCATGCAAGGAGCAGTGACAAACGGACTGGGGAGGCAGACAAACTATTGTATATTATACTAAAGCTAAGCGCACAAATGTGACAAACGTTAAGTGAGTGTAAAGTACTAACGATTCACAAAAAGGTATAAAACAATAACAGCAGCAACACCAAAGAAAATCATAGAAAAAGAAAAATAAGTACAAATTGGAAGCAGCAAATGACATAGACGGCATCAAACATGTTTGACAAATGTGTTTTTTGAAAATATGTAATGAATTTCGGGTGATGTTAAGACCAGTTATTTCTTGAGAAATACATCATTTATTCGACTCTATAATTTACTAGCGTTACCTGGCGTGCGTTGCTACAGCCCCTATGAGTTGATTGGGTATTTCCTCTAAAAAGCTTTGTTGTAAAATTATTGTACATATTTGAATATTTTACGTGAATGCACAATATATTTTAATATTCTACAATATTATAACCTAAGCAACTATAAGATTCATTTGTTCAAAAATTATTAAAATCGGTTCAGTATATTTTGCGCCAAATGAAAAAATGTTAAAAAAAAATAAATGGCATACAACTATCCAAAGAACCTGACTGGTAACTCCATGAGTACAACAAAACAACCATCAAAATTGGTGCAGCCGATCTCGACTTTTGCGGGGTCATACTATTTTTTGGTTGATTATTCGCGACAAAAACGCTTTATTGTTGAAGAAACTTAAATTCAAGAAACCTTTCAGTGCTGTAGCCAGCAACTTGATCAATGCCAGCTCATAACTCTACAGTAGTCTCGTGCACAAGAAGACCGTCGGCATTGTATCAACTGCCGATAAGAAAGGCTTCACCGCTGTGCTGAAGAAGGGCAATTACGCCCAGCGTCCTGCTAAAAACACCGTAAGTGTTTAATTCAAAGCTGACGAAAGACGCTCTCTGAAGAATTTGAAGAACTTGTTCACCGGCTCCAAGTACCGCAAACCACCCAGGCTCATGCTGCGCTTCTTCGGTTCTTCGGCTCTTCGGTGTTACGGTTTTGTACTAAATGAAAGAAAATAAAATTAGTAAAGCAACATGGTCGTATAAGCACCGATGATGTTGAGGCCTCTGGTAAACCGACCACCTCAGTTGTTTGTGAAAACACAAAATTTTTTGAAATCTTTGTACATGGAAGTTTACTGACATAGCAAACATATTCATCAAGGTATCAGAAAGCAATGGGTACAGTAATTTGCATAAAATTTTAACCTTAGAGGGTCAAAATTAGTAAAGGGTCTATGATTCAGATGGCGAAATTGCACGAATTGAAGCCCAGTGTTGCAATCATGTATTTTCTAGAAGATTTTACGTTTGAAATTAGCACAAAGTGCGCTCAATGTTCCTTGAATGTATAATAAAAACAAACAACAGTTGTTTTCTAGCTTTGTAATGGTTAGATTTGGGATTACTTGAGCAATTTATTAGATTCTCATGTTCGCCGTCTATGATATACTTACCTTAAGAAATGAGACTCTAATACACAAGAAAGTTTGGCATAGGAAACACAAAAAGAGACTGCAATGATGGCAGCTGTTTGAGTAATGGAAACATGTCTACAAAATGATAAACGTTTCTATTTTCTTTTTCCTTGGAGGCAGCATGCATTTTGGCATGTGTTGCGTTATCTTTTTGGGGGCAAACAAATACATGGGAGGGATAACAACCACTGATGGTCGGAAGACGTTGCAGGTTTATACTATAAAGGGTAGATGAACAAACGACAATGAAAGCTTCCAAATGTTGTTTTCAATTTCAAGAGACTGCGGCGGCGTCGCAATACACTCAAGTGGATCTTCACCAAAAGCCATTGGCTATGATGAAAATTCAGGAGGCTAAGGCAAAAAACAATTGTGAATGCGTTCTGCTGCTGGCGTTAGAGACAATCACAAGTTAAGAAAACGAAAGAAAATACCCATAACAAGTCAAGAAGAGCAGACACAAAGAAAGAAAAGAAGGAAATAAATACTGAACAGAAAAGAAGCTAAACACAACAGCAAAAACAAATGTTTTTCTCAATGACGAATGAATAGAAAGTGAAGTCAAGTAAGGTAAAACAGAGAACAGACACAGACAGACTACTTTGCCATCATCAATTTGTTTGTCTACTGATTGCTTTATTCAAAACATTTGTTTGTTTGTTTCTTTGTTTGTTTGGCAGTGCGACAGTGTAATGAGTAAGTAGAAGGTGTCAAAGGGCTAAAGGCGTTGGACAAGGGAAGTAAAGTCAAATGTCATGCATGTGTTTTGTCAATTTTCCCTAATTCTTCCTTCTTCCAATACAAAACAAAACACAAAATTTTAGAGATTTCAACAAACAAAAAAAAAAAAAAACTCAAAAATATATGGCCTTTGACATAGAGAAAGTGAAGCGAGAAAGTTTCATGACTTTGAAAATACTTATAAACAAACAGTGACACCGACAATCAGACAGACACAATGACGCCAGCAGTAATTATATAAGGGGATAACCCCCAAGTAAATAGTACAATAAAGACAACGATAATAACTTCAACACAAAATATAAATAATAAGGCAAGAGAGGCAAGAAAAGGTATCGTCTTTATTAGGGTAGCAACCAACCAACCAACCAACCAACCAAGCCACCAAATCAAGTAGACAAATGTTAATATAGAAATCGTTTCACTTGTGCTTGTTGTTATTATTATATGCTGGATAGCTTGCCATCATCATAAAAGCCCCAGCCTATCTTTCTGGATGACTTAAAATGTTAAAAGAACACCTGCATGAGAGAAATACCAACGGAAAAGCCATGCGAACAAATGAGAAGCAACAACAAAAGAAAGGGAAAATATGTGCTCAAAAAGGAAAAGGAAAAACCTCAAGGGATGTACAATACATAACTTCCAAGTGCTATAAAACAAAAACAAAAACAACAAGAAGAACAACAACTCATTTAGAACTGACATTTGTTGTCTGATTTTAATAGAGACTCTGATTCAGGGTTGACGACGACTTACAATCTGCTGTATACAGCAATGTGGCAAGGCAAACAAAGAACTTTTGGTATCTTAGACAAGGAAACGCAATAAAAACTTAGCATGTGGCCAGTACAATTCTGCAGAAAGACAGAGACAATGAATGAGTAAAGAAAAGTAAAAGTTAAATGCTTATATGTACTGACTACTGACTAGAAGCTTGAAAAAAAAAAAAAAAAAAACCGAAATAAAAACTAAACGAATGCAACCTGAAGAAGAAACTCGAGTGACAAAGAACATAATGCCATAGTTATGTATAGTAAATCTAACAATAAGAACAGAAACAGCAACAGGAACAACAACAGAAACATGTTTCTTCTTTTATAATGAGGTCCAACAATAACAATTTACAAACCGGGTGCACTTGCCAAGTTCAACTTGCCAACACACAACAATTGCATTTTTACTTAGATTTTGTATTCTCTTGTACATATTTTTTTTTTATTTTTTGTTTTAAGACAAGTTTTTTCATAAGTTTATGGGTTAGTGTGTGTGTGTGTGTGTGTGTGTGTGTGTGTGTGTGTGTGTATTTGAATTAATTTTAAAAATAAGAATCATAATGTGTCTTTCCATGTCCTTGAACTTTTTTCTGTCAAAAGAAACGAATGAATGAATGAGGAAAACCCCAAATGAGATCAAGCGAGCGAACAAGTGACGACCAACCACGCGTTGTTATTCTGTTGAATGTCATCGCCTCTGTTTCTTGTTTCACACCTTTTACCATATTGTAAGCATACGAGTATTATAGTTTTTGCATTTTCTGGGAATGGCAAATTGTGCGTGGTGCTTTCAGACAAACAGATAAACTAAGAAAAGGAGTGTTTTGCTTTATCTCAAATGTCACAATATACAGAATAATGCGTGTACGCAGCGTGGGCTGAAACACATTTACTCAAACAAGTGAAAATTGAATTCTCCATTTCCAATTTAATATATGTACACAGAAAATATTTCAATCAAATTATAATAAAATTCAATATCAAAACACTTTTAACAAAGAAACATAATTAAAATATAAGATTATGTGAACCATAAACAATTGAAATTTAGGAAACTATGTAGGTACTTAGTTATAGCCATGTTTTACATTTAAATCATGAAAAACATTTTTTTTAAAAAAAATGAAACTGATTAATCCCTAGTGATGAAAGACCTAGTCAGTCAGAGCATCCGCCTGGTGCACCTAATGGGTTGTCTGAAGTTGCATCGCTCTGTGATCTGTACCAACAGACGGTCCTTACATCGGCTAGTGTGAAAGGCGATCAGGTCCTCACCTACCGCCAAGTTTATGCCTCTATCAAGTAAGTCGCAAATCAAATATTCTCCAGTATAATAAAAGACCGCCCTTAGTTCATAATGATCTGAATGTATCGTGTAAAATATAGTAGTAATGAACCGTAACTATACACACGAATTTGCTAAATATTCATAACCATTTGCAACATAACTTATTCTTCTTATAGCTCCTAAATTGGTACAATCCGTTAGTATTTTAACTAGGTTAATAGTATTAAAGTTTTTGTTAATTTAATGTTATTAGTCTTTAGTAAGTATACAAGGAAGGCAAGATTTATAGGGTCGATGCAGTTAAGTAATTACATACTTTTCTTTATTTTTATTTTGTTAATATGGTAATGTTGTTTGCCACGCAGCCTACTGAATGCCTCAAGTTAAGGAAATTTCTAAATCACGCTAAAATCATACAAATGCTCAAAGTGCGTGCATGATTGATTAATTATATTCCATTTTTTAGTTATTTTTTGACATAAATAGTATAAAGTATTTAGTAATGTAGTAATTTTAATGAGAATCTAGAAAAACTGGAACACACTGCGTATGAATAATTCTTTTGAAAATCAATAGAAAAACACTTACACCTACAACACAAAACAACAACAACAACAAATTATGGCCAAAAATAATCAAATTTCTTTCCTTTTTTCTTTTCTTTTGCTGTGACCTAAATGTGTCGCTGCTTTGTTGTGTCACACATATACAAATGTCTTTAAACCGATCAGTAAAATAAAGCATATGATTTTGAATAATTCATTATGCATTCGAAGACAAGGTCGATAAAGTTAAAATATATACAATATTTATTTATTTCTCTTTCTCTCTAGGTAAAAATAAAAAAAAAAAAGAAAGTATGTAACCAACTAAAATAAAATAAATAGAAACAATGAAACCAACAAAAGTATTTATTATTTTATCTTATGACAAAATTTAAGTACAATAATTTATCTCTTTGTATATGCAAACACTTGTGTTTGGTATTTTCACTTCCGTTTTTCTCTTTCATAATTCGTGCTTAACTTTAACTATTCCACCATATAATGCAAACTACAATATGTTCATGTGTTTTTCATGATAAAAATTCAAGTGACAGAAACACATACTCGGTACTAATTACATACTCACCATATACTTACATATGTATGTATTGTATTTATAAGCAAAAACAATAGTTTAAGTTTAAATGTATTTTAGAAGTACATAGTTTCTTTTGGTGGCGGAAGAATTTTGTTCTGATACAAAATTTTGGAATGCCAGCCACGCATATTTTAACCAAAACAAAGAATGACGATGAGGGGTTTATGACAGCAAAAAGTATACGACGGTAAAAGACAACAAAATGAATAAATTAGAGACAAAAAACAGCCACATATCAAAACATTCTTCGGTTTATCATATAAATATGCCATAACCAAGATAAACTCATGACTCGCATGTCATATAATAAAATATACAAATTACCAACCAACAAACAAGACATAAAAGTAAAACAAATTGAATCAATATAGTACTATAATATAAATCCAACTACTGGATACCCTGCACATTCACAACATTAAAATATCTTATAAAGATATAAATTTATGGTAATGTTGGAAGCAGAAATTGAATATTGTTGGTCTTGGAAGATGTGGAGGAACTCGAATTTATATAATTTCATGGATGAAAGGAAACAATCAACATAAATATGAGATTTAAAAGTAGTAAAAGTGCTTTCAAGTGTTTCTGAGAGTTTGATGCTAGAAATCTTCTTACAAATTCATACTACAAGGTCTGTCGGTTAGTAATAAGGAAAGGTTCATCCTTTACTGATGTTCTGTCAAAATTTCATGACCAACGAATAATTAGAAGCCGAGTTATTGCTTTATAAGTGACAGTGTGTTCATAGCATCGATAGAAAAATGAACTTCAAAATAAAGAGTGAATATTAAGTTTTATTTTAAATTTCGAAAAAACCTTACTGAGATGTTTGAATTAATGAAACAAGTGTGTGGTGACAATTGTTTATCCCGTGCCAGGGTCCATAAGTAGTTTAAACGATTCAAAGAAGATCGTTAGGACATGAAGGACGACGAACATCCCGGTCACAAAAGTTTCGTGATTACACCAAGTAGCATTGAAATTGTGCGTGAATTTATAAAAAAAAAAAAAATAGCAAAAATCTTCGTTGCGATACATGGCAACTGAATTGAACATATCAAAAAATTCATTTCCTTGTATTTTGTCCCAAAAATTTGAACTCAGGAAGGCAATACCGTGAAAATGGCAGCTGGCACCTTTTGCACGATAATTTACCGGCTCATCGTTGACACTTATCACTGATGTTTTGATCAAAAATTACATTTTAACCTTCAACCACTTACCAATATTCTCCGGATTTGACACCTTGCTACTTCTACCTCTTCTTTAGAGTGTAAATACTTTGGACTACTACTCCTGATCAGAACAACCTGTCTACATCAATCTCTGAATCTTGTAATTCTGAATGAATACACAGTAAATTTTTTCTGACATCTTAAATGATTCAGTCTTTCTGGTTGTTTTTAACTTCCTGATTTCATACTATGCGTCATCAGCATGATTATTTTGGTATTTGATTTTATTTCCATGCAACATTGAAATTGCACGTACGAGTATCTAAACATTCTTTAGCATTCAATAAGGTTTCTTGCACATTTTCATATTAAAGCACAAAAATATAATAATAATAATAATAATAATAATATTTGCTAAAGAGATTTTGTTTTAATTTAGCTTTTATCATACGCTTTGTCAGCTGCATATTTTCTGTGTCTTGAAACAACAATTGACTAATAAAGAAAGTATCTAACACATTTGTTTGTATAAGATGCATGAAGAAAAAGCAACAAAAAGAACACTAATCAACACTTTGTAGACACCAATGGCAATGACAAGAAAAACATACTTTAAATCAATTCTTATTTTTTTTTAGTACAATAATTCAAATCAACAAATTATAATAATTTTAATTTATATATTAGCGATCATGGCTACCGGGGCTTTTAGCTAGTGAAGTGTAAAGGTTAATATTATAGAATTAAATATAATAATAATAATAATAACATTAAATAAAAATAATTTAAAATCAAATATAAAAATTTGCAAAAATGGAAAAAAAAAACATAAAATAAACTTGAAATAAACAATTTCTCGATGATCACAATCAATACTCGTATTATGTATCTTATAGTATTTGACTTTTACTTTACATACGCAACAAAAGAAAGTAAATAATGACAACAAATTAATGGTATGCAAAAGCAAGCAAAACGAATTGATATGTAAAATTTGTAATTTATAAAAAGAAAATACCAAATTGAGGTGGTGAATGTAAACAAGGAAATGAACTTTCTTTTAAAAAATAACAGAAAAAATAAAACAAAGAATTATGTACATACATATGTAAGTGTGTAGTTGTACCCAAGTCAATAGTTTGAAAGATCATTAAGCATTTACCAAAAAAGAAAATGAATAATAAATATAATAATTATAATAATTAAAAACAAATGAATTGGAATCAATGAAAAATTATTGCAAAATTTACAATGTGTGTCGAAATTGTAATAGAAAATTTATACATAATTTCATGGTTTGTAGTTGTCCGACTCGAGTGACTTCTCGTTATGGTATTAGTAATCATGTCTGATGATCTGATTGAAAGGCGAACTAAGAGTTTCATAGTAATAAAGTTTGCAGTTCTGTTACCTAGGGCAATAGTTAATTTGCCAGTATCTAGAAATATCAAAAAATAATTTCTTGATAAGAGAATTTCAAGTAAATATGATTAGTACAGGTTGGTGGAAAAGTATTGAAAGCAAAAATGAAAGAATTTACATATTTTTTAAATGGCAAGTTTTTGAAGTGAAACTACTTTAGCGAAGGGGAGTACATCCAAAAAATATGAAAATGAAATGTGACGAAAATCAAAATACATACAATTGAAATGTCTCCTTGGATTAGGACTTGCAAACCGAGGGCGTGGGATTCGACTCCTGTACTGGGAATATTTATTTTTGAAATGAAAATATAATGTGACGAAAATTTAGGATGATAGTGGTAGATTCAAGTCTCATCTATAGTTATGAACTAACGAAAAAAATCTGTTTTATTTTGCTTCAAATTACGCTGAGAAATTTGTTTTCGGTTCAATAGCTTCTTCATTCGACGAAAAACGCTTTCCACGAGTAAATTGTTTCAAGTTTCTGAATAAGTAGTAGTCGCTGGGAGCCAGATCTGGTGAATACGGTGGGTGTTCAAGCAATTCGAACTTTAATTCATTGAATTTAGCCATCGTCAAAACACGTGTGTGAACACGTGCATTGTCTTGATGGAAAATGATTTTTTTCTTCTGTAAACCGGGTCTTTTTTCACGAATTTTTTCATTCAGCTGATCCAAAAGGTTGCAATAATATTCAGAGTTAATTGTTTTACCTTTTTTAAGATAATTAATCAACAAAATTCAATTCTACAAGTAAAATGTAAAGTACCTGTTCATCTGAGATTCCTATGGCATCAGCAATTTCCCGCTTAGTCAAACTCGGATCATTACACATAATATCATAAACTTGCTCAATGATTTCTGATGATGTTGCACTTTTTGGACGTCCACTGCGTGGTTCATCTGCAACGCTTGTACGACTACGTTTGAACTCAAAAACCCATCGATGCACAGTTGGAAATGATGGAGTAAATTGATTTAAGACTTCCACCAATTTTTGTTGGTTTCTGTTACTGATAAACCATCCAAAGCAAAGAATTTTATCACTGCAAGATATTCGGGTTTTTCCATTGTAAACAAATAGACTGACACGTGAACTTCATATGGCTTGTAAAGAAAGAATAAAGTGGCCAATCCAAGTAATTTTTTTTTTTATGTTCAGATGAAAGATGAAATATTAATATACGTTTGTATTTTTTATTTTCCTACTGGCTAATAGGAGTCGCTTTCAATACTTTTCTACGAATCTGTATGAACTCTAATTAGCCAAAAGACCAAGTTCCAGAAAGTTTTCTAATTAATGGGAATTAATTATTATATATATATAAGTAATTTATGACTTTTATAAGCCTCAGTAAACAGCAAAAGCTACAATTGATGATAAATACGAATTTGCATGTGTGCTAGTTTCTGATATTTGAGACAAATAATAACAAATAAAATATTCATACAAATATAATTTTTCTATATGTATATAAGTTAGTCAATTTTAAATGTATCGAGTATATAATACTCGTACAATATGTGGGTATGAGAAAAGGAAGATACAAGTATGCAATATTGAAACAGTTGTTTCAGTTTATTCTTTTCTTTTAGTTCGTTTTGTTTTGTTTTGTTTGGTGTAGATGGTTTTTTATGCAAACTCAGCTGAAAAACAAAAAAAGCCAAGCAAAAAGCAAAGTTCATTGAAATTTGAAGCTTTTTTCTTAACGACGACAGAAAAGAAGAAACGTCGATGACTTTATTGTTGTTATTGTTATTGTATGTATGTATGTAGTAGATGCCTGTGCTGCTGTTTTTGTTCATGTTCATTCTGTTGTCGTACTACATTTTACACCATTGTCAATAGGTACGAGTATTATCATTTTTATGAGATATTTGTAACTCATAAAACCAAGTGTCAGAGAACCCATAAAGTAATAATACTCGTAGAAGGCAATATGATCAGCATCAGATGTTTCCAAGCAACATAATCTCTCAATTTAATAGAAGAAGTCATATTGTCTTACACAAATAATATAATGCTTTCCCAGATTACTGGAAGATGGAGTTCTTAAACAATAATCAAAGTAAAAGTAAACCATTATTTCTTGTAATTTTCATAGCCCATTATTGTTTTACTTCCAAACAATCTCATCCATCGATACAGTCTACCTTATAAAACAACACCTTGACAAGTTTCTCGCAATGAAAAATAAGACACTTTTTATGGATGAAATTTAAAAAAAGATTTCTTGAGAGATGGTAGAAGGTGATCAAAGATTTATATTCATTACTACTCATGTATAGTAAAGTGTATGAAATAAATGCACCTGAAATAACCTGTAAAACAAAGATCAATAACTTTAGATGGAATAACTTAATACAAATCAATACCAGCAAATGTATTTAAATTGGATTGATGAGACTAATATTTAAGTTTTTATATTCTTAGCACATTCAAAAGAAACTTAACAAATCGATCAATTTGAATTAACATTTAGCACAATTAATGCAAAAAATGGAATAATGTGAAAGGTATAAAAGTATCGGTGAACCAAAATTCAGTACACTTCTGGTGTTTCTTTCTTTATTTTTGAAGTTCTTTTGCTTTGTGTCTGTGTTCCCTTTTTTACTTCGACTATTGCTAATGTTCTTTGTTGCGCTTTAAAGGAGTTTTCTGCTTTCTCGATGTTCACTTTCCTTTCCCATTCTTCTGTATTCTTTAATACATATTCACATTTTACTAACCACTCTGTGGGAATGTTTTTAAGTGATTTTGTTTGAAGAAGTACTAAACGAGGAGTTGTTGAGACTCGTTAGACTGGAGGCATCAGATTTCAGGTCGATTAAAAATATTAAAACCAAAAAATATATAAACATACTCGTACGAACAAAGAATATCATGCGATTGATGAATTATATATTATTGTATGTAAGTAAAATGTAGTTGTTTGCTGTTTATTTATTTTGTTCTTTCTGAAATGTTTATTTTGTGTTTACTTTTAGTTTGTGCATTGATTTTTTAAGAGTCTCATCATTTGAAAAATGCTGATTTTGGTGATTTATTGTTTTTGATAAAGACAACAGAAACAAGTAAATTTCTTACAAAAAAAATATATATACATACAGTATACGTACATATAAAACAAAAAATCGGCCAAGTGCGAGTCAGACTCGTACACGGAGGGTTCCGTACCAGATTGGTGTTTGTATGGGATTTTACCGATTTTACTGATTTCAACAGATGTACAGCACCTACATATACCAAAAACTTATAGTGTCTAAATTTCAGTTCGATAGGACAAAAAACAAAAGAACCTGAATTTTAATGGGGGTTTGTATGGGAGGTACCCTCCCTAGTAATCCGATCAAACGGAAATTTCGGCAATATAAGTTTCTGATATATAGCCACCAACGATCCAAATTTCAAGATCGTGGGATTACTGGATCGTATAGCTGCCATATAAACCAAAATGCTTCTTGTATGGCGACCCCTTTAAGTTTTTGAAAATATTTTAGTTTTAGTATTTGTTGCTGATGCCCGGATAGAACTACACATTCTGTGAAATCTAATCAAATCTATAGCTATTACGGTTCATGAGATATGACCAGAGAGCGGACGAACGGGTAACCCTTTGGGTCCGGAACCCTAAAAACAACTAAATTTCATTGCTTGTACTCGTACTTCATGTATGAGTTTCCAGGAATCATTGAACTTTTTATTGGTGGCTTGTTTTGGATTTCTTATAAATACAAAACACACACCCACTTTTTAACGAGTAAAAACAAAAAGAAAAAAATCTCCATTTAAAATGCTTGCACACACACACACACACACAGCACAAAGTTATTACAACACACTTGTTGAATTGCAATTTTAATGGTCCCACACATGTTTGTTTGCATCTAAGTATTCATATTTATTTTTATAGTCATCACACCACTCACTGCCTGAAGAAATTGGAAGGGGAAAGTCTTCATCACCATCACCATCATCACCGTCTTCGTCATCATCATTAACATCACCATCAATATAATGATGTACATTATGAATGACGTCATCAGCGCGCGTGCAAGCAAACTTAAGGAAACGTAAAAGTAAATGCACGCGAAACTTGCATTTATAATTTACGATTATCAAACACAAAATGCTTTCTATCTTTATCTTTCTTCATTTGTTTTCGTACTTGCTTACATATTTGTTTGCTTTCTTTCTTCTTTTTTGCAATTTTATTTTTATTTTTACTTATTTTTCTGCGTGTGTGTGTGTGTGTGTGTGTGTGTGTGTTGTACTTACACTTGTTTTTTATTGGATTATCTTTACATAAAATGCGCAAGCATGGAAAAAGTAGTACAGTTAAACTTTGATTATCTGGACGCCCAACAACCGGGAACCAAATGTCAGATGAGTTGTTTAGTGATTGATTTTACATATAACTTTATTTAGCTCCTTCATTAATTGTGATTTATCACTGAATAACAACACATTTCTGTGTTTGTTTGTGAAAGTTTCAACTTGATTCAAGTTGCTAGAAATCAAATGAAAGAAATAAAAGGTTATAAAGGCTATAATTATGTTAAGTACCCAGTACTTAGAAAACCACAAACGTCCAACAAAACACTAGTTTATATCAATTTAGTTTATTCAGTGTATTCAAAAAACTATCAAAATGTAAAGAAAAAAAAAAGACATCATCTTATTACTGGGAATTCTCAAGGCAATTCTGGTCCTGCACTTTTCTAATTTTCCTACTTTCATTCTTAACTTTTCCCAGAGCTGAGATGCTTATATTAAATACTAGGTTATAATTTGTAATTATAATCTTAGTTCTAATAAATAAAAAATAACTAGGGTTTACAATTTTCTGTAATGTTCCCTCGGTTCCAAGTAATCCATGTTATCAAGGTTGAACTGTAGTAGCAACATATGTTTTCTGCTTCCTTTCTATTCTTATAAGTATGTAATTGTGCTAATAATTGACCACAAAACAACCAACAGCTGTTCTCCAAGTGAGTAATCGAGTTGAAAGAAATGAGTTGGTAATTGAGTGAGTGAATAAACAAAATAGCCGGTCGATTTATAAAAACACTGAATAAATATTGTACTTGCAGTTTGCATTAATAATTATTGCTGTTGAAAATAAACCTCATTTTAAACTTATTTCTATATTTTGTAACAATTATATGTTGTATCTAAATTTCCTGAAACTTCTAGTCTAGGATATGTACTCATTTCAACCGCTTGACAGTGTCATCATTCCTATTCAGAAGATATGTAACTATGTACCGCGTTTTCCATTAAGGACTTGACTAATTTATTTTCATGAATACTCAATCTTTATAAATAGTTACTTGTCACCCCAACTATGTACTTTTTCCATGATTAAAGGCATTTTGAGATCTTTATGTAAGTTATAATTACATACTTATGTTCATACAAAAGAGCATTGATAATAAATGGCAACAAATTGTTTAACAACATTGTAGGATTTCAACAATTGAGTTGCTTGTAGTGCCCCGAAATAGCATAACACATATCCAGATATCTTTAAGCTACTACTATGTAGAGTAGAATTATGTTTCTAATTCCCGTTTGTCATTTTATACTGATAGCCTCAATACTCTTCCATATTTGGCTTATCGTAGAATAGTTTCAAGGATTAATTTTCTTTATAAATTTATTGGTGGGACCAAAGATTCTCACGATCTCTTAAATTTCTGAGCTTTCGTATTCCCAGACGTTATACTAGAAATTTTGTTTCTTAAGCTCTGAATAAATGCACAACTAATTAAGCCCTAATTATAATCATTTCCGAGTGTTATGCACTTTTTATAATAAGTTATATTACAATGCAGGTTCCCTTATTCACTTATTCTGATTTGTCCTTTTTCATCAAGTCCGCAACAGTTCAATTATATATCTGTGACCATACATAGCTGAGAGTTGAGGCATAGCCAAGCTATATTTATAAAATAATATTCCCTTACCGGGTCAGAGATGAATAGAATTGTAGTAAATCAGTTGTAAGCTTAAATTTTGAATATTATTACATATTTGATATTCATTCTTTAAGTTTTTATGATATTTTACATATGTTGAGAGTAATATTGTATGTCTACTGGTTACTTTAGATAAAAGGAGAAGATTGACTGTGAATGAGTGTTTTAACAATAATTAACAATGTTTCTTTTTCTCTTTCAAATTAGCAAAATCTCATTACAATCACTCACAAATCTTAAATAATGAAATTTAAAACAAATTATAATTGCACGTGGGCTGCGACAGGCAGACAGGCAGACAGGCAATCCCAACCCTCAAGAGACAAGATCAATTTGATGAGAAACATGTTTCTGTTTTATAAAATGTTGTCAATCAGGCTGTTGATATTATTGCTGTTGTTGCCATTGCTGCTTGTTAAATTACTGACTCATCATCGCTTTTTATTTATTGCAATTTTCGTCATTTGCCATTTGTATTTGAAATGCAATTTTCATTCAACGTCATCATTAACGCCATCCCAGACGTTACTTTTGGCCAAACGCCCAAACAAACAAAGTACCATACCATAGATATAATATCTATCTATACAAACATATGTATGTATGTACGTCCAATCGTCTGTCATCTCATTGATCACACAGGGCAAAGCAGCAACTCATTAGCCAAAAAATTAATGTGTGGGTGGGCAAAAGCAAGCAATGTAAACATTGAATGTTGTCTGCCTGTTTGTCTGTATTTATTTATTTTTTAATTAAGTCTCGCATAGTAAATTTTCTTTCGTTTTCATTGTTATTATTTTTGTTTTCTTTGATTTGATTTGCCAATAATCAGCAAACATTGAACTGCCTTTGATCACGTGCAGCAGCAGCAGCAGCAGCACCAGCATCAGCATCATTTGCTCAATCGTGCGATTTACTTACTTGAATCTAATGCTGATATATTTTTTGTGTTTTTCTCAAGAGTTCAGTGAATTAGTAAAATAAATTATTATTGACCACTCTTTTTGCTACAACATGAAATTAATTTTATCTCTTGTTATTTCTTGTTTATAACGTTTTTTGTTTTTCATTTTGGTGCCTCAACAAATGAGATTTCAGTGAAAGTTTGTGTTGAACAAGTAGAAGAAAAAAGCAAAAATGTAACATAAAATAGAAAAAAACGCATAAACAAGACACAAACACAAACAATTTTAAAAGTTCATTAGCAGTGGCAAAAAAAAAAAAATATTAATAATATAATTTTAAAAAATATGTATAAATTTTATTTAGTTTAAAAAACTTTTAATGAATCATCATCATCATCATCATCATCATGAACAACCATTAAAAATATAAAAATTAACAACTAAAAGATGATAAACGAATTTAAATTGAAAGGAATCCAGAAACACAGAAACAAAGTAAAACATTCATTAATTAATATAATTAAAGCGTCTCAGCGAAATGTGATGGAATGAAGAACAGAAAAAAAAAAAAAAAAACACAATACAAATTGGCAACAAGTGATTTTTTGTAGTAGAAAAATGATGATAAATTAAAATGATTTTATGCATTTACTCGTACAATAAAAGCAACAACAGAAAGATACAAAAGCAATAAATATTTGTTGTGGTGACAATTGGCATTTAAAAAATTGTTATCTTACCTTAGCCCTTTCACCCTCCGTCCCATGCTATAAGTCCCTACCTGATATCTTTCGCTTGTTAATGACTAAAATAGGAAACCATATTTAGTACGAGTCTTATCAATGTGACTCTCGTTCCTATATTTTTATGCTAATCATTCTCATATTTTTGTGCGTCATCAATACTACTACTCACTCTCTCTCTACTCTCACTCTCTCTCTCTCTCTATCTCTATCTATCTATGCTCTTTTGCTAAAGTTTGGTTAACTTAGATTTATGAGTAACGACGTGTCTTCTAGCGATGCAAACTCATCACTCTAAATCTTTTCCATTCTCACAGTTTTAATTTAATAAACAAGTAGATAAAATACAAGTAAAAGGAAGGCTATCTTCGGCTATGTTGAAGTTAATATGCTTTTCACCGCACCCATAGAAAACGTTTTTGCCTTAACTACTGTGATTGACCTTTCAGAAATATTTGATTATTGAGACCGAAATGTTTGTATGAGAGCTATATGGTCCAGTAATCCTAGGGTCTTAACAAATACATGTTTGGTGAATATAAATCAGATAATTATACTATCTAAATTTCAGTTTGATAACACAAAAAAAGAAAAAGTTTTTCTAATAGAAACCTAAATTTGTATTTTGGTTTGTATGATCCTGTAAATCTAGAGTATTGAAATTTACAAGGTTTGTGGACATTGGTCAGAAACTTATAGTGTCCAAATTTCGTTTGTACAAAAAACAAAGAAGTTTTTCTAATAAGAACCTGAATTTTAATGGTGGGTTTGTATGGGAGGTAACCCTCCTAGTAGTCCGATATGGGTCATTCTTACAAATATGCATTGCTTGTGTTGAAAACTTATAGTGTCCAAATTTCAATTTGATATTACAAAAAACACAAAAAATTTTCTAGCAAGAACCTGAATTCGACAAATGGTCGTCAGCGTTTGGTAAAAAGAAATCAACTCGTCTCATGGATCTGATCAAGAATATACTTTATAATGTCTCCAATGGCTCCTTCTTTCTATCTGTTACAAACTTCATGATAAACTTATAATACTATTCACTGCATGAAGAGTATAAGAAAAGAAAAGATCTATAAAAACTCCCAACCGGTTTCAGTAGTTGTTACGTGATTTTATAAATTTAATTTATGTTATTTCTTTGTTAAAAAGTTCAATTATTGCACTTTGTGGCAGACAAATCTTCTACTACTACGTTTTTCTTTCATACAATTTACACAGCATGGGGCCTTTATCAAATCATGTGTCATTCAAGATTTTGGATGTATACAATATTATAATTTATTAGTTTCAACATTCAAATTTAAAAAATTGTGTATTTATACAGAAATTCAAATACAAAAAACATAATTTTTTGTGGCTTTTGTATCATCTTCCAGTAATCAAAGAATTCTGGTTTTAACACAATACCTGGAAACAGGCAAACGATGATCTTCACAATGCCAATCATAGCAATTTATTTGACTGGGGATCTTCGAAGCACGACATGATAATATTTTAATTTTAATTGTAGTATTAACAATATCTTTTTCTTTAATCTTCATAATGATTGAGTAACACAGGGCACCTTGTAGTCGGGTAAAGCAAACTAATTGATTTACTTATTGAACTAGGTATTGATTTCATATCTCCCTTGATTGCAGAATATCTAATTAATAATATAAATAAATTTAACGTTATAAAACAAATCTTAAACTTCCTTCATCTGCTTTATTTTCAACGAAATGATGACGAAAATGTTAATTGATTGAGCACCGTGTAAAATAAGAAGCTATGGAGCATTACAAATTACAATAACAAAAAAAAAAAAAAAAAGTAAGGAACATTATACACTTGAATCAGCAAATGATATGAGCCAATCATTTAAATGTATCAGAACATTGTTAACTGGAATTATAAAACTGATCAGTTGACAGACTTAAGGAAGTTTATTTAGAAAATTAAAATGACTCAAGAACAAAGAAAAAATAAAATAGTCTTTCAGATGAAATGTCTCCAACAACAAAATAATAATAAAATATAATATAATATAATATAATATAATAATGATATCAATGATATCAATATCTTCAGTAAATACAGATTTCTAAAAACTTATCAAACACTTGACTTAAGTTTCCAATAATCATAACAATAACAAATAAATAAATAAATGAAAATACATTGGAAATTGTTATCGGCTATGACAAAAAGAAAATAAATAAAAAAATATAATCAGAAACAATAAAAAAAAAAAAAAAATAAATTAAACAAAGATTTTACTTTGTTGCAAACTAGCAGCAATTGTAGAGTAGAATAGAGTGGAGTGGAGTGAAAAACTAAGGCCTCTACTTTAGTAAAGTCGTGTAGATAGCATGGTACATACTGCACACAAGTTTTTAAGAGAAGACTGTAAGGAAAAAAAAAAAAATGAAATTGAATTTTAATGTTGTCTGGGTGTCTTTCTAGCGAGGGACTCTCAATCGAACAAAAGAAACTTATTAAAGAATTATAAATAGACAAATAGATAATATTGTTTCGAACTCAAAAGATGTACTGGCTTCTTGGACCACAGTCTCAACTTACCATACAGAATAAAGTTTGGCATTATAAAGCAATTCTAAAGCATGTGGCTTTGGAGAACGGCATGTACATAACTCCAATATTGTGATCATACAAGGATTCCAAGTTATAAAGGATATCCCAAAATTTACGCAAGATTTGAATTAAATAGGAAACAGTTTTTAGTGTTTTGATTGTTTAGGTACATAGAATAGGAATAACATATCGCGTAAATGGGCTCTACGAGTTTGCTGGCATATACGCACTATTTTCTCGAAATTTTCCATGACCATTTTGCATAAATGTCGTTGAATTTTATCTTTTAATGCACACCTTTAATTTCATATAACCCCATAAAAAGAAATCTAAAGGTGTTAAATCACACGATCTATGGGACGAATTCTGATCATTGAAACGAGAGAGCACAGTACCTCATGCAGTAATTGCATTGTTTCACGGACTATATGGCATGTGGCACCATCTTATTGAAACCACATAATGGCCACATCAATATCATCCAATATCGGCACAAAGAACTATGCTACCATGTCGCTGCATCGGGCACGAGTAACAGTCACTGCTTAAGCAGCCTCATTTTCAAAAAAGTATGGTCTAATGAATGTTGAAATCGTCCCCAAACAGTGAAACCTTGTAGATGCATTTGTTTTTCACAATCACATGTGGGTTCTGCGATTGATCCTGTCCCTCTGAATTTTCCAATTAATCTTTTCACACTTGATGAAATCAAAACACTATTCCGACTGTTAAAATTGTTTTTTTTTTGTTTTTTTGTCTTGGCAGCTTTTTTACTGGTACCAAATTCAAATCATGCGTAAATTTAGGAACACCCTTTATAAGTGTTTAGTTGGTATGTAAACAATTTAAACATAAAGACCTAGAAGCGCCATACGTTAGGGATTATGATATAAGAAGAATATCAGATATCAATAAGTACAATTGTACAACATTATGGATGGCAGACACCTAAAAATTTACCGTATCTTGCTTTTTCTGATTAAGAAGTCATAGTCATGTCTAAGTTGAGCCCGTTGGAGCCTCACTTGCCCTGACCTTTGGTCTGATCCCTCAACAAAATATTTTATTTATTTATAATATTTAGATATAATATTTAATACAACACCTAAAATTAAAAGAAGAGTACTATCTACCAGGGCCTAAATTATAAACTAAGTCAATATTATATGTGCGAAGAGCATTCTTTTAAGAGTTCTGGTGGTTTAGTGTTTTCAAAAAATATAGCCCTAGCTCTCCCCAAGCTTGAACAGACATCTACAATGTGGTCGAAGGAGACCGTGGCTCCGCATGTACAGAGTTTCAGCAATGTCCCGTTGAGAAGGTGTTGATGCGTGAGCTGAGCGGACAAACATAGACCACCGTTGTTTCGATGTTTTTGATGGAAAATGGATGCAAGTGCGCGTAAGATTGTAGCTCGTATACCGATGTTGGAATTCTTTCTTTCATAAGATATCTTTTTATATTTTTTTCGATCATTGGGTCGATCAATATATAGGGTGCCGATAGCACATAGCTTTGTCAGCGTTTTCAATGCTGATGACTTGGTGTCTGGGCACCCAAAATATCAAAATATTATCTTAACAAAATAACCTTTTGATTTCTAAAAAAAATCTACAAACTTTCTTTGGTCTAGCTTCGGCAGAACTAGACTAAAGTTGGAACGATACAAACTTTTTTTTGGGTGGTGAAAGAGACTCCACATAAGTTTTGTCTTATTTAAATAAGTTTTTTGTAGAATTCCAATCCAATTGAATAAGTCCGTTTCGAGCAAGTCTTGATATTTATGTTAATTTGATTTATATTGTATATATTTCTTAAGTATTCGTCTTTATTAAGTAGGCACATACCACTCACTCACCTTTTGACGAAAATGTCAATAGAAGAAAACCGCTTTCTGATTTATAAGAAGATTTTTATAGTTTAGAAGATGATGGATGATTGATTGGTTTGCGTTGTTGGTTGGCTGTGTTTATTTTAAGTTACAATTTTTTTGATTTTATCGTTTCTACTATATTTCTTCGTTGTTATTGTTGTTGTTATTGTTTAACATGCATCAACAGCAACAACTAATATAATGATGATAATAATTATAACAATATGTATACTAAAAGATATTAATTTAATCACTTTTGCTTGTTGGTTATTTTCCTATTATTTTATTTCATATTTGTAATTTAAAAAATTAATTATAGTTTTGTTTTCTTTCATTTACAAGGTGACAAGACAAAAAATAAAAAAAGAATGGGCAAACAATGAACACAAATAAATAAATAGGAAATAATTATAAAAAGCAAATGGAAAAGATAAGGTTTTATTGTATTTATTTTTTTTTTTTTATTTATTTGTGGAATTAGCCCGTGTTTGTTAGTGTGAGTGTGTATTTGTGTGCAAAGTCCCGTAGCGATTTGTTGTTGGTGCAATCAGTTACTGCTTTTTATATATTTTATATTCTCCGTATTTCTATGGAAAATACAATAATATTTGTTTATTTTCTTTTCTACATCAATTTCACACACATTTCAATTAATATTAACTTTCTGTATTTGCACAATTTTTTATTGCCTTGCTGATTTTGTTAACTTTTCTTTTTCGCACGAAAATCAACCAACAAAACACACACGCACACACACACAATTGTAACAGGGCGCATAGAATGACAATCGGACACACAACACACAGATCCACCACTACTCATACATTTTTAACAGAGAACAAGAAAACACCGCATAAGAAAAGAAATCGAAAAAAAAACACGCCCTTCCTTATTCGGATTAGATTTAAATTTTAATTTCTATGTATTATTTCTCATTTCTCGTTAAGCATTTTTTTTGCATGTGATTATGATAATTGTGTTTTTGGTTAATTCAATAAATAAATTATATTGCTAAATGCAGCAAATGCACACAAATACACATACACTTACACGTTCCAGCAGAGCAGACAAATAACATCAAATACTAATCAAACAATTTACAAACACCACAATACACACACACGACTGCGTCCGACCACATGAAATATTATTATATTGTCATAAACTATATATTATTTAAAACAATAAACAGTTTTCATGCAATACAATTTTTTACTTTCGTATTGAAATTTGCCGACGGCCGAAAGAAAACGGCACGCATCAAACCACTTTCGTCAAAATTCAAATCTCGACTAAAAATAGCGAGTAAATCGAAACTAACGAATTATGACTTGAAATGTAGCATTTTTTAACACTCATATGTAGTGCTGCCAATTTGATAGAAACTAAGTGCAATGGCAGCACTAATCGTTTTGTATTCAAAACAAACTGCAGCCGTTCAGTTTTTTAAATTAAAATTTATATTTTTATTTATATTTTTTTTTTTATTTTATCAGTATGAATTTAAAATCCATAGTATAGTATCCAGAATGTATCTATAGTACAACTGAATTGTTCGCATTACTAAAGAGTTCGTTCATTCGTTCGGGAAAATGGGTTTTGATAATGTCCTCGTTTGTTCACTGGCTTTTCAACACTTCCGGTGGTTAGTGACTAACATTTTATTTTATGACTTTAGTCTAGTGGATGATGTATTTTTTTAGGATGGTTATGAAGTCGATCCAAGTACTTTGTACTGACTAGTTTACTAACTTCTTTGACTGGACTGGAACCGTTGTAGCATTTCTATGTTGGAATTACTGGCAACGACCCAGAGCTGGATACCACAGGTACAGACTGGTTAAAGAAATATTTCCAAGCAAATTTTTTTTTTCACACTTAGCTTAGACTTATCGTGGTGGTGCCAGTACATTTTATTTATTTGGAGTTATAGTAGTTTCCTCTTTGCTGTTTAATAAGTTATTTTTTCACTTCATCTATCCATTTGCGGTATTCTTTCTTATTGCCATATATCAAAGATTAGACTTTGCTCACGAAAACAAGTCCGTTTGATAGTGTTTGAACTACAAACAGACTCAAACAAATGTCAAAATTGTTGTTGGAATTATTTTGAAATAAAAAGTATGTACGTATTATTGATTCCAAAGGAAAATCACTTAGCTTCTTTTTGAGTGACTCAAATAATTGACAGTCAATAAATACATACATAGCTAAGGCCTTTGCTTGGGAGATTGTCGAGGCTGGTTATAAAACTTCGTATTTTTTTTTTTTGCAGACTAAAGCTGTGCTATCCTTGGTTCTCAATTTCAACTCGGTGCTTAGATTGAGATATGTTCCAAGACAATGAAAGAAGGCGAGAATCTGCATGTTTCATAAGGCTGGCAAGAGCCCTTCCACATTAGTTTCGTACAGGCCAATCAGTCTGCTGACCACTGTAGCAAAGCGGTGTGAATGCTGTCTGCTGACATGCCTACTGGATTTGAAGAAGGTCAAGGAAGCAGTTCCTCCATTTCAATTCGTTAGGCAAAGGACTACATTGATCGGTTGGTAAATCATCCAAACGTACTAGCCAGGCGCCTTTTAGAGAGACGCAAAAAGCGAGGGGTCAGAATGGCTAGTCGGCTCAGAAGAACGCATCCTCCCGACTAGATCTTATTAAATGTATTGTTCCTCCCCTCTTGTTAATATAATTTGTTTTTTTTGTTTATTATAATGTTTATAGTTTAATTTAAGTTGTTTTATGAATAACAGAATAATTCAAGTTTGAAAAAGAAAAATAAAAAAATATATTTTTCAAATAATTTAACAAATTTAAAAATCGAAAACTTTGTTTAAATAATTTCCATTTATATTTCTTTTTCATTTTAATTTGTTTTATTTTGCATACAATATTTTACATATAATAATAATAATAATAGCATAAGAAGCAGCGTTCGTTATTACTTAAATAATTATTAAATTGTATTGCTTTTAATCTATAAAATATTGTTTCGTGACATTTTATTCTCTTTTCATACAAATTAATTCCATTTCTTTCCAGTTTTTGATGCATGTGGATACTTCCTTCTTCTTGTCCCCAGCATAATGGTGGTGTGTTGTGGTTGATTGTGGCCTTTTGTAATAAAACCAATAATTATAAACAAAATAAAAAAAAAATTCAAATAAATTAACATAGAAAATGTTTAAATAAAATAACACTTAAATAAATTACAAAAATTGATTTACATTATTATTGATTGTTTAACTAAACAAAATCATCATATCGATATTTTATCAATATCCAAAGTAAACTTATAGACCTCAGAGCATATATAATAAATGTAAAAAAATCTTCTATTTGAAGAAGACCCACTTCACTCCAGACAACTCAACTTATTAAAAAGTGGAGCATAAATATTGTAAATTTTATATAGATAAATATTGAGGAGAAAATAACAATGAAATCTGTTATACTTGGGTTTTTTGTTCTTTTGTTCATATTTCTTTGTTTTTTTTTTTTTTTTGTTTTTGTAATCAAAAATTAACTAAATTATATATTGTAAATAATTTTTATTTTCTTCTCTTTTCCAATTTTAATACATAACAATTTTGAGTTTTTTCCATTGGATTTTTCGCAATAATTTTCCTTTTTTTTTTTGTTTTTTTTTTTGATGAATGCATTTTTGAGTGTATTTTGCGTTGGGTGTGTATGTGTGTGTGTATGTGTGTCGAATTCTCGTTTTCTAATCGTTTAAGGATATATTTTTTTTTATAATTTTAAATTTTGAAAAATTTGAACTTTTTTTCTTTTCATCGAAAACTTAACAAACCACTAATTTTAAATGATTAACGGACGAGCTTCACAGAGACTATCGTATTATTGTTGTTCTTGTTGTTTGTTGTTCAATAATAATATATATAAAGATATACAGTTGGTTGTTTTGTTGGTGTAGTATGAGACATTGTGTTTTCTTGTTTTTAATCGTCTATTGAAAAACCACTTCCAAAAAGGAAAAATGAAAAATATTTAACCAAAACAAATGAAAAGAAATGCCGCCGCGCATGCAACAACAATTTCACAGTTGTTCAGTTTTAATCCACGTACAACACGTACAATTCTATTACTACTACTACTCCTTTGTAGTGTTTTCTCTATATTTCTATTTAAGGGGATAAAGTATGTCCGTGCATGTGTATGTGTTTGTGTGTACATGGATTCCATGGATTATGTTGGCAACGGCATTCAAAAAAAGGTACAACATCATCTTGATCATAACCTTGACATCCATCATCATGATTATTATCATTGGCGCCAACTTGAAATTGTATAATAGTAGACAAGTGCAACAACTGCAAGTGCACCGGCTGGTAGTGCTTGACGAATTATTTGCGTTACACCATGTTGCTTCATTCTGAGTTGTGAGATTTCATTGCGTAATTGAACATTGCAACTCTCGGATTGTTCCAAGCGTTCTTTATAAAAGATTAATTCCTCTTCCTGTTCGAGGTCATTGCAATTTAACGAGGCCAGCTCGGTTTGGATTTGCTCCTCGAATTCATCATTTTCAATATCTATATTATCGTTCTTTAGATTTGAAGCAATAATATCTTTCGATTGTTGTTCGCTGTTAAAGTTTAACTCTGTTGCATCCACTGTGCCCGCACAAATGCGTGACTCCTCAGCATTGTTGGCCTGTTCTTTTTCGATCCTATTTTGGCCATTAATAATAGCGTTAAGAGCATGCTCAAGGTCATCTTTTTGTTTACGCAAATCGTTGAGCATTCCATTTAGATCGGTAACTTTACCCTTCCATTCTTCACATTCAATTTCAAGCATCTCAAGCTTTTGTTCTGCTAGCAAATCATCAGGTTTGGCACTGACCAAAGGATCTGTGGAATCGTTGGTGGTTGGATGTTCCGATGAGACCAGGGTATCTTGTGTTTGCAACTTAGGTTGTTGCTGCATTGCTATTTCCACATTTTGCTGTGCTGTTGGGGATTGTTGATGACCGTCACAGCATAATTTATTAAAGGCGTTACGAAGCTTATTTACACTTGTCTTAAGCGACTGATAGCTTTGAGAATCTTCATGTACACGTGATGGCAATGGCGATGGCGATTGCGATGATTTCTTGTCAGTTGATTGATCATCATCATTTTCATCACTTTCACTTTGGATGGCCTCACTGCCATCATTTAATGATGAAATCATGCGTTCAGCTTTAGCAGTTGCCATCATGCTTTCGTTCTCGACCTTTTGTAGATTCTTTTCTACATCCTCCAATAAACTGGAGAAATCTAAATTATCACTGAAGCAAACATCAATACGATGATTGTTATCAGTTGGACTACTTTCGGATGAACTTAGTAATCGCTGATCATCGCCATCATTTAGAATAGCGTTTAAGACATTTTCGTCGCCTTTATTCAAGTTGGAATTTTGTAGCAATTTCAACATATTTGATGTGCGCTCTTTCTTCGACTTCTTTTTCGTCGCGAACTATACGAGAAAGAAATTCAAAAATGTCCATTATGAAATAATATAATCAATAATATTATGAATGATTTTACCTTCCGAGGGGACTTGGAATTATGAATATTATGTGTTCTCTCCACATCGGCGTGTTCCTTGGCACTGTCAGTCAATTGGCTGTCTCCCATATCAACGTCGTCGTCTTCGTCATCATTGTCGTCGTCATCGCACGAGTCCGAATCGGGTATACAAGCATCTAACTCAGCTAAAACTTTCTGTTCTTGATATTTATCATTTAGAGCCTGAAGTTTTAGCTGGTCCTCAAGTTCAGCGACTTTGATTTGAAGCATTTCGCACTGTTTCAATGAATTCGCCAATTGCTCTCTCAGCTCTTCTATAATCTTTCCTTGTTCCTTAGCCTCTACTTGTATACGTGCCGTTTCATCCTTATATTCATTATATTCGGTCTCCACTTGCATAAGTCGCTCATTTACCTCTTCAAGTGCTTGCTTGGTACTTGTGACCTGATCTCTTAATATGCTGCATTCATTCTCTGATGTAGCGTATTCTGTTTCCAATTTCGAAATCAATTGCAAAGCTTCAGAACGCTCCTGATAGACTTTACGCAGTGCATCTTTGGCCGTAAGCTGATATGAGTTTTTATCATCCAAAAGCTTCATAATCTAAATGACAATAATTTGAATAGAATTCGAGAAATTACAGAATCACCCAAATCAATTAACTCACCTCATTTCTCAATGAATTGTCTGGTATATTTTTTTCCATGATCTGTAATTTTTTCTCAAGCAAAGTAATCTTATGCAACAATTGATCCTCGGATATCATAGATTGCCAACATAAAGCAGAGTTTTTACGCGTCGAATCAAGGACACTTTGTAGACTACAAAGCTTCTGCTTTAGCATTTTTTCGCGTTGTGCGGCTTCCTGCATGAATGCATTAAGACGCTGAATCTCATCGAAAGTAATACGATTGGCACCAGTGAATTGTTGGCGCTGCGACTGCGAATCTATTGAGATCGACTCGCGTCCATCTGGCAGGTACAGTTTGACAAGAGCAATAATGCATCCATGCACCTCATTTCGTGAGTTCTCCACTACGTCGACTCCGAATTTTACAGTATCATTACAGTGCAGCTCAGCCGGCTCGTTGCCCAGTTTGACGTCGTTAATGAAAGTGCCATTCGATGATTTAGTGTCTTTGACGTAGAACTTGCCTTCGGGTGTATACCAAATTACGGCATGATTTCGAGAGAGCACTTTACAATCGAATATGGCATTGCCTTCGAGTGCTTTGCTCTTGGCAATAAGGCGACCCACCTTGCACTCCACGTTCGGTGTCAACGAAATGGTGCGCGTCTCAAACGGGTGTGAAATTGCGTCGCGTATCAAGACGATCTTTGCATTACTATTGTTGCCCGCATTTTCCGTTTTGTTGGCCTCCATAACAACATCGCCACCTACTGCAGAATTCAAGTCAATTTGGGGGCCCCTCATAGATGACATAAAGGTTTTGGCATTGATCGCGCCACCACCACCACCACCACCATAGGCTTTGTTGTTATTTATATTGTTGTAAACAGCAGTCTGTTGGTGTAGATGCTGCTGTGGCTGCTGTTGTTGTTGTGTTAAGGCACCACTATTATTTATTGCTAGCAAACCAGCACCCAAAGTACTAGAAGGTGACATTGTTGGAGGTGTCGCCGTCGTCATCATTCCCATCTGAACCGATTGTGCAGCTTGATTATTAGCTGCTATTGTATTGAGCGACGAATTAATTGCAGTATTAAAACATGACGCCGATGTGGGTGGCCTCGCAAATGTCGTTAATGTATTCTCACGCATATAACCACCCATCGGCGGTTGAGACAACACTTGTTGTGCACGGTATGCTGAACCATTAACTTCAGACACAATTTTTTCATACTCTAGATTATTGTTATCGAATCCCACATCAAATTCCGTAACAGTTTCACTGCTAAAATCATGACCACCTAAGCTCATTGCTTCGCAATTGGTTTCACTTTCATGTTTTTCACGCGACGATGAATTCTCACAAAACTCATCAGACTTAACCTTTGAATCGTCATCCATCATCTTAATAGTGTGATTTAGATCTTGTTTGGTGTTGATGGTGTTGCCTGAAGGCGTTGTAGTATTGTCAGTGGCAACTGCAATTAATTGGAAATTATTAATTAGACGAGTTAATTTTTGTTTATCAGCATTCTTATTTTTATCTTCTTTACCTTCTTCGGCTTGATAATGGTTTGCATACGTTTCTGTTCCTTTTATTATGGCGTTTATATTTCTTTTTATATTGTCCTTTCTTCCAGCGTTCAGCACCACAACGTTTGTTGAGTGGCTGTTTGCACCTGATGCCGGTTTTGTTAATGACACTCCTTCTTTGTCTTTGTCACTAGTATTATTTGCTGCTGTCAATGAAGATGAAATGAGAGTCGTTGTATTGTTGGGGGTGATGCCAATGGTGGTGTTGTTGCTGGTTTTGTTAATCTTAGATGTTTTTTTTATTGTAGCGGTGGTTGTAGTGGCAGCAGGAATTGTTGTAATGGAGGTCGTGGTCGTGGTAGTGTTGGTGTTGGCTATGGTACTGCTGATGATGATGTTGTTGGTGTTGGTATTGGTGTTGTTGGCGTTGTTTGCGTTGTTTGTATTAATGGTTGTTGTTATCGTTGTCGTCGTCGTCGCCGTGTTATCGTCGTCGGGTGTTGGTATTTGTTGTGATGATAACTTGGCAGTATCACCATCTTTTAGATGCCTCTCATTACTCACAATAACCATACCTACGAGAAGGATTATACCCAATAGAAGAAATTAATTTAACGCGTAAATTTTTTTTAAATTTATGTTTTTCCGTTTATATATTGTATTTAATTACTTGCAAGGAAAATTGTTCTTAAATTTTTTTGTCGTCTGTGTGCGTGCCTTATAAATTTTTATAATTTAATTATTTCCAAAATGAAAAAGAGAAACAAAAATTAGTTTTTGATTGTGTGTTTGATGGGTATGTGTCACAACGAAATTAGATATTTAGTTCTAGGCTTACTACATTTCTTTCACTTTTTCTAATTTAAATCAAAATAATCATAGATTGATCAATTGATATTGTTTGTTCTTTATATTGTTCAATTTATGTATGTATGTATGACTTCTTCTACACTGAAACTGAAAAACTGTAATTGAAAAATGGAAAGAATGAAAGAAATTTGTTTTGTTTATAAATAGACCAGAAGTGTTTAGATTTAGCACAAGTAAAAAACAATATAAGAAGGGAAGCAAAAATCTTGTGTATAACAATGAAGAGTTGCTGATCATCATCACCATCATCATGATCGAACTGAATTGTTGTTGTTTATGTAAATGATAAATTATGGACCCTAACACAACAGATGATCCAATTCATTCCAGTATAGGAAAAACAAACTAAGTACACAAGGGAATGAGAATAAAGTAGTAGAGTTATTTGATTAAATGATATTATGGGTGCGCCACCATAGAGAGAAGAAGAATAAGTGCAAAGATTGCAGAAAATATACAATAAAAATTATAATAAAAATAAATATGCTTGCATAAATATTTTGTCACTACTAAGTGAAGAAGGAGGCAAAGCAAAACAAGCAAGTGAAATAATAAACAAAAATGAATTTAGTGCAATAAACTTGCACTCACTCACACACTAGCACATACACATACACTACAGAGAAATGCAAACGCATATCCCATCGTGTTGGAACAAGTGCAATTGTGCATGCATATGATATAAGTACATACATACATACATATATATGTACTTATATACTCGTATGTGAGCTTGAGGCAATCAACCCTTGGCCAGAGAATTTGAACCATAACAAAACAACATTAATGCGCTTTTCCCTTACCTTCCTTTCCCTTCGAAGCTCCGGAGAAGGAGTTACGAATGAAGCATACAACATTATTAAAATTATAATGATGTTATCCGATGGGAAGCACAAAACACAATGAACAACTCTTGGGGAGTGGGCGACTGACGAAAGATGCTGAATAACCGAATCAGTCACTCATCAGTTGCTAATATTAAATAAAACAAAACAAAACAAAAGAAAGTAACTTTTGTTATTGTTACGTATTTTGCTCTAACTACTAACTGGCATTGGCTGGCACAACAGAGATCGCACCGAAAGTTGACCCACCGCCCCCGTCATCGCATCTCATACAGACACACATTCGCTATCATCCCATACACACACACATACAACACTGACTCAATCACTCAGTCTCAATCTCCAAGACCAGATACCGTTGAATGATATTTACAATAAATTTATTAGTTATTTATTATAATATTTAAACACAATGGATATGCAGATAGGGTGACAGACATAGGAATGTCCAATCGTCTTGTCTTGTCGCCGTCGTCGTTTGCTTTTGAAAAAAACAAAGTACTGACTGAATTCAACAACAACAACAAAATATAATAAACGAAAGAAAAATGAAATGGAAAAATTTACTATATTAACTCTCAACTTTGGCTTTGACTCAACTCAGCTCGGCAACTCTTAGACATTTAATTGAATTTAATTGCAAATTTGACTTGCGTTGGCTGACGACGACATCTGTCCGCCTATCTTATTGTCCGTCTGTCTTGTGAATGAACGGATGGATGGATAAACAAGCCTTTTCTTGCCACCCCGCAGCCCCAACAATTTAATTCTACAGACACATACACACTCGCATATAGCCAACCAAATACATTCCCAAATCATCATCTAATAAGCCAATAATATTTACCGTTTCTGGCAGCTTTTGTCGTCGTCGTCGTTGTCGCCGTTGCCGTCGTTGGTTGACGTTAGTTTAATGCCGTTTTCGTATGTGTTTCTTCTTTTTTTTCGCGCACATACACAACACACACAATAGTATTTTGGGGGTTCGAAACTGGACAGCGAACGACACACTTACATGAAACTTTTTGATTGATTCTCACTTTAAGCGACGGACGACCACTTCCACTTGCATCAGTTCAGAAGATTGATGATTATGTTAAGGAAACTCTAATAGAAGCAACAAAAACGCGCGCGAAGCAATTTGCCACTCACCTCACAAACGACTTCTCGGCTAAAAATGTTGAAAAATTTTGTGTTCTATTTTATTAAATTTGCTCGTTTACTATGATCGATTTTGTTATAGGAATATAAAGTGTCTGTCGTTCGTCGGATTGTTCGGAGTGTCAGAGCTGTGTTGTTCTTGTTGTTGCTGGTTGTTAGATATGAGCGATATTTCACTCATTTGTTAATATTATGATTTTGACAGATGAGGGCTGGAAAAGTAATTGCTGCACAATATAGTTTTAACCAAACTCTAACAAAACTATATAGTGTCTCAATAATAAAACAAAAAACACATTGTAATTAGTAAAGAAGATAATAGATTTAATTTAAAAAGAAAAACTATTGCTATTTTTAAGTTTTATAAAGTGAGTTGGCATTCCTTACGGCTTCTTAAAAATGAGTTGGCATCACTTTGCAACAACTGGCATTGAAACCCTGGTACACAGCCCGCTGGAATTGTTGTTAAACACAATAGACGCACCGAGGTAATATTGAATTCTGTTTATTTAGCTATTCCAATGCAGAGTAGCTAGCATTAGGCAATTAGGAGAGCAACGAATTTAAATTATAAATATGATTGAAATATAGTGAATGTTTAACCGGAAGAGAACAGAACGAATCAGAAAGAATGGAGTTCGATTCAGCATCATCTCCCACACTCGTCATTGGAAATTTAGCGCAGGACATTGATAAAAATAAGTTACGTCGGCAATTTGCCCGGTTTGGTAGCATTGTTGAGTTAACCATTACAGAAGCGTTAGACGCTAATCAAAAACAACTAAAAGAAGGGACATATGCACTATGCCACTATGCAGAAACTGTATCGGCTGTGCGGGCATACCAGCAAATGGATAAAAAACTACTAGGCAACAAACGGATTATGCTTGCCTTTCACAAATTAACACCCACTGAGTTTATATGGGTCGCTGGGTTTGATGAGGAAGTGACGGCAACAGATTTTTTTTTAAAATGCTCTCAATTCGGAAGCGTAGAACGAGTGACACTTGATAAGTTCCGAGAGCTTGGTTTAATTAAATTTGTCCGGGTTAACTCGGCTGAGAATGCAATTAATGAACTACGCGGCGCCATATTGCACGGCAGACGTTTGCAAGCAGACTTTGCAATAGATGCATGGCAAACTGATTTCTTCGAATTGTTGGATGAACACAATGCAGGTAATTCTTTGCAGACAAAGTTTTGTTATGGTATTTCAAAACATTATTCTATCTTTGCCAGAGGTAGAGACTTGCGTTGAGTTCGATAATCAAGAAGCAACTGAATTGGAACAATCAATTGCAACTTTAATAGCAAGTAACAGTAGTCAATCACCTGTACCAGAAACTTCGTCCGCAAATGATGATCATAACTACACAAACGCCATAAAGTTACGTTTGGATTCTGCTGGATCTGATGAAATGCTCGAATATGAGTTACTGTCCATACAAGACGAAGAAGAGAATGAAAATCCTTCAGAATCTGTAACAGATAAGGTGGAGCAAGATGATACAGGAAGCCAACAACAGGAACAAGATGTAGAAAACAAAACAGATATTGACCAAGTTACTCCTCCTACAATCACCACTACCAACCAAGATGCAGCGGACACCACCAACGGTAACCCAACACGCAAAAAAAGGCGGGCACGAAAACGGAATAATACATCAATAAAAGACCGATCTTCTTGCAAGTATAAATGTGAGTTTTGCACAGCCGCATTCAATGGCCGTGCACAACTATCGAATCATAAAAGTTACTTGCACATGGGCGAGCCTAAAAACGACATGGAAACTTCAACAAATACACAAACATACAGCACTACACCGGTACAGCATTATTGCGAATGGTGTCCATATTGGACTTATCAGAAGGGCAGTCTCAATTTGCATAATCAACGAGTCCATTTTGACATGTTACCGGAACAAGAAAAGCAACTAGTTCGAGAACCGTTTCGACGGGCAGTTCCGGTTATTAACGAATTGCCATCATCCTCAAAAATACCGAAATTGGAACCCTGCTCATGTACAACGCAGCCACTTCACTTTGAAGATGAAATAATTATATACAGTCCTACATCATCACCAGCAAGATCAGAGAATTCATTTGTTATGAAAATGTCACAAGCAGGATCACCAGAATCTGCATGCTTTGTATTGATTAATTGTAAAGAAGATCTTCATGAGCAAGACAATGATGTTGATGTTGAATTTGAAATTGATGGTGGGGAGAATTGATAAATTGATGGCAGTATATTTATTTATTTTTAAAATGTCTCTAAACTACTACTCCTAATTATATAAATTGTAAATTGGCATTATGCACGGAAAAATGATGCTCATCAAAAGTAGCGTGCCGAAAGCCAATACTTCACAATATATATACATATAGGTAATGTAAGCTGACTTTCGCTTCTGTACAAATTTCTAAGCACCTAAGTACTCTACTGGAGGAGATTATACACACTCCGATTTATTTTCTTTCGTCCTCAGAAGGCTTGGCAAAAACGCAACTTAGCTTTCAAATAGTTTGACAATATGATAGCATTCCATGCAAGGACTTGATGAACCAAAGAGCTTTCTAGTTTGAAATGGATGACCGTCATATGAATATCAAATTATATCAGAAGATGGCTACTATATACATACATAACTGCAGAAAGGTTCTCGATTTGAAAACATGTAGAAAAATTAAGAGCTTATTTAAAAAAAAAAAAATTGCAAAATGGGCTCGAAAAAAGAAAGCATAAGCAATAGTAGAAAATACGCAAGAAACAATGCCTACAACACCAAATTGCATTAATTTGAAGGAAGGCATCATCAAACTGTTATAGATGCCAGAAGTGGTCATACCAAATTTTTCTTTTAAGTTTGGATGGCATTTTCTTCTCTTAAATTTCATATATTTTTCTTGATTGACCTAAGTATTTCTTCCTTTCTCTTTTTGCGTATATAACTTTTTATTAATAAATAAATAATAGAAATTAATTAAACAATCATAATAATAGGATTTTTAGATTTATGTTTTTATAAGGTTTTACCATTTAAATTTATTAATAAACCTGAAGCTTTATTTTGTTTTTTGTTTCAATTTACAAACATTTATTTAACAATCTATAAATATATACAAATCGAAAATATAATCAATTTTTGTCAGTAACAACAACAAAATCCTCTAGTGAAAAATCAGCTGATTTTTGTTGTCAATTCAATTCACCACAGAAAAAACCAATTATTACAATTGTTTTTCTTCATTCGAAAATGTTACAAGCGATAATAAAACGTGCCTTTAGCACAAAACTAACGCCACATCAGAAGGAATTAATGGCACGCGGTCTGCCCAAGAAACAGAAAATTGATGGTGTGAAAAATATTGTAGTTGTTGCATCAGGCAAAGGCGGCGTAGGCAAAAGTACTGTGGCCGGTAAGTGACGCAACTCGAAATGAAGATCTTACTTATATCACTCATTCATAAATGCTTTAATTCTATTAAATTTTAGTAAACTTTGCTGTTAGTTTGGCAAAGAGTGGAAAACGGGTCGGTCTCTTGGATGGTGATATCTTTGGACCATCGGTGCCGCTCTTAATGAATCTGCATTCTGAGCCACTTATTAATGACGATAATCTCATGATTCCTCCTGTTAATTTCGGAGTGAAATGTCTTTCAATGGGTATGTTGACAGCAACCGATTCAGCAGTTATATGGCGTGGTCCACTGGTTATGTCTGCTATACAACGTTTACTGAAAGGTGCCAAATGGGGACCACTTGATATTCTTGTCATAGACACACCGCCCGGCACTGGTGATGTGCATCTTTCTTTAGTACAAAATGCACCCATCTCTGGGGTCATTTTGGTGAGTACACCACATAAGGCTGCTTTGGAAGTTACATTACGTGGTGCAGTCATGTACAAGAAACTAGATGTACCAATTCTTGGACTGGTGGAGAATATGCGCTACTCACTTTGCCCGCAATGCCAGCAGCGCATTGATTTCTTTAAAAGTAGCAGTGGCAGCAATGTGGAAAAGATGCTAAATACCCGCGTGCTAGCATCATTGCCCCTGGACAGTAATATTTCGGAGTGTTGCGAATCGGGTGCGCCAGTTGTAATTAAGCATCCAAACTCAGAATATTCGAAAAGTTTTGCTAGCTTATCTCAATTTGTTTTAAAAAGACTTGACGAGTTGTTAGTAAAAACAGAAATTAATACAACCAGTTCACCTTAGGAATTACAAGACTTGCATAAGTGAAGTGATATTTTATAGTCTTCGTTCTTTATTTTCTATAATAATAATAAAAACTATTTGTGTTTCTTAAGTTTCCGCATCTTTTGCATGGCCTTACGGTGAGCATACTTGTTTGTTCGCTCCACGACTTCATTGTATTTGCGCTTGTTGAATTTCTGGAAAGCTTCATCCTCTAGCAGTTGATCGACCAGTGATTTCTTAGTTTTACGTGTATTGCGCTCATTGTAGTAATCCAGAGGCGAGCGTTGCACAGTTCCGATTTGGAAATACTTGGGCAATACTTTCAGATCATTTTTCTTGTAAAAACGCTTTGGATCCAGAACGGAACGCATTTGTATAATCTTTAGTTCGTTGCGCACTTCATCGGTGATTTCGGTTGCGGGTAAATTAAACCAACCAGCTCCCTTTGTTTTATCGCGTTCATTCTGGAAAAATGCAGCAGTTCAGAAAAGAATTAATAAATATATAAATTCGAAATTTTGTTGTAAAAAATTGATAAAAAATGTGATTGTTTGCTCAGCTTACTAAAGCCGTCATCAATATGGTACGCACACACATCTCGGTTTTATTTGCTTTGATTGACAAAAGCTGGGTTTCATTAGTAATTTGTATTTTCTATATATACGCATACGTCTAAATCGGTTGCCTTAACTTTACAGCAAGCGACAGTCTAGCGCCAAATGCGCAAAACAATGTCCCGCTGGCCTTACAGCAACTACCGCAGACTCTAGGGTAGCCACTAAGATTACAACGGATGAAACCACAATCGCTAATGTCGTTTTGTTACGAGTCTTCAAGCAAAAAAACCTCAAACGATGTGGCCGTACACTAACTCAAGCACATGGAATGAGCTTCTGTAGTCGAATATATCATCATAGCATGGAAATATGTGAAATTTTCTATAAACCAATTGCACTTACCCTATTCAATTGACGTTTTCTTCTTAGTGAATGTTTGGCTGAAGTCTGATCTTTGTCTAGTCCAAGAAGTTGTGATGTTTGCAATTCACGAATTGTATTCGCATCTTTTACACATTCATCATCGAGTTTACCCGTTAGAGGATTGATGTCACTGTTGTCAATCTTTTGAATTTGGCCACGCTTAAGTGGTCGCTTTTGCTTTTTATGTGTTCCTGCATTTTTTATTGCTTCTTCCACTTGGTCAATAGCTTCGTCCACTTCTTGCATGGCCTTGCTGGTGGCGTTGTCACGTGTAGCTGCCAAAGTAGAATTTATAATATTCGTAACATCCACACTTGGTGGTGGTAGACCAAAGAAGTCATCATCATCCCCATCATCATTATCGTTGAAACTTTGTTTAATTGTTGGTGGTTTGATGGGTTTTGATTCCACGACGTCGTCCTCCAATACTGCAGCAAGCTTGTCGGATTTATAAATGGTGCTCTGCTTCCTTTTTCCACTCAGCAATGCCTGGTCACCTCCAGTATCCAACATAAACAGAGACATCATGAAGTTCTTTTTGCCTTCAACTAAAAAGTAAAAAAGAAAAGTAGTTTGGCTTCTAGGCACAACTGTGAATTCGGGTTTCGAGAACGAGGGATGGAAAATATTTTGTACATGTGTTTACTCGGTATCGATAATTTAGTGATGACAACCATCATTGGTTCCTCGCGTTTAAAGGCCATCTGTAAAACCCAACATACACGATGCAGCAGCAGCCGCAGCTGTTTGGTTGATAAGGGAAAATAAATATGCTTGGGGACACCGACAATGCTATATGGATTGCTGACTAAATTGAAAATGATTTGATATTTGACGTGCAGTTAACGGTTATCGAGACAAAATCACTAAGAATTATAATATAAACGGTAAATATGTGCGCGAACAAAAGTAAATTTTTCGAAGCAAAAGCTGCTTTAGTATGTGATCGATAATCGAACAAATCTGATACCAACGATATCAAAAACATAAACCATATGATTGCCAATTAACACTCAGGCATGCTATCGATCCTGATTTTTTTTTGGCGCGCATACGACCATGCCAGTTAAACCGCGGTTGCTGCAGTTTTCTTCTTCTTGCTCTAAAAACTTGTGATTTGATATTTTAGTAGCAGCCCTGGCCCTTGCAGAAAAGATTTTGTTTTTTTTTTCGTAGAGTATTCGCTATTTCTCTAGAGTACTCGATATTTTTTGAGGGATGCGTGCAAATTTGGTGGGAGTCAATGACGATGACAGTTCCCAAGAGAAGAAGAAGAATTATTTGCGAAACGCAACGTGCTAACGTTGTTGATTTTAAAGAGGCCTGCCTCAGTTAAAAAAATAAATAGTACGCTCAATAATGTCAGAAATGATGACAACATCTCTCTTCTCGAAACGTTTGATAGAATATTTATAAAGATAAAACTTAATTACTTAGTAGTTTTATCTTCCTGTTGTCTGCATACTACTTTGATACGCAATAGAAATTACATAGTTTTCTACCTGCTTACACAAAATTGTGTAATAAAAAAATTCATTATACTACCTAAACAGCAGGTACGCAACACGACAAAATGTCTGTCTATAGCTCAAAGACGAGTTTATCTTCAATCCTGAAGCCGTATGTACCAACGGATAGAGAGAAGATAAAAAATGCAGCATTGAACAAGGTGCGATTTTCTATGCCAAAGCAGAAAGGCATATTGCCGGCAGTGGAAAAGGCACGTGAGACTGGAAACTTTCAGCAAGTCAACGACTACGTGGAGTTCCTGCGGGAATCTGTATTAAGTGTAAGTTCTGCAAACTAATCATATCAATATCAAATGTGTTTTTGTACATGTAGTTATAATTCTAAATTGAAATTCTTGACAGGATGCTGAATTCTTAGAAATAGTGATTAATTCACGAAAAATCGTAAACGAGCTAAGTCCAAAATTCGTTCACCTCGTTGAGACTTTAATCTCATTGCCATGGACTAAACGCAATGCTGAGGCTGTCACGGCTTACATAGAGTTTTTCATTGATATCCTTTTGGCTCATCCCAAATATATAAACTTTGGCATTCAATCTTTAATATCTCATTGGATACCGTTGGATGATGCAGAAGAACAGTGGACGGAAGATGGTTCACCAGTAGAATCAACGAGAAAGGAACTGGATACTATACATAAGCTTCTTGATAGAATACTCACGGCTGTGCCATTGGCACATGATGTTGTCTTAGATACTGTTGAAGCAAAGTTTCCATATTTCAAGAAACCCACAAAAGTCATTGCTGGGTTCTTGCACAATATCTTGTGGCTCATCGACTACAAGCCAATTTCCACAGATTTTGTGATTAATTTAATATTTCAAAAGTAAGTCTATATACTTAATAAAGTAATTAAGTAATTTTTAAATATCCACAAATTTAGGTTGATCATATTAGATGTGAATGCGCCACGTAATGAAATTGAAGATATTGATGAAGAAGAAGATATGCGTGATGGTGATATGATGGATGCTGATGTCATGTTTGATATGGATGATGTTAAAACTGAAACGAATTTGGAGACAAAGCATCCCATTGGCAAGACACTTGATGTATGCATGGAGAAATTATTTGAATTTTTCCATAATAAAAATCCGAATTCATTAAATCTTAACGATGAACAAAAATTCAGTAAACAATTGCAAGCAAACAAATTTCACAAAGTTCTTATGCACACATTTGATGATGTCGTCTTACCCAGCCACAATACCCACCATGTCCAATTTCTATTGTTCTACTTTAATAGTTTTAAGACAACATATGCTGAAGCATATCTTAGCTCATTGTGGGAGAAGATACAAAATCCAAATACATCAGTTGTTATACGTCAGGCTGCCATCAGTTATTTGTCCAGTTTTCTTGCACGTGCCAAATTTATATCCACCAAGTGAGTATCATTTCCATGTGCTGTGTTGCTTTATTTGTTGTTTTTGCTAACTAGAATAAATTGTTCTATTTAACAGTACTATAAAGTTTTATCTAAAGGAATTATGTAATTGGGCTCACAATTACATTGAACGCTGTGATCAATATCGTTTTAATGGTTCCTTGAAAGCAAATTTGGTTTTCTATTCTGCCTGTCAAGCTATTTTCTACATTATTGCATTTCGCAGTCGTGATTTAACAGTAGATAAGAAAAGTAAGTCTAACGACACTGATTGATTGACTTGGTTTTTGCCAATATTAACTAATATTTATTCTAAACATTTTCAGGCCTCATATTCCTTCAGTCATTGCAATTGTCTGCTTTAGTAACTTGTAACTTTAATCCATTACGTGTTTGTCTGCCAGCTGTTTCCACCGCATTTGCTGGAGTCACACGGACGTATCAACTGGCATATTGTCATGCAATCCTAGAGCGAAATGCTCGTCGTAAGTTGGCCACAGTTTATGCAAATGAGACTGCTACCCCAGAAGAGACTCTGGATACGTACTTTCCCTTCGATCCATATCTATTAAAGTTGTCAAATAAATATATTGAACCGATATATATGAAGTATCAAGCTAACGAAGCCGAGGAATTACCAAACTCTAATGAAGCAGAGCAGAATTTACGACGAAAACGTGGCGATTCAGAGATGATTGATGATCTCGAAGCAGATGATTTTCTATATGCTGACAAACGGCAAAAACGACAAGATTTAGCTGTAAGTGCTGAACGTGAAGCACAATTTACATATGGTCTATCACCAGGATTTCACTTATAATTCAATTCATTATACAATAGTCTTAAATATATAATTTGATAAAAAACAAAAAGACTTGATCTTCGGTTTTATCGAAGACAATTATACATTTCATGGAAATGAATGATGACTTTATTTTTGTGAAAGGCCTACAACAACATAAATACATAAAATAATCACCTGAGTGCTAATATACTTTAACTTTTAGTTTATACATTTTGTATATTAATAATTGAGTGTATGCTTATGATGAAAATAAAAGAAATTATTCTAATGCTCTCAAAAAACTCTTATTTTCATGTTTGCTAGTTTTCATGTGTGCGGCCTTATGTCCAGATGTACGAAATGTCTTAGAGCAGATCTCACATTGGAATGGCATTGCTCCAGTATGCAATCGTAGGTGTACATGTAATGATGTCTTTGAAGCAAACTGTTTGCCGCACACTTGACAACCAATTGTTGTTTGGTGGTCAGAAACATGTGTACGGAAGTGTCTGTTGAGCGAAGACTGTAAATTAAAAGTCTTCTCACAAACCTTGCAAGTAAATGGTTTGTCACCAGTATGGATTCGTAAATGGCGTTCAAGATCGCTGGGCTTTTGAAAAGTTCTACCACAATATTTACAATTTTTCGGTGTCATAGTTCGTATTTCATATTGAATATTATTCAGATCTGTTGTCTTATCTAATATAATATAGTCAATGGTCTCCGGCTTAGAAGTAGCAATTGTTGTTGTTGATGCTACACTTGCGTACTTGCCATCTAGCAAACGCTTAAGATGAGTACGCATATGACTGCGACAATTAAATTTATTCGGAAATATTGCTACGCAGTAGAGACATTGATAAATGGGCTTGGCATTAACCAGTTGTCTGGGTGGATTTGGTATAATGCACTCCAGTGAGTTTAGTTCCACGTCCAACTCATGTTTCTTGTGCGCTTCGTAGGCAGCTTGAGTTTTGAAGATGGAAGGGCATGAGTTGCATTTCTTTGAAAATGAACCTGGATGCTCAGATTGCATATGGATTCGCAGTTGCCTTTTGGAGCTATAACTTTTCTTACAAATATAACAAGAGAATTGATGACTTAAGCTGCCAGTTTCCGTATTTAATTTATGCACTTGTAAATGCTGTTCCAGATGGGTTTTTGTCTTGAAGGCTTTAATGCAATGTGCGCAAGGGTATGGCGATTCTTTGGTGTGGACACGTCGATGTCTAAAGATTGCGTCAAATAGAAATGAACATTTCAGTTCAGCAAAATGGCACTTACCTTATTAAATCGTAAGATTTTAAAAACTCCTTTCCACAGAAATCACACGCATAGTAATATTTATTGTTTTCCTTATGCTTTACTCTTTGTGTTGCTATAAGATTAACTTCTTTCTGTGGGTTTAATTTGTCTTTAAGTAAACACTCATAGAATGTTGGCGTCTCATCAACATGGATTCTTGTGTCCGAATTGTCGTTTGTTTCCAAATTACTTGAAATACTTTGGGGCCTCGGATATTGCAATTGCTTAAGAGATTCCAGAACATTTGCCACTATTTCACATGGGTCACCAGTGGGTTCACAATCAATATTTTCCACTGGTGCTTCTGTTGCCATTGGATGTTTTGATGCCACATGGCGTTGCAATGAGCCCTTTTGAGACAACTTTTTATGGCAAATGGTACACTACAATCAAATATTGCCACAACATTTCAATGTTAATTCTGTTTAAGGATCTCTTTGACCTAACTCACTTCGAAACATTTTTCACCTGTGTGCACAACTTCATGAAGCCGAAGTGCGGAGGGTCTCTTAAATTTCTTACCACAAGTAAAGCAGCAATTTAAATATGCCATGCTTGCATGTGTTCAAAGTGATAAAATGTATTAATGGAAATCAAAAAGTGAAAGAAGAAGAACCACTAAGCACAGCTGTTTAATGGCTGAGCAGCAAATCAGAGCCAAACTCTCTTACGAAATTGTGCAGCTCTCTTAAATTTTAAATCTCGAATGCAAAACAAATTGTGTAATTTTTGGTAGTCTTCTCGAATTGGACATGCCAAATGTTGCCAGAAAAAGTTGTCCAGTCTATGTGTATTCATAGTCTTTGTCAGAGCCTAGAGCTAGCTTTCCAATGGGATATGGAAAAATGTACACAACAATCAAAGAGAATCGGTTTTCTATCTCTTTCAGTCAGGATTTTATTTGACTATATAACGAAAAACACAAAATTTTAATTTGTATAAATTTATTAAATTAAACACAAATCACTTAGGCGATGAATTCATATGGAATTGGTGCCAGAGCAATTGGTTCCTCGTGTTTCTTGACAAAATGCGCCTTCTTTGGTGGCGCTGGTTGACGCTTCAGGTTTACCCAGGTACCCTTTTCCTTGGCATCCTTAAGCTTAAGCTCGTTCTCCTTAACGCGACGAAGGAAATCCTCACGGCACTTGGAGTGATGGACATGTTCAATGCGAACATTGATACGCTTAGCTAGGATTTTTCCCCGCACACGTTTGTTTACAATCACACCGACAGCATGTTGTGTGACGTTGAAAACGCGACCTGTCTTGCCGTGATATACCTTGTAGGGCAAACCCTTTTGTACGGCACCATGACCCTTGATATCAACAATATCTCCGATCTTGAAGACGCGCATATATGTGCCCAATGGAATGACACCATGCTTGCGGAAGGGGCGAGAGAACATGTCTCTGGTGCCGCGACGGTAACCCTTTGAGTTAGTCATTTTGTTGCCCTGCGAAAAATAAACACTTTTAGAAACATTTCATAGGAATCAAGCACCCACGGCACGATGCGAATGCTGCAGTGAGCATTTTCATTGCGTTTGTGATGCATTTTTCGTCTAAAATCACTAACCTTTTACGATTTTACGTCCACGCGGTCGTGAAATTGGGGAAAAAGAAAGATGGCCAGAGCAGGGTTGCCAATGCAAATCAGATTATAACCAGGGCTGCCAATACAGAGTTGCACTGCTGCTCATGACCAAATACAAATAGAATAAAAAGTGCTACCCACGAATTTCCGGTGCTGAAAGTTTATTTAAGCTTAGCTGATCATCAATATCCAGCTAAATATGTCGGTTATAATTTAAGAATTTAAATATTTTCATTGTTTCTCAAAATAAAACACCAGGAATGAATGTTCAGCTGTAAACCTCTTAATTTTTATATTATTATGAATCAATATATATCAATATTATAATAAAAATAATAATAACAATATATAAATAATAATTTTCAGAATGTTAAAATTGTCTTTAGTTTTCATTCAAATTGCTCACTTTCTTTTAAATCGATTATTATGTGTTTAAATAATGTGTGTAACTGTAGTTACAATGAAGGCATTAAAAAAATATCAAGGTGCTCAAACAATGAAGTAAGACAACTGCAAATGTTCTTCAGCTGCTGCTTTAGATTGTGACGATTCTTGGTCGCCCCTTGAGATAAATTAAGTACACATGATTTACTCATACAATTAAGCAAACACATAGTATATAATCTTAAGTTTGTGCACCCTCTGGATAGGAGGTATATTTTTGCCTTAAAGTGCAATACAAATCCATGCAGTAAACCAGTCGCGCAGTCACAGTAAGAGTCCTTGCCACCCAGCCATGCTTGCGGCCAAAATAAATACTTGAATGATGTAGTATATCTTATATTTGAAACCAGTATACGCTGACATATATGGGTATATAATGCGTGTATGTGTGTGTGTTTGTTGTTATCCTTATCACACTATTATTTGTGCGCAATTATTGTGACGTCTTCTGCTGGTAGTGTATTAGATCCTTGTCAAATGTCTTCCATAAAAATGATTATTTTTTTTATTGACAAAGCACCACCGGTGAACACTCACACATACACATACACAAATGTGTGCCTCAACCATCTCTTTTCCCAATTGAAATCCTGTAAATAAAGAATCCTGTCATAGTTTATATTGCACCTATGTTACTTATGTACATAGGTAAGTATTTTCCTACTTCCGTTTATTCTGGTTCTGTCATTTATGTTACGAGTAGTTTTTCCTTTTATAATTATGCGGGCTTTATACTATTATGTTTTGATTTTACTGGGATGTGGGCTTGGGATGAAGTTTTTGTAACGGTTACAACTGTTTGAATCAAAATGATCAATTTTTATATTTATTCTTATTTATTTCATGCAAGAAAGGTCATTAACACATTTCCTGTAAAACACATCAAGCCACGTTCCATAATAGTATAACAAAATAGGATAGGAAGGAAGACAAAGATGAAGATTGCAACATTTACGCGCGCCAAAAATAAAATATCCTTACAACAACAACACTAACACATGGTCGTTACCATTGTGAAGGAAATTTCTTTGATGTCACTTTATTTCTTCTTCTTCACAGAGAAGAGAAAATGAAAAGATCGCTCAGAAGGTTTCATTATGGAAATAAGATAACACCAGCAACAACAACAATAACAAAAATAACCAGTAAGAAAATAAACCACCACCACAATCATTGTGCCATCCATCGCCTTTGTGTGTCGACTATTTTCAGTAATAGTATCTTTTTTTTTTTAAGGGTGTTTTCAAATTGAGTTCTGTGTTGAGGCAACGATCAATGTTTCAGTCAGTTTGGATCAACGAAACGCGTAGGAACCGAAAACGTAAACGTACGCGCGCGCTCTCTCATATTAAACCGCACAGAAAACGAAGAAACGGCGGGACTCTGGTTGTTGTAGTTTGTTAAAAAATATTTGTTAAAACTTTATTAAATTTGTTATCCAAAAAAACACGTTAATTTTCTGTTAATCTATACAAAAACTAAACCAAACCAAAAACTAAAAGAAAAGTGCAAAATTCCTAAATTTAAATTAAAAGAACAAAAAAGAATAATAACAATAATAATAACCCCTAAGAATTTTACCTATATAAAGAAAAGTCACCAAAGCATTGAAACGTTTTAATGATGTCGATGTCGTTTGCGGTTCACCCGCACATCGAAACACGATCAAGCGTCAGCTGGTGTGCCAGGCACACCAACAGCAGTAGGAGGAGTAACAATGTCCACAACATCTTCGTCGTCTTCGACGTCAACTAGTGGATCTAGTGGTCATCCAGAACGTCGTGAACAAATCGAAAAGTTCTTTAAGGATGCCGTGCGCTTTGCTTCAAGTTCCAAGCAAGCCAAAGAGTTTGCTATCCCCAAGGAGGGTGGCCTCAAGGAAGATAAGAAATCCAAAGGTTTACGTCTATTCCGTACACCTTCGTTGCCACATCGCTTGCGCTTCCGGCAGAATTCAGATATTAATGCAGCAGCGGCTACTGCTGCAGCTGCAGCCACAACTAGCTCAACGCCATTGCACTCGGCCACAACGACGCCTGTCAAGGAAATACCCAAATCCGCAAGCCGCCTAAAGGGCAAAGAGGCACTGCAGCAGGAGATACGTAACAAAAACGAATTGATTGAGAATTATCTGAGCCAGATCGATGTCCTGAAGCGCCATGTAGAACAGCTAAAGGACACTGAGCAAAAGTTGCGAGAGGAGCAGCTTTGTATCGCCCAGAAGACCGATAGCATGATTGAAGCTTTGACCAGTGAGAATAGGTCGCACAAGGAGCAAAACGAATTTCTGAGCGCCGAGCAAGCCAAATTACTAGAAGAAGACATATGACAATGAGAACGTATTCGAAGTCGATGCTCTCAATATACCGATGAACTGAAGACTAGCAACACTCAGCTTGAGGAGGATGTACGAGCACAATTGGCTGCGCAGTCTGAACTTAATGCGAAGATGCTGCAATTGGAGCAAGAGATCAATGAGGCACGCGCTAATCTCGCTTTGGATGAGCAACGTACTGCTCAGAATTTCGAGTTCATTGAGAATTTGAAATGTACTAATGATTCTCTTATTGCGGATGTGGCGAAATTGAAGCAGCAGATTGAACAAGATGCCTTGAGTTATGCACAAGAGGCAAGAGTGACACAAACTGAATTGGAGTGTTTGCGCAATGAACGTAATACACTTAAGAATGATCTGGCCAATAAGTGTGACCTAATACGTTCGTTGCAAGAAGAACTATTGGACAAGAATTGTGAGATTGATGCCCATTGCGATACCATACGGCAATTATGCCGCGAGAAGGCTAAGTATGTAGAGAAAGAGCGTCTGATGGACTGTGCTGAAGAAAAGGTACAGGAAATCGAATCATATATGGAGAATGCACTCGAACGGGAGAAGGCCTACTGGCGCAATGAATTGGATAAACGTCAGAAAATGGCTGAAAATGAGATTATCAAAATTGAATTGGAGAAACAAGATGTTATGGTATTGCTGGAGACAACTCATGATATGCTTCGTGATCGTGATGAAAAGATCCAAAAGTACGAAGAACAGTTACGCAATGGCATCGATCACTATGTAAATCTGACAGACACACTCCAAAAGCAGGTGGTTGATCTTAAGCAGGATATGGCCAAGACCCTAACCGAAAAATACAACTATCAGTTGACATTGAACAATACACGTTCTACAGTAAATATACTCATGGAACGTCTCAAGAAATCTGATGCCGATGTGGAACAATTGAAAGCTGAACTTGAATCCGTGCAGTTGGCCAAGGCTACATTGGAGCAGAGTTACTTGGCCTTGCAGGCGGATCTAGAGATGTTGCGCAACAAGCATACCGAGACAGAAGTGGCACTGACTGCTCTACAAGCCTCATCGCAATCGCTACAAATCGAGGTATCTTACAAAGAGTCAATGTTCAATGAAATATTAACCTCAGAAGAGGAAACTTTGGCCAAATTTACTAAGATTGCTTCATCGTTCCAGGAGCGTATTGACACCGATGCCGCACGTTACATTGAAATGTACAGCGAACTGAAGAACAAGGACGATACTCGTGAACAGTATATGCAAGACATGAAGAAGGCACTCGATGAGTTTGCTACTGTTCTGCAGATAGCCCAGTATGAGATTGACCACAAAGAGCAAACGCTTGCTAAAATACGCGAAGAATGTGAACAGCTCAAGCTGGAGAACATAGCCCTCAAGTCAAAGGTTGCCGATAGTGGTGTTCAAACGCCAAATGAACTCGCTAATGTCAACAAACCAAATACCACCGACCTCGAGAAAATCATTGACTCGGAATTGCGTTGGTTATTAAACTCCGCCGAAAAATGTGTGCGTTCGGATAATCCAAATGAGTTGAATGAACTTCTAAAGCCGACGACACCAAAGTCTAGAGCTCATCACATGCACCACACCGGTGCGTACATCTGATGGCTCTGAGCCAAAAGTGATGAGCACTACACCGCACACACCCCGCACTCCACGTACCCCTAAAGGCACACCACGCACTACTCCCAAGAAGACTGTGCTCTTCGCTGGCAAGGAGAATATCCCCAGCCCTCAAAAACAAGTGTTAAAGGCGCGAAATGTGTAGATGATGAAAAATGGGGATCTTCAACCCAAATCTTTTAAATAGAAGAATAACAAGAATAACTAATAATTCAAAATATATATATCCTAAATTATTTATAAGTATTAAAACTTGGACAGAAAGAAAAAAAAAACCAAAAAAGAAAAATAGAGGAAAATCTGTTTTTTTTTTTATCTCAATAGGCAAAAGACGCGGAAAAATCTCAACTGGTTTCTGGTTTTCTTCGCGCTAAAAATCTTTTCAGCTTGGTATATTATGTACAACATTTTTTTCCCATGCTTACCCCATGAGCGGTTACATTATATTATGGGTTTTTCCCTCTTTCGCACAGAGGTTTTATTTCTTTGTTTCATTGAATCTTCCTTGCTCTTCGCAGTGACTCTGATTACATTGCACACGTGCAGAGCGATCAAGCTCTTTTTGTTCTCGTTTTGGTTGCGCATTCAATGGGAACCATTTCCGTATTTCCTCTATTCATTAAAGCTACAACAAAGAAGGAATAAAAAAAAACCTTACTTGACTGCAAAACTTCTTGAATAACGAACGCTCAATCGTAGCCGAGCGAGCGATCGACCAAAACTTAGAAGTACAAGAAAATTCCAGTACATGATGATTATATTTGGGGGTAGAAATTATTATTACGTCGTATGTCGTACTTTGGTGGCTTTCGTTTGCTAATGAATGCATTATGATTGTCGCCAGTGAGTCAAGTCGGAGTTAACGTTCGTTCTCGGTTCTCGTTCTTGTTGTCGTCATGGATGAAGTGGTTGGTGTCATTCATTTGAACCTTAATTTTTTCTTAGATGCCGACAGATGTTCAAATTGTTGCATTTCGTTATGGGTTCGCTTCGTTGCCCTTATTGCTTCATTCCCTTATAAACTATAATAATTTTCTTACTCTTTTCTCTCTTCTTTCATTCATTCCACCTTCCAAGCACACCCATTGAAACCATAAAGTACAATACAACAAAGATTGTGAGGGTTGTAAACCTTCAATATAATTCAAGGAAAATTCCCTTGCTTTAAAGATTTGCTGGGTTACTTGTCAGTACATTGTTTGTTGTACATACATAGGTATAGTGGAAGCTTCCTTCGATTTTTTCTTTCTTTTTATTTTTTTTATTTCCAAATAAAAGAAATTTGCATATTCCATTAAATTCGACTTAAAGCATTACATATTTGCAGCTGCCTTTTTATTTATTCACTCTCAGTTCAATTCATGTACTTAGTTTGTTCTGTAAATGCATCTTCAAAATAATCCAGAAAAGGTCCTACATACTCGTATGGACATGTATGTGTGTTTACCTACCTTATTTCTCTCATGTTTTCATTTATCAATTTTTTCTTCATTGCCATGTTAGCAACGCAATTTCTTCGTCTTTGTTTACTGGCCCGGGTTTGTTTCACAAGACAATTCAGTTTGACCTTTGACATTTCGCGCTAACAATGTAAGCTGTTCCTTTAGGATATGCAGCTGTAGTATTAAGAATAGGACTCGCACAAGGCAGGCGTACATAAATACAATTAGGAAAGCAGCTGTAGTCTATGTTTTTAAACTGGTTAAGAAGCTTATTTTTAACACAAGTTTTACTTTTGAAATGATAAGGAAAGGTATATATGATACATATGTACTGGTACATATGTACAATACATAAGATACATACTTGTGTTATAGACAATCAGTTTATTCAATAATCCTAAGCATTGTGTAGTGTATGTAGACAAAACGATATTTGGTCAGGCTTGAAGATTTTATTTGATAGAAACAAGAACAGAAAATGCCATCGACTCAAAAATCTTTTTTTTTTCGAAACAAATGAAGCTTCTCAGTAGGTCAATTACCAATCAATTGTTATTAATACCTATTACTGCAATGAATAATAAAGATATACTTGTATAATAACCTAGGAGGTACTCCCTCTAGTGGTCTTATTTGGCTGATTTTAACAGATGTACAGCAACTATATCAAAAACTTATGGTATCTAAATTTCAGTTTGATACGACAAAAACCAAAAAAGTTTTTCTAATCGAATTTTAATGGCGGCTTGTATGGGAGGTACCTTAGAGGTGCGATCAAACTACAGTATAAGTTCATGAACCATCAAATCAAATTAATATGAAAACTGGATCTATAGCTGCGATCAAAACAAAATGTTTCTTGTCTAATTTTGGTATTTGCTGATGCCCGGATAGAACCACACATTTGTATTTTAACTCCTTAGCTATTACGGCCTGACCCGACGGACTACGAACGGACAACGAGTCTCTGCAGTAGGGTTCCCTGGTCGAATTCTCAAAAGCCAACAAAGTAAGTAACTAATAAAGTAAGGCACTGGTTTGACTGCCTGCTTGGTTATTATTTCATACTTCGCTCGATCGAAAACAAAATATGTATGTACAAAGAAATTATCATGTGGAAACCAACTTTGGCAGCAGAACCCAAAATTGAAACTTGATTTCAATGCATACGCTTCTGCAAAGATTTGCCGGAGACCCATATAATGTCAAAAATTTCTTTTTTGACCCGATCTTTGCATACCAACCAATCAAGCGAAAGAAGAAATCGCTAGGTATGAAGAATGATTGGAAAACCATTGATTCATGTAGCTATGGTCACTATAAAAATCGGCCAAGTGGCAGTCAAGAGGGTTCCATAATATCGCATAAGATTTTAAAGGAAACACCGTTTGAGTAGCACTACTGTCCGCCATCCATCTGTATTAATGCGAACTGGACCACTAGATGGAAGCCTCCCTATTCTATCACTAGATTATTTCTTAATTAATAAGAGTTTTTGTTTCTAAAACAATAAATCAATTGGTCACTTGGATAACATCAAACTACAAATTTTTACATATCGAAGTTCTCAAGATCTATATAACAGTATATAGGTATAGCTTCGAGACTCGAAGGTTATAAGGACTGAAACACTAATATGTACATACTTGGTATGAAGACTATTATTTTTGGTTGCTGCATAGATCAAGTTGGTATCAGAAAACAGGAAACACATGATTTCAATTAAAAGAAGCAGACCATGATGTAATAAACACGAAGTCTACAACATTTGCTCAATATACAATATGTTCTCCCATTTCTTTACATTGCCCTGAAAAGTAAAGCTTAGAATAACAAAAGACTGTGTCGTTAATTTATTTTGTTTAAATATTTATTAAGTTAAAAAATTGTTAAAAATTTAACAGAATTCTAAATTTATGTCTTTTATTCTTTAATTTATATTTTTGTTTATTTATTTATTATTTATTTTTTTTTGTTTTGTTTAATGTTGTCTTTGAGCACTTTGGTACATACACGTAGTCATCACCATCAAAATCATCTTTATCATCATCATTAACTCATTAACTCTCGTTTTGTTTAGAAGATATAAAGTATCTTCTCATTCGTTAAATATATAATTTTAATATAGTAAATATATATGTAATACAATATTTAAAAAATAAACAAATATATGCTACGAATGTGATGTCTTTTGGTTGTTGTATCGCTTGTTGTTGCTATCGTCACAATTTATGAAAATAATAATACATTGAAATAAATCGTTTGATACATTTGTTTTTATTTAAATTAATTATGTTATTAAGTAAATTAAATGTGCTTTGCACTGGATTGAAATAATTTCATTAACACAAAATGAGAATTATTAAAAATTAATTGAATAAAAAGCAGGAAAATACATTTTTGTTTTGCATTTAGGCAATCGAAACCAGTTTTGCAATTAAATTGTCAAAAATACTTAAAACCTTTTTAACTCTAAACATAAGGCAAATCTCGTGTGGCATTAAGATTATTCATTAGATCATGGTATAGATACATTTGTTGCTCAATTTAAAATCTTCTAACTACAAATTGTTAAACACAAATTTAATATTAAACAAAAATATGTATGTTGTAATGGCAGCCCTAAATTTCAGCCTTCTAAATTGTTAGATGTAGTACATATTTTAATTCACAGTGTATTTTTTATTAGCTTAATTCTTCTTAGTTTAACTAAAAAGTAGTCACATAGATCCACAACAACTTAACATATTTTACATACTTGTTACAAAATACTGCAATGAAAAAATCTTTAACAACAATCGAAATAGTCATCTATAGAGCATTAGAGAGTTTAATACATAGTATAGAAGAATTTGTTGGAGATCATAGGATAGGATATTTATTATGTAAAAAATCAATAAAATACGAGCACAAATGATATTTCAAAATTATTGTAAAATTGTCAACTTATAAAGATAATTGTAAAAATTTGAAATGGGTTTCCTGCTATTAATATTATTTATTTTTTTTTCGTTTCAGTCAGCCTAAACTAGTATCTAATCATCATATTGTATATTGCCACTTATGTTTTGTTAATTGTTAAATTGCTTAATATGTATACATACAACAAATGTATCTATGATCAAATGCCTTAAAATATGTTTAAAAATGTATAATTTCTCCTTGCTTTTGCCTTATGTTGTGAATTTTGTTGTTGACTGAAACTTTTTACATAAAACACATTAATTAATAGGTAAATTTTTTATACACAGCATTATTTTACACATACGCACACATACATACACACACGCACACACATACACTAACTAACATACACATAAAATTTGATTGCATATATAATTAATTTATTAAATACTTAGAAACATATCTAATTCCATTTCCATATCATTTTGTTTGTTCTATGTTAAATATTTATTGTATATAATATGTATATAATAATTGGTTGTATATAATTTTAATTAATTAATTATTATGTATATGTAACTAAGCATCTATAAATATAGATGTACGTAGTACGTATGTGTGTATAAATATTTGTAAATAATTTTTATTTGACTTGTCCAATGATTTTGTCCCATTTGTTTTGCCGAGGATGACGACTTTATGAAAATTTTCGATTAAATTATGTTTTATGATTTTAAGTAATGATGCATTTTGCTTTGCCTTTGCTTTCGCTTTTATGCTTCGTTATCTAGTTCGTTTATATATATATATACTTATTGATTGATTTGATTACACATATTTAAAGAATATAATACATGATAATCTACTTAGCTGGTTGGCTGTTTGGCTGACTTTTTTGTCTATAACTTAATTATCATATTATCATGCATATTTTGTTATATTTATTTATTTATTAATTACATACATACAATAATTCTAATTAATATCCTTAAAATGTTTTTTTGTTTCATATTTTTCACAATGCCAAAGCCAAAGCAGCAGTCTTAGCAGTCTTTCTCTAGCTTCTCTTTCGTTGTTAGTGTTTTGTTTGTTGGTTGGTTGACTGATTGTTTGAATCATTGAATTATTAATTGATTTAATAATAAAAAATTATAAATAATCATTTTACAGTATATTTGTGCTTGGTGCAGTGTTGTTGTGTCCATTTTCCAAAGTTGCTGGTAATGCTGTGGCAGCTGCTGGGTTATTCGTTACAAACGTATCGCAGATACAATGTTGATCCTCATTCGATTGTTGCTTTTGCAATTCTTCAAGGCGTGTTTTGTACGTATAAAGCGATTGCAATGGCACATGTAGTAATTCCACAATTTGTGTAAAGTGCGTTTCTATATTCAATTAAGATATAAATTAATAAAGCATATTATAGAATTTTCATGTACTAACCGTTCTCTGCTGTTATGTAACCGTGTCTTATTAAGAAGTCTATAACCACAGGGCAGCTTGTCGTCTTGAAATCCGCTGTAAATACTCGTTCAATACATTCCTTGGCTGGTAGAAGCTCAAAAGCTTGTACCTCGCCATCAGAATTATGTGGCACGAAATCAAGTGGTAGCTCGAGATCAAAAACATATTCCGTATTGGGATAAATACCCTCGCCACGCTCGAAAAAGAATGAAACACAACCAGCTGATACGAGATTTTTAACGAGATCACTTGGAATGGACGCCTCTTCGGCAGCTTCTTTAATTGCCGTCTCTTTAATGCCATAGCCAACAGATAATCCACCGCCCACCATATTATCCCATTTGCCTGGCCAAGTTTCTTTGGTATTAGAACGTTGTTGTAGCCAAATGCATAATCCTTGGGTAGGATGTCGTACATAACCATTTATATCGACACCATATTTGCGTACACCAAACAAAGGCGTTGCAGCACGTTCCATCTTAAGTAAACCCTTGTGTTCGGATTTCACTTCAAAATACTTAGAACATGGAACAGAGAAGAAGAGAAATTAGTTTAGATTTATGTTTATATTTAGTGAAATAGTAAAATCACAACATACTTCATCACGCCAACCGGCAAGTGCAGAGAATATGCCCTGGGAACGTAATTCACGTAATACTTTCTCAAGTTGTGCGGTGCGTTCATTATAGTCGCGGAATGCCGGATTTAGTTCAACAAGACCCTGAGGAGGAGTGAAGCATCAAGAACCAAATGTATAGTGGAGGGAAAAAGGGAAAGATACAAGTACACAATTTATATAGAATCTCAATAATTAAATTTCAATTGAATTGAATTGATTTGATGGATGGCGGATGACATGCTGCAATGACATGCTACTCACCTGCTTCGTGTATTCACAGTCACGTATGCAAAACACTTCAGGATACTTGAGCAGCTGCTTGTATACATCCGATTTAATGAGTCCAACTTGTTGACCTTCGACTAGGAATGGACGTATGTCGCCTTTATGAAAGCCTGCAACAAGCAAAGAATAAAAATATTCAATGATGATGGCAACCGAATGAAAAGAATAGAAAATTTCATAAAACAAAATGTGATTTTTTCAAGATAATTTTTTTTTTTTTTTTTTTTTTGTTCTTAGTTTCTTAAGTTGATTGTCAATCTAATTGATCTAAAAATAATATTGAGAAAATAGAAAATGCTGAAACGAAGAGTTCACTCAGATTTCATACTTTGCTTTGCTTTGCATTATTCTGCCTCGTATGGTGGGGATTTCTTATCAGCAAAGTCTGTCTTATAAATAACTAAAAAATAAATGTATTCATATTTTTCATCATCTGTTTACATATTTATTCTTTTTCTACAAACAACAATCATTATAAAACTCATTGAACGACATGGCATTCATAATTCATAAGTGAAGATGAGAGTGAGAGAGAGAGAGTTGAACAGTTATAAGATAAGTTAGAGGCCTTAACTTTAGATGAAATAAACCTAAGTTCAATCAGTATAATGTACTGAAGAAATCACTTAAGAGTTGTGAATATGGTTTTTTAATTGGTTTCATTGAATTCTTAGCAAGTTCAATCATTTAGTTTCATAGAATTTTATCTTATCATCTATAAGATTACGCGAATAATTTAATGCCTTTCATTTTTATACAAGTCAATGAATATTTACAACTTGGTTAATCGCTTTGGAAATTGGACTTTTACACAGAATATTTGGTGGTTTTGTGTTTACTATGCTTTCTATAAATTAACAATAATTAGATGATATCTTAGTGAATTTCTTTCTTAACAGATTCATAATCATTGTGGACAAAAGTAGTCTGTCATCTGGGCGAATTGTACTTTATATTTCAATTTACAAATTTTAAACAATGAATTTGTCTTATAAGGTTCTCTTATACATATTAACAAATAATTAAATGGCACTATGAAAAGGAAAAAGATAGACTTTTGTGATTAGATTAGCGCCATGACAATGCCACAAATTTTTTATCAACAATTAAATTATACATAGAAATCTAAAGAGGAAATTGAACGAATTGTTTGCATTCTTTCATTTTTGTAAAGTGAAATGATAGATACACAACAAGGTAACAAAATTGATTAAGAAAACACATTTATACCCTTCGCATTTATCAAAAATTTAAAAAACAAAAAATAAAAAAAAAATTATAATGAAACAAGGGAATCGTGTATACTATGATCTTCTGAAAAGTAGTCATGTCGATCAAGGGGACTTTCTTCAGACAACATCTGATGTGATTGCAGAGTGCGATTGCAGAAAGCGGCCGGCATGGTCAATTAGATAAGAGCCATTAATCTTTCACCATGACAATGCTCAGCCGCATGTCGCAAACCTATATCTATGGTACCGGATGGGAAGTCCTAACTCACCCACCTTATTGTCCAGACTTTGCACCATCAGACTACCAATTGTTCCAGTCAATGCAGAAGGCCCCTACTCTTCACTTTATTGGCTTGAAGCTTTCTTGGATCCAAAGACAAACAGTTTCATTGGCACGGAGTCTATGCATTGCCAGAAAAGTAGACAATACTTTCAATAAAATAACTTGTACCAATTCTGCACAATAAAGCTTCGAAAACGAAAAAAAAAACCCTATAAAACTTACTTGTAAACCAATAGATGATTCAATTCTTTCGATATAAACATACATATGTCGTTTTAAAGACTCATTATGTATATTTTCGAATGTCATTTATAAATATTTATATTTATTTATGTAAATTTGTAATTCTTACAGAATTATGTTAATTTAAGTGATCAAAGGGGTTTTTTATTCTATTTTCCAGAATGTTGTCCTTCTCTTTTTAGAGAAAAATTTCCCTTCTTAACACAGAAGAATGAGGAAACTTTGTATCTGCCTAGTACAAAACTCGACTGATATACATAGTGAAAATGTACAATCCAAAAGAATATTATTGATTACATAAGACTGATGATTGATTGTCATCTCAAATGAATTGCAAACATCATGGCAAAGTAATAAAACCATTCAAATTGAATAGAGTGTAAAGTAGAAAAAAACCAAAAGCAGGAAGATTGATGCCAATAAACTTGAAATTCTTTAACAAAAAAAAAAAAAAAAAAAAAAAAATCGTCCAAGTGCGAGTCAGACTCGTACACGGAGGGTTCCGTACCAGATTAGAGTTTATAAGGGAGGTCCGATTTTACTGATTCCAATAAATGTCTGTTCAATAGTGAAAAAAACAAAAAAAAAGTTTTTTGAATGAGAACCTGAATTTTAATGGTGTGTTGGTATGGGAGATACCCCACATATTTCTCCGTTTTGGCTGATTCCAGCAGATGTACAACGCCTATATCAAAAACTTATAGTGTCAAAATTTCAGTTCGTTAGGACAAAAAGCCAAAAAGTTTTTCGAATAAGAACCTGAATTTTAATGGGGGTTTGTATGGGAGGTACCCTCCGTAGTAATCCGATCAAACTGAAAATTCGGCAATATAAGTTTCTGATGTAATGCCATCAAGATCTTGGGATTACTAGATCTTATAGCTGCCATACAAATCAAAATGTTTCTTGTATGGGGACCCCTTTAAGTTTTCGAAAATATTTTAGTTTTAGTCTTGGTTACTGATACTCGAATAGAACTATACATTCTGTGAAAATTTCAACTCTCTAGCTATTACTGTTCATGAGATATGACCCGAGGACGGACGGACGGACAACGAAGTCTCTACAATAGAGTTCCCTTTGGTAGCCTTTGGGTCCGGAACCCTTAAAACCATCAAAGAATTACACACGACGTAGACAAATTGAAAGATTGAAAAGCAGAGATCACTTAACAAAGTTAGCAAATCGTTGAATGAATAACAAGAAATAAATTAAAAAAAAAAAAAAATAAAAAAATTAAAAATAAAGTATAATAAATATTCTTTATTATTATTATTATGATTATGGAATTAAAGATATTAAATAATGAGAAGTGAGGGTGTTGCTAATTAATTGGCAAATGATTAAAATCTCATTGTATAAAACTGGTTAAAACCGATTAAGATGTACATATGTACATAATTTGAGATCCGGTGGGCACGTCGTCTCTGTTTATATTTTTGAAATCTGTCTATGTATCTATAAGACACATATGTATGTAAGTACATTCATAGCTGGCTAGCTACGACATGTGTTTGTATATTTGTGAGATCTTTTGATTTCGTTTTGTTCAAATTTATTTTGCTTTTTGTGTATTTATACTCACTCAACGTATATCTTCTTCTTATGTGTACACTTTATTAATGTCAACCTCATTCAAGGTGAAATGCATTTGTTTGTATCTACAAATCTACAACTAGAAAATTTTGATGATTATTTTGTAACTTTTATATTACCATAAATCTTATTAAAATTATTAATATTGTAAGTTCATTTTTCATCTAAATGAATGTTTTAATTGTTTACTTTATATGCAGATACTTTTTTCTATTATAATATTTATATAATTCTTCTATACGCTTAACTAAACAAATAGCATGACAATATACTATAAGTATGCATAATATTGACAATTTACTTGTTTGCATATTAATTTTAACTCATTAAAATTCAATTGCTTGAGTGCATAAATGATTCACTTTATAAATATGTATATCTTTCGCTAAAACAAGATTGTGACGCAAAGTATCTTCTACATACATATAAGTAAAATACGTCAAATCTTGATTATTATTGTAAATAATTGTGTAATGTAATATATTAAAAGTAAATTATACACATATTTCCTTTTTAATCGAGTTCATTCCACTCTAACGAGATATTCAGGGTCAGAAACATTATCTCATCATTGAGTTGAATACAAATAAACTTATCTAAAATAAACTATTCATAAAAGTAGAATAAAAATGAACACAGAGTTTTCTCTTTTTTTAGGTGTTTTGAGTTGAGAAAAAAAAAAAAAAAAAAGGAATTTTGGTTTGTTCAAATTATGAAATTTTTGTAAATGATATTTTGAAGTCAATTTGCGAAACAACACTAAGGTAAGGCTACAGACATTGGAATATTTGTATCAAAAACATCCCATTTAGTGGTCCTATTCATAACAACCAACCTAATGGTAAGGTTACCTTTCAGACGAACGAAGTCGCGATAGGTCATTAGTTTGATATTGACAAGAAGTTTTAACGTAAATTTGTTTTGATTTACATGGGGTAAAAGCAGACTTTGAGCTGTTATGCTCACTCTTTCCTCCTTGACGTAATGCTTTGCGGTAGTGCCAGGGGGACTGTAGGACTTGGGACGGTGGGGTTTAGTGGGTGAAAGTCCCACACTTCGAATAGTAGATTCGTTCGGCTTTTAATGCTTCACAATCGCAAAAAAAAAAAACAAAAAAAAAAAAAAACCTTTGGTGGTAAGAGGTAATGTTAGTAAGGTCAAAGGCAAAAACTGAAACCAAAAGCATGAATTACAATGGACCATAAGGCTTCTTCAGTCTGTCAATGCTATAACTTTGGTGGAACCGAAGATTTTCAAATGAAATCAAAAGATATATCATGGAATAAAGAACAATTTGCTTTTGTTAAATCACAGATATCATTATATCTGATTCATAATTTATGTTAAAAACAAAATAATTTTTGCATAACAAAGAATGAAATCGAATAGAAATGAATAAATGAATTTCATCATTTTGCCGAGTTTATTTCACAATTTCATTCTTCTTAAGTATTGAAACTATTTCAAATATTGAAAGAATTTTAAATTCTTATTTTGCTTAATTTGCATATTTTTTCTGTATTAATTTTTCTTATACAATAATTTGTAATGAAATACTCAATGACTGATTGATTGAGGTGAAGGTGTTTTTAAGAATATGTATTTTTATTTGTTGTTATCGTCTATCATATTTGAATTGAATTTCACTTTTGAGATTAAATAAACAATAATATTTTTTTTTTTGTTTTTTTTTCTGTTCTTAACACATTTTTATAAAAAAAAACAGATCTACTTTTGTTCTACTGAATAATAAATACTTTTCAAATGAATATATAAAAATATTACTATATTAAACAATAACATGCTAATGATATCTTTATCATGGGGCAGCGAGTGATAAGTTGTAGTCCGATAAATTCTTTCATTTTAATATTAACAATTATTGTGAAATAAACGATTTTAGTAAAGTTTCGAATTTCCGGTTAAACAAAACCCCATGTTTTGTGCAGTTTATGAATCAATTATTATTATTATTCCGAAGTTGTCATACTCTTCACTCACCCCTAGAAAACGTTTCTGTGTTTTAACATATAGAAATATTTCATTATTGATTTGATTTATGCTTAGGGTAGAAGTAGTCAGTGTACATAAAGCATTTCAACAACGAGACCGAATTATTTTTATGGAAGCTATATGTTCCTGTAAGCCTAGAATCTTGAAATTTACATGGTTGGTGAATAAGGGTCAAACACTTATACTTTCCAAATTTCAGTTCGATCATACGAAAAACAAAAATGTTTTTCTAATATAAACATAAATTTCAAACTGGGTTTGTACGGGAGCTATACGATCCCGTAATCCTAGGGTCTTGATATTTATATGGTTAGTGGATATAAGTTAAGGACTTATAGTGTCGAAATTTCAGTTCGATCATAAAAAAAGAAAAAAGTTTTTCTAATAGACACATGAATTTCAATCTGGGTTTGTATTGGAGCTATATGTTTCAGTAAATCTAGGGTCTTGAGATGTATATGGTTAATGGATATGCGTCAGAAACTGATTTCGACAAATGTACAGAGTCTTGTAAAAAGAAATCTTTGTGCGAAATTTAGCATAATAGCTCAAAAACTGAGGGACTAGTTTGTATACATACAGGCGGACATGGCTTAATGACCTCGTCTCGTCGAGCTCTACGAGATTAAGTACATATAAGAAAAAAATAAGGTATTGGAATTGATAACCTATATTCAAGCATGCTCTATTAAATTATTCGATATAGTAACGGCATGTAAACTTATGCTGTAAATATGCTTGTGGTTTGACGATGTAACCATGCCCATTTTTAAAGTTGGTTCTAAGAAAGTTGGAAAGTTAAAGTGTAGACCAAATATTTGTCACACCACAGATTTATAAAAAGCCGGGGCTTGTCACTTGGTCATTGCGGCACCGATTGGGCCTGTTTAAACAACCCTAGTTTTCCATCTTATAAAAAAAGATATACAGTGTATCCGATAGTCGAGCCTATTGGATAATAGCGACATGATTATTTTTATCTATTATTTTGTAGTTATTAAATAAATAAATATTTAATATGGCAACAGGTGCAAAATCAAAAATGTTCACAACAATGAGCGAATGCTTGAATTTCACATGCAAGAATCAATTGCTAAAAGCATTTTACCACTTTTAGACACGTCAGATATTTTGCTATATATGTACATATACATAGATATTGAGTTATTTTTATTTAAATGATTCGAAATAAGTTTATGATAAGGATTATTTTCATTATTGTTTTGTTCAAACAAAAGAAATGTTTTAACAAATGATAATAAATCAATGCAAAATGGTCTTAAATTAAATTCCAATTAATTAAATTAATAAACACATATGTATTTGTGAATCTGCCTTTTGTTTTCTCTCATTATACAATAATAATATGTAAATATAAGAATAAATAAAAACAAAAAGAAAACGTGGAAGGAGTATCAAGGTAGAATTGGTTGATAAACAACAAGAAATGTACGAAATGTATATCAAGGCAGGCGGCACATTTTTTACTAACCAACCTCAACTTCAGAAAAATGAGAGCAAGGAAACATATAAAAACAAAATAGAAACGAAAAAGAATAAGCGGCGGCCCAACCTTGCATGGCGCCAGGATGCTTTGCCATATCCGTAATAATGGCATTGGATGACCACTAAGCAACACAAAAAAACCCAAACCCAACCTTCAGATGTCGAAAGTACAAACACATGCATTAAAACCAAGGCACATAGTACACACTCTTTCCCTGCCAGAGGAGGAATGCAGAGAAGGAGAAGGAGAATGAGAGAGAGAGAGAGAGAGAGAGAGAGAGAGAGAGAAATGAGAAATGGAGAGCGGTAAACTTCTCACACAAACAAGTAAACAACAAACTAATCGATAAACAACAAAAAGAACAACAACTCTGCACAACAACAAATGCTGCCTGCCTGCATTAAGTTGTGTTTTGGTGGCTATGGAGTGGATGGAGTCGCCCGTAAACTAGGTGGCTGTTGGCTGCTGCACCTATGAAATTACAAAACACGCATTCTTCTTTCAAAACACCATATAGCAAACACTCAGCACTCAGCACACAGCACCCAGCAAACAAAACATACATACGGCAAAAGAACAAAACAATACAAAAAGAAAAAACAAAAAATGCCAAACCCATTTTCCATGAGCAAACTCAAAATGCTCCTGGCCGGGCCATTTAATATAATAATATGACTTTATGCACATCATCTTTAGACAAACAGGCTGCACCCATTTCGCAAAATTAAATGGATGATGATTCTTTTACAAAACTAATGATGATTCTTCTCTAAACTATGTATGAGAATGAAGAAACACTTACCTGTCAAATAGAAATTATTAAATTTTTGCGCTAGTCGAAAGAGACGCGTTAATTTTAGGTCACTTGACGACATTTGGATTTGGTGTATTTTTGCTAAACTGCTTTCAGACGGACGCTTTTATATTTTAGAAGTACACACACTTCTTTTATTGTATGTACTATATTTCCTTTTTTTAGCCGGTATTTTTAATGGGAGATCCTGCAAGTTTGTCAGCACGTCACCGCCCTGCAACTTGATGTTTTTGTATATTTTTATTATTATAATGTTGTGCTATGTTATTACGGTGGCGGCGGCACGGGACTCTTATGTAATTTGTATTAATTTCGATGAATGAATGGTCCTTTAATTTCGGGCGTAATAGTTCTGCTGCTTTGACGCTTTGTTGCTGCTTTGATTTCTAGTTTTTTTGTTCTTTTTTTTTTGCTATATAAATACCGCGTAGCTTTTGTTGTATTCGTCGTCGACTTTGAATAAATACACAAAAAATCAAAACAACAACCAACAAAACGTGCAGCCACTGAATTTTCCTCACATTAAACAAATTATTATTATAATAGTCGATTTCAACTATTATTTAGTATTTTATTTATCAATGGTTTTCGTCAAATCTGCAAAAGCCGACGGCGAACGGCGAGCGTGCAGCTATTAACTCCTCAATTTTAAAAATTCGACTCATAGCTGCTAGCAGCTCTACACAAACATTTCAAAGAATAAAAGACCAAAAAGACCAAAATCTCAAACCCCAAAAGTCGGCGTTTTGGCTTCTCTTCTACATATGCTGTCAGCACTTCCGGTTGGAAATTTTGTCAATCAGCTGGCGTTGTCAATACTAAATTAGTGTTTGATAGTTACTTCACTTCGTCTAGTGTTGTTTGGAAATTAACTTTGTGAGAGACACACTTCATCGTCTGTCAAAAACTCTGCATGCGTTCGGCGCAGATTAGACAATTAAGAAATAGGTAAAAAACACAATAGCAGCAACTAAATTTGACAAAAGTGATTTATGTAAAATACAAAAACAAAAGTTCAGTTAACGAAAATTAGGCAAAATCGTTTCTATACAAACAGACTAAATTCCAAAAAAAATGGGTGATGAATATTTAAGAAAACCATTTTCGCTAGCACCAACACCAACCGGTATGTTTTACAATTACGCAATTTATATCTGTGGTTACACTGCGTGCTTTCAAAGAATTAAGTAATTACAATTGAATTTCCTATTTTTTTTTAGTTGATGAACCACAAACAGACAACCCGACGGCGTCAACGAATTTCACAAACACGGCATCCGCATTTACTAGTCCCTATCTCAATTACGATTCTCGCTTCCTGCAACACGCCCAACCAGAATTCATATTCCCTGAAGGCGCCAACAAGCAGCGAGGACGTTTCGAGCTTGCATTCTCACAGATTGGTACTTCGGTAATGGTAGGTGGTGGCATTGGGGGTCTTGCTGGTATTTACAATGGATTTAAAGTTACAAGTGCACTCAATCAATCAGGAAAGTTGCGACGAACTCAGTAAGTATATTAGTAAATAACACTGCAAGTTCAATCCATTAAATTTTGCTCTATTTAGATTGCTAAATCACATTATGAAACAAGGATCTGGCACTGCGAATACACTGGGTACACTGGCTGTACTTTATTCGGCTTGCGGGGTCCTATTGCAATTTGTGCGTGGTGAGGATGATAATATAAATACCGCAATAGCTGGTACCGCCACAGGCCTCATATACAAATCAACTGGTATGATGATCACATATTTTTTAATGCATTTTTATAAGTTTCTGTTTATTTTAGCTGGCTTACGGAAATGCGCATTGGGTGGTGCCATTGGACTCGGTGTCTCTTCGCTTTACATCTTATACCTTTTATCGCAAGAAACTTAACTTCAAGACCAAAATATTTATAGAAAGTAGTGTAGTGATCATGTGATTGTAGAGCTAATGCAGAGCTTCCTAGGCTCTCCTAAAATTCAACTTAAGCTGACACCCCCCGTTTCTTTATAATTGTGTTTATGTTTCATTTTCACCATTCTAAGTATCCGGTCAGCAATTGTTACTACTACTTACAATTTAGATAAACATTTACATAGATTTGAACTACTACACTTTACCCAATGAGTAAAGTCACTGTTAATAATATTTAATAGCCGATCTAGCAGAGAAATAAGGCCTCATCCTTCGTTTACACTTTCAATTTAGTTTTATTATTTGTTAAGTAAGGAAATTACTCTAATTGCGCTTAATTTAATTGAACTGAACAAAGTCAAAAGAAAGAAGCTAGCTAAGCTAAGTAAAAGAACAAGAAGTCGTCAGAGTATCAAAATTTCATAAATTTATATTCCAATGTAACCAATAATCAAAGATTTGTTATCCTTCAAATTATGTACATAAAGAGTTCTTTACCAAAATACCGACAACAAAAAAAAAAAAAAAAAAAAAATTAATTTGAATAAAACAAAATTCAAGTGTAAAAAAAAATATACATATTGGGTTGTTGAAAACATCATTGCATATTATATTAAAGAATTCATTTTTTCATGTTTATTTCTATTTGAGCTTTATAAGAACGTTTAAAATTAGAGTTTTGTTCTTGCCCTGATTGTTCAAATTTGGAGAATTTTAACACAAACTTATTCACACCAGTGAAAGATTTGGACTTGCTTCATTCATATGAATATCTGTGATCAACACGAAGAAATAGATGCTTCAAATGAAAAAAGCGTTTAATTACAATGTGTACTGCGAAAAGTTACAGAAATTAATTGATGCCACTGTAAAGAAACATTCCGAACTGATCAGACGTGGCTATAAAAAATCTCACATAGTTTGATCACTTGAGGAAAATCTGTTGCAGCTTTGATGAGATGTGTATAACATGCAGTCCAGACTGTGTTATTAAAGTTTCTTTGAAAATCAATTTAAATGGCAAATCGCTGTATTCCTTAAACCTCAATGTATAACATCTTGCCAAGTTTATCGCAAAGAAGATTAAGAAGTCAAAGCGGAACTAAGAAGCTGCCCTATGTATGACAGAAGGTCATCAAATCAAACTGTTAAAACATGAATGAAATGCATTCATTATGTATATTTAAAAGACCCCATGATACAGTGAAAACTACTATAATTTGAATATAATTTATCATAAAAAATGAATTTTTGTTTAATAAGATTCGATTTGATTTTGTTTAACTTTTAAGTTGCAATCAATGTTCAATATGTTTATATGCATGTGAATATTATTTACAATTATTTTTTATTTAAATCTATCAATAATCCAAGTCAACGGAATCTTCACCAGTCAATGCAAGCACTTTAACCCCATATTTATCATCCATTAAACTATTTGCTGGTGCCTCACAGCTTGTATCCATTGTTGAGCAAGTATGGCAGTGACAATTAATGGCTTCCATATAGTTATAGTTTCGTATGAACTCATTTGCTTCAGGATGACAATTCTTTAGAATGGCAATCGCCGGTTGACGTTGCGCATGCACGCAAACCGGATGAAAAGAGCGTTTGTAGGGGAATTTCCAATCAGAAATCTCACTAGAATCGCAACGTCCCCAACAAGACCAAACACTTACATAATCCCAGCATTCGTGTCCCTTCTCATCGCTTTGGGTAACACGATAAGTGTAAAGGCGACGATGACAACCAAGAGGAGCAGCAGTGGGGCCACCACGTATAGGTTCAAGTTCAACCATTTGTGCATTGATTAAAATTGGTTTATAAAGAAGAAATGCAATGAAAATGCTCAAAAGCTGATGAAGAAGGATACTGTGAAAATACAAAATATAAAAAATAATAACTGATTGCAATTCATAGTGGAAGTCCTACTACAATTTTGTAAGGCGTCCCATTTCCAAACGCTCCGCTTAAAACTTTTCACCCTGTGCTGTTGTGCTCCTTTTAATAACTACAACTGTTAGCTTTGCTAGCTTCTATTGGAATGACTTTGTTGCTCAATATCGTACACTCTTTATATAGCAATTAAAGCGACAAATTTTTTTTTTATGTGCTTCACCAACCAACTTAACCCAACCCAACCCAACCAACTAACTCAACCAATCCAACTACCATCGTTTATATTTTTTTTTCACTACAAAGAATTTCAAATTTAATCATGTTCGAGTGCACTTGTTGCGCAGTTCCTTCGTCATACTTCCTTCCTTTTTACTTCCTTACTTCACTCATTCATTCATTCATACTTATGCTTATGCATAAATATATCAGTGTTTTTGTTGCTGTGTGGGGTCCTTTTTCTCGCTTTCATATCCTTCCTTCTATTTGCCTAAAAATAAACTTTTTTAATTGTGTTTGTCTTTTGCATATGAAATTGAATTTTTTTTTATTTAAATTTTTATTGCTTTCTCGCCCTCGTTAAATAAAACACAATTGTTATTTTGTTTTTTGGTTCATTTTTATGCGTTTATTTTTTGTGTTCATTGGAAATTTTGTTTTGAACTGTTTGATTTTGTTGGGACCAAAAATGAATCTGTTTTATTCTGTTTTTTTTTTTTGTGTATTTTCTGTTTTTACTTTTTTTTTTTTTTTAACACTTTTCGAAATTTTTGCTTGAAGATCACTCTGCCATTGTGGGATGATGAATTTGATGATGGTTGTATTTGGCTTTTAAATTTTAATTTAAATTCTTGTAAATATATTGTATTTTGCTCCAAAGATGATTTAACACATTACGCATTTGCCTTGAGATGATTGCCTATATTGTATAACAACGTGGGTTTTTTTTCGTATAAAAATAAATAATCCTAGCGTCATTCACTAGCTGTGAGTTGAGCTATTTACTAATCTGTATAAACGACCATATAATATACCATGTGTGTTACCCACGCTTACACTTCTTCTTACATAAACTTGTTGCTGTAGAAAATATACGTATAACCCGATTTGACTAATCAAAAATATGTATCTATGTATATATCCAGGGGGTTTTGGTTTGCTTGTAAGTCAGTTTTTAAGTTGAGTCTATCTAATCATATTGTCATCGGAGCTGTTAAGTTTGCTCTAGTTAAGCGCGACGCCGAATCTCGTGATGTGAACCGTAACGCTGATTGCGTAATTGTACACGAAATCGCCGATTATTGTCATTTGCACGATCCTCAACACTGCGGTTGGCTACGGCAGGTGCCGATTGCTGTGCTATTGGGGGTGGCATTGGTACGGGTAATTCAGCAACCGCGGCATCATCGTTGCCGTTCGGATTTGGCGGAGGAGGTGGGGGTACCAATGGTAACTCATCGAGATCCTCGTCTTCAACTGGACTCTCGTAGTCTTCCATAGGGGTTTCATTCGTGTCTACAGACATTTGAGATGGGTTGTGCTCTCCCACATCCTCTCGTGCCATTGCAGTAGCCATCAGACGCTGGCGACGTTCTTCCATTAAACGATCGCGTTCCTTGTGTATGTAATCCCGTTTGTTTGGTAGACCAGCGACATTGTTAGCCGTAAGTGCTGAGCGTACAATGTTCATGTCAGTGGCCTCCATCCATTCATCCGTTTCGATAACGTAGCATTCGGTGTGCGAGATGGTGGAGACACCATTAAAGCCACCGATCGCAAATATCATGTCATCGATGATTTCTAAACCAAAATTACTGCGTGAATGATTCATTTCCCGTATGAAATGCCAAGTTTGAGACACTGGATCGTATCGTTCCCCTGTAGATAGGCGTGCTGTGCCATTGAAACCTCCAATGACGTATACTTGATTATGAAAGGCAACACAAGAAACGCCCGATCGTCGGTGATTCATATTTGGTATACGTGTCCACACATTCGTTTCCGGATCGTAGAACTCAGCGCTATCCAAGCACTCTTGACCATTAAAACCACCTATAAATAAAAGCTAAAGGTCATATGTTCCATCATAAAAATAATTATCATACCTGTTGCGTATATTTTTCCCTTTAGAGTACAGGCACTGGCATCTGAACGCTGCATATGCATCGGTGGAATCACAGTCCATTGGTTTGTCTTCGGATTAAATCGTTCGACAGTGTTTAAGCGATTGTGACCATCGTAGCCACCAATTGCATAAATTAGACCATTAAGCTCAGTAACACTGACATAGCATCGTCGACAATGCATCGGTGCAATCTAAATGAAATCAAAAAATCAGTAATTTCAGATCTTTGGAAAACCCCACTGAGTCACTTACCTCACTCCAGCGTTTCGTAACAGCATCAAATACCCGGCACGTATTAAAATACTCCACACCATCATAGCCTCCAATTGAATAGATCTTATAACCCAAAACTGCAGTGCCATGATAAGCACGTGGACCCGCCGGATCCTCAGCATTGATGTTTACCCATCGATCTGCACGAGTGTCGTATGTCTCAATGCAACCCTTTGAAGTTCCACCACTCCATCCGCCAATGGCGAATATAACTTCATGAGGTAAGCGGGGCATTGCGAGCGCTGGCGTCGTCAGCTGAAATGAAAACACATAACAAACAACAGCACAGAACTTTAAAATATATCAAGTAGTCAGTTTTACCTCTTCGGAATGTGGATTTAAGAAATCCAAATCATACATAAACTTAAAAGTATCGACAATCAATGGTTTTGCTTCATCGCATTGCAAAACATATGGATGCTCTTTTACTTCCTCCATAAAACACTGTAAAAAAAAAAGGAAAAGATAAGTTGATGCCCACCACATTTCCACCATCTATTCATTATTCACCTTTGGTGTCATGAGACCCAAACGCACTCCCATCAGTAATTGGGAAACGTGATGTTTGCGATGCTCTGGATCTTGATCAATCCACTTGATACACAATTTCCATACATAATCCTCTTCGCGAGTATTTAACTCATCATCACTAATGATATCGAAGAAATCAACAAAATTCATATCGAGTATGTCGACATTCCTCAAAGCCACGTCAGTAAAGTAACGGAGGGTGTAGATGCGAGCCTTCTGGTATAAATCCTCGAGGAAACGGAATCTAGTGTGAGTCATGAAAAGACATACATGTTGTTAATTAATTTAAAAAGGATTAAAAATGCTGTGTATTTTATGTTACAAGTAGGATTACTGCAATGGCACAACAGAAATTGCGGTAGTGTTGTTGGCTGTTTATTGATTAATTTTTTTGCATCATCCAAATGCCACTTACCTGGCGAAACCCATGATGCTGACACAATTCTCTGGCTTCAGCATACGTGACAAATAATTCTTGCATTGCTGCACCAAGCCCACCATACCCACATAATCAGCGCATACAAGTAACTCAAAAACATTGTCCTCATTTATGTCAGTCTTTCTCAAATATGAGAATTGAATAACACTATTCATAATGTTTGGATTGAAGCCGGGAATAGAAATTAAACGATTCTCGTCGCCCTTCACGTTGGAATTGAATCCAGTGAACTGAGCTCTAGAATAAGGGAGGACATATACTCTTGCTGCCTTTAGATGTTAAAGATAGAGACGAAATCCATCTTACCGAAAATATGTACTACAAGCACACATGATTGCACGATGCACATTGAAGGTTTTGTCGCCAACTGAGATTTGTGCATCGCACAACAGGTTACACTCTCTTAGCTCATTAAGTGTATTCAATACATGATCACTGACACACGGCTCCAGTGATTTGCAAGATGTCTGATTGTCTGGACTTTCGTCGGCATCATCACTATTTTCTGTATCTACATCCATCATTTGGATAGACTCTTGTTGTTGAGGTTGTCCGATCTCGTTAGAACCATTTAAATTATTGGCAGCACGATTCATGATTTTTATATGTTTGTATATCTAGTAAAATTTAAATTTGAATTATATTAAAAACAAAAAAATAAAATTCAAATGCTACTGAAAACCATACAGAGACAAAAACAAAAAAGCAAAAAAAAAATAAAAAAAAAAAAAACGGGCTACTTACTGACTTAAATTGAATATGTTAGAAATTCTTTCAGGTATGTTAGATCTTGGTGATTTTCTGTCTGGAGTTCAACGATGTTTTTGTTATTGGCCCTTACCACAGATCGGCATTCCAGTTATCTTTTATATTGATAGACATAAGTATGATATAGCACGTGTTCCCTCAAAAATATGTAAGTAATATCAGTCGTCTCAGGCGCAAAGCATTTGTTAACCTTAAATTTGTAAACGAATATTTGTTTAATGGTTCTTTATTCTTTTTATTAACGGTCCAAAAACAAATAACTTTGTTAAATGCGTAGGGCTTGGTCAAGAATTAAAAATTAAATAACTAATGAAACTTCCAACAAAAAAAAGTAAGCAGACATGTGTCACAGTCTGTGACTTAAAAGCAAAGAACCTATGAAAAAATATTTCTGAACATTTACACTTTGACAAAAAAATCAAAAACTAATATGATTACTATGATTTACTTTTCTTAAGACACTAAAATTTATATTTTGAACGCGTAGTTCTCCCGTGTGATCACAAACTTTTAATGAGAAATATTCAACTAATCTTATCAATGAAATATTCCATTCCAAAGCCTACTTCGCTTAAATACAATAAAATAAAATAAAATTTATATGAAAAACACCTTTTCTAGATCCAAGGAAACTGTGTCATTAATGTCAAACATAATTTAAAATAACTCAGCATGAAATTAGAAATTATGTAAGGTTATGTCAACTGGCTAATTATTTTACCACATGGAATTACTAGTATTCCACCTGACCCTGACTTTTTTTGAATGCAATTGAATAGATAAATCCAAGCACCAGCATAGAAAAGATATTTCACTTTTTCTCTGTCTACTGCATCTTAGGATAGGATAGGTGGCTGTTCGTCAAAGAGAATGTGCACCCAGAAGCTTTGCGGCCCATTTTGAAGCTTTGTTTGAACTGCTCTCACCTTCAGCTTTCTTGACAATCGCAAGCAAGGGACCTTCTACATCTATAAGTATAGCATCAAAGTCAACATAATGTACCCGTAGTCTTGTAGAGTGTCTATCTATAAGACTTCATAATGATTCTGTTCAATCTTAGAACTACATGTCTGGTACTATTCCCCAAACTGTTATGACACATACATATCTATGTACATAACCCCACAAGTTAAAAAAGAAACTTTGAGTTAGTTTCCCTTTTAAATTTGTGAACAATTTTCTTTGCATAAAATTTTGTGTTATGAATATTTAATGCTTTGCACCAAACGACGCCCATTCGACGACCAATGTACGCCAACAAGAACATAATGTTTAATTTTTCATACGCAACATTGCATCCATGTTAGTCTTGTGTTTGTGTATTTTCTTCACTTGCGCGCAGACTCGCTAGGAAGCAACGGAGGACAAGTGAAGCAATATAAAAAGCGCGTTGGATGCTCCGACATCCTACAGTTGGTGCAGAGCAATTACACTGAACACTTGAGAATTTGTGTTCGTGGTCGGTCATGGTTACGAAACGTATATTCTTGTTAATTTGCTTAGCAGTTGTTTGCGTTATGGCAAAGGATTCCTGGCTACGTCCAGGTTGTCATAAGGTTGGCAATACACGTAAAATTGGCATACCTGGTTGTGTAGAATTCGCTATAACAACGAATGCCTGTCGTGGTTTCTGTGAATCGTATGCTGTGCCATCAGTGCCATGGTCGGGTGGTTCGTACACCGGTTCGTTTAAGTCACCTAAGCCAGTGGTGTCAGTGGGACAGTGTTGTAATATGATGAAGTCGGAAGAAGTATGTGTACAGAAACAAGAACAAGCTATGGATTGATGATTTTTTATTCATTAATTTTTTGTTAGATACAACGTCGTGTACTCTGTCTGGATGGTTTATGGCGCAATGTTACCTTTAGCTCGGCAGTGTCCTGCAGTTGCTACCATTGCAAGAAAGACTAAACTTGCAAAGGGTTGCGTTTAAAGTCGTGTAATTGTATTGGAGTTGCTGCACCTACTCATCGTCATAAGCCATGTATGTACCTGTATGTCTTGAGCCACTGATGTATTTAAAAAATGAATATTTGTTTCGATTCGATTTGAAAAAATAAAATTTATATTGCAAAGTGATTTTGAACAATTATTATGCATGATAAAATAAAGTGGTAAGTAAAAATAAGAGTTTACAGCTTGCAGATTGGTTTGCCGCCCAGTACTTCATACATCGCCATTAAAGCTGCTTCCAGTTCCTTGCAGAATTTGACGGCGCTTGTCGTTTGACTCGAATTGAATGCTGATACTGCAAATATGATATCACAATCGCGTGGATTATAGCAACAACCGTAACCATCTGGTACTGTTGGGCCATAACACATGAAGGCTTCATAGACGCTAGCTACCTGCGATGTAGATACCACAAAAGTAGCTGATTTTATAAACCCGGGCGATTTATAAAACTCCGGTATGGGTAGACAATTTTCAATTGCCATTAATTTCAGACCCAATAGATGACGATCAACACCACGGCCTTGTAGTGCCAACTTAGTATATGCCTGGTGCAGGCCTACTGCTTCCCGCAGCTTAGCAGCTTTGTGGCCCTGCTCAAGACTATGGTCAGCCATCGCTTCTACAAACGCTTTTGAGCTCTTCGAACAGGAACGTATTGTCTCAGTGCGACCGCCATAAAAGATACGCAAATGCGCCGATTCATATTGGGCACCTGCTTTCTTGTGCAAACGATAGTAGGCCAGTTGTATTGCCATCTGTATAAAACTATCTGGACCCAGTTTTTGCTTCTTTATCCAGTCCTTGCCAAAATGCACAAATGTACACACTTGCATTTCTAAATCCGTAACCAAAGCGTCTGTAGTACGTCCGATAACATACATCCAGCTTTCGACACATTTATTGGGTGGAGGAAAACTTATTACTTCGGTGCATAGACCATCAAAACCGACACCAACTTTGCCATATTCCTTGTCATCAGTTCTGTAAATTAGTTCGAATAATTAGATTGCTAAAGAAGTTTTCAGTTCATCTTACATTTTCTTTACAATATAGTCCATCATCATGGCAATGGGTTGTCCTTCGGCTGGTGAATGTTCATATGTAAAGCCAATCATACCATTTGGATTGGCTATCAATTGTATTGTTTTATCCATCCAACGATTGGCAGCATTCTGTTTAGTGCCACCGCCATGTATCAGTTGATAGGCAAGTATATTGTTTTCTTGTTTTTCGGGAACCTGAACACATTTGTCTAGTGACACAGTAAAGAGAGCCTTATTCACGATCTCAATTGCTTCCTTGAAACCTTTCATTTTTAACGCCTTTTCATACGCTTCAGCCCAATCATCGCGTTTACCATGGGTAAGCAGTCCATATGGTTGCCCATCTGGCTTCTTAAAATTCATAATCTCTTCCAATTGATTAGCAATTTCAAGAGCACAAATCAGTTTACCCTCTTTATATATGGGTAATTTATAGAACTAAAAAATAATACATGTAGAGGATATTAATTGAAATATCAAATTACGATTAAGAATTGTGCTAAGTGCTTCTTACATTATTTGAATGGATGACAACAACATAGTCGGAGCATGGGTTGTATTCAAGGCGGTCACGACGTGCAATTGGTATGCGTGTTGTGCCAAGTACTTTACCAAACTGACTATTGTCCAATTCCAATTTACCCATTTTGACTTTAGGTATTTTATCCTCATCGACAAGTGTCTTGAATTCACCCATACCGTAAATGGCTTTGGCCGTAAATGTTAAATATTCTTTGACATCTTTAAATTTTTGCAAAGGAAATGTCATTCCGGGACTAGAGAAGACGGTAACTGGTTCACGAAATTCAAGATAAGCAGCATTAAGCCAACGACCTGCTAACCAATTGCATTCCTTTTTGCCAACATCTTCAAGAAGCTGCTGCAATTTGGCACCCTCGTCTTTTTGGAATTTTGTTGCCATATCAATTGTTTTTTTCATTTCTTCCTTACTGAGAACTGGTTCGCATGATATAAGGAAACGCTTTAAGACATCATCAAGTTTTTGAACATGCATTTGCTGTAATTTCTGACCCCATTTTTTCGGGTCACAAGGGCCATCACCCCCCTTTTCAGGTTTCTCATCTTTAGCAGCATACATACGTTGAGGAATCCTAAAACTGCTGCTGACCGGTAGTGCTGTAGCCACCTTAAGGTTATTGGTCAATGCATGTCTAGTCTGAAATATAAGATGAACAACAAAAGTAATAAGAATGGGAAATTGGTAATTTTTTTTTTGCATATTTCATACCAAATTCCATATTAAACGATTCTTGTTCAACCAACGCATTGTTGTTTCTGCACTAGATGACGGACTGGAGTATATATATATAGTATTCGACGATATTTGATTTGGCCCACTTGCACTGCACATTGATTTAAAAGTACATCGTATGTATTAGTTATTGAAAAAATAAAAAAAAAAGCAAAAACATATAAAATTAATTAGATAAAATGTTGTAATGGTTGTTATAGCCGAGTTAGTCCAACCTTTGATATTCGTGCATTATCACACTTTTGTTATTGAACGTAAGATAAACACTAGTAAGCGATTAAACAGAACAAATGGTTTACAAACTCAAACAACAATTGAAAGCGAAATTTCTTATCAACCATCCACGTCGGCAACTGTTGGTTAAATTGCAATCAAACTTGTTTAGGTGTGAGACCAGTTTTGGTGCTTTAAGTTGAAGTCTGTTAAAAGAAAGTGAGCGCGAGTGCGCTTCATTTAACGTCCATAAAAACCAACTGTCTTTAATCAACACGACCAATTTTTGTTGATCTTAAAAAATAGAACGTTGGCTTTCTGTTTTTGAAAAAGTCCAAAGTCTGCTAATGGTTATTATCACAAAACAGCTGAATGTTATTTTTATTTTCTTTGTTGTTTTTTTACCGCCTTGGAAAGTTTAACCAACACCACTCTGATGCGTTTTCGCACCATCATTCTTCTCCATTTATATTAATCTTAAATGATTTTCGCTCCGTTAGTTCTTCGTCTTTGAAAGAGTTCAAAGTCTGCTGTCGCGTTGCTCTATTTATTCGTACGAAACAGCTGATTTTTTTATATTTTTGTTTTTTTTGCGAATGTGTATGTATGTGTGTGTGTCACCTATTGAACCAACCTCTTTTGTCACTTGTTGCATTTAAGGACGTTGGCCAAATTGCACTTTGTTCAATAATACTATAAATTTTGCATTTATTCTTGTTCCGAAAAAGAGATTTTACAGAAAATTTAAACTTAAACTCTAATTTTACGCATATTTATCTTTTTTTGTTCAATCGGGTAATTTTAAATAGTTTTCATCTGTGTAATTGCTTGTGATATGTGTGAAGCTATAAAGTTTTTCAACACAGTCATTGTAAATTTAACATTTGTCAACACTGACTGATGAAAGAAGCGACAAATGGTCATGATACTCGTGGTCATGATACTGGTCATGACACATGGCACATTCACTTCCGTCAAATTAGAGAATAAGGGTATTCACGCAACGGCAACAAATAAGAAATTTGCAAATTTGCTGAAGTGAACGACCAAGTTGTGTTTGTACTTGGCAACACAGCTGTTCTTGCGAAGAGAACTGCCAGGTTGTATGATTGTAAACAAACAATTATAAATGTTGGGATAGAAGTAAAAATAGGTAAAATTATTGGATTAATTTTAAATTTAGCAAAAAAAATTATTTATTATAATATTAAGCATATAATTGAGTAGACTTTCTAACTCTCAATAAATTCACAAATTTGGGAGCCCTCACTTTTGTCATGCTTGCCAAACTAAATTTTCCGGCAAACTTGGCAAGTCTCGATAATTTGTGTTTGCGAATTTACCAAATTTGCCACGTTGTATGAATACCTCTAATATGAATAGAATTTTTTGATTTCCGATCATTTTTTGCGAAAAATGGAATTGAGTGAAATCGCAAAGCCCAGTCAGTATTCGTCCAGCATTTGTGTAAAACGGTCATGTGACAAAATTTATTAAAATGGAGAATCGGGGCATGTTTTACAACAAATTGAAAATTGTCTGGTAAAATATTTATTTTTCATTTTTTGGATACTGCCGGGCATGCAGAAAGTAACAGAAATTATAGCAGGAGGGGGGAGCACAAAGAGTTTTTCACTCAAAAAAACAGTGAGACAAAACTATCAGTCACACAGAAGAATGAGCACCACCACGAGCATTTCTATTTCTAAAAAATAATTATAGTTTTACTTTCAAATGAATTTTAATTAATTTTCATAAATAAAATTTAATAATGCAAATGCATTTTTTAAAATAAGAGGTTTTTTTTTTTTGTATTATAAATTGGACTTCTTTCACACATCACATATGACTAGTATCATGCTGTCATGTTTTTTTTTTTCAGTAATGTTTTTTGAAAAGACTCATACCGCAACAACGCCTCCAACGTCTCTCTGGACCAGCTCAAAGAAGATCCGCTGTTTTCGCGTCGAGTTTTGTTCATTTCCGGCTCAATGGCTACGCCTATAAACAGAATTGCCACATTTGGGCTGAGGAGCAACCTGAAACTCTCTCGAACTACCGTTACATCCACTAAAATGCACTGTTTGGTGTGGTTTATGGGCTGGTGGAATCATTGGTTTGTATTTCTTTAAAATTGAGGCCGGACAAAACATTACCGTCAATCGTGCCCGCTAACGCACCATGATAACGGACTTTTTGTTGTCTGAAGTTGAAGCCCGAAGTGTCGGCTATATTTGGTCCCACGGCACACACAGCGCGTGACACAATGGCTTTATTGAAAAACCATTTTGACGAGCAGTTTTTTTTCGCGTTTCGGACCAATCAATTGGCCGCATAGATCGTGTGATATCACACTTTTGGACTTTTTTCTCTTAGGTTTTGTGAAGTCCAAAGTATTTGCCAATAAGCCAGCTACGATCGAGGACTTGGAAGCCAACATCATTCATCATCATCACTGGAAAGAGTGATCCAAAATTGGACCTCCTGGACCTACGGCATAGTCGCGGCCAACATTTGATTGAAATTATTTTCAAAAAGTAAATGTCAGAGAATGTTCTTTCAGGTCTTAATAGAATTTATATTTGTGTATTTTATTTACAGATAAAAAAAAAAATACTTCCAAATAAATCACCAATTATTTTTTAAAAATTTTTTATTAAATTTTTGTTTTCTTTTTTTAAATTTACTTGTACTTATAACTTAAAATTCTAGCATAAGTGCAAACGCTATTAAATTCCATTAATTAAATTGTATTGTACATATAAATATATTTTCATATGTTTAAACTTAAAGTTTATAAATTCAATGGCATTTCTAATTTGAAGAAAAATCAATCTACTTTCGCCATTTAATTAGCATTAAGTACTAAATTAAATCCTTTTTCATTCTTACAATGTTTTTGTTTTGCCAATCTAAAAATCTACAAATAATTTCTTCAGCTTCAAATACAAAATCACAGAAATTCTTAAATATGAAATATGAACTCCTCATCATTTGAATCCTTGTTCTCTTTCTTAATTTCCAATATTTTTTTTTTTCTCTTTTTTATATACATAAATACATAATAAATTCAAAGAAATTTTGTTTTTGGTCTTTCTATTTGTTGTTAGTGTATAACGTTGCCTCATGGAGGCGGTAAATTAAACAATAACAAGAGACCACAACAAAATTTTATAATAATAATATACTCGTACTTATAGTATATAATTATTAAAAAAAATATATATATATATATATATATATATATATTTATACATATATTAAAAATAAAATTATAAATACACAATAATATCATTGAAGTAAAAACCATATAAAAATCATTAATGTACTTTTGTATGTAAAAGTATTATATATAAAAATGCATATATACAAATACAAAATGTGTGTGTGTGTGTGTGTGTGTGTGTGTTTTACTATTTACAGGCGTGATGTAATGATAAAAAAAATTAAATAATTAAAAACAATAAAAAAAAAAAAATGTTTTAAAGCTATCACAGTATGAAAAGATTTTTGGGTCGTTAATAGAATTCAAGACCTCAAAATCTGTTGTTGTTGTTGTGCGTTTTTGTTGTTTGTTTGTGTTATGCCCAGTACACCCAATTTTTTTTGTATTTTGTTTTTTTTTTTTGTGTGTGAAAAAATATAGTATTTTCTTGAGTGAGATATAAAACCAACGACCTAGGCTTAACATAGACTTAAACTATTACTAGACACTCAATGGCTCTACACATTTATGATTCGATTAGACTGTCTCCAGGGGCCTTGTCCCGCTGCTACTGCTGCTATTATTGTTGCTACTGGGAGTCCAATTCTGCAAACTATTGCTATTTGATGTGTAAGCAGAATCAGTGGAACCGAAACCACTACTGGCATAGCTTTCGCTCAACTGGAATAGAAGAAGGAAATAATATTATAATACTTATATTGATTTTAATTTCAATCAATTTAAAAAATCATTTAATGACGCATTCAGAGACAACAATAACAACAATATTAACTGCCTCTGTTCTGCCTCTGTCTTCCTTACAAGGTGGCACACTCAGTTTTCATTTAAAGCAATTTTACTTGTGTTCTATTGATTATAGTTAGAACTATTATAGCAATCTATCGCTGTTTGCGTGCAGCGTGTCGTAGTGACGTTATGACGACATTTAGTTCCGCAATTAAATACTATACTACACAACAATAAATAACAATAAAACTCACCTGTTTGTTTTTCGAGTCATTCAGTTGTAGGCCAGAAGATGTTGATGACGATGTTGCACTAACTGAATCACCATCATCATCAGTGCAATCAATTTCAAAACAAACTTCTCGTGCAATTTTCGTTTCAATTTCTTCAACACATGAACTCGATGTAGAATTACGACTGATAGTCAAAGTATCACTTTCATTGCCCTCATCACTGCTGCCGCTGCTGCCATCGAGTGCAGGTTCCAGATCCAAAGCATATGATGGACGACGTTCATCGTATAAAACTTTAGTAGGACCACGTGTGATAACATTATTCATTAATGGTTTCTCATTTGTCTCAAGTAATTTCAATTCACATGGATTATAAACGTTGTTGCCAAGGTTTTGTAATAGATTAGCACGAGCATATTTGCCATCGGAAATGTTTGTAGCTGACGTGCATAGCTGGACATGTGAAGTGTAGCACGTGTCACTGAGTAGACAAGTAGTACAATGCCCAATACCAGGCCACCCCAGAATCCAATTGGATTGACAAGTGGTAAAATATTCAAATAGAAATTGAAACGTGAATCAAGAGATTCTGGTAATTTAGGCATCATCTAAAAAATATATAAAAGAAAAGAAAAAGTTAGTTCCAATTTTTATTGTTATTACCATATAATAAATTTATAAACTTACAATTTCAAACCACAACATGGGAGCGGTGAGATGACTGAAACGAGAGACTTGCGAGTATGGGCTCAGATCATTGAAATGCATGTTGATTTGCACTTTTACAGAGAGCGATAGCGGCAAGCCAGATTCCTAAAAATGAAATAAAAACAAAAACAATTAATTTATGAATCTGAATCCTCTACGAAATACAATAATAGTACAAATATTTGTGATGAAATAATATGGAACATCATGGATGTCTAAAAAAAGTAAAATATTGTAAATAAAACAGGCAATCCAAGTACGACACCATTTTACTAAGCATGAGCTTGGCCTAATTTTTTCATTGGCCTCTCTGCCTACATCTACTCGTAGTAAATAGATGTTTAATTGCCTTTAAATATAGGCCTGGGAGTTACTAACTAAATTTTTTGTCTGAGTTGTTGTCCTTTACTAGAATTTTGTATAATATTTTTTGTTTTTATTGCATATTGTGTTGCATCTAATCTCGATGACAATAATACTTAGTATACATATGTAGTAATCAAACCGGTAATACTTGAGAATGAAATTACTATTGATTGATTGATCACTTGAGACAATTGAGTAACAATTACAATAAAATCCATAAATAATTAGTTACTTTATGCAATTGCATCATATCAAGCATCTCGAATGTACTCTAGTCGCTCATACTACCCACCCAAGAAATATATCTGGTTCTCTGTGTCTGTGTGACTATTATGAAAAAATTATAAAAAAAAAAACTAATATACAATGATAAAAAAAAAATTAATAATAAGGTGTTTAACCTTCAATTAAATTTGATATTGTTATTACTTAATGCAAATTAAGATTTTTCTTCTTGTCCATATAATATTCATTGTATGATTTGTCATTATCATTTATTTATCATCAATTTAACTTTCTTTAACATTATCCAATTTTAATATTTTTTTTTAAAAAGTCAATTATCTCAACTGCTAATTAAAATTGTTCTCCCCAACTAATTCGATTAATTAATTACCTTCTGGATTTTTATTAAATAATCAAAACAGTTAAATGTATTTAGCATAAAATGAAATATGTCAAAAGTATTTAAAGCATTTTATGTCGGAAGTAAGAGGGGTAGCAAGCCACCAGTTAAAGTGTTTTGAATGAGAACTTTCTAGTTTATTGCAATATGCAATATTTTTTAAGCTAATCAATTGTATAAGTATTTCCTGATTTTATTTATATTTTTATTTATTTTTTTTTTTGTGGTTATTCATTTTACAGTCATCAGTATTGCAGTATTTCGTTTATGTCAGATCAGACCAGTTTTTACGGTTAACTAAATTAGCCGGAAGTATTGGATATGTAAAATAAAACTGATGTTCAATGCTGGGTGGCTTACTAACTAACTGACTGACTAACTGACTGATTAAGTAATTGAGTAAGTCACAAAGTAAGCGAAGTGAACTTGGTTTGGTGTTCCTATGAAGTTATCAGTTGAAGACAGAAGACAGTTTATGACAGAGAGAAGATCAGCAGAGCATGCAAGATATTGATTGTCCTTCTGATTTATATTTACATAAGATACTTTCCAAGTTCAATTTTCATTTCGATTTCAATGGATTAAAGATGATTTATCCAAGTTTAGTTAACTTACCGGTTGTATGACAAAGGCTGATGAATGTTCTTTTGGATCTGGGTTCAGGCCACTAATATTGGATATAAGAGCTGGATCGCCATTCATGAAATGTGGATAACTTAGAGAAATGGGAAAGCCATAATAACAATCAGTAACATCAATGAGACCACTAGGTTGACAATCGCCTGTAAACACACAAAAAAGTAAAAAATAAACATTTATATTAACATTTTAATAAATTATATATAAATGACTAGACAAAAACAAAATAAAATAAAAAAAAAAAAAGAAAATTATTCACATCATCCAACAACATTAAGTTTATCAAGATATGAAATGATAGCTTTGTCTGTCTGTCTGTCTGTCTGTCGGTTTTTCTATTTGTAAGTGGAAAAGTTTTGCAATACTACGAATGAGTCGCGTTAAGTAGAAGTTAATGATTTGTCATTGTTTTCTGTTGTTTGTTTTTTGATTTAATGAATTTTTATTATAGTAGGTAGATTTTTATATTGTACTATATACATATACATATATATATTTTCGTTGTTATGTTCGTTGGTTTGCGTGGTTAACATACAATACGAAAATTTGAAGTAGTTTACCGGCATCACGTATACGCCCCTTTTTATCGTTTTTTAAACGATAAACTTTTGACGTCTTTTACATATTTTTGCATGTATCTTAACAGAAAATTAGTTTAAAAAATAATTTAAGAAATGACACATGATTATATGGAAATACATAGTTCATATGTAAATCAGAAAAATGCTAAGCATGATTAGACTGAGTAGATTTGGAGGTAGAGAGGGCGAGATATCATTCCAATTCTACATACTCGTACATAATTGAAAGTTTTTGACGTCATTATTGAATTGAATTTCATAATGGAATATGTATTTATTTATTTTTTTTTTTCATAATTTTATATATTAAGTTTAATTTAGTTTAAATTGTCATGTCATCATTGCAAAGTAGTAAAATGTTCTTTAAGAAATTAATTTCTGATTTCTATTTTTTAATTAAAATTAGAATTAAAATTTTTTTCAATAATTCATATATGTAATTAGCGTTTTGTTAAGAATTTTATATTATTTTCTTTTTAATTGATAAATCAACATTCAATTAAATTGTCACAGCAGACAAACAGACAGAATTTGTTTTCATTTTGTTGTTCAGTTTGTGAGTGAATATTGTAATTAAAACGATAAACTGTTTGTTTTAAGTACTTTAAGTAAGTTCAGTAGTAGTGTTGACAGTTAATATTAAGTTTTTAACTTAAGAATCACATATTCACTTACCATTTCGACAGAAACATTTGTTTTCTTCATTAATGGCACCATTATCGAAGGCATTCTCTTCAAATACATAATTATAACCTTTTAGGCTGCCATAAGTTTTCTCTTCACCAACACGATACTATAAAAATAATAAAAAGAAAAGAAATTATAATTAATTAATTCTTGTTATGTAATGCATTATGCATTTTAATTATTGTACTTACCAAATTAATTGGTCGGCACATGCTTTTCCTAAAGAATTTCACAGAATCATTGGCTTGCAAGAAACTTTTGAATTTTGTACCATCCGAAGCATATTCAATGTTACTACAATGATCACCCTTCCATTGTGGCAAGTTTCTTTCACCACGATATGTGTCATATAGACCAGAGATACCTGGATTACCAGCACCAGTGTAGAATGTTTCAAAGTCCGTTGAAAAATCATACATCTTTAAAATGGAAGACAAAAATATTATTTATATTGATTATAAATGAAACCATTGCTATGCTTTGTTGCTTTGCTGTTTCAACTTACCCGATCAATGAGTCCAACCTTCTCGAATGATATCCAATTGGGTAAAAATGTATTACCGAGTGTAGTCAATGACGATGGATAACCAAACATAAATTCCTTTGCGGTCATGCGAACAATTGGTTGTGCTTTCGAGGGTCATGAACAACGACTTCAATGCAAAACGCACAAAAAATGGTCTACTGGCAGTTAAATGTGAGATGGCCTACAAAGAAAATATTTATAATATAACAAAATAAATTTATCCACATTTGTTTAATAGAATTGAATATCTTTAAAATATTTTCAATACATAGATTGAGTCTCTTTTTTCAAATGCAAGTTTGTTGTTGTTGTTGCACTCAAGCTTTTAAAAAATGTATTTACTATGATGCCAGTCAATCAACTTAATCCACACACAATTCGACTACAATTCCATTCATTTTATTTTCTAAACAAAAAAAAAATTAACAACTAAAGTTAATAAACTTAACGTTTAATTAAAGCTAATAACAAACATCCGCTGAATACATACTTAGTATAGTCTACATAGATACTCTTATACATATGTTAAATGGTCAAACTAAATGCATTATTCATACGTCATGTGGTTTCTGTCGCACCTATGATGACAATGACAACAACAACAACGACAATGCACTGTAATTACTACTTGGACTAAGCTAAATATGTATCTATGTGAAATAAGTACGTACGTACTAGTGTATATTGTAGATGAATTAACTTCATCGAGAAGCTTCTTTGAAATTAAATGCAAGAAATTGTTTTAATTTGTCTAGAGTTTTTTTTTTTGTTTTTTTGTAAAAATTGTTTACAAGTCTGTTTGTTGAAAGGCAGCATTTGTTAAAGTAAATTAATCAATGTCTAAAGATTGATATTGTGTAATTGAATTTTAAGTTTCTTTTACGATATTTATTTTTTTTTGCTTATTTGAAGTTATGTCATAACATGTTTAGGTGAGAGAGAGAGAGAGAGAGAGAGAGAGTCAGGTTAATTGCTTTCATTTGAAGCATTTTAAAATTTTCTCACTGTAATTTTATCATATTTTTGTATAAATTAAATATATTTAATTGACACATCATAATATGAACTCAACTAAACTATTAATTAACTTAGTATTTTATGAATAAATATTTTTTATGATTTGTACAAAATACAAGTAATATTTTCTTTTTTTTTTTTGTAAATTTTAATAACAAATCAAAGTATTCAAAATAAACTATTAATCAATATGCATTCGTTGTATTGTATATTTTTTTTTACAAATTTTTGAAACGCCTTTTTACTTGAAATTCACATTACAAAACAACATTCTAATTAGTCATTCTAAGTATGAGAGAAGGTGAACAAAATCACAATGAAAAAAAAATAAATAAATAAATAAATATTGTAAACAAATCATAATTTATTTATTTATTTAACTTTCTTATTGCACAATAAAATTCTCTATGTAAATACAGTAATTATTGTATTTTCATATTCGGATAAAATGAAATCATTTTGTAAGAGAGACCAAAGAAATATTGTATTGTATGTAATGTGTTTCTTATAATTTGGAATTAAACAATAGTAAAATATTTAATATATAATATTGTTAAATTCCATAATATTTGTAATAAGTTTATCTATATTTTATTTATGTATTTCATTCATGCAAAACATTGAAAACGAAATAACACAAGAAACAATTCACACTAAAGTTTTCCGCATATGAAATTCGCGCGCAACTGTTTAATTATTTGCATAAATATTGTTAAATAAATTTACTTAGTTCAAGTGCTCATATTGATATTATTGACACTGTTGCTGTTGCTGAGATTGTTTACTTTCAAGTTGTTAAGGATTTAACATTAAAAGAATATATTGATTGTACATATAAGTAACAGGTAGCCCAGCCTCCAAAAAACAACAAATGTGTCAATGAATTGTTGCCAATGTGTGATTATTGACACAAGCAGACAGTCTCTGTGTGTAAGTGCAAGTGAATTTGTTGTTGTTCTCTTAATAATTTTGTTATTATTTTTTATTATCTGTTTAAATTGTTCGTTCTACTGCCCTGTTGTTGTAAATCTTATTATTGGGTTTTGTAATACTCAAACGTTTATTGACCCAATGAATGAAACAATGAAGTACTTATATTACAATATTTTGTTTATGTTAATTTTTGCTTTAAAATTTTCCCACACATGTGCTTGGCACGCGATACTGACGTCATTTTATGATTATTATAAAGTATAAAAGACACAAGTGCTGACATAACAAAAGACTAAAGGCAACGAACTTGCATTTTTAAGATTATGATATTTTTTTTTTTTGTTTGTTTTGAACTTACCAACATTGCAATATTTAACATAACAACTTCATCATCTTCACGATGTCCTTCAGACATATGTTCTTGCCATACCAAAGGATGACTGGGTGTCGTAGACATTGTACCATTTTCATTGAATTCAATATTTTCATGTGTCATTATCTCTCTACAAAAGAAAATAAAATTTTATTCCAATGTTTCTATTATGGTATTGTACAATAATAAATATGTATGAAACTTACTTGTACACATAAGGACCAACTTGTTCAACATTCATTGGTTCACGTCCAGCAAGAAAGGCTTGAGCATTTGTTATATTAAATAGATATATTTTTATATATAAATCGACTGGTGGTTTGGCCCAAAGATTGAAGATTTCACCTTGATCAGCCATAACTAATTTCTATTAAAATCGTCAAACAATATTATTACAAAATGATGATGATGATGATGATGATGACAAACTTACCCATTTAAATATCAAATCATAAGGTTGTATAACTTTAACAAGAATTGCTGTTGTTATGGCTAAAACACCAATGGCCAATAATAGAAAAGCACCTGAAAATAAATTTAAAAAAAAAAATAAAACATTAATATGTTTGTTTAAATAAAAAATTAAAAAAAATATTCCCATAAATTCTAAGTCAAGTTCTAAGTTTTTGGCGCAAAGTCAAGGTTATGCTTTATAATGATTTATTATCATAATCATGATCATCATGACTATTATTATTATCACCATTCATACTAATTTCTTAAGTAAATATTATCTAAACAAGTTTCTTTCTTGTGTACGAGTTCAATAAAATCAAGAATAGGGAGAGAGAGGGAGCCTACTAAGTATAAGAATTATTACTTTACATTGATGGATTCGTTTTTTTTTATTTTCTAGAATTCTTGTTTTCAAGTCAAAGATTTATGCAACACTAGACAAATGGAATTTAATTGAATTAACAAGTTTGACTTCAATATCTTTCTGGTTCTTTTTTTATCATTTAAATATGTGTCTTCGCTTGAGATCAAGAAGACACAACTAATCCCTTTTATGGTTGGGAAAGAAGTCACAAGTGATCACTTTTGATATGAAGTCGTGGTCATGGTTTTGGTTCAATGATCAGAATCAGAATTACTAATTTTACATTATTTTCATTGTTCAATTTGATAAGATTTTTGTCTTTGATAAAAAAAAACAAACAAGGAAATTTCCATAATTTTCTGAAAGAAAAAACAAACTTCAGTTTGTCTCTTTGTTAATAATTCCTGGTTTATAAATTCTTTTGGACAGCATAATTTATTTACATGTGTTGAGTGTCAGTAATAAAAACAAATTACAAATTACATTAATTACAATAAATTTATCATGAGTTCATTGCTTTTGTTAACAATTGTTATTCCCTCAACTACTTACTAAGAATAAAAAATATATTGTACTTCTTGACCAACTGGCCTGATGCCTGCTTGAATGATGATGATGATGATGCATAACGTAGGCATGTCGACAAGTCTCACTGTACTCTCAATTACGTATAAAGTTTATATGGCAAGTAGTAACAGTAGAAGATAATTAGCATTTTAATGGCATATAAGTCACACTGAGAATTGAAAATCGTCATCAACATCATCATCATCTTCATCATCACTATCAGTCAAATGTAGTCAACAGTAGTATTGTACTTAAGTATGTACAAGTATTTCAAAACTACTACAAGTTTGCTAACCTTGTGAGAGCAATGAACAATGTAAAATTATAACAAAAATATGTAGAAAACTAAACCTTACAAGTGCAAAATATTAATAATACTGATAGATTTTTCAAGAATAGAAAAATAATCATTCTCCTCCTAACCGCAGAAAAGCACGTGAATAGTTTCTTCTTGTCTTGTCACGATTTAAAGTTAATTTCTTTTGTTGCTACATGAGAAAACAGGTTCAAATAATGTTTATTTTATGTATGAAAACTTCCTACTACATAGAATTATGAGCCATCATCATCATCACTATCATGATTGTAATGATGATTATTATGATGATGGTTATGGTGATAATGTTGATTTTTAATGCATTTAATGATGACTTTTGCTTTTCATGCTTTTTCCTTCTTTCTTTGTCTTTAGAATAATCGAGAGTGACTTTTGATTTTATATTCTTTTGTTAAATAAACAAGTTTTATACATACAATATACACTTATAACACACAAACATCCTTGTGCAACATAAAGCGAAAAAAATAACTTTTATCTTCTAGAAGATGTGGGCTTTTGTTATTAAGTTGCAGATACAACAACAAGTTCTTTAAATCTTTCTTCTTTCATTCGATCTGACTTTGGCGGCTTTAAACTTGTTTTGTTGGGGGTTTTACCCAAAAGATGATCATAAAATTGCATTCAACCTACGATAAACATTTATATGAATGAGACCAACTACAAAATCGACATAAATTGATGATTCTACTCTCTTAAATGGAAATTCCGAAAATTATAAAATAGAGGAGAATTTTTTAGAACTATAATAAATATTTTATAATAATAATAAAAGTATATGTAACATTTTTTTTTTTTTATTATTATAGAATAAATATATACTAAATACAATATATATTGTATATAAAACCACAAATTTGTGTACTGACTATGAAGATGATGATGTTGATGATGGTGACTATAATGATGTGTCATAAGTTGTTATTGACATATTTTAGAATTTTAATGGAAACCGCATTTACTTTCATAATAGGAATCTTTCCATGTCAATTATTGTCTTATATGCATGTTTTTAGTTTTTAATTACAATATTTTTAATTTTTGTTCTAGTCTTGTTTAAGATTCTTCTTACATAAGATTTGTCGTTGCTTGCGTTTTGCTTCATATTTACGTAATTTCACAAGTGAGTAACGACGTGTGGCATAGTAAGTTGCGACAAAATTCTTCAAGGATTGACGCCGATGATGCATACGCGTACGATGGTTTATGGTCATAATGATAAAGGATTTTCTTTTCGTAATTGATTTTATTTAGTATAAATTTATTATTTATATATATATATATTTTTTTTTTTATCACCAAATATTATTTTTTGTATTGTATTATATTTTATTAATTTAATAAGATTTTCTTATATTAATTTTTATTAACTTTTTCTTTCATTATTCATGATTCATTTAAAGTTCTTTGCAATATTTCTTAATTTAATAAAAAAAACTATCAATTTGTCAACAGGATCTTCTGATCTGATCACCGCTAGTTATATACCGCTGCTGCTGTTTTCAAGGCACTCGACACTACTGAACTAAAAAGCCAACCAAGTTCAATTAGTTGACTAGATAAATTACGAAAGCGGAATCAGAAAACAAGCGAATCAAAACAAAAGAAAAAAGAATCAACTAAAATATATAAGGAAAATTCTCACCAAAAGCAAACCTAAGTTGGGGAACTGACACTTGACTCACTCTGATAATCTAGTAGTTTGTATGCGTAAAGCGGTGGATTTTTGATTGATTTTCGTATTTTTGTTTTTTGGTTTATTTTTTCAGAAATTTTATTTTGTATTTAATATAAATTTTAAAAATTATAATATTACTTATTATTATTTAAATTTCAATTTATTCATTTATTTTATTCCAATAAAAAAAAAAAAGAAAACAAAGTCATAAAATTAAAATTAAAAAAAATAAAAATGATAATAAACAAATTAATTAATTGCTTAAAATGCTAAAAAACATAAAATAAATAAAAAAAAAAAATATAAAAGAAATTGCGTTTTCTTTAAAAATTATGTTGTTGCAACAATAATAAAAACAAAAAAAAAAAAAAGTTGTTTGAATAAAATAGTAAATTCAAAACAAATTATTTATTGATTGACATTTGATATGCGTGTTTTGTAGTGTTGGTTTGCATTCTTGTTTCGGTAGCATATCTCCATATTGTTATTATAATAATTTGACGCGTGGCTTACGCTTGCTGATTGATAATCAATGAGAAAGATACAATTAAAATTCATCCACCCACGATGATTAACAAAGTGTGGGAAACTGAATTATAATCTTAAAAGATTTACAAGTTCAGTTTGTGTCTTAAGTCTTTTGTTTTTGAATTGTCATAAAGTAAATAAATCATCTTTCCTCATACATCTTATTCATTAGCAACTTCATCATCATTTTGAAATCATCATCACAATTCATGATTGTGACGTAAGCAATATTTTTGAACTTTATACTGTCTGTCTGTCTGTCATTGATCAAAGTTTATTGGCGTGCGCCAAACAAAGATTTATTGATATTATTTGTTTAAAAAATAAAAATGATTCATAACATCGAGAAAGCGAGAAAGAGAGATTGATTCACTGATTTGATTTTGATTTTGTTTTATGGTTTGTTAATGGGATTTCTTTTTTTTTTTTTTTTTGGAATTGAAGAATATTCACCTAATTTTGAAAGGGGGAATTACCTCAAAGTAAATAGTAGAATCTTTCATGACTTGTCAAGTCCGTTTAGCATATTAACACTTTAAAATTCTTATTTACTTTATTACAGCGATATTGACTTAATAAGATTTCACTACTTTCAATGAGTCGGCAAAAAGATTTTTTTCTTATTTAATTTACATGATTTTTGAGTTCCTTTTGGCTAGCAACATTTATTGCTTAGCAACATTTGTATGTTGTTGTGCAACATTATTACTCGTATTTGATATTATTATTCATTCATTCATAGAAAAAAAATGAAACCCATGTTTTGTCTCTGTAAAAGACGTGAAAGCAATTTTTATTTGTCTCTAAGTAATATTTAATGAATCTTTTTTATAGCAAAACAACAAATCGATATAAAAAGAAAGAGAATTGCCTAAGAAGTTGTAAGTTTTACAATGGATAAATTGTATATTCATGCTAACAACAACAACAACAAGAGATAAAAAGGTATGTTGCAAGTTGTAAAAATGTTGCATTGTTAATTTTGCTTATTACAATATTATTATTTCTTATTGCGCAAATAATGTAATTTTGATTTTTTCTTGTTTTTTATCTTAAACTCAATTAACAATTTCTTCAAAAAATCAAAACAAAAATAAATAAATAAATAAAATTTTGCTGACGTCTTTTGATTTTAAGAAGAGAAAAATAAAAACAGAAACGCAACAAAAACAAGTTTATCAAATTCAAATCATCATCATGATCATTATAATTATGAACTCTTCTTTACACTTCCTTTTTTTTTCTGTTTTTTTTTCTTTTTTTTTGTTTCAGAGTCACAAATCTAAAAATAAAGAAGAAAATCTTGTCTTATTAAAAAATAAGGTTTTACGTAGTTTTATAATTTCTTCTTTGATTTCGTTATTTGTTTTTCTACATATTTTTTGTTCGTTTTACCTTTTCAAATTTATCTGCTATCATTTTACTGTTATGAAAGTGAAGCATCTAAGCATCTTTGGATCTGATTGTTGTTCATGCAACTCTCTGCTCCTGCTCCCTTCGGCCCACTTTGTATGAACTCGAATCCAGCAAAACCACCAAAACCACTAAAAATCCAAAACAACAATTTCTCATTCGATTCCATTCCATTCAATTCAAATCAGATAGATAGATAGGTAGACATAGTATCTGATAGTATCATCCCATAAATAAATGATGGAATTTTTTTATTTTTTACTAATTTTATTTAAATAAATTCTGTTGTTTTCAGTTTTTGCATTTTAAATTTCACTCAACAAAAGAAAGAAACTAAAATCCTGTTTGACCATGAACAGGCAAAAATTTTGAATATATTTAAATATATTTTTAGATGTTTTGAAAAGTTATTTTTTTCAAATAATTTTCCATTCATTTTTTTGTTTTTAATGTTTTCATGATGAGTTTTTATATTTATGTATGTGTTTTTTTCAAATTGACAGTTCCTTTTTTTTTTTTTTGTGTTGTTTTTTAAAAAATTATTTTTATACTTTATTTTTGTGGGGTATTTTGTCGAAATTCATTGTGAGTCTTAAGAACGAAAGAATGCTGATTTTTATTTATTTTAGTATTTTATTATTTTGTCATGAATAAATGATTAAAAACAATAAAGTTGGGAAAGGCCAAAAAAATGAAGACAAATTTTTACTCTTTTTGCTTCTAAAAATGTTATAAATTAAATGATCGTAATTTGTCTGTTGTTTCTTGTTTTTAAATTTGATAATAAAATTATCGTGACTCAAGAAAAGAAAAAAACAAATGAATTAAATGATGATTTGAAGAATTGTAGATTTTGTGCTATTTGAAGTTTGTTATACTTTTGAAGAGATAGAGAAAAAGAGAGTGGGAAGAGATAGAAAAGGAGATTTTGGTATTAAGTTCACGTAGTAATAATTTCCATTCTGTTCTGAGTCTCCTAAAAAATAATTGGGGATACTACAAAGTCAAGGGACTCAAGAGTTTAAAAATGGTCAAAGTATTCACAAATTTAAAGGATCATTCCCAATCTTAAGACTTAATTATTGGGTAGCAAATGTTGTATGAATGTTAAGGCAGATTGTAAAGATTTTTTTTTTATATTTTTCTTTTATTTCATTTAAATAAACAAACTTGAGACATTTTTAATGCCACAAGGTTGGCACATGACTTCAGTAATTTCTTTCTTTCTGTTTATCTATTTTTCTTTCATTTCCCCTCTTTACCATGCTGCTCTTATAATTGTCAGCATATTTGAATGATTTTTTATATTTTTAATTCAGTTTTCTTTGTTTAAATGAAACAAAATTATTTAGATATCAGCAAAATATCATCGGATGTTATTTACTCTTGACTTTGAATGAAAACAAACAACTGACTAAGCTGATTTTTAACTTTCTTCACCTTTGTTAACTACAAATAATTTCTCATTTTTCTTTACTCTTTCTTTTCTATTCTGACGTAATAACAAAAATTTTAACATTTTTATGTTGATTTCAACTGGTTTTTACTTGTAAGTATTGTAAATTCCTTTTCATTTCATCATCATCATCATTTTTTTTTTCATTTTTATTTTCTTTTTTTTTATTACATTTTATTCATGCTCCTTCTTCAAGTTGTTGTTGTTGTTGTTGCTTTTCTTTTCTTCTGTTTTGCTTTGTTTATTTCATTCGTTTATTATAATAACAAACAAAACACAAATCCAACAAAAAAAAGAAAAAAAAAAAAACTTGTCTGAAAAAGTTATGTTATGTTATGGTCAAGTTCAGGGTTTTTGTTTTTTTTTTTTTTTTTGCTTTCCCAAGTGAATAATGAGAGTCGCGTGCTTTAAACATCAACAACAGCAACAACAACAACAACAGCAACAACAACAACAGAAACAGCAACACCAACAATTAATAAACAATAAAATGCGTTGAGTTAACAAAACGATTGTTTATAAATAAAGAAGCAAAAGGTAAGTAAAAATTGAGAAAATATATTGGTCAAAAGGCAATGAAATGTAACAAAATAAAATCAGAAAAAATGTGGTAAAGACTTTAAAGAAAATATAATGTTTTTTTAAAAAAAAAATAATTTTATAATTTTATATATTTTTTAAATTTTTTGTATATATTTTTTAAAATTTTTAATCATTAATAATAATTTATATATATATATTTTAGTATCTGTTGTATCCTTCTTTGATTTCAAATTTTATTGGAAGATTGAAATCAATTTTTTGTCAATACAACAACAATAAAAACTAAATTTAAAAAAACTGTGTCATTGTCATTTGATCTTAAATTTTCTATTTATTTTTTAGTTTTATGAATTTTTTTTTTTTGTTTAAATTGTCGAGAGGCAAAAGCATCAACATGGAAAATAATATTGAGTAAAATAAATATGTATGGGCTTCTCTTATTTAATATTTTATTTTAACATATTTTTTTATTTAAGCCGCTTGTTCCGTCTTTTTGCTTTAAAAACTTAGTTCGTAATGAATTCATCAATTTATTGAATTTTATTTTAATTTTTTTGCCTTTTTTTGCTAAAATGATAAATGTTGATGGACAGACAATAAAACATAAGACCGCAGACCAATAAATGATAGCAAATAAGCATTTTGTCTTTTGTTTGGAATCTGATCGAAGTTTCGAGAGTGTTAAATTCAAAAAAATCCGCATAATTAAACTTGTTTTAAATATTTATTTATTTTTTATATATTTATTTTATAGTTTTTTTTTTCATATTTCTTTTTAGGTATTTTTAAATAAGAATGAAGAAGAGAAGAGAGATAGATATTGAGATGTTGATAGATAAAGTCACAAATAAAACTTGATGTGATTGCAATTGATTTTTGCACAAATTAAATGTATTTATATATATATTTTTTATTGCCAATCAAGTTAGTGAAGATTTTAATTTTATATAAGTAATTGAATATTCGAAATGATTTTTGTTTTAAATTTAATATTTATATGTTTTCAATTGTAATTATTTTTATTTTTTATTTCATTTTTAATCAATTTATTTATACATTTATTTAATATTCTTTTTTTATTATTTTATTTATTTACTTTTAATTTTTTGATTTGTTTTATTAACTTTTTGACTGAAATTCTTTTTTTTTTTTAAATTTCTTTATATTATTTATTTAATATTATTGGTTTATTTTAAATATTTTTCCTTTATGTTTAGTTAAGAATTCATTTTTTCCTTTGAAATCACACTTCTTCATTTTGTTATCTTTATTTTTTGTTTGTTTATTTTTTTTGAAAATTTTTTTAAAATTCATTCCATCACCAATATAAATTTTATATTTTGTATTGTATTAAAGAGGAGGACTCTACTTACATTTTGGAGTCCTGGCACCGCTGTTTGCATTCTTACGTTCATTAAAGAATGTGCTGAGCACATCAAGTGGTTTCATGCTACGATTTGCCTTCAAACTCTTTCTGCGCTGTTGTCTTTCATTGAGCACAGCGCGTTGTAGAGCAGCCACCGTAGGACTTGGATGTTGTTGATGTTGGTCTGGGTAGCGACCAAACATGCCTTTGTTTGTAGTTGATGTGGAAGTGTTGGGGCTACCAACTATTGTTGCATTGCTACTCATTGAGCCTGCAGTGTTGGATAATTGTAATTGTGCCTCATCATCATCGGCATGTGCATTTACGGCGCTATAGCGTCGTCCAAACATTTCCTTCAGATCATTCATCTTTTATTTATTTATTGTTTTGTTTTGTTTAATGTTTTGTCTTGTCCTTCTTTCTTCTTTTCAATTTTGTTGCAGGATTCAAGTTTTTTGCTTGTGACACTTGGTACACACTTTTCAACACTTGAAAATCTTTTTACAAAAATGCATTTAGAAAATATATAAAATAAAATTCTCCTTCCTAATTGAGAATTAATTGTACTTTTTGTTTATATTTTTGTTTATAGTTTTTTTGGGATTAAAATTCTTTTTCTTCTTTTAGTATTTATTGTTTATTTTAATTTTCTTTTAGTAAATTCTTAGCTTTGTGCTTCTTCAATGCACTTGTTTTTTTTTAATGTGACTTTGTTTTTGATTTTGTTCTTATTCGCAATTGTTTGCAGAATATTAACTTAACGTCTTGTCGCTAGCGTTGCTCACTTATGAATGAAAGCCCGGACATCACACGACTTAACAGGTAAGTTACGGTTTTGTCAATTTCTAGTCTGATCACAGCGCTCAGACAGGCAGACAGAAAGTTTAGTACTTGCTGTTTCTGCTGAGGTTGCTGTTGCTATTGCTGCTGCTGCTGCTGCTGATACTTTACTTTACACACACACACATAGATACTCGGACGCACGCATACAGAGAAACCTGTGAACTTGTCTACTTTGCGTCGTTTCTTGTTTTGCTAGCTGACTTACTGACAACTGGTGTTCGTCGTCGATTCGATCGGATCAATTGAATTCATGCTTATATCTCGCTTACTTACTTACTTACTGCTTAGCGTATTCAGTCATGCTAAAGTCGCGTGTCTCTATGTAAATGTCGTGTGAGGAGCAACATACTTATTTGCTTTTGAAGTTTTGATACTCGCAGTCAGCATACATATGTATGTATGTATGTATGTATATTGGTAGTGGTCAGTAACCGAGAAGTTCGCAGTCTTTAGCTCTGCTACTGTTCCTGCTTCTGATCTCTGTCAACTTTGTATATTTCGATGCCTCTAAAGCCGGCAAAGTTTTTGTTTTTGTTGTGTCTTTTGTTGTGCACATCAACGCAGAGCAGAACTTTGATTGTGGGCCGCTTGATTTTTTTGGTATCTTGTTAACCAGTTTTTGAATGGTTTGACGTCACAGTCACAGTCTCACTTTAGGTTTAATTAATTTATGCGTTTGAAGGGTTTAATTAAGTGTGATGCTGTCGCTGCCCCCAACTAATCTTCTTCTATTCCTCCTATTGACATATTTTTGTTTACCATACGAGTATACTAATTTCGTCTTAAATTGTTAAATGTTATGCAATGGAAGATTACTTATACGACAGGGGAGGGACGGTGTGTATGCTTACGACGTAGTGTTTAATTCAATAACTAATTAATTTACAAATACAAAGTGCGCAATTCTGTTTTAAAAATAGTATAAAGTGGTTCTTCTTTTTTGAATCTTTTAAATTTGTGTTATTATTATAAGATTTTTTTTTTTTTTTGTTGGAACTTGCCGAATTTGATGAAGTAGTCAAAAACAAGAGAGACAATAAGAAATATAAGTTATTGTATTCAACGTCACATTGTTTGGTTATCTTGTCTTGTTGCTTTTTCAGCAGCTTAAAATTCAACCTTCATAGTATTTTTTTTTTCTTTTGTCTTTTGTTTTCAAGCTGTTTTATTATATTGTACCTTTCACATAGTAGTAGTAGTAGTCAGTGATTGTGTTAAGTTTATGCACAAGTTGGCAACCTAATCAAGGAGAAGCTCAACATGCTGATAAGAATGATAAAAAGGGGTCCATCAAGATATCTGTTCAATTATTATCATGATCATTTCTGCTTGTAATGCACTCGCATTGTAAAGAAATATTCATAGATTGTGGGGAAAACTTCAAAAGAAAGAACTATTTTAGGATAAAATAAAAAACAACATCTTCCTTGAAGATTCCACACTCTATAAGAAGACGACTTAATAAGTTTTAACTCGTCTAAGTTAGCGTTGTTTCTGGTAAATATTCTGGCTTTTATTAAAGGAATCAGAATGGTTAAACTAAGATAAGCTAAATGAATGTACTTAATTTTTGGTATCCAATACCCATCATCTACTAAACCTAGCTAGATACAATAAGATTGTCATATAAATTGTGGAAACTTTACCTCTAAAAAATATTATATATCCCAAGTTCTTAAATTGCAGGATCAATCGGACTTCTAAAACTTCTACTATAAGATGAAGAAAGAGAGAGATGAAGAGATATTTCCTATACAAAAAAGTTAGCTCTTTTTCCTTATGGCAAAAGGTATGAAAACTTCAGTGAAACTGAACTGAAACTTTGACAATTTTTCTTATTTAAAACTAAAAGAAATACGATTTCTCGCTGTTCTTTTTTGTGGTTATTTTTGGTGTTACTAATCGTTCTCGATATTAAATTCGAAAATTCGCGAAGTTCAGGCTTTTAGTAATTAATTAATGGTTAGAGTTTTGTAAATATTTATGAATTAGCCGGTTTTTTATGATCATTTTTAAGTTTATAAAACTTTGTTTTATCTTTAATTTGGTTACAACAAAACAATAAAACCAGAAAGATTCTTACAAGAATTTAGGGAAAATTCCATTTGCTTAGATATCTTCAACTTAGAAACGGGGACTTTTTATTAACATTTTAATCTAAACTTGGGTTAAAAATACATTTTTTGATTTGATGTTGTCATTCAGTTGAGAATATTAATTGGAATGTAATAAAATTGAATGAAATGAAATTATGTAATAATGATGACCAATATTTTACTATAACCTTATTCTAATAATTGCTATTATTTCGTACATCATATAAAATGCAAGAGATTGAGAAAACGCGCGCGTTTTTCGTGCGTTTTTGAGGTTACATACCAATTTTATTCCTATGAAACTAATAAGGTTTCCTGTACATAATAAAGTAAGAAACTTAGGTTGAAGTTATATATATTTTAGGTCCCTAGTGTGCGTAGAACTGAAGGATTCAAGGGACAAGAAAGACTGAGAGAAGATCATGAAGATGTTGGCATAAGGTTATGCAATATACAATTATTCGCATAATTTTGATTTCTGTAGACTGTCATTTTTCAAAATTGTCGTGATATGACACCTTTTTTTTGTTGTTGGAATACTTCTTTGTATTATGGGTTTTGTTTTGTTTTTTTATTTTTTCTTTTTGCTTGAATTTTAATTTGATCCCCATTGAACTTGTATGTCTCTTCTCTATTCAACTGAAATTTGTATTTAAATGCTAATTCTTATATATTTACTCTTCTTTTCTTCTTATGGCATTAAAAGCATTAAACTAAATCGAACTATAAAAATACATAATTAATTATGCAATTATATGCGAATATTGAGGATACGTGTGGCATTTTTCAAGTGAGCAACACCCCAAAAACCTAAATAACAAAATACAAAAAAAAAAAAACGAACAACGAAAACGAAATAAAAAGGTTAATTAAAAAATAGAACACACAAAAAATGAGACGAAAAATAAACAAAACAAAACAAAAGAAAACAAAACCAATTGGATACTAAAGTAAATAAGGCGTAGATACTTTATAATTTAGTAGATATTTTCAGTATGCAATAAAATGTTGTTGTTTCTAATGTTGTTAGATTTTTTAAGTTTAACAGATTTCAACATGAAAACTACTTAAAGGGGAAATGACGCCATAATGCACACATGCCAACTGTACTTTAAGGAACTTTAAGTACTTACTATTTACATTAGTAGAAGATAATAAGTAATAACGTGCAAAGCAATCAATACTAAGGCAACAGTAACAGCAAATAATAAATTAAATAATTTCTTGCTTTTGCAACTGTAATTCACTTCACCAACCAATTAGATACTAATGACATAACCTTGTTGAACTCTCTCATGTCAAAATTGGCGTAAATGAAAACTTAATGATTTTGATGCTTAGTATCTAGGCATTCCAATCAATCCATTCCGATTATTAAATCCATTATATGAAATGTGAAAAACCTTCCATATGTTTCTATTAAGTGAATTAAAATTTATTACAGTACACCCTCTCTTCTGCTGATCATCATGTCTTGTTGTACTTAATGGATATTACACGTGTATGAACCGGAGCTGCACACTCCTCGTATATTATGCCATCAAATAACAAAAACAACAATCTTAAGGGTGTCAGGTTAACTTGGTTCAAATCAATTCATATCATTCCAAGTGAAATAAATGCGATTTGATCATTTTGATCAGTAATTAACGCCAACTAGCATTAAGTAAACAAAAAAAAAAATAAAAAAAAAAAATAAATAAAATAAAATAAATAAATAAAATTTGTTTAATATTCTTGCCTTCCTAAAAATGACTCTTGTAAATTATGGCAATTTACTAGTAACAAACTCGTAAGACAAACAACAAACAGAAACATTTCCTAGAACAAAAATAATAAAATTAATTAATCACGTTGCTCTCATAAAACCCCATAGATGCCAATTTATATTGTAAGACAACTTAAAGTTGACAAATATCTTCAAGTATCTGCAATAAGAAACTCACTCACTCACTCGCCTAAGTCCAAATCTAAGTCACGCCTTTAGCCAGTATGTCTAGATACTATGGTATAAAACCGGGGGTTTACTACAACTTATGATGATAATAAAAACAATGATGACGTTGAAAGCTATGATGACGATGATGATGATGATGACACATAGAGTTCAATAGTCAAATTGGAGGTAAACAGATTTCAATTTTAAGATGAAATTATCATTTTTTAAGTTTTGAGAAATGAAAGAAGAAATGAATCTTTCAAATGAAGCATTAAGTAATCATGTTTTAAAACATATAAAAAGATCCTGATTTGGTATAGAACAAGACACAAAAAAAATAATACTTGATTTAAGAAAATAAATTGTCAATGCGGAAATTGTCGAAAAATCCAAAAATAGCAAATGAAAAAAAAAGTCATCATCATATAAAGTTATCTACTACATACTTTTTTGATTTTGCTTTATACTCACTCTGCTCGGACATTCATACTTCAATTTGTCAATACTCTCATATTGTCTTTGATTAAGTATCATCGAGTGAGTATCTGATATTTGCTGCTATCTACTACCCCTTCAAACCTCATTTGCCTTATTGACAAAAAGTTCAATGACACATTTGCATGCAACAAGTTGATTTTTTGTTTTGTATTTTGTATAAATTAATTTTGTATCTTATTTTTTTCATACATAAATAAAAAATATTGTATTGTATTGTATTGTATTGTATTGTATTGTATTTTATACAATGAACGGTATTTGTAGAGAAGTTCGAGTAGTTTCTAAAAATCATTTGCATTATTGATCTGATCTGATTTGAATGTAACCAAACAACTTTTTTTAATTTTAGCATAAGAGACACACACCCCTCTTTGTGACTACTGCTTATTTTAATATATAGTTTGTTTCTTAAACTTCTCAGACAAAATGCAGCGATATTTAGTTTGCATATATATCATGGTATCAAAGTCAATTTTGAGGTAAAGATCCTCATAACAAGTCTGAATCAAGCCCATAAAAAAGTAGTTAACATTAAATTGACTTCTATGCTATCATAAGTATGTTGAGAAAAGTGAGTGTGAGTCTGAAATTGGATACAAATGTAGTGGAAGAAAATAACTACACAAAGAATCTTTGATATTTACCTTTTTTAGGTTACTGAACCCAAGGGTATCAAATGGAACTCTATTACTAAGGCTACGCTGTCCGCCCGTCAGTCCTTGGGTCATATCTTATGAACCATAATAGCTAGAGAGTTGAAATTTTCAGAATGTGTAGTTCTACCCTGGCAATAAACAACAAATACTGAAAGGACAATATTTTCAAAATCTTAAAGGGGTTCCCTTACAAGTTTGTATGGTAGCTATACGATCCATGATCTTGAAATTTGCTTGATTGGTGGAGGTGGATTAGAAACTTGTAGTGTCCAAATTTTAGTTTGATCGGACCACCTTACAAATCCGTTCAGGTTCTTATTCAAAAACTTTTTTTTGATTTTTATTGAACTGAAATTTCAACACTATTAGTTTTTAATATAGGCGCTGTACATTTCTTAGAACAAGCCAAATTGAGCCATCTAGGATTACCTCCGAATTTGGTACGGAACCCCCTGTGTACGAATCTGATTCGAACTTGGCCGATTTTTTTTTAAGTTACACTTAGATTCTTAATAGAAAAACATGTGTGCAAGCTTAGACTAATAAATTTCATAAAGAACCCCACGTTTGAACAGCTTTGGAGATCAACTTTGACCGCAATGCATGCATAGACCTCCACATACTTATTAGAAATACAATATGTATACTAAGAGTAGATCAAGAACATAGTCAGTTGTTAGTATTTCGTGTGTTATGCATTTTATCATAATAATGCCAATTACAAAATTATTGACCCTGCTCATGATCATCCTCTATCCATCAACACGTGTATCTAAATACATATCAGATATCTCAGAATCCATATGCACTACACAATCAATTTCAATCAAATAATAAAACAATTTTCTAATTGTTTTTCTTCAGAAGTGTTGTCGATTTTATTTAGTAGATCACGTTTCTTATTTCTTGCTTGAGATTTACTTAATAATGGGTTTAATTGATTTACTACTATTGTACTTAGTATTGTAGTAAGTATAGGCAATGGGATGATTATTATGGGTATAACCACAGATAGAAATTATTACTGTAAAAATGAGAGAGACAGCAGACGTCAGCCACAATTGCCACCGTGGGAGTTGTTCAACTGTAAACGTGATATTGATTTGTAGTGATATCATTTGATTGCATCGATGATAATGTCTGATACCGGTACAATAATAAAGTAAGTACAATATGTATATAAGTAGAAATGCAATAGAAACACAAATAAAGTCATAAAACAAATAAAACATTCTATACTGGAGAATAGAAGTGGTGAAATCTTATATGAATTGCACTTGTTTATATAAATCAAATAACAAGAAGAAGATGATTGCATTTATGGCTTTTTTCTCGTTGATTATCTAATTAAGCAGATATTGAAGATCCATTAAAATTTTGCTTGTCATCATGGTTAGACAAAAAAATAATTTCCACGTGCCATATACAAAAAAAAAAAAACAAAAAATAAATTGTTTAATTGTTTAATTGTTTAATTGTTTGTTTAATTTATTTTTGAGGAACTAATTTATTATTTTTTTGTTCTAAATTTCTTCTGTTGTGAAATTCATCTGGTTTTTATACCCTTCACATAAATGCATATTATAGTGCGATTTGATACTAACACTTTGATGTGTTGTTTGTGTTAAAGCTTGAAGAAAACTTCGGAAATTCTTGGATTGATAAAGCAGAGACTTCTTGTTGATAAGTTCTTTAAATACTAAAAATCGTAGGTCTCACAGAACCCAAGGCAAATGTTATTGATATCAAAGCAATTTGTTTGTATTAGAGTTTCCATAGAAAAATCTTCTTCATTTCCTTCGCTAGAGATGTCAGTCATTTATTGAATTGAAGTAGTGGTTATATCTAATAAGTATATAAATAATTAATTAATTATTGTTTGTTCGAGTCTTAAAATTTCTATGAAATATTGTGTATGTGTTTGCTTAGTTCTACCCTTGAAAATAGAATAGTTTCAGATCCGATATGTGTCGCAGTTATCGAGAAATGAAAGGTGAATAAATGAAAGGACTTTATAATACAATAATACTGAGGACTATGCCATGGAGGTGTGCGTATTGTGTTGGTAAGTCTCTTTTGTCCAAAATAAAGGTCAGTGGGTAGGTAGCAAGAATGAAATACCTACCCAAAACATTATGAAATACGCAGCCAGTATGGCCTAATTGCGTATTACTGAAAGTGAAGATCATCGTGATTTTAATTTATTTATTTGTTTTTTCAATGAATGAAGTATCATTTAGGAACACATCACACAAATACGCCAAGCCGTCTACTCTAGTTAAATACTTCTATATAATAATAATTATAATTCATAAATTCGATTTTATAACAGGTGAAACCGAAATCATGTTTTTCTCTGAAAACTTTACCAGAAAATTTTTTTCTTGTCATCTTTATCTAATCAGAAATATGCTGAATAAGAAAGATTTGCACAAAATTTGATTTTAATTCATTTCATATTCAAATAAGTTCAGGACTGCTAGACATTGTTTTGAATTGAATTGGACTGAACTGGTCTGTTAATCTTGAACAGGTTTTTTAATTTATTATATTTCACTCAATGTTTTTGAGGAGTCGTCATCTCCCTGAATTTTAATTTTATTTGTTGATTGCGACAAAGTTGTGAAATTTAATCCATCGAACTTAGTTCGCATCTTGACCAAGTGATTAACAGTTTTGTTGATGTTGTTGTTTGTGTGTTATTTCTTTGTGTTAATATTCATAAATACCCAAATCGTTTACTGGTTAATTATTATTATAAGCATATATTTTGTTTTTATATGAATTCTTAGTTTTGCATTCGCCGGCATGACTTGACAGAATTCGCAAAATATTTACATTTCATTCTCTGGATATTTATTTATATAATTTCTTGTACGAAATTATTGAATGACTAAAAGAGTTGTAGAAATTTTGAAATGAATAAACAAATAAATAAATTAATTAATGTTAATATGTAGCGAAATGGAATGTTGATCGTTCTTGAACTGAAGAAGTGCCTTGAGGGGCAATAAAGAGATGCATAGAACTAGATCAAGAGGCAAGACAAAAAACATGCAATATGTATAATAAACAAAAGAACTGGGTAGACTGGTAGACCACTTATTTGATATAGAGAGGAAGAATATAAAAGGAAAACTGTAGAACAATTCAAATGCTTATGACTCATAAGATGAATAACATAAATTAAATTGAAGGGATTTGCCCATCAGTTTAGATCGAAACTTAAGCAAACTTGGGATTTGCCCTGCAGATAAGATTCATATTTGCTATGAAGGATTTTTACGGAAACTCATTTGAGGTATATTGAAATTCAAGGGATTTGCCCACATAAGAAGATCAAACGTTATCATCATTACATCAATCAAGAAGAGGCAACTAAAACTTTTAAGAAGATGAAATTTTAAGAAATTTAAAACCAATAATAAATGATCAACACTTAATGTGCTAATTAAGTCAAATTAAAAGTAATTTTGGGACATTTTCTTAGCTGCATATGATCTTTTACATACTCGTACGTTAAAATTGAATAATTTTTGCAAAAAAACATATTCATCATATTTTTTTACAAAGCCATATATTTTTATATAGCACAGACATATTTTGCTTTTTGTGTAATAAACCTTGTAACAGATTTTTTAATAGTCAATCTATCAACCCATCGATCGATCGATCGATGACAATAAAATATATACATACGTCGATGGTTGAATATTGAAAAAAAGGCAGGCATGCATTATCAATCTATAAAAATCAAGCTCAATGAATGAACAAGTTCAAGTTCAGGTAATATAATAATTATTAATTTTATATAATGCGCTAATTACGCACATCGGAACAAACTAACAACTACTAAGACGACTAAACAATGAAACAAACTGTGGGTAAAAAAGAATATACTTACTTATAATTTAACCGACACTTAAATAAACATAAAAACAAGCGAACTTACACTTCTTACTACTATAATAAATGATTAAACATCTTCTACTCGTAAAACTAAAACTGTTTAGAATTAAAAATAGAAAAAAAAAAAACAAATAGAATAAAATAGGAGGAAAACGGAAAATAGTACACACATAATAATAATGAAGACATTTTAAAAAATTATGACGCCTCAAAATATCAATTAATTTTTAATGTTTTTTTTTTATCTTTTATAAAATAATTATGTATAATTAAATATTATTTGTTTTGATAGATTCAATTATATTTATAATATATAATTCAAGATATAATTATTCATTGAATTGAATGCCGGGGGGTAGAGGAAGGAAATGCTAAGAAAACCTAAAGACCTTAAAACCCAAAAAAATCGCTTAATTTTATCTCTTGAAAGATTCGGCGTATGGGTTTTGTATTAAAAAATGATTATGATACTTTAAATTTGTATTATTATTTAGAACCTTTTTCATTATTTTATGTAACCAAATCACCAGTTTAGATTTGAAAAGACCTAAAACCTAAGCCTTCATTCATTCAGAATCCTAATCTAAACAAGGAAATTGACCTCTGTGATTGGGAAATAACAATAATAATAATATGTAATATGTAATATGACCCTGGACCAGAGAGACAGACCATTTGGGCTTAACTGCCCGTCGAGAAAACATTTATTGATTTTTAATAAATGCAACAAGTATGTATGTATGTATGTCCAAGTACCAAGTCACGTTTTTGATGATAATCTTATTTGAACTTTAATTTAAATTTTTGCAAAATGCAAATGTACGCATAGTTTTTAAATGAATTATGAAATTATTGTTATTAGCATATAGTAAGAAACTGTAAATCAAAACAAAAACATAATAAATTTTCAAGTTCATATGAGGTCATCACATCGATCCCATTATCAGTTGTTAGATTATAGCTAAGTACAATATGTAAGTTTGTATTGAGTGAGTGAATTCGCCTAAAGTGAGAAAGGAAATCAATCAACGAATATAAATGAATTTGTTTAGAGGAGAACTTTTTATTTTTATACAAATTTACAAAATTCTATTCAAGTTATTTGACTTTGAGATCAATCACCCTATACTCAAGTACTTATGTGTATAAAATTGTATTTACGAGTAAAACACACTACAATTTAGATTTTAATGAATCCATAAGTTTTAATAAAGAATAATCTTTAATTTGCTATCGTTTCTGAAGGACACTAAGTTAATATATTGTACGATTATTTCAGACCAAAAATTCTTAGTTATGGCATTAACCTTCAGTATAACAACATCAAATTTAAGGAATCAGTTTGGCAGGGTGATAGAGAATTATTATTATTTATATTTTAATTAGATGTTTATATTCTTTTATATGAGTTTTTTCATGTTTTTTATATTTGTATAACAATGTATTCTAATACCAAAAATGTTGTGTTCTTAATCTGATTGGGATCTGTAGAACATTGTATGTATTGTATTTTATGTAGCTAGTGTTTGTTGATGAAGATCATGGTTTAGATTATTGATAGATTGTGCAAAACTCTATATATAACCTATAAATGAACATAGTTTTTATTAAAGTAATAAGATAAATTTATTTAAATTCACCTCATTAAACAAGAATGATGAATATCATGGAGCCACACTGAATAGAAAATTACATAGGAATTCTAAATAATCTAGGATAACTTAATCAATATTGTCCTATTAGTCAATGTAAGGTACAGGATTGATTATCAATTAAACTAAATATAAGAAAAATATATATGTACTAGGTGCGCCCGCGACTTCGTACGCGTTGTATTCGAAATATGTTTGTAATACTTAAATACGCGAAAGGCATACAAAAACCAGCGACCCTTCTAGTGGAAATTGATCAATAGCCTCAAATACGAAACACAAACAAAAGCAAGCCACAAAAACAACGAAACACGCTGTCTCTTTTTTTTTCTCACTTAAAGAAATGAAGAGCGCAAGAAGGGCGTACTCAGTGAGGGAAAATACAATATGAACAAAAACCAAAGCATTAGAAGTGGATTTCAAAAAACTTAATACTTAAAAATATTATAATAAAAAAATGTTAAAAATTTGACAAAAAAGTGCCCGTATCTCAACAACAGCGGCACCAAAAGGATCCAACTGAAGCATAAACCATCTTGGTGACTCCATAAGAAAAACAAAGAAGAATTTATCAAAATTGGTCTAGCCGGTTAGGAGATTAAGAGTCACAAAATTTTGTACACTCGAATTTTATATATTAAGATTTGACACTGCGATGGTAGCGCCGTCTGTCGGATCCAATGTAAAACATTCCAAAATCAACAACTACTAATAAATTAAAAATTAATTAAAAAAACATTGTCCAGCGGACAAAATTGTGAATTTAAACCATTCCCAGATCCCCTTGAACACACACAAAAAATTTCATCAAAATCGGTCCAGTCGTTTAAGAGAAGTTCAGTGACATACACACTCACAGAAGAATTATATATATAAAGATGTATATCACTGATGGTGGTCATGATGTATGATGTGTCTCTTATAACCTCTCTACACAACTGCTAACCTCAACCTTCTCGTGGTGTCCACCGTTTTCCACAAATGAGACAATGGCGACCATCTGTTCCTCTTTAGCAGGACTGTAGAGGAAATATTACGGTACACTTAGCAAGTTCGGAGGCCTGCTTGCATTAAATTACCTTCGGTACAAGGCAGCAACCCTGCCACCGAACTAGGACGCTCTGGTTTAATCTTCCATTGCGTCTGAAAATTCATCGATTCGTGTATTTACAATCCTTTGTTAATTAACTTTGTGAATAGACTATGTTTATCATTTCTTTAAATTGTAAATACGTCATAATTAATAATAGTATCACTGATAAGTTATTCGATTTCAAATAAAAACATTTTTTTTTCAAGGTTTTATTAAAGTCCAAGTTCCAGTCGGAAATTCATTTGTTCTAAGTATTTTTCTAATACAAATAATTGTTATACAATAATTTCAGGATTTTGTTTTGAAAGTTTCAGTTTATAAAGTTCTAATATATTGTTGTTGTTATCATCATCATCATCATCATCATCATCATTATAATTCACTTTATGATGATGATACACCGGAACTGGTATGAAATATTATTCATTGGATCATTTACTTCTTGTGATAAGATCTTAACAACTTCACTCAATTATATGGTTTTAATAGAATTTTAAGATGTACGAGACCAAGACAAATTGTCCAAAATAAAACTATAAACATTCATTAAAATGAAAAAGGGTCACATACTCTTGAAAAACACTTTGTCTGACATCGGTTGTTTGTATTTATTTACAACAAATGTATCTTACTTTAACTAAAAATTTGTTGAAAATAACAAAAGCATTAAAAACTTACGTTTTATAATGTTGATCATGTTGAGATGTGGATAAGAAGATTTCTGTTTTATTATTATATTTTTAGTATATTCTCTGGGTATTTATTGAGGTTTATTATTATATTTTTATGATTTGTTTTTTTTTTTTTTTTTTCTTTCTTTTCACTTCACTTTAACTTGGTAATTTTGACAAATTTGTTTTTTACACAATTATTTCTATTTTTTATTGCAAATAGTTAAATTTTGTTCAAAAAAATTTTTTATATTTCTTATTTTCGAAATGCAAACAATTTTCTGAAAGTCAGTTAGAGTCTGAAGAGATTTTACATTTAGTAAATTTATATTTATATTTGTTTTTTTTATTTTTTTTTTTTTATTTTTTTTTATTTTAGCACGACACTCGCGTACGACGTGCGGCGCTTAAATGAAATTATTTCCTGAAAAAACGCACCACTTTAGACTGGAAACCACGTTTTTCAAATAATATACTTACTACAATATATTGTATTTGTAGTTATTGTTGTTGTTGTACAAGACCAAATATTAACAAAAACAAAAACAAACAAATCTGAGATTATATAAGAAAATAAGAAAATTAAATTTTGGAGGGGATTGAGTACCATAAGGTTTTGTTCTCTCGCAGACTAACTGGCAAAATACAAATATTATGCGACAGATAGTCAAAAAAGATTTTAGGACAAACAGGTAGACAGACAGACAGGCAGATCGACAGTCAGATAGGCCTACTTTCAATCTTCGCGGTTCATTCGTTTTGGCACGTCTACACGATCATGTCGAGAGTAAAGAACGTTCTGCTGGGCATCACTTGAAACAGGAAAGAAAGACTCCCTCAGAGCAGCCAGCTACTGTATGTAAATTGTTAGTATTGGTTCCCTTATCATGGAATGGTTCTCTGTTTTATTGTTATAAGTACATGTATTTGTAGTAGAAAGTAGCTGATGTTGTTGTTTGTAATAATTTGTTTCATTATTTTTTTAAATTTATTTTCTTATTTATTATTAAGTAAAATTACATGATATTGACACTTTGTGTGGGCGGAAAACTGTTTCAACAACAACAACAACAACAACAAAAGCAATCACTCACTCACTCTATCACTTTAGGAAGACGAAGACCAAAAATCTCAAGACCACTGAATTCAACTGATAAGCTGGAAGTTGTTACTAGGTGCAGCATTACAATAAATTATGTGAATTTCTATGATTTCAATACATAAGCATATATTTTATGTTTATTATTTACTTTACTTTTGTTTGTTTTTTATTTTTGTTTTCTTATTTTCTGTCTAAGAATTTTCAGAACAAATCACGGCGGTACTAAAGACGCACATTGTAGTTTAGTAAGTACAATATAACACGCTTAGAATTTACTGGAGCGATTTATTTGGGTCAAATTATTTTCTAGCACTCATAATCAGCATTGTTTTTTGCATTTAGGTTAAATTGTTTTTATTTCTTTCTATTGTTTATTTATACAAAAAATAAATAAACAAAAATAAAAAAGAAATCACTGACTGATGATTTTAAGCAATGAATTCTTTTTGTACTTTAAGTAACCTTGGAGAATAAAAAAAAAAAACCCACACTGAAGGATTACTTAGCAAGTGGGGAAAGAAAAAGAAGAAATACAAAAAAAAAAAAAAAAAAAGAATATAAATTCCACAAAAAACAAAAACAAATTGTGGGACATACTTAGTTAGTATGGGTATGGGTATGGGTATAAGTTCTCTCTCTCCTTGACATGGAGTAGAATCAAAATAATGACGAGAGGAAATGAACAGTTTATTTTTATATACTTATTTTTATTTCATTGTTTTTCTCTTTGCTTCTTTCATTCGTTTACATTTTCAGCCCTATATCATTATACTTACTTGAAAGCTTGAAGAATAGCTTTGCAGGGTTGGATAAGAAGATATTGTAACAGAACCGACAACAACCAAAATTCTTATGATAATAATAAGAAAAAATCCATAAGCAGTGGCGCATTTTCATTCGTGAGGGCCTTTGACAAAGTAAAATTTCAGAACATAAACTTGGACTAAGCCCTGAGGTAGTTAAAAACAATCAGGCTGATAAATTTAATAATTTTCATATGCGAAAGTATTATTCTACTCTTATGGATGACCTGTTTTCTCAATGTTTAAAAATGGGCTAGAATTGGAATGGTAAACTATTGAACTTAGCAATGATCCATAGCATTTTATTTTTCAGATTATCAGAATTTTGTTTGGAGCCCCATTTTGGTTTGAGATAGTAAGGCCTAGTTGCTCATAGAACACATAACACGCGTCGTCTTATTACAAACTACGACGCTTTTATACAAATGTCCATGGCTCTTTCGAATTGTATTTTATTTTGTATTTATTGTTTAATAGATAAGCATTAATAAATAGTTTATGTTGTTATATTATACAGACAATCATATTGCATATTACATATAAACAATAACAAGAACTGGCAACAACGGATGCGGGCTTAAGCGCGTGGATTAATGTTGCGATATCAATAAAGAAAAACAAAAAAAAAAAAGAAAGAAAACTTATTTTGGAACCGGGACGTGAGAGGCAGATGTACTATTTTTAAATGAATTTATTTAATTGTACTCGTATTCTACAATGTTATCAGTGCATACATTTTTCATCATCACCAATAATCAAAGTTTCATCACTAATTGTTCTTAAATAGGCGTCATTGCTTGTGTGATGGCTTGTTTAATTGAAATTTGTGGTAGGTTATCAGAAAGGTGAATTCAATACTTAGAATTGTGTCTCTATTTTTTGTCACATTATTAAGGAGCTTTAGTGCTATAAAGCGAGGTGTACTAAAGAAGTTTTCTGCATCAAAGAGAAATAATGAAATTTAAAAATATAATCGGTCATACCTCAGGTAGGAGACTCACATGGCCAAAAGTACGGTAGCTGAACTGGTTAACTAACCATCTAGAAGAGAATAGTGTTGCCTACATATGGAGTACTGCTATTAAGTCCAACATCTATCTCATTCAGAAAATGCAGAACGCTGCCCTCCGTCAAATCGCTAATGCTTCTTGGTACGTGCGTAATGATGTTATATCCAGGGAGCAGATCAATCATCCCACAAGCCGGTATAATGACTGGTGTTAGACGCACGTCAACAAATTACCATCTGCTCTTGCCATAAACACCTCCAGTAGGAGGCTCAAGCGCCTGATGACGTTTGGGTACACAGACGCCAAAGAGGACATAGACTTTTGTTCTAATTTAACCTAACAATTTTCTGCAAATTTTTTTTTTTTTTTTATAATTTAAAAGATCTTCAATTTGATTGATCTTTTAAGAAAATAAGTTCAATCAAAGTCCATTAGAACATTTTTCTTCTTTAATACTAAAAAAACGCCTAGACTATAACATAGAGTTCCTAGTATCATAACTAGGGCATTCGATTTGAAAAGTTATTTAAACTTTATGGTCTTACTCACATTTATAATGTATGTAAGATACACAAATTTGCAGATTTTTAAATGCTTTAGAAAGGTGGACTCGATTTCAAACCCGAAATATTGTAAATATTTTGCAATGTTAGCAGTTTAAGTATTCTTGGTCTCTAAAACTTTATTTTTAATACCAACCACTATAATAATTAGTTAGTAGTTAATTAAATTGAACTTAGTTTGATCAATTAAAAGTATGAATACTCGTATAAGGTATTTACAATATTTAATCAGTGTAATTACATCATTCATTACTTTTGGATCAATTTACAAATGGTTTAAAAAAATTAGCATTACATATGCATAAAGTGACATTATCACTTGTTAATGTTATTCCAATTTCCTATGAAACTACCATCGGTAATTCTATCCAATCCAATCCAATCCAATCTGATCTCATAACTACTTAGCTTAGTAGTATGTAAAACATACTCACTTACATATATTGTTAGTTACAGGCATAAATGTTTCCATAAAACTTAAACCTACAATTACAACCTATAAAATATAATCTATAATTAAATAATTACAAATGAAACAAGTTAATTAAGCAACGAAAAATCAAATGGGCTTCATAAATTACTTAGGTAGGCTAAACTCAACACAAAGCTATGATGATCGATTAAGGAAATCAAAGATGTCGAATAAAAATGATGATGACGTAAATATACTAAAAATTTGTATATTAACAGAGAGAACAAAAGTTCTCTCGATCGGTTGTCATTAAATAAATTCTTTATCAGTTTAGCGCAACATGAGGAGATTTCAAAAATGACAAAGAAACAAACATATTGACATTTTCTTTTTTGGGAATTTTTGTTTTATTTTTTATTGTATTCCTTGTTAAAGTTGAACTTCCGTAAGAAAAGGTGACTCAATCATTATGTGCAACATTAATGTCGTTAAAAGTAAAGGGCGCATTACATTATGGAGTAGTGGATCAAGTTTCATTTTTAGTTTAGTTTATTGTATTTTTGATTTTTGGTGTCTTGTGCGTGCTAAAAATTATAGTATATAGTAGTCTGTCAGAAAACCTTTAATTATTGAGGATTTCATTACGTGCGATATTTCATTCATTTCAATGTGTTTATCGTAATGAACTCGTGTCGATCGATTGCACCTTTTACTTTGCTACAATTTTTGTACTCTACGAATGATTTCATCAAGGTCTACAAATGATGCAACAACATATTGACAGCAAATGTAAAAAAAATAAAAAAAAAAAAATAAATAAATAATAGGGTAAGTACAACATTTAATTGTATAAATCACTGAAATGATCATGGAATTCCATTAAGATTTTTGAAATTAATAATTTCAACATTCCAACACTTAATCGTTTGATCGATCTTTATACTGTTATCGATATTATTACTCTTTTATCTTTCCGAATTACTTACCAATGTCGATCGACTTCCTTCCTTTTATTCTTCTTCTCCCTGCTACTTATCACTTTAGCAATGTGCTTTAGAGTGATAAAATCGCCTTGGGCTGGTGAAAAGTTCTAATTCGAAATACAAAATTTATTTGTCTGTTGTAATTTGTGTCTTAAATTAATGAAAAATAAGAAAAAAAAAAAAGAGAAAAGAAAAAACAAAAATTTTTCTTATAAAATAATTTATTTTAATCCGAAGCGTGCTAATTTCTGTTCCTTTTTTATTTACTTTAATTTTTTATTATTTGGTTAAATTTAAATTAATGAATTTATGAAATTAAATTTGTCTAAGCATTTAATTAACTACATTTTTTTTACTGGCTCAACGCAATTGTGATTATTTTCAAAAAAATAATAAAGTTTTTATTAAAATTCTTTAAAAAAAAATAAAAAAAAGACTAATTATAAAAGTAAGTAAATATATGAAAATTAAGTTATTAATTATAATTATTATTACATTACATTACTGTATTTTGTAAAAAATCGATAGCAAAATGAAATTAGAAAATGTTAAAATTTTGATTGTTAAATAATTTTTAGCGCTTTTAAACAGAAAACTAGCGGGGGAGGGAAGCTAATAACAAATGTAGTCATAAAAAGAAATGGAAAAAGAAAAAGCGCGCGGCTTCTTATTTCACACACGTGAATGTAATCACTTACATACAATATATAATATATACACACGTACACACACCTATGTATATACATATGTATGTAAATCCATATATTTAAATTTACAGTTACTTACTTGGTTTGCTATAAGTTTAAGAGAGGGCAAAACTATTGAAGAGCCTCAAAAAAGCTTTGTTTTTTTATGCCTTGATTAAGCATATTCAGAGAACATTGTTTTTTGTTATTGGTTTTTAGGGTTCCGGATTGAAAGAGTACCAAAATTTCAGTTCGATCGTACCACTAGGTAGAGTACCTTCCATACAAACCCCAATCTGGTACGGAACCCACCGTGTTACCGTGTCTGTCTCGCATTTGGCCGTTTTTTTGGTTTGCGCGGGAATTTACACAAGTGTCAACTTAACCTCAGTTGAAAATGGGCTAAAGCCGTGAGGGAAAAGCTTTCCGGGGTGTTGTTTCCCCCATGTATTTTGATAAGAAAAGATGTGTATTATTTTTAGTGACCCACGTGCGTTGAGTGTCTAAGGAGGGCGCACGCAGCTCTACATAGCATTTTTTTTTGCCCCTACTTGTAGTTGTAAAGTTTGTGACGCTTTTATGAGAGACTCCAATTGAAAATTATCAATCTGTCTAGCCAGCAATCCTTTTCTTTTAAGTCCATGTCTATTTAAATGCATACATAAATGCCTTATTTCAAGCTTAATATATGAAAAAAAAAACTTTTTATTTTGGTAAGCCTCTGTTTGGTAAATAAGACATCGCAGGGACCCCATAAAATAACCTATCTATCTTCTTAAGTTCATGTCTAGTCATACAAGTGATTAAGTGATTCATTTGAATATGAAAGACTTTCTTTTATTTATTGCATTTTCTGAGATTGATTGATTTCGGAAAGTTCAGAAAATGTCCAGCGACTTCAGAAAAAAAAGGTGATTCCCATAAATCATAAATGGATCAATCAAATTATTATGTAGTTTTTGTATACATATTTGTAGATATTTCTATTTCTATTATTATTATTATTATTTAGAGACTTTAAACTTCTATTAAATTTACTATGAAAGCAATTCAAAATTTTTTATTATGTACAATATTTCTTTTCATAAGTGTAAAGGGCATGCAAGTTTCTGTGAAACGGCAGTTAATTACAATATTTATTTTCAATAAAAAATATATATTTTTTTTGAATTTATTATATGAATATGTTTTAATTATGCAAGAAACTATACTAGTTTCAGGTTAAATATTACATAGCACATTTTTTTTTTTAAATTAAAAAATATGTGAATGCACTTTAGAAATAAATTCTTGTGGTTTTAATGCATAAATATGTATAAATTAATAGAAAATATTTAATGTAAATATGTAAATTGCATAGTTCTGAATTTGGGTTTTTCTATTTGTTTGTTGTTTGTTTATTAATTCTAGTCTGTGTGGTACTAACTAGGAGAGTGGTACCAAACTATTGGCATTAAGACGAGCCCCCGGCAACAATAATAAAAATAACAACAACAACAACAATACCAAACCAACAACATCAACAACACCATTTTCAATCAACAAGAAATCGGCTTAAATTATATAGAAAAATTGATCAACGAAATATGGCAGAGCATTTCTATAATAGGTAAAGTATTACTAGGAAATTTGAATATGTTTGTAAAGATTGTGTTGATTTGAATATTTCTCAATATTTTTTTCCCTTTAGTTTACCTTTAAATGATGAGAATAGTTTCTACAATAGCAACAATGTGTCAACGCAAATGCAACAACAATTGCAGCAGCAACATTTGCCATTGGGATCGGCAAATGCAACAACAGCATCCAATATGCCGAATGTGTCAGTAAATGATTATAACAATAACAACATCCATAGTCTGAACAACAATAATGTAGTTGGCCGTTGCAATGCAGGCCTTCGTTATTTTGGCGCCCCTGGCCTTTGCCATGGGAACGGTGTCGACAGCAGTGGCGGCAGCAATTACGAGAAGATGCTAAGTTATAACAATTCAGGTCTCGCGTTTCCTGGTTGTAATTATATTGCTGGTACTCCTGGCTGTGATCTACATACGAGTATTATGCACTCCAATAACAATGCCATGGCCTGTCAATATGCTCATTCCAATGGAAGTGCATCATGCTATAATCGTAATCGCTATATGCCTTATAATCATAATCGGAATTGTGCTGCAGCTGCCTCTGCCGCCGTGTCGGCCGTTACAGGTCAACCACTTGTTGGTCATCTTCATCATCATCATCATCATATGAATCCCCTTGGTGGGGTTAGTACATCTGCAAGTGGCTATAATTTTCAACAATTTGCACCAATCTATCAGCAATCGAGCTGTGGTGGTGGTGGTGGTAATGGTATCGGTGCTAATGGCGGTGCTATTCTGTCTGGTCCATCAGCACCACTTCAATCAACAATTGGTAATGTTGGAACCAATAGCTCGCTTCCACATTGTTCCACTTTAATGAGCGGTCCTGCTTCTGCCAGTATGAGTAATGATTTTCCAAGTTATGTTTTGGGCGGAAATAATACACCTGCGACCAGCAGCGTCGGCACATTGCCAACAAATAGTCTTGTTGCTACTACTGGAGGTGGTGGCTCTATTATATCTAGTGGTGCTTCTGATGCTTCCGCTGCTAATTGTTCATTGACTCTTGCAGCATCAAATGGGGCATTCGGGGGAACTTCTGGATCAAGTTTTACTAACGATTCGAGTGATGCCGTAACCTTACAGATAACTAATTTAGATTACTCACTAGATGAGGCAAGCCTACGTAACTTTTTGCTCAATCAGTTAAAGCCGATTACACCAGATGTGTCTTTGGTGTTTGAAGGAAGTACCTATGCCAAGGTTACAGTTCCGGATTTATATGTAAGCTATAATAGTAGTAGGAAGAAAGTCTCTGTTCAGTTTCATATGCTTTCTAATTTCTAGTTTGCCAAGCAAGTTGTGTCCAATTTACATCGTAAGAAAATTGGTCATAAACGTATGCTGGTCTCATATACGCGTGATTCATCTCTGACTGAGATTAATACATTGCGTTGCCAAGTGGCTGGACTACTTAAAGTAAATTTACCATCATCACTATAATCATGTAAAGTACATAAAAATTAACATTATGTTTTTATTGTAGGACGTTCCGTACTATACGTTACCCATGTATAAATTCCGTGAGCTCTTTCAGTCACGTTTTAAAACTTCAATCAGTGTACTGGATCTATATAAGATGCAGGACATCTGCACCATTAATTCTGATAATAATGAAGATAAATTTATTAGCTTGCAACCGGATTTGGTTAATTCTCTAGAGTCCTCACCACTCATGGAGGGTCTACAGCATAGTGTGCCTTATTGTACGGTGCATTTTAAGCGGGAACAGCACAAAGGCTGGGCCGAGCAGGATATTGAGCCTTTGCCAAATGTTCACATGACCATAGCTGAAATTCAACAGATTATCTATCCATTGTTGAAACATCATCCGGGTGATATACCTGTAGCAACACTTGTTCATTGTATTGAAGGCGAATTAAAAGTTAAGATTACTGGTAATGAGAATGGAGTTAATTTGGAGCATCTCGTTTGTTGTGTCCAAGGCATACAGATACAGGTTAATAATTTCGGTATAAAGATTTTGGAATTGATTAAGGAAAATACTCCAAATACCTCGTCTTCTGCCTCGAATGGTAATTCCACGTGTGTGAGTGCTATTGAGCGTAGCGGTTACGCCAAAAATTCTATTACCGATCCCCTTTATCAAATCTCACGAGAGGTTATCGAGCTAGTGAAGACTTCACCGAAGTCAACAATGAAATTTAATCGGTTCATTCCAGCTTACCATAATCATTTTGGCAAGCAATGTCGCGTTGCTGATTACGGCTATACGAAGCTTATTGAACTTTTTGAGGCACTCTCTTCGGTTGTCCAGATAATGGGCGATGGCGAGAATCGTCAGATAACATTGACACATCGCTCGCAAATCAGACGTTTCACCTCGGATCTGCTGCGTGTGCTACGAGCTCATGGCAATAACTCGGTATTGCTCTCCCAACTGCCAAATATCTTTGCTCAAACTCAGAATCGTAATTTTGATGTCACTGATTATGGGGTCTGTGACATTGTGGATATATTGGATGGTCTGGTCAATTCGAATATTGTAGTTGTGAGTTCTGTACAGAATGGTAAAGATTTGCTTATTTCCATACCGAAACGCAAGCAGACCAATACCGAAGTGGAAAAGACTTGCATCTTCGCTGGCGAAATGGTTGAGCTATTCCGGAATGCCCTTCAGTACACTATACTCTTTCAAAAGTTTGTTCGTTCCTATCACTATCATTTTGCCTATCAATGCCGCCTAAGCGACTATGGATTCGTTAAACTTGCTGATCTCATGGATGCCATACACGGCGTTGTGGAAATGGAACAAACCAATGATGAAGACAAAAAAATTTTTCTATCACCTATCGTGGCGCGTCGTGTGTTTGCCGAACAATGTGAAGAATTGATACGCAACATGTCTGGTTCATCCATGACTTGCATTAAGCTGGATCAAGTTCTCAAATTACATAAAAAGAAATATGGTTATCAGATTTTACCGCAAACATTGGGTGTGAAAGAAATCAGTAATGCCATCGAACTATTGCCCTATGTAGAAGTAACTGAGAAAGATGATAACACTTGGATCACATGTCATAACAATGATGCTGTATTCCGTACTCAATGCTATCGAGCTTGTAAGCATTTGTTGAGTCGTGAAACTACAGCAGCCGCTGGAAGCAAGGCTGACGAAGTGGGAAGTAGTGAGGCTGTTGCCAGCAAAAGTGCACAAACTTTGCCATCCCGTGTATCGCCACTCACCATGTCTGAGTTCATAAGCGAATATAATGCCAAAAATAAAAATCATCTTACTGAGCCTTGTTTGAAGGCTATGAAACACGCCATTGAAGTAGGTTTACGTAATCAATGAATCTTGAGTTAAATTTAAATGAATTGAAATTTTAAAATTTTAGATTTATAAAGGAGAAGACAGTAAGCAATATGTGCGCATCTCAGCTTTCATGAAATTCCTTATATCAATTGTACGATTGCTGGAACAACGTACACCCATGTTTCTACACGAACTCAAATCAGCTTTGGACTGTAGCATTCCTAGCACTTTTGAGTTTGGTTATCCCAATTTGTATACTATCGTTGCTGCCTATCCGGATCTTTTTGCTTTAAATATAGGCGCTACACAGGAACGAAGTGATGTTGCATTGACTCCAAACTGTGAATGTAAGTAGTAGTAGCAAAAACTACTAAGAAGACTTCTTAATTTTCATCAAGAATTCATCATTTTAGTACGGCAATCATCAGCTACCGGTCAACAATCGCAATACGGTGGTTCCTTGAAGCCCACTTATGGCAAACAAAAGCCTACTCGTAGTTCACGGCCACCACTGAGCGAACATAACAATCGAATGACAGCAGCTTCACAACCACCACCGCATAAAACCCGAGCATTGTCTGCTAATGCCAGTGAGTTTGCTGTCAATAGTAATACGAGCGGCACTGCAGGAACTGCTTGTAAGCAGCAACAACAACTCAATAATAGTATTAATGGTTCACACATGGCCACCAATGGTGGTCACCATTACAATCAAGTCTATCAAACATCGCAAAATCAACTTTTGGCAAGTCAAAAACAACAACAAATGAATACAAAACCTTCACCGCCGCCATTTGTTTGCACTGCAACTACAACAAGACATCAACAATCGATTAATTCATCTATTTATTCGACGGCATCTCAGCACTCAGCAAGCATGTTGAATACATCTGCTTCCAATTTGAGTCTCAGCAATAGCAGTGGTTGTGGTAGTAGTGGTCTTGGCTCCTCAAGTAATAAGGAGAACTCATTGAACAGTTCAATGCAGTTCTTTAACAGTTCATTCAATTCATCGAATACATCATTTGATTTGAACAATAGCAGTATGACGTCCATGTGTGGTGTTGGGGCTACACTCAGTAGTGGTATGCCTTCTACTATAAGTAGTAATTTCACTGGACGTCAGCATTCGAATTTGCAATCAAATAAACTGTGGGATCGTCGTCATGCATCTTCTTTATATTATCAACAACAGCAACCGCAGCAGCAGCAGCAGCAACATCAGCCTCAGCAGCAATCTACTATGTTGGGTTCGACTTTGACTGGTTTAATGATGCCGCAATCGTTAAATATGCCACCTCAATTAGGTAACGGAGGTACAAGCACAATGACGGATTCTACTGGTTTATATGATCTTGTAAGTAATCTGCCCACAAATATGTGTCCCATCTATGAACCACCAAAACCGGATACACCACCATCACAGGTAAATATCAGGATCGAATAGGATTTTGGAAAACTTATCTAAAATGTATTACTCTTCTCATTAGAACATGCCATTTTGGATTGATCCCATTTGGACTAATAATAACAATGCGCCACAAACCAACAAAAATCTAGTGAGTCAAATTCAACTATATTGCAGATTCTTGTCTAGAAATATTGGTTATTGCTTGATCTAATTATTTGATCTATTGATTTCAGTTTCCCAACATACGTTTACCTGAATTGAAGTCTTTAAATGTGCTGCCCATGTTATTGTCGCCTTATACGCTTTCCAAGAATGAGAATCTTAAAAAGCAAGTTTTCAATTTCGATAATCACGACAGGAAAATCGCTTAGTAGTTTATTCATTAAGAATTTAGTTTTTAGAATTTTCAATTTTTCATATTTTAATTATTGAATTCCTTTCATTTCTCTTTTGTGCATTCTTTAAATAAAAAATATTTTAAAATTCACCTTTTCTCAAATTGCAAAAATGTATTAATTCGTAAGAATAAAATATAAATAATTGTATTTTAGTTTTAATGAACACAAAAAAACAAGAAAAAAAAATCAAAATTATTAATTATTATTATTAATTTTTTCCAGGGAAAATGGTTTGTAGCTTTAAAATATTAATTAATAATCTTTTTATTTAAATTATTATTTTTTTGTTAAACAAAAAGTGAATTTTTTTGTAAACCCAAAATGTTCCTATACAAATGCTGTAAATTTTAAGCTAAGAAATTGTAATTGCTTAGTCATAATATAGTTTCTTGAGTTGTTAAAATTATATAATAATATTAATAATAATAATAATGATAATGTTCTTTTTCTAATTATATTCCAATTTATATTAAAGAAAATTAAAAACGAAAAAAAATTTTTTTAAAAAATATCACAGATTTCATTTCACGAAAGATTTTTCCTTTTTTTTTTTAATGTTTCCAAACTTTATGTAACTTTAAAAATCGGGGGCCACTTGCCGGAAAATAGCATTTGCTAATTCAATGCCAAAAAATGTTGCCGCATTGGCCGGAAATGCTCGTAACATGACTGGCGTAAGACCTTTATAAAGCGCCAATGGACCTTCCTCTTTCATTAGTTTCATAAAAACACTGCGCAAGCCATGTTTATAGGTGCCCTCCGGTGCTTGAGTTTAAAAATTTTACTCTTAACTTCAGCTGACAGGAAATGTATCAAAAAATGTACTACTTACCAGATTGTAAGCGACTTTTGAGGACATCAGCTGGCATACCGCCTATCCAATAGAAAATACCCGACATGCCACCGGCAAAAATGGCTGCACCCAAATCGACATGGGGCTTATTCCATCTTCGTTTATATTCATCTGTTATGATTTCATAGCATAAAAAATATAAACCATTCGCCGGCAAATCTGTGGAAAGTAGTAGAAGAAACTTTATTTAATTGTTTTGTAATTGATATACAACAAAATTACTTTATAGTAAACATTGTTTGTTACGTAATATTTATCAATTGTTGTACTCATGAATATGTAGTTAACAATTAAAAATTTATAATGACAGCTTTTAAAAGAATTGATCGAGTAATTTCCGTTTCGATGCATTTTTAATAATACAGTTTGAGCAATACAAGTACAACAACTTAACAAAATGTAGTTTGATAAGCACACACACACACAGTTTTAGCAGTCATTCTTTATCATACATACAGTTTGAGCAGACATTCTTTATCATACAGTTTGAGTAGCTCAGACATACAGACACACCATACTGCAAACTGCAGTTTGAGAAACGCGCAGTTCGAAGAGCACCCATTCTTTGTGAAACATTTTGAACAGCACATAAACACAAGCTTCTAACCACACGGAAGAGGAGCATCCATCCACACAAAGCATTTGAACAGTTTGACTAGCTGGCTACACGAACAGTGGTACTCAAATAGTAAAAATAAAATACCATTTTTTTTTTCAGTGTTTTATTATTATCAAAAATAGGTATTTTTATTAAATTCTCTATTAACAATAATTCAAAAATTGAAAATCATAATAATGCACTAACATTTAGACTCACTTTCAGCTTATTTTACCGGTAGTTAATATAACTTTTTTGCGCTTAAATATCTAGAAATTCGGTGCAACGGCATTAAAAAATTTATTAGCCAATTCAATGCCAAAGAAACAAGCAGCATTAGCAGGAAAGGCACGTATCATAATAGGTGTAACACCACGATAGAGGGTTAGCGGGCCCTCGTTGCGCATAAGTTGGACAAAAACGCTGCGTACACCATGCTTGTAGGTGCCCTCGGGTGCTAGAAGAAAAATGGTTTCTTTAAGCAAGATTTACCTAAAAATACACAATTTTCTTACCCGCCTGTAGACGACTCTTGAGGACATCAGCGGGCATGCCTAGAATCCAGTAAGCCATTCCAGCTGCACCACCTGCAAATATGGTCGATGATACACTGATTTTGCCAGATTCGGAATTCTTTTTAGCAAGATCTTGTAAGTACTCATAGACTAGGAAATAAATACCATTAGCTGGAAGATCTGGGGAAAATAAAATTTTAATATATTAATTTAAATTTTTTATGATAAATGGTTAGTAAGTTTAATTTGTTTGTGAATTCTAAAGAATCTTAAGGCAAAGTTCTATAATTTAAAAACTGCCAAGTGACGGTGATAAGTGTGTATTTCTAAAGAAAAAGTAAGGAATTTTGTAGAAAAATACTCACGATTGTTTTCATTTAATATATCCAATTTGATTTCATTCATTATTTTCAAATCGCTTTTTTTAATAAACATATTTATTTTCTTATCGTTTCTTGATTAGTTTCTTAGAATCCTTTTCATGCTGAAATGTGAATGATGTTAGTGTGAATGGAAATGGAAATGAGAGGTTGGAATATCTTTTGAATACATCTTTTAACACTTGATATCAATTTGATGAATATATTTAGCAATAACAGTAATACACTTCACTCTTATCACTCTGAATATCACCGTTTGGTTTATGATTTCGATTTGACCGTCGCTACTTAATACTACAAAATATGTTCATGCTCGGCAATCTTAAGCATTGATGGCGCACATAATGGAGTATATAACATACATATGTATGTTGGTATGTATTTCTATAACACATAACATTCGCCAACATCATCATCATCAATAACATCGTTATTTTTGATGTCGTTGTTACTGTTGTGCTGTGTTGAGTTGTGTTGTTGTCGTCGTACTACGTATACGATATCAGTAATCTTAAAATACAATAAGAATGCCCACAAAACAAGTGCCCGATGCGCCCGTCTCGTCGCGACCGGATCCTACACTATGGTATGCACAGCATACATTTCTCACACATAGTTTCTTATATTGTATATACATTTTTTTTTTTTTAAGATAAATTCATTTCCTTCAGAGTGGCGAACCGACAACTTTAAACGGTTTTCAGTACGATTTCGGAACTCTCAACACGACGTCGACGACGACATAAACACTTAGTGCGAGGTTCCAAAAAATATATATACATTTATATATATATAAAAAAAAAAAAACACAAAAATTTTCAAATAGAAAATATGTTAAGGTTGTTTATGGTTTAGATAAATAAATCTTTCTCTTTCAATAAAGTACCGAAAAGCCTAACTGCGTAATATAAAATTATATCCACAATGAAGATCATAACCTGGCTCATAGTTATCATTGTGGTTTCAATAGTGAGTAAATTTAAGTGGAAAGGAAGTGTGTAAAAGAGAAAGAGAATTTTCATATTTCTTTTAATACAGCAAAGTGTTACAGCTCGCCATGCTGCCAAAGCACATGTCCGAAGCCGGAAATCAGCAGCACAAGAACCACTACCATTCACGGATTCCATAGAAACACACGAAGCAGAAATAGTATCAGATTCTTTAAATTGCCCACTTGGTTGCCAATGTCAGTATGCACGTTTTAATGATTTGTCGACAGCACGTTGGATCAACAAGTTGCAGTCTATAGAAGCCAAAAAATCTCATGACGATAATATGCTACTCTATGAGCAGGACGAAGAATATAATGTTGATGATGACGTTGATGGTTATTTAAGTAATCCATTGATGAGTCAAGCTACATGCATACTGCAAGCAAATAGTGACGTGGCACCATTGTTCAATTCTTTGCCCATGGACTTACGTTCCTTAATTTTGCTTGTGGGCGTGGGTCATGAGATTACAGGTTGGTTTTTTTGATTTTAGCTAGAAACCAAACAAATATACATTTCCTTAATATCAAAATTGTTCTTCAGTTAATACAAGTATGTTGCTTCCGCTTAACCAATTGAATACGTTGGAATTACGAGGCGTAGATAGTGCAACCATGTTACGTTTGATTATCGATGAACCACTTAGTTTTCTACAGTTTGCCAACTTCGAGCATGTGCGTCTGTTGGGCAGTGAAAATTTTAAACGACCCGAGGCACCAATTGATCCCATTGAGGAATTCGATTATAAGCCACGTGTTGAGTTCTATGCATCGAATGAGAATGGTGGAGAAGTTGAAACGTCAATGTCCACTTTATCATCATTTGATGGGCGTGCTTATAAATATAAACTTGATTTTCAGTTAGCACGCGAAGATGAACTCGAGATTTTGCCATATGAAGTCTATAAGCTGCAGGTGAAGAAATCACGTATGCCCAGTTTTTATGGATGGTCCAGTTTAGAGGTGCTGCGTATACACGGTTGCCAACTAAGCGAGCTGCATTGGGAGATTTTCGATGGGCTGACAGCGTTGCAGCATTTATCGCTTGAGCGTAACGATATCGAAGTCTTGCCGCCGTTTGCTTTGTATGGCGCACTGCATATTAAGAGCTTATCACTGGCGCACAATAGCCTGCATAAGTTGCATTATCGCGCACTTGGCGGCCTGCTTGAGCTGGAAGTGTTAGACTTGCGCGATAATCGCTTAGAGAAACTAAGCGAGTTGAGTTTTCCGCCGTTTCCGAAGTTGACGCGTATTGACTTTCGCAATAATCCATTGCGCTACATTTTTCCAGCGACTTTTTGGGTTATGAACGAAACTCGCGAGATGCACTTTGGTTCGGTTGAGGCGGCACTCGAATTGTGGGGTAATCACCCTTTTGATTCACTGCACAAGCTTCGTGAACTGAGCATTGCTAATGTATCGATCAATACTTTAGATCACGGCGTCTTTAAGGTAAGTCGTGGTTCATTGGACAGTTATTAAAAGTTGAAAACCCCAATTATATCTGTATTTTTTCAATTAGGGCTTGAACTCGTTGGAATCTTTAAAATTACGTGGTGATATTTATAGCATTGAATTTGATGCTTTTGCCGGAATGCATCAATTACGGACGCTTGATCTAAGCGATTGCAATATTCAGGAAGTTTCCATGGATGCGCTTATGGGTTGCAAGCAATTAGAATCACTTAATTTATCACACAATAACATCTCGTATATACCGCCTGGCTTTTTCGATGATCAAAATGTATTGCAAGAAGTTCATTTAGAGCACAATCAACTTCGGAGTTTACCGCACAAGTTCTTCCAATTGCCAAAATTGAGTTTAGCCCGTTTGACAGACAACCCATGGCTATGCACTTGCGATATGAATAATTGGAGTCCAAAAGTTACGAATGTTGAGCGTGGCTCTAGTGAAGAACGATGCATATCAGATTATATGACAGGAAAACCCATCTCTTGTCGCCGCATTGAGCACTTTAAGCATGATCGCCGCCTGGCACCGCGTTGTGCAAATTTCAATGGGCAAAGTGTGTATTATGTGCGTCGAAAGCGTTTGCATTGTGGCGAAGGACACGTCCTGCAACAATTGCATAGCAAGTCACTTAAACGTGGTCTACCACATTGGCAAAAGATGGCTTTGTTGCGTCAGAAACAAGAGCAAAAGGGAAAAATCGGTCACTTACAAATCTTACATAGTGAAGAAAAGCAACAAGAGCGTATACAGACGTGGTCACAAAAGCGAAATAGTATCGAAACTGTTTTAAAGATGCAACAGCAGCAGCAGCAGGAGGACCATCAAGAAAATCGAGAGCAGACAGGAAAACAACGAGATGACGATGAGAAAGATGCGTTAATGACAAATGACATTTAAACACATATTTTTTACATTCACACAAACATTCATACATTTTTCTGTCTTTACACTTCACTCTCTATCCTATTTACTTTAAGTTAAACGTTGTTACAAATAAACATCTACAAGTAAGGATCAATTGGATTTGTTAATTCAGTTCACTTTATATTCTCTACTTACCTCGCAACATGGTAGCACAGCTGCCTTTGAATACACTCCTTAAACCACCCTCCTTGTATAGCTTGATGGCACAATCTACCATACCATTGTACTTCTTTTGACCACCAGAAGAATCCTGAGTCTGTAGAAGAACTTTAATACGTTCTCCGGGCGCCATAATCAAGGTCGAGAAGAGACCAGAGAATGAACCAGCAACAAATATTTGTGGATATGTGAGTTTTGCATCTTCACCAGTTTGTTGTAGACGCTTGCCAACGGCATAACCAGCAAAGCACATTGCAAATATCGGAGCAACGCCAGTTAGTGGAGCGGACATACCGCGATACAAACCACGAAAGCCTTCGGCAGCGACTGTTTTGCGCGCACAATCAAATGTGCCTGCGTAGCGAGGTTGTTCACCAGGTGCCGGTCTTGGCATAGTTTGTAGTTTGACCTACATACACAAATTAAGTAAATTCTAAAATCAATACGAGTCTTTTTCATGATTACCTTAATAGTGTCCAATGGATGACCTGAGAGTACATTGCAGATACCGCCAAAACCGCCTGTTATGAAAGACTTCAAGGGATTGGCTTTCTTTTCAACCTCGGCTTTAGACATTTTGATTGCCTTTTCTTGATTTTAATACAACTATAAAATAAGGAAAACATTCTACAATTATTGAATCAGTTTAAGAGGGACACAAGCAACAATAGTCAGTTGTTTTGGGCTACCACCGACAGTTGTTGACAATGACTGTTTACACTTGCTCATTGAATTTTAAGTTTTTTGTTAGCTAATCACCTAGTGATGATACACTCACTGCGTTAAAACTACATAAGTGTGTAAATATGCATGTATTTAGTATATATGAAATTGCATTTAACTTACCCCAAAATTAAAATCGAAAGTGAGTACTTGGTTGGCAGTGGATGCGCTTCGCTTAGCTGGTTTTACTTTCTTTATGAGCTGATTTTGACGGTAAAGCAACTACTGGCAGACTGAGGAGTTATCAGAGATCAAGGTACAAACAGGTTTATATTTCCATTGCCATTCATTATCAGCAAAGCACCAACAACCAAATTCGATAATCATTGAGCAAACGGGTTTATTGGGATGAGATGTACGAAAATCATTTATTAGCTCATATTAAGACGTTCATTCTTACTTACATTTAATTGACTTTTTAATTAATTTTTTACATAAAGTTTGGTTATCATAACGCAATTGTTATGATAAGTATGCCAGAAGGTATAGGTCCAAAGTTCAATTTGTGCTGCAATTTCAATAAATCACTTATGTTGCTGATGTTGTCTTACGCACAACGCCGGCCCAATTTGTTGTGCAACAAGTCTCTTGTTTATTAATTTTAACTGCTACTCATTTTACACTTGATCCAATTTAAATTGAACTAAAAAAAAAATGAATAATCAAACAAATAAATAAATAAGAGATGGGCGTAGTCAAAAGGTCCGATTTTGTTACGTTTATGTGTTAAAAAGTTCCCTTTCGACGCTCATGTTGCCACATGCTTCTTCTTCATATGTTGTCAAAATCAGCTGTTAGGGTGACCATAATAGCTTTTGAATTGCACTAACCGGCTTTGTCAGCCCTGGTCAGGAATTGATAAAAAGCAGAGAGAGACAAAATCTTGTTTGTGTCTTGTTAGATTTTTTAATTAAACTACGCGCAAATTTAGAATAACCGGAAAATAAAACAAATATAAAATAATCATGTCAGGAAAAGCATTAAATATTGGTGATCAGTTTCCCAACTTCCAAGCTGAGACAAATACCGGTAGCATTGACTTTTACGACTGGATGAGTGATTCGTAAGTTTTGAACACAACATTTTTAAAAAACCATTCTTCATTTGCAATGCACTTTTTTTTATTCTCTATCTAAGATGGGCCATTCTCTTCTCGCATCCCGCTGATTTTACGCCTGTTTGCACAACAGAGCTAGCACGTGTTGCTGCATTGGTTCCAGAGTTCCTCAAGCGCAATGTAAAGCCGATTGCACTTTCATGTGATAATGCCGAATCGCATCGCGATTGGATTGAGGATATCAAAGTCTATGGCAGTATGTGTAACAAGTAGCAGCAAATAGTGTAAACAAATTTTGAAATTATTATAAACTTTTAGAATTGGATGCATTCGATTATCCTATTATTGCGGATGACAAACGTGAGCTAGCACTCAAGTTAAACATGCTTGACAAAGATGAATTGAATGCAGCTGGCATACCGCTTACATGTCGCGCTGTATTCATCATAGATGACAAGAAGAAATTACGTCTCTCAATACTTTATCCAGCAACTACAGGCAGAAATTTTGAGTAAGTTAATGACGGGAGAACTGTGGTTATTATATGCACGTTTTATTAACAAGTTGAAGATGATCCTAAAGTAGAATATGAGTCCTTAATCAGGATGCTAGTTATATCCGTTTATCAGTCTTTGTGTAAGCAAACTCAGACTTTACATAGGCATTTCAAAATGTTTAAATTCTTCGGTAAAACCGAAGTTTATGGAATTACTTGTTTGTGTTTAACATTCTTAAATTTATAGTGAGATACTTCGCGTCATTGATTCCATGCAGTTGACACAAACCAAAAGTGTTGCTACGCCGGCTGACTGGAAGGTATTTATTATAATAATATCAAAACCATTTAGACTTCCAGTAGAAATTAAATGAAATGTATATTTTTTTGCAGCAAGGCGGCACTTGCATGGTATTGCCCACCGTTAAGAATGATGATTTATCAACACTATTTCCAGCTGGCGTTGTAACCATTGAAGTACCATCGGGAAAAAGTTATTTACGCAAAACACCACAACCTTAATTTGGGGCAGTAGGTTCCTTCCGTTTTCTTGAATCTTTAAAAGCATATATGTATGAAGATTGACATACATCATATAAAATCCATCATTCCACAGCATTGGATACTTACTACTTTTGGTTTTTTTTTACGATATAAATTTTAAGAAATACAGATATTTGTGTAAATTTTAAAAACTTAGTTTCATCTCAATACAAGAGCTCCCTTTATTCTGAAAAGTGCAGCCAGGCTGCCAGAAAAATTATGCCATTAACTAAGCATTTCGGTTTTTGTTTAATTTTTAAAATTGCGCCACAATATGCTCCCCATTATAGTGTTGCCATATAATCCAAATCTCATTTGCTCCTTATTGTTCTTGGTGTTAAGGAAATTTTCTATCATACTCACTGTAGCGCGATAAAATAGCAAGCAACACGCAAAAGTTTGCCAAATTACTTTAGGAAACAAATTACAAATAATAATTTGTTTAGCTAATAAACATTGCAATAATTACAAAAAATTAATCATACAAATAAATTTAAAGCTATTAACTAGTAAAGTAAAGGCAATCAATATGAAATGTTTTGTGCAATTTTTTTTATGTATACGAGACATGAATACATAACTGCAGGATATAAGGATGTTGAGTCTGCTTGTGTAAAAAGAAGAAACACTTTTGCAGTCTTGTGAAAATTTCCATTGAGTGTGTGAAAATTGTGAGCAGAAAACATTGCATACAAAAATTATTGTAATAAATAAATAATAATAAAATAAATAAAAAAAAAGGAAAGACTTTTTTTTGCTGGACAAAAAAGTTGTTTCTCTTCTCTCAACAAAAAATCATTTCATTGTCTCTAACAAAGTGGCATCGGCAAAGAAATATCGCAGGATGACTAGGGTCAGGCGTATTGTGGTAAGCATTGACAGCACAAAAAAGAAAAAAAAGAAAAAGAAAACGAAACGAAACTAATGAAAACAAAAATCCATACGCTTTTATTGTTTAACAATCAACAGTTAACAGAAACATTTACACTTTTTCCTATAGAAAATAGAAAAAATATAAGCATACTTACATATAAAAGCAAAAACGTATCCTTTATCCTGGGTTTTATAGCATGTTTTCTTATACTAAATTGATTATAGTTGTTCTTGTTGTTGTAATTTTATGTATGCATATAATATAAAATGTCCTGTGCTGTCCAGCTGTGTCCTATCCCGTAGAGCTTTTTATTAAGAATTCTTAAGTTAATAGCCCGAAAAATCTTATTTCTCGATTCATTAAGTTCCTGGTTCAAAATATTTTGCCAAAATTTGTAATCATTTAATAAAAGAATTTCATTTCATTCATGCATGGAAAATATTCTTTGTTCATTTATCCTCTTCACGCAGTGAATAGCATTTGTCATGAAGTTTGTAACAGACAGAAGGAGACATTGGAGATATGAGACCCCATGAGAGTGTATGTTCTTGATCATCTCGACGAGACGAGTTGATTTTGAGGTAGAGAGCTGAAATTTTGCACGAAAATTTCTTTTTACAAGATGCTGAACTTTTGTCGGAATCAGCGGAATTGGGCCACTAGTGGTGGTACCTCCAATACAAACACCTCATTAAAATTCAGGTTCTTATTAGGAAAACTATTAGTTTTTACCGAACTGAAATTTTAATACTACAAGTGCCTAGCTAATTTTCACCAACTGTGTACATTTCAAGGTCCTAGGGTTACTGAATCATATAGCTCCCCTACAAATCCTCCATTAAAATTTGAGTTCTTATTTGAAAAACTTTTTTGTTTTTTGCATAACCAAACTGAAAGATGGATACTAAAAGTGCTTGGCCCATCTCCTCCAACCATGTAAATTTCAAGAACCTAGGATTACTGGAACGTATAGCTTCCATACAAACCGTTCATTAAAATTTAGGTTAGCTTTTAGTGTTGAAATGCTGTATGTGTATTGACTCTGTATGTTCAATCACAGTAGCCTAGGCAAAACCGTTTTCTAGGGGTGAGCAAAGAGTATGATAACTTCGGAATAGCCGAAGTTAACCTTCTTTTTTTTTTTTTGTTTTGTAATAAAATGAAATCTTTCTTTCCTTATATTTTCTGTTAGCATCCTAATATGGACATTTTGCTTATGACTATTGATTTTTTGAATTTACAATGTGTGTAGTAGGATGTGTGTATGCATGTATGTACTATGTGATACTACTAATAAATATATAAATGTATGTATGTATGTATATAGATATCATTGGACAATGGCATGACACACCTGAAGCTTCATTTGCTTTGTGCTGTCCTCCCTTTAAATGATTTCTTCTCAACAGGGCGCATGTAATAAAAACATATTTGTAATTTCTGTTAATTTGATTTATAAATCGCATTCGCAATTACAATTTAGTATTTTACTTTTTTTTTTCACTTCTTTCTTCTACGTTTTGCTTTAATAATGAATATTTATTTCATTCTTCACACTTGGGGTATATTTAGAGCAATATTACTATGTCAGGATTAAACAAAATATGATAGATGTCATAGATAATAATCTGATTCTTGTATCATAAAGGACTAAATTTTGTGAATGAATTAGATCAGATATTTAGATATTTTTAACCAATAACGTCCAAATAAGCCCTTTCCATTCTATAGGTCGCGAACTCTCAGTCATGTGTAAGTTAAGTAAAGAATCAAAGAAGACCAAATATAATTTGAATGTTGTATATTGTAGATTATGTCCTTACCTTGCAGCATCAATATTTTCGGCAATACGTTTAATGACTGACGATTTGAAATTTTGTCCTCAAATACATTTATAGAAGGTCTCACATAATGCGTTCGTTTTAAAAGACTATAGATCGTGCATAAATTACATTAAATGAAGGTTTTCTATTGCTCAAATTTAACAGAATGTTTAGAGTCCAGTAATTTGGACTCCTGGCATCATATATACACACACATTTTCAGTCAATAGGTCGCTTTATAAGATCAATACAAGTACAATGAAGTTGAATTTCATTATAATAGTAAAATAATTTCACAATTTCTATGCAGTCTGTTAATGTCAGTCTTTGCGTGATGAATTCTATTATATTCATGTTCAAAATGTCAACGTGACCAAGTTCAAAAGCAACTATATCAGTTTTGGCGTACCATTGGCATGGGGGGCTGAAAACATGAGGCATCCTATTAATTTAAGAATTGATTTGAGATGACATTCTAGATCTACACTGACCTCAAGAAACAAATTTGTTTCGAATTTGATACTTAGAATAATGTATGGAAGGTTCATCATCCCTGACCTATGTATATGGAGTTTTTTTTTATTGTAGAAGTTTGACTTTAAATTGGCATTGCGAACAGAAGAAATTTTGTATTTTGAGTATCATGGCTCAGTTTGCTAAACTTACCGTGCTCAACATTCAACGCAATAAGTTGGTTTGTTCAATAAGCAATATTGATGGATTTGGAATGGAGATAAACTGAGATGCCTTACAACCATTAAAATCTATTACAGTTTGTGTGATTTATGGGCAATAGAAATCATTGGCCCAATTTGTTTTGATCAAAAATTATACACAATAATATAAATAAAATAGATATAAAATTATTCTTTTATAAAAATTTGTATACCTCTAATCTTTGATTTGATGACCCTTTAACAAAGTCATTTGTGTAACCTATGTATTTGATGACCTTTTAACAACAAAGTCTCATGTGTGAAGGGTAATAATGAATCTTCTTTGGTAAAATCAAAGTTAATGATTTTTCTTAATTTCTTTTTATTTTTATTTTGATTTAAAATTGTATTTATTAAAGGAATGGAAAGAGCACTACAAAATGAAAATAAAAGAATGTCTTGAAATACTCGTATGTAATGAATGCACTTGCACAAATAAAATAAAATAAAATAATATAAATTATTGACACCGCCACCAACCTCCCAACACCAACACCAATACCAAAACCAACTCTATGTACTAAATACTACTTACTTCAACATCCAAACACACAGAAACACATACTATAAACCAGAGCACGCTCCAATATCAATCTATCAATCAATCTTTTGTATATAATTTAAACTCAGAAAACACACACAGATACAGAAACAGATACAAATATCGTATGTATTGTATGTATGTACAAAGCAACAACGTTTGATTACTTTCTTTTCCACTTCAGTGGCTAACGACTTAAAGATGTGGTTGTTGGTGATGATGATGATGATGATGATGATGATGATGATTATGATAATGAAGATGATGACTAAAAATGACTTGGATTTACCATACGCATAATAAATAAATAATGCAAACAGTACTTAACTGCTATTTAATCTCAAGCTGAATTGAATTGAAATTGATTATCATAATTAATTTGACTTATTAATTCCAATAACGAATTGCTCAAATCCAAGACGAAAACGAATACGAAGACGAAGAAAGGTTTATCAATCTAATAATTCCAAGTAATCCAAGTTATCAAGGAATTTTATAATTTAAATGAGATTTTAAATATAAATTTTATCTAAAACCACTTTTGGTTTGACACAACAAAAGAGCAAAATAAAGAAGATTTTTTGAATTAAAGTAAAAAATAACGAAAAAAAAGTAAAGAAGTCATGCCTGAACAAGACAATTATGATGATGAGGTAAATATATATAAAAAATATTACAAACAAAACAAATTTGAATTTTATTTATTATTTCAATTCCAAATTAATTATTTAAATTAAATCAATTTCATTTATATTTTTATGCTTAATTTTGCTAAAAATTTCATGTTTTGGTATTAACAAAAAATTGTAATTCATTTTAAAATACAATACTTAGAATCAAGATTGTTTAATATAAAACACTTAGATAGATCAGTTTAAAAGTTTAATATACATACGAAAATCCTTTGTAGTTGGTTTCCAGCAATCCAAACCAACGTAATTGGAGAGGCATCCTTATTGCTTTGCTGGTCATTTTCATCGTTTTAGCACTCATAGTTACATCTGTGGTAAGTTAGATTTTTTAGATTTTAATCTTTTATTCTACAAAACTGAAAATTATTTAATGTTAAAAAATCTTAAATGACCTGAAATGGTATAATACTTAGTATAAATATTGAATACCTCTTAGGTATTGCTAACACCACCCGATGAAGGTCCTCGTTTAAAAGGTCAACGCCTAAAGTTGCAAGATATTGTGGATGGTTTATATTTGCCACAACGTGTCAATGGAACATGGACTAGTGGTGGGTTTAAATCAAGTTAAGAATCAAAATATATATGATATATACAAATGTGTCTTCCAAAATAGATGAGGAATTCCTATATCAAGATAAATTGGGACGTATCTGTTTGTTTAATGCAGAAAATCGCACGGAACGTGTTTTAATGTCAAATGTCACTTTCGTAAGTTGGAAGTTATTCTACTTAAATAAATATTATATTGTACATATAAAATATTGTCTAATATTGAATTTCAAAATTTAGAAAACACTTGCACCATATACATTCTCAATATCGAAAGATAATCGATATTTGCTATTGGCACAAAATGTTATTAAACTTTTCCGCCACTCGTATGGTCAGTATACACTTTTTGATATTGAAACCAGGTAAATCTACATAGTAAATCCTATACCTTATTCTACTGTCATTTATTTTATAGTAATTTTGATGCCTTAGAACAAAGTTTGGGTGTCTTAAAATAAAAAAAAAACTTGTTTAAATCAAATTTATTTCTTTATATGATAATCATAGTGAAAAGATTAGGGTAAAACTAAACAATGATGACGATGAATGGCCTTATTTGCATTATATTGAGTTTGTACCATTCGGTAATGCTATGGTTTTTGTCTACAATTTTGAGATTTATTATCGTGAAGAAGCCCGAAGCACTCAAGCCCACCGTATAACGCATGATGCTATTCCAGGTGTTATTTATAATGGTGTTCCAGATTGGTTATATGAAGGTTGGCATTGATTTCCACATATCCCATCCAAATAACTACTAAACAGAGTTGTTTTTTATATATTTGTAGAGGAAATTCTTCATTCAAATAATGCAATTTGGTTATCAAAATATTGTCATATGATGCTTTTTGGCTCCTTTAATGATAGCCTCGTTCAGGAGCAACACTTTACCTGGTATGGCACAGCGAATGGTGAAAATAGTAATGCTAATCTTTATCCGGAAATACGATCATTGCGGTAAATAATAATAGTTTCTTAGAATTTATTGCTTAATGTTTGGAAAATGTCTCTTTTTAGTTATCCAAAACCAGGAACTCAGAATCCAACGGCAACTTTACGTGTTGCTGATTTTACAGATCCTAAAAAGATACTCGTACGTGATTTAAGCGCCACAACTTTTGGAAAATGAGTAAGAAGTCCTAATATATTTTGATATAAAAAGAAAATTGATTCTATAATACTTTTTTTGTAGGGAACACTACTTTAGTAGTGCAAATTGGATTAGTGATGATGAGGTTGCCGTTGTTTGGTTAAATAGACCACAAAATATTTCAGTTTCCAGTGTTTGTAAAGGACCCATGTTTATATGCATCGAGGTAATTATTTTTATATATCAGACATATTCAGATTTACAATTTATATTCAATAGACACATCGTGTGAGCGGCGATGGACGTGGTTGGGTTGATACATTGTCTGTGCCATTATTTTCTTCTAATACTTCGATTTATGTATCCATTTCGCCTTTAAGAGATGGCAGCTTGGGTAAAAAATCATACATATTTGTTAAAATTTTATATATCCACTTTTTTTTCTTCTTCAATACTAAATAGGTTACTTCCGCCATATTGTCCACTTTGATCGTCAAAACAACAGTGTACTTCCTTTAACGCATGGTCCATATGAAGTGAATACTATACTCCATTGGGATGAAGTTAATCATTGGATGTAAGTACTTACTTACTTACTACAATATTTCTCAAATCAGATTTTCTAATGAATTAATTTTGCAGCTACTTCCTTGGTACTCCAGAGCGTTTGCCTGCCCAAAAGCATCTTTATCGGGTATCATCCATACCACCACGTCATGCTGAAGTTTTAAAAGCACCACAATGCCTCACATGTCCACCGTTAACACAGACCAGTCACGAGAATAACAACGAAGGCTATACAAAGGCACCACCCAAATTAGTAACTGCTTGGGATGATGATTGGGAGGATTCAGATGAAATTGATTCAACAATAGATCAACCAATGGAACGACGTCGCTCAAAAGCCTATACTAGTCCATTGACACCACCGCCCGTACATTGTCTCTATCATGAGGCAAAGTTTCCAGTTTCACGTGAAGCTAATTATGTGACAATTGAGTGCTTGGGACCCGTGGTACCCACGACAAGTATTTATGCTTTAAATAATGCCCATGATTTCAAATCTGATGAACACCGAAATGCTCTTGAATTGCTTTTAATTATTCAAAATAATACACATCTAAGGGAAAAAATGCGACGAACAGCTTTGCCACAGATGAAAACGTTTCCAGTAATGATTTCGGGTGGTTATCATGCCCAAGTGCGTCTTTACTTACCACCGGTGTTACGTGAAGATGAGATTACACGTTATCCAACCATATTACATGTTTACTCTGGTCCCGGAACGCAACTTATAACAGATAGATTCCATGTGAATTGGAATACTTATTTGTCAGGGACTAAAGATTATATTGTCGTAGAAATCGACGGACGTGGTTCAGCTGGACAAGGTTATCAGTTGTTACATGAAATCTATAAACGTTTGGGTAGCCTTGAAGTTTCGGATCAGTTGGAAGTGAGTGAATATTTGCGTGACAATATACATTTTATCGATGGCAGACGCATGGGTGTTTGGGGTTGGAGCTATGGTGGCTATGTATCTGCATTTGCTTTGGCTAGTTCACAATCGATCTTTCAATGTGGCATCAGTGTGTCACCAGTAACCAATTGGAAGTTATATGGTAGGTCGAAATGGTATTGCAATGTGTTTGTGATTATATATTGGTAACTTTCTTCCATTCATCAAGATTCAACTTATGCTGAACGTTATCTCAGTTTTCCAAATGTGACCGATAATTACAAGGGCTACGAAGAGGCTGATCTCTCTAAATATGTAGACAATTTGAGAGAACGTCAATATCTCTTAGTACACGGCACAGCAGATGACAATGTACATGTTCAACAGTCCATGGTTTTGTCTCGTGCCCTAACATCTAAGGGTGTTCTCTATAAGCAGCAAATATATCCTGATGAAGGACATAATTTATCCGGAGTCAAACGACATTTGTATCGTTCAATGACAGCATTCTTTGAGGATTGTTTCAAGAAACTTGTAAGTAAACCAATATTTTTTCATCTAAACGCCTTAAGGAACAATTGACATCCACTTCTGAAATCAATTGAAACACTCAAAACACATGAAAGACAGACACATAACCTTCCTCTCTCTCTCTCTCTGCCTTTCGTATACACATGCTTTCTTTAATTAAGGTACCAACAATACACACACACACTCTCTCTCTCTCTATCTGCACCTGATTTATTATTACAAATTATTTATTTAATTTTTCTATAATTATCACCCACAACAACATCAACAACAACAACAACAAAAAATAACTAATCCACCAACTAACCAACCAATCAACAAACCAATCAACAAACCAACCAAACAATCAACAAAATTCTACATCGATAAGGTTGAACAACAACGACAAAATCAGTCCGATTCTATGGATTTTTTGGACTTCCATAGTTTTTATGCCACAGACTAAACACAAATACTTCTTTGGGGTGTTTCAAAGTCTTTGGGGTGATTCTTCTACTTCTACTTCTTCTTCCACTCCACCAAAAAGCTCAATCGTTTAGTTCAGGTAGCTCACAAATATCAAAAAAAAAAGAAGTTTTTATACTTATATATGACTATTTGATATGGAACGATCGATGTTGTTAGTTAATTAATATACATATATACTTATACATATATATATATATATATGATTAAATCTATTTGTATGTAGTCTAAATGTTAAAAAAAAAAATTGAAAAAAACGTGTGTTCTTCTACTTTGCTGTTTGTGTTTAAAAAAAAAAAAACTCGGCGCTTGACTTTGATTTTCTTTTTTTTTTTCAAAAATACTAAAAATATGTTTTTTTTCATACTTCATTTTTATTTAGCACAAATAAATTTTTTTTAATTTTTTAATTATGGATGTTTCTCTAATCTTTATTCTAAATGTTTTCTAATTGTGTGCTTTATTTTGAAATGACAGATGAATGTGCTTTGTTCTTGGTATACGAAAAATATATAAATAATATTATATATCATATTGTAATTTGTTTACTAGAACAGACCCCTGATAGCAAATGATATAAAAAGAATTAAATGGAATAGAAATACGATTTTACAATAGTAAAGTTGATACTATCAAGAATGAATTTTTTACATAGAATATTTTGTACTAAAATAAAATAGCATAAGTTTCAAAAAGGATATGTTTTTTTTTTTAAATAAGAATTTACCATATGTAATATTTTAAAAATATATAATCGATTAGATTTTCATTTGTCATATGTATACGGTGCGACAATAAATGCATTGCATCACTGACAATGTTACCAAATCACTGAAATTGTCTTATGATGTTATCAACAACTGCGTAAACACATTCCGTAAGACAATTCCGATTGAGTAAAACGAATGGTTTCCTATGCAAAAATGGTTTTTTTTTGATGGCAAAGTGTCGACTAGAGGCGACAACCGTGACGGAAGACCAATACAAAAGTGTTCGAAGTAGTTCAAGATTAATATAGAAGCAATGCTTTCCTACTAATAAAGACTTTTATAATTTGAGGATTCGCAGAGAATCAATTCAACTAATGTAAGGAGGATCACAAAGGGCTGCTCAAACTGTATTAAGGAAGTCATTTTGTAGACATTGCTGCCATCCATAAGGCTTCGCTGTTTGCTGAGAACACTTTGAATAATGCATTTAAAAAAAAAATCTAAATATTTCCATTCAGTCCCGTTTTTCGGACCAGTACTGGTAGTTAATTGTCGCACCTCACATATTAAGCTTATTCAACTTCCAAACGAATATGATGCCTCTTTGACTCGAAACAAGTTGAAGTTTCTTTAGAGTAAAAATGTTTCCGGAATCTCTTCAAATCTTTTTTGTACATTTTCGGGTCAATGAACACGTATTGCAAAGGATACAGCGGAACCGTATTGCAAAGACTTCATTGTGCTCCGTCGCATACTCATGAACCGTAATAGCTAGAGAGTTTTAATTTTCACAGAATGTGTAGTCTCGGGCACCAGCAGCAAATACTAATACTAAAATATTTTCATAAACTTAAAGCCACATACAAGAAACATTTTGGTTTGTATAGCAGCTATACAATCCAGAATCCCACAATCTTGAAATTTGGGTGGTTGATGGCTATGCATCATAGACTTATACTGTGAAAATTTCAGTTTGTTGGACCACTGGGAGGGTACCTTCCATACAAACACACATTAAAATTCAAGTTCTTATAAACTTTTTTGTTTTTTGGACTATTGAATTGAAATTCAGGCACTATAAGTTTTCAATATAATGGACTGGACTGGTACGTGAGATACCTCCATTGAAAAGTGTCCGATTTAAGTTATATTTAATGTTTGAAATATAATCAAAAAATAGATAGAAAATATGATAGTAAGAACTTTTCTAGATTCCTTTTAATATCTTTTATATCACAACCATAAGCATCTCTTATCTATAAACATAATACATACATAAATGTGTCTTATATATTTAATTTAAATTATTTGTATTACCATTTATTTTAATTTATTTATTTTTTTTAAAGTAATCTATCTTCATACAACAAACAACAAAAGACTAAAAATACAGTAATCTAGGCGCTTACATGTCATGTGATGTTTTGTTTATTAAATAAATGTCTGTGTTTCTTAAATGTTTTCATTGATGTGGCTTAAATCCATTATAACTTGGCACTTTGGCAGATTTTTTTTTTTTTTTTTAATTATTTAAAATAAATTAATTTTCAAATTCTTACTAATAATAATAATAATAATAAAAAAAAAAATACACACACATATTTTTATGTATTCAGATGTGTGAACTTCTCTAAAAGAATTTACTTAATGAAAATTACCCGAAAATAAACTTTTTTGAAGAGGTCTTTATTTTTTTTCTTTAACTAAAACTATTGTATCCTTTAATGTTGTTATGCTTTCAGTGTTTTTGAAAATTGTTTTTTGTCAAGATATAAAATTTTAATCAATTAATTACTACTAATAATAATTAATATTTTCTTTTCTCTGTCTTAATACAACAACATTTAGGTACCACCAGAATCGAAAGCGGGTCTTGGCAATGGCGGTGATTTCCAATCACAATAGGTGTCTCCAGAATATTAATTAAAAAAATAAAATATATTTTACATCAAGGTACACAATAATCTACAATCTAAACTAAGATTATTTTTTAGATTCATTTTTAGATCATTTTCTGATACAGAAAAACAAAAAAAATTTTTTTTTTTTTTTTTGAAACATCAAATTACATTTTGCAATATATACAATGGCATAAATTAGTAATTTGACTTGTGTACAGAGGAAATATTAAATCAAACACGCAACTGAAAATGGTAAATAAAATATTAATAAAAATGGATTGAAACTTTTAGAGTCCAGAAAAAAAGAAAAGAAAGCTAAAAAATCAAAACTCTATGAATTGATTGATTGATGATTTGAAAATTAAAGATGCCAAAATACTTATATTACATTTAGGTTAAAAGACATTAAAACTTACTAAGTAAATATTCCAAAATTATTTATGCATGTAAATAATATGAATACAAACATAAAATGTAGTTGATTAATTCAAGAAATTATACGAAAAATCAATTAAAAAAAATTTAATTCAAATAAATTATGAATACATACAATTTTAATGATTATTATGTAATATTGTGCAATCATATACTACTACACTGCATTACATAAATATAGTTCCATCTACCAAGTACTAAATTATTGAAAAAATAACAAAATTTATTAATTCGAAATATGTCTCAATTTTCGACTGTTTAGATAAAAATCATTGAATCATTCATGTTTATAATAATCTATTAATGATTATCCACCTGGAATTTATAGGTAGCATTTAGTACCAGTTGCTTACTGTACTGGTTCTCATTAATAATCTTATTCACATTGCTCCAGGGACTTACTGACTGTTGCACTCACTACTCGTATGACTTAAAGCAAATCCTTATGGATTTTAGGCACTTCGATACTCATTTACATTGAGATGATTCATGCAAAATAATTCTAGAGTTCAAACAATAGTTTTTTGTTTTTTTTTGAGATTTACAATATAAATACTAATAAATTTACTTGGTATGTTTGAATGGAATTTCGGATTAAAAAAAACTATGAAAATATCAAAATAAAATACTTAATAATATTCATAATATTCTCTTTAATAAAACTTTGAAATATTCTATCCAAGTAACCTTTATGTACTGTTTAACAACAGTGTGTTGTAGATTAATACATACATATATTAAAGTCTTTAAAAATCCACTCTGTATAAGATTTCTTCCATTTAATTGATCCTATATTTATGCATTGTAGTGTATTATGAATAAAAAAAATTTATATTTGAAGTTTATTTAATAATAGAAAACAAATAAATACACATTGAATATTAGTGAGATTAATGATGAATGAATCGATGTTTTCCATCGATAACTTGCTTCTGGACATGTTGCCCTATTCAATAATAGTCAATAAATCTTAGAGTTAGAATTTTCTCATCTTTTGTTTATTATTGTAGTATACGAGTATATTTCATTTCTACAAATAAAATAAATAGCAATGATGATTTCTTTTTATAGAATTTTAAGGACCAATTAAAAGTAAAAACCAAAATTGCCGTAGATTAATAATTAGTAGACAAAAACAAAACAAAATTTTCAAGTATTTTCAAATCCATAGCAATTTTTGCCTTTTTGGTAAAAGAGAATTGATGATCAATAATAATAAATGTAGTTATACTATATAGATTATACAAACATACTTATATAGAGATACATTATATCGTATATGCTAGAATACACTTTAGTTGTTTTATAAGCGCGATTTGCTAGCGGTGGGAACTTACTATAATACTAAACTTATATACTACATATACCTTCTTGGGGCCTTATCCCCATTCGCACAAACTAAATGCACAATGATTATTTGTTTCATTAACATTAACATTGATTATTCAGAGATTATTTTATTTAGATGTAAATACTTTAAATCCAATTCTCAAAAAAAAAACAAAACAAAACAAAGAAAGAAAAATAAAATATGGTTTAATAAATTGCTATTCATTTAAAGGGACACAAGAATTCAAGATTGATCTGGGGGGTTTGTCTAACGATTGACTTAAAAACTACTACAACTTATCACAAGTCTTTAGTATTTCCAATATTTCCTTCAAATAAAATTTAATTCAAGTAGAACCCATTTTTTTTACCCTTTATATAATAAACAGAAGTATATAGTTCTGTTTTTGAATTAAGAAGAAAACAATATAAGAAAGATTATTTGTTAAATCTTTATTGAAATTATATACGTAGTAGTCTGCGCTGAATATATTTATTGTATTTACTTATTATAAACATCTCTAATTGGAGCATACTGAGTACTCTTACTCCATATATGGTTCATTATGGTAATCACTTACAAATAGTAGATATAAAATTTATATTTGAATTTCTCGTGAGTAGTTTGATCTATTAAATTGCTTAAAAAACAAAAAAAAAAACAATGTTTTAATTTAGATTTAAGTAAATTGCAAAATTGTATTATTTCATCAAGAAAAAAAAAAAAAGAAAAAGAAATTTAATTCTTCCCTTTAAATGAAAAACGACTTCATCTTGCACTCACTCAGAATTAAAACTTAAACTTAGTCTATGGTATATGAAACCTGAGGAATTACGAATAAATTTTTTTTAAAATTAATTAATAACTGAATTTATGCGACAAATTTGCTCAAATGCTGAGGTGAAAATCTAAATGAAAGTAAAAAAAATTAAGAAAAGAAATCTGTATAAAATCTGTAAAATACTCTTTCATACTACAAGTACTTAAATACTTACAATCTTAACACAATAAATAATTAAATTGTACTGCATATAACGCCATTTTTATAATTAAAATTAAAGTTTTCCGTTTACAAATTAAATACAATACAATAGTAAACACAAAATGGAATTTGCAAATGCTAAAGGAATACGATTTCTTATTTATCAGAGTGTAGAAGATTACAAACTTTATCAAAATCAACAATTACATACCAAGGGAATTGACAGAAGTATATATGTAGTATGTACTTGGTAATTTTATTTGTCATTAATTAATTATTTTTAATTATTAAAAACTTTTAATAAAAATTAAACCTTAAAAATAATTTAAAATCCATCATTATAACAAATTATTTAATAAAAAATTTTGATAAATTTGTTCTCCTAACTCTGACTTTAAATAAAAATTATAAAATTTATATACTCCGACATATATATATATAAATCTGTATATTATTATATATATGTATGTATAAATACATACAGTTACTAGTGATGAAATGAAAATATAAAAAGTGTCCACATTCCAGTTTAGTGCAAATTTTTATTCTTGAAAAAATACCAAAAATACATAATATACTTAAAACATACATAAATGATATTTAGTATCTCTAAGTGAATCTCTAAACTTTGTGATGTTTATATCTTTTCTTCCATGACGACAACATTAGTTACTTGCGTAAACACGTGTTAATGATTACTACAACCTACAAACAAACAAAAAAAAGTATTTCTCAAACAAAATACATAATATAATTAATAAAAACAAAAATAAATAAATAAAAATATATACCTAAAACAAAATGTTATCGAAATTATTAATGTGTTGAAAATTAGAATGTAACTACTCATATATTATTGCATTTATTAAAAACAAATATATATACAATATATATATATATATATACATAAATTATAAAGGAGACAAACCCAAATTTAACAAACTTTAATTTACTAATTGATTTGATTGAGCTGATCAAATTAATAGATGATTAACCTGTAATACTTTTTCTTAAGTTATAATTTGGCAAGAATCTTTTACACATCTACTAAAGTAAGCAATGTGATTCCCCGAAATTTTAAAAAAGAGATCATAATTAATAGAAACAAGGATCGGACTTCTCGTGAATTAAGTCAAAGTATTTCTTCCTTTAGAAGTGGAGTAAGGTCATATAATCAAGGAAACCTGCTGCTTTGTAATTTTATCGAAATTGGAGCAATTCAGCTCATCAATGAACATTTCAGCAAAATTCGGAAATGTTGTATAAACTCGTCGACATTTCCAGCAAACTAATCTGCCAAGATGTATCGTTGGAATGGGGAACAAACTTGTCGATGAGCTTAAAATTCCCTGAGAATCAAAGCCATTGGGCAAGAACGGAAGGTGTGAAAAATGGGGCATAACTCTCACTGCAAAGAGACGAAGATAAATTTGTATGTGAATGAATGCGAACGTCCAATTTACCAAAATATATTGGTGCATCTATTATTTTGATCAGCTGTGTACGTGCATATATGATATATTGGATAATACCAAAGTATTTCTCATTTGATTGGTGGGTGACATGATCTATGCAAGGTAAGCATGATTGGAAAGTGCCAGCTCTACGATCTATACATGGCATAACAAACGCCTCATCCTAGAGATGGTGACATTCCAGCTATTACCAAAACAATATAGATGATATATATATGCATATTGTTAAATAGTATTGGCACTGCTTCAGTGTCTGACCAAGATACCCGCTTACCACTATATACTACATACCCACTTGAAAAAGTCCTCGCAATAGTATATTCAAAGACAATACAATATATAGACTGGACAAATTGCCTCAATTCTCAAGATACCAAACTACAATTTGTACAATAACAGCGATTTGTCCAGTCAATTCATTTTATAGAGTTTGGTATAATAGTCTAAACGAACGCGCTTCCAACAATGGACCACAGTCCAAAGTAAAAAATCAACCTGGACATGTAATTCAGTACTGATTTTCATTTAACTTCTGTTCAAATTACCTACTAACATTTTAGAGAAATGAATGACCCGCTTAAATAGACTGGAAATGAGCCCATATAAAATCTGATCTAAGTGCTAATATTATTTCTTCTTGATTGGATTATTAAGATATTCCTTATGAAGTACAATTGGAAAGATAGTTCTGATTGCTTTCATATAAAATAATTAAATTAACTGAAACATTTATTGTATTGAATGAGTGATTCAAGTCCAAATGAAAAGCCTTTTTGTTTTTGTATATAGGATAATATCAAGCAATGTTTTTTTTTTTATTATTATTTAAATTTACATGTATGTTATGTATTTATATTGTCAGATCAGATGCGCTCAGTTACTTATTATATAATTGATAAAATGCCTACGCTTGCAATGAAAATATTGTAAAGTCAAAATAACGACCAAAACCAAAATGCCCAGTTTACGCACAATTAAACGGGTGGAACATATTTCAATACATAATAATGTCCACATTCACAGCGTTTTGGTGGACCCTTCTCTAGCCACATGTACTTCACAAATCGATCATCCATACCTGAAAATCACCACAGGTGTTGAAATTTCCGCAGAATTGAAAATAGTACAGTATTTATTCATGAAACACTTACAGATGCAACCGACCAAACGACCCTCAAATGCTGAAGGTATTTGTGTAGGACTATCGCAAGTGCCCTTGCCCCTCTTCATAGGTTTAGACATCTGCCAAGGATCATCACAACCAGCTTGCTTTAATAGAAGCTCACGTTTGAATACGCCAGTTGCCAATTCCATTGGATCAGTCAGTTCTATAGTCATAAATCCAACAAAACAAAAAATATATAGTTCCTATTGAAGAAACCCACATAAACACATCATACCCTTCATGCGAACTACCGACAATGTTATATTCCTCTTGACAAAGCCAATATTCTCAATGTATTTGGCAAACAAAGATTTAAGAGATACATCTTGTTTGGTTAATTGTGAAATTGGACGTTTATTGAATTTAATGCGTTGAAAAAAACGAACGAAAAAAGAAGACGACATGATGATGTCGTCGTTCTACGATTTGTTTTATAAAACAAATTTAACTATTTCTATTATATTGATAATTTTTAAAGAAATGAATACTTGGATTGACTAAATTTTCTCTTCAAACTGACAGGAACAAATAATAATACTAAATACAAATAAGTAGAAATTAAAAATGTTGAATACATGAGCAACTTTTCTTTCTCATGATGACAACAAATAGAACTACCTGGCATTTGCATATTGTAAAAAAGCATCCGAGTCTCTGTCAATCAATCTAAAAGAGAAATTTTTCATGGCAACTTTTTTACGTTAAGTATTTTAATTTGTTGATAAGTTTTACACAATGTTTCTAATAAATGACTAATAACACATTGCACATACACAGCAGATATGGCATTTTAAAGATGTTTAACAACTTAATTTAAAGTTTTTGTTTGTTTGTCTTCGTTTATTATATTTAAACCTGTTGCCACAAAGTGTTTATTACAATGTTTCGCAGTATCATGTTGTAAAGTTGTGTTGGTTTTTGTTTCTGTTTTATTATAGCGCTTTCGGTTTAAGTATTGAAGTTATTTTAACAGCAATATTTGGTGACTTTTTGCTTAATTGTTATTAATTTAAACAGGGGCCTTCTCAACCAATTTGAACCAATGACCGCATTCACAACGTTTTGGTTGTCCCCTTTGAAGCCACATCCATAGCACATAAGTTTGATCTTCTTCGCCTAATAAGAATAATGTAATATAAGAAGTTGTTTTATCTTTTACAAGTTTATTTACTCACAGATGCAGCCAACAATACGCGCATCAAAGGCGGATGGAATCAAAGTGGGATTTTCCTTTGTACCAGCACCTCGTTTGAATACCTTCATGTCAAAGGGATTATCGTTACCGGCAGCCTTGGCTAACAGTTCTCGTTTCTCAATACCCGTAGCATGTTCCAGCGGATCGTTCATCACTTTAGTTAGTAAATAAATAGAAAGAAAACATATTCATTCAATTATGCATTACAACAACAGTTTAAGATATGCACTATCATTTGATTGTTGATTTGGTTTTATTAAGCTGATTGCAACGATAGCATGGGGTAGCACTCAGTGATCTATGGGAAACGTAGAACAGGGAAGTGCTTAACGAAATAATAATACAATGATGAAGTAGTTACATAAACGATGACAAAAAATTCACTATTTCTCACCACTAGTAATAGCAATCAATTGTAATTTTAATCATTTTTTACTATTTTGACAAATGTCGGTAATAAACAGATGATTTCATGTGGTTTGCGCAACTCCCGTTCTCCGTCTTTCAATTTTTTCTTTGCCAAGTTAACCTATTACATAAACGGTCTCTTCTTCTACTTCTACAGAGCAAGTGAATGCCTGGCAACGTTTCCAATTGAACGTATAACATTTGCCCCAACAATATTATGTGTTCTTATAGAAAATCATTTTTCATACATTTGTTATGTAATTTTTATGCTGAGACCACAATAAACACTTTAAATATAATCTTTTCTCGAGATGAACGAACACATTCACATCGTTTGACATTGGGGAACATCGTTTATCCAATCTTCAACTTACTTTTACAAAAACGAACTGGAGTGTATGTGACAGGTCGGCGTAAAGCCGCACGCAGCGCTAAACGTCCACAGAACGATGCCATTGCTTATTATTTTAAAGAAATTTATTTATTTTATCAAAAAATTTCGTAATTTGCGACACAGGGATCGAAGTGACCAACTCGACCGACTTCGTTGATTAAGAGAGTACTAAAACGCACTAAAAATTCTCCGCGTTCAAAGAAATGTCAATAAAAATACCATTGCATGTCGGCATTCGACAGTTGCAGCCCTGGAAAAATGGATTAGAAATTATTTGAATTTTATGGTGCGAAAATTAATTAATATATATTTTGAATTAAAATTTTAATATAATTAATTAAATAAGTATTTTATTTACTGATAACTATTGTTGATATCAGTTATTTTATTTCTAATGACTTCGTTTGGTCAATCTGTTGGTATTGTATCAATTAGGGGTCTTATAGACGATGTGGATGACTATTGAGCCTGCATTTTCAATTGCTTTTTTTTTTTGTTATTATAAATTATTTAGTGATTTATTATCTAGTAAAGTAGAATTCTTATTAAAGTTTGTTTGCTATAAAATACAATTTTAATATATGGAAATCATCGTCTTTTTATATAACGACTTTAATTTTGAAATTTCCATTTAATCCACCGCATATATATTCTTTACTAGATTTGGGCCCCGTTGCTATTTGTTCTAAATTAGTTTATATGATATTTTACACTCTTTATATATAGGCGGAGATCTATGCGGTCTGGCAAGCGGCAAAGATGATTAGCACCTTGGGGGAAACCTCTAGGAACGTATCTATCTATGTTCACAGCCAGGCTGCTATTAAGGCTCTGTCGGCACATAGTAATATGAGTAAATTCATCCGTAGCACGGTTGAGGCTCTTAATCTAGATAGACGGCACTCAAAAGGGATAATCTGGGTTTCTTAGGAAATGAGATGGCGGATGATGTGCCAGAAGGGGATCTGCTTTGACAATCTCTCGGGCAGTTAATGACGTAAGCAGACCCCTGTACGATATTTTATCAGAATTGGTAGCAGACACTAAGGGGGCAGCAGAGACGAGATGGGCGAACGAGCCAGGGTGCTCTATCGCTAAAGGCCCTCCTATAAGCCGAAAAGGACATCCGAGCTCCTACACTTTAACAAGAAAAGGATTCGGATGATGACAGAAGTTTTAACGGGGCATTAAGCAATTAGGCGAATGGCTCTGAGGTTGCTCGTTTCTTACCAGGATTTCTGTTATAGCTGCCAAAACGAGGAAGAAGAAGAAAGCATTCAGCACCTCCTGTGGGACTGTCCTGCACTACTCAGAAGGCGATCCCGCTTTCTTGGAAGACACTTTATTGAGGATTTGGGTAGTGTAGCGAGAGTCCCACTGGGGGTTTTGTTGTTTCCGCTGATTGGTTTCACCGGCTGACCCGACCATAAGTATCTCACGTCTACTTCCCCCCAACCACACTTTTTTTTTTTTCTTCTTCTAACAGGCCTCACAATGGACCGTAAGGCTTCTGGGTGATCTCGCGTGTTATCGTGGACGGCATATATAACCCAACCTTACATACTTTATAAATATTTTATAAATGAATAAATAAATATTCTTTACAAATTTTAAAAAGCCATAAAAAGCCACTGTGGCATATAACAAAAGGAAAGTACTATATGCTTGACAAAGCAGTGCTCTAAGGTATCACGGGAGCCCCATACATTCTTTACGAAACTAACCCACATAGAAATCTAAAGATGTCTACAGTGCTTGAGGAAATCACAGCAGCCTTTACAATCATCGCCTTCAATGGCATCCAAATATTACATCACGATTAAGAAAATAGTGAGTCCAATATGTTCTAAAGGGCCACATTCTACCATATTTTCTAAACCTAAAAATAAAAATAATCATGTAGAATTGGATCAATGTTTGTTTGAGTTGTTCATGAGGCAAGGAAATAATAACAGGTCAACTTATGGAAGAAACTGTAAATCAACTTGACATCTGGATACGACGGTGAATTTTTTCGGTCCCTTCAACATCATTATAACCGAATACAACTGTAATTTTATTGCTTCTAGTATGGTTATTGATTCTGCGCAGAAACTGGGAGAGTCCTATATCAGTTTCGGAAGTGATATACATATCAGTTTCAATTATCTTTTTATATGATCCACCATTATAGATAAAAGTGTGATTACTGAGTCTATTTTTATTATTAAGTATTTTTTTTTTTTTTTTTTTGTTTTGTTAATTTTTAGTGATATATTGCTAATTAAATTAAAAGATAATCTTGTTCTACATAAAAACTTGACCCAAGATTTCATCATCAAACCAATAAAGAATACAAAAATAAACAAAAAACAAACTGTTTTTGTTTCAGAGAAATAATTAAGTGACAATTGTTAAATTAAAAAGAAAATTTTTATGCCCACCCTCACCTAAAATCTTATATAAAATGTTCCCTAGAGTGTCGTCCGTTTTTAAATAGATTTGTAATGAATGTAAATTAATTGTTCTCTAAAAAAACAAGCGAAGGGAAGGTGTGAAGTGTGTGTAATTAGATTATAACAATGAAGTAACAAATAAACATTAGGAGTATTTTATGTACCACAATATTTTTTGTTCTTCTGTCGGTTTTGTGATCAAATAGGCGATGTAATTTTTCCTAAGGGACTTGATTGACTTGGAACTTGGAACATATGCGCTACTTTTTATTTATTTATTTTTTAATAGAAACCTTGAATAAAATAACAAATTCTCTAAGGACTTTAATGTTTAGTTATGATCAGCACTCTCTCTAAATAAATCATGTTTTCTTTTTGACAAGAAAAGGGAGATGATTCACATGAGTTTTCTATCAATAGTCTGATGTGATTTCGATAAAACAATAATAATTTCTGTTATTTAATAACAATTTATTTAGTTTATAAATATGTAAATCATCATAATATATAATTTTAAAGTCATTTAAATCTTATCCGGTAATTATTTTTACTGTTATATTTTCTGGGTTCTGGTTTCTTTTAGACTGTTTATTGACACTTCATTGGTCAAGGCATCGATCCTCTATGTATGCAGACAATTTTGTTTCACCAAAAATTAAGTTCTTTAGCCATTTTATTCATGCATGTCTACATGAACATTTCTTTACTTTTTTGTTTTGTTGGAAAAGAAGACCGAGAAGAAAAAAGGCTGGACTCCCCAATAAAAATATGGTGTTGGATTGCAGTTAAGTAATTTGATATTATCGGAAGTTACCTTGAATGCATTTGCTTATTGATTTTCTTTTTTCTTTTATTATTTTTTTTTTCTAAATTTTGGTTGTCACTTTTTATTCATGCTTCATTGTTAAAAACAACAACAAAAACAAAAAAAAAAACTAAAGGAAAAACAAAAGACAAAAAGATACCGAGTATATTGTAGAAAAGACCAACCAACGATGGCGACAGTTGGTTAAACTAAAGTAAAGTAAACTAAAGTAAAGGTAAAACAGGTTCATGTGCATTCAAACAATCTTTTGATGTGATGTGAAGAAACCTTAAAAATGTTGTCGACTACTAGTATAAATTAGCAAAAGGCACTTTCAAATTTTTCCATATACTCGTACAACTTCATTTTTGCATGCCCTTTACTGTTTATACAAACCATACGAGTATATCTACTCATCTACTCATGTAGGACTGACTGTATTAAAAACATCCTCCTCATCTTTTGTTATTTTAACAGCTGCAAAATCCACTTAATACATTTTCCAATATTTTTCCTCTTTAAATATTTTGTTAATAATTTTTCCTAGGCCTCTCCAATATTGACTTTCATGAAAACGCATTGAAAATCCCCATATTTGAAGTATTTTGTCTATCTTCTCTGTCTATCTACTACCCTATCCTTTGGTTAAGGGTAAGTCGGATGATTTCAAACCCAAATCTGTGATATGAAACATATGTAAAATGAAAACATCATAGTACTAATAATAATAATATTAAAGATGGAACTGTTGTAGAATCAAGTTTGTTTTTTCTCTGTTTTCAGAAAACGACCCTGATAGAGTCATTTGACCACTTTTGAACGCTTGAAGATTTTAACTAAACAAAAAAAAAAAAAAACCAAAAAAAAAAAAACAACATTAACATAATTTTGTTTTGTAGTTGTTTTTTTTTATTTGAAATGAAAATACTCACTGGTGTCATTAACATTTTTGTTTGATTTCGTTGTTTTCTTTGGTTTTTGGTCCACTCTAATTTACCTCACATACTATGCAGATAAAGATAAGCATCGTGTCCGACAAGTTTCAGCAGTTAACCAGAGTGTTAGCCAACTTGGAGTTTTGGGTTCGCATTGCATCGCGCTGCGGTGGACTGGAGACCGAGGACTGTGGACATTTTGACTCCCTTAAGTTGTCAATATTTATGGTTTTGCATGAAGATGCTGACTTGTTGAATGAGAACATGAATCTTTTGTTGCCAATTTTTCATGTGACGTGTTTGTTGCGTGTTGCCTGACCAAAAGGATGCAACCAGAAAAAATATGCTATATGGTTAATTTCATATGTATATAAACATATTTTGATGTAGATACACATGTTTGTCTGTTGTGTGTTATTGTTTTGCTGATTTGTTTGTTTTAAGGGAATAAAATGATTGCATGACAACTGGAAGCTAAAAACGTTTAATGTCAAATTGTGTGGGTGATAAGCGAACACGCTTCAAACACCCAAGACGCCATTTTAATATCATCTTTATGTTTTTGTTTTAATATAAAATATTTTATTATATCCAACAAATTGTATATATATATATATATATATATATATAGTATAGTTATAATAATAATAATAATATAAAACGAGAGCAAATCAGACCAAAATGCATCAGAGCATTAAAGCAGAAATTGTCGTTTGTGCATTTATTTGTTGTTGATGTTCACGAGTGAAGCAATAAAAATGTCTAAATATGCTTCAAAGGAAAACTACATTATTATTATTGTATAGTGTATAGATCTACATAGGTATATACTACTTATAAGGTTGGTACACTATATACACTCGTATGTGTACATATTTGAATGAAAAAAAAAAAAAAGACAAAAAAATCAAACTTTAGTCTCGTGAAAGCTTACATACACTACTTACATACTTACATGTTCATATTCATATATCTTATCTACTATTTCTATTTGCACTGCCTGATATTCCAATTCTATAGATTGAAATACTTACATGACAATCCAATATACATAACTTATCGCTAAACCTTCACTACAGGACATATCACACATGAAGAAAGATTGAATATGTCTTGTATATCCTCTAATCGAAAGTCTTTTTGCCTTTTTTAAAAAGTATCAACATTTGAATGATTTAGGTACGTGAATGATAATCATAATGATCCATGGACTAGTTTAAAAGTTATAGAGGTTCTAGTGATGTTACTAATACAATAACCTTTTTAAAATCAATAAACCTATACCACCTCACTTAAGGTCATATGTATCGTATATCCTCACAAACATCTTAACTGAACCTTACAACATAATATTGTATTATAATCGATTTCTTTATCTAGATAAGCTTAAGATCAACTTCTATAGTAAATTCTATAAACTTTAAAAAATACATAAAGAGGAAACCAAAGTTTAAATGATTTTGACTATATGTATGTTAGAAATGCCTGCCAATGATTGCCTTATCGCATCTGATACAAGTGATTTGAGTAAAGGAAAATGTATGTACTATCATAACAAAGTTTGCTTTTATTACTATGAAAACTGAGTGATTAGCTCGCATTTCACGGCTTAGTTTCAACTATGATGTCTATGCCTTTTAGTAGTCGTCAGATTACGGCGTCTGTAACAAACTGTCTGCGTAAAATTTCATATAAACAAACAAAAAAAAAAAAAACACTGAGTGTCTTAGCAAAAATACAACTTAGACAGAACATACAGATCAGATCATTGCTTTTGGTTAGGTTGATTGTTCCTGTGATGCTAAACATATTTCCACATAATACATTTTCTGGAACCACCAATGCTCAGCTCTATGTGGTTACAAACATTACACTAAAGTGATAATACATGTCTTATAAAAAAGATAAAGTGTATATATAATAAACAATAACATAATACTTGTTAAGGAATCTCTTTTTTTTATAGTAAGTACCTTAACGTAATTTATTTTTTTTTTAATATAAAAAAGCGTCACTTTTTTAGCTTACTTTGTCGTTGGTTTGGTATTTTTCACTGCTGATTTTGCGGTTTTTATGGTTTTTAGATACAAATGAACTGAACTTAAATGTAGATACTTAGGTCTTATGTGTGTATAAGTCATATATGGTGTTTTGAAATTTTATATTTGTGAGATTACGAAAATCCATGACTAAGTACTAATTATTTAAGAAAAAACAAGAATAAACATAAATTGGATTTGTCAAAGCCTAAATACCCAAACATTTTCAATGTTTTTTTTTTTTGTTGTGTGTTTCTTTCATAAAAATATTCATGTCTTCATTGGTTTATAAAAATATAAGTATATTCCTATGGACAGTGTTAAGTTGATTTTTAGGGTTCCGGACCCAAAGGGTACCGAAAGGAAACCTATTGCAGAGATTTCGTTGTCCTTTCGTCCGTCTGTCCGTCCTTGGATCATATCTCAGAAACCGCAATAGCTAGAGAGTTGAAATTTTTACAGAATGTGAAGTTCTATCCGGGCATCAGCAACAAATACTAAAACTAAAATATTTTCAAAAACTTATAGTGATACAAGAAACCTATTGGTTTGTATGGCAGCTATACGATCAAGTAATCCCACGAACTTGTAATTTGGATGGTTGATGGTTTTACATCAGAAACTTATATTGTCGAAATTTCAGTTTGAACGGACCACTAGGGAGGGTACCTCCCATACAAACCCACCATTAAAATTCAGGTTTTTATTCGAAAAACTTTTTTGTGTTTTGTTCTATCGAACTGAAATTTAGACAGTATAAGTTTTTGATTAAGGCGCGATACATTTGTTGGAATCGGTCAAATTGGACCACTAGGGGGAGTACCTCCCATACAAACCCCAATCTGGTACGGAACCCTCCGTGTAAGAGTCTGACTCGCACTTGGCCCATTTTATTTTATATTACAGTAGAGAACCTTAGACCAAATATATTGAAATTTAGAATTACTAACTTTAAATATGTTACAAAGACTAAATTTTCAGCTAAAAGAAAAAAAAAATTGTGTAGATGTAGATGTCTCAATAAAGTTCTACTCATTATTTTTAAAATTATATCCATAAATGTTGCCATGGAAGGAAGAAGGCTAGAAAAAAGTCGATGCTTATAAATATTTTCTGTATTTGGTATCTCCCTTAAAATGAAGTTAGTACAAAAATTTTATTGTGAAGTTGAAATTCTTTTGTAAAGATTATTTGTTCAAATATCCTGGATTTAGACTGATCTTATATAGAGAAGCAAGGTTTCAACGTCAGTTTTTTTTCTAAACTACAAACATAAAAATCTTAAAGAAATCTTAGGATTTATTGAATTTACCATAGAAATCGTTTTATTGACTCTTTTAAATACATAAAATCATCTAAAAATGTTATTTATTTCTATGATCATTCACTTGGATCATTAAAATAATCAATAAAGAAATTTAAAAGTAGAACCTAAAACCAATTTGCTTCTTAATTTATTTAAATGTAACTCACATTAACTAATAATGTCATAAATTGTTTTAACTTAATATTACCACAATAAATAATTTCTTATCAATTTCAACTGTCCGAACACAAAACAAGAGAACTTGGTCTGTTTATGTCTATTTAAATTTGTTTATTTATCTAAAGTTTCGATAGAAAACGTTGTTTGTTTCTACGAGTGTAGTATGTATAAGATTACAAACCCTAAGTTCACCGTGACGAATTCCTAGAAACAAACCGACGGCAGACATTATGTTAACATATCAGAACAAGCTAAGAAAAAAAGAGTTAGACATTTTTTTGAGATATTATTTCAAAGTTTTGGATTCCATGTTGGCTTAATTTTTTTTTTTTTTAAATTTTATCGAAATATGATGCTTGGCGACTTAACTTGTAATTGATTTTTATTTCCCGGCGTCGTTTATTATACTCTGTAACCCATCATGGGCAAGTAAGGTATACAAATTTTGAGTCATATGTTTCCCTACTATGATGATGATATGTTAATAGGATATAATGATCAAATAGAAACATTAAACAACATAATAGCAAACATATGAAACAATATAAAAGAGCTTTAAAATACACTTAATTTTGATTTTATTTCTAGGTTTACAATGTAAATTTGTCACAGTACAGTGTATTCAATAGTCTAATTTAACCGACTGTAGGATTTTTAATTATTTTTTAATTTATTTTTTTTCTTGATTTGCTTAAAGGTGTTGAATTTGTTTGGGTGACGCGATGACTATGTTTAAAAAGTATTCGATACTTTTAAACAAAAATTATAAAAAAATAAATAAATAGTGTAAATTATTATTCCAGTAGTTTGTTGACTTTAAAAATAAAATCTTGTGAGTAAAAGAAATCAAGTGATTCAAGTAAAAAATTATTTCATTACATATAAACGACGAACAGTGTCGAATAAAGTCATTTAAGAGGCATTAGGAAGTTCAAGTCTTTCCTCTTAGTAAGAATGATCGAATTGCAGACGTTTATTTACTTTTCTTATAGGCTGCAGAGACTGTAGGCGCCACCATGGGCAGTTTTCTTACTTGTTTATATGATTGATTTGGGCCTGATAAAATAATATTTGATTTTTATTTATCTTCAACTACAAATTATTTAAAATACATAGTTTATTTAGATAAAGTAAAGAATCTTCCCTCTCTAGGATCTATGGTAGACAGTACTAAATAAAGAGCATCTTTGAATCCATTGTATTATATTAAATGCTCTACAAGACTAAGAATTGCAATCGAAAGATGTTCTGGTTCTGATTCTGATTCTGTTTCTAGTCCAGCATCTTTATGGTATTGGAAATGAATGTGGATAGTGAAATATGTACTAAACATACGCGTATTTATGCTGGCATCTTGTAGGGAGGCCTTTATGTTTGTCACATGCATCACATTCATGGTTTTGTTATTATGGCCTACGTCGTCGTCGTCATCATTGTCGTGGTTGTCGAATGCGACGAAACGTTGTATTAAAACTAACAATAATTTATCTACGGCGACAGGGCGATTGTCTGGTCAGTCAGCACGCGAGCATATAAACCCTAAGCGAGAGGGCACAAACGGCATTCAAGTATCACCTGATCTGTGTGATCGTTGAGATCCCCCTCGATTGTTTAATTTTATGTGTCGTGTGCCCCCATGTTGTTCTCGCTTAGTTCGAAGATAAAGTAAAAATTAATTCTTTTCATTTAAGTGCTTGATAGGAGATCATTAAAATGCCTGATTATCGTTTTGTTGTTTATATTTGTCTTGTTTGTTGTTTGTCTTTTACTCATATTTAACAAAGTTGTGACAGATGCCATGTTACATAGTTCATAAAATAAAAATCCCACAACAATAAAACATATTAAATTTATGTTTGGAAATCATATTAATAGAGAGATAGAAAAACGTAAATGCTTTCGAACTTAAACTTAACTTCTTTATAGACTGTTAATACAAGTTCTGAAATTATTATGGCAAGAAGAATTGAGTGGCGGCGTCATCATGCATTATGAATGGACCAAAATATGATGAAATATGAATTTGTTTGTACATACAATATGTACTTCACCTGTTCAAAATCGAAAGCATAAACGAGGTAAAGTAACATAACGAAATGTGGCAATGAGTGGAGTCTGTGAAGCCGTCAATAAGTAAGTAGCTTAAGAGCAATCGTTGGTGGTCCCGGCAATGACTTTGTCTAATGACTCGGAAATCCGTCTTTGTTAATAAAATTGAGGTAACAAAGACTCTTAAAAAAAGAGCGAGAAACAAAAAGTTTAAGTAGAATGAAAAATGTATAAAAGTAACAGTGGCGTATTTTGAAATAATAAAATATTATGAAGGGGTAGTTGTTTTCTTATTAAAAAAAAAAAAATAACATATTTATTTATTTATTTATATAATGCTAACTTAAAGAAGTTAACAGTTAACTAGAAGTTAACAGAAAATTAGCCATGGCTGCCAGGGCCTTCAGCTAAGAAAATAATAACATAATATGATATTCATATAAGCAAATTAAGAACAAAACAACAAGCCACAAATGAAGTTAAATATTAAACAATAAAGTAAGATCCTTTGATACATTTAGCCTCTTGTTAGCGACGCCTGTAAAAGGGAACGTCGTCACTCAGTTGACATCCGCCTCAAGACACATTCCAAGTCAATAAAAACTTTAAGTAAATATCTATGCAAAAAAAAAAAAAAAAAAGAAAAAGAAGGATTTATTGTCCAGCAAAACTGTTGATGACTGAGGGCAATTCATAAAAATATACTTGTATTGTAAGTATTAAGTTATTTTTAGTTTTCTCACATTCTCATATTCCTTAGGAAGAGTTATTTTGACCCAATTTTAATGAAATTGAAATCAATTGCCAGCTAATTTAAAGTGTATTTAGATATGAATTTGAGTCATGAACAATAAACCACTATGGTATGTAAATGCTCTTGAGACTGCTTTCCATTTATACTACTTCTACATACTATGTAGTATTTATTTATACACTTTATAATTGAGTGAATTTAAACAGCGCATGCGTCATTTTTTACTTTTTTTTTGGGGAGTTCCACACCTCCAAACTTTGACATCATGCAAGGAGCATATCCTTGGTAGTATATACATACATACAATTTAGCGTACTAAATCTACATAGGAGACAACCGCCTTCCTTCCAATGAGCTCATGAGAAGTGTTTGTAATGACTCGTTTCGAGAATTTTGGGTGTTGCTTATATTTTTGAATGGAAAATTCAAAATGGCTGTGCAAATATCTTGTTTAGTACATGGATATTGTTGTTAGTAAAGAAGGAGGGTAAAGTTACTTACAATACTACAATAAACTGAAATGGAAAATTTCTAGTTGGCTTAGTTTTAATGAAGTAATTCAAAATTTATTGAAATAAATAAAAAAAGAAGAGAGATTTTAGGAAAAGCCCACATACAGGCGAGTATATGTACAATAGTCTTAGTCAATTGTAGTGATTTCTTTGAATTTAAAGTTAAGTAAATTTTTTAGTACTTTTTTTTTTGTACCATATGTTTTTAATAATTTTTATTAAGTGTTAGAACAGATAGAAGAGTCCTTAGATTTATAAGGTTTTTAAGCCTTTTAGATCAAAATATGATTAAGGTACTAGGTAAAGAGAGAGAGAGAATTCCATATGGCAGATGCTTTCAATTTTAAATTAAATTAAGAAAATTGCCAACCAACCTTTCTCAAAAGTTCAGTATGCTGTTTTTTCAAAAAATTCCCTGAAACTACACAAATGCAAAGAAAAGGGCTCGGGTAGAAAAAAGAAGTACCAATTCGAGGGAAGTTGCAATATTATTTATCAGAAAGAGAATGAAGAATAAGAATGCAGCCCAGATTAAGTCAGAATATATCAACAAGCAATGTTCTTAAACGACTGACCAATGTGGGTATGAGGGCAAGGAAATCTTCGAAAAATCGACTTCTGAACAAAGGAAAATGAAGAAAATTTTATAAAATCGAATTGGTCACATATTATATTTTCGGACAAATTCAAATTCAAACGATTGAGACTTAAGTAATATTAAGTAATAATACAAATATTGTATAATCAATATTGTCAATATTGTCAAATGCTAGCAGTTTTAAATTTAGGACAACCTTCTTTTGATTGCAGAAAATTGAGTTAAGGAATTTATACTTAATATGCCGAATTTTAAGAGATTTTATAGAAAGTATATAATGATTTTCGTTTCTCCCTTAAAGCATTGATTGATTATTTATTGCTTTATATATTTTTTAAATATTTTTCTTTCAAAAAACATTAAGTCTGTTGATAAGTTAATTATAAAATTTCCATTCAAAATCACAATATACATACCTACAAGTACATTTATTAATTTTTATTATTACATCTAAAGTCATTGTTAAGTAAGAAACTATAAATGTGAATTTTCACTTTTGCTTATTATTTGCTTCAACAAATTTAAACGAGCAAGAAGTACAATAAATTTGATAACAAAATCCCGCCCCGAAATCAACAAAACCATGAACATAAAACAATTTTTGCTTCAATAACGATAAAATATCATATTGCAAAATACACACACACACACACACACACACAGACATACAACCTCGTACTCAGTCAATCGCACACAGATACTTACTTTAAATGTATCTGTGTATTACAAGTTTATGTGTATGTACATGTATTTATTATACATATAGTAAGTAGCAGAGAGTAAGAAGTGAACACAAAACACAAAAACTAAAGCAATAAAAAGCACTCAAATTTTGTAAAACAACAACAAGAATAATAAACACTCATAACGTTCAGAGATGCAACGGGTGATTTTAAGATATGAGTCAAAATATACATACATACATACAATACAAAACTCAGATATGTATGTACTCAGATATTGGAATATTGTACATACATATACACTACGTAACTTACTCACGTATAGATAGAGAGACGACAGACAGCGTCAATGAAGGCAGCTGACAAGCCCACCAAAGTACACCTACCTATAGTACTACGAGTACCTATCTCATAATAGAGTGTATCTCTGCGTATCTATGTTCATATCTATGTGTTGTTGTAATACGTGTATGTGTGTGTGTGTGTAAGTGAGCGAACAAATGAGTGTAAGGGAATAATAATCGTAAACTCATGAAGCGAAACCGGCAAAAGCAGCGGCAAGCGAATGATATTTTAGCTTAAACATAATTATTTTAAAATTCAACGAGTTAGTTGTCAAGTATTTTTATTAGAAACGTGTTGTCCCTAAACATTAGTATTGTGTATCTTTAAAACCGAAAGCTCGAGAATTATAACACTAAGAAGTATAATAAAAATGATCTGAAATATCGCCTATGCAAAATTAAAAAAAAAATAAAATGGAAGTGTTTTAAAAAATAAAATATAAACGAAGCAATAATAATAAATAACAAAAAATAATAATAATAATAAAAAAAAAAAAAAAACAAATAAAACTAAATTCAACATCCGGGCTGCTTTTTAATTGCTCTCATTTATAATTACAATACAATACTTACTTATTCTGTTCTATGCGTGTATGGTGTATGTATCTGTGTAAGCGTGGAAATTCAATGATGAACCATATCCATTTGAATATCTAAATACTACTTAAATGAATGAATTATATTGATGATTATGTTGTTATAGTAAGTGATGTTGATGTGAATGAATTTAATGTTGTTCGATGTGTGTGCAATATTAAGTTTTGGTTTTGCCGTCGGCTCATTTGTTAAGTTAATCTGCTTTTAAATGGAAATTTAGCACAAATCTATTAAAACAGTAACAGAACAAAAACAAAACAAAATAAATAAATAGAAACCAAAAAGAATACATCAAATAATGGTGATTGTAGTAAACTGAAAATACTATTGAGTAAAGTGTTTATAAATTTGACCTCAAATTGACAATTTACATTTCATTACATTAAATATTCTTACTGAAGTATCTGTATACTTGAATGTTACATAAATTATGTAATTATTATAATAATTTTTTAAAGTGATCAACATTTTAAAAATATTAACAAAAATTTTTATCATTTTTGAGCATTTTTCAATCAACAAAGAATTCATATTGGCGATGCTTATTATTGTGTGTGTTAATTAATTGCATTATAAACTTACCTATACGGTAATTTATTTACCGTATTTTTTTAAATAATTCTGGAATATGTTATATAATGTACCGTGCTATCAAAACTATTCAACACTGGATTTATACAAGGTAAAATTATTTATTGTATTTTTTTTTTTTAAATTAATTCATTCACAATAAGATTTTTGAAATAAAAATTGAATTGAATATAATCTTATAAGAATGAACATACATACTAAGTGTGTGGTTATTCTGTCATAAGTAAACAAGATGACCAGAATGTATCGCCTTTGAAACATCGGTTTTCTAGGAAGACATTTTAGATATCTAGTACAAACAATTTAAAGAAAAGAATTTAAGAATGAGTACACTAAGTATGTGCTGTTCACTAATGAACAAGGTCCAAAAAGTGGTCTCTTTTATGTCTAGAGTATTTATGAATTTACCCTAGATATCTGGTAAAAGAAATTTAATAAGATGGAATACATTAAATGGCTATCATTCTATTATTCGTGAAATGGATTTTGAAGTTCTCACCTTTTAAAACGTCGGGTATTTATGAAAGCATCTCAGAAAGCTAATACATACAATCTGCTTGAAGCTCATAACTTCATATAATTAACACAAGTCCTCTTGAAGCTAAGCACTTTCATTACTAACAGTTGTATCTACTTCTACAGTACTTAATATCAGGACTAGACCTTTTGTTTGATTTTGAGCTGATTTTAAAAGTAGAAAGAATTAAACAACAACCATGAAATTCCAGGTTAGTCTCAATTGATTATTTTCATATGGACATATAAACATTTTGTATGGAATTCTTTCAATTTTTGGCTATCAGAAACATTATTTATGTTGAAGTTAAGCCTAGACCTCAAACCAAGCTAAAATTTGAGACCATTTGAGAAGATAAGGCTTTCAAATCTAATAGATCACTATGGAAGATTTACTTTAGGGAAGAGTGCAGCATAAATGGAATAATATTTCCAATATCCATGTTCACAAATTGGTAAAAAAATATGTCTGTGATACTGATACAAATATAAATTAAGAGATTTTGGGCCAAAATTCGAAAAAAAAAATTAGTTCATATTGAAGAAAATATGCATAATTGTCCGCATGAGGCCTTTAGTTTTTTTTTTCATTATTTTTTGTTTGTTCCTAAAAATTAATTTATTTTTATTTTTTTTTTTTTTTATAAAATTTATGTTAAACAAAAACATTTTCAATCATATACTGTTTTATTTATTTTAATGACTTTACCCTGGACAATTTTGCTTTCCATTTTATATTCAAAATTTGATCACCAAGAACGACTTTTCCGGTAGACCGATCCACATCAAACTTGATAGAAACACTACAAACAATGCTAGAGTTCCCCTGAAAATTTCATTAAAATCGATCTATCAATATCAATATATAACTACAAGAGTTTCTAAAGACTATATACGGGTTTAATCAAAGTGCTTGTGAGCTTGAAATTCGATGGATTTAGACACTCAATCACCCGAATCTCTTGTAAGATTTAAATTTTTTTTTTTGTTAATAACCAATAGTTTAAGTTTCTACTTAGAAACCCCACCTTATTCATTATCCCGTCTTATTATTATATTTAATGTCCATTTATGTGATTTTAAAATGAAATGGACGAAATCCTTTGTATTGATTGTGGTTTGTTGTCTATCTAACAAATATCAAATGTTCATTCCTTCAGTTCATATTCCATATCCTCATATAAGTATATGATAGACCTGATAGTTTCGATGGTACGGAGTAATCTCCTTTGGTATATGAGGCGAGTTTACTCAGAATCCTCAGGAAGTTATCTAACTTAGAAGTAACACAATCATTGGATGGTTTCATAGGTAGGTCGCACAACGCCTTTGAGATGATCTTGTATAATCGGCAACTTAACATTTAATTTACTAGAAAATTTTGTTTGCATCTTTTCTTAAGATGCCACATATCCAGCTAAAATATTACAGTTTAATAATAACATCGATTGGGGCCTCTTTGGGGAGTATGTAATGCCATATTGCTTATGTGTATTACAAAACTTCAAAATATTTCATAAACACAATTGATTGATTTGCATTAAATAAATTTTGTTAGTCTATTGTGTAATATTTGATTCATATCTGTTTAATCTGGAGATATTGTTTTGTATGTTTTTGATTTCATAGTCCAAAAAACAATGCGTGTGGTGTTCTTGAGTTTTTATAGAAAAAAATATTCAGTGATGTGAAAAAATCAAAATAAAGAAGTTAGAAGTTACCAAAAAAAAAAAAAAAAGAAAGAGGCTCAAGAAGGATCTACTTAAACCGATGAAATCAGATAGAAATAAATATTTTCGATTTTTCAGATTAAAAATTCCGTTGCGTAGAATAAGTAGTAGAAACAGAAAAAATGATAATGCGGGATGGGATTAGCGCAATCTTTCATTCTTTCTATCTTTCTTTCTTTGGTTGTGGTTTCTAAAACGCTGTCAGATCGATCGATATTTGTGTCTACGTAAGTATCTATTTGAGCAGAAATATTCAACCACAAAACTTATCAATAGAGAAAAGGAGAAGAGAATGAGAATGTGAAAAAGACTGAGAATATTGTAGTTGTTGTGTTTTTGACTGCCATTCTGTGGTAATGAATGCAAATTTTAAGATTTCAGGTAGTTTCAGAATTAAATATGAATTTCTAATAAGAAGTGAATTAATCAAGTGTGTGATTGATTTCATTAGAGGTTTAAATAATGGAAATATCTTTTAAGTTTGTCTCCTGATCCTTTTCACTATTGATCCATGGCAACTACTATTAGATGTCATCCCAGATATAATCATATAGTTTTTTTTTTTTTCGTACAGATTCTAGTATGATTATTTATATTTATTGATCTTTTCTTTTTCTTTCTGCTGCTGTTTGTTGTTCATTTCTCTGTTTATACCAGTAATTATTATTGAGCCAGAGCCCAAGCCCAATCCCTCGCCCGAGCCAGAAAAGAATTTCACTTCATTTCATATGATTAAACAAAAGGCGACATTAGTTACCATTTCATCCCAGATTCCTTTTCTGGAAAAAAATATTGGTCGTCAGGACTGTGTGTTTTTATTGAAATTTGAGAACATAGAATTTGTGTGCTCTGGCAACGAAAAAAGCAAATAATAATGGTTGTCGCTCAGGCAACTCAACTGAACTCAATGTTAACAACAATAAGAACAGCAGTAGTAGCAGGAGCAAGAGCGGCAGCCATCAGCCAGCAAAAGGACAAAGGATATAAATGTGCAAACATTCTACATACTTTATATATCCTACAATGAAATTTATATGCTCTTTTTGTTTTGTGTGCCATTATATGTGCCATTATATACTTATATTTCTTATATAAATAAATATACAATTATTGTACATACCAAAAGTACAAATAAACGAATAACTCTGACTCACTCCTACCATCTGCGGGTTTGAGTTTTACTTGTTTTTTACATTTTTATTCTTACTTACTACGATTTACCATTTTCATTATTACATTTCATTGTACTCTCGTACACTTATATGATATGATATATTGTACTACCTACACACTCATGCTCATTGCTCGTTTACCATAATGTTTGATGTGGACCTGAAATGGATCGCCTGTATGAAATGTTAGAAAAATCATTATTTTTTAGCCAGCGTTTTTCTTCTGACACTTTACACAAGGATAAGAATATGTATTTACATACAATACATTATTATCATTATTATTATAATTAATATTGTCTCTGTTGTGGCCACAAATGAGCTTCCATTTGGTTGAATAGCATGCTATTTTTATATAGACGTTTTTTTTGGAAAAGGTTTATGAACCAAATGACTTGCAATATATTTAGAGCACCCATTGCTGTTTTTTATTTAAGATTTTTGTCATTCTTTTAGCGCCTTTCTGCCCCAGGGAATAGGTCACATAGTGTCTGTGGCATCATAATGATGTTGGTACCGGTTATCACCCTTACCTAACTTAATCTTAGCGCCTTATGGTAATTAAAACTCTATTGCTTTTGAGTTCTTTGAGTTAAATTAAGTTTTAAGGTTTTAAGGTTTTCTTATTCTATGTAAAATTCATCAAATCCATTCATAAGTTTTCAAACTAACATTTTTTTTTAAGAAGCATTTGAAAATGTTCACTTTCTCTTTACTTAAGTGCATTTGTCATCAGATTAAGATGACAATGCGACGTAGTGTACATTTTTCGTAAAGAAAAGGTTGTGTTTGTTTGATGTTTAGTAGGATTAGTCGCAAAAATCTTTTGGGCAAGTGAAAATATTATGGTAAGAACAGACGGATTAGGTATGTACAAATCTGTATACAATATACACATGACAATGTTCTTTTTTGTATTCCTAAGAACCAAAGTAAAAAAATGTTATCACTCACCATACATAGCATCATTTTGTCTAAGGACATTTATTTGTAATTCATTCAATACAATGTATTCCATATAAGCCGGATGGATATCCCTATAGATGTATTAGTTAGTATACGATAGGATATGTTCGATAGCCATAGGGGCTAGTTAAAGCAGAAGGCTTATAGTCCATTGTGATTCCTAGTTTGGTCTACACTTACTTAGCTTTAGTGTTCGAATTCGACCTATTACCATTATCCACCCACTGAGGTACCTTACCATTACAAGATGGCAATCCAGCAAAGGGATTTACTTGATAATACATGAAATGATTCTCCCTTATGATGTTAAAAATTGTTGTAACAATTCATTGATTTTTTTCTATAGGAACTAGAGCAACCAGAAATGTCACATCAAAGCATATCTTCTCATTACGCGATGCTATTTTCTTTTGTATAATAATTTCTTAAAACAAAAAAAAAAATGACACTGTATTTTAAAGAACCAGACAAAATACTCGAACTGACTGACTAACTGACTGACATCCGTTGATCGTGTATAAGTTTTTGCCGCCTCTGATCAATACAAATGTATAAAGTGCAAGAAAATGAACTTGTCATAATTATTTGACAGTTCAGTAAGTGTGTGACGACAAAAGCGAAGAACTCTAGTCACAATTATACACAACCGAAATGAATTGGACTGAAGTGAATGAGTTATTGGATTCTTGGAAGTACTTCAAAGTTTCGTAGAAGACACATACATACATACATAATTCTCTCTCAACATGATGTAAAACATTTTGTTATATTACTTTTGACATGCCCCAATCACATTTGGATACGAATACGATGAAATATTGCTTGTCCGAAGAAAAGAGAAATTAAGTTAAGGTAAGGGTTATTTGTAACCATTGAGGATATCACATAGTCCTGATGTTTGTTAAGTAATCTTATACATGAAATATGTATAAAAATTATCAGTGTAACGATTAATATCTGCCATTCGAAATATGCAAACTAGTTTATCTATCAAGCTATAATTTTATACAGGGAATAGATGTTACGAAAGATCCAAGCTTCCCCCATTTACTGGAAGAGCTAAATCTTGGTTTTTTTTTTTCTATTTTCTTTATTTATATATTTATTAGATCTAAGATTATAATTACAAATTATAACATAGTATTTTTGATATGAGCAATAGTGACAAAGGCCTTCAGCTCAGGGGAAAGTTAAGAAGGAAAGGAGGAAACTAGAAAAGTGCAGGACCAGACTTGCCTATGCGGGAATCAAACCCGCAACTCTTGGGATGCCAGCCCAGCGCATTTTATTTTATATTATTTAGAATTTGAACTTTAACCATCATTAAAATTTCACATCATTATTAATTGTCTTAAACTTTTAAAATTATCCTTAAGATTTTTATAAGAATTTTAAAGGATTTTTCCAATTCAATTAGGTGCACATTGTAATTTTCAAACACTTTCACCTCTGACAATCTTCTTTAATTAAACAAAAAAAAAAACAATTATTTATCCTAAAATTATTGCGACCTTTGGCATTTTTACTTCGTTAGAGGTTTTTTTTTTTAACTCTTTGTTCAGGTACAATTTTTTTTTTTTTTTTTGGTAAAAAATATTCGCAATTCTTATTTGTAACTTTCTTAAAATAAGATCGAGTGATAGAGTTTGACATAAAAAGGGCAAAGGTCGTTACCAAATGCGCAGTTTTTTCTCTTTTACAGAATTGTAAATAAATGGTTTCACAGAAAAAATATCATATTACTTTGTCATACCTGCATCAATTTTAATGTAGTGGTAGTAAAAATACATACTCATATTGTAACCTTCCATTTTGTTTTGGTTACGACTGAGTATCTATGAGTATCTATTATGCTTTGAAAGTAGAACAACAACGAAGACTACGACGGCGACAACGACGACAGTAAAAGCAACAGCAACAGCAACAACAAATTGCTAAAGAAGCGATGTACTTAGTAAAGTTTGAAGTTACATTCATAGACGAAATTCAATCTGAATGATCAGTTTTTATTATTATTAAAAACAATTTATTGTATTGTATATCTTTTGTTTCATTGAAATCGAGTTCTATGTTCGATTACAACTAACTTAGCAATAAGCTGAGTAATAAACAATATTAATGCAATACTTACTAACACAACTCAGTATTTTCTAGTTCCTAATAGCAAAAAATTGAATTGAATCTTCTTTAAGGGTGAATGACTTCCCTTTACTAAATCAATGGTAAATATTAAAAATCAAACCTCTATGATGATTTATTGCTTAATTTCCCGAATTTTATCCCAGAAAATACAAATCAAAGAAAATCAAGAAAAACTTTTAAACCGTTCAGTGAACCATTGCAATCTTGTGAACTTCAGTTCAAGAAGTCAATTGTAATTATAAGTTTTGCATTAATTTGTAGTTTCTTGTTTTGTCAAACCCAACAAATTGATAGGAAATTTTTTTTTTTTAACTCTGAATAAAACATCTGCTGCTACTACTTACATATTTCGAAATTCGAAAGTGTTAATATGGTCTCAAGGGCACGATAATCAAATTCTGATAAAAAATAATTGCGGCAGAAAAAGGCTTCTTCCACTTAAATTGATATTGGGGTGGCCCAGTGAAATTTTCACTTATGTCAATGAAGGAAGAAATCATAAATTTAAAAAGAAAAAAACAAGGAAAAACATCTTATATTTCACATTTCTCTGTTATTGTACAATATGAGGGATCGACCGACCGACCAACCAACCAACCGACCTAAGGGGTGATAAAAAAACGAAGGTTTGCATTGCATTGCTAATTTAAACTCTAGAGACCATTGGAGTTTAAAGAAAAACCATATAATTTGTAAAATAAAAGATATTTATCAAGTTAAGTTTACAAATTGAATTTGTCAAAAAAGTTTCATTTTTGATTTAATAAAAAGCGAATGAGCGAATGAGTGGCTGGCTGACTGAAGTGGGGGAGTGTCATAAAAGATAATCATACAATAGGAGTATAATAAAATTTTGTGATATGTTCAAAAATTATGAGTAATGTGGTGTGGTTACATGACAATGACAATAAGTTTTGATATGTACATACATGCTGCCATTTGGGGGGAGTTTATCAAGAATTTGTAAGTGTATGGTAAACATTCCTGAAAATCCTAAGCTTATCATTATTGTCATAGTTACCATTTAATGGATGTTATCATCTTCTTTGCACCCATTTGCCTCCATTATTGCAAGTATCTATGTTTTTATGTATGTATGTATGTATGAGTTCGTGTTCAGGTGTTTTTTTGTTTTATAATTTTGTATCTCTATGGTTGGTTGTGAATGAGTGAGTGAGAATCTTTTAAGGTTGCTATAGTAAGTCGTCCCCTTGTTTAGTATGCAGTCAGGCGTAACTATTTAATTTGTTTCACACAAAACTAAAAATAATTAATTTAATTATATGTGTGTGTACTTACTTACGTGTAGAACTTGGAGTTCACTTTCGACTTTCAATCACCGAAAGATAAATATGCCTGACATCATCAACATCATCATCATCATCATCAGCAACAACATCAACTTATTTACGTTTTCTTTGCTAGATTTTTGATGTGATACAAAGTGACAGTCCGCGCACGTGTGTAACGCTCGGTGGGTGGTTTCGGTTAAGGATTGGATTAGGGCAAGTGGTTGAAAGTTGCTTTCATCCATGAGTAGAGTGTGTATGATTATGAAAAGTGTGCCATCATCAAGAGATAATGCCAGGGAAGAGTACTGACGGACAGTCACACCACCATGAAAGTATGTATTGTATCTAATACAAATGTAGGACTTTATTACAGACAATTGGTATATTTGTCAGATCTGATTTGAAAGAGACATAGAGTTTTTTGTTAATGTGTCTTAATGCGACAAGTTGTTTTCATTATGTTGTGCATATTGAATTAATACGATTACAGATAAGTAGTATAGTACATAGTATATTTTACTAGTGTTTGTAAATAGCCAAAAAGTCAATCATCATAAATGATGGTCGGTCGTCTTTAAGTTATCGTGTGGGTCTAAGAAAGAAAGGAATCTTATTGTTTGCTTCATTTCATTTTCATGGCTACAATAAAATTTTCTACTCTACTCTGATTACTTAAAGCGTAATTCTTTTTCAAGTTATTTTAATAATTGCTAATTTTTGTTGTGCTTCTTTAACTTTCGGGAGGTCTGTGTTAAACAATTTCGATCTTCAAAGTCATTGATGCTGTTCTTGGTGTTGTTGGTGTTGTTTTTGCATTGTAATATAAAATGAAGACTAAGAAGGCGAGCGAGCGTCTGCGCACGTTCAGCACGTTTAGTGAAGCGGTTGTTTGCTGCTGGGGCAAGCGTGAGTGCCACGATCTCTTTCTACGAGTACGACACTCACCAATAACAGGAGATGCAAATTTATTAAAAATTATTAAGAGTATATTAACTTTTTCATTGTATTTGCAATGGTTTATACTCTGAGATCAAAATGTGTATTGGTTTGGTATGGTTTTGGTGGCCTCGAAATTACAGAAAGGCCACTTCTCTCCTTAAATCTTTTTTGCACGTTATTTCTGGTACAAAAATTTCTTAGTTCAGGGATTTGGACATCCCTTACATTGATCCACGGGCTTGAACTCAACAAAAATGTGTAGATTTAAATTATATATGCAATGAATATGTGGAAGAACTTTATAAATTTCCAGTTGCCTGACATACTTATCTTTTTTAAATGCGAATGTAAAGTTAGTATCAAAATTGAGGACCGTTGGCATAAGACAATAAGGTTAAGGGTTACGAGCCAGTATATTGTAACACCCACATATATTCTGAGACCTCACATACATATATCAGCAGATTGAAGGCATCTTTTATTGGGGTTCAGACAATCCCTTGCTGCCGACCAAGCTTACATTGCCACTGTAGTAGAGTATACACTTTCGGTTTGATCATTTGTATTATTTTTTTTTTTAAATAACAACAAACTGAAGTTATGCAAAGATCAGCAAAACTGATCACACTTACCCACTAAGAAAACAAGAACACCAACAATATTAACATCAACAAGAAAATCTTGTATATCTTGGCTATGACTGTATGGTGTTGGTCAAGCAAGTTCCTCTTGTCTCCAGTTCCAGCTATAGCTTCAGCTCCCAGATACAGAAATTTACGAAAAGACACAGAGGCTGATGCTAGCGTGAAAATATGCAAGTTAAGCAAAAAAAAAAAAGAAAAAAAAAAAACAAATTATAAAAAAAATAACAAAAAAAAAAAAGAAAGAAAGAAATAAGTAATAAAATAAAGGAGAAATCACAAAGCAAACATTTGTTTTTAACACCAAACTTGTTCTTAAGTATTTAGTAGTAGTTGGAAGCCTGCGAGAATTGACGACAATATAGAGCTGCTGCTGCTGCTGCTTAAGATCAGCGTAAATTTATGTATATAAAGTTAATGTCACAAGATCGTGCAACAGTGATTTTGGGAAAATTTAACGAGCATTCGAGTTGCACTTCAATGACGTTGACAAGTAATAATTTTTAATTCTTCTTCTTCTTCAACTTCTTATTTTCATTTTTAATTTCTGTGGCATAAATTAATTATTCCATTTCCAAAGGAGAAATTCTTTTTATAAGTATTTATTTATTGAAAACTTTGTAAGAATCAGTTACTTGTAAGAAACTTATGATGTTTCATTATATGAAAATTTATCAAATCTATAAATTATATTTAAATACTACCGTTACCCGGCCTGCGTTGCTACGTCCCCTGTGCTTTCTCAGTTCTTAAATAAAAAAAAAAAAAAAAGAGCCAAGTGCGAGTCTGACTTCTACACGGAGGGTTCCGTACATGTATGTATGGGAGGTACTGCCCCTAGTGCTTCGATTTGACTAATTCAAATAAATGATCCGCGCCTCTATCAGAACCTGAATTTTAATGGGGGTTTGTATTGGAAGTACCCTTCCTAGTGGTCCGATCAAACTGAAATTTCGACAATATAAGTTTCTGATGTAAAACCATCGACCTCCCAAATTACAAGTTCGTGGTATTACTGGATCGTATAGCTGGCATACAAACCAATATGTTTCTTGTATAGGGACCCCTTTAAGTTTTTGAAAATATTTTAGTTTTAGTATTTGTTGCTAATGTCCGGATAAAACTAAATATTCTGTGAAAATTTCAACTCTCTAGCTATTGCGGTTTATGAGATATGACCCGAGGACGGACGGATGGAAATTAGTATCCTATGTCCGTTTCCTGGTTCTAAGCTACCTCCCCACCAATTTTTAGCCAAATCGGTTCAGCCGTTCTTGAGTTATAAATAGTGTAACTAACGCGACTTTATTTTATACTACATACATATATATAGATGAAGTAGCATAGGTTATTCCTAAATTACAAAATAAAATAGAACTATGGTTAGAAAAAGTTATACGGATGAATGAAATTAGTTTGAATAGTGTGTTAGATAACATATCGAATGTACTGTTGTTTGTTTGAGCAGGTGGTAGGCGTTGTGTTGTGGATTCATTATAAAAACTACAAGAATAATAAAATAATAACTGCAAAATGAATCTGTGTTTATAAAACCACCATATTCACATATATGATTCTTAATGTCATACAGATGTATATTGCTTATTAGATTTAAATTCTAGTTATATACACTTCATGGCAATTTATTGTAAATGTTGCATTAAAGAATTACTACAGTCTGAGTTTTGCAACATATCGAAAGCTTATTCAGCTATATTTTATTAATATGGGAATTTTTTCAAGATCATCCGCCACATTTCAACCAACAAAACAAACCTTTAAATATGAAGGTAGGAACCAATTCAGCAGTTTTCAAGGAAGAGATCTGAAGAGGGTTTTCTCTGCTCTTATGAGTGGGATTCCTGAAAAATATAGCCATCTTATCATTCAAATCAAGTTTTTTCCGTATTGAACAGATGGCAGAAAATTGTCATAAAATTGCATTGTAATCTTAAAAATCAGTGAAGTAGTATTCTGTCCAATTTAACAGATGAATGAACAGAAAAATGATGATCAAGCCCAATGTGGGACCATTTTTAGCAAAACACAAACATCACAATAAACTGACAACACAAGTTGTGCTATGTGAAATGTTTGTAAGACTTGGCCAGAGACCAAAGTCGATATCCTCTTATTGTCTTAATTTATTATGAAATAATGTAAACAATGTTTGTTTATATTGATTTTGTATACACAATTTCCGAGTTTATTATGAACGGACAAGTGTGCAAATCCACTGAGAACTAAAAAGCTGACAACTGAATAATTCAAACACAATGCATTTATATTAAATAAATGTTGTCATGTTATCTCATTTTTAACCCATATGGGTTCCAATATTTTGGGTTACTCATAAAGGGTCATTTAAATTTTTGTTTTTTTTATAATACAATTCTAATGAGAAAATCCCTTAACTTTTCTGTATGAATATGCTATTCATATATACTATGTTTGTTAAGGTGTTTGATAGATACAAGTATATCTCATTCATGTTTCTCAACAATACTTTAAACATACATACAAAGTATTGTTGTATCTATAAAGAAATACCATTATAAGGGCGGAGCCAGACGCACACAATCTGAATTGCGGATCGACTCAAAGGCGACTCTCGTTATTGGATGAAAATGTGAAAAACCAGTTTGAGTATTTTCTGTACTAACACACTGAAAGAGAGCATGCGATGACAGCAGTTTGAGTGTTTTTTCTTCACTTTGAGATACTTTTGTAGCTGAGCTCTCAAATTAGTCTGCTGCGGGTATTCATCGGTTTAACAACGTTCTTTGTTTATATAGAGAGAAGATTTATGTTAAGAGCATTTTTTTGCAAAATTATGAAGTGGAAGAGTGTAGTGAAGTTGTATAAATAAGAAAACTACATAATATAAAATAATAACAATAATAATAAATAAATAATTAAGTGTTCAACACATGTAAATGTTGTTGTTTATATAGAAAAATTAATAAAAAGAGAAAATAATCAAAAAAAAGAAATGGTCACAGTTTTGCCATTTAGTTATTCAGCGCCCCGATGCGGCTTAATGGATAAAATTATTGAAACCTCAAAGGTAAAAAATGAATTTGAAATTGAGTCCACCAACAATTTGTGTAACAAATCTATGGAAAACTGTTTAATTGATAAGGAACTTTTTTTAATATTATACTTCTGACAATTAAACTCCAGCAATGTGTTATTGTTATTGTTGATTGAATTGAAAAATTATTTGGATAAAATACTATTATATTTTGATCTATAATCAGACATGCGCCAATATTAACATTGATGAGTAGGTAAACTAGAATGGATTAGTTTACTTAACAGATATGAATGAGGAGTATCAGAATTGATTGATTGCATTAATGACACTTTACAATCAAATCACATAATAATGAAGTTAATAAAATAAACTCTTAAAGTCTAAACTATTAAAGAAAAATAACTAAGAATCTTAATAAAATGCAGTCATTTTAATTGACGACTCAATTAAGTTTGACAAGGTTTATGTCTGCTGTAAATTGTAGTTTTTTTTTCGAAAATATACTTTGGTTTCCTATAAACGGGAATAGAAAAATTAAGAAAAAGACATTTTAGAGAAAAACAAAATCCATTCTAATCCATACTCATATAAATACATATATATATATATACATATTTTCAACTGACAATGAAGAGAGACTATGACAAGTGAATATAAACAGTCAATAAATAACAAAAGACGACAAAAAATTTGTCTTTATTGGATTTTAACAAGTATTAATAATGTGTCGTGTCTCCTTCTCATAACTTTAAATGGGACAAAGATTCTTTATTTCCCTATAATACTCGACAACAACAAGAGTATGCAAGAGTGAGTATCTGAAAGTATCCTAATAAAAATTAGGTTTTTAACTCTTCTTCGTTATTTCTTCGAATCAACTTCGAAGCCTCCACGCGATAAAGATCATTGGAATATCTTTCGAGACACTTAAACAGGTCTTTAAAATAAAAAAACAACAAAAAAAATAAAAAAGAATCTTTTGTTTTATAAGTGTTTTTGTCGCTTTGTTAATGTTTACGTCGTCGACATAAGCCATAAATTAGTTGAAATGGGTACCCCGATCCAAGTACCCCATGTAAATTTAAGATCGACAAAAATGTAAGAAAGAAAAAGGCATAGAAAATTCTTGAAATGTTTGTGGGAAATGAATGTTTATGGCTTGTTTAATTCAATTTATTGATTTTTAAAAACTTTGCATCATAAGTACAAGTTGTTATTGTATAAATATTATTATTGTATAATATTAATTTTTATTACATTGTTTCTTTTTCATTAAAGGTTAAACGTCCCAAAACAGAGCTCACGGAATCACACGAAAGGAATCGGTAAGGATATTTTACATAGATTTTTGAGATCTGATTATCAATCGATGTGCCAATAAATTTTCTAATATGCACCTTAAGATTTACTATTCAAATTGAACTGCTAAGTTTATCAACAGAACTCAAATAGAATGATGATTCTAAAATTGTTTCATGTCACAATCGGTGCCACCGAAAGACCACAAATAATGTTAAAATATTATATTATTTTCTTATCTAAAGTATGGGATCCCTGCCCATACTCACTCTTCTTCTTACGCCCACGACATTTAAATTCTCTTACTGTTTTTTTTTTTAATAGAAATATGACACTCTAATTAATTGATTAGTGCCGTTTTTAAAGGTTTCAATACCTAGAGATCGTTTCGTATTGGTTTGAAAACAAATAGTGATCGACCGACTCGATCTAATTTGGCGCCTTTTTTTTTTCCCATTTCCATTAAGAATAACAGAAATAAATATCTAAGAATTTCTATGTCTAACAGTCAAGTCTAACTTTTTGACTTTAATGTTTTTCTTGTTTTTTATTTTTATTATTTTCTTATGATAAAGTGTCACTCAAAATAAGAATTACCATGTAACATTTGCTAAACACATGCTAGGCACTCAACGGAAAAATCACACAACCAAAAAAAATATATGAAAAACCCATTCAAGTGCGTAAATCTTTTCCGTTTTTCTTTGGTCACACTTAAGGAAAAATTAATTACAATAGAATACAAAATACACTTGACAAAATTTGACTTAGTGTCGTGCGACGCAAATGAACCTTACAAAGGAAACAAGTAAAGTGATGGAAAATACTACATAGGCGTAGGAAGATAGGGTTTTAGTTTGTTTATAAAGATTTAGAATGGAAACTAATTGAACGAAATTTTCTTATTCGATTTAATAGACTTTGCCAGCAGCAGCAACAGCAGCAGCATCATACCCAGCAACAACAAGGCCACGGTCAACTGCAGTCTTCAATCTCCGATAGCGGCGGTGGAGGCGGTGGTGCAGGCGCTGTTGGCTCCAGTGGAGTTAATAATGGGAGTGGCTCAAATGCAAATAATCATCCTCTGTGTTTGCCACCACAAAGCCAACCAATACCACCAACAATTTCTTCACTGGCCGCTTTGAGTCACCATCATTATCCGGGTACATCAACAAATAGCGCCTCTAATAGAGCTTCACAGTGTTGTGCTGGTTCCTTTTCAGGTAGCTCCTTTTCAACATATCAGCAACAGGCAACGGGCACATCAAGTGATGTGACTGGAGATATTGTTGGCAGTGGTAGTGTAGCACATTGGTTAGCGACTAGTGCCGACGCGGAACACCAACAATTAGCATCAGTTAAATCAGAGTCACGTAGTCCTGGTCTGACCGCAAACAGTAGCAACAATACCGGTATGGACGCTGCATCACACTTGAATAGCACAACGCCAGTTTCAGCCAATGGACCACCAAGTGGTAGCGTGAATATTTATAATTGCTCAACTACTACAGCCACAGATTCAAATTCTGGTGGTTTGAGTGGCTTAGATGGTTCGCATTCGCCTAGCGCAGCCATGAGTGCTGCTGTCAATCCTTCAGCAGTCGCTGCTGCAGACTATTATAATTGTTACTATAATAGTATGCAACAATATACGCCACCATTCTATACATCTTATGGAACGCCTTTCAGCACGGCAGCGGCACGAGCATCAGCAAAAATGGAATCAAGCGCAGCTTATTTAACACCCACTTATGCTTCGACCAACAACAATTCCTCACAACTTTATGCAAATCCTTATGGTTATAATAACTTTACACAGTTTGGGGGTAGCTCTGCGGCAGCACAACAGGATTATAGCAGCTACTATAATGACCAGTATAGTAATTACTATAATCCAGCAAATTATTCACCTTACGCAGTTAGTTCACCTAGCTCAAGTGCAAGCCATAGTTTTCATGTTGCCGCCTCGTCAAACCTGTCCGAAAGTCCCAATGACAATCACTCTTCGACAACAACTACAACGACACCACAGCACCTTGCAAGCTCAGCCGCTGCCGTGAACGCGACACATTCGCCACACTCACCATTGCAAATATCACCACAAGCGCCACAAGGCTCATCTCTCAATATCAATACAAGTGGTGGTAGCGGCATGGCATCAAATATAACTTCAACATCATCGGTAGGATCGGCGTCGGTTCCAAAAACTACACCTACGGGTAAAAATGGTCGTGCACGCGGCCGGCGGCATCAACAACCGAGTCCAACGCGTAGCACAACCTCAGATACACCCAACAGTGATGCTGTCAAGCCACCAGAACGTGTTTTCATTTGGGATTTAGATGAAACGTTGATCATTTTCCATACGTTGCTATCGGGCTCTTATGCAAATCGTTACACCAAAGATCACAGTACTCTTATGACCGTAGCATTTCGTATGGAAGAAATGGTCTTTAATATGGCCGATACACATTTCTTTTTTAACGAAATCGAGGAATGTGATCAGGTGCATATTGATGATGTTTCATCGGATGACAATGGACAGGATTTGAGTACTTATAATTTTGAAAATGATGGCTTCCATACTGGTACACCTCCCGGTGCACCACCTAACTTTTGTTTGCCTACAGGCGTCAGAGGTGGTGTGGATTGGATGCGCAAATTGGCATTTCGTTATCGAAAGATCAAAGAAATCTACAACAATTACCGAGGAAAGTAAGTAACAAGATACTTAACACAGATGATTTATCAAGTAAAAAATAGAGTTTTATTTACCCGACTGCGATCAAAATGTATATGGAAATGCGATGTTCATTTGTTCTCTCCAAACTTCTAAACTACTTAGAATAATTTCAAAAATGATGTATCGTTGGAAATGTCTCCATTGTCCTCTGGTTATAGGCTATGTGCCGTCCCATGAAATTAAATGTGGCGCTTTCTAGAGAACATATAATAGTGATTAATTAGCACATTCAATGTATGTATTGTTAGCTGTTGCTCGTGGCTTAGTCGGGTTTTAGTTTTTGAACTTAATATCTTTATTTGTTTCTTGAAGGAGATCACTCTATGATGTTATTGAGCAATCAAAAATCGATTTGTAACTAATAATTCTTAATTAAATTCTTTCCATAGTGTCGGCAATCTTTTGGGACCCGGTAAACGTGAAGTTTGGTTTCAAATACGTTCTGAAATTGAGTCAGCTACAGATAATTGGGCCACACTTGCAAATAAATGCTTAAGTATGATTGCCCAACGTGAGAATTGTGTTAATATATTGGTCACATCCACTCAATTAGCACCAGCTTTAGCCAAACTTTTACTTTTTGGCCTTGGAAATATCTTTAGCATAGAGAACATCTACAGCGCGCATAAGATTGGTAAAAACAATAATATAAAATTAATTAAAACATTAATTAAACTAAAATTAATTTTTAAAATTACAATCTCTTATCTCTCATACTATTTTTTTAGGCCAAGAGACCTGCTATGAAAGAATTGTTACAAGATTTGGTCGTAAAAGTACTTATGTGGTGATTGGTGATGGCTCCGAAGAGGAAGCTGCGGCCAAGGCAATGAATTTCCCATTTTGGCGCATATCAGCACACAGTGATCTACGTGCACTTTACAGTGCTCTGGACATGGGCTTTTTATGAAAGACTCGCTTGCATTATTCATATTTTTTAGCATGTATATTTAATATTTACAAACAGATTTGTTAAGATAGAAGATCAGCACAAGTATTGAGTGTAATGAATTTCGGCAGTCTTATGAAAGATTTCTATATAATTTTGCGATTACTAGAAAATTTCTAGAGAATTTCCCATAAATACTTAATACTTGTAATAATGACTTAACAGATCTGTTTGAGATGGTGGCACGTTTTGACTAGGTGGCACCTTGGGCAAAGTAGATCTTCGGGTTCCCTAAACCCTACTTAATAATTGTAAAAACATACATACATTTATAGTGGTCATCTAAACCAAGCCAAATAAGGCCTCAATTCTGCTGATAAATTTATAAAGCAATATTTGTATCACTCGCTGGTTAGAGCAGTTATGACAAACCTCTCTCTATTGATCTCGGCCTTCATTTTAGCAACTGTAAACTGAAAATGTATGCAATTTTAAATAAGGAAATTATTGAATTGGTTTGCTCGGTGCCTGGATTTGGTTTGCCCAAGTTGCCCCTAGGAAAACTGGCCTGTTGTTTTAAATAATACATTAGCTACATTGTACAGCTATAAACGATACAAACGCGCACTTTTTTTCGAAGAAAAATACTCAAAATTTTGTCTTAATGCATAAAGAAAGAAATGTGTACAAAATTTATATAAAAATTGAGAAGAATCTATTGATCCCTTTACGCGAAATTAACGTACGATATTGATTTGATTGTTTTAATGCAAACTTGTTCTAAAACCACTAACTCATCCTCACCTGATAAAATTTTATAGCGATAATCACTTCAGTTATGGTGATATTACAGATATAGGTAATTGTATTGTTTATATTGTCAGCCATTAATAAAGTAAAGAGCGGCAGAAAAAACGCTTTCCTGTTAAGTTTGGATTTTGGCTCATACGATAATTTCGCGCAAAGGGTTCGATATACATACTTACATATAAAAGTATCTCCTTATGTTCAATACTTATTTCTTGATATAAAAATGCTGCAAACAAAAGCAAAGCAAAGCAAAGTAATTCAATTATTTTGTTAATTTTATATAATTTTTTTTAAGACCAGCACATACAGTTTTTAGTAGTTTTTAGTTTGATTTGAAATATAAGTGAGTTTATTATATGGTATAACTGTATCATTATTATACATACAAACATAAAGAGTATATTGATTGATGTAAACTAAATACGTTACATATACATACATACATCAAGCCTGATAGAAAGACAAATTATGTAGTATATAATATATAAATGATATAAACACGCGATTTAAATATTAAGTAACTAATGAAAAAAAAAAATAATATAATAAAATAAAAAAAAATAAAAAAAAAATATAAAATTGTAAAATAAAATGTTTATCTATTTAATGGGGTTAGTTATGACTATAATTAGGCATTCATTGGCGCTCATTGCTTTGTAAGATACCTGATATCTAATTTGATATAGCCAAGGCGACCGCCTTAACCTTCTACTATTAGGCGCTACTGTGATCCGAAGTCTGCCTACATATTCTACATATTTTTTTGGGCCAGTAGACGCTGCTCGAAAAGAAGCAACTGTGGTGGTCTGTAGTTGCCAGGCTGAGGTCACGGTGTAGTATCGACTTGTGGACATACCACTAGCAGCCATTGAAAAGGAACAAAGCTTTACTAATTAGACTCTAAACTCAATTGATGAGGTTCGACAATGAAATGTCCCATGTTTGTGTATGTCATACCACTGTGCAGCAACAGTAAAATATAACTTTTGTTTTTTGGTCATGTCTTCCGCTCTGTTCTGTCTAAGTAAGAGTAAGTGAAAGAGATACAAAAATAAGATATGGACTAGTGGGTGGGAGGTTTTTAACATAACATTGCCAGATGATTATTAACATTTAATCGTTTTCAATTTTATATTCTAAACAATTTTTCAATATTATTTTATTTTATATGTATGAAAATATTATAATGTTAAATTTTTTACATTACACTAAAGTTAACATTGATAAACATGCCCAGTCTGGCAACGCTGTTGCATCTACAACCACTTTTTTTTTCAGACTGCCAACTGTTTAGGCCAAAACAATCAGCAGCAACAGTTTTACTGCTAAGTCGAATTTTGACTATTGGACAGAGTACAACCGGGCACGCAAGCCGTTCGGACCGTTTCTTAAAACCAGTTTCAACGAGTTCGGTTCGTTGAGCGCGCGTTTATATCCGAACGCACTTCCCCACAAACAAACAAAATAAAAAAAAGCTTTTAAAAAAACAAAAAAAAAATCTCACACAAACAAACATACACAGATACATCGTACCTGTTACGTTATATTGCCGTTACACATATGTCGTCAAGTTCGTAAGCTTGCGGCATCTATTAATTACGTGCGTTTTGTTGCTTCATTCTACTCCAGATTCAACATCACTTCACTTCACTTCACTTCACTTCTGTTCAGTTTACTTCACTTCACTTCACTTCACTTCATTGCTGTTGTCGTCATCATCATCATCATCATCGTATAACTGTAATTGTATTTTTTTCTTCTTGTCTCTTGTCCCTTATACCTTTTATTCTTCTTTTCCTTTTCCTTTTTTTGTTTTTGTTCTTGTAAAGTGACTTCCTTCCTTTCTTCCATACTTACCTTCATACACCCACTCACTTGCTATGGCAAACAGCAGCTAGCTTCGCCCGGGCTGAGTTCTTGAACGAGCAAGCAACAAGCCATGTAGCTGACGGTCGGTCTGTCCGAGTGAGTATCTGACGGTCGGTCGGTCGGTTGTTCGGTAGGTTGGATTGCCTGTCCGTCTGTTAGTATGTTTGAATTTCTATCTCGCACGTTTATGTTCTTGTTGTACTTGTACTTGTTTTGATGTTGCTGTTGCTGTTGCTTGACTTTGTTTGCCAACCATCCATCCATCGACTAACTGTGTATTACATTTACATAGATACATTTGTATCTCTGTGCATGTGCTTTAGTGTGTTTGTTTCGTTTACGCGCAGAGTAAAGATGTGCTGCTGCTGCTGTTGCTGCTACTCTGCTTCAAATTATTGTGCAAAGTGATGCAAACATAATAAACATCAAAATACATACAAACATACATATGTATGTACATATGAAGGTATGTTTGTATCTTTTAATGTATCTTTAATGACAAATAACATAACGACAAAATGCGCTACATTTTTTATTGTAGTATGAATAAATAATTGTAATACAACGAAATGCTTGTTGAAATTTTTGGTTAAATCATAATGTATCTTCGTTTCTTTGTGCCAGTGTGTGTGTGTGTGTGTGTGACAATGTGTGTGTAGGTGTTTAATATATTCTGACTTTTAATGTTTATATATGTATATGTAGATACAAACATACATACATATGTAAATAAAATCACTAAAGCAAAGCGAATATTTTTAAATAAAAGCGTAAAATTTTAATTTTTAGTCAAAAGGCTTTTTTTTTTTGTTTTGATTGCAGCAGCATTTGGTATTAAAATATATAGTAGGTTTTTACAAAGTTGACCTTACAAAAAAACATTTTTGATTTTTTATTTCTATAAAATGTATTGAAGTACAGTGAAACGTGTGAAGTTGCTTGTTTAATGTTTACACTAAAATTGTATTTTTATTATTAATAATAAAAACTCGCTCAACTGCGGAAGATTTATAATTTGCTTTCATTTGCAATTGATTTAATCAATTAACATAAAAGTATCTAGAATTTCCAGCTACCAATTCAATTTATGAAATATTGATGAACTGTTCTTTAGTGCCTTCATAATAAATAAATGAAATTGTTTTAAGCTTTTGCTTTAATGATGATTATGTACCCTTAACACTAAGGCATAACATATACGTGGATTGACAATTGCATAGCTGAATGAATAAGATAAACACACACAAAAATTTGAACTATTATTAGTCAGTTGAGATGGTAGCTATGCACATCATTATTGTATAATATTATCCATACCTCATTATTGGTTCAATTAAATAGAATAATAAAAATACGAAACAAATGCTTAGAGTCTTGTATGAAAAAGTTAATCGCAAACGAAAATTCAATATATTCCAAGTTAAGTTATTTCATCTTCAATATCATCTAAATATATTGTCCCCTTCAAAGTAATCCCCCTCAGATACACGTGTGCCAACGCTTTTTCCAATCCTTGAAGGAGTTCTGAATGACCTTTTTGGAATAACCTTGAGGTCTACTATCGATGCGCCCTCCATTCAAGGGCTTTATATTTTTGAGAACAGGAAAAGTTTTGTTTTTGCCCTACAAATCACGAGAAAGCAATGGTCACAATTTAGCAATTTCGGAACAAATTGCGCTGCCACACGTTTTTGGACATGAAACGTCCGAAAAAATTGCAAACGTGAGCTAATCGATATGCCGAAATCCTCAGCAATTTCTCTAATAGTCTTTCAACGACACGCCATAACAATTTCCTTTACTGCTTCAACGTTTTCATCGGTTGTTGATGTGCTGGGGAGTCCATTGTCATTAACATCTTCTCGGCCTTCTGAAAATAAAATAAATAAATAAATAAATTTTGTTTTTCCTCAAGGTAAAATCGGAAAATACCTCAAAGTAGAAACGGAAAATGCTACAGTCAACATTTTAAGTACTTCGGAGCACTTAATCTTATTATTTCCATTAAATTTAGTACAAATTTATTGATTGAAAAGCACAACAAAACATGTCTTACCTTTAATGAAAATTCGATTTTATTCGGGAAAATCGATAATATACTGCCCAAGATAAATAAAAGGTGCCTTTTTCTTTTTGGACATACCTCAAACAGTGAACACTTACATTCCCAGCATAATTCGATCCAAATAGTTATTCATTATGCTAAATGCTCCATAAAAATTTCATAATGGTTTCGAAAAAAGAACACTCTTTAATATTCTATTTTCAACTTTTATTGAATGAAATTTTTAAGGAAGTCAAATCTACTTGATCATCTCTTCTAGCCAGGAATGCGACAGTCTGGAATAAAGATCGTTGCGAGAGGTATTCTTGTCATTTCTTTTGGGTGCGTCGAATGCCCTAGCAGTTAGTCACACGTTAAAATTAATATTAAATTTAGTATTTAATATTACATATATACTTGTTAAATAAATAGATAATCATTACTTCTGTAGCATCTATTTCCTGAATTTTATCCTTATTCTTGAGATGGTGCAAGTCATTTATGTAGATCAATTCAGTATATTTCTTTGTTGGCATTTTATTGTCTGTACTTTGGTAATAAAAGTCATAAATAAATCATATTTCAACGAGTTTGGTAAAATGTTTGAACAGAAGCTAAACAACGATGTTCCTGAAACAAAATCTAAGCATAAAATTTCAGAAAATTCGGGATTCCCTTTTTTTTTTAAATCATTATGTGAAAGATCAATATATCATTTTGCTTCAACTATTGTAAATAGAACAATAATTCGAAGTATTAGAAGTCATTTTATAAGGTAGCTTTTATCAATATATCATCACTAAATAATGATTTTCACTTAAATTTGGGCTTGACATTGCAAAAAGTGATTTACAAATTAGTTGGTGGTTTTGCTAGTTAGCCTTGTAATGATATTTATGGGCAGCTTTACTATCAATCATTTCTATGTTAGGAAATACTTACATAAAATCTATACAAAAATCAATAAAAATTTATAAAATAATATGCAATATTTGCAAGCTGAAAAATTGAATTCTATTTAAAGAAATTCCTTTTCAGTTTACTAAAGAAAAAAAAAGCTTAAAATATGTTCTTTTAATTGAAATTTCAGATGAATTGTTTTGTTTTCATTCTTTTGTTAATAAAAAAAAAAAGCTCAAGAATTTCTTTGTACTGAACATTCCTTTCTTTTCCCCATTCTTCATTTCAGAATGAGTATCAATGAATTTCATTGAATTCCCCCCCACTTTTCGTTATTTTTTTTTATTTCCGTTGTAATAATATAGAATAGTAAAAAGCAAAAAAATAAAAAAAACAAAATTCTTACCATATTTCCAATACGAAATCAATTCATTCTTTAACAAGATACTCAGATACCAAAGTTAATGTCCGTCTGTCTGATTGTTTCCCTGTCACTTATTCTTGGCTTATTGTTGGTTTTGCATTGACACTTGCGTACTTACTTTACTACTCATGATGATAAATCGCCATATTGGGGAAATGAAATGATTTAAGCTTCCGTTTAACCGCAATCATCATACGCTTCATTTATTATATATAATAATTTAAATGCAGAAATCCACTTCTTCCCCTAAGGCATAAAAAATACATAAATATATGTATTGTACATACATATGTACATATGCATAGTATGTACGCAATCAGTGAGTAGTAAGTAGTATGTGTGTAAGCCGGATGGGCTTAAGTGAATTTTCAGTAGTCCATATTCGGTTGAGTTTAACCATATAACCAACCAATGGCAACCATGGCATAACAAACAACAGTTGGTTGCTTGTGTAGTGTGTACTAAGTAGTATATTGTTGAAGGTTAATTGTTGTAATCATTGTTTCTTTTCTTTTTCCTTTTTTTTTTTTTTTTTTTGCAAAATTATGTTCAATTTGTGCAATATTTAATTGTTATTATTATTATTATTTTTATATACAATATATTTAAAAATTTCACTTCTTTTGTGTACAAAAAATTTTGAATTTAGTAGTTGAGTTCATTTAAAATGATATTTAATTTTCTTTTCATTGAGAAAACATTTTTTTTTGAAATTGTCACAATATAAACAAACCCTGGACTCAATTCAATTACAACATAACAAAAAAATAACAAGAGCTGACCCTGGACAATAGACAAACCTGCCATGTTCAAGCTTCAGCAATCAATTGTTGATTGTAGGCTGTTACACCCTACTAGACCCACCAGCCAAGTATAAGAGGAGTAACTTGTTAAATCCTCCCTACAGTTTTTTCTGACTTTTTCTCAAAGTGAGAACTAATAACTGACTATTGTACTTAAAAGTTAAAGAAAATACATACTATAACAATGTGTATTCCAATTGTAGGGGTTCTCAAAAGTTGACCATTTTTAAGTTAAGTTATTTTTTGCCTTTTCATGTTGCTACTTTTTGTATATGTATGTGTATATATGAGTATTTGTATGAGGAATATTGTTCTCATTGTGCTGTGTCAAAGTGTCCTTGCCTTTCACTCATACATAGTCATATCTACAGACACAGACACATACATATACAGTACATAGTTACATGTTAATACAAACACTTTCACAGTGCACATTGCTTTCAATATTTTGATGAAAAATGGCTGAAGGCAATTGAAAGCATCAGCAGCATTGCCTTCAAACGATAATGGGAACTAGAATGTGGAAGAATCCTCGATTTTTTTCTTTTTTTCCTACTTTTTTTTTTTTTTGTTGTTGTTTGCTTTGTTCGCAATTGTTGCTTTTACGGTATTTTAATGTTGTTGAATGTAAATTATATAAGAATTTAATATCATATTTCCTTTAAAGAGAATTTTACTTGAGACTCGAACGAGGTAAGATTTTTCTTTCAAAGAAGACCCCTTATGTAGTTTTCATGTTATATAATCTGGTTATACTAAACTCAATTACAAAATCAACTTATTGTTCAATATATTCAAGTTAATTCCATAAATATACAATTATAAAATCATCTAGAATGCTCTTGTGGGTTTAAGATTATGACGCACTTTAGTACTTACGTATATACATCAAAATTTACTCACAATGTGTTATACATTGTTATATGAGTGCAGTCCTGTGATACACAAACTTATATTCAACTTATATTTAGATTTAGTTAAATTCTTAAAAGTTATATGATAGACAATGTGATATGAGCATAAAACGATGCGAAGGTTCTATTATGTACATAGTTATGAATTATCTATGGTATTTGTCAGTCTGTCATAAAGTTTGCTGCACACAGAAGGAGACATGCAAACTATTCACTCAGTTTTTGAACTAGAAATCCTAAATATTTCCACGAAAATTTACAGACTATGCATATTTGTCCCATGCAATCCCAGATACAAATTCATGTTCTTATTAGAGAAAATTTATTGTATAATTATACTGAAATTTGGATTTTATTCATAAGTGTCTGATCCATATTCAGCAATCATGTATATTTCAAAATCCTAGGATCACTGGATTATATACATAGTTCCCATACAAATATTTCGGAGTCAATCGTTGAAACTCTGACTCGACCCTAAACATAAGTCAAATCAATAATGAGCCATAATATTCATGCATGCTGACTCACAGCAGTAGTCGGATTTTCCAAATATTTCGGAGTCAGTGTAGGAAAATATTACAACTTCTTGTTTATTATTATTTTAGTTACTATATTTCTTTATTTCATCTTACTATATCTTTCAGTGAATTTGTGATATTGTACTGTACAATTCAACAAAGTAACAAGTCAATTGAATGAATGTTAGTTATGTCAATGTCATTATTATCAGTGCAACAATAGTAATACAATAGAACTTCTCAATAATAAAATGACAACAATAGGCAAACAAAAAGTTCGTTCTGATTCACCATCAATTGATTACAATCGCATAATGACAGAATCAGAACCAGAGCCACCAACACCAACAATAATTAAAGAATTGAATCAATCATCACGTGGTTCAGTGCCCGAAGATGAGGCATCATTGGAATTTCAATGGCCACCACCTATTCCCGTATCAAGTCATACAGTTAATTTGCGTTTGAATATGATGAATCAAGATCCAAAAGATTTGCATACTGCCAGGGCCATGATAGCCGAATTGCGCTCTAAAGTCAGATTCCAAACGGAACATATCATAAAATGGAGAAAAGCCTATGCCATCCAGGTGGGTAATGCTGAAGAAATATTAATTTTCAAAGATATTAAATCAAAATTCTATGTAATTCTAGGTTCAACAACATTATCGCTATCAAAAAGAAAAGGCAGATCAAATGAATGCCCTCACTTCACAACTTTTACTCCTTGAGTCACGTTTGAAACGCAAACAAAAACAAATCGCCAGTCTATTGACTCATCGTGAACGAACTATCCAACGTCAGCAGAAAATGATTGAGGAACTTGGCCTTTGTACTGATGCAAATACGAATGATTCAGATTCTGCCATTGTATTGGAAGATATTGAAGTTGAGGGTTTATTTGGTGGAGTTCGCCGAAAGAATAGTGCGCAATATTATAATGATTGCGGCGGTGGAAGCGGCATTCCAGTTATACGTTCCATTTCTGATGCAATCGAAACGAATCTTAATAAATATGGTGGGGGTGGCAATAGAAGAAATAATTGTTTCCTAAGGCGACCAGATATTTTGGAAACCGTTTATTCTGTTGAAGAAGATCCCGAACCAACCTCAACAGATGTTGCCGAGAAACGTGATAAATTCAAAAATCGCTCAGAGAAAGCAGCTCAACATAGTTCCAGCTCAACAGAGGGTCACATAGATAATAATCCAAATAATACTACATTGATCAGCATAGAAGTCGAAGGTAAAAATGCCAAGGTCAATGATTTCACAGAATACAGCATACAAGTGCCGTCGCCATCACCAGTAAAAAGATGTGGTGAGGAACCCAAAGAAGACAATTGTAATGGTAAAACGCAAGTGAACACCTTCAATCGCATAATGTTGAATCATCGTTCAGTTACGAAACCAAAGGATGTCAAATACAAACGTATTAATAAAGCAAAATCCAAAAGTTTGGAGGAATTACGTGGCCGTTTAAAGAATTTAGTAGAACGAGGCACAACCATTGATTCGAATAACTCAAATACAGCAATGTCTAAGTGCTATGGCAAAGGTATGTTGCCCCAGGCTACGGCTCATTCTTTTGCGTGACACATGCCACGCTTTTTTGGATCGACAACATCGTTGACAACGCCAAGCACCAACAAGGGTGATCCAAACGATCGTGGTGGTGGTGGCGGAGGCATCGGTGGCAGTTTCTAGCAATTAAAGAAAATTTTTGTACGCAATTGTGATAAGAAATAATAGTTTTTTTTTTTTCTTGACTTCGATTAGATATTCACAATTGTGTGATACTATATACAATACATTCCATACATAGTATGAAGCCAGTTTTGGTAGAGCTTTTGCCATGAACTAGGATTGCTTATATTCTCATCATATCATAGCCATATCCATAATAATATCTATCTCTTTTTTTTCCAATTATTATCCTATGTCCATGTACATTTCGGACAAAGTTTCAACTCATCTAAGAAATAATTTACCTGACGCTAAGAATGAAATGAAGTTTCTGTTGTGGAACTTAGATAATCTCTAGACAATTTGAATGAAACATAAAGAATTTACTCAAACCAAATGTAAAATTAAATGAAAAGAAAAGAAAAGAAAAGCAAATACAAATTAATTTAATCAATTACGATTGCTTTTTTTCAGCGGTTAATTAGATTAAACTCTGTGAAATGTTAAACTAGAGCTATAGCCTGGATTAAACTTGAATAAGGGTTTTGATAAGAAACGTTCCTTTTATATACATATATACACATATTACTACTATATACTTGTATACATATGTATGATAATCTTTAAAATTGATCAGTTCCAAAGGAATTTGAATAATAAGATGATATACTTATTGTACTTAAATGAAAATAAAACTCTAAATACCTGAAATTATATACGAGTATTTAAATAATAAAACTAAAAAGTCTAATCTTTGGATACTAAACTACAATAGTATTAAGATGAATTTTCAAAATGCATATTTATAGTACAATTATTGTAAATAAAGATACAATATACTTCATAAGATATACGAGTACATACAACTTCTGCACTTTGACTGAAAACTGAAGATAAATAAATATATAATCAATTTTAATGTTTGCATATTGTACAATTGCTCGCCAATATGAAAGTATATGTTTATATTTAAACTGTGAGCACTATACAACAATAAGATACAATATTTATTATATGCACCTGAAATTACACATACTATTTATAGGTATATTGAATATATATAGTATACCATTTATATAATATTCTTGTATAACCTTCCTGATAAATAGGATTTTCCTTATTACGAAATAAGTCTCAAGTCTTGCTTTATTGGCTGACATCCAACACCCATAGATTGAAATTTGTTTGGGGTTTATGAAGCCTTCTTCGCGTTATATTAAATGAACTTCTTTAAAAGAAACTAAAATAAAATTATTCATAAAATTGATAAAAGAAAACCATTTTATTTAAAATTAACCAAAAAAAAAAAAAAAAACTAAAATAAAAATTAAAAGTATTACAATTCCACATTAAAGAATTAAATTTCAAATAGAAATCATATTTATAGTAAGTATAACAATATTATTATCACACTACTTTTTACCATATCATGGTGTCAATTTGAAAAATTTATAATTGCATTTTATTTAAATATAATTAAGAAAATAATAAAAAATTAAAACAAAAACAAAAAAAAAACAAACATGAATTGTATTTAAAAAACAAATGAAACCAAACCAAACCAAAAAAAAAAAAAACAAAAAAAAAAACTAAAATAAATAAAAATATTGGATAGAAATCTATTAAATATTATTTTAAATAATAGCATTTCGAAATTATTCCAAATTAATATTATGAAAAATGATAATCCTTAAATTTATGGTATTTCAACTTCCAAAACTACTGAAAAGCTTTTATTAAACAAATATTTGAAACATCATACACATTTTATTAAATATTTATTATTATTACAATATTATTAAAAATATTAACACAATGGTGGGATATCTCAAAAAATGAATGGTCTATCAAAATTACATATCTATAACTTTATAATTGATTTAAATGGCAGAAGAGAAAGATTCTTGATTGATTTGCTAATTTTGAATGGCTATAAAGAAATTATAAAATATAATTATGGTCAATAAATAAATTGTAATATATATAAAGTTGATTGAAGAAAACACACAACAGTCTTTGTTTCTTAAGGAAAAAGAATTCATTTCATTTCTAAATTTATGCAAGAATGTTTTTTAAACAAATGGTAAAGGAAAATCGAAGTAGAAACTTTAAATAATGAAATTAATAAAAAAAAAAAAGAAAATAAAAAAATACAGTGTACTATTATTATATTTCAGTTATTATTATTAGTTTTACTTATTATTGCTTACATTGGCACAAGCAAAGCGCATGATTCAGTTACTAAGATCCCAAATGTAGTTAGTCCGGTGGATGTTAAACCCCCAAGTACTGGTACTGAACCCCCAGGTATTGGTACTGAACTCAAAAGTACTGGTACTGGACCCCAAAGTACTGATGCTGCACCCCCAAGTACTGATGCTGTTGTGAATGCGGATAATAAAAATAAGGAAAATAATCCAAAAGATGTTGAAAAAACGGCAGCAGGAGCAGCACATACGCCTGAAATAATAACACCAGCAGCAGCACGACCAAATAAGGCTGAAGCACGACCAAATGAGGCTGAAACAATAGCAGCAGATCCAAAACAGGTTAAAGCACCACCAAATGAGACTGACACAATAGCAGCAGCTCCAAAACCGGCTGAAGCACCACCAGATGGGGCTGAAACAACAGCAGCACCAGAATCAAATGACACTGAAACAACAGTAGCCGAGGATCAGCCGTCTACAATTGACGATCAGGCAGAAGAAGCACTAACAAATAAGAGCAAATATGCGAGCAGTTCCAACCAAACGGAATACAGTTTTATAAAAGTAAAGTCCATCAATAATCAAACAAATCTAAACTAACTAAATGTTTAGTAAAATCGTTAAAAAAAAATATGACACGGGTATAAGTCGATTCGAAGGCCCTCTAATTTGATTTCTATATAGAGTAGTATTCTTAGTTATTAAATATCTATGGTATTTATTTAATGTCGTAAAACGTTTGGACTTAAAAAAAAAAGAAGTGCACGGCCACTTAACCCAAGTACAGAATTGTAACTTCGTATACATTTAAGAATTTGCCTATCTGAAGGTGAAACACTATACTCGCTTGTGACTCTCTACCCTTAGAGCAAAAATAGCTAAACTTTATTTATCTCGAAATTTGAATTTGTTTAATGGAAAATGCGCCTCGTATAATAAAGTAAACTTAGATAATAATCAAGAACGACCCAATTTCAGCTTATTTTATAGTCTAGCCATCAAATGATTTTTTTTTTATTTTTACTATTATTATTGTTGTATAATTTAAAAAATCATAGTACATATTTACCATATTTCTTCCAATTCATTTGAGATATTGTACATACTTTATAAGTCAATTCAATGAATGTGTCAATGTCATTAATATCAGTGCCACAATAACAGATGCGACAATAGAAGGAAGTTCTAGAATGACAAAATTACAAGAATAAATTTGTGTACCATACGAAATATCCGTGTAAATCGAAAAAAATTCAATATTTTTTATTAAGTCATTTTTTCAATATTCAATAAAACTAATTAATTCTGGAGCGAAAGCCTTTGCCGCTATTGCTCATAAAATATCTAAGTTATAATTTTTAATTTTAAAATAAATACACAATAAATAATTAATTCTTAAAAACCTCGTCATCAATTGAAAACAAATATATTGTAAATTTAAAAAAATTATCCTAAAACATAAATTTTGTTTTTATTTTATTTATTATTATTAAGAATATTTAAAGCTAAAAGGAGAGAAGTAGCACTGGCAGTTAGGGCTTTAGCCTTCTAAAACCTAAATTACTTTTATCACTTTGGTAGACTATTAAACTTTTTCTTCCTGATTGGTTTAATGTTACGTTTTTGCTCGATTCTCGATGCGATTTAAGTTCGCTGTTAAATGAATTAGAAATAATATCAAATTGGCGAAACTTGGTAATAAAATCCATAATTCGCAGATTGCTGAAATAGGAAAGTTCGTTCAACATTCTGGTCATTTTGTAGAAAATTAACATCCAAAATTTGCTTTAAGTTATGTCCTTATACTACCTTTTGCTATGAATCCCATCAAATAGAATTAAAAAATTTATATCGGAAAAATGTCCGTGTGTTTCAAAATTGTGTAAAACTTATAGAGGCCTTCCTCCTATATCAGAATATCAACTTATAAGAGAAATACAATACAATGAAATTCTGCAAGAAGTTTATAATAAATTAATTAGCATAAGAAAAGTTCTTGATTGATTTGCTAATGAATTTGAATGGTTATAAGTAAATTATAAATTATAATTTTTTATGGTCAATAAATAAATTGCAATATATATAAAGTTGATTAAAGGAAACACACAACAGTTTTTCTTTCTTAAGGAGAAAGAATTCATTTCTTTCTTAAATTTATGCAAGAATGTTTTTTAACCAAAAGGTAAAGGAAGATTAAGGAAAAAACTTTAAATAATTAAAATAATAGAAAAAATGATACTTTCAGTTGGTTTTATTTCTTTTACTTATAATTGCTTTGATTGGGACAAGCGAAGCAGAAGAACCTGTTCCTGAAGCGCCAGAAGGAGACGCTGCTGCTGAAGGTAACGAAAAAAAGCCAGAAGAAGATGTTCCAAAAGCGGATGAAAATGCAGCAGCAACAGCAGCACCAGATGGGACTGAAACAGCAGCACCACCTGATGGGGCTGAAACAGGAGAAGCTGCACCACCACTACCAGATGGTGCTGCAGAAACAACAGCACCACCTGATGGGGCTGAAACAGCAGAAGCTGCACCACCACCACCAGATGGTGCTGCAGAAACAGCAGCACCACCAGATGGGGCTGACACAAAACGATCACCAGATCTGACTGAAACAACAGCAGCACCAGATGGGGCTGAAACAACAGCAGCACCTGATGGGGCTGAAACAACAGCAGCACCAGATGAGGCTGAAACAACAGCAGCCCCAGCTGGGGATGAAACCGCAACAGCAGATGATACTGATACAACAACAGACGGTGATCAGGAGACTACAATAGAAGGCCAGGAATCTACAGAAGCAACACCCTCGGAATCTGAAACAACAACAATTAATGATCAGACAGAAGAAACAACAACAACTGAAAATCTTGAGAATGGTGGATATCCGGAATCAATGCCGAATGGACCTTCTGGACATAGACATGTTCATGCTCATGACGGTTTTCATAATTTGAAAAAGGAGAAATATTGGGCTCATTGGAATGATAAATTTACAAAATATAGTACAACTCGAAGTACAACAGCAGCACCATCAGATAAGGCTGAAACAGAAACACCTGCATCAGATGAGGTTGAAACAACAGCAGCAGATGAGACTGAAACAACAGCAGCAGATGAGACTGAAACGACAGCAGCAGATGAGACTGAAACAACAGCAGCAGAACCAGATGGGGCTGAAACAACAACAGCAGCACCAGATGGGGCTGAAACAACAGCAGAAGCATCAGATACGGCTGAAACAACAGGAGCAGCACCAGATGGGGCTGAAGCAACAGAAGCAGCAGTACGAAATGGGCCTGATGACGCAGCAACAGAAGAAGCAAATCAGGCTGAAACAACAGCAGCAGCACCAGATGGGGCTGAAGCAACAGAAGCAGCAGTACGAAATGGACCTGATGACGCAGCAACAGAAGCAGCAAATGAAGCTGAAACAACAGCAGCAGCAGCAGATGAGGCTGAAGCAACAGCAGCACCAAATGAGGCTGAACCAGCAGCAACAGAAGCAGCAGCAGCAGCTGAACCAGCAGCAACAGAACCAGCAGCAGCAGCTGAACCAGCAGCAGCAGCTGAACCAGCAGCAGCAGCTGAACCAGCAGCAGCAGCTGAACCAGCAGCAGCCGGGGAATAGCGGAAATGACGGAATCAAATCCATATCATTAGAATGACACATTAAAAAAATATATATATTAAATTATAATTTCTATAATCTAATTACTATCGCTCGCTAAATTTTAATATAGCTTATATATTTATTTGTATATTATAAAAATGAATATTTTTAGAGTCTTGTGCTTTAACCAAATATTTGTTTTCGAAACTGTCATCGATGAAGTTCAATGTGGTGTGTAATTTTATTGCAATTATTTTATTTAAAGAAAATTATCTGCAATATCAAATAATCATTGTTTTTTTTTTTACAGCGAATATATATTTATTTTGTCATCTTAGTTACAGAAGTTGTTAACGAGTCCTCAGGACATCTTCATGTCCGAGCCCATGATGGTTTTCACAATTTAAAGAAGGAAAAACATTGGGCTCATTGGAATGATAAATTTAAAAAGACAAATACCTAATTATACAATTTCCATACTAATTTCCATAATTTAAATAAATCAGTTTCGCTCGCTAGATTTTCAAATATACTTAATATTATGATAAAGAATATTTTGTATCATTTTGTTTTCAAAACAACTTATTATCGATGAAGCTCTGTGTGGTATGTAATTATATTGCAATTGTTTTATTTAAGGAAAATTATTTATAAATTTCACAAAATCTCTGTCCTTGTGTACAGCGAATATTCATTTATTTTGTCATCTTAGTTGGAATTGTTTTTAACGGGTCTTCAGGCAATAAGAATAATAGGAGATGGTCAAGATGGTACGAATTGATGAAATCAAAGAGATCTTAAAATTAAACAATAAAAAGTATGTTTTAGTTTATTCGTTCATTTATTAAAACTATTTAAATCTTGTAAAAATAAATTAAAATTATTGACATCATTGTATTTTAGTCCATACATAGTATTGTACATATATGTATGTAGCTTAATCTAATAAATATACAATAAATTACTAAATTACTATAAAAAAAAAAATGGACAAAAGATCTTACACTGTGGTCCAGTAATTGGGTTGTATGTATATTCCACATATCGCACAAGTTTATAGATGAGTTAATGATACAGCAATATTCCTTACATGATGATTTATCATGTGTAAAAATTTCATGCTAATAACTTACATAATCTCCGCGTGAGAAGAGAAAATTTTTCCAATAATAAATTTTAAATACGTTTTTCTCGAATTGCTTTTATTTTTTTGAGTTGTGACACTCGTTAAACATGCGATTTATCGATCGATCCGAAAACTTCGAGATTGCTTTGCAAAAAATACATACGTTAGCCTAAACATTGATTTGTACATAATTTAATTAAATTATTTCCAGTTTACAGAAAGATAAAAATGCTGATAAAGTTGAACTTTCTTATAAAATGTTCGCACGGAATGGAAAAAATTTTGGTTCCCTTTTCTACTTCATCCAACTGTCAGCATACTATATGTAATGTGAAATTTAGATTTGCGTTAAATTTCTTCTAAAATATTTCAGTCGGTTATTCAATTTTTATCTCCAAAAGAATAGAATTAATTCCATTTTCATTTTTTATAAGTAGTTCGCTACTCAATTCGATTCATAAACATTAAACATATATAAGAATCTAATAATTTGAGATCTACCATCCTTTTAAATTGGTGCTTTAAAGTAATTCCCCTTCTTGAAATACTCAGTAATTTTTTTCTGTTTCAGAAGTTCAGCATTTTTTAAAACCTGCTCTTTAATAGTTTGCAAAGATAATTTGATATCAATACTATTAGCACTGCAATAAGTTTCAATAGCTGCAATGGATATGAGGACTTCTTTAGTTGTTAGAGTTGTTGGAGCTGTTGGAGCTTTTGGAGCTGTTTGAGCTGTTGGAGCTGTTTGATTAAGATTAGAAACTGAAGAAAAATGTTGTACTTCATTCTCAGTAAAATCGACTTCATTATTTATATTTACTGAATCCATTTCAACATCACTTTCTGATCCAGTTTCAAACTCTGATTTCACATCAATTTCATGGATCATGCAGTTTGCATTTTCAGAGTCAACGGCACTGTCATCGTCAAATATATTCGATCCATCCTCGGCAAATTCTGCTTCATTAGTTATATATGGCTCACTTTCCGATACATAGAACTCGAGGTTGTCACAACTCTCTGATTTCACATCAATTTCATGAGTCAGGCTGTCATCGTCAAATATAATCGATTGTTGTTTTGTAATGCCCGCCTTAAAGGAGAAATAGTTTAATAAATAATTTGATTTGGTTCAGAACTACGAGATAACTTACTTTTTGAAAACAATTCATAATTGTTGTGTTTGGTACAGAGTCCCATGCTTTTTTCGCGTATGTTATGACATCCAATAGAGACACCGATTTCACATTTCTTTCTTGTTCTGTTACTAATATTTTATGGTAGGCCATTTTGAAATAATAACTGATTCCCTGGTCTCTTGATTGACTTTTGGGTGGCAGAAATTCCATTGCAATGTTGGAAAGTTCCCCATTTAGTTTATGGCAATGGGCGTTGTCTACAATTAAACACACTTTTTTATTTTCTTGTATTAAGTATTCGTTTAAGTCTGTTAGAACCGTATCCCAAATTTCACTTGTCATCCGGGCATTTTTATTTGGAAAATATGGGAGAGGAACGTGCTTTCCATAAAAGCAGCGCGGCTGCACTGGCTTTCCAGTGCAAACTATTTTTCTGCAAGTGCCCGTGTAATTGGTTATGAGCAGAAGTGTCAGTCGCTGTTCCTGAGTTTCCAAGCAGTCGTCAGTTTCTCCCGTTTTTCTAAATATCCCACTAGGAAGCTCCTTATAGTAAATACCTGTTTCATCAGCATTGAAAATGCAATCAGGAGAATAGGAGTTCTGCAATGTAGGCATGCAATTTTTGGGATCATTTTGATATTGTTCATCCTTTTTGTTGTTAACAAACTCCTTCTGCAGCTTGGAGAAGCGAATGTTGTTCCGCCTGCTCCAGCGCTGGATCCAACTCCGGTTTGGCTCAAAGTTATCCTTCAGTTGCACCGCAAATTCTCTTGCCTTTTGTAGCAAAATTGGACCATTTAATTCTGCCTTTTGTCCACGCATTATCTGAAACCATCGCAACAACGCTTCTTCCAAATCAGGATGGATACTTTTCCGAGCTCGCATTTGATTTGCATTAACCGCTTGACGAATTTTGCTTTCACTGCTCAAAATTCTTGAAACAGTTGCGGCACTGACATTGTATTTCTTACTTAATTCTGATTGACGCACACCATTACCAAAATCACCGATTAATTTGATTTTGTCTTTAATTGGTAATGTTTTTTTATTCATTTTACTAAACTTTCGTTAGAAAAAAGTTTACGAATCAAAATATTTGAAATAGTTTGCCTCTTTTTGTTATTTTGTTTCTTTTGGAATGGCAATAAACAGCTGACTGCCATTCAAAGTGAACAGATTTTTAAGTGTTCTTGTTCAACATTGAAAAGTAAACAAACAATCTCATTCGCTATTTACCACTGAACAGATAGAAAGTATTCTTGAAGTAAAGATTAAGTGTTTAGATACTTAATATCTACACATTTGCTACTGATTTTATTTTGATATTTTTGTTTTCTATTTATACTTTTAATCAAATCTCTTGATCGGATTTGCATTATGATATTGGTCAGGTAACTAACTAGAAGTCAGATCCTCTGTGGGAATCTCTAATTACATCTGTTCTCTGAATTTGGGTTAGTCTTTACTTGGAATCCCTAATGAGTTATTTCTATTTTTGAGATTTCCTTCTTTTGGTAACCCTAATGAGTTTTATATAATTTTGGGGTTTCATTCATTTGAGAAATCTCGTGACAAGGGTAGAATTTTACTAATGACACGTGTAATGAAATCTTCCAATGGTGCAATTGACTCGTGCTCATCGGCATAGGCCATTGATTCGACGTATCCTCATAAAAAATAGTCTAAAATCGTCAAATCAAGTCACGATTCTGGTCAACACTGGCTCGTTAGCTCAGAGGTATCCTCCCACTTTTCTAATTTCTTTCTTTCCTTCTTAACATTCCCCTGAGCTGAAGGACTCTGCCGCTATTGCTCATATTAATTACTAGATTATAATTTGTAATTATAATCTTAGTTCTATTAAATAAATAATATACAGGTATGACATAATTGTACAATATTTTTTTGTGTCTATAATAATAAATCTATATGCATACATACATTAAATGGTTTTGGTTAGTTTGGTAAAGGCTCCAGAATGGCTATACCGATTTGAATAATATTTTATTTGTATTGTTTAGCTCAATACTTGGGCATTTTTGAAAAATAAAACAAGAAATTTTGGGAAAACCTACATAGAACAGCTGAAAATATAAAAAATCATAATTTTCCATTAGCGCCATCTGTGCGTGCAATCAAATAAATGCTTGGTGCGACATCTGTAGGACATGAGTTACATTTATAATGGGTGATTTTTTTTAATCGTTTCAGTTTTAATTTTTGTTAAACATAAAAAATTTTCGCAAAAATGTATGCAATTTTTACTTGGGTTGGTTTTGCTTGCTATTTACTTTTTAAAGATTATTTCATGCAAATGTTGAGCAGGGTCCATACGACAAGGGTAGAATTTTACTAATGACACGTGTAATGATGTCTTCCAATGGTGCAATTGACTCGTGCTCATCGGCATAGGCCATTGATTCGACGTATCCCCATAAAAAATAGTCTAAAATCGTCAAATCAAGTCACGATTCTCGCCAACACTGGCTCGTTAGCTCAGAGGTATCCTCCCACTTTTCTAATTTCTTTCTTTCCTTCTTAACATTCCCCTGAGCTGAAGGACTCTGCCGCTATTGCTCATATTAATTACTAGATTATAATTTGTAATTATAATCTTAGTTCTATTAAATAAATAATATACAGGTATGACATAATTGTACAATATTTTTTTGTGTCTATAATAATAAATCTATATGCATACATACATCAAATGGTTTTGGTTAGTTTGGTAAAGGCTCCAGAATGGCTATACCGATTTGAATAATATTTTATTTGTATTGTTTAGCTCAATACTTGGGCATTTTTGAAAAATAAAACAAGAAATTTTGGGAAAACCTACATAGAACAGCTGAAAATATAAAAAATCATAATTTTCCATTAGCGCCATCTGTGCGTGCAATCAAATAAATGCTTGGTGCGACATCTGTAGGACATGAGTTACATTTATAATGGGTGATTTTTTTTAATCGTTTCAGTTTTAATTTTTGTTAAACATAAAAAATTTTCGCAAAAATGTATGCAATTTTTACTTGGGTTGGTTTTGCTTGCTATTTACTTTTTAAAGATTATTTCATGCAAATGTTGAGCAGGGTCCATACGACAAGGGTAGAATTTTACTAATGACACGTGTAATGATGTCTTCCAATGGTGCAATTGACTCGTGCTCATCGGCATAGGCCATTGATTCGACGTATCCCCATAAAAAATAGTCTAAAATCGTCAAATCAAGTCACGATTCTCGTCAACACTGGCGCATTCAGCAGCAATATTTTCCTCCCTATGCACTGTACACATACAGGTAGGTGACTTAAAGTCAAATAGGGCGAAAATGGTGCGAAATTTGGTGTCTATTGCTATTGCAGCGAATGACGGATAATGAAAATAGTCATATTGGCATGTTCGAATTAATTAAGTTCATAGGGTCAACCAATCAGTAACCACTCAGCGGTTTCTACTGTACACGTCATTCAACAAGTTATTATAAAATGTATAATAAAAATTGTTTTAATTTTATGGATATTAGTTACAGCCTTCAACAAATCAATTAGATTTGTATTTAGTAGGAATATTTTTGTATTTAATTATATTGTAATAAAACACGAAATTATCGTCTTTGTGGGATTAATCAAATCTTGTTATGTTCAAAATAATATTGGTAATAAATCATAATATTGATAGAGAAAAAAACAACAATCATCAAAGTTTGATTCTTATATGGAATATTTCTAGCTTTATTTAGTAATTATATTTTGTTTCTTGGACCATGTGACATGCAGACATAGCCCAAATGATCGACCGAGACATAGCAGACCTCACAATATGCATCGACCACCATACGAAGGATATGAGTGGGATAAGTTAGAGTAAGATACTTTACAAAATATTTTAAATTTCAATTTTATTTTTTTTTAACTGTTTCCAGTTTTTCAAAGCAATACGAGAGATGACTTTTGTGTCTAAAATAGTCTTGATATATTTGACTTTATCACTGAATGTTGGTTTTAGTTAAACTAAATTTTATGACTAATAAATAAATAATTGGAGTATATTCTGTACTCCTAATAATATTGCACTTAAGCACAAATCATATCAAATAATCAGTTGTGTTCTTAAGAAAGAATTATGTCGATTATCTATGGTTTTTCAATTTCCACAAAACGTTCACGTTTATGTTGATCCTTATAGCTAGCAACGAATTTAAGCTTATTCTCGTATTTAAGATTTATGAGCGTTTTCATCAATGGTGGATGTTCGTTGCCCAATTCTAGCCATAGTTTACCACCAGATCTCAGGTGCACACAAGCCAAGTCCAAGACTAAACGTGCAACACGTAAACCATCTGGACCGCCATCAAGTGCATTTAGATTTTCATATCTAAGAGTTGGTTAAGAAATATAAAAATGATAATTATGTACTCTAAAATATCATTCCAACTTACACAACAACTTCTGGCTTCAAGTATTGGAATTCATTCGATCGTACATAGGGAGGATTTGATATAATAAAATCAAATGTTTGGCCAGCTAACTCCTCAGGTAAATATTTGTTCGCTTCCATTGTATGATTGTGGACCTTAAAGCGATCTTGGAGGCTAAGAAGTTTAGCGTTCTCCCATGCCAGAGCCGTTGCCACTTTGCTTCGTTCAATCGCTGTACTGTATATTTGAGGCAAATCATGTAGAATGGCTAGGGACATGGCGCCACTGCCACAACCAACTTCTAGCATATTTACATTGGCCTTATCATTGCGATACTTATCAATTACTAAATGTACAAAAGCTTCGGTTTCTGGACGTGGAATGAATACTGTTGGTGCTGTCTTCAATGTGATATTCATGAAATCCCATTCACCGATGATGTGCTGCAGTGGCATTCGTGCGCAACGTGCCTCACACAATCGTTCGAAATCCTTTAATTGTTCTTCAGTGAATTGTTCGTTACGATAATTAGGCGACATCTTATTCTGTGTGTAATGTGTGTATTGTGGAGAAAAGGTGTGAAGGTTGAGGTTATGTCATAAGAATATATTGATTTTTTCTTATTATGTATGAATGAAACTTACGAATTTTTTCTTTAAGACATGTGCAGCAATACATTTTAAATTGAAATCGATATCATCGACTTCACTCTCTTTTAACTTTTGCTTCCAGATTTCGAATGTTTGTGCTGTTGGTATTGTCCGATTACTTTTTGTTCCTTGGAACCTGTGAATTACTGAAGAGTTCATTGCATTCCGCGCTAGAAGTAACCGGAGGGGTCTTTCTATGAATTTATGCATTTTGCATAAAAAATTATGTTATAATTTTGTTAATTTCTTCAAATTCTAGAATTTAAATGAAACTGTGGCCAAATTGTGAATGAATACTCACAAAAGAGTGACCATATTGCTTCAGAAAGACAAGAAATTAAAATACCCTAGTTTTTTTTAAGGGACGGCTACACGATGTGACAACATTATGAATATATTTTACCAATTTTAGTCAATTAATTTACTTTTATTACTTTGACTACCAGTTTAATATATTAAACACAAATCAAGGATTTTAATTTATCGAATACACAAAACTCAAACACAATTTTGCAATTTTCTTAAGCACGGTATTTTTTTTTTTGGTCAATGGTCGCCCTGTCAATAGCGTTGACAAGTGCCTCGTGTTTTTCTTTCATTTCGCACTCGGAAAGGATACTATTTTGCAAAATCATTCGAGAAATTGTAATTCGGCATCACAGTTAAAATTCCCACAATGTCTGCAGTTGAAGAAATCAAAGTGGATACGGTAATAATAGCCGGCGACGAGGTGAAAAAGCAAAAGAAACCGAAGCCAAATAACAAGAAATTACGGCAAGGTAAGTGACCTCAAAGTCATACGAGAATTCAATTGCCACATTATACACAATTTTTTAATGCTCGTCCTATTTAAATTAACATTAAATAAATAAATTTTTAGCTGAGGCTGCAGCAAAGAAAGCAACAGATGGTGATGAACAAGTAGCTACAGAAAATTCAATTGCTGTTGCTAATGGAGGTGATCAGGGTAGCGAAAAGAAGCCAGCAGCAGTGGCGGCGGCGGCAGACAAGTCAAAGAAAAACAAGAACAAAAAAGCGGGAGGCAGTAAAAAAGGACAAACCGATCCACCGAGTATACCAATATCGGAACTTTTCCCAGATGGAAACTATCCCGAAGGTCAGATCATGCAACATCCCACACCAAAGGATCTTGCAGATGACCGTACTGCCGCCGATCGTTTTACATCGGAGGAAAAGCGAGCCCTGGATCGTATGCACAATGACATCTATCAGGAGTTGCGTCAAGCTGCCGAAGCCCACAGGCAAACACGGCAATATATGCAGAATTACATAAAGCCAGGCATGTCAATGATACAAATTTGTGAAGAACTGGAGAAAACGGCACGTCGTTTGATTGGTGAAAATGGCCTTGACGCTGGTCTTGCCTTTCCGACTGGCTGCTCTTTGAATCATTGTGCGGCACATTATACACCCAATGCTGGTGATCAAACTGTGTTGCAATATGATGATGTGTGTAAGATTGACTTCGGTACACATATTAAGGGACGCATTATTGATTGTGCTTTCACATTGACATTCAATGATAAGTACGATAAATTGCTGCAGGCAGTTAAGGATGCCACCAATACTGGTATCAAGGAGGCAGGCATTGATGTCCGTCTATGCGACATCGGCTCGGCCATACAAGAAGTTATGGAATCATATGAAATCGAACTAGATGGCAACACCTATCCAATTAAGTCAATACGTAATCTTAATGGCCACTCCATAAGTCCATATCGTGAGTACTGATATAAATTCTTTAAGGTCAAACAAATTAATCCGATAAATCTTTTTCATCTTCAGGCATCCATGCGGGCAAAACTGTACCAATCGTTAAGGGTGGCGAATCAACACGTATGGAAGAAAATGAGTTTTATGCTATTGAAACATTTGGTTCAACTGGACGTGGTCTTGTACATGATGATATGGATTGCTCCCATTATATGAAAAACTTTGATGTGCCGTTTGTGCCATTGCGTTTGCAATCATCAAAGTCACTCTTAAGTACAATCAATAAACATTTTGGTACACTTGCATTTTGCAAACGTTGGCTCGATCGTGCTGGCGCAACAAAGTATCAAATGGCTTTGAAGGATCTTTGCGATAAGGGCGTTGTGGAAGCTTATCCGCCATTGTGTGACATCAAAGGCTGTTATACTGCACAGTATGAGCACACCATTATATTGAGACCAACATGCAAAGAAATTGTTTCCCGTGGCGATGATTATTAAAAATAAATGACCAGACTGGTATTGATCGATCCAGATATTTTCTACTGTTTCGTTTACTTGATTTCTACTGTTTATTCATATTAATACTACTACTACTACATACAACGCCTAACAATTATATACAATTTATACAAACATACATAACTATACATAATTGAATAACTCAATACAGTTAAATTTTGAGAGCATACATAAGTTATGATACATATTTTATTTAGTTAAGCCATCATTAATGTATATGACTTCAATAAATAAAAAAAAAAAGAAGAAAGCAGAAAATATGAATTTTAAGTTATTATTAATTGATGATGGTTTTGTTTTGTACTGTAATTTAATTCGCGCCAATACAGTGAAATATTCTCATTCACTACTCTGTCAAGCCTTTTTTCTGTTGGAGGAGGATGATGATGTTGAATCCACATGCGATAAATATAGATGAACCATTTGCCTGTTAGATAATAGCATAGTTCGATATAACTGATAATGCTGAAGCCATACATTAATGATAAGATGCCGCCGAAACGATCTAAAAAGAAAATACGTACAATAAATAACATTATACATAGTATATAATTTATATGGCCTATAGATTTTGTTACTGATAACTCAACTCAAAAGAACAACCCAATCACCAACCAGTTGAGATTTAGTTGCAAGGGCGTAACGATGTTTAAAGAATAGTTTTATTATGGCTAATGGACGGTCGTTTGTTAGACCTCTTCTATAAATAAATACATCACCACATGAATTTTGAAACATAAAAATCAATATTTACTTACAATAAACCATGGGAATATCCTTTTGCCTTTTGTGATGGACCAAGTGGCAGCACACTAGTAAACATTTTAAAATCAATACCGTTGCATGTGGGGAGACAATAGTAACATATTTCAAATGTTTTAATTTCCTTCATCTTTTTCTTAGCATTTATTGCACTGACATGGGAGAATTCATCAAAATCATACCAAATCCGTTTCCATTTCATTAAACATGGGAGATCTAACAAAGTACACACGGGACCATGTTTCACTTCAGCTGCCATTGTTGTAACAGCACATCCACAATATTGTAACATACTCTCAGTTCGACACATCAAAAGACATTCATCCAGTGAGTAGTAAGATCTAGACAAATAGTATACTAACTATAAAACTGTATTATACTATATAGTACATAAGTAGTACATACTGATTTAGGAGCATTGTTCCCTCTTCTGGAAAATAACACAAACGTTTTTCTGGCGTTACTTGCTTAATACTTTGACTGGACTCAAAGAAATTCGGTTGTATTGCTATTTCCATGATTGTATTATGATCTACCAAAATTTCTCCAAGGGTATTCGATTGAATGGTAGCGTAATCATTTTGGGGAAAAATATATAGCTGAAAGTTATTGATTTTTAGATTAAATTTGAGATTTTTCCAAAATTGTATTATACAATATTCTTGCCTGAAATGCATTGTTAGATAGAAATGTGTAAGTATAGTCATCAAATGGATCATCTTGAAGAACAAATTGTACACTATTTAAGATAGAATTTGATTCGAATTTTATTTCAGATATCGTTGTACCTAAATCAAGATCTTCATTGTCCTTTATATCGCTGCAAAACATATAAACATTGAGACATTTTTCATTCACCAATAACTTTGATTTAATACTATCGAGTTTCTCTAATCGACTCCTATATTACGAATTGATTGATAACAAAAAAAAAAAAAAAAAAAAATTAAGTAGTGTGCCTCACCCTTTTAAGCACAATATGGAAGTGAAACTTCCTTAGCGAAGGGAGGTAAATCCAAAAACTAGATAATGAAATGTGACGAAAATCAAAATGCGATGATGCTTCACAGACGTAGTGGGGAGACGCACAAAATAATACTCATTGTCTTGTGCAGTCTCGTCTGGAGCGTAGCGAATGAATGCTTATGCATAAGTAAGAGAGAGAGAGAGAGATAACTAAGCTTATATTTTGTACAGAACGCAAATAATTAATTACCTTGTGTTTGGTTTTCATAAATGCAATTTTAATATAAAGCAAAGCAACAATAGTTCAGCATTACGGGTCTGTTGTTGTTGTTATCTTGTACACAAAACCAAACAGCAGCAACAACATCACCAACAGAGCATCAACAACACAAGCAACCCATGCACTTCTCTTCTCAAAAGACGCTCGCTAGGTATTCGACCACTTGTTCGTACGCTCTTCGTAAAAATACACATCAGTAAAACATTTTTTATCTCTCTTTTACTCATGCATAATCATTCATTCTCTACGCTGCATTGTTTTATCGTCTCCCTACTACGTCTCTGAAGCATCCTCACATTTTGATTTCCGTCACATTTTAGTTTCATATTTTCTTTGGATTTTCTCCCCTTCGCTAAAGAAGTTTTACTTCAAAAAAATTAAATGACAGAGTTAACTACGTCTACATGAATATTTTCTTCATCCATAGAAGTTATTTGATCCTTTTTTTTTTTGAAGATGAAGAGTGAGGCCCCAATGATATTTGGAGGCCTTAATCTAATACATAAATTATGTTATGTACTTACATACGTGTATGTTCGTTATATACATAAGTATATATGCAAACAACTTACAAATTTTGCCAGTATCTTGGTCTCCTGTAATTGAAAATGCAACAAGAACTGGACGATGTCATTCTTTGCATGAATAAAGTACTCGTATTCACTGGTTCACCATACACAATGCCTCGCAATATAAGACGATCACAATCTGGTGCCAATTCACGTAATATTTTGCGTGTCGAGTACATTGTCGTGTTATAATAATTTGAAAGAATATCATGTAGAAGTTCTAACTCTTTGAAGTTCAATTGTGGTTCATCGAATGCATTCATAAAGAAATTGGCAAGTACAAGCAATTGCTGAGACATTTCATCAACATTTTGAGCGACACGTTTCAATGCCGGTTGGTTGTTATCTTGGTAGACAAAACTGGAAAAGAAAAGACGTACCATAAAAGTTTTGCATTGTTATATCAAACCCTTCTCTTTTATTAACATGTTTCCCTGTTTCTTTTTTTTTGTTCTTGGAATAGTAATAGGAATGAAACCCATGTAGACTTATTTAGTATTCTAAAAACGTTTCTCTTTGTACTAGACTCGTACATTTATCATAACTCTCATTTGCATATTAAGCTTTCCGACCTAAGTATAAAACGATAAACCTTTGTAAGAATTCAAACATTAATCAGTAAACCATCGAAGAAAATGACAAGTTTTATAAGTTTTATATTTTCGTTTATAATTTTTCATAACTTATTGAAAAATTATGACTGCGAAGATCAATTTGAATATAAAAATCATCAAGTCTATAGATTGAAAGCGAAAACAGGACAAGAGTTAGAATTACTCAAGATTTTGGATCAAAACCGTGATATACTTTTCTTAGAAGGAGTCCATCATGTTGGAATCGATATGGATGCAATTGTTGCTCCACAAACAAATCAAGAGTTCCGTCTTGCTTTGGAATCGATAAACATGAAATATGAGTTGATCGATGAAAATGCTCAGAAATCTCTCAATGATGACATAGAACCTGTAGCTGATGCTAATCGAAGAACTTCGGATTACTCTTGGACAGAGTATCATGAGTTAAATGACACTTACAATTGGATGTTGAATTTAGAACGTCAATATCCAGAAATAGTTTCTGTATTTGAAGTCGGTGAATCATATGAAGGAAGAAAAATTATGGGTTTAAAAATCTCTAAAAACAAAGAGTCAATGGATATGAAAGCTATTTTCATTGAAGGTGGAATGCATGCACGTGAATGGATTAGTCCAGCAACGACAAATTACATTGCCTATCAATTGTTGACTAGTGAACGAAGTGAAATTCAAGCCATCGCTAAGGAGTATGATTGGTACATTGTACCACATTCCAATCCAGATGGTTATGTGTTTACACATACAAGAAATCGTCTTTGGCGAAAGAATCGCAAACCGCATGGAAACGATTGTTATGGCACAGACCCAAATCGGAATTTTGATTTCCATTGGAATGAAGTTGGTGCAAGTGATAATCCATGTTCAGAGACCTATGCGGGTCCAACGGCTTTTTCCGAAGTGGAAACTCGTGCTTTGGCGAAATTTATTGATTCAGTGAAAAATCAAATACTGCTTTATGTTTCCTTTCATTCATATTCACAGTTATTATTATATCCTTACGGACACACATCAGATTTACCAGAGAATGTGGAAGATTATAAAAAAATTTTCCAAGCTGCCGTTGGTGCTATGAATAAGCGCTATGGTACTAAGTACACTGGTGGCAATGTCTATGATGCCATTTATCCGGCCACGGGTTCATCTATTGATTGGGTTTATGGCAAAATGGATGTGAAGTATAGTTTTTGCTATGAACTTCGCCCATCGAGATGGGGCGCATGGACAGGTTTTCGCCTACCAGCTTCACAGATTATACCAACTGGCGAAGAAACACTTGACTCACTTGCCACAATGGTTAAGACTGCAGGAGAGATTTCAAAGACTCAAGCCTAAATTTTTAATTACATGTGTTACATACTAATAGTATAAAAAATATATTTATCTATTGACTGAATTTTGTATGGCGTTTATTAAATACAAATAAATTTACATCTGTTCATTCCTCTTGCTGGATTTCTTGTCCTGGTAAAGTGCACAGAAGGTGTAAAGGCCGTGAGAGGATGCCGTGGATAGCATACGCCATTGTACCTACCAATGACAAAGGCAGACCACTGCAGCTAGAGCATTCACAATAGGGCGTAAGGACTCTAACCTATCCTATCATATCCTATTACTCTTATGCATAAACACAAATATCAACCTTAAGATACATACTTGCTACCTGAAAAAGGCTAAACAAGAACAATAAAAGCAATTAAAATCAACCTATTTTTGACTGGTTGAGGATCGCTAATGACCCAATTTTAAGAATTCAATAATTAGGGTTATTTCTAGGATAAATGTAAGCAAGGCATGAAAAGAGATTTGATGACATTCGATCCTAACATAAGACAGCTAAGTTAGCAAAAATTCAGTTATATTTTAGTGGTGAAAGGAAACACATCTTAATAGTGGCGTCAATGTAAAAATTTAAAAATATTTTGTAACTTTGATACGAGTATTTGTCATCCGTTGAATTTTTTGTTTGTTTTATTTCAATCTCGAAGTCTACATCTGATAGTTTGATCAGTACGAAAGTCTATTGATTTATTGTAAAATATATTTCAAAGATAACAAGCAAGAAGTAAGTAATTAATTATAAGATAACTTTTATTTACAATGCCCAGAAGATCCCTAAATAGAGTCAAGTGCTATCTGAAAAACAATTTATTATTTAATTCAGTCAATATATAAGTATAAAGTTACGCGCAAAGAAATGGAGCAGAGTAGAACGCCAACAAAAAGTTTATCGCATGTCTTACTTATCGCGTTATGCGAAAATAGGTGAATTCGAATAGAGCTACTAGAACTGCTATAAAAACGAATTGAAATATGTTCGTCACATATTGTATTTTTAACCATGTTAGGGAAAAGTAGTTTCCTGATTTTGGCATTTGTTGCATTTTTCGTGGCGTGCAGTGCCACTGAACGCGCTAGTTACGAAAATTATCATCTATACGCGACTTCACCCAAGATCGAAGCACAGTTGCAGATCCTTAAACAATTGGAAGGTTCCAGTGATTCACTATTATTTATGAATGATGTACGCGTAGTTGGAGCTAATGTTCAGGTTCTGGTTGCACCACATAAGGTACCTGATTTCTTGTCCATCTTGAAAGCAAATGGAATTGAATATGAATTGATTGTGAGCAATTTTCAAGCTTCTCTGGATCAAGATGATAAACAAATGTCTCTGAACGGACGCGCATATAATTACAGTTGGACAGAGTACTATGAGTTGCAATCCACGTACTCTTGGTTAACTTCATTAGCACGTGAATATCCCGGTGTAGTAACACTCATTGAAGGCGGAAAAACATATGAGGGTCGATCGATTTTGGGTGTGAAAATCTCCAAGAGCAAATCCGAAAAGCCTGGCATTTTCATTGAGGCTGGCATACATGCGCGCGAATGGATTGCTCCTGCAACAGCTACTTACATCATTAACGAGCTTTTAACCTCCAACGATGCTTCAATTGAAAACTTGGCAGATAACTACAACTGGTATATCTTTCCCCATGCTAATCCTGATGGCTACGTGTATACGCATACCACAGATCGCATGTGGCGCAAAACACGTACACCATATGGCTCATGTTTTGGTGCTGACCCCAATCGTAACTGGGACTTTAATTGGAACGTTGTTGGCGCTAGTGACAATCCCTGTTCGGATACCTATGCTGGCCCAAGTGCCTTTTCTGAATTAGAGACATATTCACTTGCCAGGTATATTGCATCAATCAAAAACAAAATCAGCCTCTACATCTCCTTCCATGCCTATTCACAATATCTATTGTATCCTTACGGTCATACTGCCGAATTACCAGAAAATGCTGAGGACTACAAAAAGGTATTCGCAGCTGCCGTTGATGCAATCAGTAAGCGATATGGCACCAAATACACCGGCGGAAATATCTATGATGCTATTTATCCAGCTGCTGGAGCTAGTGTAGACTGGGCTTTTGGAACTCAGGATGTGAAAATGGCATTCTGCTATGAACTGCGTCCAAGCTCTTCATCTCTTCTTACCGGTTTCAGGTTGCCTGCATCGCAAATCAAACCAACTGGCGAAGAGACATTGGACTCCATAACAGCCATGATTGCAGAAGTTAAAAATTTGGGATATTTCAATTAAACATCACAAATATGACAAAGACTTGTATGAGAGTGATTACAATATTAAATATTTAAAATTCTAAATGTATTTATTTTGCAACAGTACAAGGATACAAGGGACTTATACCATTAGGATATCTACTATCACAATCATGTACTGAGGTTTGGAAGCTTTACTGGCTCATAAGTAGATTATTTGTGACTTACATTTTTGTAGCATATTCTCTCAATTTCCTTTTACTAATTTTATTTGCACTGCAAACGGCAACCGCTGGAAATGGACTATTCGCAACATGCACTAGATTCGGTGACATATGAATCTCAGTGGGTTGATCTATATATTCAAGTGTTAGATTGTAGATAACGACATGCGTCGATATCACCAGAATTGTTAGGGTAATAATCCAAAGTGTTCTGCAAATAGTATTTATTGTATTTGCTTAAGTATATTGAAAAATCTTTATTTTGATCAAAAGAAAAACTCACTTGGCATAACGAAATGGTGTTGAAAGCAACAGAAGACTTAGTCCATCTGTAGTATTGTGTTTTAAGAATTCTAAAAACAATTGACGAAAACTATATTTTTCGATTTGTGTGCTCATTGTTTAACGTATCACGTAAAAACTTCGAACGAACAACATTTACTTCGAGACTTTATACAGAAAATTTGTGGTAAAATTGTCATCAATCATAAAATGATGGCTAATCAAGATAATGACATTATTTATAATAATTATAGTACATTTCAAAAAAAAAAAAGATGGTTTCAATAGAAAGAAATCGTTTATTAATATTATTTTAATATGGGGTAAACGAGAGAGATATGTCATTTTAGGATTCCGTTGGGGTTGAATTTAATTAACCTCTGTCTTTGCGTGAACCAGTCTTAGACGACGTCTGAGACGATAGCGTATCTGTTGTTTGGTAAACCAATTAAATGCCGGTTGCACCAAAACTAAGAAAAATATTTCAAGGACTGAAATAAAACTGCAACCCATAAAAAGTCCTGTTATGCCGCCAAAAGTTCCTAGTTTTTAGTCAAAAATACATTTATGGTAATAGTACACAATAATTTAACATATACCTACCTAGGAATTGGAACCAATCTTCGGAGACATCGTAAATTAACAAGTTTCCTGTAAGTTCACCAAAGAACACATAAAGTTGAGTTAGTTCCTTTACCTTTTCTGTATTGTTAATAGGCAATCTAAGATTTCGATCAATATTTTCTATATGCAATGTACCAGAATCAGCAACAAAATCATAAAGATAAAAGTTGCAACTGTTAAAACAATCACAAAATTCAACATTGAATTGTGAGCTTTTACCTACAAATTATTTTCATTATTTGACTGATTTGTGTATGTGTTCTTGAACTATGTAAATACTTACTTCTATGAGCTCTCAAACATTGGGCTTTCCCTATATCACAAACAGGCAAGTAATTGCGACCAGCTGAAAATGGACGAATGCAGCCACATGATGCCAATATTAGTTTACTGCGGCACTCGGCCATGCAGCTTGTGTACGAATATCTAGGATTGGATAATAAACTACGTTCCTCATTGTAATAGCACTTGCGCCTATTGGGCTTCTCATTACGAATATAAGCAGTGGATTCAATTCCATGAGGACGTACATCTATTCGTGTATCTGTACCAGATTGTATGAAAGTAGTCAGTGTGGATCCAACTTCTTCAGGAATTTTGGATGAACCATGAATTCTTATTTGGAAACCAGGAGTTAGAGTAGCAGCACCACCGTAGTCATGCAAATTAGTATCTAACAAAACAGATAAACCAGATTTATAGCCACATTGTCTTGTACGTAATGAAGGAAGCTTATCGTTGACGTGATAATTGAAGGTACAACAAAGTCCAGCATCGGATGTCATAACAGTTTGAAATAGTTGGGTACAATTTTTCTCACTGCCTTGCCATTTACAATGTAGGAGCATATCCTCACACTTAGGTGCCAACTTTTTTATTAGTTCTGGCCATGTTATATTACCAAGGACACTCTGCAATAAGACAAGATCCTGTTCGCCTTCGACATAGTTGGTAGATGGTATATTATGAAACCAAAGCAGGTTTTTTATAATTGATGCGTTTATTTTTAACTCTTGAGATACTTCTACAAGAGCTTTCTTTGAAATCCTATTTAAGCCGCATATTGTGACTGCAGGAAATGGCATTTTCCAAATTGGATATGTTGTGCTTTGCACAAAATAATTTGTTGGAGTCTCAACATTTAAACGAGTTTTTGACATTCCTATAGTTCCTATCGATAAGGCAACTGCTGTACACATGATGATCGTCCAGAAAAAACGTTGTTGCGTTGAGGCATGTGTAAAGTTACTAAAGCCATGAATGCTTGCCACGTCACAGTAGTTTTCGAAAGCCGTCTTTGTTTTGCTATCTGCAACGTTATTCCGTTTCAGTAAAAAAGGGATAAATTTAAATGCCCATTTATTTAAAGCCTTCGATAAATGTTGCCATTTGTTTAAATGTTTAGATTGGTGATTGGATTTCTTATCAATAATCTTTTGAGGCAACATATGATGATTAATAAATACATTTCTATTGAAAGGAAGAGGTTTTTTTGGTTTTAAATAATCTTCAAATATTATAAAAGGTTCTTCTTTCGATTTTATTTCCGCGTTAAACAACATTTTTCAATTGTCTGCTAGTGGGGTCTGGTTAAAAAGTAACGCTTTTTATACCGAATTCTGATTCAGAATATTACATTAATGTTATTGATTTGATGTGAACAGCAATTAAGAACGCCTATTTCATGTTATTTGTTCCTTTATCAACTCAACAAGCATAATTTATTACAGAGCCAACAACAAAAATCTACATATCGCAACAAAATTGTGCTCCCTGACAAGTCCAAAAGCATAATGAAAAAAAGGCTATAAAAATCAAAAACAAAAAAAAAAAAATTTCTTTAATATATGGTAAACTTAAAATAATAAAAAGGATAAAAGACAAAACAATTCTAGTGTGACTATAATTCAGTTTCAACTGCCATTCGATGTAATTTATCGCAACTTATAGCTTCTACTGTCAACAGTGTCGCTTTTTGAAAAGTCTACGTCATCCTTGTATCATCAGGATACTGATTAGAAAGCAGCGCAATTTTGGCCATTTAGAAGCAACCGGTCACTGTACACAGGGTAATTATCAATTGTCGTGGTGCTAAGTGGAGCATCCACTCATTAACAATGTGAGGGGTATGTTTTGGAACGATATTTCGTTGGATATTCCAACTCTTTTGAAGTTTTCATATTTCCAACAACAAATGCAAATTTGTTGCCATTCACAGTCATACTTTTCATTCTGAGATATCGTATACCTTATTATCACTCTATTGTCACCTAACTCAATTTTTCAAGGGTACTCGTTACTTTTCGAGGGTACACGCTATTTCTTTCAACAGCTGTGCAAGCGCACAGAAAATTTCAGCTTTGTGAAGAAAATAAATTGATAAAAGCAATCAAAACAATGGCATTGTAAAAGTGCAAGATTTTAAACATTAAAACGCAACGATGTCAGATGTGTTGCGGAAGTAGTGTGTGAAGAAGAGGTGTGTAAAATTAGTGTTAAATTTTTAAAAATTAAATGTAAAAAATATCATGGAAGATAAAATGTAATAAGGTAAGAAGAAGATGATGGACGTTGCGATTGTATAAAAAGAATCGATTATACGACGTTGCTCGCTGTGTAAAGAAGGCAAAGAAAAAAACAGCTGCGAATAAGTAATGTGAGAGGGAGCAAAATAAGGGAAGTGCCTCAATATGATAGAATAAAAACAAAAGAAATGCTATAACAATAATATAGGCATCACAAACTAATACTAAAAGAAAATAAAACAATGGTACGAGGAACAATCAAAAGCATCTGACCATTCACAAAACAAACCATCACCATTATGCCCATGCCACCTTCTTCGGCATTACTCTTTACACAACATTTTAACATTTTCCAAAAATAACACGACAAAATCCAATATAAACTTTTATTGTTGCTGTGGTGTCACCGTTGCCGTCACCGACGCCGCTGCCGCTGCTGCTGTTGCTGGTGCAGTGTAAATAAATTAATTAAACAAAAACTAGAAAATACAAATTAGAACTAAATCAAAAAGAATATGGGAAAATTTTCTATTACATTACACGACAAAGTTGCCAGACGAAAGACGACATCGTTATGCATATTTACGATTTGCGCGCATTTGTCAGTTGAACAGCAAAACGAACGGACGCGATTTAAAAAAGAAATGCTAATCTAATAGAAATAGAAATTTGTTTACAGCGTAAAGTTTTAGTCCGAAGTAAAAATTAAACAAAAGTTTTGTTTTTCCCTTTTCTTCGCAATTCACTTTAGTCACGTCGTCATTTAACTGTGAGAAATTTTAATAGGAAAATTTTCTATGTATATATTTTTCTATATAAGTAATAGAAAATTTATTAAAAGGTGCGGAGTGCGTGCGTGTGTGTGTCAAAGTATTTGCGTATGTTGTAATTTGGTTATGCATGCATATATATTTTTAATAACGCCGCTATCAAATAATAGTAAATAAAAAAAAAAAAAAACAATCAATGATATAGACAAGCCAGCAACAAAATCCAATACATAACAGCAGCAGCAGTAATAACGGCAACAGTTACAACCTCAAATAAGAAATTGTATAAAAAGTCATCATCATCATCATCAACTTATTGCCCTCGTTCGCACCAACTTTTCTAGTCGCTCGTCGTCAATAGTTGACACTCGTCATTTGCTACTCGCAATTCATTCAGTCATTCAAAGCGGAAGCTTACAATTAAACAACTGACGTCGTGTTAAGAAAGTCCTTCACCCCAGTACAAAGAATAGTTCCGCTCCCACACGTATCCATACAATTCGCTAAACCTCCTCCGACACTGTTTTTTGTGTCGTCGTCGTCGCGTATTCATAAAAGGTGGGTAACATTCAAACTTGCACGCGCTCGTCTGACTTTGTGCTTTGCCAAAAAATAATACAATAATACAATAAAACAAACAAAATTATCAAGGTGTCTGATTTGGTTAAATGTAGACTAAAGGCATTTCTATGTATAGATTACATACCATCGATTCTTTAAATTTTTAATAAGTACTAGGCAAAACAACAAAAAAAAAAGAAACGAAAAAAACGAATTACAAAGCAAGAAAAAAAATAACGTTCAAAAGCACGAGCGCCAATTCGTCTTTATAGCACTGAGACGCTATTGATAAGACATCTTATAATGAATGTTATATACATATAATGAAAAATGTTGGCCTTGATCGCCTTTTTATTATTTATTGTTTTTTTTTGCAATTTGTATTTTGTTCATATTACTAACAAAAAAAAAACAAAAAAAAAAAACACAAAACTGTGTAATGGCACTCAAACTGTGCTCACAGTGGATACTCAAACTGTTTACTTTGTTGATACTCAAACTGTAAAAGAGACAATGCAGAGAAACTAAGACTGCAACTTATTGTATTCGACTGAGAACACACCGGATTAGTCAAAACGCCTTTGTCTGATGAAACAACGAACATTGTTTTTTATAGAGCAGGACACTCTTACCTGTCGTCTTCCTGTTTTGTTTTTATTTTGTGTTCCTTGTGGCGTGTTTGCAAAGACTTCGAAACATATAGACTAAACAACATTTATATTTACTTTGACCGAAGTGTTGCTGATATTAGTCTGTTTGGGATTAGCACAATTAAATAATCGATACTTTCAATTGTTATTCTTGAGAAATTTTTACAGGATAATTCCGAGTTTTGCCATCAGGTTTTTGTGAACATCCTCTGCATTTTATTTTTCATTGTAAGGATGCACCCACCACTCTATGCTTTTTGACTCCTTTCGCTCAAAAGCTTCAATAACTGAAACCAAAACTGGTACAAGTTCGTCATCATAGTCTGACCACAAAAGCACCATAGTCTTTGTTATGTTTAGGTTATCGATCAATTTATGTTGGGCCTTGCAAAATGCAAATTGTTTTAAAATATTTAATATTTTCAACTTAAGTATGATTATAACAAAAGTAGTCATCTTAATTATGTGGATTTAACCACGATAAAGAAAGTAAAATTTGCATTTTTCATTCACAATATTCGGTGACTTTCAAACTGTTAGCGACTATCAAATATTAAAAAAATTATTGCATGCAATTAAAATTCCATACTTTTTTATCGCATGCAACAAATTATTGCAAAGTAAGCAATAAACAATATATACTTTTTCGCAACTAATTTATCCTAATAAAACTTAATTAAGAATATAAATATCAATGAAAAAAAAAAAAGCAAACAAAAGATCATAAAAATATTAATGAGAATATTTATTTGTTTTATTCCCGAATACAGGCACATACAGAAGCAGAGGCAGTGGCGAGGGACGTGTGTGTGAACAGTTGTAATAACCATCTAGATCCAACAACAACACAACATATCTAAAATCACGTGTCATTGACTGACGATTTGCAATAGCGGGAGAGCAATAATATAAAGCTAAATAAATTACCATCAAAAGATGCATTCACTACAGCAAATGATCAAAATAAGCGCTGGCGGCATTGGAGGCAGCAGTGTCGGTAATATTGCCAACAATGATCTCGGTAAGATACTTAAGTTCCTCACGAATGCGTCTATGCCGCGTAGCGTGACGTCATCGGCCAAGCAATCAGAGCCACAACAAAACGATGAGCACGAAACTAGTAGTACGACGACTACGAACGATATATCGCCGACAGCAAAAGCAACATCAGCAGCCACAACGAGTCGAGTCAACTTCAATTTAGCCACTTCGCATTTGAACGTGAACGTGAACGGTTGTTGCTCTTCGTTGCCTTTGTTATTCGTAGGAGATTCAAATAAAAATAACGTAAACGCGGCGAATTCAATATTCAAGCAGGAGCGAACTATAAGCAAAATACAGAATTTTTATCAACAACAACAATTTATTCATACACATCACAATCAAAGTGAAACCGCATACCCGAAACAAGTGAATCAACAGCAACAACAGCATCAGCATCATCAATCAGCAGCAGCCGCAACATCTCCACCAGGAACGCCGTCCCCATCACAACAGCAACAACAAACACCTTCACACGCCATGTCCTCACTAGCAGCAGAACCGCTTCAAGCGCATAAAGATGAACTCTTGGCAACTGGCATTGGTAGTGTTGGCATTGATGATGCCACTTCCACTGTAGCTGGCGCCGCCGTCGCCACCACAACCACAACCACAACAAATGGCAGTTCTTGCCATGATATTCCAGCAGCGGCAGCATCTGCTTTAGCATCTTCTGCTACTTCGGTAGCTGACAAAAAACCATGCTTCAATACAGGACTTGCTGAAATTGTACAATTTATGGAACTCATTGGTAATCTGAAGGTAAGTGAGCAAAGCAAATAAATCATAAATGGCATGTGTTCTTAAGGAGTCATTTCCGGCGAAATACTCGCCTATGTATGTATGTATGGATACGATAAATTTAGGTAGTCAGTCAGTCAGTCGTCAGTTTGAAGTCAGGTCACATGTGTTTCAAAGTATTCTATGTATAAAACCAAATCGATTTTTCACAAAGCAATGATTTTTTTTAATTTGCTTTGTTTATACTTCGCCTCATCTTAGATTTATTCTCTTTGTAACTCTCACTCTCTTTGAGAAGAACACTTTTATTGCAGCTCTCTTTCTCTATCTACATATCTCTCCCAAAATTATGGGAGCTACCCTAGTTAACTCAGCTGTTTTGTTTTCGTACCGTTTTTGTTTTTATCTCGACATTTTTGATTAAATTTTTTAGTTTTATTTTCAGTATGAAATACAAATTGTATATTTTTTATTGTAGTATATTTTTTCATTTGTGTGTATAAAATTGTTTAAATGATTCACTAGATTTTGTTCTACATTATTTAACTCATAAATGTTTTGCATTGATTTTTTCTTTTTCATAATTTTTTTTTAACTCTACTTGTCCTTGTTTGAGTTCCCGTGATTTTTGAACAAATTGTCTTTGCATATGTTTGAAAAGATTTATTTTTTATAGATATATGTATGTAGTAGGTGGAAAGTTCAAGGTTCTTTTTATATATATATCATTGCACTGTAAGGTAAAACAGTAATTGGTGAATTGGAACACTTCATTATGGTTACTTTCTTTTGAAAGACTTCAGTGGTTTCTATATATTTTTTGTTCAACACAATACAAATTTAATCAAAAAAACAAAATAAAACCACATGACGAAGTATTAATAAATGCAATATTCCACTCAAGTAATATCAGTCTAATCTATATATGTAATTTCCAAATTCATGAAGAACAAGACCTTCTAAAGACATGTCTTTTGATATGAAATGAATATCGAAAAATAAGCTCTTTATGGGAACCTTAAATCGAAATGAATAGACATCATGAATTGATGACAAGAACTTGCGACTTTGATCTTGGCCTTGAAGATTAGACAAGTAAAAATGTTCGTTCGTTCATTGATATCGTCGTCATTTGGTTGGTAAATAGATTTGCTATGTTATAGGTTAATGGGGGAGTGTATGAGGCCCCGTGCAATATACATACACTAAAATACAATAATTTCTTTTTATTTTTTGTTAGCAGATTTCTTTTAGTTTTTGTTTTTTTTTGATTACTTGGAAATGCGAATGAGAAATAGTATAGGAAAGCAAAACAAAATAAACTATGTATAAAGAAGAATAGAAAAGCATTACGTATTCTTTGTATTGTATTTTCTGTATACAAATGTTTAAAAATAATTTTAAATATTTTGTCATTTGAATGTTATAACTGGAAAAGTTAGACAAAAAACACTCACAAAATCCATAGAATGAATAACAAACGCTAAGTGTTAATTCAATTGAACTTTTTGTTTTGTTATGTAAATAATTCCAAGTAAAAAAGTATAGAAAAAAATCTAGAAAATAAACAAAAACATATGTCTGTTTTTTTTTTTTTTGTTTTTTTTTTGGCAACATTTACACGTTTTGACAAGAAAATTACTAATTATGCAATGGAATTTGTATTTATTTTTGTTTATTTTTCGTATTATTGTCAATTTGATTTTATTCTATAAAAATGTTTCTACATTGTTTATTTTGTTTTGCTTAGATTTAGAAATATTTTTACAAAATTCGATTCATGCGCATTTATTGCATAATAAATAAATTAGAAATTGATTCCAAAAAATCTCAGAGTCAAGGCAAATTGCAGAGGAGCAAACAAATATGTTAACTTGTGATAATTTAAATGAGGTGACGTGTTTGAGTTGAAAGATATCCATCAAAATAGGAAATGTATTTCAGTTTTTCAGATACAGAGTTAATTTTCTTCACAGCATCTGTTTAAACCAACCAGAATAATTGTTGGCATGTTAAAAAGAATGGAAAATGTTCTATACTTTTTAAGATCGGACTATTAATTCCATTTCTGGAAATACCAAATTCATTAGTAAATCGATAATCCGACTACTCTCTGATCCGAAAATCCACAATCCGAAGTGATAGTATTGCCTATTTGCGAACGAGATTAGCAAGACATCCTATCGTATAATCTTCTTTATTTAATAATCTGCTATGAAATTTTTAATGTAGTTAAAAGAAATCAATTCTAGAGAAATCTTATGCGACTCAGGAACTTATAATGGAATTGAGTCTGCTTCTTTTCTGATATTACTTCTGAGTCTCACTTTATTAGATGATAAATAAATATGTGTTCCTGGAAAAAGAAGTGTTGGATTACTTTTCTTTGGAAATCATAAGTTGCGCATTGTTGCGGCTGTCAGATATTTAAATATATTTATGTAAGTACATATTTTGATAGATGATGAAGTTCTGAAGATGAGTTTAAATAAACAAAAATAGTGAAAAATTATTACTAGAAATTCTAATTATTTCGTATTGTTTTTTTAATTGAACGACGTCAGTAATTTAAGAATTGTAAAACTCTCGATTTTATTAGCAACGTTCAGTCTATTGTCTGCCTGCCCTCCTTTTGCTAAAAAACAATGTGACAGCTTTTTATGGAACTTGAGACTTTTTTTCTGTTTAGTATTTTTTTTTGTTTTTGTTTTATTTTTCTTTTGGATTTGTGTTTCAATGACATAAATAATTCTGTTGATTTTATAAAATGTTCCAGTTCGAGTGAATGACGTCTCAGCATAGAAATATAAACTCACGTGATGAAAAACAAAAAAATAATCAGAATGAGAAAAGATTTTTAGATTTTTCGTTGCAATCTTTTTCTATATAGACATCTTTTGACTTTGCTGTACGTTTTTGCTTACTTTTTGCTTCTCAATTTTCTTATTTTTGTTTATTTTTATAAACATTTTTGCCTACGTTTCTGCTTTGCATTTTCGTATTCAAGAATTTACGATCAAAACAGAATATTTTGTGATTATACAATGTGATTTCTTTCTATTTTTTTGTTTTTTCTTCATTTGATTTTATTTTGTATTTTGTTACAAAAAAAAAAAAAAAAAACATGGGCTAAGTGCGAGTCAGACTCGTACTCGGAGGGTTCCGTACCACATTGGGGTTTGTATGGGAGGTACTCCCCTAGTGGTCTGATTTTACTGATTCCAACAAATGTACCGCGGCTAAGTATATTAAACACTTGTATCTAAATTTCTGTTCAATAGTGAAAAAACGAAAAAGTTTTTCGAATAAGAAGCTGTATTTTTATGGATGGTGGGCTTGTATGGGAGGTACCCCCATAGTTGGCTGGTTTGGCTGATTCCAACAGATGTACAGCGCCTATATCAAAAACTTATAGTGTCTAAATTTCATTTCGATAGGACCAAAATCAAAATAGGTTTTCTAACAAAAACCTGAATTTTATTGGTGGTTTGTATGGGAGGTACCCTCCTTAGTGGTCTGATCAAACTAAAATTGCGACAGTATAGATTTCTGACGTATAGCCACCAACCACCCAAATTTCAAGATCGTGGAATTACTGGATCGTATAGCTGTCATACAAACCAAAATGTTTCTTGTATGGGGACTCCTTTAAGTTAAATATTTTAGTTTTAGTATTTATTGCTGATGCCTGGATAGAATTTCACATTCTGTGAAAATTTCAACTCTCTAGCTATTATGGTTCATGAAATATGACCAGAGGACGGACAACGAAGTCTCTGCAATAGGGTTACGTTTGGTACCTATTTGGTACGAAGCCCTAAAAACAAAAAAAAAAAAAGTACAAAATTTGTAGTCGTCAGACGCTTTCATGAATTGTATTAAACGCGTCGTTGAACCTTTAACGAACGATTTTCTATGCCAGATAAGGCAATGTTTAAAATAATGACGACTCTGTCTACCAAGTTACAATTCCCTTGATGCATAGTAGTTTTATTTTTTTTTTTACGTTGTATGTATTCGACTTCGTTGGGACCAAAATGAGGGTTTCTCATAATAATAATAGTAATGATTTGTCTTTGCAGAAGTACAATAACATTAGTTTAGTAGTTAAATTTGCTTTAATTCGAAAATATTTTGATTATAAATGGATTTTTTAAGATAAGCGAGGAAGTTAAATTAGATAAAGATAAAGGTCTATTAATATGACACCCTACAACAACATTTTGCATTAATGTTTGTTTAGTTCAGTCTGTTAGAAATGTTGAGGATTAAGTATTTTTTTAACCATGCATTCATTATTGATACAAATACTCCGATCTGTTTACATTCGATAAGGGCCACTGACATGCATTGAACAAGTTTAATGGAAGCTACATTTTATCTTTACAAAGATAAAACCAAACGTAATAATCGATAAAACTTGGAAACTACTAATAAATATTTTAACCACCAACAATATTTGCCAAGATTATTGAAACCAAATAATCTTTCTTTATTATCAATTAAAGTATAATGTTTTTTATTATAAGGGAAATCAATAAGTTGAGTTGTTTACCCTAAACTCTCATGATGATTTAATTAAGTATATTGAAAAAAAAAAAAAAAAAAAAAACCCCTTAGGAAGAAGGTGTTTGTTACTTAGACTTAATTTCTTTAGACATTGTTTCCTTTAACCATCATCATCGTTGTCGTCATCATCATTTGTTCAAGACTTTTTCTTATTGATTAAACAATGGAAGTTTAAGGCGAAGGTCTTCTTGCATATTACATAGTATAGCCATACATTGTTTTTTAAGAGAAAGAATGAATTGTTTTTCTTTTTACCTCTTTTCACAATAAATAAAATATGATGAGTGAGTGAACGCTAAGGGTGGTCGTCGTCTGATTCTCGTCTATTTTTCTATTACAGTACACTATGCTGTACGATGTACATATGTATGTATATTGTAATCATATTGTAAAAAAAGTAGCAAGGCTACGCGTGGGTTTGATTAGAAATTATGCAAATGTTAATTAAACTAATTATATTTATTTATCTTTTGCGTCTTTTATAGCACACGAAGCGCACTGGCTGGGTACTGCGTGACGTCAATGATTGTGAATCCATATCTGGTCATATGTATCGCATGAGTATGTTGACGTTTTTGCTAGATGGCAGTGAGGGTCTTAATCAGATACGCTGCATGCAGCTTGCCTTGGTCCATGATTTGGCAGAGTCGCTTGTAGGTGACATAACGCCATTCTGTGGTGTCTCCAAAGATGAGAAACGCGCCATGGAATTCAAAGCTATGGAAGATATATGCAAGTTAATTGAACCGCGCGGCAAGCGTATAATGGAACTCTTTGAGGTAGGTCTCAATATATTGTATTACTCGTAAATGTAAATGATGATTCTATTAATATGCATATTTGTTACTCTTATTGTCAGGAATATGAACATGGTGAAAGTGCTGAATCGAAATTTGTTAAAGATCTCGATCGTTTGGATATGGTTATGCAAGCATTTGAATATGAGAAACGTGATAATTGCTTGTTGAAGCATCAAGAATTCTTCGATTCAACCGAAGGCAAATTCAATCATCCATTTGTCAAGAAACTTGTTAATGAAATCTATGAGCAACGTCAGGTTTTAGCTAATGCTAAAGGTGCCACACCACCGCCGCCAGTCCATGTGCCTAGTATGGAATCTTCGTCTTCACCAACAGCAACAACGACAGCAACAGCAACAGCATCATCATCGACATCAACACAACAACAACAAAGTAATGGACAACAACAGCAGACAAGTTGATTGAATGATGATTAAAGTAAAGTTACCAAATGGAGGAAATCATTTGGATAGCAGCAATAAGAACAACAACAACAACAACAACAGTGATTCTTAGTTAATGTTCTTCATATTAGCGAGCACTAAGCAAAATTTTTAGTTAGTTAAAAAAGGGACGAAGATAGAAAGTCGAAGAAAGACGCAGGTGTCAACGGCGACACTAATCTATAGGACATTTCATTAGTATGAATTTTAGTTAATTAATCCATTAATTAAAGCGATTCTCTGTTTAATTTATTCTATCTCTCAAAAACCATTAGTTTTAAGCTTTTTAAAAATTCAGTCCATCAATCGGACATTGGAAATTCATTCAATTTAATTCATTCATTCATTGATTGATTGATTCATTTTTGAAAATCCTACCTCATAAAAACTATATAAACTAATTGCTCAGATACTTTTACTGGGAGAGCGCGCGCATTCTTTATTCCTCATTGTTTAATTTTATAAGCTTTAGAAGAACAAAGAACTAAGTAAGAAGAGAAGTTTAAAGTTAAAATATTTTTATGTATTGCAATTTCAATTAGCCACAGAATATGTATGTTTTTAAAGTTCCAATTCATTGTTAAAGATTTTTTATTAATATGTAAATAATAATTATACTTTAATTTATTGTTTTTAATCTAAAATTTGAAAGCGTCTCTCTTTTTAAATGTTGTTTGGTTTTTTTAAATTTATTTTAATTTGTGTTTTATGAACAATTGTCGGAAGTAAAAAGAAAATATATTATTTATGTACAATTGTCTCTTACTTATGGAGACAATTAACAAACACACACACACACAAAGAGCAAAGGATTCTTTTATTTTCTTGGTGAAGAAATCTTTATTTTATGCCTTAATATCTCTATAAAATTGTGTTAGGAAATAGAAGTGAGTTCATTGGGATTTAAAGTAAATTCAGATAAATACTTAAATACATTATAAGTACAATACAAGTATTTCATATGAACATATTTTTCTATATCTTTCAACTTACTCAAAACATTACTAAAAACAAAACTATCCATTACGCGGTGTCGGCCCTTAATCAAGTCGGGTAACACTTGATTATGTTTATTTGGGTACCTGGCCATTCTTGGTTTTGCGGTAATGAGATGGCAGACAGGACATCATTATTGGTTTAATCATCTCCATCAAGACTTTTGTAGCATCAGTGAAGATGAGGAAGAATCCAAGAGTATCCATGACATCTTCTTCTTGGAGGGCGGACACGTCTTCTCAATAAACCTTTCATCGAATATTAAGGCAGTTTGACATATTTGATGCTGATAGACTCTGTTCGTTGATTCTGTGGATTATTTCCAAAGGCGCAAACTTACTAAGGAAACCCAACAGGCGAATGTGTGACTTCAGCATATGACCCAAATCCCCTTTTCTAGATCACTTCTTTGAGATCCGGAAACATAATTAGGCATTGCGTGGTGAATAAGGTGGATTGGAAAACAATTCGAAGTGACATTTTTGCAATTTTGCTTTGTGATATGGTGCCTTGTCCTGGGTAAAGATATACTATTTGTTAGGTTAATCTAAACATTATTGTGTATGAATTCTTTATTAGCGTTACTACTTATTGAGTTATGTGGTTTAAGTAATATCTTTGTAGACTAAATAAATACTTTGGAACTAAAGTAATATTTGCCGACAACGGTTAACATCAAGACAAATCAGATTTGATTTAAATTTCTGGACAACAAACTGACATTTTATTTTCAATAAGATGAACATAAGTTCTTGTCTAGTAAATCAGAAATGAAGTTAAATACAATTTATATACTTGAATATACCATAAGTTCATATCAAGTACATGAAATATGGATAAGTATTTAAATTTCAAATATTCTAGAATTGATGATGAACTAAAAATATATTTAAATATTTAATAGATCTAATTGAAATACCTATGTACATACAATATCTAAAGAATTCTCCCCATACTTGCAACTAGAAAAGATGATATTTGTGTTCAGTTAAGAGAACTTTAAATTTGTTATGATTTTTTAAAAATCTTTATTCAAAAATCTTAAGAACATATTTAGGAAAATGTGTAGAATAGGCCAATGGTGTAGAACTTTCCAAGTTTTAGTTGCATTGTTTATGAATTCTAAAAACAAAAATAATTATTAATGGAATGAATCCACTTAATTTCATACTTGTACTACGCACCTTCAATTACTATTAATTGATTATCTCGTTCACTGGTATGATGAGAGTGATGTACATCCTTTTTAGCTTTATCTAAAGATAAAGATAAATAAATTATGTACAAGTATATTTTAAAAATCTTTATCTCACTTACGATGTACCATAATTGTGCGTTCGCTTTCACCCATAATATTCTTGGCCAAACATTTGTAAGCACCAAAATCTCTAAGTTTTGTAGGTCGTATAATTAGACGCATGACAATACGATAAACATTGTCTAATGACACAGTTTCATAGGAACCTCCTTGTATGAATTCTTTATCTTTAAGCCAGAAATTCACAGTTGTTGGATGAGCTTCGGATATGCATTCCATCGTAACTTTTTGGCCATAACCAACATAGATAGTATCATAATGCGTCCAAATCGTTGGAGGAACTATTTATAAAAGTGATTTATAAAATAATAAGTGCCAGGTCCAGTACTTCTGGTTAAAGGCTTTTTATGTACTTACAATTTACAATTAATACAATGCGTTTGCTGACTGTTGGTGGAACACCATTTGTCGCAATGCATAAATAGGCGCCCATATGTGTACGTTGTACTTGCCAGATAGTCAAATTTGGACCCTCTAGGCTATAGATGGGTTGCCCAATGCCATCCAACATTAGGGGTATATCTTTTTCACGACGCCAGGTGATTGTAGGCTGTGGCAGACCTGTCGCTGTGCAGGTTAAACTTACATTGGAATCCATTGGGACAATCATGTCATGACTTGTCTGATAATCTATAATATCTGGCGGTACAACCACATCAAGATAACCCATTTGACTTTTCATAGGATCGGTATTGATTTGGCACATATACCAGCCACGATCTGATTCCCGGACATCACGTATACGCAATTGCCATATGCGGTGCTCCGTGTGTGTTATGCCAATGCGATGATTTTTTGTGATGACATGATTCTGTATGCTTAGAATTGTTTGGGTATCGACGCGTAACCAGGCGAGCTGATAAAAGGATTCAATTGTCAAATGTTTTTATTTTTGGCATTCAAAAATTATGACTCCTCACCTTGAATGCCAACAAATCATAAACAACACAAGTTAAGAGCGCATCACGCCCAACGGGTACTGTAACATTATTTATCGGGCCACTGAATTTGGGATCAGCTTGAAATACATAAAACATAGTGAAGTAATAATAATCATTGTCTAGAGTTTGTTAGAGTACTCAATTGTGTGTGCAAATACTTTTGTAAGGAAGCATGTCTTTGCTAAAGAAAAGGTTGAGTTTATCTTAGAGAGTGTGCTTCTTCTCTAGTTATAAATACGAGTAAATGTGCTAAATGTTAAATGGCGTGCATAAAGTAAAGGTTATTTAAATTATTATGGCATCTTGTTAAGGTTTGTTGAAATGTCTCACATATAATTTGATATAATAATTGCGCGTGTCTTATTATTTTTTTATACATTTGTTTTTATCACGACTTTTAGTATGTTTTTTCTATGGAGAAACAGAATAAAAATGCCTTCTTCTAGTGTACGCTACATTTGAAATAAGCTAGCCTATTAGTTTATGTTCATTATTTTCAATTTAATTTACTAAGTTCATACTTCAATGTCATGAATGACTAAATGATCTAAATTTGTTCAACAAATTTAAAGATTATTATTTGTTTGAAATCCCGAAAAGTATGCTAAGGAAATTTAATTAGTATCCCTTACAATTTAGCAGTACTAAACAAACTGTGGTTATATAGTGTATTATGATTTCTTCGGTTTAATGCAAGTAATGAGTGAAGTTCAGTTATAGCGAATTTGAGTTTGAACGAGGTGCCAAATTGTAAAGCAATTCCTTAAAATGATTTAAATTTTAGAATAGTTTTCAACATTCTTCAATTGATTTAAAAGAAACCTTTGTTACTTTCTAACGAATTTACACATTTTTACAAACAAAACTGCAAGTCGATTTTGAGTAAGGTAAGGGTGGAAAGTAACTCGAATGTATTTGACACTTTGCCGGTGGGACACTCCTTCTTTTTCTGAAATTAGCTAATACTTTGATATGTGGTTAGATATTGGTTACTTGTACTTTAAATATATTTTTGATTTTTTTAAATTGTTCAAACTATATACATCATTCTATACTTTTTACTATTGGAATAATCAGCAATTATATGTTTTTCATCAAAACTTTTTGCCCATTAATGTGTTTTCATTATCTTTTCTTTTTTTTTTTGGGGGACAAATTACGCACTAAGCTAAAAATGATTTGTTTTTTTTTGCTGTTGAATGCAAAACCAGATGCCCTTAATAATTTTTAAGAAATTATTAACTTCAGCATGGACAACATAAATGAAAACAGCATTTAATCTGCTAAACAAACAATTTTAAATGCCACCGCAATTAGATAAATTAACAGCTTATTAGGCTGTTTTTCTTCTGCTCTTCTCAATTTTTGGAAGTGACATTGCGCCGCAAACTTCCATGGTTTTCTATGTTAATAACCAATAGAAATACCTCCCCCTGTTTTAATATCACTTTACCTTCTTTTAAGGGTCAACGCTTATTTCTAGTCTTAAGTTGAAATGAAACTAATTTATTTAATTTTTATATACCCAATTGGTACAATCTTTCTTAATTTTTTTTTTTTTTTGGTAGAGTGTGCTGTTTTTTATCAGAAATTAGTTGACTTGGAGTAGCGATTCCCAAACTTGTGTAGTTTGTGGATACCCTTTTGAATAATTTATTCTTGCAGACCTAATCTTGTGCAACTATTTCCGTGGAACTCATTAAAACTTAATATCTGGATCAATAATTTCATTGGTCAGTGACAGGGAACTTAATCTATCCATGATTTAATTTATTAAGGTGGGAAAACTATTGGACTAATATTTTTGTTTTTATTTCATTAAATAGTAAAAGCTGCTATTTGTCCTGTTTCCGTTTAGTTCTTCTAAACCACGCAACGGATTTTGAAACGTTTTTCATTGTCGGTCACTTAGATATTTTTTTCAGAAAGTTAAAAAGTACAAAACATTCTAATTAAGTTTTAGTATTGTAAAGAAAATTCATCTATTTTGGACTTCTAATAATCATAATTATTGTAAAATTGTACCGTTTGCCTAAAGAACTTCATCTAAAACAGTTGAGCAAATGAAAGAAGGACTGAAACTTACAATTGAAACACCAGAAATGTGAAGCGTAGGTGATGATGTAAGAACCAAGTGATTTGCAGGGTATAAAATCGATGGTAGAAACTAGTTTATGTTATATTTATAAAAATTGTGAAAAGTTATGGATGGAAACTTAATGTTAAACTGGTTTTGCGGACCCACAGCTTGAGAATTGATGTTTTAGCAAATTTTATTGTGAAAAAAACACGTAAAATATCCATAAATGGTTGAAGGTATGTTAACAGAAAAATATATGAATTTTCAAAAAGATTTCGAATTGAAAATAATCGTAAAGATTATAAAAAAAGTTCAAGCCAAAAAATTCACATCATCACTCATTAATATATAACCATATTTTGGACCACCTTAAGTTTTATGAATTTTCCACTTTTTTTCTATCTTTTACTTGTATTTTTCTCATATTATTTTTATTGCAGGTTCATTCTTTTGATTTCCTAAATAACTTTCTGAAATGAATCCCTTAACACTAAACAAAAATAGAATGCATTAGAGTCAATAACAATAACAAAGAAGAACAACTACTCCTTACCTATAACAAATACCTGCGTGCAGACAAATGACTCTGAAATGTTAAAACATGTTGCCATGACTTTTTAACTTGTACCTTTGTATTTTTATTCCTTCTTCCACTATTGCCTTTTACCTTTTGCATGCGACTAACAAAACATTTAGTGCTAACCATGTGTGAGAAAAATGTCTTAAAAAGTCAAATGACGACGACGACGACGACGATGTCGATGACTATGGGTTGACTTCATTTGGTTTAAGTTGGGCGCCAGTCATGTCTGTATGGCGAGCTTTCGGTGACTCAAACTAAAGGAATTCTGCTCAATGCAAACATGCAATAACAAAATTGCAATAACAGCAGCAACAACAACAATAGCAACAATTGAAACAAGGACGCCTACCAAAAAAAAAGACTCAATAGAGAAAGGATAAGGAAAGACAGGAAGACAGGCAGTCAGACAGGCATGTATTGTGAAGCGTGGCAAAGTAGCTACCACAACATAATCGCAAATTATAGGTTCAAAAGCATAACACACGGCGTTAGGCCTCTTTGATGCTTGCGTATAGCAAACCCTTACTTAGGCGCCCACTGTGATACTGTTCCTTCAACACAACTTCTTCCATTGAGCCTTTGCAGGACATGAAGGCGTCGAACTATCACGATTTTTTTGCATATTTTTTTGGCGGCGCAGCTTTATTATTTGCCATAATTGTAATTTAGGCAGTTGTTCACCATGTGTGTGTTTGTTGGTCGAATTTGATTGTATGCCTTGAAATGGTTATATAAAAGGGGGTGAAGGGTTAAAGGTAAGACGTCTAACGAGTTGAAAGACTTTTGTGGTCTATAAAAATTCATGTTTGGAGTTCATGCACCTTACGGTAATGTAGCAAATTTTAAGGTTCAGAACATGATACATTATTTTCTTAGTATACATCATCATTTTGCACTGCGGAACGCATTGCCAATCTATCATTCGATGCGTTTGAACTTGAAACGGAAAGTGATGAAGTGTGTGTGGCTGCGAATTTATGACAGGATCTTATACAATATTTCCAACAGGCAGGCAGTCAGACAAGCAAACCAGACAAACAAATATGGTTGCCAATTGCAGTCTTGTCAACATAAGTTATCAACTTCTCTACATAAGAAGTAAACTGTAGTTTAGTTAGTAGAAGTAGAAGTTGTCATATTGATATATGCTAAGTTTCTTTTGTCTACATACTTACTTACACATAATAGAGAGAGATAGAGATAGAGAAAAAGTCCTTTGGACGTCTCAGCATGTCAATATTTATATATTTATTTATTTTGCTTCTTTATTTCATTTCTATCAAACAAGAACAACAAAAACTAACCGCATTGATTTAAGTTATGAAAATTGTGAAAATTGCATGGCTTTGTTTTTGCTTTTCCATTTCTGCTCTATTTTTTTTTTTCTTTCTTGATATTCTACTCCAGACCACGAAGTAGCGAAGTAGGTAGGTAAGGTAACCAGACAGACACAGACTTGCGTGAAATATTTCATATTTTAGTATGAGTTTTCACCACTTAACGGAAGTAACTCGTCCTGTTTTGTTGTTGTTCTTTACTTTGCCGTCATTTCTCAAAAAAATATTGTATATAAGAAATAATAATACAAAAAAAAAAAAAAATTTCCAACTTCAACGTTTCAAGAATTTTTCAGTTTCCCAGTCGTCGGTCCTTTAGTCAGTCACTTAACTAGTCAGTGACTTCCGCTTGTTATATTCCATCTTTTCAATTTTTCAATGCGGTAAATTGTTTTTGTTTTGGCAGAGGAAAATTATAAACATTAAACTGTTTCTTATCTTTTTTTTTTTTGTATAAAAATTCTAATTATCTTTTTTGTGTTGTTGTAAAAGGAAAATCAAATATATATTGTATATCATTTAGGAAAATGCATATCTTTTCAAATTAACATAAATAAATTCAATAATGGTAAAATTTTTATTTATTTTATTTATATTTATTTTATTTTATTTATTTATTTATTTTATTTAATGCAAGAATTTAGAAAAATTATATAATTTTAAATGTAGGAATCTATTGAGATTGTAAGGACTAATGGCAAGGGGTCACCCAAACAAGCCACAGAAGTTCTTCAAACCAAAGAACCAATGGGAAAAAAGGCAGGCTGGATATATTTTTTTTAAGCCAAATCAGAGTAAGAAAACAGAAAAGAGGAATAATTAAAGAAGGCTTTTGAATCAACTGTTCTTTTCTTCACTTTTTTGACTTTATAATTGTCAGAGATTTTATTTATAAAAGATTATGTTTCACGATTTTAATGTGTGATTTCTCTCTCTGAAACCTAGACTAGACTATACTTCACAGGATCATTTCTGTAGTCAGTCTTCACTTGCTTTCATGCAAAACGAAAAACTCGATAACTGCGATGAAAAGAGAAGTCGTCGGTAGCTTGAGATTTTGAACAACTTGTGTCTTGTAAAATTTCTTCGGAAATGTTCTGAGATGTTTGTTATTCGATGATCGCTCGGTAACAACAAAAGGAACGATTTCTGACTAAAAAAACATACAATTTGACCAATAAAGTTAAGATCTTTACTATGTGTTCATGCAATATTGAAATCACCCAAAATATGCAAGCTCGGAACGCTAAGTGGCTCAACAGAAATGAGGGAATTCAAGAAGATCTAAATTTGAAATTTGTATAAGGCAGATTTTATAAACTTAAATATCATAATGTGAATGAATTTGTAATGGTAAAATTTAATTTTACAGGAATTTGTGATGATTTGTTCTCAGTCTAAACTTCACCTTTAATACAAAGCTACTTATCATTAAACAAACTAGTCTGGACTTATGGATTCCCACTTTTGCGGCACAGCAGCAAAATCCAATATTCACATCTTGGAAAAAAATTCTATCCATGTTCCCCCGAAGACATTTCGGGGCTCTATCTTACTTCAACAATTCAGTATTGCACCGAGATCTTCCCATACCAAAAGCGAAAGAACAAATTGCTAGGTTGACTGAAAACTAATTATAATATTGAACGTTTGGCACACTGCAGTAATTTACCAGAAATGTCAATCTTTTAGACAACAGCAGCGTTATGAAAAGACTCATTAGATATCACCCAATAGATTTACCATAATTTTTTTATTCCATCAAATTTTAGTGAATGGATTAGTCCAGACAGATCTTTAAAATCTGCAAGTATTTTCTATGTGTTAACTTAATTTTTGTATTAAGTGAAATTTGTTCTTATACTTATGGTAAGTAAGATTAAACATTCAAGATCTCGTAAGTTTTGCAAAGAAATTCTTAAATTATTAATACCATAATTTCCAATAAAAGCTGTTATCAAATTTCTTTTCTATGATGAAAATTCGGGTCAATTTCTTTTAAAACTTTTATTAAACTTAAACAAAACCAAAACTTGTTCTAAACTTCTTCAGTTGTTGCATGTTTTTTCTGTTAAACCAACTAAAATCTTTAGTTAAAAACACTTTGATAAACTTATTTATGTATTGTAAAAAAGTCTTAATATTCATATATTGTAGTTCAATATGCAAAATCCAAAAGATTAAAATTTGTAACTTACAATTATTCAATTCGGAGAATGTAGAAAAAGTTGCACAAATGCATTGAATAAATAATAAAAAATCGAAGTGAGTTTTCATATTTTTCCTTTCCTACGAACATCAAAAACCAATGAAATATTGGCGCCAAAAAAAATATTGTGGAACGCAAGGCAAAAAACTTTTACTTTCACTGGTTTCACTACTTTTTTTTTTTTGTTTTTCCTGATTAAAGTATATTTTCAACCGAGACTTGGTCTGCACGCATCTGCAACCAAGCGCGTACTGTCAAGTGGCATATTAGTATTCTATGTTGTTTGCCGTTCGCCATTTGCTGATAATCAAGTGTCAAAAATCATATTCAAAGTTTCAAATACTGACTTTCTTTCTTTCTTTCTTAGTGGGGGCAGCTCCAAACATTGGAGCATGCGGTTGGCCATAGAAATATGAAGTTGCGCATGTGTCTGGTTTTCTTATTGTGAAAACTTTTTTTTTTTTCTTACTTGAATAAATAAAGGAGCTTCTGTGTGTGTGTGTATGTGGGTGTGTGTGGGTACGATAAGTGCCTGTGTAAGTAAGTATCTGTTACCCTGTTACTGAGCTACTTGGTGCGCCGGTCGCCGGAATGTATGCAACATTATTTTTCATTCATTGCAAGAATTTGCAGCACGTGGCGCTTTTGTTACTCGGACTTCTTGGTTACTATGTTTACTACTATACTCGTATGTGTTTGTCTCTGTACTTTTTTTATTTTTTTTTTTTTATTAGTGGGTTCATCTTTCAGTGTTGCAAATAGTAAAATTGATTGTTTGAAAAAATGACTTATGTGGGAATATTTCTTTAAGGGTGCAAGGGACACAGGAACATCTTCATTTGCTTTTCCTTGGTTTTTGTTTAATTAAGCATGCATTATTAGTAAAATGTTGGGTGTTCATTGTTCACATACTCGTTCATATAACTAAAATCAAATGTGTTTATTTTTAGCAAATTATTTCTGGTCTACTCAGCACTTTTATTTTGATGATGATGATGATTATGTGAAAAGAAGAATGCGTCATATGAAGAAATGATTTGTTATTTACTCATAATTAGTAGCATTTAAGGAACAATTACCTTTATGAGTTGAAATTTGTTTTTACTCTTTTGCTTTGGTTGCAAATAAAAATTTATGCTTATGGGTTGTAAAGTAATGAAATATTGAATATGTGATTGTTAAGATTGTATGGAGAAAAAGTTGTGAATTAAGTTTTTGATGTTATAATACAATATTTTTTTGTAAAGTTAAAAACCTTTAATTCAGGAAAAGAAGAACAAGTGCCACATCATATTTGTTAAGGATGATATCAATCATAATGAAACCATGAAAATGGCAGCTGGCGCATTTTCATCATCAACCAGTTCATCGTTCGTCATTTATCTCTTAATTTTTTTTTTTTTACCAAAAATCATATTTTAACCGTCAACCATTCACCGTATTCTCATGATTTGGTACCTTGCGACTTCTACCTCTTCGGACAGCTACATTTGGGACTGAAAGGAAAGCGCTATGACGATATTGAGCCAATAACAAAGGCGTCGACCGTTGGTAATGAAATCTTAACAGAACGTCAGTGAAGGATGCACCTTTCCAACTCTAATTCCCATCAAAAGATAGAGTCACTATACATAAATAGAGATTTTGAAAAAGTATTGATTACATTGCGAATGACTTTATATGAATTCAATGCCTTTTAATTGATTCATTTCATCAGACAAAAGAAAAATTAGATAAACTTCAATACAATTTATGCAGCAAATAAAAAAAAAAAAAAAATAAACTCAAATCAATTGACACCAAAAGGCTCAAAAGTTTAAATGATTGAAAACTCAAAAACCCAAAGCCCAAACCGCTTGAAGCCCAACAGGCGAAACTCAAACGTCTCAATCCAATCAGTGACTCATTTACCACCTCTTATAATCCAAAGAACTTTTTCGGCTGAATTTGTCTCAAGTGATAACCTAAGACAACAACCTATACTTTCAAAGCTTTCTTTTAATAGAGAAACTTTTATTGGAGAAAAGCTTATTATCAATTCAACAACTGTTAAGAGAAATGTGGTGGTCATGTGATAAAATTCGTCAAAATGGAGAAATGGGGCACGTATTATTTTGGTAATTTTCGTCAGTATTCACGTAAGATGGAGAAACGGGGTACGTATTACAACAAATTTCATATTGTTGTTGTAAAATTTTGTCTTTAAAAATTTTCGATAAAAATTGTTACGAAACTATGCGACAACATGGCTGACAAACATGACCAAAATCAAAATATTTGCTCTAAGTCCCACAGTTCTGCTTGAAACATAGGACAATTTCATTGTTAAATATCAATTGGACCTTTTTTCTCACTCAAAAAATCCAGTAATTTAATCACAAAATCATTTTCACTCTGAGAATGAGCGGGAAGGGTGCAAAGTAAATTAACAAACATTTAGCAAGAGAGCATAATACTATCGACTAGCACAAAAATGACCATAAAAACGTAAGTCTTGTTTTCTACTGAATTCCAATCTGTTATTAAATAGTGAAAATATCCGTTAGAAAAACAAAATAAGATACCTTGGGGTCTACATTGACAGTAAACTCATTTACAAAACAACATGTGAAGATAACTTTAGATAAGGGTTATTAAACGATCCATACAAGTGTAATCTATTCATTCATCAAACGTAGATCCAAGTTATCCGTCCTTAACAAATTAATATTATTTAAGTCTATCTTTGTACCCATTATATTATAAGGCACAGAGGTTTCGGGAGACTCTGCCCACACCCACTAGTCTAAACTACAAAATGCTCGAAATAAGCTTTTAAAAATTATTTTAGATTTACCTTTCTAATACCCAACATCCTTACTTCATGAAGTAGCGGGTGTTATGATGATGATGATCGGTTAGAAAATCACTGTAGCAAAATTTGCTTTTAATATTAGAAATTCTTAGTCTGCATTAAACTTGTGTTGACCTGTACTTTGCTACCCTACTTCTATATTAGTATAATTAAGTACCGGTGTAGTAGTTAATTAGTTTTATTCTTTTTCCTCTAAGGGTTTCCCCTTTTTCTCAATTTCCTTGCTTATGTTAATTGTAGACTAATTAATAAGTACAAAGCATTAGACATTAGGTGAGAAATTGCTAGGGTTACTCTAAAAATACAAAATATTGTATAATCTAGATTATTAAGTGAGATTTGTAAATATCTGGGTAATAAAGCACAAAACAAAAAAAAAAAAATTAAATAAAAAATAAATAAATGTTAATTTCTCCTATTTTTCTTTATTATTGTACTATCTTTTTCTTTATATGCAATACCCACTTGAATATATAAAATCTCTTCTGATAATAATTAATTTTAATATTGATCAAAGATCTTTGTGCCTTTAAAAAAAAAAAAAAAAACAACTTTGATTATCATTTTTTGAGAAATATGCCCATTTAAATATAATGACAAATCGCACGCTTCAAAGCTGTAAACCGATTAATTAAATACACTTAGTTATTATTATGATAAAGTTAACAGATTCAATTTGTCCTTTAATTTGCATTATCTACTCCTTTTCTTTAGCACGGTAATAATCGCCTTAATGATGATGACGATGATGCTTCCTTAAACTTCTCCTCTTTCCAGATTTACTTACTTACTTGTTTGATTATCATTTATGCTCAATAAACAGTAACAACGCGATTTAAACAAATATTTTCATTGATAATTTTAAGCCCACACATAAAGTCAAGCATACAAATGCACACACATACACACACACACACACACAGAGTGAGATACAAAAGCCAGAGAGGCGGTTACCAATGGTTTATAAGAAGGTTAAAGATACATTTCCACTTGAACAATATTACGCGAAAAGAGGTTTGGAGAGACATGGGGAGCCAGAAATGTATCTCGATAAACAAAGTCAGCTAGACATTAATAAGTATAATGCAAACCAATAAATTAAGTTTGTGTTTGTTTGTTTGTTTCTCTGATTATTTGCAAGTGTATCTTTCTTTGTTATTGTTGTTATGTAATACATATTTATTATATATTTATGTGCACAATTACAAGACCAATTATTATTGTTATTAATGATTTTCTTTATTAAACATAATTTTTCTTTCAAAAATTTCCTCACTACTGTGAATGGGTCTGTTCATTTTCGTGTGATGTTCGTAATGTAAACAATGAGGAGAGTCGATTAGGCAAAATCATTTAGTGAAGACATATGCTTGCTGCTCCGCTTGCTAGTCTCTTAGTTTTTGAAATACAAGTAATGGTACTCTGATTAAGGAAAAAAGTAATCCTCATACAAAAATTTACTTTACATTCATTAATTCTTCTAGTTTCTTGACAGAGTAAAACCCCTTTAAGCTTTTGTGAACCAAAGTAAATGACATTTCTGTCTTATATTCTTATGTTTTTTGTTCGATAAATTAAAATGTTTTAATCAACATTAAGACATTTTTTTTTTTTTTGTATAGTAAAAGCCATACAAAGTTAGTAAAGACACATAACAAAACTACTATTACCAATAATTAGAAAAGAAAGAAATGAAATATTTTGTTGGCTTCATTTTATTCTTTTCCTTTTTCAGTACTTATTTGTCACAATTCATCTTAAATATTGAAATTGTCTTTGTATCATTATATCACAACACAACAGAATACTTCACATAAAGATTTACCTCAACCCAACAATGACAATGAATGAACGAACAAATGCTTTCAACCAAGAAAATCTTCAACAAAAACTAAAAGCAAATTTAAATAGTCCAAAAGATTAACATGCAAGACTGATCTGCTATGTGTGTAACACACACACACACACTCCTTCCTCCTTCAGTTTACTATAGACAATGAACCTGATTTCAGTTCTTTAGACTTCTGTATTCTAACAACTGATGCTGATGATATTGATGATGGGTGGGTGTATGTATGATGGTGATAATGAGAGGTTAGTACTACTACATACAGTAAGTAGGATATTGTCGATGAGTTGAATCCAATTGGGTAGGAGTAGTTTAGAAAGGATTGTGTACTGATGTCTTTTGTGAGAAATCTGTTATTGCATTAGGCTGAAGTTTAGTGCAGGCTTCACTTGTCGTTACTTTGCTGCTGGCTTTTGAATTACCTGGTTACTTGTTTGTTACCAGCCTGGTAAAGGGTCTTTCTTTTGGAATTTGGTTTTGTTTTTTCACCACACCATTTTAATTGTTAGTGTAAATATTGCATTTTATGCTGAGTTAAACACTTTTGACTTGGCATACTAAAGACGTAGATGGAGGAGGAGAAGCTATTCGTTTTGTAATTGAGTTTTCATTTTGAGGTGAAGTGCACAGAAGTATTTTTTTGGAATTGAAGTTCTTTAGTTAATTTAGTTTGTGATTTGCTTGGATAAACATGTTAACACTCTGTGAATTGAACTCACATAGTCTAAGTATTTAGGTGCATCGCCTTAAGAGAAATCATATGCTTGATCTGTCATTCAAATTTCTATAGGACTAATTTTCTATTTTCAACTCCATTCTATTTCAACAAAACTTAAAAAAAATTGCATTTGGAAAATATACAAAACCTCAGGATTAAGCACTCCTTTGGTAAAAGGTAAATTTTTCTTGTGTTGAGCAAAACTTGAAGCGATTATTCATTAAAAACCATTGACATTAATGCATTAAATTATTGTAAAAGCATAAACAATTGTATAATTTTTTAAATATGAAAATATAATATTTTTAATAAATATAAAAGCCGCAATTGCAGCTTAACAATTCGCATTAATAAATGATTTTCTCTTGTTTTGGATTTTTTAATTTTGTATTTAAAACACAAAGAAAAAAAAAAAAAAACAATATTAAACACAAATGGCGAAAAATCATCTGTCATGGCCTTCACTTGTTTATCGCATAAAATTCCAGTGAAAGCGGAAAAACTGCCAAGCGAACTTTTCATTGTTTTCATATTTTTTCTTTTTTTTTTTTTAATTTAAAAAAAGTGCCACTTTAGGAATTAAAAAATTATTAAAGTTTTTATTGCATAACAAAGTGAACTTCGAACTCTTTCCATTAAATTCATGTCGGCAATTAAAGTCATTACACAATGACGACAATCACCATTACAATCATGTACCACATGACTTCATACGAGTTGTTAATATTTTAATATAACAGAAAATAAAATGCATAAAGATTTAATAATTATAAAAATGTCTAGTACATGTTTTCATTAAAATTATTATTTTTGTTGCATGCCAATTCATGAAGCAGGTGCGAAAGCAGCACCTCAAATGAACTAACAAAGTAAACAAGTTTCAAAATGATGACATGAATTAAAAGTGAGAAGGATTAAATAATTTAATCCTTATTTATAACATTTTAAACTGGTTACAAGGGACAGGATTAAAAAGACCGTCAAGAGTTTCAGTTGATTGGTTTAAAACATTCGTATTGGGATGAATATAAATTTTAGTTATTTTTGAAGTGAAGCTTCTTTAGCGGCGTTGGGCAAAAATTTGTACTTAAAATTTGAGTGAAAAAATGCAAAATTTTCACTGAATGTGTATTTCTATTTCCATATCCCCAACAAAATTATTTTTTTTTTCTTTTTAAAAGGGAGTATGTAGTTTGTTAGGGTTTAATTTGCTATTTAATTGATTATGATTTTTGCAAGAAGCGTTCAAAATTGAGGGGCTGCTAGCATTTCATATCGACTTTACACATAACAGTGCTATCTTTCTTTACTTATTTTTTATTATAAATATAATTCATTCAAATAGTCTCGTGTTTAATTAACATACAAAAATTTTTCCTCAAGAGTGAAACAATCATTCCAATATCTCTCTCTTTCTATAGGAAAAGGAAAGATCCAGAATTAAAAGAAAAAAATTTGTATTTCTTTATATACATATGTAGTCTCCTTTTAGCTCAATACTGTTTTCTCAACGACGTTCAAAAACTTCGATACCCTGTTTTTATAGAGATAATCATCCAAGTTCCTCAAATTAACCAACCATTGCTGACTCTAGCTTTACATTATTGGTAAAACTTTTAGCATCGAGTCATTTCCTTAAACTTTTGGAGAAAGGATATTATCCGATGCAGTTAAATTTAGCAAATAGCAAACTGGAGGTCTTACTAAAAAATGAAATTATTTTTCCTACATGTAGGCCCTCATTTCTTGATTCCATCATTTAAACGCTGCTTATTGAACATAGTACGTAGCGTTGATTGATTTTTCTTTTTGAAGATAGTCAATGAAAATTAACCCATGTGCTTTGATAAAAACTGACATCATAACCTTTTCTTCTTTGAAGATATTTCTCCCCTTTCAGTCCATTTATTTACTGGTGGACCTATGTTTCATCCATGGTTATAAATCGAAGAAAAAAGTCGGCTTTATGGTTGTGAAACATCCGTTGTTTTGGTTTGAGTTATATCGAAATTACAGTACTTTTCCAAAAGCCAACCAAATCCAGTCCAGTATTTTACTGTTGAAAGTGAAAGAGCAAATTCCGCTTTGATATTGGTTGGTATTATATATATATATATTTTTTTAATTCCATATTTATTCCGTAGGATAATTTTCGATTGAATGAAACTCGTCTTTATTTATTATGACAAAACACTGTCAAACTTAAAAAATAAAGGTTATTAACATAATACGTGATATTAAAACGAAAAAAAAAAACAAAAAAAAAAACAAAAACATAATTAATAATAACAATAAGTGATTAAAGTTAGTTCAATAGTTAAAGGAACTAAAGGATGCTTAGTTTTCATATGCCAAGTAAGATTTCCAATTTAACCTCCTGCAATACTGATGCATGACGAACAATATTTACATTTTGCTTTTTTGCCGACGGTTTCTTCAGCAAAATGCGGCCATATAAAACAGTGTGTACTTCTTGATGACATTATATTACTTAATCTTAAATAAAAATAAATAATAAATAAAAATAAAACAAAATGAACTAAGAACGAAATCATCATAGATCACATACATAAGAAACGTATTTCGCACTAAGTCGTTCGCGAACTACTCAAGTTCGCATAGTTGTCACTTCAACCAACGTCTTTCACTTTCTCATTCAATTAATTACAAAAATCTTATGACAACTGCTAATCAACTCAAAATCCAATATCGCTACCAATGTACAGAATCTTTCAGAAATACTATTTACCAACACAACAAGAAAAAAAAAAATGAAATTGCAGTAAGATACGATTTCCTTAACATTCCTTGGATTAATTTATTCTCTTGCATTTATCTGGTTTTCCTTGTTTGAACGGGCTTCTGTGAACACAGCCCTGCGAGAACAGGCGGAGAGCTGCTTGAGTCAAGTCCTAGCGGAACTTGGAGCCAGTGAGAAAGTTCTTCAACTTCTTCAGAGTGCGTCTTTGGCCAGCCTTGAAGGAAACACTCACGGTGTTCTTAGCAGGACGCTGAGCTTATTTGCCCTTCTTCAGCACAGTGGTGAAGCCTTTCCTATGATTAGTTGTTGCAATGACGACGGTCTTCTTGTTTGCGAGACCCCTGTAGCGGTAGGAGTTGCCATTGGCCAAGTTGCTGACTTCAGTACTTAAAGGTTTCTTGATGTAACGAGTCTTCAAGAAGTAATTGTTGCTTTCTCGAATAATCAAGAATTTAACTTCTCAATCCTATTAATAACTCTCACAATCTATGATTCAGATCCAATAACAATACTTAGCAATAAAAATTGTTCACAAAACGATATTGAAATGAATTGATAACATCAGTAAGTTGTTTCCTAATAGATCATATCTGGTCTTTTTGTAGCTTAACTAATGATAGCTTATCTTATTCAATCGGATTGGACCCCTATAAGATAAATAATCAAATAGAAACTTCTAAGTTTGTTCCACAGAAGACTATTGCATTTTAATAAGTAAATCAGTTTTGAATAAAGGTATATTTTTTGTTTAATGTATACAAAGTAATTTAAATACTTATAATATAATAAAATATAGTATATATTCTTAGGCGATTTGAACACATTTTGCTATAATATATGATCCGATTAAAGAAAGAAAAGCGAAATTCCAAATCAAAAATTTATTTTTAATTAAACAAATCAACATAAAATAAAAGAGGAAAACAACCAAAACCTGCTTAGTTGAGCTAATTAAAGTGCTCAAAGGACTGTGGATTTATAATTAAATTTAAATTAAAAAACCAAAAAAAAAAAAAAAACAAAAATAAGCCAAAACCCAAAGAAATATACAACAATACAAAAACTGTGAACCCCAAAAATCGGAAAGAACAAAACGAAATCTAATTTATTATTTAAAATGAGAGAAACACAGGAATCGTATTAATTTATTTGTATTTTAATTTCCTTCTTTTTTTTTTTTTACCTAAAAACACAAATCAAAATAAATAAGATTAAACTAAAATAAAATAGAATGAAAATTATTTAAAATTTGTCCAAATTTTTAGCCGCAAATGCAAATGGCAGAAACTCAGATTGAGTTAAAAAACCAACTTAAAAACATAAAAGAAAAACAATTTTTGGCTAAAATAGCAAAAATTTATTTTATAACCGCAAACATTAAATCATAATTAAATCTCTTTTGGTCAGTTATAAATGAGTTTGTTGGGCAAGTAAACCGAACGAAAGAAGAGAAAGTTTATATTATTGGCAAAGTGTGTCAGGACAGGACAGAAAGAAGAAACTGAACTACTAAAATCATGAGTAAAGCGGAGTAGAGTGGATTTGAGTGAGTGTACGAATGAGCGTGTGAATGAGTTCTTTCATTCTTTTCCAAGCAGATTTCATGTTGAGAACATTGAAAGCAGCTGCCGCTGGAAAGAAAAACTAAAGTTTTACATTTTCCGCAATACAAAATTTTTGCATTACATTGCGAAAAGAAAGTTTTGCCTTTTGGTGCAGTTGTGAACAACTGAAAACTACTCCTTAAAAAACTAATTCCTTCAAAACAAAAAAAAAAAAAAAAAAGACTGAAAAAAATAGGACATAACCATAGTCAAATGAATTAAAATATTTATGTTTTTTTTTTCTTTGTTATAAAGCAAATTGGCTTAGCGTCGAAACATAAATATTTGTGTTTATTAAAGGATAGATACATAGTACATTGTTTACTTCTTTGTTTCAAAATTATTAGTTTTGGTTAATAACTTTTTGTAATTTTTTGTTTTATTTGTTAAGTAAAGTTCAGCAAAGATATAAATATAATATAAAAATACTAGGGTATCCTGCCCGACGTCGTACGGCCAATCGGATTCCTTAAACTTCACTTTCAGTAGAACGCAAGTGGATTGGGCCATACCTACAGTTGCGGTTTCGCACCATCGCTATTAATAAGTTGAATTGCAATTCTGGTATTTCATATTTGCTTCCCGCTGCACTTTAATTTGGCTAAATGGATAGTCAGTCACATTAATAATTCCAGTGACTTACCAAATCCACAACAATGCACAGCTCCCTGGTCTTGCCTTAAGTGTTATTGTATTATTGAGTCCTTTAATTTATTCAAAACTAACTGTAGTACATTGCGCAGAATCAGACAAATCAAATACAGTATTTGATCCACCAATTTCTCGACAACAGCGTCACATATCGAATCCAAAAGTACTCTGTTATGTTCAAGGCTAAAACCAACCATGCACGCATTCACAAAATGTCATTGCAATCAGATGAACGAACGGTATAGCCGCGCATAAGACTCAATATGAACACACATAAGAGAAGTTCAGTGACATACACACTCACAGAAGAATTATATATATAAAGATTGTGAATCTAAACCATTCTCAGATCCCCTTGAACACACACAAAAAATTTCATCAAAATCGGTCCAGTCGTTTAAGAGAAGTTCAGTGACATACACACTCACAGAAGAATTATATATATAAAGATTGATGATACTCTTCTCATAGTAGGTGAAAAATTTAACTAATTAAGGATAAAAAATTTGAGTTTGATCTGCCAATAAATTGACTTGTAACAGCTGGTTAAATCAGTACATCTCTGTTTAGTATAGGGTTGCGATTTTTCTTCTAACAGTTTCAAATGATATCCTTCTTTATAATTGTCATTTCATGGACCGAAAACTACAATAACTTTCATATTTTTACAATAATATGCCAATGTCATCTCTATTGATCATGTATCAAATAATTAAAATAAAGTAAAATAATTATTATCCATTTATTTCATAAAAGTATATATTTTATATTTATTGTCCACTGATATCCTTGATATGATATTCATATTAAAAGAAGGATAACATGAAAAACCACTCAAGAGTATTATTTACTGACAAAATAGAGCAGTGCATATTCTCTTACATTTTGTTATTTTTCTAATCCTCATTCGTTGAAAAAATAAAAACTCTACTTTGAATTTTAAAATTGTGTGTAGAACTTCACATTTTTATTGTTTTTTACTTGTTACACTTTTTCATTGTCCTTAAATGTCTCTTTTTTTATCTCTAGGCTCAACTATTACTACTTTTATTTGTTGTTAAAACAATACACAAAACCAAACAGAAGAGTAATAAGTGTTAAACAAAAAAAAAAGGAGAAAGGAGAAAATGTTTACAAAATTTGAAATGAAAAATAATAAATATGAACAAAGGCGATATGCCGTAAAATGTATCATGTTATACTAGAAAAAGTGTAAAAAAAAAAAGATCCTTTTATGTGGATAAATTTGAAATGGAGAATGGAGCTTTTCACTAAGCTAAGTAACGAGTTTGTAGTGTACCTATGTGGTTCTAAAGAATTTCAGAGGTTAAGTTCAATTAAATGAATGATTTATTTGAAATTCAGGAGTGAATAAGTTGATTTTTCTTAGTCTTAAGACTCATAATTCAACTATCTTAAACTAATTGTCACATTCTTAGTAAATATTGTAACAATAGGTGACAACTCATCAGAGGCCTTCAAATCACCGGATGTCTTTTCAAATCCATTACTAGTTAATATGTTATATAGAATGCAGATAAAGACTCACAAGTAAATTTATCCTTGTTCCCTCCAAATATTTTTGATTCCATTAGAAGTATCAAGATCATAAATTTCTTAATCGCATGGGGGAATAATTTAGGTTCTATGAATGAAATGCCCAATTGATTCTTTTTATATATATTTTTCAATTTATTTTTCAAATTAAACTCTATAGTAGTTGAGTTCCCCAACCAACTAAGCCGAAATCTATTCCAAAATTGACCTATATTCGTCCATACAACTGACAACGAATATAACAAAAAGAAAATAGAAAAACAACAATAGATGGAAAAAGGAAAATCAACCAACTGTTGACATGTTGAACAACTACACAAAGCGCAATCATTTTATGTTACAACCATTTTCCGCTGTTTGTAATCCCTCCCTGCTTCCTGATCCTCTGCAGGGGCATGCTGTTGTTGTTGCTATGCCTTTGAGCATTTTTATTTTGGTAACCATTTAGTTGTTGCCAACTAAATAACCGACAGCGTTTGCTTTCTTTTTTTTGTTTTTATCTATTTATTTATCTTTTGTTCCCTTTCTCTTTTGAACAACAAAAAGAAATACATAGACCAGCAACACAAAAAAAAAGAAAAAAAAAACACAAAAAGGATAAAAAAGGAGAGCAAAGAAGCATGCAGAAGGGGAATATAGGAATTTAAGAGAGAGCTATGAACACGAAATATGATTCGCAACTGTATATTGGATATTGAATTGATGGGTATGAAGTATGGATGGGATGAGAGAGTCCTTCATATTCAGAACTATTTCCCCACTCACTCATCATTCGTTTGTGCAAAAAACTATCAATAACACTTAAGAGCTTTTTTAAATATATCAAACACAAATAGTAAATGTAGTATCTACTAAAAAAAAAAAAAAAAATGTATCTTTTTGCCAGCCTGTTTGGCTGTCAGTCTATCTTGCTTTTTGTTTGTTTGGCTGCCTGTGAAAATTTATTATTTTTATTTATTACTTGAAGTGTGCACTTGGTTATTGTATATTTTGTTGGGGATTTTTTCTTCTTCTTATTTTTGCATTTTTGTATTTAAAAATGCAATATTGTCAGTGCTGAAATGAAAAATATGCTCTGCAACTACGTTTCCTCTCTCCACTCCTCTCTCATTTTATATTCCAATTTGAAGTTCTGTATATACAATAGTACAACAGTAGTAGTGGGTGGTGTAGAATTCTATATGTTAAATATCCTTTTTGTTTCTTTCTGAATCTACAATGTAGTAACTCTGTCTTAATGTCTGCCCATGTTTCTGTGTAGTCGGAAAAAATACATACATATATATTTTCTTATTTTTTGGTTAGTTAGTGAAAATCAACAAAAATTAAATGAGAAAAAAAAGTAAACGATAAAATGAATAAAAATAAAACTTGTATTTACAAATGGAATGTGATAATCAAATGTTTTAGTATCCAAAAGTGTACTAAGTATAGTAAAAAGATTGAAACTCTTTCATTTTTCCTAGGCTGAAATCCTAAAAAGACACATATACGAACGAAATAATATTGTTAAAAAAAGATGATAGCTTTTAATACGAGACGAACAGATTGTAAATAGCTGAATATAGTTTCCCATTTGACCAATTTTAAAGACGCGTATCCTCAAAAAACATAGGAGGCCCAAGCTGAAGCCCTAAATTACAGTATTAGTGAGGTCAAAATTTAGTATATATTTTTGAAAGGTTACGCGCTGGCCATTTAACCCAAATCTCTTAATGAAGAGCTATTTCTTCAGGTTAAAAAACAGATGGTTTAACTAGTAGTTCTTAACTTAATATATGGAATTTTTTACTCATGTAAATATATTGTCAACAGCACTGAATAATAATCGTCAGTGATTGTCTTATTTATTTTAAAGTAATCGATGTGAATGACAACACGTTCATCCCAAAAAACTGTCGCTATAACCTTGCTGGCCATCTTTGGTGCACGTTCTCCTGAAGAAGTCCACTGCTTTGACTCTTCCTTGGTCTCTGGTGTATTATGATGGATCACGGCGCAAAAACCTTGTTCGGATTACGGTTGAACATCACCGAACACTCCTTTAAAGTGACCATACAGTTGCGCTTATGGTAAAGTGTGAACAATCGAGGCAGTCATAGAGCGGATATTCGCGCATATTCTTCATGTCTAAATATTCCTTTAAGGTACCCGCTCAGTTGAATTGCCTATAGTCTCAGCCACCACACGCACTTTCAATTGCCGATCGTCCAACATCCTTCCATGGATTTATTCGACGATTTCTGGAGTGGCCACCTCTTTTCGGCGAACTGAACGTTGGTACGACCACTAATAATTCAATTAACCTCTTGTTAACCATTGAATTTGATGGTGCTCAGTCCACATAGTATTTATTTTAGTATTTTCCATGGTTTCGGTGATGGTTTTTACGCAAAAATTAATGCACGATAGCACACAAATTCATCTTTTTCCATTAAATATATGAAAGTATGTTGCTTTAATCTATATGTATATAAATGATCCCAAAAAATAGTATGACACCGCAAAACTCGAGAACGGCTGGACCAATTTTGATGATTTTTTTTTTGTTATACTCACGGAGTTATCAGTCAGGTTCTTTGCTATATTTAGATCTGGTAGGTAGCGCTGTTGTCAAGATATAGATAGTTTTATGTTGTTTTTTTAACATTTTTTCATTTGGCCCAAGATATACTGAACCGATTTTAATAATTTTTCTTTTAAAGACCAAATGAATCTTAAAGTTGCTTAAGTTGTAATAAAATATTCAAATATATTGTTCATTCATGATAATTATTAATTACACATTTTACAACAAAATTTTTAAGAAGAAACACCCAATTAACGCATAGGGGGTGTAGCAACACACGCCGGGTAACGCTAGTTGATAATAAAAATAAAACAATGTGGTCAATATTATTGAGACTTCAATAGAAGATAAGTGATAAAATAAATTAAAAAATAAACAAAATATAATAGTTATCGATGCTATTATCGGCATCTCTCAGATTCCCTAAGGACTTTTTGACAGTGTACAAAGCTGAACCTCTAAAGCAACCCATAAAAGTACGTTCAATATTATTGCGCATTAATACAATAGTGTAGTGTTTTCCAGCAATTCATCTAAAACTGACTTACTGAAAAATCTTTTAGATTCTATTTTAACACAAACTGAACTATATTACAATATTTTGTAAGGTGATTCCATTATCTCTGAGTGTGCACCTCTCAGCACTTAAATTTACCTGTTTATTTTATATAATATTATGTACAAACCATAAGTAGTAGAAGTAGAACCACTTCAGTGCCATTTCACATTGTAACCTATATAGTAAACCAAAATGTAAATTCGCTAAAAAATGCAATAAATTTGCATAGTAGAAAAAGTCAAATAGACGACAAAATCCTTAAGAGGTGCATAGTAGTAGTTCAACATGTTCGCCCACTTTTGACACTTGTGTATTTAGGTGCAACTTTATTAAATATGTAAAAGCTAAGAAAGAAAAGACGAAGACAATTTTTTATACATAATGGCATACCAACTCATCTCATCTCATAGCTTCTCATCTCATAGCATCTCTCTAGAGGGTGATAGATATGAACGAAGCAAAAATTTCAACAGCTTTACCCAACCTTTTTTTTTTTTTTTTTGCTTTGCTTTCTTTTTCATTGTGTTGTTGCTGCCACAACAAGTGGCATGCATAACCAAACATATGTGTAGCACTACTCACTTTATGTGAAAAAACCATAAACAAAAAAAAAAGAAAAGAAAAACATCGAAAAAAAGAAAGCAGAAAATGTTGAAAAGTTGACTCAACTCATCTCATCTCAACTCAATGCAATGCAATGCAATGCAAGTCAAGTTGGGATAGGAATAGAAACAGAATATAAAGGATGTGGTGGGGGATAGAACATAAAGACTCGAGTATGCGACAACGTCCATATACACAGTAAGTAGTGCATACTTTAAGGCGCTTGACTGACGTCAGAAACTCTTAGTTGGTATTGTTGTTGTTGTTGTTGTCTTTATAGTCTGCTGCTACTGCTGTTACTGTACATCATAAATAAACTGGCATAAACTAAGTGAAGTATGAGCTAAACACTAATGGCGTTACTCCTGACAACACCACCAGCACCCAAAGACTTTTCTTCCCTCATGTTCATATTGTACAATTCATGAATTCAGGAGTATTACCAAGAGATACACTTGGGATATAAATCTCAACAAGTCCTTCTTTTTCGTTTGTTCTTCAACAGACAAAAATCTGACACCAGACCATGAAGTTAGTAGTAGTAAAAGGAACATAGGTTGGAAATAATGGGTAAGGAACAATGCATGTGCTCGATTTTTTTAAAATATTTTTTTTAGTTTTCTTGCAAGGTTTTTAATATGCTCTATTAATATTTTTATGGGAAAATAGTCTATTATTTAAAGAACTAATTTATTTTTCTTATCAGTGAATCAGCTTCAATACTTCATTATATTTTTAAAAATGTGTGATTGTATTGTATTTTAACATCTCCTTATCACCTTATGAGTTCAATTCATTGCGTGTTTTCATAAATCACTTAAGCAATCACACCGATCACTTCAATCATATGTTGCTTCCTCATTTACTTACTATTATTATTATAAGTACTTCATTCATGTAAGTATTATTATTTATTATTTATTTATTGCACTCTGTTAATGTTGACCCACTTAAATTTCTTGACTTTGGTATTGAATATGGTATTTTATTCATTTCGTGTAAATCTCACGTTTGTTGATGTACAACAACACAATAGATGTTTCTATCTGGTGGAAAAAAAAAAAACAAAAATTTATAAGTAAAAGATAAAAAAAGGCTATGGCAAAGCCTTTAACGTGTTATGTTATTTATTGCATATTTTAAATGTAAAACGTTTAAAATAATAATGAAGCATGCAGCAGTAGAACATCAGCCGGACTTTGGTGGCACTTGCTTCTGCTTGATGTCCTCCTTCCTCCCTTTAGACATAAGTCAAGTTTTGACTTTTACACTCAATGCAATGAGCTCTTCATGGTTTGTTTATATTCGAAAATGAACAAGAGACAGATAGAGAGACAGAGAGAGAGAGAGAGAGAGAGAGAGAGAGAGAGAGAGTGAATTCCAGTATTCGAAGAATGTTTACTGGAAGTTCATTAGTGAGGAGTTTGAAAATGTTTAAGATATATTTATACGAGTACTACAATATTAAGATTTTTGAGTTTTTTGTTAGCAAAATATATGAAAGAATTAATTTAAGAAATAATTTCAAAAAATTATTGATTAATGTTTGCATTTTTAGAGAGTCAAAGGTTTCCCATTTCATTATGAATTTTTGTTAATATGATTGTTCTTTCAGATGAAACAACTCACAAATCTGCAATCCTTATGAATTAATATAACTTCTGATGTCCATTAAGAGGTTAAAACATTTAAACAACCAAAAAAAAAAAAAAAAAAGGAAGTACATATATGTAATATGATAACTCCGTTACAAAACACTTAAAGGCTTAAAATTGACAAATTCATTTCTAAAACAGGAACATCAATTCAGATTCACTACTTTCAACTCAATGGTTTTAAATATTGTGAGTCTTTTATGTAACTCAAAAGTGAGACAGCTTAGACTTAGTTCAATATGTTGGGTCTATTGAAAATATCAAATATATATTGTACATATGTATATATTTTCATAGCAGCTGTTCACATCGTTAACTGTGTATGGAGGTGCATATATTTTCCTTTTTTTTTTTTGAATGGTCGGCAAACTAAAAGTTCTCCATCTACTCAAATCAAGTGATTTCCAATCACGTCGCCATGTTGACAAGCTGCTTTATAAATTGCATGAGAGGAGGAGGAGGTGGATGAACTACAACAACATACATCTTTATTATATTTGTAGCAAGTTAGTTAGATAGACAGTCTATGGGGTTTTTTATTTTGTATATATTTGTTGTATCTTTCTTTTTTACAGCTTAAAAGATAATTGCCAAAAGTTGTAAAAAGTTGCTCTTATATTTTTATCTATAGATAAGTTTATTTTTTATTTTATTTTATATTTTGTACTTTTCTAACTGAGAGATATATTTCCTTTCATTTTTTTTCTTTCTTTTTAGCCAAGTTTATGTTTCTGATCGCTTTCCACATATATAAGATTAAGTATGTAGAACATCATCACATTGGCATTTTATTACTAAGGATGCAGTATCTGTGTATGTGTGTGTGTGTTTGGTGTTAACTTTTCTATATTTGGATACAACTACTCGCAGCTGTTGGACTTCAACAATGTTGTTATTTAGTTTATGTTTTATGAGAAGTTGAGAAAAGCTGTCAGAGTTCGATACACAGATTACTTTGCTTAATTGAGTGTTTGAAAGCATTTTCAGCTGGAATTTGTTGTTGGTAACAAGTTTAACTCACAAGGATTCTGTTTATGAAAGATAGGCATTTTCTAGAATTTTGTGAAAAAAAAAAGTTACTGGCTTTAAAGTTACAAATTCAAAGAAATGTAATGGAAAAACAAATGATGCATTAAAGTATCTTAATTAAAGTTACATACAAACCTCCCATTTGGTATGGAACCCTCCGTGTGGTCGATTTATCTATAATAATTCTAATAATCTTACATAATTTCATAGTATCTATTATGGACGATATGACCATCACTTGTTTTGTAGTCATAATTCAATAAAAAATTAAAATTCTATTCTCAAATTTTATAAAATGTATATAAAGAGGATATCCGATTTATTTTAATCTTTAACAAAATATTTAAATAATTTAACAACAAGTTCCAATTTATTTTCCATTTATTCAAAGAAAAAATTACCATGCCTAGCGTAATACATAGGAAGTCTATATACCTGGAACAAGCACATAAGCCATGTTATTCCTTTCCAATTAAGCCCGATTATATCAATCTTTAGAGCTAATACTTATCCCGAAGTTACGGATTTAATTTGAAGACTTCGCTAACATACAATACATTACTCTAATGACTCTCCAGAAGACATTTCACCTTGGATACCAGCTGCGGATATTGTTGTGGCCTTTTGAGAAGTTTGTGTGACCCCATCATTAATTTTCAAGCTCCGAAGTGAAAATATGGACACAATAGTAAATATCACGATTTCTTCCGAATCCAAACTGTAGTTTCGTATTTTGTAAAGTAAATGAAATGTTCAATTTGAAGTGATTTAAATGAGTTTAAATTCGTTAAAAAAAAAAAATCCTTGTTGTTTATCATATTTCTTGCAATGCATTTTCCTTTAACTAAGATCGTGCATTATCCTTCCTTCTCAGACAAGACTTACTATCGTATACAAGTATGTGATAAATTTCTTGTGTTCCGCAACTTTCGCTGTCACTTTCCATGCAAAAACTTTTGCGAACTCATAACTTTTAGTTCGTTGTACTTTAAAACGATTAATAAGAAAAACCTAAACTAAACTTCACACACATCATTCTATAGCATTTATACATATGTGTGTATGTACCATTGTGTATGTATGTATGTGTGTAAAAAAACACACGTACAACAACAATAAACTTGAACGAGAAACACTCATATATTTCTGCGGGTGTTAATAATAAAACAAAACTTTTCATCTTCTATGGAAAAACAAGAACTTTGTCTAAAGTGTTAAGTATGCGGTTGCTCCCGATGTTGTTGTACTAAGAGTTGTTGCATCATTGCCAGGGACATAAACTATAACGATGCCAGCCATATGCATATAAATTTCTATGCAAGAATATGCATTCACTCATACAAACAGAACTCATGCATACATATATTCACGTATGTGTATGTGTATTGGTATGTAAGTAAATCTGTAAAATTACTTGGGGTAAAAAGTTTCGTTCGCCTCTTTTTTCGGCATTTTCCTTCGACAATTTCCGTTTCATTTTGCGCAATTTTATGAAATTAGCAAAACTATTCTCGTACTAAGTTCTTGTTGCTGTTGCTATTGTTGTTGTTGTTGTTGTTGTTGTTGTTGTTGATAGTGTTGTTATATCCTTGCTGGCAGGAGTTTTTGGTATCGTAAACTTGAGAGCTCATGATGCTCAGCTTGGTCACAAAAGTCATATAAATTTTAAATGACAGCATTTGCAAGCAATAAAGTTTTCGTTTCAAGTCGTTCTCAGTTAAATGACGACAGCAAGTACTAGTAGGTAACCCTGCCTGACCAAATGTAAAGCATCCCAAAAATATATTTACAACAATATAAAATACGAGAAAGGCATACATAGCCTAGCGTAAGGGGCAAAACCATTGCCCCTCGAGCTGGATGTTTAGTACATAGTTTTATTGGTTGGCAATGTTCGTTGGTTGTCTGCTCTGAGGCTTGCAGTTGTGTGTGGTGAGCCTAAAAAATTAGTGCTCTGTTGTGGAAATTATGCAATTGGGATTATTTTGGTTCACAAAATTGCCAACGTTTGCCATGGTTTATATGGTCGATCTATGGTGTATGGTGTATGAGATGAAGTCCAATAAAGAGTTGAAGGTTGTTGTGGAGATGCTACGCACAGAAGAAAAAATATTTTAATTGTTGGGTGAGAAAAAGCATTCAAGTGAAACATTTAAAGTAGAAAGTGTTAAAGAGATGCTCGATTATGTTTAGGGGAATAGTTAAACAGGTGAGTTTAAGTTTAATATTTAAGGTTTCCTATAGATTTATCAGAAAATATGTATGTTACCTTTTACTTGACCTGAACTTAAGAATTAGTTTTTGAAGTGAAACTTCTTTAGCGGCGTTGGGCAAAAATTTAAGTGAAAAAACACAAATTGTCACGTTTTGGAATCATCTGTATCTCATGAACCGCGCTAGGTAGAGACTTGAAATTTTCACAGAATGTGTATTTTTATTGCCATATCCCCAAATAAATAATAACAAATAATGAAAACATGCACATGCGAATTGTTTTTTTTTTTTCATTAACAAATGGCTATTTTATAATTGAATGACGTGGTGAACCAGAAAAAGTTTTTATGTACATTGTCTCGAGTATGGATTCACAAAGTAGACTAAAGGCACAGAAGTTGGAAGTAACCAAAAGATATCAAATTGAACTTAAGAATTTGAGTGAGAAACCGAAAGTATATGATTACATGCTGATAGTCTGATCGTGTAAATGGTAAATAATTAATAGACCATAATAATTTGGAAATTATCACTTTTTAGATGAATCAATAATATTAATTGTAATATGATCAGTTCAGGAAAGAGAAAATTGAAAATATCTAAAGGAGGCTTATATTCAACTGTAGAAGCGACTAACAGACTTGTTGATGATGATTATGTATTGGCATGTGAAAAAACAGATAGGACTCATGTTGACACCTTTGTATTTGAAATTTTTAGCATAATTTTATTACATATTTTATCAATTCTATGCAATTTTACATTTTATAATTAAGTAAATATTTTCGTATAAAATTTATGTATGGAAAATATAACAACATGTGAAATAATCCCATATATGTGCATGTATGTATATATATTTTAATATATCGTAACAATGTCCTGAAGCGCAAGTGTGGTATAAAAAAAGGGGGCAACATTATTCAGTCAGTAAGGAAGCCAGCATAATGAGGCAACGCATGGATATCGTTACTGCACATTTTGCTGCATAATTAAGAAATAACTGATACACACATACACTCACACACACACGTACTCATATGAATGAGAGTATTAACTACCGACAACAACAATAAGGATAATAATAGGAAAAATAAGAGAAACCAAGCCAATAAAGCTTTAGCCTCAAATTAAGTTTACGCCACGCATTCGCCATTCACCATTCGCAATTTTTGCTGCAGTGACCGCAATTATTGTCATGGTAAGCAATGGCGCCCGAACAGGACTGAAGGATAAAGGGCAATAGTAAGGCGGAGTGAGAAAAAGGAAACAACAAAAATTAAATAAATTAACATATTGCACGGTGTATAAGTTAATATAAAAGTAGAGACAGAGAAGTCACTAGCTTACTACTACAACATTCCTTCCACCACATTCATTTTTTTTCCCTTTTGCATGCATTCTTCTTTATTTTTTCTTTCTTTTTGTTTTTTAAGTGGATTACGTGTTGACTACATGTTGTGAAGGACATCAAGAGTAACAACAGGACAGGACAGGACAGGACGATAGTGAGTTAGTGAGTGTGTGTGTGTGTGTGTGTGTGTGTGTGTTGTGTTGTGTATAGTAATTAACTTCAAGTGAAAGTTAAGTGCATTCTGTTGATATTCTTTCCTTTAGTTATTGTTATTGTTGATGCTGTTTCTCTATTTCTACCTTTTTTATTTTCATTTAGCAATATCTTTTCCTTAAGAAATTTACTGCCACATAAGATCCTTTGGCTCTTTTCTTACTGTTTCATGAAGGCAATTAAAAATTTCTTATAATTTATGTTTTACAGCAATTGTAAGATATCCTTGTATGGGAGGCACGTTCTTTGTGTAACAACTATTCCTTAGTGGCATTTGGTTTTGTAATGATTTCATTAAAATGAATGATGCTCGGTACTAAAATTTGATGATGAGTTGCATTTTAAGTTGTTGAATGCATGATGAAGGCTGTTAGTAGAATTTTCATGATTCATATATCAAGCAGTTATCTCTTTTTGAAGCAATCTGACAACCATTACTTGTGTAATACCTCAAATGCTTGGGTTGCTTGGCAAACCATATTATCATCATGAATGAAACACATTTCATAGTTATTATCCACATAATCTATCAAACAACTGCAATATATGCGCTTAATTATGTCACATTGAGTTATCCTATAACATGTTCTTCTTGTCCTTTCCTTTTGAGTTTGAGTTGACTCTTAACTTGGCGCAAATCAATTGCGATTTTATGAACTCTCAAATTAAGAGCATACATACACACACACACACACACAAACACAAAACATATTCTCGTTGCAATTCGGTTGAATGAATAAATGATTGAGTTCACTTGAGTTGCGTTTGAGATTTAAGGTTTCCATACAGTACTTAGAGTCATGTTATAAGCACATTATGTGGTTTATCCTTAATCATTTTAATATGTGTTCAATGTATGAAAAAGATTCAATAATTCACTGATTACTTAAGTGCTGATGGTGGCTTTCTTTCTAATGTCAATTTAAATGGATTTTGAGTTGTTTATTCAAAGGATATAAGTAACTTGTTTGATTAGAAGTAAACGATTTGCAATTATGTTTCAGATGAAGTTTCTATTTAATATCTAGATCAGAAGTAACAAAAAGTAATATGTCTTCTACATAGGAAAATAAAGTCAACACAACTTTTCTTATTGCAGATAGCAGTACAATATAAAAAATAAGAAAAAGTTCATGACACAAAGAGCTAACAACTTTGAGTTAGAGCTCAAGTGACTATAACACATGCATCATAATCTTCTTCAGCATCATCATCAGCACCGCAGTAAGGCTAAATCTTCTTTTTATATGAAATGAGTTCATAAAAGATACACTTCTGTTCGTGGTGCCATATTGTCTGTGGCAGAAGTAGTCAACTCCAAGTTGGATCCTTATGCTACATGAGTTTAAGCTGCTGCAGGTGATGCTCCAACTACCTTTCATCTTTCATTTTCATTTCTTTTTTCCTTTAACGTTTGCATTTTGCATAATTAAGTTATATATACATATAAACATATGTAGGATAGATAGTGTGTATGTTGTTTGGTTCTCTTTTAAAACACCACGTTCCGGCTTAGTTGGTCACGTTATTCATACGTCCTGGTAGCTGCTTTCGACTAGCATATCATGTTGTTGATGATGATGATGATGATGATGATGATGACGATGTGTGTTTGCCACAATGTCAGAAGCAGCAACAAACTGACTGACTAAGCTTGACTTTTAATTGTAATAAATTAGAAATAAATTATGTCGCCTTCAGTTTTGCTGTTTTAAATTATATTTTAAAGAGGTGACTCTTTTTTAAAACGCTGTTCATTTTTCATTTTGTAATCGAAGTGACAAAAAAAATGTAAAATTTTTCCTTGACAATTTATATACGAGTATTTACCATATAAACCTTTGAGTAATTAAGAGTTTTTGCATGAGAAATTTGTGCAATTCTTCAAATATACAAACTAAATCTTTACTTATCCATTTGAGAAGAAAATTAATACAATAAATTCAAGAATTGCAATAAAAGATATAAGATATAAGCTTCGGTCAAATAAATATATTTTTTCTTGTTTTCTATTTATTTCGCATTAAGTATGTGTCTTGTAGATCCTTCTATTGCCAACAATTGATATCCTTGTTTGGCCAATTTCCGTTTCAATTGAACGTAAACGAAAAACAAGGGACTCTGAAATACTTTCAATTGATTCAATTGACAACTAATTTTGCGCTAAATAAAATTTCATTTATAATCCTCAAGACCAGCATCAGCACCGAAAGGACTAACCCAACCAAAGTGCAGTTGACTGTAGTCCTTTCACAATTTCACTCTTAGAATTGCATTTACTTTTGTTGCCGGAAATGTCAGAACTCAATAGAAGTAAAACAGGAAGAAGGGAAGTCGTAGTAAAAATAAGTTTCCTGCTAATGAGAATTGAAGTGTAAAAAATATGATTAAAGTTGAGTTGAAGATTCAATTTATTTACATTATTGATTGTATTTTTGCTTATTTAGTTGGTTCACTTTAATTGAGTTTGGTATATATTAAGTGGCACCAATTTCAAATGAATAACCAAATTTATAAAGAATAATAAAATACTTAAAGTCAAATTAAGTACAATTTCATGATTTTATACAATATTTTGTTATGCCTTTTGAAAAATCTATTAAGATCATTTAGTTCTCTTTGAATTAACGTTAAGCCATAATTTTCCATTTGAACCACACAACATTTCCACTTACTACTATTTCAAACCATTAGCCTGTAATTCTCGAAATTCCTCCTTATTCGGTTGTTTTAACCAGAACCGAAACAGAACCGAATTTTGAACGCATTAAATCAGCGTCAACAAAAACGCAATTTGACAACTGCGATTCATTACACGCGCACATTTGACAAACTACATGGAAAACTTTTGCGGTCAGACAGTGCGACACAGACAGATGAAGGGATTGAGACAGAGATGGAGATAGGAGAAAGAGAAAGAGAGAGAGAGAGAGAGAGAGAGAGAGAGATAGAGAGAGAGAGAGAGGGTAAATTCAACATTTTCACATGTTGGAAAAGCTTTACGGTTTGTTTTGGCAAACCACGCATTGCGGCTAGTACTTAAATGCTTACAATTTTACACGAAATTTAATTCTCCTAAATTTCCTCTTTACTCATTCTACTCAATACTCTTTCTCTTTCTCTCTCTATCTCTCTCAGTTTTCTACTATCTCTTTTTCTCTCTCTGAATATACATATCTGTGATTCTGTGACAATTTACAGAGATTTATGCCATTTAACATTTACAATATTTTGATTGCATTTCACTATGAGCTACAATTATTTTGCTTTTGTTTCTCTTTCTATGCCATTTTCATTCAATCAGTTGCAGTTCAATTTTTGTTTTGTTTTTGTAAAACACTTTAATAGTAATTAACGTTAGTCAGTTTTTTTTTTGTTTTTGATACTTTCAATCTGACATCAGTAACCGTAAAAGCCGCAATACGTCAATATTTCGTTGTGTCATTTTCATTTTTCATTCATTTCAATCAGATTGCAACTTGCACAACAATGCGACAAATACTATTTATGGTGGACGAGATACTTTTGTTTCAAAATATTTGATGAAATAATCAAAAGATTGTCAAAATTTTATAATAGAAATTGCATTAAGGAAGTAAATTGATGCGCCAATGTAATAAAAGATTGAATATCAATGCGAGCAATTGCTATTAATTTTTATATAAAAGTAAACTTCATTGCCGAAACAAATAAATAACCATAAAGCGAATATGAAGCAAATAAAATACAAATACTGATTACCAATAATTGATAAGAAACTAGGGATGACTAAGGTTCTAATAAATACATTGCAATGCCCCAATTTCTTAATTCTTAAGACACAGGGGATATTATCTGAGGCTACAGACGACACTTTAAATGCTAGTGAAGTTTATCAGCTTGTTTTCTAACATGGTTATCATATCTTAGAATGAAATCATCACTTCACTACTGAGTGAATATGAAACAAAGTACATACTGTGTGTATGGCCCTATACTGCTCAGAAGCCTTTACATTATTCACTCTGGATTTGGCTACAAAGCGGAGTAGTCAGAAAAGTATTACTTCTTTCAATTTATAAATCAACTTTTGTTTTATGTAAATAAAATCATATATGGGTAAAAAAATTTTTTTTTAAATAATTTACTAAGTTTATCATTTTGATAAACAAAAACTTAACTTTATTGCATTTTGTAACTTGTATCACCATTGCATGTTAAAGTTTTTATTAAAACTTTTTATTGAATCAAAAAAATAGGAAGGACCAAAGTTTTAAATTTCTTTGCTTACATGTTTCCCATTGAGTTTTCAAAATCTAAAACTTTTAAACTGTTTTTTCTTAAACCTTTTGTAGACAGGCAAACAGACACATGCACAAATGTCAAAGTTCATAACCATCTTTAAGACATAACTTATGACTACAGGTCATTCGGATTGACATTTTTGTAGACATTAAACTGTTGGCAAAGCATTTAGAAAGCCTGCCTGACCTTCATGAAAGATTTCTCTATCCTGATTCATACGCACATAACAGAGACATTAAGACTTACACATAGCACATATTGTACTTGTTATGATAGTCTGCCATAAAGTCTGGAAGACAAAAGCCAAAACGAAGTTATGAATAATTACTATGCAAAATAGCTTTGAAATTGTATTTCGAGAAGGCGTTCCTTGGTTTGGCTTTGAATTGTTGTCTTCTAGGTCAAAAGGCAGTTGATAATTTCATATAATTGCTAAGGGCTGCCGCAATTTAATTGTGTGTATGTGTATGTGTGTGTGTGTGTGTGTTGTCGGGCAGCTAGGAAAGTCAACGAACGAACGAAGCCTATTAATGGTCACTGTGAGAATAAATAAAACTCAATTTTAAAATGTAGAAATGGTAAATTTAAAAATAGATTTTTAATTCTTTTGGAAAAAGCAAATCAATAAGGATTTTATATGTTCATTTCTTTGACAGAACAAAAACGAAAATAATCATTAAAGTAAAAGAATAATTTTCATAATTCCTGCCTACTTAAAATGACCTTCAATTTATACATTTATTTTATGTGAGAGATTTATTTATTTATTTTGGTATTTCAAATTTTTTAAGCATTTCAAAACATATTCCACTATTAGAATTTAATTTGCTTTAATAAAATGGCAACAATTTATTGTTGAAGCTTAATATGGTTTTGGATATTTTTAAATTTAATGCTTTTTTTTTTGTTGTAATCAGTTCGCTAAATTTTATATAGAAAGTAAAACAAAAAAGCTTAAAGTTACATATTCGTATCTATCTTAACATTCAGTAAGCAAATCAAATTATACAAACGTTTCTATAGATCTATAGGATGAACCTATTGTATACTGAGACATCCATATTAAGAAGATTGTGAGCCAGTAGGTTTGGATGAAAACTGAATCTTACATGGTAGTTTTTTCTTCTTCTTCAATGATGATACACAAATGCAGGTTTCTGTGTATATTGTCATCACAAACAAATGATGGAATTAATTCTAGAACCTGCAAATTAAGTTTGATTTTGTTTTTTAGCTTTTATTCAATAGTTTCCAGGACATAACAATGCAGAAATTCTTGCAATGTGAACAAATGAATGACTACTAAAATTTTTTCTTAAACTTATCATTTAATTTAATTTAATTTTATTTAAGTATCTCATCTTCTTGATAACTTAATATGTTTTATTAATATACTTAAATGTAAGCACAAGGAAATTTAAAATAATTTTCTATTATAAATTTAAAGACTTTTTTCCATTTAAAAGTGTTCAACAAATAAATCTAACAATCTCTAAATAGTAAATAGTATTCTTCTCCTTCACTTCAAGCAAGTGTAAATTCTTGAAATTTCAATAAAATAACTTTGAATATATGCAAACAGAATTGAATGAAGACACTTGTAAATTGCATTTATTCTCATTCTGTTGTTCCTGCTGCCTCAAAGTATGCAAAAGAATTTCATTCTAACGTCATTTTATTGAATATATTGAATACAAAAAAAAAAATTGTATTGAACCGAAACTGTGTGCGTCGTCATCCCATCATTTCCGTCTTTACATATGTACATATATTCTACGTCAACATTGGTGGCATGCAACAAGCGCCCGGGTCTGACTGTAAATGACAGTTTTAACACTCAATAGAGTATTACGCATGTGGCGGCATAAACCGGAAACTTCTGTAAAATAAAAATAAAAAATATTTATTTATAAAATGAAATAAAAATAAATAAAAAATTGAAAATGGAAAAAACAAAAATAATACAATAATGTCGAGTAAGTGCTTTTCAATGCAATAACAACTACTACAACTTTTGTAAACTTGTTGTTGTTGTACCATTGTATTGTATTGTATTGTATATGCTGTTGACGTGAATAATGTACGAGTATGGAGTGTGGATCTGTGTGTGAGTAGTGTGTTGTGCATGTGTTAAGGATTTCGTTAAGCAGTTCAAAGTTGTATGCAAGTTGCATGAGATTCACTTCACGAATTGAGGCAGGCACACACATCTGGATGTGTTGGAATAAATGCGCTTAAATTGAAAAGTTCGCTCGGTCTCAAAGTTCGTTCGTTTGTTGCACATCGAAAGAATGTCAGTGTTATTGTTCTGCCTCTGGTTCTTTACTTATAGGCTCTTCAACATATTGTTGCTGTTGTTATAGTAGTTGTTGGTATTATTGTTATCCTTTAAGCTTTATATACAACAATATGTATTTGCCAGCATTATTATTAAGTTCTGGTATTCGACATCATCAATATTGTTTGTTCCCTTTGTCAGTCGTTTCGTTTGTTTCCAACTTTTCAATATTGCATTGCTTTTCACTTCATCTCCAATACACAATACATATATGTATGTTTATATAGATAGATACTCATTGTCATAGATATACTTACGAGTAAACATGCACACACATACAATATTGTATTCACATACTTGTACATATATAAATGTGATTTCAAGGTTTATTTCACTGCAATGAAAGACCTCCAAACCTCTTTAACTTTAGATACGAAAGACAAGTGCTTAATGCGCTTACAATGTACGCATTCATATGTTCTTTCTTTCATATAGTATTTCTTCATTCATTTATGTGTCATTTAAGTTATCAACATAATCGTCATGTTGTTGCCATTAAGTGAAATGCGGCTTAAAATCCCAAAAAAGCTGTTAAGGTATTTATTTATCTTGTCTTTATAAATAAGTTTGACGTTTAAACTTAAATGGCTTTGGAAAGGAGTTGATTTTGATTTTTGTACAATATTATATTTGTAAAAATTATAATGATCTTAGATAGAAATGATTTCACATTGAAATAAAATCTCACAATACTTTTTCAATTGCTTTTCTTTTTGCTTATAAACATAAAAATTTAAAAGCTTTTAATATTGTAACAACTATGACAACTCACAAGTAACAAAGATAAGTGAATGTACACTGTCCAAAAAAAAAAAATAAAAAATCAGAAGATATAACAATATTTTTACACAGATAACGAATGAATAAATGAACAGAGAAGCTGCAAACAGGGAAACAAATACAAGTTTATACCAAACCAACAAGGACATCATCATACATCATTACTAAGTATATATATACTTATATGTACACATCTATATATTTATGGAAATTTTTTTTATTCATAAGAAGAACTGAGTTATGCCTGTGTGCTGCGCACTATGACTGCCATTGGGTTGTTGCAAGCAACATGGTGTTGGTTGCAATGAGAATCAGTGAGCAATAAATTTAAATTTATGTTGTCATTTTTAAATCAGTATTATTTATGTGGCCCCTGTATAGGACCAAGGATCGGAAACCCTTTTACTCACACCCACTTCAGTGTTATTGGTTTTTTTTTCTTTTTTCTATTTTATTCTTTTTGGCCACAATTGCGGTTACCACATTGGTTATGGCGTCGACTAAATAGATGTAATTGTTGTTAGTTGGTTGGTTTCGGTTTTTGTGGTTAAAGTTTTTAATAGTAAATTCCACATAAATCAAATTAGCAAAACAGCGGTATGCATATTGTACGAATATGCTCTTTCAACAATTTAAATGCATTTAATTTGTAAACAAAAGAAGATAACTAGACCTGCCTTGGCATACAATTGCATGTTGCCAATTTAATTTGGATACATTTTGTTGCTGAACTTGGTCAAAACTGGGATGGCAAAAAGGTGGTGCAAAACTAAATTGGAACAATTGAATTGCAAATAGTCGAACTAAGACAAGAGCAATCGAGTCTAAAAATTTAAAGCTTGGGGCAGGCAGTTGGCAAACCTGCAAAACTAAATTGTAAATGTTTGTCACGTAATTTACAAATTCACTGGAAGAAATTTCAAGAAGCAACAGTAACATTGGATACAAAAACATCAAAGTATTGTATAACAACAATAGCAATAGCAGAAACATTAGGATCCAATGAATGTGGAAACGTGCAATGGGAAACGAGTTGGTAGCCTCAAGTCAACATGCCACCAGTGTCAGGATTACATGTATAAACCTGATTCAAACACGAAAGGATCAAACACAAGCATGTTGATGATGCTGATGATGATGATGATGATGATGATGATGACAATCATCATTACTGATTGTTCATTGATATCCTTATGAGATGCGGCCAGGTGTACTGTGTTGTAACTTGTAAGTTTCTGCTTTGTACATCTGTTGATATATTTATGCTATTAGAGAGTTTTATATTGTATTTTATCAAGCGTTTGTATTCTTCGAATCCGATTGAAAATATTCTGTGTATCATTTTGACAAGTCGTGCGAAAATCAAATTTAATTTTACTATTTCCGCGAATAGATTTTTTTATTTTTATTGTATTTTGTTGGATTTATAAAAAAAATTACTGCAACCTTTGAATTATTTGATATTTTATGATTTTTCAAGGTTCCAAACTTGATATTATTAACAACTCATTTAATTTTATATTATGATTCCATAGCGCAAATCATTGTCAATACCTGATAACTGACAATAGAAAAGAAAATATACATTACATTGAATTTCCATATACTGGTAGTATTAATCTGTTTCTCATAACAATGAGATTTAATTTCACTCATTGTTATGCTTGAAACATGTTGCGTCGATCTCGTTAAAAAATCTTTATAGATTCGACAGTATGAATATCAATCAAAAGGAAAAAAAGTGATGAAAATTAAAAATCTGATAAAGAACTCATAGTTCTACAATATATAAATACAAACACAGTATGTATATTATATATTGGCAAAAACATGTACAGGAAATCGATTGAAAAATTGTATGAAGGATTTTGATGTTTGTAGTATGATGAGGATGATGATGTTGATGAACTCGTGCATGAAAGCGTTAGGATTCAAGTAAATCGAATCGAATCACAATCGCAATCGAATTGTATTGAATCGAATTCTGCATACTGTATCACTTTTGTTTTGTGTTGTAATTTCTCCTTCAAATTTGTTATGCATTTGCCGTTCTGTCGTTGAATGTGTTGAACATTTTATTTTCATTCTTTTTATTATTTTCCTTTTGCCATTTTGTTTTCCGGTTTAAAAAATTAATGCAGAAAAATAAATTAAAAATTGCCAACAACTTAATCAATGGATTCAATGCGTACGAGTGTAGTACAATATAATGGTAAAATAGTGAAAATCAGACTATTGTACAATACATTGGCTAGAGCCTGTAAATATGCAACAGTTTGTGGAAATGGAAAAAAAAATAAATAAATTCTTGTGGTAAACAATAACAACAATAGCAATGCTAGACAACCGAGAGACCAACGAACCAACCAACCAGCCAATCGACCATGGATGCTTCTGTTTGAATTGTTAATGAGATTTTTATCAAATAAAAACCAAGAAAATATATCAACTTCATTTCCATTAATATGCAATACCCTTTACCAAAGAACACATGACAGAACATAACATGCAGAAATATCAGTGGTGGGATGAAAGGGTAATGACCAGGGATATCTATTAACCTAAAATCTTATTAGTTATATTTCTATATTTATGCTTGTGTCTTCCATTTTTATCAAAAGTCATTATGATCTAAAGATCGCGGTAAATGAGTTTTGTTATTTGCCAAAGAGCTTGAACAACTCTACCATATTTTGAAAAGTTTTAGTAGAGCTTAACACGATAATAAAGAAATTATGATGTCTTCTTGTGTTCTTGTAACAACAAATATTACATTGAACTGATTAAGTGGATTGAAATGGAACAAGGTTTATTATAGGTTTTTGGATCACCTGCTTACCATATAGTAATAAAAATCGGCCAAGTGCGAGACAGACTCGTACAGGGAGGGTTCCGTACCAGATTGGGGTTTGATTTGACTGATTCCAAAAAAATATACCGCACCTAAATCAGAAACTTAGAGTGTCTAAATTTCAGTTCAATAGTCAAAAACAAAAAAAACACAAAAAACAACTGTTTTTCGAATAAGAACCTGAATTTTGACTGTAAGTTTGTATGGGAGGTACCCATTCTGGATGGCCGATTTGCTAGATTTCAACAGAAGTTCCACGCCTATATCAGAAACTTATAATTTCTAAACTTCAGTTCGATAGAACGAAAAACAAAAAAGTTTTTCTAATAAGAACCAGAATTTTGATGGGGTTTGTATGGGAGGCACCCTTCCTAGCAATCCGATCAAACTGAAATTTTGACAATATAAATTTCTGATATATAGCCATCAATCATTCAAGTTTCAAGATTGTGGGATTACTGGATCTTATAGCTGCCATACAAACCAAAACGTTTTATGTATGGAGACTCCTTTAAGTTTTGGAAAATATTTTAGTTTTAGTATTTGCTGCTGATGCCCGGATAGAACTACACCTTTTGTGAAAATTTCAACTCTCTAGCTATTATGGTTTATGAGATATGACGAAGTCTGTGCAATAGGGTTCCTTTTGGTACCCTTTGGGTCCAGAACCCTAAAAAACCTACACGGACTAAAACTAAAGGAATGACGGTGTCATATCTTCTTGGTTTGGTGTATAGCCACATTAAATGTAACGTGCCTCGGCTATGAACATAACATTGAAGTGATAAGTTCTGAATTTGATTCGACTTTCTTTTACTTAAAACTTACAAAATCGGACGCAACTTTCTATTTCTTTAAATTCCTATATAATTTACTGACTTTTCTATACCATTGACTAACCTTAAGTAGGACGTTGTAGGTCGTTGCTCTCTACTGACAAGTATTCAGTTGAACATTGAAGGACTTATGCTAGCAAATCTATTGCTCATCTTCTCCTCCTATCTTTATCTTTTTGTGAGATTTTATTAGCCAATGAATACATATTTTTATAAAATATTCATATTTTAAACGGTCGAAAAGCTCCAAATTAATAAGAGTTTTAAATCGTGAGGAACAAAAATAAAACTCTATGTTTCGTGACATGTCTTATCACACTTTAATATACAACAATTTGTACATATTCTACTATTAAATCTCCTATGCTTCATAGTAAACTATAGGGTAATGACATGTTTAAGTTAATGAAATTAAATTGAAATTTTTGTATCTCTCATTTTATGTCTTTATAATAAAAATGTGACTGAATTATTATACAAAGGAGAATTAATTTTAAGCTAATTAACTAATTAAATCTAAACTTTCTGAAAGTGCATTTACCAAACCATGTTGATTCTATACTTTGATATAGAATATTTATTTGCTTGCACAATGGAATTATTAAATTTTGAAAAGGGAATATTCAATATTCATTAATATTATTGATTTAGTTAGTGCAACTGCCAAATTTACTTATGCAAAATATTAGTTGGGAGTGTCGGAGTATCTATACCGCAGCTAATGGCTGTTGTAAGATAAGAATCTATTCAAATGTATTAAAGCCAATAATGCCCATTCAATTTGGCTTTCTCTCTTTATACACTGTGGTTTTATTCTAAGTTTTGTATTTAACTTGTGCTATACTATACTAAAGATAACTTGGCAACTTTCACGACTTCACTTGGCTCAATTGCCAGTATAAGTCAACTCTCCCCGACCATCTCTGCTGTATGAACCTTTAAAATTGCTTCATTGAAATTAAGTCTACACCACTCAGCCAGTCCTCATCAATAGTTTCAATAGAGTCAATCTCCTTCAATGCCAATGCTTGTTTTTGACTCTTGGAGTATCATGAAGATGGCAATGAATACCATATTGGATATCCCGTGACACTACACTTTCTCCTTCATTCTTAGCAGTTCTTAGTTGTTATTTGCCTTGTAATCTACATTTACGTATAACTACATTCTCATAGTTCGGTTTTTCATATGTGAGTCCTTCCTTTTCGCTTTTGTTGACATTGTTTGGGTGCGAACTTCTACAAAGCCCCAAAAGATTTGAATTTGTTAATTTGTTATTGGTTTCTGTGGCTTTCTCTAGGGTGACTCATAGAACAACACTGTGCATGCATTGAACCTTGCATGTGGCAAAACTTTGTTGTTCACGGCCTGATTTGGTTGGGTTTCGACTTTAGTTTCGGTTGATCATTCTGGCTCTTGTTGAGTTGCCTGTTTTACTTTCTTTGCTTTTGTATAAAAATTTAATTTTGGCATAGTAAACTCTAATTGGAGTTAGTTAAAGTTTGATATATTTCTAAATTGATTGTGGTTGAAATGACTTTTAGTGCAGTAAAAGTGAAAAATACTAAAATAAAATCTTCACATCTTTATTTTGATGATTTCTTCTCTTAGATGATAATAATAATAATAATTTCTAATCGCGTTGAAAACATTTCCCGGTACATCAACTTTGATGAACTTCGTTAAAAACAATTATAAATCTCAGTCGCTTTATTCAGTTTTGCCGTGTCTCATTTTGTATTCCCTTGAGAAATTATTACTCTGACAACGAAATTTATACGCGCATCTGAGAATAGTAGACATAGTCAAGAAAAGAAAAAAAAAAGATTGAGAAACTTTTCTATGAATTCCCTTAGCTGCTTTGCTCTAATAAGCACTAATTTCATTACTATGAAAACAAGAGGCCAAAGTTGCCCCTTTGATTTTCTTCAAAACTTAGTTGTAAGTAGTACCTACATATATAGTTGGGCTGCCTCCCTCCTTCTTAAAGGGTGTTTACCATCATACGCCTGAATTAATGGAAAAAAGACAGTCATTGCACTAATGTCCATTCATTAAAAGTTTACTACTATGTGCACAGTGAGAAAACTTAGTTAAATTACACAAGTTTTAAGTGAAGAGTATACTTGAGTTGGAAGCCTTGAATAAGTATTGAATATAGAGGTGACTAAGGAAAAGGCTAAGTAAGTTAATTGTGATAAGTTTGTAAAAAGTTCTTTGTAGGAAATAAGTAGTATGTCACTATGTTAAGACTTATTTTATGTAAAATTTTAAGAATTTGGTGATGTGACATCATTTTCTAACAAGATGTGTATTAAGCTCCAAAATATAACAATAAATTCAGTCGTTTTAAATAGGTAAGCCACATTATATGGAAAGTTTGAACCAAAATTAGATGAACAACTCTGTGATAGAACCGTTAATGTAAACTGTGGCGAACCAAAAACCTCTAGACAAATAATGATGATGATGTTTGTAATATGATAGAAACCGACTTAAGAAATTCAATGTCTAATCTCTTAACCTCCACATGATCTAATCGAAACAAACAATAAAACTAGAGGCAACTAAGGAAGCCAAGAAAGTTCAATATTATGAAACTAAAATATAAATAGTTTGTTATTAACAAATAACCTAATGTGTATCTAAAAAAAACCTTTCTAAAATGCATTTGTAACAATTTTCCTTAAACAAATAATCTCTCAACCCTCATAACTGAAAAAACTAAAAACCATCCTAAGCAATTTCACATTTTCCATTATATGAATTTGCTATACTTTCGGTCATAAACTTAAGTATACTTGATCATACTAATTAATGTAAATTAGGTAAAATTTTGTGAGAACAAGATATACACAAACTAATTTGTTATAAACACACACACACACAAATGATTTACATATAATATATTCAAAAAATAAACCAATGCCAAACCACTAAAGATGAGAAAAAGGACACAATAAATACGGAAAAACCTCTTGAAAACAAAATGAGTTTCTCATTGACTTTCCTGCCCTCGGACCATGTATTTAACATAACAACCTTCTTTTCACTCATTATTCGTTTCGTGAACAACATAATTAGGCTTATGAATTTCAGTTTCAACAAGACTTTTCGAACCAACTGAGAATTGTGTTAGTTTTCGCTCTATGAGGCTACAGCGGTAGCTAAGTTTGTTGTTTGTTTTATTTTATTTTATTTTTTTTTTGGAGAAAAATGTTATTGTTGTTGGGATTGCTAATTAGTGTAAAATGTTTCCTGTTATTTACCTTTTTTCGACATTCAACCGTATTCTCCTCTTCCAACATTATGTCCTGCAGCCTAATTGGTAATAAGCAACAGGGAAAAATCAAATCTTTTTTGAGAGTTCATGAAATCCGGTAGTGTTTTGTTTTATTTCATTTTATTTATTTTATTTTTTAAATGAATGAATGAGTTTCGGTTGTGATTTTTATTTGTTTTAATTTCTACGTGACTTGTGAACAAAATAATTATTTGTTTTAAGTGGTAACGCAACATTTCCTTCCTACTTCATCATTCTGAAGTTGTCCAATGCAACAGGAATTGAATGAATGAATGAGTTCACTGACTAACTCAATTGTTAGTAATACAAAAAAAAAAAAACGATTAAAGATAAAAATTAAACAGTATCTGAAAGTGTTCTGTTTTATGACAGCAGCTTCAACAATCATTGTCAGTTTGAGAGATTTGCTTTGTTCGGTTCGGTTCGGTTCGGTTTGGTTCTCTTCAGTTCTGTATCTCCATTTCTATTTTAACATTCAGAACATCAACTCTGTGCATAAATTGCATTTTAAAATAAATTATTACGTTTATTATGTCACAAAAGCAAGTTGCAAAACAACAGATGTCTTTATCATCATCAGATCCATCACCATCATCATCATCATCATCATCATCATCATCATCATCATCATCACTATATCACCATCATGAGTATCATCAGAATTCTTATTCTCATTGTCATACTAGTTATTTTTGTTATTGCCAGAAGGATGCGCTCGACCTGGCATTTTATGTTTTAGAGTTGATCTCCTCCATGTTCCCTTTGAATTTCTGTTTGTGAGCATATAATCTTAACTGGCAGCATTTAAGCATTTTATGACAGTGATGTTAATCATATTAAAGAGTATGAAAGACTTAACTCAAGTGATTTAATAGAGTTAGGGGTAAGTTGAGCAAAAGCAATGAAATTACTGCCAGTTTAGGTTCCTTAGATTTTTAATCACATACTTGTATTCAATTGTATTTCACTTAGAGTGTTTAGCTTCCAGATTTTCCATGTAATAAAACCGATTAATATGCCCAGCAATGATTTTATAAAACGTTTAAATATTAATTTAATATTTTTCAATTTCCTAAGAAAATTCCTTTTCAGACTTTAAAGAAGAAAAAAAAAAGCAAACAAATCGAAAATCTGAAATACATACAAATTATATGTTAATGCAATTGTAATTGATACAAATTTGATTTTTCTCACATGTTAAAGGAGGCAAAAGAAAGAAAGCAAGTTAAGTAAATCTGGAAAAAATGAGTCAGAGAAAATCGAAATGTGAACTCATTTGTGTAGCATATGTTGCCAACGTACAGGCATAGTAGTATTATACTATACTATACGATGTAAAAAGTGTGGCAAAGTGTGGCAAAGTGTGGCAATAGGCAGCATAAACCAAATGAGAGAAGTGAATATGGAAGGAGAATTTGAGTATTGAGTATCTTCTGGTAGAGTTTGGTGGAGAAAAGCCAAAGTCAAGAAGACAAAAAGCATAAGAAAATCAAGGCTCCATACACTTGTGTTTTGCGTCAGATAACGCAATAATTTATATGAACTTTACATGGTCATTAATTTAAAGCTTATTCAGTTGTTGAAGATTTATTAAATTAACTCAAGACATGGCAGATGAATCAAGCCAGACAGAATGGGCTTTGGGGGTAACTAACTAACACACTAACCAGAGTCACCCAACCCATTAACCCAACAACCCACAGTTTGACTTTTGCCAAGAAAGATTCACTCAATGAACAAAGAAGTTAAAGGCAAAAGCCTTCGCAAACAAGGCAAGTAAGTCAGCCAGTAAGTATGGTAAATAATAGTGGTGGTGTCCAAAGTGGGAGTAGTAAGTCAAGCAGAACCATGCTACATGGTATAAGGTGGCACAGTATATTGTCTGTTGGTGGAAACTGCCTTCGCTCACTTAATATGCATTCAATAAATTTCTCTCGTTTATTGACTTTGCTTCTTTCTCATGTTAATTAGTGAATCGAAATAGGAGAATTGTCTATGTAAAGTAGAAGTTAATTTTAAAACTTAAAATCTTTAATTTATTTAGAGAAAATTTTAAGTTTTTCATAAGTTTTTTCAAGTGCTCAATCAGGCATTTTGTCGTTAGTTTATTCTTCATACACGTACATACCTTTATAACTAAACTACTAGTATGTCATTCTAGTCCTTTATTCTTCTATATTCATTTGATTTGTCGACCATTGCTTGTTACTTCAGCATGAATATCTTTCAAGTTGAATATCCTTTCAATAAATTTGCATTGAAAGTCAGTCACAGTAGACGATCGAACGAATCGCCCGCCATTCAAGCATTCGTCAGCATTCAATGGTTCGAAGTTGTCGTTGCAGTTTCAATCATCAATCGCCCAAACATTGTACTCATCGTCATCATCATCATCCTTGGCATATCATCATCATCATCATCATCATCGACAACATTCAATAGCACGAGTATTTTTCGTACATAAATTGCAATTTCTCTGGTTTTGGTCGCGGTCAATGCAATAAATTGGATTGCTGCTTCAACTTCAATTTTGTGGTTCCGGTTTTGGGATTCTCCTTCCTCCTTAACATCGTCATTCAGCATTTTTCAGAATTGAAGTTTCTTTTTGTAATATTTTCTCTTTTGTACTTATTTTGGTTTTTCAGTGTATTTTGACCAAACTCAAGAAATTGCATTAACCAATTTTAATTTGATTGTTGTTACAATAATTTTTTTTTCTTTTTACTTCCAATATGAAATATACAAGTATTTGCTTTCTATTATACTTGGACTTACAGTAGTATTTTTCTTAGAAAAGTTAGAGCATATTTTAAGTGGTTAAACTCTGCTCAATCAGCAATTATTAATGGAACATTTTGTAGTATTTATTTTAACATTTTATAATGATTTATTTGCTTAATTCAAAAGAAGACGAAATAAAATTGATTGTTTGAAATTTGTTGTAGTTGAAAACTAGTCAAATTGCTGATGGATTATTTTTACTTTACATAATTTAATATATCAAGTATCATATAGAAATATACCTCCAGTTATCATAAAGACTTGAATGTGAACATTTTAATATTCTTCATAGGTTTAAAAGTAGTTTGGTTTTTGTGTGAAACCATTGAATAATGTAAAATCTTTAAAAAAAAAAAAACAAAACATATACACGACTATAAACATTAATTAGAACAATCGAAGCGAAAAAACAACTGTATAACTGTGTATACTGTAACAATACTCGTTCTTTAGATACAATTCAAGGGAGTATTGAAATCGGAAATGGAACCTGTGTGGAATACAAAATGTGCGTCACGTAAATGGTAAAGATTTCACCAAGAGATAGCAGTTGTACGATAGTAGTAGTAGTAGCAATGATGATGACAATAACAAGACAAGACAAAAGAAAACTTGCAGTTTAATGTAGAAAATCGTATTATTGTTTTTTATTTTTGCTATTCGATATTGTCTCTGGATTCTATCCTAACCACAATAAGTATAACCAAAAGATTTTCAAGCAAGTGAAGTAACATAAAGTAAAATCGCTTACCATGAAAAACCACACGATGAAAATCCATAAGAGTGAAACTTGCAACATTATCGCCATAGCGCATCGGATTCGCTTCGATTTTGCTTTTACGACATTATGCGACAATTTTAGTTTGAGCGAGGATAAACTTTTCCCAGTACATGACGGACACGACATGAGATCGAAACAGACAGACCTACCGAACTAAAGACCAACCTACCAATAGATATAGTATATAGATAGAGACAGAGACAGACAGACAGACATACAATAGTCAACTCCATAAAATTACAAGAAAATACCTGCTAAAAGTTGTTCATGTTTGCTTTGTTGAATTCTAATAAGTCGAAGTTTTATTCCTCTCTGTGTAAATGTGAGTTTTTGTTTGCATTTTTCGATATTAGTTTTTTATGCCACCAAAAAAAATAAAAAAAAAAAAAAAATAAAAAAAATAGAAAAATAGAAGAAGAAAAGTTGCATTTCGGAAACTTACGGTTGCTTTACCATAAAAACAAAAAAAAAAAAAAAACACTGAAAATCTCAGTGCCTTTTCCCATGTCGCAATAAAGAAAAAAAGCCAAAAATCATTTAAGCAAATATAGAAAGAAGAATCAAAGTTGCAGTTACCGGGTGTCTTTTTGTTATACTTTTGCTGTCGCGTAAACTTCTGTCGAAAGTCACGTTCAAGTTTGCAGACATCGTTGAGTTAACTTCATTTTTTCTCCTTTAAGTTCCCTGAGTTCCCTTACAACTGACTCGTACTTAGTACTACTACCTGAGGCATCTTTGCTATAGTTACATTTGCACAGGATTATTGAGGACTGCACTTTTGCTACCCTTTCTTGTTTGGTGTCTTATAAACTTGTAATATTTAAAATAAATTTCAAAATCTTTTACGAAAATAAAATAAAAAAAGTTTTCAGATTTTGTTTGTCTTGCAATAGATTTGTCTGAGTAAAAGGGAGTAAAAAATAGAATGTAGATATTAAGTTATGTGAAACAAAAATCTGAAAATATTTAAGAAATTTAAGTTTACATTTTTTTTCATGAAATTTTTCTAATTTTTGAATGTCATATTTACGAGTATTGTCATATAGAAACTAATCTTTAATATGACAACAAATCTTAAGGAAATGTAAAAGTTGTTGTTATTTAGTTCGTAGCACCTACGAATTGTTGTTTTAAAGGATTATTAAACTTATAGCAATGATTTTGTCTTTTAATCTTAGTTTTTCTTGGTTCCTAAATATCTCTTTTTTTTCAAATCAATGCATCAATAAAATTTTTACTTAATCTGCTTATTTATATTCTTTTTTTATTAAATAAGTTTGTTAGATTCAAATGTCTAACTGGTCTAATTGGGCCACAGACCTAAATTTTCCACAAACCATCTCTCAATATAATACATATCTTTATACTCTTCACGGAAGTGAATAGTATTATTAGTTTGTCATGAAATTCGTAGCAGGCAGAAGCAGGAAAAAAACCACATAAAGTATATATATTCTTGATCAGCTCGATTAGACGATTTGAATAAGCCATGTCCATCTGTCCGTCTGTATGTATGCAAACTAGTCCCTCAGTTTTTGAGCTCTTTTTATGATACGCAGTACATTTATCAGAACCAGCCTTATCGGACCACTACAGGGGGTACCTCCCATACAAACCACCCATTTGAATTCATGTTCTTATTAGAACCACTTTTTTTGTTTTTTGTCCTATCGAACTGAAACTTGGACACTATCAGTTTCCAAGATAGGCCCAGGATATTTGTCACAACCAGCTGAATCTGATCCCTAGGTGGGTACCTCCCATACAAACCACCCATTTGAATACTACAATGAAACATCCACTGCGTCCCGTGAAGAGTATTTCATCTTCGGCTTAGTCGAAGATAAACTTCTTTCTAGTTTAACTTATCTTTTCTCTTCTATATCTCTCTTTAACTTTAACTTTACATACTTATTCTCACTTAGCGCTTCCCCTTAATCTGTTGTATATAATTCTTTCTGATTACTTATCTTTATCTTTGTTTCTCCTTTACTTGTTTACAATCTATTACGCCGTCTATTTTTACTTTCTTATTTCTATTTCTTTTTTCATCTCTAAGTCAAATTCCACTCCTCACTCTAAGTATATTTCAATCAATTTAGCTTTCTGTCCATCATTCTGGCTTCTTTTTTCCCTCTGATAATATACTACTACTTTAATTGTCAACTTGAGATTATGTTTATTCTTGTTAACAAAATAGTAAACACTTCTCTGGATTACAATTAAATAATTTAACATTTAGGAAGTCTCTATGTTTTTATTTTGCCTGCCAGTATCATCATGTAAGTTCTCATGTTCATTCCTAAGTAAATACTATAAGAAATCGTATAATCTAAAAATTACATTCCTAAATATGTCACGTTCACAAAACAATGACTGGGACGTGTTTCGGTTTGTATTGTTCTATTTACTTATTTATTTAGCGTAATTTTTTAATTGTAATTACACTAATTCACTAAATGTCAATCAACTTTGGTTTAGATTGGGAATGACACAGAGACCTGAAGTCCTTGAGCTATGCACTTGCAGTTGTTCACACAATTTGCACTTCATGTAAATCCTTATATAAGCATTTAACCCACATACTCGTTCGTACATTCATCATATGTATTATCCTCGTACTTATATGGATTCCGATATCATGTTGCTTTTTATTTTTTATTGTTTGGAATTTCTTTACAAAAAATAGAAGGTGAATCTGTAAAGTTTAATACTCGTAAAACAAAATGCTTTAAGGCGATAATTTATTTCGCGTTTGTTGTGCAAATTGCTTTGATTTACGCATGCTTCAAGAAATCTCAGCATCAGCAGCAACACATTGTACCTTCTTCATAGATGAAAGAAATGGAAAAATGAATGCGGAAAATAACATCAAAGTTGTCGGTGGAAAAGACGCTAAAGATTGGTTGGTTATTTGCTTGGTTAGTGGGTGTTGAAGAAGTGTTGATACTTGTATTAAGCTTAAGCTCATATGAAGGAGCGACGCATCAATTCAAGCAGTTGAAGTTTGCAATTTACGCTTCACACTTGAATTGAATTGCATAACTAGGAGGGGCTGAAGGAAGACTACGGGAACCGGCAACCGAAATACTCATTTTAACACATACTTATATCCGTTTCCGGTGATGCTACACAAAACACACACATACAAGCACTCACATACACACTAGCATTCACATATGAGCATCAAAGCAGGAAGCACTTGTATTGGATTTGGGGTTTCCCCCAGCAGCTTAGTGTGTTGTATTTTGTTATTGTGTATGAAATACGAGCGAATAACGTGTGAGGAAAATTGAGTGAAAATAAGAATTTATTATATACTCGATTTTCTTTATTTTTCTCCTTTCACTGTTGTTGGTTGCTGTTGCTGTTGCTATTGTTGTTGCTTTTTATTTTTCCTTTTTTCATTTCCGAAGGATAGTTTGAAGTAAGTACGAGTATGAGTAGTATGTGTGTTATAGTAGCAGGAATATCTGGAATACTAAAGGTAGCCGTTTGCATGCAGCATATGTTGCTTATGACTTTTGCGTGTTGAAAGCAAAATTGAAATCTTTAAAATTATTTATTTTATAGTAAGATTTATTAAAATTCAATCTATTGTATATAATTTTCCATCATTTAAGGGATAGAAATCAGTTTATTTTTTTTTTTTTACTTCATGTATTAAAATTTATGTTAAGGGTTCCGATTTGAAAGAAGTAATATTAAAATAAATTCTTTTAAGAAAAAGGAATGATAAATAAATTTATGTTACTTAAATAATTTTATCACATGTCAATAGATTAAGTAATATATAACTAATAATATGCAACTGATTTTGTAAATTTCTTAAATCGTCAACGAATTTACTACCTGAACCTGAAATTATTTATACAAGGTATATCGGAAACTAATCGACAAATCTCTATTTATATTGACGCTATCTTTTGACGGGAGTACGATTTGGAAAGGTACATCTTTCACTGAGGTTCTGTTAAAATTTTATGACCAACGGACAATTAAAAACTTTATAAATGACAGTGTGTTTATAGCATCGGTCGAAAAACTTCGAACAAAGAGCGAATATTAAGTTTTATTTTAGTCTTGGAAAACTTTTACTGAGACGTTTGAATTAATGAAGCCAGTGTATGGTGACACTTGTTTATCCCGTGCCAGGGTCTATGAGTGATTTAAACGATTCATTCGTGAGGACATCAATGACGACGAGCCGAGATGGTCAGAAAATTTTCCTGATTACAGCAAGCAAAATTGAAATTGTGCGTGAATTTATAAAAAATGAGTTTAAATCTTCGTGGTGATTCATGGCAATGAAATTGAACATATCAAAAGATTCTCTTCATCGCATTTAAATCGAAAAATTACGACTCAGGATGGCAATACCGTTAAAAAAGCAGCTGACACTTTTTGCACGATAATTCGCCGGCTCATCGTTCGACATTTTTCACTGATGTTTTGACCAAAAATCACATTTTAACCGTCAACAACTCACCGTATCCTCCTGATTTGGTACCTTGAAAAAAATTGAGGTCAAAATGATGAACGATCAGTTTTTAAGTTATCAATTAATTAAATACAACTTACCAAATAATCATTGAATAAATTCTTAGTTTATGTCTTAAGTTGATCAGAAAAATATGCTAATAAGCAGGTGATTGTGGGCGAGTTTTCTACGTTTCATAAATCGCCTACGAATCTACTACTTAATAGTACTTTTTTTCGTTCTATGAAACCTGAAATATTTTATATTTTTAATAATATTTAATAGTACACTTTTTGTACCTTTTATTACTTTGAATAAACTTACATAAAGTAGTGAATAAGAGGCAATAGTTTATATAGAAAATTACCTGCTTTTTGACTACTTAATGTAAACTCAATCTTTTGGTTTAAGTTTTGAATTATTTTCACATAAAATGCTAATCAAATCATTTCTTGTACTTAAGTTATTATGTCACATTTGAGAAGCTTAGAAAAATATGCTGATAAGTAGCTGATTGTGGGCGAGTTTTCTGCATTTCTTAAATCGCCTACGAATCTACTACTTAGTAGTACTTTTTTTCGTTCTCTTATTAAATCACAATTAATTTATATTTTTATTATAGAATGGAATTCACTTTATGCTGCTTTGAATATATTTACATAAAGCAGTTAATAAGAGGCAATAATTTATATAGAGAATTGCCTACTTCTAAACTACTTAATGGTAATTTATTCTTATTGAACTCTATAGATACTCTGAAGAAAGTTGAGGACGAAATGATCGTTTGATGCTCCAGAGACTTGAGTATTTATAATATTTTTGAAACTAAAATCACATTGGTGAGTTTTAAAATTATCAACAAATTAAACAGTAGTAAACAAATAAGCATAGAACAAACAATTAAACAAATAAATAGACAAAACATAGTTAAGAAGCATTAATCCTTATCAGTTCTTTTTTGTCCATTGAACTGTAAGTGTTTGCTGTTTATTTAAAAATTGATTATTCTTTTCATTGTTTTTGAAAAATTAGTGCAAATAATGGCTTATCTATGTACATGTGTGACGACGTTATAAATATGCACAGCGTAGGCATCTCAGCTCAATAAGATTTCCCCATATTTATCACATCCAAAAAGTATCCCTTTTTTTTTTCTTCTACACACAGCTTTCGGATGTGGCAAGATTCTGCCTGCATACTTCGCTTGCTCGTTTATATTTTTAGTAAATCATCACATACTTGAGCTAAATTGCGGCACATTATCGACATTTGTCACCTTCATGGCACATATACTTCCATTGTGTTTTTATGTTAACTCCAACACACATTCTGAGATCTAACTTCGACTCAGATTCATTGAACTGTATCGGATTTTACATACATGTACTTACACACTTCAACACACACACACAATTTCTTAGATAGATAGATAAATAATTCGATACACTACACTTACTCTTTACTAAGGAGCAATCTGCCTTCTACAAGAGCTCAAGATGAAGATAAAGAGTAACCTTGAAGTTACAGAGATCCTTGAATATTAAAAGAATGAAGTTATGCTTAGGATAATCAAGTCTGGAGTCTGTTGGCCTATTGTGATTCTTAGTAAAACTAATAGTAAATTGGCACAAAGTGGGTGAATAAATAAAAGTTTCATATAAGCTTCACATTCATTCCTTTAATAATTGGTACAATGTTTGACTTAAGTATTTGAAATTTCAGATATGTTGGATTTTATGAAAAGAAACCAAAGTCAATGATGATAAAATTTTTATTATGAAAACCTTAACTTTTTCAACTTATCGATGCCAAATTGTAGGGTGTAGTAAAAATAAATGTGCAAATAAATCAAAGCTTTACAATAATATGGCACCCAAATCGTTCATGATGCCTTCACTAAAAATGTCCTTGCTAACGTGAATAGTAGTCGCTTGCGATGCGACATCACGTCTTAAAGGACCTGAAGCTAACACACAAACATACACACACACACACACATATTTAATGTGCAATACTAAACTCTTGTAGATGTGTGAAAAAACCCGGAAAAAAGGACACAAAATTTAGCTGTGAAGAAATCAAATTGACAAGATTTCCTTAACACATTTCATGCTCACACATAAAAAGGATAAGAAAAATAACTTTGAAAAGGGAGAGAAAGGTAGAGAGAGAGAGAGAGAGAGAGAGAAAGCAAAAGAAATAAAAAAAAAGAAAGAAAGAAAGAAGAATGATGTACAATAAAAGCGCACACGAACGAATGAATGGATAAGCGAATGAATGATTCGAATGGTGAATAGTGGGGAGCAAAGGTATTTATTGTACAATATTTGTGTGGGGATATGACAATGTTGCCCGCATACAATAATACAATACAAAATGTCACAGGCAACAACAATACAATAACAACAATGGTAACAAAATGGCGTTAAATCTGTACCATATACACACATACATATACAATAATAATCACTATATGTGTGTATGTATGTGCTTTGACAGAGAAAAGTGTTTTTGTATGTTTTTTCTTTTTTATAGTTGGTTTTTCTCATCATTTTTATTTTTCCCCAAAACTTATTGTACTTTGTTGGTTGGGCACACACATTGGCACATTGACAAAAATTGAACTGAAAAATGTGAAGAAAGCAACAATAAGTTTATTGACATAAATTCATTGACTCATCCCCCTTTTCCTCTTTAGTTCTTGGGTTCAGAGAGAGAAATATGTTTTGTGATTATTTGTTGTTAAAATATTTACCTTTACAGGTGAACACAATATTTACCATTATTTTTTTCATTGTTGTTACCTTACAATAGGCAAATGGTAATCTACAAAAAAATGGCCAACATAATGCTTTTGATGCGCTACTTTTATGAAGGTTATTATTTGGTGCCCCGCTAAGACTAATATTATTTATTATATAATTTTTGATGAAATAATTTTATATACAAATATAATAAGAAATAAAGAGAAAATTTGAAAGACATATAAAAGCTTAGGTGGCAGAATACATACATAATTGGCTCAACAAATAATGGGGTCTTTCCCCTCTCCTTTTGAATTTAGGCTTCTTTTTTTGATCTTTTATTCATTTCTTAAGTTCTGCCACCAGTTTAATATAGATTGGACATAGATTCATCACTACAAATCGCGAAAACCCAAAGAAAGGTGGAAGAGTGAAATTGAATTAAGATTCATATGCTAATCAGCACTTGTGTTAACTAATTTTAAATGCAATGAACTTAGACGAATGTAACAAACTTTGTTTATTTAGGTTGACAATCTTAACTTAAAAATATCACATAATGGAATTTGATATATGGGTTTCATTATCTTCCGTTGTAGGTTTGTCATAACTAAAAGATAAGTGTGTGTCTTTTATCAAGTAATGAGAAGAATTTCTGCAATATTTCGTAACTGTATTATGGCAACTGCTGTTTAAATTTCATTTCATGCTTTAGGTTATATGGCGGCCATGTTTTCTATTAATATAAAAAAAAAAAATTCATTTCAAACATACAGAAATATATACATACATCAAGCTAAATTGTTTTCTTCCTTTATTCTTAACACAGAGAAGTCCATTCATGTAACCTTTACCATGAATCACAAGACTTGCCCTCCCATAAATTTAAATGGAGATACTATTTCGGAAAGCACATCTGCGAAATACCTTGGACTAACTCTCGATAGAAGGTTAACTTGGCAGCTCCACATTAAATTGAAAAGAAAACAGCTTGACCTAAAAATTTTAAAAATGTTCTCTCTTTTCAAATAAAGCTAAGCCTTAAAAACAAGTTATCCATACTTAAATCGGTGTGGACTAATGGAATACAGCTGTGGGGCTCTGCTTCCAAGTCAAACATTGAGATCCTTCAAAGATTTCATTAAAAACTACTGCGTAGACTTGTTGGAGCTCCCTGGTACGTGAGAAACTCAGTCCTACACAGAAATCTACAGACTCCCACGATCTGTAAGGAGGTTGCAAGAATCAGCAAGTCGTATATCTTCAGGCTGGAAAGTCATGTTAATCATCTTGCAGTCAATCTGATTGCCAGCAGCCAGCACTTCCGTAGATTAAATCGGCGGCATCCACTGGATTTGCCGTTCAGAGTTTATCATTAAAATTAAAATAGAAACGTAATAAGAGTGCACAATCAAATTCGCTGAATATCGTTTACGATAGATTGCAAATATATTCTTAATTAAAAGAAAAAAAAAAAAAAAAAATTTAATCTTTATCTGCATACATGGTTTAAAAAGTTAAAAATACAAACTGAATCGAATGCTCTGCTGTGAGTATTTTATTAATGCACTTATGAAAAAAGGAATTTATTATTGTTGCAGTGTTTGCTTTTTCCTCACCTTTTTTGAATATTTTTTTTTTGTTTTTCACTCTTATCCAACTTCACTTGTAATAGCATAATCCGATTAAATAATATTTACAAATATTATATTAAATTGAAGTGAGTGCTTTTAATGAGTACGTAAGAGGTGATGACTTAAGAAGCAGATTAGTGAGAAGTCGTGAAAAATACAAAAAAAAAAACAACATTAAAAGAATTACTATGATAGCAAGAAACGATGGTCATTCAATAAATACTTAGCCTACACAAGAAAAACGAAAATTTTGGAAAAGTGTCGACTTATTTTTCCACATAATCTCCTTCTAGCCCAATACTCTTGGCCCAGCGATGCTCCAACTTTCCCAACCCGTCCAAAAAATACGTTTTTCCGAGGTTTGCAAAATCCGCCGTGGTGGCGATGACTTCCTCATTCGACCTAAATCTATTCCCGGCGAGGCAGCAATTCGTAGCTCAATTCGATCAATTTGGAAATGGCGACGGCAGAGGTGTGAGCCGGCGCGTTGTCATGATTAAACGCACTTTTTTTGTGAATCCTTCAGTGGCCATCACCTTTCCGGCCGATGGAACAGTATTCGCCTTCTTCGCCTACACGTTTGCCTGGTGAAGTCCATTGTTTCGACTGTTACTTGGTCTTAGTGAGTACCAGTGAATCCATGTTTCGCCGACGATCACGAAACGACGCAAGAATTTCGCCGGATTGCGCTTAAACAGCCCCCAAACACGTCGCCGATATGGTCTCACGGTTGTCCGGTGTGAGCAAACGCGGCACCCATCGCGCCAATAGCTTTGACAAGCCCAGTTCTTCGTGAAGAATATGATGCGTCATTCCTTCTGCGATGCCTACAGTCTTAGCTATCTTGCGAACCTTCAATCGGGTGTCTGCCAACACGAGATCATGGATTTTTTTTACATTTTGACGGTCACCATCGAAGGAGAAGAGTCACCATATACAGCATCCAAACGATCTTTGATTTCGCTGTGCGTTTTCCCTTCCAAAAACAAGAATCGAGTCACCGAACTATATTGCTCTTTTTCCATTTTTGTAAAATTGACCGACACGCTCACTTCCAAAGGCTATCAAAACGAAACTAATGAAGGGAATTGACTGAAACTTTGACAGTAGGTTGTAGATGGTAACACTCTTTTGTAATAGCAGCGCCATCGGGTGGTGAGACTAAGTACTTGTTGAATGACCCTCGTAACAACACATAACTACGACTCCACTGAAGCTTATAACCTTTCACATCCCATTATTTTTATATATGTATTGAGTTAATTACTTAGTATTGTAAATTGATTTGTTATAAAATTTTTATTTTCATATGACAATAAAAAGTGTCTGTTCATCTTGGCCACCGATTCCCTTCTTTCCGCTGATCGTTAATGAGTAATTATTAATAATAATTCAAACTAAATCATTAAATTTATTACTTTAACTTCACGACCCTATACTTATTTAACACATCTTAACACATATACTTACATAGTTTTGTATGCCTTTCTTAAAAGATGGAAGACAAAACATAAGTAATATTTTTTCTTACTTATAACAGTAACTAAAAGTAGATTATCTGTATCTTTTTGCACGGCTTATTTGTACCTACAAAAGATGAACAATAGCTCAAAATGATGCCAATTAGCAAATAGCAAATATCTCACATTCCAATAACGCAACAACAAGTAAGTAGGTAAATATAATAAGTACTAAGTAGATCCGATTGAGAAACGATAAAATGAGCAAATGTGAAAACAAACTTTATTATTTTATTTATTGTCATCATCATTATCATTATAATTAACATCATCATCATCATAGATGAAGAGATGTTGTAAGTATTGAAGCAGTTGGCATTCATTCCATCGATGGCATTTCATAATCACCATTGTCAACAAATCAGTGAGTATCGAAAGCATTGAACTAATTAAATGACGATTTGTGTCATGGTAAGGATAATAATAAATTTTGCTCAACAAGAGCAATTCCTTTGCTTGACTCCGCTGGGGTATTGCGTATTGTATATGAGTATGTTTGCTTTTGACAAGGACTTATGGAAAGAAGATTTGAGACAACAACATAGAATAAAATAAAGAAGACCAAACAAGCTGAAGAAAATATTAGAAAAGAAATATTGTAATACAATATAAAGAAAAGACTCAAAATTTACAAAAGCATTGCAGAACAAAGAAATGTACAATATAGAAATAAAATTGACGAAGCTATTTATCTGTGGAGCAGGTCAAAAGATGATGAACTAAACAAACAAAGACAATACAATGACAGACAGACGGACGGACAGACAGACAGCACACTCAATTCAAATAAAAGATGAGGGATGATGAAGATTGAAGTGAAAGTGAAGTGGAAGATTGGCAAAATAACTAAATAAATCAATAATATTTACACATTTATTATAACTAGATACTTATTGTATGTATATCATCACTGTTCATGATAATGGCAAAGATACTCTTGTCATTAAAACAAAAGTAAGCAATCAAAAGACCGAAATCATTTTAGTATGGAACTGAACTGAATTGAACTCAACACATCACACAGCATGCGTTCGTTTGTCTTAAAGTGTCAGACAATCTCACACCCTTAGTTAAGTACTTTTATATGAATCCCTACAGATGTCGCCATCTCGTCATCATCATTGTCATCATCATCATCATCATCATCATCACCGCTGTCATTTATCAGTGTACAAAGTGTGGATGGATTTTTCGATATTTTGCTATCCATTGAGCTAAGAAAAATGTCAACATTATGACGAAGACAACGACGATGTTGATGATGATGATGATAATAAGAAAGATGTTGGGGTTAGCGTTGGTAATGGAGATGCGGATGGGGATGGGGATGGGGAAGGAGATAATGAGGGGTTGTTTTCTAAGAAAAACAGCTTGTGGTCGGTTTGATTAAGGTCAAAGTTCAGCAAGGCAAAGAAAAAGGCAAAAGTGACGGAAATTTATCATCAATCTTTGTGTTTTAACACTTTATTGTTATTGTTGTCTGTAACTTGAGAATGTGATTGTCTGTAACTTGAGAATGTGATGAACAATCTAATAATATCTGTAGTATCTTCTATATGGGTATGTTAAGATAAGATGTTGAATATTTGAGGGAACTAAAGCTGTGATTGAGGTTTAAGTGCTGATTAAATGAAGCATTTCTTTGTTGAGCAGCTCATAATTATAGAGACAATTTACAATATGAGATTATGATTATGATTATGAGAAGATATTTAATACAAAGAATGTATCGTATCTTTTTATTCTTAACAACTAAAAATATATTCCCATATTAATACTCAAAAATAATTTGCTGAAATAAATAAAATTTAATTTTAATTGATTTATTGCTTAGATTTTCTTAATTGATTTATTAAGGTTTTCAATAAATATTAATACATATATATAAAGAGTTTTAAATGGACAAACATATTTACACACACACACACATAATAAATTCCAATTTTAGTCCAAGATACATTTTCATCTCTAAATAAATAATGCATATAATTCATTTGTATTGTTTTTTGTTGTTGTGCCTATTTCATAAACACCTTTGTAGCCATTAATAATGATGCTATTAAAGTAATAATGGTAAACTTAGTAAAGGTAGATGATAGACAATAGAACAGTGTTAGATACAAACATAAAATCATCATTAAACAAAAGTTGTTTAACCATTTAGATACAAACAAATACCCGAAGTGAGTAACAAAACACAGGACTCAGAATGTTCTGAGTACTTATATTATAATGTGCATAATGTAACTAAAGTTTTTGTTTCCAACTTTCGATGTATCTTAATATATACAAATATGTTTTATGTGTATGGTGTATTGTTGTATTTGTGTTTGTGCTAGTAATAAATCTGCATAAAATAAATCCCAAATTATATGCAAAACTTAATTAACATGAAATACTTTTACTACAATGTTGTGCTATTGTATTTTTTAGTCTGCCATTTCAACCATTTTGTTTGCCCTTAAGGTCTTTAGATAATTTTGTATCTATCCTATATATATAGGTATATGCCTTTCTTTGTTTGTATCTAAGTGCATCTGTGTACTTAAATTTAAAGCATAATTAAATTCGCTCAAGCAATTAAATTTAAGCGCATTTTGCTCTTAGACGAGCATCTTTCAGACTTCACTTCTGCGTTCGTTCATCATAAGGCGCTTATAATCTTCTCTCAAAGAATGGACAATAATGCATCACACAATGGCAACAGTTAACACTTTAAGCACTTCAAGTATCGCATAGCTTAGATACATACTTATATACACATACACTTTAGATACAATGCTTTAGCTTCATTTGGTCTCGCCTTCAGAGTAATTCCATCTATATGAATGTATGTATGTTAGAATGTATGTACATATGCGCAATGGCAACGAAGTCACTATGGTAGCAGCTACTGTGCCATGTTTTCTTAGCTTTCGCTTAACTCCGCTTGACATTGTGACACACAACACATGATATGTATCTGCATCTGTGTGTCAGTGTATAGTAATTCTTGTTAATGTTGTTGTTTATTTGTTTGTTGTTGTTGTTTTGTTTGTGTTATCCTTTATCCTATGAGTTTAGCTGCACTGCGTCTTAGTATGTTGCATTGCATTCTGTTCTACCTATACCATTCCACTTTGGTATACGAGAATGTGATCTTGAGTTTGTTGTTTTCATAGCAAATTTTCATGTTGTACACAATTAACAGGTTTACTCCTTGACTCCAATGTCCATTTATTCATTCACATTCACATTTACATCCTTATCCCATTCTTAGATTGTTTGTTAAGGCGTTGCCAGTCGGTTGCATGCTGGGCGTTAAGTTAGTAAGCTTGGGTGTGACCTTTATTGTTTAATTGTTGTTAATGCATTTTGTGTTCAATTTAGTAAGGTTTGGCTTAGCATACTACATACAATACAAAATAACTTACTGGTTTATCTTGTTAACATTGTTGACCAAGCATGACTGTTTGATCAAGTGCATAGACATAGAGAACAATTTATAGGTAGAACTAGACAAAAGTGAGCTATGTTTCATTTGAAATAAACAAAGAATAACTTCAAAAAATTAGAAATAAATTACTAGAATAGTCGTAAATAACACAACAAACCTATTAGAGTCTCGAATTGAAGTGAGAAATCATTTCAAAAAGTAGCAAATTCAATCAACTTGATAACAAATCATCTACAAATGAAACTGTCACAAACAATGCCTCAAACAAAAATGTATTATACATACATTTATCATCATCACCATTTAACCATTGAGCTAAACTGAACCGAACTGAACTGTTCAGCGACATAACAAATGATAAATCAATGATATTTTGTTTTTATCTTATGCTCAACAACAACAAATTAAATAAAACATCACCCTACAAACCAATAATGGAAAATTGATACATTGAAATACAAAATGACAGAACTGACTAAAATAACGTAAGCATCCGACATGCCAATCACATGAAATACCCATACTATGTATATGAGTATGTGGAGTAGTAGTAGTAGAGGTAGGTGGTTCTGGCTGGTATGGATGGATGAAATAAAAAGGGAATGAACAATCGTAACAAATCACAAAAACCTAAAACAGAATACATATGTTCAATGACAGATAGTCTGCTGAATCTGGATATATGACTCTCCCTATTTCCCGTTGTACTATGTTAGTATGTGGTAGGTAGTATGTATGTTTGTGAAAATCTATCAACGGCAAGAGAAAATTATAATTGATGTGTTATTAATGCCCAATGCAGAGCATAGTACAAGTATTTCCTGGAATCTTGTTGACTGACACCAATGTGGAACGGCTTGTGATGATAATGAGTCAAACTGAATGTGACGTTGTATGTAGATGATGATGACGATAGATGTCACTGTTAGTAGGAAGGGTTAAGCAAGAAGGGCAAATATGGAACTTACTCTCTGTTGATGGCTTGTGTCATTAATGTCACCAATATATACGTGGCTGGCTCCCCCAATACTTACTTAGTCGAACAATAGTAACCCAATTTCATCTAGTATGTATTGCAAATTGTGCACAACACTGTGTGACTATGTTAGCTAACACTGAATGTCATTCAATTGTGTGAAGAGGCATAGGATCCGATCCCAAGAGCGTGCCTGCATCATACAAACATTTGTTGGTCAACATTTGTGCTAATTAGCTGAGTAATAAATCATTAGTATGGAATGGATAACAATGACAATGAGCAAGTTGTCACTGCTAAAATTTCATCATTTTAAAAATTAATCGAATTTCAAAATAATAATGAAAATGGATTGAAAAATATAATATCAACTAAGCATATTACATGTGAAGTTACATGCCTACATTAAAATACAAATCTATTAAGTATTTCAATCTATTCTTTCGTTTATTATAAGAGAAATTGAAGCATACCTTCTGACAATAAATTGACCGCTTTAAGTATTTTTTAGGGTTTTTTTTCTGATTATTGGTAGGACTGTTCTTAATTACTATGCCAAAAATGAGCTCGATCTGTCAACCAGTTTATTTACAGCAGCTGGTTTAATCAGTTCACTTCAGTAGTTCTCTGCGAATTTTGTGTGATGGAGTCTATGGAGTCATGTCGGGTTCCCCGAAGCGACAATTTGAGTTTGGAGAACAGGAAAAAGTCACATGGAGATAAGTCAGGTGAAGTCAGGGCGGCTGATCGATGGTATTTATCGCGTTTTTGGCCTTATAATCGTTGATAATCGTGGCCCTATGAGATGGCGCGTTATCATCATGCAATTTAAATGACAAATTCTGGGTACTTTATTGTCAGAATTTGTAATTATTGTATATTTTTCTATGAATTTATTTTGATACACTTTATACAGTGATAACTTTAGTAACATATTTCTTTAGAGATATTTTCCAGTAGAACTTAAGGATTATTTATATTTTTGCTGTTATCATGTGATCAATTGAACTATCATAAGCTCTCCGATGATTGTGATTATGATGATATGAAGTGTATCTAAGTTTTGTTGATAGTCCAAAGTTAGTGATTTTCGTTATTTCTTATTCATTTACATCAACAAAATCGTTTAGCATTTCGATTATTCTTGCATGTAAAAACATATGAATAATTCATTTCCTATTATTCTCAATAAAAAGTAACTCATGAAAGTTAAAGCTGTGATAAATCATCATCATCAGCTTCTGTGAGAGATACAAACATATCTTTACACAACCAATAAACATATCTTAGTATCTACTAAACTCATTGTTTTATTTTCTGTTTTTTTTTTCTTTGTTTTTTTTTTTACACGAATTAAAGTAATTTCCTGACAATAAAAAGTTTTTTGTCAACTAATCGCTTTCGTTGTTCTTGACTCATACTTCGTCCTTTTTCGTTCTTCGTTTGTCGTTCCATTCCGTTTATTTTGTTATTTTTCCTTACAGAAGTTGTGACAATTGTTATTTTACTCAAATTACTCTCACTGACTGTCGATAAAATGGATTTTATTTTCCGTCATGTGCACACGTTCTTCTGGCGGGCGCCGCTAGAATGCTTTTTTCTTCTTCGACTCGTTTATAGTATTTCATTCATGCTTTTTCGTGGTAACGGAAGCTACATTATCATTATCATCAACATCAACACAACCTCATCGGCATCCTCTTCATCATCATCATCATCATCAGCATCAGCATAAGCATCATCATCAACAATATCGACAACATCATCGTCATCGTCAGCATCATCATCTGAAATTCGATAAGACGACATTAAAACCTGGAAGCAATTTGCGAATAAACGTTGAAAGCGATAAAATTCGCAGTTTGTTTATTTTTCTGACAGATGCTAGCACAACATTGACATTGAATCTGTATTATTCTATTGTTGTTCTTTCCTTATCCTTGTTGTTCTATATACTCACTAAAGTTACTGTCTGTCTGTTTTTTTTCGGTTGAGGATTCCATTACTGAGCTAGGAAAGGTGTTTCTATTGCGGCAGTTTACACTTTTATTTAGTTTGTCTATTTGTATGATTTTTGGTTTTAGGGCAATTCGGTAGAATAAGTTTGGACGAGGAGTAAGGAGTCTCCTTACCTACTCCACATTTTACTTAAATTTGTTTAAAGATCTTATAAGCTTATGAACAGAATATTGACTTGTGATTTTTAGTAACTTTAATGCTATTAGTATCTACCTCTTAGAATTGAGTATCATTTTTAACACAACTTAATGTTCCATTGTTAAAAGACTTTGTAAATTGAATTGGCAAATAGATTTCCACATATCCTTTTTATGGATTCATGCAAATAAATTCATGTATACACATGATTCTTAGATACATATCTGCATACTCGTACATACATATATCATAACATATGCAATATGCGAATCACTTGACTTGACTTTTCCATCTGCTGTCAAGTTTTCGTATGAATATGTTGAATGGTGTTGAATGGTTTTCACAAAAACGCGTTTAATGCTGCGAAATGATTTGCATGCTTATGCCCGCCCCCCTGTCGCTGCGCTCTTCCAATGCCACTTTCGTCTTTTTCTATCAATCCACACATTGGGGTCCGTTGAAAAGAGCAAACGATGCGTGCCACTTAATGTTGATGCAACATGAAACCAAGCAGCAAAAGATGATGATGGCGATGATGATGCTGATGCTGATGATAAACGATTGCGAACAGAGATTCATATGGAAATCTGTTGACTATTCAATTGAAGCCAAAGGATCAAGTGTCTGTACTCGTGCTATGTTGCGGTAGTGATTTTTGTATTGCATTGAGATGGGAAAGTACTTGTTGAGTAAATACATACATAAATACATAGATATGCAAGTAGGTGCAAGATTATGCTTATGTGAAAAATGAATTTTTGAAATAAAGTATTCGTATATTTCTTAAAGAATAATTACAATAATTTATGTGTATGCAATTTAAGTCGATGGTGGTACAATTTTATTTCTTATCACGTGCATGCAGACAAGAAGTATCTGCCACACAGGACTCTGTTTTCGTATCCATTTGCATCTTTTCGCATTGCAACCTTGCTACACATACTTTTAGTTTGTAAAATTCTTGTGGCAATAGTGGAGATCGTTTGGAAGGAGAATTGGAGAAGTAACTAGTATGCATTATAAAAGGTATCTGAGTGAGTGAGTGGTTCCTGCTTCTGCTGCTGCTGCTGTTACTTGTGTTGTTAAGCCTTGGAAAATTTATGTCGAATATATTGTAAAATATGCCAAACGATTGCTTTGCCATTTTCTTGGTTTCTTGGTTGCTGTCTTCACGACACACAAAGACTTTGCATTTTGGTTTCCATTTTCCTTGCAACTCGCATTTGGACTCCTCTCTAGTGGGTAAATGTTATTTTCTTCAAAAAACAAAAGACGCAAATCTTTACATTTTGGCAATCTTTTCGTGCTTGGAAAATGTAATTTTTTTTTGTGTGTCGTCCAGGCATGGCAGGCCAGCAAGGAAACTACCAATGTGAGGTATGGCATGCAACACTTACATGAAGATATGTTGGTTCTATTTGGTTGGTGGGCTAACATCATTATGACATGTTTATATGTATGCTTTGAATTCCAAATCAAATGATGGCATGATGTTAACACATTGATTTACATTTCACATTTTTTATGTTTAACATGTGACACGTTTATCGATGTTGTTGTCAATGTAATGTCACATGTGTCTAGTGTAACATCCTCACTTCCTTGTTTTTTTTTTCACTTTGTTCTACTTATCGAAAATATATTTTTACATCTTTTGTGGCATGTATTTTTGTTCGTCTTGGCTTACTTAGTTTTAGTTATGCAAATGTTGCATGCTGCATACGAAGAATGAAAATTAAAATATCTTGTTTTTTGATTCGAATCAATTCGCTTTAAAGTCTTATTATTATTAAATTTAAGTTATCATTTTTAAATCTGTCCAAAAGTTATCCCACTGAGATTTTTTGCATGAATTTATATTCATTTACACGCAGTAAAAATACAAATGATTTTCCTTTCGCCATTCATAATCAATGGGTTTTGGGGCCTTTGCATTATTGTGTGTTCATTGAAAATCATTGTGTGAATTGACTATATGGGTGCCTTATTTTATATATGTAAATTAATTTCCCTTAGAGTTCCGCTTTTTAAACATTGGAATCAATTTTCTTTCATTCATCAATCTTACACTGTGCATGTTCGTAACCGGAAAACATTTCATTAGATAGTCCTAATGAATAATTTCGCTTATTTTGTCCATCTGAACTATTCAGTTCTTACTATATTTGGTAAATCTCAAAAACTTGCTTAATATAGTAATAATTGAAAATAGATCAGTAAAAATTTTTTAATAACGGAATAAATAAATAAAATATATTCATTCGATATATTTGATATTTTTATGTAAGTTTCCAATGATTTGATTGTCTTAATTGGGGGGAGTTTTAACTGTATGTAAAATCCAAGATCACAAGGTTTTGAGCTCCACTTTAGTGTTATTGATGTTAACCTTGTTTAATATTCAACTTTAATTGTGGATGATCAACATCCATTTGAAAGAGGAAATTGTTTCTAATTTTCAAATTTCAAAAAAAATCTACAAATATTCTTTCAATTTCTGTTTTCTCTTCAAAGTGTTTAAATCGAACTTTCATAATTACAATTTGCTAGTGAAGTTCAGAGAATATCTCAACAAATAACATGCAACTGCACTTGATGATGATGATGATGATGATGTTGATCATTATGAGATGTTCATGATGATGACATTGTCATTCATAGCTCGACTCGGAAAACAATGTCAAAATTATGCGATTAATAAACCACAACGCAGAACCACAGCTCACTGTGTGTGGGATAGTGGGAAATGGAAATTGTGATGTTGTCAAGGACTAAAAGAATAAATGAACGAAGCTTGGGTGCGTGTTAATATTTTCTCGCTCATTATGATGAAAATTGTTTTCGCATAAAATTTAATGAAAATAGCAAGGCTGAACAACAACAACTGCAGGGATGCGATGTTAATATGCAAAAACAACAACTACCGCATACCAGGAAACCAGGCATCCATTTTCATTAGAGTCAGAATGCATTGCTGAGGCAAACAATGCCGGTGGCATCAACAGAATCAATGTTGGCGATGACTATAAGATTGAAAAGGATGATGTTGCTGATAAACTTGTCGCAGGATATGCGGAATGTGCGTGCGAATTAATTTCCTGCAGAGCGTGATACCTCAGTATGGTCATGATGGTGACGATGACAATGACGATGACAACAACATGTAGGACCATGATAACAGAAGAAACCTCAATGGGGCCTTACTGTTGTACGAGTATATCATAACGTAAGACATTACGGAATGCTTGTGGTAAGCACGGTTTGTGTGGCAAGATTTTGTTGTTGCAGCTGAGGATTCTTAACATTGTAAACAAACCTCTTGAAGTTTCAAGCGACTATTTAAAAAAAAAGAAATAAACAAAAACAGTAACAGTAACAGTAAAAGAAACAGGAAAAGTACTTTCTTGGCAACATATTTTTTCAAGCTGTTCAAGAAGTTGCTGTAAGTTTGTGGAGTGACTTCAACACGTAGGCGTTAAATAAACTCTACATTGTACAGTGCCAAGAAGTATGCAACAAACTATTACCAAAGCGCCGAAAAGTTAGTAATATTTCTTTTTTTTTATTTTTCTTAAATAAAATTGTGAACTTTTCCAACACTTGTTATGGTCGTCATCATAGTTGGCATCATCTGTTGAAACTGGGAGAGTAAAAAAAAAAAAAAAGAAAAAGAAACATTGCCACATTCATCATTGCCAACACTGGCTATCACAAAACGAACTATATAGTAGAAATTGCGGCAACATCTGCTGCAACATGTTCTACTAGCACGTCACATGTCAAGTTTTAAGGCAGCAGGACATAGCAGGATGTGTGTTTGCATTGACAAGACTTTAGGGCTACATGAGGTTGATGGTATTCAGCACCCTATGATGGTTTGTTTGTGGATATGAATGATGTTCACTCCAAGCCCGCAATGTTGATAAACGAGTATAGATTTAAGTGAAGTTTCTACCAACTACAAAAAAAGTAAAAATCAAGTTTAAAATTATGCAACCCCAATTTTGTTAAGAGCCTAATAAGTTAATAAGTATCTAAAAGATGGTTGAAAAAAAAAAAGGAAACACTTTTATTAAGTGAGTAGAGAAAGTTAAATAGCACAAATTAAATAGCAAACAATTAAAAATTAACTTGGACATGTAAATTTATTAAAAAAATTAAATAAATTTGAAATAAATTATGTTCTAGTTCAATATTTCGGTGCAATGTTAGTCATTTACAAGATTTTTGGGATCTTAAAATAGTTCTCCTTCACTTTCAGAACCAACAACTTGTGATGATAGGACACTCTGAAGGTTGAATTGGACTTTCGAATCATAGAATAAGAACCTCTAATGGTTGAATTCGATATTCTGATGGGAAAATTGGTTGTTCTGTTGGGGGGTTTTCTTCTGTAGTCCGACACTTCTGAGGATAAATCAACGTCTTCTGGTGATGGTGATAGTTCTATTGGAACCTCTAAAGATGAAATAGAACTTTCGGAAGGTGGAATTGAATCTTTTGGTGACATTACTGTCGGTATTGATTGAATTGGTAGTAATGATGCTGGTCCTAGCATTGTTGTTTTTGTAGTTGAAGTGGGAAATTTATTAGTATTGTTTTTGATCTGATTGATCTTATCTTCGTAATTCATAGAATAAATGTACTATAATCTTCAACTCTTTTATGTTTGTGCTTTGCAACTTCTACGTTGTTTCTCATTGCCAAATGTTTGTTTTGTTCCCAATTTTATGAAGCGTATAAGGTTTCACTGTACATACTTAATCAGATCGAAAATCAGCTCATAAAGTATATATGCATCTGCCATGTTAACTTTATTAACGTTGGATTTTAGGAGTTTACTGAAGTTTATTTTAGACTAGAAATAGTATAGTTAGACTGCAGTCGTTGCTTTAAGAACCATATTTTGAGATATGCTCAAGATTATTTATTGAGAACGGATGTGAATAATAATTTATTTATGATAAGTTCAATTTTCAATGATGTTTGTCAAATGTTTCGAGATCACAATTGTTTAAACATTGGTTTTATGGAAAGAATAATTGTGAAAGTTCTTCATATATTTGTTTATGAATTTTAGTTCAACTTAATCTTAATGTTAATATTAGAATGGCATCTAACAATTACGTTTTGTTAATTATTTTATTTAAATACTTTCTCTTATAGAAAAGGGACAATCCCTTAGCATTGCGTACATCAGTTGTAAGCTTGAATATCTTCAAAATATTCACACATATAAATAAATTGTAAAATTGTTCATTATTAATATTAGGTGTATTATTTTATTTTGGTAAACAATTTCATTACAAATAAATTTTAGGCTCAAATTTTCTAGTGAAGATCTCTTAAGTACTATGCAGAAGTGTCCTTAGCCTTTAACCACGGCTTTTCCGAATACGAATTGTGCGCTTACCACCACGGCCTCGTCGACCGCCACGACGCCTCTTACCGCCGCGTGATTTTTTTCCACCACGGCGTCCACGGCGTCCACGACGACCGCGACCACCACGGCGTCCACGACGACCACGGCGACCACGACCACCACGGCGTCCGCGACGACCAAGGCGTCCGCGACGACCACGATGTCCTCCTCTTCCAACTGATCGCCGACCAGTTGATGTTATACGAAGACGCCTGCGGGCATCAGCTTCGGAAGCACTTAGTGGGCTTGCTTTCTTTACAGTTGTAGTTTTGTTGGTGTTGGCGTCTATGGAGTTACCTTCTCTGATTGCAATATCTTGGTTTGATCTAACTAAGTCGTTTTTCTCCTCTTCATCATCTTCATCATCATCATCATCATCATCATCATCTTTATCATCGCCACCGTCATCGAATCCTTCATCATCTTCATCTTCATCATGACCTTCATTTTCAATATCAATGTCCTCATCATCTTCTTCTTCATCATCATCATCGTCATTTATATCACCTTCAGCTTCTTCATCTTGGAGTATGGGCTTCTCAATAGTCTCCTTGTTGCCTTTCTTATGATCGCTTATGCCAGTGGGCTTTACCTCAGTCTTGAAGAGATGCGGATTCGGTTGCCTCCCTTGGCCTCTGGTATTGGCAGCTTCAATTTGAGCTGCGAGTGCACAAAGTGCAAATAGCACTAAGATCAATGTGAGCTTGATCGACATCTTCGACAAGTCTTTCTTGCTATGGTTCTGTTCTGAACAATGGCAAGTAGGAAGTGTTTGTGATGATTTTGAAAATTGGTCTTTGGGCTTTTATACTCTTTCCGGTTTCGGTTATCCAATGCACTTGTATCAATATTTGTTAAATGCAATTGAACATACTTTTTCTTATTTTTTCTTTTTGTTTTTGGTTAATTTTAAGTTTAGCTTTTTAAACAAATAGAAAAGGGAGAAAAGCTGTTAATATTGTTTTGTGTTTTCTGTGTTATTATCAAATGAATTTAATTATTGGAATTATTGATTTAGGCCGCTATGTTTGCCCTCATTTGAACTTTATTTGGAATTTTTTTTTTTTTTTATTATTTTACAGCTATAAATTCGTTTTATTCCATATTGCAATATTGAAAGTGAGAATGTGTTTAGTCCAAAGTGAGAGATTCTGAGGCATGCAAGTTAGTTATAAAAAAGTTAATCAAGTTATTTTATTATATTTCACTCTTCAATGGAGATTCAAAATATTGCATATAAAGTTTAGATGATAATTTCAGAATCAAGAAAGTTGTCTTGGGCAAACATCTGCTTTGATTTCATCTTTTAATTTATTTGAAACTCAGGTTTTCTCTTTAATGAAATATCTGTTGTATTATGTGAATAAGTCCCATTGTTTAACGTGCTCGCCTGTCTGGCAAGACTTAAGAACACGGTGCCAAGCACATGGATTGATAAACGTCAATCAAAGTCCCCTTGGATATATATTGGCAGGTACCAAATTTGAGTCATATATATTTTCGTAAATATGACTACCTCCTTGGATACTGAAGACTTGGTTAGTTATTTACGTATCAAGTGACTGGGATTATTTGTCAATTAAGTATTTTTTTCTTTTTCTGAAGAAGGGGCCGAACATACTCTCTGTTATTTTGAGTCCTCGGCCAAGCCGGCTTTTTACACACTAGGCTATTAAGTAACATGATTCTCATGATAGTTTTGCCAAATACTTTGCTACTACATACTAGCTTCAATAGAGGTTTATGCTGAAGCCTGCTTGTCTAAAATAGACGAGCTTCATGAAGCTATACTGATAGCTTAAGAATGATACATCAGAAAAGTGCTTCCCAGGTGGAACCAGCAAATGTTTAAGTGCTTGTTCCTCGAATATATTCTTGGTTAGTAGACACCATTTCAGAAATTCAAATCTCCGATGGCTTGTAGTAGTAAGGATTTTTTTTTTATTATAAGAGTATTTCGCCCTTCTTTTATGATACCAAATATCCTTTATTATGCATTTCTTAAGAATACAAAAAGAAAATAAGAAAAACAATTTCTTTCTTTGCAATGCTTAATAAGGAAAAGCACAACAAAAGATAAAATAATTTCTTTATTCCTTTCTACAATACTTGCAATCATTTATAACTGCACTGTGTCCTTGCTGAAGGCATCCAACTACTTGTAGTTTTCATGTTGAAATAATTGGTTTTGCACGCGCTTCATTCAGCATTTTTCACAAAGTTTCTTTTTCCTTTTTTGTTTTTGTTGTGTATTCTTGCTTTACTAGGCAGATAGACAGAGAGAGAGAGAGAGAGAGAGAGAGAAAGAGAGAGAGAGGGAACATCAGAAGAATCAAAAGGAAATATCATTTAATGCGGAAATTCTAGAAAATAAATAATCGAATTTTCACAATCTTTTGATTTCCTTCGTTGCTCATACTCCATTCAAGCGATATCGCATCCTGTATCCTCAATAGAACGATTCTTTTTTCTGCTTGTATAGCAGGAATTATTCTATTTATAAAAAGGAAAAGAAAGTTGTAGTTATAAATGTTGCCGCAGGGCTTCATGATATAGAAATGGGTGGTAAAGTGTCATGTTGTGAAATGTGTATGGCAAACCAAAACAGAAAACAAGGCATCGTTGTGTTTTTATGGTTGCTTCTCGCTTCCTTACACGTACGACAAATTTTCAACAAGAATAATCAAGGTAAGTCCAAGTCCTTTCTAGTTTTCTATAGAACTGCAACATGTGCTAATTCCTAATGATCGTTGCTCTTTTTTCGTTGTTATACCTATAATTTGAAGCAGCCATAATTAAAATGGAAAAAAAAATGCACTTGGCCAAAGACCAAAAAAAAAAAAAAAAAACGAAAGCCAAACTCAAGGATCAAATGTATTTATTGCTTTTACACGTTGAGCTAATAATTTTTGTTTTTGGCAACTGTTAACGTTAAGAATAAGAAAGTAAAGGTGAGTAAGTAGAAATAGAAAGAGTAGTAAAGCATTTTGCAAAAGTGCAAAAATGCAAACGTGATTAAAACTTAAATCACGTGTTCAACATTTTGTTGATGTTGCTATTGCCGTTGTTGTTGTTGTTGTTGTTGTTGTTGCTGTTATTGTTGATGATGCAATGTTGCAAAAAGATTTAGATTTGTTGATGCTGCAATAAATTTGCAGAAATTTATCATACTTCGTTTAAATCAAGGTTTTTTGTGTTTTAGGTAATCGTCAAGATAATGTTTTTTTTTCTTAATGAATTTAAATGAAAATGTTATAGAAGAATAAAGATAAATACAACATAAGAATTATATAAAAGTTGATCAGATTTGGTCGAGTATTGCAATTGCAATTGTAGCTTTTGAAGAGCAAAGAGCAAATATAATTTTCTTTAATATTGCATATGATTACGATACTTGTGGTTGTATAATAAATAATTACATTTTATAACCGAAAAATTGACTGTGCGGTACAGTTATATTAACAAATTTACGAAAGATCACTACCAAAAATCATAATTCAACTTTACACTTATCAGCGTTCCTTCAATCCTTATTCTCTTTAGTTGTAAAAATACTTACTCAATTTATTCATTTCAATTGCCATATTTTTCCCCCTCTTTCTATCTCTTATCGTCCTCTTGCCAACCAACTCAAAGTTCGAGGGAAACGCATCACAGCAATCAGCATCTTGCCAGCACTTGCCTATCGCTATGATTTGATATGTCGTAATAAAAAAGATCAATTTTTCTATAATGAGTTGTTAGAAAAAGTCATTTCCTAAAAAAAGAAAAGCAATGGTATGTTTTTAAAAGATTTGATGATCAACTTTCTTATTGTTGACACAATACTAGAGCAAAAGAATAATCAGATATATTGAATTATATGACTCAATAGCTTTAAAATCCTTGCCGATTTGTTTTTTTTTTTTGTGACCTCATATTGTAAAGATTGGTATAACTTTAACCAACATTTTTTGTGGTGACATTTTGTTATCAACCTTACATACTTGATGTTTGTAAAACATTTTTGCCTTGTCTTTGTCAAAGGACATAATGAATGTTTCATAGCATAACAACAAGAACAACATCGACAAATGAATTTATGTAATATTTTTTTTTTTGTTTTTTTTTTTGTTGGACAAGTTTATTATTGTGACCGAGACTATTTTTCATTCCTGAATCACATTTCTGTTCGCATTTTCTACTCATGACCATGAAATTGCGAAACCAACAACGAAGGAAACGAACGAACGAAGGTCGAGGCAAAAGAAGAAGTCCTGCAAGTGGGCGACAACATTGTTAGCCATTGTCATTTTATGTTACGTTCTTTTAACCTCTTTCATTGTCATATGAAATAGTGGTCAAAACATAGAAAAACACAGCATGGTAAATGTCTAGACCTAGTACAACAGAAACAGGAACTACTACTACTACTTCATGTACCTTCATTGTACTAGGTTAGTGTTGTTGTGCATGTCCTTTTTCATTTGTATGAGTTTGTATGTGTATAAAATGAAAATCTTTTGTCAGGACATTAATCGCTTTTTAATTAGTTTCTGAAGACATTTAATTACGTGTACTTGCCTTGATGATAGAAGTAGGAGTGACAAAAGCACATAAATGGAAATGGATGGGGAGGGAGGGAGGGAAGAATGAAAGTGAGAAAAATAAGTTCGTAGAAAAACGAAATTGATTTTTCTTTATTTTAATTTATCTTTTTGTAAATATTATTTTTGTAAATAGTATGGACATACACGAGAAATTCAATATTTTCAATTATTTTCGAATCAAGTCTGACATCGGAAGAGACGAGAATACAAGCACGTTGGTTTACAATATTTTTATTTTACTTACACATTCATCCTTTGTTTGTGCAAGGAATCCATGTTGCCAGGAGGAAGTGCATCTGTGAGAATTGGAGGAATGAGCAGATGTTGTTGTTGATGCATCATTTAAATTGCAAATATCAGAGGAGACTTGAATTAAAACAATATTCGAATAGGAGCACAGTTGCCCCAAGAAATAAATATTTGTCAAAAGTATTGTACATATTTAAAAAGTGTCATCTGTTGATAACAGTCAGTACCAGTAGCAGTTGAATGAAACTAGTGCTTCAATTCGTTGTTTGTATGTATGAACAAAGGTTTCTACTATTTAAATTGAATCTTAGGTAACCTGCGGGAATATTGTATTATTGCATTATTGAATTAATTGAATTCTCTTTGGAAATTTTCATATGAAGACTTTATTTTCTCTCATAATTCAATGTAAATAAACTACACTATTAATTATTATTACTGTTATTATTATTATTATTATTTGGTGGTCCTTTTGAATAGTTTGACTTGTTTGCAGTTCCCGAATTACCAATAGAAGGTTCTAATGGATAGATAGGCTTATTTTGTCCATCTGATTGTTTTAAATTCGATGCTTAATTCGAACCTGATGGCGATGCTTGATCCGATGAAGGATCTAGTGGTGGGAGGTGAGTTTGTTATTAATGAAGGACTGTACGTTGTTTCTGGTAATGTTGCTGGTTCTGATATATTTTCGCTCTCTGCAGACTCTTAGGTAGATGGTTGGTGTTGTTTTTTCTGTACTGAATTCTATGACAGTGGGTGTTATTTCCTCAGTAGTCCATTTATTGTTACATTCTGTGGTCTCTTTAGTCGTCAATACTGTGGTTTCTTCAGTAGTGGATTCCCTATGGTGGTTGAAGTTGTTTCATATTCTCCAAACTATTTTCCTCAGAAGTATTGATTAAAACAATTGCCTATAAAATGTAATAGTATTATTTGATTAAAACAATTGCCTATAAAATGTAATAGAAACTTTTAAATTATATTTACTTATGTTCAAAAATTGAAGATGAGTAGTAAATGTGAGCTTTAATACTCGTTGTTTAAATACCTGTAATCAAATTAAAAAGGTGTTCATATTTAGGGTTCCGGGCCCATAGGGTACCAAAAGGAACCCTATTACAGATACTTCGTTGTCCACCCGTCCGTCCGTCCGTTTGTATGGAAGCTATACAATCCAGTAATCCCACGATCTTGAAATTTGAATGGTTGATGGCTATATATCAGAAACTAATATTGCCAAAATTTTAATTTGATCGGATTACTAGGGAGGGTTCCTCCCATACAAACTCGCATTAGAATTAAGGTTCTTATTAGAAGAACTGTTTTGTTTTTTGTTCTATCGAACTGAAATTTAGATACTATAAGTTTTTAATATAGGCGCTGCGCATCTGTTGGAATCAGCCAAATCGGCCACCTAGGATGGGTACATCCCATACAAACCCACCATTGAAATTCAGGTTCTTATTTGAAAAGCTTTTTTGTTTTTTCGACTATTGATCTGAAATTTAGACACTATAAGTTCCTGATATAGGCGCGATACATTTGTTAGAATCAGTCAAATCGGATCACTAGGGGAGTACCTCCCATACAAACCCCAATTTGGTACGGAACCCTCAGTGTACGAGTCTGACTCGCACTTGGCCCATTTTTTATGTTTCGTATAAATATTGTAAAGCCAAGAAGACAATTTGGAATGATTTGTTTTAATCAAAGATTGTTTGGGTTAATTAAACGAAATTTTTGTGTATTCAAGTCTTTTTAACAGATAATTACAAGGTTTGAAGTTGAACTAAGCCTTACTGATTTTATCCTAGTGTAAGATTCAATAGTGATCATTTAAATTTCGAGTGAATGTAATAATTAATTTTTCCTTTCCAAATATTATATAATATTAAGTAATTATTTTTAAATTTAATTTATATTCATTTTCAATTGAAATTTTAACTGTAATCAATTTATTTACTAATTTTTCCCAAACATTATTCTGTAAATTTTATTTGGAAAAATATGTAAAAAGGATATTCAATTAGGCGCCACTAACAAATTCATTACTACATTCAATTCAAACTAAAATACAACAATGTAACATGCAATCATACCGCAAAATGCATTTTATACAGTCATAGATCACAAGTTTAGAAATAATAGAAAATTTTTAAATTTTTGTGTCTTTTACTTTAAATTTTTTTGAGGTTTAGTATAGTTTGTGTTTTTTGTTTTGTTTGTAACAAGTTGCAATTAATTATTCAAAATAACAATGTTCTTCATTTCAAATATAACAAACTTATATCTTTCTACGTATTTTGTGATCATAGAAAACAGCAAATCCATAAGTATCAGAGTAAACTATTTCCCGATCGACATTTTCTTTCAATTGGGCATTTGGATTGGGACCAAGCGGTATGACCTTACGATCGCCACAATACATAAACAGAAGACCTTGCTGTGGATGATACATCGTCTTGTAATTTTTAGTATCATTGAATGAAACGAGCTTGGCATGCATATCATAAAAGCTCAAATCGCTCCTTTTTGGCATTAGCCTAATTCGTTCCTTAAAAATTCCAGGCCAATCGGTGGCACCTTTAGTACCCAAAGTGCAATTATAAAAGCTACTTTCCAAATCAATATAACCGGAAATCTCAAAACCGCCTTTGTTACGTGTTTTTATAAAAACAATAGACTGAAAATTTGTACAAATACAATATAATACAATAAATTCTTATGTGTCACACAAATTATATTTGGCTCACCGATATAATCTTCATTGAAGTGAGATTTTCGCGAATTTTTAAGGCCAATAATACCGGATCATTACCCCTATATGATTCACCAAATAATACCCCTCTAGCGACTTTTGGATTAATGGCCTTTCTGGCAATATCCCTACGTTCTTCGAACTCCTCCGGTCCACAGATGTATCCTTGCGAGCGATAGCCAAGTGAAACAATGATCCGTCTGAATTTATTATCGGGTAAATAGCGTTTATCTTCCGTGGAAATATAAGAATCAATATATTCCTTATAATCCCGGAAACGTAATAAACTATAATCCATTTTTCTTTCTTATGTTCTTTCGTATTTGTATAGTCTTTATTTCTATAGTCTTTATTTGTATATAGTACAATATGAGAATATTTTATATTTGTTTTCTAGTTGTTATGTGTTTAGCTTGACGTTATTACTAGTTTTGAATTATAAAGCAATGAATATTTTATTTCGGATTTGTTTTATTTAATTTCAATAAAGAAGGTTGCTTGATTTTATATTTCTTTTTTCTTGACAGTAGAACTTATTTTTCTTTGATCAAAGGAGTAGACATTTTTGAAAAGGGTCAAAGGTGATTAAAAGTTTCTAATGTTTCTAATCAATTGCTTAGCACTGTAGACATACTCAAAGCAAAAATTCTAATTGCCCATGCTTAACTTGGAAAATATCTTCACTTTAAATTGAGTTGAGTCGATTTAGAACTTCATCGTTTGACTTTGCACGCAATCCATGTTAGAGTTTTATTTGGATGTGGTTTTTAGTTTTTGTTTTGCATACTTTTGCAAGGGGCCTTGACAGCGTTACCAGTTGGCTTATACCCCTATTATATGTAGGTACATACATATGTTATGATGACTGGTTTAAACAAAGTTAAATAAATGAATACCTGACTGACATAATTTATCCGGAAGGAAAAGGAAATGAAATTAAAATTGACGTAGCAAATTTAATTTTTTTTTGTTGTTTTAAAATCATGAACACTTTTTCTTATTAAAAATAATTAAAAAAAAAAGAAAAAAAATATATTGTACTTTCAACCTTATTTACATATTAAGTGGTGTTGGCAACTAAAACCGCAACAAAAAATCATAAAAACATGGAAAGGAAAAAACCACATTACGGCACAAATTACAAACGGAATTTTGTTCAAACAAAATTGAAGTGAATTGTTCACGCGCGACGCACTCGAGCGTCACTAAATCGTTTGTGTTTTGTTTTACGACTGACCGCACGCATATTTTCAACGAAACCCTCTCCATGGGTCTTGAATGGAAATTTGTTACATCGTAACTAACACAACTCAGAACAAACCTCAGAGCAAGCAAGCAACAGCTTTAGTCACCTTAAGTGCCGCCATAGCACTTAATACTAATTAGCTTTGTGCCTACACTGATTGCGGAGCGACAAATACTTTGGTACGTCTACGTTCCAACTGTTCAGAGGAAAAAACCAGAGTCAAGCCTTTTAGGGTTTGACTAAACGCCAACACGACCTGGCAGAAGCTAAAACCCACAAACTGCAAAACGCAAAACGGAAATAGGCGCAATGTCAAAGGCGGAAATGTTGCCAAAATAAGAAATGCTATAGATGATGTTGATGATGATGTTGATGGTGGTGTGTTGTGGCTTTGGGTGCAGAGAAGGGAATACATAAAACATATTTAGTATTACTACGGTGATGGTGTTGAGATGGGTTATATTGAGTGGGTGTAGAATGTTAAGTATTTTTGGTTAGAGACAAGAGTCTGTAATATTATGTTATTTTTATGAGTTAATTAAGTTGTTAGACTTGATGAAAAAGCCGTTTGTGTTCTCGTTTGTCGTTGGTTTGTTTCTTGAGGTTTTTCTTCTTATAATATTTTCTTCATTTTTGGAATAATTTTGGTAAGAAAATGCGGAAAGAAATGGTTAAATGTTTTTGTGTTGAATGCTGATTAAGCGTGCCATCATCATCAGCATCATCACTGAATGAACTTGTTACTTTGTATACACATGATTCCATTGATTTCTTAAACAATATAAAATGTTAATTGTAAAGAACTTTTCAATCTGATTATTTATACAATATAATAAATTTGTGGTATCTTTTTTAATTTCCTGCCTTTTTTTTTATAGGAACTAGATTACACAAATGTTTTTTCTATAAATATAAAGTACATAAATTCTGGTTAATTAAAATGGATTGCTTCAGGGAAAATACAAGAAGTGAATCAGAATTTTCTTCATGGAAAAAAAAGCTAAATGAAAATGGCGTTGGAACTTCTCCGAATGGAGCTTAATATCAAGAGTTGTGGAGCCAATTGGAAGATATTAGTCTGCTAGCAAAGGAGTTAACTTGAACTCCACATTCTTGAATTCATGTCTTTAATTTAAAATTTAAAAAGATACCATAAATTAGAACACCTTTTATACAATGTTATGTAAATAATTTTCATCATTGGCACTTTTGGCTTTGTCCTTCACTTTCAATTTCAAATTACTAACAAATTTCCATTTAATGCTGCTTCAATAATTAAGAAAATCTGAATTTTTCAACTAAATATAACAACATTTTTCAAGTTTGTTTTTCTTTCTCTTTTTTAACTTATGTTGTTCCATTTATGCAAGGAATCGCGATTCTTTGTTAAGTGAAAATAATAAATAAACACAAACGTTTTTGCTGCAGTGAATGTCATAATAATATTTGTGAAAATTATAATTTCTACATTACCCATTCTGATTTTTAACCCATCCATTTACTGGTAACTAACTGACTCTCTGAACTCATTTCTTTAGCAATGGTTAGTGGCCAATGAAAGAAATGAAGGAAAATATTGTAGTAAAAGTAAATGGGTAAAGAAAATAAAAGGGAAAAAGTGTTGATTTTTTGGCGACAATGAATAAGAAGACGACGACAAATGAAAAGTGAAACTTTTTAATGGCCAAACTTTTAGTTGGCTTTGCCATTTTACTTTGTTAGTTGTTTGTCCTGTTGCTCCTTCTGCTGCTGCATGCTGGTACTTCTTCTGTTGCATGAGTTACTCACTAGGCTGCATTACAAAAGTTCTCGGATTATGAAAAGTCAATTTCTTATTAGAGCACAATGTTTTAGTACCATTTTTTTTTCACAAAATATAGTTTTCTTAACGATTGTGACAATGGGAATGTTAAAATTTGTGTCAAGGACATCAGTTTTCTTCGTATTACAATAATTAAAAAGAAAATCAGGTATTTTTAATTTTTAACTTTTGTTCATGTACAGGAAAAAGTAACCTTCACAATTCAATTATATGATTAAAACTTATTTGAACTTATTTTTTCAGTCAAATTTCCTATCCCAAAGGACATACATAACTATTATAATATACAATATGTATGAGAAAGGACCGGAAAAGTTGGGTGTACCCAATACGAGATACACGTACATCGTACGCAGCTTAACTCAAATGAATTCATTTCCTGTGCGAACATGACCTTATATAATAATAGCTAAATAAAATTATCTTGTCAACTTATGCTTGCATATAGAAACATATACTATAGATATAAATGTATCTAACTACTGTACATGCGTATGAGTGTTTTAGCTAATTTTATTGCAGGAAACTTGTACTTAAGGAAGGATGACAACAAAAAACAAAAAAGAAAGAAAAACGAAAATGAAAGAAAGAAAAATTTGTTCAACTGCACGTTTTGGTCATACAAAGAGAGAACGTGACCTTTGGTCATAATGTGGGCATCCATACATAACATATACATGGATACATGGACACTTAAACATGATCAAGACCATTCAAATGGTAGATAACAACAAGAGAGACCAACAACAATAACAACAACAACAAGAATATTACCACTTATTTTTACTCTAATTTTATTTGTATGAAAAAAAAAGAGCAAAATAGAAATGTCCTCTTTATTTATGTTGATGACGAGCGGATCATATCTAAACAAGAATAGTAGCAATAGCAGAATGAAACAACAACTTGCAATTGCAAATGTATCTATTAACTTGTTGTGGTTGGAACGTGTTGTACCTGCTATCTGTTGTGGTTGTTTTTGTTGGTGTTGTTTACTTCATCATCATCATCATCATCAAAATTTTGTAGTGATTATCACAAGTAAGACATGCCATGGTAAATGTGGCACGTAGCCTTGTGAGTTGGTTGCTCTACAGTTTCCAACTTGCCATAAATGCAAATAAACAACATTTTGTTTCTATAATAATTTTTTTTTTTTTATGAAAATATACACTATGAGTATATTTATTTAGAAAACGACATGAACCCTCATGATTATGTTTAAAACTACAAAATTCATGTAGTGAGTTTTAGACAAAACCGGAAGTGTTGATTTTCATTAGCGTCGTCGTTCAATTGGAAAAAGGCAATAAACATTGTCAACAACTCAATGTACGAGTATCTATGTATTCATCTATCTACCTTTCAGATGCATGATGTGAGCATGAACTTAACGCACAATATTAAATTAGCGTCGTATAACGAAACATGGCATGTCAATGTAACCATAATGCGGATATAATATTTCTCTTACTGCAATACAAAGTTAAAATCTATTTGGGTTGGGTGGCCAATAATTTTATCTGCATTAAGTCAATTGAAAATAATTGATAATGCGACATGTGTGTGAAAGAATTGTAAATCAGCTAATATGATTTTTAAAATTAAACACATAATTATATTTGTTACAAAAGAAGAAAATAAAAATTTAAGTAGTGTACCTCTTCCTTATCAGCACAATATGGAAGTGAAACTTCGTTAGCGAAGGGAGGTAAATCCAAAAATTAGAAAATCAAAATGCTCCCTTGGTTGGCAAGTCCTATTCTCTAACCACTGAGCCACGGAGACATTTCAATTGTATTTGCCTAAATAGCTCCAATATTTATTATATTATATATATCGTCAAATTTTTATTTTCGTCAAATTTCATTTTCATATTTTTTGAATTTCACACGCTTTGCTAAAGAAGTTTTACTTTAAAATACATCTTCACTCATCATATTTATCAAACTAGTCTCCACCACTGTTGAACATATGTAGGCCTTCTCTAGTTGATTAATATACTTACTCAGTTCTAAAATGTTGTTGTCCAATTGCTTGCTATTCTCTCAATATTTAGCTTATCTTCTTGTGAACTCCATTCCAGTTCTCATTTGTTCCACCGATAATCCCCCATGTGAGCTAAAATACCATAGCAAGTTTTTCTTAATTACACTTGTGCGACTGAATTATCCCATTTTGTTTTCTGTCTCAGAAATAAAATACTTTTATATTCTATGTTAGGTGGTCTCTTCTGATCACTTTCAATATTGATCTTTTCTTTGTTCTTTAAGCTACTCGTTATTTATAAGTATGTGGCACTTCGCATACCCGGTTTCAATATATGAACCTTATTCTTTTTGAGAATGTAAAAAAAGGACTGAAAATAGACGATAAGATCACTTTAGAAAAGAGACAAGGAATGTGCGAACCTCATCCGTGTATATATGAGACAGGTTCGTTGGCTCATAGGTTAGTCATCATCGCTGACATTGCAAGAGTCGCGGGTTCGATTTTTGCTCAAGTTGATCTTAGATTTCCCTTTGTAGTCATACTATGGATCACTTTTAACTGGGTCATTCTAGTATTCTTTGATAAATTTCGTGAGTTTGTCTTAACCAATTCTAAAAATGTATTCAAGTTTATGTTATCATGATTGCTCTTATCGAGTATTTCAGATTTTTTAAAACAATATTTTACTATAAAAACCAAGCTACTGTATCAAACATATCAAATTTATGACTTTGTGCTTGCAATTTAGATTTTGCAATACATATTCCCATCCCAAAGTAAAGAGTTTAGGTGTGCCTGATAAATCACCACAATAAAAATAATAAACCTATGAAAAACATATAAAACTTATAAAAATTTATTTAAAAACAAAAGTAACAATGATATTACCATAAGTCGAAAGAGGCAAACCAAAGCAAAACAAAGCAAAGCACTGAATATGTTTATTTATTTGTTTAAGATGTTTTCACACGAATTCTCAAGCGACAGACAACAATAACAAATGGGAAAAAGGGGCCAAGAACTACACAGAAAGATAACTTCTTATATCCTTGACTACGAGATTGTGAACATTTTGGTACTCTTTCTTATTGTATTTCTTCAACTTGACTTCATCATTGCCCAAACTGAATTTGTATTTGCCTGGAATTTTGTTATTCTTATTTTTCTTGTGTTATGCCCACAAGGAAGTCATTGTGTCCTGTTGGCTGCTTGTTGGTATTAGTTGTTGTTGCTGTTAAAGCATCTTTCTTAGCTGGATGTAAACAGCAGGGAATTCTTCTCACGAATGAGTAGATAGAGAGCAAAAGCACTCGCTTAGCGTAAACTCAAGGAGCGTGTCAAAGTTGGTATTAACACTGACATGCCCTGTAGGGATTCTTTACAAAACAAAAAAAAAAAAAACCCGAAAAGGAAACGGAAAAGAAAACTTAAATGTAATACGGAATAGAAGAATAACATAAGACGACAAGCACATTTTTACCTCATACTCATCTTTTGTACATACATGTTTATATTGATGGATATGTGTAGATCGTGTGTGTAGTCCTGGGGTAATAGGATAAAGAATGTCATTGTTGTTGAGTTGTCGTTGTTGTCTGTTTGTTTGTGCTGATTTGATTGAGTTTTATGCTAAACAGAGTAAGGAGTTTAAGAGTAAATTTAGAAAATTTTATTCAACTCTTTAGCTTTAGGGTCGTAAAGGGCTGGCTGACTCCATCATTGCGTTGACCATGTTTATTTAAACTTAACTTTAAGGCAGTTTATGAAACTATTTCAGCGGAACTTTTTAGATCTAGTTGCTGTTAGTAAGTAAACTTTGTTGAAAGTTAGTAATATAATTTGTTCAATCATCACTCAAGGAAACTTCATACAATATAAATATATAGTAACAAAAAAATAAAGTTCTAGTTGGCAAAGTTGTAATTCTATCTAGTGAAAAATATTCTTCATATTGTTATTGAAGTTTAAAAAACTTTTATTGTACTTCTTAAGATTTTGACTTATAAGACTTTGGAATTGTATTTATGTGTATTCCTTAAATATTTATTCTTGATTTATTAAATATTTTATTTCTTAGATGTGTTATTGTTTTCATTATTTGCTTATTATTTTTTTAATTGTACAATTTATTTTTAGATCAAAATTTTATTTAATATTGTTTAAAGAATTTTTGAATATTTTTGTTTTTGATTTTCATTGGTAAATTCTTCTTTTTTTTTTTTTTGTTTATCAATTTTCTTTCAATCATAAAATAATTTCTTCTAAAGATATATTTTGAAAAACATATCTTTATTTTTCCTTTCATAGTTTTTTTTATTTATTTGTTCAAGTGACTTGACTTCTGTTCAATGTTTATGTTCACAATGATGATGATGATGATGATGATGATGATGATGATGTTGTTGTTGTTGATGTCATCATGAAGTGTTCTTATTTGCTTTTATGCAGGTTTTATTTGATGTACATATGTACTCGTATATTTCTTATTTATGCCTAAGCCAATATGACTTTTCATTATGTTGTCTATTTATTATTTTTGGTTCAAAGAATTATTGATTATTATTCATACAATGCAGAATTAAGTTATGTGAATTTATGACAATATTGAAACAATAATTTTCATCAGGAATATTTATCTTAAGTGGAATTAAATTTTATCAATTTTTGCTTTGTAGAACAAAACTGTGTTCTTGGAATATAAAGTTAACAGAAAGTGATACTTTTTTCAGTTTACATAAAAATAAATAAAAAGTTGCTTAGCTAAACATTTTGTCATATATAGTAATTGAATTGAATTGAAGAAATAGTCGGCTTTTGCAAAATAAATTGGCAATTTTTTATCACAACAAGGAAGTAAAAATGGTGGCGAGAAAGCGAAAAAAAGTAAAGATGCCTTATTTTTGGTGAAGAATAATAGTGGACGTGAACCCGATTAATGCACAAAAAGAATAAGAATTGAAAAAAGAATGGCCACCAGCTACATATTCTTTACATTTCTGTTTCTTGATGGTGATGCCTTGTATTGATTTTATAATAAATATTCTGTATGTGTAACGGCAGAAGTTAATAAATAATAAGAATATTTGCTCAAGTAATACAAAAATTCGCAATAATACATTGTAGAATTTTATTGAAAAACTCGTAAGACTCAGGGAATGCATTTTCGATTTAATAATGATATTGTATTTATAAAATTCAGTCCATTCAGAAGACTTACAATTTATTTGAAAATATAAATGTAGGTAAACATTTTTGTAAATTCAATCTATTGTATTTTGAAGTACTTTAAATTATGTAGTAGTATCTGAGGGTGTTTGCTTTTTCTACCAAGTGTATCTAATTATATAATTTGCAATATCAACATTTTCCTATTTCTTGTTTATCTGGTACATACAATTTTTCGCAACAATGCTATGTTTTTAATTAACAGTTTGGTAAAATTTATTTCAGTTTTACATTTAAATACTCTGTTATGATAAATGTGTTGATTTATTTTAAACGAAATACACTTCTTGTTAAAGTATATTAGTTTATAATTCACAAATAATTTTATTTTATTTTCATTGAATTAGTTTAAATTGAATTTTAAGATACTTTTTTGTTGATTTTATTATTTTGTTTTAAATATAATAAAAGATGAATTAAATAGATTATTTGTTAAAGAATATTTTTTTTTTTTTTTGCAGATTAGAACATTAGATATGTCTCTCAAGATAATTCAATAGAACTGATTATTATAACTAAGTTCTGCTCATTGTCTGTCGAGTGAACAACGAATGTGGAGTCAGCATTTTGAGCTATCGTGAGGAACGTTTGGTTTAGGTTGTTTATGTTATTGATTGTTTATGTTATCGAACCTTATTCTTGGAACAAATGTATATACATATCACTACATATTATAAAACAAAGTCGCTTTCTCTGTCCCTATATGTACTTAAATCTTTAAAACTACGCAACGTTATTTGATGCGGTTTTTTTAAATAGATAGAGTGATTGAAGAGGAAGGTTTATATTTATAATAACATCCATTAAATAGTGGAGAAATACTGTTATTTTCACTATAAATATACCTATATGCCTATCTTTAAAATTAATGTAGTTGGCATAGTGTTATAATTCATGGAAAAAGTATTTACTGTCACTACAATATTCCAGTTTCTCATTATTTACACAGCAAAGTTTCTTCAAATGTTTTTTTATTTATTTCTGATTATTACTATCAAGAAATTATAAAGTCATATCTGGAAGACGTCGTCGTTCGAACATAGGTCGTAGTACAGTGAATGCCAAAACAGTACGTTCAGCAAGAGATGAAGAATCGTCAACGGAACGTGAGGCTCGCCTCAGTCAGGCTCGGGATAGATATAGAGCTGAGAGAGAGAGAGAATTATCGGCACGAGTTACTAATTCATGGGTAAGTAAAGAAAATTCTGCTATGAATTACGATCCTTCGATTTCTTACAATGACGATCGTATTGTATCAATAGGTATAATACTGACAAGTAGTGTGTGAACATTGTTTGGCATTGAAATTCAAGGACAAATCGAAAGGCATGTGTTGCTTACAAGGAAAAGTCAAATTAGAAGAAATTCTCCAACCACCTGAACCACTTCACTCTCTTCTTACGGGTGATCATCTATATGTATAAAAATGCACTCAAAAAATAGTATGATCCCGCAAAAACTCGAGAACGGCTGGACCAATTTTGATGATATTGTTTTTTTTTTGTTGTACTCATGGAGTTAGGTAGCGCTGTTGTCCAGATATAGATAGTTTTATGCCATTTTTAAATGTTTTTTTTTTGTTATTTGGTGCAAAATATACTGAACCGATTTTTTTTTAAAAGAACAAATGATTCTTAAATAATTAATTACACATTTTACAACAAAGCTTTTTATAAGAAACACCCAATTAACGCATAGGGGTGAAGCAACGCACGCCGGTTAACGCTATTAAGTATATATAATATTATTGTTACACATCTCTAAGTGAGTAATCCATAAATAGGGAAGATTTTAACATTACTGACAAAAAGGTTTTGTGATGATAGCCTAGTCCTCCTTGGGTGTCGGCTAGGTAAATTTTGTAAATTAACAATATTTAATATGTTGATGAAGGATGAAACCAATAAGATCTCTTTAAGATCTCTGATAGAGGTGATTGCTCCAGATAGTGATTTAGTTGTATTCATTAACAAAAGTAACGATTTCATTTTATATGGTTAGTGTATTGAGGTCTCGGTGGATGTTAGAATTCTTGGATATATTTGATGGAATATGTTTCATCAAAATCGTTATTGGTTACACTTTGTTCAATTACATCGAGATTTTATTATTTGAAAGAATTCTTAAATATTGTTGATGATATTTGATTTATAATTTCTGTTAATTACTTTGCCCCTCCTTATTAATTGAAAACCTTAAAATAAATCCTTTTGGTTTCCTTTTATTTCATTTAATTTATAATACAACTTTTCCCTTCTTTTGAAGTAATTAATTTTTTCTGTTTTTGTTAAAATCTTATTGTACTTAACTGTAACTCAACAGTTAAATACAATAAAAATGAAAATCATTAAATTAAATGCAAACATTTGTCACAATAATAACAATAATAATTTTAATTAAAAATATCCATGAAAAAGCAAATAAATAAATAAAACTGAAACGCTTCCAACTGCCAAATTATGACAGCAATTTATTAAGGAAAAAAAAAACTGAAATGAGTCCCAACATATGAAAAATTCTATAATATAAAAAATTACACACGTTTTAATGCAATAATTTTATGAAAAATATGTATCGTTTCCAAAGAGAAAGGCAAACATATGTCGTCCGATTACGGACCGATTGCTATGCTATGCTGATTGGTGAATGGTGAATCGTCGTGCCAGTCGAAAAAGAAATGTTATAGTTTGGCATTTTTAGTGCGAAATAAGAAGAGAATATAAATGGGATGAAGCACGTTTGATAAGTTGATTTGACCCTTTTTTGTTTTTGGAGTGTCAAAGAGTGCCAAATGCAATTGTCATTAAAGTAAGAATGCTGAAGACAGACCTCAGCAGAAAGGAAGGTAATGTACGCACATATGCGTCTTCATTCTTAAGGACATGGGCGGTTCTTTGGTCAAATGTTACTGCATACTTGAAGGCGTTTTATGTTTTAATAAAATTTTATTGAATTTAAAGAAAAAATAAAAAGGATATTTTTTATTTGTGTAAAATGAATAGAATTCTTACACAACTACAACACTCACATACATATCACATATTTTTTCCTCAAGTCTGTACAAATATCATTTATTTTATTATATGACATTATCGAGGTAGCTTTGGAGGTCCTTCATGCATCTCTCTAGCTGGCTTCCTGTTGTTGTCGCTTGTTACGAGTATTTTTCTTCTGTTCAGAGCTCAGCTTGCCTGCGTCTTTTTTTAGTTTTATAGAAAATTGCTCTTTGATTTCTTCATCTGCCACTTGGACACTGGTTAAGACACATGCTCTGGACGGGAACACATGTCGTTTGCTGACTGCCTTCTGTTTTGTTCCTATGTCCACAGTTATTTCATTAGAGTATCCTGACTATTGGCAGTCCTTGTTGTCATTGTTGTTTTTCTTGTTCTTCTTACGGTTGGTCTAAAGCGGATTTCAGTTGATTTTTTGCTCTTTCCATTTCATTTTCTATTTCTGTTTGTGGCATTTGGCAATATTCGTAATAAATGTTTATTGAACAGGACACATGGAGGACATTCGACAGCAACAACAACAACAACAAGGACACGTTGTCTGTACTTATTTGGTCATTTCATGATTTGGTTTTTCTCTCTACCTTAGATTTGCTACATTTAACAGAGGCAACATTGGATTTTATTATATTTGTCTAGTTGTCATTATTATAGTTTTTACTCTTGTTCAATATTGGTTTCCATTTGCTTTAGGTTTTGTTATAAGATATTTGTAAGGATACCTTCAAGTTTTTATTTAAAAAAAAAAAAAAAACAAAAAAAATAATTCTATAAATTTTGAAAAGAATAAGAATAAGTGATAGCAATAAAATGATATGAATAGGCCAATTAATTATCTGTAGAAAGGAAACGACAGAATGGAAATGAGTTCGTAAATAATGCGTATAAAATGAACATTAGATACATATTTTAATGTATTTTGCAAAGCATATGCACAACATACTCGTATATCTTTGCAGAATATTCCACTAAAGAAACTTGTATCGAGTTGAGTTTCACAAATATTAAGTAACACAAAGCATCTGTAAGTAGAAACGAAAAGAGCAAAAAGAAACGATTATAAAGAACGCCTGAAGCTATTACAAACATAAATACACAAGCACACATACTAGTATATATATGTATAAATGTATCTATGTGAGTATCTGCATACTTATTATCATTACAAATGAGCTTATTATACGAGCAACACGCTCAAGTCACAAAGTCATTGCGACTTAAAAGGATTTGCATGTGATTAGCTGAAGCAGCACTAGCACCAGCACCAGCACCGCCACCAGGAAGTATAAGAACGTGGATGTCGTTCTATATATTGTACTGAGTGTGGCAGGTTATTTTATTTGTTTGTTTATTTGTTTGCTTGCTTGTATTTTGTAGTACAAATAAAAAGTTCAGAAAACTCAAAATAAACGCGCTTTTTTTGCAAATAGCTGCAAGGCAAGCAGTCAGACAGGCAGACGGTAGACCCACAAATATATAGACCGGAAAACAGGAAGGAAGGTAGACAAAAAAAAAACAAAATAAAGAAATACATCCAGAGTCAAACAGTTTGAGGCAGAGAAAAACATAAAAACAATGAACACATCGTAAACGTAATTTGCTGCCTAATTTGAGTGTCAGCAATAGGACTAAATCACACATATATCCATAGATATATATGTAGATATATATACACACACACGTGAAAGACATAAGCATTAAGTCATAGACATTGGAATGAGTTAAATATATTGTATTACATGCATAATTTAGCTCACGGCTTATCACAAATATTGTATGATAGAACGAACCTTGAGCACTTTACTTAGGCATACTTTCGAGGGTGGCATATTGCATATTTTTAGGTAAAATTTTGTAAAAATAATCCAAGATGGTGATCAAAGAAGTTTAATAAAAATAGGTGAAATAATTTAGAAAAAGATAGAAATTGGAAGTTAGAAGAGTAACAACATTAAGTAAATAAAAATATGTAGTCAGCAAGAGATTGAGATAAAATTGAACAATATCTTCGAAGACCTGTGAAGTCTGAGATTGGAGTATTTTTGTTAATTTCACCTGAAGGTTTCAAAGAACAAAACACCCAATCAAACTACTATATTTAAAGTTAGAGTTCCCTTACTCACATTTTTAGGCAATGAATAGCCAGTTTGTTCTTCCCTACACATATCTCATTGATAATTTGCATTTTGATAAAATTTCCTTAAATTCGTTTAAATTAATGCATATTTTTTGCTTTTCTTTTTTTAAATTGTCTACTTTTTATTTCTATTTTATTTTCCAGAAAATTTATATACTTTTATCGATCAACGATGGCAATGGTTGAGAAAATTAACTGACAGTGAAGCCAAAGTCGAAAATCGACCCGCCTTTTTGTGCATATAATGAAACCATTTACAAAGGATGCGCTTCGACCGCCTTGAATAATGATACTCAAGATGGTGTCACAAACAGTAGCAGCAGCAGCAGCAGCAGCCATTTTCCATTCATCCTCTGCCAGTTCTAGTTTCCCATTTTAATTCAGTTCACCTAAAAGAGAAGAATAGAAAAAGTTACAGCAGCCTAGAAAGCCGCCGTAATATATGCTGAAATAAGTGGCACTGAATATTTAATCGTTTCTGCTCAATGCATTTACTTCTTCTTCATCGTCATCGTCATCGTCATCGTCATCGTCATCGTCTCCATTTTTCCATTTTCCTTTTTTTTTGTTTTATTTTGCCAAGTGCTTCTATTCTTTAGTTTCGTTGTCTTTCCTTCCTTTGTTTCTGTCAAATTGGGCAATTGAAATGGATTTGCATTCAATGGCCTTGGTTTCGTCTCCATTTATATTTTAGTCCTTGTATGCGACAATTCAAAGATATTTGTTTTTTTTTTTGTTGTTGAGTACTTATATGAATATCTTATAATGCAAGTAAGTTTAAGAGATTTGTTAAAGAAATCCAATTTGATATCAAAAAACCATCATTCACAGTTCTAAAAACAACTTATTCGACGTTCCAACACTAGTCGACCATGATGTTTATACGACAAAATAAAGAAAAACAAAGTAACCCCTTAATAAAACAAAAAAAAAAAAAAGATATAAAAAATTATGTCAAATAATATTTTTTAACAATTTTATTATTATTTATTTCGTTAAGCAAAAGGAAAAAGAAAAAAAAAATATTTAAAAAAAAAAATCTATATTTAAAACACATTTATTCAGTTGATATTTTCAGTTAAAAGTCTTTACTTTTGTCCTTGAATTGTGAAAGAAATTTTGGAAACGTAAAAGAACAACAAAATTGCATTATGGATATAAATGCAGGCGATTTAGTTTTACTCCAATTTGATAGTTATAATGACTATTTACGATCATTTTTGCGTCGTGAGGACTTTTGTTATCTTTCTAAGGATAAAACACGACGTGCCCTTGTCAGCTTAGGTTATCGTTCGACCACTCTTGTTTATAACGAAGAACAGTTTAAGGAACACAAAGCTGCCGTGTTAGAGTTTATCGTCCCAAAGATCTCTGGATTTGTAACTTATAGTGATTCCTGCAAATCGAAGGATCCAGTTTTGTTGGCATTAAAGCATCGGGAAAAACTCAACAACATGAAAAAACTATCGGTAAGAAAGAAAAATTCAAATATACTTCATAAATATGAAAAATACCTCTTTTGTACAGACAATTATTTTCCTAAAGTACCGTGTAAAGGGTGGTTTCGAAATTTCGGGCTATATCGATTATGAGGAGAGCCTACGTCGTTGTAATCAGGCAGCTATTGGTGCTACCGATTGGGGTATGATATTTGAAGGAAGTAAAATGTTGAAACCGAACCCTCACCATTTGAGCTATTACAATTTGCGCCAAAAGTTGGTCACATACAACGATTCCGACAATTATAAAGTAATACATGATCCTCATTATGGTATGATGTTTATGCATCGTGGTGATCACAAAAGAATACCCATTGGTCCGGATCCCAAAGAACATGGTGAGAATGTTACGCGGACACTGGTCTACTCACCCAAATATCAATTTGTAGTGTTCTATGATCATATAGTGCGCAAGAAGAACTAAGGAGCGGAACAATGCATTTGCTTAGAATATTCATAAACTTGTGATTTCTAAAATTTAATAGTGTTTTACTAAATAGATTAAAAATATTGATAAAAATCGTTAAAAGCTAAAAATAAAAGTTAAGAAAAATTTTATTAGGTTTTGTATTTGATTTCCCAAATTTTTAGGCTAAGAAAAGACTACAATGATTTCACTTTTTTTTTTACATTTTTATTTATTTGAATAAGATGAATTTTTATAAAACGTTAGAATATTTTAAAGCTTTCATGATAATAGTTTGGTGTAAAATATGTCAAAGATCATGTACATATGTGTATGTGTATCTGGGTTGCACATTTTGAATTTAATGCCGACTAAACTTGTTGACAGTCCTGCAATAGACAACCGTAATATCCATGAAATAACTTGTAAAATGCATGAAGCACTGATTTTCTTTTTTATGAAGGGGATAATTTGGAAATTAATTTGTAAGTAAAATCTTTTTTTTTGATTAACATTCTTGTTCTTGTGGATCTCTTTAAATTTAAACATTCAGCAAAGTTTCATATTTCGTGTAATTTATGCAAAATAAATGCGTAGATAGAGTCCACTGTTACGAAGTAATCGTTCACAATATTCAGCCGTGCCTACAATAAGAACCGAGTCTGGACCCACGTAGCTGCCTACAGTGAATGTGACATTATTTAATTGTGCATTATAATTTTCGTCACGGTAGGCACCTTTAACAACGAAGTACTGCATCTTTACAGATTCATCTCCTTGAAGCGTTGTAAATAATTTGAGTCTATAACTTATGGTTGATTTGTTATTGAAAGCTTCATCCTTTGGGCGCCATATAATATCCATCAACCATTTACAGCCTTTACCATTAAAAGTACCGGCATGAAAATGTGAATCAGACAATAGGTTGCCAGCTATAGGTGCCTTATATACCGTTCGATTAGTAAATTCTCGAACTTCGTTTAGAAAGTTTTCAATTTGTTGTTTCGCTTTTAACTGCTGTTCCCTCGGATTTGTGACGAATTGAAGAGCTTCTTGTCCAGTCAGATTTTGTTTTTCGCATTGCTTCTTATGTGTGTCGAGTTCTTCATGGTAGCCTTCCCAAGTACAGCCTATTACCGAGTAGGGACACTTGCTCAAGCGTTTCCCACATTTCTTGTGATGATCCTTCATGTTAAGTCCCAGGAAATATTCGCCACAGTGATAACATTGCTTGGACGATTGTTTGCTTAGCATTTCAGCAACTTGATTGTACACCGAATCAATAACAAGTGCCGAGCATTTTGGGCAGTGACCACGGGGATTTCCAACTACTTCATTGGACAAAATAGTAGCAAAGCACGATGCGCAGAGAAGATGTCCTTGCGCACATTGATAATATGGACATATCGGTGAATCTTTGCATTGTATGCAATTTGCAAATGTATTTTTGTCCACAAGCGCTCCAGCTTGGCTATTCGAATGGTTCTCTTCCGAAGAGCTGCTGCTACCGCTTGTGTCAGTGTTCAAATTTGGACTATCCATAGTGACATCCATAGCCTCAGCATTGTCTCCTTCGGTTTCTAATATTAACGGGCTATCACGAGGTGTAGTTTCGTTACTAGAGATCACAATTATATTATTGCTACTCATTGCAAAAATGAACTTATCCAATTTTAAAAGTATTTTAACAAAATTTTATCTTGGCTTTGTATTACGATAGAAATACGAATGAGTTTTTCTTTTCAATAAAATGATTTAAATTGACTTGAAATAGCAAGCAAAGGTTACTTTTACAATTTTTCTTTTCATTTTACAATAATACATTATGTATTTGCTAATGTCAATCATTTGAATTTGGCTTCCATTGACAAAAATCAATAGAAATACAAAAGGGGCTGCTGCATTACATTCTCACATAAATGATGGAGAGAAAAACCTGTTAAATAAAACTTAGTAGAAATCTCAGAATATACATAACTACAAAAAGAGAAACACAAAAAGGGAAAACTCATTGTTATGCATGACAACGCTGTAAAGATTGTGATTGCGAGGATGGGGGGGAAAACTGGGAACTGAAAGTATAGAAATACAAAACACACTATCAGTTCTAACGAATATAATATACCTTTTTACACAATTACAAACATCAATTTATTACATAGTGTACAATATATTAAATCATTTTACCAAATTTCATTGGCGTTTTCTAAGAAATTCAGAGATTCATGTCTCAGGTTTGTAGGTTTGTTAATCAAAATCGTGATTTGAATAATACAGACTCTCTTATATTGTTCTAGTAGTCTTCCCCCTCTGTGAAATTCCTAGAGTTCTATAAGTCTTAATGCTTAGAACTCATATTCCTGGAGGGAACATCATTTTTATTTATAATTTGTGATCCAGGTTATCACCTATAAATGGGATTTCTTGGCTACTACATGAATGAAAACAATATGGGTCACCAACCCATGAACTTTTTGGAGTTCGAATTTGGTAGTACCTTCGGGTAGGAAGTCTGACCAGAGGCTATTTTCTGGTACCACGGGTGGTTAGGAGCCCACGGAACTTGCTTCCGTGCTGGCCAGCGGCTACGGCCCCCTTGAGGGAGTATCGTGGTGGCTGTGGTTTAATACCAAAATGCAGGTAGAGTAATAACTCGACGTGGAGTTGCGTTATACAACCGGTTGCTGTGACTTAGAGAGCAGCAGAGGTTTAAGATGGACCTCGCTCCCCACCAAGGAGAGAGTCATATTTACCAAAATAAATATGACTTAAATTTGGGACATGACCATGCATTTAGCATCAGCCATTTCCATGACGAGACCGTCGGCACTTTGCACATATTTCGGATGTCATCCGCCAACGCGCTCACGTCTGCTCTGTCCAAATATTTCATAAAAGTGAGCCCTTGCCTATATTCACCTCTTTCATACGAACTTACTTCGAGAAGGCGTAAATGAGATAGCATGGCCAAACAGAGAATGTTGTTTATGAAACAGAGCGATGAGAGAATAAATAGCATGATGAAATATCTAAACGATTTACTCATGCTTTGTTCATGCCACGCACACATACTTATTTCAATAACATTATGATTAAATGCATGATAATTGCATGATCATAGCGGGGGCACTTAAAAATTCTTAGCCATAGCTAAACTAATTTTATACTCCTGATTATGTGTTCTTCGATATCATCTTGAATGTGTTACAAATATCACAATAAAGTGAATAAAGTTAGCTTAGAAAGATGTAAAATAAAAGCATCAAGTTAGGAAGCTAGAACAAAACCAGTGAATAAACTGATTTTGTAAAAGTCAAGAATATGAATATGAAGCCAAATAACAACAATACAAGTTGCCGCCTGTAGAAAGTAATAGACAAATATCAATGGGGGAGGAAAACAAAGAAAAATATAGAAAAACATTTCTGTGTGATTGTGTTTTGTTTTTTTTTTTTTTTTGTAATATTCGGTATGCCATAATCTTATTGACGTGATCGGATTACACTTTGCTAAGTGAATTAATAAAGTATGGCAAGCAACTGAAATGAAGAGGAAATAAATGGAATAGGAAGGTACTTACATATCATATATAATACTAGAAAGAAAATGGAGAATGAAAATTTACCAAAGTGTTACCAACTACTTATTTAACCACTTATAATGATATTCTCGCGAATTTATGACAGCGAAGTAGCAAAATGGTCCAAGAAGTTTGGTAGAAGCATGCAGCATTATGTTAGTTGAGGGAAACTTTTGCTTTATTATAACTTTTTTCTATCCTCCTTTATGGTTTTCGTCAACTTGCAGTTACTAAAACGTGGCTTGATTGTTGACGAAGTGGTTAAAGAACTGAAGAAGTAGTGTTGGGAGTAGAAGAAGTCTTCGGAGTAGTGTGGTTCGGAGAGAAGTGTGAGTAGGTCTGAAGGAAAAAAAATATGTTAATGATGTTGCGCATGAATAAATATATTTGATACTTGTATACTTTTTTTTTTATGTTTTTCTTTTTTGCTAAAGTTTCTTTCGTTAATATTCTTTTTATTTTTTTTTTTTTTTTTTTTGTTTTTCATCTTTGTCCTAGCTGGTATATCATATTGTTGTTGTTGTTGTTGCTGTTGTTCTCGTTGTTGTTTAACAATGTTATTAACATAATTCATCACGTTCAAATGGACGACACTCAGACAACACTTTTGGGCCAACTTTCATTGTGGGCATTAAAAGTTTTTAAGTCCTTTCCCTTCCTACCTATTACTACATAATTTTTATCAGAATCCTTCATCTAAGCAGTTTCTCGTTTAGTATAACATAATTTTTCACATTTAATAGGATTCCTCTTTGCTAATACTTCATCAATCTACTGCTATTTTTTTTTGCTATTTTTTTTTTGCTATTTTTTCCCCCATTTCCAACAGTCCCCAGCGACAAATGTCAACATTTTTGCTTTTTCATTATTTCATCAAGACCAATAATGGAAAACTTTGTATAAAGTTCCTTTCGACTAAGACAATATAATTATGGTGTTGTGGCTATTAATGTTATTGTTGTTGCTATACTATACCATACTTAGTAGAAATGAAAATAGGAAAAAAAATACAAAAAACGGAAAACAGAAATGATTAATTATTGATTTGTTTGATGCAGCATTACAGGGGCCATGTTCAAAATAAATTGGTATAAAAATTTTTTATACTCTCTTACAATTAACAAAAGTGAAAATTATGAGTACACCAAGTTTATCAGAAAGTTAGTAACACAACAAAGTAAATTTTGGAGACCCAGTATAGGTATAAAATTCTGGCTTTAATATCATAATAAAGAGAATCCAAAATAAAAGGATAAAGTTAGTAAAAGAGTGAAGAAGTTTTCAAAGATTAGTATCTTATTTTATACTTACATATTTACTAACTTAATCAGCTTGATTACTGGATATGAATGCAATTTTCTTCTTATATTAGAATACAAAAGTATAATCCAATAGTTGAAAAATATTTTAATAGATTTACGAAAATGTGTTGCTAATGTTTTTCATAAATATTTTAGCTTTGAATCTCCAATAGATCTTACTTTATTATATTATGAAATAGGTAAACTAGATCAAGAGAAGGTAATATTATTAAAGAAAAATACATCATCATTATTGTAAATGAAAATATGTTTACTCGTGAAGAGTATAAAATTTTCAATATAACCATTAGAAATATTTCTTAAGTTGAATTGACTTCTGCCTCAATAGATTCTTGTGGTTTTCTTTTTTTATACTTACATACATACATATATCTATGTTTGTCGGTTGCTTCGCCGATAATATATCAAACTGTCTAAGTGTTCTTGAGTGTTCCCCGGAGAGTAGTTAAGACTTGAGATTTGACTGGGATTTAATATAAGAAAACATTTAAATTGTTTTCAGCCTATTTAGATGATGTTAACTTTATTGATAAAACATAATAGGAATTGTGATTTATTTATAGTTTTTTTTTTTTGTTTTTTGTTATGTGTTCTTCTTAGATTTTAACAGATTGTCTCAGTTTATAATAAGTCACCACTAGAGGATCAGGTCTTTGTTTTATTCAACTTCTAGACAAAGAAATTTGTTTAAGTCTTGTCAACTGAGAATGAGGTGACTACTTTATAAAGACTCTTCAATTGTTTTATATGAATTTGGATTTTTTTTTTTTCAAATTTAAAAGAGAATAAAATTTTGAAACTTCATCAAATATATCTGTTTACTTATTTATTTGTTATGCTTGATTCAGGAAATGCAGGTGAAAAATGAAGATGAATAAACAAATAAGATAAACCACTCTTATATTTTTGTACATAATAAAAAATACATAACAAATATAAAATAATAAATTTCATAATAAAAATTAAAATCTAAACAATTGGCTTATGAAGTATTGATAAGCAAAAACATTTTGACATCAACTTTTATTTATTGAATATCAACTTATTTTCTTTGTTTTATTATTAATTATTTTTTAAAATACTTTGAATTATTTTGTTTATTTTGATAAAAAAATCTCCAGCTGATATTTGACATTCATTAGAAAATCATAGTTTCTGCCTTGGGTAGGAATCTTTTTTTGAACATTAAAATTAAGACATGAATTTTGGTAATGAAAATGGTTAGAAGAATGAAATTTCTATACTTTACTTGAAATTCAAAATTGAATGCATGAAAGATTTTACATAACATAAAATAAATTATTTAATTTGTTCATTTGCAATTCTAATTTACTTTATAAACCTTTTTATTAAGTTTGTATGATTTATTTTACATGATTAAAGAAATCAATTTGATTTTGAGACTTTATGTTTGAGTTCATATGGTTTATTTGTAGAAATAGTCAAGATAACGAAATGATTTTTCAGTAACAATCACATGAAGATGATTACATTTGCCAGGAAAACACTCTCAATATGGTTAACACAACAGATCATGATGTGGCGCAATGTTTTTAAGGCTAACTATCTACGTATAATGAAAAGAACTTCCACTGATCTGAAGATTTCCGGTATCATTACTCATGATGGAATCATTAATCCTGACCGGACAATCTTCAATTTTCATCTGTTAAATTGACTAACTACAACTTTTATCCAACATTTTAGTTTCACCATTTTAAATGGAAAATTCGTTATCAAATTTATAGAAGATAGTATACTACAATATATTATAAAAAATCGTCTTAGTGCGAGTCAGACTCGTACATGGAGGGTTCCGTAAGAAATGGGCGATTTGTATGAAGAGTGACCCCTAGTGGCTGATTCCAACAAATGCATAGAGCCTACACGAGAATAAGAAAACTCTAAAAGCAAGAAATCAGTAATATGGATAATACATATCTTAAAATATTGTATATAAAAGTGCTTCAAGGAATATTATTATAAGTGCGCCAAAACAATATTCGATGGATTTTAAAGTAAATTGCTGGGGAGGTTAATCATGAACTTGAGTCCCATTTTCCCTTAGTTAGTTTTTTACTTGTATAGATGTTAGTTTTGTGTCAGTGCTACAATACGAAAATACTTGTGGAATATTTCTAACGAAGCAGAGAGGACACTTGAATTGTATATTCATGAGGACACAAGATACACATCAGCTTAGAAAGTAATGAATAAAAAAGCATTTGGGGAAAATATGGATTTTGATGAAATACAAAATGAAACTGCTTTCCACTTCTTTAAAGTTCAATTTAATTAATTTAATGATACCACGGCATGTTCAATTTATTGTTCTCATTATGAAATCTATACTATCTTGTATTACAATTTACATTACTGTAACTAAAAAAGTTATCCAAGTGGAAATTTTATATATGAGATATGTAACACAGGAAAACAAACATAACATGAGTTCATATCTGATTCAATGCAGTTTCTTTAACAACACATTGTGTCAAGAAAAATATAATACAAGAACAAGAAAAGAATCATAAATATAAATATTATACTAAAGAATTGTCCTTGCACACATGCATTGTGTATGTATAGTTTGTATGTAACGGAAATTATGTAAATTGGAAAAGTTATGTAGGATCTTTGCAAAAAAACCACAAACTTATGAGACAACAAAGAAAAATGAAGATTGACAAAAACTTTAACAAACAAAACTACTTAAAATCACGGAGATTTCACACACATGAGTGGATGCAGCAGAATGCATTTATCATATTTATTTTTACATGGTAAATAAATTTTTTAGAGCAAAAATAAATATGAGTTATGGAAAATATAATAATATATTTTTTTATTCTATTCTCGATTTTAACTTATGGTGGTTAACTGATAAGTTTCTATGAAGTGTCAGTAAAATGCTTCAATTCATCTTTTGTTGACCTAATTAAATGTCCTAATGTTAATTATTAAAATTACTCCTTGCACTTTCGATCTTTAAGACATATTTATGAAGGTCGGCGACGGAATATGACTTTCAGAACTAAGGTGCCTCCATGTGTTAGAAACTTGCTCACGAACAGGATGAGTACAATGAAGATGTTACAAATTTTCTTGTTCCTCTGGCTTTCCTCATTCAGTGTTTTTGTCACTTCAATTCTTAAATTATCAATGGTAAATGTTTTTTGGAGCTGAGAATTGTCTACTTTGCCTCATGATCTCATACTTTTAATCCAAACATTTTTATTATTGTTATGTTAGAGCAATTTTCATAGATGATTTAAGTCTTCAAATGGTAACTTCATATTCGCTATTACATTATTTCATTTATCCTTTCCTACTTTCGTTATCTATAACATTACTTCTAAAGAAATTATGAAGTTTGTTATTGAAGTTTAACTTCTTGTTTTCTTGATTCATACAAAAGTTTAATACATAAAAGTTTGATTCAATGTTTTTTTGTTTGTACTGTTGACATAATCAATGAATTAATTTTGTCATTAATGAAGGCATTAATAAGCTTGAAAGTTCCTAATCACATCATTATAATTTTTAATTTGAATATTATTTATACTATTTACTCATCTTATGCATAAGTTTTTCAAATGAATAAATTGCTAAATTGTTAATACGATTACTATAATTCAATCTTATTTCATTAACAAAAGTCAAAAGACTTTATTGAAATTGCCATAAAATGTGACTTTCTTCTTTATTACTTTGTACATCTTTCTCCTCACAAGGAATCAATGCAGTAAATGAGTGTAATTAGTGCGAAAATATACATAATATTTTCTTGACTACGACAACGCACTTTTGCACCAATTAAGCTATTTGAAAATTCACATAGACATTGTCATCAGTGACATGCAGACAGTCACTTGGCATTTGTATCTTAAGCGAAGAGTGAAGTGCACTCAGAATAAAAGCATTCACAGCATATTATAAATAAATAGTAGAAGCAAATGTCAAAGTCTATTTCTCACACATATATATAATATACTCATACGTATGTTGTCTTTTCTTCTTTCCTGATACTAATTCTACCCGTTAAATGTCATTTTTAATAGTTGCCCTTGTCATTTGTCATTTTCTTTGTAAGCTGTCACTTGTACAATAGATAGAAAATTTAGAAAAAAAAATAGAGAAAAGAATAAAGTTGGAATGGTGTTCTTTGATGCTTAGTGCGACAATCCATCTATGCATGGAACGTAAAGAGATGTGTTCCTGTATCTGTTTACCTTAATTAAGTAATGTATTCTGATGTTATCTCATGAAATGTAGCTTTGTTTCAATGATTTTAGCAACCTTTGACTTTTGTTGCTTTGGATCAAATTAAAATTTCATGAAGAAAAGTGCAAAGTGAAGTATTGCAAAGGAAGCAGGAGATTTGTATTGATCAAACTAAACTAAACTGATTACCATTTGTTATGTTTGATGGCTTGGTAACTTTCTATGCAAAACTTTGTTTCTCTTATTAAATTATTAATATCTGATATTACTTCAAAGAAGAAAACTTCCTTTTTTTACCTGAAATAATTTTGAAAAATATCTTATGATAAATTCTTATACTCCTTTGTACTTGTACTCAATACAAACAATAGAAAATTTTCCTTTCTTCATTTTCCATTTTGCCTTTCTGTTGTATTTGAATATTGAAATAATCTTCTAGCTAATCTAGTTAGTTTCATTATTCGACATAAATTGACATAAGAACTTAAAATTTGCTAAACTTATAACTTAATAACAATTTCAAATTGTTGACTATTTAATTAAATGAAAACTTGTGTTGATAAATCTAAATTTAATGAACAATATTTTGCCTTGAAAGACAAAACCAAGTTGACAATATATTGTACACTATATTATAATAAAATAAATAAACAACATCACATATGCATGCTTAGTAAGGTAGATACTTACATGAATATTTAGACAGGTAAGATTTTAGTATATGACAAAGTGTGTGTTGTATGTGTGCGTGTGTGTGTTACACAAAATGTATCTATCGTACGAACAAAGCTAATTAAACAAAAGCCAAACTCAATTAATATTTACATGGAAATTTATCTGTATAAATTGAAGGACTAAATTCAATGAAAGACATTGCCACCTTTGTTATTCTCTTACTCTTTCCTCTCTCTCTATCTCTTTCTCTATTCCTTTCAATCTCTTTAGTTTCCCCTCTCTCTCTCTCTCTTTGTAATCATTGACAATCCCTTGGAGTGAACAGTGTGAATTAAAATAGCCAAAGGCAAGAAAGGACTTGATCTTGTTTCTTGGGTCTCTGATATGATGCCATTTACGCATTGCGCCCACAAGTAGGCAACAGTATCTGCCAATTGATATACAAGTATTTTAGTGCGTTTTAGTAACAAGATGCGGTCGGTGTGGCAACAGAGACGAGTTGAGTTGAGTCGAGTCGAGTCGAGTTGAGTTGAGTTGAATTGAGTTGATTTAGGTTTGAGCTATTGTTGCTGGTGCAATTGTTGTTATTAGATAATGTTGTTCTGATATTGTTGCTTTGTTAACTTGTGGCATGTTCTTCTGTTTACTGGTGTGTTTGTTTGTTTATATAGTAACTGAATATCTGATGTGTGTATATACAAGTGTGTGTGTGTATGTGTGTGTGTGAGTATATTTTATCTTGTTGCATGCAAGTTGATTTTGTACATTGCCACTTTTGTCTTCATGTTTGCAACAAAAGCAGAAATCAATTCGCATTGTTAACCCATGATTGGATATTATTGATTCAATTTACTTGCCAAGGCGCACATACAAACAACAATCAGCAACAACCAACAGCAACAATATTCATTTTGCGGCATTCAGACACATCAGAATCATGATGTTGATGATGTCGATGATGATGATGATGCATAGTTTAATTTATGCATGTGTTGCATATTGTTTTATGCCATTCTGTGCCCATCTCCCATCTCCCATTCACCATCTCCCATCCTCCATGATCATCATTCTCATTGTTTTTGCATATATGCATGACATGCATTGCCGTCTCGACATTCGCTTCATTGACTTTGTTGGTTTCGTCTTTGTCACTGTTCCACTGTTGACAATGGCAATGATAACTAACACAATATGTATACAAATCTATCTATCTATGTATTGTATTGTTTTAAACTATAGTATTGTATCTTTATCTAAATGCATTGATTTTGTCAATACTTTGAATGCATCAATTTAATTTACTACATCATCACATCACACTACTATTTCTATTTCAATTAAATTTCCATGGACGACAATGTTGCACTTCCATTTTCAATGACATCAAAGCCACCTTCAACTTCCGGCAAACCATTTTGCTTTATTGTTTTTCACTTCGAAGTGTTTGACATATCCTGTCTTTCTTTCTGCATGCGTCTGGATGCCAAACCCTTTTGTGGCATTCTCACTTATTTTTAGACTAAACTTCGTATTTATTGTAACATTTTTAGTTTAGATTTATAAGTTTGATTAGGCAAATCTAAAAGTTGACAGGACTCTGAGGAGAATATTCAAATTTTAACAGATAACTAAGACGAATAGATATTCAAAGGTTGCTAGTATTTAGTTGTTAAAATGATATCGAAGTGCATTGAAACTACGCTTTGAGAAATTGAACTAAACTATTTTTAAACGATGCCATCAAGGACAACACAATGGTGACGTTAATCACCTCAGAATAAATCACAAAAGAGAGAATAACAAGAATATGGGGTATGAGGATGAAAGTCCTTTCCCCCAAAACAAATTAAAAAAGAAAAGAAAACTTGCGGTAAAGATACTAAAAACCATGACAATAGCAATGTGGCTAGAAATTCACAAACATGAAAAGAAAGAAATAAAAAAAAAGAAAAACAACAAATTCGATAAAAAGAAATGGTAAACAATACGAAAAGGGTTGGCTTTACTAAGGCGGAGATGGTCGTATTTTGGCTAGACAACATTGGGCAAGGCAACACTTAAGGATTACCAACTGTGGCTCTGCAGTTAAGCTCCGCCAAAAACAAAAAAAAAAAACAAAAAAAATTTTGTAAAAGATGGCAAAGGCTTAAATGACTAAAAAGAAAAACTTGAAATATTAAAGCGATTTACACATTGACATTGGAAATGGAAAAGAAAACCTACATCTATATAGGTAAATCCAACTTGGACGAAACTAGTCCATGGAAAACAAAAAAAAAAAATTCCAAGGAGAAGAAGGAAAGTACATATAGTAAATTTCGTTTGTATTCAAAGGCAAAACAGATAATCGGCTAGTGACAATAAGGACTACTATCAGAACAAAAGCAATAGCAACCAATTTATGACTACAAGTACACAATTTGAAAATCTTCCTCTCCAAAAAAAAAAAAATAGAATCAGTTAATTCCCTTGCACATGTACCAACTCAAAGAAAACTTCGATTGAGCAGAGTATGAAATAGGTTTGTGGTTTCTTCCAAAAGTAACATATGTGATTGGGCGTATGACTTTCAAGTAAAGTATTATGGTGGTGGCACATTCATGAACATGTCTCCTTAAATGTGAGCTTATTGCTTTTTACCTAACATGGATTTGTTATTTGTTGGGCGGAATTGAAAGCCACAAAGACCCATGGCAGGCAGGCAAGTCAGTAGGCATAAAAGCAAGCAAACAAAGTTACCATTTCAGCTAGTCCTTGACATTGCACGAAGGCAATAAAATAATTTAATGGCATTTATTAAGTACACATTACTTTGATTTATATGAACGGGAATGATTAGAAAAGAATCAGAATCAGAATCAGAAAAAGAGAGAGAGAAAAATCGAATACAAAATGGAAAAGTTAAGAAAATTGTAATTTTATTTTTGTTCTTTTGTATTTTTCTATTTATTGTGGGTGTAAATATATAATCCATAGATTTATTATTATCCTTTTCTTAGAATGTTAGTTAGTTTTTTATAGAGAAAATTCTTTAAACTTTTGTCTAGACATCTTTATTTATATTATATGCAAATGATCTTATCAAATCACGATAAAAGATGCAGGGTAAATGTAAATATTGTAGGAAATGAATTCCAGGGTCTCCACTATACCATATTGTAGGGATATATTTTCCAAAAAATAATTCTTAAATAGAAAAAAATCATTGCCTAAGGATATTATGGGATATGATAGTCGTGATAGTATGCTATTCATCCTGGTTCGTAATTTGGCCAGAGTTCCCTGCTGACTTTAAAGCCAGTGCCCTTCTGACCACCTCTAAATACCTGCCAGGTCTTTGGTCTTTGCAAATAGTCCAAGAAGGTGCCGATCCAAACCTGCATTGCCTGTCCTTTTTATTATCAGTTATTTCATAATAAAAAAATACCCGGATAGAAGCGATTGAGTGCTGCTGGGTTTTGCTTAGGACTTTCACCCTCACATTCTATTTGAAGACAAAATACAAACAAAAGATAGAATCTTCATCAACTAATTGTAACTTAAGTTTGACTTTAACTTAAAGACTCATTTACAAAAAACAAAAAAAAAAGAAACCACCCTCTCTTTAGATTCGTTGACTTATAATATTGTAAATGTTCCCTAAACGACTTACCTCTTTTACTTGTTACTGCCTGCAAGTATGCAATACTTTACTATACTAGTCCAATTTGGGTTTTTTATGTTCTTTTGTATTAAAACCACTTGTATCTAGCTTAAGCTTTTCAACTAAACTCACAGAACTTTAGTTAAGTCAGTAAGACCAAATTCAACAATAACAACCAATGACAGGCAAAAGTACAACGAAAAACCAAATGAACAATAACAATAACAACAACAACGAAAACAAGACAGGAAGGACAGGAAGAAATGGAGAAGAGAAGAAAGGAGAAGAGAAGATGATGAGGAAAACGCATGCTATTTGCATAAAGGCACTTATCAGATCAGTTTGTGAACAAAGAAAGAACAAAGCATATGAAGAATAAAAATTGTTCAATACCAACAAATCCTTAAATACAAAATGTCCTTTCCAACTCTAACTCCTGCTGTTCCTATTTGCTTGTTAGTTTGTTTGTGTGTGTGTTTATCCTGTATGCAGCATTACTTACTTGCTCGTTGCAGCATGTAGCAAAATCAACATTCTCTATCGCACACAGTCAGTGTTCAAGGCAAAAGGATTTTAAGACACACAAAAAAAAAAAAAACAAAAGGGAAAATACTCTATCGTATAAATGATGATGACGAGAGTGTGACTCAGTAGGTGTATGGAAGATTTTGTGGTAGATGCAAGGAAGTTTCGAGCTCAAGCTCTAAGTAGCAAATAAGCAGTTAAAGAAATGGCTTTGACAGGACATTTGAATGGTATTGTTGTCCTTTTTGTTATTCTTGTAATTGTTGTTGTTCTGCTTCTCTTGTTTTGGCAGGCGAAATATCTAGTACGACTAGAACAACAAAACGAAAAATCTATCGAATTTGTGAAAACAAAAAAAAAAATTAGTTACAAAAAAGAAAATCAAAGCTCGACAAGCTAAGGAGAATTTTTGTCCTTTTGGATTTTGGTTTTTAGGTTACTTCGTTTTTTAACTTTTCTCTTTTAATGCTTTTTGTTTTTCATTTTGATTTTGCAGATATTTGCTGAGCACTTGAATTTAGCAGAAATTTACGCTTTTAATGCAATCAGTTGATGCTTCTTATCCTTTTATATACATTTTTCTTTTTGTGAGTAGAGGATTTGCTACTACTAATGCATGACAGGATAGCAGCTGCTATTGTCACCAGCAACCAGTCGTCCTTCATCTCCTCCACCTCATTCTTGTTCTTTTTAACAAAATCAATTGACATTTGCCACTTGGGTATCGTTAGAATGAATATTTTCATTCATCTCCCTCTGAATCCTTGCATCAATTTCTTCTTAGTTTCTTGTATCAAATCTCTTATGCTGCTGCTGGTATCCTTTTTATGCTGCAATTTGCGTCAATTGCGCGTTGTTGCTCATTAAATGATGCACCTACAAACCGCTCAATCTACTTGGGATATCCTCACTCGATTTCATACCATTTACTATTGTATATATGTATGTATGTATATTGCACCATATCCTTCGAGATTCGGCAAAGCTTAAATGTGGCATTTTTGCTTATTATGCGTTTCCGTTTCCATTTCCTTCATTTTCATCGACATCGTCACTTTATTTTTGCCTTCATTTTGAGTGCTGTAAGTAGTAGTAGAAGAACGCTACAAACAGGATATGTACGTACACATGTTCTAAGACGGAGAGGATATTCTCCTTTTGTTTTGTTTGAAGGATATTGTGTTTGTAGCAAAGTTTCATTTGAATTTCCATTGCTATCATACTTTCTTATATAATGAGAGCCTGCAGCTGATGCTGATTTCAATTTCTTGTTCAAGAAAAAATTAATAGAAAAATGGAATGGAATTAGAATTAGAATTCCTTCTTTTCACATGTCATGTGAAGTAATGAAAGTTTGTTTGGACAAAAATCGCTCACGCATTGAATAAACCTTAAGATAAAATAAAATCTTAAATTTTAATAATTTAAAAATGCAAATTTCATTGCCAGTTAACCAGTTTATCAAAATGAAACAACCGAAACTGAGGAATCATCGAAATGTGCAAATGAAAATAAGCCACATTAAGGTCACTCAACTGTGCCATAGGAAAGGAGTAAAAAATTCAACTTACACTAAAGTGAAATGGCCAATAAAGCTTAAGGACTTTGCACATAAAACTAAATACACTCATTTTGAGAGGAATATCCATACTCACACATGGACATATGAACACCCACACGCAACTCAACAAACTAAGAGGAAAATTGCGGAAAATTCCCGAAATGAAGGAAAACAATATAAAACGACTGAACAAAAGAACGGAAGTTGATTTTACACAAAATAGAAACGATTTCAAGCCTTTAAATACAACAAAACATTTCCCATATGCATCCTTTTTTTTCTATGTGCTTCCTTGAAAAAAAAATATTTTTTTTTTATTTTTTTTTTATAACTTTGTTGCCACTTCCGTCAACAATTCAAAAACATTATTCCTTTTTTCTCATTCTCTTTGAATGGCATTTACCGGCTTTAATCTACAAAAAAAAAAAAAAAACAGAAACAAACACATAGAATAAAGGACAAAAGTATTGTTGGAGAATAATTTCTAAATACATTTTAATGCGCATTGAAATGGATCTGACAAAGAAGTGTTGTAAAGGCAGGAGAGGCAGAGAGAGAGAGAGAGAGAGAGAGGTGGATGGTATGCATGAGTCTAAATGACATTAATGCTGCATACTTTTGTAAGTTCATTTCTCTTTGTTTGTGAATTTGTTGCATGTTTTTGTCATGAGACTTGAACTTTTTGAAGGGATAAGGACAAGTGAAAAATGATACATGATGTCAAAAATCTCAAAAAAAAAAAACATACCCAAATGATGATGTTTCCTTAAAGTTCTGTATATTTACAACTTTAAATCTAAAACTTACTTCCCTTACTATACACACACACAGCGATACACAAATATACAACAACATTTAACTCATTTTATTCACAACTTTTTGCATGGTTAAACACTAAGTTGCTTTCCCAAATCCTAAGCGTCCTTTATCCTTTAGATTTTGAATGTTATTTGGCATAGTTTAAGTTCAGTTTTATTTCTATTCCTTAAACAATTCAATTTCTGTTCCCTTTTTCTGTTTTTGTGGCATACAAAACTATATATGCTATATGACGGACGATACAGATAGGCATACATACATATATATATATATATATGTATATATATCATATGTGTGTGTGTATGTGTCTCTTTCTGTCTGGATAAGTTTTAACCATAGTTTATCTTTCCATATGCAGAACACAAGTAGCAACAAAAGTATAAAAACTAACAAAGGACAGTGGGTAAATTTTAAATAGTCCGACAGGATATGCGTGCATTAGCAAGATAAGTTAATTTGTAATTTGTCTCTCAAAAAGTCTGAGGTTTTTTATGATGATTTTATTATTGAAGTATTTAATAAAACAATTTTGTAATATTTATTTTTAAATTCATAATATTCAAGTCAATGAATATGTAGTATCTAGAATACAATTGAGTATTTTAAGGAGAAGAACAAGAAATGTTAACTTTTTAAAATACAATTTTGATTCCATTTCAAATTGAATGGAATCTACTCCACATATAGGATCCACAATTCATGCTTATCACAAGCGCTTATCACATTGCACAAGTCTTTTGTAGTCGCACAACTTCGAATGGCAACTTCCAATGAGAGAGAGAGAGAGATTCAAGTGTTTTTACTCTCTGAATTAGTTCGAAATTCACTCATATTCGAAAATTTCAAAGTATCAAACGAAGCATGCGACTAACTGAATGGTGCACGATGGAAACGTGACTCACGTTGAAAACGAAGCAAACAAAAACGAGTGAATGACACGACCCAACTGGTGAACGAACGAGTGTTGGAACGAGCAAAGCCGATTAAGCAAAATATCCAAAGTTTATGCTTCAGCCAATAGACGCGGCATTCAGTCAGTCAGTCTACTCGTTGCTTTTAAGTCGAATTTCGACTTTTGACGAAAGCACATTTACGCCGTTTTTCTCGGCAAATTTCAATACGAAAAATTTTGGTCAACAACAAATGTTAAGTGGTTCGGTTGTCTGTCTCTGTGCTTAATAGCAGCAACAACAACAGTTGACTAAGGATCAAGCAAAAGCGCCAGTAGTGACCAACCAAGGATAAGAAATTCAATGACGAATAGTCCGCCGGTGTCACAATTTCTCATTAGTCGGTCATCGTTTGCATGAAAGCAAGTTCAATACAAAAGATTATGTTATATTGTAGTATCTGATCGAGTGAGTTAAAGCAAAAAACAAACAAAAAAAAAAAAAAAAAACATAAATAAATAAAGAAATAAATTTATAAAAAACATAATAATCACACAACATTATGTTTGACATAGATACTTAAAATGTATGCATATTGTATCTTGTAGATTCTTTATGCTTAATTGAAAAAATTAAGAACAGAAAAAGTGTTTGATTGAAGCGGAAATCGCGCTAAAAATGTGGTCGGCATTAAAAATTTATAAATAAAAACGGTCCAACTTGAAATGCAACGAGGATCTATACTAAATCGTCTTAAAAAATGACAAAATTAACATGAATGCGAATGTGAAACAAAAGTGAAGCCACGTTTATGTTTTCATTGATCATGAGCACGGAAATAAAGATGACTTGAGTGAATCAAAACAATAAAATTACATACTCGTCTTTTAAAAATATCTTCAATCTCACAATGATTATAGATATTAATTTGAATACAACAAAATATGTTAAATGCTTATGCATTTATTTAACAATTAAATAATGTGACACTTTGTGTTTTAAAACAAGATAAAATTTCTGATTCATGTTACATGGTAAATTCTCTCATGATGCATCCAACCTACTTACGATTTTATTGTGTTGTTGGTGTTGAAGCAATTACACATTGTTACCGCACCATGTGGTATGCAATGAAAAGTATCGAATAAGAAAAACATAAAAACATAATAGAAAATTGCATTCCCTGTGGAATCTGAGGGCAACAACAAAAAAAAACAAAATAGTGAAAAAGAAATACCTGAAACTGAAGAACTGTAAATAATTTGTTGCAATAAATATTTTAAAATCCAGTTAAGCGAAACAATTTCGTCACGAAAGCCACTGTTAGTCACTGGGAGTCAGTTGATCCTAACAGTTGCCTTGCCTACACATTGCCCATCCTCAATCCTGCCTGCCCAACACATGCCACTTCCGCTGCCAACATTGTGGCAAGCAACATCAGCAACAACAACAACACCAGCAACAGCAAAAATTACATGGCATTTTTTATTTTATTTTTTTTTTTTATTTATTTTTTTGTTGTGTTTTAGCCGGCAACAAGCTCATACAAAAACAACAATAGCAACAGCAACAGCAACAGCAACAGCAACAAAAGCCACAATCCCTTCATGATGACACACACACCGAATGCCGCATGCCGCAAAGCAACTCGTGCCATTTTGCATTTTCTGCATTCTCAGCTAAACTTCCTCTGAAATGTTTTTGCGCCTTTTTGTATGCAATGGTTTTTGTGTTTGGTTTTTGCTATTGTTGTTATTGTTGTTGTTGCTGCTGCTGCATTTCGTTTATTGTGTTTTGCTGCCTTTTACCCGCTTTTATTATTAAAGCGTTTAAAATTTACTTGTATTTTTTTTTTTTTTTTTTTGTTTTCGCCATCTCACCATCTCACCATCATCATCATCATCAACCACATTCTTCTTGGCTGGAAACGAATCCTGCCATTGTTGTCTAGCCCCCAGGTTGTGTTGCTTGCAACGAGCAACGGAAGTGTTACCATTTTACCGCTTTGCTGCTTTTTTGGTATACTCAGTGTACATACCAAGTTCTTAGGTCCCTTCATTTTATGGGGCCAAGCACAAGGTTCCTGCGTTTGTGTTTAGCTTGCATTTCAAGCTATGTTGATAATATTCCTTCCGCTTGTAGAATGTTATGTCGTTCCTTCTTCTGATTTTCTTTCTTTTTTTTTTTTTTTTGCTTTTTGTGGGTTTATTTTCCATTTTTTTTGTGTATTATTTTCAGTCAAGTGCCTTACATTTGTTGTAATTGGGTTGCTTGACAGGTGGTTTATAGTTCTGTCTGTCACTTCTATTGTAATTCAATTCATTTGTCAGCATGAAATTAGAAAAGTGTTTGAATAATGTATTATGTTAAAAGATTGAATGAATGATAATGTAAGTTAATCATGATAAGCAATCGTACAATAATAGTTCAGTACAAATGAACTGTGAGTGTAGAAGAATTGAATTCAATTTATTAGAAATTCTCTTTTAATATGAACAGCGACCTGTTGGTTCATAAAAACTCTTCATCACTTGAAGGCGTTATGCCATTTTCCAAATGTTGATCTACACAATGAAGATTATTAACATATTAAAAAGATCACAATTAGATAAATACAATATATTTTTAATTAATTGTTACGTTCAGTAAGTCATTTATCTGTCATGATATTAGACTAAATTTCTCAGAATCTTCTTCTTAGTTTTGAAAATTATTGATATATATATTTTAATCCACTCTTCAATGATCTTTTAAAGATTAGTTTCAAGTTTAACTTAAGCTTATAAATTTGTGTATTTCTCTCTTAACATGACAAAACAAAAATATCAGTTTATTAAACTTTCATGAAGAATATTTCATTTAAATCTTATTGTTGTAGAAAACTTAAAATAACAACAAAATATAATCAATAAATGACAACAACTTGCAACAACAACATAACAATTAATAAATCTACCATAAAGTGAACAATTTGCTAAAGAACTTAAACCTTTTAAAGTCGAATTAGTGTCAAGTGTCGAGATTAAACGACTTTGATAAAGTTCTCACTTTGACTTTTCCATATGAAGGAATGGAAGAACAAACAAAAGAGTACAACCACAACAGTTTGACTGAGTGAAATGTTTAGGAAAATCAAAAGAAAAATCAACGACTTAAGTTAACATGGGGAAAATTTTCAACAGAAGGAGGAGGACTTAGAACCAATTCCTATCAAGTTCTATCTTAAATGAAAATAGCAACAACTTGAACAACATTTTTCCCATTAGACAAATTCTTGATTTTCCATTTGCTCAATTATCAATCCCTAAAAGTCAAAAGGATTTATTCAAGACTCACTGACTGGCTGACTGACTAACGGACTGAGGGACATCCGTTGATTGCTGGTGTTGCAAGTGAAACATGTGCTGTTATATTTTGTTCTAGAAATTTAAGTTTATAAAGATGATAATCATGGTAATGATGATAATGAGATTGAGATTAATGACTTAAATACTCATAAAAGGCAAACTCCCCTGAACTTGAAAACGCGTCTCTAAATTGTAATGAAAGAAAGGATTGATTTTTATTGTGTCAATAGAAGTTACACGCCTAACGAATATTTTATCATATCAATATATTTCAATTAATTTACTCGTATAAAAATAATTACAAAACAATTAAAAAGTAATAAGGCTTCTTTACGAGCCCAACAACAACAACACCAACTACAACAAAATAATCAAAAAATAAGTACATTAAAGTAGATTAAAAAATATTGTAATAATTAAGACAGAAAAATGCTGCTCCTGCATATTTTTATCATAATAACAACACTGACGACAGCTTTTGCTGAGATACCATCAAAGGGTGAGTCCACAAGTTACTTTGGATTTTCTTATCCTTAATTCCTTAAATTATTATACAATATGCTTAATAAATTATAATAATTCTATGCTGAATAAAGTCAAATGTACTTGAGTTTGTTTGGGCAGTAGATTGAAGTTTTTTAAGATTTATACATGACTTTAATTGAATTTTATGAATTATTTATGAATTTTCTAAAGATTTTACAAACACTAAAGCCTCCATTCCCTCTCTATCACCCTCCCTCCCTTTCACTCCTTCTCTGATATATTGCTATTTAAATATTTATTTGGCCATTAAAAGCAGTCAACATATATCAGTCAATAAATCCATTTACATACATATTGAAGAATATTGAACGAAAAGAAACACAAAAACAAAAAAAAAAAAAAAAAAAAAATAGAAGCATATTAAGTATAATACAGTCCTCAGGCTATGTAAATTTACTTAACCAACACTTCTTCAGTCCCCTTTTTGCTTCTGGTACTTCAGCACAACACTGAAAGGTTATTGTCGTTATTGTTTTTTTGATGCAACCCCAACCCTGTCATCTTTCATTCATTCATTCATCCATTCGTTGTCTACTTGTTTGCATATCAAACAGAAATTTTGCATTTCACTTCTCTTCCCTCGACTTGTGGATACCTTCATAACAGTAAATACATTCTATGAACAGGTGCCTTTCACTTTGCTGTGTTGTTTGTATCGATGCTTTGGAAATTTTGTAAATTCAACAAATGCAAACATATTCAGCTGACCATTTTGAAATAAGACAAATTGTCTCTAAAATTTTCAAATTATCAAGTTTAAATGTACATTTAAAAAATCGATTTTCGATTTTAAAGTTTAATACAAAACCGGTTCAAAGCAGTTTTCAATTTTAAAATAAAAATAAATAAAATAAAGTAAATAACATAAATGTGACAATTCAATTCCAACCCAATTGCCAGAAATCGCTTTTGACGGTTTTGTACTCGCCCAATTTATTTTAAGCAATTTCGTGTAATTCACCCTTGTCTGAAGTTGTTAAAAAAATCTGGGTAATTTGCATTCAAAGAATTTAATATTTTGGTTGATTTTAGAATAATTTTGCATTTTATACAAATCGCTTTTGCATGAAACAAAAACAATCAAAACGAACAAGACCAACCAAATGTTAGATGTACCAACCTGATCACATTCATATTTTAATTTTTTTTTTTAAATTCAAATGTCTTTAATTTAATTAATTGGTATGTTAAAATAAAAACTATAAATGTCATGTTTTCAATTTGTTTTAAAAATGCGTAAAAAGTGCTTAGTTTCATAAAAAGTTTTAATAATCTCATTGCCGAAAGTTGGAATGTTTGCAATTTGTATAAATGCTGGTGACTTTTTGGCTTTTTGCATGTGGCGATTCTGCTGTAGCAATCTGTCACGTGATTTTGTTTACCTTCTTTGGCGTATTTTTGATTTTGTGAAGTGAGAGATGTGAGAAGAAATGAGACATTTCAAAATAGTTGTCTCGCGACTGTAAACACAAACAAGGATAAAAAAATCGCTACTTGTAAAACTGTCGAATTGCAAACAGCTGTTCATTAAACATCAATGATGATGATCGCCTAAATGCTGGCACACCTACCGTTTTGTTTGAGCGGTTTTTTAAACCAATCGACCTCAAAACTACGGGCGATTTCTGACACATTTCCGATTAATTTACTTTTAAGTGAAATGTCTTTACTGGTCTTTTGTACAGTTGTTGAAATTTTATTTCATTGTAAATTGAGAAAAACACATCGTTTTGGTACTGAACTTGGCTACATTGTCTTTAATAATATAGAATTGTTATGTACTTTTCTGACCTCTCAGACAAGAAATCCTTTTTTTTTTTAATGTATTCTTATTATAATTAATATCAAAAATTAATTTAGAAAATGTCTTATATTCTTTATATCTGTTCAGATAACTTAACTACAACTGATAAACACATGGTGACAAATTTTAGTTTCAGTGCTCAAAATACTTGACACAGTTTCTGCACTGATATTGTATGTGTTAGATGATCCCTTCTGAAGGACTATAATATTCGACAATTAAATCTCTTCTTTAACTTGCAATGTTTTATCTTCTCATTTTTCTTCTTAAACTTTCGAAAAAAAAAAAAAAAAAAACAATTGATTCCCAAAATATATAAAAGAAATAGCAAATAGCAAAGCAGATCACTACCTTTCAAAGTATAGCATAATTCATAAAATCACGACAGAGGGAGTCAAAATTAATAAATAGATGGCTCTGCATTTAAAATGTTTAGAGTTTTGTGTTATTTTAGTTTGTTTTTATTGCATTATGTTATTCAACGACTATATTAGCAGGACCGCTCTCTAGAACTAGTTTTGGTGGAAATAGGAAAAGGAATATTATTTTCTTGTTTTAATGTAGGTTTAAATATCCAGTTCAAGTACGCGTGCGATATACGGGTGTGCAAGCGAGATAGATAGTATAATCAGCTTAAAAAGATCAGGGTTGCATTTATAAAGAAAATCCAATTAAACAGTGCTACACTTAACCGATTTCCACTGTTCAAATAAACCAAAAACTTATATATTTTTTTCTATATCTAAAGGGTATAAAAGATTCGTTAATATCGAAATGGTTCTTTCCCTTTTGTTTAATTTTTTTTTTTTTTTTGTATTTGTAAATAACGAAAAAGCTTAACAAAAATGAATTTTCAAATTTTTAAAATACCTATAACTCCATCTCACTCACGCTTCATTGAAAAAAAAGATTCCCTTGAGTTTAAGTGTTGTAAAATAAAATCAAGTTTGCTTTTTTGTCAAGGAAATATTTGCATATTTCTTAAATTTATCTTTTGGCAAAAGATAAACAAAATGTCTTAAAGCACATTTTATGAAGTAATCAAACAAAAGATGAGAGCACATTTTCATGCATGTAAAAGGCGAATTTGAGTTTGAAGTGTCTTTCTTGTTCTAGTGTTAAGAAAATGTGCAATGCTGTTGTTGTCTGTGTTTATTTTCCTTTTTCTTTATATTCTTCTCATCAAAGATTGTGTAGACATTGTAAAATGCTTACAAGACATTTAACATGTCACCAGAGGGCAAAATCATGTTTATATTTTTAAAATTCTTTTATAGGTAGGTATTCGCCTCGGTCTAGTCTACCAACACTTTCATCGGTATTTGTTGTCTTTTTGGTATATTTCCCAGCACTTATCTGACAAGTTCACATCTCTAGAGTAGCGTCGGTGACGTTAAAAATTTTGTACTTTTATACAATTTGCTTTTGGCAGTTTACTTGGTGAATTTGCATATTTACATTTGTGTTATTTGTAAGTTATCAAAAACAAATGTATCCAGCAGATTGTAAATATATTCTAAGTGTTTCCATTTCAAACAGATCTAACTACTCATATAAAAAGTTGTCAAATTTTGGAATTGCTTGGCATTTCGCATTTGCAGTTGTGTGTGTGTGTAAGTGTTTGGAAAGTTCTAGAAATTCAAAAGGTTTGTAGCAGTAAATTATTATTTCCAAGTAATTTATGATCAGATGTGTCAAACAATTTGTTTCTCTAATCAAAATATTGTATGTATAGAATTATTGAGGCGTGTAAGAAATTTGAGAAACTGAAAATTGCAATAATTAATTGTGCTTTCTTCAATCAAGACATCTGATACGAGTATACATACACCATAGCTGTATCCCGATTACGGTAAATATTTATAATTTTATTTTTTACCAAAAATTTATATTAAAACTCAACATGGATTCCAACGGTGAATGGGCTGATAGTTTTGAAGACTCACAAGAAGTTAGCACCAGGAGAATGACAACTACAAGTTACGATGATGACGATGACAACATAGACGATGAAGAAACTGATTACTTGGGAAATGTGGTCGGACCTGAAATATCATCGAAACTTGTATTCTGCGACGTATGTATGCGTCCACAACTGAAATCTCAGTATCATTGCGCAAAACTACATTTTGCCTGTAGCGCGTGCGTAGAGGAAGTGAAGAAACCATTTTCTGGCTGTGATTTATTTACTTGTCCACTGTGTTATAAATACATAGTGGTTCCGACCAACTGCTTTTTGACTATGGAAGAGAGCACGCAACATAATTTTGGTCGGGATTATGTTCTGCTATCCGATTTGAAAAGTCATGACGACAATCCCATTGAGCGGATGACCAAATGCATTTACTCTGCCGCAGGGTGCACTTGGGAAGGACCAGACAAGCAACTGGCTGATCATGAAAAAACATGCGAAATACAAAGCATGACTGGTGCCCAGGCGAACGAACTAATGATTCGAGAAAAGCATCCGGAAGTCATGCATTTCTTTAGTAATGATAAGCTTCCAACTAAAGAGTCGTTCAATAGCGTTCTTCTAATCGCGTTAGGTCGACTTGATATAGACCCAGAGAAATATTGCATAGGCGGAACTTTTGCATCTAATAGCCATCAATGGATAGTGGAACTTTTATGGCAAAAGCAGAATGAAGCTTATGAGGGACAATCAACTATAAGCTATAGACTAAAATTGAACGAATTCGATTTGATGGATAATGGCAAATGCTATAAGGTACATCATTTTTTTGTTAAGAGCCAATACAGTGATTCCAATTGCATTAATAAAGTCAATTCTACGGAGTTCAATCGGGTTCAAGGGATATCGGAGAATTCCGTCATTATTTTGGATTCTGCAGAGAATTGTGAAAAATTCATCCGTTCCAAGGATACTTTCCTTCGTTTCTTTTGTAACGTCAACTGAACTATAAATTCAATGAATTTGACTAATTATAACTAGAGCTGTAAGAAGTAGCGAAAAATTCAAATAATGTTAATCATAACAAATTCTTTTCAATAACTTTATTGACAATAATATTGTGTACACGCCACAAAATAAACTCTTCTTATGCTACTGACAAATTTATTGTTGAATTGTGCAGTATCCTTGAATGGATTGTTTTGTATTTTCAGTTCTTCTTGCGCACATAATGATCGTAGAATATTACGTAACCATGTTTGGGTGAATGAACCACTGATCGTATAACATTCTCGCTATATACCTTGGGTGCAACTCCAATGGGTATTCTTTTGTGATCACCACGATGCATAAACATCAAACCACTTTGTTTGTCATGGATCACCTTGAAGTTATCAGAGTTATTGTATGCAAAGATTTTATGACGGAAGTTATGGTAACTCAAATGATTTGGTTTTGGAAACAGGAATTTACGTTCTGCAAATATTGCGGGCCAATCCGTAGATCCCTTTATATTCATATCACAACGACGAAGGCTCTGTTCAAAATCAATGTATCCCGAAACTTCGAAACCACCTTTTTGTTTACAGTTTAAGAAAATTATAGTCTGTGGAATAGATTTATTATGCAAAATAAATACTTTCTATATGCAGCTTCGATAGTTTTTTCTTCTCTTACCGATAATTTCTTTTGGACATTGAGTTCTTCTCGTGCTTTAAATGCCAACAAAGCTGGATCTGTTGATCTACAAAGTTTACTATAAATTTGTGACCCAGAGACTTTTGGAGTGAAAAGCAATTTGGCGGCAGCTTTGTATTGCTCAAACTCATTCTCCGTATAAATAGCATTTGTTGAACGATAACCTAATTTCACAAGTGTGAATCGTGTTTTAAGATCTGAAGCATAACGACAGTCATCTTGTCGTATAAATGAACTCAAATAGTCACTATACGATGGAAATTCGAGCAACTTTAAATGGTCAATCCCTTTATCATCCATGGTTGATATGAAATATTCGTAAAATCGCTAATGGCGAAGAATAGTTTTCTTTTTATTTTTGTACTTTCTTAAATATATTTTTGTTTTTGTTCGTGTTGGTTCTGTTACCCAGAACGTTTTTTTCTAAAGTAAATAATTGACAGAAGCCTATCATTTTTCCGAACTACTTTGGTTTTACACCCTGTAGTATTTATTTAGATACAATAAGTGAAATGTTTGTAATAACCAGAATAAGCAGCGAAATTTCCCATAAGGGTTTACCTTGATAAGATGATAAGAAATGTTTTAGCTTAGTTCTTATCCTCACTTCGGACATGGAAGAAATTTCCTAGTTCTGCATTATAGTATGAAGACTTTCTAGACAAAAGAGCAATCAACCGTAGATTCTAGCAAATTGATTGGAAACAGAAAATAATACGCAGAGGCTAGGGTGCCTTAGGAAGCAATTTGAAGTTTAACTCGTCGATTTTAGCCATCGCGATAATGGATGTTTGAACTGGAACATTCTTTTTTTTCTTAGTTTCATCACTCAAACAGTGCAATAAGTTCCCATAATTGTTTTTCCTTTCTAAAGATAATCAACGAGCATTATTCCATTGGAAATGTTTTTGCTTCTCTCCCTTGGAACGCATGATTGAAACATCCTCACGAAGTTTCTTTTGATCCATAGTGCTTTCTGACAACGAATTTTGTCTTGAAATACGAGTACCAGCTTGCGTATTTTTAGTCGACGATCCAGCAAAGTCTATAATTTTTGATTGATAATTTCTACCTTTGTCACTCTTTTCAAATAATAAGCGACTTTTATACATAAGATAGGATACTTCTGAGACTAACCTCTTAAAAAGTAGAAGCGTGAATACTAAAACAATTTCTTCAACTTGCTTATTTCTGAAAAGGTGCTTACTATTCTAAACATTTTTTGTATTTCTAACTAACAATAAAGAAGCTTACTAAGTACTTTCATCTTTCCATTTGCAGCGCTATATCTTAAAGTGCGGTAATTTATTTATAGTTCTTTCTTGTGTTAAGAGTTGATATTCTCCATATTAATTTTGGTCGACATATCGTTTAGCTTTACTTTAGTTTGTTTTTAAAAACTGTTACGGAGATTTTTCGCTGAGTGATTATCTTAATGTCTCCTTCCGAATTATCTTCTGCGGATTTCAGTCATTCCTTCTCTGCCATTTATTTTCAACATAGTTATTGGTGGTTTGTTATCTAAAATGGAACAGAAGATAATAAGATTTTGTGTAGTTTATAGTTTCTTAAATTTAAAGTTCCCTCCAGACTGCTGACACAAATATTTGTATAATCATTTACTGCTTACTGATATAAGAAACATATACTTACAATTTAGTATAACCTTATGGTCTTATGATTTTCTCTTGTTGTTTCATTTTCATTGTGTTTCTATTGCATTTCCCTTTAATTCACTGGAACACGCAGTAAAATACAATATGATTGGCCTTGACGGAAATTTTAATATGCCTCTGTAAAAAAAAAAAAACAACCTACAACGAAAGTGTTTTTGATAAAATAAAATAATGAATATATATGGAATATTTTAAATAAAATAGCATAAGCAATGTTTGCGTGCATGGAAAACATTTCAAAGTTTTGCATAAATTACTTCCGCATATGAAGAGGCTCTGAAGGGTCTGTCAACCAACCTACATAAAAATAGAGCTTCATGGAAGGAGTGGTGATTGGCGTTGTAAAATGCAATTACCAATATTATGCATTTCTTTGAAATTCTTTTAAGGATGTAGGTGATAATTTGTTGAAAAATATTTTGAAATTAACTCACGACACTACTCACAATGTTTTTCACTTCAAAAATGTTGACATTCACAAATGTTTCGCTAAATTTTACGATACTAAATTATACCCCAAATTTTTGGTGCAAAAACGACATACCTTAGGTTTGATGGTAAAGTTGTGAGGACGATTAAAATAAAGTATGAATTGATTAGGAATGTATGCCAAAATCGTTACCAAACTTACGGTGGACTCGCTGTGTAGACCACATTTAAAAAATTTGCCACATTACTCTAGGGAGAGGCACGGCAATACAAAATTTATTCATAGAATTAAGAAACACAGTGGTAACCATATTAATAGCAACAGTGGAAAGATCAATAACGTTAACTGCATCGAGTGTCAGCCTCGTCAGTCAAACCTACAACTAAAACGTGGTATTGCAAAGCTGCCCAGTCGGGAGGAACAACTAACATCGTTGGAAAAATGCGCTTACGATGTTCTTGTAATCGGCGGCGGTGCCACTGGCGCGGGTTGCGCACTGGATTCAGCCATGCGTGGCCTTCGCACCGCAATGGTGGATGCGAACGACTTCGCGAGCGGCATCTCCTCAAAGTCGCCCAAAATGTTGCACGGTGTACACGATCTGTATATGGCATTGAAACGAAAAAATGTGAAACAGTTACGACAGGTGCGCGCTACGCAGCTGGAGCGTGCCATATTAATGAAAATAGCACCACATCTTTATCGCCAGTTGCCCATGTTGGTGCCCGCCTACAGCGCATCGCAGATGGTTTACAGTTGGGGGTTGCTAAATTCTTTCGATTGGGTTGCTGGATATTCCGGCACTAATAGCACACAGTTTGTCTCGCCTTCACGTGCATTGAACTCATTTCCGATTCTAGATAAAACGAAGCTACTTGGCGGATTCCTCTATACAGATAACCAATTTGATGATGCAAGGCTTTGCATTGGCGTGGCCTTGACAGCGGCTGAGTATGGTGCTACAGTATGTAATTATGTTGAGGTATTGGGTATTGATCGTGATCAAAACAACAACCAAAATGTGGTATATGTCTATGATAAACAGACAGAAAAGCAATTCACAGTTAGGGCGCGATGCATTATCAATGCCACGGGTGTCTTATTAAATCGCATACGTCGCATGGATCATAGAAATGCTGAGCCAATCACACAGATCTCTTCAGGGACATGCATCACTTTGCCCAATACCATCTGCTCGAAGAACTATGGTTTGCTTGATCCATTCACTCAGGATGAACGCATAATTTTCATGATGCCTTGGCACGGGCATACAGTGGCTGGCACTACCGACGAACCTTGTAGAGTTAGTAATATTGCAAACCCGACCCGTATTGAGGTTAACAATATTCTGGAGACCCTGAGGGACACTTTCAAATACAATACTGCAGTAAGTCAAAACCTTGTAAGCAGCGCTTGGAAAGGCATTCGTCAAGATGTCTTGCCCGCAGTAGATGAAAAACGTTCTGGCTCTTCCGCTGAGTATATTATTGAGATCAGTCCAAATCAAATGATCAGCGTAGCCGGTGGACCATTGTCAACATATCGCACTAAAGCTCAGGAAGCTATCGGATTGGCAATCCACTACTGCAATCTTCAAGCGCCGCAGGATTCCACTACCCAAACTACTCCTATTACTGGTAACGAGAACTGGTCACCGCATTATTATTTCGAATTAATGCAACTTCACGATATACCTATTGATGTGGCCCGTCATCTATCGGATAGCTATGGCACAAATGCATATTTTCTGCTAAGCGTTTTTGATACAAAACTAGAACGTTTGCATCCTAAATTTCCTTTTATCGAGGCAGAAGTTCACTATGCCTGTACATATGAATATGCTCGGACTCTGGTCGACGTCATCGCTAGGCGGTTGCGTATTGCTTTTCTAGATGTGAATGCCACAAAAGAAATTGTGCCCCGCATTCTCAGCATCATGTCACAGCGCTTAGAATGGTCCATCAAAGAAGCAGATGAACAACTTGTAAAAGCTTATGAGTTCCTAAAGGAAGAAATGGGCATGGATATCGTATCGGAGTCGCCTGAATTCGTTCTTGACGTGCCTGCGACTCTACATTAGAGGAAGGAAAGAAAACTATAAAAAAAAAAAAAAAAGTAAAAGAAAATTGTAAATAAATCTGGAAAATGTTAACAATAAAATTTATTTCTATTTCATTCATAAAACCACTCGTTGATAAGTAATCAATAGTGCAGCTGATGCATATTTGAAACGAATAAGCGGCAGGGTATATGGGGCCCATAAAGTATCAACCTGCCATATATTTTAAAGCCACAGTTCTCTGCTTACTGGACGAGATAATCCCATGCAAAGTCATAACTGTGGTTCTGTTTTATATTTATTTATTATACTCTTCACGGGAGTGGGGCGCTATTACCTCGCATACAAACCACCTATTTCAATTCATATTCTTATTAGAAAAACTTTTTTTTCTATCGATCTGAAACTTGGACACTATCAGTTTCCAACATAGGCATAGGTACATTTGTTGGAACCAGCCGAATCGGGCTACTAAGGAGGGTACCTCCAATACAAATCCCGTGAAGAGTATTTAGAGTATAACCTTCTTTCTCCTTTTTTGTTTTTTTAGACAACGAAACAAAGCTAATTTTCAGCCTTGTTTGGCGAAATATGAGCTACAAATCGATCCAGTACGTTTTACTTTTAATGTAATATTTATTTTTCAATTGTTTCAAAATTTCGAGGCAGATCAAGTCATGTCTGTACAATAGTTTGTTTAGCTTCATTTTAATTTTGGTTTTGTACAATAGAATAATGTAAATCACGAATCCGTGAACTTTTTCGACCTTTGTTTTTAGTTAAAAGAATAAATTGCAATTTAGAACGTGGGTACAAATTTTAGATCCACATTATGCACAATATGTTCCCCAGAATAGTAAACGAAATAAACTTCTTCAGAAGATTGAGCAAAGGCGTAAAGTTGGATCGCGCAATGATCGAACGGTTATTCAGTTCGTGCAAACGGATGCCCACTCGTGATGAGCATATAGGTGAAATTCAAAATACTGAATATGATGTACTCGTGATAGGCGGTGGGACAACTGGTGCTGGCTGTGCTGTCGACGCCGTAACAAGAGGCCTTAAGACGGCACTTGTCGATGCCAATGACTTTGCCAGTGGCTCGTCATCGAAATCTACGAAACTTATACATATCGGTGCATATCATGGAGGCAAATTACATTTGGAACAGCTTAGTTTAATGAGAAATGCTAGGAAAGAACGATCTCGACTATTAACCATAGCACCACACATTTGCCGACCAATGCCAGTCATGTTACCAATTTATAATGTTTTTCAATCGACGTTATATTGGTTTACTCACAAGTTTCATGATCTTCTAGGCATTGGATCGAAAAATCGTGCTTCACATTTTGTGCCTCCCGAGAAAGTGCTTACAGAGTTTCCACTACTACACAAAGAGGGCCTACGTGGAGCTATGGTCTATTATGAGGGGCAATTTGATGACGCCAGAATGTGTCTATCTTTGGTTTTGACTGCTGTGCAGCATGGTGCAAATGTCGTTAACTTTTGTGAAGTTATTGAACTGTTGAAAGAGGATAACGCCGTACGTTGCGCGCTTGTCCGTGACAATTTCACGGGCAAGACTTTTCATATACACTCGAAAGCAATTATTAATGCTACGGGACCAAATTCGGATGCAATACGAAAGATGGATAACCATTTCGCTCCACCTACCACAGGTCCTAGTTGTGGTACATATGTCGCATTACCCGATTTCTTTTGTTCAAAGAAATATGCTTTAATCAATAAGAAAAATGGATGCAACATATTTATGATGCCTTGGCAGGGAATTACATTGGCGGGAAAAACAGAAAGTCCTTGCTTACTGTAGATAATTCAAGGCCTTCAAATCCCGAGATTGGTTACATTTTAAGAAATTTACGCAGCCAGATGGAGGATAATGTGAGATTGGACATTCGCCACGTTCGATCTGCGTGGAATGGCTTACGACCGCTAGTCTATGATTCACCAGGTAAAATATTGAATTCTCATCTGGTCGAGGTGAGCGAAAGCCTTTTAATAACTGTGTTGAGCGGTGAAACACAGTGGGCAACCTATCGCCAGGTAGCGCAGGATGCTATAGACACCGCTGTCAACACGCTTTGTCTCGAACCAAATCATGCATGCTGCACCTACGAATTGCCTTTAGAAGGAGCACACGACTACACGTATAGCCTTCCATATGATTTAATGCAGCAATTCGACTTGCCATTGGATGTGGCACGTCACCTGTCGGAATCATATGGTACCAATAGCTATACAATGCTACTTGAGGCTCCATTAGAGATGCGTGGGCGATTAAACCCAGCCTTTCCGATCATTGATGCCGAAGTTCTTTATGCCTGCGAATACGAGTATGCCTGCACTGTAGTTGATGTTATCGCACGTCGTTTGCGTATTGCCTTCTTAGATGCAAGAGTTGCTCTTGAAGTAGTACCTCGTGTCGCTGCTATTATGGCGGCAGTGCTGAAATGGAGCAAGGAGGAATGCGATAAGCAAATGGCATTTGCTTTGGCTTTCCTAAAGACTCAAATGAGCTTAGATGAGGTTATTTCATCATCTGCAAAGACATCTACGGATGCAGAAATACTGGAAAGAAAACAGAATATCAACTTCCGACATTTACCAATATCGCATGATTTGCCAAGTGAATCAAGAGAAATGAAACACAGTTTTGCGGGGCAAATAACTTTCCCTCTCTCACCCACATTACCGAGTGATGACCCTAACAAATTGTCGCCTTCAAAACTTCCACTGCTTCCACCAGAAAGGCCAACAGAAGTACCGACACAAATACCAAAGGCGCCAAAACCATCTGAGCCAATTTTACCTGCATCGCCAATACCACCGGAATTGCCAGGAGCACCGTTGTTACCCCAAACACGTGAGATGCCACTGCCACCAGCCTCACCACGTACACCATCCACAATACCAACGCAATCCCAATTGGTTTCTAATCAGAGGGAAAACAAAAAAAGAACTTATGTGAAAATATTTGAACAGAAATAGTAATAAAAATATCCGAATTAAAAATAAACTACACAGCTTTCAATCTTTTTTAATGGCTTCCTTATATATGTACTATGTACATAGGCAATATACATTACAAGGCATGTATCTCTATACATGAATCCCTTCAAAGTCTGCATTACTTTTACTAAATTTGTCCATAGTCTACTAAAATTACAATCATCTGTTTTTTAAACCAACTAAATAAACGTACGTAATTTTTCATTTCCACGTATACCGCGTCACCGCTTCTTATTTTTAGTTGCCCGTCGATCGTTTGTCTTGTTATTCCTCCTTCCCAGGGTTGCCATGTATCGTTGAGTTATCGGGAGTGGTATAGACGATTTCGTTCACTCATTGGCGGTGAGCGAGACGATTTTTTATTTAAACGCTTACACAACCCTATTATGGGCCTACACAAACCGGGGTGAAAGGTATGTAAACCTCAGTGAACCAAAATAAAAATTCTACCATCATTCACGCAGTGAATAGTCTTATAAGTTTATAAAAAATTTTGTAATCGTCGTGTGTATGCAATTTAGTCCATCAGTTTTCGAGGTAGAGCTGAAATTTTTTTCTAGAACCATCCGAATCGGACCTCCAGGGGTTACCTCCCATACAAACCACCCATTAAAATTCAGGTTCTTATTAAAATAGAGTTACTGAATCGTATAATTTCCATACAAACCCAACCCAAATTTAAGTTTTTATTAGGAAAACTTTTTTGTTTTTTGCCCTATTGAACTAAAAGTTAGTTACTAAGTATAAGTTTCTAATCAATGTCCATTAATGTGTAATTTTCAAATCCCTAGGATTACTGTAGCGTAAAGCTCCCAAATATTTCCGTCTCACTGTTAACAATTCCCTAAACATAAGTCTAATCATTAATTAAATATTTCTGAATACTCTATCAATGAGCGTTTGCTAGGGGTGCGTGAGGAGTTTTTCAACTTCGGCGTTCTTTTACTTGTTTCTTTTTTTTTCTTTTGTGACTGACTACTACTAACCTAAAGTATCCCTGGCAAGAATACGAGTAAAGTCGTGTTCCACCGTCATTCATATGTATTAGGTTTGAATATAAGCAAATCAATATATTTTGCTTATAAACGACATGCGACGTGATATATGTACGAGTATATGTTATATTATATGTATGTATGTATGTATGTATAGACGCACATTTTTCAACTTAAATGACTTTCCAAGAAGAACAATATGCTGAAAAAGGAACAGATAAAGAGAGTGATAAAAGGAAAATATAGAAATCACCTCAGTTACAATGAAATTGTTAACCTCTACAAGAAAATTCAACATTTTCTTCATTAATTCCATTTCGAATCAAAATGCAAGGGAGACTTATTCATGAATTTATGTATCATTTTTTGATATAAAAAATTAAGAAGTTGACTGACCTATTTGATGTATGTCAATAATTTGTGTCCCACAAGTGAATTTTTCAGAAACATTTTGAAGAATCCAATAAAATTTCAATACGATTTTCACCAAATTTTTTATTTATTTATTTTAAAAATTCTAGACATATGAAGTCGTGACATGAAAATGCGCTTATTATTTTGTCTATAAGTGTAAGTGTATATCTTCATAAATACATACATATGTATAACATTAATACCCCAAGAAAAGTTCTTTATTTCACCTTTTTACAAACTTTAAATGAAATTTAATATACCATTAAGGAAAAATGAATTAAAGTGAAATACCAAAATATTGTCCTAGACATTATATCAATATTTTTATGGGCTTATTGTTTTATTTTTTGTTGATGTTGTTGTCTTGCAATTACGCATGAAATTGTTTTTTTTTTTTTTTTATATCTATATCATCATCGTTGTCATTGATGTCGTTATACTAATTTAGTATATGGGTAAAGGAAGTAGATACTGCCATGAAGTGTGTATCACACAAAAGAGAGACATAGGAGGCCTCATAAAGTATAAACGAGTATATTCTTGATCAGACCAAAGTTGATTTAAAATACATGTAAACTAGTTTATCAGTTTTTGAGCTAGAGAACTGAAATATTGCATTAGGTTTTCTATTCACTTGCGCATTAAAATTCAGGTTCTTATTAGAAAAACTTTTTTGTTTTTTGTACTATCGAACTGAAATTTAAAACTTTGGATACAAGAAGTGACTACTGATCTATATTCACTAACTGAGTAAATTTCAAGACGCTATGGTTACTGAAACGTATAGCTCACATACAAACCCAGATTCAAGTTCATGTTCTTATATGAAAAGCTGTCTTTGTTTTTGTATTATCGAACTGAAATTTGGATACTATAAGTGCCTGGCTCATATTTACCAACCATGAACGTAGGATTACTGGATCGTATTGCTCCCTTACAAATAAATATAATAATTTCATATAATATAAATACTGTCTCAACCCTAAACATAGGTAAGTCAAATATTTCTATATGCTCAATCACAAGAGCTTAAGCAAAAAAAAAAAAAAATGTGAACAGTGAAGAGTAGTACAGCTTCAGTATAACCGAATATTCATATGTAGAACGTGTTGCATTGAACTAGTGAAGAATATTTTTTGTGTATGCTAGGTTTTTTAGGACATTAATGTATTTCTAGTGTGGTTAAAGAGTAGGCAATTCCAAATATCCTTTGTATCATAAATATAGAACGACACAATATAATGAATATTTTTTTTAATTTACTATATAAACCCTTAATATTTTACTCCTTCAAATTTGCATAAATTTCAATAAATTCAACATTAAAGTTTTCAATTCTACTAAATCAAATTTAAAAATTATAACCCAATGTGTTAAAGTGAAATGACATCAAATTGAAATTGAATTGAATGAATTCAGTAAGATAAAATACATTTTTTTATGAACTTAATAATTACTTTACAACATTTTGGAAATATGTCCATTGTTTTTATTTTTGCTTTCTCTGCTTAAAGCCATCATAATTAAGACTACAGACAGTTGTTTATTTTTTTTCATGAAAATGTGGACATGATTAAGACAAATTTTGAAGTCAATGAAAAAAGAAATTTTGGACAGGTATGGTGAGAGGATAAAAGTCATGGAAGAGGCGTTACCGACAACATCAGTAACAACGAAAATGTCAAAGCAGCCACAGAACAATAACAACAAAAAAATGTGTCAGTGTCCAATGTTAAAGGCAAAAATGCTTATAAAATTACTATGCTTAACACATTAAGCTTGAAAATTTAATTACGATGAGCATACGCCATAGAATAAACCGCAACAATATCAACTCGTCATAACGAAGGTGGTAACCCAACTTATACACAATAATGACGTAGGCGTCTACAATGTTTAGTTAGCGGGGCAATCATTTTCAGCAATGTTGGCGTGTGCCTAACGAAGTACCATACAAGAAAATGTGGACTCCAAAGGGGTCGCTGACTAGAGAAGGTAGCCAACCAATTCATAAAAAGTTGAAAATATGTTTATGTGCATTAAAAACGAAGCAAAATATTTAAGGACTTAGTATGTAGATAGAAAGAACAGAAACTGAAAGTGCCTTGTCATTTATTCATAGCTCCAATGAAACGGGGAATGGTCGGATAGGATGGTAGTATGATTGGAGGATTACCTTGGCGTATTTGAGGTGTCAAAGCTGATGCCGTTTGTTGCCAGGTGTTCGCGGTGGTGGTGATGTTGGTTATTTGGTTTTGTCTTTTTGTCTTATATTCCTTAGTGTATTTTGTTATAAATGCGTATCGCGTTTAAATTGACATTGAGTTGTCAGACAGACACAAAAATGAACAAACAAACCGAGAGGTGGATGGGTGAGATATTTGAGAAAATGCTGCTTTTCAAATATATGACCAAAAGACAAACAAAAAACAGTCAAACCAAAAGACAATGGAGGAATGGTGATCATCGATTCGTTGCGAAGCTCAGCTAATGAGTTTGTTTAAGTAATTTCAATTCATTTGTTAATTTCAGTCTATTGTTGATTTTATTATTGTTTTCCTATGTTTTATCTATAGAAATTTATCTATCTATCGTTCTTGGCCTCTTTATATATAAATAATATATATATATGTATTGTAGTATCCACTGTCCTTGTTGAAAGGACATCAGTCAATGAATGAATGAATGAATAATGGGCTTAACTTCACTAATAATGTCACCTTTTGTCACATGAATTATTTTATTATAATTTAAATTGAAATAGCTACCTTTTCAAATTAAAATTGGTAATTTGAATTCTTTTAAGAAATTTATACAAAATAATTGACATCATCATTTCTCTGCGGCATCCACAGGATTTGCCGTTCAGAGTTTATCATTAAAATTAAATTAGAAACGTAATAAGAGAGCAAAATAAAATCCACTGACTCTGAAGGCCCTGGCAGCGATGGCTAATTTTCTGTTAACTTCTAGTTTTAACTTTAAATTAGTATTATATAAATAAATAAAATCCACTGAATATCGTTTTACGATAGATTGCACATAAAATCTTATAACAAAAAAAAAAAACAAATTTAAATTGTTTAAATCCAAGTTGGCATTTGATTTCATGAATCTTTTAGCTTGTATCACCATCACCATCACCATCACCAGCTTATATTATTCATCTTCTTAAACTAACTTGTTCACTATTATTCGACATAATATCATAAAATTAAATGAGGAATCAGGAAATACGCTTATTATTTATGCAGTCACTTTCATTTCATTTTATTTAAGTATTTCTATCTATAGAGAAAATGATTTTTTAAATTCCTGAATGCTTTGCAATCTAAAGTAAACTGAAGAACTAATGAGCATTAAAATATTCTCAAATATATTGAATGCTTTACTTGCCAATATTTCATTTCAAATTTCCGTGTGCACAATAATTGAATATAAATGGAGTTATTGGTTTCGATTTATAGCTAAAACAGGTGACACCCTTAAAAGGAAAAACGAAAATTTTCTTCATATTTAACAAGGAAAAAATGAAATAAATCACAACACGGTTTCGATAAACATTAAAAATTGCCAAGCGACAAGGCCAACAGGGAAAATGAAATTTATATTTATTTAATATATTTCTTTTTTTTTATTTTTTATTTATTTTTTTTTTGTTTCACTCACAGTTTTTCACGCTCAACGCCTTCGTAAACAATATTAACAGGAACAGCAACAGCAACAAGGCCAAGAAAAATTGTAACAGAAACTAGGGAAAAGAGCAACAAACCGTGTTTGAATTATTTTAATTTTCCCATTAGAAAAGTCAAAAGGAGCAGCAACAAGAAGAAAAATATGAACAAAAATTCTACGATTTTCCACGCTCGCCTGCATATTCTTCAAAGCATTTCGCACTCAATTTTATGTAATTTTTCCAACGATGACAAAAACAAAAAAAAAAAAAAATTATAATAAAAAACACAATAATATTATTGTAGCAACAAAAACTTTTGACAGAAATATTGTATCGTTGACTTTTCACATTCTCCTCTCTATGCCCTTAGGGCACACACAAGTAATGTTCGAGTAAGGTGGGAAAATGGGCGCATTGGCCTAGGCAGTTTTAGTATTCTTTGGTTGATGCAAGAAATAATAAATGAGAAGTGGAAAAGTTTTGCTTATTGTCACACGGCGTCTCGCTGACATAAAAACCAGGTATCAGAGAAGCAACAACCAAACAAACAAAGTAGCAACACCAACTCAAACAAACTTCAATAACAATAAGTTAAGAGATGCAGGGTAAACTGGTAACTTTAATGGTTCAGTTGAGGTAAGAGAAAAAAAAACATGTCCCTCACAAGCTCAAGTTGTTCTTTGTTTATAAATGCAATAATGTACATACAATCGAACAACAACTGAAAGATCAAGAACATTTACAATCAAAAACACTCACTCAGTCGGCTCAGTCAACAGTTATTTTGGTGGACGTTGGCCAAAAATTGTTTTTACCTGTTTCGCTAGAAAGAATAAACAAAGCTAAATGAAGTGTGAACAAAATAACGCTGTGCAATTGTAACTAAAGCAAAATAAAATGAAACAATAAGTTGCAAGTACAATGAGTGAAGGATATGAAGTACATACATACATATGTGTTGTATGTGAAATAGAAAATGATAACGATGATATCCTTTTCCTTTTCCATCAAATGTTTCATTGTTTGTTTTATTTAGTGTTTGTTTGTTTAATGTAGATCAAGCAATTTATCCTTTCTAGTCACTTCTTATCCACTTTCAGTCATATCCTTGCTGGGTCACACAAATGAGAAATAGTAGAGTGGCAAAGATAAAAATAAAAAGCAATTGATGTTGTCAATGATAAAGTAAAGAAAATAAGATGTTATTTTCTAGCTTTCATATGAACTGTATTACTTACATCAAGGGATTCGTTCTTTTGTTGAATCTAATCCAATTCAAATCCTTAGTTTATGTATCATTTTTCTTGCAATGAAAAGAAAATTTCACTTTTATTGAAAAATCTATTTAAACTAAGTATATTTAGCTTATTGGCCACTTACTTACTAAAGCTTCCATATACATAAAAACATAGATATTAGACCAATAAAATAGACATTAAAATATTTAAATGTACATAAATAAATTCTTGCTTGACAACTACAAAGTTTGATGATGGCAAACACGCCAAGTTTAACCCAAAAGACTTGACACGATATTCTATGAGGACAACCAGTTTAAGGTGGCTTCGATTTAAGTCAAGTATCCATTTGTAGACCACAAATGTCCATAGACCAAAGTCAGAAAAGCAGTCATTGAAGCGTGCGAGCATAAAGGCGCTAATTTGTGGCAATTAGTCGAAATGCCAGGACATGATTGTAGTGGGTACAAATATAATACTTAGTTGGCAGGAATGTGACAACAAACTTGCAACAAATATAATACAATAAGTGAATGGAATGCTTAGGTAAGTGTAGAATTGATAAGGATCTGCTAAGGAAAGAAAAAGATATCTTAGAACATTTAAAAGAGTCCTTTAAGTGAGTGGGTGTTTGAAGGGGTGGGGTGTCTGTGTATCTAAGTGTATTTTTAAAACATTCGCGACAAAACATCAATTAAATATAGCTTAACTACCTTAACAGGACAACAAAGGAGAATGAACAATAAAAGGACATTTTCGGTTTTCTTGCTTTATTTCTCTAATTTATCCATTCTTTTTATCCATTTCTTCTTCTCCTACTGCTGCTGCTGCTGCTCCTTAAACAATATTTTATGGCATTTATTGTTGTTGTCGCACACTATTTGTGTCATGCAACACAAATTGTAATTGCCACTGTCGTTGTCATTTCCGCTGGACATACAACACAACATCATACAATGTACCCTACTACTACTACTACTACTACTACTACTACTATTACTACTACTACCATATTGTATAGTATAGCATACTAGTATGTAGAAGGAGCAAAAAAAAAAAAAAGGATATGACGTCGAAGAAAACCACACTAAATGCCAACTAGATGTGAAAGCGATAGGAAAACGAATTTATATAAAAACACACAAAGAACATAAAACAAGGCAATGAGCGAAACAAACGAACCGGAAGGAAGTAACTTGTAAGTCGGCTTTTGCAATTTGTGTGCGGCATTCATGGCTTTCATGCTTGGTGTTGTCCACCACCATGTCCAACAATTGGAAATACTCGTGCACGGATATTTTGCTTCTTTGTTCTGACATTAGTTTAGTGGGCGGCAAATGTGGGGCGTTTGCAAACACTTTAAGTTGAAAATAATAGACCAGGACAAGCAGCAGTCAACGTTCACAATGCTAATACAAGGCGACAGGACATGGCCAACGCAATCGCTGCTACTAACACTAACACACACACACAGACTAGCTCTAAGGAACAAAACACAATCACACGAACTAAACTCTACGAACAACGAACCATTTTGCTTATCTGGCATTTAACTTGAAATTATAACTCAATGTCGTTGTCGTTGTCGTCGTCACCATCGTTGGTGTCCTGTCCTTCTTAGGGCGAGGTGAGGTGAAAAGTCGGAAGGAAGACTTAGTAGACTCATTGCTTTTGCTGTATCGCGCTGCCGTCTTTAATTGTTGCAATTAATGTGCGTCGCTGCCCATTTGTGGCCATTGTTATTTGTAGCCTCATTTCATTTCATACCTACGATCCTCCATTTTCTCTCGTTCTCAATTCTTTGCTCCTTTTATTCTCACTTCTTTCCAATCTTTCTCTCCATGTATGTATGCTTGTGTAATTTTGCCGCATCGCACTTGCGGTTAGCCACATTGGCACACTTACTCGAGCATGGCTTTAGCCAATATTTTTATGTCCTTGTGCAGGTTCAGTTTAAATTTAAACTTGGCTTTGTGAATGGGCAAAAGTTCTCTCATTGTAAGACATAATCATCAAATATCATTCATACATAGTATCTATATACAATATATAATGCTTTTTCTAAATATCTGCTGATGGCTACTAAGCTTCTAATTAAACTTGTTAAGTTATCTCTTAAATCTCTCCCTTGACTCAAACCACATTTTATATTGTAGCATTTTGCTACATAATGTGTTCAGTGACCAGAATATATTACACAAGTATGTACTTACTATATCCAACTATTTAAGGAAGCATTACCATCATCATTTATCCATTCATCTCTGCAGAGAAATTCAATTCCTCTGCTGGCGATTAACTAAACCCAACCAAACTAAACTAAACTCGACCAAACCAAACTAAACCAAACCAAGCCAAACTAAACTGAACCATATTCCCACTTAAATCATTAGAGTCAACTTTTAGTGTTTTGGTCATTTAGCATTGATGTTTGGCATTGCTTGCTCACCCTACCCTGCTATGTGATGTGATGTGACGTGATGTTTTATCACCTGATTTCAAATGCCAATAATTTCATGAATGCCGCAAACAACAACAACACTCACTCACATCGTATATCCTGGCAAGCATTTTGTTGTGAATCCCCACTTTATGTTAAATTCAAATTGTTTGTGTGCGCTTAAACGTTTCCCATTTGAAATGTTTAAATTATGCACTTGGGGATTTCTAATTTCCGTTTGGCTACAAAACTATAATTTTGTTAATTTCGATCGACATATAGACATGTGTATCTTTCTTGTTGGCCTTGTTATTGCATGTTGTTTGTTGTTATAAACGAAAAGAAATTGTTGCTTTTTCATTTTAATGAGGCCTGTCTGCCAATTTATTTCAATTTTCTAAATCAACAACAAAATTAATTGAATAATGCTAAAAATAGATTACAAAAACAAGAAATCAGTAATAAAAACTTTCAAAAAAAAAAAAAAAGAAGAGTAGAGTAGATAATTTGAATATCCTTGCATGACTTGTACTATACTCGTATGATGATGATGATGATGATGTCGGGACTTCATAATTATGAAATTTTTATGTAAAACTTTTCATATCCTTTTCCGCTCTGTTTAACTCATTCATTCATTGAGTCATTCTGAATCAGCCTGCATCCTAATCTCTTTTCATTCTCTTCTTTCATCCTCTATCAGTGTGTCTCATCCGTTGTGTCTGTGTCTCTGACTTTCGAAAGCAATTATCCTTAAGGAAGTATTCGACTTAATTGATTTTGTTGCTATACATCCTATTCTGGGCCTTAAGCGTTTGTAACAATTTTAAAAGGATTTTAATAAGCGCATTTAAGTGGCCTCCATTTTCACTTTCTTTCTATCCTTTTCTTTTCTATTTTAAACTAACTTCCTTCCTTCTAATCAAGCTAAATAAGTTTTAACCTTGAATGTGTCTTCCTCTCTGTCTTTCTGTCTGCCTGATCAAGGACATGCAAATATTTCCGACACTGACCTTTTTCCGTTCAACATTTTGCCTTTATTTTTAATCATCATCATCACCATTTTTATGTTTTTTTTTTTTCCAATTTCTTGGCCACAAAGTTTTTGAAACGAATTTAGATAACGACAAAGAAGACACTTCCCTTAGCTTTTGGCCTCTTCACACTTTCGGAAAACAATTTAAGTTAATTTTTTTATTTCGAAAAGTTGAGGTCTCCATTCCAATTCAATCCTTAAGACTTTTGCCTGTTGGCTCTAAGCTTTGAGTTCAAGGGTTGTCTGCCTGGCTGTCGTCTGTCTTATCGTTTTTCGGGGTTAACAGAAACACAACCGGAAGTTCAACCGGAAGCAAGTTGCCGTCAATGCGCCGCCTTTAAGCGGACTTAAGGATGTGTCCTACATGTCCTTATTATTCTCGTAGTTGTTGATGTTAATGTTAATGTTGACTTGAAGGTGTTGTAGCTGAAATATAATTTGCTCAAATTGTGTTTATTTAATTGTCTGGAAATATTTTCATCCTTAAGGCATTTCAAGGAGTTTCTTAACAATATTTTTTTTTTTTTTTTGTTTGCTTTCTTGGAAGGTTGTGGGATCTTTATTTAATGGTTATCCTTTTTGCTTGATTAATTCTTAAATGCACAGCGTAAGAATCAAATTAGGTTAGAGTAATGTTAAGAATTTCATTGAATTTCTTTTGAGTACCTAAAAGTATGGAAAACCTTTTCACAATGAAAATTTGTGTATTGTAATTTTCTTAAACATATTCTGGCAATTGTTGAAATGAAATCACGTCGTCCTGGCATAAAAATCTATAGAATGTAATCCCTTTTTAATAAAAAAAAAAAGAAAGAAAGAAGAGAAAGAAAAGGAATATCAATAAAAGCAATTAAAAATTTCTATTAACGAAATCAAGTGTGGCAAATGTGATGAATTCTCCTCAAGTTCATAAATATAATACGCATGAATACATTATTGATTGACTGACTGACTTACTAACTGACTGACTGCGTGAGTAAGTGACTAACTGACATACGACACAAGGGAAAAGATACATTCAAGCAAAGTAAAGTATCGAATGAGGAAAACAATCAGAATCAAATTGTAATCGTTGCTGAACATAATCAAGCGATGTGGAACACAAAGATAAAAATACATAAAAAATTATAGAGTAGGCGGTATACTCACATAGATACAAACATATACATACATACATATATTTGTATAGAGAGTCAGTCATATTTGTAGAAGTTTATTGTTATTGCTATGAAGCCAAACGCCCTTTAGGCACACATGTGTCATACTCACATCCCCAAATGCGTGGCAGAAGGTTTGGCTTTATGCCAAAACAAAAAAAAAACAAAAAGAAGGAAAATTCATCAACCGTATGAAGTGAAATAGAGAAGAAAGTTAAGTGAAGCCATCTACGAAAAAGGCATAATTTTCAAGGAACGAAAACAAGAAACCCATATACCAAAAATAAAAAGAAAACGTGAATGGGGCAGAGTCATAAGAAGAGCCATGAATAAGTAAAATACTAAAATGTAATGTACGAGGAAGGAAGGAGGGATGAAAGTCTAGATTGACTATGAAAATTACGTCAAATATGCAAAAAATCAACAACGCCTTAAAATGAATGTTAAAAAACATGAGATCACATGAGATGAGATGACATGAGATGAGAGTAGTTAAGAAGTAGGAAACATAGAACAGAAGAAAGGAAGCCTTTGGCAAAGGTAATAAAAAGGTTATAGGAGTTTTTTCTTTTTTGTTATTGTTTATTTCTGAATGTATTTCCTTGCAAAAAATATTAATGATGAGGGCGGAGATGTTGATGGTTAACATTAGAATGATGATTCCATTTTTAGATCAATTCAAATTCAAATACATGATACTAAGCGGTCTATTTGCGTACAATATTGCTATATACTGGGAAAAAGATGGAAATTTATTAAACAAAAAAACAGTGATAAAACTATTTAACATATTTTATAAATGGATATTGAAAATAAAATAAAGCTCTTAAAAACAAGAAACAGAAAGTCCTAATTTTATCTGTATTCAAGTATGAAATTAATGAATCTCTTCCATAGAAGTGATAATTATTTGATGGATTAGCTTAAATAAATTCATTTACTTTTCGGAATGAACTCCTAAGCTTAAGCACCATTTAAACTTTAATCAAATGCATGCATTAATTGTGTTGTAGACTGGTCTCCCCCATGTTTCTACTGAAAATCAACCACAGAAACCAGAACCACAGACAAAAAGTGCAACTCATTGCTATTAACTAATAGTATTGTACTTCCATACACTCACACACTTATAACTATCTGTTCTTCCATGTTGATTTGTCTGTCTCTAAGCTGAGAAATAAAACATCACTTGCAATTAGTATGGCAATCGATATAATAAAGTTTTTCACTTTTTCTTGCTGACTAACAAGGAAGAGAGATTGAAAGATAGACCCACAAATCACCTCATTCCATTCTCAAGTCAAACAATCATGGCCACTAAGCGACAGACTTTAATAAAAACAAAGGCAAACAACAATAACAATGAACTTACGAAATAAAACTTGGAGTAAACTCCAAAAAAGCCACCTAAAAATAATCTGAAATTCTAGTGAATTTACCAACACACGCTTCCTGTGGCATGCGATCGATTCTTCATAGCGAACAAGTTTAAGGTGTAGTGTATAACCTTACTTCATTTTAACCAACATCGCAGATACTAGTTATAAACCTGCAATGGTTGAAGTGTGTGTAAGAATCTATGTAGGTTGCTTCCGAAATTAGAAGTAAAATCTTAATTAAGATTGATATGTTTATATGTATGTACGAGTATATGTGTTGTTGTTGTTGTTCTGTTTTGTTGTAGCTAGTACCCAGTTGGAACATACTTTTACAATACAAGAAAGACTCTTTGCCCTTCATGCAATCATTCTTTGGTTATATGAAAGTTCGTTCCTCTTTCCCATTCCCATTCCATTCTATTTAGTATTTTCCTTGTTTTTCTATGTCAGTTGGAGTTCATGCTGACATTTGTCGAATCAACTTCTGCTAAGTCTTGGACTGTATTCAAGTTTCAATTCCTGTTCGATGCCGGTTTGTATTGTGTTTGTGAAATTTGTTTTGTTGTTTGTTTGTATTATTTTTTTTTGGAATAGGTTAAGGGTTCTACGTGTGTATGTGTGTGTATTTGTTTATGTATCTATGTGTTTAGTGTACATGGCACGTGATGAATGCCAATATTGTCTCGTCTCATCACCGGCTCATTGACTCTTGGCTAGATTCGTCATCTATTTCCAAAGCAGCAACAGCATAGATCCGATTTCAGTTCTTTGCTTCTTGCTAATGAAAAATGTGCCATTCTAAACCGGTTTCATACTACTAGGAAATCTTCTTCTATCTATGCCTGACTCAATTTTCAACTACCTTTTCGTTTCGTATGTTTTGTATCTTACTATTGTCCTACATCTCTCTTTCTCTCTGTCTCTCACCCTGTCCCACTTATAGCTTGGTCATCTTTGGTTGGTTGGTTGGTCCCATTGTTGGCAGCAGATGGACAGCACTTTGGTCTGACAATTGCCAAAAGTTGATTGACCAAAACCAAAATAGACCATGTGTCGTTGGTTTTTATCTGTGTTTGGGTCTCCTTCATCACTAATGACTGAACGAACAAATACATAAATAAAATCTTTTGTCCTTCCGTTAGAACTTTTCCTTTTGCCTTGCATTCATTATTTATGGCCAACGATTTAGTATATTATTACCTTTTGTATATTTTGGTTTTTCTAATTAGATAAAGTATGTATAATTGGTTTTGTCAATAAATTACTTAGAAACTTTGTAATAAAAATCATTTTACATTTGTTCTTGTAACAAATACAAATTTAATTAAATGACATAACTTTATAAATTAATTAACTCTTCAGTTTTTCCAACTGTTGTCAAAAAATTTCAATTGCAAATTGTCAACTGAATGAAAAAAGTTTTAAGCAACAAAACGCACTCCAGTGAAACCATTTTTTTTTTTATTAACATTTCTTCAAGCTAAATAACATTAGATTTCTAAATTTATTTCTAAAGTTATGAGCTTTAATAAAGAAGAATATATTACTCCTTTACCCAGATTTAAGGACATAATCTTAGTACAGGATCTCTGATATTAGATGATCACAATTCACTATAAAAATAAAAGTCTGACATGAGTGTTATGCTACATGAATGGAAATATAAATAAAAATATGCTTTTATCTTCTTTAAGTTTGTTGCTTATATTACAAAATTGGTAACCAATTTTTCAGATGAAAAATTTTGGGAAATGGGAATGTTAACTTTGACTATTCCGAAGTTGTCATACTCTTCATGCTTCCATTGAAACCGTTTTATCCCACGCCAGAGTGTTTCAACACTGAGGTCCAAATATTTTTATGGGAGATATACGTTCCAGTAAACTCTAGGGCCGTGAAATTAACATAATCGGTGGAGATAGATTAGAAACTTATACTGTACAAATTTTAGTTCAATGGTACAAAAAAAATTTTTCTAAAAAGACCTTAAATTTTAGTGAAAAGTTAATATGGGAGGTACCCTAACTAGTATGTAGACCGATCTAGTGGATTCCGACAAATGTGTAGCGTCATTGTGCAAAATTTTAATTTCCTAGCTAACTGTTGGACTAGTTTGCATACCTTCAGACGGACTTGGCTTAATCATTTCATCTCAACGAGCTGATCGAGAATATATTTTATTGGGTCTCGGATATTCCCTTCTCTGTGTTACAAACTTCATGACAAACCTATAATCCTAATCACTGCGTGAAGAGTATCAAAATATTTGAGCCTTTGTTGATTTTTAATTACTCCAAATAGAAAAGAAGTAAATGAATTACTACATAAAATAGGCAATCTTAAGAGTAGATGATGAATGCTACTGGCCAACTGTGTTCTGTATTGACTAAAAATAAAACAATAAATGAAAAAAATCAAAGTGAAAATGGGAAAATGAAAAGAAAAGTTTCTATATTAAAGAAATGACTCACTGAATGAATGAATGAAAGGAAGAAAAGGCCTCTTTGAATAATTCAACATTTTTGGCAACATTTTAATTTAAGTTTACAGCCGAATGCGCTTCATGCCAACCCCATTTATGTATATTGTATTGTATATCGTAAGTACTATACTCAAGATGCAGAAAGGGAGAGTTGAATAGAAAGGACACCATTGAAACACAGAAGGAAAAGGAAAAACCTTTCACAAAACTTGACTAAACATTTCTTTCGACACTTTTGTTTGAAGATAAGAAAAATATTTGTGTTTATTTTTGTTATGCCAATGTCCTTGTGGCAGCATCATAGCCGTCATTGCCATCGTCATCATCATCATCATCATCAACGTCATCATCATCCTCATAATTGTCATCAAAAACTGTGAGTGAGTTGAGTTAACTAAGGAAAAGGGAAGGAAATGGTAAAATTAATAGAAAAGTTTCGCTGAATGAAATGAAAATAAAATGCTAAAAGTACAAATTATGCAGCAATTTCATGTTGATACTTTTCTTTGTTTCTGCCGCGCTTGTATTGTTCCTCGGAATCGGGAATGGGATGGACTACCCATAAATAGGCCGAAGGACAAAAAAGTGTTGACCAGCACCACCAACACAAAAAGGCGTAGATGAAAGGATATTAATGTAAATGACAAAAGTAGCCGACAACAAAGTTTTAATAATGTCTCCGAAGACACATCTTATTTCTTTTTTTTTTCCTTACTTTGTTTTTGCCGCTCTTTATTTTTTCTTTTCCAGTCTTTGTTATTGACCGTTTGTGGTTCGTCCTTTTGGCCAAAATGGGAAGTAGAGGCATAAAAAATGTTGTTCACACTTCATTTGCAATTCTGAGTGTAGCGTTGGGATGAAAATAGAACACAGAAAGCGAGCCAACGAATGGATAGAGGAACGAATCCTTATGGGTCTCGATACTTTGTGGTCAACGATATAATGACCAGAGATGGAGATGCAGTTGGGAGATTAAGGTGGGGAGAATGGAATTTGTAAAGGACAGAGCTTTGTGAGTTGCGGCTAATTATTATTTTTAGTGTGACTCCTCAATGAGCCAGTGGGTGAGCGAGTGAAAGGACTTTTGACTTGTCTTTTGAGTTGCCTTGAGAACAAAGAGCTGAGTGGAGAGCAAGCAAATCCCATTATATTTTATGAAATGGACAGTGGTAATTTCAGTAAGTTGGTTTCATGGTTTCCAAGGCGGCGCATTAAGGTTATTTTAAGTGAAAGTCTTTTTAGAGAATACGACATTAAATGAAACAATGGGTTTAGAGATCAAAAGCGATAAAGATGAGATGAAAATTGTTAGATACATGAATTTATGATGGAAAAAGATGAAAACTCAAATTAAAACACAAGATTTAAGTAGAAAATTATATAAAAAATTAAGTTAAACTAGTTCTAATCTGTCGACAAACCAAGTTAGTTGCGTTGTTACATTGTAATAAAATCTCGCTTGAATTACCAACACCTCACATGTAGCAACTAATTCCATTCAAAGACCAAAGCTAAGCACATAATCTTGTTAACTTCAATTAAATGACAGATGCATACACACAGATGCACACAGAAACACAGAAATAGACGAGCCTGCCTTTCTTTTGTACTCGTTCTTTCTTCAATTTACATACACGAGCACACATCATATAGACTGAGTTAGAGGCAACTCCTTGAAGCTGCCACAAAGCGGCATCATGAAAGTTCTTCACCCAGATACCAAGCATAGTTCGTTATGCATCAAAAGAATGCAATAACTATGTATGAATATATAGTATATAGGTACAATACATGCGAGTATATTCTGTTAGGAGTTGGTTGACGCACCTTCTACCTCTCCTTCAATTCTGGTCTTGTTCAACAAATTAAGATCCTTGGTGCTCGTCCATTGCTGAACCGCTCTCCCTACCTTAGTTCTCTTGTTTGCATGTTTTAAAAAGAATATTTTGAGATACGAGGGGTTTTCAATTATTAATGATTAAAATTATTGTACTTGATATTGATAGAATCACTGAGGCAAGTTCTGATCCGATTACTTTACAAGATTTTTTATTTTCAAGCCTCTACTTTAGTGTTCGGTTTTTTTGTTTTCTGTAGGTGAAAATTTAACTAAAATAATTTTTTAATGATTTTACAGTATTATAAAAAATATATGAAATACGATACTGACACTGCCTAGCTGACCCAGGAACCCATTGAAAAAATGGGCTTACAAATCAGCTTTTGTCCCATTTGATCTTAGTCTATTACAATGAGAAAAACGATCAAACAATAAAACGATTTCTTCTTTTCTTTAGGTATAAAAAAACTAATCTAATCTTTGTTGGGATAAGCGTTTAATATTAGTGGAGATTATATTGGAAAGTATTCTTTTAACAATTTGTCTTTATTATTATTGAATGACCCTCGTAGAAGCGTTTCATATCGAGAGGAGTTAAGTTGAGTTAAGTACTTGATGCACAAATTATTTAGCCTTAAGGTTAACTAGGTTCGTTTCGTTTAGGCGCTGAGCCTTCTAACTATGTAAAGCTTCTATGTGTGTCTTTCTAAGCCTTGGCAAGTCATTCTGTTTGCTTTTTTATTGTTCTACACTGACGCCTATTACTCGAGGCGATTGTGGGAGGATGGTGGGCAATCTAAAACCAAACTAAGTGATAAAGCTGTAGGGGCAACCACAAGCTTACATCTACATCTGTCTACCTACAAGGATGATGATGATGATGATGATGTGGATGATGTGGATGACTCCACCACTTCCAACAATGACAAGTACAATAAATGCCTTTCAACTGCGGTTTCACATGCACTTGAGTTGAGCTGAAGTGGTATATGTTTTCATGTGCGCCAAGAGCCTTCATGAGTGCCATTGAAGTAGCTCAAAGTAGACACACACATGTACACACTTACCTTCGAGATGAAGTGGTGCCATTCCAATTGGTGTAGGGTATGTTTGAGTTAGTTAGACAGAGTAGTCTCCTTTCCAACATCATCTACTACATATTTTCTTTTTCTTTGCTGCTATTTTGCTGTTAATGAAACTTTATCCCTCGAGTGCTAAAAGTATCTTTACTATATGTGTGGGTGTTGTCTTATCCCCCTCCCGTTCCCCCTTTGATTTGCTTTGTATTTTCTACTTAAAACCACACTCGCTGCTGCACTTAATTTGTATAGATAAAGAAAGACATGAAGGCAAGGATACGTGCTGTGTTCTAAGCATTTTCATCTCTTTTTGTTCTACTGTCGTGTGCAACAGAATTCTTAGTTTTCTTAGTAAAAATGGAAAAATGCAAAAAGGGAAAAATATTTTTTTACGACTCAAATGTGTCCTAGTTACGCATAGCGTGACATCTACCTACTACATTCCATAACCACGGGCCTTCTAAAATCCAATATTTGTATGCGCGCAAAACATCTTGAATAAGATTTCTCAATATGAACCTTTTTTTTTTCCTTTACAACACATTTGCATATCTTCTTTTTCTGGGTGAATGCCGTTTCCAGTTAAGTATCCAATTCTTTAAGAGAAACAAAAACTTTTACAAAATTTGTACAAAATTTTAACTATGTGTAAGTAAAATTTGATATTAAATAAGGTTAAACTTAATTAGAAAAGTTTAATATATAAAGGTTTCATTTATTATTTTCTAATTTTAAAATAATAAAAAAAATTTGCAGATTTGACATTTCTGTCTGACTTAACATACATATATTTCTATCAATTCTTTCCTCTCGAACTTAATAAGTTAAGTTCTTCAAGTCCAACAATCAACCAATTGAGCCTTTAACCAAACTGTCAAATGTTGAAAGCTTTGCATTCCAGTTCTGTTGACTTCGGCAGTGCTATTGGTCATTTCATCGCGATTGACAGCTTGCAACTTTAATTTAACTCATTTCTTGCTCATTCATTCATTCCTTGTCTCTATCTCTATCATTTGATGACCACCTGAGCTGAGTTTTGTCATTAGCTTTTCATGTTCACTAAGTTGTGTCTAATGTATAATGTCTAATGTCCATTCACGTCACATACACTTTTCAACAAAATACCAATCCAACTTCTTCTTCTCCTTCTCCTTCTCCTTTTATTCGTGCTCTTTATCCATGCTTGGTTTGCTTGTCTAAACGGAAATGTTCGAATTGTAACTTTAATTTGCATTTGTCCTTACAAATTTTGTCAGCGCGTGTCATGTCTGTTGAGGTTCACGTTCTGTCTGTGTTTTCCATTTTGTGGTTAATGGTTAATGGTTTTGCACCCACTGACTCCTTCCACTGAGTTGAATAAAAGTTTCTGGTAAAATATACTTTGACAGTTAAATTTTTAAAGAAAATATATAGTTGTTTCTACTAAGTTCACTTTCAAAGCCATCATCTATCAACGGAAGTCAGTTAACTTACTTAAGTAATTTCCATTTTAAGAAACTCCCAGTACTCATATGGAATCGAATCGTAATTCCCAGTTGCCTTTAAAATTGATTAAGATAATTACCACATAAAATTCTCAACGGATTATTATTAATTTAAATTCAACTCAACACAATATCAATGCCTGCCTCAAGACAAACAGAGATAAATAAACTTTAAATTTCATAAGATAAACAATTTAAGTCTTGGAATATCCTGAGCTCATAATCAAATGAAGGAAAACGTTTAACCTAAATTGCCATAAATACAAAAAAAAAAAAAAAGTAGCACACATATGTATGATTTTTAAACATTGAAAAGTGCCTCAAACTGTAATGGCATTAAAAAATTATGCCTTCTGGGAGTCCAACTACCTACCACAATCACAATCCCAACAAGAAGGAATAAAAGTCAAGAAAAATCTGTGCCCATAAACCTTTAAAGTAGGAAAAAGTCTGCGTAAAAGTTTTAACGCCCTTAAAATTGCTTTGTGCGTCCTTTCCTTCAAAAGGCAAAATGTAAGAAGTGAGGAAAAAGTTTTACTAAAGAAATTACAAAAGGACAAAAGTCAAGTGCCTTGACTCACCAATGCACCCACCCATTCATCCATTCGCCTTACTTTGCCTAGTCTTAGTCTTTGGGTTACTTTTCGTTAAATTCGGTTGGGGTTTTACCTTTGGGTGCAATTTCACAATTGTGGCTGGCTTGATTACATATGAGGTCCTTTCGCACACACACACACACACGCATACACCAATCCATCCACACAAACAAACAAACATACTATAAAGTGTGTGAAAATGAAATGAATTCCATTCTATTACAAACAATAGCCTCCCATAATTCTCGGTACGGCGTTGTTAGCATAATACGCACTTAGACGCGGTCAGTTAAGGTTGCCACACCCTCATCATCATCTACACCCACCGTAATCATCATCATCATCATCATCATTATCAACATCAACGTCCATTCATTTCCGTTTCATTTTATTGTGTTTTGTTTTGTTTTGTTTTGTTATGTTTGTTGCAAGGCAGGCAGGCGCCTTGTCATAAATTTCGACAAGTGTTTACTTGAAAATCTTCCAAGCTAAGCAATTGTTTGTTTGTGTAATCTATCTCACTTACTCAACATATATCTCTCACTCTCTCTCACTCTCTCTCTCTCTGTTTCTCTGTCATTGAGTTTCTCTATGATACTCTGTGTAGAGGGTTTTGTTTGTTGCCTTTTGAGTTGAAAACTGAAACACTTTCTAGTGTTCGCACAACAACCTTCGCCAAAGTCCTTTCAAGGCAGAGGAGGCTGTTTTTGCTATTGCTGCTTCAGCTCCTGCTACTGTTTAGCTTGTTTCTTGTTTGTCCAATGAGTGCCTCTTGGCCAATTTAATGAATTCCATAAATTGTTTATGTTCAACTTACTTAGTGCGTATGATAGTCAGTGAGATGAAAGATGCCTGCCTACTTCTGTGGTTGTTTTTCTTAGATCAAAAGTTGCCTTGAGTTATGTTGTGGTGCTCTTAAGTTTTGCAACGCTTATTTAAGTAGTATGTATACAGGTTAAATAGCCTTGTTTGCATTTCATTATTATTTTGAAAAGAAAAGATTTTTATCTTAATATGTTTTCGCTATTCGTGACTTACATATACTTGTATTTATATTTAAAATCATAAGGTTGCATACAAATTTATAAAGATGAAGATTTTAATCATGTCTTAGAATTACATATTATGTTTTCTTCAAGAAATCAATATAAGTAACAATTTTAAAGTTTGCTGTCTAAGCGAAATAGATTTCCTGTAAAGGTTATATTGTTGGAAGATATTGAACTTATTATGTTAGGTTAGTTTAGTTTATTTATGGTGACCCAATCCTTTAAATAAGTAATGTATAAAGTTTGTTAATAGGTCATCAAATATCGCTCTTTGACACCCTGCAAATTTATTTTAGCCCTAATATTAGTGCACCCCAACAGACGTGCTTTTCAGTTGATATCAAATATTAGACCAATTGTCGCTTCATTGAAGTGCAAAAATATACGCTCATTTTTGGACTGAAATGATATCATGATCGATACAGCAATCTGGTAAATTTAAAAAGAAATTCTGAATAGAAAATGTGCCAATTAGGCTTTCAAGACAGTTGGGTCAGTTGAAAGTGGCAATATCGGATGAAACGGTAGGTGTGGGTTCTATTTGAACTAATACCTAATTCAGTTTATATATTTATGTGAAATTGGTAAGTCTACGGTTCAAATGATCATAGAATTGTGGTAATATAATACAAAACAAAAATGAATAAATGTTTTCCCTTGTTACAAGATTTGTCTAAAGAATGAAAATCGTGCAGTACATTCTTTTAGTAAACTACTGTCAAAGTTTCAGTTAATTCCTTTCATTAGTTTTGTTTTGATAGCCTTGGAAGCGAGCGCGTCGGTAAGTTTTACAAAAATGGAAAAAGAGCAATATCGTTCGGTGATTGAAATCAAAGATCGCTTGGATGCTCTGTATGGTGACTCTTCTCCTTTGATGGCTGCTACCACCAAGAATTGGTTCAAAGAGTTTGTTGTTTGGCCGCACGTCGGTTTTTCAGGAGCCACGCCCAGGTGCCCCGAAAACGGTTACTACGGAGGAAAATGTATAAAAAAAAAATCCACGATCTCGTTTTGGCAGACCGCCAATTGAAGGTTCGCGAGATAGCTAATACTGAAGGCATCGCAGAAGGAACGGCGCATCATATTCTACACGAAGAACTGAGCATGAGAAAGCTGTCAGCGTGATGGGTGCCGCATTTGCTCACATTGGACAACAAATTGGTCGAATTGCGCTACGAATTGCTGCCCCATCCACCATATTCTCCAGATTTGGCCCCCTGTGACTTCTTTTTGTTTTCAAACCTGAAAAATTCACTCGCCGAGAATAAATTTGGGTCGTATGAGGAGGTCATCGCCGCCACGGAGGCCCATTTCGCAGACTTCGGGAAAACGTATATTTTGGACGGATTGGAAAACTTGCAGCATCTCTGGGACAAGTGTATTGAACTTGAAGGAGATTATGTGTAAAGATAAATCGCATCTCTTCCAAAATTTTCGTTTTTCTTGTGTAGGCTAAGTATTTATTGAATGACCCTCGTATATCCACTTTCCTTCCTCCATCTACAGAAACATTATTATAATAAAAACTCTACCCACCATTTTTTATTTCGAATAAGCCAACACACACCTCAATTCAATGTTAATTATTTAAGATTAAAAGTGCCATTTATGTAAGCCGTAGACACCATTAAATAAGCCATATACATTTATCTACAATATGTGGTGAGTGTGTATGACCAATAACAATCATACTTAACTGCCACACGTAACGCATTTCAAGTTGACTGACTTGTTAACTGTTTTATCTAAACGTTTATAGCTCAACAACATATGACATACATACAACATTTACACACATTTATCTGTCAACGCATGAAGACATTCTAATTCCCATAACCAGCAGCAGCAGCAGCAGCACTCACTCAACACAACAAAAAATTCATGAATTTTAAATTCAATTTGGTAAATTTTACATAATTTATTAAAAACAAAAAAATTGTTACCACCTCCTATCTCATATGTCCGCGCCCTTCTCTCTTTGCCATTTTCAAACGTTTTATTGTGCGCTATTTGTGTCCATAAGGATACACACACATACACACATAGACGCATCCACATACTTACTCAAAAGCCGGCATGTCCTGACTAGCTGAAGCTTTATAAATAATTTAGGTGTGAAGATTATATGCCGCGATATGCTTTAAAATTGTTGACAACTTAATTTGCCAAGCGATTGTGGCGGCCGCGACGACATTCAAGAAGGATTGTATATAGATACTTATGTACATAGTTTGTATGTGTGTGTGTGTAAGTAGGTGTGCATAACATTTTTGATGGACGAGTTGGCGTAGTCAGAAAATCATATATGTAAGCCACATGTGGCTCTGTAGGTAACATCAGACAGCAGTTGCTAGTTGTCAGGCAATCGGGCAATCAAGCAAGTTAGAAAGTAATCAGGATAGACGCAACAGGGCGACAGACAGTCTGCCAGCGAAAGGCAGTTTGAAAGGTGAGCACTCAAGCTATTTAGCCCAACCAACAGGAGTAGTTAAATGCCTATCAGTTTAAGAATGAAGGAGTCAAGTTCAGTTAAGCTAACTCGGCTAACAAATAATTTGTAGGCTCTTCAACCTTAAATGATCCAGACAGATAAACAGCTTTATTATTCTTTACCCGTTAATAAATTTTATATGATCAACAAAGCATTTCACTTGCTTTCGTTTTAAATATGAAGAATGTAAAGAATTTGCCATTCAATAGTGCGTATGAGTTATGTCGATTGTTCAGGTTAAACATTTTTCAATTCGTAAGTATTCCGTGATAAATTTCTTTATTAATTCAGGTGTAAAATCGCATCAATTGCTCAATTTTGATGTTTTTTTTTTTATAAGTATATATATATATATATATATATTTTCTGCCTTGATGCCTTGCACACATTTGCAATTGAATTATTGAAAAATTAACTCAACCAAAAGAGGAAATGAAATCGTGAATGAGTTGCAGCTCCTGTTCAGCCATTGAAAGGATGCTTGTGAAATATGCCATGAATAATGAACGTTCAAAAGGTTTGAGTAATGGTTGCATTAAGTCATTTTTGGAGATGCAGATGCACTGGGAAGGCAGGCAGAGGAGACAGTGAAACAGAAATGTATGAAACCATTAAATGGAAGGTGTTGATTTCAGTTGAGTTGAGTTTTGGGGACGAGTAAATGTTTCTTAATTGCCGACATCAGTGCGTTAATGGTGACATACTCGTAACTACATTCCTACATATTTACTTAATTGTGTAATGGAAATTTATTATTAAGATAATGATAAGGATGTCAATGACGTACATTTTGATGATGTTGATGATGATGATGATGAAGGTGATGATGTGGGTGTAAGTGAAACTAAATTCAGGTGAAGCATAATAAATTTATAAGTTGACAAAATATTTAACCAGTAAATTAAAGATGCCACAATGATCTTAAGCTTTTCATATTGCTTACAAAGTTTTTCATAATATAAAATTTTTAAGATTTTTTGCTAGTAAGTAGAGCAATAGATCAAGTTTATTTAGGGTTTAAGTTTTCCATAGCAAATTAGGTACAATACTTCAATTTCCCTTGTAGTTTACACAGTTTTCCTTACTACAAAATTACAAGAAACATAAGCTTTAATCTATAAACATTAACAAATAGTAAAGTATCTAAATAAGTGTCTTGTTGTTTTTGAAATCATCATTTTAAAAGAAACTTTTAATAAAACAAAATCTCCGATTTATTCAGCTAACCTTAACCTTTTAGATAGTAAGATTTTCACGGGGTATTCTGTAGTAAGTTTCTTTAAATGCCAAAGATTGGCGATGTTAGGAGTTTAGTAGATCAAGGAAGCATTTCCTATGAGAGCATTGCCCGTGCTACTACACAACGTGCTACTTATAAGTTTGTCAAGTACAAAATAATCAATTTTCTAGAGGAGAAATTCGTAGCAAATGCAGACTGGATAAGGTTATCATTTCATATGATAGTCAATTTGGCTTGTATTCAATCTTGTTTGCATTCTCGTCACAATCTAACTGCTATGATCTTTCATGCTACGTTAGACCGCTGAATACTGTGTAACATAACTGTAAAACAAGAGTCAAGAAAATGTATTATTTGAACACTCTATTTCATCAATTTTCTATTGGGTAATCAAAAATGATATATATGATATTTATAAGACTTTCTACCTTGAAGTCCTAAATATAGATGACTAACTCCTTATGATAATCAACTAAACAACACAATATAAAGAAATCTATTATCAGCTTATGCTGTCTATTAGTAAAATTTGTTAAGCCTCTTTATTTTTATTTTATTTTTTCACTTGAATTTCCTTAATCCATGTGAAAAAATCTGTTCTACTTGTATTTCGAAATAAACGTCGAAATAAATATAAGCAGAAATTTAACTGAAATTGAAAAACGCTTAAGCATTTTTACAGCAAATTGAATTACAATCTCCCGTCGCTTCTGTCCGATTCGTGTTCCATTAGATGGATGTTGTTGTTGCCTCTATTCAATGGACGCGTTAGCCTCTTAAAAGGTTTCTACACTATTCTCTTGCTGTCCATACTTATTTTATCACTATTTACCCTTCTTCTCTTTACATTTCTACATCTTTACCTTTTGCTGTTTTACTTTTTAGCGTTGCTGTCATCATCATCACCTACTAGATTCTACTTCATCGTCCAAATTCCGGGAATGCGAATCGTCTGAGTTTGACTCAGTTGTTGTTTATTCTTGGTCATGCTCAACATGAGTTTTTACTGTTGATTTAACTTTAGCACGTTTTCGCATAGTTATTTTTTGTATCTTCAAAGTCCTTCTTTCCATTGCCAGCCAAGCCCACTTGCGTCCTTTCTTTCGATTTTTGCCTTGCATTGCATACTTTTGGGTGCTTTATGTTGATGCATTTTACTATTCAAAAGTTGTTTTGTTTTTCATCCATTTTTGTTGTAATTTAATGAGCGAACTTTGGAATTTTCTCCTATCCTCATTGCATTTTAATTTCCTTTTTGATTTTGATCTCCTCTTTGATTTTTATTTATCTATTTTTATCTTATTTTACTATCATTATTAAAGACGATTTTTTATTTGATTCACTCATATTTTATGATTTTAGAACCAAAAACTTAAAAACTTGCCTCCCATTTAAATTTAAAATTTTTTCACTTTTTCACATTTTAAATATTTGAAGCGCTCAATTAAACATCAAAGCGTCAGCAATTTAAGCATCTGACAAATGAAAAAAAAAAGAAAAAAAATGTAACTTGATGCTCTTTTATATATGTATGTATGTCTAAATATATGTATGTGCTGTGTATAGCCAACATTTTCGTAATGTCAACACTCAATAAAGAGGGCAAACATAAACTCAAAATGAATGACTGCATTTTGGCTGGGCTGAGCTTAGCTGGGTTGAACCCAGGTTCATCACTAGAACTTCCATCATCCGTAATATCGTCGTCATCATCATCATCATCATCAGCATGTCGCTTTTATATCCTCATCCTATTTATTTACTTCATCAAAGGCAACATGTTATGTCTTTAAACTGACGTCCATGTATGTTAGAGTCGCATTCATTCACACTACTCATAGCCTATGTTACTTTAAAAATAATGGTGCCTACTTTGGGGCACACAGTTTTTTTAAACAGAATCCTTGATACTATTTTTTTTTTTTATCAAATTTTAGTCAGTTTGGCTTAATGTGAGCAAAAAATTAAGGGAAACTATACCAAAAAACGGTTTATATGGTTTCATTCAAAACAAAACAAACCTAAATGCATTCATGCACTGGTTTTCTGTATAGTTTTAGAGATTCACTTTTAGTTATTCAACTCATTCTGAGCCTTCCTCTTTTTTGTTCGTATGTTTATGAATCGCTATTTTCCTTTTTTTTTTATTTAAAACAAAAAAATTTCCCAAAGAGTCGCGTCAGATACAAGTCATGACCTCGTTTAGGTCACCTCCATTATCCTCCACCTCCTCCTGCTTTTGTGTTATTGCAATCCTTATTTTATATGTTTGTTTCTTTTATTGTCCTTTTGTCTTTAGTGCTATAAAAAAAAAAAAAACAAAAATCCTTTGGTCTACAAATCAACATTTCAAAAGAATATATGATTTACATTAATACAAAGCAATTGGAATATGTTTATTTGTTGAATTCATTCCCATGTTTATTACTATTCTTAATTTATTGATGATAACTTTTCATAGGCCTTAAGTATGCCAGGGGAAAAAAAAGAAATGAAAATACTTTTCTTTTAGCTAAAGACTTATGAGATTGACTGCATGCACTTTTTTCAAATGGAAGACACTTGCACTTGCGCTCTAACATTTCCCCTGAGGGACAGTACCCTTTCCTTTGACTTCAACTTCATCTACACCATTTCCCTGAACTTCTTATAAAAAGTTTCTTTTCTCAACACATAAGGCACCCACATGCATCTCTATTACATATTCATTGTTCTCTTTACTCAACCTTTAGTGGTCGACATCTTCATCCCTTAAACGATTTTTCTTTTATTGGGTTTTTTTCTGTCTTTATTTCATCTTCTTCCCTTCTTTGCTTACTTTAGCTTAGTGTTTGTCTTACCATTTTAATACAATATACTTATATTTACGCATATAATCGTTTTCAATGTTGCTTTTCGGCTACCAAGAGTAGCGCGCATTTTTCTTTTTTTCTTTCTTTCTCCTATGTTTTGCTTTTTAAGTATCCAATTCCTGCAGGATTTCGTTGGTTTCTGTCATGTTTCAGTTGTTGTTTTTTTTTTTTGTTTTTGGTTGAGGTTACAATAAATATGATGTTATCGCTTTTTATGGTCCATTTTTATTGTTAGCAATCACTCTTTGCCACTGATTGCCTGCCATTATTCAAATGTTTTTGTTTAATTTAACGAAAGAAAAACTGGACATGGAGGAGGAATTCTATGTGCGATAAAAATGCCGACAACAAATCATTTTAAATCCACAATATGTCAACAAATATTAGCCTTACCTTTTCTTTATTTCCTTTTGAAGCATTTTCACAAATCATTTAAGGTTTTATTTTATGATTTGAAAGACCCATTATATTGTATAATAATATGTTGCATAGATCAGGTGCTTCTTCCCTACTCTCAATATCTTTTTCCCATGGCAAGTTATATAAGCTTTTAGTTTATTTTGTTTCATAATTTTCTCTATTTTCCTGTCTAATATTTTAAGTTTATCATGTTATACGTATTATTCCATAGATCGATAACAAACTGAAATTCGTTTACCATAATTCTGTTGGAAATTTCATGTTCTAAGTACAACAAAATTTCAAATTTCGCTTCTACTCATTAAATACCGTTTTAATTTCATGCCAAAGGTTATTAGATATCCATTCATTAGTATTCCAAGGCCACAACTCTACAGACTCTATTGCATCTAATGCATTTCACTTAATTATGAATGCAAAGAGAAAGAGTAGAATGTAACATGGAAAATTAATAAAGAGATAAGCTAAAAATTATTCAAATTTTTAAAAGTATAAAAGCTAGAAAACTGGGTATGTTAAATTAAAACTGAAAAATTAAAATCTATATCATCATTTATCAAGTTTTTGATATATACTAACAACAATTTCAGCAGGTTTTTTTTTGCAATTTTTAAATAAAAACAAAGCAAGTTTTCAAAGTCTCATCATAATCACAAAAAATGGGCCAAGTGCGAGTCAGACTCGTACACGGAGGGTTCCGAACAAGATTGCAGTTTGATTTGACTGATTCTAACAAATGCCTACTGCGTCTATATCTTTTTGAATAAGAACCTGAATTTTAATGATGGGTTTGTATGGGAGGTACCCTTCCTAGTTGTGCGATTTGGTTGATTCTAACAAATGTACCGCGCCTATATCAGAAACTTATAGGGTTTAAATTTCAGTTCAATAGTCCAAAAACAAAAAAAGTTTTTCGAACAAGAGCCTGAATTGAAATGATGGGTTTGTATGGAAGGTACCCTCCCTAGTTAGCCGATTTGGTTGATTTCATGGCATCTATATCAGAAACTTATTGTAATCAAATTTCAGTTTGATAAAATAAAAAACAAAGAAGTTTTTCTAATAAGAACCTGAATTTTAATGGGTGTTTGTATGGGAGATAACCTTCTTAGTAATCCGATCAAACTGAAATAATATATATAATATAATATAATATAATATAAGTTTCTACTATATAGCCACCAACTATCCAAATTTCAAGATTGTGAAGCTACTGGAACATATAGCTGCCGTACAAACCAAAATATTTCTTGTATGGGGGACCCCCTTAAGTTTTTGAAAATATCTTAGTTTTAGTATTGTATTTGTTGGTGATGCCTGGATAGAACTTACACATTCTGTAAAAATCTCAACCCTCCAACTATTACGGTGCATGAGATATGACCCGAGGATTGACAGATGGACGGTCATCGAAGTCTCTGCAATAGGGTTCCCTTTTGTATGCTTTCGGTCCAGAACCCTAAAAAAAGAGGCTTTTGTAATAGTAGATATAAAGCCAACATAAGTGATGACGAAAACTAAACAAAACATAATGCCAAAACATTAACCTTTTTTCTTTATTTCTATTTTCTATACTCATTTCTTTTTGAGAACAACTAAGCGAAAATAAAACAAAAGAACTACATATTATAAATAGAAAAGCCAAACATAAGACAAAAGCCAAAAAGTACAATTTTTTTTGTAGTAATTTGTTGTTGAAAGACACAAGTCAGAGGAAAAGTAAACTAAACATACTCAACCATATAAATATATCTATTGTTTTTTCATAAGTTTGCATAAATGTATCTATGACTTTTTCTAAAAGTACGAGTATGCATGTCAGGCAAAGTATCTGTGTGTGTGTGTGTGTGTGTATGAGGAAAGTAAATTTGGCAAATGCACTTTAGAGTGTCTTATACTTGTTCACTTGCTCAGTCTTTCAGTTGCCTGTTGAACTTCTCTCCTTGTCAGCATATGATTATTTGTAATACACATACATACAATGTGCAATATATGTACACAAGAGTGTATAAGATTGTGTGTATCTATGGTAAAGTAAAACAAATGAAGTACAACATTTCAAAAGCAAACTATGCATTTGTAACTAACTATATGCATGCATGGTAAGTACTCGTACTATATGCATTTCATAACTTGAGTCACTCACATGTTTACACCCTGCTAAGCATATTGAACTTGATGTGACTTTGAGTTCAAGTGTATACAACATGAAATGTGGTTAGCAATTGTTTGAGAAAATACAATATTTATGTATACATGGAACCAAGTTGATTGCCAGAAACTATGCTTTGCACATTTAAGTTTTATAAAGACAAAATAGAAATCTATGCATTTTTAAAGAATAAAAGTTTAAATGGTCAATTTGGTTGCAAATTTAAAATGGTGTTAATATTTTAAAAACCTATTAGTTACTCGTAAACTGACAAGAAGTTTATAAAGATAAATGTTTAGATTCATGAGGGAAGAAAAATGATGTTTTAAAAACTCTTGAGTTCTCTAATAATTCATAGTTTTTTTTTATAAATATTAATCTAATAAAATAGCAACAAATGGCGAATTTCTGAACCTCAATTTATATATCTTATTATTAAGAATATAAATGTGAAAAGGGTGCCAACGAGTTCGATGGGGGATGTTTTTTTGATATTAAATTTATACCTTTCCAAGTTTCAATAATCGCTCCAGAACTATTATGTTTATTCATGAAACTCAAGGAATCTAGAAGTTGGAGTTTTTATTTAAATTATGGGAGATCAAAACAAATTACCTTCTAAGCAAACATCCTTGATTCCAATTGAAAAAAATTACATTACTCATGCGCCCCATAAGCTTTAACTAGCAAAACACTTTTAAAACACATGAAACAATAAAATATTTCATATTTTGCTTTTGACTATGAAAAATATTAATAAAAACTACACATTATTCATAACACTTTAGAATATGAAAAGTAAACTTTTGCAGCTGCAACTTCTACTGAGCAAAGCAAAACAAAAATCATGTTCTATAATTCCGTCGCCCAAGAAGAACAACAACTTATAAGCATCACAGGAACAAAAAAAATATATGTATATATATATTTTTTTATTCTGAACACACCATAACCCGTTCCTTTAGCAATTCATTTTCATGAAATATGAGCCGAGAATTCGTGTAACTTATATTTTCCTTGTCTTCCCCTCTCCTCAATTGAGCACTTCCAAGGCAACATCGCTCACACTTGCTATAGGTAGTTATGACTCCCACATTGGAGCTGTCGCTAAATTGTTAAAGTGTCTGCTGATGTCCTCTAAAGCGACATAACTTGGCAGCTGAAAGGTGTTTCTACTTTACTTTCCTTTCGAGTCCTTTCAAGTCCTTCTGGTTGCTGCTCAAAGCTTCTTATGTCTGGCTGACTGGTTGCTTCTGGCTGCTACTAGCCAAGAAGTTTTCTTCATCAGGTGTGAAGGCTTTTGAGCATCAACTGCAACTGGCTTTAACTGTAACTGAAACTGTTTGTGGCCATGTTCAGTTGTCCTTAAGCATCATGTTCTTGCTGTTGGCAATTCTTGTGTGTCAGCAAAAGCAAATCGTAAGTTATATTTTGTGTTTAACGTTTTAATAAATGATTCTGACAAATATTGTAAAAGCAAGTAAGGACTAAAATGAGGATTTACCATGCATAAAGCGGATGTAGCTATGGATTTTCACAATATCTTTGCTGTGAGTTGATAAGGATGATGATAAGCATCTGCTCCGAATATTATTTTCATGAATATTATTTATTCTATTTTCAATATTTACATAAAAATTTAAATATTGTACAAATATTATTGCATACTTTAAGGATGAGGTGTTCTTTACAAAAGGCTATTAATTATATTTATTGAATTCTTTAGATGATGGCCAAGGCCTTACATGTTACTAAAAGTGTCCTTAGAGAAGCATAAATGAAAAATATCCCATTGCAATAAGAAAAAATTAGAAATACATTTTTAATGAATTTTCAATCAAAGTTAAAATGCTAAAAAAAAACAAGAAAACATTTATTTTCATTAACAAAAACTACACATTTAACCTCTCAAGACCTCGAAGAGTCACGCGATGGTAAAAAGACAAATAAAAACAAACAAAAAATGGTAAAACTTTCATTAATTTTCACGTCAAGTTGAACAACGTAAACTAATAAAAAGTTCCCAGTTTCCCCAAAACAAAAGGAGAAAACTAAAAGAAAAAAAATTTGAAAATTGGTGATGATGCAAGAAAAAACTATAAACCTTGGAGGGTTTTATAGAAAAGTTGGTTTGTTTTTCATTTATTATTTTGTTTTTTTTTATTTGTTTGTGTTTTTTGTATTCCAAAATTATTTGCTTTTATTGCAGCTGCACTCGTGATGTTACTTGTCTCTTGTTATTTGGCACAAAAAAAAAAAAAAATATATAAACTAAACTATTAAAATTGCACTTTTCACTTTGTTAAAAGCCAAATGACAATAGACAAGTTTCGCAAAAAAAAAAAGAAAGGGCAAAGTGCAACTGCAACTAAAGTAAAAACAAACTAAAACTTGGTCTAAAGTAGTAGGAACTTTTTGTATTGAAAAATGAATGAAAAAACCAAAACGAGAAAAAATATGAGAAAATAAAATTATTTTAAATTAGCTTAAGTTTTGCAATTAATTTGCTAATTAAATATTTTTCTTTTCATTTAACCAAACTCACTTTTGTCTTTCTACTCCTTTGCAGGCAAACACACACGGGTCCTGGACACGCAGCAAACAGCGTTAGATGGTAATTATAATGAATTTTTCTATTAAGCATTTCCATTTTTCTTTTATTTTTTTGGACATTTTCTTTTGACTTTGCTTTCGTTTTTTTTTTTTTTTTTTGTCTTTTATCTTTTATTTTCATTCTATTTTTGGGGTCCTTTAGAGTCAAAGCAAGTCACTGCGGTTGCTGCCAGCTGCAGTTTGTTGGTTTTGTGCATCACATGTGGCGTATGCGCAATGAAAATGTCTCATTTTGTTGTGCAAAAGAAAAAAAAAAAACAAAGAGAAAACCATACGAAAAAACAAATGAAAGCAGAAAAGAAAAACTTGCTGTTGACATAGAAGCATTTTTCATGCTGGTCACAAGGCAAAATTAATGATAAATAGAATATTTTTTGTGTCCTTTCTCCAAGTCCATGCATGTAGGTCTTAATTTTATGTCTGGGAATGTAGAAAATTTTAAAATAGTTTCTTAATTTTTTTCAACTCATCTTCTTCTAAACGAAATAAAATAGAAGTTTTAAATACCAAAAATAATAATGTTTTTTAGGGAAAACTTTTAAATGTCCTTTCCCAATTTTTTTTAAATTAATTTAACTAAGTTTTTTAGCAATATAAACAAGGATTAACTTTAAGCTACCAGGTCACGACTATATTCACACTTAATATTGTAGTTTATTATTATTTAATTTTATAATAATTTCATTTTGATAATGCAGATTCTGATATGCCACGCTTTGCGGAGCCCATAGCAAATGTTACAGTCTCTGTGGGACGAGATGCTTTGCTCGCTTGTGTTGTGGAGAATTTAAAAGGCTACAAGGTGAGTTAATGGTTGTAAATTCTTAACCCTTTTCACAGAATTGTGACTGTTGAACATTAATTACAATTAAAATATTTGCAAATTAATACATGAAGTCACAAATCGAAAGCATAAATCTCTTGCCTCTCTTCCAAGTCAATTGAGATTAAATGAACTCAGACCGAAAGACGAAAGAATCATTAAGATAATTTCTACACCGTTAATAAATTAACATGTAATTGACATTTACAGACAATCACAGGAGGAATACACTTTTGTACAATACAACAATGGAAAATACTTAAGTTAAACAATGAATGAATTTAAATTATTGATAAATTCTTGTTGCCTTTGCATATTTGCATATTTAAATGAGAATTGTTTATTGTCCTACGATAAATGACACATAATTATGTGAATGCTATTCATAATTATACTGTATTAGAAATAAATGTATGTAGGGAGGTGTGGTATGAAGACTGTAGGCCCTTAGAATTGAAATATAAACAAACATAACCTTAATTACAATTGATTGACTAAACATTCAGAGTACCAAAACATGAAACAAAAAAAATATATTAAAAATAAATTACTTATGTCGATATCATTACTGTATTTATCTCTTTGATTTGTAGGTTGCTTGGGTTCGTGTTGATACACAGACTATTCTATCAATCCATCACAATGTCATATCACAAAATAATCGCATTAGTTTGACTTACAATGATCATCGTTCATGGTATTTACATATCAAAGAAGTCGAAGAAACTGATCGTGGCTGGTATATGTGTCAAGTGAATACAGATCCAATGCGTTCCCGAAAAGGTTATCTACAAGTGGTTGGTAAGTATTATGGTGAACTTAAGTTCATTAAATGAAAGTTCCTAACATTTTTTCCTCTTTTTTTATAGTGCCACCCATGATAGTCGAGGGTATGACTAGCAATGATATGGTAGTGCGTGAAGGTCAAAATGTGTCACTGATGTGCAAGGCACGTGGCTATCCGGAACCTTATGTCATGTGGCGTCGTGAAGATGGCGAAGAGATGCTAATTGGTGGTGAACATGGTAAGCAATGCTAAACAATTTTACTTGACTCATATTGATTGCATTGTGTGCTTTTGTGTCTTTGTATTTGCAATATTAAAATAAAATAAACTAACAGTGAATGTCGTCGATGGTGAATTGTTGCACATAACCAAAGTGAGTCGTCTTCATATGGCTGCGTATCTATGTGTCGCCTCCAATGGTGTGCCACCTTCAATTAGCAAACGAGTTCATTTGCGCGTACAATGTAAGTATCCTTGATACAATAACAGAATGAATAAAAAAAATTATCTCCATTTAAATTCATCTAAAATTTGAATACATTTTTTCTTATTTTTTTTCATAGCATTGAATATTTAATTTTGGAATATTTTTATGAAAAATTCTTAACTTGTTTGCCTTCATTTCGCTGTCAAATTTTAATTAGCGTCCATGTTATTTTTTATTTTATTTAAATTCTCCAGCCAACAATTTAATTAATTTACACATTTTATTTATTTTATTTTATTTAAATTAATTTTCTGGTGGTTTGTTTTTTTTTTTTTTGGTATGATTTTTTATTTTTAAATAAAACTCAAACAAATTCATTCATGGTTTCATTTAGTCGCCCACAAATATGCAAACACTTTTGTATTTTTCTTTGCCGAAAATATTTCTCATCAAATCATCAAACTGCTGCGAATTATTTTAATGATTTTTATTTTCATTTTATTGCTTCAATTTTTTTTTTAATGAAAGGAGACTTTTTAAATTGCTAAAAGTCGAAATATTGTTTGTTGCCATGCGAATATTTATAAAATATGAAAAGTTAAACATTTAATTGTGAAATTTATGGTCTTTAAAATAGGAAAATATATAAATAAAATGGTATTATTTTTAGTATTTTTCATGTATCTGTCTATCTGAATTTAAATGGGGAAGTTTTTAGAATCATGTGTCTTAAACAAACATCTCTTCTCTTAATTTCTCTATAATCTGAGCTGATAATATTGTCGATGTTGCATCCAATTGTGTTGTTTTTTACCGCATACTTTGTTCGCAGACATGTTCGTATAAGGAACCAAGCAATTGGAAGCAACACTCTGAATATTAAAAATTAAAAAACAATGCAAATATGAATTTGATTTTTAAATTTTCTTCTCCTGAGTTCATTTATGTTCTCTCCCTTTCTCCTACAACTTGGACAAAAACAAAAAACCCTTCTTACAAATACATTTGTATCATAAATATTGAAACCAACACGTACAAATTAATGTTTTACACAATTCTCCCAACCAACACTTCAGTTTTTATTGTTACCCACCTACATGTCCACAAACTACATGTATATTTTATACATTTTGGGATCTAAAAATCGTTGCATTACATTTCCGACCATTTTATGGCAAACTTAATAAATTTTGCGTGAGTTTGCAAAATGTTTCTGGATTAAAATGCAGTCATTCATTAATTTCATTGTAAGTGTGGCCAATATGCATGGGATTGAGAATGGGCTCAGGACAATGAGGAAGTGCAAGTGCATAAACGGCATCAACACGAACACGAACAAGAACACAACAACAGTAACACCCATTTAAACATACACATATTCAACTAAGGCAGTGGTTCTTAAACTTATATAATCCATTGGTCCCATCTTGAACAATATGTAATCCCATACCAAATCTTAAAATTTGCATCGATGAAGTTCGATGTTTGGCATTGTCAGTTACCCATGGAACACAGTTTAAGAATCACTGATCTAAAGAAAAGGGAGGAAAGTACAAAGAGAGTGAAAGTCCCAGCCATACACAGGTAAATTAATTTAACGTGACTGCAGTTTTTGGTCGTCGCCAACATCAATGCGTGCATGCGTGCGTTCGTCGCTCACTCTGGCTTTCTATATGAATGTGTTTGTTAATGCTTTGTGTTTGCGTAAATGTGTGTATATGCACTAGTGCAGGTATTGGTTACTTTTATTTGTTTGTATATATAGCACCGCCACCACAGACTTCACCATCAACATCACCATCAACATTCCCAGGACCAACTTGCAAGTTTGGCGCGTTTCATATTATTGTATTTCGCTTTGGTTTGTTTTGTTTTGGCTTGGTTTGCTCAGTTTTGTGCGTTAAGTTTTGGTTTGCCTTGTACTGGACTCAGCTTGGCTTGGTTGGGTTTGGTTTGGTTCGATTTTGTTGGTTTGGTTTGGTTTGGTTCGGTGTGGCTTGGCTTGGCTTGGCTTTGTTTTGTTGTCCAACTGCCAACTGCTTCTTTTGTCGATATCCTTCCTTTTTTCCTTCCGCCCACTTGTGTCTGTTTGTCTTTTGTCTGCCAGTTTTACGCATTAAATAACGTGACCCAAGTACATACATGGAGAAAGAAGGCTACAATGAATACAATGTGATATGTTTTTCCGCCCAACCAATGTTAATATGAATTTTGCTTTTAGTTCCTTGAATTTTCATTTTGATTTTCACTTTTTTTTTTTGTGCCACAATTATTGCGTAAATTCCACCAATGCATATGGTGCCCGATTCCCTGTGCTTTTTTCCCTTTATTTTTGTTATGTGTATTTTTTTCTTTTTTTTTCGGGTATTTTCGTAGGGAGAGATGTGTCAGGTAATAGGAATTATGGTGAGTGCCAGAGCATTATGTGCCTATTTTGGTATGATATTGCGCTTCATATGAGTGTTTTTGTGAGGTAGATGAATGTTGGAACAATTTTGTGGCAAGTTTGGGTTAATTACTGGTATTATGCATGCAGAGTCAGGATTCAATGAAATCGATCGAGGTGACATTTGAGCTAAAGGATACTAGGTTGAAAAGAGAAAATGAAAGGATTGAAACAATATTGTGGCAAAAGATTAAACGCTTAAAACTGAAACTTCTGACTCTGATTTGTACTCAAATTGTTGGCAATTAATCAGTCTCTGATTTACTTAGTTCTACTCACATATTTTCTACCAGCCACTAATTCTTTATATACTCGTACATTTTCAGTTCCACCCATGCTCTCCATACCAAATCAACTTGAAGGTGCCTACATTGGCCAAGATGTCATGCTCGAATGTCATACAGAAGCCTATCCAGCATCTATAAACTATTGGACAACAGAACGTGGTGATATGATTATATCAGGTAAAATTAAATTTAAAAAAAAATTTACAATATCCATTCACTTAATAATTAAACTGAAGGGAATTCAAAACAAAAATGATGTATTAATTTAATTATAATGATTTAATAATCATGCAATAAAATAATGTAAGGCAAATTTTAACGCTTGCAATTTTAATGCAATAAATTCATCAACCGGACAAGTATTGACAAGCAGAGCAGAGAAAGAAAGATAGACATGCAGATACACAGATAGAGAAGACGAACTGGCAAACGATGGACATATAGTTCAGTTCAGAACGGTTGAGTCAGTCATCCAGTCAGTCAGTCAGGATAGTCTGGCAGATATGGCATGGCATCGCATTGCATGCCAGCTGTCATTTTGTTGTCAAATTGTTTGAAATGTTGCCCAACATAGTAAAATGCAATAAATACGGAGAAAACTCAAAATGCCATGAAAATGGTTAAAATGACAACAGAAAGATAGATAGATAGATAGATGGATAGAAAGAGGGAGAAATAATAAAGAGGAAAGTCCCACTAAAGCTGCACATCCTCATACAAGATACAATATATAAAGTATGTTATATATATGAGTTTATTGTTATAGCCATTGATGTTGTTCTTGTTGTCTTCAGGCTTTATTATCTGAAAACCAATTGTAAATGAGCTTACAATGTAATGAACATTCACTAGCAGAGTTTTAACCAAACGGCAGTAGATACCAATATAAAGACACAGGAGTAGTCGCAAACAAACAAGGGCAGGAAACCTACCATATGGTCATACAATATCATACTACATACGTACATTGAATATGTGCAAATGTTAAGGGTAAAAAGGGAAAGGCGGGCAAACAATGCACTCCCGCGAAAGTGAAATGCATTAAAACAATGCAAAAACAATTGTCACTTGACGTACGTTCTACGTACATTTGTGCAGCACATTTGATTGTATTTGGCTCAGATGATGGTGGATGAGGAAATGAAAAGGAGAGTATGACGGAAATGCAGCACATGCAACAAATATAGGTACTATTCCATGTATAGATATAAATGCATATACTTGTATACTTGGATGAGTGTGTTTGTGCACTTATATCACAAATATACATACATTGTCTGAGCTCATGAAGTCATTGCGAAGCGACTTTTTATATTTTGGTTTGGTTCAACTTTACGAATACGCTACTGCACTATTGTACAAGTACTGGCAGTGATCAATGAAGTCAATGAAACAGAGTCATGCAAAATTTAAATATTATACATTTCTTTTTTTTTTTTTTTGTTTAATATAAAAAAAATACAATATAAAAATTTAATATTTAAATAAAAGGTAAATGAAATGAAATATAAAAATATATGATTAACATGGCAATTATGAACATGGAAAATGTGATAAAGAAAGGATTTAATTTCTTAATTAAACTTTAAATTTTATGTTAAAAATATTTTCCGCAATTAACTTAATGTAGCAATACAAAAACAAATGAACAAGCGTTGAAAATGCTCTCTTTATTTTATAAAATGGAGAATTTTTAAAATTTTCCTTGCAATACAAACAAATAAATAACAAAATTGAACCACTGAAGGAAATTTATACTATACCTTCAATATTTTCAAATATTAGATTGTGTTAAAAATTATTATAAAGCTTTGTGGGGGGGTAACCCAAGCAAGGTTCTTCAAAATGCCATAGATGGCTGATAAGAAGGACAAAGCAGTTCAGAAAGTAAGAAAATATTTATTTGACATTTCAAAATATAGTCAGAGTCAGTAAGAAAACCCAAAGAAAGAATGATCAATCGATTTGTATGTTAGAAAAACTAGTTGATACGTGTCTGATCTCCTTTTTTTTCGCAATTGAAGTGATTTTTATGATTTTATTTTTACTCAACTGTTATTCTAGAGCCGAAACACTAATTATTACAATACAATGTTATACTGTATTACGTAAAGACCAAAAAGATACAATATTGCTCAGGATTTCAGATTTTCTGAACCACTCAATTGTTTTCTGTTTATGGAAAAAAGGCCTAAACAATTCTAACTTATAGATCAATATGTGGCTTTTTGAATATTTTAAGAAATCTGGAAGGTTTTCTATACAAAAACTGAAATTGAGTCAAAAGAAAAACTAAATGATTTTCTGTATTTGTAATGAAATGATTTGTAAAAGAATTGTATACAATGCCATCTACACACAATACATCCGCGATACATGATCCTGCATTATCATAGTGTTTGTGAAATATGTATGACCCCGTGTCATGTAATCGTCTAATCGATATTGATATTGATATTTCGTCATGCGAGTTATTCTCTTAATTACCTCTTTGACTATAATCTTTGACCATGCTGTCTCATTTACGCCTTCACGAAGGAAGTACGTGTGAAAGAGGCAAATATACTTCGTGCTAATTTTTATGGAATTTTTGAAGTGTGCGTTAGTATGAAAAATTTTTAAACTGCCGACAGAAAGTGTGAAATATGTTTCGTCCATCATCCACATTTTCGTCTTCTCACTGCAGAAAATAACAAAAGTGAACTTTCAGTGCTTACCCTTCAATCACTTCAATCCACACATTAACAAATGCATGATCATGCGAAGCAGTATGGTGTCTAGCCTGCTTAACTATTATTCTTCCAGTGAACGAAGAAGTCTCTTTCCAATATATTGTTTGTGTAACTTAATAATATACATAATAATATCCATTACAAATTTTTACTCGGTAGATCAAAAACCAAGGGACTAATTTGTAAACAAGAAGGCAGAGAGCAGACAAATCTTCTACTTCTTAAGATCACTTCCATATTGTTGTGAAGTTGTGGCTTTAGATTGAAATATTTTAGAATTTTACTTTATTTCATGTCGGCAAACCAAGTGGCTTTTATATTAATAAAAAATAAGAACAGAAAAAATCACTACAATATAAAATTTATCAACTAAATACTCACCAGTCTCCGTTGTTCCAAGATTATCCTCAGCATTTCTAATGCTTCATTGTTTTTCATTCCTTGTTAAGTCTTCATAGGCAGGACTTTTGTTTTTAACCATCCAATGACAGGCATAAAGTATATATCTTTCTTCTTCCTCAATCCAATATCTTCTTCCTTTCTTTCTGTGTCTTCTTATTCCACTGTTCTACGATCATCACATAGGCAGCACCTGTCAATTGTTATGATTTGTCGCAATAATATATTTATTATGATTAGCTGAAATACTCAGTTATAAACTTGCTTATAGTAGAGAAAAGCCTTAAAAAAATATATAAATGATTATCAAAAGATTTCACTTTTGCCTTCATTGTTCATTTATGTGCATTCCATTTTATAAATTTCCATCAAATTAGTAATTAAAATCGCTTCAAAATACAAAATACAAAAGTATAATATCACTTATTTCTATAAATTTTTAGAATCTATTAAAAAAAAAAAAAATATCCCCAATTCAAAAAACAACCAAAAATACAATTAATTAACTGAAATAATATTTGCTGGCAAAGTGGCAAAAATTTAGATCAAAAATCAATAAAAATTGAATGAAATGGTTACCAAATCCTTGTTTTTTTCATAGCCAAACACAGATACACACACCAGCATTTATTATTATATTCATAAAATTTTATAATACAAAATAATCGCTTGCTTGTGTCATTAGCAACTACATCGAGGATGAGGATGAAGTAATGTTGAGCCGCAAACAACTCACAAAGAATTGTTATGAAACAAAAAAAAAAAAAACAAAAAAAAAAAATGAATAAATAAATTTGAAATTATGCTGCATATGATTAATTTTTCATTCATTTATATTTACATGTGTAGATGTGCATGTAACATATATACACTTATTTATATTTATATTTATGCTCGTGTATCTACTGATGCGGCTTTATTTTATGCACGAGTTTATAGACAGACAATGTTTTTATTGTTATTGCTGTTGTTGTTGATGTTGGTGTTGTTGGTGTTGTTGTTGTTGCAGTAGGGAATTATTTTCAAACACAATCACATCAGCAAAAAATGCACATTCACGTTGTTTGGTGCATTTATGGCATGAAAAAACTGAAACTGAAAATGTGGTTAAAACTTTTAAATGGGAAAATACATTTGAAGCGTAAAATACCTAAAAGTATGCATCAGTACATGACACAAAATAAGACACTTACACACACACACACACACATACAAAAACAATGCATAATCTACTCCATTTAGTATTACGGATTGTGTTTATGTTATATGAGGTGATTGTAGTTTTTATTTTCGTGTTCATTGAATTAGTCTGTAATGAGTTGGGTTGTTGTTGTTTTATCTAATAATTAAAATGTTGGTAATATTGTAATAATAATCATTTTGTTGTTAAGTATAAGTGCTCGGTTATCCTAATCCAAGTACTTCTTTTAAATATTTCTAATTTTTTTAAGTGCTCAAAAACATTGAATGTTAGATGGTTGTCAAAATTCTAATGATAATTTAAAATATATGAAAATACACATTATTTTGGATCAATAATATTAAATTTAGTTTATCTGTGGCTTACAAAATATGTGTGTTATGATCAAAATCTTGTTTTAAGTACCCAGAGTTTTTTCTGGTTAAAAATTCAGTTTATTGAAATATAATCCTTAGAAATACAAAGGATTTGTAATGCAAATATAACTGAATTAATTTCACTATAATTTATGATATTTTGTTTGGAACCCAAGAAAGTGTCATTGCACAAATAAAATGATGAAACAAGAAAAGATCGCTTTTAAAACAAAATATGGTAACGAACGCATTGTTATAGAAATACAGGAGTCTATGTCAAAAGTTGATTTTCAAAATTTAAAAGGTGCCATTGTCCAGTGAATAAACACAAAATCCTTATTAAATTAAATAAAACTATACTTGACCATGGCTTTTCTCCTGAATGCAAAACACTTGATCGTGAGATATGAAATGGTGCTTAGAATTTACTTAAAGGCATGGTGACTATCGACTAGATCCCATGGAAGCATTTTTGAAACAGCACGAGGAACAAGCATTAGAGTTAAATAAACTTATTTGATTGTTCTCAGAAAAATCAATACTTTCGGTTGCATATAAAGAAGATTGCTGATAAAATATTGCAAGATAAGAATTTGGATCGTAACACAAAGCCTAACATTGTACATAAGTCACAGCAAAATTATGATCGTCCACATGATTATCTAAAGAGGCGCTATTTTCTTAAATTGGGAAATATTTACAACGCATATAAGATGATAGATTCAAGGAACTTGAATTATATTTTATTGCAATGTAAACTGTGAAATATTTCGTGTTATTTGTTCTTATTAAATAAATATATATTGATATGTATGAAAAGAATGATTCCAGATGATGATTTACTATACATTTTCAAAGAAAATAACTAAAAAATCATACTTGGCTCACGCTTTCCATATCTTAACCACTGGCATTTATCGTATTAGACCTCAAATTTATACAACATCAAACAAACAAAAAAAAAAAAAATGTCACTTTAAATGTCTATAAATCTCATTAACTACAACAATAGAAAATTTTATTATATTATAAAAATAGAAGAATAGTAAAAATAAAACACAAAATACTGTGAGTTTATTCATTTTATGTTTAAATGTCATTTTGTTTGTTCAATAAAACAAAAGCCCAAAAGAAAAAAAAAAAAAAAACCGAGAGAAACATGAAAAATCAACTAAGCTAAAAACACTAAACTGAGTGAAAATGAATGAATTTTTATGAATCAGAATCACATTACATATGCACACAGGGGCTAATGTACACATACAATATACCTAAATACTAATACTTACTATGATATACAAAATCAAGTCATGCATGCAGGGCAGAAGAATATGTTAAAATAGAATATATCAAGAAAAGTTGAGTAATAAATTTTAAGTACTCATATATGAGACACTATCCTAGACAAAATCACTTGGCTTGTCTTGACTTGACTTGACTTGCCTCCTATATACTACTATATGTCTATAAATCCATATATCATTTATGGTACTACTATGTCGCAGTGTTATTAAAACTTTTTGGCCTCAATCTGCAACTTTTTTTCAAACATTTCCCATTTTTTCCCAATTCTTTTTTGTTTCTTTCTTTTGTTGGCGTCAAAATCCTGCGAAATTATATCTTTGCGTGTTTAATTCACAAAACAAAATAATAAAGAAAAAAAATTTGGTAAAGCACATAAAGAAGTTCAAACATACACGCTACGCTTGTTAAATATCTTGGCATAAACGCCTAAAATTTTACTATGAAATAACAATAATATAAGTATAAAAAATACTTATATGTAGTATAAATTAAGAATGTAAGCCAAGAAAGACAACATGCAAAAAAGAAAGGAACAAAATAAAATAGAAATTGAGAATGAGAATGAGAATGAAAAAAATGAACCAAAATGGCTAAAGACATTTGTCACACAGGTACCACATGACGTATGAGTAACATGCGATATCACATTACCCTCAGCACATCAGCTTGCCTACGATTCGGTCGGTACCTTCCCTTCGGTTTGTCTTAGTTGACAATGCAGACGAACAATAGCCAAAAGACAATCAAAATGAAATTAAGTTTATAGCTCAACTGAATTACATTCACTACTTCTACCACTACATACAAGTAGTACAAATATACGAGTAAGAGATACTACTTGTATATCCTTGTATGTATGGAAAATAAACCTACTGGTGAGAAGGTGCTTGAAAGTAGTTTCCATTCATTCCATCTAGACTACACCAAACGCCTTCAACAATAGAAAAGAAGTAGTAGTAGGAGAAATCATAGGAAGAAAAGCATTCAATGTTTTATTTTCTTTTTTTTTAAGAGGAAATAGCGCCACAGATCGAAATTAAAGCCGTCGAATGAAACTTTGCTTTTAGATTTTTGCTGATTAATGAGAAAAGTTTTTTCATGTTTTTCCTTAGACTTGACTTGATTTTCTCTATGTTTTTCAATCGAAGTATACAGTAAACTAAATAGAACTGAATTCAAGTGAACTAAACATGAACCTGTTTAGTGCAATTAAAGCAAGTAAATAGCAAAGTGTTCTGATGGTTTGGTTATGTGGATTTGGATTGGACGGAGTCGGGCTAGGAAGGAAGAAAGAAAGGAAATCAACCAATGCCAGTTTCAATTACGCGCATACATTTCCACTTTGGCCAAAGTTCAATTTAGTAATGAGAAATAATAAATAGAGTGGAGAGAAGGGAAGAAAAGAGAAGAGGAGCGCTGAGAGAGAATGTTGAATGGTGTATGGAGTTTGTGTCATCAGTGTATGGTGAATGGTGCTCGTGACATTAATTAATTGATTTTACTGTTGCAAGCTAATATAAGTAGAAGAAAAAACAACAAAGACATCAATTGTTGTTCGATCGTTTAACATGAACTTTTTAATAAACAATATTATAGGGAAACACCATACTAAACTTTATTGATATGATCTCTACAATCACAGTTTACAAACTGCATTTTATTTTGCATTGCATGCTGAGATTGAGGATACTTTCCATACTGAGCTCCTCTTAATTTGCTTTAAGTATTGGTTGATTTTAAATAAAATCTATACCAAGAGATGAAGCTTGAACAGATTCTCGGTGGCCAATATCTCATTTTTCATCTCTCCCTTTCTGAAGTGTTTTGGGATCTTCAACAGAGGAATCTTATTTAATATACACCAAGGTTACATGAATGTCATCTTAAATGTCTGCTGAAAATAACATCAGGGTCTAAAAATATTGATATAAATTCTCTTTGATAGACTTACATTTCACAATATAAGATTTCTTTTATTAAATTTTGCAAATCTTAGCCCCAAAGAGATCTGGAACTCGTTACATACTCAATCTCCAAAATAATTTCCATTACTAGCCACAACTTTTCCCATTTTTCTGGCAGCTTTTGAATTCCTCGTCGGAAAAATTGTTAGTCTTTTGACGCGATCCACGAATCAATCCAGTTTTTGGCTTCTTCGAAAGAACGAAAGTGGTGTCCTGCCAGTTCATGCGTCATCAATCTGAATAAATAAAAATCAGAATGGGTGATGTCTGGAGAGTACGGCGGGTGGGGTAGGATGTCCCATTTCAAAGTTTCCAGGTATGTTTTCACTACCTTGGAAAGATGTGGCCGAGCGTTGTCATGTAGAAGTATCACCTTGTCTTTCCGAGTATTGCGGGCGTTTTTCCTTCAACGCTCGATTCAAACGTATTATTTGAGTCCGATAGAGGGCTCCTGTGATGGTTTCCCCTGGTTTCAAGAGTTCATAGTACACTACACCGAGCTGGTCCCACCAAATACACAGCATCAGCTTCGAGCCATGAATGTTCGGTTTTGCGGTCGAACTTGATGTATGGCCGGGAAGCCCCCACGATTTTTTCCGCTTCGGGTTGTCATAGTGTATCCACTTTTCATCGCCGGTCACGATGCGATGCAAAATAGTCTAGTTCCTCAATAGTCTAAAAAAATTATTGTGGCATCTTCAAAACCTTTCTTCCTCACTATCTTATTATCAACTTGTATAGTAAAATGTATCAACATTAAAGATTCTTAAAACTCATTTGAATTATTAACATAATCAATCATTACCAGCGTAGAAACCCTTTTACTTAATCAAATTGGTTTGAATGACTGCTGATATTTTCTTTATTTTTCACTTTTACAGATACATCGAGGGCTGGTGACAAATACGAGACAACCTCAACTGTAAACGGATACATGAAATATATGAAGTTGAAAATACGCGCGGTCGGTCCAAATGACTTTGGTACCTATCGGTGCGTGGCGAAAAATTCATTAGGCGAAACGGATGGCAACATTAAACTTGATGGTGAGTTCAATTTAAGTTTTTTCGGTTCAATGCAATTTGCCTTTTTTTTCCAATTTTTTTATTTTTTTTATTTTTTTTATTTTTTTTTGTTTTTTTTGTATCGAAAAAACGAGATGAAATGCAGGACAAATGTTCCGTGAAAACTCTGTGATAAAGTAACTTTAAATAATTAAAAAAATATTATAAATTTACTATTCCACTAAAAACTATAAATATTATTGTATTTCTTTGATCTGTAATTTTCTTTATAGAAATGCCAACGCCAACGACTGCCATCATATCGGAAATGGCAATGCTCAATCGAAGTTTAGGTACGATGAACAGCAGAAAAAGTAATTAATGGCTTCATTTATTTATTTATTTATTTTATTATTAATTTTGCTTTTATTGATAGTTCAATTCATAATTTTTTTTTTTTTTTTTTGTTTTATTAATAGTAAATAATTTTAGAGGCAATTGTGGTATTTTTCGTATTTTATGAAAGTATGCAATGCAAATTGATGACATTTATGTGTATCTATCAATCGCAATGATTTTTTTTATTGTAATTACAATAATTTGCTTTATCAACCCAACCACTTGATCAACCACTCATTCAACCTATAAAGCATCATCGATTCATCTTACTTGTATAAAAAAAAGCACACAAAAATTCACACAGAAAACAAAAAATCATAAAAATGCACAATTCACTTTCCATTTGGTCATATGCTTTTATTAGTTTAATTACTCAAATTGAGTATAAGCACCGCTTGACTTGGTACTCAATTACCTCAAAATAGACTTAAATTGCTCACATTTTTAATGCTACCCTAACATTATTAAAACAGTCAAAGACCAATTCGAATTATTCACCACAGTCTAGGGATATCGTGTTTATTGCTTTCCAATATACCAAAGAATTCCATAATTTACGAATGCCTTTCTTTTCTCTATTGGCCATTTAAAGAATTTGTTCTCACCTCCATCATGTTAAAAGCCATAAAACTTCTCAGACATAAAAAAAATAAATAAATAAATAGAAAAAAGGCCACTTAAATAAACTAGCATTGGGTTATGACCTTAAACCGCCAACTCCATCACATTGATGCCACTCTTATTTATCCCCCAAAATACAATCCTTTCTTCTTGGCTTGCTTCGTCTGGCTTTGGACAACTTGAAAATATCTTAAGTACTCAACTGCATTTATTGCACATTTTATTTGCCAGAAACTGAAGAGGGAGTTGAGGTATCCGAAGCCAAACAAGCCATAAAAATCTAAAGGAGAAAAAATGTTGACAGCATGCAACAAGAGAAATGTTTTGTGCCATTTTGTACGAGTAATAAATGGAAGAAACCGAGGGGGTGAAGTCAACAATCAACAACCGAAGAGAATGTGAAATATACAGATGGAACAATGCTAGAGCCAAGATACGAAACGATAATAAAATGAAATTATAATAATCAAGAATGACAACAATAACAACAAAAAGAAAACAAGACCACAGACAACTTAAACGTCCTTTTTACTATGACCACAGGCACCCTTTCTTTCTCTTTGTTCCTGCCTGCCCACATCTTTGTTTCTTTCTTTCATTCAATCTGTTTTGCTTCCATGCTTTCTCATTTTTTTTTTTCATTTTTTCATTTTTTATTGCATGCAATGCCGGTTGGTTCATGATTGTGTTTTATTTATTTATTCTTATATTTTTTGCTGCATAATTTTCAATGTGATTTGTGGCTCTTAAACACCTTTCTGCCAACATTTATCCTATTTTCGTTTTTGTAATTTTTGGTTCAACGCCATTAAGTACTAACAACAACAACAACAACAATAACAACAACAACTAAACAAAAGAAAACAAAACAAAACTTAAAATTTTTAAAAGAAAAATTATTAAAAAATAAATGTGTTTTATTTTTCTTTCCTTTCATTCTGTTTTCTTTTCATGCCATTGTATGTTTATACCTTCCTCTATAATCAACCAAATAAAACAAAAAATCTATTTTCATGTCGACCTTTGAACTATCTCCTTTCTACCTTCTCCAAACCACCAAACAACCAACAACAACTAAACAATCTACACTTTTAAAAATTATTCTATAAAAATGAAAACATTGAAAAGATGGCAAAAGACGTCATAGAAATAAATTTGATTCAAATGCTTTACCTGATTATGGGGTTGAAGAGTGGCGTGACGGTGCTCAAGGTAAGTCCTTACATCTATTTTTCTTACTAAGAACTATCAGCAAAATATGTACTTTTCCTCGCTCTCTCTCTCTCTCTCTCTGGGTTCATACATAAATATTGTACAATGTGACTTGCACAACACTATTGCATTCTTTTATATCTTCTTGGCACTTTTTATTATAATTTGCACTTTTCATTTATGTTGTCACTCCTCCATCTCCTCCAAACATCTTTCGAGTTCTCTCTATGTATTTTCTATTTTGTATGTTGGCATTAGTATTGTACTAGTGGGTCCTTTCTTCTTTCATAGTTCAGCATTCACCTTTTGCTAGATGCGATATCATAATTTCTGTTAAGTAGTTAAATCTGCGTTCCTTCAGCTCCTTTTGACTTTTTTCTTTCTCTTTCTTCTTCGCTATATATCTCTACAAGTCCTTCTATGTTGTCCTTGTTATGCTAAAATATTTTATTTTAGCTTTTTACCTCTTCTCTGGTTCCATTTCTGTTGCTTCTTTCCATCTGATATTAATCGCAATAACTTTAACTTATTTTCTGCTTCCTCATTGAGCATCATTCGTTCATATTATCTTATATTTTTATTTCATTTTATATTTATCACCATGTACTCTTATTTTATGCTAGTCTCCAATCCCATTCCGCTTGGAAGTTTAGTGAAAATGTTGAAAATTAATTAAATTTTCATAAGAAAACGTCATTGCATTTTCTTGTTCCTTTAATTATTTGCCATTTTTAAATGTTAAAATATCTTATTTTATTAAAAAAAAGAGAAAAAATACTTACTATGAGTAAGTAGAAAGTTAGATTTTTAATAAAATGCAATTTTATATTTGAAAAACGAAACAAATTTAACCTGATAAATTTATTAAAAAACAAATAACTAAACTTTGACCCAATTTTTAAAAATTGTTTAATTCAAAAACGAAATTTTCATTCAAAGCAATAAAATTCTTTGAACGCGTTGACATTCGCCAAAAGTTGCACATACGCCACATGTTCCATGGTATTTGTTGCATGCATGCCAATTGAATTTATATGAAAATGTCATTCCACAATAAAAGAGAGCAATGGGAAAATAGGAAAAACTCTTTTATACTAAAAATACAAAAGCATAAAAATGAAAAATTGTTTAGTAGACCGCAAAACCATGTCAATATATTTATTTATTCATTTCATTTTATGATCGACAAAGTCCTTCAAACCATTGAAATTTGAACGATTGTCATAGTATTGTGTCGTATTTTGTGGGCATTTTTATGTACTCGGAAATTGACATAGTTTTAGAATGCCTTTGCAAAATGAAATGCATCAAATGCTTGCCAATTTATTCAGTTTGTTTTGACAAATTTAAGGCAAATTGCATGGAGGGAGAGACAAGACTAGAAATATACCGAAGCTTAAGTATTCTCCACATTCAGGTGACATTTTGAAGAAACTTTATGCCAAAAAAGATAAATTTTCAGATAGTCAGATACTTTGTTTCTAAAAAGAAAAGATTATTGAAAAGTTGTCCATATAAAAATTGAATAAAAACTTATTCTTCGATTTTAGATTAACATGGTTTCATTCGAATATATAGAAAATGACATATGACATATGACTCAAGTCGATTATCCAATTTTCCATTATGATAATCAACTTCAATACAAACAGCATGACAAAGTGTTAATACTTGTATGAATATTGATGATACACTATATTCAAGGGGATAGATACAATGACTTTGCTACATTTCATTTTTGATTTTCATATATTTTGTACATTCAATTGATAATTTTTTGATTGCGAATTTGATTGACAGTGACATTGTTCGGCTATTGTCATTGCTGACTGATATTTCATACTTTTCTACAATATATCCAATACCTTTCTATATAACATAAGCCAACAAATGCACACTCACTGACTCACTAACTCACTTATTCACTTGTACATATCAAATTCATTTTATTATCTGTGTATGTGAGTTGACAGATTTCCAATATGCCAACAACAACAACAACAACAACAGAAACAATAACAACAACAGCCAATAACAATTTGTTGCATTGCAATAACAAAATACATAAAACAAACAACAATAACAAAAAATCATCAAAAATAATAAAATAAATTGCGAATAAAATCGTTTAATTTCACATTTATGTTGTCAATTTCATTGTCGTTGCTATTGAGTTTTTTCAGTTGAGTTGAATGTTGTTGTTATTGTTATTTTGTTGATTACAAAATTTTATGACTTTTAAATGATGATTATGTATCTACTACTATGTGAGTGAGTGTGATGATTCAGTGAATCACAGATGTTAACAAATGATTACATACTTTAATGGCATGAAATAATGTCACAAATGAGGCTTCAAATGACTTTTAAATGATTATCACACACACGAAAATGGCAAAAATACAAGGCCTAAGAATGATTTGCTAAAAAATTATAGAAAAAGAAAGCATTAGAAAATTGAGTTTAAAGACATCATACCAAATATGTAGAAGTTGTCTTTTTCAAGTTCATCAGGCCAAATAAGAAATTGGCTATGAAAGTAGAATACAATAAAGATGGAAGATGGAAAGTGGCAAATGGCAAATGGATTGTGAAAGATGGAGGCAAACGGACGCTTTTTTCTGTCTATTGCTCAATTTAAATTCGATTATGCAAGGCATGTAACCGGAAGTGAATACTGCGGCTCACTCAACCGGATGCACTAACGAACTCATACACATTTACACACAGATAACAGACAGAAAGAACAGAAAGATAGATTGTTTAAACTGAATTGTGTATAAAAATTGAGAAGAAAAATGTTTAAAAAAGAGTGTTTTCATTTCGACAGACATCATTTGATTGTAGTAATGAAACTAATGAACATGAATGCGTTTGCACTTTTATGCCTTCGACACAAAAATCCAGACATGTTCATATAAAATACAATAGTAAAGAATTCATTGAATGATGAAATAAAATGATTGTAGTGTAAGTTTTACAGTATTAAGAATATAACTATTTTTTATTGTTTGATTGTCTAAAACTGAAATAATCTGTCAGTATTTTGATATTTATTTCATTATTCAATGAGAAATTGATTGGTCTTCATTGGATAGTTTACAAAATATTTTCATTTTAAATTGAAGAATGTAAATTTTACAGTTCATTTATGAAGAAGTAGAAAACTGATCAATTCAAACCTGAATGTTTACTTGACACCTGAAACATTTTGTCGACAATTGATCAAAATGAAATCAATAATGTCTTTGGTAGCATATTTGATTTATTTAATAAAGTCAGCTCACTTTAGTTTTAGATTTAATTTTTTTATTGTATATTTGAATAAGTGAATCTTAAAACCTCTCTTGCGATGATGCCTGTCTTACAAAGCCTTAGATCAAACACTACAAACCCATTCGATGGAAGACATGAGAAAGTAAAGTTATATTCGGCTATGCCGAAGCTACTCTTCACGCTTCATGTTTTTGATTAAGCGTAGGGATTTGACTTATGTTTAGGGTAGAGTCCAGTATACATAGAGCATTTTAAGTATGGGACCGAAATATTTCTATGGGAGCTATGCGATCCAGTAATTTTAGGGTCTTGAAATATACATGATTAGTGACTATGGGTTAGACAGTTCGAATTTCCAATTTTCAATTTGATAATACAAAAACCAGAAAAGTTTTTCGAATAAAAACATGAATTTCAATTTGGGTTTGTATGAGAGCTATATGATCCAGTAATCTTAGGTTCTTGAAATTTAGAAAATTGGTGAATATATATTAGGCAGTTATACTATCCAATTTTCGATTCGATAATATAAAAAACAGAAAAGTTTTTCGAATAAAAACATGAATTTGAATTTGGGCTTGTATGAGAGCTATATGATCCAGTAATCTTAGGTTCTTGAAACTTACAAGATTAATTTATATAGAGTAGGAAGTTATATTGTCGAATTTTTAATTCGATAATGTAAAAACCAGAAAAGTGTTTCGAATAAAAACATGAATTTGAATTTGGGTTTTGTATGGGAGCTATGTGATCCAGTAATCTTAGGTTCTTGAAATTTAAAAAATTGGTGAATATATATTAGGGAGTTATACTATCCAATTGTTGATTCGATAATATAAAAAACAAAAAAGTTTTTCTAATAAGAACATGAATTTTAGCGGATGGTTTGTATGGGAGCTATATGATCCAGTAATCTTAGGTTCTTGAAATTTAGAAAATTGGTGAATATATATTAGGGAGTTATACTATCCAATTTTCGATTCGATAATAAAGAAAACAAAAAATTTTTCTAATAAGAACCTGAATTTTAACGAATGGTTTGCATGTGAGCTTTATGATCCAGTAATCTTAGGTTCTTGAAATTTAGGAAATTGGTGAATATATATTAGGGAGTTATACTATCCAATTTTCGATACGATAATATAAAAAACAAAAAAGTTTTTTTAATAAGAACATGAATTTTAACGGATGGTTTGTATGGAAGCTACATGATCCAGTAATCTGAGATTCTCGAAATTTACATGAATGGTGGGTATGGATAAGGCTATAATAATTTTCAGTTCGATAGTAGAAAAAATATGAGAAAAAGAATCTGGACTTTTACGGAAGGTGCCTCTCCTAGTCGTCCGATTTGACTGCTTTCCATCTGGTGAAAAGAAACACTAAGGGTCTAGTTTTGCATACATACAGACGGACATACGGACATGACTTAATCGACTCGTCTCATCGATATAAGCCAGAATATGGGGCATTCTGCGTGAAGCGTATAAAAAGACGATTTGAAATCTTTTATTTTCTAAAAATATATTAATCTCCTAGGTTACATATATAAGTACTTATGATGTGTATTATGCTCCATCTTGTCGAACTAATCGTTTTTCAACTTGTGAATTTTAGTCATACAAACCAATTAAGCTCCCCATCTCCACTTTGCTTTGGTTACTCATACGAAGACGCCATTCACTTCAGATTTGTTTTTCAAAACTCTATTTAATTCTGCTTTTTTTTTCTGTTATTCCTTATATGGATCTTTCCATTAATATTTGAATCATGCATATTTTATGAGTCGTAAGTTTCTTTTTTCATAATATTAAAAAAAAATATAGTAAAATAGATTTGTATTTTAAAGCAAAAAACAAAAGCAATATAAATTTTTAAAAAGAAATCATTAAATATCTTTATCAAATAATTTTCGAGAAAGGCGACAAAGCAATAAATATACAACAGATAAAATTCTCGAAAATAAATACTCACAAATCACAACTATAAATATTGATTTATTTTCCTTTCGTCCTCTTTATTTTGCTATCTTTCTGCTATTTTCCTATTCAATAGACCCTTTTATGTATTTTTACAATATTTTTTACCAAAGCCCGCTCCTTTTTTTCTACAGCAAACGTAATCGAAATATAAATCTTAAGCCCTTACAAATGAATGGTGGAAAATAAAAGGGCACGGGAGTGGAAAATATCGAATATTTGATTGATTGCAGTTTGGCATTTTGACAGTGATTTTTATTTTTTTTTTATTTTTTTATCGCCACCACCATCACCAGCCATTTTATAAATAAAATATCAATAAGAGAATCAAACAAAAACCGTACAAAGTCAAGAAGGGAAATATGTTCCTACATATAAAAAACAAATAAATAAAAACAAAATATGATTCGTTTTGATAAACCAAAGAAAAATGAAAAACAAAAACCAACCAAGCGCGACATTGAAACAAATATTTTGGTCTGACGACTGTGAGATCCTTGTCTGCCACAACATTCAAAAAGTGACTGAGTGAGTAAGTGAGTACGCGTTGTCCTGTCAAAAATTGTCTGACACCTTGAATGTGGCTTTCAATCATTCAATGATTCCATTGATACAAAATCATTTCATGGTGAAAAGCACAAAAAGAAAAAAAAAAAAAAACAATCCATCAAAAAATCAAAACAAAATCGATCTATTTTCAATGAAAGTTTAATATTTATAATAAAAACAAATAGGTTTCAATGGCATTACAAATGGGCGGACAAGCAATGCGAAGGACTATAACAAAGTCCTGCTTTGAAGTTCATTGACGAAGTTTTGTTATGCGTCCTTTGGTTTCAGAAGTTTATACATAGATGACAAACCATAAATTCCTATCTATTTTTATTTCCATTTTAGTTGATGAAAAGCTAAAATGTCAAAGATTAAAACACTTTGATTAAATTATGTATTTCATTATGTTGTAGAATAAGAGATGCTTGTTGTCCCACATGATTACAATCTTCAATGTTAAGTCCTTTATCAAGAATTGACATGCGGTCCCTGTAAATGCCAAACGCACTCAATCAAATGAGAGACAAACAAGACTAAACAACAACAACAAGAACAACAACAAGAACAACAACATCAACAAACATAATAATATTCTATAATACAAGCGACCATTGACACTGCTAAAGCAACAATTCACATGAAAGTGCAATCACCCAAACTCAAGTGACATAAAATATTGTCAAGTAATAGTCGTCAATATGAACATTGAGAGAGAATAAACAGGACATTGCTTTTGCTGGTTCATCGGTTGCTTGGTTGGTTGGTTGTTTGCTTGGTTTGGCATAGGATGACTTCAATGTGAAAAAAGTCCTTAATATTGACCACAAAACTGAATGATGTTGCAGAAAAGTAGGGCGCTTTTATTATACAAGTATAAGTATATTTGATTGTGGGTTGGTTATACTTAAGCTGCAGCTATAAATATATTGAACAGAACATTAAGTTGTTGGAAGCACTTCCAAGTAATGTTACCCTGACAAGCAAGTGCAAGCAATGAAGAACTCAAACAAATACTAAGGCTTTAGGGGAAATTTAAGTACTTTCACTTGAACGACACAGTTGTCAGTCATTTAGTTTTCATTAATTGACAGCAACAGAGATGAGTAGGGTAGCAATATCTTAAGTAAAATATATTCTGCTTAGAAGATCTCTAAGTATTATCGATTTAAATTATATGTACGAGTGTGTTATAAGAACTTAGCCAAGCACATTAATCAATAAATCAAAAGCCGCCAATAAGTCGAAACAATCATTTAGCATTAAGACTATTACAATATAAGCATAGCATGCTTCACAAATGTAGAATATAGAATAGAGTATAATATACAAATGTATCTATAGATTAACTGATTTTCTTTGTTTACTTTCTTTCTTTTCTCCCAAATTCAATGGCTTCTTCCTTTGTTGTTTATTTTTGGTTTGGTTTCGAACAACTGAAGGCAATGGAAACATGGGCAATGGAATTACTGGTGATGGCAATCAAACGCCTGTACGTAATCCGCCTGGAGCATTTCACAATTCGGCGGGCTCACTGGCACACCATAATCTACTCGGCAGCATAATGCGTAGCATTAAAACGCAATCATTTGGGATTTTTGAGCGTTTATCGAGTTATGCCGCGCTTGCGGCAACGGCAACATGGCAACGAAGTATTCAACTAAATGTTGAAAATATCAACGCTTTTACACCGGAGACTATTGTCAACACCAAGAAAAGTGATAACACCACAAGCAACAACAACAACAACAACGACGACAACAACAACAGCAGTAACAAAAATAACAACAGCATCAGCAGGATACAACAACAATGGAATAACATTTCAGTCATTATTCATACGCAATGTACGTCAACATACGAATTTTTGTCTTTGACATTTCATTCATTTCAACGGCACTTACTCATTTGCATAGTAATGTTGCAACAACAACAACAATCGCAACAACAAAACAAATTCCTTGCGGTTGTCATTATGTCATCAATATTGTTGTTGTTGTTGCTGGTGTTTGTATTGTGGGGGCTTCATATCATCAGCAAGAAGAACAGAAAAAACAACCAAAAATGGATGGAGAAAACATTTTCTATTAGCAAAAATAGGCGTTTAAGATACATTTTGTGGCATTGTTGGCAATGTTTTTTGTTGCCAACAAAAACAACTTCAACAGCAACAACAACAATAACAATAACAAAACAAATGCCTGCTACAACAAGAACAACAACAACAGCAACAACAACAGTAAGATATATAAATATATTTGCAGTTTACTTGGAAAAGTTTTCAAGATGAAATCAAATAATTGCAAAAAAACTCATTTAGGGCACAACAGCACAAAAAGAAAACAGAAAATGATAGGAACACAAATACAGGAATACATTCATGCAATAGATACACACACACACACACACACACACACACACACATAGACATACTTATACATAGACATTCTCATAGATTCTTTTACATTACAGACTCAGACAGAACAGAGAACAGAGAAAATAAAAATCATGTTTTATTGAATTTGTAAGTAGGATTGTCATAGATAACCAAGAAAATTGGAAAAGAAAAAAACCTCAGCGGAATGAAATAGGAATACAAATAGAAAGGCAAGAAAACCAAATTGTATTTCATTTTATTTCATTTCTTTCCTTCATTCATTGATATAAAGTTTTTGATATTGTAAAATAAAAATGTAAGAAGAAATTGTTCATGTAATGAAATTTATTTTGGAAAATTTCATTTCAACTCTGTCGAGGAATAGACTTAAATAATCTCAATTGTATAAATACTGCAAAAGTTTTAATGATGCGCACAACCTTGGGAGAGAGATCAGATCAAATTTAAGGAGTCATCATGATCAGAGAGAAAATCATTAAACAAAATCAAACTAAACACATATTTCTAGATACTAGAGAATACAAAAATTCTTATTAAAATATTCAAATCTGATATTTCCAACTCGTTTTGAATGTTTTTTGTGTTCCGAATCAATTTTCTTCACTTCGCTTGATCAGATTTTATATTCTCTGCATAATTTATAATTGTATTGGGCGTACAAATAGAAAATCGCCGTTTTTTTTTTCATAATTTGAGGCTTTCAATCTCCAAAATAATTTCCATTACTAGCCACAACTTTTTCCCATTTTAATGGCAGCTTTTGAATTCCTCGTCGGAAAAATTGTTCGTCTTTTGACGCGATCCACGAATCAATCCAGTTTTTGGCTTCTTCGAAAGAACGAAAGTGGTGTCCTGCCAGTTCATGCGTCATCAATCTGAATAAATAAAAATCAGAAGGGGCGATATCTGGAGAGTACGGCGGGTATGTTTTCACTACCTTGGAAACATGTGGGCGAGCGTTGTCATGTAGAAGTATCACCTTGTCGTGTCTTTCCGAGTATTGCGGGCGTTTTTCCTTCAACGCTCGATTCAAACGTATTATTTGAGTCCGATAGAGGGCTCCTGTGATGGTTTCCCCTGGTTTCAAGAGTTCATAGTACACACGGATTCAACTCGTACATCACCCAATGTCCCAGTAGTTTCTGGATCATTCCTAAGCTCTTTAGGCGATGAGAAACGGCTTGCTGAGTCACGCTCAATAAACTTGCAAGTTCCTGTTGCGTTCTACACGAATCTTCATCCAGCAAAGTCTCTAATTTTGCATCCTCGAACTTTTTAACGGGACCGGGACGTTCCTTGTCTTCCACGCCATATTCGCCATTTTTAAACTTTTGAAACCATTCCCGACACGTTCTTTCACTAATATAGCTTTCACCATAAGTTTCTACAATCATTCGATGCGCCTGAGTAGCATTTTTTTTTCGAATGATATGCAAAAAGCAACACTTCCCGCAAATGGCCCTTTGTTGGCTCGAATTTTGCCATTTTCGCTAACGAACAGGACAAAGCACAGTCAAAATACACAAGCGAGATTATTTAGAGTTGTTGACCGATACCTCAGCTGGCTATGTAATGTTTCTGATCGTACTTATCGACCGATCAGCGGCGCTGGCGCCATCTATGGGAAAACGGCGGTTTTTTTCTATTTGTACGCCCAATATTTCCAGTGTAGTTTTACCGTTAGTAGTTTGCTTTTCTATAAGACAAATAGATTGATATCCAAAATCTCTTAAAGACAACAGTGGACCCAAGAGCCACCCCCCAATGGTATTACAGCAAGTCAATGAATCCTGGAAATATCTAATGCAAGTTCAAACTAAATTCATTAAATATTCCTTTCTCTTACCAACATTTTTCATCATCCCTTTCCAATCATTTCATAGTGATTATTTCCCTTTAATGATTCTCCTTGTTTACCTAAAGGATTTTAATGAAATATGCTTACAAATTCAAACAAAAAACCTACACACACACACACACCACAAATTTATTCTCTCCCATAATAAATAAAATCAACAAGAACACACAAATTTCAACGCAAAAAACAAAAATGGAATCATTACATAATTAATTAATGTAAAAAAATTCAAATGCTGTAAAAGGGTAAAATGTGTCGAATGAAAACAAAAATACAAAGGAAAAAAGGAAAAGGAAAAACATATTAAAAACAAATTAAAATAATATATTTGCTCTTAAAAAACAAAACATAAAGTAAAAATAAAATAAACCTTCAACAAAAAAGCTGTTAATCAAATTTGCATTTAGATGAAAGATTTATATAAACAACAAAAAATAAATAAATAAATAAATAAATTAGCGAATTTACATAGTAAATTTAGCAAAGAAAAATAAAACAAAAATAAAAAAATAAAAAATTTATATAAATTAAGAAAAACAAAACAATAGAAAAAAAAAATTATAAAAAAAATAAACAAAAATCAGTTTAGCATAAATTCAAGAATATTTTTAATGTTTAAGTATGAAAAAAAAAAGAAATAAACAACAAAAAAAATCAAATAAATTAAAACAAAATAAATAAATGTAATCGATATAATTACATTTTTTAATTAAATACAGTTAATTTGCATGTTACTTTTATGATTATGTAAAACTACAATATTTGAAGAAAAAAACTATGTTTTTGTTTATATTAAACTAATTTTAAAAACAAAGAATTGTCATTGCTTCCTTATGTAAAAAATAATGAAGAAAATACATTAAAATATGTTCAAATTATTTGAACAATTCATTAAGCCACAAGTATTTAACCATGTAAATAATTTAATGAAAATGATAAATAATTCATGTAAATACATTTGATATTTTTTATGTTAAAACAATTAAAATTATTTAAAAAAAAAAAAGAAAATAAATAATGTCATTTTATTTTATTTGTGTAAATATAAAAAGTTACAAAAAGAAATATTGTATTTAAATTAATTGACAACAGTTGAAATATTGATATAAGATTAAAAAAAATATATATATATAGACAAAATATAATATAAATAAAAATAATATAATGATTAAATAAAGAATAAAATAAATATATAAACTTAAAATAAATAAAGATAAATTATTGCTGTTAAATTTATATGTATTATACAATAAATAAATTGAAAGCAAATGAAATAAGTATCAGAAATACGAGTTTATAAAAATGTCATCATATCTCTCTTTACAGTCTCAACTCATGCCATATCCCCTAAGTCTCTTAATATTGGAGAGCTAAGAATTAAAAAAAACTTAAACAGAACAAAACACTTAATAAAATGACTTGAATTTTTTTAAGGCTTCTTAAGTCTTACAAATTCAATCAAAAATATATAAAAGAAATATTGTATTCTTTAAAAGAAACACAACAGAAACAGAAACAAAAATATACTAAAATAAATTCTTCGATTCAATCGATGATTTACAATAATACCCTACACTCATTAGTGTTGATTAAATAGAAAACATTACAAAATCAAGATTTTTTTGTTTATATGAAAACAAACTTAAAATTTTTATTCATCATTTGTTTTAGTTTCTTGAATTTGAATCATTTTATTAATTTCAATTGAAATTTGATACTAAAAGCTTAAAAAATTAAAGAAGTTTATCTTACATTATTATTCTTATTTACATAACATTTAATGAGTCTGAACTATTATTGACATTTCACACGTTGAGTTTTATGGGCAGAACTCTATCTTGAAAGCTTTTAAGCCAAGATCCTTTTGTAAAATCTTCCATAAAGTGGATGGACGCAACCCTATATCCTGAGTGAGAACTGTGACGATTTAATTGATTTGGATCTTCTTCAATGCTCTGCTATACAGCGGCTACAGCTTGTTAAGTGCGCACTGTACCATACATTTGACGAACAGAACCATTAAATTCAGAAAAAAAATTTATAACAATTTGCAAGTGTTGCTCTGATGCAAGTCTATTCATAATAAAATGCCAAACTAAACCAAACAAAAAGCAACTATAAGTCAGTTATCAAATAAAGCAGTGTTACCAACTCAAAACTGTAAACTTCTAAAAAAAATTCACCATTTATTAGCAGTTTAAGGTTCTTTATTGATTTGATTTATAAAGAAAGAGATTTTATTCATCCCTCTAAGTCTCTAAGTTTGCCTCCACTAAAATAAAATTTCCTTTATAAAGAATGAATGATACATTTGATCTACCAAACAGATTTTTTATTGTGTCTCTGTAAGTCTATTAACCCATTCCTGCCCGTTGCAGCTGATTGGGTATAAAAAATTGATCATATGCAAGCAAACAAGAAAACTCCACAATTCTATTGTGCAGTAACAAACATTATGCTCAATGTTGTGTACAGAAACATGTAGAAAATGTAGACCTAACGTAGCTACTTAGACTGGAAACCATTTTCTGAAAAGGATTCCAAATGCTCGACAACGTTGCTACCAAATTAGATGGATAGCAGACAATGTAACATAGAACTGTGCGTAAAAAAAGACTGTTTCAAATTTTTCTACACTCCAAATGAAAAAAGTCTGGTATACATTTGGTCATGTTACACGTTTTGGATACAAGTTCTAAACCCCACTAAATTAATGTATAAAAACTCTATAAATTCTGGTTTAAGAGAGTCTGGGTTTTTAGTGTGTTAAGTGTCAATTAATAAGGTAAATAAAAGGAAAAACCTGAAGATTTCCCCACATAAAAAAACATTTCTTTTATAATACAAAAATTAAAATCTCTTTTAAATCAATTTCACAAACGTTGAACGTTTTCAGATCTAAATTGTTGTTATTGGAATATTTTAATGAAAGAAACAAAAGTCAAATTAATATTTCACATATTGAAAAATATTAGTAGATAGAATAATCAACCAGAAAATCAATCAACCTCGCATTGTTTTAACATTTCCAAATTTACATAACTTATGACAATATAATTTACACTATGAGTGTAGGGTATTAATATAAATAAACTCACAAATCTTATTTAAAATAGTACATTATAGTAAATATAAAATATTTAACTCATCTTGTTATTTTGTATAGTTTTGTTTGATATTACAATATTATTTTTTTTTTTTTATTTCTTTCTGAAAGACAATTTGTATTCAATTAATTTAAGAGAAAGAAAAAGTAAATAAAATATGAAAATGTGCAAGTGTGCAGTTGCAGTTTAATTTGGAAAATGAAAGGAAAATAAAATTTCATAGAAAATTAAAGCATTTTGCATGCTTCAGCAATAGTTTAGTCAACATTACGTATACGCAATGTTTAAATAGGTCAAGAAGTCATGTATGTATGTGCTCTTAATGAGCAACAACAACAATTAGTGAATGGCAAGCGACAAAACAAAGTCCTTTTTATAGCCTAAAGTGTGGCCAATTACAAGCAAATGGTCACCCTTGTTAGTCATTTGCTCCTTCTTGGAACTACACGTACTGACTGCCTCACTGCAAGAGTCAGCAAAATGACAAAAAATTTATTGTATATATATTTATGTATTGTATAGACCTACGATTCTATGGAGGCCGAACCATCATGCAATGTTTTGTAATCACATTAAATGCATTGCAGACAAACTTGCAACAAATAGAATAGAAGAATTGAAATTAAATAGCAAACAGTTTCAAGGACATGCAACTGCAACAACTTAAGCTGATTCCATCCAGCACTGCCAAGTGCCATGTGCCATGTGCCAAGTATGTCAATGGACATGGAACAAAGGGTAGAGTGATGAGCAACATATGCGAGAAAAAGGAAAAGTAACTATGTTACAAGAAAGGGAGCAAAGCAGCCAAGCATAAAAACAATAGCGCAATTTTCTTCCAAACAAAAACATGCACAACAAAATAGCGTAAACCGATGTAAACGATGTAACAAGCACATAATGATGACCAAGTGCAATGCAAGAAGCGAAAATAAAAATTATATTCTATGTACAATATTTTGCAAAAAAAGAAATTACAAAAGCATGGCCACAAAACATGTTAGAAGAAGGAGCAGCATTACAACTTCAGTATAAGGACTATACACCATGCAATACCAACAGCACCAGCAGCAGGAGTAGCATCGTGAACAACAGCAGCTCCTAAAGGGACTGACTCTGTCTCTGTTTCAGTTTTTTCTTTTTATTCTTTTCGAAATGAGTTAAAATCTGTTAACTTGGTTGATATGAATGAATATTCAACTCTCCCAGAATCTTCTCGACACTATAAACTTTCCTTAACACAAATATGAGTAGACAACAATGAGTATATTGTTGCACGTGTAAGAAACGCTCAGAACAAGGATGAGTTGTTTATATCTTTTTATAGGCAAAACAAGTTTTAAATAAAATCTCAGAGTAAAAAGCTAAACGAGTTATGAGCTCAGTTATGAAACATACTTATATGTAAGTGTGTGTTCGTTCATATACGTATGTAATTGTGTTAGTATGAACTTGTTTCTGTGTTGGGTTGATAGTGAAAATATTTTGCAAACAATTACTATGGCAAGTATCATAAAATTTCAAGTGGTTTATGTTGTGGCTTTTTAAGTAGCAGACATAATTAATTGCTGTTATAAGTTACGTATGCACATATATTTTTTTTTTTTTTTTATAATGTTTTATACACATTTTCTCCTCTTACAAAATTATAAAATATTCCTAAAGAGTGTGAAATTTAATTAGAGTGGATTTAATACTCTTTTGATAGCATACTTTAGGGCTAATTGAGTTAACTTATATAAAAGAAAGAAAATTAAATTTCAATGATTTACTAGATTTTTTCATTTTTATGTCAAAAAATTAAAACTTTAACTAGTTTACAGCTAAAGGTTAACTAAACATGTCCTTGTCGGTAAACAATAATTTAACTTACATTCATAAAAAAAAAAAAACAAATAAAAAATTTAATCCCATTATCCTTTCATAGAGTTGAGTTGAATTACCATAAGTAATATTGAAATGAGTTGAGTTGAATTACCATAAGTGATATTGAAATGAGTTGAGTTGAACTGAGCTGAGCTGAGCTGAGTTGAGTTGAGTTGAGTTGAGTTGAGTTGAGTTGAGTTGAGTTGAGTTGAGTTGAGATAAACAAAAGCCAACAGCATTGTGAATTGTATTGTTCGTTCGTTTTTGTTTACTTTATGTATTCTGCGCGTTTATTTAATTTATGCACTTAATTGTAATTGAAAGCGAAAACATTGTAAACGTTGACAATTCAAATTATATTACCAAGTAGTAACGACAACAGTAATAATAATAATAATAATAATAATGTATATAGTAAGTATAAACAAAAATACATACATATTTACATATGTCTGAGTTTGTGTGGTGTGTTTACAATATATTTTCATGACATATGAAATCACTTATGTCTACATCTATGCAACGGTAAGCAGATCCTTTTAGAAATTAGACAGAAATCTATGAAACTGTAAAATGCACAATGAGTATTTACACTAAAAGATATGTTTGTTACGCTTACAAAGAGAAATGAAAAGGTAGAAAAGAGAAAGTTATATAGAATTCTATTTGATGAAAGTAGGAGTAAGTACACACATAGCTAAATAGTTTCATTATTTAAAAAGAACACAAAGGATTCTTTCTTATTTCAAACAGAAACATTCCTAATTGTTTTAGTTTACCTCTATGTTTATACTCATACACACACATTTTGTTCACTTATTCATTATACAGGGTGCGTTATCTAGTTATTGATATTTTCAACAGATAATAAAGCAAAATGCTGCTTAAAGAAATATTTTAGGTAAACTTACCAGTAAACTGAAGCAACAATGGAACAAGCTTTCTAGAAGCTGCTGGAAAGATTATAAGGAAATGAATTCAATATACTTGGACTCATCATTTTCAATTAGATATCTCAGGAAAATTTCCCTTGTTATTATTTAAAGAAACTACATGATTTAAACTGGATTTTGCAGAGCTGATTGCTACTATTTTTTCAGATCTAAAAATGCTTATACCTCAGGCATGTACTTCATCTAACGTAACCTTTGCACTTGTGTAAATATTTAGTTTTAAATGTATTAATATTTACTGCAGATTGTGTATCCTGTATTATTTTGTATTTGAAAATAATGTTCTAAAGCAAGCATTAAGTTTGAAGTTTTATTATACATTGTTTTTCTTAAAAAATCTCACAGATTCCTCAAAAATAATTTACATTTTTACAATTTCTTGCGGTGACGCTTTTAGCATGCCGAAGTAAACTAAGTTAAGCACATCCAAGGAAGTCAGTACCAATGTTATTTAACTCTTTTACCACACGCTTGGTGACATTGTAGTCACATGCTAACACACAGACATATGTAGACGCATGCACACTGATACATTCTCAGACATACATATGTATGTTTATTATGTGGATGCTTTGTTTATAAAGGAAGTTCGCATAAATGTCGTGCATCATGTTGACGTAGATTTAATTACAATGTTTGCCATTGCATGAGCTGCTGCTCGACTGCTCGACTGCTCCTTCTGTCATGTCTTTTGAAAGCTTTACTATTTGTTGTTGTAGCATATGTAAACATTAAAAAAACAGACACACACACACACAAAACATTGGGAAACAACGGAAAAAAATAGAAGAGAAATCTTTGTTAAGAACAAAAACTTACTTCAAACAAATTCACACACACACACATGAATATTGATATGTCTCTGTGTGTGTGTAGTAAATGGGAGAATGTGGTAGAATCAACATGTCAGTTGCCTTGTCTCCTTCTACCTACCGCGTTACTTTTATGCACTTTTACAAATTAAATTTTCCATTTTCCATTTTCCATTTTTCACATATCCTTCATTGTTTAATTGTTGTTCCATAAGGACAGTTAACCAGTGATAAAAAAGGAGACAGAAAGGGAAAGATAAAGTGTTTCGCACAGGAAAAGAACAACAATAATAGAGTAAACGAACTAACAAACAACTTAATTCTTGCTCTCAGCAGAAAGGAAAAAAAAAATCAAAAAATTTATTTGTTTACATTTTTATTATTTTTCTTTTAATTCTCCATTTTTCACACCTTGAGCAAATTGTTAATGAATAGAGAGTGAGAGTGGGAGTGGAAGGTGGGAGAAATTATGGAAACTAACTATGTGCATGTGAGTAAATGGTCTAGGCTTTATGTGAATATTATTTTCATTGTTAATTTGTATTTTATGGAAAAGGAGTCCTCAGGAACCTCTTATACAATAACATTGTAAGCATTATTTTCACAGCAATTTACATCTTCATAAATCACACACTACAAAATGCCATAACACGAACCGCACACAACCTATTCCTATATCTATTCACCTTCAACACAACATTCTCATTCATCTATCATCATAAAGTTTTAGACATTCAAATGCCGCCGCCATTTACGCACTCGACACAATAAAACTGCCACAATAAAAACATGAAATAACTACAACAACAACAACTACAGTAACTTTACAATCTACTATAACCATGGACAACACATAGATACAATTTCACATACACACACACATATATGGCCAACAACATTAGTCAAAACATTAAAAATGAAATCGTTGTTGGCTATCATTAAAGCCAAAGCCGCCATGGTCACACAACCCATACACAATCATAGAAATATAACTCAAACCACACACATGTACATACTCACTTATAGTAAAATACATAAGCATATTACACACTATGCACAGTGGTTAATGTAACACCAACAACACCAACAACAACAACAACTCGAACAACACTAACGAATAATGAGAATAAAACGATGAAACATGAACGATGAACGAGTGAACAAGGCGTCGATAAAATACAAAAGAACTATAAATTTTACGCTTTTAGCATAATTGTTCCGCATGTGTTGGTTACACATGTATCTATGTATGTACATATATATATATGTATTTATAAGCGTGTGTCTTGTATGTTGGGCAATCAACGGTTAACCGTTATGATAAGTGGCTTCACGCCATTTACACAAAGGATATGAAAGGAAAAAAGAAAATGATACACATAGTAAAGTGAAGACAAGCAAGTCAAGTAGTAAGTATCATAAGGAGAGGCAAATAAAAATGATGAACTACATATGTGTGTGTGTGAAAGATTGTGTGCAAGTGTCTGCGTCAGTGTGTGTATGCGTATATTATTAAATATGACAGGCCTTTTGGTCTATTGGTTATTTTATTAGAGTTGTTAAAAGATAGACAGTGTATCTGTACTCTACTTGGAACAATAACAAGATACTAAATCGAAGTGAAAGCTATTTTGATAATATTAAGAGAAGAAATAAAGACTTGACAGGGACAAAGAAAAAAAATTACAATAAAATTCTGAACAATGATGATAGAAAGTTCAAACTTTTATTAGAACAATTTATTATATTGTTTCAGCATTTACTAAAAAAAACCTCAAGTTACAATTAGTACAATATAAATATAAATATTTTTTTTTAAAATTGATGATATTTATTAAATTTCCTATAGGTTTCAACTCTTAAAAACTAATACACGTGTGTCCTTACTACAATGAAGAGGAAGAAGAGGAGTTCACTTAGCATTATGAGCCTCTAAGTAAGCAAAAAGGCAGCACAATCGTTACGAATCATACGAGATGAGTTCTTAAATGGGTGAAGTTAATATTTATGTTGGAAAAAGTATTGATCCACTGGATAAGGCATGGATATTTCAACAGTTCTATGCATCGTATCCATATGCATATCTGTTTGTTTGCTTTATATGAACTACCAGTGTTTTCAAGTAAAACCCTGGAACAATAAAAAAAACCAAACTTAACCAATCATTGGGAATAATAGCAATGCATTTTTTACTAACCAAAATTGATGTCCACATTGAACAAAAAGGGAATTTATTCTAAATTTTCATACAATTTATTTCAATTTTGAATTTTCCTGACATTTTATTTGGTTTTTATAAGCAGCCTTGTATTTTGTTGGCAAATAAGTTATAACAACTTCCACACATGAGTATATAGTTTGATGCTTAGGAAATTAGCAATTCAACTTTGTAAATGTTTGCCTTGTTTGAGGAAGGTTCGATCTCATGTAACAACAATACAAAACATATCATATCGGAATCAAAAAACCATGAAATACAATATATGAAGTCTTGACATCTTTCAATTTTTGCCTTCATTTGTTTTGGACTTTTTCCTTTTTTTTTTTTTTTGTATTCTTGTAACAAATCTATGAATATTATTTTCCTAATATGTTATGTCTTATTTGATTTTATTGGATATTCATAGGTGAAATTGAATGATTTGATTTACAATGGACTCTTATAACAATAAAGGTCAATAGAGCGTATAAGTGATTTATGGACTTTATATGTTTCCTATTTATTATGAAAATAAAACAAAAATTGACATAATTTGATGAAGATAAACTAATATTGTTTTCCCCTACATTTTCAATCACTTAACTATTTAAAGAAGTTTTTTAATTTTTACCACTCCGGTTAGTTCTTCTTGCGTTCTATTTAGTCTTAAAGTTGATTACCAAAATTTTCAATTGAATTCACTACTTAATTTACAACACCAAAAATAAGCACCTCATTTTCTATACAAAAAAAAAAAAAATAAAAATAGAAAATACATACAAAAATAAATTACATGCAGAAAGAAAACTTTCAACAAGCAAAACAAAAACAAACATACAACGAAAAGCAAATTACAAAAACGACAAAAAAAATAAAACACATCAATTAAAGGAAAAAAGGGGGATAAAAGTATAAAAGAAAATTGTTTGTAAAAGTACCATTAAATTCGTTAAACTTCATTAAACCTGAAATGCGTTCGTTCATTCAAATTCATTCGAACTGTGTGTGTGTTGGTGTTGGTTCACTCGCCGTTCAGCGCTTGTTTGTTTTGTTTGCCAATTTTTGGTTTTTCATTCGCTCATTTTCTGTTCCGCCTAGTACTTTGCTAGCATTTGCAAGGAGAAGCCAAAATCAAAACAAAAATCCAAAAGAAACCAAACCAAACCAAACCAAATAAAGGCAAAAAAAAACTAAATCAAACCAAACAAATCTGAAAACCGAATTGAAATAAAACCAAAGCACTTCAAATCGTTTTTCGCGCTCAGTGTGGGAAAAATAGTAGCACTTATAGTTCACGAGAAGTGAAAGGGAATAGAAGGGATGGGAACGGATGGGAAGGGAAAGTGAATGGGAAAAGCTTTGCTAAGGCAAACTAATCACACACAAACTCATCAAAGTTTTTTTTTGTTTTTTTTGTTTTTTTTTTGTCGGCCACCAATGATGCATTCTTCTACTCTTTAAGCTTCTCCTCCCTTCTCTCTTAGGAGAGAGGGATCGAAATGTGGTGCAAATGGTGTACTGAGAGTGGCGAACTGAGATGCAGCAGGGTTCAACTTCAATTGTGTCTACATACCCGTCCGTCCATACATATGTGTATGTGTGTTTGGGTGTGTGTGTGAGTTTTCCATTTGAATTACGTCGTAAAAAGCGTTGATGGATTCTTTTCGCGCCCATTCGGTTCACAAGTGATTTTGCGCCATTTTTACACAAACTTATTTCGTTTTTTTTTTTTGTTCTTGTTTTTAATCTATTTATCTTATTTTTATACCCTGCATCTATAAAAACTATAAAGTAGGTAAAAGGGTATGTTATGTTTGTTTAAGAAGCAAATTTGATCCCAAGAAGTGTTTATTATAAAATCTTTATAAAATTTGAATGATGATGAATCGATTAAGTGTTGACCGCTTGTCCTTCTTTTCGTTAATTCGTTTCTGAAAAAAGAATATATAGTCAATTGTTTCCAGAACCCAAAGTTTATCAATTGGTCAACTGCCAACTGAGATCATTCGATATAATAGTTTTAAACATTTTCCTTGGGCATTTGGAGAAACAGAAATCAATTTATGGGAAAAGGTAATCGAGATCTTAGACAACCATTTCTGACTTTCTAAGTTATTTCCATAGCTAAAAAGAAAGTTACAAATGTCAAATTTATGGACTTTAAAAACGCCATCTTAACCCAAATGCATACACTGAATACGATTCTCATAACCTACAAAAGTCTTAAAAATAATATTGTATATAATTTAAAAATGTATGTTGTCGATATTCTGCTTTGCTTATGACTCTAGCTTTATTAGCTTTGAAATGATTTGAAGACTTCAGAGTATCCCAAAGTCGTTTCCATCCAATTATAGTTTACTAAGTTGCTTTTTTTTGTTTGTGGTATTCTTTTTCTTTCTGTTTGTATTGCAGCACGTGGTCGTGCCGCCATTTTGCATTTATTTTGCGGCCAAAACTTTAATTGAGTTTTAAACCATTTTTTCTACCAAACACATCCTAGTCCTGTCCGCACCATAGACGCCCGCCCCATTAAATAGGAGTAAGGAGATCTGCTGACTAACTGCTTACTTGCTATACATAAAAATTTCAGTTTGTATTGCAGTTACAGTTAACTTTAACATTACACATACATACAATACATCTATGTATGTATCTATGTATGCATTTCTATGTGTGTTTGTATTGTGAAGTGTATTTACTTGCATGCACTTTAATTTTTAAAATTTCACTGTGTTTTGTATTTCTCTTTTTCACTTTATATTCCAAATCTCATTTTTTTTTTTTTTTGTTTTTGTTTAGTCTTACATTTTCTTGTTTTGGAAACTCACTTTTTTAATTGCAAAACTTTTGCAGTTCATACAATTGCCGAAAATTCAGTTTATTGCGCAAACGCCCCGATCAATTTATTGTACTTACCTACAAACCCTTCTATGCCATTCATTTTTTTCTCTGTCTCTATCTCTCTCTCTCTCTAAAATCCTGCAACATTTGTTAGTGTGGTAATACTCGCATTTGTACAGAAAAAATGTTTAAAAAAAAACAAGAAAACTACATGAATTCGCATTGTTTTTAAACAAGTTTTTGATTTTTCGTACACGATTTACATTTTGATTTGGCGTTAAGTGTTTTTCATCATCGTCTCTATATTTTTCTTATTTATTGTGGTATTCACAAAGATAAATAAATATTGCACTAAGTATATAGATGAATACTATCAGCTGCGGTTTAAAATGTGTTTCGGTAAAATATTTCATTTAATGAAGTTGTTTTGGTGGCTTTAAGCCAACGTAGATAATCCTGACTTCAAATATAGAAGAATAAATTGTCTACTAAACAGCATAGGAATTATACATAGATATTCAACGCATAACTGATAGATGGTATGTGGCAAACTAACAGCTTTCTTTTTCTTAATTAACAAAATTTATAAATAAAATCTTCATTTTAGACTTCTGGGCAGATAAATGCAATATTAATTAAATTTACCCCAATGGCCTTTTGTTTAGTAAATGTGTACTAAATAAAAAGATTCCAAGGAAAACAGCACAAACATTTTCCTTGGTTTTACCACAATTGTCATGCCTTTCGAACAGTAAATTAAGAAATAAACAATTTCAGTCTCTGCAAGTATTGTATATTATTGATGTAGCGGTAAAATATATTTGTACTACACTATAACATTATTTTAACACATATGTATATTTATAGCTACATATATGACTTTAACTAGGTTGTATGTGTGCTAAATTTTCTAGTAAAAGAGTAACTCCAAATGAAAGATGGTACCACCTTTGAATCAGAAATGGCTTCTTGACCAGATTTATTCTTTTCAAGAACTGACCCGAGAAATATGAACAGAAGGACACGAGGAATTATGAATGAACGAGCAAATGAATAGAATATCCCAGATTTCCTTCACAACAAATTGATAAATCATTTCATACTTCGCTTTAAGTATATAAAAATATATTGCCTGCGACATGGAATGTGAACTTGGAAAATTTTTATTGACTTTTTTTTATTTTTTGTTAGGCTTTTCTTATGTTTTCATAGAATTTTTTGTTTGTTTAAATTGTTTTTAGAATTTAATATTTATCTACTTTTCTTTGTAACTTGAATTAATTCATTTATTTTATAAAATTTATATGCGAGTATAAAAATGATAACAATAGAAATGCCCACAGCAATGTGTATTTTGCTAGAGGAGGCCAAAAAGTTAACAGAGGGAAATATTTGAAAAGAATGAACAAGAAATTTTTTGTTGTTAAACTAAGTAAATAACTGAGAATTTTTATAAAATTAATTTATAAAAAATAAATGAAGAATCTTGTCTATTGCGAAAACTTACTTGTATCTCTATTGTTAAACGGTTCAATTCAGAACTAAATTCTTCACTAATACATTGTTATTGTAAGTTTAATGATAAATAATAATTTCTTACAACATAAAAAGACATCAAAGGAAATAAACATAAGAAATATAGCATAATATATTGTACAATACTTATATATACGAATTATTGACCTATTTAAATGCTCCAATCAGAAAGAAATGTTCCTCAATTGGAAGCAACCAAGTAAAAGTGATACTTAAACCTTTTCCAATAGATTTTAAACCAGGACTGCAGTCAAGTTAAGCTTCATCAATTCTAAGTTTTGAATCTACATAACAACAAAATGAAAGCGCTATCATCATCTTTGGTGCTACAGCTGTTCGTAAGCTTTATCCTGCTACACTTGGGAGCTCCATATGACTCCGTTTCTGATCGAGACTTCTTTGCTATTTTCATGACAATTAATAGTTACCCTGAGTGATTTATCAGCCCAGCGCCGCCTGTTATACTGCCCATATTCGGTTGCCAAAGCCTTTTTTGTTATCGTCGGGATGCACCAATGTGTAGGAGAGGAATAGGAGATATAGAGATATAAACAGAAGACAATTACACAAAAGCACCAAGCATTCAAGGCAGCAACAAAATTTCTGATTTGCGCTGGTACAATATTTAAAAAATACTGATTATTCTTCTCATTGCAAGTAGTTTAAGCAAAAGTAGTGGAATTAATTTCGTAGCCAGTTACCCTGTAAACAGATCGACTTTGCGAAACTACAGCGCCTAATGGAAACTTAAAATCAACTTTACTTTCACTTGCAATTTGACTGCTGATGATGGATGATGAATTAAGATATGACTGTTCATCCTCATGCTATGATCTTATGATCATTGAAAAATGACAATAAAATATTATCATCTTTAGTAATATTTGTTCTGTATGTGACATTTCACCAAAATGTAAACAAGGTTTTTTTTTTTGAATATATTAACTTTAGTACAAACAAAAAAATAACAATTCACTGGTGAATTCTTCCCCTATGAATTTATTAATAAATAAAATAATAGTAACAGAAAATCCTTGCATTGACAAGATATTTGGCTATGAATATATTTAAATTATTTTAATTTTCGATTTAATCAATAAAAAAAATAGTATTGTATATAAATATTAAACACCCTTGTCCTAGAGCCAATCAATATGGGAAGTCTAATAACGATACTGGAAACTTGGATCCGAGCCATATGCAATGCAACCACAAAGACCACATGGGTAGCCTACGAATAGAATTTAAACACAATTGTTTTTTGTATAAAAATATGAAAATAGATTATTATTTTTATTACAAAGTAGAAATTTGTTCCAGAAACCAATTGAGAAATCCTTATGCATTTTAAGTTTCAAGAACAAATTTTATAAAGCATTCAATATATTTTATATATTTTATAACATTAACATATTTTTATATTTTTATTTTATTTTTTTATATTGCACATTCAAAAATATCACCGAAAGAAAAATTTATATAAAAACTTTTAAAAAATATTATTGTATATTTTACTATTTAATAGGAATAGGACCTTAAAATTCTCTCCGTTTTCATTGTTTCTTTTGTCCAACACCACCAACAATCTTTAGCTGCCAAAAATGGGAAAACGTGTCCAAACTACTTGGCCTATGCTGTTAATAGCAACTGTGAATGGTTTAAAATTTGGAATAATAACAAAATGCAGGGAGAATTTAGGATTAGGAGAAAAAATTTTAAGGTAAACGAAAGAATAAATATAAAATTTTTAATTGTTGGTAGATACAAGATCATCCTAAAAATACTATTAGTAGAATATTATTGTAAATATAAAGCAATCTGAAGTTAAATCCTTAGTATTTAAATACTTGAATATAGTTTAAGATGAAAAGTATTTACAAAAGATCATTCATTTGATCAATGGATTGATCTGTTTGGATTAGATTAATTCTTAGTTTCTTTCACCAGAACAAATTCATTATCATTTTATCATAAAATTAAATTAACGGAGGATTAGCGAGTTTTTTGTTTTAGACAAAGCATTATAAATATAATATATCAAAGATATTATCCCAATATGCCAGAGTAAAACATTTAAACTTGCCTCTTGGTTTGCACTGTATGTGATCTTTAATGTATTGGCAAGGACACTGGAATTGACCACAATGGCGACCGGGCGCAAAAGCCGATACATCTACAAGACCACGTAAAGCATCTCGGCCCCAACGAGAACCATATCGTAAAAATAATTGCATGCCACGTTCCTAAAAATGTAAGGAAAGAAAAAGAAAAACATATCGAAACAACACAAAAAAAAACACAAAAAAATATAATAAAAAAAAAAAATTTTTTAAACAAAAGACTAAAAAGTGCGTAGATGTTAGCAAAAATGAATATGATGTGGGTGGGACATGGACCCTAAAGATTGTTTTAAAGTTTGTGTTATTAGTATATGAAGAGTGCTTGAATAAGTATAAAAAACATAGTATACTTTTAGGCTGAACACTTAATAAAAGCAGAAATACAAACCGAAATCTGAAATTTCAAATTAAAACAATTGTTGATTCATTTTCATCTCAAAATTTAAGGAATTTTCATTGTTCCATTAACAAACATTAGGAATTTCATTAAAGAAGGAAATTAATAATAAATTTAATTAAATTATTTTTTATATCATAAAATAATCAACAAACATTACATACATTTTACATTATAAAGAAAATGTGAGTCATCATCCCATCATCATTAAGAGAAATACAATCCATAATCGTAAAAATAATAATAAACAAAATGAAGTAAGTACATTCGTGCCTAGTAGGAGAGTAGTTGCTTTTTAATTTTTTTTATAAATTTTTCTTTTTTCCTTTTCTAATTTTCGCTTCTCTTCCTTTTTGGAGTTTAAGTGCCAGTATCTTCTTGCCTTGCCGTGTCGTGCCGTGCCGTGCCTTGCCTTGAAGGCTTATAGCCAACAACCAATGCAATTAATGCCGCAGCATTGCTTCCGCTGTAGATGAATCTTAATTTTGTTACGCAGCACTTCCTCTTCATATTGGCATGGACAAATCGACGATTGAAGATGTCGTGGCGTTTCGTGGACGCCCGCTTCCTGCACAGTCCAGTCGAGACGACGCCGCAGGAAATCTTTGCCCCAACGTTGCAGATAACTGAGGAAGAGCTCTTGAGCTACAGCCTAAAGAGGTGAGTGAGCGAGTCAGTGAGTGAGTCAGTGAAGTGTAAATTTTGTATTTTTTGTAAAAAGAGAGAGGAATCGATTTTTATTAATGTTTTTTAAGGATAACTGCAGTGGACGCGCTTGCTTAGGGTTAGTTACGTATATTCCGTATATTCAAGTATTGTATAAAAACTGGAATTTATTGAGTTATTTACAAGAATTATGAAAGACTTTAGGGGAGGAAGAAGACAATGTAAATGCATTGAATGGAACTTATGGTATCAGTACAATAAATTAATTGCGACTACTAACCTGCTTCCGACTCAAACGGACTGGATTATTGCCTTGAATAACAATATCATTAAAATCAATATCCAATTTAGCCTCCCAGCCTGCCTTAATCGCCTCGCCACCATTTTGTTCGGTTAGCTCCAGGAAATTATTCAAATAGCTTACACATGGCGCTGCATCGAAGTACAAGAAGCACAGATTCACTTTATGACACGAAATTCGTCCACGATCATCCAATATTAACAAAATCTTATGACGGATCAATTGCTTATTTACACGTGCCAAACATTTCTCAAGGCCCCGCGATAGACGCAACTTCACCCACATGCACAGAAAGATGGCGGCGGCATTAAGGAACAACCAACCAACGCCAAGTGAAAATAAAGCTACACCTTGCAGGCCAGAAAAGAGCAATGCCAGAAGTACAGTGAATGCAAAAAGTATCCAACAGACAAGTATGCGTTTGTAGCAAATATTATACACTGTAAAACGATAATCATTGACCAAAGTCTCCATGGCATTCACATAATCCTCAACAGTAAGCTGCACAGGGAGAAGAAATAAAAATTAAATACTTCTTTGTTATACTCGTACAATATCATGATTTTCACTTACTGTTAAACCCTGGGCCATGAGCTCTTCTGGTACCAATTCTGGCCTAAATATAGCGGGTGTAATCCAAGGCCATTTTGTATTTGCTGGCAGCAATGTAACAATCACATCACCATTGGCTACAATAGAATTAATCGGCGAACATAACTGATTTTTTGTTTCAACTAAAAAAAAATATTCAATTATGTAACATACCGAAACCCTCACGTATTCGCCCCGTTGATAATTCAATTGTTCGCATTTGGGGTACTGAAGCTGCTTCTATGGGTATTGTAACATTACTTGATCGAGACGAGGCTTTGAGACCAGCTGCATCCGTTACCGATTTCTGCATGGCACTGAGACCCAGAGGCGATGTTGCTGTTGCTGTTGATGATGATGATGATGATGATGTTGTTGGCATTCCATTGTGATGTGGATGCGTGAGTTGACTTGAGTTATGAGTATTTGTTACTTTTTGGTTTATTAGCTGTTGTTGTTGTTGTAGTTGTGACTGTTGTAGCTGTTGTTGTTGTTGTCGACCGGATGCATTTAAATTGACATGAGTACTTTCGGTATTGAGGACTGCGGGTGCGACATCCGCTTTGATTGTTGTGCGCTGAACAAACAAAAATGAAAAGTCGGAAAGTCATATAAGTAAAATTATAAAAATAAAATTAAAAAAAAAAAAATGTCTTAATGAATTAATAATTTGCACGTTTTTAAAATAAATTTTTCAATATTTTTTTTTTTTTTTTTTTATTATTTGCATATATTTTTATTCTCCTCTCTACCTTAATTCGGCCATGAACATGCACTTGCTTAACCCTACAAATGATTATGAGAATCATTTTTTCATTCTTTCTTTCTTCATATTTTTTAGACTTTGTTTTCTTATTCATTTTTATTACATATTTGCACACGTTTTCTTGCATTTGGTTTTTTGTTTTTTGTTTTTCTTTATTTTGATTTCATTTCTTATTTTCATTATCTGTTTTCTGATGTTTTACTATGTTCTCAGTTTTTCCGTATAATATTTATGACCATTTTTTTTTTTTTTGTATTAAGAACAATTTGTATTAAAAAAAATAATATTTAGAGAGAATGTTTGTTAAATGCAATCGATTTTTATTGATTTTTTTTTTTTTTTCTTTGTTGTTAGAGCATTTCAAGGTTTATGCAGAATATGTTGAATAGATGAAAATATACCTATGTAGTGAATGGATTCTGGATTGAGAGCTCACATAAGCTTAAAGAATTTGTAGCAAAATCAAAAGTTAATAGAACCATATATCTGTCTTAAAGTTATCCCATAACCTTATGAATTCATTTGAAACCTTTTCATAAAAATGTATTTTTCTTCATAAAAAAAAGATACATATTTCTGGACTGTGTTTCCAATAGAACTTCCACTTTCAATAAGAGATGAACTTCAGCTGAAAGCTTTACAAAATTTCCTCTTATTAACTTAATAAATGAGTCTACTTTTAATGTTGATCATTCAAGGAAAATGTGCGAAATAATCATAGCTGCGAAAATACAAATTGTATTTACAATGAGTGTTTTTTCTATCTTTTGTTACTATAGATTGCAGCTAAAACAATTTAATTAAATACTCTTATGGATGTGAATGTGTTCTTAAACATGTTTTAATCATCAATGAGTGTGTTAGTGTTGAATGATAAAATCATGTGTAGAAGGAAATAAGTATGAAATTTGACAAGTAATTTATACATTAAAGATTTCATTTATCATCATAGGAAACCTACAATATCTATACATATTATAAAACAAAGACGCTTTTTTCCTTTAACCGCTTCAATCTTTAAAAATACGCAACCGATTTTGATGCGGTTTTTTTTAATAGATAGAGTGATTGAAGAGGAAGGTTTATATTTATAATATTTATAATAACATCCATTAAATAGTGCAGAAATACTGTTATTTTCACTATACATATACCTATATGCCTATCTTTAAAATTAATGTAGTTGGCATAGTGTTATAATTCATGGAAAAAGCATTCACTGTCACTACAATATTCCAGCTTTTCATTGTTTACACAGCAAAGTTTCTTCAATGTGATTTTAGATTTTTTTTATTTAAGTCTGATTATTGCTATCAAGAAATTATAAAGTCATGTCTGGAAGACGTCGTCGTTCGAACATAGGTCGTAGTACAGTGAATGCCAAAAGATTACGTTCAGCAAGAGATGAAGAATCGTCAACGGAACGTGAGGCTCGCCTCAGTCAGCTTCGGGATAGATATAGAGCACTCAAAAAATAGTATGACCCCGCAAAACTCGAGAACGGCTGGACCAATTTTGATGGTTTTTGGTTTTTTGTTGTACTCATGGAGTTACAGTCAGGTTCTTTGCTACATTTGGATCCGGTAGGTAGAGCTGTTTTCCAAATATAGATAGTTTTATGCCATTTTAAAATTTTTTTTTTATTTGGTGCAAAATATACTGAACCTATTTTTTTTAAAAGAACAAATGATTCTTAAAGTTGCTTAGAATATTAAAATGTATTGGAAACTCCCAATTAACGCATAGAGGGTGTAGCTACGCACGCAGGTTAACGCTAGTTAATAATATAGTATAACAAACTGGATCTAGGTCCTTCTGTGACAATAGATTTCTTAAGATTGCATAAACTAATATAGGATATATCTGTTCTAAAGACGATTCATTAAATAAACTACAGTTTAATGCAAATTCAAATTACATAATGAAAATTTAGTTTTAAATTATAATCTCAATTGAAAAGGTTTAGACAAGAAGTTTCTCTTTAAAAAAAAAGAAAAAAGAAAACTGAATTCAGATGAAACATTGGAACTCACATGTTATTCGATACTCAAGTGTATTACTAGATTGTTGTATCAACAACAACACAATACGATTTCATTACAAGTAATGGCAACAGTTTCATTGCTGATAAAAAATCAATTTTGCAAATGACACGTAAACTTCCACGTACAAACTGAAAATATATTTATATGTACATCAAACTAAAAACGTATGTTTATCTGTCTCTCTATAAATATATCATACGTATAATATAAAAATATCTAGACAATTGTTTTGTTTAACAACTTTTTTAATTGCTTTAACTGTTTCAGCTGCGCTTGGAGGCAAAAAAAAAAGAAGACAACACAGAAAAAAAGTATTGAATTTGCTTCGCTATCATTTAAAATAAGTAATAATTTATATGATATTTATTTTTTTTTTTTCTGCATCAATAAATAAAGACTAAATGGTAGAAAGGAAACATAAAGTGTTTATTATTTTTGTAATAAAAACAGTGAGAATTATTGTTAGTTTTATTGTAATTTTAGCCTGAAGCTAAACACGAGTTCACTTGCTTAGTAATTCAAGTGGAAGAGTGGGTAAAAGCGATTAAAACATCAAGGGTTCATTGAGGTGATTGAAACGTGTGTTTACACTGAACAGTTTCTTGAATTTTTTGTCTTCATTTAATATAAAGATAAAAATTTTTACAAAATAAAGATATAAAATGGAGCAATATTTGTGCTCTGGAATTGTTCATTTTAAAATAATAATAGATAATTAAAATAATAAAGAAGGAAAAGTAATAATATATTAAAACAAAAACATACAAAACGTACAATGCATCAATCAAAATGGGAAAAGAAAATATGGATTACAAATATAAATTTGACAAGTGATAACTTCCTCGACAATCTTCAAGCGCATGTTATAAAAGCCTTCGAGGAATCATTGGAAATACCAGTTCCGTACAAATACATTTTATGAAAAACCTTATATTTAGTCCTTTCTAATGCCACATTAACATTTTATAAATCATCAGCAATGAAGCCATGAAATAAATCTATAAAAAAACAGAAATCTTCTAAAGGGGTCCCTATGTTTTTTATGACATCTGATTTCATAAAAATGTTCAAGACAAGACAATTTCATCATAGAAAGTTGTACAATTCAACATTGTACTATTGTTTTTAAAAAATTCTGGTTCTCCGCGGAAAACAAACGGAATATTCGTCATTTAATTGTTAGATTTAAGAACACCGGTTCCCTGATTGATACTCCAGTGCTTATACATCAATGTGAAGCAAGGTAGACCGAAAATGTCGCAACAGTAGCCGAAAGTGTGCACCAACACCCGGATGTGTCAATTACAAGAAGTTCGCAAGACCTTGGCCGGTGGATGACTACTATGTGGCGTATTTTGTTTCGGGATTTGGGCATGCACAAGTATAAAATTCAGTTAACACGGCAACTGAAGCCTTTTGACCATGCAAGCCGCAGAACACTCTCAGCTTGATCCCCCGTGCACATCGCCGTTGATTCACATATTGGTGACAAAATCATGTACAGCGACGAAGCGCATTTTTGGATCAATGGCTTTGTTTATAAACAAAACTGTCGGTTTTTTTAGACCGAGAATTCATAGCAGACATTAGAAGTGCCTTTACACCCAGCAAAAGTTTGGTGCGGAATATGGGCTGGTGATATTAATTTTCCGTACTAGTCTGGTCGGCATCGATACGGAAACATATTTTTTCAACAGTCACGATACAATGGCTCTATTTCGATTGATCTCATTAAATGACTATCTCAATTAGATGTTGCTCGTATGTGCCAACCATCCAGTGACGATTCAAAACCTCAAGAACAATGAATGACATATGACATCCGTTTCTTTCTATTCCATTACTAATTGAATCAATTGTTCTTTCAGTTCATAATAAAATTTTCTTAAAAATAAGAACCTATTTTAATTACAAAACAAAAAAACAAGTTAGGACAATCTTAATGGAAAAATCTTTTCTATAATAACCGACATCTAAATTAGAATGCATAAAATATCTATGCCATTTTAATTTTAGTGTACAAAGATATGTACGAGTATGTAGATTTAAAGACAATAAATCTTATAGACATATTTATTAATAACTGAGTGATGATTTTCATATTTGAAAATAATTTATTTTAGTTTGATATGCAAATCTATTAAGCGATGTTTATCATATTAATTCAATACAATTAAATGTTCATCAATCAATATTCTAATATGTTGCTCGCTCAAATGCAATCATTATTATTACAGATAGATATCTTTTCCATAGCCATAGAAGGGGTTACCAAGAAAATTATTATCATAGTTTTTAAATTTCTATTTACCCACGAAATATTTTTGAAATTAATCATACTTGTATTAAGTATTAGAATTAAAATACAAATGTGTTTCGCCCTGATGACGCCCATGAAATTGTTAAAAAATTTAAACGAACTGTGTAAATTAAATATATAGTAATTTATATAATTATATAAGTGAATATTATTACAATTATTATGTGTGAAACGTGCAAATGCATTTAATATTATAAGTGGAAATAGCAACAAGTTTTCAAATGATTATTTTCTTTTTTAATTTAAGTCTTTCGTTAAAAAACAAAAATATCATGCCAATTAAAATTTATGTTTATTTACTTTATGTTCTATCAAACCAAAAAACAGAAACCATTTCAAATTAGATTTGTTATAAACTTTCCACACCCTTTATTACTTAAAATGTTCCAATTTGATAAAAGTTAAAAACATATAGTATAGTATATAGTAGAAGTACATAGTAGTGTTATATAGAAAACGTGTTAAAATCCAGAAGCACCTGATCAACCAACTGTCACATATTCTCATTTTTTCCAATAATTAAAAATTAAAAATGAGTATAAATTGAATTTAATACACATTTCCTAGATTTGATCTACTCAACTTCAACTCTCCAGCTCTCTGTAAAAATCTCTCATACTTATTTATTGCTCTCCATCAAATTACTATGCTGCTGAGTTGAGCAAAGCTTTTATACTCCAAAACTTATCACTCCATTGCATTTAGCTATGCTTCTAATACAGACTCTCTCACTCTATTACTATGAATCTCTCTCTTACTCATACTTTAGTATATACAGATTTTGTTCTCTATCACACATAGGCTAAACTAACCTGCACAGGTGCAGCCACAGTGGCATTCGAAGCTGCTGCTGCTGCTGCTGCTACAGCATTGCTCTCTGCTCTGTCCATGGCGGCTTGTTGAAGTTCATTTGGACTACGTGAACGTGCTCTTGCATTGTTACTGCTAACAACAGATGGCGGCGGTGGTGGAGGCAGAGTTGATAACTTGTTTTGCTGCTGTTGTTGGTGTTGTTGTGTGGCACTATTGTTATTTGTTTTTGTTATATTTCCACCATCATCATCATCATCATTATGATCGTCATGATCATCATCTTCGAATTTAACCCAATTTTTCGATTGTTTTCGATTGGCCGCAGCATCGACGGCATCTGACCCGATTTCATTATTACCGTTCGTTTCATACCCTTTGGAATTCCCATTTAGTTCAACGTCCTGCAATGGATGCATTTGCGTTGTTTCTGTTGATAACTTTGGCGCTTGCGCACTCAAATTACTAATTGTTGCTGTTGTTATTGTTGACTTTGCGGCTTCGTGATCCATTTTGATTTGTTTTTGTTTTGTCGTTTATTGTTTGGACGTGCTTTATTATATTAACAAAATTTATTATACGTTTAAAATTTTTTTTATGTACTTATTTTTAACACAACACATAACCTCACAATTTTTTTATATTAAAAAAATAATTATTCTTATTATTGTATATTATTGTAACGAATTTTTTTTATTTTTGTTGTTGTTGTCGTTTTTCATTTGCACAGATACATATGTATGTATGTATGTGTTTATATTAAGCCACTTTCCATTTATATTTTCTTATTGTTGATTTTGCGACGCGCCGCATTCGCAACGGAAAACACTTAACAACCAACCACAAAAAGAAACCTTTGCTTACTCAATAAGCGTCGAAGCCGTACTGAGCGCTCAAAATGGCTCAAAGTATTGGCACACCCAACCAAAAAGGCCCAACTCAAGTCAACTTTTGAGACAATTTTGTTGTTTCTTCTTATTATTCTTTTGTTGTTTTGCCTTCTTCTTCCGTTTGTTCTCTTTACCTTCTCTCTACTTCACTTCTCCACCTTTGCTTGCTTTCTCTTAATTCATTCATATAACGAGAGAATTTCCACAAGTTTAGTTAATCACTTTATATACACGTACTACATACTTTCTTCCTCTCTAATGTTTCACTCATTCATTTGCTCTCACTTTGTACATTTACCGTTTATATCTGTTTAGTATGCAAAACACAACGCTAACTTAATATTCAATTGTTTTTTGTGTGTAGTTGTGTGTGAGTGTCCGTGAGATGTTTTAGCCAAATGCGCAACTAACTTCTCTGACGATCATTTAACAACTGCTTTTTGGCTTTTGGCAAAGCTTTAAGCCACTCAGCCACACGCAGCTCTGTCAATCACTCACTCATTTACGCACTCAATTCTCCAATTGTTTCATTTACTTAGGTACTTCTACACACTCTCTTTCACTTCGAGATTGTCTCTCTTCCCCAATCTTCCTCTTCTTCTCTCTCTATATACATATATATGTGTATATGCCACTTTGGCGCTCAGTTGGCAACAAAACTGTGACTTTGAGTTCTATTATTTTATTGGATTTTGTTATTTTGTTAATGAAGCTCTAAGCCGCAAAGCGTTTTAAGCCGTTTTTCGTTCTTTCTATCTGTCTATTTTGTGTTGTTGTTATTTATGAAATATTTTTGTTTGTCGTTTGCTTTGTTTTGTTAACGCTTCGTGTTTAACTCATTCACATGACATGAACAATTTGTTGTAGACATTTTAACTTTTGTTTTATTTTATTTTATTGTATTTTAAGAAGAACTTGTTTTGTTCATTTTTTACATAACATTTCATTTTTCACTCCCTTCCCGCATCTTTTCTCACAAGCTTTGCATCTCTGTATCTGTGACTCATTTTAACAATATCTTAATTGTGTTTTTTTTTTTTTTATTGTCACAAAAAGTTAAGAAAACAATTCAGTTTTTCTTTTTTTTTTTGTGTTTCTCAATTTAAAGTTGTTTTTTGTTTTGTGTTTTGCACCCAACATTGACTGGGTTAAATACCGGAGATAATTTTGTTCTCTCATTCACATTTCTTAATAATTTTTTATTGTATCTACAATAGATAACTTGGCTTATCTTAGTGTCATTATTTATACTATAAACTTGTATAGATACATTTTTTCTTGGTTGGCGAAATCACATAATGCCGGCGCATTAACAAAAAAATCTTTGCTCAGACTCAAGTTGTTGATAAATATAATTTCGTAACCCGCAAATGTTAAATACACTTTAACAAAAAATTTCTTTAAGATAATGTGATATTTTTGTGTACTTATATCTTGACTCATTCGAAAATTTAGATATATTCATGGAAATCTGTTACTATAATAGTAATTCAAGATTACAATTGTCACAATATTAAGTAGTATTTTCCTCTTTTAAGCCCTTCACTTTATAAAATAGAAATATTAAAGTCAGAAAGCAATCATACAGAAATACTCTTATTATACTTGTATAACATTAGCCTTAGGCCCTGCCTTATACAAAATTTAGTTACTATTAATTTATAGTTTATAAACTGTAAGTTAGCATTAAATAATAATACAAAATTGTGTTCCCTCTCAAAATATTGCGTTCGGTTTTGTTACTGGAAACCATACACCCTCTAACGCTCTTTCGATCTAATGTTGTACACGCTTGAAAATATACATACAGCAAAGCATGAACAATGAAACATTCTGTCTCTCTCTTGATCCGCTCTCAGTGAACATCATAATACAGAAGTAGAGAACAAAGAGCGCAATAATCTTTGTTTTCATTCATGGAAAAATTTCACTTCACTTAACCGGCTTTGAATTTATGAATACTATGCTATGATCAGTCATGTACTCAGTTTATAATATATGGGATCAGTATATGATGTTATATACAGAGAAAAAGACATCGATGGGCGTAATAAACAAAAGAAAAAATTCATCAAAATGGGTCCAGCCGTTTAGAAGAAGTTAAGTCACAAAGGATCACTACAGCGGATTTTTGTACAATATATAAATATAAGTATTTAATAATACTTGTCCTAGGTATAGTCCTTGCAAAAGATACAATAGACGAGAATTATTTAAATAAAAAAACCTCACGACGTAGCATGTTCCATTGAAGTACTTTCAGAGTTTCCCTGATGGCTGTTGTATTATGTCTTTTACCAAAATTAACTCGTTAAGTCTTGTCTTAAACTCCGATCATTATCCAATTAAACGGATCGCTTTTTCTCTATGATATCCATAGCGAATGCCACTTTTGAAGAGTCAAAATGAGTAAAGCTTCTGTTCGAGATTAACTCCCATAAGGCTTATCAAGAATGCCAGAAATCAAAACATGATTTGTGTTTAAATATAAATAAATGAAGATTCTTTGGCTTGGTTTCTAATCAAAACCTCTTCTTATTTTTTATAAGATACAAGTAACAAGTAACATATCTAACCACAATTGAGTGTTCATATGGTTTTTCTGTATTAAATGACTCTTTAATTTTCCTTATACTTTAATTAATGAAGTATAAAATTTTAGTTACTTAAATATTGAATTTTCTTTATATTTCTTAATATTTAAATTGATTTAAAGTTGAAAACAAAACCACAAAAACTTTTGAATTGCAAAATTCAAACTCAAAAATTCATACCAAATATAATCATTACAAGCCACTGGTAGCAACTGCATTTAAATGCCTTACAAGAGCATCAAACATACAACTAAATACATCTATATAGATAGAATCCATTGCACTTCATCCCTTTTCTGGTTGTTTTGCTGTGCTAGAAACCAACTTTATCTTAGCTACTCCAAAATACACAGTAGAAATGCTTGCCCACAGAATGAAAGGAAGTTGCCAGTAACATCAGATCAACACTCAGTATAGAACTGCAGCAGATTGCCTGACACTGGCCATAATTTCCTTAACAACTTTTTGTGTTCAAATGCTTCGTCATCTTCTATCGTCATCCTATGAATTAAAGTATCTATATATATAGCTATGTATCTATGTGTGTATATGGAACACCCTTGGTTGGTTGTATCCCTTAGGCCTGATGCAGTTTGCCATGCTGCATGCTGCCATTTCCTGACTCTGGCTTTTGGCCAAGAGTATTTTTCTCTGTTTTATATGCAGACAAAATCATCTTTATACATTTATTCATACACACAGCTACACACAATTTTATATATGTATATAAAGAAATTTTCCATTATAATTTATTGCCTACCAATGAGCAACATTTTCGACACTTTTCGCCAAGTTTTCACGTGGTGTTCAACCACAAAACGTTTTGCATTTCATTTTCTGTTCCTTAATTTTTTTTTTTTTTTTGTTTTTCGGTCCAATTTATGTTTTATACTTTTTTTTACCATTTTATGTTGATTTCTTCTTCATTCGCTTGCCAGAAATTGTTAAAAATTGTGTCGAACGTTTAACAATTTTATTTTTCGTCGATTCTTTGAAAGGAAATAAAGGCTGAAAAAATCGCATTCATGACCGCCTTCACTGCATAATTTTCCAAAACATTTTTCCTCACAATTTATAAAACCTTATCGCCATGTTCCTTGCTTATTGGCTATAGAACTTCATATCTTATTGAACTTCCTTGCTTCCTTACTCAAGTAAGTAGACGTTGCCAAGTCCTAGACAAAAAGTCTTTTTTTAATTTTTTCGTATTTTTTTTTTTTTTGTTTTTTATTTATATCCGTTGGTTCAATATTTTGCGCCAAATTACAGAAAAAGACGCAGATTCAGCAGACGTCAAATTGATTTTAAATTGCGCTCAAGATTTTTGTCCCTTTTCCGGTACTTAATTTTTTTTTCTTTTTTTTTTTTGTATTTTCCAAGAAAATTAGTCACATTTTATTCAACACTCGTTCTTCGACTGCACAAGTTTCAAGATTATTGAGCCAATGAAGGCAACTACTATGTGCATCATGTGAAGTACTAGTCCTTCGAGTTTTCATCATCATTATAATAAAATTACTTTTATCCTAATTGACTGCATCAATTTTTTCAATAAAATTGAATTAAAGATTTTTATGAAATATTTGCAAAAAAATTCTTATGAAAGATATGTCAACTATTGAGTTGTTGAAAGAGTCATTGCATCTTTTTTTAATTGATTTATGTTTACTTAATCAGTCGGTCGATGACTTTCTCTTATTTTGATGATGGCTTTAACCCTTCCAATGCCAACCTGGTGTCCTTTGATGACTTACTGGAGTAAGGTGAATGTGAACTGAATTGGTTAAATGATACTGACATTTTCTGATGACATCTTTACTATAACTGTATTCTCCTTGTTTCTTTTGATTTCTTCCCTTAATGTTAAAGTAACAAAGCAGAATATGACGAAAATGTTTCTCAAAGTTTCAAAACAAAAACTAAAAATAAGAAACTTGCCTAAAAATAGTGCAAAACTGATGCAATGATTTTTTTCAACCACCCACGAATTCTCTTTGCTAAATTCTTTTCTTCGTTTTGAATATTCCTTTGTGCCACAAAACACGTTCATTTACGTTGACTGTCACTAAATCTCAACGCCTTTGCACATTAATTTATGTACAAAAGTATGTGTTGCACTTAATTTTCGTTGCACATATTTTTTCCCTCATATTTATTCACCCTTACCCCCAAAACCAAGTTCCATGCAATGGAAACAACTTTTTAAGCTACTTGCAACAAAGCGAAAAACGCGCAAAAATCACGAGCGTGACGCATAAACTTACGAAAGACTGAGACACAAAGGCAAAGCATAAGCAAAAGCAAAAGGTATGAAAAACTAGAGAGAGGGTAAAAAGCCATTTGGAATCTAGAAGGCAAGAGCCATCTGTGTGCTACCAAAAAAATTCACAAAAAGGATGCCAAAAAAGCGCTTTAAGTTAAAGAAAATGTAGAGAAAAAAAGAATGAAAAACGCGTGAGTCTAAAGTCCTTTTGAAAAAGTACAAAAAAAAAAATTGACATAGGAGAACATTGCATACTTTTCAGCAACAAACTTAATTTGCAAAGTAGTCTCCGTTGGAGTCGTTACAATCATCATCATCATCATCGTCATTGCATCATTTTTAGCGTGCATGACGCACATGCAAGTCACGTTTGTTGTCGTCTCGTGTCGTGACAAAAACAAAAGAATACAATAACAACAGCAACAAGGATAATAAGTACTACACACCCAGCCAAGTCAAGCAAGGCAAAGTAAAACAGTAACGTGTAGCATACTTTTTGGCTGAAAAGAAAAAGAATGAAAAATAGAAATAAACTTTTGGTATTTTCAAAGGGATTAAATGCAAAAACACCATGACTTTCTAGAATAGCAGTAAAGGAAGACAGAGAGAGAGAGAGAGAGAGAGAGAATATGATTCTGCATTGGAAAGATACTACAAAGCGTTGTATCCCACTTTGCTGTTGCACAAATTGGCCAAGTCAACAAATAAAGCCCATCTTTTCTAAGTAAAGAACGAAATAAAAAGAAAAAGAACGAGCAACTTATAAAGTCGCGATTGGAGTTGAGCTCTTCCAGAATTGCTCCTTTGGCGTCGCCTGAAGTCATTAAGCACATTTAGTGTGTTTATAATATAAATTAGCTTAATTTCGAAACATTTTCTGATGTCAAACCCGACATAGTTTCAGTCCAATGCTTCCTTCAGGCTTCACCTTACCATGACCGATTTCACTGGAGCTTCTTTGCCTGACTCTCACTGACTCAATGACTGACTAACTTCTGCTTCTAGCTCCCGCTAATTTATATTCCCGTTGGACAGTCTTTCTCTCGTCACATTCATCATTATCATCATCAACCTCATTATCATCGTTGTCTTCTACCGAAAAACAAGAAAAACTTTTTTCTTTATAATGTAAGCGCGAAAAATCTTGAAGTTTATTTTACGCCACACTTCGTTTCCTTCATTGCATTACCCATTCGTCAGTCACAATGTTTTAGACTGTCGGTCTGTCCAGATCCTCAACCAAGTTGGCAAAGGACTTGGTGTAGGGTTAATAAATAAGTCGTTTTGTATATAAATTTATTTTTTGTTTTCTGTTTTCGCTTCTCTAACTTGCTACAAATTGCTAAAATTATACTTTGGTTTTGGAGCTGCTCCTTCTGCTTCTTAAGATGATATACATAGCTCCAGATGCTGATGCTGATGCTGATGCTGATGTTAATGTTGTTGATGGTGTTGTAAGTGGTTGAGCGTGTTGTCAAAGGCAAACCAATTAATTTTCTTCTAATTAGTTGTTGGTTGAGATTTGAGTTTGGAGTCCGAAGTTTGGCAGAATTCTAAGACTATTGGACAAAGTTTGCGAAACATGTTGAAAGTGTCAAAAAGTGTGTAGGCGAGAATATATTATGGGAATTTTTTCTTACGATATGAACAATGGACAAGGAAGCGGTTAAGGATGTCAAAGAAGAAGATGTTATGACAAAAAATGGGGGAAAAATTAAATCTTAATTGGTCTTGTTAAGTGCTAAAAATTTGTATAGAATTCCGTTGCTACAAACGAGTATGTTTACCTACACCTATCTACTTACATCTTAACTTTTCAATAAACTTCAGTCACACGACTCTACACTTAAAGTGGATATTGTAAGCTAATCAACAGATACATAAATGCACTTCATAATCATTCACACTCATTCACATTGCGGCCACAATTCGAGTATGTGATAACCTCTTACCTCCAAAACCAATAAAACATCTTCAACATAACATAAGCTTCAACTTCAATTCAAAACTGTCACTTGAGAATACTCACTTCATTCCCACACACAATCGTATGACTAACAAACATGAAAGCAATGAAGATACAAAACCGCATGTTTGACAAAAAGGACACCATTCCATATGCAAATATAAAGATGATTTTCACACATATAGTAACAGAGAAAGATATACAAATATATTTAGACAAGGACGACAAAGAGAGGAATATCTAAGTAAGTTTGTGTGTTTTGTTGGCATATGTCAGTTTTCATAAAGTAAGTGGTTAAAAACCATGCCACATGCTTTATCCTTACTCTGGATTCTAGAACTCAATATAGTTCACATAATTCAAAATTATACAATATAAAATGCAAGTAAAGCTTTTGAAGACATTTTTCAAGTGGACGCTTGAAAGTATGCTACAATTGTGTTAAAATATCAAATTGGATTTAGAACATTTTACACAATTGTGGTCAGTTATCATGTAAGTGACAGATGAACAGCCACAAATGAAGATTTAAATGTAACAATAAGTGTTTCTTCTACAAAATATTTACTTTTTTGAATACAGAAATATTAATATTTGGTCATATGTTGTTAGATTGAATAAATGTCCTGTTTTTGAAACACTTACAAAGATAGAACCTAATAAAACAAAGAGGCTCTTTGATTTTACACAATTAGTGCACTTCATTGAAATCAAATATGAAATGCCTTGTCCAAAAGGATTCTTCAAGAAATTTGAGTTTGTTCTTTAAAACTTCAATAAGAATGAAATTCTAACATGACATCAGTGAACTGCATTAAGTTAAAGGAAATCTGCTTGGCAAAAAAAAAAAAAAAAGAAAAGAAGAATTTTCACGAACTGCTTAGTCTTTTTAAGCCGCTGTCAGACTTTGTTTATCGTCCCTCTGTCTGTCGTTATTTTTTTGTAAGCTCTGAGGCGCTGTATCTGTCTATCTGTCTGTTTACTTGTCAGTGTCTCTTAGGTAGTAGACTCACTCACTCACTCACTCACTGTCTATCAGCTCTTTTCTCTGCCTTACTTTCAACTCAAATTATCATAATAATTCTTACAAAAAGAGGCGCACGCTAAAAGTTTCCACACCAAAACCAAACCCAATGTCTTCTGTCTCAATTGCAATTGCAGGCAACCCATAGACAAAGACCAAAGACGAGGCCAAAGGATCTTATAACCAGACTGAAAAGATTTCCACTTGTCTCGCATGCATTTAAGCTGAAAATGTTCCAAACGTGCAATGATTTAACACAGGACGCTTCTACTACTTCTTCAACTGCTACTCACTCACTCACTCACTCAGTCTGCTACTGTTTCCATGTACTTTGCTTTTCAACAATTTTTCAATGCTTGTTTTTAGGCTGTTACCCCCTCAAACTATCACCAAGGCAATTCGAGTCGGTTATGCAAATGCAAGCGCAACAAAGAAACTTCCTAAGTGTTCGCTTGTAAATTTTTTTATGTTTTCCTTTCTTTTCCTTTTATTCCCTCATTTTATTGCATTTTTTTGTTATTTTTAAAAAAAAAAAATATTTTTGTTGTCTGCAATTTATGAATGTTTATAAATATTTACATTTTTAATAAAACTTTATTTTGCGTTTCATTATTTGTTTCCTTTATATTTTTATTTCTTGCTTATTTTTATTTTTTATAGTTTCAATATTAGAATTGTTAACACTTTTCATTTTTTTCTTCGCCTTTAACACGAATGAAAGAAGTTTTCTTATGTAAATACTCTCAACCGCAAGTTTTGCGGTTCATCTCAAAGTTTGTTTTATAAACTAAGTTTCCTCTCATTTCTTAAGGTCTTATAAATATTATAGTATGTAGTTCCTTTATTGCAACTTGAAAAAGAAAATATTCTTATAACTTACTTACAGCTTACAGGCTTTTCATTCAGTTTTTTCTATGATCTAACTGAATCTATACTAGATCTTTATTGTAAAGAAGTATTATTTTTCTATGAAATCTACTTTTCTAAGGGGATAATAATGATGACAGAATTATTTAAATTGAGATTAATTTCCTGCCAATTTTAAAGTAATGAATATGAATTTAAAGACTTTTGCATTATCTTCATTTTAGTTAATTTTTCTCTATCTTGGATCATCATTTTATTATGTCGGGAAAACGTTTAATTGAATGTAAATGAAAATGGAATTCGCATTAAGAATTTTATAGGTATTTTCAGAAATTTTTAGCATATTTTAGGCAGCACTTTAATGAATACAGATAGCCTTGGTCTTCTGATGATAGATGAGAAGAATAAGAAGGAAAAGGCCGCGGTTTTTTTTTTGGGTGAAGGAATGGAGGTGGTGGCAATTTTTTGACGAAAAGGAAATCGTGACGAACTTTGAACAATGTCGGAACTGGCTACAACAGGGGACAACAATTCTGTTATATGAAGTTTTATTCAGTATTGTGAATTAATCGTTTTTGTTTTGTGATTTCGTTGTCGCCATCTACGCCGCTGGATCATCTTCGAGCTGCAAGTCTCCGTTGGATCACCACGCAGCCGCTTGGCTCTGTTGATCGCCACGAACACCACACAACCTATTTCACTACAATGATTACACGCCGATCCGCTTGCACACTGCAACTGTTGCTTGCTTACACACATTTATATGGCTAAACGCTCGCCATCCTTAACTAATTTTATAAAAGTAATTTTAAAATAAATAAACCTAAATATTGTCACAATATTCATTACAAATGACAAGAGATTTTCTTTAGAAAATGTAAGTTTATTTGATTTATTACTTTTCGAAACAAATTTTATGCAAAAATTAATTTAACATTTGCCTATGATTTAACTGAAACTCTAAGAACAAAATTTCAGAAGAAATTTTCACATTCACATTTTCTAAATTTCTTCTTTATTCACTTCAACGTTTCTAACACTTCATTATACTCTAGTAAATCAGTATGAGTTGCATACATTTCCCTTAAAATTATAAATTTCAAGAAGAATGCAAATGAAAAGCATAAAAATAAAATAATTCCCGAATGAAGAACACAAGAAATTTTTAAACCTAAAAAAAAAATTATAAAAAGTACACGCAACCTAATTCTAGCAAAAAAAAAAATGAAACAAAACAAAACTAAACTAAGTCAAAAGATGAAAGAAACATACTTGACTGGATTAAAAAAGAAAGAAGGAGAAAGGGAAGACAGGAGGTGTCTGTAAGCATCTGCATAAAATTGAATATAATTTTTTTATTTACATCATCAGAAAAATTACAAAAAAATATGCAAAAAAAAAAACAATGAAGGAAAGTTAGAGGTGCAAAATAATATTTAACATATGCAATTTTGACAAGGGAAACCAAACCATTGAAACCAGGACGAGATTAGAGCAGACCAAAGCAAGCCAAGCCAAAACTTGGTTTATGCACACTTATGAAAATTCAAAAAAAAAAAAAAATGCTAAGAATGGAAAGAAAATGTTGCATAAAAATAACAATTTTTTTTTTCTCCTTTCGCTTTGTTCTTTGACTAAAACTTAAAAATAAAAAAAATGTTAAAAATGTGGCAAGTAAATAAAAAAAATACAACGACATGCCTTTGTGTATGCAACACTTTTTTGTTCTTGTATTCGCTAAATGGGTTGACAGCGGAAGCGGAAGTATTTGTAAGCAGCTGCCGCCGCTAACATGGTACACAGATACACACACACACACACACACACACACACACGAACACACACTTTTCACACATGCAAAACTTAATTAAAAATGTACGCGCATAATTATAGTTACTAACTATATTTAGGCAAAGAGGATAACACAAACCGACAGACACCTCAAACCAACGAAATATACATACTTGTATAAATACATTCGCGCTTAAACTGGTTTTAGCTTTTTAGCCAAGTCTGATGAACATCAAAAATATAAACTGCAAACAAAAACATGCAACATCCTTTTACTTTGTTTAAATATGTGTAAGTATATAAGGACATCACCATCACCATCACTATCATCATCACCATCATCATCATCATCAGCTGCTGCTACTTCAGCTACCACTACTGCTGATGATGATTCTGTATGTCAGTTAGTGAGTCCTTTCACTCTTGCATTCTCTTTTTGTCGTTTTAGCTCGTTTTGCTTGATGAGCAAACCCAGGCTGTTGTAAATTATTTAGATTTTTTTATTTTGAATGCTTCTTTCTATGTTGCTGCTGAAGCTGCTTCTACTGGTGCTGGTGCTGATGCTGTGCTGGTACTGGTACTGGTGCTGTCAGTCAGTAACATCACAGAATATGCGCTGCCGCCTGCATTTGCTGCTGTTGATGATGATGACGACGTTGCAACATGCCACGTGTGCTTGACTTAATAAAATAAATTTAACAGTTAGTGATATCAGCATAGGACATGATAAACAATATATACTTACATACATGCATATTCATATCTGTGTACCTTTGTGTGTGCATGTGTGTATGTGTTAGTTTGTATAATGTGCATAATAGTTGCTTATGATCTTGTTTTTCTTCCTTTCGGCTTTTTTTTTTTTTGTTGTTTGTATCGTCCTCATCATCATCATCATCATCATCATTCTGGCATATTCACTTATATTCGCACCGTTTATTATTTATGCAATATGGGAAATATTTTGCTGAACATACACGGTGACAGCAACAACAATAAGATTAGAAACAAAAACCTTTGTTGTTAGCATAAGCTGTGGTGGTTAAGTATAACAATGATGCGATACTGAGAGAAATATTGTGTTGTTTAACAATAACCAGTATTTTAGTTACTTATTTTACAGTCAACTTATATCATGGGGGACGGTGAAGAAGGAATATGCAATTATGATACTCTACTTGTTAGTAAGAAACTTTAATAAGCAACTGCATCAGAATTCTTTACAAGTGAAGTCTAATTTAATTTCCATGGAAATCAAAAGATTACCCCTTGAGCAGATAACTGGTCCATCTGATGTTTGAAGTGTCAAAAGTGTGAGTTATAAAGCAAGTGTGTTTTGTAAAAAGTTAAAAAATCTTAAAAATAAATAAGTGAGTCATTGAAGTTAAATAATAAAGCTTAGTGAGTATATTTTTACCATATTATGTTTAATTTTCTCATTCTACAACATTCACAACATCAACGGCTACGTGTTATTGTTGTTGTAAAGAGGTTATCTTTAACACCTTTTCTTTCCTAGGCAACTAAACCAATTTTAATAAAATTGAAATAGTGCACATCTTGTGATGAATACCTTTCAATTGGTATATTTTTTGTCAAAATCGGTTCAGTGGTGTAAGCAGAAAAGTATTCACAAATTCAATGTTTGCCATTTAATCATATAGATTCACAATCTGTTTTAAATGACTGCAACTATACCTAAGTTACTATACCTAAGATTAAAACTGCAAATTAATGCCTTTTCAAATCAAAATGATTATGATGTTTTATATTACAAATTTTCGTCTAAATCTTCCAAACTAGTACATAAGTCACTGATTAACTGACGCATTCTAATTTCAATTGCACAGAACAGACTACCGATTATTTACAGTGTATCACAAATATGTCTCCATCATGCAAGTACACATATACACATATGCACCATCACCAGCACCAGCACCAGCACCTGTATTTACTGACATTGTATAAGTAGAACTCGTATATTTTCAAACAATTTTATTGCATTTTATGGTTTTATACAACATTTTAATTTATTGTTGCCTCTTTTTTATTAAAAAATTGTTATTGCGTTTAACTCCTTTTTTTTTAGGTGTTCTGTTTATTTTTCTTGCTTTTAATATTTAATAAATTTTTTTTATATTTCCTTTTTTCCTTCAATACTAAAAATACAATATTGTAGTTGCAAACGGAAGGAAGCACAAGTAGCACACGACTATATTTACTTTTTGTACGAGTATCTCTATATAACATTAAGAAATTATACTGATGTTATAATTATATACAATATTTGAACGTGTCAGGTGAAAATGCAATTAATTTCTTTCAACACTTTTAAATGCTTTAGGCAAAATATAAAACAGATATGAAAATGTGTAGATAACTGACATTTATTATGATTACATTATGATTTATGAATTTATAATGTGCAATTTTACGTTTTATTCATTAAATAATTAAATTAATTTGTGACAATCATGAGACATATATACGAGTATATGGCATGCTTATAAATATTAGAAGAATAGGGTGCACTTTCCTTGGTTCTACACCATATAAAGTTTGTTCATTACTGCTGCATACAATATAAGGACAGTACAGGCTTCAAGACAAATCAGAGGAGCTTCATGCAAAAAGATCGCAATAGAAACCTGAAGTAGCCAACAGCCTTTGGAACAAATTTACATAACAGCCTTCACAATCAGGGGCTTCAAAGGCATACAAAATTGCTAGCTCTAGCTGTAGTAGAAGGTGCAAAACAACAAAGACTAAAAAGGCGACATCTGTTGAACTACACAATTTAGTTTAATTTACGCGTTTTTTGTGATGCAAGAGGAAATAAAAGGAATTCATATTAAAATCAAATTATCTACTGAAAAGTGCAGTAATCTGGTTCGATTCTATCAAATATTAAGAACACCTCCAGTAAGTTCATATGGCAGCTATAAGACATATCGATTCGATATATAAAAAATAATTCCAATTACCCAACTTTCTATTTACAAAATGTACAATTATTTTTAAAAATATTCAATCAAATTGATTTGAAAAGTCATCGAATTCTTTTCTATTTTCAACAAAAATATCATCTAAAAATAATAAAATATGAAAGTGCTTTAGAAAAGTTATATTTTGTTTGAAAAACTTTATTAAAAAAATCATATCAATAAAGCTATGCGAAAAATTGAATTTTTAACTAATTTATAAATAAAAATAACAAAACAACATACTGTGTTAGTATAGAATAACAACCAATTTTTCAAAACATTTATTGAATGAATTAATTTATTTTATCCATTTACGCTTTCCTTGGATGGCTATTATCACATAACGGTTATGTTTGTTACACATAGGAAAACTTATAAAATATTAAGAGAACAGATCAAATTGATATTGTCAATTGTTTTTTTGTGCCTTAACTTATGTATTTCTTGTTATAATAAAATATATGCAGAAAATAATTGGACAGTTGTGACTAAAATAGTAGTCACACATAGCCTATAAATAGTTTTAACATGAAAGACAATAATAATGAATAGAAAATCTTTAATAATGGGATCCATTTTCGATATAGATGCCATTTGATTGATCTACTCTTAAAAGTTTATGGGTGAAGAATTCGTATTTTCTTTTTCAACTTTAGATTACAAATTTGTCTAATAAAAGCTTGAATAAAAATGGAGCAATAACAAATCTACAATAACTTAAAAGGAATCAATGGATATATAAGAACCATTGGAACTGAATCAATATTGATATGTATATTAAATATTTAAATATATTTAATGGAAAGATTGAGACATCGGAGGCGCCATAAAGTATTTATACGAGTATTCTAGATCTGATCCTTTTGTTCATCTGTCTGTATGCAAATCAAGTCCCTCGGCTTTGAGAAGAACTGAAATTTTACAAGATGTTTTCTTTTTAATACATGCATTACGTTTGTCGCAACCAGCCGAGTAAGGTCCATAGGTAGGGTACCTCTCATACAAATCCAAATTCAAATTCATATTCTTATTAGAAAAACTTTCTTGCTATCTGCATTACCAAGCTGTAATTTCGGTACTGTAAGTGTCAGACCCATATTTCAAGATCCTAGGATTACTGGATCGTATAGCTTTCATACCACTATTTCTGTATCAATGTTGAAATGATATATGACTTTCCACTAAATATAATTCAAATCAATAGTAAAATATTTCTGTATGTTCAATCACAGGTTCCTAAGCAAAAATGTTTTCTATGGGTGCGTGAAGAGTATAAAAAAATTCGGCACAGCCGATGTTAACCTTCTTTTTTTCTTATTTTTTGATTTTATTCTATTGTTTTGCATTTTTGGTTTGATTTTTAGCTAAGTTATTTTGTCCAAAATGGAAAATGAATGAATTTGCAGAGGTTTTGTGTTTCAAGAGATTTTAATTATGAATTTATAGATTTTATTATCATTGTGTTTTTTTTTTTTTTATTTTTGTATTGTTGTTGTTGTTGTTTGTATTGAGAATTTTTTGAAAATTTAATGAAGCTCACTTTGAGGTGTTACATTATTTTATGAAATTGTGAGAATGTGAAAATTTGAAATTGTAAAATTGATATTGAACATAAAATACAACTAATTTATTATCAAATGTTTTAGTATAATAAGAAATTTGAGTGAAATACCATTGATTATATTCTTAATTTATAAAATTATTTTTTGACTTTAAATAGAATTTTCCAATGGACAAAAGAAAATTCAAGTAAAAAATTGTGCCAAGAATATCATACTTAAATAACCACAAACTCCACTAACCTAACAATGTAGATTCGAAGAAAGAACAAAAACTGTAGCATAATTTTCGGTGCTAACATTATATAGACTTTGCCAGTCAGTCAGTCATTCAGTTAGTCAGTTAGTGGGACGACTTATTTGAGTAATGTAAACGAGATGAAACTCAAAGGTAAAACAAAAATCGCAGCTAGTCAACACCTAGATTGACAAAGGTTCTTCTCCTTCTCCGACTAGTACAATAGTTGAACAACATGCAGCACATGCATTCATAAATCATATTTTGCAACAAGCAGCCAACATCACAGCGCAGCGCAGCACAACACACACAGATGCACGCACACTCATATAGTAGAATAGAGTGTATACATATAATGTGAAGAGGAGTGTTTGCTATTGTAGTCCTCGTACTTCATATAGCAGGCACATGGATGGCCATTTTTAAGCATATTTATACTGACAGCGGATTTTTGATGGTGAAAAACTTTTGTAAATTGCTTTCAGGCACAAAGGAAGCTAAGTATACACACACACATACACATACGCGTCAAGCTAACAATAACAAAAGGAGCAGCATGAGAAGCAACTTTAATTTTGTTTGTATATGCACGCGTGAGTATGTGATGGGTTGGTTGTGTGTTTGTAATGGCGATGGTGATGGTAATGGTGTTGGTAATACATCCTTGCGGCTACACTTAGCCATGTTGCAAACTCAATAGATGTGTCTGAGTGTTGTTCCTTCATTCACTCACTCACTCACTCACTCACTCACTCACTTACTTGCTTGCTTCACTTTTGGTCAGAAATACAACAATATAAAGAAGAAGGAAAAAAGAAACTTTTATAATATTGTTTACTAGATACACTAAAGTACTTTTCTTCAGCTCAGCTCGTGCCTTATACAAATCCTGCCACAGGATATTTACCCAAACAAACACACACACACACACATATATACACTTGTTCACTTATTATAGATACAAGCGCTTATATGATGTATCTCAGTATCTTTTCTACTATGTTATAGTAACGGCCGCACTACTTTTCAATGCATTGTATACTTTTTACTTTGGCAATGCACATTTATTAAATCGACTTCATATTTTTAATGATGCAAGAAAAAGTTTCTTTTCTTTTGCCTTCTTCCTTTGCCTCATTGTCTCCTCTGCTCTGTTCTGTTCTGTCCTCTTCATATCCTGCCCTGTCCTATCTTATGTTGTACATACTCGTACAATATTATATTGTGTTATGTTTTGTTATGTTATTTTATTGCATTTTGTTGAAATATTATTAAAGTGTTTCACTTTATTGTTATTGTTATTATTAAATGGTTTTTCATTTTGTTTATGCTTTTGTTGTTTTCTTCCATTTTTTTTTTTTTTTTGTACTTTTCTATTGTTTGGCTAATATATTTTAGGTTTAAGTGCAACTTTGTCTATACTAGACACATTTTGATGCTTTTGTTATTTTGTTATTGAATGAACTAAACAAATATTTATGCATTTCTTTTTGTAAAATTTTTGGCATTTCAACAAAACTCTTCAAATAATAATAGATACATATGTACATATACAAATATATACATACTATTGTAGCTTATATGATAGCTTTCCATTATTGCTTTTGTAAAGAAAATTGTTGATTTTCTGTGATTTCTTAAGTAAATCCTAATAGAGATGACTATTAAAGTATGCAAAGTTGACTTCGGAGTAGGCAAAGTGATACATGCATTTAGGTTGCCAATTTAATTTTAGACATATTCAACTATGTCGATGTGAAATATTCATTAAACAGATGTTTTTTGATAATAGTTAAGTTAACAGTTAAGTTACAAAGTTGTTATATGATAATCATGCACACATCCGATCAAATGGTCATCTGAACGATTTTTTGCAATCGACTTATTTTATTAGAATTGTGTCTAAGAATCAGATGGCGAATTTTCTCTTTGACATTGTTACATTCTTGACCGCCTAATTGTTATATTTTTTATTTTATTTGTTTGTAAGAAGTACATGATTAATCCATTTCGTAATAATTGTTTTACCTTGCCTTGTCCTCTCTTCTCCAGCAACAATATTTTCCCATTGATTTCATATGCCGAGGAAGTCAATTCCGTCACTTATCGTACTGGTACTGGTTCACAGCATTGTGTCCCATCATACTTGGATGCTACAAAATTAGTTAATGACAATCAAGTAACTTAGATTTCTAGGTTCAATATGGCATCTTAAACGTAGCTTTTAGCCATTTTTAGGTCCATTAGTATATTCTAGCATGTTTTATTATAATTATTTGCAGAAATCGTTGAGTTCTTTTAATATTGTTTATACTTGTACATAACTATATTTATAAATTTATTAGAACTAAGATTAAAATTACAAATTATAACATAGTATTTAATATGAGCAATAGCGACAGAGACCTTCAGCTCAGGAAAGGTTAGGAAGGAAAGAAGGAAATTAGAAAAGTGTAGGACCAGACTTGTCTTAAGCGGGAATCGAACCCGCGACTCTTGGGATGTCAGCCCAGCGCACTAACCTCTAAGCCAACGAGCCAGTCGACATAACTATAACATAGATGAAATCAATCTAAATGCCTGCATATGTCATGCATATGACTCTTGTAAAAATAAATGTTGAAATGACATTTATTAATGCACTTAAAGGTTATTTTCCTTGGCATATTGATATGCCCTTAAGTGTTTGTTAGTACATTACACATGTAATTTCTCTGTTTACATTTATTGTATTTCAAGTGAACTTTTGTTTAATTCAATAGGTTTTTCATATAGCTTCATGTGTAAAGTAAAACTATCAAATACTATCAAAACGATCAAAATAACAAAAGCAGAGGTAATTTAAGACTATAAAAAATTCATTTAGATTTTATTGTTTCGTATTTTTGTTAAATAACAAAAATAAATACTACAATATTTTGTAATATTTAATATCTTATTAATTCATTTCACTCGTACATTGTATTTATTTTATTATATTATTTTAAATTTGTTTTTATTTCATTTATGTGTTTTATTTAATAAATAAAAGAAAACAATTTATTTCTGTCAATGCTAATTTAAAAATAATTTATTATTTTCATTGATTGCACATTCTCTTGTCAACACATTGATTAAAATATAATTATTTATGGAAACTAGTATTTTTCTTTTTTTTTTTTTTTTTGTTTTTTATTAGCGAATTTTGATTATGTTCTGCATATTCTATTTCTTCCTGTTTCTTTTTTTTTCTCATTTTAATTGTTTAGTCTTTAATTATACAGGGCTACTGAAAAGACATTCTATCTAAACTATATAATATAAATTTTTGCAAAAATCTTTTCCTTGCATTCTTATATTGATATTTTAAGCAATCCGAATTCATTTGTACTTCAATCGAAACATTTAATGGAGAAACTTAAATAAAGAAAAATGTGAATGAAAGGCATAAAACGAAATTATAATAAAGGCAATGCATTGTTCTCCGGTCAATCCTCTACTGCTGGTATTCCAACAAACTTTCGAATTATCAGATCAACTTTTCCCGATTACACTGTTATAATCAGCTGCTTTTGTTGCCCTGTTAAAGCTGCTACAGACGTGGATAAGCATCTGAAATCATTCAAGGTTATCTAACTGGAAAATAAAAGTCAATGAAAAGATTTATATGCACTTTACTCTGAATCATTGGATATATTCTCCAGTAAGTTTTAATGGGGCTGTAATTCCTCATACCCAGAAAGTAACTTGTGTTGGCATTCACCAGAATAAACTGCTCACGCGGCAGAAACACATACCAGTGAAACTGTTAGAAGCTTAGAGCACAGAATCTTCACTAGTTAAACAACTCCAAATGTAATGTGAACCTTAAGTAAAAGATATTATTGTATAACTATGTTAATAAACCAATTTGGAAAAATAATTCCGTATTTTGGGATACCGCAAAAGCTAGTGGCGTTGAAGTTCTACAAAGAGTTCAATCCAAGATACTTATAATAATCACAGGCGCTTCATGGTATATTAGGAATGAAGATATCCAGAAAGACCTTACTGCTAGTAAAAGAAAAATGTTCTTAGCATAATGTAAATACATATATTGTATGAAATAAGTCGTTCAACATTATAATCCACTGGCCAAGGCACTCATCTCGACTGCTTTGTAATTTACTAGTCCTTTTACTTATTTAGAGGCTCGTGGTTTTAAGTCAAGCCCTTGTTTCTTTGCAGAAGAACTCACAAGTGTGGGTATGTCAAAATTGAGACCCTCTCTCCATATCTATAAAAATCATTTGATTTTGGTTAGTCCGGTAAAGGCTCGAGAATAGCTAGACCGATTTGAATATTGTTTTGTATTATTTTGTTTGGCTCAATACTGAGACGGTTTGGGAAAGAAGAAAATTTGGAAAAATTCAAAAGGCACAAGTTGAAACATTTAACGTTGCGGGATGAACCAAGGGACACCAGTTATTTGTAAAACTTGGATTTTCTTTATACCTATGTGATGATGCAGCAGTGCCCCATACTTGGAGGTATTATGACCATATAACTAGACAACAATATAGAATAACATACATCCTATATTATAGAAAAGAAAGACTTTTAAGCTTGGATGGATTAATAGTTTTTCACTATATCTACTGCTATGGTGATTTATTTGATCACCGACAAAGTGAAACTTTAGGTCTTTATGAAGGGTTCTATTGGGGATGAACCAAGGGGCACCAGTTATTTGTAAAACTTGGATTTTCTTTATACCTATGTGATGATGCAGCAGTGCCCCATACTTGGAGGTATTATGACCATATAGGAGTGATCCATCATCACCAGCGTAACTTCCATGTTGCAAACAAAGGCATTCTGTAAACAAACTTTATAAAATAAATAAATAAAATTTCTTCCTAACAAACTGTAAATCTGAAACTACTATTTAATTTTGAGCGCTCTGTCATTGTTGTTTTACTATTGTTTTCAGCAGCCCTGTATACCTAAATAAACATATGTAAATTGGTAGAATATTTTTGGGTTCCATTGCTTGTTTTCTTTTTTTTTTTTATTTAATAACTAATAAATTAACCACTATCAAACAAAATAATTTAAATTATTACATATGGTAAAATGTGTACAAAATTATGGGCAATGATTATAACAAATATTTACATAATATTTAAATACATGGTCAATGTCTCTTTATATTCTCATAAACACACACAAATGTATTGTATATAGATACTTGTACGTTTATAAATATAAATATGTAATTGTATATGTTATGTGTTTCAAAAGAAAGAAAGAAAGCTAACATAACCATAATCCTTTTTTTGTTTCAATTTGTTTTTTTGTGAAATTTTATTTTATTTACTTTAATTAAAATGGATTAGTTTTGTAATTTTGCAAGTGACCAATTAAATTGTTTTATATCATTTCAGTTTAATTGAGTCAAGTCAATGTGACATTTTTCCCTATTTATTTATTTTAAAATTTTTAAATCTCTTTATATATCATTTCATTTATAATCCTGCTACTCAATAATGATTCTTTAAAGAGAAATAAATTTAAAGATACTAACTCGTATTACAAAATTTAAGTAAAAATTTAACAAAAATTCCATTAGTCAATTAACCCAGTGTGTAAATGCTGACTGTGTATTATGTATCTTTCTCATAGCATTCCATTTTTGTTCTGTCATTTTGCCAGTCAATCATTAACACTAACAAATATCGAAATCCTCCCTGCAACTCCCCCAAAAATAGTAACACCAAAATATTTATTTCGTACAACTCAATCCAATTTGTGTCGATTACATGTCAACTGATGTCATTAAGCTGTAATTATATAAAGACAGACAGGCATTAGTTTTTTCTTTTTTTTTTTTTTGTGTGTGTTTGTTTGTTTCTATTATACTATTTGTCTATCTGTTGGTCCATCTGTCCTCTTTTATTCCACGATAGTATCTGCTATATTGTATATTCATTCTATGCTACATGTACGTAAGCTGTCAATGTGCTTGTCACAAAATTCTACGAGTTATTTCACATAGTACACATATAACGATGTGATGAGAATGTGAATGAGGATGTAATCAGACAAAACAAGAAAAAGAACACTAGATCTAGACAAGTGACTGAACAAGAGGACAGTTGACAGATATTGACCACATAATCAGAGCAAAAGACAGATTCAAGGGATTTTCCTTGTTCTATTTTTTGCAATAACTGGGCTGGCTGACTGTCTTACTGAATTATTTTCTTTTATTACTCAATGGCGACAAGGTTCATCATGTGTGGGAACAATTTCTCGTCAGTTGTACCAATTGTTCAAACTATGAAGAAAGGGAAGAAAGAGGAATTGTTAGAGAATGGGGAGAGAATGGGGAGAGACACAACAGATGGATAGTTAAGTAAGGTGCTTCAGACAATACCTTACAGCTACAGATACTTGTACATAGAAACAGGTGAATGATGATGATGATGATGATGATAGATGTTGTCGAGTGACAACAAGTGTATGACAATAGGGAAGAGAAAGAAAGGCGAGGGAGTATAAAATCAAATAATTGAACAAGGTATGGTAACATACTATTGTACTATGCTCATTCAAACATATACGAGTAACAACTATCTACCTATGTACATTTGCCATCCTCACTGTCTCGAAATCATCAGTTTAATCATGAAAGAAATGTTCAATGTTCATGTGAATTGTACAAAAATGAATGCTTGTTGTACATGATTGAACATGATTGAATGCTTCTTGTAACATGACAATAGAATCAAAACAAGAGAACAGTGAACAATAAGATTGCATGCACCCCGTGATGGTGGTGTACTACAATATGATAAAAGTCTGAATAAATACTTAACTTGATAAGCAAGCAAAAAGAAATGACTACTATACTGAATAGTAAGGAAAATACCATAGTATGTAGAACATTTTAACGGATCAAAGTCAACACCTTTCTTTAGATAAATTAGAATTATATGAGCCACATTTATTGTTCCTTTAGTAAATGCCAAATCGAAACAGAGATGTCAACACTTAGATTTTATACTCAACAACTTTACGCTTGCGGTTGGATATCTTCTTTTTTTTTTATTTAATCTGTCTCTGTCTTTATTTGTGTGTTTCTGTGACTGAATTTATGTGTGTGTGTGTGTGTGTGTGACTCAGCTAAACGAAGTTGCCTAACTGAATATCAAATAGTTTTCCTTGGCATACTTTCGGGCGCATGTCGTCGTTATCTATTGTTCTGCCTCAAGAAGATGTGGAGATATTGTTGCCTCCACATTACACGAATAGAATTCTAATAAGCGTATCCAATTTTATGGCTTATCTGCCTTGTTTTTCTCTTGTATCTAGTATATTTATTTTACCGTTTAACTTAAGTCACTCACAGATTTGTTGTTGTTGCACCAGTAGTAAGGCCATTCCAGAAAGAGAGATAGAGAGCGAGATAGACGAGGGAGTATAAAAAGAAGTAGATTTGTTTATTGACATTGATTTGAAGAGAAAACTAGAATAGAAAACCATCAAAATAGATGCTGGTAACAAAAAAGGAGAATATTAGAAATGAGGCATTTGCATAGAGAGCTCAACTGTATAATTAAGTGATAGTATTTAGATACTCTCCTCATCATAAAACAGTAATGCCATATAGGCTACTTGTTCATCAGTTTGTGAGGGCTAGCTAGCTATGTTTTCTCTCAATGCAAAAATCATAGGCACTAGAGCTACGACAAAAGATTCCTAATCATCTCTCAATATTTTCCATTAAACCGTGGCTGGTAAGGATTTCTACCAGAGATGAGGGCTCTAGTCCAATCTTCTAAGTCATAAACCAACAGAAAAAAGTATTTTCTTAACAGTAGAAGAATATTTCCATCCCCCATAGATGAATTTCTCCTTCATATTTTACAAATTCTACAATAATTTTTCAAATCATAACTCATCATTTTACTTTCTTCCATATTGTTGTTGTTCATTCCCTTCATCACTTTTATCACTTATCGAACACAAACTTGGCTCATCTCTTTGCCAAATGATTTGTGAATATTTGCCATAACTACTAGTTAGTTATAACAATTGTTTTTTCTTCCAATTTTTATCTCGATTTAAAAGAATTGTGCCAAATCTCATCACACAGACCATTAGATGCAATATTTTGTTGCAAAGTAACAAAAATCTGTGGCTACACAATTAAGTTGAGCCTGCCAAATCAAAAAATATGTATGTATTTTACTTTATTTCCTCATTCTTCTGAAGGAGTTTATTTTATATTGATTGAATGATTAACGGATGGTTGAACAATTGATTGACTGAATAAATGAGTGTTAAACTGATGGAAGGAAAAAGGAATTAAATAAATATTTTGTGTTTTATGTTTTGATATTTTGTGTTGCAAAGATTGATTGATTTCTTAAGACTTTCATAGTAGCCAGAATATAATTTTAATTGAGAATCTTTACTTTATTGAATTTTTGAGTAATTTTTCAACATTTGCTGTATGAAACTATTGTAGTATTAAGTGTCCTACTATTGTATTTAGACAGATAACATGTATCAAAGTCAATCAATGTTTCCACTTTCTCTGTTTTTTCCTATCTATGTGTATATATATATATATGTATCTGCATTGTCCTTACCATGTCCATAACCAATGTACATATGTATCTTCTTGGAAAGTTTTCATTGATTCTACGCACCCGTGTTTTATGCAACTTTATTTGATTTACTTCAACAATTGGCAACATCATACAAAACGCTTCTTTTCTCTCTATCTCTATGTGAGTATACCTTCCTATGTGTATACCCATGTTTTTCTCTTCCTTTTCATTTATTTTCTTTATTCCTGTTCAATTGGGCTTCGTTTTGTTGTTCTATAGAAAAAGCGATGACTGATTCAGTCTAGAGTCCTCATGTCAAAATTTTCATTTTTTGGTCTGTCTGGCGTGTATCCATCTTTTTACTCTGTCCATTTGTACATGTATATACAATGTGCGTGTATTTGTGAATCTATATTTGTGTAAGTGTGCGTGTGAATGCATGATGCAACTGTTTGTTGTATGCATGATTGTATGAAGTAGAGTCTGACTGTGAAATTGAATAATGAAATATGACAGTCTGATAGAGAGACTGATAGACAAACCTATAGACAGTCAGGCAGACCGACCGACAATCAGACAAATAGACAAATAGACACATGGACATGCAGACAAAATTGAATGTTACATGGGTAACAATGTGAATTTTTGGTTTTTATAATGTGTTGAAGTGGAAGTATTGATTTCATTCCTTTAAATTGTCAGATTTTTCAAATCAAAGGCAAATTTATAAAAATTTAATACCTTGAAAATCAAATTCTATATTCTTTTGTTCAACAAAATTGTTGATTGATTTCATAACAAATTTTTCATTTATAATTAAATATCAATTATGAATTCCTTTCTTAACTAACTATGTGTACATATATATTTAGTAAGTATTTTATTTGATTTTCTACAAGAATAATTTAAACTCAAATAAAGAAAACTAAATGAACACACAATGAACTCAATCAATAAAAGTAGAATCAGATATTTAACAGGTAAACAACTACAATAGTAGTACAAGCATTTCAAACAACAAAAAAAAATGAATGCATTTCAGTGAATTGGTAGAATCTACCTACAATACGAGTATTTACCTACCTCACCATCAAACTTGTGGAGTAAATCTTCCAACTTCATCTTAGCATCTGCCAGCAAGCAGTTTATGCAGATAGTTGAGCTTGAATCTGGCACTTGCAGCTGAATGCCTTTCTCCTCTTCTTTTCTTTATTATTCTTGTGTTCCTTCAGTTTTTTTCTTCTTTTCAATCTTCAGCAATTGATGATGAATGATGCGCTGCATCATCCCTTTTATCCTTTTACTTCGTCTTCATTTCTTATTATTTTTTTTTTTTCTACAATTTTTATTCTAAACCTTAAGTCTACAAATGCTTAAATTGTCTGAAGGTAAAATGAAAATGAGTATGGAGATGAAGATGAGGATGAGGATGGTGATGGTGATGGTGAAAAACAAATGGAAATCTCGTTGAATTTTATTGGCAAAATTGATAAAGTGCCTTCACTTGACTGACTGAATGAATGAAGGATGAAGTAGAGTAGTGAAAGTGGAAATGGAAACAAAAAGAATCGAATTGAATTGAGAGTCGAATGGAGTGTAAAATCAAAAGAAATGTATGTAATGCCTTAAGACGATGAAAAATCGTAAGAAATTGCAAATGCAAATAACAACAAAAATTATAAGAAAAATAAAGAAAAAACAAATAGAAACTAAAATTGAAATAAACGAAAAGAATATGAAGAAAGATGAGAAGAATTGATATAAAAAACAAAAACCAACTTAAGAAAAGCTTGTGTTCTATTCAAGCGAAAGCAATCAACAAATAGCACTAAGAAGGAGTCTCTATAAGATTTTTGTGGGATTTACAAAATTGAATAAATGAAATAATGTTTGTTATTTTTTTTTTTTGTTTGTCTTTATTTGGCTTATGAATATTAAAAGATTTGAGTTAAATGCTGAATTTCATTATAAAATGATTGTTAGATAAAGAAAAGCAATTATTATCAATATTCTGAAGAGAACAATAAATAAAAAATAATAAATGATTTTAAATCTAAAACAACTGAACTGAAGTTTCTCTTTACCAAATATTCAATATACAAAGTACACAGAACTATGTTTGTGATTCTTTGCATAGTGTTTTTTAAGGTTGCCATCTTTTAAGTATATTAGAATCCCAAATTATAATTTTCCCTAAGAATGTAAAATATAAAATTGTTTGTAAAGAACCCCCTAGTGGTCCGATTTGACTGATTCCAACAAATGCACCGCGTCTATATTAAAAACTTATAGTATCTAAATTTCAGTTCAATAGTCCAAGAAACAAAAAACTTTTCTTATAAGAACCTGAATTATAATGGAATTATAATGGAGGTTTGAATGGAAGGTCTGATCAAACTGATATTTCGACAATGTAAGTTTCTGATGTATAGCCACCAACCATCCAAATTTCTAGATCGTGGGTTGACTGGATCGTATAACTAACATACAAACCAAAATGTTTCTTGTAAGTTTTGAAAATATTTTATATTTATTATTTGTTGCTGATGCTGATGATATTTTATGAGAAGCTATTACGATTCATGAGATATGACTCGAGGACGGACGGACGGACAATGAAGTCTTTGCAATAGGGTTCCCGTTTGGTCTCGAACCCTAAAAACCCTAAAAACTCTGGAGTAGAAAGTTCCCATTATACATGTTTAAAGTATAAGGTTTGTCTACTTTATGTGAAGCTTAATGCAACTGTCCTTCTTACCTATGTTAAGTGAGCCTATGTTCCCGAAGTCGAGCTGTGACCAATGATCATCAACCTTTCATTTTGGAGACAACTTAGCCTAGAAATTCTTAGTCAAATCAAAGAAATCAATAGCCATAATCAAGTAGAGACTTTTGCTACTAACCTCCACAACTGAACGCTGAAATTGAGATTTAGAAACATACAGGAGCATTTAGACATATATGGTATGTCACAATAGGCCCATTCGATGGTGTAGTGACGAGGTGTATAGGTTCCCGCCCTTGTTTCAATCTAATTTATGCTAATTTAATTTATATGAGAACTTTCAAATATTTTTTTATTTGAGAAATGCTAAGAATAGATTTGAGATGTCTTGCCCCTTGTATCTTGACAACTTCACTACAGATTACATAATAATATACATATTTTCTTTGAACTTTCTAAATAAAAAATTTCACTTTTTATTAACGACACCACTTCCTAATATCATAAAAAGGACATGTAAACTATTTCACTTTATTTTTTTACAATTTATTTTAGTGGTCAACGATGCTAGTCACGTATATTTTTTGCATCCAGCAAAAAAATGCATCGAGTGGGCGAACTGTTGGAACTGTTGGCAATGTGTCGAAACCATGGACTTTGTAAAAACATCAACTAAACTTTGTTTACATGTGAATATGGTCGATATTGTCTTTGTTGTATTGTATGTAGTATATTTCTTTGATATTTTTATTATTTTTTTTTTTTTTGTTATACACAGTGACTTTTCCACTTTTTGCGAATGGCGAATGGCGAATGTTTTTAATGGCTGCAAAATTGGCTGGAAATGGTGGCGAAAAAAGGTAAACCGCTTCAAGGATAGAATGTAAAGAAGCCAGAAATATTGATCACGACCAGCTTTTTTGGTTTTGATGGAAACGATTCGAAAATTGGTTAGAAATTGGCATTGCAAAAAAATACATGGAATTGACATTTTCTTTACTTTGTCGCAATGTTAAGTAAATTGAGTTGGATTTCAGATTAATTTCTTAACTCACTTCACTCTAAACAATACAAATTTCCATTAAAAAATCCTCAAGAGTCTTGGCACAATGAGATTTCTTATTTAAATAAAATAAATCAGCCTATTAAAATTATTAAAAAGACCTTAAACCATTGAAATTAACATATTTCAACTACAAATAATTTGATAATCTTTTGCAAATTCTTCCCATAATTTATTATACTATTTTTATATGATAATTTATTTGTCCAATCAATGTGTATACACACACACACACACACACACACACACACAAACGAACAGTTGAAGAAGATGAGAAAAACCCAAATCTAAAATAAATCGTTCAATGAAGAAAATTTATTGAGGCAACTTAACGCGGTGGCATCAATTCATTGCGTATTTTGAAGGAAAAGCTTCCGATTGTCCGATTTGCCGCAATAAAACAAAAAAAAAAAAACAAAAAACAAAGCAAAATGAAAACAAAATAAAACTCGATCTAAACAAACCGCAAACAATGACAAATGATGTCTAATAAATTTCAATTGGAAATTGTTTTGCAAACGAGTTGGCACCCGCAGGCCACAGGCAGAGGTGATGGCACTCGGCCCAAAATAGAGAAACAAATAATATTAAATAAATAAAATACAATAAAACAAAAACAATAGCAACCACATAAGCCAATCAAAGTGAGGTCAATAGAGGGTCGGAAGCATGGATAGTATGAGTTACTGGATGAGGTTGTTAGCTAAACAATACTCCTCCTTACCTCATTGACAACGTTATCCTTATTCTCATGGCATACAACTTGGAAGTTGGAGAAGAATGAAAAGAGGCTCGTACAAGTGTTGAAAATTGCTTTGCGTGTTTTACCAACGATTACAATTTGGACGAGACCAAGCAGCCAAGAAACAAAAAACCTTTGCCAAAAAAATATTGTAGAATGAAATGAAATAAATAAAAGAATGAAATATAAAATGTTAAAAGTTAAAAGTTTTGCTATTTATTTAATGATTTCGCATTCATTCTTTCTGTGTTTTTTTTTTTTTTTCTTTTGTTTTTTTGGTAGCCTGTTTTTTGGCGCAAAGACAGAGAAATTGAATTTTCGAACAAAGGACAAGGTATCAACGTGTATTAATACCTTTTGCCTGTGGCCAAATAAGTGGAAAAAAGAAAAAAAACACATTTTTATACTGATACCAGAAAGGTAAAAGGAGTAGTTGATTGTAGAGCCTTTGAATTGCTAACAGGCTTAAAACATTTACCAGGGCTGCATTAATAACTTAAATATGTTCTGAGATCTCAATTACAAGAACACGAAGCAAACTGATCAGATAAATAATTAGAAATACTTAATACTTAGAATAATTGTAAATAAAATGGGCCAAGTGCGAGTCAGACTCTTATATTAAGGGTTTTTATGGGAGGTACTCCCTCTAGTGGTCAGATTCGACTGATTCCAACCAATATATTGCGTCTATATCAAAAACTTATAGTGACTAAATTTCAGTTCGATATAACAAAAAACAAAAAAGTTTTTCTATTAAGTACCTGAATTTTAATGGAGGTTTGTGAGGGAGGTACCCTTCCTATTGATCCGATCAAACTGAAATTTCGGCAATATAAGTTTCTATTGTATAGCCACAAACTACCTAAATTTCAAGATCTTGGAATTACTGGATCGTATAGGTGCCATTCAAACCAAAATGTTTCTTGTATGGGAACAGCTTTAAGTCTTTGAAAATATTTTAGTTATAGAATTTGTTGCTGATGCCAGGTTAGAACTACATATTCTGTGAAAACTTCAACCCTCTAGCTATTACGGTTCATGAGATATGACCCGATGACGGACGGACAACGTACAACGGCAGTAGGGTTCCCTTTGGTACCCTTTGGGTCCGGAACCCTAAAAAAAACAGAGTTAGATAGATAAAATCTCAATTAGAGGAACACAAAGATTTAAAAAATTATAGATCCCAAGAATGGGGTTACCAGTGTTGCATAATGGCATCAAAATACACAACATTTGCATTAAATTCTTTAGCTTAAAAGGCATTAAACTTATTAAATAAACATCATTCTTGTGTGGCAGTGAGATAAATGATCAAATTACTTTTCTAATTCAATCAAAGCCTATTACTACATAAATTACTATTGACCATAGAATATACAACGAGGATCATTTAATTATATACAAAAGAGACAAAAAAGTTCGGTGCAATATTGCTTCCTAAATGTTAAATTCCTTTTTTGTATCCAAAATCAACCAATGCCGTGGCGAAACTTTTAAGTCTTTATTATCTTTGTTGCACCATGTTATTCTTGCTTAGCCTATTGTATACATTTGTAGATTGGCGATGTTCGTCCTGCGTTTTTGTTGTTTTAGAAAAATTTTCTCCATTAAAAAACTCAATTATTTTGTGGTGAAAATCCGGAAATGGAAATATTTTTGTTTTGTTTTTTTTTTTTGTTTTTTGTTCAAGCAATAAAGCGCCATTTTGATTTGTTTTTGGTTGGGTTTTTTTCGCCTTGTTGTTCTTGTTGCTGATGTTGTTACTATATTTTGGCTTTAGATACGATTGTATCTTTTGTTGTTGAACACTTGATGTTATTTTATTTTATTTTTTCAGTTGCTTCAACACAAACAACTTTTGTTCACAATTTTAGTTTTTTAGTTTGTCTATTTTTATTGTGGTACTTTTTGTTCTTGTTGTTCTCGTAATTGTTGTTGTAATTATTGTTGTTATTATTGTTGTTACAAGCTTGTTAAGTAATTTTAATGGTTTGTCAATAAATTTTCGTGTGAACAAAAATGCAGCAAAAATTCATAACAACAGCAACAAGACTAACAAATAGTTTAATTTGTTTTAAAAACTTTTACATTTATATGACGCCATTTCGTTTTTTTGTTATGTAATTTGTATTATACGTAAATGTGTGCGAATGGAATAGAAATAGTTTTGGATTAATTTATGTAAGAAGAAGTTTTCATTTAGTTGAAATAAATTATTATTTATGAGGAACATTTGACTTAAAAGAAGAAGAAGTCTCCAAATAATAAACAATATTAAGAGTTTAGTAAATAACAAAAAGTACAATAAGATTGAAATTGATTTTTTTAAATTTTAAATATTTTATTCTTCTATTAAAGATGTAAAAGCTTGTGTTTTGAATAAATTCTTGGTTTGGTGCAATTGAAATTATGTATTAGATATATTTTTCTAATCTTGATGATCATCTAAGAAACTTAATATTGTAGTTTAAAGCAAAACGACATATGCAACATGATAGCTCAACATGTTCGATACAACATGCTTGATGCAGCATTAATTTAATGCAACATGTTTAATGCAACATGTTTAATGCAACATGTTTAATGCAACATGTTTAATGCAACATGTTTAATGCAACATGTTTAATGCAACATGTTTAATGCAACATGTTTAATGCAATATGTTTAATGCAACATGTTTAATGCAACATGTTTAATGCAACATGTTCGATACAACATGCTTGATGCAGCACAAATTTATAATAAATAAGGTTTATTTCTAATTGTATTCATTCTAAAGTTTTATATAATAACACGACGACGCAACATGTTTGATGCAACAAATTTGACGCAACATGTTTTGTGCTACAGCTTTAATATTTGAAAGTAAAACTTGTTCCATGAAGAAGATTAAAAACTATCACATCGATGCAACATGTTTGAAGCAACATGTTTGAAGCAACATGTTTGAAGCAACATGTTTGATGGAACATGTTCGATACAACATGCTTGATACAGCATAAATTTATAATAAAAAAGGTTTATTTCTCATGGTATTAATTCTAAAGTTTTATATAATAACACGACGACGCAACATGTTTGATGCAACAAATTTGACGCAACATGTTTTGTGCCACAGCTTTAATATTTGAAAGTAAAACATGTTCCATGAAAAAGTTTAAGGACTATCACATCGATGTTTGATGCAACATGTTCGGTGCAACATGCCTAATGTTTGATGACACAGCTGAGAGTGTTAAAAACTATTTTATTAAAACATACTACTACTATAAATATATTTTTCAATGAAACGTGTTCGATGCAGCTTATTCGATCAAACATGTTTGATGCAACACGTTATATATAAGAAGCTTGATGCACAAAGTTTAGAGCATGTCTAGTGTACCATGTTTTGTGTTCAATGCAAAATGATTGATGCAACATGCTCGATCAACATGTTTGAATACTTTCAATCAATCATGTTTGATTAACATTTATCATGCAACATGGTTTATAATAAATGCTTTATCATCAGGTTGTTTACATGTTTCTTGTAACATGTTTTATGCAACACGTTCGATCCAAAATGTTTCATTCAATATGTTCGATCAAGCATGTTTGATTCAAAATGGTGGATGCAATATGCTTCATGCAACTTAGTTTTAAAATAAATGCGTTTATTTTTCATCATGATATTTACATGTTCCATCCAACATGTTTGTTGCAACATGTTCGATCAAAAATGTTTCACTCAATAAGTTCGATCATGCGTTTTTGATTCAAAATGGTGGATACAATATTCTTCATGCAACTCGGTTTTATAATATATCCGTTTATTTATCATCATCATTAGGAAATTTACATGAACTTCGCTGTAGTCGGAAATGAAATAAAATACAGAGTAAGGCTCGAGAGTTCAACAACAACTACGGAACCATAGACAAGTTGCACCAGATTTAGAAACTGTATATTCGCATTCTCATTCGCGAATATCGACAGCAGATAATTCCATTCGTTACATCACTTGTCTGTAAGGAATTTCTAATTTTGGAACTTGCACACATGCACAGGCACAAGGACTCACAGTCCAGTCACTTACACATATTATCAAATTAGCTTCCACTGGACCAAGCCAAATGAAAACTTCATTATATGAATGAATAAATGAGGTTTTTTGTTGCAAAAAAGTTTCTATTCCTACACACACACACACACACACACACTTACATACATACAGAGATACTCAGATGAGTTGAGATGAGCAGATACAATTTACTATGATAGCAAAAACAAAATTAATTTTGAAAAACTTTTTGGCTTTTCCCATACTACTGGTTTATTCGGTTTATTTGTTTTTGTTTTTTCAGTTGTGTTGTTGTGTTGCAAGTTGTGTGTGTGTGTGTATGTGTGTTTGTGTGCATTGTTTTGCATATTTTATAATAAAAAGTAGCGAAAAACGCCTCACATATAAACAGCGAGGTGTGTCCGAAGGAGTTTCGGGAGGGGTGCAATGCTATAAACATAGAAAGTTATACAGTGAAACTGATTTCGAGCGCAAAATTATGAAAAACAAAAACAAAACAAAAAAAAAAACTAAAAAATAAGCACGAAGCACAAAGCAGAAGACAAAGTTAAATTTTGATAGGAAAAAAAAAAATAAAAATACCGGAAAAAGACAAACTGCACATTTTTAAAACGATTCATTTAAAAATGCACACATGAGAAAATTAATTAAAAATTTATGAATTTAGTGCAGTGGAAAATTCAATTTTGTATCCCAAACCAAAAAAAAAAAATAATAATATATTGTATAAAATAATTAGAAAGTTTTCATTACGTTTTCCAATTAAATTATTTAAGTTGTTGAAATGTCATTCAATGACGACACCGGGGAGCTAAGTACAAACTCCGCCACCCTGATCACCACCTTCAACACTAAAAAGCCAACCGTGAACAACAGTAAAGTCATTGAATATTTTCAAGTTGCATTCAAAAGCAGTTTTTCGTTTTGCCTTAATCCTTTTGTGATGTCTCAACATCTTTAATATTTCTTAATTTAGTATCAAAGAAAGATAAAATATTAGCTATCGAGCTTCTGGTCTGGAATAGTTAAGAAGGTATGGAGGAAATTAGTAAAGTGCTGGACCACACTTGCCTTGAGCGTGACTCGAACCCGCTACTCTTGGGATGTCAACCCATCGCACTAACCTCTGAGCGAACGAACCAGTCCTGTTTAATAGTATTTTTGTTATCCTCATAAGAAATCCAATTTTTGCTTTTGGTTATAACAAAGAAATCCATTCAATGATTCATTCGATCCATGCTGGGTCCCATTATATTCCCATAATGCCTATAGGCTCTTAAGAATATAAGTCCAAGTCATTTGTTACCCTATTTTTCTTACATCATCATATGCCTTGCTGAAAATTAAACCTTGAATGGGTAAATACAATATTAGTTGGTTCATCAAGCAGTTTATTCACGCTACATTTGCATGAATAAAATTTAGTAGCAATTATTATTTTAATGAGGAATAGTCTTTCAAAGTTGGTAACACATATTGACAATATTAGCGATTTTGTTTACTAAACCTCTGCCAATCTAATCAATCCCGAGATTCATAGTGATGGGGGCTTCTTCATGTGTATATTCAATTCATTTCTGTACTTGGGTTTTTCATAGTTTTGAGAACAAAGATTTGATAATGATAATCTATATACATCTTCATTGACCAAATGATGCTCTGATTACGAGGATTAAGCCAAGGAGTTCCATTTCATTGTGGTCATAACAAATTCAATTAGTGACTATAAAAGTCAAGACTTAGCTTTCTCTTCTTCTATACTTTCTTAACAAGTTATTTTAAGTTTTTTTTGAATGTTAACACATCTAATTGCAATTCATCCATTTTCTTTTCTTTTTTTTTTTGCCTCGTTTTAATCTTTTGAGGTTTTTGTGTCATTCTAAAATTCTACGTCCATTTGTTTGCATATGCGGTCGACTTGGTCCAACCGATATCAATAGCTACAAAAGTAGCTTTGTCTTTCGTTTTTCTTTTTTTTTTTTTAACAATTTCACCTTGTATCTTCTTCTATAGCAAAGTCACCAGATGCATTTTAGTCATTGTCCTCATTGCAGCTTAAGTGTGTTAGCTCCTGCAGAGTACAAAACTCAACTCAACGCCTAATTAAATAACAACTCATGAATTTTTTACTTCCTTCACTCGCAAACGTTTTTTAGTTTGCGTTTTCCATGTCGGAAATTGATGAAAATTGCATTTGGACTGTCTCTCTCTCTCCCTCTCCCTCTCTCTGTCTATAACCCATTTTTCATTTGCTCAGTGCCATAACAAAATTGTCGCTTACATTTGAAGGATCCTTTTATTCGTTTTTGTTATTTTGTTTGTTGTGTATCTCGTGTTCTGCGGTTTGTCATATTCTCTTTTCCATTTCACAATATTTTCCATTTAAGCTTGTATTTGACTTTCGGCGAATTGCAAAATGTCAAATGGTTGGAAATATGATTAAATCGATGATGATTTTCTAGGAAAACGAGAACAATGGCATATGCAACATGTTTTCACGTTAAATGAAAGACATGGTGAAGATGAAAGTGAATTTCATGGTAATTAAATGAAAGTTATGACCTTTAGAAATGGAGATCAAAAATGGAGACTCTTTAGAAAATAAAACAAATACATCACCAAAGTGATGATAAAAATTTAAAATATTCTATGGAAATTTAGGAAACATTTGTAGTTTATTAAAAATTTTTTTTAGATTTTAAGAAAGATTTTCTTAAACTGGACATACCTCATAACAATTCTCAGTGGCCTATGCAAAAGAAGTAAAGGCGCGTTCTCCAGATAAGTGACCAGGCCTCAAGCAGAAAACAAAGGGCGTCCACACCACAAGCCCAAGCTCAAATCGAACAATTTTTCCATTAAACAATTTTGAAAATAACATAAATCTTAATCATAAAATCAAATAAACCGAAATCAATAAAAGTTCCATGTACTTCAATACGGAAAAGGATAATGATTCACACTCAGATACTCTGAATCTTCGATATAAATGATTTATTTCTTTTTTTTTTTTTTAATTTGTTTAAATTGCAAAGGTTTAAGAAACTCTGCTTTAGAGTTTTCATTCAAATAAACAAAGACCAGTCACTCTGAAATTGTGGATTTTGCCAAATTTGGCTAACCACAATAAATAAACCTAAAAAAAAATATATATATAATTTTTTTTTTTTTTTTTTTTATGAAAAGAAAAACGTGATCAAAGAAGAAGAGCTAAAGATTAAAGATCTGAGCGAAATTGAAATGCAGTCAAACAAGTTTCGCGAACTGAAAGACTCGCGTTCGTTTGCTCATTTGCTCATGAAAGTCAGTCAAGCAAATGAAACAAAAAAAATCGAACAAAACAAAATACCCAAGAAAAATACAAATAAATCTCAAGAAATATCAAGTTTTGTTGTTTATATCGGAAAACAACAATAACAATAGCAATAAAAATACAACAACAGCAAAAACAACAAATTAAATGACAGCAACAACAAATGAAGATTAAATAAAATCGACAGACGGCAACGGCATTGTGGCTGTAATGAGACAAAGATAAAATTGCGGGGGCGCCAATTGGTAGACGGAGGCATCATTTGGACTGGGGACTGCGTTGACTTGACTGCAAAAGATTGCCCCAAATCAAATGAAGAGGATGAAACGGTTTTAGTGCTACTCAAACGGTGACGCATACCGCAACAACACGGCATTGTAACGGACACAAACACACACACACACACACACACACACACACATGATCACTCGGCATTTGTTTTGCTATTTTTAATATTTAATCAAAGAGAAGAAAAGAGACAAAAAAAACTAGCAACGGAAACTTGTTGTAAATAATATTAAATTATTTTTTATTTATTTCTTTTTATTTTTTTTTTGTTCTGTTTTGTTAGTTTGCTCTGATTGATTGACGTGAACAGTCAGTCGAAACGAATGAAATGCACTGTTTTAATTTATATTTATATATAAAATAGAAAATTAATTAATCAATTTTCTATTCATGAATCGGTTAAATTCAATTTTAAGTTCTTCAAGTGATCTAGTCTTAAAAAAAATTACCATTTGCATTTGTGAAAAGTGAGAAAAGTGATTGAATAAAAACATATGTGTGAAAGAAAGGAAACTAAAAAAAATTTCATTTCATTAAAGCAAAAATTAAAAGTATTTAAAAGGAAATAAAGGTGATTTATGATAAAAAGAATAATTTAAAAGAAATAAAGAACAAGTTCCATAAAAACCATTAAATGAACAAAAAATTTCCAAAATTAAATGTTTTTAAATGAAATTAAATAGGATTTTTCCTATTCAAATGGTGATTTTTCCCAAAACTATCAAACAGTTATTGTCTTTGGAAAATCTTGAGTGTATACACCTAACAATCAAAAACCATCAAACAGTTTTGTTGTCTTTGGAAAATCTTGAGTGCATACACCTAACAATCAATTTTCACTATTATTCTGCTTTATGATATAAGCAAAATCTCAAGCATATAAGACAATTTATTATAAAAGTAAAATCTATTCTCTCCACGCGTCTAAAAAAAACATTGCCATATCTGGCTAAAACTGCATGTGTAGCCAACTGAATCAATTTATCAATTGTTGCCAATCACATCAAGGCGAAATCAAATGTGATATTGTCATTATTGAATTGCTTTATGTGTTAAACAAATTGAATGAATATAAATCTTTTTAATTATGAAATAAATAGTTTGTTCCTCAATAAAATTCTTTTAATATTAAAACAACACATAACAAAGAATATTAACTCCAACAAAAGACAATTTAAATTGTAAATAACAAATTGTATCTGTATCTGGTGATGACCGCATCCATCATATGTTTGCAGATATGCAAGCGGCTTTGCCCAGAAATTTTTTATTGAAAAAAATTTCATTCATGTTTATTTGATGCTTCATTAAGAAATCAATCTATTAAAATATAAATAATATTCTCTAAAATATTGAATAAAATTTAAAAGTCCTTTATTTTGTGCTGCTCACTTTGAAAATAAGAATATTTGCCTAATGACAAACAGCAAATCTTTCTCAACTTATACCAATTTATACAATTCTTCGTAGACCAATTCACAATATGAGTCAATCCACTGTATCTTGTTTGCCAGTCAGTGCAAAGATGTCGAAGGCGAAGAAGGTTTTGGACGAAGCGCGTGAAACGCAAAATCGTGAACTTGATCTTGTGGACAAGGGTTTGTCCTCCTTTGAGGAACTACCTGGACTGTGTAAGTAAAATAGTAAAATTTTATTGTATTGAAGAGAAAAAAAATGAAATGGAAAAAAGATGTGTGTAATGTTTAAAGTATTTTAGAAAAATTTGTGTGGATTCCATTCTTATCAAGTGTTTCCATTAATATCAAGTGTTACGCCTAACAAGTTTCTTTATACATAATTTCTTTGATTTTCATTTTTATTTTTGACGTCATTAAATGAGATCACGGTGTGGCCCATAGCCGAATCTGTGTGAATGCTACATATGAAAATACAAATCTTTTTGGGGTCCAGAAAGAAAAACGCCCTTTGGGACACTTGTGGCATGTATCTTGTACTTGTGGCATGTATCTTATACAGTAGAAATATGTGGAAAGCATTAAATGTTGTTTAAAACAAAAATGTTGAGTAAAACCAAAGCGACAGATGTTTTTTGTTTACATCTTTATTCTCTTTACCCTTTTGACATTCACATGGCATCCATCCATCCACAGTCTTTAAAATGAAAATTGAAAAATGGGTTTTATATTACACTAAACCAATTAGCATAGGCGAAAACAAAATTCCATAGTTGAAATACTAACTCTCCTTAAATCCCAAAGAAATCAAATCAACATGAGTACATTTCAAAAAAAGAACCCAGTGCGAAATTTATGCATTTTGTAATGTTACGTTTTTTTATACATGTTTTATATTTTGTATCATTTATTTACAGTCAATATGTCCAACATTACACGCCTGACATTGAGTCACAACAAAATTAGCATGATCAACCCGGGTATCGCTAACTTACTCAATCTTGAGATATTAAATCTCTCGAATAATCAACTGCATGAATTGCCCGTTTCACTTTCCAGCATGCCTAAATTGCGTATTCTGAATGTTTCCATCAATCGTTTGGATAATCTGCCACGTGGTTTCGGTGCCTTCCCGGTTCTAGAAGTACTCGATTTGTCCTACAATAATCTGAATGAGAAAGTATTGCCCGGCAATTTCTTTATGATGGAAACACTACGTGCACTTTACTTGGGCGACAATGATTTCGAATATATACCAAAGGGTTTGGCTAATCTCAAGAATTTACAAATTCTCGGCTTGCGTGACAATGATCTACTTGAGTTGCCACGTGAAGTTGGCGAGTTAGCACGTCTTCGTGAGTTGCATATTCAGAATAATCGTTTGCAAGTCTTACCACCAGAAGTGGCACAATTAGATTTGTTAGGCAGCAAGTCTGTCATGAAGATGGAGGAAAATCCATGGGTGACACCAATTGCCGAACAATATCTACTGGGCATCAGTCATGTGATTGAATATATAAAGACAGAGACTTATAAAATGTAAGTACGAGTATTTTGAAAGATTTTATCAAGAAAAAGATAATAATAATCATTTACATTTACAGAATCTACAATCGTCACATGCAAGGTGGTCGCAGTGGTCCTCCACCACCTAAAGCAGATAAAAGTAAAAAGGCTTCCAGAATACGCGCTTAAATGTAGGAGTATATTCATGTTTCTTGCTTCATCCATCCATCCATTGGATGTGTTATAATTAAAAAAAGTGCCTTTTACTACCAAAAAATAAAAAATTGTAATTATTTATATTAATATGTGAAATAACTGTAACTGTTTTTAAACCCTGCCTTGAAGTTTTTAAATATGTTTGTCTACTAATTGTTAAGTGCTTAAATGTATCTTCTTCTTAAATATGTTTGTTTTAATTAATGTTTTCTTCTTTTGTAACATTTTAATAAATCATAAGTTGCAATTATTTAAGTTATGATATTTTGTTATATTGATGGATGAAGGAAATTGTGTTGATGATATCCACAAAAACAAATGACCACATATTGAATCTGTTAGTTTTATCCTATAGCATTGGATAACCTACTATTGTTTTGTTCTAATCCGACTAGAAGAAACTTTAAAAGCAAATAATGTTATTGTACAATTTAAGTACTCATCGAAAAAAATATCATAGAATTTATTTATGTTTTTTGGCATAGCAAAACCATTCAAATGAAAATAAATTATCCGGAATAATATATGCATCTGTGACAACAAGTCAAATTGGCTAAAGTCGAAAATCAATGAAATCAATGTTAACAAAAACTATCCCCATTTAAGATATTAGGACATGCGTCTTATAGTTTGTAATACCTTAAGTTATACAGTAAAATGATGTAGCTTTATTTCTATGCCAGAGTTTTTTGAAAATTCCTTAGTGGTGAAAAACAATAACATTTAAACTCAATTTTCGACTTAAGCTACTTTAATAAATAAATAATCTAAAGAAATGAAATTATGAAAAACAAAAGTAGGAAGAAACATTTAAATGATCTTGAGTTTGTCAACAAGTAATCTGATCTGATAGAATACTGCATGATTCGTGTGGCTGATTTTCTGGCAAACTTATGGATTTGGCCAATCTTAATTTAATATCTCTTCAACTTTTTTTTTTAAAAGAAATCAATATTGATTTCACTTCAATTATGATCCAGTTTATAGAGCTTTAGTGTTAGAATCTTATCATTAATTATTACAATCAGTTAAGCCATACAAAATCAGATGTGCGGATAAACCTAGAGATCTTCGTGGTTTTTCTGAAGCATGGGTTTATATTTTATTAGATATGTCGGGAGAAGGACAAGAAGTCAACAATAAAATGCACATGTACGAGATCTTTGGCGATTTTGCTCTTTCTGGGAAATTAGTTCAGGTTTGGAAAGTGGAAGTTGCACTGGTTTGCATATGAAAGATTAGTTTGACTATGTTACATTTTTAAAAACATGTCACATATGAATCTATGAAGCAACAGCCTCAACAAGAACAACAAGAGAAATTCCGTTCATACGTGGATAAAGAAACAAGAATCAACAACAAGGAAAACATAAAGCAGCAACGACAATAACAACAGCAGAACAGCAAAAGAAAGCGATGAGAAAAAGCAGTGTATTCGTCAAAACAGGCTATTTAATAAATATACAGTCAATCCCTTTTCAGAAGAAAATTGTAGCAAAAGATCAAATAAAAATAAACCCTACAGGATGACAACAACGACAACATAACAAAAATCTAGCACTATCACACTTACATCGTGTATTCATTTGAGAGATAAGATTATGGGATTTAGGCTCAACAAATACTTCTGTAAGTATTGTTAAATAAAACGATGACCGATGATATTAATTGATCATTCATGCTAATTTAATAGGGAGATACATTCGATACATGTTTTACGATGAACGCCTTCCCAATTGGTTGATTATAAATTTATCATTATTTAGGTATTTCCAAAATCAAGAACCTTGTAAACTCATCTTTCACACATCTAGCAACATATTTATATGTGGTAAGAAGATATAAAGATAAAGAAAAATAACCAAACGCATAAATTTACAATTTTTATTCATTTTATTTTATAAAATAGTAGATTTTTGTTCTTATTATCATTATCATCTTTATCATTATTATTATTATTATTATGTTTCTAACTCGTTCTTCATTCTTCATTTATTTTTATAAGTATTTTATGACAGTTTTGGGGTATTTTGTTCTTTTGTCCTTCATTCTTTGCTTTTGTATTTGAATTTAAACTTTTAATTTATATTGTATAATTAATTAGTTTACTTAAAGTCAATTAATTGTTTAATTAATATGCAATTTATAATTAAATTAATAGTTTTTGTGTTTGTTTTAATTTTATATATCAATATTTTTGTTTTTCTTTTTTTTTTTTTGTTTGTATTCTTATTAATTTTATATTTAAGAAAAAACTAATAGCTTACAGTTGGTTTTCATTTCATTTGTTTTGTATTTTCATTGAAATTATTATTATTAATTTTGTATTTATCATAAACATATTTTTATTTTATTGCTTAATTCAATATTACATTTAATAATATATAATATTATATTATTTACAAAGGTTTTTTTTTTGTTTTTATTAGTTTTAAAATAAACAAATTAATGCAATAAAAATAAATTGAGATTTTTATTTTTGTCTAAAAAGCATAAAGAATTAATTTATAAACTATAAAATTATTTCTTCTTATGTTTTTTTTTTTTTTTTTTTGTTTTGAAAGAGAAGTTTATAAAAATAAATGCTTTGAAACAGTGTTTTTTTTTTTTTTATTTGTTTATAGGGGGGTTGCTTTTTCTATACATATATGAAGAAGAAATATTTTATGTGATATTTTTCTCTTAATTTTCATAACTTTGATTTGTTCTTTTTTTTCTTCTTTTTTTTTTCATTAAATCTTAGAAACAAACATAAAATATTCAATTTGAGCAAATTTTTTAAGTTTAAAATCATAAAAAATCTACATTTTATATACACAAAAAAAATTTTATAACAAATTTTATAATTAAAAACTAAAATATCAGTGGCTATTTCCTTAATTTGTTTTAATTCTTCTTAGATTCTGATTTCCTTTACTTTCCTTTTTATTTTCTATTTTATTTATAACTTAAAGCTTTTTTTCTTTAATTAAATACAAAACGTTTAAACATTATTTTCTTTCACATTTTGATTTCAATTTTTGAGTATATTTTCTTTTTATTTATTTGTTTTTTAAAGAAAATCTTTTTCTTTTTTTTTTAATACTTTGAAATTGCAAAAAGTAAACCAAATGAACAAAAAATATGAGTATTAAAACAAAATGTGTTTTGTGTTACAAATTTTTTTTTTTTGTAGCAATAAAATTTTATATAAAAATATTCAATAAAATAAATAAAATTCTATAAAGTTGTGTATTTTTTAGAGTTAAATTTATTTGATAATTTGGCAACAATAAAGAAAATTCGAAAATAGTTTTTTATAAATTTTTTATTTCAGATTGTGCACTCATTTTATTTTTCACGTATTGTTGGGTTTAAGGATTAATTAATTAATTTATAGATGGAATAAGGAAATTTTTGTATCATTTGGAGATTCTTAACTGAAAGTCATCAAGTCAATAGTGAGTCTAGATATGTGCATCTAAGGAGATCTCATACTCCTCTCACTCAAATACAAATAACTTTATGATCGACAGTTTAAATTTAGTTTAGATTTCTTTAAAGAGAATGAGTTTTAGCAAATATCAAAAAGAAGTCAGGGGGTCTGGAACAAATATATCAATGCAAATATTGTAAATGATGCAATTTTAAATGAGATCTTTTATAGTGAAAGATGTGAATGAATAAAACTTTCGATGGAACCAAAAAAATGAATAAGTTTTCTTTATTTGTTTTGTTGTAATTTTTTTGCTTTTAAAATTATTTATGTTGTTTATGTTTATTTTGTTTAATGCTGTTCTTGTTATTTTAGTCAAATTCTTCCATTTAATGTATATTTTATTTGTAAATTTAAATTTTTAAATGAATAAATTTTAATGCATTCAATTAAATAAATATTTTGCTGCTGTAAAATGCACACAATATTTTGTTTTGTTTTTTTGTATTATTTGGTTTTTAATATTTTTTGTTTACATTTTGGTTAATTATAATTATGTTTTTCTCTTTTGCTTGTTTTTCTTAATTTTCTCCAAATTTTCATTATTTTTCTTTTTAATTTAAATACAATTTTTTTTTTGTATTGTTTCTTTTTAAATATATTTTTGCCTTTGAATACATACATTTATTTATTTATTTTATTTATCAATTTAATTTAATAAAAATATCGTTTTTTTTTTGTTTTGTGTAAATTTTTTTTGTTTGTTTTTATGCTTTTAGTTATATTTTTTTTTTCCTTTTTGTTGTTTGTAGATTTTATATTCTTTGTTTTGTTTAAATAAAAATAATTTGCATAAAAATGACATTTACATTTAATTTGAGTTCGTTTGATTTTTGTTGTTGTGTTGTATTTGTTTTTGTTTGTTGGTTTTGTTTTTGCTTTTGTATTTCTTTTGGTTGCTTTTGTTTATTTTGCTTTTGCTGCTTTTTTTGTAGTTTGCTAGAATTTTCTTTCAGTTGTTTTTGTTGTTGTTTTTTATCCAATTTTGGCTGTCAAACTTTATTGCCACCACCCTTGGCTACCGATCCTGTTCCTGCTGCTGCTGCTGCCGCTGTCATTGTTGTTGTTGTCGTTGTTAGAAGCGTCGTTACTGTTGGTGGCGGCGTTGCCACAACTAACCGTGCTGTTGCTTCATAGGCTCCACGACCCATTGCCGCATATGCATCTGCATAGGCATGTTCTGGTGGAATGCCAATAGCCCCACCAATACCCATGCCACTTGGAGCAATGGCCGCTCCTGCTTGAAGTGATGGCGGTCGATTATAATTTACTTGTTGCAGCGGAACGACGACTAGTCATTCATCGTCAATTGATTGGGAAATAGAAAATAGAGATTTCATTTAAATTAGTTTGAATTTGATTGTAAATAATTTATAATAACATACAATTTGTTGTGTTTGAACAATAAACAATCAATAAATTTACATAGGATTTTAAATTTAAAATATTGGAAATAAATTTAAATACTTTTTGTAAAACGTTTCCAATTTCATTTATTTTATTTATATTTATTTCCATTATTTTGATTTTAGTACATAGAAAGTTTAATGTTCTCGTAATCATTAAAGCTATGAATAGATGATAATTTGACTCTTGTTTCGATTTGTGGTCAGTAATTGAAATTGCACAGAATATTATTTTGAAGAAAGATATTTTTTACATATTACAAAACGGAATCTAATGACACAGAAGCTTAGATGCTTAAATCTCAGCAGTTTCACAATTTTAGAGTGCTAAGTGTAAATCAATTATCCACAGTCTACTCTCTAGTGTCAACTTCAGAATGCAGAAGATTTAAGAATTTGTATTTAATGTCTTTGTATACGAAATCCCATAGTTTCTGAATAGTTAAATTTATTTTTTGATGACAACATTATTTTCATTCATCAAATGGAACAATTATCAGACATTTTTAAAGTTAATCTTTAATCATTGAATTGATTGGGTTTACGTAGCATAAAGTCATGACTAATTAAAGCTTTATATTGAAGAAGATGATTCATGTAATGGAAGATAATGAAATATTGAGAGAAACCAAAGTTAGATTTGTTCAATCTTTGGTTTCAATGTATCCAAATATTTTGCAATATTAAATACTCAAACTGTCATAACTCAAATTTTCTATAAATTGAAACAAATCAAGTTTCACTGTGAAAATTTTGTATAATTTTTTTTTTTTTTTTCAATAATTTGAGCTTCTATAATTCGAATATCCCCAATAGCTCATTCTTCTGAATATACATAACTTCTACTGCTATTCTTGAGAATTATGTATACTGGATGTGGACAATGAGATTTGTAGTTCAAGCCTTCTTTCAGATGAAGACATTATTCAATATGATCACACAAGAAGGAAGAATATATTCAATAATGACGACAGTTAAAAATGATTAGTATTACAACTGATCATCATTCTAAAGCATTAAACAAATGAGAATCTCTTCCTCTTAGTCTCAATAAAATACTTTTTAACCTCCATAAATTGAACTTATTTATGATAGTTCGAGTTATGAAACTTCGTCTTTATGTCAAATCATCTAATTTATGGCTTAAGAAAACTATCTTTAATTTGTAATAATATCCAGAACACTCCACCAAATTAATACTTTTTGTTAGTTTAGTAAAAATTAAAAAAAAAAATAAAATTAATATAAAAAAAAAATACCAAAAGTTGTGTACTTGCGCATGCAATAACAAAAACAACAACACTAAAACTAATAAGGAATAAGACGATACAAAAAAAGGATTTATACAATGACCATGATAAAACATCAATAAAAATAATACAATACAAAAATAAATTAAACAAAAATACAAACACAAAAGGATAAAATTCATTCAGAAAAATCGAAAAAGAAATATCAATTTCGATTTCCAGAATAAAACAAATCCTTCGAAAGGCAAGACTACACAGTGGGAAGGAAAATATGTATGTATAAGGGAGCCAAACAAAACAAAACCAAATAAACAAGGACTTAACAAAGTTTAATCTAAATGATCTTTCCAATTTGCATACCAATTTATTTTTGTTTTTAGAAATTAAATTGTTTTTGATTTTTTTGTTGAGGTTGTTGTGATGAAAGGCAGGTACCAAATATTTTAAGAGATTTGATTTGTCTTAGTGTGTCTTATGATGATATTGTAATGTGGAAGTAGGCGACATTGGGAAATCGATGGATTTATGAGTGGAGAATAAGAGATTGGTAAATTATGAACGAGGATTTCTTTTGAATTTTGATTGTTTTACACATGTGTTTAGGCATCTCCTTGGTATTCCTCAATCAATCGCCCACTCACTCAATTTATTTATGTGATTTATTTTCTCATTTTCTCTTTTCTTTTTTTCGTTTTAATAAACAATATTGCGACGTGTTTTGCCGGCCTTGTGATGTTGTTGCATTTGTAATTGTTGCTGTTTTTGGTGTTTTTTATGATTTGTGTCTTTGGCTTTGGCACTGGTGGTTTTAAATGCTGTTGATGATGACGATGATGTTGGTGTTGCTGTACTTGTACTTGTTGTTGTGGACGTGGTATTGTTGTTGGAGCGTGAAGAACGGGATTTATTGCGCGGGTGTTCTAATCATTTTAGCAACAACACAAAGAAATATCGTGTGGATGGGAATGAAAAATATATAAAGAAAAAATAATTAAATTAAATTAAATTGAATTCAGTTGAATTTTCGACTAGAAAAAAAAAAAAACAAAGAAAACAGAATCCAAGAGGAAAAACAAAATGCAATTGATTCCAATTGGTAAGTTGCAAGTGGTCCTAGGATCATCTAAACTACAGTCTACTACTACCGGGACGCACCTTTCGGCGCATAATACGCTTGCTGTTGTTGTGTTTGTTGTGGCTGTGGGTGCTGTTGTTGTTGTTGCAATGCAGTACCCGTCGATGACGTTGTGGGCGGCATTGGCAACGGCAGTTGTGCGCGAGCAACAACACCGCCGCTGCTAATGGCCGCCGTTACACCACCACCCATACCATTACCACCAACATTAGGGGCTTGTTCTGCATACCCGCCACCGCCGCCTTGACCAGCGCGTGTGCCACTCTGTGGTCGCCCACTGCTTGGCCGTGAACTGCGACCCTCGCCTCCACGGCGACCTGCTTGTGCTGCTGAACGACTAGCATGACCGCCACCCGTTGGTAGTGGCACAATTGAATGACCACCTCCATGACGATCCCAATCCTGTGGCGGTGCATGACGACCACCGTGAGCACCTCCTCCACCACCTCGATGATGATGACTCGACGCTGCACCTCCGCCGCCACCGCCACGGTAGTGTTGTTGTTCATGTGCTGGCGGTGGTATGCTGCGTGGTCCACCCCCGCGTTGATTGGGATGATGACGTTGCTATGGGTAAAAATAGTTAAATATTAGTTCACCTTTATCAACTGCTTGTCTCCTTCAAAGCTCACCATTCGCCTTAAGGTATTCATAGGAGCCCGCAATGTCTCGCTTATGCGTCGCGCTCTACGTTTCTTCGGATTCGAGCTCGGCGTATGAACTGCGCAGCATTTGATGAATGCACCCATGACAACAATGAAACCCACGCCCATTAGCACCACCAGATACCAATTCACTGTTACCCACTCAGCAACCGTGAGTAAAGTTTCACGATTTAATAACAAATTCTTTAGACGCACAAGTGGACCGTCGGCATCGACAGCGCGACATTTGAGGAACACATCGCAGTATCCTTGGAAATTATCGCATGGCGAACCCGGCTGCAAACTAATGCCACCCGGTTGTATGTTGTATTTCTCAGCAAACTCACTAGTGCTGCGGCATGTGCTCGAATCATTGCCATCTTGGCAAGCGAGTTCGCAGAGCTTCCGTTTATCGACATGCGGCAAACTGGTTGAACTTAGGAAACACTTTGTCATGTTCCACAGCAGACATGGTGAGCCAGTGCATTCGCCACGTATGCACAACATGGTGCCATTATTACACATGGTCTTATCATCACGATGCTGTGGCTCTGGACATTCAGCTGTGGTGCCATTGCATGTCGATGACCAGGAACATTCCGATTCTTCTTTGCATTTCTGTTGATAACGTGTAGGTACAAAGGTGCATGAATTTGCCAAACAACAAGGTCCCTGTGACGGTGAGCATTGTGTCTTGGCTCGGCGAGTGCATCCCTTGGCACTGCTATTCAACGATTGATCATATTCGCTGATAAGACGTGGATAGCAACAAATATCCTTGCATTCATCCTCATTAAAACCGCAATCGCATTCTTCACCAGACTCAACAATCTTATTGCCACAGAAAGCGCCTTCAGATGCCTTAAAGCAATCACGTTTGGGATTACCGACGAGCACATCAAGCACATTTGAGATATTGCGTATAGAACAAGATGAAAATTTCGAGTTATTTGGCCGATCACCCGATGTGGCACTAGCGAACATTATAAAGTTGCCCGTCAATCCACCCGGACGACATTCTTGTGGATAATCGTGCTGTGTTTATAAATAGAACATTAATAAATTTGCTTTGAAATAAAAGAAATTAAGCCACTTACAGGTGAACCAAAATTATGACCAATCTCATGAGCTAAAGTCAGTTGCGAGACCTTCGGCGGTACTCGACTATTGTAATTCACAAAGGTTATGATGCCCGTATTCAATGAACGTTTTGTGCTTTGATACTGTCCACCTACAGTCTCTGTATAAGTCTTGTATTTCTCACAAATGCCACCAGAGGCACCAGAAGCACTTGCCACCCAAGCCAAGCCCAAAGTGCCGCCGGTAAAGTCTCTGTAGAAAGGGATTTAAAGGATTTTAATAAATAATATTGGTTTTCCAAAATGAATGCAAGCAAGCAGTTTAACTCACCTATAAGTGAACACATAGGCCAGACAAAAGTCCGAATGATCTTCGAGTGAATGCAAATTAAGGAAATTCGAAACATCCATATGCTCATTACAGAAAGCATTATGTGGACCATTGTGCGAACTGCGGCAGGCAGAATCATCATCGATTTTAATACGTTGCACCTGTGATTGAGGATTTAAGGACAAAACAAAAGAGTGTTAAAACGTAGTGTTAATAAATGCTTAACGAAGGAGGGAACACATTAAGCTTTGCTCACATGTTTGCTTGTGTCACATTCATTAAAATGTAAATATGCAAACACTCTCATCTCATCTCACCGCTTCTTCCTTCTTCTTCTCCTTCTGTTCGGTTCTGCTCTTTATCATTCATTGATTCTTTATAATTAAAGCAGCCCAAATTCTGGCGACAGAACTGAACAGAACAGAGCAGACCAGAATCAATGAACTCAACAACACTTACCTCAAAGCGTATGTTTCGATGCTCATTGCGTCCATCGAATTTTGTATTACGATAAATGTAATTAACTGCTGTCACATGATGTGCAATTAACGAAGTGATTTCCTCTCGCGTCTTCACATCGATTTCATACGTTTTACCACGATTATTGTGCTGCATATCACACAGCAGAAGAAGGTCAAGACAAAAAAAAAGAAAAGAGAATGAAATGAGTATAAAAAGTTCACAAATAATTAATAATAAGAAATATGTCAGCATTTTGTTAAATATAAAAAACTAGCCTTACCCGGCGTGCGTTGCTACGTCCCCTGTGCGTACCCAGTTATTAAAAAAAAAAAGAAATGGGCCAAGTGCAAGTGAGACTCGTACACGGAGGGGTTTGTATGGGAGGTACTCTTCCTAGTGGTCCGATTTGACTGATTCCAACAAATTTACCGCACCTATGTTAAAAACTTATAGTGTCTAAATTTCAGTTCGATAGAACAAAAAACAGAAAAGTTTTTCCAATAAGAACCTGAATATTAATGGGGCTTTGTATGGTCCGATCAAACTGAAATTTCGACAATATAAGTTTCTGATGTATACCCACCAACCATCCAAATTTCAAGATAGTGGGATTACTGGATCGTATAGCTGCCATACAAACCAAAATGTTTCTTGTATTGGGACCCCTTTAAGTTTTCGAAAATATTTTAGTTTTAGTATTTGTTGCTGATGCCCGGATAGAACTACACATTCTCTAAAAATTTCAACCCTCTAGCTATTGCGGTTTTTAGGGCATGACCCAAGGACGGACAGACGGACGGACGAAAAAAAACCTATCCTATCCTATGTCCGTCTCCTGGTTCTAAGCTACCTCCCCACCAATTTTCAGCCAAATCGGTTCAGCCATTCTTGAGTTATAAATAGTGTAACTAACACGACTTTCTTTTATATATATAGATTCTTAAGTCTCACCACATAATGGGATAGCAGGTGATACTGATAATGTTTAAAGAGAATCAATAAAAATAATTTAATGTTTTATATTTTTCAACACTAGACATACGATTGTTAACGGTAATGAACTGAATAAGTTAAAGAAAAAAAAAAAAAATTAATTATTTTCTGAGTTGGAAAAAAATTCCACGAAACTAAAGTTAAGTCGAAAATTGTGTAAGAACAATCTCCGTTTCTAATCTAATGAACCATGCCTCGTAGATCTTATAATGTAAAGGTAGAAATAATCTTTATACCTAGGAGAATAGATTGCACCTCTTTTACTAGTAATGCCCTTAGTGTCTAAGCTGTCAAGTTGTTATAGACACGTGAACAAATGTCAAATTGGGTGCTCCTATTATTGAATAAAGTAGTCCTTATTTCATAACTCACTTATAAGTAGTATCGTTACTTCCAAAGATGTTCAATGAAAAAACTAATATCATTTGTTTTCAAAACCAGTAGTCTGTTTTCTTAATGACTTACACAACTTCTCTTTAAATTGAACTCCTAACTTAATATTACTTTAATTGTGTTTTAAAGTATTGTAATTTATAATTTTTTGTTTTCTCCTTTTTCCTCCCCAAAACGGCAATGACAGAACAAATGAACTCAATTTTTAAGGCCACTCTCACCTGTTTAAATCCACTCACTTAACCTTTTTAACCCTAATAAACACCGCAACCTAACCCAATAAAATTAATAAAACAAAGAATAAAAAATGAAACTTCAACAAGATTGAGCCTGACTTCCTGTTGAGTGTAGTCGCCTCATTGAGAGAGCAGCATCATCATCATCATCATCATCATCATTTTAGAAAAACCACTCTTGAGTTCATAAAAGTTGAGAGCAAACAAATTTAAATTCCAAATTTAAATTTCAACCTAAAAACAAAAATAAAACAAAAAACAGAAGCCCTTGAAAATGAAGAACCCTTTTTTATTTCACTTCCTTTAATTTGGGGACAGGTTAACGGAAGCGCACAAATGATGATTGCATACTTTGCGGGGCACCTTGGCGTGAAATGAAAGGAAAAAAAACCAACATTTAAAAAACTTTTTGCCACTACAAAGCGACAAAAACAAATTAAACATTTCATTAAATTAAAATTAAACGCAAAATGAAACAAAAATAATCATAAAAATATATTGCAACAACAACAAAATGTGTTGGAAAATACAATTTATTTTTGCGGTTGACAATTGCAGACGTCACAAGGACAACATGGACACACGACACGACATGATGACGTCGGCTGTGAGATGATGATTTTGATGATGATCATGATGATGATGATGATGATGCTCTGATGGAGTAACCCTCATAATAATAAATACACTTAAAAATATAAAAATGCAAATTCAGCTAAACTCAATAAAAAGCGAATGGCGGCGAATAGAGAAAGGGAAATACTCATAAAAGAAGAAGCTTCTTCATTGCATGAATGACAGCAAATCGAGGACAAGGCTGAGTCAGATAGACAAACACAGTTAAACTGAATGAATCTGTGAATAAGCAATTGACTGACTGAATGAATGTACATACAGATGATGGAATGAGAATGCGAATGAGAATTGAAGCCAGTCAGGCATCAGAGTTTTAGGCAGTAAAATCAAAGTATGTACTGTCTGTCTGGCTCTCTATTGAGAGCTTTGAATTTTGGGTGTGAGATTGATTTGATGCTGTACCTACCGAATGTGAAAAGACAAAAGGCATAAAACAAACAAACGAAAAACAAAACAAAATTGAAAAAAATCGCACAAACAAATGCGCAAATTATGCAAAAACGTTGCAAACAAACAAAAGAGAAATGCTTCATTCTATTCTATTTTATCCTTTCACATTCACTTTTGCTATCTCTACTACAGAGCCTTTCTTTCTGTGGTTAGGTGGTAAGTACTTACATCAGAAATCCCTTCACGTATATGCCGCCAAATCAATGGATCTGTTTGTATATACAACGAGCAGGTATTCTTGTTATCATCTCGTCGACCGGAAGCACCGCCACTGTTGGCACCGTTGCCACCATTGCCTGCCGCACCGGAAGCGCGTCGTATACGCTCATGCACAATTTCATGCCACTCAGCATCGGTCGTTGGTGAGCCGAGGCGGCGGCCCGTTTCAGGATCATAGAAAGTACCCGAGTCCTCATAGCGGAAATTCGCATCCTTTGAGTATTTCTGATAGGGATATTTAAAGTCATCATCAGTGGTGATGATACTACCACCACTACCAACACCAACACCACCACCACCACCACCACCACCATTGCTGCTTATGTATTTCTTCGGTGGATGCTGCTGGTGCTGCTGTTGGGATTGTTGACGCAGCTCAGGCTTATGAGCCTGAACTACTATTCCTGGTGGTAGGGTTGATGATGATGATTCCATGCGTTGTGTAGAAGCATTGAATTTTTTGTTCATTTCTGGCTTTTGTTGTCCTTCTTCTTGTTGTTCTTCTTTCTGTTGCTGTTGCTGTGGTTGTTGTTGTTTTTGTTTGGCAGCATGATGATTATTGCGTTTTTTATGCAGTCCTTGCACATCCTTCGACATTGGAGTGGGTAGTTCCTCTACAGCGGAGTTTTGTATATTCTCCATCCATTGAGAGACTTCATCGGTGATACCACAACCCCCAACGTGCCCTGCGAATGACAAAAATATAAGAGACAATGAATTAAAATGAAGTTGAATATAAAATCGCCAAATATCAAAATTCTGATAAAAACGACAAATTAAAAATAAAAAAAAAGAAAGGGTCCTTCAAGCGGAATTAAGAAAATTTATGCTGATGCAGCAAAACACAAAAAAAAGTATAAAAAATAAATAAAACTGAAAAGAAATTCTGTTAAACAAAACCAGTAAGAAAAAAATTCGCAAAGAGCAGCAAAAAAATGAAAAATAAAAGAAAATTATTCTCGCTTCGGCAAAAGCTGAACAAAAAAAAAAAAAAAATCAGAAAAATTATTTATGAAGGCGCGTTTTGAAAATGAATGGGAAAACCACGAAAATGTAATTAAAGTGAAAAAAAAAACCAGAAAATAAAATAAATAATAAAAAAGAACTCAACACAGACAACATAACAAACACACACACACACACACACACACACACACACACACACACACACACACACACACACACACACACACACACACATACACCCAGATAGATAGAGAAAGACAAACAAACAAACAGACAGAGAATTATTCGCGTTTTGTTCTGAATAATCAAAACAAAATAAACAAAAAAACAAGAAATTGTGAAATAAAAACATTGCATACATTTCTGCGCGCTCTATTTAGCGGGGCATTGGTGGCCGGCCACAACTCCAGCAGCCAAGCCACTTCGTCGTCCTTCATTCGCACTGAACAGGAACTTATGTATTATGATTCTATTTATGGCAAATGCGGTTTCACATTCCCTACTAACTACCATAGCCATCATAATACTTGGGGGCAGCCACCCTAAACCACCAGTCCCCTGCCTGCCTAATTCAACAAATTCTCCTTCCACTCTCCCCATCATGCACCAATCTATGTACTAATATAGTAAATCCCCAGTTGTTTACGCAATTTAAGTTTGCCGCGAACTAAACCGGAAACGCGTATTGTCTTGCGCAGTGACAACCGGAAAATTGCTCGGAAATGAGTTTTGAGCTGTTGCATAATCCAAAAGCATACAATAAACCTGGCTACTTAAATGTTGGATAGATGATTGTATTTTCAGCATGAATTGTTTTTAAAAAGTAATGCAAAAGATGAATACAAAATTAGGTCTGAAAAAGCAATCGCTCTACGCGTTTTCTCTAAAAAGAGACACAGAGTAAAACTAAGAAAAAAAAAACAACTTTACTTAGGGAAGAACTGTTTATTTTTAAAGAGATTTATATAGAAATATAAAATATTTACATTGAAATGATAAATGTATCAATTTGAATTTGTGCAATACTAAAAGGCAAGGATGCAAGCAACAGAAATGTGTTCCGATATTGTATTTACACGAGGAACGAATGAAAAGTATTTTATTTGAATCTATAAAATCAGAATACATTTGGAGACAACCAATTAAAAACTACATATTTGGTTCCACAACATATTTTTAAGACCTCACGACTTCTGCTTACCAGTTGCTTTGATCGATGATAGAATGTCTTCTGTAGAATATGCATTTTTTCTTTTAATTGAATTGGTTCAATTGGGTTAAGCAGGACGAATTCATGTGGTGAATAAAAGTTGGCACCTCTTATGGATAATTAATTAATACTTAAAATTAAGTTAGTTAATTAGAACCTCTCTCTATAAGATAGTTCGGTAAATGAAGAACTTTTCTGGCTACCCAACAATCTCACAAAAAAAAAGGTAAATGTTGAAGAAGAATTTCTCTGGCGATATCATAAGCAGTATTTATACTCCCTTTTTGGTAGAACTTGTATATCAATAAAACTTCTGTTCCGCCATTTTTCACAATATATTGTGCTTCTTTCTACCTTCTGATTTCTTCCTTCATTATACAAGTATTATATAGTATCATCTTCATTGCATTTATTTACTTCGCGTACTTTCAGTAGAACTATAAATTTTTATTTTCTTGCCATACTAAAGAGGTAGACGACATCTCCAGTCCAACTTTACCAACTTCAACTTGTCTTCTTTTTGTTCTCATTCATTTACACAGGAGAACCATCATTTGTTTGCCGACGCCATGGGAGTCTCGTTTATAACGCACAATAGTAGTGTTGTAAAATGCACAAAACGTCATTCGAACTATTTGCTTTTCACTGTTTATCTTTATTATACTATATATAAAAAAAAAAATAAGAAGAGGGAAGATATAACTCAATAAAACCAAAAAAAAAAACAGCAGAGAAAAATTTCGTTTGCCATCTTTAATGTCCAACTTCAGTGTTGCTTACTGCACTTCTTTCTCTGTATTTCTTATTCCATTTGACTACAGTTGCCCAACACTTCACTCAATGATAAGGATCGCTCCCTTCTCTCTTTAGCAGAGCCAACTTCATCCTGTTGTTACAATACTTTTATTGTGCAAATGTTGCCTTTTGAATTAAATGTATTTTTTATGCTGAAAGTGCAATGAATGTTGAAGTACATCATACTATGGAGAAGGAACTCCTCAACAAAAGAAAGGGGGTCATAAGAAAAAAAAAATGAAGATAAAGAACGGGGTTAAAAGGTATAAAAAACACACAATTTGAATAAGTATTTTCTATGAAAAGATGCCACAAGTAGCCACCATTCACCCAAAACTGTTGAAGTTGTTGAAGCAGCTTGTATCTACCCAAATAACAGAGAAGAGGGATAAAAAATGAAGAAGAAAGAAGGAAAGAAAGAAAAACCTTGTCACGCAGGACAATGCTAACTAGCAGAAAAAGTTGTATTCATCATATTTTTAAGGATGAACTGCTGCCATGTTAATTTGTTTAAAAACCGAACAGAAAAGAAAAGGGTAAATATAAAAATGAAAGTGTTGCTGTGAGGTGGCTCAGTTGGATTAATGTTTGTCAGAATGAAAGTGAAACGATTGAATATTTATACTATGTATAAGAGTGACTAGGATAAATTAAAATTGACTATTCTTTTATAGAATTCTATTGTTTTTCGAATATCAATTCTACTTAACAATAATGATTCGTCTAAAAACTGACCTTTCTTAAATTAAAGTACCTTCTTTTCACATAACTTACTCTACTTTAAATTGTGTCCAGTTTTATTCTCCACTTCTTCATCCCCAACATTTTTTTTTTTTACCATTCTCCATCTTTTGAACTATCCAAATTGGCAACAACTCCTTTGGGCATTTGACTTCCTCTTTTATTTATGTCTTTTTGATGTTTCTACAATCAAACCCTCCAAAACCAACGACGAGGACTTCTTATTGCATTTGAATTTGGTGGTTCTTCAATACTGTTTCAAACCCTATTCCTCTGACAAGGATTTCAATCAAACTCTCTCTCTCTCTCTGTATTTGTTAGTAACCCACCATTTCCTTTACAAATCCCTAAGGCTCCAAATTGAAACCGTTGCGCATTCACTTTTCAAAGATACATTTTGTTGTTTGCATGGAACTGTGCAAAACTGGTTGCCCCAAACTTTAACATATTAAACCCATTTTCATCTTACGTACAACTTCTCGCAAGCTCACAGAAACCGCTTTCCCCATCTTTGTTCTTACATACTCCAATGACCTGTTTTTTATTTCACTTTTTAGCATCCTTCATGTTGTTGCTGCTGTTGTTGTTGTTGCATTTGTACCGCTCTTTCTCTTTTTCCTTTCATGTCTATTGGTTTGTTCATTTTCATTTCGCGCGTCTATGCCCAATTTTTCTTTTCCCTTAAAGCCGGGGTTCCTTAACTGTGTTGCTTTTACAGGGGGGTTGGGTTCGGGGGAAATAATTTTGAAATGAAACTTTGCATCCCTTACATTCTAATATTATTTATTACATATGATATGATAAGTAAAAGGAATAGTAGTAAGCAGTTATTACCTTTTTGGGTTAATAAGCCAACATTTACTGACCTAGGAAATGAGGTTGACACAGAAATTGAGTTTACCACAAGCAAATTTGCTTATAAGAGAGGAGCCTGCGGGTTACATGAGTTTAAGAATCGCTGCCTTATAGCTTAAAGCTATATCCCTTAGCCCTTACATACTCACAAGTCACTTAAACTCCTCTACACATGATTCATTCGGCTTTGTTATTGCATTTTTTCCATTTCTTTGTATATACATATATATAACTGTATGTGTGTATGTATGTATTGTATGTACAATATCTATAAAGTGTATAGCACGTGTGTATGTGGGTTTTTATTTGTATGCATTCAATTCAGTAGATGCTTTTGTTATTCTTGTTGTACTTGCCTGATTTTCCTGCCCTTTTCTTACTCCCACACACTTCATTTTTGCCCTCCTCTTAACTACTACTTCATTTCGACCGCATTTCATTTTCGTTTGTACTTCAAGTTCTTTCTGCCTACTTCGATACTTTTTTTTGCCCTTCTCGTTCATCACTTTGTCTGTCTCTCTCTCTCTCTCTCTCTTCATTCCCCGAGAGCAAATAGCATCTTTTGTCTGAACATTTTGCTATTTCACTTGTTATCTATCGTTTCACTTTTGACTTTAATACACCTCTTTTTTTATTTTATTTTTCGCCTTTTCACTGAGGACTGGAGGACGGACGCATTGCTGCGCTGATGCTCTACTGTACTCATGAGACTCATTGCACTCGATTTCTACTCGAATTGTGTAGTGATCCTTCTTCTCCTACCTACTCCTTTCCTTCATTTACTTCTCCATTTTTGTTTCCTATTCCCAACGTGTGTCTTTGCCTTTGACTATTTCTGATTGCAATCGAGATTTCATCGTCTGCTTCTCCTTTTCTTAAGCATTTCTCAATTCTTTTCTTATTCAATGCAGTTGGAAGTGATTGGCACACCGACCTTTCTTTCACCAGATGCTGAAACTTCTCCCCATCTCCCCATCTTTCTTCTTCTCGTATTTCTTTTAGTTCTACGTTCTTCGTGGTGCCTTGTTGATTTATTCTAGTGGCTGACTTGACTCTATACTTGGCTTGGCGTTGTACTTCAAATGCTGCACAGCGTTGCACTCAATAGCTTCAGATTTTTCTCTTAAGATTAAATAACACTTCTTTCTTTACTGTTATCTGTAAATTATCTTAGAGAACCCACCCCAACCCCCTTCCTTCCCACATACCCTTAAAATGAGGACTTTGTGTTTCAATCACAGCTACAACGACAAATCAAAGCGTTTTACCCTTTCTTTTACTTTTTCTAAAGACTCCATTCTGAAGATGAAGAAGAAAGAAAATGAAGAAAAAGATTTAAAGTCGAAGGCGTTTGTAAAGGCATTTTCCATTTTTTCCCTTGTTTTTTCTACTCTTTTAATTTTTTTTTTTAAGCTTCTTCAACTTGATTCCTTTTATTTTTTTTTTTTTTTCTTTTTTGACGTTCCAATTTCATGCATTCATTTTTTTCTTGTTTTTTCTGTGTACTTAAAAAAACATGCTTCTCAAAACGTTTGGTTGTGTCTTAGACTTATGACTTTTGGTATTTGGTATTGCTCTAGATTGTTTCCCTTCTTCCCACTTATGCAGGACAATCTTATGCCAACAGATAGAACAGAGTAAAATCCTTTCTCAAGTTTGAAACGATAACGACGAAAACGACATTTGCAAAAACGAAAAAAAAATATTTGAGATCAGAAAATGCATGCAGAAATACAAACGGCAAAATAAAAAAGTGTTGGTAAGCAACCGAATGAATGAACGACGACAAGTGGCAACGCTATTCTAGGTTCAAGAAGTTGGTGAAGAGTGAAAAATAAAAACATGAAATATAAAATCCCAAATTCAATTGCAAAGAAATTGAGGGCAAAAAACCTCATAAATACATTGCAGGGACCCAAGAGGCATTACTGCAGCAACAACAACGACAATAACAAGCATTATGAACAGCAATAACTAAAGGCAAAGATAAGCAGCAAAAGTATCTAACATAAGTAGTAAGACGTAGTAGCAACAAGATTTTGTCCTCACATCACTCTTCCTTAAAGGGTCACAACAACACACAACTTCGGGAGATAGCAAGAAGTTTTGAGAAAAAGAGTAAAAGTAGAAGTCAACAAAGCCGACATTGGTGAAAATTCACTTTGCACATGTGTTGTACGTGTAAGTATAAAGGAGTTTTGTTGCTTCTGATGTCACTGTTGATCCTTGTTATTTTTTCAAACTTATGGATTTGTATTCCCTTTCCTAACTTTTTATTTTTTTCTAAGAATTACAACGACAAATTTGAATGGTAGACTAAGATGAAAATAATGATGATGATGATGATGATGGCATTTGCTTGACAGGGATAAAGTTGGTTAGAGATAAGCGTAGCTCCATCATCTCTTAAAGCTGTTCATTTCTGTTTATTATTGTAATGTTTACGTTGTTTGCTTAAAATGTGAACAACACACATCGTTTACATGGTTTTTCTTCTTTTTATTTTTTTTTTTATTTTTATGCATTAATGTTTATTCTTTTTGAACGAAACAGGTGGTATGACTTTGTTTGTAAGGTAAGGAACAGGCTGCCGGAGACACCCTTAAAGGATATATGGTATACAGAAATTACCAGTGTGAGGAAGAGAATCTATCGGTCTTAATCTGTCCGTTTGATCAGTCATGTTTGTGAGCTAATGAACTAACAAAATCAATTGAATATGTAAAAAATGGGGCAAGTGAGAGTCCGGAGGGTTCCGTATCAGATTGGGGTTTGTTTGGAAGGTACTCCCCCTTGTGGTCCGATTTGACTGATTCCAACAAATGTATCGCACCTATATCAGAAACTTATAGTGTCTAAATTTCAGTTCGATAGAACGAAAAACAAAAAAGTTTTTCTAATAAGAACCTGAATTTTAATGGTGCGTTTGTATGGGAGGTACCCTCCCTAGTGGTTCGATCAAACTGATATTTCGACAATATAAGTTTCTGATATATAGCCACCAACCATCCAAATTTCTAGATTGTGGGATTACTGGATCGTATAGCTGCCATACAAACCATAATGTTTCTTGTATGGGGACCCCTTTAAGTTTTTGAAAATATTTTAGTTTTAATGTTTGTTGCTGAAGCCCTGATAGAACTACACATTCTGTGAAACTTTCAACACTTTGTAGCTATTATGGTTTGTGAGATATGACCCGAGGTCGGACCTGCAATAGGGTTCCTTCTGGTACCCTTTGAGTCAGGAACCCTAAAAGGAAAATAGTGGTGTGAAAAGTATGTAAGTTAAGGTGAGTCGAAATTAATGTTCTGCCTTGTTATTCAATAATATTGTTTTTGCTGTTGTTAACACTCTTGTTATATGTTATATATTTAGAAAGGGTAAAACCCAGGATTAGAAGTGTATACATATTTAAGAAGGCGGTTCTTTGGCATATATGTTTTACTAGGTGAAGTCGAAACAACTTGCACGCAATGACTGTCGTCTCTTCGAAGTTACTTAACGATTAAAGTACTTTGTACAACACATAAAGGCGTTTTCAGTGTTGATTTTTGGGTCAGAAATAGAGGAAAGATTTGTTATTCGATTTAAGAAGTTCAATTAAGTAATCATATATAAAATGGGTTTTTTAATAAATAAACAAATTATTTCATTAATATAATTAACAAAAATCTTCTTCTGATTTTCTGAATCATTAAAGTCATCATCATAATTAAAAGTTTCTTTCTTCATAATGAAATTTAAGCTTGATAGACTTAACATAAGAAAACTTCAAGTATGTATTCTGATTATTTATTAACTTTAAGTAACATTGGAAATTCTTAACTGCATCAATGAGAAAGTTTTACATGCAACAAATATCTGATCTGTTTTAAGCATATGAATAAAATTAATTTTGAATTTTTAATTAGACTTTCTATTTGAATTTAATGTAGTACATACAACAAGTTAGCAATATAAAATTAACAAAATGCTATATTAGATCTTTGTTCTTTAATATTATCAATTATGTACTGGAATGCAAGTCAACATAATATGGAAACAGTCATACGGAAAGATGATAATGAGAGGAGAGGAGATGAGACGAGACGAGTAAAAACATCTATTCCAACAGACGGACAATGTTTTTAATTAAAGTTGAACATGGTTCCCTGAACGGCAATTGAACTCGAAATTTATGGTATTAATCCAAATAAACATAGACACGCACAGTTAGACATATGTAGGTACAGTACATACATGACAATGCTATATACCAAACCATTTCACACACCTCAGGATGGAGTAAATATTGAACTACAATATACATATATATAAAGGGTACGTACTAAGCATGTACGAGTATATTGAAAACATGAGAACAAACTAAACAGAATTTAGTATTTTATTATTTAAATTATTTGCAAGCAACTATTACTACTACCATTACCCATTACTACTTCCATAACTTCCATACTACGACGACAACATTCTAAAGCAAACATTCATAGAATAGTTTCATACCATAAGCACAAGACTCTAAAAAGAATGGTTAGGTCAGGTCCTGCTTGACTGGACACACACACACAGTAACAGAAAGCGAGTAAGTAACATTAAATACCAAAAATGTAAATAAATTTAACAAAGATTTATGCTTGTAAATATTGTCTGGCTGGACACCACAGCAAGACCAGTCCATGTCATCTTTGTCTATAGAAAATCCTAGTTTGGTCACTTGTTAATAAGATGACCACCAGTAGAGGAGTTAGAGAAGTAAGAGATGATCAGGAAGGAAGGAAAGGCCACTTGGAACTTGGTTAGTCAGGCATGAATTTGTCAGAATGATAAATTTAACTTCTGTACTATATGTTTTTATTACTGAAAAATTTATTGGGTTTCTCTCACTTCCTTTTATTATTCTACATTTTTGTGATATGAAAATTTCAAATGAAATAACGCATGTGAAAAAATATCAAAAATAAATTTAAATTGAACTGAAAACTACAATTCGCAGTGAGAGTCATCAACCAACTAAATGAACGAATGAATGAATAACGATCAAAAACAAACTGACTATGTATCTTTCTTACTTTTACTTTATCGGAAATTCTATCTAAACGTGTTTGTGTCAATGTTTGTGGCTTATTTTAAGTGCTTTGCTGGTTACTCTGTTAGCATCATCATCTATGGTTGAGGAAACCACTCATCCAATCACAAATTTATAGTCAGCTAGACGGACGGGCGGACATACAGACAGGAAGGATAGTTAAGCACATCACATCACACACTAAACCAAGAATTTGAAACAAGTTCAAAGTTGTCTTTAGTTGACATACGAGTATAGGAAGGTAGCATCACAATGATGACCAAGACCTAACCACCCATCCACCCATCGTTGTTTTAAAATCCTGCAAACTCAATGTTAATGACAAAACTCGAAGTGAGTACCCACAATTCCACTTCCTTCACTCAATTAGTTATGTAGTACTATGTACCCATGTATTCGTATGCACAAGTATCTACTCCATTCTGCATTCTTGTCTTCTTTGTATGTGTTTATGTATCTATGTAGTATATTCCTATGCCTACCAAGAAGCTATCCACTTCGTTAGTCTTCTCTATTGGTAGCGAGACATCGGCAGCAGCTGAATTTGCTTAAAACTTGCAAAATGCTAAACTACTTAAAAATGTCCTGATGTAGATGACAACAGTTGCTCCTTGTTCTTGTGTTTATGTTATTGTTCTCCTCCTGCTGCCTGCCTGCCTACTCGCCTTCCTTATTCCCATTTCTTGTTGCCAATAACTACAAGAAATAACATCAAGAGCAAAATATTTCCTCAGTCATTTTGTTGAATGTTCCTACTTCTTGTACTTATTGTAGTTGTTTCTGGCCACAAAATGCAATTGTGCTTGATAATATTTGAAACTTCCGATTTACTCTTTTGGCAAAATTGTAGCGTGCAGCTGTGTGTGAGTGTGGGATAGTGTGGGATGTGTTTAGTAACATTTTGAATGTAAAGCGATTTGGTAATTTCGTCGAGATGATGAACAACAAGTGGGGCTGATGTGGTTGGTAAAAGTGACAAACAAATGCGATAGTAAGATAGACAGAGAGATTAACTCGAAATAAACAGAAAAGCTACGATTCATTTTTGTACACTGAGAAAACAAAATGTATTGTAGTAAGAAAGTCTATCAAATTTATATTAAAAAAGAAAAAAAAAGAAAAAGATAATCATATTTTAAATGTATGTGTCATACTATGTAAGCATGAGTATTAATTGAAGATAATTACTGGATTTCGAGAGATTTTCATAGAGTTGGTAACATAAATCTGACTATCCTTAGTTCAAATGATAGCCGAATGTTCAAAATATTCAATTATATTGGAAAACATAAGAAAGAGACTTCTCATTTATATCCTTCCAAGACAAATGACTTTTTATGTCATCAGTGCATTTCCAGATGAATTTTCCATTATCTTGAATACTGTATGGGGTTTTAAAATAGATCTCATTCTTTTTTGTGACACTTTTCCATATCTAAATAAAATTTGATAACATTTTTAACGCTTTAAAAATTTTTTCTCTATGTAAATTGTTCACACATCTTTCACCATTTCAATATCCCATTACTTAGTTATCATTCGTTACCAACACCCACATCCCCCAGCCCATTTCCTTCGCATACAATTTGTTGTCGTCTCTCAACTTGAGTTCGTTGGGAAAAACCGCAATGTTTCATTTGTTTTATGGTCAAATTGCATGCAATGAAAATTCCACATACCAAACTCATTCACTCGTCCAACAAAACCAAACCATCCCAATTCAACTTAACCACTCATTCACAGTCTTTGCATATAGTAATAGTACACAGACCACAGACCCTACTACTTCGCTAACATAACTTAACAACAACACTACCATAGTCTTCTTCCTTCTAAAACGCCTGCTGTTCTTAACTGCCTACATTGATATGTGTATATATGTATGTACTACATTTACTAAAGGACTCTTCCCTTTTGTCCTTTTTAGTTCATCCATCGCTCTTTCGTTCAGTTCACTCACTCAATATGGTCACCTTTGCCTTCCTTTGAACGACCGATTGAACTTTTGCACTTAATGTAACCAACATATACACATAAGGAGAAAGAGGTCGAAGCGTAGGATAAGTACGAATAAAGAAAGGAACGATGACTTGATTGCATGCAAAAATTGTCAAACCTTGGAATTTTTCCTACTTGTTTCACAAGTTGACTCGAAAATGTTTACAATACTGATGAGGAAATGGCTTCGGTGCAAAGACCAAACCAACCAACAACCACCCTCAACTCAAACCCGTTCACATAAATATGCAACCAGTTGTACACAATTCACTCGCATAGATTTTTGTGTTTGCCTTTGGTTATTGGACTTGATTCAGTTTCTAGACGAAAGAATTGTGATTGAGTGTGAGCTATTAAATGAACTCTTCTTATGTAGTACGAGTACAATAGGTTTTTGTTGTTCCAAACACATTTCCAAAGAAACTCTCTGTCGTTTTTCAAATTATTCTGTCGTTAATTAAAGCCAAAAACTCATCCATACTTTCCTTGAAAAAATCCTCTTCCTTAGCCTATTCCTTCTTATAAACTCATTGGAAATCTTTTTTTCATTCAACTTCACCACAAATGATTTCGTTTAGCTATGTTTTCTAGCTATCGTATTAATGACTTATTAGTCTACAGAAGTGTTTGGTCCGGTCCCACTATATCACTATACCAACAACTCGTAGGCCCACTCATATGCTCATTCATATGCTTAACGAGTATGAAATTCTTGTGCTCAGAGATTTGGAGTTTCTTATTTGTGGACAATCAAGTAACAATAATGTTACTATCATGTTCACACCCAACGTTGCCACTTATTGTACTGCCCACCCTCGTACTCAACATGGCAAGAATCAATATTTAGTACTTGTAAAGTATCTTTCTTATGCTTGATTTACTGCCGCTGTCAGTGTTTGCTGCTCCTTTTTTCGTCTTCTTCATCTACAATACTACCAAAAACTACCAAAAATTACTAATAATAAAGAGGCCTAAACGAGAAGGCACCACCAACCAGTCAAAGTAGCGCAAAAGAAAACAAATATTAGTAAGAAAAACGAAAAGGTGGAGAACCCATAGCCGACAAATATTTAATAATAATGTTCTATGTATATTTCATTCATTTCGTTTTGTTTTGTTTTTATATTCTCAACTTGGCCAAAAATAATATGGAACCATTAAAATCTCCGACGAAAGCTAATTTATATGCCCGGCAGCAACGCATTGTGACTCTGTCTGCTGTCTACTAAGGCGACTACGATAACTATAGCGTCTATGGGGATGACGGCGACGATGTCAAGTATTTTTGAGTGGCTTTATGAGTTTATTTGTTATTTTGCGCCAAAGTCGTCGCCACGCCTGTTGAGCTCCGGCGGGGTGTGGTCAGCAAAGAATAATATTAAAGGCGTCGTTGTATGCATAACATTTAAGTGAGTAGATTACATTCTTGAATACATACTTATTTATGTTCTGAGTATCATAATATACTAGTGTCGAAGAGTTTGTTTTGTTTGTTTGTTTGTTATATCTTTCACGAAAGTGTTAGGTAGAAATTTAATTTTGTTCAAGAGTTTGTAACAGTGGGAATTGATCTGAATAATTCCAACTGCTAGCCTAGTGTAAGTTTTTAGAGATTTCAATGTATGTTTAGAATTGCTCTAGTGAAAGATAATCAATAGATAAAATAGAAGTTAATCCCTCATTATCAGAAATTGTAGACCGCCTACATTTTGGATCAAATATGTACAATATTTGTCAGTACTAGAAGACCTCAAATACTGACGAAACATTTAAGAGCGAATTGTTTTCTCCAATTTTGATATATAGAGCAGATATTTTGCACAGTTCAAAACTAGGAACAGATGAATCTATCTAATATTGACATATGTATGTATTTATGTATCTCCACAATACTCTTTCAGAGAAAGGTATACAAGTATTAAAGTTTACTCCTCCTTCACTTGTTTATAATTGGTCACATTCAAAGTAAAATATTTAACCCCTTTCGGATTTAATATTTATGCAAAAACTTTGCTCTCAGAAACAAAGAATAAAAATATACTAAAAATAATATCGATGACTTTATTCAAATTTGTACAAAGCAATTGAAATTTAAATATTTTTTATCCTTGGGGGACTTAGCTTTGTGTATAGTAAGTATATTTAAAACTCATTTAAACTAGAGACCGCTACCATCATAATTCTATCAATAAAATATTGAAATTTTTTATATTTTAATCTCTACAAACACACATACTCGGATACTATAACAATATTAGTATGCATATATTGAAAGAATTAAAATAGATTATATTTTATTAGTTTTTCTTTTATCTTTTTTTTTTGTTTTTGTTTTTTTGGTGTTGAAAACAAAATGAAAATCCCCTAACAATAATAAATTCTCTATTGGCATTATTTCCATCATTTTTCTCTTTCTCTCACAAAGTCAACGAATTTCAATTTAACTCAAAACTGAACAAAAAAGAATATATGTATGTATTTTCATATTAAAGTCAAAGGGAAAAAAACACATTCGAACTAATAAATTTACCAGAGGATACTTTTTTTCGCCTCAGTAACGTTATTGTGTATATGCTCTTTTCTCCTCACAACTCAAATATGTAACACACAAATCCATACATATTCACTTCCATACACACACACAACACACACACACACACACACACAAGTGTAGAGCAAATTGATGTGCTCATTCAGCAATAATGGCGGACGCCGCCAGTAATCAATGCAAACGAGTATAAACCTTTCCTTTTTTTATTTCCATTTTTGTTGCCTTTTATTTTTATTCAATGGTCGAGCGAGATTTTATGCAGACACTTGTATCATTACATATTTCCTCCATCCTCAATCTACCATCCACTCCACCCACATTCACATTCACATTCACATTACACTTCCAATTCCTTTTCTCCTCATATTATATTTCACACATTTATGCATGTGTCCATTGCAACACAGAGGACACATTTTCGTTTGCATAAATTTTAATGTGCAACAAACTCAGTCAGCAGAACAAGAAATCGGTTGTTGCAAAGACCAAAGTACAGAAGCAAGGGGAATCTAGGAAGGTGGCAATGCAAAAGTTGCAAGCTGTTGCCTTGTTCACGTTTAATTCCATTTATAAGTTGGCCACATATAACAACCTACCACCGACGACAGCCTCTGAAAATAGTACAACTCCCTCGTATACTCGGTTATTATCCACCATATGAATACTTATAGCCTCATATAGAGTGCGGCGTATTGAATTGGTTGCAGTAGTACAAGTGTAACATATAAGAGGAGTAGAACTCCCTAGAAGTGCAATTATTGCTTATCTATGACTTGGTGTGTGTATCTGTGATATCTGTGTGTGGCTTCTTCCATGTTCACCATCATCATCATCATCATCATCATCAACATCGTAAGTGTGTATGAGATCTCGTACTCCTTTAATAATGGGTTTGCGGTAAATTGAATTGTTGGTCAGACCGGTTTTTATTTTTTATTATGGTTTCATTGATATTAGACTGGGTGTTGGAGCTTAATAGACACGGTGATAGAAGTCTGTAATAGACTACAACACACGACATGTTCAAGCGTTAACGAGATTTTGTATGGTGGTTTATTGTTTGGTTTCATGGGCAAAACGACTTAGACACTTGACTTAACACAAAAGTTAAGTGTTGTTAAACGCCGAAAGAGGCGGTAATGTTTAAATTAGGTAAAATAAGATGCTTCTTCACTTAGTAAAGCCAATGCTTTATTGATGTCATTTGGACTTTTTAATCAAAATAAATTTCTTTCCTTTTTGTGAAAACATTTTTCTATAAACAAAAAAAAAAAAAAAAAAAAAACAATGGAGGATTAAGTAAACTTCTAACAAACAACAAACAATAAAATTTAACATTTAATCCTGCTCGGTGGCACTAAGCCTAAAAGCAGACTAAACACACCACAAACACACCCTCAAAACCCACAAAAACTGGTGAAATTCCATTGTAGATTGGAATTTCCGTAACTCGACACATGTTTCATCTTCTTTGACTGTTGGTGGGGTGGTGGTACTGATGATGATGATGATGATGATGATGATGATGATGATGATTATTGTGTGTGTTTGTGAAATATTTTAAGCGACTTAATGCGTTTTGTCGGTCTAATTGTCTGTCTGTCTATAGTTGTTTGTCTGCATCTACTACTTATATACATAGAACACATCCATATGCTCAGTTTTACATATTCACATGCTCGCAATAGACAGACAACACTCAGATTTGTGTAACTAAACCACAATGGCATAAACAGAAGATAGCAAAAGAGAACAAAGATTTATGAAATTTTAAAATCTAATTTGAATTTTCACACGAAATGATGACAATATCAAGGTATGTCAGTATGACATAATGTTTACCAAAAGGAAAATACACATCCACCATATGTGTGTATATACATATGTATGTATCTATCTATATAAAGGAACACCAACCAATCTTCCTGAAAATATCTCATGCATAGACAATGTGAATATAGGAAAATGGCGCATAGCGAAAATTGTTACGTGAAAATGACAGCTGTCGATGAAGGAAACACCTCTTCCTGCTCAATGATACTGATATCGTATACTGATGATGGTGGTGGGGTGGTAATGAAGAAGATTAAGTTCAAAGTTAAAAAATTAAAGGTGTAAAAAAACTTTGATTCGCAAGAAAATGTTTTCCCTTCAAAAATTGATAGAATAAGTTTTACGAAAAGATTTCATCATAGGAAATGTTCCTGATAAAGTTGGGTACTTTAATATACAATATCATTGGAATAAGGTTTCATCAAACATAACTAATACACTATACGGAAAATAAGATTTAACGTAGTATAAATACAGAACCTTAAAACCTTAAATATAAGTAACAATTATCAAGATAATCGAGAAATCTTTCAGTCTAGGAATGCAACAAATTGTGATAAATTTCTTTTAAGTCTTATTATCAAAATGCATCAATGGAGAAATATTATTAAGTATAAACAAAAACCCCTGTTATTTAATATGTTGGTACACATGTGCAATCTAAAAAATGGATCAAAGAATTTGCCTTAAAAACGAATTTAAGTGCTCCAAAGCACTTGAAATATTGACTGTGGCATTTTGCGAAGTCTATTTTGAGCAAATGCATTGTTTAGAAATGGTACAAGGTTTTTACAGAAAATCTAGAAGATGTCGATGAATCGGACCATTCTCGAGGCCCCAGAATGTCAACAACCGATGAAAATGTTGAAGGTTTGGCAGATCGTCGAATCAATGTTAAAGTAGTTGCTGTGAATGTCGGCATATCACTTTGCACATGCCATCAAATTTTTTCGTTTGTCTTAACCATTAAAACTATGGCAGCTAAGTTTGTTTCGAATTCCTAACTTTTCAGCAAAAGAAGCCTCGCGATAGGATCACCCAGGAGCTGTTGAATCACGTCAACGACGATCCTGATTTGCCTAAAAGGGTCATAACTAGTGACGAGACATGGGTTATGACGTCGAAACCAAAGCCCATTCACCCCAATGGGAGCGGCCAGCAGAGATAAGACCGTAGAAAGCACGACAAGTTCGGTTAAATGAAAAGGTTTGGCTCACTGTTTTTTTTTTTTTTTTTTCGATTAAAATGACGTGGTGCATCATGCATTCCTACCAGAAGATCGTAGGGTCGATAGGGAATATTACCTTGAAGTCATACGCCATTTTTATGAAGCGATACGAAAAAACGCCCGAAATTGTGGAACAATAAGAATTGAATAATACGCCAGCTTACACCTCTTTGATTCTTCGTGATTATTTGGCCAAAAGTGGAACCCTAATCAGGCCTAGTCACCGTAGTCACCGGACTGGACCCCTGTGACTAATTCCTGTTCTAAAAATTGAAAAGGAACTTCAAAGGGTCATAAGAAAGATTGAGATTGAGGAAATAAAGACCGCATCGCTGTAAGACGTGAAGGTCATACCAAAAAGCCCTTATCAGAAGTGCTCCGAGGAATGGAAAAAGCGCCGGCACAAGGGTATTGTATGTGAGAGGGATTATTTCGAAGGTGACAAAATAGAAAATATTTTATGAGAAAAATAAAAAGTCTTCTTACTATTTGAACACACCTCGTATAGAGATACATGCATTCCATAGATAATATTGAAAAATTAACGCAAATAATAAAGAATAAACTGCATGCAATAGTCCACATGTGTAAATCTTTTATTTTGAGTCTGAAAGATTTGAACAGAATAGTAAACAAACGAAGGAACTGACAATGAAAATGAAAATGTTGTTGCGCTTAGTTGCATTTATTAAGGAATGAATTTATCAACAAAATATGTCAATAAAATCAAATATAAAAAGAAAATCAAAATCAAAACAAAAAACCCCATTCAAAATGCAAATGTATTAACAAAACAATTTTATGAAAAAATATATAGAAGCATATGGATAAAAAATACACATCAAAAGAAAAAATAAACACATATAACAAAATCTTAAAAAAAAAAAAAATAAATAAAACGACCCTCGAAAACCCATTAAACCGTTAAAAATAATATACATATAGATATACAAACACACAGACATATACACACACTCGTATTTATTGTAGTATAAGAAAAACTTCAATTAATTTTCATGCAACCCCAATTTTGAATGTATAAAAAACTCTATTCCACCTTCTCGGTTTCAATGCCGCCTCCATCTACGCCATCTACCTATGTATATCGATAGATTTAAACTTGTAAAAGCAGCAACGACAATATGAAAAAAAAAAATCCACAAAAAAAAAACACATACACACACACATAACATGCGAAACCGATGTAAACCATTCAAAGAATGAACATACCACTGAATGAATGAATGGGTGAATGATTAAATGACTGATTGATCAAATGAATGAATGAAAACGGCGACTATATTGAACAATGAGATACATACAGAGAAATATATATGTATATTACAATAGATCAAGAGATCTGAGGGGCGATAGCAAAAAAAAAAAAAACTCTCGTGTTCACTGAATTCAATTAACCGCAATTTCCATATTGCAGCGCTTTGGTTTTGCTTTGCAACGTCGTCGTCGTCCATTGCTTATCTGACTGGACATCGGACACAATGGCCATAGTCGCCGCTGTTGCATTATCATCATCATGATCATTATGAACAACAACGAACTGAACCATATCAAAAATAAAAAAAATAAAAATCCAACGAATAACAACATGAAAGGCAGCAACTAACAGCAACAGCAAATAACTTTATAATTTAAAGTTGAGTTCATGGAACAACAAGAACACGAACAATTATACAATTTTTGTACAACTCGTACAAACATAAATGAACAAATGCCATAAGTGTGAAAAGTATCTACATACAATATATTACAGAAATATGTTTATAGTTTCATTAAAATTCTGGTAATAATTATTGTATTAAACAACAACAATCATGAATCATAAATTATTCCTACAACACTTTACTCTTTTGTTTTGGTTTTCTTTTTCATTCTTTTAATTCATTTCCATTGTTGTTTATTGTTTATGTGCTTGCGTTTTTTAGTATGATACTAGAATAAGTACATATGAATGTATCTACAGTATAGTACATCTTATAATTTAATGATCATTTTGTATTTGTTCTTATGACAACTGATTTCAATTATCTTATGATACTCATTGTAATTGAAAGTCCATTCACTTTTCCGTTCATCAATCATTAGGAACATTAATGAAATTCTGTCTTAAATATCAAGACCCTCAAGACTCAATGTTTACAAAACCCTAATGAATTTATATAACACTGAATTCTAATCACAATACCTGCCAAAATATTTAGGTCAAATTTTCAATTTAAAGAAATTTGAGTGCTTAATATCATCATTCATTCATTCAAACAATTAATTGTTTGTTTCTACACGATTAAAGGCCTGCAGCGTTTAATTAACTTTTTGCATAAATTAACCATTTTGTTTCACAGTGCTGAAGGAACCTCATTCTTCCAAGAAACTGAATTTAAACTGCCTTTCAGAGAGCTTAGGCTTCTTAATAGACGACACAGGAAGGAAGAGACAACATAAAATTCTATGAAAAGGACATTCATTCTTTTGGTTTGGTATGAAAGTTTTATGTGTTTAAGAAGTAGCCTGGCCTGCCTGCCTGCCTGGCTTCTTGGTTAAGCCGGAGTAGTTAGTTGTTAAGCTAATCAAAAATGCACTTTTTAATGCCTTTTAGCAGCTTATTTAAACCATTTTATGTGTGTGTGTGGCGGCTTACACAAACTTTGTTAAGTTAGTTGACCTACTGAAAGACATAGCATGTACATATTCGGGTAGTATGAGTGACAGTCCGTCCGTCCCGAACGACCATGTGACAGGGCGCCAGCCAGTTAGTACAATATATTTGTATGCCTGCTAAGCTCTTTGGCGCCACAAAGTATGCTATGCGTTGCTTTGACAGGGCGAACGTATGTATGTGTTGTGTTAGTCCTTTATCATCTCAAAACACATAATAGAACACTCTCTTGCGTATGGGGTATGGGAGTTGGGATTATTGGGTGATGAGAGAATGATGAGGGAGTTTAGTTAAACGCTTTTACGCTTTTGAGTTTGCTTTGTTTCGTTTTACATGCATGCTTAAACTTGTTTACTTTTTCACGCAAAACAAGTTAAAAAATTCCCATTAAACGCGAGTGCGCCTTGCCTTGCAACAAGCAACCACGCCGACGCCAACGACAACGAAGACATCAAATCCCACACAATATATGTACTTACTTAGTATAGTATATAGTGTTGCCACCCTTTTATTTATATTTATTTATTTATTTTTTCTCTTTTGTGCACTTACAACATTCATTATTGTAAACAGTTTCCAGTCGTTTTCATGTGTTGTACTTTATGTGCCATGCCAACCAAGCGGGGGATTTCTCAAACTCAATAATGACAGAGACACGCTAAAGAACTTGCTACAAACGAACGAAGGAATCAACTTATGTAACTCAACTCAATTCAAGTTAACGAAGGACTTAAATGTCTGACTGACTGACTAACTGAGTGTCAGCCTGCCTAACTGACTGACGCTGCCACCTACTAAACTTCAGAAGCTAAGAGAGAAGCAGTAACCCATCGACTTTCAATGCAAGCTACGCATCTAGTACTCTATATTATATTATATTCTCACATATTCACACATAAGTCATTGGAAGGGTATAGTGTGTGTGCTACTTGTAGCTTTTCCATTTACCCTAAAACCTGCATCTACAGAATATATTTACTTCAACACTCATTTAGGGGTTAATAGACTTCGCCGTCAACTTAATAAGAACGTTCGTCGTCGTCGTCGCCGTCGTCGTCGTTGTTGTCCCTTGTCGACATTGCAAACTCGTAACTTTTTCGTATGATACTTGCTTTCTTGTAGCTCCCAAAGGCCTCCCCATAATCTTTGCTTTACTGCAGTTAACACTCCTCATTTCACATCGAGAAGACCCTTGCCATTCTTCTTCTTCTTCTGTGTATGTAGTACAATATTTTGCGCACAAATCGTTTTTTATTTACGCAGTCACTTGAATGGAAAAATTACATTTTATATAATATGAGAGCACATTGCAAAAAGTCCTCTGCATCAAGTAAGAAAAGTAAAAATAAAAATAAAAAAAGTTTAAAGTCGTCATTTCCCATTGTTGAAGGCGCCTTTTGGCAGCACTCACTTTTTACCCCTCTGTAAAGCAACAGTCATTCAAATAGTAAACACCATTCACAAGTAGATGACATCCTCGTCCTCTGTGTCCTCACCATAGTTCACCGATTGTAAACAATATTTTTCAAGTGTTGCCAAACACCCACTTCTCGTGCTAGTTTAGTGCTAGTACTCATTTCAAATCGCCTCAATTCAGAGCATATGGCAACCCTCTTTCCATTTTCTTATTGTTTTCCTCAATGCATTTGCTCATTTTATTATTTCTCTTATTTTATTATGCATTTGTTGCATTTTGTTTATATTAGGGTCGTTGTCACCGATTAAGGGTATGCTTTCATTCGCTCGTTCGTTTCTTTCTGGGTGGGTTAGGGTTACTGCTTTTGGTTTACATATTAAAATAAATAGTATTGGCATGAAAATTGCCGTTATAAACTCATAAACAAGGCAGTTAATGAATTTTTCTTGTTGGCATATGGTAAACGGATATTGAATGAATGAAGTTTCTCAAACCTGAAACCCATTACAACATTAGGGGGTTTCTATCATATGTCGCATTGCAGTAATATTGTAAGAATAGTAAGAATAGTTTCAGTTGGTAAAATGTGCACCCTCTAATAATTTTTATGCATTTCACAATTGAATTATTTATGAAGTTTTAAAGAAATGTGTTCATTAGTTGGATAGTTCGTATAAAATTAATTCTGGTAATTCTAAACTTTTAACTGTTCTTTATAAACCTAGATTTCTATTTATAAGCAATGAAATTATATAAACAAATCAACAGACTATAAAATTACCTCGACATGAAATGCCACATTTCCAAAAAAATTATGCTCCACAATACCAAAATTTTAGTATAGAAATTTTCTTTTGTGTTTTTCGTTCATTTCCCACAAAATAATAATTATGTGATATCAATGAAAATTTCCGGTATTTGACAAAAACCAATCGACTAACAAACAACATTTTGCTGAAATAAATTTCATGCGACGTTGATTTCAGAGTCGAGTTTCATCGTCCGGGAGTTTGTTTGCTAGTCAGTCAGTTTGTATTACTCTCCTCTTTATGCCTAGCAGGTTCGATTCCATTGATTTGTTTTGGTTTTGTTCATTCACTTCATAACAACATCGAAAAATAGCCGGAAGTTTTTATTAAAACACAAAACTGTTTTACGAAAAAACCCCATTCTGCTACTTGATCCATAGAACAACCACCAAAATCAAATGCTGACAACGAAAATGAAAATGTTAATTGGCATTGCCAACAACAAACCAAACCAAACCAAACCGAACCGAGCTTAGCTTGGTTCAATTCAACCACATGAAACCATGCTAAAGAACCTAAGGGCACATACAACATAGATGAGTCCACCACCAATCCACCAATGTGTGAGAGAGGGCAAAGGGGGCGCCAAAAATAACCAACTTTATAACTGAAAGACTGAAGTCAGCGTCAGCGGTCGTGGTTCTAGTGCTTCGCGCAAATAAATGAAAATAAATTGTACTCGCGCAAGCAAACGACAGAATAGAGAGAACGAACGCGCTCTAAAAGCCAATGAACGCATGCAACGTTAGCTCGGTCAGTCAATGTTGCTTACTAGGGTTGAATGTGTGTGGAATATTGTGGTATGTTGTAGCGTTAGAGAGTATGGTTGACGCGTCCGTCCGCCCGTCCGTCTTTCAGCTGCTCATCATAGGGCAACGTCAGACGGTTAGTTACATACACACAACTTTATGTGACAATTTGAACCAAGTTGATGTTGGTCATTCACCGGACATTTTGTTGGGTTCAATGGTTGCGTTGACCACTATAGCGAATACGTCGGACGATGGATGGATGACGACGATACTACGATACCACGATACCAATGACCGACGACGTCGACAATATTGAGTGTCGTATTGTATTATATAAAGTGTCAAAGGCGGTGACAAATGCGATTGTGAGTGTCAATGCGTCGACTTGTTATATGGCAATTGATGATTGAGGGTGGGCGAAGAAGAATAGAGAAAAAACGAAACCAATTTCTTTTGAAACTTGAAAAAACTTTTCCTCTTGCACTTCAAAGTGCAAAAACTTGTTATAAAAAATATTTAGGATTATGATGAAGAAGGAAAAGACATAAATTTTAACAAAACTCTATCAGATTATTCTTTGCATAAGCACATGACTTTCAAATTTACTTCTCAATAATATATGTAAAAATATAATTGTAAACAATTGTAGAAAACTTTATACCTAAGACCAGGAGATCACTGATATCCATGGTTAAGTAAACTCAACACTTTTATCTACAAAACAAGGTATTATGTTGTGGCTGAGACACATACCTTCTGACAGTAAAGTACCGGGAATTTGTCATTTAAATTGCTCACCCGTTAAGTATTTTTTCGATTTTTTTTTTCTGTATGTATATGTAGGACTGTCTTTAATTACTATGCCAAAAAATGAGCGCGATCTGTCAACCAGTTTGTTTACAGCAACTGGTTTAATCTGTCCACCTCAGTAGTTCTTGGCGAATTTTACAAAGGAAAAAAATATTGAACAAAGAGTTTGTCTCAAATTTTGTATTTTAAACGAAATTTCGTATGCTGAATCGATTCGAATGCTGGAGAAGACTTACTGTGAGTCTGTTTTATCGAAAACTCAGGCTTACGAGTGATACAAAGCCTTTAAAGACGATCGGGAAATCGTCGAAGACTTGTTCCGGACGGCCATCGACGACTCGACTCTAGCACTGACGATAACCTCAAAAAAGTTAAAGAAATCGTGCTCGAAAATCGTCATGTTTGTTTTTGAGAGATAGCACGTGAACTCAACATAAATCGTGAATCGAAAAACGTTTAATTTTGGTCAACTATTTGGGCAAGCAGCGCGTCGCCGCTCGGCTCGTTCCGATTGAGCTGGATTGTCTCCAAAAAATTATCGGCAGAAGGTCGCTGAAGACATGCTAGATCGGGCTAATTCTGATCCCACGTTCATGGGACGCATCATAACTGGTGACCAGACATGGGTCTACGACTATGACACGCTAACGAGCCAACAATCATAGGAATAGTTGGAAAAAAAATGAGCCGAAAGCGAAAAAAACCTCGAAAAAGTCGTTCAAAAATCAAGGTGATGCTGATTGTTTTCTTCGATATCCGTGGAGTGGTTCACCATGAGTTCGTTCCGGAAGGCCAGACGGTCAATAAGGACTTCTATTTAATCGTTTTGTGGGCCGATAATTCGTGGATTTTGCATGATGATAACGCGCAATCTCATGGAGCCACGATTATCAACGATTATAAAGCCAAAAACGCTCTATTCACCTGACTTAGCTCCGTGTGACTTTTTCCTGTTCCCCAAACTTAAATTGCCGCTTCAGGGAACCCAGCATTACTCCAAAGACTCCATCAAACAAAATTCAGAAAAAAAAAACCTTAAAAATACTTAACGGGCGGGCATTTTAAATGACAAATTCCGGGTACTTTATTGTCAGAAGGTAAGTATAGCGAGTATGTTAAGACAACAAGTCAATAGACATCACAATGGAGGAGGATAAAAGTTTAACCGAAATCAAAATCAGATGATTGGGAAAGGATTTCAGATTGATGACTATCCATTGCACTTTAAGCACTTTGATTACCAAATGATCAAATTTTAGATTATAAGATTCAACAATTTTTATCAATATTTTTATAGTAGTTTTTTAAGGATTTGCTTTTTAAATCAACTAATTTTAAAAACAACTTAAAGTGTTGACTTTACTTACTTTCATTGTTCTTTTGTTTGTTCTAAAAATTATTTACTTTCCGCTTTGCTGTCTTTAATGTTTGTTTACTCTAAGTAATTGTGTACACTACTTCTTTCTTCACTTTCCCTAACCATTTAAATGAGATTTGTTTTTGTTTATTTCAAAATTTAAAGTATGTTTTTCTTATATCCCCCCATCACAACCCAATGCTACTTTTTCACAGATGTTTCTATTTTACCTTTTTATGTTGTAAACAATGGAGTTTTGAAAAGGGGGGTAGTTGAGATGAGTGGAATGACGAGTGTGTGGCGCGTAGGGTACAGAGGTGAATAGGTGAGTGAGTGAGCTTTGCAAATTTCTATGCAAATAAGAGAAGGCGACTATTGTCATTAAGGCAACAACAGAAAGAATAGAAATAACAACAAATAATAGAAACAACACAAATGTAACAACATCAGAAACAACAATAACAATTGCAACTGTTACAACAACAATGACAGTGACAATGAATGCTCAGCTTTGTTCAGATCGGGCAGATATTGTTATTGTTACGTTACGTTACGTTGCGTTGCATTGCATTGCGTTGTTATGTTATGTTCTTACGTTCATTTTGCTTTGCTTGTTTTGTTTTTGTCACTATTGTTGTTATGTAAACTTTAACAAATGCATGGAAAAGTTTTGTTTCTATTTTCCTATTTTTTTCTTCTTTTTTTTTTCTTTTTATTTTGCAAAATTTCTATTCCTTGTCTATTTTTAGTTTGTGTGCCGAAATGACAGTTGCACATGATGGTAACCTTTTGTTACTATACTCGTATGCATATGTATCTATCTATATACAGAGTATCTCAGTCTCATGCAACCTAACTAACATACATGACAGCTGCAACAATATCAACTAATGCATAACTAAACACAACATAAACAACAAATGAATGCTTTCAAATGTGTTTTTGTATACTCGTACAAAAGTATTTAGTTTTGCATAAAAACTAAACGAAACACACCCATTTTTCTTATTTTATATATATATATATATATACTCGTATATTATTATTATTTTCTGTTGTTATTTTTGCCACATTTCCACAAAATGTTTTCATGCAATTGACATTTGTATCCAAAATGAAAGAGTTTTGTGTATCATAAAGAATAAAAGAAAAATAATAAAATTAAACACAACGAAATGTATACAAACTGAGACCAGTCAACATTCCAAACCTAACCTAGTCAATGTGGCCAATTGAGTGCATTTGCATGCATAATTGTTAATAATGAGCTTACAATGGTCTGATAAACTTATTATGTATGAACTTGCTTACTTCACCCATACACACTCAATCACATATGACTACATCTACATATCTATGTACTAATATATATAATTTTGATTGATGCATTTAGCTGTTCATTAAAATGATGATATACACATACAATACATATATATGTATATTATGGGTATATGCACAACTTGTATATTTTGCAAGTATGTACATACATCTGTAATTAGATCTATTATGCAAATGACATGCCTCTTTTGCTGATTTAGATAACAGACCGCTGAAAGCATTTTATCACACGTAGTACTACATCGATTAAATGATTAGAATGGGAATAAATGAAAACAACTGTTAATGAACAATATGTACATTTTAGAATTTATTAGGAGAATATTGGACAAGACATTGATTGACCTCATTAAGAAACTTTAAAAAATATTATTTAAAAATAAAGAAAGAATTTTCTTAAATTTATATAAATTCATTGTTTAGATAAACAATAAACAATTGTCCAACAAAAAGAAAAACCTTATTTAAGAGATTATATATTAGTAATTTAAAGTTTATTTGTTAATTAAAATATACTAAACATAAAAAAAGAAAAGAAAACTACTGTTCCCAATCTCCTATCAATAATCTCATTCAACTATAAATTTTTGTAATAAAAACTTATAAAATGAACTGATTGTTCTTTATATGAAAACTATATTGTGCAATTGCTTGATTCATCTATCATCTATTTGTATTTCTCTTCTTTATAATCTTCTACCATAAATCGATTGATTGTTCAATGAATTTTTAATTTAACAACTCAGAAGCACAAGACAATAAAATTTTACTTGTTTTTTACAGAATATTTCAACAGATCTACTAATAATTTTACAGCAAAATGAATGTCATTTACTTTCATTAAAAGAACACAAACAAAATACTAAAAATAATGATAAATTTTTTTTATGTTGCCTTAGAGATATCTTCAGATAAGTATTTATTGTAAATTGATGACTTTTTCCTTAGAATGTCAGACATTTCATTTATTGTATTTTTCAAGTGAACTAAAGTTGAGCTCATTAAAACACGCATCATCAGAATTCACAAGAGATATAAAGCAATTTATGCAATAATTACGTAAGGCAACAAGAAAAGAAACATCTTATATAATGTATTTTATTTTTTCAAGCAAACAAAAAGAGTCATTATAAATCCCCTACACACATCATACTTAGAATGAGATTGTAAAAAAAGACGATTTATTTATAAAAACAGTTGACTGTTGATGAAAATATAAGTATATTTTTTTTTTTATAAAAAAGACTGAAAATTGCAAAAAAAAAAATGGTACAAAAAGAAAATTTCTATAAGCTACTTAAAAGACTTAAAAATAATTGCTCATTTTTATACTCTTCACGCAGTGACTAAAAAGTATGTATTATAAGTTTGTTATGAAGGTTGTAACAGTCAGAAGGAGTTATCCGAGACCCAATAAAGGATGTATGTATTCACTTTAGTCTCTCAGTTTTTTAGCTAGAGATCAAATTTGCACGAATGCTGTACTTTTATCAGAACCAGCAGCATGGGACCACTAGGAGGGGTACCTCCTATACAAGACCAAACTGAAATTTATGTTCTTATTAGAAAAAGAAACCTTCTTTTTAGGGTTCCAGGCCCAAATGGTACCAAACGGAAGCCTATTGGAGAGACTTCGTTGTCCGTCTGTCCGTCCTCAGGTCATATTTCATGAAAGGGAATAGCTAGAGAGCTGAAATTTTCACAGAACGTGTAATTTTATCCAGGCATCAGCAAAAAATATTAAAACTAAAATATTTTCAAAAACTTAAAGGGGTCCTCATACGAGAAACATTTTGATTTGTATGGCAGCTATACGATCCAGTAATTCCACAAACTTGAAATTTCGTTGGTTGGTGGCTATACATCAGAAACTTATATTGTCGAAATTTCAGTTTGATCGGACCACTAGGAAGGGTACCTCCCATACAAACTCCTCATTAAAATTCCGGTTCTTATTCGAAAAACTTTGTTTTTTGTTCTATCGAACTGAAATTTAGACTCTATAAGTTTTTTATATAGGCGCTATACATCTGTTGCAATCAGTTAAATCGGCTAAGTAGGAGGAGTACCTCCCATTCAAACTTCAATCTGGTACGGTGTACGAGTCTGGCGCGCACTTGGCCAGTAATCCATATCCAGCAACCATGTAAATAACAACACCCTAAGATAACTGGATCATACAAACGCAAATTAAAATTTATATTCTTATTAGAAAAACTTTTTTTTTTCTTGTGTTATTGAACTAAAATTTGGACTATATAAGTGTCTGACCCATATTCACTAACCTTGTAACTTTGAAGACCCTAGGATTACTTGATCGTATAGTTCCCAAACAAATATTTCGGTTTCAATGTAGAAATGCATTATATATACTGAACTCTACGCTAAACCTAGTACGTAAGCAAAATCAATAATAGAATATTTCTGTATGTTTAATCAAAGAACCGTAGGGGTGCGTGAAGAGAGTAACAATTACGGCATAGCCAATGTAAACCTTCTTTTTTCTTGTTAATTTTTTTTTGTCTTGTTTTTTTTTTTTGTTACAATAATTTGTCAATGAAGGGGAAAAAGACATTTACTCAAATATGAAAATCATAACAAATAATCACGCAGACATGCAAAAAAAATCCAATTCAAGCAAAATGGAGAAGAATTACACTCACCTTCACGAATATTTTCGTATGCATCGTCGACATGAGATTCCTTATAAATGATTGAATGAAAATCAAGACCAATGTTTTTATTTTCATTTTTCTCTTCGTCGTCGTCCTCAATGTTGTCCTCTTTTTTAACGTCCTTCTTTTGAATTCCTTCCTTTGGCATTGAGGCAACTAAAGTTGTTGTCATTCTTTTTGTTGTTGATGTTGATGATGGTGGTGGTGATGATGTTGTTGTTATGTTATTATTAAAAGTATTTACTGTCGTATTTGTTGCTGTTGTTGTTCTTGTTGTTGTTGTTGTTGTTGTTGTTGTATCAACAAACGATTTTTTATTAGTATTATTAACATTAATTTGATGTTTTTGTTGTTGCTGATTATTATCAACGGCAGTACTGGAACGTAATGCCATTGTTTTGGGCATTTCATTATGTTGTGATGCTGTTCCTTTAGTATAATCATCATCAACATTGTCAACATCAGCAGCACCATCCCGTGCTCTCGTTCTTGCCGACTTCCGACTTGATGTTGTCAAAGTTCGATTTATGGGAAAATAATGTTTGGCATGCTCAACATAATAGGCATCATGTTCTGTTATAATTTTACCCTCGAATATACCATTGTGTATGGAACCAAATACGTAACTCTTACGATCCCCTATCACTTCACCCTCATAAATGTGATCCGTAGAAACATCAATGGGGCCACCATTACTATCATAAAACTGTGAAATTATAAAAGTGAATCACAATAATTATGATTTATCTTTTATTATTAGTAGATCAGATAACTTACCTCTAACTTATCACTAAATGTATTTAAATCACGTTTTAATCTAAGATGGAAGTCTCTTCCATGCGCTTTAAATTTTAAATATACATGTTGATTTTTGGTCACTGATCGTTTTGCTCTATTGTGACTAGCTCTAAGGTGCTCAAGATCATAGTTGAGTGGTTCATAGTGGGATATGTATTCGTTGAGTCGTTTATGACCTGCAAAAAAAAAAAATAGATAAAAATAACAATTAGTACTAAACCATAACTTGAGAGATAAAAGCTAAAAGTTATTGATTTCATTTATTCACTTTCACTCGACTTTTCAGTAAATCTAGCTTATGTTATTTTTACTGAACTGAGCTGTACTAGACAGGAATCATATACATTATGAAGCCATCATCCGGTCGATCAGTGCAAGAAGATTGAAAGACGACAAAAGCACAACATCAAAACATCAAATGCAATACAATAGTTTCTGAAAAATCAGCTTAAAGTATAAAAAAGATACCAATCAGTTAGAGATGAAATACTCAATGAAAGATTGTGACAGAAGGGAGAGCGTACAGAGGAAGGAATACTAAAAGTCTATCAATCAAAAAAAGTGCTGCCATACGATAACTGAAATGTTGACGAAATTGAGTCTATGAAAATGGAAAAAAAAAAGAATGTCATTGATGATAGTGGGGTAGTGATGGTAGTGATAGTGATGCGATAGTGACCAACACTCAACTGAAGTAGAGCTGCTTCACTGTACAGAGTGAGTAAAACTAAGCCAAACCAAAGCCTTAAATATGCAATTTAAGCGCATTGAACCATTTTGTGCTTCCAATTTTTTGTTTTTGCTTTGTGTTGGAGCTTTCTTTGGATTGCAAGTAAATTGAATCATCATCTTCTTGGTACTCAAGTGTGCCTAAGTGTATGGCAAAGACTAATACACAACAAATAAAAAATAAAGGCAAGGATAAGAGTAGTAGAGGCAAAATGTTTGGGGTTGTGGCATTTGTGGATTGGAAAAGAGCTTTACAAGTGTGCAGCATATTAAACGCTCGTTTGTTCGACATGGATCGATGACAAGGCGGCGGCTGTTATAAAAAATAAAAATTTAAAGACAAATAAAAAATAAATCCAAACTGCAAAAATCAAAAAAAAATGACAGAAAATTTGGGTTAATGGTTTATAAGAAGAGACAAACGAGTGTACGAGAGACTTGTTTTTGTAGTTAAGGCCACTATCGTAATCATCATCATCATCAGCCTCGTCATCATCAATGTGACTGGCGGCTCAGCTGAGATCAGCTTAACGTGCTCATGCTGCCACATGCTGCAATGCTCGCATCATCATCATCATCATCATCATCATTATTATCATCATTATGCTCATGTGTTACACACACTCGTACACATCATACAATTGTGCAGCTCAGTGGATTCAGTGGATGCTTCACAGTAGTGGCAGCAGTGGCGGCGTCGTTATTTAATCAAGTTTTCAGTTGTTGCCACACTTCTCTTCTTGCACTGATTCACTTGAATTTTGTCCCATATGCCACCTTCTACATGCATCCATACTCAAAGATACATACATATGCATGCATACGTGTATGGATATCAGCAGCTCTGAGCTAAGTTAAGTTTTTTTGTTCGCTGAGCGCCACTTGTTTGACCAGTTTTCGCAATTTTCCTGCTCATGCATGTTTTTTCCATTAAAGCAACTTTTCGTTTTCAATAGTCTTTTTGTTTTCTTTGCTTTGCTTTGCTTTGCTTTTCTCTCTTTTCCCATAGTTTTTAGTTTTCTTTAGTTTATATGGAGATATGAATGAGTGAATGAAAGAAACTTGCCAAACATGTCTCAAGAAGAAAACTCAACAACCATCAAATCAAGAAAAGGCAAGCGCAAGCAAAATAAAAAGAAAAGTTGTTTATATACAGAAAGAAATGAAAAAGGAACAGAAAACAAGCAGAAAACTCGGCCAAATGAATTTTCCAATAGAAATACGAAAAAAAAAAAAAAAATAATGTTAAGAAAACTAAATAGCGGAAATTACTTTTTGGCGTTTTCCATTTGAAATTTCGTTTGATGAGAGCGAAAGTTAGTCAAGTTTAGCAATTTCAAAGAAAGAAACTCGATTATTTCTTTTTGAAATCTTAAATGTTTTTACATTTCATATTTATTTATTAAACTTATTAAAAATGTTATAGTCTTTAAAATAATGGGAAAAAATATCTTAAGAAAATGTAATCAGTTGAGAAGAAACCAAACTTGAAAACGCTTTAACTTTGACTTCTACGAAGACATTAAATACTCGAAGACTCGGATAAATATATTGCTCGAATTGATTGTTGTGTCTTTCAGAATAAGAGCACAATCAAATAATTTGTTTTCACTCTCCAAATCAAAAAGAACAACAAGAAGTTTCTGTGATTTCAGTTCAATAGATCAAATAATTTTGCATAGATAAGAATGGACTCCTACTATCTGGATGAATACTCCTCCTCTAATGTCTACAAATATCAAGGCAAATGTGATAATAGCCTTAGCATTTTGAATAAAAGATATAAAAACGAAAATGTCTTTTACTTTATTTCACTCTTTAATCTTATAATCATTTGAAATTTGTCTAGGTCAAAACCTAAAACACAATCTTCAACTCCATAAAACAATCCGACAAGTGTTAATTTCTATAGCAATCATTGCGTTTATTAGTACAGACAACTAAAATCTAAAGATAACAAAGGACTATTACAAGCATACACACACACACACACACACATACGCACGTAAGTACGATGGATGAAAACCAAACCAACTCCTACAACAATCATCATGAAAGATTTATCTATTCAACGGACTGAACAACTCTTATAACAAATATATACATACATACATACATACCTACGCACAAATACACACAGTGATTCACTCAACAAACAAATTTACTATCCACATGCCTAAATGCTTAAGTTTACTCCTTTTATCTGTATATAGTATATATATATATATATATATATGTACATAGAAGTATTTCAAGTCCTTGAACCGTAAAGGCTTGGCCTCTCAAAAAAGGGACGATGAATGTACAAACGAAACGAAATGGCCAGACAAACAAAACTGACAAAGCTTCAACAGAATTTACAATAAGAAAGAACACTGAGTTCTGTTCGAGTAGAGAGGATAGAAGACGAAATGAAGTACCAGGTTAATTGCACTCAAAAAGAACCACAAAATCGATAACAAAATGAAAATTAAAGACGAAATTACTTCGTAAACCACAAAGAAGCAAACTTATATACATAAAAGACAACACAACAAGAGAAAGGACGACTTTACCAACAATAACAACAGTAATAAAGAATCTTAGATTACATAGGAAATGAGTATTTTAATTACTTAAAATGTTTAAATAATGAAAAAACGCAGGACCACCAGCAACAAGAAAGCTAAAATGAAAAAACTTAAACTAGAAGAACCAACAACAAAAATTGCCGAGAAGAGGTTGAAGGCAAATGGAAATGGAGCTGGGAAAAATATGCCGAAGAATAAGAAGAAAATTAAGCAATTGATGTGAGACCAAGAGAAAAATGAAAAATGTCTATAGATGTACATGTGTATGTATGTATGTATGTATGATTATATTTGCCTACGCCCGCACTACCGCAGCAAGTGTAAACGAAGGAAAAATGATAATTAAACTCTTCAAACACAACAATACTGGCAAACCAAGATGTGGGTGAGCACTCAATTTGAAAATGTCTGACAGTCAAACTCATTCACTAAATGACTCAGTCAATCCACCCACTCACTCACTCAGTCGCTCACTCACTCACTCACTCACAAAACTGAGTGTCAGATTAAAAGAACTTATACATTTATCAGTCTGTTGGAGAAATTGTGGTTGAATTTCCTTGGTAAAAGATAGTCAAGTTTAGATTATTTTTTCTTTTGTATTTTTTTAAACTTGTGTAAGTAAATCCAGACAAGCACATTTTTCCATTGAGGTAATTAAAAAGTAAATAAAAAAATAAAATATCTGCATGTGCTGTTAGTTTATGAAAGAAGAAACATTAAAAGAAAATTTTTTATTAAAATAGTGAAACTATAAAGATGTCAGAATCACTGAATAATGTTTTCCAAACATTTTTTTAAATGATTTGAATTTTATTTTGGAAAACTTTTCTAATAAAATAAAGATGCAGTTCCCAAAATTACTAACGAAAAAAGAAATCCCCTCTCCTTTTCAATCTTCTCATTCACTCCAGGTGTTTTTTTTGGCCAAGCCATAGAATGACATTACCATACATATAAGTCCCTCTTATTTCTCATCCTAACAAGAAGAAACCTTCATTGGCCACTCCCAACATGCCTGGTAAATATGGAGATAGAAGATATTCAAAATCAGAGCTTTTTTTTTCTATTCTAATCCTCCCTTTCGCATGAAAATAATGATTTCCGTTCGTTCTCAAGTATCATCATTTTATATTTCTACATAAAAGTTCAGCATATTTAAATCATTTTATATGATTTCATGTTTTCAGCCCTATAAGAAATACAGTTCAACAGTGCAACTTTGTGTATAACTTGCATCATTACCAAAAACTGCCCACAACTTTTATTTCTTTTTGGAACTTAATACTTGAAATACTCATATTTAACAAAAGTTTGCTTCCACTCACGGCACACACACACTCACACACATACGCACACACACATATATACAAGAACAGACAAACACATCAAATCAAAAGAACTCAAAAAAAAAACTCCAAACAACTTGAAATTTCAAAATTTCTCAAAATACAACAAAACCACCAACAAAAAAAAAATCATCCAAATCACTTCTTAATACTTTTAATGTTTGATTGCATTCAACTACTTAAGTATTGTATAGTAGAATGTGTGAGTCTACTTCCCATCTTATGGGTAAGTTCATAGAAGTAGAGACGACCGACGTCTGTGATGGCTGCGGATTGCGGTTCTGGTGAGGAGGGCAGAATGAAATTGTGCCTGAGTCCAAGCACTTCAGTGTGCACTTTACTTAGCAATAATGTATTTTCGTCTATGCGTCTGGCATTGAGACTATTAAAAGAAAAAGGAGAATGTTGATGGAGGCTGATCATAAGGAGTAAAACGCTTTAGCTAACGATTGCAATTGCATCTATACACAGATACAACCACACACTCTTAACTCAACTTTACTCAAACTCAAAGCAAAATATATTCTACTCAACTGAAAGACTGAGCCACATGAGCTCCAATTGCTGCTTCTGTTACTGATTTTATGCTTTGAAGTTTAAATTGTGCATGTGTATGAATAAATTCTACACTTACTCATTTACACAAATACACACACACACACACAGACACAGCCACACACATAATACATAAATGACTCAGCATGCTGCCGGACACCGGCAGAGCTCAACTGTTTTCAACTGTGTTGTGGAGAAGAGCAATGCTGAGTTTTGGTTTGGTTTCGGTTCAAGTCTGGTAGCAAAACTGTAGAGTGAGTGGTTTAGCTTAAATTGCTATTAAAAGCAGAAAAATACATACACAAACGCGTTCCCTATACATCCCAACACACACACACACACACTTTCATATTTATTTTGACAGATGGAGTGGAAAATGTGAAATATAAAAAAAGGAACTAAGTACACCAAACTACGATATTCTACGAAGTTTAATGCATCGAGATTGCCAAAGAGCAATTCTAATACCAAATTCCTATTAAAGTTGATGCAGTAGAACTCCAGAAACTGCAAATTACAACGAAAACTAGTAGATTAGTTTTAGTTCCGTTTAAGTTATGTCAAAAATTTGCAAATATTATTTCAAGAAGTAGAAGGAATGATTCTTCTTCTTCAGTCAAAAATCATCTACTACTTCTACGAAAAGGGAATGCATGGAATATTTGTACAGCATTTTCTTCTTTTTTTTTCCCTTAAAACTAAAAACTTAAGAAGAAGTGTAATTTCTATATAATATTTTTATTCCTAATTTTTTATTTTTTCCAGACTGAAAGCATGTCAACTACTAGAAAATCCTAGTAAAGTGCAATAAATCACGTTTCGTTGCAATCATTTTATCGGCGAGAGAAGTCCTTCAACTCAACTTAGCCAAACTGTGTACGGAGAGTTTGGCATGATGTCGAGAAATGTACATAGTACATAGAATGGTTACAAAGGATTAGAGGAATGGGAAATATCTTTGTCTGTTACAACCGCGAGTTGCACTTTGTGGTTTAATGATGATGTTGAGTTCTAAGAAAATTAGGAGGGAGGGGAAGGCGGGAAGAAATAGCCACAAGGAGGATTAAGGAGCAAGATAAGGGACAATTTCTCTTAAACATTAGGGAAAGGGAATAAAGTCAAACTATAAAGAAAGCATAATGCAGACAATTAAAACAATGTCTTTAAGTTATACAAAGAAAAAAAAACAAACTATAAGAATTAAAATGAAAATTGAACAAAAAATCAAAAAAAAATAAAAATATATGCAAATAAATAGAAAGCTGAATAAAAATGAATTAAAACATCTCAAAAATTCATGAGAACAAAAATAAAGAATATAAACATTTAACTTCTTGGAAAACTTTCGCATTTAAATTTCTCAGTCGAAAAGAAAAGAAGGAGCGAATAATAAAAAATAAACTCACTTTCAGCTTCACGTGAAGTGAAAATAAATAAATAAATAAATAAGGAAAGGATATACAAGAAATGAAATTACTTTCCGATTTTAATGAAGCTTTTATACCCTTTCCAATATTAGATTAAAGATGAAAGGACACTTTCTTTCTTCTTGAAATTACAAGAGAATTTCTCTGAATTGAATATACCCTTTCTTTTAACTCGCAGGGTATATGAAAATGAAAATAGTATACCTATGTATAAAGAAATCAAAAATATAAAAATTTTCTTTCATACAAATTCCAATTTGTTCAATGTGGTTTTATATCGTTTTTCAATCGACTTTACATCTTCAATTCATTTCTTGATTTCCTCTTTTGTGCTTATGATTTCCAACGATTTCCTCGTTTACTGCTAAGCAATTTTTTTTTTCTTTTATCAAACCATAAGACCGCAGCCCGGTACCATCATCATCATCATCAACAGAAATCAAATAAATTGAAGTAAATATTTTTCTTTTAGACAATTTAAATGCAAATGTGAAGTTGAAGTTAAGGAAATTCACTACACACAAAATGGGGAAAGGGGAGTAAAAACACTTCAAGAAAATTGAATGCTTAAAGTTCGAAGTCGAGTGCATTAGTCAAGAGAAATAGGAAAATTACAACTAAAGGAGACATAAAAGGCTAAAGAACAGAACGAAAGCAAAATATAAAAATTAAAAAAAAAAAAAATTGTACAAAGAGAAAGACAGGAAGGAAAACAACAAATGTTGCACATGCCTCAAGTGCAACCAAACGCAAGTGCATAATTTAAACTATGCAACACCACGTGCACACAGACATAGTATGAGCAAGGAGAATAGAATAAATGAAAGCAAAGAGTGCCATTTACACTTAACACACACACACACACACACACACACACACACTCAGTCGCACATACGCACATTAACACACACACACACATATTCACTCCAAGTGACATTTAAAAAGGCAACACATGCAGCCAGGCGACAGGAAATACGAACAAAGCAGCAAGACTCGGCAGACATTTCCCTTTTTTTTTTTTCTGTACTTTTTTCACTGATTTCTTCTTTCTTTGCATTATTTTCCAACTAACGCATTTAAGTGGGGGGAAGAGGAAGGAAAATAAGATGATGATAGTTGTAAGGCGCATTAAGGTTTTACCTTAAAGGCAGATAAAATAGCAACAATTGCAAAAAGCATAACAAAATACACATGAGAAATTCCGTTTTCTTTCCTTACAGCAACATAGTCATAAAGGATCCAAGGAGTATCGTTCGTAAAGGGCATAGGACATAGGCAAATATGTTCCTTTTTCTGTTGTTATTATTTTTGTTGGGGGCTTTCCATAGTCACAGCTCAGCTCACTAACTGAGTGGTGAGTCAGTCAGTCAAAGCGGGCGGCATGTTTACCATGTCTGTGGCATGTGTTGCATATGAGCGATTTCATTTTGCTCAAATAGACAAAATTGTAGTTTTTACTTCATCCCCATTTACCTAATTTGAACTTCCTTTTGTATCTGTCTGTCAGTTTGTTTTTTGTCGGTGTGTATAGAGAGTTTAGCATCAACAACAAAGCTTTGCTTGGCATTAGTGTACACACACATATGTATTCATATGAACGTCTGTTTGTATTTGGCTTTTGTCTTCTCCATCGTTGGATTTTGTATTGTTGGTCTTTACTTCAAAACAAAGGTCGGTCGCCCTTTCACATTCATATTCAGTCATGTTTTGAGTCAAGTTTAATCAGCGTGGAAAATTTTGTTTGATTAAAGTGTTGATCTTGTTTGGCTTAACCTTCATATCTCTTTTGTTTTTCACAACTGACAGTTAGAATTTTATATTTATTCTTGTTATCGCCATCATCAAGTGCTTAGCTTTGAAGTTGGAAATGATTAAAATGCATAGTTTTTTTTTTTTTTGTTTCTTTTTTCTGCTTAAAAATGTATGAAATATAAAGCTAAGACTCTTCCTTTTGAACTTTAGAAAAGTAAAAATTTTCATTTCAATAGTCATTTTAGGATATAATTAAATTTCTGTTGGATTATCGATTGAATCCAGCAAACCTTGAAAGTGCAAAAAATAAATTAATTCTTACAAAAATAAATTATGTAAAGCGAGAGCAAAGCAAATGTAGAACCTTAAGATAAGTCACAGAGACACAACACTGCTGCACGTACTCTTAGTTACCTTGCCAACAAAGAATAAATAAATCTGTGTAAAAAAAAAGGAAAACAAATAAAAAACCACACAAACAAAACAAAAAAAAATAGAAAAAACCAACAAGAAAAGTTAAAACGAAAAGTTTTTCTATACAATATTTATACAAGTACACACACACATACATACACATATTCTTTTCCTGCAACCGCAGCTAAATTAAAGCTTAAATATTTGTGTAATCTCCAACTTATTTTCAGTGGTTAAGTTGAGCTAAATGTCTCTCTAACTTTGTGTTTGTATGCAGCACGTGTAAATGTGCGTGTTTGTATTTTACAAAAAGAACAAACAAAAAAAAAACCATAATAATTTCTATGTATGTGTAAATGTATCAGTTTCCATTTACATGTATGTGTATGTGTGTGTGTGCATAAGTATGTGAGAAAAACATATCTTTCGGTTGTCTGTCTGCCTGTCGTATTTTGTAGTATTTGTGTGGCATGAAACACTTTATTGTTGCCGCTGTTGTTACTGTAACTGTCCCTGGTTTGGCTTCAACTTGTGCTGACTAAGTCTGTATAAGACTTGTTTATGGCTGACATTTAGTTTCAGCTTCAACACCAAATACGCCCCCAAAAAAATACAAAAAAAAAAACAAACTCTTGTTATGCTTCTTGCCGCCTCTGTCCTTCCATAAAACCATAAACAACAAGCAGCCAACTAAGAATGAGGAGCTCAGCTCAATGCCAACACCAGACTTAAACTTAATGCTTACAAACAAAAAATTAAATTTGAAACTTCAAGAAATCAAACAAATTAAAAATTTAAATTTTTTTATGTGGCCCACACTGCGTATGCATAACTTTTGAGTTGCGTATGCGTATGCGTAATTTTTAATCGAAACTCAATAGAGTAAGAATTTCTTTGTGCCAAGCAAATGAGGCCAGGCCAATTGAAAGCAATAAACTAATCTTTTCATAAACTATTTGCATAAACTTTGCGCCAGCAAGGACGAAGGAAATTGTGAAAAAGTTTTCCATTGCAGCAACAACTTGCTCTTGTCGCCTACAACAAAATCTGACCAAAGTAAGTTGGACAGCAACAGAACTTAAACCATGTTTTTATTTTCATTTCATTTTTTGTTTAACAAAAAGTTGTTTTCCTGACTCATGGGGCCACCACCAACACAATCCACCCCACCCCACTTCTCGTCATATACGAAATACTTGAATAAGATGACTTTGCGCTTCCGGCTTTCTTAAGATTCTCTATGACAAAACCAACCGCAATGCAAAATTCATTCGGATTCTCATTCTAATTCGCAATGAACTAAACTCATAACAAGAATATTTTGTTCTTCATAGCAACAACAGAAGATGATGACGATGAAAGGAAACGACAAGAGAGGCTCGACTTGACTTGGCTTTGCGTTGTTGTCTTTTATTTGCTATTTTCATTTGCCAAAGCTGATCATAAGCAGACGAAGAATGAAACAAAGAGAGTATGAGAAAAGACAAGGGCAAAAAAAAAAAAAAAATATATAAAAAAAAAACAAATAAATACAACACAAGAAGAACAAATAAAACTAGGTCAGCAGCATTGTGGTGTTCCACATAAGTAGCATAGCAGCATATGAACATACATATCTCGTTGACTATTCAGATGCCACCAACCGACCCATCAACTAAATAAGGATAACCCCCAAACCTCACTACACCCCATCATCATTACAATGTTGCGACATAATCAGTTGATGGTGGGTGGGCAGCAAATGGGCGTTGTAACGCCTTCTTAACATGTTTTTTGTGCAAATCTTTGATGTTGTCAGCTTTGTTCATGATGTTCATGATAATGACGAGAAAGACGAGAAACAGAAATGAAGCCCTAAACTACTGAAAGTAAAAGTAATGGAATTGAAGTGTTTCATAGGGTAATGTGGTGTGGTGAGGGCATAATGAAGAAAGGCAAAACAATTTCGGTTGATGCCAGAGATGCCAGGATGTGCGGCCGCAATAATGAAATTGCAATTCTGGCAAAAAAAAAAAAAAAAAAAAAAGCAAAGAAAAATAAAAAAAGATCACATATAAACGAATCTAAATGCTGGAGATGTGGGACACAAACAAAATTAAGTGTTTTGTATGCGTCAAGCATATTTGAATGTTTCGTATTTGATTCTTTATCCACACACTTTGTTAATGAAATGATCTTTCATATTTCGAGTGTGAAATATGAAGTGGGTTTTCTTGAAAAATATTTAGAATTAAACATCTAAAAGTTTTTATACAAAATCTTGGCCTTGATTATGAAAATGTCTTTAAATTTTGTCTTATATCTTTTAAGTAAATTGAAAATTTTATCTTTTTACCTTAAAAAACTTATAGAATGTATAACAATCTTTATGTCAACAACTCAAAGAAATTGTAAGCTATTTTAAATTAGATTCTCTTATCTAATGCCAACAAACAAATCGACTATACTATGTGTGTGAATAGTGGAAAATAGAATTGCTGACATTTGTCAACATGCAATTTCTAAAAAACTATTTTAATTGCAAAAATATCTTAAGCAATTTCATTTCATTTCAGATTCAGCATTGGTTAGTCGAGTAATTGACACTACTTCAAGAAGATACACAAGCATAGCAAGCATTCCAATTTCAGCTCTAAAGGAAATCAAGCTTAAAGTTAGTAAAGAAAGCAAAAGCAAATGATAAACAGCAGCAACAGAAACAAAATAAAACACACTGAAATGATGTGTCAAATGGTAACAACAAATACTCAAATATAAATACAAAACTGATTGGCATAACAAACAAATGCAGGATTAAGTGAATGAATAAATGAATGAAAGAAGAACAAAATAAAGTAAAGTAGTGTCAGAATCAGAATCACAGAGTAGAAGAAGAAGTAATAGTTGAGAACCCCAGAGTCAGACAACGAATAATATTGTAGTGTGTTGCTGTGCCTAAGCTGAAATTGCAATTAACATGAGATTGAGAATACTCGTATCTTCACAACAGAACAGAATGTTGGATTGATTCTATGTATTAGTATATAGAACTTTGAATTGAGTTAGAGTTTTACCCTAAGGACTTTACCAACAACAACAACACACACACACACACCCACTATACAATCAAGTTATGTAATAAAGCAAATTCCAATGAACTTCACTTCACTTCATACCCCCACCCATTGCACTGTGTGCTGCACAATTTCTATAGTCAAACTAGTCAAATTCTTATGTGAGATTCTAATCAATACTTAATGAATTTTTGCTTTAGGCACAAAAATTGTATGCAAACAGAAAAGGAGAAGATTGAATGTATATCTTATGAGCTTTCATTTATGATAAAAAGTCATTGACATTAGTGAAATTATGACTTAAAAGCCAATCAGTTTGTAAGGAAATTATGAATGAAGATAATTTAATTATATTGAAACTATATTTATTTAGATTATCTCCTCCTAACTAAATGATTGAAATGAAAATGAATTCGAAAATGTTGGCAAACATAATTTATTATTATTTGAAATTATCATTTATTTAATTATTTGTTTAGAGAAATGCAATGTGTAAATTTACTTTCTGTAAAAAAAAAAAATAATATTTAATTTGAATTAATATGAAAAATAAATTCTAAAATAAATTGAATTATAAAATTGCATTTTAGTTTTTGTGGTTTTCACATTTTAATTTGTTTCAATAAAAATTTATATTTCATATTTTGTAAAACAAAAATTATTTATTTGTCAATAAAATCATAATATTTGTGTGTATTTTTGTTATTAATAAATTTTGCAAAAATAAAAACCCATTAATATTTTCTTAGAAAAATATTTATTTCTCAAATGTGGTTTAACAATTTGATTTCTTAGTAAAATTCTTAAATAATAAAAAACCAATCAAAAAGTTATTTTTATATTTGATTTCTTATTTCTCAATTGTTTTTCTTTTAAATCACAATAATTGCGTATGAGTAATATTTTCGTGTTAAAACTCAAATTTCTTAGCAAGTAAGAAATAACAAATTACATAAACATGTTAAACAGTCCTTGTAAATATGAAAAATATTATTTTTTATATAAAAATATATGAAAAATATAATTTTTTATATTTATTTTTATTTTGGTTAAATAAAATTATGTCAGTTTTTTTTTTTATTACATTTTCTCCTGTGAAATCTTCTTTGCTATGAAATAAATGTTGGTAAATATGAATAAAATAAAATCAGGAAAAGAAGAAAGGAAAATAAAACTTATATAAATAAAATAAAATAATCATAAATTGTTAGTAAAGGAGCATCGTGCATAGTGAACGGTAGTTTGCCTCAGTCATCTTCATCCGGAGCTGGTTTGCATCGATTGTCCTTCTTATTACCTACATCCTCTCCTTGTTATCAACAAATGTTAACATCATCATCATTTTCATAGCATCATCATCCTTTTATCCTTTTTAGCCCATTTTAGTTATGCATACAACCCATCCATCGTTAGTTCGCTCGGGTTGGATTGGTTTGGTTTGGTTTGGTTTGGTTTGGTTTGGTTTGGTGTGTGTGGAGTAGTAAATTTGTGGGCGTTTTGTAACGATTTTTTGTTTGTTGTTTTGTTAAGGTTACAAAAGGATAGCCACAATACTTTAGTGTTAAACCGCAACAACTTACACAGATGTGAATAAGGTGGGATGGATACAAAAAGAAAGGTTTAACTTTTGAATTAGGTTTTAAAGCGTTCGTATCTACCTAAACTAGACATTAACAGTTTTATTTGTTGCCTTGGCTAGCGGTGGATAACAACAGCAACCGGATGGACCATCACCGACTCGACCCAACTATCCGTATAACTGACATAATCAGCATCATGCAGCCAGGACTTGACTTGACTTGTGTTTGCCTCTAACATGCACACGTACACGAACTAGTTAAAATTTTGTGTTAAAAGTTTGTTAAGTAAAAATACTCGCAGCTCTCTTACTGTGTGTGTGTGTGTGTGTGTGTGTGTGTGCCTGAAAAGTTCTTTCCCACTTTTACTTTACTGCTACTTAACACATTCGTTTAGAAATACATAAACTTTGACAGTGCGTAAGTATATGGTAAATTTTTATTTTGTGAGATAAAAAAAAAAAGAAAGAAAAAACTTTACATTTTCAAAAAATCTAAAATGCCATTTAATAAAGCAACATTTCAACTTTACTCTTAGTTCAAAAAGATTTATTTATGCTTGGTGAAGTTGTTTAAAACACAATAAAAATGCAAAATGGCGCCATCAAAACATTGCCCAAAGAACCACAGAAGAAGTATATAAATACATACAATAAACATATGCTAAGAGTAACTGATATCTTTAAATATTGTATATATTTTCATCAACATCACGTAGCAAATCTCTTTGAAACAACATTATTTTAAGATTTATGATAGACCAAACTCCTTTAGGCACATGTAGTAGATATTTCTATAACATTAAGTGAACGCATTATTCGACCAAGCATTACTACTTATATTGTATTATACGAGTATATGTTTGTATAAAGAACAAATTCCATATTAATGCCATTATTGGACAACTAAGTGACTATAAAGAAGTCCTTAATACATTTGCAAAGCATTTATGTAATAATCTTCAATAGCACATAACATTTATGTGTATTGGATTATTAATTGGCAATTTCACAAATTTACTCAAATCAAAAGGACGAAAATGGACATGGAAATGGCAATAGCAAATATGATATAAATGAGTGGAATTTGAAAGGCAAATCAAAAAGAGAGAGGCTTACAAAACCATTAGAATACCATTTGAATCTGCTGCTCAAATGTGTGTAAATTGCACACACATAAATTCTCTGCATATTTGCAATTTGTGTTTTGCTCTTCAATGTTACAGAAAATCAATAAAATTACTTAAATATTTACAGAAAATCAAGACAAAAAATACATTGTGTAATAGATTGGAATTATATAAGACCAAGAAAATATTGTAATAATGTGATTAGGTCAATTTATTAATAATAAAAAAAACCAAACTAACTTAAGTGAATTGATTTCCAGCAGAACAAAACACCAGCAAAAAAAAACCATCAATATTTTCCAGTTATTAAAATTGCACTCAGGGTTTATTAAGTTTGTGCAAATGTCTGTAACAATCAGTTAATAGATAAGCAATAAAACTGTTTCCATATAAACTTAATTCTCAGTTATGCGACTCACAAAAGGGAAATTGTGTCAAATATTGGATGTAATAGCCTCCTTCTACATCTACACATGATAGTTAATATGGATAATCAAAATGGGATTTAAATTTAACTTTATCAAATGTGTGAAAAAAAAAATGTATATAAATTTCGGAGCAAACGATGTTAATTTTCATTTCCATTTACCATTTGCTTTCATTGTATAAAAATTCAATCAAGTAATCAATATTTCATTGCTTTGCTATGCGAAGCAATTAGTCGTCATCCATGGTAATATAATTGTATCTGCGCAATGGTTCAGTATTTTATTGTCCTGTTAACATTTCTTCTTTGGCTTATATCATTTTTTGTTTATTCCTTTTTTTTTTTTTTTTTTTAATTTTTCATTTTGTGTTCCTTTTTTTTCTTCTAGCATTTGTTCATTGACTACGACGGCAATGGTTACGTTAACATCGAAACGGTCAAATCAAACTAATCATTTGTGTGATTGGCAAGGTAATGGATGGATGGAAGCGGTGTATGAACAAAACCTCCATAGTCAATCCAAACCTTCAATGTAGTATAGCATGAAATAAGAGAGAAAGAAATACAAAAAAATAAATTAAGAATAAAATACAAATAGTTGAGAACTCTACATTTGAGGTTTTCCATTCAACTACACGCTTAACAAGGTTTTTTCCATTTTCGCTTTCATCAAGGCAAGGGATGAAACCGGGGCCGTGGCCGGAGTTGCAATGAATAGTGGTGGTGGTGGTTGCCATGTTCTATTTCCTAGTATTTTTTTATTTTATCATCTCTTTTTTTGTTATTTCTTTTAACTTGTTAGTTGTTAACGAGTTCGTTTTTTTCAGTTTCTTTATTGTTTCTTCCTCTCTCTTCCAGCTCCCTTCTTTCATTGAGTGTGTGTGTGTGTTTGTGTATGTGTGTGTGTGTTAACTCATTAAATGCGTAGGTGGTGATATTTTCTATTGGTCTTTTATCTCTATGCTTCTACCTGGTACTTCAACCGCAGATGGCTGTCATTGTTGTCACTGTCGTGTTGTCCGTGTCGCTGTTGGTCAGTAAAGTAGTTAAATTACTTTATAGCTGCTTCATTTGCGCAGTTATTTGATGAGGTAACAACTTGCTAACTTTGTTCGCTTAGGTGTACATTCGTCGTTTGGTTTCCTTTTTATTTTCCAGTCCCAACAACTAACTAACTCACTTCATTATGTTGCCTGCCTGGCATTGTGGCATGGAGTTAGCAGCATGTGGCATGCTTGTAACTCGTTAGATTTAATTTGTCGCAATTTTTAAGTTACTCACATTAATTATAAACGTTGATTGGGTTTTACACAAAGTTTTGTCCGCTGACTGAGCATTTGTTTTTTCAGTAAATTCGGAATTACTTTTATGTTTTTCGTTAATTATATATTTTTTCTGCCATTTTCAATTATTTACTTCATGGAAACTTGTAACAGTTTTGAAGAGTGAATACTCAATGGTTTACATTGGAAGAAAATCAATTTATTTAATTTTTAATTAAATCTCAAGTAAGCAGGTTACTTACTATTGTATTTCAAGTAGATGATGCGATTTTATTTATTCAATTTCAATATGATTTCAGTCAAATCCCTGGACAATCTTGTTTTCTTAGTCAATGGATCATCTTCATCTTCGGAAGAAGGAAATTACAATGGAAAAGAAAACATTTTCCAATTGCGTTTAGAAAAATTCAATTTTAATATTCCTTCATCATCATTGCCATCATCATTTTATTGACTTACTTAGTAAGAACTCTTAGTATACTCATTCTTTCTTCTAACAATTCAAACTGATCTCAATTTCATATCCTCAAGGCAATTGCCACTCTATATGAGTTTATTGCAACTTGCTGCTCTTGCTCTTGATGTTGCTTTTGCTACTTCTAGTTTTTAGTAGTTTACTTTAGTCCTTCGGGCCACATCAAGCCAAAGTTCAATCAAAGAAAATTGCTTGCAATTCAAAGTGAAATAAACTTCAACAATACAAAAAATACAATGAAAGAACAACAAGAAACAAACAAACAAACAACAAATGACGTCATACAAGTGCAAACATGCACAAAATTGCACAAAAATAACTCAAACTGAAACTTAGTTGGTGAATTTATCGTATGAGCCCAAGAAAGAAAAAAAGGAAACTTTCTTTTTCCACATGTCACCACAATATTAGAAAATTTCAATGGACCAGATAAAACAAATAAATAATGCATCTCAATAGTAGGCAGTGGGTGGCAAACAAGGCACAGGACAACATAGGATTGGACTGCATTGGATATACTTGTAGTACAGAAAAGGAGTTGAAATGGAAGTGAGAAAACAAACTATTTAAATAGTTGCAGCAACCAACAACAACAACAGCAATATCAATTGCAAAAAGAGCAACAATATTCGAATAAACTGTAGAGTTGTAGAATGCAACAAAGTATGTGTGCAACAATGTGACATGCAACAAATGTAATACAAAGGCCAATAGCAACATCATCAGTAAGAACTGAACAGAAGACCATTGCAGGCAGGACCAGAACAGAACAGACCCGACCAGACCAAACACTACCTAGAGAGACAACAACATGTGAGAGAGCAAAATAACAAATACGGGTACAACAACACTACGTACGTTGACTCAATCAATTTGGTTGGTCAATAAGGAGATGGAGATGGTACAGAAAGAAAGCACACACACGCACACACACACACGAGTTGCATGCTACAAAAGTAGAAATAAATGAATGAATAAAGAAGTAGAAACGCGCAACAATGTAAACTATTATGAAGGAAACTTGGATAAACGGAAGTATGGCAAAAAAAGAAAATAAATTCGACAGATAGAAATGTGCAACAAAATGTGTTAACAGTCATTTAAAATGGAGATTTTAATAAAAATTGATCAATATTTTTAAATTGATTTGATATTCTTTCGGCAGAAGTGACATTTTTGAAACTATTTTTGATGATGATGCCATGACAAAGAATGATAAAGATCTGAAAGAACTGAGCATTAAACTTTATGATGTGCAATGTTTACTGAAACAAAAGAGGTCAAGAAATAAGTTTTTATGTTTTTCAAAAGTGCACATAATTACTGAGACACATTTAACACAAATGTATTAAAAGATGTTGAAACACTTGAAAATGGAACTAGAACTTATAAAAGATACTTGGAATTTTTTACGAACTGAATCTCAATTTCTTATTATATTATTTTCATAACAAAAATAGTATTAAGAAAAACCTTTGTTTATATCCTTAAAACTATAATATTTGATAGTATTTTATTTGTGTTAAAAACTGGGTAAGTAGGAAATAACAAAACTAAGATAGAGAAAAAAAAAAAGAAAAACAATAATAGGATAGCAGGCAAGAAGAGTTGGCAACTCTTTCCAAGTTATTGCATGTGGCAAGCAACTAAGTAGCAACAAAGTTACAATGTAAATGAGAAAAAAGAAATATCCCATATAAAAATGTTGTAAAGTTTTGCATAAGCAAGTAAAAGGACGTTCGAGGGCGTTCTGACAACACACAGAAAATATTGAAAAAAAAGAAGAGAAAATAAAAACAAATAAACAAAACAGAAATAAAAAAAAAAACTAGGGAAAATCTCCAAATATAAACATGCAAAATTAGAAAAGTTGTTGGCAACTCGCCGTTACTGTTGTTTGCCATTGCTTCCTGCAACTTTAGTCATATACACACATCTGCATACTATACTATATTATACTGTACTATATAGTATAACTGTTTTGCAATGATAGCAATCAAAAGTATCAACAGCTGCTGCTACTGTTGCTGTTGCAACAACATTCCTTATTCCCTCGATTTCATATAAAAGGCAGTGGAAGTTTTGCATGTGAAACAACAACAAAAATATGATATTATAAAACAGGACTCTTTTACTACTACAAACAGAGGATGAGATGCCACAAAACGACGAGTTCATTGAAGCAATATGCCATGCCTCACTACAACTTCAAATACTTTTGGCATAGAATATTTAATTTCTGATTTGATTCTATTTCATTTTAATTTTTTTCTTTCTTTTTATAGGACGTAAACTCAAAATTTATGCAAATTTGTTTTGACTTGTGCAAATATTTCAATGTTTTACAAAATCGCCCACATTTATCCATGAAAAAATATACAAATTTAAACAGATTTTCAATGGCTTACAAACACAAAACTTTGCTAATTAGTTTTTCCTTACTTTCAACGGGGCAAAACAAAAATCTTTACAAAAAAAAAAAAAATCAATTGTTTGATACTATTTTTGCTTTTAACCATTTTCCAACTCAATTATAATTCATAGTCACATAACATAAACTTCTTTTTGCGCACATCATAAAAAATTTCCGCAATATTTCTTTTTTTTTTTCCTTTTAATTTCACTTCAATTAAAAATAAAAACAAAAAATTAAATAAAAGGAACTGAATGAAACTAAAATGCGGCAAAAAAATTTTTAAAAATATTTTAACATCATTTTTCATGATGTAGGAAAAATATTTTCACCTTGTCAACATGTGACACTTTTCATCATTGTGAGCATACAAGAAGTGCTAAGGTTAAGTGATGTGGGGTAGAGTGGAATGTGTTGATATATTTGAAGGACACCTTGACTTGAAAAATGGACAACAATGAAATGTAGGTCAACTTGTAATGAATGCCAAAGGATGGAACACAATACTGCAGTTAAAAGATTTTTTTTTTTATTGTGATTACTTATTTTGTATTCTTTTTGTTTTTGCTTTATTTTTCCATCAATTCTATTTACATTTAATAACTACAATTTATTCAAATAAATAACACTTCTATGCCTAAGGAGATAAAATTCATTGAAAATAACTGATTCGATGGTAAGAAACTCTTGAAGCAATTCAAATACTCGGACGCAAAGAAAACGAGACTTTTTCAAAATCTCTATTTATAGGCGCCGGCTCTCACATTTCGACAACTTCTCACTGATTTTTTGACCAAAAATCACATTTTAACCATTTTAACTCGCCGTATTCTCCTGATTTGGCACCTTGCGACTTCTACCTCTTCGGACAACTATATTTAGGACAGAAATGAAAGCGCTGTGCCTATATTGAGATTATACAAAAGGCGTCGACCGATGTTATAAACACACTTTCACTTATAAAGCAATAGTTCGGCTTCTAATTGTCCGTTGGCCATGAAATTTTGACAGAACGTCAGTAAAGGATGGCGTCACCTTAAATAGAGATTTTGAAAAAGTCTCGTTTACCTTGTACAAACTTATAGAAAGGAAGGAAGTTCATGTCATTAGAACTGACTAAATGCGCTGAACGCCAACATCGTTCTTTTGGTGTAATCCTAAATGACTTCGATCTTTATTACCTTCTATATTCAGTTCAAATGAATGAATATAAAAATTGATTTGTAATGAATTGAATTACACTTGAATATATTTCTAACAAAAAAGTAAAATAAAAAAAAAAACAACAATTAAAATAAAACTAAAATATAATAAAAAAGTGGACAAAATCATAGCAAATCCAACTGACATATTTCTGATATTCCAAGCGATTTAATTGTCCTTGCGTAGTAACCAAACAATGAAAAAAAAAATAAAACCGTCAATTGAAAAGTATTGTTCCATGGGTGGTCCAACAATTTTGTATCTGGAAAAGCAGCAACAATGTACAATAGAACGGCGAATGAATATGGTGTGGTGGCCATAACAGTAGCAGCACCAGCAGCATCCACGTGTCTATGTCAATAACATTGGCGCCAATTGACAATAAATTGGCACAAATATTGATTGTTTGAGATAACATAGACAGACAGACAGACAGACAGACAATATAAAAGTATAATATGCTGGATAGGAAATATCCTGCTGCCTGTTTTTATTCTATTTTGGATTTTGTTTTTAAGCAATTTCCGAAATGAATATAAAGTTGACACATGAAAATTTACAAGACTATCGAAATAGAGATAATAACAAATGTTCAATGCCATAGATATTTGATATATTCTCAAATTCAAATGAGAAAACGAATGCGATGCTTTTTACATATCAAACATTTAAATCAATAACAAAAAATTAAAAAAAAATAAATAAAATAATTAATGCAATTGAAATGATATTAAATACTATTGTAGTACAACAACAATGAATATTTGATGTTATGGAATTGATGGAAATGTTATTTTAAAATGCCATTGTTTCATATTTATTATAACAAAGTGATCATCAATTTACTACTACATACTACAAGTATATGACACAAGCATAATTTATTCATTAAAATAACTTTATTCAAGTCGAATTTCCTAATAAAATCAAAATCAAACAAAATAAAATGCAGATTACTACGGATCAATTCATTTTGGTATTTATGTCATACATATCTGTATCTGTATCTGTATCTGTATCTGTGTATATTCGTGAGTGACATGTGTTTGTATAGAAAAACAAAATATATGAATTATGAATTGATTTAACAGACAATAAATTGATTTTATTTCCATTTTTCTTTCAAGATAAATACAATAATAACATATGTACATACGTGTGTGTGTGTGTGTGTGTGTGTGTGTGACATAGAAATCAGTAAAGGAGCTAAAAAGTCACGAACAGTTAGTTTTCCGCATAGAATATTGCAATTCTGAGTTTTTGAAGTGAAACTTCTTTGGTGAAAGGAAGTAAATCCAAAAAATATGAAACTAAAATGTTACGGAAATCAAAATGTGATGATGCTTCAGAGACGTAGTGTGGAGACGCACAAGACAATGCAGAGTAGAGAACAATTGCTTATGCATGATTAGAGAGAGAGAGATAAAAAATGCTTTACTGATTGTTGTTTTTATGAAGAACGTACGAACAGAACAAGTGGCCAAAGACCGATCGAGCGTCTGTTGAGAGGGAAAGCGCGGGTTGCTTGTGTTGTTGATGCTGCTGTTTGGTTTTGTGAACAAGATAACAACAGACCCGTAATGCTAAACTGTTGTTGCTGTGCTTTATATTAAAATTTCATTTATCAAAACCAAACACAAGGTAAATAATTATTTTCGTTCTGTACAAAATATAATCTCTGTCTTACTCATGCATAAGCATTCATTCTCTACACTGCAGACGAGCACACACAAGATAATCCGCATTGTGTTGTGCGTCTCCCTACTACGTCTGTGAAGCATCATCGCATATTGATTTTCGTCACATTTAATATTCTAATTTTTGGATTTACCTCCCTAAAGAAGTTTCACTTCCATATTGTGCTTATAAGGATGAGGCACACTACTTAAATTTTTTTTATTGTCTTTCAACTGTCAACTTGAAAAGTTATTTATTTTGTCATTAATTAATTATTGTAATTAATTTATTTTGAAGTTTTGCACCTCATCGAAGATATAAAATGTATCTCCTATCTAACAACTTTCTTGTTCACAGCAATTACACTTAAGTATGAAGTCTCTTCAGTTTTCTTATCATACCAATCTATCTATCTTTCTCTCCATTTTCTTCTTGATGTTATTCTTCTTTTTTTTTTTTATTTACAGCAAATATTTCATTCACATTTGTTTTTCTCGTAACTTTGGTATTTGAATGACATAAAATTGCATGTACTCAGCCACAAAACTTAACGTAGGGACCCAAGGAAGGGAAGAGCAGTAAACTGTTGAAAGAGTGACAACTAGGCATCCTGCTGTTGCTGTAGTCCTGTGGCTTCCACTCTAACTTTCATTCATTGTCATCAACATCTTCAACGACAGCGAAAAGTATGTTGAAAGGAAATCGATATGGCAACTTAATCATGAAATGAAGTTGACGTCAAGTTTTCTTCCCTTCTCAATCTTTCTAACCACACTACTACTGTTCCCACACACCCAACCCAACCTGCGCTATTTCCTTTTTATCTAATGTTCCGTTACGTATGTGGAAAATTCACTTTACTTTCACAACCCTCATCGTCGTCGTCGCTGTCGTCGCCTTTCTTGCCGGAAAAAAGCATATCTTTTCTGTTGCTAACAACTCGATACGAACTTAACTCAACTTGAGTTAAGTTGATTCGACTCTAGTTGAGTTGACTCCAGTTCAGTTGAGTTTGGTTCAGTTTAGTTGAGGTGAGCTAGCCTAACTTACAACTTTGGTCTATCCATCTAAGTATCTACCTATTTGTTTTTCAACCTGTTACTCTCATCTCATCTCAACTTACCACACCTTACCTTATCATCCTTCATCACAATCTATTTAGTTTTTCTACTTTTTTGTTTGCATGCCTAAGTTAGCTTTGTACATACGCAAAGTTTTTCCCTTCTTCAATTGCCGATCCCGCTACCATTTAATCGAGACCATGTTTTTTCCATTCTGTTCATTTCCGTTCTCCATTTTGTAAAGGAAAGGGCGAAAGAGCGAGCGAACTAAGAAACGAATGAATGCAGGTCAACACAATGCACGTTGCTAGTATTATATTTTCTCCAAAGCGTAGCCCAGAGTTGCCTTCTTCCTGTCTTCATTTTGGGGTTTTCATTCATTCATTTTGAAAACTTTCTATCCTTTACTTGCTTTACTTCGTTTCACTTTGAATAGAAAAACTCATTCATTCACACACATTGAGAGACAAACAATTGTTTGGGTAAGTTGAACCCTTACTTTTTTGCAATGGTGAAACCCTCACTTAAATAGACCATTGTCTTCAGTTTGAAATAATTCTTTCATAGAAAAGCCAACAATAAAAACAACAACAACAAAACAAAGAACTGCCGAGGTAGCGCCTTAGCCAAAGTTGCGGGCCGCAGTCTTTCAATGAAATCCAATGGTCAAACTTTAGCTCATTAAATGGAGGAAAATAAAATAAGAATGAGTAATAGGTAGCACTGAAAAATGTGGTCTTTCGCAGTAAAATAATACAAAAAAAGTAGAAGGAATTCAGTTTAGATACATTTTTTTTTTGTTTTTTTTTTTTGATGATGCAAAATTCAGTGCATATAACTTCAAATATTTAATTAGAAAGCGAGTTATAATTACAAATTGAAATTTTGTAGGTTTTTTGCTATCTTTTTTATTAATGGAAACTTTTTGATGTTTTTTTTTGGCATAAATTGGAAAAGAATTCATTTGAAATAAGGATTTCTCTTAAACATTAAAAGTCGAGTTGTATGAGGATATTATCTCATAATGAGACCTTATAATCTATAAATCGGGGTACAGTGTACACCTTTGTTTTGCCATTTTATACGTTATATCCGAAGTGTTATAGCATCTCGTGTTAAGTAATCAGATATTCAAGGTCAAAGGTAATGAAAATCGTTATTTTTTTTAAATGAAAATCACTTTAAACGGCTATCAATGTTTCGATACAAATTGGAAAAAAAAAAATAAAATTCTCTACAAATTTGGTCTGAGTTTTTACACAGTTCAACGTTCTTCAGATAAAGAGCGAAGAGTGGAAGGCAAAATGTGTACACGGTCGTTACATGTACGTATTTTTTGTTTGCTATGTGGGAAGTAAACGGCTGAATAGAAAATTATGAAATAAATACTAGCTATTACTTAAAACGTTAGCAAAACATTCCCAAACTCATTTTACCGAAAAATAAAGAAGGTGAGATAATAAAACATTAAAATTAAAGCCAGGGCTACCTGCATTCATTCGATTGGATACGCTTTGTTGACCATGGTGACATTTTTATATTTTGGTCCTAAATCCCTTTTATCATATCAGTATCATAGATACTAAGAATATTATTCCATTTATGCTGCACTGTACGTCACAGTAAATCATTCATTGTGGGCACTCTAATCGATTTTGGAAGACACCCCTTCTTCAATGGCACCAGATTTTCAGTCGGATTGAGGTCTGAACTTTACGCCGGCCATTACTTCAATAGAAATAGTGAATATGATAGGTAACACTGGGTTTTATGTGCAGTATGCTTTGGTTTATTATTTGGCTGAATAATCTCACAAAGATTGTGATTAGAATGACGTGTAAAAAGTCGTTTAAAAAACACGTATGTGGCCTTTCTTTCATATGAGATTAAAGCATAGGAAGCAAGATATTTACAAAAAAATCGATTTTCGTGACCTTTAACCTTGGATATCTTAACTTTTGACACGACATAGAAAATGTCAAAACAAAGGTGTGCATCAATTCTACATAACTTTTTAGCTTTCATTCTGAGATTAACCTCTTTTTCATCTTATTTGACTGAATTATGAGCACATTTAAGAAAAAACACAAAAAATATTGCATACTTTCAGGAGTCTATATTGATGATATCATAAATATATGAATGAAAATACCTTATAGTGAAGGTTACCATTAAAAATAAAATCATGAAACCATGCTAATAAATTAGTAAATTTAAAAATTCATTTATAAAAATATATCATTCTTCTTTAAAAAACAAAATAATACAGATGATAAATATTGTTGCCTCAACTTTTCACCTAAATAAACAAATAACGATGTCCTTTGTAAACTTTTTTGATTTATTTTTAACTTATTTGCCTTTCGAACAATCTGAAACAAAAGTTTTTCTCACTTGGTTGCTACTTCATCGGTCGTTTGAACCGAAGGAAAACAAAACAAAACTTTTACAAGTTTTTATATTAACAATCAGTCAGTCGGTTTCCGTTAGCAGCAATCGCTAAAGGAAAACTCACCTGCAAAGAAAAGAACAGAAAAAAATGCATTAAAAATTTTGATAACTTTCAATTTTCATCATAAAATTGCGAAATGGGGAACAAAAGGAAACCAAACCAAAGCAAACCAGACACGCAACGTCGTAGTGTAAAATCAAAGTTATTGTATTATAAAAAAAAAAAATTATTGGACAAATACGAATATTGCCAATAGCCTCATGATTCTTACTTCATCTTATCCTTATCATCATCATTATCATCATCGTCAACATTTTTATTATTGCATATAGACACCCCGAGCAATTTTTTGAAAATTAATTTGAGCTTTCTTTCTTTTCTTATTTTAAGCGAAGAAATGGAAACAGAACGGAGGAGCTTAGTGCTGAAATAAAGCAGAAAAAGCCGAAAGCACAGAACAGAATATAAAGCTATAAATATAAAAGGACTTAAAAAAGGATATAGGATATATAAAAATGCAATTTTCCTTAAAGAGCAAATGAGATGAAACATGTACAGCAAATATGGAAACTCAGTAAAGGAAAAATAGTAGAGAAAGTATAAAAGAAAAGAGTGTAAACGAATTTTGTTTTATTCAAAAAAAAATAAAATAAAAGAGAAAACAAAAAACATGAAACTAAAAAAGAAATATGTAAAAAGCTCTTTAGCAAATAACAAATGTTTATGCAATTTGTTTACAGCAAAGCTGATGCCGCGCCATCACCACCACCACCACCACCTCATACAGAACTCTTGAGGCAGGTAGATACTTTGGAAAAACAGATACATATGTTGGTGGAGAGTATGTGACAAGTGGGTGGCGGAGCGTTTATTTTGTTTAATGTAATGGTGTTTGAGTTGAAGAAAAAGTGAAAATTTCACTATTAAACAAACTGACTACTGAGCTTTTGAAAGAACGTACAGAAAGAGAGAAAGAGGAGGGAGGGAGTGTAAGCGAGTGAGCACATGAAAAACGCTTACGGCCTTAAGGCGAATTTTCTTTTCAGTTGCTATTTTTTTTTATATTTTTGTTGTTTTGTTTTGTTTTTTTTTTTTTGTCTGTTCTCCTCCTTTGGTTTATTCATCTGTTCGACTCTTTCACTCACTTTAGTTATCGTCATGGATGCCATCATTTTCTTTTGTTCATACTTTACACAAAGGCATAAGGAAATGTAAGATTGTATACACACACACACACATGCATGCACTCATCACAAGCCTAGTAAGCATAAGTATATTGCAGCAGGCTACACAAAGTGAAAGGAGACAAAGAAAGTAAGTGTTTATATGTACGAGTAGTAGTATAGTGTAAGCGAATGAGTGTGCAACACCAGGATGCTTCTGTAATTTAAAATGTGCAAAATGTGCCTTGAGGCATTCATTTTGACAAAAACAAAAAATAGAAACAAAAAAAAAAAGAGAAGACTAAAAATAGAAAAAGTGAAAAACATAACAAAAGCAACAACAATTGCATGTACAAGCCACCCGTACTCCCCTCATAATAGGCAACTCCTGGAAGCAAAAAAGCATCCATTGCCGACACGACGCCGAAAAGCATGCTACAGAAAGGGAATTTTAAGAAAATTGCATGAAATCAAAAGAGTTGGAAAGAAGAAAATCACACCAAACAAAAAAAAAAAAAAAAGAGAAACAAGGAGTAGGACGACCGGACCATTATTATAAAGGCCACTAGCCTGTTACACAGCTGCTTCATTACTAAAACGACAGATCTGCTACCTTTTCTCACTCTTTTGCCAACGAATGAAGTAAAGGACAAAAAAAAAAAAAAAAAATATAGAAGAAAATTAGAAGAGAAAATAAGTTGGTTACAACAAATCAAGTACATGTCTTTGTGGTTGTTGCTATTGTTGTAGGTTGTTAGATGTTGTCACACTCCCTCACTTTTCTCTGGTGAATAGAAAAGAAGAATTATATGTACGACAACACAAGACATTCAACTTGGGGACTATCCAAAGTCATTCTTATTATTATTGTACTATATGTGAATAGAAGAATAATGAGAAAAAAAATATGGGGGAAAAGTACAAAAAAAAAACTAAAAAAAAATACTTTTTAAGGGATAAGGATAATGAATGATTTAGAGTGGAAAAGAAGTATATGGCAAAAAGTAAAGTGAATTTAATTGCAAGTGGGAGAATAATAATAAGAGAGAATCTGACTTACGGTAGGCAAAGAGGATAGACAACATTCATGAGCAATTTTCTTAATTTGAAAGGAAATTTGAGTTCAGAAATTTTTCATAAACCTTAGATTTTGTAAATTTTCCATCCTGATGGTCAGAGCTCACATGCCCAGTGATGATGTTTAAAAATGAAATGATTTATTTGTCACACATGGCTATGCTAATTGGGCATCTATGCCTACCCTAGCACACTCAATGTGATGAAGTTAGAAGAAAATCATGGCCTATGCACGTGACTTATGATTTTAAATATATACATTTAATTTAAGATTCGCAAGCAAATTCCATTTAATAATATTCTCATAGGTACTTAACTTCTCTCTAGACCCTTGAGAATTCTAAAAGCAACATTATTATTGTAATCATCATCATCATCATCATCATCATCATCAATATATCAAAGAACTATTTCCATTTTAAATTAAGGAAATTAAAAATTTAAATCCCAAGAAGGAAACTTTATTAAAAAGAACTTTGCTGCTTCCAGCTGATTTCACGCGTTTTCCTTTACACACGCACTTACAGCACACTTCATTGAATGAAATATGCATGTATCTATGTGCAACACTCTACTGCAAATGCAATCAAATTAAATGTTTGCCAACAACTACTACAATATAGTATAATACTATGATGACGACAAGAATGAACATCTTTAACAGCAACAACAAACAACGATGACGATGACGGCGACGACGATGACATCTGCTTAGGCCATTCTGCGACAGTTTATAGCTACAAACACACACACACACACATACACCATCAACACTTACAGAAATGACACAGATACAGACATTAACATGTATGGAAAGCTGTTTTGCCGCCATCGTCAACGTCAACATCGTCATCATCATCGTAATCAGGACAAGTGTCCTGAGTGTGCGTTTTCGGTAATACATGAATATAAACACACACACACAAACATACACTTAGAGCAAAAGCGCCTTATATAAATTTGTATATATGTTTGTATTATTATTTCATATGCATTTGCATACAAAACGATGCAATGCAATGTGTTGCAAAAGGAAAGCAAAAGGAAGCAAAGCGGAGACAAGGAGTTTGCCACTGGCAACAACATCCTGGCGGTTATTTGTGCCGCACATGCACACTCATACTAACACTTTAATATGTATGTGTATTGTAGGTAATGCACTTAAGCAAGTGTTTGGATATGTACACATAGATACTAGATACAAACATACATACATGGAAATGTGTGTATTTATGATTGTGCTAAATGTGCATGTGCAACATTGTGAAATGCCAACAAGCTGCACTCTCTTCTCTTTGCTGCTCTTGTATGCCACAAACAAAATACAACAGCAGCGAAGTTAAGCTGAAAGTCCTATCCAGCTGTGCTGGGTTGAGCTAAGTTGTGATGAGTTCAGTTGAGCTGGCAAATGCAGGTGACATTCGTTTTGTTTCGCTTTTATGTGATTTCCCTTTTCTTTTTTTTTTTTTCATTTTTACTTTTTATACTTTCTCATGTTGTTGTAATGCAATGCATTTACAAATGAAATACAAAAAGGAACCCAAAACCAGAAAACAAAAACATCAGAAAAGGAAACAAAATCGTTTGGTTTGCCAGGAACTTAGCCTTGAGCTGAGAAAAATCATCATCATCGTCGAGGTTTGTCGTTCTCATTTATTTATTTTTGTTGTTGTTATTGTTGTTGTTGTTGTTGCAACAGGATTCTGTGTTGTTACTTGCATATATTTCTTGTTGCGCTTTGCATTGCTTTACCTTCCTTGCCAAACTCATCATACATCAACATCATCATACATAAATACACACATATGTGCTGCTGTTGTTTGGCACTCATGATTTATGCAAGTATTTAGTGTGAATTTTTTGTTTCTAGATTAAAAGCAAGAACCAACAACAACAGCAGCAGCAGATTGTTCCGTAACCCTTTTAAGGTTAAGTTAAATTCGACATATGTAAGATGAAAAAGAAAAATAACAAATAAAACGTGACACAAGAACAACATGAAATCAAGTCCCCTTAAAATGGGAACATATTTACAGTAGAAGAAGAACTTCTTATCATTCTATAAACATGCTAAAGTGCATATTTCAGCCTGCCTGCCTGCCTGCCTTTTGAAGAGTCCTAAATGTCGAATGTTGCAATAGACTTGGCTAACTGACTGGTTGAATGAATGGATGGATGGATGGGTGGTTGGCTGGTGAAGCCTTTTAAGCTTTGGATTTCACATTTATTTGCCGCACATACATTTCAGTTGGCATAGGTCTTAGCTTAACACTCTTCTTTGGGGGAGTTTGCTTTTTCAAATATCGAAACGAGGTCAGTGGTCATTATCAACAGCAGGCGAAGGCGTTACAACTAATACGAAAAAAAATAAAATAAAAAACATGAAAATAAAGAAAAGAAAATAGAATTGAAATCTTCTTTATTTGGCAACGAATTTTATTTGATGTCAACGTATACATACTCGTATACTATATTGTACTAAAGAATGGATATTCGAAGAACGCCAACTTGATTGGTTTGACATTTTAAATTTGCACAAAGTATTAACAATGAAAGATCCTAAAGCACTCAATTGAAGCTTCACCTACTTAACAATCCATCTCGATACTTACGAGGGTACTTAGTACCTACTAACTATAAAAGTATCTAGGTATTACCCCTGCACCGGCTGTTCCTGTATGTTCTTAAGTTTCTACTCTACACTCAATTAGCTTTAACGCTGCCATTGAGCAATTTACAAAAATAAGGATACAATAAGGATACAACAAGACAACAAGAGCAACGACAATACAATAGGAACACCAACAACAATGGCAACAACTAATTAGTATTGACTTGAGTATTAAACAAAGTTTGCAATGAAGCTAAAAACGACGAAAGTAAAGCAAGGAAAGGAAATGAAATGGAATGGAATGAACTTAAAAGAAATTTTTGTTTGTTGGCAAAACATTGGAAGAAGAAAAAGTAAAAACAACACAAAATAAAATAAAAGAAGTTAAGACTACTCAGAATTGAGGATGGGAACAAGGAAACTCACAGAGTGAGGCGGCGATAACATTGCAGGACAAAAGCTTTTACTTACTCACTTACGCCCAATAAGAGGCAACAACAGAAGCACCAGCAGCAGGATCAGGAGCAGAAGTAGTGGCAAGAGTAGCAACATTAGCAATGTTGCTAGCTACTAACCCAATTAGCACGACGACAACGAGAAGGACTACGACGATGATGATGGTGATGATGATGAAATCGATGTCGATGAAAGTGTGGGCGGTTATGGGCGTGAAAATGGAAGTAGTTGGAAGAGAAGAATTATATATGAACCTGTATGTGCGTGTGTGTGTGGGTGTTTGTGCCTTCTGCTTCAATGAATTTTATTTACAAAAGTTTAAAAGCGAAAATAAGCACTTTTCTTTAAACGCTTCCGATTTGCTACGTTTTCGACATCGTTAAAGGCGCTCAGCTCAGTTCAGGCAAATAATGCAGAACACATATGTGTGTGTCCATATGTATGTATGTATGTTTATGTATATGTGAATGTGTGAGAATGTTAGTAGTGCTAAACACTTTCAATTTTCAGTCAAGCGTGTATAGACACAAAACCCAAAGACCTAAAAAACCAAAGGGAGAGAGCGCAATCAAGACAACCAACCAAAAGAGAGAACTGGCACAAGGACGTGTCTTAGTATTACACATTTGCCGCCTTCTTCATCATCATGAGTAGGAATATAACTGGGATAAGACTCTTACTCTTACTCTTACTCATGTCAAAAAACCAACTCCAAGAAGCGGGATACTTCTGCCTGGTGTTTTCTTCCTACGAAGGATTTACTTTAGAGTACTTGTTTATTTGTCGCTTCGTTGGCTTAGATTCTGGCTATGGAAGATGGATGTCTGATATGTTTCTTAGCAGACCACATGGCGGGGCCATTATTACATAAAATTTGTCAGTATGAGAAGCTACTATATTGATTTACTTGGGACCCAAATTCATCTCATCATTCCTTTGTGAAAATCAAACACAAATCATACAGTTCTCTGTGGATATTATTCATGATTTTGGTTCCATATTATCTGTTTCCAGACATTAAGCAATGTCTCGTTGGTAAGATAAGAAATTTTTATAAGAAAGACTTTCAGTATGAATAATTTATTTTCGGATGCCCTTAAAAATCTGGGACACAGTTTATCTAAAAGAAGAATACTTTAAACAAAGAAATAAACAGTTTACTTTTCTTTGCTGGTTAAATAACTTATCGGACCCCTCTCGTTTAAGTTTGAGATGTGAGAAACAGCAGGCGAACAACTTTATGTATTTTTTTGGCTTAAAATCTGCTGATCGTGTACGTGTTCAGCGCGTATAATCAATATTTGCCACAAAAATTTGAGCAGCACGAGAAACAACATCCAAGGAAAATGCTAAGTATTGAAGTAAAATGCACTTTACATTGCACACATATTAAATTTGATCTGGTTTAATGCAATCATCTTCTTCTACTTGTGCATCGTCTCCCCTCCCTCCCTAAGTTGCTAAGCAACTCTCTAAAGTAATGGCAGCTGTCAGCTGCAACCCAAAATGTTTTTAAGTACAGAAAACAATGCTTCGTTTATTTAACTTTGGTATGGGGATTTATATCAAAGAGGTTGAAAATCAACAAGAAATGGTCGGGTCGATGTCGATGTCGATGGCTAAAAGAGCCAAAAACCAAAACTTTTAGATTTCATGAAAAATAAAAAATATACAAGAAAACAAGAACTTTGAACATAAAACAAAGAGTCTTTCCAGAAGTGAAATGTTGTTGTTAAAGAAGAAAGAGAAAGTAAGTGAAAAAAGTTAAGTGATGTGTGTCGAAGGAAAACTTTATGAAAACATTACTTCATAGAAGAAGAAAATTAGATAAAATCATATAAAATCATGTTTGGCGGAACTCATGCACGCACGAAATAATCTACGTTTTTGTTCTTCTTGCTGCTGTTGTTGGTTGCCATTGTCATTATTATTGGTTCTTATTTGCGGCAAGATAGAACACAGTAAAATTGCTGACGAAACAGCAACTGGAAAGGAACATAAGTGCACGAATTTGGCAACGTCGTTGAATACTATAACAATAATTTTACTTTTTGCCAAAGAAGATAAGTATGATTGAGTAATGTCGCAATTTCGTTCTGGAATAAGAGGGAAGCAAAAGAAAACAAGCAAAAAATAAATGCTTAGTTCGGTCTCAACAAAGCTTGGATACACTCCATCCACATGGATAAATCATGCATTGGAGAGAGATAGAAGAAATGTCTTTAAAAATGTTGATTTAAATTAAAATAATTTAAAATCTTATTTTCCAGTCTTACGCTTTTAGGGATTTATATTCTCTAGTAATCAAGGAACTGAAATTGAAACATATTTTGAGATTATACTTTATATTCATTGTATATCACAAACTGCAAACATATCCACTAGCTAAGATCAATTGATCTTGGGAAACTTATCATTCTATTCCTATGAGTTCCACATTTCAGACATCACCATGTTATATATTTCTCACGAGCATACGAAAATATAAAAATGGTCCAAGTGCGAGTCAGACTCGTACACGGAGGATTCCGCACCAGATTGGGGTTTGTATGGGAGGTACTCCCCTAGTGTTCCAATTTGCCTGATTCCAACAAATGTACCGCGCCTATATCAGAAACTTATTGTGTCTAAAGTTCGATAGAACAAAAAACAAAGAAGTTTTTCTAATAAGAACCTGAATTTTAATGGGGGTTTGTATGGGAGATAACCTCCCTAGTAATCCGATCAAACTGAAATTTCGACAATATAAGTTTCTGATGTATAGCCACCAACCATCCCAATTTCAAGATCGTGGGATTACTGGTTCGTATAGCTGCCATACAAACCAATATGTTTCTTGTATGGGGACCCCTTTAAGTTTTTGAAAATATTTTAGTTTTCGCATTTGTTGCTGATGCCTAATATGATAAAACTACACCTTCTGTGAAAATTTCAACTCTCTACCTATTGAGGTTTATGAGAAATGACCCGAGGACGGACAACGAAGTCCCTGCAATAGGGTTCCTTTTTGGCACCCTTTGGGTCCGGAACCCTAAACATGTAATGTAACCTTAGTTGAAACTTGAAGAAATCTAACATTACAACTGGAATTCAAGTCGATGGTAGTCACATGTCATCTTTAAGCTCACAATTACCTCTGCGACCATCACGTTTCTCATTTGCTTTTTATTCATCCTTCATTTAAATATGTATATATGTACATTATATACAACAAACAAGCCACACACAACAAATGCAGTAAAATCCCAATTGATTAATTTGCAATGCTGTCATAAATCTAACGAGCACTTGGAGGTAAGAATAACAGAACGAACACGCTTCATTTACGTTCCAGGGCGCACGTGTCCTTGCCATTGCCAACATACCAAGAATTTCCGCTTTTCTACGCCAAGGCAAGGACGACAAAGGGAAGACTGTAAACTGTGACTCAGAGTCACAGAGATGATGTTATGGCGACATTTCTATATAAGTAAAAAAGCTTCTGCTACTGCAACTGCAACTGCAGCTGTTGCATTAAGTACACAAGAAAGAAAACGAAGAAAACCTTAACAAATATTCATAGTTGCTTACATACCCAACCTAACCCTCTTAACTACATTTGTATCAAGTTGAGTCGAGTCAATGTGACTCGACAAGGCAAAAGAATGATACCGACTACATAAATCCAATTATAAGTTGTAAAGCGACACTCTTACATATTTTCTTCATAAATTTTACAATTTTTTTTTCCCCCGTCCCTTATTCATTCTTCCCCTGACAATGAATGAATGTTAAAGGCAGTAGAAAATATACGAGTATACGGAAAACAATGAAAGGCAGAGCAAAATGCAAGTAGAAGAAAGAAAAACTACAAAATAAGCCCAACTCATACTTTGATACTACATAAAGAAGCATTAGTAACTAAGGTACATCACCATGATATTATTGTACTACGTATTACGAAAGAACTTAAAAAAATATGTATCTAGATAACGAGATGATGCTGGCTGAACACTCTTGTTATGTATCAACATGCTAGTACTAGTATATAAGTAGTTTTTGTTACATCGAATCCTTCATCCTTTCTTTGTATCTTCTGCTACTTGCCAGTTACTTTCAGTTACTATCTCTATATTGCCACATCACTCTTGGTAACAGATTTTCCATCTTTGACTATGGAAAGCAACAAAACATCAGGTAAAGGTTTGCACTTTGAAAATTAATTAAAAACTAATTTAGATATTAGGTTGCTAATGGCAATGCGATGATGACGATGATGACGATGATGACAAGAACTGAACAGAACACTACAGACAACCAAAGTTCTATACTTTGTTGCAATAAGATACATACTTATGATAAGAAATTAAGTATCAAGTAGTGCAACACCACCACCACCACCAACAGGATAAGTTGTTACAGCAACAGATTGTCGTTATGGTTTGCTTATACTTCAGATAACTTGTGAACTTTAAAAATTAAACTTTAGCTTTATAGGGCTAAGAAGAAATAGGTTATTCTATGCAAACACTTAACAAAGCAGTTTACACATTTTCCAAGGATTTCGGGCAAAATACAAAAAAAAAAAAAAAAATTATAAACTTTAACTTACTTAACTGCAGAATATATAAATTTGTGATGTTTACTTTGGTCAGGAAGAGTTTTTCATAAATAGAATTATAACAAGTGTCCCGTAGAAGAATTTGGAAAACATGTTACGAAAACGTAGGATCTGCCAGATTTCTATAAATCATTAGTTTCTACATATTTTCGAAACGTTCACTATACGCATTGACGACCTTTTCTGAATTGTCATTTGAGATTTTAGTTTATGTATGTTTCACTTTGTTTGCACTAAAGCAATCTTCGAAATAAAGATAAAAATTTAATGACAATGACGCAAGACCCTTTATGCCACATAAAAAGCTGTGTTGCTTTTATTAAATTGACACTTGACAGCATGTGTTAATAATTTTATTGAATTTAAAAAAAAAACAAAAAATTGATACTTCTGCATCTTTACTCATTGCAAGCAATAACCTTGCATGATTTGCTTTGCTACTCTTTTTTTCCATAGTATTACGTCTTTACTTCACTTCCTTTCACTATACTATACTTTTCTGCTCTATTCTTATTATTGCTGCATTTATTAGTTTGTTTTGTCACTTTTCCACCTGTTGTAGGTACACTTGCTTGGAACTTTTGTTGAAATGAAATGGGCGTCATAGAATCTGCCACCAATAATTACGCATAGTTCAGCTGAAACTTTATGATCAAGTGAACCGTGAAGAAGAATATTTAGATGGAAAAATTTAAGTAGCGTGCCTCACCCTCATAAGCACCATATGGAAGTGAAATTTCTTTAGCGAGGGGAGGTAAATCTAAAAATTAAAAAATGAAATTTGACGAGAATCAAAATGTGATGATGCTTCAGAGACGTAGTGGGGAGATGCACAAAACAATGGGCATTGTCTTGTGTGGGCTCGTCTCCAGCATCGAGAATGAATGCTTATGCATGAGTAAGAGAGAGAGAGAGATGAAAAAAGCTTTACTGATTGTGTTTTCTTTACGAAAGAACGTACGAACAAGTGGCCGAATGACCGAAAAATAAAATATCTCTTTTGTATTGAAACAATATAGCAATACAATATTCTGTATTATTGCTTCACCATCTACTATTTGCCTAAATAGCTCCAATAATAATAATAATAATATAATATTGTCAAATTTTGATTTTCGTCACTTTTTATTTTCATATTTTTTGGATTTAATCCCCTTCAAAAAATTCAGGTGAAAGAGAAAATGAAGTGAAGTTTCCTATGCAAAAAAGAAACGATTCTCGTTCAAAGGAATGACAAAGTGATTGTTACTTTAACTAAAAAGCATCATGTCTAAAGCTTGAAGAACCTATTATCACTGAATGGGAGGCGAGTGCGCAGGAATAAAATGATATTGGCCACCAATCTCATAAGTCAATGGTAAGTATGTTCTATTTATGCCATAACTCGATATTCGTAACTCCTGAATTTAGAGTTTGATCAGATGTGATAGTAACAGAAGCACACAAACGCCCTCAATGCTAATACCAACAACTCGAAATCAACATCCGCGGGAATCAGAAAAAGTGCTTAATATTCGATCGTTATGACTATTTAGGCCACGAACCTGATTCATATTCTCAATCGTTGAGGATTCTGCGACAACAAATCCTAAAAAGAACACAGAAGAGTGTTATTTAAAATTTAAAAATCTACTTGAATTGTCCCATAACGTACATCAATATCATTCTATCTTAAATATGCAAAAGAATAAAATTTTGCTGCCATTGACATGAGTGTGCACTCAACTCGGTACCATAACAACTAAGCGAATAGTGTGCATAATAGCAGATGGATGAGAAAGATTTGATTTTTCTCCTCATGAGAAGGAGAATCATATATACTTTATTGGGCCACGGTTACACACGATTCTATGCTTTACAGACATCATAAAAAAATGATAAAGTTATACAAATATAAGTCAACCTTAACCACAAACATAATTTACTTTTTTCAGGAACTTTATTTTCTAATACTAAAATAAAAGAAAATGTTGTTTCATTCAAAAATTATAGTGCCAAGTGAACAACTATTATTACTTTTGTGATACTATAAAGACAATTTTTTATATTGTAGTTTCTATATCTCTTCTTATTTGTAAAAGATGCATATTAAAACATTTATGTCATCAATTTGAGTCATTAAATCTATTTGCGCTCACTATTTGTCACACATTTATATAAGAAAAGTGTGAGAGTTGTCCCCTTTTTTTTGGTGCTCGACGACACTAAAACTTTCAACACAATTATAAGCAACTGTAGTTTATTAGTAACAATGTCTTTCCTTCTCTCCCTCTGTAATATATTGTATCTCTCTCTCTGTGTATGTGTGTGTGTGTAGCATATATGTAAAGACGTTTCATTGTCTGTGTATGTTTGTCTATATGCTAAACTATATACTATAGCAATGAGTTGCAAGGACAAAGTTTTCCATAGCACTGAACATAGTTGTTCGGAAAGGTGGTAATAGCTTTGGCGCATACATCAAACTTTTCGTCATCCATTCATTCATTCATTTTCATAGATATTCAACTTTATTTCAACACTGTGATGACAAGAAACAATAACAACTTCTCCTTTATTGTTGGTTTTTATAAACTAAATGAAAAAGATACATAGATACACATACAAATATACTCGTACTTGTATACCTCTATAAACAATAGTTAGTAGCACTCGGCTAACTAACTTAACAGACAAAGTTACTAATATGTTAATAATGTCTTATGAAAAGTGTGCATCAGTAAATTTTGTTTACACTATAAGATACGTAAGTATATACTGCGAATATATATGTATAAAATTTTATTTAAGAAACATTTCATGTTCATAATGTCTTTGTTTTTTTTTTTTTCTTGTGTGTATTTTTGTTTTACGTACTATGAAAAGTTTTTTAATTGAAAAATCTTTCAAGATAAAGTTTTTCTATAGAAACACAAATGGGAGAATGGCAAACTGACAGACAAACAAACAATGATACAATGATATTGTATTGTAATATAGATGACAAGAGAACTAAGAAGGTTAATTAAGGTAAGGAAAACTAAAAGTACAATGAACTGTTAAAGTTTATGTGATTTTTATTGAATCCCCTTTTTTTTTTTTTTTTGTTCTTAGGAGATTTCTAGGAAAATTGTAAAACTGAAACATTGTGTGAGTTAATCAGATGATTAAGTTACTAAGGCATCATAGTAATATGATTAAGCTTAAAAACAAATAGAGCATGTTAAATAAATAGTTGAAATACATACTATAAATAAGAAGGTTTTAACCATGAATACTCACAATCTCTTCACTCTTCATTCTGTTATAGTTATTAGCATTTCCTCACAACTTCTGACCTTATCACTGTCATGTCACTCTTAATATTCCTCTATGTCTCTCTCTCTCTCTCTCTCTCGTCTTTCTATCTCAAAGTATATATGGTACACAACAGTAATAGTACCTTTCTGTAATCAGCTTATTGCAACAATTTGCTTTCAGACAATTTCCCTTAACAAACTTAAATCAGCAGCTTTACTATGCATATACAAATGCATAGATACAAACTCTAGAGAATGCACTACTACAGAACACACTATCCATGCTGCTATCTCATCCTTTACCATATTTAAACTAACCACTTGTCAAATTGCAGTAGTAAGGTTTTATTATATGGTATGATTGGACACAGATATGTTATGTAAGGCAAAAGTCAATCGCATTAACTTTTATTTTATGTACGACAACAGAAAAATTTAACTGCAACAGCTACGATAAAAATAATAATGACAAGAACAACATGCACACACAAGTGACAGTAACTTCCTGCAATTAAAATAAAATATTATTTTATATATTAAAGCAGCATTTGGTTGGTGTAAAACTATTTTATGGTACATAAAAGCCCCATCAAATCTTTGAATTTCATCATAATCGCCACCAACCAACACAGTCACCACTCACTATGCATGCGTGTATCTGCGAGTGTTTTGTTTTTGTTGTGTTTCGCACTCGGCTTCCACTCTTCATGATGATACATATGTAGAAAGCACAGAAGTAAGTATTAAATGACATTATTAACCCAGTTTTTTCACATACAACAACACAAACAACACCAACAACAAAAACACATAAAACAACAGTACCATTGTTATAAACCGTTGCCACCAACACCCACTAGAAACTAGAAGAACAGCAATGCAATACGCGAACGAACAACTTTTTCTAAACAACACATAAACAACAAGAGTCAAGTTTTATTTTATTTTTTATTTTAATTCTTTTCTCGCATGCGATTTTTTTCTTCTCTCCTAAGTCACATAGTATAGTACAAGTATATAAATTTTTGTATATATATTGTATATGAAGATGAGTGAGTATATGAAGAATCTTCATAGTTATAGTAGGCAGACACTTCAATCTACTACAATATTGAAGTTGTGCAGTATGTGTATGCATGTGTATGTGTTTGGGGCCACTTCAACAGTCAACGCCATGAGGAGGCAAGCTTCTTATCATTATCATATGTACTTCTTATAAATGTACATACTCCGGAGTCGTCTTCCTTGTCATCGTTCATTCTTCCACCTACCTTAAACAACATTTCATCAAGATTGTCTTAGCTCAAACAAACTTAACTTAAGTATTTATTTACATTTTTCAACTTTATTATTTTTTTTTTTTTTTCATATTTTTTGTGTTTTATTTTTGCCAGTGTTCCCCTTCTATGATTTTAGTTTATTTCTAGGTATTTTCCCCCATCCATAGTGGATTATGTAAACGTGATTGTTGTTGTTGTTGTTGCCATTGTCATAGGGGCGTTCGTATGTACATTTGTAATATGATGGGTGTGTGCAAAAGACACTTTCAACATGTTCACTTCATGTGTCTTTTATTTACAGTACAATAAATTGCAAACCTTTGTCTTTCTCGGTTTTTGTAAAAGAAAAGTTCAATTTTTCGTTTAATAAGTATTTTGCAATATTTCTACATTCAAGTTAATCTACAATAGTCTGATCAATCCAATATATTATGTAGTCGTTGTATTGTTTTGTGATATTCGGTTAAAAACAAAAAAGTAAAACAAAATTACCATACTTAGATTTCTAGGAGATCTACATCTTTAGGCGGGGAAACTGAATGATATATTGGGTTGGTGGAAAAGTAACTTAAAAAGCGACATCTCTGTAAGTATTAATCCGATCTGGGAATGCTATAGAACAATGAAAAGGTGGCAACCTTGGTAAAACCATGCTGCTGTTTTTGCGTAAAGGAAATGAATGCGAAAACAGAGAAAATTAGTTACAATTTATTGTAATTCTATGAAAAGGGTTATTCCGCATCGAAAGCTCATAAAAAATGTGTGCACATCATGGAAAAGATACTTTATCAAACGATCAGTTCGAAAATGATTTGCGCCATTTCGTTCGGGAAATTTCGATGTGAAAGACGCGCCTCGGTCTGGTCGGCCTTGCACCGGAAAAGTTGACCAAATTTTAGGTGGGGCATCTCATTTTCGGAAGTTACTTTCCATGAACCCACTACAATATGTTATCATATTATCATATACGACAATGGAGCCCCTCCGATATTTCCATTATTGCATTACAAACATTACAATGAAGAGATAATACTTTTACAACAAAAAAAAAGTACATGAACTTCATCAGAGTTTACAAGACTTTAGATAAAAAAAAAATATAGAAAAATCAAAGTAAACATATTCATCTTAAGTAGCATAAACACATTTATCCAGTATCATAATAACAAGCTACTACACTAATCTATGTACTAAGTAGGCTCTTCTCCCATACAATAATTGCCTCAGTATTTAGAAAAAAAAGTAATTTTCACTTTATGTTGATAAACAATAATATTTCTCTTATATTTCAATAATAAAAAACTTTGGCAAAATTCCAACAATCCTTAAAGATCTTTTATTCCTTCCTGTCATCGATATCTACTAACTGAAATATCTGAAATGGTTCACTATCAACCACAAATAACAAGTAAGCAAATCTATAATTTAAAAAAAAAATGAAAAATGTAACAAAATTTCGAACACCAAATATTCAAATTTCAATTGCATTAAAACATTCATCGACCTATTTTCAATTTCTTTCTAAAACTTTAGAACTTTGAAGAGGGAAAGGATATTCACAATTGTTTTATAAAATAACTGATGGAAATGAAAAACAACTCAAATTTATGAAATTCAAAAAGAAATTCACCTTTGACTTGGCATATTTCAAATGCGAATGAATGGAAAAGTAGGAAAAGCTTTGTCTTTCATTATTTTTTTTCTTCTTCGCTCTCTTTTGGTTTATCCGATATAAAACCCTACAACAAAGTGTTGGGGGAGGCAGATTAAGTGGACCCTAAACAAAATTCAACAATCATGCAACATGAAAAAGCAACATCAATGCAAAAATAAAAACAAAAATATGCTAAACGTTGCCAAAATATTTGCGCACAGGAAAATGGAAAAACTATGAAGAATATTTTTTGGGTTATTGATATTTTTGGAATTTGCATATCAGAGGCACAACAAACCAACACAACCAACAACAAACAACAACCGACTAATACATAAATATGTATGTAAGTATATGGTTGTGAATGTGAATGTATTCATGCGTTCTAAAAAAGCCTCTATTTATCGTTAAAATGTTCATATCATGGGCACAAGGGATGGAGTTTGGGGTTAAGGTTCTCATTGATGACGACGTCGACGGCTTGAGTTGTATCAGTTTAGTTAGATACAGAGATACTTACAACAAAACTAAGCCGGCTTGATTTGCATATGACGCAGTTTGGTATAAATGGGTTAGTAACAACAAATAGCAGCAGCAGCAGCAGCAGCAACAAATGCATGCAAACATTGATTTTACTTGTTATACAACAATAATACAACAAATATTGCATTAAACATTTACCGAAACGAAATTTCAAAAAGTTTTTACTTCTCTCCTTCTCTCTCTCTCGCTCTGTTACTCATTCTTTCTATCTCATTCATTGTCTGATAAGTTGAAATGCACAAAATACATTTAGTTCTTTCTCTGGGTCCCTTCTCACTGAAATTGAATGTTTTCATTGGTTTTGTTGTTGCCTGCTGCAGTAAATATTTCAAGAAAACAACCAAACAAATATTTATTGTTCTTTTTTTTTATGTTTTTATATAATTTTGATAAGCCCAGAGGAGAAATACAAATACTTTTATGTAATATACATAATTCAGTACAGTTAACTCATAGTAGAATATCAAGAAGAAAAATATTGTATTCTACAAACACATGAAATTAAGCAACTGAACTTAAACCACAAATGTCAGATATTCGGATTACGACATAAATATTATATGTGGTATCAAAGCAAGCCATACATACAATATAATATACATATATATATATATATATATATATATATATATATGAAGATAAGAAGCATTAAGTTGAAAGAAAATACTATACACATTTTGGAATGAGGTTCATTTCTGTATAATTTCTTTTTAATAATTCTGATAAAAACAGCAACCAATAAGTTTCTTATTTCACTTTGGAAAATATTTTAGTATTTTATATTATTTTTCCTACATATTTTAAAATACAAAACAAATTAATTATAGTCATTTCCGCAGGCTCTTTCAAACTTCAACGACACTAGCCCAAATTAGTCTCAAATTACCGAATCTTTCTTAAAAAGCTCGGAAGGTACAATATAATAGAAGTTCATTTGAAATGAATGCATGAAATACATAAGGAAAACAAAGAATTCCGTATCAGATTGCGGTTTGTATGGGAGGAGTTTTAGTATTTGTTGCTGATAGAACTTCATTCTGTGAAAATTTCAGCACTCTAGCCCTTGCGGTTTATGACCCGAGGACAGACGGACGGACGGACAACGAAGTCTCTGCAACAGGGTTCCATTCGGTACCCTTTGGTTCCGGAACCATATGTCTACTTATAATACCCCTAAACCTTCTGTAAACTAACGAAATAAGGTGCACCAGGCAGAATTCAAAGGCTATGTGTATGAGAAAACAACTTACGATATTTAATAAAGAGGATCTTTGTCTATTCAGTTATCAAATTAAAAGCATCGTCACTTCGAAAATGTGTAAGGAATTTCGGAACCCACAAAAGATTATAACATAAAAAAATCTTGTACATCTTAAATTATTTTTGTGAATACAAAAAACTGATGGAGAAATTATTATCTACCTGCAGAATAATACAATTTTTAACCATTTTTCTTTATGGCAACCGAAATTAAATAACCAAATCATCACTTACAGGAACAACTGCAAGTTTGAGAACTCCAACAATTAAGTAACCACACTTAATAAAACATCAACCTACTTTCCCACCTCTCACTATCTTTCTTATTATCATCGCCATCATTTACAAAGACAAAAATATAATTTATTATATTATTTTCGTGTCTCGATTTTAATTTTAAATTAAGAAATAATTCCCTTATATTTTCTTATACTTATTTTTTATTCTCTTTGGGAAAACACCAACAAGAAACGACGATGATAATGTGGTGGTGTTTTGATTGTATTGTACTACTATATTCTTGCACACAATTTGGAATGACTTGAGTTTCTTGAATTTCTATCTTTATTTTTTGGCAAACAATCAGCAGCAATTAGTAAGGTTTTTAGGAATGTTCGACTCGACGACTGACGATGACTGTCTGCCTCAGTATCCTTTCCGCGTGGTACACAATTTGTATGTCTGCACCGCTTTGGTAACTTTCCAATTAACAAAACACAAACGTTCTTAATGACGATGATGATGATGCAGAAGAAGATGCAGAAGACCCACTACTGGATGTTTATTTGTTTGGTTGGTTGTTGTTTCATAGTCTTGGAAGACCACTTACGAACTTGCCGCCTCCCTCCTTTACCAAAACCATTTTTCTTCTCTCTTAGGTTTGGCAAGTAAAACGTATAACACCCACAACCCACATTACATACCAACCCATGCCAAGAATGAATATCTTCCTCCATACTACCTGGTTTTTCAATTTACACTAAGTCATCTACTCCTCTCTCAATCTCTTGGCCATCACTTAAACACAAATTAATTGGGCTACGATTCAAATTTATCTATATAACAACATTTAGAGAAACATAAATATTTCTTATAACTGCGATATTAATAAGAGAATCAGATTTGTTTTGTCTACAATTTCCTTCCCTTCAGGGCGGGGATCATTGTACGAGTACTATGCATACATATGTAAGACAAATTGAAATTTTAATTGGTTCCAACTCTACAAATAAAACAATTTTCACTCACTTTGAAAATATCTTTCCTAACTTTTTTAACAGGAAGCACCTATAAAATAAGGAGTTGCTATTCAATATTCGTCTGACTGTCTGTCTAACTGTTTGCATTTCTCTTTCCATTTTAGCCTTTATTTTCTTTCAGTTCTACTATATTTTACCACAAGAGTAATCAACATAATGAACAGTTTTGAAATACAAACATATTTACACTGCACAATTCAACATAATAAAAGAGTATCTTACAACAGTTTAGCAACAACGACCACAATTATTGTTGTTAATGTTTTCATCATCATCATAATCATCATCATCATCATCATGATCAACATTGTGCTATGCCTCATTTTAAATATACTATGTACTTACATATCTATGAAAATAAATAATTCGTTGCTTGTTACTCTCGTATTTAGTTGAGCTTCCCCATTTGTATTACAGAATATACATTTTTTAACGCAGTCATTCGCATAAAAGATGATGAAAAACTATGCAACAATATGTGTTAACATCTAGTGAATTGGTTATTTCAATTGACTTAATTAAAAGCTTTTGTTTATATATAAGAAGAATATTTGAAGTTTACATTATGATGTTAATCACAGGAATAGTATCACTTTTATTTGATTAAAACTAAACGTGTATCAGAGATTCCATTATCAAAATCATCAGATGAAAGGTACTAACATTCCCCACAGTTTACTATATACAATATGTAAATATGTAAGTTGATGATTAGCATTACGAGACGAGAGTTTATCCACTCGTGTCTGTCAGTTAGAATTATTGCACGTGGACTGTTGTTTTCTACACACACACATATCAAATTATGTATGTGAAGTGTATCTAAATTTGGATCTCTATATCTTCCTCTTGTTTTACTCTCTCGATTTCTCTTATGTTTTTTCATCCCATCATTTGATACTCGTAATGGGTTCTTTATTTATTATTAAATATTATATACACATTAGTAGACATCTCTGTGATATTCATTATATATGTATCTACTTTCCCTTTGAGTTCTTCCCCTAACAAATATCATTTTTTGTCACTTAGGGAATATCAAGCAATCGAAAAGCGTTAAACGTCGCGCATCGTCATTAACAAATTAACGTGATTTCATGGAAAATTCAACACAAAAGAAGGAAGAACAAAATATATTTACATACAAAAAAGAAAATTAACAAAATGGAAATGTCAAACATATAAGTAAAAAAAAAAAAAAATTCTTTACTTTTGACATATTGAATTCTCCTTGAAGGGGTTTGAGTGGACGGCAGTTCATTAAATGAAGTTGATTGATTTACACGTGTCTCTGTACTTGAGATGAAGAATCATGTATTAATGGTAGGATAAGAATCAAATTTCTATCTTAACATTTGAGTAATTTACAATATTAAAAGTGATTTTCATTCAAAATGAATTGATTGCGAAATAAAAACAGGTCAATAAAATGTGTCGCCAGTAGCAAATGACGCTTTATTTAAAGAGATTCCAATTTTTTTTTTTTTTTTTTTGATTTTTATCTTAATTTTTAATAAAAAAATGTCTGGTGGCTCTTTCTTGAAAAAATGATGTTTTAATTGAAATCAAATGGATTTCATAAATCATTTTAATGAAATAATTTTACAATAATGTTAAATGATGTCTTTCTAATCTTAAAACAAAACCAGTTCATTGTTCCTGTTCTTAGATTGTTTTTGTTTTTACAGGGGGGACACAGAAACTGTTTATGCTGACAAAGCCATCAATACCATGATGGAAAATAAAAGAAAAAATTTAGGCAAATGCCATTCCGTAACAGCAAATACCTGGAAGGATAAAAGATCAATAAAATGGAAATAATACAATACTTTAATTGAGTGTATGAAAACAGAAACGCAATTTATTAACAGAATCTCTTAATAACAACTTATGTTATTTTTTCTTTCTCCATTTTTGTGTGATGTATTTGTGTATGAATATTATTATTTTATATAACTAATACAAAAACGCATATATAATCCGAATTTCCTTAAGAATTGCTCACAATTTTCAACACTGTCTTCAATGAAAACGTAATCGGGCGACACATAATCTGTTTCCGTAAATTTCATAGTATTTACAGACAAAATGAAATCTTTCTCAGAATGTGGACCCTTGACAGCGGCGTATTCAACTTCAATATTGTCATTACGCAATATTATTTTGATTCTATAACTTATTGTTGACTTCTGTTGATGAGCGGGATCCTCCTTTTTCCAAAATAAGTCCACCATCCATGTATTATTATACAGCTTAAAACTTCCTGCATAGAAGTGCCTTTCGAATGTTAAATCATCTTGTTCTTGTGGCAACAAGTGTACCATACCGAAATGTAGATTAGATTTCTTCAGTAAGTTTTCCAAGGCAGTTAATTGTTCCTGTTCTTTTTGCTGCTTCTGTTCGTATTGAGTTCTGAGATCTAATACCTCAGCACCGGTCAAATTTTTGAATTCACAATTATGATGTACAGTCAGATCATAACGGCTGCCTTCCCAACGGCATCCTGCAATGGAATACATACACTTGGCTTTATGAGCCAAACAAGTTCTCTTATGCATTTCCATATTGGCTCCCAACACAAACTCATAGCAATTAATGCATTTCCATTGCAAATTTTTGTTCAGTTTTTCTGCTATATAGTTCCGCGATGTACTAGCAATAAAGTTATTGCATATGGAACACTTTACCATATGTTGGTTGGGTACCTCGGCTGGCACAAGGGAAAAAAAGCAAGCGGCACAATGAAGATGAGCCTGTGGGCATTGATAGTAAGGCGTAATTGGTGATCGCTTGCAAACATCACAAGTTACCAGGCCAGCAACCCCTTCAACATTGTGGTTGTCAATTTCGTCGGCTGAACCAGAGTTCGATGCCGTTGAAGAAGATCGATCTGAACTTTCATCATCAGGATTTACAGAAAATGCAACATTGCGTTGGTGAAAATTGTAAAAATACGGTATATCGTCGTTGCTCATTTTGGTATTTTTATTTCACTATTATTATTGTAAAAAAAATATTTTTATTAGGAATGATGAATGATGATGATTTGACTAGGAAGAAAACTTTTATGATTTGAAATTTAAATTCCTCTCTCCTTTGTTAGATATTTCAATGAACTTGTGATCGTTTTCTCTACAATGGATTCATGTTTCTCTAAAATTTTAATAAAACTTCTAAACTTGAAATTTCAATTTTTTTTTCTGAGAGAAAATCCATAGGAACATTAAAATTAAAAGTAAATATTTATGACTTGTATGATTGCCTCCAATCGAATATACTTGTATATATTGTATATAAGAAAATAAATCGTTTCCTACCAAATTCAACCTTTCAAAGGACGTTATAAATTTGCCCTTCAGCCACAAAATCCGCTGACTTTGCAAAATTTTATTACATTATCCATTGCCTTGACTTTGGCATAAATGAAAAAATGAATAAATATTGTCACAAAACAACAAATGATTGAAGTTAGTCGATTTTTTTTTGTTCCTCCCAACTTCTAGACTTCCGCTTAGTAACAGCTTCCCGTGGCACGCTCTGGCTCTCTACACTGCCCTCGTTTTAGCCACCACACAACTCCAATATTATTTGCTTTTGGTAATTGTTACTGTTAGTGATTCATGACATTGTATGCCCCATAAAGCAGAGACTAAAGTTTCTACGTCTAAAATGCTATCAAAATGACTCTGTACTTTTGGGCGAAATATTCTTTTTGTATATTCACCATGAGAATGGTTATTTTTACTGTACCTACAGTACAAGTATTTTACTCCTAAGTAAACCAAAACAAGAAATACGAAAAATAAAAGTAAAGAAACGAAACGAAGTCAACAAATTTATGTTAGCCAGATTTTTATGGCCTAGTGGCACAAGTTTAAGTTTCCAAAAAGCAAACCGAATAATCCAAACAAAAAACCAAAAGAACTTAACATCATGTTTGATTTTCTCTTAATTTTATTGCCTTTTATTGTCGTCTGTAGTCTGTCGTCTTTTATTTCTATATATATATATATATATCTTACTATTGTTTTTTATTGTGTTGCAATAACATACATATATTGTATATGTAATTTGTTACCTTGAACTTGAGAGCTGGAGATACCAAAGAAGAAAAAAAAGTACAAATCAGTTTAGAAAGTATTTTTGGGGGCTTTAGCTTACAAAATTGCAGCAATTGAAAGTAAATTTGATATCTCGGCCTTTTATTCATTGTCTTGTTTATTTACAAAATAATGGCAATCAGTTGACAAATTGTATGCTACGATGGGTTGTTTGTAATACATGTTTCTTTTTATATTACGAGAGTTGAACAACTGCTTTATGCAGCAGAACCTAAAGAATAATATTTACGATTTTTAAACTTTAATGTTCTTCATTTCTTTTTGAAGTGAAATTTCTTTAACGGCGTATACTAAAAATTTGAGTGAAAAATACAAATCGTCACGTTTTGAAGTCATCTGTATCTCATGAACCGCACTAGGTATAGGCTTAAAATTTTCACAGAATGTGTATTTCTATGGTCATATCCCCAAGAAATTGGAAAATCCACTGGAAAAGTCTCAAAAAAGAGATTACACTTCCACAACAACAACAACAACAACAACAACATGCAGTTTGTGTTCATAACAACAACATGCAAGCAAACAGCTTGTGTGTTGTACAAAAACAAGCAAATGTACGAAAAAAAAAGAGAACGAGAAACATACAGTAGCTCGTTGACGATCTAATTTATGTGCAAAAAAGGACAGACGGCAAACGTAAGCACAACAACAACAATTAGACACACCAAAGAAATCAAAAGCATTATACAGACGGAGAGACAGACTGACAGACTTTGATATGATCTCTCTCTGTCTATTTTTAAGAAGTTTCACTTCTATCACGTGTACGATTTCTTTAAGATTTAAGATTCTCTGTAGTACAATTTCTAATAACAAAAATAAATTTATCCTTATAACAATTAAGATTTCTTTGTCAAACTTTGAAAATAACAAAATATCTGTCGAGCGCCTTGCAGAACATTTAGAAACAAAATCTTGACTCTGGAGATTAAATACCTGAGCAACTTGCAAATCTTGTCAATCGAAGACTTGGAACTTTTTGTCGCTTCTAAAGGATATTTTCATTGAAGCAGACCGCCTTCCATACAATTATGATTATGCAAGTACAATATATCTCTACCTTTTAAATAGTTTAACTACTTCAAACGATAAATAGTTTTATACTTATCTCACATCCCTAAACTAATAAAATTCCCTTTTAGCACCCGCTTCCGAAACGAGTATATTAACAACAAATTACTTTAAAAACATTTTCAAAACAAAATTTCTGTTTTTATCGTATTAACCACAAAGAAAGGAAAATATATATAAATAAAAATATATACAATAAGTATCTATTATAACAATAAAGTTAATAAACTTTATGAACACTTAGCTGCCACTCAAAATATTGGGGCTGGGGGTTTAGGTAGAAAAACTGAACAAATGGGCAATATTTTTGTGGAGCTTGAATGAACATAATAATAAACTGTTGATGCTTTGCAAAGATGAGTTCAGTTTGAGTTTAGCCCTCGGACAAGTTTTTCATTCAAAGAAAGTAGTTTATTTTCTTTTTTCTGTGGATGATGACAACAAAAAATTACTGTAGTTCCTTTTTGTTGCTGGTTTTATGATATTGCTTTTGACAAGATGAAAATACTTTAGGCTATGGAAAGAAAGAGCATTGCCACGTTGCTATTGAGAAAAATACAAAATATAGTAAGTGAAAGGAAAATATGAAAAATACAAGAGCGATTGCTGTTGTGGCCTTAAAGGCGAAAAAGTCCTTTCACCAATAAATGAGGGTTCGTACATATGCAACTTGGCGATAAGAAATATTGTCGCCGGCATCGCCAGCAATGTCAATTGATAGACGACAACAACATGACCAAAAGAGTGTGTAACAGGATGGTTTAGTAAGAAGGCCTGATGTTGCTTGTCCTTTCCATCAGTTCTGTATTTCACATTTCATTTGTGTGTTTTCTATTAGTCACTCATTGATTCAGACACATAGCCAGTCTGTCACTCAGTCAGCGAGTGAGTGAATGACTGAGTCTGTTATGAACAGAAGATACTCATCATTTGGTTCATATTCATATCTCTATATACGACGACTTCACTTCACTCTAAATGTCGTTTCTAATAAAGGACTTTAGAAAGGAAAATTAAAAATAAAAATATTTCGTAGTAGGAGGAGGGAAAGGGTTATGCAGACTGTGTCACATTGCCATCTTTCATGTTATCTGTCGTTCTCGTTGTTCTTTGTTTGTTGTCGTCATGTTTTTGTCATCAAAATAGGAATGTGGCAACATCTAACACGTAACGACATTTCGAATTAACGAAGCATGAGATTTGATTATATAAACTGTAACATGGCAACAAAGAGAACAGAACAGAACAACACAGAACACACGACCAAACAGGCCAGAATAGCATATGATAAATAGAATAGTAGGAACAGTAAAAGAAGTTGGGAGTTATTTCATAGGCAACATTAAGAAACCAGGATCGAGTCGAGCATGCTATATGACAATGCGTAATATTGAAAAGGTTGTGTTTGGTTGCTTGTCATTGCTGTTTGTAGGTTGGTTGGTTGGTTGGTTGTTAGTTTGTGTTGCTTGGTTAGCTGGTTATTGGAATGGTTCCTCCATTTTTTTTTTTTGTTTTTTTATGTACAATATAAATATTGTTATGCTGTGTATTGCATATTTCTATTTGTCACGCCTTCATCATCATAATTTTGTTTTACCCTAAAAGGACGATATAAGTGACATTATATGTACGTATATACCTTAGAATACCTTAGATATGTTCTTTTCAATTTGAATTATTAATATTATTATGGTGATATCTAATGACAACAACAGAACACCGCACAACTTATTTATGTTTATTAATGCTTAATGTTGAATATGTGAGGTGAATATAAAAATGGGCCAAGTGTGAGTCAGACCCGTACACGGAGGGTTCCGTACCAGATTGGGGTTTGATTTACGTGATTCCAAAAATATGTACCGCACCTATATCGGAAACTTATAATGTCTAAATTTCAGTTCAATAGACCAAAAAACAAACAAGTTTTTCGAATAAGAACCTGAATTTTAATGATTGGTTTGTATGGGAGGTACCCCTTCTAGTCGGTCGATATAGTTGATTCAAACAGATGTGTAGCGTCTATGTCCAGAACTTATAGTGTCTAAATTTCAGTTCAATAAAACAAAAAATAAAAAAGTTTTTCTAATAAGAACCTGAATTTTAATGGGGGTTTGTATAGGAGATACCCCTCTTAGGTTGCCGATTTGGTTGATTCCAACAGATATGCAGCGCCTATATCAAAAACTTATAGTTTCTAAATTTCAGTTCGATAGAACGAAAAACAAAAAAGTTTTTCTAATAATAACCAGAATTTTAATGGGGGTTTGTATGGGAGGTACCCTTCCTAGCAATTCGAACAAACTGAAATTTCGGCAATATAAGTTTCTCATGTATAGCCACCAATCTTCTAAATTTCAAGATCGTGAGTTTACTGGATCGTATAGCTGCCATACAAACCAAAATGTTTCTTGTATGGGGACCCGTTTAAGTTTTCGAAAATATTTTAGTTTTAGTATTTGTTGCTGATGCTCGGATAGTACTACACATTCTGTGAAGGCGGACGGACAGACGGACAACAAAGTCTCTGCAATGGGGTTCCTTTTAGTACCCTTTGGAACCGGAACTCTAAAAATGTTTGCATAAAAACTAAATTTATTTCACGAAATTAATGACTTTACTTCTAAACTGACTTTCTAATATTTTTCAGCTCTAAAACAATGAATTCTATTATCATCATAAACATTTTATATTTGCAACTGAACACCAAACTATAAAATTTAAACAAATTTTAATTAAAATATTTCGCTTGTCAATAAAAACAGACAAACAAAGAAAGCAAACTCCTCTCAAATTTGCAAATTATCATTATTTTTATAGCCATTTTTTTAATAGAAAGATATACGGACACTAACTATAATAACATTTCACTGGCATAAACTGGATACACAATAACGACGATTGAAACTAGTGGAAGCCATTATCATTGAAAGCTTTTATTGTGGATACATTTGAACGCAGAGTTAATAATTAATTACAAAATCGACGAATATTCATTATAGACAAATCGATGATGGAAAAACACGAAAAAAAAATTACAAAAAGGTAAATATTTCTTTATTAATTGCAACAATATGTGGCAGGCAGATACGACCATATCTGTGAGACTCAGGTGAGTTTGTGTATGGCAAAATTCATTTGATAATGAAAGCCAAGCTGAAGTGGTATTTGTATGCAACAGGGGTCAGCAAACTACAGACCCTGGAGGGCAATACAACTATCCACCAGCAAAATGGATTATGAAAGAGATTGAAAGTTCCATTCCATTCTTAGATTTCAAAATGATTAGTCATTCGCATCAATTCTACATCAATTTCCGGTCTCCATTTTGTGGCCCTTACTAAAGTATAGTTTGCGAAACAATGAGCCTAGTTAGGTAGATAGTGTGAGCCAAATAAACAATTCCAGACTACACCAAACTCAACTCAACTCATCTCATCTCAAGTCGACACCAACCATCATCCGGCGCTTGCTAAAATTAAGTTTAATTAATTGCGTACAAATTATTTAATAGTAATAATAAACAAAAGTCTATAATAAAAGAGCGCAAAGAACACATAATGAATGAAGCGAATCAACGAACAGAAAACGACAGACAAAGTAAAAATGAATATGCAAAATATAGAAAAATAAAATAAAAGAAAAAATAAAAATGGGAATTAAAATAAAAAATGAAAATGGCAAATAACAAAAAAAAAAAAGAAAAAAGAAATATGGCAAAATTATGCTCGAGCGGAAAATGTTGCATGCCTGTTAAGCAAGCGTAGAACTGAGGAATGAAAGTGTTGGGTTGGTATGAAGGAGATGGGTATGGGCATGGAAGGGATAGAGTAAAATTGTGCTGTACTATCACAAACAAACGGTTTAAAATGCAGGATTATGCAAATACATTCGGTGTACACATTCAGCCCTATTAAACCCCAGTTTTCATCCTCTGACAAACGGATGGACAGACAGACTGAGTGTAACTGACTTTCTACCTCATTCCCATTAAAGTTGAGAGCCAGATTGGCATGGATTTTTATTTCAGTTTCTTTAATGAAAAGTAAAATTGCGAGCATTCACAGGATTCTGTTCCATGTTGTTTCTATGTTATTTTCCCCAACCCAAACACAAACACATAACAACAAGTAAGTACCAACATCATCAAGCATCATTCTTATCACTCTCACCCAATGTGCAGGCAGAATGCATGATGATGATTGCCACCACCACCGACTGACGATGCTCTTCACGTTCTATTTGCTTAAAATTCTAAACGAGCGTCCTTTTCATTAGCAAAAATAAAAACTGCATGCAGCAAACAACAAGAGCAGCTAGGAGCAGCTTGCATATAGTGTACATCCACAGTAGTTACCAGGAATAGGAACATAATACAAATACAAGAGAATCGATCGGGCAGCAGGCGTATACGCTATTTGTAGTTACTCTATGTATGACGACTTCATGTTTTACTAGCAAAGCAGCAAGAAATGACTGCCAAGAAAAAAAAAAAAAATTATGTGAAAAATTGGAAAAAATGCAATTGCACTTTACACAAAAGTTCAACGCATTCAAAAACGTTGGTTTTGTTCGTTCTTTGGGCTGAGTTGAGTTGGCTGGTTGACTGTTTGGATCCTTATTATATAATACAACTCATTCCACTTTCGTTCTAGTTCACCAACACTCAATTCACTTACTCACTCACATACTTACTCATTCACCAAAACACTCAACTCGCGCGCGCGTTCTTTTGGTTCGCTTCGTAACCGTTGTTGTTATATGCACCACACCACACCACCCCATCCCACCCAACTCAACCCACCCAAACTGAACTCAACTCAATGACGGAAGTTTGCATTTATAGCGTACAAATTCATAATCATGTTGAACTCTATGTTGAGCTCTACTCTATGCCGTCATTCTCTCTGTGTATAATAAAACTAGGAATAAAAAAAATCCTTTCTTTTTTCACAAGTTTTTTGTTCAGCGCTAAAGCTCAGTTTATCCTTTTGATTTTCTATATGCCCGAGGAGTATGTGTGTGTGTGTGTTTTGTGTGTATCTGATTCTCCATGTTTGGGGTGTAGTCTTTAGGGATTGGGGAACTGCTGATGACTGACTCCATGCAATAATACCACTGTGTATAACATGTACATGTTTTTCTTTTCTTTTCTTGTACAGAGAGTGTTGTAATATTTAAGGGGGCTTGGTATACTACTAGGAGTTAAGGGAGGTGTGGGTGGAAGCGAGAGCGGCACTAGTAAATATTATTTCATTTCATTTCAATTCAAATGCGCACAGCATACGAAACATAGCCATAAACTTTTATTATTTCATATGAGTGAGTAAAAAAGAGTAAAATACAATATTTGGAAAGAGTCTACACAGTGCAGGCTTGAGACACTGAAAATTTCTTAAGTGTATGTTGTTTAGGTTATCAATATTTTGATAAATAATCAAATATCTTTTATATAGTGGGGTTGTGGTGACATTAGTATTTATATTTTCAATTGAATTCATTTTTTGGCAATAACGCAGAAGTTCCATGTTTGAAGGTGCTTAGGGTTCAAATTAACCTAATTATTTCACTGATCAGAATATAGAAATTTAAAAAAAAAAACAAAATTTGATAAAACAAACAAAATTAAACTTAAATTTCTCCTAGTGTATTTCATTCATTTTACGACTATACCAAATGTCAACTCACATCCTCTGTCAAAAAGAACTAAAGACGGGGGCTCAACGTTTACACATTTCATATGCGTTAGAGAATTTGAACAATTGTTATGTTGTATATTTTTCTGCCTCGGGCGCATTCAACAACGAAAATTCACATTTCCCTTTTATTTGTTTTGAAGTATATACACAAAAATAAAACAACATAACCAAAAAACACAAAATCACACAAAAAATTATAAAATAAACACACATACACACATATATATATTGTGCAAGATTGTATCGAAAATGAAAAAAAGGAAGATTTCATACCCTTCCTTCTCAATAAACTGCCAAGCAAAAGGCAAAACTGAACCAGAATTTGAAAAGGTGCACTGAGGCGAATACAAATATCGTTTCAGAAGAAAGAAAAGTAAAAGAAAGAATAAGGAATGTCTATTTGAGATTCTTTTAAGGGATATAACAGAAGTTTCTTCAAGTTACTAGTGAGACAACAAAATACTTTCTGATCAAGAAGTGGAGAATAGTCAGAGCATCTCTGGAGATTCACAATGTTTGTTGGAAGAGTTAAGTATCGGGCGTGGCGTGTAAACATTACCCAACGAGAAAATAACAAACGGTTAACTCTTGTTCTTTTGCTGACACAAATTGAAAATTTGTTTATCAAAAGAAATAAAAACCATTTTGTAAAAGATGCTTCCAAAAAAAAAAATATTTAAAAATCCTTACTATAATCATTAAAGAAATGGCGTCGCCTCCTCTAAGCCAAAAAGAAAATGGCTGAAAGAAAGACAATTTCAATTAACCATTTAACGCCCGAGAGAATTTCTCTATTCTTTTAACAATAACAAAAGCAAACGAAATCAACAAAAAAGCTATTAACAAAGGTCAGGTCGACCGACCATAGTCATCATCATCATCATCATCATCGTCATCGTCATTAGCAGCAAAATAGATAGCAAGAAACCTTGGTTAGCAGAAGCAACAAACCTCTCAAACTAGATAGACCTCAGCGCCAAAGCGGCAGCTATTAACATATTTTCAATGTGCGCTCGTTTAACAAAATGGAGGAGGATAGCTGAAAAAAGAATAGAACAAGGATAACGTCAAAGAAATACAAAAGAGAGAAGTAGAAAAAACCCAACAATTTTACATCATTAAATACAAAATGCATCATTTAATTTGAAATTATATTAAAAAAAAAAAAAAAAAAATACTATGGGGAGACTGCAAACGAAGCTTTGTTGCTACACCAAGCCACAGCAACTCGATAACACTGAAAATACTTACAACATCATATTTGTTTGCTCTGTAACACTGGCGAGCGGCGAGCGGCGAGCACTGAGAATAGTATGGAGCATGGATGGCTTTGGTTTTCCTTGAATTAGTATAGTAGAAGAATAAAATCGTAAAAACCAAAGCGAGGCACAAAACACAAAAGCGATTATTTATATATAGAAAGAAAAGCAAACAGGCAGACGGACAAAGAAGAAGAAGAAAAAAACAGGACAAACAAGGACTATAACGACAACATCAATGATATGGAGCAGCAGTACCAACATCAGGGACACTACTATAAGGATTTGTATTATATTCTTCTGCCTCACTTTGAATATCATCTACTCGTACATATCTTCCTTATTCACTTCTATCTTTTCATTTTTATTTTCTACACTTTTGTCCTTGCCAAAGGACTCACGTCGCAAGATAATAAAAACACGCTTAAATTTATAAAAAATAAAGCACTCAAAACTCCTTTTTCATTCTTTCTTCTCCTCCATCAGACGTTGTTCATAGTTTCTATAGCAAAACATAACCCAAATGGAGAAATCCCTTAACCTGAGATGTACATATACTAACCAACATTAGCAATACGACTATACCACAATGTAGCCTAGTGATACCATGTCTCTAAAGTGTTTAGGCCCAAAGTCTGCGTATAAAACATACCTGAAATGAGAAGAAAAAAATAAAGGAAAATTATATAAATTATTTCTTATAATAAAATTTTATTTTAAAACAAAAAGAACGCGAGAACTCGCGCGTTGCTCTGGACTACATGGGCAGTAGGACAATGATGAAGTGGAAAAGGCCTTAACAAAACTGGCAATTAAAGTATATAAATTATTTAAATGTGTACCTACATATATTTTTTATAGCTCACGAAAGAAGAGCTTTTTTTATTGGTGTATTGTACATACAAGGAAAAGTGGCAAAGGGGAATGAGTTTAGACAGGTAGATGGTGATGGCAAGGAATGCCGCTATACACAAAGAACAATGCCATAGCATGGCATGGGGTGTGCCTTGGTGGCAGGATTAGTGTCAAGTTGAATTTATGGATTTATGGGTGATGGTGATATAACAAAATTGTACAAAGTGGATTTCATTTTTTTAGAAAGCTTAACATGAGGATTTAGAGTGGGGAATTATAGCGATATAACATAAAAAAGAGAATTGCATTTTATGGAAACACAAAAGTCATCAACTCATTTTATTGCTTAAATTAACAAAAAAAAAAATTTTTAAGCCAATTATTGATATCATATCAATCCTATAGTGCATCAAGTACTGAAACATGTTGGCAATCCATTTAAGTTGACATAAATACAATAATACTAATTTCTCCAACAACAACAACTCAAACTCAACTCAATAATGATGTGATATCCATCAAATAATTTCAAATATAAAAGCATCACTCATGACAATCCCAACGAGCATCATACATTACACATTTTGCCACTGTTTCTGTTTCTCCCTGAAACGCTTAACAGGTAATTGACCCCAAATGAAAATGATTCATTTAAATAGTAAAAAGGAGATAAAGAGAGAGAGAGAGAGAGGGAGACAGGAAAAGATACAAAACAAAAGCAAAATGGAAAACAAAACCAAGAAAATATTGTATATCATGATAAAATGAAAATACATAAAAGCGAAGCAACAATTTTTACTTTAACTTTTTCTGCTTGTTTTGTTTTGTTTCGTTTTGTTTCTTACTTTTGCTTTTTGTACTATGCATGTTGTAATTTGATGATGTATGAGCAAAGTGCATAAAGGTACAACAACGTAGAGCAGATACTTTTTTGTTCTCTCTCTCTTTCTCTCCCCCTCACACAAACTCGTGCAAACTCATTCATTTTTTGTCATCATTTTGTTGCCATTTAAGTGTAATTTTTTTTTTTTTGTGTTTATTTTATTTCATTTTATTTTCTTTATTTACTTTTCTTTCGTCTTTTCTTCATCTCTCTCCTGCATACATTTGTCACATTTTTGCTTTGAGGGTGTTAAAAAAAAAAAAAATAAATGAGGAAAAAGTATAAAATGGAAAATGGAAAAGCGAAATGTTAATGTGCAGTCGTCGACATTTAAGTAAGGGTAAATGTTTAAAAGGTGCTGCTTACTGTGGAAGAGACAGACAGACAGACGACATTCTAAAACTGAGGCAATGACACAAGTTGCCTTTACAACGACTGACTGACTGACTGATTGTACAAGTATGTGCGTATGTTTATATCGGATAAATAAATCTAGTAGTAGGAGTTAGGTGTTACTGTTGCCATTCTCGTCAACGCTACAACTGATCTGATATCAAACATTCATTGCTGTTCTGTGGCCACATGGGCGTATGAGTAATTTTTTCAGCTAATAGGAAAAGCCAGCTAGGTTTTGTATAGTACAATATATATAAATTTGTAAGTAATTTTAAATGCAAAACGTGCAATTACGATTAATAGCATTTGATAAAGAAAATTTTACTGAAATAAAAATAAAAAAGATTCTAACAAGACACGAAATGATCTTTAGTATTGAGATAAGATTGTAAATTACAAAAGATTATTCAAGGTTATAGTATTTTAGAAAACAAGCATGCTTATCTTTAACTTTTTTATGAGGAATACAAATAATTAGTAAGTATCTTTTTCATAATTTAAAATAATTTAAAGAAATTGCAATACAATTTTAAACTTTTATCAAATTTTATCTTAAAAAATTTAATTAGATTCCAATCCACTTTCATTTGGCATACAATACAATTTGAAATACTTACATACAAGAAAATGCACATAAAATAAATTCTTATCTGAATGAAAACATGCTCAAGTCAAATAAATAAATAAAAAAAAAAAAAGTACACAAATGCAAGCATTAAATAAATCTGAGAAGAATGCGAAAAGTGAACGCAACAAACAGCAAAAAGTAAACTCACGCAAACATTTTAACTTTTGCTAACGAAATAAAATACTTTGAAGATAAGCGTGAAATACTTATTGTGAGTAAGTGTCGCAACTAACAGCTGAGAGGAACACAGAGGATGGAAGTGAGGTTGGAGGAGGTTTGCCACAACAAATGACTAAGTAACAAAACTTAAATGAAACCAAGTACGAAAAGAAAATATGAAAATACAATAGAAAAAGAATCTTCGACTAGATGAATTTTTAGATGCACTTTTTAGGCAACTAAATCACAATTTCACGATTCTTTTTATAAATTTACCATATATTTTATATATATTATTCCTTATCTTAAGTGAAAATTTAAGACGATTAAAGTATGTTATGTGTATACTAAGAAGACTCTCCTGAATATAGTAGAGTATTGATAGAAAAATAAAGCAAAAACTAACACTAAAATTTCTCATTTGTTACCGCACGTACAGCGACGCATAAAATACGCGCAAATACTAAGATAAATAGGATTTTTAGGCGAGGTAAAGGAGGACGAGCACTGGAAGGAAGCAGGCAGTTTAACAAAGTTGAAGTCCTTACAAACTAACATACAATAACTGCGGGTTCAAGTCAACATTGGCGCTTAAAATCAGTTGAAAAGGCAATGAAAGTCAAGTGAAGCGTAACGGACGACTTCAAATTGCAGTTGCTCATACATAGGAGTGGGAGATGGAGGGAAAGGGATCCATAAGAACTGACTTATAGCCAGCCAAAGCAAGGAAAGGATTTTTGTTGCACATTAACATGTTGAGCACACGTACGCACGTATGCACTCAAGCGAGTTACGACACTCATTCCACTTACCAAGAGTAGTAAGTAAGTAGTGAAAATAGTTGCCTCTTTGTAGAAGATTGGAACGAGGATTGGAGTATACACAGACACACACACACACACACACAACACAATGCACCATTACACGTAATACATTTGAATTTCAATGCAGCACAATGCATTGCAATGACAGACAGACGGAAGAGCGGACAGACGAAACTTGGAACTGTCACGCAGGACCGAAAGACCATTATGTGCCTAGGTCCTGCTTCATTGCAGTTATGTCTGCTTGCCACGTAATGTGCAAACGCAAAATGCGAATATGGCAATCAACAGCAACTGCAGCCAGCCAGGAAAATATGAACAACAGCAACAGCAAAAGCACCAGCACAAGCACAAGCAAACGCACATCCAGACACTTTGGGATTGCAGTCAAAAGGACAATGTGCACATTTAGTCTGACAACTAGACAGAGTAGCACAACACAGCAGAGACAACCTAACAAAACCACGTCGAGTTGAGCATCGCATAAAAAGGACCCAAAGCCACCAGCCACCAGTCAGCAGGAGCCACAAATAAGTAGAAGCAAAGAACCATAAATGGACAGAGAGTATACAAGAGAGCGCACCTTTAATTACTGCGCGCATTCCTCTTGGTAATGGTCAGCAACAACGACAACAACGACAACAACGACAACAACAATAATAACATTAGCAACACAACAGAATGAATGAACCCCATCCATGCACAGCACAAAGTCAAGTCAACCCATTTTTAGTCATGTCATGATGCTGCTGCTTTTAATGTTTCTCTCGCGCTCACGTGGCACATTTAAAATAATTGCATTGTCCCATTCAAAGGGGGTCGTTTTGGTCGGTTTTAAAAGATTTTATGCTTAGAATGTTGTCCTTCCTTCATCTTATACCGTTCATCCTCTTCTGTTCTACATTTTCTTAGAATTGGCAGCAGCTGCTGACCTGATGCTTTTTTTAGCCTAATAAGCAACAACAACAAGAACAACTACAATAACAACAATGATGACGACAAACACGCGTAAGCTTAGCTGAATTATGAAAATTATAAACAAATTAGCTACACAGATAGATTAAGATTGTGTGCTGCATAAATTAATGTTGTAATCCCCAGCTCAAACCTTAAAAGCAGCTACACAACAAAGATGTGAATGTCCTCTAAGCAGCTTAAACTAATTAAATATTCGTTGTTGCTTAGTAGTAGAAACAGATGGTGATTAAAAAGAGTCTAAGGAGATTTATGCAGCAAAACTGAAAAGTTGTTTCATTTGTAAATATACATATCTTCTATATATTGTAGATATATTATTTATTTATTTATTTATTAGAACTAAGATTATAACATAGTATTTTAATATGAGTAATAGCGACAGATGCCTTCAGATCAGGGAAAAGTTAAGAAGGAAAGGTGGAAATTAAAAAAGAGCAGGACCAGATTTGCCTTGAACGGGAATCGAACCCACGACTCTTGGGATGTCAGCCCAGCGCACTAACCTCTGAGTCAATGAGCAAGTCAATGTTGTAGATACATAAAAATTAGTATTTCTGGATTTAGAAACAAAACTTATAATCAATCACATTGAATTCTTGTTTTTAGAGTTCCTCGGGTCATATCTCATAAACAATAATAGCTAGAGAGTTGAAATATTCACAGAATGTGTAGTTCTATCCGGGCATTAGCAACAAATACTAAAACTAAAATGTTTTCAAAAACTTAAAGGGGTCCCCATACAAGAAACATTTTGGTTTGTATGGCAGCTATACGATCCAGTAATCCCACGATCTTGAAATTTGGAAGGTTGGTGACTATACATCAGAAACTTATATAGTCTTATTAGAAAAACTTTTTTGGTTTTTGGTTTATCGAACTGAAATTTAAAAACTATAAGTTTCTGATATAGGCGTTGCACATCTGTTGGAATCAGCCAAATTGGTGACCTAGGAGGGGTACCTCCCATACAAACCCAAAATTAAAATTCAGGTTCTTATTCGAAAAACTTTTTTTTTTGTTTTTTGGACTATTGAACTCAAATTTAGACACTATAAGTTTCTGATATATATACATATATATATATATACATATATATATATCAAATCCCAATCTGGTAAGGAACCCTCCGTGTACGAGTCTGACTCGCACTTGGCCCATTTTTTTTTTTTTACATACGAATACATACAATTTTAACTGTCTTTGAAGACATGGCCAGAAAAATACCGAAGAATATGGATGATTTTTATGATTCTACTTCCCTGATAAGTCAGTATTTCAGACTACTTTATGCTGAATACCAGTTATCTTGTATACACAACACTAGCCACTGGAAGCAAGACTTCAATTTGAAAAATGAAACATCAAAAATGTAAACTTTAAAATGAGGAAGTAAATTTCAAAAATGTATTTAATTTCTTTACTAGATACATACTTTATATCTGTTAAGTTTCTAACCTAAAACGCAAAGAAAAGATTTATCATTAACTACACAGTCAAGCTCAACTTCTGTTTTCAGATTTACAAAAAACAAACAACAAAGACAAGTGGAACTTATGTTTTTCACTTCTCCTACTCCTCGTTCACTTTTATAATTTTCTTTTATTTTGTTTTCTTATTCTTATCAGGCGACAACGAAAAATAATAGGCAAAAATGACATGAACACCAAAGTGAGAACAACACAAAGTTCTAAAAGACCAACGGAACGTTGTTTTAGCTGAAGCTATACCTCATCGACGGGAGGCACATATGGAAGCAATATCAGATACACACATACCCACACACACACAGATATAGTACATTCAAAGCAAAACAGAGATAAGACGCTAGTGAGTTGCTAAAGCAAGAAAAAATGAAAATCATAAAAGTAGCAAAACCAAGTAGAACAAGAAGAGAGAAGAAGAGCGAGAGATGATATGCCACTTGACTCATATGCAAATCAGGCAAACGATGAAGCAACAAGCCTGCCTGCCTGCCTGCCTGCCAAGCATCGTTGAACCCTCTCTACTCTAACATGAAAGCGCTCTCCCCACAAGTTGCCTAGTCGTTAGTCGCTTTGTATGATTCATGGTCATGTTTATCACACGTTTTTGCTGCACTACTCCACTCCAGCAACCTAAACAATAAATAAACAAGTGTACGCTTTTATGTGTTTGGAGCGCTGATTCCCAATTCGAAAACAACACAACACAGCACAGTGCATTACTGTTAGCAAGAGGCATAGAGAAACAGCACAGTTGGGAGGATAAAGAGAAGGAGAAAGAGAAGCCCATAAGGCGACGGAGATAACCACAGTTTGACTTGGCTACGCTTTGTTGCCTCTTTGATGTACACAGAAGTTTAAATTTATTGTTGTTGTTGTTGTTGTCGTATATATGATTGGTTATAAGTATCTATACAGCATGTCTTTATGTATCTATGCATATGTGTGTATGTATCTCCTCTCATAAGTGTACAAGTATCTGTGTATATGAATCTAACTGCGCATCTAAAGCGTTCCATACATATGTATGTATGTGTATAATGTATCTATAACTTCATAAGTTGTATCTATAGTCGAAACATGCATGCTATTATGAGTCACAATGAACTGGGCGTCGTCAACGACGTTGTCGTCGTTGTTGTTGTTGTTGTTGTTGTTGTTGTTTCTTTGTCATTGTCGCCATCGTTAAAACTCTTAAACTCGTTTGTTCGTTTATATTGTCTCCTTTTATTCGCTTATTCGTTTAGTATGTGTTTGGCCACAATTTAAAGTCATTTTATTTGAGTAGCATATCTCTCTTCAGTTTATTTCTCTATCTGTTTCTCTGTCTGTATCTGGCAGTGTCTGGTTCCCTTTTCAATAATTAAACAGTTTTGATATGTTAGCAAGCAGAGTAAGTAATTGTTTTGAACCCTCATATAACCTCAAACTAAAAAATTTATCAAAGTTTACTTTATTTATGCTAATTGTTCAGAAGAGAAACCGAAGAGTCGGAGGAGATTCATAGGGTGAGAAAGTTTACTTAACTTGTCTGTGTGTACTCTCAATTAATTTTTAATAACCTACATCAATCACAACCAGACGTAAATCTTTTATATGCATCTTACCGCATGGTACATGTATCTCTCTCTATTCACATATAAAAGTATATACTTACTTACATAAACATACGTGGTATGTATCTATTTAACTTAGATATTAAACGTCGTCATACCACAAAAAGTCAAAGTTCATTGGCCAAAGTGACATGTTGAACAACAATAACAATAACCAACAAGTTTGTTTTTGTAAGATGAAGGCCACATTTTGGCCATAAAATAAAAAGCAAAAATAAAGAACAAAAAAAAAACTTTTGGCAATGAACAGGAAATAGATACACGAACATCATGAACGAAACACACATAAAGTGCTATTCATCTATAAAGCTTAAGATACTTATCTATCTGCATTAAGATTTACTTTCATGTTGTTGTTATTATTATTACTGTTGTTGCTCTTCAGAGAGTTGTCAACTCATTCTTACGTTAGTTTATCCTCTCTTGTTGTCGTCTGTCAGAAATTCATCAATTAAATGAAAGAAACAAAACAGCAAACGACTGACTGACTGGGTGACGTTCTTTGAATGAAAAGTCGATTTCAAGAAGCAGCAACAGCAACAGCAACAGACGACTTCAAACTCAGTACAACTCAGCTCAACTCGACATGACACGCAAAGACAAGAAAAATCAATTTAAATGATTACGTCTCAAGAAATTGTTAACAAACAAAAAGGACGAAAAATGAAGTAAATATATTTTATAGAAAAGGAAAGACAAATCGTTTCGAATCCATAGATTCGTTTGGTTTATAAGAAAAGATATTTATATTGTATGCTGATAAAATATGACCAGCGACTCACTTACTTAGTCATTCATTCATTCTTTCATTCCTTTATTTATTGACTAAGTGAATGAAAGAATGACATACGCACTGAATCAAATATTCACGGTGCGAAAAATTTGTTCAAAGTGAGGAAAAGAATTAGAGAAATAAATAGGGTTTTCCATTGAAAGTATTATATATATACTCGTGCATCCAGCAGTCTAATCGAATTGAATACCAACGCTCACACAACTTGATAGCATTAATCTTATTGGGCTTATATCTATGGTATATACTTTGCACGTGTATCTTTGTATCCATGTGTGAGTGTGAGTGTATGTGTTCATGACGAAAAGTCAAACTAAACGATGATTTGGGTTTAGGTTTAAGGATAGAAACGCAGCAAAGGGATTAGAAAAGAATAGGATCAAATGTTTCGAAGTTCTACAAAATAATCAAAATTAGACTGACATGCAATTCGGTTAAGGCAAAAAAAGGTTGTGATAGATAATCACTAGATAAAAGAATTCAAATACAATGTGGGTAAAGATTAATGTCCATAGATTATATACACACTACTTATATTAAAGAAGATAATACACTATCACTTTGGTGTGATTTTGAGCTGATAATTTGTTCATTGTCTTGAAAACTATCACAAATTTAATATCATCTTTTGTGAAACCAACAATAGTCTTAATGCAAATTGTATTCATATATTTCAACATTAAATTTAAAAGATAATTTAGAATAAGAACTCTGTGTCCATTTCACAAATAACAAACAAAGAACAATTCAATCTCATGTCAAATTTCAATAGAATTTAATGTTTATAATTAACAATACATCAATGATATCCATTATTTGTCAACGCCATTTATGAGGAGGGGGAATTCTTAGCTAAATAAAGAAACAAAAAACAAATAAAAAAAAAAATGGGCCAAGTGCGAATCAGACTCGTACACGAAGGGTTCCGTACCAGATTGGGGTTTATATGGGAGGTACTCCTCCTAGTGGTCCAATTTGACTAATTCCAACAAATGTACCGCATCTATATCAGAAACTTATAGTGTCTAAATTTTAGTTTAATGTTCTAAAAAACAAAAAAGTTTTTCTAATAAGAACTTGAATTTTAATGGTGGGTTTGTATGGGAGGTACCCCTCCTAGTTGACCGATTTAGCTGATTCCAACAGATATGCAGAGCCTATATCAAAAACTTATAGTGTCTAAATATCAGTTCGATAGAACAAAAAACAAAAAAGTTTTTCTCATTAAAACCTATATTTTAATATGGGTTTGTATGGGAGGTATCCTCCCTAGTGTTCTGTTCAAGCTGAAATTTTGATAATATAAGTTTCTGATGTATAGCCACCAACCAACCAAATTTCAAGATCGTGGGGTTACTGGATCGTATAGCTGCCATACAAACCAAAATGTTTCTTGTATGGGGACACCTTTAAGTTTTTGAAAACATTTTAGTTTTAGTATTTGTTGATGATGCCCAGATAGAACTACACCTTCTGTGAAAATTTCAACTCTCTAGCTATTGGGGTTTATGAGATATGACCTGAGGACGAACGGACGGACGGACAACGAAGTCTCTGCAATAGAGTTATTTTTGGTACTCTTTGGGTCCGGAACCCTAAACACAGAAATCCCTTTCTCATCCAACTGTACTCATGTATAACTTAATTATTGGTCTCTTCTGTTTTTGTTGCAAAAATAACAAATATAAATAATGACAACTCAAATACAATGCAACAAACATAATTCACTTGCGGCTGACTGCGACTGAAATTGTTTGAATTGAAGTCAATGAACAATTGTAGGAATGGAAGAAAGAATAAACGAATGAACGCATTGAGTAACCTCCCCTGGTTACAGATACTTAGTTACGCAGATACATATATAGTGAGGCATGAACATATACATACATGAACAAAGACAGCACAACAAAGCCGCGTGTACATAACTCAACTGTGAATGACTGACACCACTGTACAGATTTGACAGACAAAGCAGGAGCAACAGCAGCAGCAGCATATGTGGTGGCATAGACATATGAAGAAACAAAGACATGCGTGCAATATTCAGTAGCAGAAACAGCAGCAGAAAGCACCAGCAAGTAAGCAATTGTTCAAAAGTCGAAACTAAAAGTTATGATGACACATTGCTTAATGGTGTAAGACAAGGGGAGGATTGGACTCCTTCCTTGTTGTGGCTGTTGATGTTGCCACCACGTCGTATTTTAGTTGAATGCGTGCTCATTTATTATTGAAATAACACTAACAACTCACGAGATGAAGCTTCACGTTGCGCTTAATAAGGCGTACTTATGTTGTACATTGCTTGTTTTTCAGTCTAACTATTTTATTCCATACTGATTCAACTATAATCTATATAGTTTTAAGAGAGGGGATTAGCTATGCCACGCACTTGCTGGCACTTGTTCCATCCTACAGACATACGAGGTGCGTCCCAAAATTATCAACATGAGTCAGAATGTTGAAGCGATAAGCATAATCATTGACATCATCAGCGAACTCACTGCCTGGCGGAGTTACTTAACTGGACATGTATGTATATATTTCTTTTAAAAGCTTTAATTGCATTTTCCAGATTTTGTTGTCAAATTTCAACAAGTTTTGATTAAAACATTGAATGAGTTACATTGAAACTATTATAATGGTGAGTAAAAGAATGGTCCTGCATCCTAATCACCTTTGAACGCAATAATAACAAAGAAATTTAAGTACTGTGCTTCACCCTCATAAGCACAATATGGAAGTGAAACTTCTTTAGCGAAGGTAAATAAAAAAATTAGAAAATGAAATGTGACGACAATCAAAATGCGATGATGCTTTAGAGACGTAGTGGGGAGACGCAGAAAACAATGTGCATTGTCTTGTGCGGGCTCATCTGCAGCGTAGAGAATGAATGTTTATGCTTTACTGATTGTGTTTACTTTACGAAAGAACGTACGCACAAAAGACCGAATGACCGAAAAATAAAATAAGTGTTTTGTATTGAATCAATATAACAGTACAATATTCTGTATTATTGCTTGATCATCTACTTTAGAAGTTTCACTTCCATATTGTATTTGCCTAAATAGCCCCAATATAATAATAACATTGTCAAATTTTGATTTTTGTCACATTACATATTCATATTTTTTGGATTTATTCTTTTCGCTAAAGAAGTTTCACTTCAATAATGTTGAAAACGAGCGACTCGACTATTAAAGAAGACCGTCGTTTCATTGTGCACTTGGTATTCTGAAAACTTGTATTTCTAGCCCAAACACAGTTACTTGAGGGACACACCTCGTACAGTACATAGACATATGTAATATATTTCTCCATACAATGAATGTTAAAGTTATTTTCTTTTATTTTCTTTCACTTGAGTACTAATTTTTCCTGCATGCCACAACTGATGGCGCTGACGACGCCAAGCGCGACTTTTTGCTTCATTTTTTGGTTTCTTGTTGCATTTAATTTTATCGTTCGTTCGTCGCTCATTCGTTCATGTTATTAACCTCCAGATGACAATGCATTATTTTCCAAGCTTAAATTGAAAGAACTGACAAACTGAGGCGAAGTACTACTAGAGAAGACAAACTTTTACAACAGCAACAACATCAACAAAAACTAAAAGTTCTTTACATGTTTCTTTTTTCTTTTAATCTTTTTTTACAGAGTTAAATTGTTTTATTATTTACCTAAAAGAGTTTTCTTTTTTCATCATTTTAATCTTTATTTCTTTTCGTAGTGACTTTTGTGCGTTTGTCACCAATATTTTATTCTCCAATCAACATTAATTCTTAAAAACAAAAAAACACAAAAAAAAAAAAAAAAAATCTATTATTCAAGATGGATGGACTCTTTGTGTATTCAATGAGACAAAGACTGGGGCTAAGAAGAAATCAAGTGAAATTTTTTAGGAAAGAATTGAGCTGAGCTATGAAAAAAAAAACTAAATATCCGCAATAGAGAAAAATCTCAAAGAAAAAATGGCACCGGATAGACTGGCATCAGCAGGAAGGATGAACGGAAGGAAGGAAGCAGCGCCTTTGCTAACTCACAAAAAAATAAAACACAAGCAAAAGAAGAATCCTCGTGCTACTCAAAGTGTCAAATGTAGGAGTCAAGGATATTGTTTTTTTTTTTTTTTTTGTTTTGTGTTACTAGATGATGTTGACTATGATGTTGGCATAAAAACCAGAGACGACGACAACAGCTAAAGGAACCACCAACATTCGCTTGGTAATTTCAAGTCGTCTGCATTGTGGATGATGATGATGAAGAAGAAAAACTAGACAAGAAACATTCGTTGCTGCACAAAAATATAATAGAATAGAAAAACGAAATGGATCGCATCGCTTAAGAACATAGCGTGAAAAACAAGGAAAATTAAAAATTTGTTTATCTCTCGAGTTCACTTGGGATGTCAATTACACTGTGCAAAATTTAGACAGCTAAAGAAATCGACAGGGAATTGATAGAAAAGAAAAGATCTAAAGGACCAAGACAGTAATTGAGTTTGAATGAATTGATTTGGGTACAAGGTCAGGTTAATTCGGATGGGATCGGGATCGGGTCGGGTCAGGTCGTTATTTCTAAATAATTTTTCACAATTTTAAATATATATTACTTTTAATACAATAGAATTAATTAAGGAAAGAGCACAATTACAGTTTTTAGATTCAAAGTTTAAGCGAAGAAAGAATTTTGTATTAGAAATTTTACTTTATAATTTCCATTAGTGTAATAAACTACTGTAGAACAATTTCCTTGCTATGAATTTTCTATCTTTAATTGCCATCTATGTAAGCTTTCATTACGCTAATCACTTCGATAAACATTAAACCTGATTTTAATTAAACTAACAACATTCCATTAACATTACTAGGGACATATGCCGCTGCTTGCTACTATGTGACTTAACAATAAAATTGTTTTTAATGATACGTCGTTGGTGGAAGTACAAAGTGTCTAAGAAATATCTGTAACTACTACTACTACTACTACTACTACTCGATAACAATAAAAATCACACATTAAGAGAAAAACTAAGCCCAATAAGCAGCAGCTAAGAACCGGAAACGAATGTCGAAGACATTGCCCACCATCATGATAACTGTGAGAAGATACAACACATCCTGCAATAAAAAACAACTTAATAACTTTTTAACGACTCATAGATAGACAGATGAAGACAGTGAGACTAGGATAAATCTTCTATCCACACATTGTATAGATGGAAATGGAATAATACTTAACTTGAGAATCAGCAGACCTGCACAGCGTAATAAATACTTGGCCACATGACATGACCATGAAATCCACTCTAAAGGCAACGCAATTCTTAGTCGATCGATAACCAACCAACCCAACCGACCGACCGACCGACCGACAGAATGAAATGCGTTAAAAGAAATGAAAAATATAGTATTATTTAAAACAAAGACGTCTATAAAATAAAAGTATCTTTTTTAAAATATGAAGGTTTGAGGTAGGTAATTCACAAAAGGAAAGAAGAAGCAAAAAAATAAATGCAATCAAATAAAGTTTATTAAATCCCCGAAACAAAAAAAAAAAAAAAAAGAAAAAGTCGCAAAAGTGAGCTCACATTTGGCGACAGGATTTAGTGTGGCATGCGGAGTTTGAAAGGTAAAAGTAAAATGTATATCCATAGATAGATAGATAGAAATGCCTGCTGCCTGTTACTCTTAGTATTGTATTTTGATATGCTTTTTATCCTTGCGCTTTGCTAGTATATCTAGACATATCCTGACAAAACAATATCCAACAGACAACCACCACCTTTCGTTTTGCCTTTGTCTTTGCCCAATGTGCAGTCATCCACGTTCTTATACACTTCAATTGCAACTTCAACACACACTTATTATACTAGAAGCACCAGAGCACCGAGTAATCCAACTAGACAAACTCTGGCTGCCAACAGCTGGAATTTTCATTGCTTTATCTCATTGCTTTTTCTTCCTCCTATTTCTTTCTATCTTTTCTTTCTTGCTTTCTTTCTGTGTACGCTTTGTGCAAAACGCTTTCAAGGATATTAAAACGAGTTATCAACGAAACAAGCAAACAAACAAACAAACAATGAAAATTAAGGTACCTCATAGGAAGGAAGCGCGAATGAGAAACGTCAAAGAAGGCAATGGCGGCACAAACGAACATCGAAGAGCGTACACAGAGCACCGTTAAGCGTACAATACTACGGCAAAGATAAAGGGAACTAAAAGAAAAAGATATTCACGCTACAATCGACTCGAGTTGAATCGCATTCGAATTGGAATTCGCAGTGCTTCCATCCGGCAAAGACAACGGATATGAATAAACCCTAAAGCTATCAGACAGCGTAAATGAGCGTGTATTGAAGATAAAAATTGCTTTGGCGTCACCGTCGCCATCGTTGTTGTTCTATACGATAAATAAAACAAAAAAAAAAAAAACAAACCCAGCAGATACAAATAAACTTAGAACGAATCAACAAACGATGGAGTGATGAAACTAACAGAACAAAAGCAGAAAGAAACAGCATACAGTGGATGCATGGAAAAAAACGTTGAAAATGTTTCATTTGGAAAAGAAAACATAAAAAACAAAACAGTTTAAAAACAAAGATGAGTCGAGTATTTTTGTATACAAAACAAACAAAACAATAACAACAATAACAACAAAAGGAAATATCCCAAATGATTGTTGTAAGTGTAAAACGAACAACATCTAAAGATAGTTTTCTCAATAAATCGCATTTGCAAATCTGCTAAATAAGAAATGAAAATGGACTCGATTGACTTGATTCGATTTAGGCAGCTGCCTGATGTTTTTATCCATTCTACATGTTTGCTATTAACAAGTGAAAATGCCTTTTCTTCATTCAACTATTCATATTGAGATACAAAAAAAAAAAAAAAAAATGTACACATACAGAAACCTACACTCATGGTCAAAATAATACGAGCATTCTAATGCCTCGACTTACCTGGTCACAATAAGTATATACGACATTACTATCCACTTTTTGGAAGTTTTACTGTATCATTTAAGGTTATTTAAAAATAAAAAAGTCTTGTTTGACCCCATAAAGTACACATATGTATGTATGAAAAAGTGATCAGCGTGTCGAAGGAAATGAATTGGACCAAATCCTTTTATCCTTTACCAAGCTTATAAGCTTTGGAAAAACAAAAATCCCTTAATATAACGAAAATGATTTTGGTGACGACTAGTCCAGATCAATGACCTTTTTGATAGCATTTGCAGCAGATATCGGAAATGTCACCATCTCACAAATATTTCGAATCAGACTATAATAACAGTTGAGACAACTTTGGCGTTTAGAAAAAAAAAAAAATCATTTGAAGGCATTTCATGACATGAGGACACACTACTCACTATTTTGACCATAAGTGTGTGTGTGTGTTATGTACTCGTAAAGATATACATGTATGTATGTGTGTATAATGTATCAGCAGGAGATTTGTGTAATATGAAACGGAAGGATACAACAAGAATCGCAGAAAGGATGGCCAACGTACTAGTTAGACAGATAATAAAGCTAAAATCGAAATGCACTTGATGAATCCATATACACAAAGTCATTGTTCACTTGGCGCCTACTACGACTGTAGTGGTTATTTATCTCTATCACCACCCTCCCTCTCTTCTCTTTTCCTTGTTTTTTTTCTCTACAGATTTAGTTATCCTCATGCACCTCACTTGTGTTCAGGTAGGTGTTTGTTGATATTGATGTTGTTATTGTTGGTTTACCATCATAAAACACACGTGTATTGTATGTAACCATTGTATAAATGTAGTGAAGTGCAGTTTATTGAGTACATATACCAACATATCTCTGTATTGTATCTCACTTTGTTATCTCTAATATTGTTCACTAGTTGTCCGTCTGTTGGCATCTAGTGGCTGTGAAATGTTTGGATCTCGTATTCATTTTAATCGACAATATGTGTGGTCATTTGTGCTTGAAATTGAATTGGCAAATTCAAATCCAAATATGAAAAATTAAACAGAAATTTTCTACAATATTTCAAGCAAGTTACAATAGTACACTATACTATGTAGTAGGGTGAATCCGACTATGGGTTACCCTGTGAAAATATACTGGTAACAATTATGGTAGGAAGGTTTCAAAATGCGCTAAATATTATCATATTTCAAGCGTTTTTCAAAGGGAAGCATTAATAGATAATGGTTCCTTGAAGATGAATAGAAAATATCCACAATTATAAAAGTACACAGGATTTTTCTTTTACAATAGTTTGAGAAAGGAGAAGCGTCTGCTGACCTACACAGACGCAGATTGACATGGCTAGGATCTTACTCGTATCCTACAATCCAAAAAAATTTCAAATAAAATTGTCAAATTTTGATTTTCGTCACATTTCATTTTCATATTTTTTAGATTTACTCACCTTTAATAAATTTTAAATAAAAACCCACACTCAATGAAAACTGAACTTTAAGTTTTGAATTTTATTGAGAAAGTAGCCATAACTTCATATTAAAAAATCATTATATTTTGATACAAATGTATGTGTAACCACAAAAAAAATTTCCAAAAAACAAAAGGAAACTTTAAATTTTCTATAAAATACATTATCAAATAACTTTAACACACAGCCGTGTGCAGTAACCACAAAAAACTACTACATATGAGGTTTTACAAATAAAAACCCCCCTACAATGGCATCAAACACAACAAACCCAACCACCCACCACACAAGGGAGATGACAACGACCAGAGAAGTTCAGACCAACAACTCAAAAACTCATCAAACTATATTTTCAATAAGTAATGACATCAAAAAAGGAAAAATCGCTTCAGAAATATATATGTATATATAAAATATATAAAACAAACGCAAGCCAACAACAAAACAACTTTATTGAATTCGCTAGATAGTGTTGTCTATAGTATTATACTAGTGTCTATGAATCGGCAGACAAGACCAGAGATATAGGTATAATATTTGTGAGTCAGTCGAATGTATGCTGCTGCTGTTGCTGCTGAGGCTGTTTGGAAAAAATAACCACAAAAGGTGGCAACTTGGTTGAGCGACATAACAGAAATATCAAAATGGAGAATAAAATAAAAAAAAAAACGACTCAAAACGAGCAACCGCGACAAGCATGAAATCATATCATCAAAAAATAAGCCAAACACGCCTCTGCAATTGGTTCTTGATGGGGCGCTGGGCGATGAAGTGTGTATATGCGTGTGTGTGTGTTTATTTATATATGGTATACAATACTGTGTGTAGAAAGAAAAGTAAGACCGACCTACCGACCAGGAAAAACGCAGTCGCCGCAAAAGTTTTTTAACCACGTATAGTTTTTTGTTTGGATGAAGGAGTTTTTCTTCCTTACCCCGTCATCATATATGTGTATATATGAATGAACGTTGGTATAGACCAGTGGTTCTTCAACAGTTATTGAAATCTAGGGTGCCGCCGTACCCTCAAAAAAGGCACACGATATTCATTTAACTTTTTCATATTTTCCCAATTTTTATTATTGTATTTATACCAGTATTCAACATGGGTTCGCCTTTACTATGAGATTATTTATCTAAAAATGTTTTAAAGTTGGAGAAAATATCCGAGAAAAAATAAGGCTGCTCAAAAGAAATCTCTTGGACTTCAAAAGTTCAAGAACCGCTGGTATAGACAATGATGGCGAATGTAAGAGATAAACGAAATGTATGCAGATATCTGCTACCACAAGGAACGCGCTAACGAACCAGGATAATATCAGAATGCCTAAAAGAGAACTGGTGTAGTTGTTGTTAAAGTAGAAATAGTAAAACTGACAAGCGTCGGCATGGGAGCAAAGCAAGGCAAACAGGCAGACAGACAGTCAGGCAAGTAAAGCTAGTAAAACAGCAACGTAGTAGCAAGTCAACAACTGCAATGAGAGACACATCCTTGTCCTCATCGTCATATGAGAAAACAAACAAAATGAGCCGCCATCAGCGGACGACAAAACACACTCTTGAGTGGCTCAGACACCAACAAACTAACTGAACTGAGTCTAGTCAAACCATGTGCCAAGGCTTGCCATGCCACGCCAAGTGAAGCTATTCTATTCTACATCTACGGACCGACCAACACTTACAGACATCCTGGCAAACTAAGGTGAAAACAAAAAAAAAAAACGTAGCAGACACAGACGATAATGGCAACGACGGCAGAGAGCTTTTTGAAACGTTCCGCGTCGTAGTCTCTGTTAAAGGCAAATGTTGGCGGTTGCTATTATAAATTGCACTGTTGGGTATTAGTTGGCCATGTGCCGACATTGCTACCAGAAGTGAGTAAGGCAGGCTGACGTATGGAGTAGTAGACTGACTGGCTAAGAGCAAACGAAAGGATTCACACATTGGCAACTTGTGAATGAACGAGTAAAATTTTTTTCTTTCAACCAGGCAACAAACCTGACTGTTGTTTCCTCCTGTTGTCGACAAAGGAGACAGTCACGGCGTCAACGGTGACTACCAACTGTTGAAATGCAAAAAGGTCTTTATCCTTTTGGCAATATGACTGCACATATATGAAAAATCTAGTAGTAGTAGTAGTAGTAGTAGTAGTAGTATGAGTAGCCATGTAAATGTGACTGTGTATGTTTATTCGATGTTCGTGTTTATTATACCCTACAGAATTGTTGGTTATGTTTGAATGACGCGTTAAAGGAAGAAGGAGATCTTTAACAAAGTTCGAAGAATAATAAAATTTAACGAAGTGAATATGAAATGTTCGCGCTAAAAGTGATTTGACCCATTCCGTAATAATTAATTTTCCATTTGAAAACATTGCCCAAGATAAAATGATGTAATTTTTGAAAGTATCCTTGCTTGGCCGTTTAAAATCTTTTAGTTTCATTAAAACTATGTACTTCAATACAAGAATTTAGTATTAAACAAATATAATTATATATCTCAGAGTATATAATACTTTGCATAGCGTATAAAAGCAATTTCCAAGTCATATTATTTTCACACACATCGGGAAGTTTTACAGAAATCATTTGTATAAAGTTTTTGTTTCTAAAAAAGCCATTGCCAATGTACCCTTAGAACTATTACTATTAAAATAATGAATAAGCAGTTTCCTCTTACAACTATTTTTATTTCATCTATATTTTGATTTCTCTATAACATAAAGTTTAGGGTTTTCTGACTCTATGAAGTTTAAAGAACCTTCTTTTTTTTTTCAGAAAGCTTGGGTTCTGTTGTGTTGTGCTCAAGTGAGCGAACCAACGTGTACGTACCTCTTTCAACTCCGGAAATATCTTTTGCGTAACCTGAAATGAGACAAGAGAAAAAAAAAATAATTGTGGTTTAGTATAAAAATGAAATAAAACAGAAGGAAGTTTATTTTAAAATTCAGTTTATGAATATTTGCTTTTGGAACATTATTTTACTATAAAAAGTTTTTAATAAAATTTTTGTGTGTGTGTGTGTGTGTACAATATATTTGAAGGTGCAACCACTAACCAACCTACCAACTGTTCATTTACTTACCTACAAAATGAAATATACTACTACTATATATAAGTAAAATATAGTTATGTAGATCGGATGAGATGAGATGAATAGGAGAAGGAAAACCAAATTAAATTTGTTAGCTTAACCCGCAATATTTGATTTAGTTCTTCACTTTTCGGGTTATGCAAATTAAAAAGGAAATGTGGTGCAACTTAAGAGACTTTTCTCCCCTTCTTTATTACATTTTTTTTTTTTTTTTTAAATATATATATATATTTCAGATGCTGATCCTGCTTCTGTCGGTGTCAGAAACAAGAACAAATCAGTTTTGAAGTTAAAAGAAGAAACGAATTTGGTTGGAGGGGGAAAAAGCTTGAAATAAATTCCGCGCCAAGTATTCAAATTAAAAACCACTTGAGTAAAAGCAACGACGATGACTACAATAATAACAGCATGGAATTTCACAGAAGTGAAAATGTTTCCTTCCTTCTGTTGATGTTGAGTACCTCAAGTAAGGTGGAGGTTAGTAAGTCTAAAAGGGAGGATGAGCTAAACCAAAATAAAACCAAAACAAAAAAGCAACTTCTTCAAAAAAATAAAAGTAAAATTAAAAAAAAAAAAATACATACAAACAAGGAGATAAAAATAATCATAGGTTCAGGAAGGAGTTCATTCTGAAGTAAGATTTAAACTAGAATGACTGACTCCTTTCTCTTTGTTTCTTCTCCATTTCTCTCTATGCCGATGACAGTTACGTTGAAATGTACAACTGAGAGGAGAGCTTAGCTTAATGTTCAAAACCGCGTTTCCTCAAACTATTGCGGCAGGTGGTGAGTGCATATCTCTGCAACATGATGCTAGCTCCTTTTCGTCCTACTCAAAGCAACATACTCCATTGCCTCCATTTTGTGGAGCACCTGCCATGTTATAGATAGTTTTTCTTACATTGTAGCAGCATATTTTTCCTTATCTTTTTGTCTTCTCTTCTTCATTCTTCTCTTTACATACCTCGTTTAACCTCCGTCCGCCCCCAGAAATATCATTTGAAGTAAAAAAAATGTCGAATTCCTGGCGCATATTTTCCCAACAAAAGGCAACCAAGAAAAAGATAAGCAAATGTTGTTTTTGTTCTTTTCCCCACATTTCCTACTTTCCTCCTTCGGAAATGCATACAAAAATTGAAATCTTGAGAAAATATTTTGTATATATTGTTTTGTTTGTTTATTTTCTTGAATTGCATATATGAAAGAAATTAAATAACATAAAACAGCATTTAAATGCATTTTTGTCATTTTTATTCAAATTGTTATAGTTGTTCATTCTTATGATATCCGTGTTACATGCATATGTACGAAGTAAAGTCGTTGAAAATATGCTGCTACTGCTGCTATTACTTTTATTGTTGTTCTTAATGTTGGTTTATGTTATAGTAGTTCAAGAAAAATGTAAAATGCAAAATGCAAAACTATTCAACTATTCTATTTCATTATTTTTGTATTATTATTATTATTATTATTATAATAAAAGAGAACTTTGCTTTTTCTCAAAAGAGAGCAAACCAAATGAAAATATTGTTATTTATGCATTTCATACTTTGAAATGAAAATGGGTTGATTTTTAAATCTTTAAAAAACATATAATAATAATAATAATACATAATATAACAATTTTGACTTCAGATTTAAACTTAAAATGGAAAAAATTGAATATAAATATTTTCTATTATAAAAACCACAAATAAATTAAAGGCTATACAACTTAAATATCCTATAATCTTCTTTTTTATAATAGACATGATTATCCAGTTTCATTATACATTAAATACTCTTCAAATTGTCATAAGTATTTTTTGAATATTTCACAAACTGATTGGTTTATTTGGCGACTCTCTTTCGGTTAAATCACAAACTACATAAATTAAAATGTTTAGGTTGATTTGAAGTTCTCTTTGTAGTTTCTAGAACCCATCATAAAAACGTGAAGAATTTATATTTATTGTTTATACAAGGTCTGTCGCAAAATAAACAAAATTTTTGCAAAATCTCTATTCATAATGAAGCTATTTTTTGACATCTTCGGACACATACATTTGGCACTGAATGGAAAGCGCTGTGCCTATATTAAGACTATACAAAAGGCGTCCGTCCACCGATGCTATAAACACACTGTCACTTATAAAGCAAGAACTCGGTTTCAAATTGTCCGTTGGTCACAGAATTTCCAACTTGTACTAGCGTCACTATAAATAGAGATTTTGTAAAAGTCTCGTTTACTTTACGACAGATCTTATGCAAGAAGCACAAGACACATAAACAATATGAGGACATTAATAGCATTTCCCTGAATACTATTGGTCACAAACATGGAAGGAAGCCTTTAGTTTTACACTCTTTAATTTACAAGCAATTTATCACAAACCTCAAAACAAACCTTTAAAGATGATTTTGCAAGTAAAATTGATGGAAACATCACATATGAAAAAATTGTTTACCCAAATCTTTCAACTCTACATAAATTTATAAATGTGTTAATAAAAAAAAATAAAAAACAATTTTATGTGAAATTTTCTATAGAATCGCAATATCTAATAGGCCTTCTAATTATAATATTCATTTAGGCCTGCATTCATTGTCTATTACATAAAGCAATTATACCTTATAAATCTGTAGGGTATTTAAAACAATTTTGTGTTAAAAATAAAATTGTGAATAAATTTATATAAATATAGAGAAAAGTTAAATATTACAACAGAAATATATGAAAAGTGTGTTTGATTAAAAAATGCTTGCTAACACAATAGCAACAAATTACAAATAATAAATAATAAATTTCTGTAATTAAATATTTAGTTATAATTTTACAGCACACAGACACACAGACAGACAGACAGACAAACTGACTGACTGACTGCCACACTGACAGACATAACACTGAACAGACAAATACCAAACTAAACTAAACTAAACACGTTCGTTCATTACAACCAAATTATTTGTAAATCTAAAATGATGAAAAACAAAACAAAAAAGTAAAAAAAATAATATTATAAAAATAAATAAATAAAATGTGTGTAATAAAATAATGCCAAACTCACGCATTGGAAAATGTAGTTCATGGATTTTGTTATTATTATTGTATTATAGTTTTTGTTTTAATGAAAAATTATATTTCCACAAAATATGCAAGTGTTTTTTGTGCAATAATTGCAAATTGTTATATTTTACTATGGCATGATTTCATATTTTATGGAAATTTTTAAAATATGCAGGCACCCAACAAAAAAAACACGTTAATTAGATGAAAATGATGTAAGCCGTAAGCTAAAGATTTGTACTACAATATATTCCAAATGGGGGAAGTGATTCATAGCCACATAGTAGTAGATAGAATGGGAGTCATCTACATGAATAAAGTTCGTTTGCCAAATGAAATGGAATAAATTGAAAACATACGAGTAAATTCATTTATGCAGAATACATATTTTCAATAAAATGATTTAAATAAAAAAACAAAACAACACAAAATATGCATAAAAATTAAAATGAAAATAAATGGTAGAAAGTTTATAAATTTTTATGGATGCATATAAGGAGGCAAATAAATAACAAATGTGCGTTGATTTGATTTAATTAAAATAATATATTTTCAAATACATATATTTATATATACATAGTATAGAAATAAGAATGTGAGAAATGAATGCATTGCATTTAATACAAAAATTATTAAAAACAAATAAAAAAAAATATACATTCTACTTCAGAATGAAAATTAAATGGACGAGAACGTACTTGTTTTTTTTTTTTTTTTTTTAACAAATAATAATAATAAATAATAATGTAACTATTGACCTGTTTAAATTCAACTGTCAGCATAATAATTTCTTATTAACACTTTGTTTTTTGCACTTCACTGGGGTATTACAGTTTTGACATGATATTTGCAATGAATTATGGGAAATATAATCCTAATATATAAACTACAATAAATATTTTCTGTATCCAGTTAATGTACTCATATGGTACGAGTCAATTTCAATCATCAATTTCTAACTAACTTGATTGAACTTTTCCAATGTTGAATGTAAAATTTTACAGTAATATATTTGTCAAGGAATCTCTTGCTAGTAAACTGTTTCTCGGCCTAAGAAATTTCAGAGATACTACAGGATTTCTTGCAAAGATTCCACACCTGGGCCAAGCTTTGGAACATCTAAAGAAATGCAGAGAAATCATTGAATTGCGTGTTTATATTGAAGCGTGTGGGACTTGTCCAGTTGTCAGCTATGACTCCAACATCATTCCCCAGGTGAACCAAGTCCGTTACAATGGACCAATCCTAGACAAGCGCCTCACTTGGCGCGCTCATATTAAAACCACGAAAGCATGCTGTTATTCAAAGTTGCGTAGGCTTGACTGGTTGCTACGGCCGACCAGTAAATTGTCGCCCAATAACAAGAGGACAATTTACACGCAAATAGTGGCGCCTGTTTGGCGTTACGCAATTCAAATTGAGCGTGCAAGCAGCGTTCAGAGAGTCCAGGCCTGTTAAAAGAAGGCACTTCGCCTCATAACTGGGGCTCCTTGGTTTGTGCGCAACACCATCTTGCAAATCAGCAATCGTCATCAACAAAGGCTACGAAGTAAGCCAGCCATGCAAACTCTTGATGTGCATCTTTGGAAACATTAAAATGAGTTATGTAATATGAAAAATTTACAAAATGTGTTTTTTTTTTTGGTAAAATATTGTAATTGTAGTAATCAAATTACTATGATGTACAAATTTTGTATAACATCCATATAACTGAATCAGAATATAGACATATATATCATTTCCCGTTAAGAATTTAAGGTCTCCTAGGGAATTTCACTTTTGTCGTGATGTGAGATGTAGGGCATACCAAACCACATCGAAGCCATGAACAAACCACAACATACATAACTCCTCTTCTGTGATCTGTAGCAGGAAATTGACGTCTGTTTGTGGCGCCGGGCTTGCGGCTGTCAATATAATCGTGTCATATTGACAGGTTCATTGGCTAGGAAGTTGCATTATTATTGAACAATTGCAAAATCAAATCAAATCAGTTTAATGTAATATTTAATATGAAAAAATGTCCAACTATTGCACTTTGTATAAAAATATTCATAACTCTATGTATAAAGGGCATTAAGCTTTTGATGAAACCGAATTTTATTTTTTTTTCTTAGGTTTATCCTATATATACATATTTTTATTTTATTTCAATGATTTGCATTTGAGGGCAAACAGCTGTCAGTTGGATTGGCAGCTTGAGTTATATTATTTTTGAATTAAAAACCAAATAATAATTATTTTTATTTGAAAATATATAAAAAAAAAGAACAAAGATATAAAAATTAACCATTCATAATCACTTCGACAAAATAATAATAAGAATATATGATTATTTTAATAACACAATCTACTTAAATCATTATCACAAGAACTTTATAAATCATATAAAATGACTGAAACAGTCAGTCAATTAAAACTAGTCTCTGACACCTGAAAAAAGTATATGGTAAAATATGTTTGACTATGGTAAAAGTACAAAAAATATGTGCATTAATAAAAGTTTCGCACATATAAATGTATTAAATTCTTATCTTCAACCCTCTTTTGAGGCCAAACCAACCAACCAACCAACTCGACTCGCTTTATGTGACTTGTTGTTTAAATTCTAATAAAAAATATTTAAATTTATGTATGTTGCAAAAGTTTAAATCATTAAAAAATAACAAGGGAAGAAGAATTTGCCTTTTGGCATAAAATTTTACAACCAACAACATACATAAATCAGCTGATGCTGTTGAATACTAAACTTTCTTTAATGAAAAAATGAAAGAAAATGAATATGAATAAGAAAAGAATTAACCCAAACCATAAATTAGTTGACAGATAACAACAAGGCAAGCTCAGACTGCATTGAACTACATAATATTTTAGCTGTCACACTGTCACAGGCCCCGTGATATGTGAAAAGAAACACACACACTCACATCACAGACTAAAATACATAAAGTACTCGTGTATAAATTTGTATTGAATCAATGTAAGTATATGAAATGATTCGAATTAACTTGAGTTGAGGGCAATTTCTGAACTAATTTTAGTAATTTCAACTGTCAACCCTGAAGTGAAACACATACACACACACTTACACAACAAATGATACAAACTCATTCAATACACTCCACCTTTTACCTTTTCTTTTCTTAATGTACATCCAGTACACATACTTGTGTATTGACTTTGATTTTAAATTCAATAGCAAGAAGAAAAAAACCGGATATTCGAAACCACAAAATGAAAAGAATAAGAAAGAAGAATTTGAAGAAGAAGAGAAAATAAAGAAAAGGCTAAAATAGTTGAGAACAAAAAGGAAGAGTGGAATGGGTTTTGGGATTTTAAAACTCATTACAATTCCTGGAATAAAACATGTGCGCCCTTAAGTAAACTCATGCAAGGCACATCTGTATGCAACTCTCGCATTTCATAAGACCTCCTCCATCCATCCATCCATCCTTTCTTCTTGATCATGATGATGATGATGATGATGATGTCGATGACAATGATGATGATGATGTGGGTTAAGTTGAAAATCAAGCAAATCAACCAAACCAACCAATAAGAAATGAAAACAATATAAAGTAGAAAAGAAAATTATTCAATCAAAAAGTGCTCAATTTTATTTGAAATGAAATTCAATGAAAGTTAAGTAAGTTCATGTTTAATTTAGTGGAACAATTTTTGTTTTCAGTTTAAACAGTATGAAAATTCTACAACATTCTTTATATAATATACAATACTGTTTTATACTTGCATACATTTCACTCGTTCACATTTAGTTTGCACAAGGCAAAGGCTTAAAAACCTCAGCTGCTTGCTGTACTTCAGTTTATACTATGATGATGATGATGAGATGATGATGATGATGGACCCCACATTTTACCCATTCGTGCGCTTATTGCTTCCTGTCATTTGCTAAAATAATTTTAATAATGTTCTATTATTTTGCTTCTGCTGTTTAACTTCTACTATTTTACTTTAATCAATTTTATGTTAATCAAATCAAGGCGTTTGTCAAAGAAGATAATGTGACAGGCAGACTTCTTTTAAAATTTGCCTTATTTTACTCTTTCACGGAATAATTGGGTTTGCTCCCGCGTAGCGAATTTCTTTAATGAATTTTTTCATTTCGTTTCAGAACTTTTTCTTTTTTCCATTTGTGGATAAGATGATTTTGAACGGAGGAAGACAATAAATGAAAATGGTCATAATGGTTGAGTTGGTTGAGTTGAGAATGTTTAATGGGTGTGTTGGCAAAGGGATTTTTGTTTCAGCCTTTAGGGTAACAAAGAAAAAATAAGCCTAATAGAATAGGGAGAAATAGCAGGAAAATTTATAGTGAAAGATCAACCCTTCTGTTCTTTTTTTAGGCCAAGTAATCTACAATAATATTACTACTGAGTTCTCAGTAGAGAAATATGTATGTAATGATTAAGTAGCTTTGACGATATGATGATGAAAGCTTTAATTTCTAGTTTATTTAAATTTATAAATAGTGCAAAACACTATAGAACAGAACATCTGGATGCATGTCATGAGAGCATAATACCATAATAAATTTCATGATTAATTAATCAGATTTATAGTTGTACAAGGCTCTCCCCCATCAGACCTCGTATGCCTGCCTAATTTAAGTGAAATTAATTGACATTTAATAAATGAAGAACCCTTATAGTAAAACTATGTATTGTACATAATTTGGTTTTATTTATAAAAGTTAAACCTAGAAATTGTAACAATTTTATTGACAACTTATACAACAAAAAAAATAACAACTCAATAAGTTCTTAGGATGACATATAGATGACGTTACTATTGACAAATTCATATGATTTTTAGGAACTACCATACGATATCAAACGATATGTGTCAAAATTTTATGGCAATCTGGTATTTACTTTAAAAGGTTGCAGATGTTTTGGTGAATCAACTTTTCTCCTTTTCAAAACAATGGAAAACATTGCTTTTAATGGAAAAAAAATACTGTTCAGGCATAGCAATGGCTTGACAAGTGCTACTCAGACTCTGCTCCATCGAGACAAATGATAGAGCAGTTTGATCCATTACTACACTCCAGAGTCAAATATGCAGTCAGCTGAGTGAATAGCAAAGGATGAAAACCGTCTAAAGCAACCAAGAACGCAAATGTCAGTTGGTAAGGTTTTGGTCTCCGTAATTTCGGATGCGCATGGTATTTTATTTATCGATTACCTTGAGAAAAGAAGAACCATCAATGGTGTTTTGAAGGTAGAAATTGCGAAAAACGACCCCAAAATGAAGAAGAAAAAAGTGCTCTTTTACCAAGACAATGCATCGTGTCACAAGTCGATGAAACCAACGGCAAAATTGCACGAATTATACTTTGAATTACTTTCACATCCCCCATATTCTCCGGATCTGGCTTGGGAGCCTTCTACAATACATGCTTGCAGACCTAAAAATAATGCTCCAGAGAAAGAGATTTGGCTTCAATGAAAAAGTGCTTCCCGAAACTGAAGGGTATTTTTGGGCCAAAGATAAATCGCTCTACAAAAAAGGCATCGAAATGTTAGAGAAGCGTTGGAATCACTCATGATGGAGACTACGTTGAAGAATAAAATTGAATATTGTCTAGAAGTTGTTGTTTTATTAGTCATCCTACGAACTTATTGAATGATGTGAAACAATATTGACCACTCTATATCCTGCAAATCTCACTCCATGATGTTTTAATAAATTCCCGCAGGACTGTATTCTGTAATCACTAAATTATTGTGATATTTTTTGATCCAAACTGGTTTCAAAACTTGACTATAAAACAACACAACTTGTTCTGTGATTTCCTCTATCAATAGCAATTCCCCAGACTCATGAGAAACTATGAATTAAAATTTCGACCTATAACTCTAAAATTATAACCTAGTAAACTATTGTAATTCGCATAATTGTGTGTCTGTTTCTGTGTGTATGTGTGTGTGTGTGTGTGTGTGTACAGGAAAAGTTCCATATAAAATACAATTGTATGTATGCATAAATTTGTTGTTTATTACTTGTACAATATTTCTCTGCTGAATATGAAGTTATGTATCTACATCTATTTACAATACTTGCATCTAGATATCGTTGCAACCATAAATACAGTAGCCACATTAACTATAATTGTATTGTTCCATTGTGTGAATGAGCTAACGAGAGAGTAAAATAAATTCCATTTAAACATTTATATTACTTAATACAAATAGCCATTTTTGTTATTTGTTTTGTTTGTATATTATTTTGCTTTGTTTGTATTTTATTTCCACGCCATTTGTGCAATGTGTTGCATGTATTGTATGTAGATACAGAAACAAAACCATCGTCTTGCCACATGCTTCAACTTAACTCAACAAACCAAATTAAACCTCACTACACTACACAACACAACACAGCACTACACAATATCGAATCGAAACACCTTCTTGGGTTTTTGTTGCCTTTTGTTTTATATTGTAATTTTCACATTACATTTAAGTATTTTTACCACATTGTACTCAATCCCCAACCCAACCCAACACAACCCAACCCAATTCAGGCAGGCATAGTAAGTGCATATTTATTGTTTTTAAAGGTGGCAACAACTTGGTTGCTTGGTTGGCTCAATGGTTACTTTTCTGGCAATGGGGGCAGGCAACATTGTTTTATTTATGCGGAATTTGAGCTGAGTAAATGTTGTGAACAGGCAGCAGCAACGGCAACGGCAACCTTCGCTTAAAATGATATGTAAACGTGCAAAGAAATTTTCATGGTGACCAACTTCAGCAGCCACGAATGAATCTACCACCAACGCCAACGCAAACGACACCGAGCCACTAAAGCCAAGTATGCCACATCATTATTATGGCATTTTCGCAATTATTATTAATGAAGATACATTTGTTGTTTGCTTTTTTTTTCTTTTTTGTTTGGTTCGGTTCAGTTAAGTTGATTGTCATAAATTTTAATCTTTTGTTACATTACACATAAAAATAATAAAACAAAAAACATGAACATTTACAATATTTAAAAATAGTTGACTGAGTTCAACAGTTCTTTCTGTTTGGTGGCAGCAACTTGATTGGAATGAACTTACTTACTTTCTTGCCGCCTGCCTGTCTCAATCTACAATCGCGCAATCGCTCGCTTGGCTACGCTTGATTTGTCAATTTCATGAAGTGATGATGTTGCAGTATCTGTAACTGCAAATGAACATTGAAAGCAACAGCCTACTTACAACACAAGACAAGACAGCACAAAAGTCAGAGTCAGTAACAGATACAGGAAAAGAGAATAAGATAGTCTATCTTCTCAATCCCGCAGTGAAAATTTTATGTAAAAGGGAAAAATAAGCATGAAAACGCAATTTTCTTTCTTCTTTGCATGCAGTCGAGAAGTAAACGAACATTGCAATAAATGTATTTAGATACATGAATGCAACAACTATACACAACTTGATTGCCTGCATTTGAGTCGAGTCAATTGAGTGTAGCGCAAAAGATGCAAGCTAATGTTTGTGAATCTGTGTGAATATGCTTCAAAAGTGTGGTACAGGGAGAGTGAGTGAGTCTAGTCTTCAGCTAGTCCACCATCAATTTAGATACAACATGCTTCATAGATACAAGATCTCATGTGGAATATGTTGGTTTATTTGCATTAAAGAAAAGTGAAATGATGTTGCAAATTCGTACGTCGTCATATGCAACATTTGCATTGAGAAAATAAATTAAACTACCATTATTATTATTATTTAAATGGATTCAATTACTTCAACTCAAACTCATTTTAAGTGGCTTAAATTGATAATAAAGAAGATTAGAAAAAATAAAAGTATCTCATTTAAAACATTCTAAAGTTCACAACAAATAAAATTCACATTAAATGCCATTAAAGCTTCTCAAATTTCCTTTGAATGCCAAATAATACTAAAACATTTTCAAGCTCATTTTCAATTATAAAAGCAAGAAAATTTCTCTTACAAAAAAAAATGTTACAAAAATAAAAGGAAAAGTATTTTAAGCATATTTTCACCAATCACCATACACTCCTGACTAGGCCAGACGACTGCCTTGCCTTGGCTTTTCTATCTACACCCAACCGCCTTTGCGATTTTCTAGCATAAATTTCAAAAAATAAAATTTACTTAATAATGAAAATCGCCCAACAAAAACGACCAGCTAATATTAATTTTCAAGCTTGACTAACATTTTGGGTCATGAACCAGGCCAAGCTAGGCAATGCAAAGCAAGCAAGGCGCTCACCGAGGCGGATGGATGGACGGTGGTGAGTTTCGTGTATATGGCATGTGTTGCAATGGATCCACGGTTAAACCAATCTGAAAACCATCAAACTACATCAAAGCAAGCAGAAAACATAAATGCCCAAAAGGTGCGTAACGCAATAGAACGCAACACAACTAAAAAACAACCCAACCAACAATAAGATTTTAAAAATACGAATACTACCTACTACTACTACTACTACTACCTAGCGAATTCAAACGCATGTTTAGTTTTGCGATTTTGTGATGATGATGAAAATTTATACGTCAAAGCCATGGACTACCTACCCAAGCATAGTTGGCGTTAATTTTAATGGCACTTTGAATTGAAGTTGGCCATGAGTTTTATTAGAGATGACTTTCGATGTGATGAGTAGCCGGCTGCCACAAGTCAGTCAAGTTAACGCATCTAAAACAAATGCTATGTTGCCACAAAGACCAATTCGCGTACATCCATGTCCACCATTGTGCAATACATTTTGAATTACATTACATGTACGCCGCAACGCATGCCGCAGCAGCACCGAGTGACCCATAGACAACCATGGACGCAGACCTCACAGTTCACAGTTAGCCTCAGTAATGGACTTGGATCATTTGCATGTGAAATGCTCGAAAACTACACGAAAAGATTTTATGTTAACTGAAAACGACAGAGATACATATTTGCATCATCATGTATTAACAGTGAGAATACAAATTTTATAAGACACATGACCACTGCAATATGTTTATAGGCAAATTGTCATGACCAGAATCATGAAACATGTGATGCCGATCGATTTTAAATTTGAGTTGACAAATATTGAAAATAAATTCCTGTAAATAACTGTCCCGAAGTCCTCTTCCTCTCCAAAACACAAACTTTCTCATCATTCTTTTAAATCTTTTTCTTTGACGTACCTTTAGAAGTACTAGCCTAGACTCTAGATTTGTTATATTACATGATCTCGGTGACTAAATGATATCACCATCACAATTATAGTTTCTTTATTTATGTTATTTCGAAAGAAATTCTTTTCTTCTCCCTTCAAAACTTTGTCGTCTCCATTTTTACATAAAAAAAAATTGATATGTTAAGACAACAAAAGGCCTATTTCTAAGGGTCTATGAAAAAAAAAAAAAAACATAAAATTAGTTCGTTCTGTTGAAAAACTGACAACGTCAGTAGTGGAAATATCAGTTTTTCATTTTCATTACATTTTCTTGTCAGAGTTCAGACGCAATTTTTATTGCGAAATTTCCACATCTCTCTTGGACCTCAATTCTCTCTCAATCATTGTCATTCCCTTTCTCTACTCTTCTCATTGCTTCTCTTCAACATTTCTGGTCTAAACTAACCAATAGGCAAAGTTGAAATGAAACGCGTATAAATCACATTTAAATGAACTGAAGCGTGGATGACTTTCGTCGTCGTTGCGGCTCTGATGTTATAATTCCAATTTCGAAATTCACGCGAATGGAACTGACCACCATTCAAGCCATATCTCCATGTTTTATCATCATCATGATCATCAGCTCTTTCTCTTCAAAAACACAACAAACAAGACAAAAAAAAAACAAACCCCCCGAATTAATATGAAAAACTCCCTCGAAAGCATGAAAGAAAAAAAAAAAAATTGTAGATAATCCCGCGTTTCCCAATTGTTTGGTAATCGTCGTGACCAAAAAATACATTCTTTTTTTTTTTTGATAAATTTCTTTTCATAGAATTTTAAACAATTAAATCGGGTTTTTCGTTATTTTTTCATTTAAAACCGTAAACAACAACGATTACAATGAAAAATTGGTTTAACTGCCACAAGCTGAAAATGAAGGGAACAAAAAAAAATTAAGTGGAAGTGCATAGGACGAGAAGATATTTGTATATATAAAAAATATTGTAAAATCGGTAACAATATCGAAAAGGCCAAGAGAAGCAGCTGAAAAATAAAGTGAAACTGGTCCGAAAATACAAAATAAAAGGCGAAAAACGTAAATTGCTTTTTCAAAGTTTTCTCTATGATTGAGTGATTTTATTTAATTTTATTTTCATTTTCTTTTTCAGTTTTTTGTTTTTTTAATTTGATTTATAATTTTTTTTGTTTTTTTTTTTTATATATAGAAGCCATCAATGTGATAAATGAATGATGGACGGTGAGTGATAGTAGATAGAAGAATCAGATGACGGGAGAGAGTTTGATTTAAATATGAAAAAAAAAGAAGATTTATGTAATATTTTTTTTTTTCAATTTAATAGAGCAATTTAATTTAAAAAATAGAAAATTATACAATAAATAATTCATATGAATCAAGATACTTTTCATAATGAAAAAAAAAACCTAAAGATGATAACATATTGGTAAACCTTTCTTTTAACCTTTTGAACTAAATACTACTTCCTCCCTATTTACATATGTCGGTTTGCCATTATTACACCCGATTTAAGCTAGCAGATACACAACGAAATATTATTTCAGACAGAAGTGGAATAGCATTGAACTTGGAATTTCAATTTCATAATATTATATTTTTATGAAATTTCTATCACAAAAACTTGTTGAAATTTCTCTTAAATCTCATTTATCCTTCACACAAGCAGCAATAGAATTTTGCTAATTTACCAAGTGATTAAGATGACCTACTATTTATTATATTGTATAATATATCTATACAAAAATATTTCATTTGCCTCATCACAGATATTTCCTTTGATGTTTCTTGTTACTATGACAATGCACTCATTCATTATGCTTATGCATTCATACAATATTATGTTTACTAATCGACAGTCTCTAGTTCAAGCTGAAATGAATCAATGAAATTCTCATTTTATGATAACAACTAAAGCAAAAGAAAACGGAAGAAAGAAAGAAAAGAAAGAAAGATGTAACTAAAGTAGTTTTCAGACTTTTGAAGAGTAACAAACAAACAAACAAACAAACAAACAAGCAAACAAGTTCAATAGGCCAAATCATAATAAAACGCAGGCACGTTTTAGCACCGCCATTCAGTTGTATCTCAAACAGACATCTATATAACGCTTAAGTGTAACTCGAGACTTGATAAAAAGGCATGCGCGGGCAGGCAATCCAGCAAAAACACAAGATGAAAAGTGGTACTTATAAGTGAACGTCGACATAATGAGAAAAATTAACGCAAATGAAAATAAACTTTGGCATAAAACAACAGACACATAGACAGTCATTATGGACAGAAAGACCTTACAGACAGAAACTCAGACATACAGCTAGCTAGATAGATAGATAGATAGATAGAAGATACAGAAAAGTTGCAAGTTGTATCAAAAATATATATTCTCATACAATAAACAAACATTTCGTGGAGAAGAATTTGAGTGAATGTAGTAGATAAGTACAAGTGGCAACTAAAGACTTGCGTCAGTCGCAGACACAATAAACATAATACGCCAACGACAACGACCAAGGATAAAGAAAGTAGCAAATAGAAGAAGAATAAGAATGAAGTTTAAGTTGAATTTCATGAGGAGTTGGTGAAAAGGAAGCCTTTTAGTGAAAATTTGTTCGACAGACGACGTGGAAAAACGCATAAACACGAATAGCGTGCGTTGGCACTAAAATCAAATTGCGTAAACAAGAAAAAGAAGTTGAAATTGTTGACGGGAAAAAGCATGATACACACAGATACACATACACATACACAAACACACACACACACAGAGTGGCAGTTAAAAATATTCATGCTGTAGATACGAGTACATAGCGTCGTCACAGTAGACCTTTTGCCTCCGCTTCCTGTCTATGAAATAAGAAGCAAACAAATCCAAAAAAGTTTTGGCACTAAAAGCCAACGTCGACGCATAATTTTCAATTGTATCTCTTAGTTTTTCTTTCCCTTTTTTGTATATACAAAAGTAAAGTCATTTGCAGATACAGATTTGTACATGGGATGTGTTTTACACATCCTTCTTATGAATTTATTAATGAGCAAAGTCGGCATAAGTATGTACATATATTTTCATATGCGCAAATGTATTGCAGCCGCCGCCATCATCATCATCATCATCATCATCATCATGATCAACTACAACATCTTTAGTTGTATGTAGCCAAGCATAATTTCTTTCCCCCTTTTTTAAGTTTATATGAAACTATGTATTTAGTATAGAAAATATGTATCTATGTCTATGTTGTTTTCAAATGTGGTTTTGAAGTATATGGATCGCTATAAGGATGTTTACTCGTTGCATTGAATCTTCTCAAGTGTTAAGACACTTTTTGTTCACCTTGATTCTTCGCTAAATGTTGGCCCTGAATATTGCTTGGCAGCCAACGCACTTGACTCAGTTTGGCGGCTAACATTGAATGCAAAAGGACAATGACGACAACAAGGACTAATCTATGTATATCTATCTCTCTGCATTAGTTGTATGTGTTGGCATGTAGAAGGTGGTGGTTGCGTTGGAGATGATGCTGATGGTGATGGTGATGGTAGCCTTGATGTGGATTCGACTCAGTTTACGTGCCAAACTAAGTATGTATGCCTGTATCTATTGTGTCTATCTATCCCCGTCTGCCTATGGTGTATTTTCTTCTATGATGCTTAGATATTATTGCGTATTATTTTTTGTTATAAATAAGAAGGACGCTTTTGCCTTTCTCTGGCTCTCCGTTTATAGACATTTTCCTTGTTTTATTTTCTTATTGTTTATTGTTCTTTTGTTGGTTTATTTCTCTTGGTGGTCTTTTGGTCTTTCGGTTTTTCTTTTGCTTTTGCATTACTTTGTCGCCATCCATTGTCGTCTGGTCTCTCATCTTAAATAATTTGTGTGTGTTTATCCTTTCGGGCTTTTATTTTATTTGTATTATATTTTGTTTTGTCTTCTCTTGCCTACACTCATATTTTCTTCTTATTGTTGTCTTTGCTTTGGAATTTTCTTTTTTCGGCAATTTAATAATTTAATGAAATTTAACTTGGCTCCATTTTTTCTTGCTTTTCTAAAGAATTTTCTTTTCTTAATGGTTTTTTGAGTCAAGGTTATTTTTTATAGTAATGCCAAATATTTTTGTAAATAATAACTTACTCAGAATTAGTCATCTTTAGGTTTTTCGATGAGAAATATTTAAAACTTTTTAATTATTGACTCACACCAAAATAACAAAATAGTAAAACTTCGAAAACAAAGACAGAAAATTAAATAAATTTAAATTATTTGAAAGAAATTAAAATTGTTGGTGATTAAAAAAAAAATTGAATGCATTTTTCTTGAACAGGGAAAATGATTTAGTTCATTTTTCAGTTTGATTGATTGACATGTACAATAAAATAAATGTAAACGTCTCAATATAAAACCAGATTAGAGTTTGTATGGGAGGTACTCCGCCTAGTGGTCCGATTTGACTGATTCCAACAGATGTACCGCGCTTATATCAAAAGCTTATAGTAACTAAATTTTAGTTCGATAGTCTAAAAAACAAAAAAGTTTTTCTATTAAGAACCTGAATTTTAATGGTGGGTTTGTATGGGAGGTACCTTCCCTAGCAATCCGATTAAACTGAAATTTCGACAATATAAGTTTCTCATGTATAGCCACAAACCGTCCTAATTTCAAGATCGTGGGATTACTGGATCGTTGTACAAACCATAATGTGTCTTGTTTGGGGACCCCTTTAAGTTTTTGAAAATATTTTACTTTTAGCATTTGTTGCTGATGCCCGGATAGAACTACACCTTCTGTGAAAATTTCAACTCTCTAGCTATTGTGTTTATGAGATATGACCCGAGGACGGACGGACGGACAACGTAGTCTCCGCAATAGGGTTCCTTTTGGCACCCTTTGGGTCTGGAACCCTAACAAAAAAATTATTATAAACTTGTTTTTGTGCTTTCTCTTTACCTTCAAAACCGTCAAATCAATCAGACGATTTTTAAACAATTGTATAGTCAAACTATCATAAACGAAATAAAATGAAACTCATAACATGAATCATGGATATCCAATAGAAGTCATATAATTTTCATTATTCATACAATTCACAGTATTGTGATTTCAATAACATGATCGACAAAGTAAAGGATTATGAATAGAGACAGAAGTCTGTGTCTCTGACTGAGTATTATGATTATTATGAGATTTTGAAATATTGCAAGTGATTCATCACAATTACAGGAATTCAATAGATAGATAAACTGTAAAATGTGAACTACTAAACGTTAAGTTTTAATCCAATGCTTCTTCAACATCATTTCAACCCTTAGTTCTGAAAAGCTAGAAAATGAACTGGCTGTTAAATCAAAGGTCCCAGAGCTCAGCTAGCTTAATATAGTCCCATTGTACAAGACAATAATTAAACCTTTACGGACATACGATATCCAATTATTAGGTACAACTGCCAACTCTAACATAGAAATTTTCCAAAAGTTTCAATCGAAGCTTCTGAGAAGATAAGTATGTACGAATTTCAATTCCTTCGGATGCCACTGTTCAAAGAAGAAATACGACGGTATAGTGAGCTGCTATATACCATCAAATTAGAGATTCACCCCAACTCATTTGCTTTGGGTCTGTCTGTTCGACAGCAGCCTTCAAGCCCAAAGGCTACGAATAGAGCATCCACTGGGACATTGCCTTGCGTTTCCCTTTAAACTACGAATGCTGATGAGGTCTGACTTGTCAGTCATGTTCATATCTTTGTTCACGTCATGTAATCTCATGTTATCTCATGTTATGTGTAATATATTCCTATTGGCCAATGGCCATACATGGGCACATGGTAAAAAATAACAAAAATTCATTGTATATTCATTTAGAACGATTTGTATTTGTATATTAGAACGACTCCAAATAGACGACTGTTGTACCTTTAACTTTAGTATTTAAGACAAATATGTATCACTTCCTGGAGCATTGCTTTGAAAGCTATGAATGAGTGATCACTGTGTTTCAAATCTGGGCAGTAACAATGAATGGAAAAGCAATTCGATCTTTAATTAAATGGCATATAAAATTGATATTGATTCTCTAAAGATATTGATAATTAATACAGTTGGATGTATGACTGACTTATCCAAATTCTTTGAATACAAAAATGCAATGAAATAAGTTAAGCTTGAGAAATACTCGTATAAAATGAAAATGGTTTATGTGAAGTAAAGTTTTTCATGGTTTTGCTTTATTGCCTTCACTTTATTTTTTTTTTTCTTAATTATCGATTAAAACATAAATTGAATGTTCTTGAAAGTTGTAGAACATAAATTTAAGATAATTAATCATGTATGTAATTACTTTCAAATTGGTTGCCATTAAAAATAGATTTTCTGGCCAACTAAACTTCTTTCAATACAAAATAACTTTCAAAATGACCTTTATGTGATTCTGTATGTTTCTGTTGATGAATCAATAATAAACGAGTTTATCTCTTTATCATAAACAAACTAAAATGAGTCATATTCTGTCTTCTAAATAAACACACACACACACACATGTACATATATACATACATACATATAAGATGAAGAAGGCAAAAGAAAAACTTGCAAAAAATGTTTTTTAAAATAAATAAATAAATAAAAACATAACTCAGCAAAATGTGACAATTAAACTAAGAAGAAGTGATAATGAATGAAAAACATTGTTGTTTATATATTTTACAATATGTTTGATGACTTTTTTGTGTGTATGTGTGTGTGTGTGTGTTTGTGTCTGTTAGTCACTTCCGTCAAGTGTAGAAAATAAATAAAATTTTTAAATACAATATTTTCCTCATTCTTATTTTTTTTGCAAATTTTGCTTAAACAATTTTGTAAGCAAACAATAATCACAAGCGTGAAACTCAAAATCAGAAACAATGATTGTGTTTTGTATCTGCTGCTGCTGCTGCTGCTACTGGTAGGTAGGTGTATCTGTGTATCTTTGTATCTGTTTAACTCGCCCAAAAGCCACGCTTTGTTAGCTTAACTTAGTTTTTTTTATTTTTTTGTTTTTTCTTCTTAATATGAGACATTGACCTTTAGTAGTTTGGATTTGGTATGCGAATTATACAGAGAAAAAAATACATAGCAAAGTATCTTTGTATTTCATATATACACACACACACTTACAAAAACCAATGATCGGCAGTTATTTTAACCGGTTTTTCGTTGGCATAGAATTAATGATTTACTCTCATCCCAGTTATGTAGACCTTGGATTTCACATTATGTTGAATGTAAATTTATTAAAAAGTTCTGATATCAAATTTTAGACTTTTCAATGACTTTAAGAATTAAATATTGAAACAAAAACATATTGGTTAGATACTTTCTTTTGTTATCTGTTTTACTATTGAAATTATAATGAATTTTGTAAAATGCATAAATACTCGTATAAATATTTTTCTGCCATTTCATTCAAATTCCTATAAATATTTGTTTAATAAATGCTCATTTTTTTGGTTGTTATTGTGTGTATTTGTATTTATATTTATGTTTATATTTACTCAAGTTCGATTTGCTTTGGTTTGCATGACAACAGGAAAAAAAAAAAAAAAAATATATAAGCATTTTTATTTGCTGTACGTGCCCAGAGAGATGATGCAGAAAAAATTATGTATCTGCCACATATCAACAACAACATGCTGCTGTTTCTGTTACTATTACTGCTGCTACTGCTGCTGATGCCCAATAATAACAATATCAATGCTGCTGCTATTGTATCTGTAAATAACCCTTATTCTTGTTTTGTCTTGATAACAATAATAATGATCGTGATGACGATGACAATGGAGATGATGATGATGATGATGATGATAATGTTGGTGATTCCAATCCAATATGAATCTTGAACCTCTTGTTGATGTTAGTGAGACTAAGATTGACTATGTTATATCCTGTTTGCATCTGTATCTATATCTGTGTATGTCTGTGTATGTTTATTGTTAAATTGTATCTGTAACTATGTTTTGTCTGTTTCTTCATGTTTTTATTTATTTTCGTTGCTTCGTCGTTGTAACCATAAAAATGTCACTGAAATGTGTTACATGTACCAATGATGCACAGAAACAGATACAGAACAGCAACACCAATGACTGACTGCCTGACGACTATACACGACAACAACAGTAACTGCAAAAAGTATTTACACATGCATATATCTATGTACATATTACGCACATTGTATTGCATGATTTTGACATTTATTGTGTTCGGAAAGTAGTATAATGCTGCATGTTGTGACATTCAAGTTGCTTACTATCTACATGCGAGTACAAGTATTAAAAAAAAAAAAAAATATGTATCCAAACTACCAAAAATATACAGAAACAACATTCAATGTATCCACATGTGTGTGAGTGAGATAGAGAGAGAGTGAGAGAGTAAGAAATGTGTGCTTGCAACTTACATAAATCCTTTAATCTGAGTGAATATGTCAAGTACAAAGCAGTAAATTGATGAGTAGCTTTAATAAAAAGGCGTGACTGCTTGTAAATCGTTTTCATCGTCACCATCACCATCACCATCATCATCAACTACATTCCCATCTTATGTGCTTTTTTGACAATTGACGGCAGGCGGTCGTATTCGCCACACACACACACTCACACACACATATACATACATCCTATATTGTTGCAATACTTAACTTTCCTATCGACCCACCCACCATATAGTACTATACCAAAACTGTCTAGCAGCGGGATATCCTGACTTTGGATAGTGAAATGTGATACTTTTAAGTTTTATTTGGAGTTATAAATTATGCTTTCACCCAAAAAATAAAACCAACAAAACCTTCTTGACCTCATTTCGATACTTTTATTTTACATAAAGAACTTGGAACTTTAGAATTTGAAAATTAAGCCAGCATATTTCAGTATGTTCACTAAATATTTACTCTAAATAAACATATAGGATTCAATTCCTGATATTATTTTCATCAATTTCATATTAGATTGACATAAATTTACTATAAATAATGATGGAAATGGAAGTGTTTTTTTTTTATTTTAAATAAAAAATATCTAGTAACATTTCTTTTACATACGCATCATCTTATGGCACCGAAATATAAACCTTATTTAGTTCCAATTTATAGTTCAATTGAGAAGTATGTTTCTTATGTTAGGAACTCTAATTATGTGATTAAATATTTATTTAAATTTGCTAAAGTTAATTGATCCATTGATTGATTGATCACCTTATAGCCTATTAGGACTCTCAGTGATAGTCTAGTTTACCGATAGGGCCTCGTATCCTATCCCGGTAAGAGCAAAAAAACAAACGTAAGGCGATTTGTAAGTGCTAAAACCTTTACCTCACCTACTTTCAGGTAACAATGTGGCGTAAGGCTTCTGGGTGCACTCTCCGCTTTCAGCGATAGACCTGCACATCCTATACCATCCTAATTAATTAACAGATTTACAAAATGGTTTTTAATTTAAAAAAATATACTACAAACAAAGTTATCTTGGACTAAAATTGAATAAAATCTAAATCAGTCAACTATGAATCATAAAATATTTCAAAAAAAAAACAAAATCAGTTGTAAATTGATATAAACAATTAATTATTTAACATATATAAAATAAACTTTCTGAAATCGAATAAATACATAAGTAATTCAATAATCAATATCACCACATTATTCTATTGCATTTCTGTATCTGTTTTTCTTTTACTAAATATAAATGAAATCGATTTAAAGCTTAAATTAAATTGCATTTAAAATATAATGTTTATTGAAAAAAAAAATCTATGAACACAAATAACATTTAACAACAAAGATAACAATAATAATAGCAACAAAAGGAAATAGCGAACAATGTAAACTAATTACAAAATTACTTCAATGTGTTGTAAATATAGTTAAGCATGTATTATTCTAGCATTTAACCAAGTTAATTGAAATGCAAACCCCCTAAAACACTTTATAATAACAGAGGTCGGCAATCTATTTTTATTTTTTTTATTTTTTTTTTTTAATTAGATTAGACTGTGATATTGTGTAGTAAACTCAATGGATCAGTAATGAAATTAATTTTAAAGAATTCGTTTATCGAAATTTCATAACTCAATAATACACAATACAAATTTCGACATATGGAGACTTCCGAGCTAAGGAATTATTTATTAAAATTAAGGAATTTGGGCAAATGTAGTACAATTATAAATGTACACTCATTTAGGTTTAATAAATATTTAGAATTTCTCCGATAAGTGAGTCATCCGTTGCCCTTATACGAGGTACAAGTCCCACAGGGGCCTTCTTTTCATTTGTATGGAATTTTGTATGAAAACGACATTTTTTTTTTTTTAAATTATTTTTACACTAATTATAAATGTATAATGATTTTTTGAAAGTAAGTACTTGCAGGGAAGAGTATGCGAAGTTAACAAAAAATAAGGGTAAATTCAAAGAACTCATTTGAAATGTGTTCAAACAATAAAACAATTAAAAACATGTCAAAAAAATTAATCGCCTTTAAATCTCAATGAAAACTGAACTATTGGTTGGATCGCCTCGAACTTTTTTAAACTATTCTTCATAAAATTTCCTTGGAATAAATGTGGGGGTCGGGTATACTTTCCATGGACCATCAAGGAGTAATTTCAGTTTGAAAATGATTCATCATCAGTTAAAATTTACATTCTTTTTCTTATTTTCATTGATGTGCAATTCTAAGTTGAATTTCAATATATCAAGAAATCAGATAAATCATTCTTGGAAGTATGTTCAATAAACTCTTCTCTAAGAATCATCGTCATCATCTTCGATGTCACTTGGATTTGGATTTAATAGCTTTGAGAGAAAGAAAGCCTACTGTACAAACTGATACTCAAGAGTAGTACAGAAAAATTACATAAGGATTCATTCTTACTCATGCTTCGTAATCATCATCCATCAAGTTTCGAATTTCGACCAAAATCAGCTTTGATATTGGCAAATATTCTTCGTAAACGGACGTTTCCCCGAAGAACGCACGCGCCAATTTATTTGTCTAAGTTATAGAAGATTGAAGTTATAAACGTTTAGAATTATGAAACTTGAAAGACTGATCTTCCAATCTCATCTAGAAATCACGATGATATTTGCAATTCCACTCAACTTTACTCATTAATTATTTGCCAGCCCCTGATATTGTACACAAATAATTTTGTATATTTTGAACTATAAACAATATAAACTTGTAATAGAATAGTCAGTCTATTGTACTACCTTAATATCTTCTTTATAGATACTTGGATTTAATTACTTATTTACTTTGGTGTGTGTGTGTGTAAATATTTATTTAATTTTACCATGATTGAGCATTTATTCCAATGTTATTGTATTTGTTGAATGCCCATCAAGTGCGTTTTGTGTATGTCTCTCTCTGTTTTTGTGACCATTACTGTTGTTGCTCAGACTCTGTTATTATAGTAAGTATATTAAATGTAATTACTATATTTGTCACATTCTGAGATTGCAAAGAAACTCGTTTTTTTAATATAATGTAGCAATGAAAGATGCCTTGCAAGGGTAGATGAGATGATGATGATGATGAACAGGAGATTAAAGGAAACACATAAAAATCTGAAACTCCGAGACTCATCTTCTTAGGAATTGCCCTCATAAAAAAGGGTTTAACATTGTATGTATGCTACTTTTACAATATATTATAAAATATTATTCTTCTTTAAGTGTTGTAAAATACACATGTTTTTTGTATTTATGTTTATGTTTCCTTACCATTTACGATGATGATGAAAATGATCAACATGAAAATCATATTTAATCCACATTTTGATGACATTATATGCGAATGGCGCTGCTTCAAATCTTCCTTATCCTTGCGATGACAAAGCCAAGAGCGGCCAAAAGTTGAGTTGATAACTTAACGTGTTTGTTGTTGTTGTTGTTGTTGTGTTTAAGACTTGGTTGTTGTAAGTTTAAATACAATATCTTTGAATCGTTTGTCGTTTGTTATTTGTTGTTTGATGTCGACGATGTCGGTGGTTAGTTATAGCATTCGAGTATATAATGTTGACAATCTGTTTTGTTTTTTTATTTTTATTATGTTATGATGATATTTGGCAGTAGATGTTTTGTGCGTGGATTTTGTTTTCTTTAATTTTATATAATATTTATTAAATGTTAAATGGCATGTTTTTCCCTTTAAATATTTGCAGGGTTTCTGTTCGGTTTGATTAAATTCATCAAAACGCCGAAGGATTTAAATCAATAGTTTGAACAAGGCAATTATTTCTGAACAAAAAAATTAGCCATGCCTTTTTAGTTACATTTATTTCATTTATCCTTTATTATTTGTAATTGTAATTTTATTTATATAAATTTTTCTTTATACCCTAAACAGTGGCGGCGTTTTGTTTTGAACACGTTTGTGGGACTTTTTATTTTATTTTTCTTTTTTTCTTTCTATTCTACAATTTTTTAATTTCATTTCTTTATGCGTTTTTCAATTATTTTCTTCTTCTTCTTTTTTTTTTGTATTTTGATTAATTTAATTTTTTTTTTTCAAATTTAATTTTTTGTAACTTTATTTATTTATTACATTAAATATTTATTATTGTTGCTGTTGTTGTTGTTGTTATAATTGTGGCCCACATTTTTTAATTAAATAAATCACGCAGCACGCAATAATAATGGAAAAAAAAAATAATTAAGAAAAAAACCAAAAACTAAATATAAAAAACTGGGTAAACACAAAAAAAAAATGAAGATAAGTTTCAAAAAAAAATATCAATTTTTTAATTAATAATTTCAAATTTAAATTACAATATCGTTGACGTTGTCGTTTTATCTGTAAATAGAGAAGAAAGGAACAAGAAAAAACAAAATGGTTTTATTATTTATTAATTTTTAATTAAATTAAAAAATTTAAATTACATCATTTTATTTTTTCTCTTACATTTGATGGATTTTCTTTTTCATTTATTTGTAAATAAAATGGTTTTTAGGTTATTTTATTAAAATTTTTATAATTTATTTCTAATATAATAAACTTTTCATTTAATAAAATATTTATTTATTTTTTTTTTTTTTTGCTGTTGTTTCTATCGCTATAATCAATGAATTAATTTGACTCAAGGACTGACGGAATAAAGACTTTCTTTGGAGACTAAAAAAGGGCCTACCTCCTCCATATATTGTGAATCTAAAATGAATGCATCCTGTTTACACAATTCTCCTTTTATTAAACTGTAAACACATGGAACAAGAGGACACTCGGCCAACCCAATGACTTTGTCATAGACATACTGAAAAGAAAGGAGTGCCACCCTTTAAACCCGTCATTCAGAAGATTCTTTGATTGATTGCCTGCGTATCACTTCAAAAATGAATATGTAAAAATATGTTAAAATTCTGTTTGTTGGTAAATTATTCATGCGATGGATGTATGATTGTTGTAGATTATAGTTTGTACAAAAAATTGGCAGGATTCATATTTAATTTGACAATGAATGATGGAGAAATAATTTCCGTTTACTTTACTTCTCCTAGTAAACAACACAAGATTTTAGTTTCATTAAAGACAACACATACAGTACCTAATGAAACAACAGGATCTTTCGTAGAAGAATTCACTTTATTTGACCACAAATTAGGAATCCTCATGAACCTGTGTTCGAAATTATTCTCTGGCTATCTGTGAGTTATGTCTATCCTGGTCAAGACTAAGATGATGAAGTTCACATACAACAAACAATTCTGTATTTCTTAGCAAAGAAGTGATTTCTCTTCTTTTAACATAATGATTTGCCTTTCTTCTGTTCTGTTTCATCATTAAGACGTGTAAAGGTTTTCTGTTTACATCTTTTGTACTACAAACTATCTGATATTTGGATGGCTTCTTCGCAGCATAGTTGATTAAAAAAAAGGAATAATTTTGGCGCCACATATAATGATGATGGCTTTTTGTGGTTCATAGTTTCAAGTTGCCTGTAAATGGTATTTTATCAGAATCGCTTTGCACGAACTGAAATTACAATATTTATTTATTATGTTTTGCAACTCTTCTATATAATTTATTATATTGAAGTTACGTCTAAGCATAGTATTATCACTGCCATTGACTTCCCCGTCTAAGAATTCTCTGTCCCTTTATTTGAACAAACAGACAGACACATAAATAATTCCAGTGACTTTCCAAACGAACAACAATACACAGTTCATTGGTCTTATCCTCAATATGATTACAGATTACTTTAATTTATCTACAACAAATTTTGTAGTATATTGCAAAGCTCTTGCTTTTCAGAAAGAAAAAATGAACTACCTGAAAATTCCGTACCTCCCTCCTCGGGCTCTATCTCATGGACCGTAATTGGTAGATTGTTGAAATTTTTACAGAATGTGTAGTTCAATCGGAGCTACAGCAACAAATACTAAAACAAAAATTAAATTAAAAATTTTAAAGAGTCCTCAACGTTCGGGCTTGTGTGGGAGCTATACGATCCAGTAACCCCACGATCTTGAAGTTTACATGGTTGGTGGAAATGGATTAGAAACTCATAGCGTCCAAATTTCATTTTGATCAGACCATTAAAATTCAGATTCTTAAAAAGAAAAAAAAATTTGGACTATTGAACTGAAATTTAGACACTATAAGTTTTTTACATTTGTATGAATCAGCGAAATCGGTCCACTAGGGGGTACCTCCCCCTATATGCCTCTCACTTTGTAAGGAACCCTCTGTGTCCGACAAAATTCTAAAGAACCCTTACAGAATAATATTAGCCTCTATTGCCGGAGCCAAAGTGAGTCGTCAGTCATTCTTCCTCATTTCTTCCGTCTGATTTCTAAGAATTAAACGCTATCTGTTAGTTTTGGAACATTTTGCCTATATAAAACTAGAATTACAAAAAAAAACATATTTGTTTCGAGAGCAAATCATGACTTCAGCCAACAGATGGTTTGGAGATAAATAAATATTGATATTCAAATAAAAAATGGATAATCATGGTTAGTAAAAATGTAAAATTAATCAAAAAACATTCCGGTTAACAGATGTAAACGGTTAATAGAGATCCGACACATAATCGAGGTCCAACTGTATATTTCTTCTTCAAGTAAGAATTTAATCCATGATTTTTTAATAAGTTTATTTTTTTTCTTTTTAACCATTTTATTGTGTAATTATTGATTTTGATTTAAAATGATTATTTTTTGATTTATAAAACTTTTACCGCTGCACAGCTGTTGCATGTCACAAATCACAAAAAAAAAAAGTTGCTTTAAAACCTTTAATTTTTCTTTTTGATTTTGAATCACACAAGTACACACACACACACACACACAGATTTATACTGAGACAGTTAAGAACACGCATAAACAAAAGAAAAACTGAAAAACAAAAATATCAGAAGTGATCTCACTCTGACACATGTGAACCTAATTAGCGAGTGTACTGAAGAAAGGAAATAAGAATCGATGAAGTGTAAGACTTTGTGGGGGAGAAAGAAATGAAAGAAGTAGAAAATACCGGTATGTCATGTTTTTTATGTTCAAGAAGTAAATAATTTTACTACATAAAAGTAAATACATAAATATTCAATTAAATGATGAAATAGAAATCATTAAGGGATGCGCTTCCGAGGTAATTTTCCAATTAAGGGAATAAGAGTGGATTTTCACAAGAAATTAGCAAAACAAACATGAAACACAAATTACTGTTATTTATTTTAATTATTAATTTATGTATTCTCTTTTTCTGTTTGGTTGTTTTTGCATTCTCAATATTTCGATTTCGATTGTTTGCTTATGAAATAATGTGCGTTTATTAAAATAAACACACTAGTAAAACAAATGATATGAAAAAGCAAAACAAAAGCAAAGTGCAATTTATAAACATTTGAAATGTTGCTCACACACACACACCCACACACAATATAAAAAATAAACAAACACACACACAAAGAAAACATGGCACAGCTGCGTCGCTTAGACCTCTATATACATCACACTCTCGCTTATGTTTAGAGCATTGCAGTGGAACAGAGTGGAACGGACTGAAATGAATTGGAACACACAATAAAAGAGAGAGAGCAAAAGCAGCAGCTGCACTCAACATGTCTGTGGCTGTGAGTGCGATTGCTGTTGTTATCACATTAACACTGGTTATGGGCAAGTGTTGCTCGCTCACTCAGTTGTTTCACTCACACTCACTACACACACACACACACACACACACTAAGTTCTCCCTATATCCATGAGAGTAGCCGCCGAAAATGAGTTAATTTGTGAACATTTGAGGGGGCCGCGGAGGCCAAATAACGAACAACGATGACAAATAATAGAAACTACAGCCAAGCAACGCAGCGGTATAAATTGTTTAAACAAAATAGAAATTAATAAGTGAAATTGAACACTTGCAAAAATGGTAGAGAACAAAATTATATTTTCCTTTTATTTGTTAAAAAAAAAATAACTTATATTTCACGGTCAAAATAATATTAGTATTTCATCACACATTCTTGTTGTGCTAATTAAATTCAATTCTATATCATATTTTGTATTTTTCTTAATAAATTTAATTTCTCATTTTCTTTTGAAACTCACTTAAGATGAAACAACCATTTCCTTTTAAAAATATTTTCAATTCTCCTATTGTAATGCACACTTTTTGTGTTTGTAAACAATTTGATTTTTTTTTCTCTTTTTTCTTTTCGCTTTATTTATTATTCACACGCGTCGTCGTCGTTCTCGTTGTTTAATATACAAACGAACACACGAACACAGTAAACAACACCAAAAATCCTCATCCGAAATTGCGTCGAAACGCGCGTTGCCAAACGTCCACTTAAAATTTCTATTAAATTTTGTATTGAAATTTCCAAGTGAAACGAATTACCGGCCGTGCGGCGTTGTCCAATAGTCAAAATTCGATAATTAGGCAATTATTAATGGACAAAATTGAAAAACCCGATTTAATATTAGTAATTCTAATGAAAATATGCCGACGGCCGAAAAAACCGGCGCGCGTCAATCTGCTTCCTATAAAAGTCGGATTTCGACTTAAAAAGTAGCGAGTAGAAGTAGCGAGCAAGTCGAAAGTAGCGAGAGAAAAGAGCGACCGAATAGAGAGAAAAAAAAAGCTAGTGTTCGTCTTTTTTAGAAGATTCGGAGTCGCGCGGGTGAAAAAAAGTACGTTTTGAGTATGGAATTGAAACGGATTTTTGGTTGTTTCGCCGTCGCGCGGGTGACTTGAAAAACAACGAATTACGGCTCAAAATTTTCCGATTTGAAAACCAACGAGTACCCCGAAAGATAGCGAGTACCCTCTAAACCGTTTTCCTCGAACGTTGTTCCATTCTCAAATTGTCACATTTTGTTGTTGTTGTGCCACCAATGATATCCGGTCATGCGGTTGGTTGCATTGCGCTATGTTTTGTTTGAGTGAGAAAGATCATAGATTAATTCAATAGTGTATAATGACATAACAGAGTTGACAAAGAGTCAAAAAAGGTCTCAGACAGCACTTTTCAGTACCAATCAGTCTAGATGAAGTTTATTTTAAATTTGTCAAATTTTTTTGGGAAAAGAACTAAGTATCGAATTTATTACTTCAGTTTAATCAATTCCCTAACTTCGAATTTTCATGCACGTCTTCTGGGAATGCCCAAAATTATAATCGACCGACTTAAATTTGTAAATTATTATTTATAACTTTCATACATATTTTTTTTTTTTTGTTGTACCCAAGTCTTATGAAAGTTTAATCACTTTTGTGTGCATATTTCCAAACGCCCTCAATCCATTTCCGTTCATCAGTTGATGTTTCAAATATTGCAGGCAATTGAAAGTGGGGTTTCAGTAATACGAGTATGGTACCCTATGTATGTTATTCATAGTTAATGTATTTATTTGATGTCAGCGACAATTAAACGCAACAAATGACTGCTATGGGGCCATTCCATCAATCTCTCAATTCTGCCAAGGAAACCAACAATGAACTGTCAAAGTCAACATGAAAGCAACAACACATTCTCAATCTCAATCCTAAACAATCATATTATATACATACATACATACACACAAATGTATCTCTCACTCTCAATTACTCTATGAGACACTCGTACCCACACCCGCACCCGCACCAACTCAACCAACCACCTGCTTCTGGACACAATTTAGTGCCATTTGGTGAAATTGAAAACCGCAAAACCTCATTAAATCACATGAATCTACAAACACACACACTCGAAGAACGCTTATAAGACTCTCCTGTTCCTCAGTCAAATTCATCTTGGAGTTTGTGGTTCTAAATATAAAGTAAGTGGGTGGTTGGGTCGTCAGTCAGTCAGTACTTTCGGTGAATGCGTGTGTTCATCAAATACCAGCAGCTGAGCACAAACGCAATAAACTCAATCCACAATTTCTATTTACATATTTCGTCTATGCTTTCCATTAGCAGGATGCCACAAGGAAATTCCCGTTTTCACTATGCATTTGCTTTTCTTTTGAAAATGTTACTGAAATTTTAAGGATATGTACAAAAGCAATTAAAAACGTCCAGTTCACAACTGAAAAAAAAAAAAAAAATACCACTTGATGGCGCCTATGGTGATCCCTTCTTAGGCATGTGTTACTGGGTCAAATAGTAAAGAAAATAAATATTTAAAAAAAAAAAAACAAACAAGTGACAAAAACAAATGTTTGCACATAAGTATGTATGTATAAGCATGTGTATGTATGTATGTATGCATGTGTGTGTTTGTGTGTGCATGTGTGAGTTGGTGGATGGTCAACTAAACTCGAACGCAGCTGTTGCTTTTCTCCATACGAATAGGGACAAAAAAAAAAAGAAAAGAAAATCGAAATCCAAACATAAAAAAAAGGAGAAATGGAAACTAATTGGTTAGGAGGCTTACTTCCTAGCATAAAGACCAACCAACTGTTGTTGTGCTTTGCAGCTGAAGCAGTGGCGGACTGAAACCTTCGGTGTCCTAAAACTACCTACATATATGAGACATCCAAGCCTCCCAGTAGACTCTTGAACGAAAGACGGAAGATTGTTGTCATTCTATTCTTCATCTTGACTTCTTGTATTAATGCTTCGCGGTCAAAGAATAATATGAATATGTAAGGTTGTGGCTTATTTAAGATTTGATTTTAAAGAACTTCTCAATTTGGAAGCCCCCAGTCCCGTTCCATCATTATCATTTGATAGGAAGGAGATCCGCTCCTGAGCATGAGCTGGAGTCATGCCCACTTTGAATTGTTGATGACAACCAACAGCGGCGACATGCATAGAGCATTCCAAGACATAAGTAAAAGTGAAAAAAGAAAATTGTTAATTGGTTCAATATTGAATTAAGCCTATTGGCCAAGTTGTAAAAGTAATAGAGTAAAAGACCTTTCAACTTTCCTTTCTATTGTTTTTGGTGAAAAGCTTGGTTGGATTAATACTACTGGTGTCGACTAGTGTACATACATAAGTGGTGTGAGGTAATGCGTTGCGAACTTTTCTGTAACTTTTAAGAAGAAGAAAGTTTCTGAAAAGAAAAGTTTTTTTTTAATTGTTTGGTTAATATATTGTACTATAAAAGTTGCTTCCTCATTTAGTCATCGAACAGAAAACAAGTTTATTGGGTTAGGTCGTCCTTATCGCATAGTTCAATGAAAGACTGACTGCGATTTAAAAATTTTCACTTTAATATGCTTTTGTTTTAATGATAATACTTTTCTTTTATAGTATTTAGCAGGAAATTTGAAGAAATCTATATATATAAAAGAAAGTCGTGTTAGTTACACTATTTATAACTCAAGAATGGCTGAACCGATTTGGCTGAGGTAGCTTAGAACCAGGAGACGGACATAGGATAGGATAGGTTTTTTTTCGTCCATCCCCATACAAGAAACATTTTGATTTGTATGGCAGCTATACGATCCAGTAATCCCACAATCTTGAAATTTGGATGGTTCGTCGCTATACATCAGAAACTTATATTGTCGAAATTTCAGTTTGATCGGACCATACAAACCGCCATTAATATTCAGGTTCTTATTAGAAAAACTTCTCTGTTTTTTGTTCTATCGAACTGAAATTTAGACACTATAAGTTTTTAACATAGATGCGGTAAATTTTAAAGTTGGAATCAGTCAAATCGGACCACTAGGAAGAGTACCTCCCATACAAACCCCTCCGTGTACGAGTCTCACTTGCACTTGGCCCATTTCTTTTTTTTTTTTAATAACTGGGCACGCACAGGGGACGTAGCAACGCACGCCGGGTAAGGCTAGTTTTTAAATAAAGAAAAGGATTTTATTTAATTTCATAATGTATTTTTAAAAAGATATTGATGAACTTCTGTATAACGACATTTTACACTGAAACAAGGACCCCATTTGATAAGTCGGTGACATTTATTACAGTTGTTTTTTTTTCTAATTTTTAAAAGCTGGATGGGATTTTTACTATGGCAACTAAATACATATGTGTGCACTCGTGCATTGTCATCGTGGAAGAAAACACTTTTCTTTGCCAAATGTCAATGTCCAATTTGTCCAACAGTTTTTCCATTTTCTATATATTCGCTCTGAATGGCATAGTGTGCATCCCCCTAAAATAAACTGTCGTTATGACATTGTTGGCCAACAGACTCACCTTGAGCTTATTTGGTGCATATTCTTGCAGAGAAGTTCACTGCTTTGACATTCCCTTGGTCTCAGGTGCGCTGTGATGTATATCCCGATACTCGTTCGGATTGCGTTTGAACATTGCCAAACAATCCTTTGGAGAGGACACATGTTTGCTGTTTGTTTGTTTATGGTCCAGTGTGAAAAATCATGGTACCCATTGCCAAATATTCATGTAAAATATGTGATATGAGATGCCTACAGCCTCAGCCAACTCAACACTTTCATTCTCCAAACGTCCAATATCATTCCATTGATTTTATCGACATTTTCTTACGTGACGTGTAAGTTAGGCATCACTCCACGATGGAATTCTGTGAACCACTTCTTAACCATTGAAACTGATGGTGGGGCAAAGCATTTATTAAGCTTTTTCTTGGGTTCTGTGGTGGATTTTTTATGCAAAAAACAAATGCTTGATGAGCACACGATATACGCATTTTTCCATTTGGGTTAGGTCGCAAACTAAATGACGCAGGTTGTCAATGACTTATCTTACTGCCCTCGTAAGTATTAATTAGTTTGGCTAATTGAAAGACAAAGCAAATGAAATCCGTTTCCAAATAGAATGACACCATAATACTACATACATACATATGTATCATAATAATCTTGTTTAAAGATTTCCCTTTCAATGTTGAGATCACCTCTATTTTCATCTTGCCAAGGCATAATTGCAATCCATCGGATCGCAATGATCGAATAAAAAAAAGAAAAACAGTAAGACACTTCATATCAACAAGATTTTTAAAGAGAGTATTCCAAATATGTTACCTTCATCTATAGGACTTAAATGAACTAAGTAGGGCACGCACCATTACACACACTATCAGATGTGATAGGAATTGCAATATTTAACAATGTACCGATTCTCCTCAACGTGCTAATAATTTCCATATACTCATATGTCTAGTACTTCATATGATCTATGTGAGTCACGGTAGTGTGAAGAACCGAAAGGTAATAAAAAAAAAAGCAATAAAATCAATTAATCATAGGAAATACTTTCGTGTTGATTCAGCAATTTATCTTTATAAATTAAAGAACTTAAGTCAATTAATAATGTTTATTTTTATTTCAAAATTTTATTATAGAAATTTAATGTTTATTGAAGAAGTTAACACTTAAAGTGGCATGTTTATTTTCCTGAAGAACGAATAAAAAAATTAAATTTAAAATTAAAATTAAATTAAGTTTAACCATAACTAACTTTACTTTACTATCGCTACAATAATAGGGGGCATTAAATTTTTTTGGCAAGTCGGTTAAAAATGGCAAATTGGCAGCAAATTTGCCGATGTGAATTGCGTGAACGACAAGGCACATAAGCTGTTTTCGCAAGCACAATTGCCAGTTTCTGGAAAGGATTAACAATGCCACGTAAATGCAATAATAAATTAGTTACTGAATTATTAATTTGAATGTTTCCCGGTTTCTAAACCATCAAACAGGTATTTGCCGCCCAAACGCGAAAGAACAGTTGAAAATATCACAACGTACGACAAATCGACAAGGTGTAACTCATGAGTCGCGATTGTACCGTGCTTGGGTCCTATAGCAAATGGTAGATGATAGAAGTCACTGATTTATCTACCTGTACTTCTTGTACAATAGTTAAGGGATATCCAGAAAAATGATAATGTTTACTGGGAAAACTGACAATGATATGACATGATAACATTCTTCATCCATAGAAGTAATGCGATACTTTTTGGAGATGATGAGTCCTGACATCATGACATGAAATCAATGTATTTGAAGTTTATATTGAATTTGATATTATTTAAGAAAATAACCAGGTCAAAAGTTAAAGATTACTTATATCGAAAATAAAACTTGGATCAATTAAAAATTTTACTAAAATTTAACACTTTCCAACTAGAACAAGAACTAAGCATCATTTAACAAGACTTGTAAATTTTCTTGATTAATAGACCATAGAATCGTATTTGACTAAGAGTATATTTGATATTCTCATGATCTGATTACTTTGATATTTTGTAAGTCACACATACAACATTTTTTTTATGGAACCACAGATCACAAAGATTTTTTTGTATGCTACATAATATGGAATCTTATTTGAAAGTTAAGACCTGTAATCAATCCAGTTATATTTTATAGAGACCTTTTAGAATAAGACAAGAATAATAAACTATCTAAATGATATAATTCTTACCTTTATGTTCAGTTGTCTTATGTCCCGAATGAATGCAACATTTTTCAATAAAAAATCATAAAACTTCAATATTTGTAGTTGAAAACGCAGGCAAAACAAGATTTTCTCTCTTTATTTAACACAATTATCATCTTTTACACTTGTTTTCACACTCTTCAAAATTCTACAAATAAATTTTCATTCAAATACATTAAATCAATCATATCATTCATTAATTTTTTAAATTTCTTGCCTTTCGTTTTAACCTTTATTTTTATTTTGTAATATAAATTCATCTTTCGAAACTAAAATTATTTTTTCTTCTTAATTTCCTTTATTTATTTTTTTTTTTTTTTTGTTTTTAGTGGTGACATAATGATTTTCTTTCTTTTTTACTTATGTATATTTTTAGGTAATCAATCAATTTTTTTTTTTGGTTCATAAACAAATTACAGATTTATTAATTCTAAATAAAAATTTTTTTTTTTCTTTCTTTGTTGGGATTATAAGACGATTATTAACAATATAAATTGTATTGTCTTTTTCCAAGATGTTTTTTCATTTTCTTTACTAATAAAGGAAAAAGGGAATATTAATATAAAAAGAAAAACAGGTCAGTGATGAAGATGATAATGAAGAAATAAGAATTTATAATATTCTATATAAAAGAAAAATCATTTGGATTGTATTATTGATTTTCGGTACCTCAATTCAAATGATTAAAATAATATTGTAATATGTAAGAATAGGAGTGCAACTCAATTTATATATAATATATCTATCAATTGTTAATATATTCAATATTGTTGCTAACTAGAAAATAAGACAAGAATGTAGTATGATGAGTTTCTATATGTCGATCACTTTGCTCGAAATTATCAAATGTGGCAAATACCCAATTTTGCAGGAAAGCATTTTTTCTACCTCTGGCTGGCAATATAAACAATAATTTCATATGTAATAATATCTCCATAACTGTAGTCTAGTTATTACCAGATGATGCGTTAGTGTCTTTAGAACAAGTTTGCATCAAAAATTCAATTTCGAAAAAATGGCACACATGATAATTTTGCGCAAATGGAATCGATATAATATCAAACATATGCTTAGTATAGAAACATATAAAAACATCTTTTGCATCCATGGTATAGTAACACAAGGTAACGCCAGGTTTCCCCACGCTCTATTTTAACGTCACAAGTGTATTAGTGTATTAAACACTGAAACCACGCATTTAGTGTTGACGTCATTAGTAGGTTTTTGTGATAACGATACTTAACTTCTATTTCTTACACCATGCATCTGTCTCTCTGATCTATATTTATTTATCTTGTATAGGAAGCGATTTGCTATGCGCAGCAAATAAAAAGGAAAAAAAAATAACAATTACTTCTTGAGGCTCCACACATTATTAGTGGGCACAGGCACACGACGTTGCCCAGATACTACATCCATAATGCTAGTGGCAGGTAACCAAGCCTAAAATAAGATATAATAAATTAGCTAATCAATAATCGATTAACAATTGATAAGAGCGAAGGAAGATTTACCTTTTCTCTATATGCAGTAGCAACTACATTACGATTGGGTTCAGCATCATAGGATACCGATTCAATGTTAAAAACCTCACAGAGTTCATGGACTAATTGTCGTTTCTCACGATTCATGGTGGGAAAAGAGTGACTGCGTGATTTTTGTTTACTCTCCTTGGCCAATTTAACCAGATTGGTCAGAGTGTCATAGACAGATTTAACAAATGCTGGATTCCGTTTGGCAAAACCACGTAAAAATTCGGAATATTTTGTCATTTGGCGTTGTTGACAGTCCGGGTTACGTATTTGTAGACCAACAGCCAGGCGGCGATTACGTTCAAGCAAACGACAATCATCATTGCAATCCAATCTGAAAAGGTAAAGGAAATATATAAGACGAATGCTTCATCATGACTGAACTAGGAACTGATTGTATGAATAAAAGTATTTACGTTTTATTTGTTTTGCTGAGTTTGACTGGTGCCAAAATCTCACTCAATTCCATGTAATTGCCACGTTGCATTTCCGCCATGGACGAGGCCAATTGAGCGGTGGCTATGCGACTAAATTCACGCACCAAATCATGACAAGTACGATTCTGTTTACGATTACCACACTCGCATTGGACTTCAACCTAAATGGAGATGTCGCACTTTAAGTAATGCCATCAAAGACTTCACTTGAACTTGAAGACTTACCGTTTCCTTGCAAGGTATATCAGGACAAGTGCCATCGTGACATGGTGCCAGACATTTGTGTGTGCACTGAGCCCTTTGTGTGGTGCAGCTCTGCTTACAAATCTCGCCTGGCGTTTGACAAGGACCCTCATGACAAGGTTTAATGCATTTGTGCCGTCCACATGGCAGTGGTTTGTTGCATGCGAGGCCACAGCTAAAGCTTTCCTGTGAGCATGGAATGGTTTTGCGCTGTTCATGATGGCCGAAGCACCATTTAGTTGTAAAGATCATGCATGGCGGGCAACTTGGTCCCGAATGGCAGTTATGCTGAGGTGGATGTTCACATGGATGTGTGCGCGAACATGGCTTCTTGCAAATCGGACGTTTCGTTCCACATGCAACAGGTGGCATTATAACTTCGGCACCGCATTCGCAATAGAGCTCCTCAAACGATGAACGATAACATGGTGGGCAGTTTCCACGATGACATGGTTGATCACATTTGTGCTTGCCACACGACAGCGTATAGTTGCAAGGCAATGGACAGATGTGATCTATATCAATGCAACACTCCTGATTGCATTTATGCTTGCCACATGAACGCTTCTTTGTGCATCGTTTCTTGCATCGAGCATCATCGGCACGCGTGGACAATTGCCGACATTTAATCATCTGGTCCATGTGGCCACAACGACACTTCACTGCTGTTTGTTTATTACATGGTGGGCAATTACCCAGATGACATTTGCTAGTGCATTGATGAGGATGCATTGGCTTGCCACAACGCAAAGTTTTACCGCAGACACCTTCACATGTGGGTATAGCATCCAAACATGATTTACGCTGACCAACAACCACAGGCATTTTGCCACAAGGACATGATGTCACTACCTCCGGACTCATTTTACAGACGCGACAATCGCCGGCATGGCAGCAATCCTTGCATTTATGATTACCACATGTCAAATCACGACCGCATGGTTTGCCACACGAGTAAATATGTTTGTCGTGAGTCTCACGTGTGCATACCACCTGACGATCTTGCTTTGTACAGTGGCAAGTCTGTTCGACCTTCTCCTCACACGGTGGACACTTAGTCTCATGACATTTTTTCTTGCAAAAATGTTGCTCGCAGTTCAACAATTTTCCACAAATCTCATCACACTCAATGGCATCTTTCATGGCACATTGCAGTGTTTGAGTTGTTTTACCACAGCCACAATTGCGCTGCACATTCGCTTGGCATGCCGGACAAGGACCCGGGTGACAAAGCAATGTGCATGCATGCGGACAGCCCTCAATGCGACAGCACACCTCACCGCAAGAATGGGCCAATTCCTGACGATTGCATGGTGGATTCTTCATTTTACCACAGAAGCAATAATAATCGCGTGGCACTTCCTTTTCAACATTCTGACAGGCAGGACAACGCCAGCCTTCTTCTGATTTAGATGATGATGCCCACGTTATGATGCACTTAAGATGCATAATATGATAGCAATTGTGACATGACCAGACTCCATGATGTGACTTTATCAGTTCCACACAAACCAGGCATTCCAAGCGCCGCAATTCAATGTCTCTTATCAGTTTCTCGCGCTGCGAGAGTTTCTCATTCTCGACATAGACCTTTTTCGGTGAGGTTTTCTTCTCCGGCGAATGCTGTGGGCTTTCATTGCTATTGTCTAAATCGTCCACTCGAAAACCATTGATACGATCGCGATTACGATTCCAATCATCTCGACGTTTATTGCTTCGATGATTGTCATAACGTTGCTGTTTTTGCGGTTTTTTCTCGAAGCGTTCACCATAACGTTCTTCACGATCCTCTCGATAGTCCATATTACGACGGCCACCAGTGCCACCGCTACCGCCACCACCACGTTGCCGGCCACCATTAGATTTAGTTTCTCGGTCTCGTTCTCGATCGTGCTCCCGATTACGTTCACGCTCACGTGCCGGTGGCGTATAATTGTTCAAGGCTCTATTATTTTGTTGGTATTTGCTTGTGGCACCGGTTCCATTATTTGCGGAATCTGCTTTAAATCGATTACTATTAGTGGTTGGAGGTCGAGTATTACTTGTTGCAGTTGCAGCTTCGTCGTTGCCATTATTTGTGGTTGAAGGTGTTGTCGTTGGCAGCATTGTCGCAGTCTTCTCAGCTCCTCCTTCATCATCATTAACAGATTTATTAACTTGTGCATTGATATTCAACTTTGCCATGTTTGGTACAAATTCCGGGGCATCGATTTTGAGATTAGAATTGGGAAATCCCATTGCAAATGGATTGCCAAAGTAATTGGCTCCATTTAAGTTGTCAAATGGCGTATAGTAACGTTCTTCATTAGTCGGCATAGTGGTTCTCCCGTTGTTATATTGAAATGGATTCTCATTTGGAAATACCTGCAAGGCAGACTTCTCTATGAATATAAATTCTTGTAATATAAACTAAATTACACTCACCATTGCCTCAAATGCATTATTTATCACTGATGCTGCTGCCTGATTATTACCAATAGTGGCATTTGTAGTGCCACAATCTACAAAAGGATGTTGAATGGTATTTTGTGAAGGACTACCAATTAAATTATGTTGCATTATGAACTGATTAAAGTTCACATAATTATTGTTTCCAGTGCCAACACCTACAAGGCCACCTAAGTTTGTGTTGCTAATGTTACTATTAGCACCAACAGCACCACCACCACCGCCACCAAATCCAACTCCATTAGCAAAGTTATAGGCATTATCAAGACTACTAGTGTGGGCAGAGTCGCTGCTAAGAAAACCATTGCCACGATTTGCCGTTGTTGTTATTTGTATCGGCGGCGTCGTGGCATCGCTGTTAGTAATACCAGCTGATGACGCTGTTGATGCAGTAGCCCCCGCTGCTTCAAGTATATTTTGCCATAATTCTGACATGCTACAACCCGCTGCCGACAGCGTCAGTTCGGTTTTTTGCTTCTCTTCTTTGCTAAGCCCTTCTCGACCAAAGGTGGCCACACACCCACCACACCTTCTACGTGTGCTGCTCCTTCCTTCTCGCAGCTCTCACCTTTCAGGTACTTAATTTCCTATTCTATCTACTTTTTTATCTACAAACTGCTATTAGTGTTTGTGGGTGGTTGCGTTGTCGGTCTGATGAAAAAAATTTAAGGAGCAAAATCACACTCGCGTCTAAAGCGTTTACTTTAACTGAAATTAAAAGAATTCAAATTGAATTATACAAATTGCTTTTTTCTTTCAATTTCTTTGCAAACACACAATACAAAATAGAAGGTGAAAAGAGGAAATGCAAAAAAAAAAAATTAAAGAATGAATAAAGAAAAGTAGAAGCACGCACACGCTAACTCACGCACACAGGTAACTCAACTCGTTGGGATTTCACCAAGGGTGGCCATTTTTAAGAAATAGAAAATTTCATAAAGTTGCATTTATTCTTGAAATTGTTGTGAAATTCCAATAGACTGCGGTTATAATATTGATAAGTATATGAGCTTAATTTGATCGAGCCGTTTGTGCTTTTTCGACACTTTCAGAAATTCCTTGAGACTGCGTTTATAGTAACGTATCTCCTACATACTAATGTAAAGTTTAGTATATTTTAATTTATAATAATGTAATTTATTTACATGTATGAGCGGGTTCGCTATAAGCTGCTTAATGATGCCGCGCGACAAGGAAAGAAAGGAAATCAGTCATGACATGGTCATGTTCGACCACAAAACTGTGAAACATGACCAAAAACTCTGAAACATGACCAAAACTCTGAAACATGACCAAATACTTGGCATCTATGTTGGAGAGTTGCCAGATTACCATAGAAAATATGCGGCATGCATTAGAATTTTATAAATTTAAATTTTTACACGATGTATTTTGGATTCGGAAACTGTAGTTAGTTAAGAACAAAAATAACACCTACCACAACCAAAATAAAGACCTAACATACTGCCTTGGTCTTCAAAACTCATAACCAACACAAAGCAGACACTTCACCGAAAATCGATCAATAAAAGTTCATGGAAGTCAAGAACTCTATTTACGCATGTTTTTGTTATTGGAGTATCATACAGAATACAGTTAATAACATAGCTGAAATTTCGGCCATATTCACTGCATCCCCCCTACGCATCCAAACCTCAAGAAAAATTTACCATTTGCAGAGACTCTCTATCCCCAATACAAGCAATAGATATCATAAACAGCCAAAACTACTAGCGAATTAGCCGGTGAAAGTGCCAGAAAAACATATAGATTTCCCCTTACCGTAACATATAAGTTAAGCCCTTCAGATATCAGTACACACCTGACTTATTACCCATTGGTGAATAAGGGTCAGACACTTAAAGTATCCAAATTTCAGTTCGATAATACAAAAACGAAAAGAAGTTTCCATAAATAAAACCCTAATTTAAATTTAGGTTCGTATAGGAGCCAGTAACGCTAGGGTCTTGAAATTTATATGGTTAGGGAATATGGGTCATACTGTTTGATAATACGAACAAAAACAAAAAAAAAAATTCTAATAATGATATGAATTTAAATCGGGGTTTTTACTCCGATTTGAGTGATTCCGATAAATGTACAGCGTCTGGTTGAAAGAAAACTTCGTACAAAGTATCAAAAACTAATGGACTAGTTTGCATATGGGATGGCTTAATCATCTGATCTCTTCGAGCTGATCAAGAATATACAATATGTATATACTTTATGGGGATCTGATTTCTCCTTCTGTCTGTTACAAACTTCATGACAAACTTATAATACTTGTATTTACTATTCACTGCGTGAAGAAGAAGAGTATAATAATGGAAATCTAAATCTATCCGGCGAAGGAAATACACTGCCGCTCACCTGAAAAAGAACACTAGTAGTTTCATGTTTTTTATGCTCTTTTAAATCTTCCGTTACTTTTATCGACCCTTTTTCTTTTATCTTTAAAGTATCATTCATTAAGCTATTTTTAGAAGAAAAAGTAAGACAAAAGCGATTACCGTTATATTTAATTTGTGGTTTCTTTTCAACTCCTACGAAACATGTGTATTATTTTTGGCTCACGTGAATAAGAACATCGACAATTCTGCTTCTATGTCGCAGATTTTTGAAGTCATTGGTCCAGCAAAAATATTGTGATGTTAGTTCTTGGTATTTAAGTTCTATTTTTTATTAATAATAGGTTGTAAAGTTGTCCTAACGATGGAAGAAAAAGCAAGAATCTCTACTTATAAGGATCTCAATTTTTCATATAGAGAAATTTCAAAAACAAAAAAAAAAAAAAAAACAAAAAATGGTCGGAAGGAACTGTTTCATTACAAAAGATGAGCTTAAGTTCTAATTTCAGCAAAGCTAAAATTGAAAGCGTGATTATGCATATGTAATTGTATCTAAGGTGTATGTCATAGATACTATTCTGTGGGTTAAAAAGAAGATTTTTTTTTCTCATAAATGTATGTATTTTGTATTTCTTAAGTTCATCTTAAAATCTAAACTTATTTAAAGCTTTAAAGTGGAAAATCACAAAAATCGCAACATTTATTTATTAATTTGGTCTCAGAATTGTCGCATTGTTGTCAGAAGTGGCTGTGATGCCGGCGCAGGAAATGTTGTTGGATTTGTTGTTGCTGAGGCATTGCCACTTGGTGGATACATGCGTAGAGTTGTTGCTGACGATGATGAAGGCGTTGCGACTGGTGTTAAGTGTGTCATGCGAGATAAATTAGTGTTGTTGAGTAAACTATTTGTTGCAGCATTTGCCATTAAGGCTGCTGCCGCTGCTGCTGCAACTGCAGTTGTGGATGTTCCCACCGCAACTGGTTGGCCCATTGACATACTAGTTACGTCTAACGGTCTATATTGGCATTTCTTGGCATGTGTTCTCATATTACTCGATTGAGTAAACGCTTGGTTGCAATTCGGATGTGGACAGACGTAGGGCTTGCAGCCGGTATGATAATTGAGATGCGTCTTCAGATGATGTTTCTTGGTAAATGCCTTCGGGCACAGTGGGCAACTAAACGGTTTTATGCCCGAGTGTAAGCGATGGTGCAGCGTCATGTTGCTACGATCAGCGAACGATTTGCCACAGACCGAACATTGATAGGGTTTCTCACCGCTATGCGTTCGCATGTGCTGCTTGAGCAGCATTTTACGTGAGAAACGCTTGCCGCACTCAACGCATTTGTGTGGCTTGACGCCCGTGTGGATGCGTACGTGCATATTGAAGGCAACTCGTTGATTGAAGGATTTCGGGCAATATGGACACTCATATTCCTTTTTGTTTCTATGTATTTTCATGTGACTGCTGAGATATCCTTTGTCATTGAATGTTTTACCACACTCGGGACACTCCGCAGCGAATTCCTTAGTGCCACGATGTACCGATAGGTGATATTTGTAGTTGCGCAGCTGGGAGAAACCTTTGCCGCAATCAGTGCATTCGTAACGTGGTGATTTATGTGTTTTTTCGTGTGCCTAGTAAGAACAAGAGCAAATAAAATATTTTTTTTTTTTTTTGTTATAATAATGTTGCATTCCCACTGGCTCAATAGACTTCACAACGCCATTTTGTAATGCCAACAATAAATACCCAATAAGTCAAGTCAAGTCAAGTCAGGTAGTTGTGTGCTCTTTAGCGACTGCCCATTAAACGCGATCGTTGCTTATATTTCACTCTCATTTGGCTTTACGAGCTCACCCAATGCAGCGATCAAACCAGTTTTTTCCACCATTTTGGACTATGTTAATATCTTCGTGGTTTCTTATTCACTCTCATATCTCGATTTGCATACTCCACAACCAAACTTGCTTTTGTGGTTATTCACGTTTCAATTTTTGTACGTAAACTAGTTACTCCGCCTACTGCTTCGATCTTAAACTCCACCCATTTTGGAACTCTATTTATTGTTTTCGGAGAGTCTTTATTGATTAATGACAATGTTCGATTTTCGATTGATAATTCAACAAATTTCAACTATATTGAGCTGAAGCTTGGTGAAAAACTTGCCACACATTAAAAATGAAAAATATATCAATGAACCCCAAGCCTTTTTAGGAACTACCATTTCCAGTAGTTGGTTCATAAGAGCATGACACAAATGATCGGACGGACACTGGTTGTATTCATATACTATGTAATATATGGGCCCTCCATAGCTTGCTTCTATGTGTTATAAAGCTTCCTATGTAAAACTCAAAGGGACTTTAGAAAAACATGTTAAATTACAGTTCTTGGATAAAGTGAATTTTTTTTACTACTTAAAAATATTTTCATTCATGGAAAACATCAAATGTATTATCTATTATAGCAATATACTCTATCCATTTCATTTGTTGAATTAATAATATTCTAACAAAATAATTAATCTATCTATCTATTTATGTATATATGTTGCTTATACACTCCGAAACTGCTGGACTGAATTTGATTAAATTTTCAGGAAAACTCTAGCATAGTCCGGACAGTGTTTCTGTGAAGTTTGGTGTGGATCACAAGACAATAAACCTAGAGACATACGAGTATTTTAAAAGCATCAGTCAATTGTCTTTCTAAAATACATATTTTTGATTATGAGTTTTTAAAATAAAGAATTTTTTGATAAAAAAAAAAAACAATCCACAAAATAATGCCACCAAAAAAAGCATCAATTGGAAGACAATCCTTAAAAACAAGGTAAACAAGTGAAAACAAAACAGAAACACCCAAACAAAATGCGCCGGAACTGGTAGTTATACAATACTTATAAATCTAGAACTTCAATTCCCATCTAAATTTGTATAAATATTTGTAAACCACTTTCCTCGTCTATTGAAACTATTCCAATAATAATAATTTTCAATTCAATAAGATTTACCTGCAATGTTTCGGAACAGCCAAAGACCTTTTCACAAATCCGACATTTGTAACTAATCTCTTCCAGCGTAGCCAAGGCTTTGTTGTGACCACTTTTGTAACTCATTGATTTTTGTGTTTGATGTGTGATTGTGTCCGTAATGGAAGAACTTGATGAAAAATTGGTTAAATTGGTTGCAGAGATCGTTGATCTGGGATTAAGCAACGAGTGATCCGTTGCCATAGAGGATTTGGTACCCAAATATCGTGAATTACTTGAACTCGTCGTTGAGGAAACTGTTGGTGATGTCATTGTTGTTGATCGATAACCATAATGTTTATAGTAATCGAAACATTCAACACAATCGGGACGTGTGCAGGCTGTGGATGTTGCTGTACTGGCAGATAAACGAGATTTTGGACTTGCTGAGGGAGGTGTCAGTATGCTTGTCGTTGAAGGAGGCATCGGTGCCGCTGGTGGTAGTGGTACCGATAATCGTGTTGCTGTATTCACTGAATTAAGCACATAAGGGGCAAAGTAACGTTTTTGATACGGTGAGGTTGGCGGAGTTGTCAACTGCATGGCATTTGCAGCAGCGGCTGCTGCATAAGCGGGCAATAAATGTGGAAAAAACTGAGAATAGAATTTGGAAGCGTTAGCTGCTGCGGCAGCTGCGAACAAATCCTGTTGGAACGTGGTGTAATGGATATTGGCTTGGAAGGATGTGACATCGGCTGAGACTGATATTCCAATGGGTGTTGGATGATAACTTGATGTTGGATATGCGCTTATATCGCGTGTCTTAGAGAGATCAAGTATATCACTTGCCGGCGGCGTTAGGGATTTATGTCTGGGCAATGGCTTTAGTGGTTTTTTCTTTTCACTTAAAATACGATTTATGCTAAAATCCGTAACATGTACTGCCGGTCCTGGCTGCCCAACATCAATATTCATCTCATCATCATCATCAATATCAAGCTGAATTGTTTCATGGGGCATCGTCGTCATCGTTGTACCGGATGAAAGTGGTTGGGACGACGGTGTTTTTGGTGTTGCTAGTGTTACTTCATAGGTTTGAAGTCGTTGCAGCATTGTGTGCTTGAAACCCATTTTCAGTTCGTTCATAGATCACGTTGTAGTTCAGTTATGTTATTTGGTAACACTTTTCGTTTTGTAAGTAAAAAAAAAACCTTAAATACAAAACTTATTTAGATTATATGGCGATGTTTGCTATTTAGATCTATTTGCTCACAAAACTCCGCGTTAAACTGTCGCGTTGCACGTCAAAATGCGTAATGTGGTCAAGATGAAAGCGCGCACAACCCACAATACTTTCGACAGCAGCCGGAATGGAACAACTTGTCTCAGCCACAATCAAGTGAGTCGCTAACAACAAGAAATCGCGATCACATGTGCTCAACTCCACAACAACTCAACTGATGATGTTGCGACAAGCAAACAAGCAGCTAAAACGACTACCAACTTGGCTCAAAAGTGATTCGTTTTCTCTCTTTTCTCTTGATTTCTCACATACACGGCATTTTGATTTAATTGGTCTACACACATGGCAACAATTCGATTCGAATGCTCTCACGGCTCTAGGCTGCGCTCTCATGGTGCTTGTGTCGTTTGTTTGGGTTGCCAATTAACTCCAATTGCCTGTCCACGCTTAGACAAACTGTCGCTGGCTACTACACAATCATCCCGGTTATCTCTAGTCTATTCTAGCCCAACTCTGGTAGCATTTTACTAGTCTCATCTATCATAATGTAACAGCCCATTGCATCCTTAACTCTCTACACTCATTTCTTCACACATGCTTCGTACTACTCAGCTCACCTCATATCGTGATCATTTCTTTATTCGCTCAGTCACTCTCCTGACTCAGCCAGCTTCTTATAAGATTATCTATGTATCTGTATCTGTATCTGTAACTTGGATGTTATGATTCTTCTTTGCTCTGTCGTTTTATTAATTCTTGTTTTTGTTGTAATTAATTGCGGTAATAAAATGTGAGCATCGTTAAATTTTGAAATGTTTTTCTTCATGTTTCGCTTCTCATTTCTTTTTGGTTGTTATTTCTTTTCTTTTTATTTAAGTTATCCATACAACTGGTGTCTTTGAAGTGTTGTTGTGATACCTAATGTATATAAAAAGAGGGAGAAATAGAGAGAAGGAAATACAGAAAGAAAATCCTGGTCATTGAGATTTTGGTAGAAGAGATTTTTATTAGGATGTTAAATAAGGGAAGTCCCCTGACGGCTCGAAATGGATATACAAAGAAGACTAACAACTCTCTGAGTCTCTATTGCTCCGATGAAACTAAACTAAACCCTCCCTAACTCCATCTCAGTATAAAAATACAGGGTTAGCTTACCAGATGTATTGATTCATAAATATTTCTAGGATTGGAGAACACAACCATGGAGATGGGAAGTATTACAATGGTTTTCTAGTTAACAACATGACAATTTTTAGTTGAAATTGGGGCCACCTCAATCACATTGAAGGAACTTAAATGAATATCAATCATGACAAACTTTTGAGTTGATTGAACTCTTGGAAAACAAGATCAAAATCATAAACTTAACAATGATTGTGTTAGTTTGAAATTGTATTCAGAAAGCATAAAAACTCAATCAAATTGAAATAGAATGAGCAAAAATTAAGAGAAACCGTTATGATATATCATATTGTATAATAACTTTATTCTAGGAAAACATTCTGATTTTATCATTGATGGCAAAATAAAAGAAATTTAGTATAAAAACCCCTTCAAAGTGGCCAAATCAATGCAGAATCGAAATGGCTTCACTAATGAAAGCATTTGGTAAGTTCTATCAAAAATTAACTAATCTTCCTTACAATGGTTACGGTTCATTATATTTACAGCACTTCTCCTGTTGCTTGCCGCAACACAAGCACGCGTTTCTAGTATTCGTCGTGCTCATATCACTGGCCGTAATGCGGATTCCAGTAATGTTGAAAATGCCAACACTTTCCATGAACGTGAAAAGTGACATCAAACTCCCAACAAGATGATGACGATGATGAACGAAACAAGGATAGTCGCAAAGTGCCAGATTATTTGTACTCCAATTCGATACCTGTAATGAATGATAAGAACGTTAAGTATATGTTGCCTCAACTAGCCACATACCCTTTGTACACGCCTCAGACGACTCTACTGGATAATCGCGTTTTGAGTGATATGGGTACCGTACCATATTGGATGATGCCACGTGTGCAACTTGGTTTCAATGTACAAGGCAATACGGGTCTCCAATGGCCAGGTGGCTTGAATCTTTTAACAAATAATCAATTATCGGTGGACGCCTCAGAGAAGGAAGAGTCCTTACAACCACCACCAGCCACTGCTTATATACAAATACCGGTGCCTGTGCCAGGCCCACCTGGCCCACCAGGGCCACCAGGTCCACGCGGTGCCCCTGGACCACCAGGTAGAACCGGTCCACAAGGTAGACCTGGCCCACAAGGTCCGCCTGGCATTAGTAGTGGTTCCTTAGGTTCAACGTTGTCGCCGTCAACATCGTCGCATGGAAGCCATGGTCAGAATCATAACTACTGGCTAACGAGCAATAGCAAACCTGATTATAATAGACCTGATAGTGTGCAAATCGGTGGTGTTAGTAACAGTGGCATTGGCGGTTATCAATAAATATTTGAATATATTAATCTACGTTTTCTTTTCAATGATTTTTATTCATATAAATTTTTAGATTCGCAAATAAATGAAAAACTCTATTTTTTCTAAAAAAAAAAATATGAAATGTTAGCAACATAAACAAATCTAGTTAACAACTCCAACTCCAAATGACTTTTATTTCTTTAATATCGAATTCATGCTCACATAAATTCATAATTTTGATACATAAATCCTTTGGGTATCCGTTACCATGTTTTCTACCTACACCGCACTGCATAGCATCAGTAGCGCCCAACAAAACGTGCAGACAAAATGGCAAACTACAACTTCAACATATTATATTTGATGAAATTCAGTGAACGCCATAAATTATGGATAAAACAGAGGGAAAAAAAAGATGGAAAACAACAAGTGAATGCGTCAGAGACCCACCAGTTATACAAGGTAAATATTAAAGGAAGTTATACATATTTGTGTGATGCAAAACAAGGGAACGATTTTAATGGTTAAACATTTAAATAAACAGATGAATCATGAGATGTGTTCAGTTTGAAAAACGAAAACAAAAACAAAAAAAAAAAAACAACACACACAGAATTGAATAAACGACAAAATATCGTATAACAAATAATTCATGAACTTAAGGTTACGAAGCAAAAGGTTTCTTAATCTATAAGATTAAAAATACTGAACACAATTTTAGTGGGATACTTAAAAAGAAGAAAGAACTGAGTTTCAAATTAAAAAGATTTCAGTCAAGTGAAAATTTCCTAGATTTTATAGAAATTGGAAAACTAATCAACACATTAACTTACCAACCTTAATCCTTAATTTAATAAATCTATAAGCAAATAATCAACACTTAGTAAGTCATGGAAAACTTTGAATTATTAGATACATGCGACATTAAATCATGTTCATGGGGCCTCCGTCGCATGGTTTAAGTAAGGTCATTAAAAAGAAACTATCAAAGTAACATTCAAAATTGGATTATTATTAAGAGATATGTAGATACTTAGTTCAATTGATAAGTAACACTAATTCCTGATCTCTACCATTTTAAGACAAAAATCATCACTAACACCACACGGAATCATTATCAGTTTAGGTCTAATCGTAATAGATATACGATTCCATTTATATTAACCTTACTATAGACCATTTCGTGATCGATTGCCTAAACTGTCAACATGCGCTGCCGTACGTTTCTTGAACTGTCATCTCATCTTCGTTATAATTCAATGTTTCTTTGGATTTGATCTGCATAAATTTTAACGTTCGCAGACTAACCAAGCTCGAAGCTCAATTTAAACATTAACGATTAATTATAATTATAAAAGAAATACTAAAACAAAAACTTGTTCTTAAAACTTTTTCGTAGTTTCAGAATTCGTGGAATTCATTCGAATTCAAGATCTCTCTCTCCCATGTTCTGTTTTTTTTTTTTTTTTTTTTGATTTACATACCAACGACAACAGAAAGGCAAACTTTTAATATTATCCACTAAATCATCACTTGATTTTGCTCCCGCTCTTGCTCTTTAACTAATGTTTATTAACTGCTAATGGTTTGTTTTACAAAGCTACGTGTTTATGTCTAAGATCCTCCAAACTCAACCCAATTGAATCACGAGCCTAAGGAAGAAGAGCGCTACAACAAAATGTTTCACCCGTTGACATTTTGACAAATTTTCACTACTACTACCAACTTGGAGTTGGAGTCTTTGACTCAACACTCCACTACACACTGTAACCAATATTTGTCTGCCTGTCTGTCGTTCTGTCTGTATGTTTGTTTGCTTGTAATCTGATCTTACTACGGTTCTTTGTGTTTTCTCTTTTTTGTTCTCCTTCTTCTTTACATTATAGTACAATATATATTCATATGGTATATGTACGAGTATGTTTCTCTTAATGTCTCTGCTCTGATCCGATCCGATCGTTTGTTCACACTATTAATTTTCCGCTTGCTGCCGTTGCTTTTTATTCTGACGACATCGTTCGGCGTTGACCCATAGGGTGGTCGGTATTTATCACATTTTGTTATGGTATCATACATATGTGATTTCGGGTTCCTCTTGGTTTTTGGTTATGTTGTTGATTTGCTTAAACGTTACTGTAGTTTAATGTCATGTGTTATCGGTTAATGATCAGTCGCCAAAGCAATTTGGTGAACAGCGGGTGGTATTTTTTTAATTACTTTAGATATTTGTTTTCATTAAATTAGTTACATTTATTTTCTTGGGTTCATTTCTTAAGGATTCCATATAATTTTTGGTTATAATAAATTTTGTCAAATTGCAAAATTATGTTTTTGTACAATATATTTTTAAAAGCTTTCAGATGTTCTATATAATTCTGAGAGATTAGATTAGTTGGAAACAGGATTTGGATTATAGTAATTTTCTGCAACACTGTACTAAATTCCAGGCAAAAGTTTCTGCCATTGGAAGCGGAGCTAAATCATTTCAAAATGAACATCTCCATACGGAGATATATTCGTACTATTGTATATCATAAATAATAGATATAGGATATCTGCAAAATTTATTGAAAGAAACAAAATAGTTTTCAACATAGTGAAAGGAGGATTTCACCTTAAAAAGCCCATGAGACTTTCATAGACCTATTCATTATATCGACAATGACTTAGACAGGAGCTTGAGAAAATCAGAAAAAAAAAAAGATCTAAAGAGAGAAGCTGAAATGGCTCCTAAAGTAGGCTTAAAATATCTTAGGTCGACATTTTTAATAAGAAAGGTATTGTGCCCAACCTGACCTATGATATGACAGATGTCTTTGAAGAGTAAGTTTAATTTGTGGTTCCCCTTATACAGATTCTGGTAAAGAAAACTTGTTAAAGTAGAAAAATATTAAACGAGAAAAAAAAAGGAACTTATTTACAAGGAAAATGTTGCACAAGCAACCAATGCATTCCAAAACTCGGCAACAGGTGCACAATTACTTAAGATATAATTACACATAACAACAAAAACAGGAGTAAAAAAAAACACCAACAAAAGTGCGCTTCAAAAACGACAGAATTAAATTTAATTGTTTTATGACAAACAAAAGACTGTGAAAACTGAGCAAAAAAAAAAACTAAATCCACCGTGACAATAACCACAGCAACCAACCAAGAAACAAAGCAAAAATTGCGACTAACTCTTAGTAAATTTACGCTTAAGTAGTAGATCTATCACTAAACTTGAATGATCTGAACAACAGACAGCCAACAAGTAGCTAAACAATGAATTACCCTGGAGAGGCAATCAGGCGTGTCCATGATGGAACCAAGGCGTCCCCTCTGGACTACGAGTATGTAGATAAAAAACATTGAAATGAAAAACTATCTTCAACTAAATAGTGAACCACATGCAACAATATGTTAGTAGTTCGTAGTTGACATTTTTTAGGGTCTTTAAGTGTTTTGCTTTTGTTTTTTAATTGCATTTAGTTAGTTGATTTTTTTATTTTGTTTCATTTTTTCTATAAATGTTTTACACAGAAGCGTTTTACAATGAATCTCAACAAAAGTGAACAAAAAAGTGGCATTTAAAACATTTTCAACTGACAGGTGTTGGTCGCCTTCATAAAAACCCAACAAAATATATGTAAGAGTATGAAATGCTTCAAACAAAAACCGAACAAAACACCAACTAACTTGGTTTAAATACTCGAGGCTCACCGTTGTACACATGACATGAGCAGCAGTTGTGCTGCTGTCCATTTGAACGCGTAATACTATGTGTTTTGTGGGCCTCCTGACTGATCCAAAAAAAAAATAAAATAAAACAAAACCAATGAACTGCCGCACAAACCAACGAATGAAGTGACAGACGAACGAACGAACGAACGAACGAACGAACGAACGAAATTTTTGTCATTGTTTTAAGGTAAACTTCTAGCATTTTCATGTCAATCACAGTGCACTGCGCACTGTGTAGCTGAGGTTGGAGACACTCACCATGTAGTGCAATGCACCCAATGGCGGCATTATTGGTCCGATGGATAGATTATTACATATATGAATGGATGAATGAATGAATGAATGAACTGTGAGTTAGTTGGTGGGTTAACGTAGACACTTTTGGATAAAGAAAAAACATGGCACGAGTAGTTTAGACAGTGGCTTAGTAAGATTCAATGGTGATGATAAACAAATCAAAAAAATATGCAAAATGTATAAAAAATCTATAAAACCCAATAGAAAAATTTAAAGTAGTCTGATTTGGACATCATAGATTTAAACCTAAGAATCTCGAAAGACTTGTAACAAAATATCATAAGATTCGAAAGCATTTATTTTATTCTATTAAGGCCTAAGGGTCTATCTTCAATTTATTAAAAAATCATAGATACTATCAGTTTTATGGTGGTGTGAGAAAAATCCAAAAACAAAAGATTTTTATTGTTCCTATTGTTCCTAGTCCTACCCCACACATACATCAGATAAATGCGAGTATAATAAGAAGACCAATAACCTCGCCTATTAAACAATAAACAGACGCCGGAACTTGGTTTGTGCTGCAGATTAAAAGTATGAGCCTTCATTACTTACCTGACAACAATCGCCTGCCATGGCAAGACCCCCGGATTCATTCACTCATATCCGTCACCTTTTTTTTTTATTATAGGCTTCCTTTCTTTTAATTTACGAGTGTTTTCTTGTGTTTCATTGTTTTTGTATCATTTGTTGATAATAATTATGGTCATTTGTGATAATTGTTGGCCTATTGTGTCATGATGATGTCTTTTAATGGTCTATGGAGTAATAACCAATAGAAAAATGCTACTTACTTTTTACTTTATTGTTTTCTTAAGTCTCTCAAATAACAATAATACATAATTGTATGAGTATATAATTTAAAGTAATGACATGATGGTCATGAACGAAACTCCTATAAAGAAAGAAAATTCATCATACTTGAGTTTATTAAATAAAAAAGTTTATGGATGAAATGGTAAAGAATTTCGGTAATAAACGTTAAATACTTGAAAATGAGTTAAACAGATTCTCACCTTATGATAAAAGAAATATTAGCAACATTTACTTAGTGTTGATGAATGAATTTTTGGAAGACAATTTCGGATAAAAAAAAAAATTATGGTCATAAATGGTGATGAATGAAACTGTTTAGATTTTATTATACTATGAAGACCTTAAGGGAAATACATTTTATCAGGTTGAGAAGATCATTGGAATGATGAAGGGAATTTTGTTCCAAGAAATTTATAAAATAAACGAGTTTCAATAGACAGAAATTTTCAAGATTTGTACAATTAAACTATAGAAAATCTTACTTTATGGAGAGTAAAGAGTTAACTGTTTTTTAGTCCCAAACTATCCAATGATATCCTCTGAATGGAAAACTAATAACAGTTGAAACACTCGTACAAGTGTCAAGATAATATTCCTCGAGATTTTTATTTATTCAAATCCCAAAAAAAGGTATTCAATCGAAATTATTTTTTATTTTTCTTACAAAGATTGTTTTGGGGGGCTCGAAGACTTGCACTTCCTTAATCCGTCTAAGCATATGCGACTATAGGGATATATTTTAAATCAAAATCAAGTCAGTTTTAAAAATAAATCACTTCCCCTCTTTAATATTCTTGTAAGTAAACAAAAAGAAGGAATATCTGAAGAGGAGAACTTTATGAAATCAACAATACAATTTCAAAATGTAATCCACTTCCTTGTTATTAAATTAAACAACGAAAAAAAAAAGAAAACATTTATAAGCCATTAAATTCACACCATTCTTATCGCGATAAACGCGCGAAAACCACCCAAATAGATTTAACACCTGAACTCGAACATGACTACATGCCTTTGTCATCTTGAACATCAACATCATCATCATCATCATCGTCAACATTGTCTCAGTCGGTGAGTGTCATGTCAGTCATCGGAATCATTATAATTAAATTATGCAAATTTGTCGGTGACTTTCAAAAGGCGGGCAGACTTCGTATACCAATAAACCCACACATGTAAATATACAAACCTAAACAGATCAGACTATATGGTAGACTATAGCTAGAGTAACAATCTGATCACACGAAATGTAGTGCCAAGTCCAACTCATGTTTAGAGCGGCTTTTAGCGGACACATCGTTAAATTTGATTGATTTGGAGTGTTAAATGCAGGCACGGCAATAACTCTTAAGTTGGAGATTTAAGTTGGCTTCTTTCTTTCATTCTTTTGAATTGAAATAAATAAAATGTAAAAGTAACAACATTTAAATGTTGCTCGTTGTGTGGCTGACTAATTTCACCAAGTTTAATGTTAAATTTGTTGGGTTTTATGATTTTTAAATAAATTTAACTATTGTACACTGAACGCAAAGTACTTTGATTAAAGAGATGGAAACTTTGTACTATAAAAGATTGATTTGTTATTTAAAATGAACATAGAATAGTTTCTAGATCTCATTAGTTTATAATTGATTGCAAATGTCAAACACTTTTCTTTTCTTGCAGTGTAAATGGTTTGCTATAAAATATCATGTAGTTAATCGTTCATTTCCAACTATCAACGTCACACAAACTCATTTATTTCAATCTAGTATTCGAGAAATACACAAATTTGGAACATGTATCCAATGTATCTGTTTGCTATAAATACATACATACATACACATGTGTGTTGTTGTTGCTGTTTGATTTGACCAATTCCAATGAAATGTGTTTTCGATAAAAATGGTCCATGCGATGCGATCGAATTTAAAATGAAAAATTTGATTTTAATTCTTTCATTTTGTGGAATCAAATGTTTCTCATTAACATAATTAACATAAAATTCAATTTCTTACTTTTCCGTGTTATGTTTCCTTTCTTTTGGGTGTGTTTATTCTTTTTTTTTTGTTTTTTTTTTTTTTTTTGAGTTGTTCCAATACAAAAATATCAAGTGGGAATATACATTGAAATAAAGTCTGGATATTGAAATGTTTGAAATGAATGATTTGCAAGGAATACGCATACGCCACATTGAACAGAATGAATAAAGGTAAGTTAAAGAAAGTTATGCTAAATTGTCGATCGCAACCACCAAATAAAGTAATGGGCGCTAACTTTTACACATTTTAAACTTAAAGCTTCATACTTCCCCAGGGGATTGCTATAATGACGTGATTAGAGGGCAGTAGATATAGATATTTCATAGCTACTGGTAGGGGCTCCCATGTCGTTAAGGTTGATGGAGAATATTGAAGCTAAAAACAATCTTCAGGGCATCACCTTTTACAAAAGTTATACCTAAAAGTAGATGTCTGTATATGCATCAAACAGTTTGCTATAAAAACGTTTAATGATAGAACACATTTAACCCTTTAGAAGGCAATGACAAATCATTGAAGTTCATTCCCAGAATATCATTTTATAAATACAGTGCAACAATAACAAAGGCTCTCAGACTCCGGCAAATCGAGGATGCTAAGTATCATCGGAGATTTATGTTATATGATCATCAATATTCGAATTGTTAAATAAAGAAAAATAATTACCGATAGTCGGTTTTCAGATGGTTCTATCTTCATTTATGAAATTATTTCATTAAACGAAACGAAAATAAAATACCTTTATGAAATGTATATAAAATCTAAAGTCTTAGACCTGTGTTAGTATCATTATGTGTTCTACTTTTTGTTTGGCCTCTTTTTTTCTGGGCCTGAAGGCAACTGTTTAACATTTTATAATTGATTTATATCTAAAATGAACATTCAGTTTATTGAAATTTGATATTTTGCCGACAACAGATTTTATTTCTTTTATTTTGCATAGATGTATAAATTTTATTTTTAAATTTATTTATCGTAATGATTTTGATCTACATTAACAACACAAGCACAACATCAAAGTATAAAGTATAAAAAATGTAAATTATTTCATATGGAAATGCGAGTTTATTGAGTATATTTCTTTTGTATCTAAGGTCATTTTTATGGAATGCGATTAATTCAAGTTTAATAGTAAATTGCAACTAAATGGTTAATTTTTTTATTGGAATTAAAAAATGTGGCAAGTGTTAAGCAGTTTGGTTGAGTAGCAGTTTTAAATTTTTTATATCTATTTTCAGAGGCTCAATATCTTAATTGTTCAATATCATAAATTATATCATAAGATATAGCAAGTAAATCATGATATGGAACAAGGTATAAATCTAAGAAAGAAATTAATCCAGCTAAATGTAAAATTTGATTAGTTTTTAATTGTGGTTTCCAGATTTGTAGTGGGTTGTGTTTTAAAATTTTTTCTATGAAAATTAATACAAAGAAATTTTTATTAAATTACTTTTCAAATGCATTGAATGTAACTTTTCAGTTTAGTTCCGACTTTTATTCATTTAGATGAAGCTAAGTACTAAATCAAATATTTATAAATTTATTAAATTGTGTTAATTAAGATATACAATCTCTAGACACAAGAAACTCAATAGTTCCATTGTTTTACATCAGTTTGGTTGGTTATTTAGTGAACAAATAACACCCACAATTATGTTGTTGTATCTATGCACTCATACATATTTGTATCTGACACTTGTGGGTATTTACAACTGGCAGGTGCCAAAATACAATAAATAAATATTGCTCTACACACAACTTTGTCGTTTATGGTGACACTAATGAAAATTGCTTTGTACATGGAATACTAACAAAAATTCCATACAAATCAATTTCGATTTGAGACTCGTGACATTTTTGCTGTTTGAAAGATAATGATGACGACGACGACGACGACGACGACAAAGAAGAAGGAAAAAAGAAAAATCAAATATTTTTATGACGAAAAAAATGCAATTAACAAATCAATAAACCCAATTTCATGGCAACTTCAACTTCAACTTTATCAAGTGGCATGAAAAATGTTTAGCATAAGTTGACCTGACTGATCAAACTCACTTCGAAAACTTAACTTAGTTGGCTCACTTGGCTGACATGTGATAATTGTTGGTGCAATTATCGCAAAAGCAAACGAAATGACAGTTGATGGATTTTAGCCTTTTCTTGTTATTGTCGTTTCCATAGCCATCGATTGATTTCGTAATGTGTGAGCGCTCACGTTGAAGATTTACACAGTTGTTGGTATCTGCGAATGATTGTGATTGATTTCCGGATGTGTCTGTGTGTCGTGAGGATGTTGACGTTTAACGGCGCAACTAATTGGTTAAATCAAAAGAGTCAGAATGCGTTAAACTAATGTTTTTTTTTTTTTTCTTTTTTCTATTGTGTTAACTGTTTTCTGTTACCAGTATTTTGAACAAAAAAAAAAAACATAAGAGAAAGAAGGTATTTAAGTGGAAATGATTTGTTGGATTTCCGATCGTTTAAGCTTTAAATAAGGAATTTGTGGAGAAAATTTTATAGAATACTAGATAATGAGATTTTAAATTCAAGACAATTGTAAGTGGTTTTTTTTTTCCAATTTGTAAAAAATATTTTTAAAGATTTTCTATTTTAAATGATCTCATGATACTCAAATTAAGATAAATGGAACTATGTATGACTATTTTGTGAAATAATCCATATGTTTCCTTATTAATTATTTGAACATACAATATTATGACATTGAACTTAATATTCCTTAGATCACAAAATGTACTGAAAGGCGTCCTACTCCTTTGTATATTTCTGTTAAGATGAAACGAACAATTAAATTTTATAATGTAAGAAATTCAGATTATATAGTCTTTGAACTTAACTATGAATGATCAGTTTATAAGATGGTTGAAAATATGGTTGATGGTTGGTGAAATAAACACAACAAACCCATATAGGATAGAAAGAGGTGATCTTCCTACACCTATCTATGATGAAAGCTGAGAGTTTCACTTGCATATCGCTTATAGAGTGGCTACGTCTTCCAGTGATCCGATTATGTTGGCTGCATAAATAATAAGATAATACGATAGCAAAAAGAGAGCACTAAGAGCCGAATATATAGAGGAAAATAGATACATTACACTTTAGTCTAGATCTTAGGTTCTCAAACTTATTTCCACCACTGCCCACTTTGAATTGTAAGAAAATTCTAGTGGCCCCCAAAGCACGAAAAGCACAAAAAGGTTATCGATTTAAGAAAAAGGACCACATTGGGCCGCAATTATACTTCCCTTAGGCCGCAGGTTGGGAAGCCCTGGTTTCAAAGATAAAATGTGTTAGTCGGTTCCACTTTGTTTTCCCTAAGTTGCTCTGAACCTTCAGCACCCACAAGGGGCTGTTATCGTCCACTTTGGGAACCTATAATCTAAATGAAGTGCTATTATCCAGGAAATTGTTATCAGAAAGGTAATCGTGCCGATGTTTGTGTTTCAGAGTGTAATGAAAGTACCAATGTACAAAAATACATTTGATAGAATGAAAGCTTACTTTACTTTATAGGATACATATACTTTTCTAAACCAAAGATATTTACTTAAACTCACCTCATTAGTATTATACTTCATTTTTAGGGTTTCGGACCCAAAGGGTACTAAAAGGAATCCTATTGCATAGACATCGGTGTCCGTTCCTCCTCGGGTCATATCTCATAAACTGCAATAGCTAGAGAGTTAAAATTTACACAAACGGTGTAGTTCTATCTGGGCATCAGCAACAAATTCTAAAAATAAAATATTTTCAAAAACTTAAAGGGGTCCCTATACAAGAAACGTTTTAGTTTGTATGGCAGCTATACGATCCAGTAATCTCACGATCTTGAAATTTAAAATGTTGTTGGCTATATATCAAAAACTTTTATTGCCGCAGTTTCAGTTAGATCGGACTACTAGGGAGGGTAACTCCTATACAAACCCAAATTAAATTCAAATTCTTATTAGAAAAACTTTTTTGTTTTTTGTTCTATCGAACTGAAATTTAGACACCAAAAGTTCTTGACATAGAGGCTACACATCTGTGTACGAGTCTGACTCGCACTTGGCTCATTTTTAGAAGTTAGTTAGTGAGATCTCTCACATATGTCACCTACATTCTACAAATACAATACATGTCAATTTCTTACTGTAAGACTGTTTAATATTAATAAACACGATTTTTGAGTTAAAAATGCAGAAATATTCATTATAAGATGATTTAGATTATGTACAAATTTCTTGTTAATAACTTACCTACATACTATCCGCTTGAGAAAAGAATACTTCAATTTGTGATTACTTCAAAAATTTTAACTATACTATTTAAAAGCTTTTCAATTTTAATCAAATTGTCTAATTTATTACATTGTTGTTTTTTTAAGAAGAGAAGGCTTTTCAATAATAATCATTAAAAGATTTTAAAACATTGTTAGCTTTAGTGATTCTTCATACTTAATTTTTTTAAGCACATTAAAATGAGTCACCTCAATGAATTACAAAAAAGCATAAATGAATTGAATACTTATATAAGAAAGGCAATATCCTTATTATACAGATTTCGTAGTAATTTAGATGTACTACATTACCTATATTTTATTGGAGGCAGAATGGAGAAAGAAAAAAAATCATATGAAAAGTTGTATAACATTCCAGAATTTGCAAACCAATTGAAAGATATGACGAATAGATTGGAGCATTTTATGATGCTTCAATGGGATAAATGGTATATGAATCAATATAAAGTTGCATGGCAAATATTGGTAAAGGCAAGAAAGATGATTTCAAGAATTGAAATGTAAGTAGAATATAAAAAAAAATGTTCTTCTCTTAATATTTTACCCTTTAAATTAGGTTTCTGGAATCACAGGCTGTCAAACAATTTCTTCGAATGTTAAAGTAATAAAAATGTTATGGCATCATAACAATTAAATTTTCTGTATTATTTTCCAAAATTCTTATGCACTAATTTCAATTAACAGATTAAAAGTTCAAAACATACAATTCTCACTAGAAATGTACTTACATACGATCTATGTAAATATTTAGTTCTCGCGGTTTCTTTTTAAATTTTTTGTTCAAAGATTGTTTTTCACTTAAAATTAACAATAATTCCATATTATAAGTTCTCTTGTTGTTTACCTAAAATTTTATTCGACTTGAATATATAATCCAATCAAGTCTCAATTGTGCAACAGTATTGAATGTATCTCCACGCATATGTAGCATTTCAAAGGAATGGAAATTTGTAAAAATCCCTTAGAGACAAATGGGAATTTACACCAGCTTCGTCATTTTTGATGGACGTCGTCAAGCAGCAAAAGATTTCCATGCTGCTGATTAGGTCTTTTCTGTTGAAAAATCTTGTGGAGCCGGTCCCCATCTGTTGCACATAGATTTTCGCCTTGTTCGTTTACTTCGGATAGACAAAACATCCTAATTCGTATAATGACAAAAAATATATATGAGGAATGTTAAAATTTAGAAAAACCGCAAGAACTTACCATAATTGCCAGCCTAAACATTCTTATATTTTTCTCTTTTCTTAGCCATTGCTAGTATATATTCCAAAGAACTTTGATCAAAACACAAGAACAATGAATGATGTACACGTAAACAATTTGCTTAATTCGGGTTTTTACTTTAAATAAGAATAGAAAAATGATTCTATGAACATAAAACACAAAAACTTTTAAATGTCATTAAAGTTAAAGTTAATTTAATTAAATAACAACAAATGGCGAGAATGGAACGTGTAAAACTTTAATTAAAGCTTGGACTATGAACGTGTCAAATGTTGGATATAAAAATTAATAATCAAGATAGAATAATGAAACAAAAACAATAGAAATCCACAATATTACTAAGTGATGTTGTACTTTAATACACAAATGAAAAAAACAAAAAAACAAAAAAAAAAAAAGCTTTGATTTCAACGAATCTTATATGGCGGTGTAGACTACAATCAGATATCAGACAACAACTCAACACTCAATATCAGACATCAAAACTCTATTTACTCGTATAAAATTTCATGTTAATATATTTTTCATACGATTATGAATGGATGTCACATATTTAAATCGATTCCAATGCTGATTATGGAAATGGATACACTTTGCTGGATCTCCTTTCTATGTATTACAAGCTTAAGGCTAAAGTGAGTATTGCGAAGTGCACAAAAAAGTATTAACATGACAAAAAAAAAAAGTTATGCCGTTTAATGTCTTCATTTAAACGTACGTTAAAAATTGTTGACAATTTTGATTAAAATAATTGTACACGTCTTGGCAGCCACGAAAGGATCCATCTATCTGTATCTATCTATGTATGTAAGTATCTCAAATGGAGCCCCACATTGAATGCTTGTAATATCGACAGATGAGTTTGAGTTTAGACAGCAACAACACGACATCAGCAGCGACAGATGTTGACTACAGAATTCGGGCGGACAACAAAATGTCAATTAAAAGTAAAGCAATCGGAGACGAACAACGATAACTTGATCGAATCACAGCTGATCGATCATGTTCGTTTACCGAATCTGAGGATGTTTGAGAGATACGCGTTCAACACTTCAAGTGGAAAATGCCGCACGTACAACAATGTCACAACATCAAGGTACGTGTTCATAAATATTGTCAATTAGCGAAAAATCAAACAAAAGCCAATCTACTATGATGATGATGTCCAGACGTTTCTTTTTTTTTTTTATGCTCCAAATAGAGAAACGATCAAATTGAATGAACGATTTTGAACGTTCGACAAACAGTTACAAATGGCAACTAATTGTAACGTGTAACAAAGCGATACAACCAAGTAATCCCAGAACAACAACAAGAACAACTGGGCCACATACAATAAGAATCCAAAAGCTACTCGTACCACAGCACTAAGACACCATTCTCTAAAACAAGTTACATGGCTATGTGACGAATGACTACAAGGGCTGCAAAAGCCATCAGCAATGATGATGAATTTGGAATTTGGAATTTTATTTAAAAAAGTCATAGAATACTCACACTACCTTGCGTAGAACTCAAAAGATACTTTAAGAACTCTAAATTATTATTATATAAATTACCTTCATTTATAAAATTCTAATGAAATTTTCATTTTACAATAAAGAAAACAAAAAACTGATGATACATTTTAAAATTCCATACAATCCCAGCCCTGGTTTGAAGATTTCGCCACATTTTCAATTAGTGACGCGTCGAATTGTCGATGATTGAGTTACATTTATGAGCATGTGACAAGAATGAGAATGATGAGCGGCTCCTAACTCGAACAATCGATTGTCTCTCCGCCCGTCCGACTGATCGAACCAACGATCGATTGGTGGAACGATCATCAACATCAACAACTTGCGGTTGCGTCTGATCATAAGTGACAATATGGCACTTGGTTGATGTCTGTCCATCAGTCAGTCAGTCATTCAGTCTGTCTGCCTCTGTGTTTCTCTTGGTTAATCGAAGCACACTTGTCCAACCATTGATTGCATTGTAAATCCCATAATGATGTACATTATTTTATAAACTTCGCACCGCAATTCGTACTCTTTGTCATTGGAGTAATCGTTAACATCCCCACGGGAAGTGATGACTATGAAAATTGCTGCATAGCAAAGCGTTGCATTGTTTCATAAAGCTTGCCCCCTTGCGGCAAATTCCGCTTGATTAGCGTGCCTCCGTGAAACTTTATATACGAATATATACGTAGATACTTACCTATGTTACTTGCTTAAAAAAATATATGAATCGAAGTTGTTGTCTGTCTTGTCTTGACTTGACTTGATTTGTTTTGACCAATTTTTTCCTTTTTTTCTGTCTTATTTTGTAATCATTTATTGACTTAATGTAATGTGGTTAGTGTAGTGCTGCTGTTGTAGCTTGTGTGATTGTGTGTTGCAAGTATGTATGACTATTCCCCAAAGTGCACATGCGCGAAAAATTTATGTGATCTTTAATTTGAAAAGATACTTGGAACAATGATGGCGCTCGCGATTTGTTGACAACAGCAATAGCAGCAGTAACAGCATTCAGTTGGGTGTCGTTTTGTAATCCTTCAGTTAATTAAACTAATTAAATGTGCGAAATTGTCTTATTTATTGATTGATCAAGTCAATAAAGCTGTCCTTGTTATTACTGTTGATATTAATTGGTATTCAATGACACAGTTTTCTTTTCTCCTTGAATGATTTGGTTTGGTTTGTTTAAAGCGAATCATCAATGGAAATAATAATGAATGAGCCAGAAACTCAGCAAATTATTGATGTTGCCTTAGTGAAACTATACAAAATTATTTGAATAATCATTAATAATATGTAGAAACAATTGTATTTTTTAAAATTTACAAATAAGCTTAGTTTTCATTGAAATTGTTGCAATTCGCAAACCAGAAGACAAACAAAATCATATAAATGGAGAGGCAGGCTACCGGAAATTACTAAAACAAAATATATACAAACAAAATGTCATTTCAATTTGATATATTTTCAATAATAAACCTATGGATAAATACAAATTTCAAAGTGAATCCAAAATGGACGACAATGAACTATGTCAAAAATGTATGAAATTTTAATGGGATAAGTTACGCTAATGCTGATGATTTCTAACCAAAGATGTTGGTTGGTTATTTGGTTGGAGCCGCTGACATAAAAACCCTGGGCAAGTGGGACCAAAATATATAAAAAATAAAACTTGTAGCAACATTTTAACTTATTGTTATTTTGGTTTGTACTTATAAGAGATATTACCGTAAGATAATGTAAACTGAGATAATAAAACATTTGTGGTGAAATCTCGAACGGAAAGAAAGAAGAAAATAAACAGCAAAAGTCATTAAGAAAAGAGAGAGAAAAAAGAAAAAAAAAAAGTATCTTCAATGTAAAGTTTTAAGAAAATGGGACGCGAAACTGAAACAATGACAAACAAGTGCTGCACCTGACCCAGCGACAAGTGAAGATGATGCTGATCATCATGATGATGATCATAATGACGATGATTACCTGGAAGCTGTTAGCTTTGGTGTTGTATCTTTGCAACCGATGTTTTGTGTTATGTTGCGACCGACTACTGTAGAGCGGAGAAAAACAGTTAAACGCCATTTTTTCGTAGAAACACTTAAAATGTAAAACAACGAACGAACGAACTAAGCTCAAAGTGATGCGCGCAAAAAAAAAGGGGGCTATCATTAATTTTATACAAGCCCAACATTAAGAAGAATAGAAAGAGAGGGAGAGATAGAGAGAGAGAGACAGAGAGAGAGAATGACAAGCGACCCAAAATGAACGCCTCATAAAAATTCGTTTTGATTTTACTTTGAATGTGAATGGTTCAAAGCTATTGCTTATGCGCAATGGTGACCTTTTAGCGGCGAAATTAGCAAACGGTAAAATGAATTTAAAAAAAAAACACTTTATGTAGATATATGTACATCTTTTGCAAAAATTGTACATTATATGTATGTATGTTTTTGCATTAACTCTAAGCAAAAAACTGGTGGAGCGTGTTAAAACCTTTGCAAACCGTGTCTCTAATTTGACCCATTGCGCGTTTATTCACCTGTTACGCTGAGTTGAAGCAACGAAATTTCAAATATAAAAACAAAGAGAATACATACTTACCTAAAATAAAAATAATATAGTAAAATTATAATTATTTAACTGCATTTAAACTTTTAAAGTCAGCAATTACTTTCTGCCTGCGCTTCACTCAAATGTGTTTTTATCTTAATGAAACTTTTTAAATCGCATTTTCAACTGAAATCCAACACAAGATTCACATTTAAAATTAAATTAAATTTGATTTAAAACCTTATTTTTTAAATACCTTTTTTTTTGTGGTTTAACCATGTGAAAATTAATTACATTTAATTAACACCAACTCGCCAATCTCCCTCAATGCCCCGTTCCATTATTTCGTCGACAACGACGACGTCAATAGCTTCAGCTGACTTCAACTTTGCTACTATTATCAGATCATTTAAGATCATCCACTTCCCGTCGGTTGATTTTCAAAAGCTTTTTCGAATCTCTTTTGGAATCTTAAAACTGAGTTTGAACTTTACAAGTTGCGTTTTAATTTAGAATTTATTTCAAAATCATTTTATTGACACTTTAGACTTTTAATTGTTTTATAATTTTAATTGAAATTTAAATGCGCTTGATATCAAAGCGTGCTCATGCGGCATTATTTCTATCAATCTGAGATACTAGCAGTATGTATTTATATACATATATAGTATAGTCGTTCGTTATATGGTCATAAAATTTACAAACAAAAAAAAAAACACGAGTAGCTCAATTTGATTATGTGGATTATTTTTAAAGTTCATGGAAATTTTCATTAATTTTGAAACAGAAAAACGAGTTAATCATTTTGGTTGTTACTATAGTCACTCGTATTATTTATTTATGATGAAGCCTTAGATAATTTTGAAATGTATATAAACATTCTGAAAGGTATTTAGAACTAGTCTAGGATATGTGGAAATACAATTTATTGTCACGACAGAACTGTGCATTGGCAACTTCTTAAAATACAAGTATATGTATAAGCTCAGATCAGCGTCATGGAAAAGGAAAGTCAATTAAGCCTTAGACAATATGGTAAACCACAGTCACTAGATTACTTGAAATGGTAATCCCTAGTTTATATGAAATGAAACATTTCAACACATCACAAATGTATAAAAATTGGTGTATTAAATTTTTTTTGGGGTAATAGATTATGTACACATACAGTAAAAATAAAACATTTCAAATGTTTCATTAAAATACAATAAAAGGAAAAAATTTATATGCAGTTAAAAATTCAATATATTGTTACGAGAAATCTAATCGTGGCGATTGGAATATGCTACCAAAGTTCTTTTCGCTATAATGCGTGTCTTTGGAACATTTAGATAGATGGCTAGAAAAGGGGGATTGAAGGAATTGAGATGATAGAAAATTTAAAAACGAGGACACTTCAGGAAGACTTGAAGGAAACCTGGAGACCGTTTGGTACGCATGAAGTGGAATTGTAATTCTGTGTAGTGATCTCTTTTCTTTTTGTTAATTTATGTGTAACGCCAGCTGTGCCGCCAATCAACTTTGTGATAGTAAAAAATAATTATTTGGTCAACAATTACAAAAATCGTAAAAATATTTATCTTTAGTAAAAATATTATTAAAGAGACATGCATAAAAACTCACCCATATTTTGCTTACAAAAACAGAAAATGATATTTCATTCTATGCAAAAAAAAAATTTACAATGCATTGGCTGCAGTCAGTTATTGATATTTTAGAAAGCTGAAGAATTTTAGTTGTGTTTTAAAACGCTCTTGTAAAATCTTTGGAAATGGGCATTCCAGGATGGCCCACAGCTCTGCTAACCGCGGCCAACATTTGAATGAAAGCATTGTTCATACTTATTAGGAAGAATTATTCTATAAAATAACGTAAAATTTGTTGAAAATACATTAAGTATTTCCTATTTAAAGACCAAACCAAAATCAGACTAAAAGATGGCCCATCCATTATATTTTTCTGTTAGAAGAACGTTTGCTTACAGAGTAGTTTGAATTAATTTTTGAATTATAAATAAGTAGGAAGGAATATAAATTATTAACAACTGGACCTTTATACATCAAGCATTTCTGTTAATTGATATCTCACATGAAACATATTCTGGATTAGGATCATAGTCCAAAAATATTAGCTCAAATTTAATCAGTCTGTTATATTCAACACATTGTTCAGAGAATGTAATTATGTATAATACAATATATTGGTGCAGAAATGGACAAAAAAAACAACGAAAAAAGAGTAGATAACAGGTTCGTAGTCAATGAAACAACAATCTAGCAATGAAGTCTTTCGACTGTACAAGCAACAACGCAAGTTGATCACGACGACCACCCAAGACATGGCGCGAATTCTAGACATCGGGATCAACTGACAATTTTAAATAAATAGTTCCGTATTCCAACTAACAAATTGTTATTAAATGAATAGGATATAATTCTAATAAAGAATACAAATTGAATTGAAATTGGTACAGAAATGCAAATTGGATTAGATAAATCTATGATGCATATTAAATCAATAGATGATATCACTTAAGTCTTCTTACATAGCTGCTGTTGTCTAAAAGATTGATAGCTAGTACTATGGGTTTCTAATATAATAAGCTTTCACTAAACAAAGCGATATCTTCTATAACTGTGAAGGGAAAACTGAATTATTGACGTAATGTAGAGCTGTGATATGTCTTCGAAGGAGCATGGATTGATTGATTGACTTATGCCATCGTACACGTGATAGAAGTGAAACTTCTTAAAAACACACAGAGAGAGATCATCTCAAAGTCTGTCAGTCTGTCTGTCCGTCTGTATATTGCTTTTGGTACGTTTGCTGTCTGTCCCCTTCTGCACATAAATTAGATCATCAACGAACTTCTGTGTGTCTCTCGTTCTCTTTTCTTTGTACATTCACTTGTTTTTGTACAGCACACAAGCTGTTTACTTGCATGTTATTGTTATAAACATTTGTATACACATAAACAGAATGTTATTCTTGTGGAAATGTAGATTTTTCCGGTGGATTTTCCAAAAATTTCATTATTCTTGGGGATAGGGCAATAGAAATACACATTCTGTGAAAATTTTAAATCTCTACCTAGAGCGATTCATGACATACAAATAATTCCAAAACGTGACTATTTGTATTTTTGCACTCAAATTTTTAGTATACAACGCCGCTAAAGAAATTTAACTTCAAAAAAAAAAAAAAATCTTTCTATCTACACACACACACAGCATACCCCTAGTAATAAAGTTCCGCTTGGTACCCTTTGGATCTAGAACCCCAAAAAATGAATTTATCATCACCAGGACTTATGCAATGTTATTAAATCTCCGTTGTTTATTGTATTTATAAAGGTTCGCATCGTTTTAGTCATCTGTAAATTTTTATTAAAAGTTCATAGATCATCTTAAAATAGATTTGTTTCATATTTTGCAAACATGCTCAGATTGATCTTGTCATTAAAAGCATAAAAATTCCTTTCGGCACAAAAACTGCGCACTCTTAATTAAATGCAACTAATTATTTTTGCTGACTGTCACAATGTTGCTATGAATTGTATGTAACCCAGTACGAGAACAGAGGGGATAGATAGATAACCAACCCAACACATCGTTCTGTGTGTATTGTATAAGTAAATGGAATGGATAAGATGGGATGGTGTGGTGTGGGGCGGAATGGGATGGATGATGAGTAAAGTTGCATATATTATGGCAATAAAACCACATCGCGATAAACTAGAAAAATGTAGCAAAATATTCCACTGAACCAACCAACCAACTCACCAACCAACCACTGAAAGAGTCCAGAGATTAAGAGTGACTGAACAAATGAATGTATGAATATTTTAATTATAATAGCGAAATATGTTTTTCTGTTTTTTGTTTCTTTTGCCTTTGATATACTACATGTATGAACATAAATTTTATACACGCTTTTTTTATGCATAAAATATGCAAAAGAAGTAGTGATTGCAATAATAGTAGTAAGTATAATACAAATAACTGAATGGTAAGAAAAACAAAAAGTTCAAGGGTAACATTTAATTGTTTAAAATACTTGCTAGTTTTGTTTGTTTTCCTTTTATTCGTCAGAAGAAAAAGCTATAAAAAAAAATAAATATGTATGTATAAACAAATCTCAACTTGTGAGAATCTATTAATCATTGCGTTTAATTTTTCTAATCACTTCTAGTGAATCTAACTTGCTCCACACAAAAAGGTGCTTCTCGCTCATCTCCATCTCCAACTTCATCTCCATTTTCGCCCTTCACTCTTTTTCTGATTACTCATTCATTTACTAGATACAACAAAATGTAAAGTGTGTGTGTAAGTAGGAAAGGAAGAGAGAGGGAGAGAAAGGAAGGGAGACAGACAGACAAATGCTTAAACATTTTTCATTTGTTTTATTGCCACCGAGAAGCGAACAGTGGGCCAACATTTAACTGCGTCTTAGTCACTAACAAAGCTTGACCCTTCTTTTCATTCTCTCTTCTCTCCGTTGCCTACACACCTGTTTGTCACTGAAGCCAGAGGTTCTTAAGGTCATACGCTAGACTAATTATTTTAGCCTTAAAATCACGTAAATTTACGTTTCATCAAAATTTTATCATAAAAGGTTTCAGTGCCACCTTTCCAATTTCCTTTCCAATGATAAGTTTTGGGATTGCACCTCCATAATTATTGTGTTTAGAATATATGTATCTCAGTTGTATATAAATAAAATTTGTTAGTGACTAAGAATAGGTGTAAATGAAATGATAATGATGATGGAACATTTCATCCATTTATCTAATAAACCGATCTCATATTGTTTCCTATGTCGACAAAAATGTTTAATGTGCGAAATATCTTTGCAAATTATTGAACAAATTTTGGAACGATGAAGATTGAAAATCACCATTTAAGAAACGCTGAATCATTTTTGTAAGTAACAAAAATGTTCCTTCGCACATAATACACGATTTCTATGGAGAATGTGTTGTGTGAGTTGTTGAACATTTCATGCTCTCATTTCATTTGATATTGCAGGTGAATTTGTGTCTTTGTTGTTGTTGTTGTAAGAAATGAGCTTTGTTTGTTGTAATCTTGTCATTCATTGCTGTTGCTGCTACTGATTTGAATTATTTGATAAGCAAAATTGCAGTGTAGTGTATCTCTTTTGCTTTGTTGCTTGCTCAACTTGTTTGTAATGTGATCATCCTTAAATTTAGTTAGTAGTCCAGAGAGGAGTAGAGACGAGGTAGTTTGACAAGAGAACGCACTCCACACGTTTATCTAATTAGTGCACTTTCAAAACTCTCCATTATGAATGTCATACGAACTGTTGCGTCTGTCCATTCCCATTTTTTTTTTTTGTCACTTTGTCAGTTTGTCACATTGTCAATCTTGTTATTTTGTTGTTTTATGATTAATCTGACCATTTGTTATTGTTTTTTGTAGATGTGCAAAGTAATGTGCCGCGTTGCTATAAGATTTGATCTGATCTGGTGATGATTTAATGTTAATTTCTGTTCTTGTTCTCCTTAGTGTTTTGCTGGCGTTGAATTTATGGCATTGAACTTTACGATGCACTTTTTGTTTTGTGTTGTGGAAATTTTAAATTTAATTGATATGAATTACAGTATAAAGTGAATTATACAATACTATTATTATTTGTATTGCTTGTTATAGTTAGTGACATTGAGAGAAAACAGAGAAATAATAAACTTTCCATTATGAAATGAATACTGAACTACTAAGGATTGTAGAACATGATAAAAGTAATCAAAAAATACACAGAAACATTCAAAGATTAGGTCAATCACATTTGTGTAATTACAAGGCCCCTTACCTTTAAGCTATGAGAATAATTCCGCTGTAAAATTTTAATTACTTTCCATCTATAACATCCATAAACTTAAAATAGGAGAAACTCAAAGTTCTCACAATTTTTCCCAAATGTGAACTGCTTAAAATTATATATAATATATACAAAATTATACCGCACATTACCTTTATTACAACAGTCATTGTTAATGTCTCTATCTTCCCAATAATATCGTTCCAATAAGCGTAATATAATCATTTTTTTTTCACCACCTTTCTTATCAACATCATTACTTTTAATCTACAATATCTACTGTATATCGTATGTATTAACCCTGTATGATCATGATGATGAAGTTTGGGATATCCATGGTGTCTTTCACTTTCTTATAATATTAAAGAAAAAATACTAGTTTATTATGGTTATAATTCCAACGCGAACCCAAGAGGTCTGTTGTAATTCCATTTGTATAATATTTTGTACAACTTTTTTATTCTATTGGGTTAGCAGGTAAGTTTCTTCCAGTTTTTTAATTATCGTTAAATATTTTTGTTTTAAATCATTCAGTTAAGAAAAATTTCACTACTTGTGCTTTGTGTGGTGGAGATGCCATAGCTCATGATTGGTTTGCCAAGTGCAAAAATTACATCAAAAGTGCAACAATTGAATTCGATGAAGAGCGTTTCAAATGACAAGGAATCTGGCAAAGATGTTTTTTTTTTCATATAGTTATAAAGTAAATACATTTCGATTAGTTAAAACAATCACTAACTGAGGAAAAAATAAAAATGGTGCAAGTGCGAGTCAGACTCGTTCACGAATGGTTCCGTACCAGATTGGGGTTTGATGTGACTGATTCCAAAAAAAATACCTCGCCTTTATCAGAAACTTAAAGTGTCTAAATTTCAGTTCAATAGTCCAAGAAACGAAAAAAAACGAAGAAAAGAAAAAGTTTTTTGAATAAGAATCTAAATTTTAATGGGGGTTTGTATGGGCGGTCCCTCTCCTAGGTGGCCGATTTGGTTGATTCCAAGAGATGTACCGCGCCTATATCAGAAATTTATTCAATTTGATAGAACAAAAAACAAAAAAGTTTTTCTAATAAGAACCTGAATTTTAATGAGGTTTGCATGGGAGGTACCCTCCCTAGCGATCTGATCAAACTAAAATTTCGGCAATATGAGTTTCTGATGTAGAGCCACAAACCTTCCAAATTTCAAGATCGTGGGATTACTGCCATACAAGTTTTAAGTTTAAGTTTTTCAAAATATTTTAGTTTTAGTATTTGTTGCTGATGCCCGGATAGAACTTTAGATTCTGTGAAAATTTCAACTCTCTAGCTATTGCGGTTTTGAGATATGACCCGAAGACGAACGGACGGACCACGAAGCCTCTGCAAAAGGGGTCCTTTTGATACCCTTTGGGTCCGGAATCCTAAAAATGAGAATTTTCAGGGAAATCATCTTCATCATCTGATGAAGCTTATTTTGGCGGCTATGTCAAGAAAGGAAACTGTTATATTTGGGCTGAAGAAAAACTTAGAAAATTGTTTGAAAAACTTGTATCGTGTAAATTTTGGTGTGGTGGTATAATTGGGCGACAGTTTATCGAAAATCAAACCAGCAATGCAATTACTGTGAATGGAGCTTGTTATCGAGAAATGATTAGAGACTTTTTGTGTCAGCAGAGGAGGTCAGTTGAATAACATTTATTTACATTATTTAAATTTTCAATAAAAAGAAATAAAGATTTCACATAATTTAATTTAAAATTTATAAACTCACTCAAAATTTAAACACCTAATTTAGTATATCTAAAAAAAGAAAAAACATAAAAGTTTTTCATCATTTGAGGCGCACACATATTTGACTTGGGCTGCATGGAGGCAGAAATGGTTGGATAGCCCTGGTCGAGATGGAAGAGTGTTGAGTATGGATTCCGTATGATTAAAGGTACAGCTACGCAAACAACAACTAACCATAAACTGCGCTGGTTTGCTTGCTCATCACCACTCAACTCAAAGACACAAAAATGGTGCCTCTTTATTAGTATGAAGCAACGCAAGGAAGGAAATGACAGGAATTTCTCGTCTCTAAGAAGAGTAAGAAAATATAGTAGTTTCATTACTTAGAAACTTCATCTGAAAATTTGCTGATTTTTAGTTTTTCTTTGGTTTTCTTTTCGTTTTTATTTATAACACAAAAAAACATACATTCATACATCTTCGTCATCTCTTAGTTTTACTCTTGAAAGATCTTATAAACTAGAGAAAATATGTGTGTATTTACAAATTATTGATGTTGTTGTTTTAATATCCGTAATTGTAAATTATTTTCTTTTTTGTTTAAATTCCGATAGATATTTTGAGGAGGATAGAATTATTTGTAAAATTTTTCTTAAGACTTAGTTGCAAAGAGAGAACCATTTTTTGTTTTATAACTCAATTCGTTGTAAGCATCAAAATAACGGAACTAAAATAAAAATAAAAATTTTAAAATGCAATATTTCTTCTTAAATTATTTATTCATAAAAAGCGTTTTAATTCTGTAAATCTTAACCTTCATAATTTTACAATGATTATTTCTTATTCCTTTTTGATATTTTTATCAATAACGAAATGTTTCTGGAAGGAACAATGGACGACTTTCATTCTATGTCACGTCTGTGTTTCTTAACAAAACTCTTCTTTTAAGTCGTTTTTTTTTTTTGTTAATCATTTTTCTTTTTTATTATTTTGTTTGTTTTTTTTTTTTTTCATTTTTTGAATGATTGTAAATGCAAACAATGGAAAAATTAATATTTTTAATATTCGAGCTCTACTAATTAAATTAATTAATTAATAATTTTTTTTTATACTAAAAACTTGAGCTAACAATCTACTACAATCATTAACAAATTTGTGTATAATTTTCTTTTTTTTTAAACCTTTCACACATGTCATAATATTGAATATTTGAATAGAATCAAAAGCTGTGTTTATATGCAATTCTTAATTCTCAGTTTTTCTGACTACCATAGTCTAATACAAAATAATATAGTTCCGTCGATTGGTGAATGAGATATTCCTTTTAAAAAAATATATACTAACATTACTTGAGGTTCATAAGCTTCCTTATAACTGGACACATTTTAAAAAACTGGACACATAAATAAGATGGTAAGGAGTTCTTACTAAGAACCTCATTTAAATTATATTCTCTAAGTTATACAGACAACTTATCCATTTCTTAAGAGGAGAAAAGCATGAACTCGATATATTTTGTGAAAGGTTCAAAAGCTTCGATGAAACCGAAGATTATTTTAAGATTCCACTAAAATTTGTGTTACTTATATTGAATTTGAAAATAGAAAGGGCTTTCTTAAGCAACAACAACTAATCTAAGGCTTAAAAAATCCTTGAATTGCATTTTATACTAATTTATTTGGAAATTCTCAACAAAAAACAAATGCTACATAGAATTGTTTACAACATAGTACGAGTATCTTTTTTTGCTGATTATTGATACTAACAAAAATATATGTTTATTTATTATTTACTTTATTCGTTTATAGTTTTAAGTCACTTTGTATGATTCCTTTTCTTTCACGATTTTATTTTATTTGGTTTGATTTTGTTTTGGTTTTCTTTCTTGATTTATTGTAGTAACTTTCTAAGAATTTATCTCAAGTCACTTCTTTTAGTTATGTATTAAAATATATATAGTATGTATATGTGATTTATATTTATTTGTATGTATATGTAATTAAGTAAGCCATTTTATGGAGAATCTCTTTGAGTTGAGTTTAGTTGAGTGAAGTTGAGTTTTTTCGTTGTGCGCTCTCTAGAGTAGTAAGATATTTTCTTTTATTTTGTTTTTGTCAAGAAGGAAATACTAGTGTAGTGTAGTGTATTTTTAGTTTTAGAGTTTGGTAAATTTAATTTCAGCTAATATGATTTTAGAAAGTAACACATCTAGAAATTGCTTTACAACACTATTTCTTATTAATATTTTCTTTTATAATATTTTCTGTAGAATTTAAACATTCATAAGCTCACACCTGAGTCACATTTTCATTTCCTTTTATCTATTCATAGAGAAATATTAATCACGAATTTTGGATCTTTTCTGGACAAGAGCGTAAACTTCACCTTCACCAATCCATAAAGATTCTTTAACATACTTTCATAGACTTTCGAAACTAAAGCTAGGAATACACACATCAAATCGTTCTTCAAATCGAGCTTAGTGTATTTTGATGCGTTGCCCATCGACAATTTCAAAACTTTTCATTTTTAGTTCTCATTGAAGGCAGCGAGTGAGTGCACACAAGGAATGTGCGGCTCGCTTGTTGTCTTCCAAAGAGAAGGCAATGCCTGTTTTACTTCAATGAAGGAAATAAAATTTCTTTGTTTCTTTTCCATTTGGAATGCTAAATGAAATGTTTCTTTAAAAATAAGCAATAAACCGAAATTTATAAAAACATAACAAATATAAAATCACAAACAAAACAAATAATATATCTTAATAATATTTCATTAGCAACAACACTTCCAAAATTAAATATTTTATTGTTGTTTTTTTTTGATGAGTTTGTTTTATGTTGTTTTCGTAATCACCACAGACCGCATCTTTTTTCTTTGTCCGCACACTCTAACGTTCTACAACAAAGATTTCATAATAATGAGTTGATTTGCCCATCGACACAAAAAATAGCTTTCAAATGCAAAAATGAGAGAGAGTGATTTGAAGGAAAATCAAAACTTTTTGATTTTATCAAATCATTTGATCAAACGGCAAAACACTCCCATCGACAGGTCAAAAAGCTTTCGCTCTCTCAAAATGAGAGCGATTTGAAGAACGATTTGATGTGTGTATTCCTTAGCTTCACTAAAAAGGTTTCATCAATGAGCTTTGAGTATTTGATATGCAAAACAATCTGAATAGAATTTCATATAATACACTATACAACCCTCAAGTTTAATTTCTTTCAACTAAAAGTGCACACAAGATCAAATTATATTTTAAATTATGAAATGAATGAGATTATTTGTATACAAATTCTAATTCACTGGTTCTGCGGGATACTAAAAATAAAGCATTACTTCCTAAGAACATGTTCATACCATCCTGATAACAAACAATAAACTCACAACCTGGGGGCTTTAGCCAATTAGCTCTGCATATATTTGGATATCTTCCACACCTCAGCAGTTTACGCTCATCTAAACTTTATCTATGAAACTAAATATTGTAAAACAATCGATTTTTAATATATTTTTTCTTTCTTACGAGCACACAAATGCTTCATTGATTTTCTTCATTAAATTTCCATGTGTCTATTTTTGTTTCTTCTTATGTTTACAGATTGAGATACATGTTGTATATAGTAAGTAAGGACTTAGTTCATTCAGCAAATATCATGTTGGATATACAAAAAATATTGTATATGTGAAGAACATGATACACATAACATGATAAAATCGTTTAGGTTTTTTTTTAAAGTATCAATTTGTAAAAATATTTGTGCATGAAATTATAAAACCAATAAGGACTTTTTTTATTTTCATTTTTGTATCTTGAATCTTTTAATAGTGCAGTGTACGTACATAGAGATTAAGAAGTAGTTAGTTAATAGTTAATTGTTGTTGTTGTTGTTGTTGTTGTTGTCGTTGATATCTAAGTAAGTAGTGTGTGTGTGTGAGTGCATTATATTTACAGTGCATCTGGTTATGTATGTTTATAGACTAAAGTTACTCGTGTATCTTAGTATCTATTTAGTTCACTTAGGCAACTAATTAGTTGCCTGCACCATTTGATGATGAATAACTCATTGAGGTACCACCACCACCCCCACCCCCACCACTGCCACTTCCGCTACCCGCATATGATATACCGGTGATACCAGAACTAGATGTGCCACTACCTCCACCCGTTCCTGATGTTGATGTACTTGAGTTTGGCTTCAGCGCTGGTTTGATATCATCAATTTGTATTAATTGTTCGATGGGTATAAGTGAGAGTTCACCGCCTGGTTGCGGCATTGGTGGTAACTTGGCGAGCGCCTATTGCGAAGTATGAGAAGATGAAAATTTTATTAAAGCAAAATATTCTTTAAATTTGGTTTACCTTTGCATGCTCAACGGCAATCGTTGCTGCTTTCTCAGCTTCACGTTGTCGTCGCTCCTTCAATTTCAGTGAAAATATTGCAACAGAACGTGCGCTCTTCACTAGTTTCTGTTTGAGACGTGACTTTTTAGCTGCAATCTCAGCGGCTAACAAGAACAACAACAACAAAATAAAAAATGCCAAGAAAATGTCAATAAATTCATGTTAAAATATATTTTTATATCAAAATATTTGCCACCCCTTAATAATTACTTACCTTTTGCTTCATCATCCGTGGTACTGCCCCCGGCTGCTTGATCTTTTTCCAGTTGTGTTGTTGCTGCTGCTGATACTGATGATGATTGCTGCTGTTGCTGCTGCTGTTTCTGTGATGAACTCGATGATGAATTTGAAATTCCACTAACACTTGGTCTACTGCTATTGGTAATGCCATCACGTGCTGGTGGTCCACTTGGACTAAATACGCTACCACCACCACCAGATGATGACGATGAGGAAGCACAATCTGTTGCGGATGATGATGTTGTTGCTGTTGATGTTGGTGGGTTATTGGATAATGTTGATGTTGCTGTAGTTGCTGCTGCTGCTGTTGCTGATGTTGTGTTGTTGTGGATTTCATAGCAACATTGCACCATGAAGGTGCTGGTTTTAAAACATCTGCATCCGTGGGAATAGCTAATTCCTTTTTAAGACAAAATACAATCCATGCATACACAATATTTTAATGAAAATAATTAAATAAGATTCTCAAACAAAAAAAAAAAAAAGGGGGAAACGTAAAGTTTACACATCTAAAGCAGTGTTTATTTTTAACTTGAGTCCGGGCTTATGAACACAAAATTCTTTCTTTCAGTGCAATTTTCAGAAAACTATTATAATTGATATGGTTAATGGTTAATGTTTGCTGAGACAGTAGTCACACTCTATAGACATGCAATGTGTATAATACTTATGTACTTCATTTATGTGAGGGCTAAATATGATTTAACTACAATCGGTTTGACTTAGAAAATATTACAATAATTATAGTGCCAGGTTATTTCTTTATTTATTCATAATAACAATATAAAAGTAAATCTTTGTTTTAAATAAAACGTTTTGTTTATTTCACCAATAAAATCTGATCTAAATCGATATGATAATTTTACGCCTTTATTGTTGAAAATCAAATCGGTTCAAAAGAATAAGAACAAAATTCTGAAAGTCTGCAAACACTTGTAGACTTTTATCTGCCTTATAAGTTAAACCAAGTTTCAGTTAAATTGCATTTAGTAATCATATAATAGAAGTAAGAATGTTACGAATTAAAAGTAAGTTATGTGAACAACACCGACTTGAGGTGATGATTTGATTGAAACAATTTCATGCATGAATTTCAAAAGAATATGAACAATTTTATGATTTACGTATGTTATGTAGAAATACGAAGCTCTCTTTAAAGAAATTCTTCAAAAGAAATCTTTGAATTTCTATGGTAAAACAAAGCTAAGTTCAATTTTATTTCATTATTTGTTTTATATTCAGTATTTGGCAAATCAATATATTAAACAAAAGCAAATGCAATGAATCGAGAAGAATTTGTATTCAAAATAAATTCCTTTTTTTTTCATAATTCTGAAAACAAATACACACACACACAAATTGGCATTCAAAACAGAACTTTGAAGAAATTTGCATATACAGATGGTTACACTTATTGTATCTACTCGAATATATATGTATGTTTGTAAGTATATAGATACAAATACAAATACTATATTGTAGACAAAAGACTCAAACTGTAACAATAAACAATTTGTGTAGATATATACGAGTGAGTGTATATTTGTAGGTATTGTTTTGTATCTTGGAGTCCAGCTCCAACAAATACAGATATGTACATATTTAGTACAGGAATATACTTGTGTATGTAGGTTTGTACTATGTCAGAAAAGCTACCTTTGCAATGCAATCTATGCTCCTATGTAGATTTATATTATCGTTGACTTTTAAACGTGACATCCATTCGGGTGCGTGTAATTTCATTGTTAGTTTATCCTTTTTTTTTTTTTTGTATTGTTTGTTTGGAATTTTCGCAGTTGGATTTGTTAAGGATTTTCAGTTTTAGTTTGTTGTTGTTTGGTTGGACGTGAGTAAAAAAAAAAAAAAACAAAGTGTACGAAAAAGAGAAATAGAAGTGGAATATAGAAAAGAAGTAAATATCAAGTAAAACAAAAAAAAAGGTGCCATTTGGAAGAAGAGAAAAGAAAAGTTAGATCAATAGATTTTTTAGTTAGAAGAAATAAAAACAAGCAAAAAATGTTGGAATTATCAACTATAAGACAGTAGACAGTCGAGTTTGTCATCAAGGCACAGATGTTTCATTTTAATTGGTTCATGTTGTTTGTTTGAAATTAAAACCTATGCACAAGAAATTCATACGTGTGTATGGCAAATCACGGTCTACTCGTACAATAAATTTTGATAGTTTAAAACAAAATATTTTTAAGAATAATTTATAATCCTTAAATAGATTTCAAGTTACATGTTTAGTTTTAGCTAATCAAATTTTTAGTAAATTTACCTTATTAAGATTTTAATGGAACCCTAAGTCTCTTCAAAGACTTCGGAAAGTAAATGAAATTAATCTTATCTTAGATAAGCATTACAGGAGATTTTGTTATTAATAATACTAATCACTAATAGCATTGAAACTTTTAAGGTCTCATGCGTATTATATGAGAGATTGTAATTTTTATACCTTCTACCTCTAGAAAGTCTGTATGAAATTATGCATTGTACATTCTTTATAAAAATAAAGAGAATCCATTTAGTTATGTTTGTCTATCTGCATATCTGTTTGTCTGACCTGTTTCAGCTTAAGTTAGGTTAGGTTATTTGGTCGCTTCTCCCACAAAAGCATAGATCACACTTAGGCCAGTTGAGGCCCATTGTGATACCAATCCTTATTCTTCCCTGCAAAACCATTTTGCGCTTTTAATAAAGTCGAAGATATTGCCTATTTTGGCCACTTGCAGGACAGACTTTTAATACAGTAGTTGATTAAGTGATTCTGCCTACGTCTGGCTAAACCAGAACAGTGACACAGAAAATGTTCAACCATCTCTTCCTCTTCCTCGTCCCAATAACTTCTGTAGATATTGTTCGACACGTTTCCAAGTCTATTAGTGTGACTGCCTAAAAGGCAGTGACCTACTGTACTTGTATTAGATATAACATCCCTAATAAGGTTTCTATCCAGAGACAGGAGTGTTCTGGTTATCCCAGAATCAAATTTTGGCCATAGTAGTTTGGACCAAATACAGGTGCTTTCTAATAGCCACCTTTCATTTGCAATTTAAATAATACTGTCTTGGAGCATTCGTGTGTAAGTGCTCAGGGGAATCCCTACATTAGTTTTTTGAAAGATGTCTTCAAGCATGATGCCCGCCCTAGCAAGCAATAAGGTTGCCTGCAATATCCTTATGTACTGGGACCGATAGAAGATGAATAGTGCATTAACCAACAGCTTCGTTGAGCATACTCCTGCAATTATTCACCATTTTACCCCAGAGAACCCTTGAAGATATATACACCTCGTGGTAGGAACTGATGTTTCTGCTTCAAATCGATGAATCTGAAATTTGTTGCCAAGCTTACTACTTTGCTCGTTTTGGGGATGGTATCTAGTGACAAGGTTGTGGCTTAAAACCAATCAATCAATTAACATAAAATACTAGATGCATTTGTTCAGAAATTATTGAACCTTCTTACTCAAGTTTCATACATTCTACATTTTATTCGATTTAAGGACTTAACTATAATCTTATTAATAATCTTATAAATACAGGATCTAATTGTTTATCATAAAATTTTAAGATAGTGACAAAAAAAAAAAAAAAAAAAAGAATTACAGTGGATTTGATTCAACATTTTCTTCCTTCTTTTTTTTTTGTGTTGATCCAAAGTTTTGCCACTTTACAACTATTTACATGTGAGATAAAGACGTTGGTGGTAGTTAGTACAACTAATGTATGAACTTTTGTTGCTTCATACGAGTATCTCACGGGAAGATACAAATATGTCATGTTAGTAGTGAGTATTGGGACACTAGGGTAAACAAGACAAGGTTTATATCATAAGTTAGTAAGTACATACATACTTAGTTGCAAGGGTAGAAGTAGAAGTAGAAGTAAAACTAGTACTACCATGGTAGAGTTAAAGAACTACAATAGTATAAATTGTCATATATGTGTACGTACAAGAAAAAGTTTAAATAAAATAAAAAGTTGCAAAGAATGAAAGGAAGATTTTGTCTTACGCTCATATGCAAATGAGTTGTACTCTCTGCTGATATCTTGCGTGGCTTATATGGTGGAATGTCGGTTATTTTTGTCTGTTGCTGCTGCTGTTGTAGCTGTTGCTGTTGCAATGGTGTCATGAGCATCAATTGGCGCGTACGCTGTGGACTGCCGGCTCTGCTGTGTACGATCACTGGATCTTACGGAACGGCGGGATCTCAGGTATATGCATGGCTTGCGAACGTGAGGCAGCTGAATTCAAAGCCAATGTGCTTGCGGAAGCGCTATACAAAGTGAACAGAAAATAGTAAAGAGAAAAGAGGAAAATTGTATTGTGCAACAGGATAAGCAAGGATAATTGTCAGTATTTGTCAAAAAGGAAAGGCAAAGAAAGGAAGTTTGCATACAAAAAAATTTTTGGTGTAAAGAGATAAAGTTTTGTGTTATTCAAAGAGAGAGAGAGAAAGAGAGAGCAAGAAAGAAAGAAAGAAAAAAGTAAAAAATAGTTGAAAATTAGTAAAATTATTTTTCAAACAAATTTTATTTGTACAAAATTTTTTCAGACTTAAATTCTTTAAATCCTGTTCAGACCAAAACTACAAAAAGTTTCATAAATTTACAAAGAGCCAATTATCAAAGTTATGTGTTTTAAGATCTGAAGGTCTGAAGAGGGTTTCTTTTTGTATATACACATATTTACATATGAATTTTAATGCCAATAGTACAAAATATATATATTGTTTAGGGGTGCTACACAGAATTTAGACAAATCATAGGATCACATACACACACACATACTACTATACTTTTGTGATTTTCAAAATTTACCCAGTTAAGGTTGTTTGCAATCTTTGATTTGTTATGGAGCTTAGATTACGCACGGAATATCCATGAAATGGCGGTATTTCCGGTAAGTAAATGGTTTTCTTTTTTTTTAAACAACTTTTACATGCGCTATGAAAAATTTTGAATCGAAATGGAGAAATTTATAATATATAAACAATTTATATAATGAAAACAAAATAGAAATTGAGTTTAGATATTAAAAAGACAAGTGTTGTGTGCTATAGGCAAGTGTTCTCAGTGATGATGATGAAGATGATCTTTAGGTATGTAGCATATAGAAAAGAAATATTCAATTAGTGTTTTAAAGATTATGGAAGAAGTTATTCAGGAGGAATACTATTAATGAATCACAAAACAACTAGGGGTCCTTCAAAAGTGTGTCATACTTGTATTTCGAAAATAGTAAGTCTTTATCGTCCTTAATTACAATCTAAATTGTAATTAAAATTGACGGATTTATATATTTCAGAGAAAATAACTTATGCTTAGTATAGTCGATATCATCGCTGTTAATATACATATTTCCAAATTTTTGTGTTAAATTTTATCTCAAAAATGCTTATATCATGTAAACAATTATGAACACATAATATCAACCTTAAAAAATTGTAGTTTTGGAACAAAGTGTTCATATTGTGGGCCTCCAATTATGTATATGACACATAAACATGTGAACATATGATTCAAATTTTGTATGAACGTTCTGCATATGAACACAAATATGAACTGTGATCATATCGTCTCACTAAGCATTTGATACAAATTTTAATTAATGCAAGCTAATGAACACATCTTTCAAATTCTATTATCAAATTTTGTTGAATTAAAAATTAATTGAATGGCAAAAGTTTATATTAAGTGCAGATTAGCGAATAAAATGTTATAAAGTGTTCTATGTTTGTCAGAGAGAAAGAAAAAAAAAATCCAAATCGAAAAAGGTTGAAATTAAGTTATTCTGATTCGATTTCGCAAATAGAAAATAGTAAAAATACTAGAATATAAAAATCATAATAAATTTTACCCGCTTATGTGACCATGTCCATTATCCTGATTCAAACTGCTTAACGAAGCTCCACTATTTGGTGGTGTACTCTCATGTAGGGGACGTATTAAGATGGTACTCGTCTAGGATTAAAGTAAAGTAAAAGAAAAAATTAAATATAAATGAAAATAATTGAATTGTACAGTTTTTTATTAGGGTTCCGGACCCAACGGGTACCAAAAGGAACCCTATTGCAGAAACTTCGTTGTCCGACCGTCCATCCGTCCGTCCTCGGGTTATATCTTATAAACCGCAATGCTAGAGATGTGAAATTTTTACAGAAGGTATAGTTCTATCCGGGAATCAGCAACAAATACTAAAACTAAAATATTTTCAAAAGATTAAAGGAGTTCCCATATAAGAAACTTTTCATTTTGTATGGCAGCTAAACGATCCAGTCATCCCACGATCTGGAAATTTGTAAGGTTGGATGCTATATGTCAGAAACTTATATTGTCCAAATTTTAATTTGATCGGATCGCTAGGGAGGGTACCTCCCATACAAACCCACCATTAAAATTCTGGTTCTTATTAGTAAAACTTTTTTATTTTTTCATTTTATCGAACTGAAATTTAGACACTAAAATATCTTGACATAGACGCTACACATCTGCTAGAATCAGCCAAATCGGCCACTTAGGAGGGGTACCTCCCATACAAATCCACCATTAAAATTCAGGTTCTTGTACACATAACTTTTTTGTTTTTTGGACTATTGAACTGAAATTTAGACACTATAAGTTTCTGATATAGACGCGGTATATTTTTTGGAATCAGTCGTATCAAACCCCAATCTGGTACGGTATGTTTGTACCTGTGATGGTGGTGAATCTGGTGATGAATCACGATTCTCAAATATATTTACATCCGCTTCAATGTTACGCTGTAGACCAAAATTTGCCAGCTCATCGATAAACGGATGGCCGCGTTGTGATGGATCTGTGCCAGCATAAAGTAAATCCTCAGCGAGTTGACTCTCCAATGATTGATCGTGTGTTGTATTCGTACCACTTTCAAAATTATTGCCTTCCTGTTCCGGTTGTGTTGATGATGTCGATGGTGGTGTCGGTGGTGTTGGTCGCGGTGACGTACCCTTGCATTGCATCTGACGACGGCAATGTTCAGCGCGTGCAATTTCCGCCGCAAGCCAGGAAGGTAACTCCGGCAAAAGCCATGTTAATGCCTGGCGTAGTCCAAGCATAATGTGCTGTGAACAAAAACAATGCACAGTGTTAACAACTGACATTATTATGACATCGTTAATGCCTTACTAACCTCAAGTGTCACAATTAATATAATGGTTTGTGCTATGGTCAAACCCGGCCAGAGTCTTGATACTTGTCCGGATAGACCAATTAAAGCGCAATTAACAATTACAGCTGCAAGGGAAAGCACACTTAGTGCATTCTGCCATGTGCCGATGTTTGCGACACGTTGACCAAAAGGTCGTTGGTGGACATGAGCCAACTTGAATGCATCTGAACGTATCTCCATAAAATTGTTGATCAAAGCACAAATACCAGCGAGTGGAAAGGCAGCAGAGAAAAGTACCACATAACCCATTTGTACAAGCATTTCCAGGTGATCCGAGAATGTGCCGTCATACTAATATTGTTCGCATTGTTTTTGTTCATTTTGTTAGGTTTGAGTGAGGATTGCGGTTGGGTAATAATACAAAGCTATTTCCGGTCAGTTATTTTACTTGTTGACCATGCACCTACCTTATATAAAGAGCTTTCAATTTCCGCCTGTCCAATGTTGCGTATATTCCTCGTTCCCTGGGTGGTTGTCATGGTTGCCCCTCCTGAGGTTGTAGTAGTGGTTTCTACTTGTCGCGTTTCCTGTTTCAATTTATCCGTTGAGGGTGATGTTGTTGCAGTTGTTGCTACTGAAGTTGTATCTGTGATAGTGCGATTGATATCCTGTGTGGGACTAAGTGCACCCCACATATTGAAACTTAACTTGGCAAGTTTCCATTGTTCAACGAAATAAGGAATGGCAGATTCACGTAGATTGCCAATGATTTGACGTGAGATAAGTAAACCAGCGAGTTGCTAATTTGGAAAAGTTTAATTTCAAATTCAATTCAATGATTCTGTACTCCTACCTCCTTTAGTTTTTCTTCATCACGTAAATAGAATGCTATATAGAAAAGCGATAGAAACGAGTTGACAAATTGAAAGAGTGCCACTTTTGCTATTAAGTGATTCTCATATTTCGATTGCAGTCGATAGTTTTCTAAAAAAAATAATATATTTTCTTTATATATGGACTCATGATATTTAAACTAATGTAACTCACCATGATCATTGAGCCAAACTGCCAATTTGTAATATGCCTCATCCATTAGGGTTATGGCACCTGCCAATAAAACTTTTGGTATCACACTCAAGCAGCAGAGAATGCTCTCTTCCGGTAATTTCGAATCCCACCAGTCCTATTCAATTGTATGGTAGTTTTAAAGTTTGTTGTTCAGGATTAAACATGCAGGTTAGGATATGAAACAAAACAAACAAAGAAAAGAGAACAAGGAACAAAAGAGTTGACATTTTACAGATTAATGACGACGACAAATTTGCAATACATACAACATTTAATTGGTTAGCAAAAATAGAGTTCTTTATAAAGGATCTTCAGACATCCAAAAGACATTCCCCATTAGAAATGTTTTACATCTAAAAGGCATAATGAATTACATGGATGGCTCAATTTTATTACAATATATAGGAAAGGTTCATCTACATTAGAGAGGTTAGTACAATATAAGAAAGAAAAAAAATTTATCGAATCTAAATGTTGCCAAACCTCTGCACATTGTGATTATTATCATTTGTCTTAATTTGATCTATTATTTCCATGTGTTCTTGTTGGAGATTTCTAGATAGAAATTCATTGAGTTTATTTTCAATGAATATTATGAAGATACTCGCACAGATTCGATGGATCAGGTGACTGAAATATTAAGATATAATAAGCTTTCAAACACTGAAATGACAGAAAGAGTTCTTAAAATCACAAGGTGGAAGAATTGGCCAAGAGATTTTGGAATTTTATATTTTTGCCATAATAACAAATAAAAATTAAGTGGTCAGTTATATGACAATGCATTAAATATGTTAGATTGTTGCCATGGCTTTCAAAACTAAGTTCAGATTTGCCATGTCTCAGTCTGGATCTTCTTCATAACATTATAATGAATCGCAGCCAAACTTATCCTTAGTGGTTATTATCTTTTCAGGAAATATTCCTTCAATTAATTAATTAGTAAAATTGCATTGAGTCTTGTTAGACAAAAATTTTCCTTTACCAGCAAATACAATTAATTGGGCATCTGATAGAACTACGAGTACCATAATAGTTTTATAATGGCATTGAATTTCCCTGTCCTTATCTCTTTACTGACATTTCAATTTCAATTTGAAAATACAATTTACTTCCTTTTAAAAATGTTCATCATGCTTTTGCCCTCACATAGTTTTGTGTTAAAAAATATTTTAAAAATCCCTAAAAAGATGTAGAACGTAAATACGTGTATGTATGACAATCATTAACATTTTTCATTTTTTGCTTGAATAATTCAACAAATAAAAACCCTTTTAAATGAAATTGTCCACATTTCCATTTTATTTTCCATTTTTAACAGACACACAACCATAAGGACATACACACATGACATGAAATGGCATATAATATATAAATAAAAATCAACAGCGATCAACCAACAATAATATCCAAGTAGGAATGCATACGCGTATAATGAAGTAGGTGACAGAAAATGATGGCTGACTGAAGCCATCAAGGTAAACAATGAAGAGTCAAAAAAACGCTACCATTTTTAAGCCATTAAAAATTTCATAGCAATTCAATTGCTGCATTGTGTAAACAGAATAAAAATTCCAGAGAAGAAGAACCTGACGATAGGCAAGTAGGCAGTCATTCAGTCAGTTAGTCAGAACCACCATAGAGGCAAAGAGAGGCCAGGTAGATTTGAGTATGTACGTGTGTGTAGATGAACAAGATACTACAAGATACTAACATAGTCATATTAATGTAGCCAGTGATGTGGTCGCTTTTGAACATATGTATGCACGCACCATGATGTAGTAGATTGAGTTGGTTGGTTGGTTGCTTCCTCGGTTAACGCCTGCAACTAGTACTTACAATACTCACTATAACAACAACAAGGATATGATGAACAAATTCAGCAAGAACACCATCATCATCACCATCACCACCACAAACTACAACCGACATATGCACAAGGATAATTGTGTAACTATACAACTTTAGGCCACTTGATGGTTTGGCTGATGTGCATGTAAAACAGGACAAGCCATGAACACGGGTGCCGGCATTAAAAAGACAAGTTAAAAGCTTATGGGCGTGGCTGATTACGCGTGCAGGGCGTGCGGGCTGTGTGTGTGGTATATAATTTGTGGTAGCATTAGAGTGTGTAACATTTTTCGTGATAATTTTGGGTTGGTGATAATTGAGTGAATGCATCATGGACAAGCGTGAAGTTGGAATAGTTAAATATGCAAAGCAAGCAAAACCATAATGAATAAATTAAAGATTTCAAATGTAAGTTTTCCTAATGTACTATATTTTTAACCATTTTTATGGTTCCGGACCAATCGGAACCCTATTACTAAGACTTCCTTGTCCTGCCGTCCGTCCCCAGGTCATATCTCAAGAACCGTAATAGCTAGAATGTTGAAAATTGCATTAGATATGTAGTTCTATCCGGGCAACAGCAACAATTACTAAAAATAAAATATTTTCAAAAATTTAAAGCGGTCCCCATACAAGAAACATATTGGTTTGTAAGGGAGCTATATCATCCAGTAACTCCACGATCTAGAAATTTGCTTGGTTAGTGGATATGGATTAGAAACTTATAGTATCCAATTTTCAGTTTGATCGGATTGCTAGGAAGGGTACGTGCCATACAAACCCCCATTAAAATTCTGGTTCTTATTAGAAAAACTTTTTTGTTTTTTGTTTTATCGAACTGAAATTTAGAAACTATAAGTTTCTGATATAGATGCTACATATTTGTTGGAATCAGTCAAATCGCCTAACTAGGAGGGGTACCTCCCATATAAGCCCACCATCAAAATTCAAGTTCTAATAAGAAAAACTTTTTTGTTTTTTCATTATTGAACGGCAATTTAGACACTATAATTTGTTGATACAGGCGTGGTAAATTTGTTGGAATCAGTGAATTGGGAGCACTATGAGGGGACCTCCCATTACCTCCGCGTACGAGTCTGACAAGCACTTGGCCGATTAGGTTATCTGTACTTAATCTGTGGACTTCTGGAGGTCAACATCATTGAAAATTCTTTGAGTTGCAGTGGAATCCGCGAGAGAAATGTTGTTCGTGGCCTACATAAGATTATGCATGTCTATTTTTGTGTTATCTAAACATAACTCAAACTGAACAACCGCTAATTTGCATAAATATCTTTGCTATAAGCGAATATACTAATTTAATTTAATTATATTTATATTTACACATTATATTTGCTTCATCACCTCACTGAGAGTTAGTTAATTTAAATTCAACATTCCATTATTTCTACATCAATGGATCCCCATCAAAACGTGCGATGACTGCCTGCCTTCCTTAATTGGGTTAAACACAATCGTGGCGTTTACTTCCCTTTCTGGGAGTCGTGGAGTCAGTTTACCTTATTGTGGTATATTAATATCAATGTTTGTGATTAATCGCGTATATTTTCATTGGCATTTATTTATTTTTTATTGAAGGTTCCTGCCCATGTAATGTGGTGGCACTTAGACATGCGACTTTAATATTTAATTCTATCTAAGTACACCCACGTAATATACATAAAAAACAACAAGAAAATTATTACGATTTCGTCAAAAGTCAAATAAAATACAAATGTGGATGATGAAACAGCCGAGTTGGAAAAAGAATATTAAATAAGAAATAGTATTAAAAGCAATTCAAATTGATGTGATTACCATCTAAAGGAACTTGTTGTTGTTATGCAAATGAATTTAGTCACAACCACCATCACCAATACTGTATTTGTTTTCTTCCTTAACGAAAATACTATTGTTTCCCATACTTTTCCTAAAACCAAATCCGCTCTAAAGTAAATATTCCCAGAGCTAAGCTGAACTGAGCTCAATTCACGTGCCACACGCATTGAAATTGTTCAACTCGCATGATAAATCACTTTAGGAATGTTAATTTTACTAGTATATTTTTTGAAATTCCCCAATGGGTAAAAATAGAGTGGTTGTTGCATTTGTACAGACAATAAGGACAATGACTCTTAGTATTGTAGTTGCCTCAGTGCCAATATGGATGACAGTAGTCCAGTAGTCTACAACTAGTCAACTACAACAATTATTATTCTTTTTCCCATAATACTAAGAAATGCAGTACTTTTACTGACCCTACACCTTTCTACCTAAGTTTTTAACCCAAAACATCATTATCATCTATTGTCATCATCATTTGTTTGTTGCCGCCAACGATTTAGAATACAAAGAGGTAAAAAAAATGTAGCATACCAACAGGCGCGTCTGTTTTTCTTGTTTTTTTATGAAAACATGAAGACATTTCAAAACAAAAAAAAAAAAAGAGATAAACGTTTTTGCTTCCGAACACGTGTTGAAAAAGTATCCTTTTTTTTATTGTGATTTATTTTCTTACGAAAATAATTTTCAAAGTGCTTTTTCATGTTGTCATTAAATGAAATGTCTTCCTTAATTAAGCATCATTAAAGATAATCAAGAGATTTGGCTTAAGGCCACAAAACAAAACAAAAAATCATTAAGTTAGACATGTTGGAGAATCTCTTAAAAATTTCTTTAAATGATTACATTGCAGAAACTTTCAATAGAAATCTAATCGAATGGATTTTAATATCAAAGGAAATAAGAAAGAATTTATCATGTAGAAAAAAGGTGAAATTAATCTTTGCAGAAAATTCCGTAATGAAATCTCAATGAACTAAAGAGTTCAGATTTCACAAATTTGATGCCTTTAAAATTTAATTTAACAAACCATGGTCTAGTATAGAAAAGACTTAAGTACAATATCCCAAGAGAAAATATGGACAAAGAAACCTATTAAAATAGAATAATTAAGAAAACTTACACTCAGACACTCGGCCAACAAAACTTAATTAAGGTTTTTCTTTAGAGAAAAAAGAATTTTATATAATTCATAGAAATTTTAGTTAAAATCTCTTGGTATTTTTAAACTTTTCTCATTCAACTTTTGACAATTTTCATTTAACTTTAACTGAAGAACCAATCTCAACAAAATATTAATACCGCATAATTTGTCTTTATTCAAAATATTCAAACATCAAAATTCAAATTCACCGAAACTTTTTTTACTTTTTAACACTTTCAACTAATGAAATTATAATTTTAAAGACATTTTATATGATAGATCAGATTACCTTGTGAAGTTTTCTTTCAATATGCTAAGAGATATATAACTTAAGTTAATTTACCATTATTAGCTTATATGGGTATATATCAAATATTGTGTTAATTGATACAATTTTGAATATGTTGAGTAAATTAACATTTTAATTAAAACTAAATAAGAATTGAGAGTAGGAAAGACTGTCCCTCCTTTTGTCATTAAACAAAGTAAAAATGCCACATTTGTGTTTGACAATAGCAAATTTTGAATTATAAAAGCAACCTACCAGCATCATCAGCAATAGAAAATGACATTTTGTATTTAATTTTCAACTGATTAAATATGCCACAAGTGAGTGTATGATGAATGTGTTGAGGGATGGAAATTCAATTTAAATTATAATATAATTATGGAAATATTTCCACCTTGCAACCCATGTTTCATGTGTTTCATAGTTGTGTTTTTGTCCTGAACACAAAATTATATTTTTAAAAGAAGATATACACAATTAAATTCTTCACTTAATTCCTCAGCATTAAATACTCAGCTTCATTAAGCACACGTAAATGTTGCTTATTGTCAACTTCACAATACAACAAGAGAATAAAAACACATTAACAATCAGGACACGCATCATTACATCTTTATGAGAAGCTGTCTGATAGACAAATGAATAGACAAAAGGGTAGTTAGTAGGATAAACCAAACCAAGAATAGCAGACAGAGAGACAGACAGACAGATAGATAGATAGATAGTCATACAGCTAGACATCAACCGTTATAAAAACGTATTGTCCTGTACTATTTTTATTATTATGATGACCACAGGTAAGGATATGTGGTCCAAAGAGACTATAAAAGCTGAAAAAATACCCATACAACAGAGAAACGTGTCAATTGCTTTTGTCCCTTTTTTATATGTTGTTGTCCTTTGTCCTGTAGAACTCGCAACTGAACAACACTTTAACGTTTCTTTTTCTTAGATAAATACTAGAGAGAGGACAAACTTTTATATATATTTGCTTGCCCCTTGTACTTACAATCGTAATCATCAGCTTGACTCAAGCTTTTATTTATACAATCCTTCATTTTACCATATTCAATAATCAATTGATGAATCAATCAAATTTTATGGCTTCAATATTTTCTTTTGTATCCACTTAATTGCGAGTTTTCTATTCTAATTCATCCATCTTGAGACCTGATTTTCTTTTATTTCTTTTTTATTTTATTTATTGCATACTTTTGTGAGTTGTTTTCCTTCTAAGTATTATTGGCTTGTATTACATGAAAGTGTTTTCTCTGATTACAAAAATGGGTGTCATCACCATCAACACAATCATTGCCATCTTCACCATCATCATCATCATCATTGTCAACATCGTTAGCAAACACCGAAGGCAAAGTCATTGTTTTTTTAGTAGAATCACATGTGTTTCTTTTTCTAGTTCAGTATTTTTTCTGTTTTTTTTTTTTTTTTGTTCTATTGTTTTTGTCAAGCAATCAAAGGTCATAGGTCAAAACCATCAGCATCAAGACAATCATGAAGCCATTGCCGGGTGTTAGATGGTTATGTTCTCAGAGCTTGGAAATTTTTTCATTTATTTAAGTTCAGTTTAGTTTTATCTTTCTTCATTCATTTCTTGTTACCGTAAATTGTTTCAATTTCGGTCGTTTCCATTATTTTATTTACAATACAATCAAGTGTTACGAAGGCATTCATCATCATCATCATATTGTTGTGTTCTTTGCTTTCTTTTCCGTTTTTTTTTTTTTTCTTTTTGACTGATTTCTTTCATTTCTTTTCATATATTTTGTCATTGTCACTGTCATCGTCATCATCATTGTTTCTGGCCTTCAATTATGCGTAAAATTTGCAAACGTCAAACAATGACACAGCATTTTCTTTTCATTTCTTTCTTTTCGTTGTCTTCTGAACGTATTTTCTTACAAAAATATTTTTAGCATTTTTCTTGTATTTCTTTATGGAATTTATTTTAATTAAAAAATAAAACAAATTCTTTGTCATGCTGCGTTTCAGGTTCAGAAATAAAGTCCAACCAGAGTAAGATTTGTTGATTTACTTTGGTTTTGTTAAAGACAAAGTTTTAATTGAAATTATGGATGTAGGTGTCAGGTATAGAAGAACAGTATGATGTGTATATTTTTAGACAGGGAGATCCAAAGATCAAGAGAGAGGAAGGCAGTGTGTGTGAGATGAGTCTGGGTAAATAGAAATTTATAGAAAACTTAAATAGGTAAAATCCATTTTTAATTTTCTAGCATATTAATTTAGGAACTCTTAAAGCAGAATGGAAAGGGGAATCACTGTGCTTAGTAACCCAACTTAAATTTAATTTCACAAATCTTTACAATACAAATATCACAACACAAAGAACTCATTACATCAGATCATTGTACAATATAAAAATTATAATATACGAATACATAATATAAAATATGTTAAGAAAATTAAATGTTATAATTTTTTTTTTTAATAATGAAAAATATGTTGAGTTTTGTCTTGTAAAAACCTTGTGCAAATTATACATGCATTGAGCGATTCCTTTATCAGGTATGTGATTGTTATCCAGCCAATCCTGTGAAATAAAAAGATTATAAGAAAGAAATATAACATAAAAGAAATTAAACAAATAAAATAAAAGAAAAGTTGTAATAAAGAATAGAAAGTAAAGAGAGAAAGAAGAAAGAAAATAGAGAATGAAATGTGAATAATGAATAAATGAATGAATAATTCTTATGAATTTTATTTCAATTTTAATTTCCCACAAAAAAAAACGAATTTTATAAAAAATGCAAAACAAAAGAAAGAAAATTTAATATGAAGACAGTTGTGTGTGTATCTGTGTGGCACAACGACTAGTGAGTGTGTGAGTGGCTTAAAGACAATGCAAATGTGTGTTGGTTTAAATGAAATACTTATGATTTTTGTAATTCTACTAATTATGTATTTGAATAATAAAACAAAGCATTTAGATTAATTTTTTTTATTAATTATAATTATACTCTTCTCGCAGTGAATAGTACAATATTATAAGTTTGTCGCGAAGTTTGTAATAGGCAGAAGGAGATATCAAAATCCCCATAAAGCCATGATTAAGCCATGTCCGTCTGTCCATCTTTGTGAATGCAAACTAGCCTCTCAGTTTTTGAGCTGGAGAGCTGAAATTATGCACGAACCTTTTTTTTTTTTTAACTAGAAGTAGTGCATTTGTCGAAACCAACCGAATCGGACCACTAGTGGAGGCACCTCCCATACAAACCACTCCTTAAAATTCAAGTTCTTATTAGAAAAACTTTTTTGTTTTTATTCCTATTGAACTAAACTTTAGACACTATAAGTTACTAATCAATGTCCATGAAAAGTGTAAATTTCAAGAGCCTAGGGTTATTGGATCGTATAGCTCCCTTACAAACCCAAACCCAAATTTAAGTTTTAATTAGAATAACTTTTTTATTTTTTGCGTTATCGAACTGAAATTTTGAATAGTACAAGTATCTGACTCATATTCAACAAACGAATAGATTTCAAGACCATAGGATTACTGGATCGTAATTCTGCCCCACAAATATTTCAGTCTCAGTGTTGAAAAGCTCTATGTGTACTGACTATACCCTAAACATAAGTCAACTCAATAATTAAATATTTCTGAATGCTCTATCACAGAGCGTAGGCATAAATATTTTCTAGAGGGTGCGTGAGGAGTATATCAACTTCGGCATAGGCAAAGTTAAACTTCGTTTTACTTGTTTTATATTATTTCCTTTTATTGTCACTTAGCACTTTAAGTGGCGACGTCTAGGAGAAACTTATACCATTTGTATACAAATTAAAACTTTTTTACTTTTCTATGAATAAATGGAAAAGTCATTTTATGTTTTTCAATTGATGATGTCACGCATAGGTGACCATAACTTGAATAGTACAATTTTTTTACACATTTTATTGTTAATAAAAAATACGAAATGAAATAATTGTAAGGGAATTAATTTTGCTTATACTTAGATGGAGATAAGCATGCAATACTCCTTTGGAGAGTAGAAGGTTTACTTCTGAAGTCCTCATCATTCACAATATGGACACAGGATTATAGTCAAAGAAAATATCCAAAATATCATTGATTCATGTTTCCAACGAACTTGAAAAAAAGCCTCTTGAAAATCATTTAATAAATTAATAATAAAAAATTTTCGACTAGTTTTGTGGTCATGTTAAAAATGAATTCGATTTGCTGGTAGATCATGTGAAAATGTATTTAGAGTGCAAACAGTTAAAATAATTTTTTAATTTTTCATATTTTCGTTTCCTCAGTTCAGTTGCTTATATTTCTATCATTAAGCATACGCAATGTTGTACATTCAAAGAATAACACGCAGATTGTTTTATTTTTTTTTTTTTTATATTTTAAAGAACAAAATCCTTAATTGTGTATTAAAAACAAATATTAGACTTTAATCATATTATTTTCCCAATTTTCTGTTAGAGAACAGTAATCAATACTAATGAAGAACCATTAAAGACATCATCACGCAAATGCATCATTAAAATTAAACTCTGTAATCATAAACTTTTGAGTAACAAACGCGCACGTCTCAGTTACACACTCAATATGAGGGCTTCAATGGGATCAGACACAGACACAAATTAAATGAATGAATATTCAATATAAAATAGTATACAACAAAATAGAATATAGGGGAACTCACTCACCTGAAAACGTAGCATTAGAAACATGACAGCAAATACAAGTAGCAAACATAATCCAATTATGGGAAAGCTAAACCAAATAACGAAACGCGCGACGTTTCCACGCAGGCGCTTCTTTAGGTTCAAGGCGACCGGTTACATTATTTTCCTCAAGTGGGCCCTATACAGGAGAGGGAGAGGAAGATGGGGAGGGAGAAAAATAATGAAATACAAATTTAAAATCAAAAATAAATTTACTTTGTAAAGCGGTCGCGGTGGCTCCAGTAATTCCGGCGGTGTTGATAACGTGCCCCAACGGAAAGCCAATTCAACGGAATAACGTTTCCATGCCTCAAGATATAATGAAGCCCATGCCACATTGAATAATGAAAACAGTACATGACCCATATCCTGAGCCATTTGACCTTTGCCCCACAGCACCAGATAAAGTATTGTGCCAAAAACGGCCGGCACACCCAAAGCGCAAGTATAGTGACCCAACCACGCAAAGTATAATGCAACCTTGACGCCAAAATACTCAGCGATATCATCTGCATAAAGGACAAGAAAAGGAAGAGAAGAGGGGAAAATTTAAATTCAAAATAATTCACCTTGTCCCACCGGCCTAGTCAATCAAATTGCTCACTTACCCAATGGTTGTGGCGCAAATATTTGCTTCACCCAATTCGTTTGTAATTGCGTCAAGCTGCGTGTCTCATGCAATGGAAACACTTGCATAATCAAACCGGATTCCTGCCACGCCGCCACAATGCTTTGACCCTCAGCGACCGCCGCTCGTCCATACAATGATCCGATATCAGTACAACCGGCACGTAAGCCTTGCAACACCTGCAGCACTAACCACTGACGTTCTTGGGATGTGAACAAGGCCGCTGTACTACCATCTTCACTCTTAAGCTGTTGAAAGCAATGACTTTCACGTGTCGTGAACTCCCGTAACGCACCCCCCAGATCGGGACGCAAACGTTTAGGCAGGCGGGCTTCTTCGGCAGCACGAAAAAGACTAAAGTGGAAGGAAAATATGTGAACATAAATTAAAGAAAACTCATTAAGAACAGTTTAATTATATGTAGCCAGTTGATTGGGTTTTAGAAGAGGATTGATGATATTGACTTACACATTGGTTGGTGCACTAACATAGAAAGCATTCCGTCGCGTACTTTCATGAGCTTTCACCTGCACCACAAGTCCCAATCCAGCTGGTGGTTGTGCCCGTATGCGTGCGAGTAGCCAACGCAAGGCTTCATCAGGTGCATCCTCAGGGAATTCAATAACCACATCACATTGTGTTGGTATTTTCGTTAACCAAAGGCGACGCGGTGTCATTAAGTGTCCGGCATAAGGAACTTTGCGGCGTAGTTGGCGGGAAGCTGAAAGTAAATAGAAGACAAGATTTGTTAAAAATTTAAACACGTACTAAGTATTATATGTATCTACTATTGTATGAATGCTGGTCTAAGAGATTCAATAATAATGATGTATATAATGTATGGATTTGTTTTCAATGGGAAATATTTAAAATAAATTGAAAAATATTTTTGTAAATAAGTTTACTGTCTTTTACAAAAGGTTGAGAAATGAACTTATAAGCATTGAGATATTAAAAAATGCTTTTAAGTCAGCAGATTTATGGGATTTACTTCACAAAAAGGACATCATTTTGAGTAATATGAATTTATGATTGAAATGTTATAATCTATATTTTGTATACCAAACAATATAATGCAATGAGTCCTTCTTTATCTTTAACTGAAGATTAGTTCCTACTTGACGTAACATCATATTTGGTACAGAGATTCCCAGTTATAAAGAAAATCAAAGCGACTTTTGGGTTAACGAAATATATCTTTTAAAGCTCAAAAGTATATTATTTACCCATGTGTGATACTGATCTTATTAACACCTATGTTTGTAGCAATTATTAGAAACCGAGTAACGAATTCAATACTAAGAGAAAAACAATACAAATAGTAGTTGTCAACCATAAGAATGATGGAATTACCTTCAAGCACAAGAAAATTGAACAAGTTGGAGATATACAAACAACTTGCCCATGTGATGATGTGAATATAATGTCATCGCATAAATCATTGTCTCTTGTCTTTTAACTAACATTCAACTAACTTGGACTTACTACGAGAGTAGTACGAGTATGTGAGAAAAACACAACAAAAATACTATTAATTGGCATGGAACAAAAGTGATAAGCTTATCAACTAACAAGAATGCAATAAGAGCTGACAAAAACTATACACATGAATGTGTAACATTAAAGAATATGCAGGATATTTGTAAGCCGCTTAATGTTGCATAATAACAATGCAATAGAAACAATGTCACTGGCAAATGTCACAACTTACAACAACAAAAGTGACATTGAATGGTAATGATGATGCTGCTGATAATGAATAGGAGAAATGCCAAAGAACAAACGAAAAACCACAAATTACTTCTATATGCCACAACTTTTTTAATTAGAGAAACTATAATGTAATAGTACAAGAGCAAGTCCACCAAGCAAAGTATAAAATTCACAGGTGAATGTCGTTGTTGATGTGGAAAAAAGTTGCTGCTAACTTTTAGGCGAACATCTGTGAAACAAATGTACATTGGTTAATGACATTCAAAATAAATAATAAAAACCACGAAATAAATATTGTACATAAAAACAAATCGACAAATAAAAAAACTTACAACTGATAAGCAGAATGAAAAGTGAAAAAGAATGTAAACAAAAAAAAAAACAAACAATGGGCCAAGTGCGAGTCAGACTCGTTCACTGAGGGTTCCGTACCAGTTTGGGGTTTGTATGGGAGGTACTCCTCCTAGCTGTCCGATTTGACTGATTTCATCAGATGTACCGCGTCTATATCAGAAACTTATAGTATTTTAATTTCAGTTCAATAGTCCAAAAAACAAGAAAGTTTTTCTAATAAGAACCTGGATTTTAATGGTTGGGTTTGTATGGAAGGTACCCCTCCTAGTCGGCCGATTTGGCTGATTCCAACACATGTGCAGCGCCTATATCAAAAACCTATAGTATCTAAATTTCAGTTCAATAGAATAAAAAACAAAAAAGTTTTTGGAATAAGAACCTGAATTTTAATGTGGGGTTTGTATGGGAGGTACCCTCCCTAGCAATCAGATCAAACTAAAATTTCGACAGTATAAGTATCTGATATATAGCCACCAACCATCTAAATTTCAAGATCGTGAGATTACTGGATCTTATAGCGGCCATACAAACCAAAAAGTTTCTTGTATGGGGACCCCTTTAAGGTTTTGAAAATATTTTATTTTTAGTATTTATTGCTGATGCCCGGATAGAACTACATATTCTATGGAAATTTCAACTCTCTAGCTTTTATTGTTCAAGAGATATGACCCGAGGACGGAGTCTCTACAATAGGGTTCCCTTTGGTACCCTTTGGGTGCGAAACCCTAAAAAACAAAAAAATACAGAAGCATAAGAGAACAAAAAGCAAGTCATGCGATGATGATGCACAATAGTACAAATTTCCCATTTATTCATTACTTTTCATGTTTCGGGGCAAAAATGGCGGACGCTGTGGGTTTTCATTGCACATTTTCCACTTAATTTTCGCCATATTTGTTGTTGTTGTTGTTCTTGTTTTTACAGTTTCTGTTACTGTTTGCAAAACTTAAGTTTCAAATGTAAAGAAGAACGTGCAAATGAGTGTCAAGTGCTTCGTTGTCGTTGTCAACAGCGCATAATTAATTATTGCATTCACCACCCAAAGCATTTTTGTTTTCTTTTTCTTCATGTTTCCTCAGTCTCCTTATACGCTTCTGTGCATTCCCACTGATAAAAAAGAAAACTAGAAGGACTAAAAGTTTTTCTTGCATTTTTCGTTGACATGTAACATCTTTCATGTGATTTTCTTATTATTTCTTGTTGGTGTGCTGATGGTTGGCCCCATTTTCTTATCTCTTGTTGCATTTTCATTGCCTTCATTTGAGTTTTTTTCGCATGAAATGTAAGAGGTAAATGAATATTCTTTGCCATAAAGTATTTGTGTAAAATTCGACAAGATTTTTCAAGAAGAAGTTAATGATAGTAAAACTAGTGCAAGGGAAAATATTGTAAATGCTTCTCTACAAGACATCGAAAGGTTTTAAAATGTGAAATTAAATTTACAGAATACACAAAAATAAACTCTGATCTCTTAGATCATTCTAAAAGGAGGATATACAAGGGAAATACTTGCCCATACTAAAATACAATAAGCATGTATATACAGTTTCTTATATCGATCCTATTAGACCGACTGCATTCAGAAAGCTTCTGCGTTAGGTATAAGGGCCAAATTGAGGTTTATGTTTAATGAAGAGTAAACGCACCAAATCTAGTGTTCTCTGTAAGAACATATGCTCACAGAAATCCCGATTCCTCAAAACAACTTTCATTTCAATGCTCTTCTAGAGATATGTTTTCTAGCCATCATTAATCACACATGACCATTACATTGTTTTAAGCATTTTTAAAGTTTTAACCTCATTTGTAAGATCTTTGTGTATTCACTTTGAGTTCAACTGTCCAATATTTCATAGCTGATAATGGAAAAGTAGAATTGCCATAAACTTTAATGTTCTTCAGTAAGAGTTAAGATTGAATCTTAATATTTGTTCTGATGATTTATCATTATTCGATATTCAATTTCCAAAAAACTATTCTGTTAAGAAATCTTCAAAGATACTTAATATTATAGTTTAACATTTATATTGTGATTGTATAAAACAAAAATATCAATTTTTGCCATAGGCCAAGTATTTCTCACACTGCCCTCGTCAGAATGCTTTATAGTCAATTGTATTCTTAAATGAATTTGAAATATGCAAGCAAATAGATGCTTATAAAAGAGAAACAGATGAATGCCAACTATGGCACTGTGCCATTATAATATTTTTATTTTTCAAATCACCGCCAACTGTTTTGACTTTCTTTCCATGGTTCCATTTCCTGTTGTTCTTTCCTTTCTTACTTCCTGTGTTTTTTTTTTTTTTTGTTTTTTTTCGTTCTTGTTTGGTTGCTTATTAGTTATTACTGTCATTATAAACATTAATTTTCCTTATTTGTTGTTTTCTTTTATCAACTACAACATTTTATGAATATAAACACTAAATGCTTAGATAAATTATCATTTTAATTATAAAATGTATTTTCATTATTTAGTAAAATTAATTAATATTTACTTAAATTATTTTCTCACAAATAGTAGAAAATGTCATTTATTATTTGTATTTATGTTGAGAAATTTATACAATTTACTGTTTATACAATACTGAGACATCAAAATGAACATTTTGTACACATTTTTGGTATTCAAACAAAAATTGTATAGTATCTATTATGAGGAAAACTCCCAAGGTGACAGATGTCAGGTGTCAACCACAGTTATTTGGTATATTAATTAAGACTTGAATGACACCAAACAATAGTAGTAGCAACAACAAGTATATAATAAAATGTTACTCAAATAGAAATCTAATTATTGGCCAAACCGATGGCATGCCTCAAAAATGTCCTGTCATGTATGTAAATCCGGTAATTAATGACATAAATAAAACCGCATTCACACACACACACACACACAGCATCATATACAAATTGACACATATACATTTACAATTCATATCTAAGTAAAATAAACAACTTAAGGTGGACACGCCTCATCCGAATACTTAATCAGCAAAATCGTATGACATTGGCAACATTTATATGTCTAGCAACATTAAAGAAATGTTTGGCAACATTTCTAATCAATTGAATTTGAAGAAAATCAATGGAAGTTTTTTTGAAAAAATTGTCACTTATGTATGTATTTGTCAACACAATGATGTTCATTCTCATTCTATCCTATACGTACTCTATATGTCCGATCTTCCGGTTCACGCTGATGAACACTTGCTCGTTGCAACATATGTAGATGATACGGCATTCCTAGCATCTGCATCGGATCACCACGACGCCGCGAGTTTGCTGCAGCAACAGCTTGATATTACTGGTCCTAGGCTAGTTAACAGTTAATTCTGAGGTCGTTACGACCTGCACGCTTAAGCGCGCCACGTGTCATCCAGTTGCTTTAAACAGCGAAACTGTCCCCATTAAACCGAATGCAAAGTATCTCGGGCTGACCCTGAAGGAGCATATTAAAAGAAAGAAGAAGCAACTAGCTCTGAATTGCTGGAAAATGAATTGGCTGTTAACTCATGATTCTCAGCTCAGCTTGTCTTACTAACAAAACAATAATGAAACCAATAGGGACACATGGCATCCAATTATGGGGTACAGCAGCAAAATCTTACATAGAAATACTTAAACGCTTTCAATCGAAGCTTCTGAGGAAAGTAGCGAGTGCTCGCGAAATTCGGTCCAACACAGAGACATTCGGGTGCCAATGGTCAAAGAAGAAATGAGACGGAAGACTAAACTTGAGAATCATCCCAACTCGCTGAATTTAGGCCTGTTGGACAACTGTATTCAAACTAGAAAGCTACGAAGAGAGCATCCATTCGACCTATCCTTACGTTTCCCATTAAACTAGACGATGTATGCTGAAGTCTGTTATATGACTGTCACTCTTGTCCACTTCACGTTCACGTCATGTAGTCTTTATGTTTAGTTCCTTATGAATAGATTTATTGATTGGCCATATATGGACAGAGAGTAAATAAACAAATAAATAAAAAAAAAAAAATGTATTTATTTGTATGTAAGATCAATAAAATAGTCACAGATACATTTTTATAAAGAAAAATATTCGGACTGAACTTTTCAGATTAAATCTAAATAAGTTGACAACGTTTGACAAAACAACAAAAAAAAAGCAAACAAACAATTGAAATAAAACTAAGATCAAAATGATGGAATGGTTTTCCCAATGGAACCTTAAACGGAAAACCTTGCAAACTAACAAACGAATAAATAAACGAAGGAAGCGAAGCAATGCTAACAAGCGAGCGTCATGAATATTTAATGAAATCATCTAGTGCTAAACAACGGAAGTAGCAATATACAGAGTAAGAACAGGGGTTCTTAACCTGTGTTCACTATTTTGACATTAACTTACATGACTTTCACACCTTTTTTTCCTCTCCCTTGTTTGCATAACACAAAAAAAAAATACCTTCGGAAGAAAAGAGTATTCAATAATTTTAGTATAGAGGAGATTTATAATTCCATTATCATTCCACATATAAATAAAACTTCCCTTGATACACGTAATTTACAAATTAAGAGTAAAGCATGCATATGCACGAAAGAAGGACATGACTAAATAAATTCGCCTGACCACTCTGATTATTTCCTTACACACTTTATCGGTTTCCCATCCATGGTTCCATGGACTTCTAGAAGGTGTGCGGGACAAGTTTTATGCAAGAAGGGTTCCGTGAAATGCATGAGCTTAAGATCCACTGAGTTAAACCTATACATCATGCCATCATGTTGCCATGTTTACAGTTTGTTTACCATAACATGCAGCACAGCATAGCATCACAGGCAATGTAGGAAAAGTTTTAAAAGAAGAGATATTCAAAGCAGTGACAAAAGCAGACAAGTAGAGAGATAGAAAATGGATGTAAAGAGAGAAAATAGATTGAGTGCAAGTGATTAAATGTTGCATACTCTAAGGGGGGACATTCTCAATTTGAACTCTTCACAGCATTGAGCTTAGTTTAATCAATTTGACTAAGCTGCTTTAATTGCCTTAGTGTGAAAGCATGAGAAGAGAGGGAGAGAGAGAGAGAGTTGGAGATTGTGATTTGTGATTCAACATGAAATTAACTGTGAACTCGTATGTTTTAATTATAGTGTTTCGGTAGCATGTTTTGGTATAAAATCTCTACAGCTGATGAACCTCACTAAGCAAATTCGCTATCTACTTATGCATAATGAGCATGTTTAGGTACTGCATTATACAAGTGTTTGTGCAATGAATGATGTTTGTTTAAATAGATTCAATTTAATTGAAAACTAATGATGTCATTCAATAAGAGATGAAAATAAAGAAAATGGTGAAAAGAGAAAATAAGTGGAAATGTCAAATATATAAAAGTATAAATCTCCTAAGAGGAACCAACTCAACTATAAAATAATCAAATTAAGTACACACTGCTTTATATTTGCATAAATACACAATAAGTTCTAGATTTCTCTATCACTGGTGATAGATACTTGCTTTGCCTCATTAATCACACACAAGTTGTTTGAATACAATTTCCCTATGTGTTAAATAAATAACAGCATGTGTATGTCAATTGAAAGTGTCGTGTCAATGGCATTGACATATCTAACATAGTCTACACATGAAACAAACGAAATTTATATACAATATAAAATGCTTAGTCTCTCGTATGAAATGTAGTAAAAGTCAATGGTTTCTGAGGTGTTCTTGGTTCATCGATTCCATGCAAGGACATCTAATGGTGGTCAACATATCAAGATATCAAGATAGTGTGTTACCTGCCATTTGTTTTACTCTCTCTTGGGTATAACAAATTCAATAAATTCCATTCTTTTGATTGTCATTTTAGAGCAACTACAAGTCATCAAATTCTACTTTGAACAATTGGAGTTTATGAAATTTGTTTGAATTGCATAACGATTTGCTACAAAAAAAAAGTTAAATTTGAATTCTTTTAAAAACCAATTTCTAACATATAGCAACCATAAAATACACATCCGGTAAACAACTACAACAATATGTAAAGTGTTTTACCATGGTCACAATTACTTATTACACAGTTAAACTTCGTTAACTGCATAAACTGGATGTAAATCTGTTAAATGTGATAATGAATAGGAAAGAGAGAGTCAATTGAAAGATAAAAACAAATTACAAAAAAAAATAAATTCACATGTTAGTTTTTCAGAAATTTTACAATTTATAAATGTTTTTATAACTTCTAACATAACAAGAATTTTTGATTTTCCTTAATGAACTTAGTACCGAGTAAATTGGATAATCGAGAAACAACTGTACTCTCCTTCTCCTCCTAACACGATGACTTTTTATTGCTACCCTTAACCATCTCGTCACTATATTCAACTTCCCTTTGTTGTCTCTGACAGTTTGACTGAATTGCAATTAATTTATGCTGACCACTTACTTTTTCATCAACAAGGAACACAGCACTCAAGCACAACAACAAATACAAACATAATAACAAACACAAATATAACAACAAACAACAAGCAACAAACAACAACATCAATAACAAGAACACATACAACAAGCAGCAACAACAATTTTACCATAAATATAATAAATAAGCGTGACATGGACAAAATAAGTGCTTCTGACTAACGATGGCCATAGACAGTCCATATTTTTGTCCAATAAGTGTGACTGCGGTTTGTCATATGCGACCAACCATTTTGTTCAACACTGAACATCTGAGTCAAATCACTGAAATTTCTCTTTTAAGAGGTCAATATTATATGTCTATAGTTTGTGCAATGAAAGAGATTATTTTTGAATTGAAATTTCTTTAGCGGCGTCGGGCAAAAAATTTATACTAAAAATCTGAGTGAAAAAATACAAATTGTCACGTTTTTTTACCCCCTGTATCTCATGAACCGCACAAGGTAGAGTCTTCAAATACTCACAGAATGTGTATTTCTATTGCCATATCCCCAATAAATAATAAAATATAATACAGACTGACAGGCTTTGAGATGATCTCTCTCTGTCTGTTTTTAAGAAGTTTCACTTCTATCACGTGTAAGATGGAGCACGCGTAATTTTTTAGTGAATTTGGAAGATTGCTTTAAAATATAGACACTGCAGAATAGTTTAAATATGTAGATAATAGAGTACAATAAAGTATCATTTGCTAAGCACACATTGAAAGGATACGATAAAACTGATAAAAATTTATATAAAGAGTTTTATCTTAAACAGTCTCAATATTCTTATGTCCCATAATATTGAAAACTTAGTAGTTCTTTTGGTTAAAAAAAAAGAAAATTGCTGACAGACTTTCCCGACTATCCAAGAGTGTAATATTCGATAAATTCCATGAAACATTGACGTAGACGTTGTCTTTCTTACAATTTGACAGGAAAGTGAATAATGTGTGATCAGCTTTAAGGTGAACGAAACGACTATCCATTGTATTACAATAAATTCGGTATGACAACGTAATAATAAACGACAACTGAGAAAGTAAAATTGTTGAAGAACATTTTTCTAACACATTAATCACAATAAAATTTGTTCAATGTAGTCACAAAAACATAAACAAAAGTAAAAAAAAAAACAGGAAGCCATGTCATTAAAGGACAACTAACAGTTGTTGTTCGTGTTAATATAATTTTGATTTCTTTTTTGGTAGTTATTTTAAATGATCATTGGCAGACAATGACACAAAGCAACGTCATTGTGTCAACATCAAGTTGGCAACCATTTTTTACTACACCCCAGTGTAAAATTTGTTAAGCAAAAGAAAACAACACAATGAACAGGACTAACAACAAAAATGAACATACATTAATAAATTATAACAAAAAAAAAAGAAATCAACAGAAAATAAGACTTTGCAGGACAATGCGATGGAAGGACAACTGACAATTTTAACCGACTCACCTTTCTCAATTCTAAAGTACAAAACTCAATTAGTCAAAAAGTCTTAACTAACAAAGCATGAATTTGTGCAATTTGAAAAAAACAATGGTAACTCATACAAAAAACTGAACTTGCAATGGAATATATATATAATGATTATTGTTTAAGATTATTGACAATCAGATTTTGCTCACCTGACAGTAAATCACAACAAATTTGAACAAATGGAACTTAATACTTAAGAATGAATATTCAAATGTCAAGAGAATATTAACAGTTCTTTCTTAGATTATACTATTGTAAAATTGTGGCATAATCAGATTCATTCATTCCGCATTACCAAGTCTAAGTTGCCAGTTGATAATGTCCATTGAACTATGAAATCTTCAACCGATTTAAATTGTACAATAAAAACTTAAGTAAGGAATTTATTTATATTTAGATATAAGAAGTAGCACTATTCATTAAACTAAGAACCCATGCTTTAAATTTAAGATGGTTTACAATCATGTGCATATATTTTGTATAAGAAAACTCAAGTAACCAATCGAATACATAAAAGATATAGAAGAATTTCCCTCATTTTATTTATTATTGCATTTTTCAGAGACATGCAAGCGTCAATTATAAGAATGGAATATTTTAGATTTCTTAAAAAAATAATTCATATTTAATATCATAAAAGCTGACAAGTATTTTGTAACACTATAATAAAATACTCTTCTTCCAACGCTTAAAGTCAAGCATAACTTTGTTGACAACTAAAACCACTCAAAGTATCAAAACTCTTGTAAAATACTATTACATACATATATCCTCCCTGAATTACATATACCCCACTATAGACTACACTGATTGGTTTTGCATATAAAATTGAATAGCAAAACATAGAGAGAAAGAATGCAGAACATAACGATAGTGGGGAATTTGCCATGAATAACAAAGTGGCATAGTAAATATATAAAGAAACTTTCGAAATGTCACCATTTTAATGTAACTAGACTACTCAACTGATACTTTATGCAATTTATTGACTCTTTTTTTTAGGTGAACAAATGTTCAATCCTCTATTGATTGAAGAAAAGAAAAATGTATGACTGAATGAAAGAATTCATTGACTCTTTTATAGGTGAACAAATGGTCACTTGTCTATTGAATGAAGAAAAGAAAATGTATGAATGAAAGAAGGCCTGAATAACTAATGTGATTTAAGTCTAACTAAGTCAATGTTATGTGATATAAATAAATATTTTATTTACATTTTTGAATGTTAAAAATAAAAAATGAAATTTGAGAAAAGAGAAAAGATTCCAAATCGTGTTTAGCGCACGTTTAAACAATTTCCATGAAAGTCAACAAGCAAACGACTGACTGCCAGCCTTCCTTTCTCCCATTGACATCTGTGATACTTTTTTTTTTATTTTCCTCCATTATTGGTCTCAACATTTATTCATTCGTTCATTCGCTCCTTCGTCTTTGTTTTGTTATTTTTGGCGTGAAAAACAATTTAAGAAACTTTTGACTTACATAATAAAAATGTTATTACGTCGTCTTAAATTTTACAAAATACGAAAAAAAAAAAACAAAAACTCAATGAAAACAACTAATTTTGTAGCCTCAACGCAAAGATGAGAAAATAAGAAAGTTATAAATAGTTAAAAGCGTTACTTTGTGGCATGCCACGGTAAATCAAAACAGAAAAGTAAAGTAAAAGGTAGTTTTATTACAAGCGTATCTCACTCACTCCGTGTGCTTAGCTCAGCATTGTTAAGTGTGAAATATTTTCATTGCCATTTTGAAGTGGAAATCATGACGTGCATTGGATGAGCTGAGCTGAGTTGGGCTTTCCTCTCCACACTTCATAAAATTTTAAGTTGGTATGAAGTCGTGCATAGAAAATGGGGCAATTTAAAGCTGTGAATTGCATTTTTAGTGTTGTAAGGTTCAAAGGAGAGGAAAAGAAAGGTTAAGTGCATGACAAGAACAGGCAATGAATATGCAAAAAACATATGAATGGATCATGAAGCAATGAAGCACATGATTTCACTTCAATTTATAGCATTTCAATCATATTGCAGAATAGGGGAAAAATTAAATGTCTCCTATAAGTATGCACCATTTTTGAAATGATTTCTATGAATCACAAATTCCAACAAATATAAATAGAATAGTTTGTGTTTTTGTATTTTTAAATGACTCTTCACTTTCAATTTCTTTCATTTCATTCCACAAATTTCTGTCTGTCTTATTTAATTTTCAAAAATTCTAATAACATCAAACTGGCAGCTCCTCCATTTCCCAATGTCTCCTTGTCAAAACAATGTGAACCATGTTTAAGGCGGCGCATGCAATGAGCCAAAATGAAATCACTCATTATAGACTGTTGTTGTTAAAGGTCAGGTTAAACTATTTAAGGTTCATGACAGGCAATCATTACAACAACAAACAAATAATCAGAATTATTTACTGTGAGTATAAACTTAAACTTGAAACCGTCTAGAAACACAATAGAAGCACAACCTTTTCGGCTTCAATTCCAAGTTTTCCTCCTTTGGCAATGTTATGCAAACTTCACGATACCTTTCTCTCCTTCAATTGCTACGTTGCTAAGACATTCAAATTGTAAAAAAAAAATATGTAAATGAATTTGTTTATGGGGCTAATGAATAGCAGAACATTCTTATGGTAATCAATGCTGGTTAAGAATCATAACAATTCTAGGTAAACTAAACTGTTGCATAAAGATAAGATCAAGTGTATATTTAGTAAAGGGAAAGGACAAGATAAAAAGCATAAAATTGAATGGATAAGCTATTCAATGAAAACTTAAACTTAAAATAAACATGATGTGCAAATAAATTAAATACTAATAAATCTGAGATTTTTAATGAAAATTCACTTAACATATCGCATGTGGACATATCGCTAATGGACATTTGTTAGCGAGGTGCTGATAATCATTATGATGATGAAGAAATAGAGGAAGATAAATATGTGCATAGTTCAGTAAACAGGAAAATAGCATGACAGGTCACTGAAAAAAGACGAACACGAGAGTGCAAGCCATGATTTTGTATGAAGGCCACATTATGCCATATATTAATACACTTACTTCTATTTATATCATAAAATATACATGACATACTCATACGAGCATAGTACATGTATAGTATATTCCTTTTTTTATCAAATTACCAACAGGAAGAAGACGCCAAATAAAAACAATGAACGAATGCCACCAGCTTAAATGATCTCAAGGGTTTTTATGTAATTTATGGAGTAGTGTACCTAAGTATTTGTGTTTATGGAAAAACGTACTCTCCCCTTGGGATACATTTTAACTATGATAATTGAAACAATTATATTTTAAGTGCCTTTAAATAATAAATTTTTCTAGTGGAAATTTTATTAAACAAATTTTTAAATAAGGACTTGCTTCACAATAATGAAATTAGTAATAAATTCATAGTAAAATATATGTTAACTTTTAGAATTTGATAAAATAAAAAAAATTTGATTAAAATTTTTGATTTGATGTGCATTTGATTATTTGATTTGAAAAATTATTTGTGATTTAAATTAAAGAAAAAAGTCAATAGGACTAATAATAATTTGTGTGGCTATTGAACTTTTAAGGTTTCCTTAGAGATACGCAACAATAAATTTTTCCTGTAATTAAAATGATTCTTATGATATTTACTGATGACTCTTGAAAAGTTTTCCAAAATCACTAGCCAATTTCTGTTTATAGAAAAAATTTCAAAAAATATAAATATAAAAACCTTATTTTGTCAACTTTTTTCTTCAACTTATATGTACAAAAAAAGAATGTAATCATATTAAAATTGTCATCGAAATAATTTCTCCTATTTTTTGTTTTGTGCATTTCATAATCATTTTCAATCATTTCTAAAAAAAGAGCGCGCGAAAACTGTTTAAGTTCTTAATGTCATTCAAATGTCATGTTTGTCTCCTAGTCATCTTTTCTTCATCACTTCCTTCCTTCCTTCCATTTCCAATTCCTTTTTCTATTCATGTTATTTATTTGTTGTACTTAGTATGTCTCTGTATGATTTTATATATTTATTGTTTTAATACAATTTAAGATATTGTGATTCTACTGAAAAATCGTTGTAAGACCGACGTAGACGCAAAGTTGATGTGTAATAAATTTAAGAAAATATATATGGTGGGACAGTTAAGTATCTCTCTACAACCAACCATACTATTTCCTGTATATAAGAGGATGATACTTGTATATATCAGATTGCATTCCCAAAATGATCCAAAAAATTTGCAATGCTTCACTTATAATGATGAAAGAGGTTTTGAATATTAGCAGAGAAACTGTACGAGAAAAGTCTACGAAAATTATGTTCCACACTCTTTAAAAAATATACATAAATCATTTCTTAATATTCATTTTAGAGAGGTCAGAAACAGTCCAAAGTCTGTGCGAAATCAATCGTTACGGAAACTCAAAAGTGGTGATTTCAATGGCAATGAAAAACATTTTAAAAACATTCAAATCATTCAACGTGTGTTTTGAAGGCTATTTTCTTAATGCGAGAAGAAAATCCTTTCAATAATAAATTTAAAAAAAAAAAATTCAAAATACTTCGTTTTAATTGCGTTTTTCTAGGTCTGAACAGCTACTTCTTTGTAAACAATAATTATGTTGCATACTTCTTGGCATAAGTAAGATTCATTTGAATTGGATATCATAGACAAATTTAACTTGAAATCAATCTTAGGTTTCCATTTGAATTAAAATAAAAAGTAATGAAAAACATAATCAACTTTTGAAATGACTGACAATTTCAATTGATAAATGATTCAGCAGACTTAAATTTTCATTAATTACAATAACATGAATTCCAAGAACTCACTTTATGCAAATTCATTAAATTTGTAATTGTCATTAATCGCATTTTACTTTTTTTTCATCTTATTTTTTGAACTTACAAACATCTTAGAAGTGGCTATCATTTATTTCATTTCACAGACAAGCAAATAAATAACTTAATAAAATAAATCTTCTTTTTTCACAGTTCATATTACTCAAGTAATTTATTTCCTTCTTTTCGTGCTCTTATCACACTTCAATTTAAGCTTTTTAAGAGAAAAATATAGAAAAAACTAAGAACTTCCTTGAAAATAAATGTAAAAAAATAGTAAAAATAGCGAAAAGAAAAAATGAAATGATATTTTGTTCAACGAAAGTAAAATGCTAGAAATTCAATGAACTTAAATAGAATTTGTATTTTCATTCCTTTTCTATTCTATTCTATTCTATTTCTCATTAGATTCAAGAGCAATTTTTCTCGGGTAAAACCCATTTTTTTTACGCTTATGAGTTTCAATGTTTCATTTTTCTATTTTTTTTTTTTTTCTTTTCTACTATTTTTTATCGTTTTTTTTATTTTATTTTTTTTTTTTGTTGTATTGTTTCTACGGTAGTTGATTTTCTCGTTACGTTTTGCTTTTAACAGGATCAAAAACACAACAAAAAAATATAATACTCAACTAACAAAAACACACACTTGGATAGAAATGTAGAAAATGAGAAATAAATTTTCCATTGTTTTCTGAACTTCCTTTGCATTTTGAGTGGATTTTTTATTTTTAGAACAAACGTCAGCAAAAGAATCTCATGAAAAACACAAATATGAGTAGATGATGACCATGGTGAAAATGAATCTTTGTATAGTATAAATTATGAAGATATACAGAAAACCTGGATGTTGGAGGTGACTAAGCTTATGTTTTTAAAAGATTAAATTTGTTTTTCCTGTTTAATATAATCAGAAAAGGATTATAAATATACGCATATGCAAATGAAACTCAAGTATTTTTAGTATTTCTAAGGAAATTAAAGATCCTAGTATAGTGGGCAAACCCTCCATTTTAAACAACATGTCCAATCAAAAGCATCAAAAGATTTATATTAAGAATGTAGATATATTGATCTAATTAAGCATAGCACAGTTTTAGACAATTTAAATCATAAATCATCAAAGCCAAAGGCCTTTGCAGCCAATTCTAATCCCCACTGTTAATTTTTAGTTTTTAAACTTTAACAATATTAATAATAATAATATTAATAATAATATTGTTAATATTGTTAATATTGTTATTCTGCCTCCTCCTAATCACAACACATATGAATAATGACAACACTTCAACCTCACAAAAAACTAAAGAACTATATAGTAATTCTGACTTACTAGTAAAACCAGAGATGCCTCTATTGCTTTATATTTGTTGTGGTTACTTAGTAGGGAAGACTAATGCTTCGAAGCGAGTGCCAAAAAGTCTCTAATAACATATGATTTGGCATAATTTGCCAAGAATTTCTGCTGCCGATGACGCCACAACACAAAGAACGAGTCTCATCTATCTTCATTATTAATTTGTGTGCATGAGTATGAGTATGAGTGTGTGTCTGCGTGTGTGACGAACTTACAAAGCAACAATTATGAACAAACCACAAACACGCATTGAATCGTGTCTATCGGCCCTATGGGTCTAAAGAGATTTAATAGTCTTAAACCTCAAACTCCTAAAACGAAATGATGACTAAAATTCCAAGAAATTATTCCAGTATAACATACTTTAACTTTACTTTATACACAAAGGCTCAGTAAGATTTCGCCTACAACTGAGAATTGAATAGGTCAAATTCAATAGTTTGTCCCTCTTATAGTCCTGATAAAATGTATGTAATATAAATATTGACCACGCACATAACCAAACTGAATTGCTAACATGTCTAGGATATGTCATGATGTCATTGTCTGTCATGCGGTTCCATTCTACTCTCTTATATTCTGTTCTATTCTATTCTATTCTATTCTATTCTGTTGTAATCGTATTTGTTACTCTTGGACTCAAATGTCATTTATTACAATATACGTATACTTAAGTCATGTACACAATATTTACTTAAATGCTTCTCTGCCCATATTTGTGGACAGACACTTAAGTAAATATTTGCTAAAAATGTTATGGAAATATTGATGCATTTAAGAGAAATGATTGCAATCAAATGAAAAGGAAAGGAAGGAGAAATAAAGAAAATGAAAATACACTAAGAAAATATTTATTATCGGAAATTGTTTTTACATTGATGAAAATTAAATAGAATGAAGTTTTCATTTTTCTTATCATCATTATAAATACACAGACACATGACCTCAAAAAGGTAAATATGTACACGTAAAAGTATAGGCCTTAGTATTGAAGCTTTACATAACTCATTTATTTATTTATTAAACTATATAAGACACTGTTTTCTGTTAGATATGGAGATGTTTTCAAAATGATGGCAATAAATGTAGTTTAATTATAAATCTTCTTGTACAATTATGCCTGCCGGACATGTTTGTTAATTATCAAGCCGTGTGAATATTGAAAAATAAGAAAATCACTGTAAGAAAAGAAAATCTGAATAAGATAAAGTTCATTTTATCCTCATCTTGATGGCATCTACTTCGCAAGTCACAAATCTACAAATCATGTCAGTCAGCATTCTAATCGCAAGTGAATTTAGAATATAATTTCAAGCTTCCTATAACCTGAGTAGGAACTACAATATTCCATACAAATTGCATCTAACAAACAAATATAAGCTGTGATTTGCGTAAGCAAGCATCTGTATACCAGAATATAGTTTCTAGTAGTAATTTAGATTCTAAATTTCTTCATTCGACAAAGTATAAAAAAAAATATTTCAATAAAAGAAATTACTTGTGAAGTAGAGATCATAAGGGAGTACAATAGTATTATGTATGTGTAGAGAAAGGACTCCCATGGACAATATTTTATATCAATTGTTTAAAAAGATTAAAAACTAAATAAACAGACAGAACTAAACTAGCTAAATCCGCCTCACTAGTATAAAGTGAGTATTAGATTTATAATTCACCATTTTAAAGTTGAGTAGGGAAAAGAAAATTCTACTCTACACAATTATGTTGAATCCAGTTTGGACATATGGCATGCAAATTTGGGACATCACGAGTAACCCGTACATCTTAGTATGTCACATACATTAAGATCTTAATATTCAAATTATTTTTTCATTTCATTTTTAGAGTTCCGGACCCAAAGGGAACCCTATTGTAGAGACTTCGTTGTCCGTCTTGTCATATCTCATAAAATCTAATAGCTAGAGAGTTGAAATTTTCACAGAATATGTAGTTCTATCCGGGCATCAGCAACAAATACTAAAAATAAAATATTTTCAATAACTTTAAGGGGTCCCCATACAAAAAACATTTTGGTTTGTATGGCAGCTATCCGATCCAGTAATTCCACGATCTTGAAATTTGGATGGTTGGTGGCTATACATCAGAAACTTTTATTGCCGAAATTTCAGTTTGATCGGACCGCTAGGGAGGCTACCTCCCATACAAACATTTTTTGTTTTTGGGTTTATTGAACTGAAATTTAGACACTATAAGTTTCTGATATAGACGCTGCATATCTGTGTGGTGTAAGGGGTTCACTAGGTGTAAGGACTCTGATAACGTTGCTGATAATAATCTAGGATATTACAATGCAAGCTTGAAGCTTCTGGTGAATTTATTTTATTTTATTTGAAAGAAAACTAGTGTGTCCATTATCTATTTGAGCACCACCACTAAGCCAATTAAAAAATATAAATTCAATTTGTTTTACGCGTTTTTTTGTTTTTGTTTTTGTTTGTTTTAGAAATAATTGCAAGACTAATTAGGTTTTGGCAACCAATAAAGCGTGAAAGAAGCCGATTTCATCGATAATGAGAACGGTGATGATAATAACGATGATGACGACAGAGAAGAAAACTTTCAGATTTAGGAAGGTCGCCCATCGGCCATTTTGTAAGTTTAAAATTTCATTCAATGGCGGATACCATTACAAACAAACGGAAGTGTTGCGCGGGTGTCACTGATTTTTCGGCATTTTCAAGTTGAAAAGTTTGCTTCAATAACATCGAATATCATTTTGGATAGAACATTTCATTTTTAATTTAGAATTATTTGTTTGTCAATTGGCAAAATGCCTAAAATTCAACAATGAGGTTAGGCTGAAAATATAAGTATGTATACTTATACTTTTTATAGTGTTTTTTTTTTTGTTTTGTGTTGAAAACTTTTGTTGAACTTTGAACCGAATACTACTAGTAAGAACATGTGGTACAGCTACCTTCTGTAAAGGTATGCACAGCTGGCTTGTCCTTCTAAATATGCTTGTATGTACTATGTAGATATGTAGGACTAGAGAAGAAGTCAAAGGGTACTGCCGGGCAATCAAAATATAAAAGTAGTTGACAACTGGAAAATAACTTGAGCGTTTTTTTGGGTTTATTATGTTGCTTGTGTGTCGTCTATTTAAGCTATTAACAAAATATAAGTACATATACTCAAACTATTGTATATATTGTTGCATACATAGGTTTATGCCCCGGAGGAGTGCGGAAGAGTAGACTAAGCGATAGGATATTACTTGGTTTGTTACAATGCGGGAAACGCCATGTAAACATACAATCGATAAAACCATTTTATAAGCTTCTTTCTTCAGTCATGAGCATTTTGGTTCTGGCAAACGAGCAAGTAGTTGAGAAATGGTTGAACATCGAGTTCTTTGTGTCTATAGTTTGGCATGACAAAAAAAAAAAAAAAACAAATTTCATCTTAGATAATCACAAGTTTACTATGCAGTGATTGTTAATAGAGCATACATCCTTGCAACAAGATGTTTTAATGAAAACTTTTTCGAAAAGCAAAAGTAAAGTCCAATGTATCTGCACCTAAATTAAAATCCCACTTTAGTCGATTTGCTTTAAATTAATCCTTAAAAACTCAAGAAAGTGTGAAATAAAAACAAAAATGATAATATGAAAATTAAAATAATCAAATTGAGAAATAGTAAAGAAATAAAAAAATATTAAATGAACAGCACAAATGTAATTCACATTATATTCATATTTTCCCAGAATACAATAGTATTTCATGTTGTGATCCATTGTGATGTCCAGAAAGATTCAAAAGATATAAAAAATGGGCCAAGTGGGAGTCAAACTCGTACACGGAGGGTTCCGTACCAGATTGGGGTTTGTATAGGAGGTACTCTTCCTAGTGGTCCGATTTGACTGATTCCCATAAATGTATCGCGCCTATATCAGAAACTTATAGTGTCTAAATTTCAGTTCAATAAACCCAAAAACAAAAAAGTTTTTCTGATAAGAACATGAATTTTAATGGGGGTTTGTATGGGAGGTACCCTTCGTAGCGATCCGATCAAATTGAAATTTCAGCAATAAAAGTTTCTGATGTATAGCCACCAACCATCCAAATTTCAAGATCGTGGAATTAATGGATCGTATAGCTGCCATACAAGCCAAAATGTTTTTTGTATGGAAAACCCTTTAAGTTTCTGAAAATATTGAGTTTTAGTATTTGTTGCTGATGCCCGGATAGAACTACACATTCTGTGAAAAATTTAATTCTCTAACTATTGCGGCTTATGAGACATGAGCCGAGGATTGACGGACGTACAACGAAGTCTCTGCAATAGGATTCCTTTCGGTACCCTTTGGTTCCGGAACCCTAAAAAGAAAAAAAATATTACGAGGTGCACTACAAAAGCTTTGCAATGGGAAGTATACGCATTGTTTGGATTCAGAAATAGCTTTATTGTTTTTCAAAGTATATTTTCCATGAAGATCAAATACACTTTTGCATAGGCTTAAAGCAATTTTCAAAGCAGTTTTCTCAATCCGATTGGGGTATCACCAAAACATGTTTTTTGTTGTGTCGACCGCTTTTTCGAGTGCCGCAAAACATTGACCACGTAATTTGTTCTCCAATCTTTGGAACAAAACGAATTCATTCGGTGCTAAATCAGGGCTGTACACCGGATGACCCATTAATTCAACGTTCTGTGCCTTCAAATACTCAGTTCTTTGAGCCGAAGTGTGAGACCCGCATTGTCATGATGAAGAATGATCCGATGTCAATTGTTTGTTTTCCTCATTTTACCAAAAACTGCCTCTGACAAACAGATAGATGACCATGTACCACTCGGAATTGACCGTTTTACGTTCAACTATTGGCACGGTTCCGATATGTCGTGTTATTCCAAAGAAACATGCCACCATTTATTTCAGAGTGCTTCCTGCGCGAACATCTTTCGTTGGATTGTCATCTCCTTCGAACAACCACGATAGAACACGGTCGATTGATGTTTACTTTCCGGCTCATACACATAGATCCATGATGATAGATTGTCAATCATCAATTTACCAAATATCTTTCTGGCAATCTATTTATTAATGCCACAATCGAAAATAATATTCATTATAATTCAAAATCCATCTTTTCTTTTAATTCATCATCTTTCTTGAACTTAACAGTATTTACTACAGAAAACTTTTTATCCATTATTTATCTGGAACCTAACATCTTCCTATTTTAAACCTTTATTCATCAATTTTAAAACTATGGAAATTATATACATTTTCTATATATCTATTTACAATCATTTAAACTATATTTCTATTATCAATCAACAAGAGATTCCCATCATTGTTCTAAAAACTATCCAACTATTGTTACTGTGGTAGATATTATCTATAAAGTAGTCTAATAATAATTTTTTCTCAATCTAATGTTTAGTCATCCAGTATGTATTTATTTCATATTTAAAGAGACTTCATTTTTATATCAACTTTGTACTTTTCCATAAAACATTTTGTACCAATTTGTCTTTAACTGGCTTTTTGTATTTATCAACTTAACTGTAAAATGTAAATCGAAATAAAAATAAGAAGAATTCAAAATTCAATATTGAAAAGGTTCCTTTTTCTTTTACTATGAAAATCACTCAAGCAAAAGTTTCAGTTACGTGTGCAGAGCACATTTTGTACTTTTTCTATATTTGGGGAAAAAAGCAAATTTCACCAATGCAAATTGTTCAGCTCAAATATACTTACAAATCTTCAATACTTGATCTACCCACCAACGAACGTCATCATCGTCTACACATTTTAAGCCAAAAATAAAAATCATGGAACTATAACTTCAGTTTCACTGAAGTTTACATACCTTACCCTACACATAGAAAATTACAATTTTTGAGACAAGTGTACTATCAAAATTAGTTGTTTGTCTTCTGGCAATACTTTTCCAAACAGAAGCCCAATTATTCAATTGTCGATTAAGTTATAGCAATTTGGACAATGTGCCTGCGCCAAGTAAGTCTCTTGTTCAAGATCGGGCTGAGCCCCCTTGATAGTTGGATCAGGGTCTCTCTGTTAAAGCCATCCAGAAAGCAATGTCATCAGCGTATATGGCTAGCAATGTATTGTCAGCGGCTGATGCTGGCAAATCAGGTGTGTGGAGTGAAGTACTCCAGCTCAAAAACAGCAGATGCTCAATTACTCGTCCCTGACTTCAACCATAAAGCTGCGTCCAAGCAATTATGACCTACGAATAAGGAAGCCTTCATCCCAGATCCGATCGAACGTTTGCTAAACATCCATAAAAATGGCGTGGCTGTCGCCAAAAACTGCTGATGCTGAACGGGCTCATACAGCCCAGAAGTCACCTAAGCCTAAGCAACAAAATGATAATCTATAGGGTTATAGTGGTGCCATCCTGGACCTATATCCCTATGAGGTACTGCATCTGAGTCAAGGTCTACCTCATCCAGTAAATGCAGGAAATCTACACTCTGACAAATCGTAAACGCTCCTGGCCGGCTTAAGATGCACATCATCAAGTTAGAATCCGCTTTAGTTATAAACATCACCAGGCTCAAGCGGATCCACCCTGACGACCTTTGGGTACACGGACAACAAAGAGGGCGTTTCTAATAACATCAAGCATTTCCCAGTAAAAATCAATTAAAACTTAATTTTTTTATATTATTTCTATGAAAATTGTATGTTTATGGTAACAAAAAACAGTTTGTTTACTTAAAAATTTCAGACTAAATAGGTGACTAAATAGGTGTGTTACAAACCTCATGACAAAAGTGATAATGTGAAAGGTATTAACAACGAAATATATTTTTATATTTGTATTTGCGACACATGAATGTATCCATCTGTGTACTGTATACATATTTGTTTGGTATGCCTTCTTTTGCTTTTGTATCTTGACAGACAAGCAACATGGCGTATGAAAATATTTTATCTACCAAATAAACATTTACAGATGCAGATACTCACTCACTCATACTCAAGCATATAGATGAAAAACGTTACTTTTGTCTGTACTGATTGACATTTTGAATATTTGTGGTGTGGCTTTTTCCACGAAGTAACAATTATTCATGTCTTCCCCCTTCCCCCTTCCCCAAACCAAGTAAACGATAAGTGTTAAGTATACTTTTGAATTTGTATATGATAAACGGTGAATCATCATTGATGCTTAAGGAGTAAGAATCACCATCATCCTCATACTCATCTTCATCTACAACATCATGTGATGTACCATGGTAGGTAAGGCATATGGTTGATATATTCAGCATTGGCATTTGTATGTCATCTATTTGCTGGATTTACACTGACATTGAGCAGGATTAATTTCCGTAACATAAAACCAACAAATACGAAATGGATTTATTTGATGATTTCACTTCTGCGTTCTCATGATAATGATGTTGATGTTGATGATGAGGATAATGCTGATAATCATGATACATCTAAATTTGTGTTTATCTTTTGCATTTTATATGATGATATGCTTAAAAAGAATATGAGCTCTTTAATTTAATTGACTTTTTTTGTATGTTAAAATATTTTTCGTTTTTCATCTTTTTATATAGAAACCAAACTTCTATCAGTTTGCTTTTACTTTATTAAATTATATAACTTCCGGGTTGATTGTAGAGAATTGTAAATTTCGTGTAGAGAATGTTTTTCTGTTCTTAGTTTATTGAATTAGTTCGAAATCACTTAACTATTATTCAATTAAGTTGTTATCTCCTTCTGCATGCACATGATTTAATAAATGATGAAATGAAGATTGGAAGAAATGAACGTACAAAAAGCTTGAAGGAAGGAAGGGTAACTACAAACCTGGTACTGTACTATATGTACAATAGTTGAAGCAACAATCACAGACAAGAAGAGATACTTGGATCACGAGAGACAGGAAAACAAACGGATTGGCAAGAAGAGACCATGAAAATCTTTAGTCAAGGACATAAACCTTATGTGTACCCACATGTATACAAATATGTATTTCTATGTATTTATCTATGTACATATTTACAATAGCATATGCAAATACTATGTAGAACAAGCAACGCTTGTGGTCGTCGCCGCTATGGAATTTTATTTAATGTTGACATTTTTCAACAAGAAGATGAAAAATCTACATTGAAGATCCAATATAAAAACATATTTTTAATGTAAAATGTGACAGTTAATTAAATTGTTGTCATTTCAAGTTGGAAGAACGCAACCAAGCGGAAAATAGTGAAATATGAAGAAATTTTATTCCATGTTTTCATTTTCCAGAGAGAGAGATTACGAACATTTATAGACTTTTATTTTTAAATAAATATTGAATTACATTTTCCAAAAATATTTCTTTACTTTGATAATTCTAGATTTCATTGACATCCATTGATGTTGTCCCTTAAAGGTTTGTGATCTAAATGGGCTCTAAGAATTCAAGAAGTACTAATACACAGTAAGTAGTTTAGTATAATAAGAATGGACAACTTATGAAAATGATTCTCTATACCATAGGTTCCCAAATTTATTTCGAATGTCGCCCACTTTGAGCTGTAAAAAAAAAATTCTAGTGCCCCCGAAACTTTTCATTTTAAGTCATCGGTATAAGCAATGCGAGCAGGTAAAAATTATTATTGGTATAAGTCTGCAGGACGCCTACATGCCTTGAGAGTCTGCTTTTAAAAATAGAATATGTCTGCGTTTCCCCTGTTCAGTGCCTAAACTGCTCACCTGAAAGACTTCAGCACCCACAAGAAATCCTATGCTCTATAACATAGAGATATTGGACATTTTAAGCATAAACTTATGCACCCACGCATATTGAGATTGCTAGTAGGGATTTTTTTGTGATTTGGGAAAAAAGTAGGCACGACACTATACATATGTTTGTTTACAAGTAGTAAATAAAAAAGGGGCGTGGCACATGCTTTGCTAGTCAAAAACAAAAACAACAGTATAAAATCTAAGAAAAGAAATAAACAAAAAAATACCAAAAAAAACAAAAAAAAAAGGAGGGTAGAGAAAAGAAAAGATGAGAGAATATTAATGCTTAATGTAATACAAAGATGAAGAATGGATGGAAGGCTAAAAGAAAACAGAAAATGAAACTTAAAAAGCTGACAAAGAAAACAGAAATGATTTATTGTCAGGACTTATGGTGGTGCTCCTTTTAATAAATTGTATTATACTTTATTCCTGTAATTGTGAAAAGTAGAAGAGTTTTTTTTTTCTTTCCTCTCAGCTTCTACTATTCCATATCTTATTTTAGCTTATGGATTACTATAATAAATATTTAAAAGCCACTTAAAGTGGGACAAAATAATGTTAGAGAAAACTGGAATTGTGATGACAGATTTACTAGAATGCTGAAGGGTTCATTTTATTTACTTTTTTGTTTTAAGATATAAAGATCATAATAATTTAGTTTTGTTTTGAAAATAAAGTTCTATTGTAGATGAATTTCGAAGATAAATTGTTATTCCAAAAAGCAACTTGAACCTTTTATTTTTGTGATTGTTTGAGGTTAAACTGCCTTTTCACACAGATATTAAAAGTACCATAAAAAGATTATTTCAAGAAAATTTCCATAACGAGAAAATAATTTTATATTTATTTTGCCATTTTCTTCGAAGAAACAAATAAACAAAACCCATTTTCAATTCCACAAACAAAGATACTAAAAATGACAAAGAGAAAAAACTGAGTAGAAAAGAAAAAAATAAATAAATATTGTTATATAAAATGGAACAAAGGAAAAGACGAACGAACACAATTGGCCATGGTGAATGAAGCAGAAGCACACTTAAGTAGACAAAGATAAGCGCCATAGCAAAGAACAGGAGTGCATAACTTTCATCCTTCCCAATGTTGTCTTTTGATGGCAGACAGAATACGAAAAAAGGCAACTTAACGAATAAATGCAGGAAAACGACGAACGTCAAACTGATAAACACAAAAGTCAAATGTATGAATAGAAGTTGATGACAATGTCAACTGACTGACAAGCAAAGGACATTTAAGGATGTCAGGTTCAGTTAAAGAATTAAAACTGAATATGTTGAAAAATCTCTTTCTCTCATCATCACCATCATTATCATCATCATCATCCTCGTCGTCGATATCATCGAGGCACAAATTATATATGATAACTTGCCATATACATATGTATATGGAACCAAAAACCTCATTTACAAATCAAAAGCAAGAAAATTTATTAAATGGGACCCTTAATTTAAGGTTTCTTTTAAAACAAACTTGATTATTTCTGATTCAAAATGAAAGACATTTGAATTCTTAATACACCTTCTTTTGTTATAAAAAAAAATTAAATGTGTCTTATGTAAGAAAATAAAATTTAAGTAGATTTAATTTAAGAATCCCCTACGAGGATTGCTATGTTGACGTAGATATAGTGAGCCAAAGACCGGTGCAGGTGCTAATGGCACCCGAGTAGATAAAGTCCATGGTGAATATCGAGACCAAAAGCAATGCACAATGTATCGGCTTCTTTTACTATAAGTACAGTTGAAATCGGATATCTGTACTTCCATCAACAGACTCACTTTATAAAAATTAAGTGATGGAAAACATTAAATCGTTCAGAACGCAATGGGAAACCACTGAAGTACATTCCCGTAATAAAATATAACAATGATATATTTAAAGTTATATAATCACCAATATTTGCAATCGAATGGTTATGCATAGTAGAAAGAATTTCACTTGGATTTTTACTTTCATCTCGTTGATTCTAAACATACATTTGTGTTATATAAAATTAAAATTTTTCATATTATTTTCGGTATTTTCTTATTAAAACTATATTAAATAAAACAAAACATGAGATCTATTAGATTAATCACAAAGTCAAAATTCTTATCCGTTTCAATACGCAGAACTTCTAAACTTTTAAAGAAATTTAAATATTTTCCAGAAAGTTAACATGACTGACAATCGATTCAAGAATCAGAATATTTAATTAATCTTCAGTCATTTCTAATGATTTCTGAAAAATATAGGTATACTACTGCTAAAGTGCACCACTCCTCTATTTCTGGAGTTAGGAACATTATATTTCCAACAAAACTTTCTTATACGATTATTTCCATTAAAAATGTCATTGATTTTAATTCCTGATCCTATCTATACTAGTTGATATCGGGTATGAAATGTTATGGATTTCGCTTCTAACTATATTATTATATATTCCCTGACAACCCTAAGAATTGAAAGAAAACCAAAATTGCAACAAAGGCCACGACGCTATAAAACCATTAAAATCATTTGTCAGTCAGTTCGTCATGACCCAGTTTAAGTTCTTTTTGACCAATTCTTAACTCCTTCCAACTACATATTTTACTATTGAATATATTGTATACAAAACCATCATTATCTCTATTACTTATTTCTAGCTCATGTCTTTTAAGAGTTTCATTTTACAAATTTTTGAAAAGACGAAGAGAACAAAAACAATTTGTACAGTCATGTCTGTATATGCATGCAATTTTCAACAAAATTCACTGACTTCATTGACTTACTACTACTGAATGATTGACTGATTGATAAAATAAGCTAAACATTTCCACATTTTAAAAACAAGTTTGCGTTTTCAAAGTTCATAAATTTTCTAACACATTTGAATTGAGAATGAAGAACATTGACAGTAAAATTGAAGTTGCAGACAGTTTAATTCCATTCAAATCGTTATAAAATGTTACTTAAACTTCTTATAGATAAAAGACAAAATGGCTATTTAGAATAGAAGAAAGGAGAGAATCAAAAAATATTTTCTTTTATGCTTGTTACGACGATAATGTTGCCTTCGCAAAAGATATTTGACATTAGGAGGTGATGTGGGTTGTAACTAAAAAATTCTAAGAAATGGCGCCTTTAATTACACATTTTTTTATAGCTTTATGTGTAATAAAATACATATACATATGTACATATATCCATGTGTATATACGTGTGATATAAATTTGTATATAGAAGTGATTATCTTGAGTACTTTATTTCATGTACGAGTACCCAAGAACTCATGAGAGAGACAGAGGGAGAGATAAAGATTTTTCTTTGTCATTTACTGCCTTTTTATGTAATTTGTGTGTTGCTGTCGTCTTAATGAGTCTAAAAATACTAAAAAAGAGTAGCAATTTTGTTGTTTCTTAAAATTGTCAAGTGAAGAGACAAATGGCATGTATGTAAGTAAAAGGAACCGATGAATAGAAAGAAAAATAGAGAAATGGACTATAGAATTTCTTTATATAAAATGAGTTTAAGGTTTGTTGCTAAATACTTAAGCGATCAAAGTAAATGTGCGAAGGCCTACAAATTAAAACTGAATTATGTATTGGGTGTATGCATATGATTCCGCCCTTTCCGATAGTTTCGCTAGTATCGCCGCTTACACTTGCACACTAAAATACTAATACTTGCATTCGATAGTGCCTTCTATCAGCTGTTAAACACAGTGTATAACATTCGGTGGAAGCATAAACAACAAATATTTCTAATTCATTGAAAATGTCGAGTTTTATCCCAAGTAAACATCATTTGCGGGAGGTTTTATTGCACTATTTTGTTGCAAAGAAAAGTGCAGCGGAAACTTATCGTTTGCTTGCTGATGTTTACGGTGAGCATGCTCCATCGAATACAACTTGCAAAGAATGGTTTCGACGATTTAAAAATGATGATTTTGACATTGAGGACAGAGAACATGGAAAACCACCCAAAAAATTTGAAGATGCTGAATTGGAAGATTTATTGACCGAAGATTGTTGTCAAACACAATCAGAATTGGCAACAACATTAAATGTTGATCAATCAACTATTTCAAGACGTTTGCAAGCAATGGGAATGGTTCAAAAAGTCAATAACTGGGTGCCACATGAATTGAAAGACCGAGACATCGAACGTCGCAAAACCATTTGTGAAATGCTGCTTCAAAGACAAAAAAGAAAAGGTTTTTTGCATCGGATAATCACGGGAGATGAAAAATGGATATATTACGAGAATCCTAAACGCAAAAAATCTTGGCTGAAGCCAGGTGAGGCCGGCCCATCACAGCCAAAGAAAAATATTCTTTGTACCAAGGTTATGCTCTGTATTTGGTGGGATCAGAAAGGTGTTGTGCACTATGAGTTGCTGAAACCGTCTGATACTATCACTGGCGATGTTTACAGACGACAACTAATGCGGTTGAAGGTAGCTATAGAAGAAAAACGACCGGAATGGGTGAATAGGCATGACAAATTAATTCTTCAACATGACAACGCCAGACCGCATACGGCAAATGTTGTGAAAACATATTTAAATGGACAAGACTGGGAAGTGCTACCCCACCCGCCATATTCACCAGATATAGCCCCTTCAGATTTTCATTTATTTCGAAGGATGCAGTCTGATCTTACGGGAGAGCGATTCACTTCTTATGAAGATATCAAAATTTGGCTTCATAATTGGATTGCCTCAAAAGACCAGGACTTCTTTATGCAAGGAATCCGTAAATTGCCTGAAAGATGGGCAAAGGTTGTAGCTGCAGATGGGGCATACTTTGAATAAATAAATTTTCCTTTTTCTAAACAAGCAAATTTGTTTTGTTTTCACAAAAAAGGGCGGAATCATATGCATACACCCAATACATGCACATAATGATGTATTAACATCTCGAAAGCAACTCATGAGTCATGAGTTCTTGCGTTAAACTGAAAATTAAGTACACTAAATCTATGCATTTATGGAAATCATTAAGCCATATTAACAAACCAAAATTTGATACAAGCACATTTTATTTATATTTTACTTTACTTTATTTAGTGGCCAGGCCTTTTATATTTGTAATTATAAAGAAAATCTTATGATTGCAGGAACCATCACTCAAAAACGATTGACCTTAGTAAAAAACCAGAAAAACTCGAATCAAGGTTTTGTGAGAATTTTGCAATTCTGCTGTAATTCGGTAATGGACTTTCATTAATTATTTTATTATTAATCAATAAATTATATTTTATATTTTTACCAGCGACCTCCGATTACTAAGAGATGTAATCATAGTTTAAAAATCAGGATTTTTATTTGTTTTTCATTTAGTATTATTTTTAAAAATACAATCTGAAGTGACTCAACAGTGAACTGAAGTAAATGTTTTGGGTCTTGTAACCTATATCTATTAAAACTCTTGTCCTTGACATTCAATAGTCATGTGATATAAAGACCATCACAAAAGAATAACTCCTAATCAATTCGTTTCCTTTTAAGTTTCATTGTCACTTAAACTATGCATATATCTTACATGCCTAAGCCTAGTCTAGTAAGGCTACGATATCCAACCCTTCTTAAGTTAAACACTTGACCAGTTAAACTACATAAAAACGTTTAGAACAAAACGACGCAAAGGCTTAACTTGGCCATTAGGCCTATAAAACAAAGAATACATAAAAAAAGAAAGAACGAACGAACGAGCAAACGAATGGATACAAAACTATCTGGAACTGTAACAATAACAATAACAACACCAACGACACTTATATATTGTATATATTTTTACATACACACTTACCTATGTGACATGAAATTCAGCGGCAACTCTTAGAAACTTCTAGTAAAAGCACTTAAAACAAATAAAGCAAATAATGGAATAGAAAATGTTTTAATTTGTTTAGACAGGCAGGCAGAAAGGATAAGCAGATGGTTTTAATGGGACCCACCGCAGGGATTTGTGCGACATGTGGTCGACCACGAAGAGTGAGCGCCATTTAAGCCATTGTCAAAAGATAATGAGTGAATGAGACAAGTAGAGAGTAAAAAGGAGATGAAGAATAAGGAAAGTTTTGTACGATTATACAAGAATCAAAATATATATAAATAGAGAATAGTAAAAGATTTATTTACGCTTATTAAACTCGCTTAATACTATTAAGTTTGATTATAGAACTAAAAGATGAAAGAATGTAATGTTCTACTCTACTCCGCTCACATAAACAACTTTTAAAGAGATGATGTGAGCGAAATCTATTAATCGATTTAAGTAGACAGTATTTGGAATATAAAACAAGTCAGTGGAATTAAAAATCATCAATCAGATTCTTAGTTCAACTGCCTTTATTAATTTATATATTAATATAAAAATTAAAATCTGTTTGTTTGTTCGAATTGTAAGCGCGGCCATTACCATTAATTTAATTGCAATGAAATTTGTTTGGTTGGTTCCAGCCTTGACATACGATAGAGACATACCAGTAATTTGAAATCAATCAAGTCGTCATATGTGCCAAGAATCACAGATAATATTTTCTGTTTTATTTGAATGGTTTTGTAGCCTTTGTTGGTGAGAATTGCTGCACAAACCAAGAAGCACCAGTTTTGCGGCGAATTGCCTTGTTTTGGCAGGCCTGGACTCTCTGAACGCTACTTGCAGCAGCAATACCGCAGATTTGAATTTCGTACAGCCAAACAGGGGCCACCCACTACTTGTCCGTCAAGCTTACTCAAACTTTAAATAACAGCATGCAGTAGTAGTTGTAAAATGAGCACGCCATGTGAGGATTAGTCCGAGGTAACGGACTTGGTCCACCAGCGGAATGATGTTGGAGTCATCATTGACAACTGGATGTAAACACGAAATTTGGCGATTTCTCTGTGTTTATTCGGATGTTCCAACGCTTGACCCAGGCGTGGAATCTTTGCAAGAAATCCTATCAATTTTTAAATCAAAGTATTTCTTAAGTATTTGAAGTGCTGCGGAATGTACAATACTCCAGTTTTAAAATTAAGGGACTTTATACTGAGGTAAACATTGTTGTTCATTTGGTAAGTCACTGGAATTTTTTATGTGACTGTCCGTTTGACCAAAATAAAGTGCAGCAAGCGAGAAAGAAATACCAGAATCATATTTTTTCCTCTTTTTTTTTTTTTTTTTTTAATTTTATTCTATTCATGATCGTATTGAGAACAGAAGATCAAGGATGAAACATGACCTGTTACTCTAGTTAATTATAAAAGACACTTAAACTATAGAAGGAAAACAATATCAATCTTTATTTCTATCAATTCACTTACCATTTTCAATAGTTTCCTTTGCACAGGATATGATTTTTCCCTTACGTCGACGTAAATTTGATTCAAAATTATTATCATCAGTAAAATCATCGCCATCGCCATCAGGACCAGATTCCTGAACATCTTCCGATGATTGACGTCCCGATGAAGAACAAATCTCCTCGGCAGTGCCAATACTGCCACTGCGACCACCATGTATAAGACTTTCAAAACTTTTATTCATGTTTAATTCAATTTTTTTTTTTTTTTTGTGTTTATTATTATTATTGTTTTGAAAAGATATTTATGTAGTTTCTTATCTATCTTTCATTTATGTTATGGATGTGGTCTACTCTATTCGTTGCTTTTTAATATCTTTTAAAATTGTTTATTATTTAATCGTCATTTTATTGCTGTAAAATTTTATAGTATAAATTGAAAATTAAATTAATTGGGAGTACAAATTAACTCGGTGTGTTTTTTATTGAAAAAAAGTAAAAAAAATACATCATTCAAAGTATTGTCTCTCTGGTCATTTTCGAATACCATCTCTAAAAAATGAGTCCTCTCTGGCCTCGACCCTTACCGACCAGGTAATTTTTGACCGTTACAACCAAGCATTGTCATGTTACAAAATCACCTTGTCACGCCTTTCGGCCGTTTCTGGCTTTTTTTCACGCAATCCACGGCTCAAACGCATTAGTTGTAGTAGATAACGTTCCGCATTAATGGTTTCGTCTGGTTTTAGTAGTTCATAATATACCACACCCGTCTGATCCCACTATATGCAGAGCATGACCTTTGAACCGTGGATGTTTTGCTTTAGCGTCGGTGTAGACGATGATGGAACGGGATCACTAGGCTTGGCATAGTATTTTTGCTCCTTGGGGTTATCGTAGTACACCCATATTTCATCTCCAGTCACGACCCGGTGGAAAAATCCCTTCCTTTGATGTTTTTCAAGAATCAGTTCCGAAGCGAAAAATCGCCTTTCGACATCTCTCGACTTCAACTCGTACGTCACCCAATATCCTTGCTTTTGAATAAATCCCAATTGTTTTAACCGAACGGAAATTGCTTGCTGAGTCACCCCCAACGATTCTGCGAGTTCAGTTTGCGTTTGGCATGGATCTTGATCCAGTAAAGCCTCCAATTCCTCATCTTCAAACTTTTTGGGTTGGCCAGGACGCTCTTTGTCTTCGACACTAAAATCACCACTTTTGAAGCGTCGAAACCACTCTCTGCATGACTTATCGGACGGAGCCATAAACTTTCTCAAGCATTCGATGGGCTTCAGCTGCACTTTTCTTCCCAATAAAAAAAAAATCAAAACTTCCCACAAATGCTGTTTATTTTAAACAAATCCGGACATTTTCGAAGAGGCAAAAAACAGTGTTGTTGTCAGAAACAGACGCTGATGCACACTAATTATTGTTGACAGATGTCAAACCTTTCCAATGAAATAGGTAATCGCTTCCAAAATTGGCCACAACTTGCAGGTGGAGCCATCTTTTGAAAACGAACCGAACTAATTGTACTCTCAATATATAATATAAATTGGTAAATTAAAAATTAATTAAATTAATAATTAATTATTTTTGTATAATAATTTCAGTTTGAATTCCTTTATTCCATCATTTGTAGAATATTTTAAGGCAAATATTCTTTTATTTATGATATTTGGAATAATACTTATTATGAATTCTATTTATTTACTCACTCATCTTCTCATTCATTCTATCATACAACTCAGACAGGGTTAAAAGCACCATAAAGTCTACGCAAACAAGTAAATAATATCATCAACATCATCATCACCAAGACCATCATCAATAGCATCACCATCACCACCACTTAGGGTAAGTGCAATATTGGAGAAATATCTACTTATTGTAGTTTGGTAAGAAGAGACGACAGACAATTTAACTATCTTACGAGTATTTACAATATTATTATTGTTCTTAATTCTATTTAAAATATCATCAACCAACTAAACAATTCACAAAAATATACTTTAGAAATTTAAAAGTAATGGAAATTGGGAAAAATCCAATCTCACTGTCTTAGAATCCTATTAATGACTGCTTGGAATGAACTGAAGCCCCTTCTTTGTATAAACAAGACATGATAATAATCAAGAAATGCTTTACGAATATGAACATAACATAATGGAGAAAGCCACTACCAATTTGAACAAACTGACCTAGTTTTGGTTTTTTTTTTTTTTTCTTTTTTTCAACTCAAAACAAACAAATCAAAGTAATATAGTAGAATCTAAGTGAAAGGACACGCAAGGCGCATATGTACATAGATATGTCCTGCACAAACAAAAAGCTTTTTAAAAGAAAGTCGTTACACGAACGAAATTAAAAAGAATATTCATAGAAAATAAATGAAAACAACACGACGAATGGATAAACTTATGGCGCCTCCAACTAACTAACTACATAACTGACAAAATAAAACAAAACAAAACAAAAAAAATATCACCTCCAGTACCAGCAACGTTATGGCATTAGAATTGTGTAAAGAATTTCTAACATAACCGGCGGCAGCGGCGACAACAACAACAGCAACAAATGTGGGTGGAGGATACTTGGTCTAATCAAGAAACAAGCACTGAAACAGGAGGAGAAAGCCAGAAGACTATTTTTATGACGCATCGGATCGGCAGTCAAGGGGTTCATTTTGTCAGATATGGTGACTAGTGAAAAGAACAGGAACAAAATAGAAACTTGCGTTTAGTAAAGGTGATGGTCATATGCTTGCTGCTAATAATTTTTTTTTTTTTTTTGGCGGGTGGTAGCTTTTTGCTAATAACAAATAACATTGCCGATAGTTTATAGTGGGTGGCGGGTGGTTATGCTTAAAGCAAAAGGCAAAGAGAAACAGGGATAAAGATAAAGATAAAGGGAGGGAGAAACGGCGTCTATAATTGTTGATAATGACTGAGACTGAGACTGAGACAGTGACAACAATCAAATGTAGGAGTAGAAACGAGCGCAAGCAACCATTCTACTTTATTTTTCTGTGGTATTGAATGCTTGGTACCAGGGGATCATAAAGATAAACCAGCACAGAGGGTGCGAAAGTGCGAAAAATATGTAATTTATAATTTATTAACAAAAAAAAAAAACTTTAAGTTTTTGAATTTGTTATTTTATTTTATTTTATATTTTTTTTTTTTTTTTTTTTTTGTAACTTTGTAATTTTACTATTTTCTTTAGCTTAGTACAACAACAAAAGTTTATTTCATAATCACTTTGCATTTAGGTTAAACAAACAACAAAAACAACACGCAATACGCGAAAGTATTTTAAATTTCTCTCTTCATTTATGAAAATATAAAAATATTTTCTTTTTTTTTAATTATTTATTTCACTTTTTTCAATTTCCATGAATTTATTTGTTATTAAGTTTAACTTCACCAAATATTTTACAATACATTCACATACAGACGAAATAACAGTTGTTTTTTGTTGTTATTATTGTTGTTGTTTTTGATTTAATAACGTTAGAGCAATCAACGTGACGCTTTATCCTTTATTTAGATAGATAGACACACAGGACGCGTCCGTGTTCTTTCAATACCGTTAAGACTAAAAGAAAGTTGATTGGTGGTAGCTTAATTTTATGAAATTTCTACACAACTCAAAAGGAAATTCACCACATTTTACTTACTCTCTTCAAATCGTGTGCTGCTCTTCTGCACTCTATTGATTTTGTTGTGAACGCATGCTGAATTTACCAACCCATCAGCTTACCAAACCCATCTACACATTTAACTACCACACCACCCACATGGAAACCACGAACCAACAACAATAACAAACCATGAAGCAGGCAGGTTAGCTTTGTTGTGTTGCTTTTATACGAAAAAAAAACAAAAGGCAAATGCCAAAACGAAAAGAGAGAGAATGAAAGAAAACAAGAGAAAGCCGGTTTCAATTACTTTGTGACGATGGTTGTTTCGTCAGGTCAGTCTCGCCTCTAGACCCCTTTATAGTCAGTCAATCATATAGCAAATAATGAATTGATGGCAAATCAGTTGAGAAGAAGAATTCAGAAAAACATATGATTTTGTTTTGACGAATGTCAGGTGCATAAAGAAAAAATCATTAAATGTTCACTGCAGATAGCAATTGGAAAAAAGGTTTGTGTCTCCGATTTTATAAGCATGATAAAAGTTTCAGTAGTAACAACTTTGCTAGTTCACTTCATTTAAATTTGGAAATAAATTTCATTCTTGTTTCAGTACGGAATATGATATTTTTGATGAAACAAGTTGGCTTTGATCAAATTTTTCAGGATATAGACAGATGACAAAACAACAAACCAACTTAACTATGTAAAATCCATCATGGCATTTTGAAATAAGGAGGCTTCCTTGTTTGTACACAACATGTCTATAGGACTCAATCAAAAACCGAAAATTCACTCAATTCTTGGACCTCAATGAAACTAGCTCCCGCTCTACCCTAGAACCAAATTTCAACCCGACAGCTCAAAAACTGTTTGGCTAGTTTCTAAACAAACAGACGGATAGACGAACGGATATGGGTCACATTCACTTTATAGAGTTTCCGATGCACAGCTCTATGCGTTACACGTCACGTTGTGATAATACCTTTTCCATGTGCAACTGTGAAATGTATAAGGACTATTAAACGTACGAAATGTTTATTTATAAATTTTCATTCTCTTGCCTCCTAAATGACAAGAAATCATCTTGTATATCATATCGTAAAATTTGGCATTTTTATTACGTTTCAATTTGTCCAAAAAGATTACGGCAGCATGCAATTGTTTGCATATAGATTTCATTCGACTTGGTACATAGCCAAGCACATCTTAAGTATTCAGCTGTTGCAGTTTCATCACCAACACAACACTCTCATTCTAAATACCAAACGCACGAACTTCATTTATGCCCGGTATTTCTCTAATACCCTCTTCAATTTCACTGGGAAAATAATCCCATTCCAGATAACAAAGTATGTAAATCCTTTTTTCGATGCACCAAATATCAAAATCGATCGTCATCCATATATCAAAGATCGCCAGTTTTCGACCAACTGTGTTTATCTTGTATGCTTTGCGTTTCAGTGATATTTTTATAGTGATCCGGCCAAGAAAATCCATTATAAACTATAGACTTTTCCCAGTTATCCCTGTCATATCGTATTCTTCGACCATTTCGCACAAACGATTTGCAAGATTCTGTATTGCTTTTTGTGAAGAACACTTGTTGAACCACATATGACACTTATTATAAACCATTTGATGAGATCTGATATCCAATCTAATGTAGTCTCCGAATACAGCAGCCTTTGGAGAGAGTCCTGTTATACCAGATGTGCAGAGAATGATGAAAATCTTAGAGCTTAAAGAGGTTTTTTGAATTTTAGTTTGAAAGTTTTATTGTCTCTCCCAATATATTCAAAATGCTAAGCACACCAAAAATGTGTAATAATTTGTATATTTCTATCAATTTCATTTATTGCCTTCCTGATCTTCCAATAATTAGCTCCACCGTCACAGAATACCACTGTTTGTTGTGTTAAAGTCTACATTACTTTGTTCGTTTCCTTTTCAGCTTTCGGGCTACATACGTATATGAAAAACGGTTCCATTTAAAATACATGCGTAGACCACAGCAGATAGATGTGTGGAATTTTTCGTTATAAGACCCACAAAATCATCTTGTTCTATGTTAATGTAAGATATCTGTGCAATATCCATTGGATGGTAATGAAATTTCTCCAATACTATTTCACCAATTTACATAGTATCAAAGTAATATAGTTGTGGTGCAACTTCACCAAGACAAACATTTTGCTGAGAATCAAAGCTCATTATGATATGATGACATTTTATTTAAATTCAAATTATGTCATAAGTAAGCGGAAAATATTGCCTTGGGCAGGATTTGAACCCACGTGGAGCGCACTACGAGACACCTGCTCTAGGCCACGGAGGCAACCTCATTTCCATCGCTTAACTTATTTTTTATATATTTAACGTTGCAATTGTGATTAATATGTTTCCAAGACACTGTTTATGATCATCAAGTTCATAAAAAGTGAGAGCAGGATAAAATACTCCCTCTCCGCTCAGCATTTTTGAATTCAAGAGCGAATTTTTTGCATTGTGGCGCAGAGTGAATGTACAAGAAAAGAAACATATTGACTTTTCGCTCGCACGCATGCAACTATATGCAAACAATTTCATACTGTTTGTTTTGGTTTTGTTATGGTTTTCGTTTTCTCACTAGTCTGTGCGCCTGGTTGCCAGAAATTAGATTTGACAATTTATTTAGTACTCATGAATTCGTGTGTGAATGACAAGAATGATATTGAAACTCTACTAATGATCATTTAGTCACAACGAAAGGCAGGGGAATATGCGACTCAACAGGTTCGCTACGACATATACAACATCAATTAAGTGGTTGAAAACTGGTGGAATTGAATAAGAAGTGTTTTCTGTGGGACCAGCGAATGTAATTTAATTAAATGACTGTTATTCCTTCGTGCACCGCTTGGCAAGTCTTTTTTGGAAAAACAATTAGCATACCTTTTTGGAGACATTAATGGACCGGACATCATGGTCGTTTCCGTATCTTATATTCCTACCAGCGTCAACAAGACGGAGCACAAGTTATACACGGTCTGGCAACACTTGCATCATTACGTTGAATATTCTTGCGCGAATGGCTTCATTTCGTGATTGACTTTTGGTGTGGTGAAGTTGGATTTTCATTTCAGAACGACTTAAAGTCGAAAGTTTAAGATCGAATCACAATATTCATAAATCTAAGATTTCATAAAATAAACATCCGTATGTGTGTTTAATGGTAAATTTTCAGTAGAAACAAATATTAACAAATTTCAAAATTTATATGAAGCTTTAATTATCCGCAAATAAATAAATTTTCTCTTCTCTTATACACATGTGTATGTATGCGAATGGTGTGCGCGCGTGTATATATACACATATACATATGTACATATATGCATCCCCTTCATGCATGCATACAATCTTGCAATTTTACTACGCATCAAATATAATTCTGTAAATCACATGGTAACTTAATTAACAAGGTTGTCATCCTAGTGTTTATAGAAAGAAAATAAAAATTCCTTAACATTCTTACATAGAAATTGTGAATTTGGAAACATCAAATAGAATTTGGAAATTTATCAACAATGTCGGAGAATAAACATGAATACATTGACCATACGGGTAAGCATATATCAAAATACGCAATGTATTGAAAAAAAAAAACATATAAATATAATTCCATATACACAAAGATGATTTGGTAAAGAAGTTGTCTAACCTTCGTCGGAATGGAGAATTTGCTGACGTCACATTTATTATTGAGGAGCAACGTATTTCGGCACATCGCTGTATTCTCGCGTCTCAATCTTCATATTTTCGTGGATTGCTCTTTGGTGGCTTTGCTGAATCAAATAAAAGTGAAATCGATCTTGATGTTAACTTAGCAGCATTTAAAGTCTTGATGGAGTACATCTATGTTGGATCCATATCTGTTGCGCATTATGAAGACAACTTCCTTGTTGACATCCTTAGTTTGGCCAATGAATATGCTTTAATAGAATTTGTATCCTGTCTTCTTGAAATTCTTCGCAAGCGCTTGAGTATCGATAATGTGTTTCTCATTACAAAAACTGCTCAATTTCATGATTTTGCTGCGGTTGTAATAGAATGTATTGATTTTATTGATGCAAATGCCAATTCTTTACTGGCTCATGAGTCATTTAAGACTTTGTCAAAGGCAAGTGGAAATTAGTTTAATGGTTCATCATGATCTAAATCCAATATAATTGTTTTTCAGGAATTGTTATCTGAAATAATAGTTCGTGACAGTTTCTCAGCCGAAGAAGTTGACATTTTTAAAGCGATTTTAGTTTGGAGCGACGGTCAATCCACGGAGGATATTAAGGTATGAGATCTTAATTGAGATATATGTACAATTTATAATTTACTGTATTCAAAAATGTATATGGATAACTTTTATTGATAGATTGTGCTGCAATATGTGCGTTTTACTTTAATGCAAGTAGAAGAAATGCAAAATGTTGTGAAACCCTCGAACCTTTTAACTACTGAAACAATAGATCGTATCATAAATATAATTAAAACCTGTGATAATCTGCCATTTAGATGTGGTAAAAAACATCGTTTGGAAATGGAATGCTATGATTTCAAATTGGATACCCAATCTCCCAGTCCTAATATACTATTTAATAAACCTTTGCTATTCAAATTGATAACATTCCAACCGATCGATCGCATAAAAATGTTGGGCTGTGCCGGTCAATTCTCGTATTACATCGAAGTGTCCCAAAATCGAAGGGAATGGACGCGTATTATTGACTATAGTAAATATATCTGCCATTCAACTCAAATACTTTACTTCCATCCAATTTTCGCAAAATACATTTATATAAATCCAGTATTCAGAAGCAATCCTGAAGTAAGTAAAATCAAGTTCGTTTCCATATATGTATTTACTTATAAAATTATAAACCATAGACGCAATTTTATGTATAAAAAATTTCTTAGTTTCAAATCAAATCGCTGATATTTTGCGAATAGTCAGTCTTTTGTCTGTTTTATATTGTATTATGTATATGGAAGTCAAATAGATAAAGACACTCACTTAACTGAATCTATTCAGATGAAAATTACAATAAGGATGTTATTATTATGGCTGCGGTTGTAAAATATCTTTTTTCAAAGATATGTGTAATAATATCAGCTTTACAACAATATATCAAATTGGATCACAAATTTTGCATATATGTATATATATATATACATATATATATATATATTTTAATATATTTTTCCTTGTTTTTAGGTTAGTTATTTTAGCCTATTAATTCAAGGTTTGACGCATAAAGTGGTAGAAGGGGGTTTTGTTGCTCCTTGCTATTCGGTGAGTGGTGGATCAAAAGATGACTTTCGTTTCGATGCAGTAATAGAACGAAATTGTTGCACGGTTAACTTAAGTCAACCTTTTTATTTAAATGGGATTAGAATTTATGGTCTCGATCTTGAATATCGAGTGACTTCTTTCGAAACTACCGTTGATGGTACAAATTTCAAGGAGGTCAAAAACCTTCGAGAACTTCATCCCTTTTACGCATTTGAAGCACAGATTGTTGCTAAAATAAAGATTGTTTTTGGTGGTTATCCTAATATAGTAAGTTACATTTAAACTGCAATCAATTTTCTCTTATAAATTTAAAAAAAATTATTTTTTCAGGAAAATCAAACCATCGCTGTAAAAGTTTACTTCGAAAATCAAAATTTTTAACGTAAATAATTGAATTAAAGTTTTCTTTTAATGTATCCTATAATGTAAAGATAAATCGATGAATTAAAACGAAAGTATTATATAATTATTTGATTTTATTGATTTATTTTTATCACCCTTCACAAATAGTGTGAACAAGCGAGAGTCGTAGATCATATGCAATAATATACATGTATACGGAAATGAACGGCGTGTCGAGGAGAATCTGTTTCAGTCTTCACACAATTGCTAAATATTGCAATATCCTCTTCTTACATCTCTATATAATGTATGTAGTGGAACTATAGTTCCATAGTTTGTTCTATAGAAAAAGTTATTTATTTTAAAATTCTTGTTGGTATCAAATGTTGGCCTAAATAGAGATCACTAAACATCGAAAGAAAAATCGGTTAAAAAGCCAATAAATAATAATAATAAATTCGAGGGCCGTTAGATAAGTGACTTTTTGTCAAAACAGTGGACTGACTTCTCCTGGTGAACGTGCACCAACAAGAACATAACTATTGTATATTTTTTAGATACACGCGGTGTCATTCACATCGATTAACTTGAATAAAGAAAAACGATCATCGGCGAGTATTTTTCTGAGCTGTTAGGCAGATTCGACATCGATTTGAAGCAAAAGCGATCGCATGTGGCTAAGGAAAAAGTGATCTTCCACCATGGCAATGAACGAGTGCACACATGGCAAATTAGGTTTTTACCTGCAACCCTATGTATCCAACATACGTGTGACAATTAAGTAACGGGACTGAGTATACCACAGTCGTCTGTCTTTAGCTTTAAGAGTGGGGATGGATGGTGAGTGACCTTGATTCCAACTGCGCAGAATCCACTTGATCCCGCCTCTCTGTCTAGTCTAGTTTGCTTTTAAACCTAGTTTGAGTAAAGTGTTGTGTAATAGAAGTGCCGGAAAAATGATTAGTTTAAAAATCGAGCATCGAATTAATTTAAAATTTCTCGTAAAATTAAAAAAACCTCCAAGTGAGTGTTTTCAATTGCTAAAAAATGTGTTTGGTGATGACTGCATATCACGTACTAGAATTTTCGAATGGCACAAACGATTTTCTGAGGGCCGGGAAGAAGTTGATGATGAGGAACGGACTGGACGCCCTGTGACATCAAGAATTGCAGAAAACGTTCAAAAAATTAATGAAATTGTTCGGAAATACTACATTGAGGTCCTAGAGAAGCTGAGAGAAAAAGTGCGAAAGAAAAGACCAGACCTGTGGAACAACAAATCCTGGATTCTGCATCAGGACAACGTGCCAGCGCACAATGCACTCTCTGTGAAGCAGTTCTTAGCGAAAAAATCAATTACCGTGCTCGAACACCCACCGTATTCACCAGATCTCGCTCCCTGCGACTTCTACCTGTTCCCCAAAATCAAAAGTTCGTTGAAGGGAACACGTTTTGAGTCGGTTGAAGAGGTAAAAGCAAAAACGGCAGACCTGCTAAGGAGTCTAACACTTAGTGACTTTCAGCACTGCTTTAACCAGTGGAAAACTCGCATGCAGCGGTGTATAGATAGGGAAGGGGAGTATGTTGAAGGAGATTAATTGTTATTTGTAATAAGTTTTCAATAAAGTATGTTTTACAGACCAGTCCCGTTACTTAATTGTATATAATTTTCCCTATGACTATATTCTGTTTCCAAATCTTGAACCTTGAAAAATTGAAAGACGTGCTAAAAGGAGATTACGTTGTGAAATAAAACGTTTTTTTTTTTTTCCGAATAAATATCTTTCATACAAAAAGTTATGTATCTAACTGCTCTCGTCTGAAATCCACCTATAAAAAAAAGAGCCAATAATCTAGTAATGATATCGTTTAGAAGAAAATAAGATGAATATTTTTTTGGTTCTTTCAAAGTCAAAGAATTTTATTAATCATTTTCGTTTATAATGAAGCATAATACAATAATTGTTGTTTGTATTATTCCAGATAATACAAATAGATAAAGATAAAGAATATTAGTTTGAATCATATCATTAAATATGTGTTTTTTTTTTTATGTTATGAAAGTGTAAGTAATGTGGGAAGCTAAAAATCATTTTGTTTCATTTTTTTTTTTTCTTTTTGTGTGTAAATGGTCTGTAAGTAAATTTTAAATAGTGTCGTAAATGTAGTCAACAACTTTGTTTTTATATGTTGCGGAGTTGTTAAAGTGTTACGGGTTTGTCTGTTAAATGACAAGCAAAAAAGATTAGATTTTTTGCTTTTTAAACATCCCAATCAACATTTTCTTCTAAAGCGGCGTTGTCATCGTTGTGCTTAAAGAAAAAAAAATGAAAATTATTCTTGATGTTTTCACAAACAAGTTCATTTTATACCTTGCCGCGGACATCAAAGCCACCAAAATGACCATTTCCCGAATTTTCACTGTGACCGTAATCGCCACCAATCTCACGCAAGAAATCTGGAACTTCTTGCTCTGCGTCTTCTAAGACTTTTATAAGATCATCAGCAATGGACCGATCGCATTCTGGATCAAAGAAAGAGGTTGCGCGTCCATTGTTGCCCACGCGTCCTGTTCGTCCAATTCGATGAACATAATCATCAATTGATTGAGGCATATCAAAATTGATGACATGGTTAACGTTTTTTATGTCTGCAGCACGATTTAATGGAAGAAATCAACCAACCATTTGTTATTAATTTTGAGAATAAGAGAATAACATTTAATAGAATTAAAGAAACAAAGAAAAAAAATAACCTACCAAGGCCACGGGAAGCTACTGATGTGGCAATAAGTACTTTCATTTTACCATCTTTGAAGTCACGTAAAGCAGTCTCTCGCTGACTCTGCAAACGGTCACCATGGATGGAAGTTGTTGGAAACTCAGTTTCGGAGAAGAACGATGCCAGAAAATCAGCACCTCGTTTTGTCTCAACGAAGACAATGGTTCCATCGGCATCCTCACGCAAGATCTCCAATAACTTAGAACGTTTATTGAATTTATTAACTTCCAAGACTTGTTGTTTGACATCAGAACATGCTCCACCAACAACGCCAATAGCAACAAACACATAATTATTTAGGAATTCTCCAGCTAGTCTCTGGATCTCTTCGGGGAATGTTGCCGAAAACATTAAAGTTTGATGTTCACTACACATGGTTTGATGGGTCATTATCTGCCTAATAGACTCAAGAAATCCCATGTCTAGCATACGATCAGCCTCGTCGAGTACAACATAACGTACATCCTCAAATGTGATAAAGGCGCGATTAACAAAGTCCAATAGGCGACCCGGTGTACAAATTAATAGATGGCAACCTTTGGCAATATTCTCATTCTGATACTTAAAAGAAGTGCCACCGTACACTATGTTGATCTTGACATAAGAAGTATAGGCAAATTTACGCGCTTCATTATAAATTTGAACAGCTAATTCACGTGTTGGCGACACAACAATAGCATGCGGTTTTCCAATTTCAAGGTCTTTGCCTTCACTCAATATGCCACTGAGTATGGGCAATAGGAATGCAGCAGTTTTGCCAGAGCCTGTTTGGGCGCAGGCCATCAAATCACGACCAGCACTAATTACCGGAATAGCAACCTTCTGAATAGGAGTTGGTACTTTATAGCCAGATTTCTTAACATTATCCAAAAGGATTTCACGTAAATCTGCTTCACCAAAGTTTTTTATAGCTTTTGGTATATCTTCCCCCGAAACCTGTTAAGTAAATAATTGAGTTATTACTGCTATTACAATATTACCATCATGGGTATTATGTTCGTTAAGCTATTTTCTCATACTTGGAGAAATTAATGCCCGAAGTTATGCCAGTATTGAATACTTCGGTTTCGTCGTTAGTCGGTTCGGGTGGAATATAAAACTCCCGTTTTTTCTCTGTACCATCATCATTTTCGCCGACTTTATCATTGTTGTGAAATTCACCATCATCGTCCTCACGATGTCGACCACCACCATCATTACGTTCACGATGATAGCCACCGCCGCCGCGACGTCCACCTTTCAAATTAGATATTTATTTGTATTTGTATCTCGACAATCACAACAGACACAGCAAGTAAACACGAAGGAATAAGGATATTACATAAATACATACATACATACATAAATATAAGCAATTAAAATACAAACTTATTATTCATACACAAAAACACTGCTGTTGTTAAAAATAAAACTTGTTAAACTAATCATAATCCAAGAAACATCATCACATCATCATCATCATCACCATCAATAACAACAATCATTTATAATGTGTCAATTAATGCAATGAAAAGACACCACCTTCTCGACTCAATTTAATGACTTTCATTGCTTTTAGTTCTAGCAAAAAGCCAAATGCAATTGCTCCTTCATAACGATTGCGAATGAAATCTGTACGTTTCAGATCAACTTCTGTTCGAAGCAAGTATCACTCGTAATTTAGTTGGATTTTCTTTTAATATAAGATCGGGATCATATGTATAAGTCGCTGGTAAGGTGGGATAACACTTGGGAAGGTTTTCATCACCAGTTTGTGATTGTTGATGCATTTTTTGTTGTTGTTGTTTCATCTTCTGCTCCTCCTCTGCGATCAATGTATGATTGTGTTCGACCAACATACGAACAAGTGGCAAATTATCCATATCCATTATGGTACTAATTTCTTCTTGGCTTTGTAAAATAAATTCATCATGTCTCTGTTGCTGATATAAAGTAGACATCATTTCATCTGATAACGTGTTGCCTTGTACCACTGATGATGCTAGTGGTGGTTGCTCATCAATCATTGCCATTTGGGTTAACTCTAACTGTTGCTGATGATCTGTCATTGCTGTTGTTTGTTGTTGCTGCTCCAATAATGGTTGTGCTGCTACTTCTGATTCTGGTGGTGGCGGTGGTGGTGGAATAATTGCTGCCAACATTTGTTCGGCTTCATTTAGCGGGGCTGCTACAAGTGTCGCGTTATCTTGATGTTTCTGCTGTTGCTGCTCTTTAAGTGGTTGATCTCTGAGACGCCGTCGACGCCGTCGGCGTGATCTTTTCTTTGGTGAACCACCACCACTTTCACAAACATAACTCTCATTCTCCAACAAGTGACGCTTACGTAAAATATTACACCAATCACGTCGGTAATCATCATTTTCAAGTGGTTGTAAAATCTGTTGTTCAATGTCTAAATCCAACAATTGAAGTTGTGATAGCTCACCGCCGTCATTTATTAGTTCCTGGGCGGATATTGGAATTTCTGTACCTGGAACTAGGGTATTCTTGTCTTGACCAGCCAAAGAATTTCTTTCAGGAATGGTAGGATCAACAGTAGGTTCTTCTAAAACACAAGCATTATTTTGCTCATTTGTAACATGGACCACATCATCCGTTGACAATGACAATATTCTTCTCGGATTAACAGAATTCTCATTTTCATCGTTATTACGTCCACCACCATAAGGACCAGAAACAAGTCCAATACTTTGTTGTGTTACTACCACTGGTGTCGATGATATTGTTCCTCTTTGATTTTCAAATGTCCGTCGATATTCTGCATCTACCTCACGTATAGAAGTCAAATTGTGTCGCTGTAAGAAGGACATAGGAATCAGTGATCGACTGCCGCTACCATCACTAAGAACGCCTGCAGCAGCAGCGAGACTAGCATGACGAGCATTCAGCGGTGTAAGTACCACAGTAGGAGTGATAGTACTTGAGCTAGCACCTGAACCACCACCCAAGGACGATATATCAACCACTGGCAGAGAATTTGAAGCATCTGCTGAAGCTTGGCTTGTGTTGTTGTTGTATTTTATGGAAAGAAATTAATAAAACAAATTGAAGATAGGATTTTGTTTTAATCAGAATCGTCGGTATACAACAAATTTAAATAAATTTACATACATAGCAAAGGAAGTGTGAATAGTATGTAGTAAGTGAAAGTGATAAACTCATAGAAATTTGAAGAAACTAGAAAAAGAGGGAGATGAGAGATGAGAGAAGATTATTAGAGATTTAAGGGTATTTGGTAACGATTCGCCTGAATCTTTTCTCCTATAGGCAAAGTTAGAAGCACAAATTCCCGAGGACAACGGCATGTGACTATCAGAAGAACCACGGGAAGAAGAGTACACAGCTAAGCACTGAAACCGTCCGTAGATATTTTAAATACATGAATAGATGCCACATGAGTTGTCCAAGGATAGTTTTGTTTTGTGTATCGAATAACTAGGTATTTGAAGGATGCCATCTACCAAAATCCGTTAGGGCAACGCCAACGTTCACAAAATTTGTAAGGCCCATCAGAAGCCCCAGGAACCATATGACAGTTTGGATCTTCTAAAAAGAGCAGGCTACTCAAAGAAGCTTGATGTATGGGTGCCACATGAATTAGCTCAAGTAAATTTAATTCACCGAATAACGTAACGAAATGGAACCATTTTTGGAAGCTTATCATGGGCAAAGGCCGGTGACCTTCCCAAAGCCCGGATTGACGGCAAACGAGGTTATGTTGAGTGTTTGGTGGGATTGGAAGGGAATTGTCTATTATGAGCTGCTAGAACGTGGCGAAACGGTCAATTCGGGCCTCTACCGTTTGAATGAAGCAATCAAGAAAGAGTGACCAGAATTGGCCAACAGAAAGGGGAGTTGTTTTCCATCATGACAACGCTAGGCCACACACATCTTTGACGACCCGGAACAAATTGACGGAGCTTGGTTGGGAAGTTCTGATGCATCCACCGTATAGTTCGGACTTTACACTCTCTGACTACCATTTGTTTCGGTCTTTGCAAAACTCTATTTATGGTACAAAATTTAACGACCCAAGGGCGGCTGAAAATCAATTGTCCAAGTCACAATGGAAATATGAAGCTACCCGGAAAATTGCAAAAGGTCATAGATAATAAATAATGGCCAATATGTACTTGATTAAAATTGATTTTGAATACAAAAAACCGCGGAGACTTTTTATGTAAGCCAATATTTGTTGCTGTGTCCCTGATACAATTGATAGAGCCAAACGACGAACGAACGGACAGCTTAGCCTTAGTAATAAAGTTCCGTGTAATACTGTTTGAGTTACGGAACCATAAAAAACGGTAAATTATTACCAAACAATTTTCCTTATAATATCGATACTACATAGATGGAGGAGATAAAGATAAAATTTAAAAATATGTAAATAAAATACCTAAGAATTTCAATTCAAAAAGTTTCAGAACAAAGAAGAAAATTTTATAAATTTGATTTCAAATGTTTTATCAAAATTTCAACAGTTCCGAGACATTAACATCTCAATTCATTGGGTAAGAATATCTTCATATTTAGTTAAACAAAGCAAAAGAATTCGTAAAAAATAATAATGTAGAAGAAAAAAAAAACACAAAAATATGGAGGAGGAGGAGGAGAAGAAGATGAAGAAGAAAGAAAAGAAAGACATAGTTATATATAATTTGTTTGTTTACCCGCCGCTTGCAACGCCGCCGCAGTCACTTCCAAAAGCTGTTATTAATGATGGTACAAGTGTGTTACTCATATCAGCTGCAAAAGCAGTCTGACTATCACCACCACTGCTAACAACAAATGGTGGTGCAGCAAGATCAGCTGAATCTGCCGTCGGTACATTAACTGATAATAAGAAATCTGAAAATGCTGTCGTCGGTGTTATATCATTTCTAATTGATGATGCAGCAGCAGTAGCAGCAACATCCCGTAATTGTTGTGGTACATTCTCTTGTTGTTCTTGTTGTTGTTCAATATTTGAACTTGCAACTCCGCTTTGTTGTTGACGACTATGTTTTTGTTGTTGCTGATCTTCACTGCTGCTACTTGTAAAGATGGTCGAAGAGGTAGAGGAAGAAGCAACATCATTTCCAGCACCAACTTGTTCTGCTGCTGTTGGCAAATAGAATATAGAACTTGTATCTGGTAATACATTTATTATATTTGCCGCCCATAATCCATGACTCATTATACATGAAATAATTGAAGATTTATCATATATGAAATCCATATCATCTGGTATTTTTGGTAATGGTTTAATCTCTTCAACTTTACGCATCTTAATTGGTTCAGCAAGGCGTACTAATCTTTCATTGTAACAACGATTTCTAATTATTTGATCTCTTCTTTCATTGGTAGCAACAATAGAAGCAGCAATCTGATCTGCCATCACCTTCCTTTTACCAATTTTATCATTTGTATTACATGCTGTTGTTGCTGCTCCCAATACCCCCCCTTCTGCTTGTTGGTCTCTTGCTTTTCTTCGTTGACGTGTTGATGTTATCACACGCGGTTGTTGTAGCTGAGTTGATGATTTTTTTGTTGTTTGTATTGAACTTAGATTTGTATTAAATAAATCATCTGGTAAATCAGGTATAATAGCATTTGCAGCATCTGCTGATAATTCAGGCAATTCAGGCATACGCTCAAGTGTATCAATAATTCTTTGTGAAATTGGTAAGCCAATAGATCCAACACCACCACCACCACCAGTACCATCAACGCTACTTATATCTTCCTGAATAATATTTACACTACTGTTGACACAATCTATATAGCTGCTTCTTAATTGTGCCAATAAATTTAAGGAAAATCCTTCTTCCTCATCATCGCTTCCTGTTCTAAGTAATTCATTAATATCTTCATTTCTTGGCTTTTGTATATTTGTTGTTGGTTTCATTTTGTGTTTAATCAAATCTTGTTCCTTTTTAATATGAAATTCTAATGCTGATATTAAAAAAACAATAAGACGATTCATTGCACATGGCGACGTATAATAATCCGAGAAATTTAATTTACTAAGAAATTCTTCCATAGTGGATTCATCATAATTATCTGGTATTAGCGGATTACGTGTTTGATTATTATTTAGTAGTAATAGTGTGTTGACTACAAAAAATGGATAATTATTAGGAATAAAACACAAAAAACACACATAAAAAAATACACAATATAAAATAACAAGGAACTTGTAGACACAACAGACAATGTATAGTGTAAAAACAACATAACAAATATGTAAATGAAATTTTATTATTTCTACATACCATCATCATTTTCGCCGTTACGTTGGCGATTGTAACCATTGCCTCCGCGGCCGCCATCGCCACTACGACGATTATATCCATTGTTACCACCACCGCCTTCAGCATCCCAATCATTGACAGCACCAAATTTCTGGCTATTAATCACAGCAGCCGCTGGACCCCAATCTTCCTCATCGTCATTAACATAACCATCACCGCCATGGCCGTCGGCAGCGTGATAAACTTGGTTGTTGCTCATTGCAACAGACTGCAGAGCAACGAGTTATTTAAAAAAATAAAAAAATACAACAATATTAAAATAGAATTAATACTTACTTCTTCTTCATCCCAATCAGCCATTATTGTAAATAGATTTTATATTACTGAAAAGTAAAATAGAAAAAAAAAATAGATTAAATTGGATGTGATTAGATTAATATTTATTGGGTAAATCAGTGCTTTACCCAATAAATTGTTTATTTTAATATAATAAAGCAGAATCTCAGAAAACAAATTAAATAAATTATTAAAAATTTAATAACAAAAATTAAGAATGTACTTTTCTTCTCTACCTCTCTCTGCACACAGCTGTCATAAATAGAACCCATTATTATCTCCCTTTTCAATCAAAGAAAGCGCGAATCTCCTAATGGTATCTGCACCTGTAGTTATGAATTTAGTTGATTGTTTAATCTCTCTAGACAACAAGAACAATTACTGCGACAATAATAGAAAATTTCAATAATTAACAAAGTCAATAAAAAAAAAAAACAGATGTTATCATCGCATGAAGAAAATCAAACCATAACAAAATTAAATCAAAATTCCCGCCACAAGTGAAAATCAACTCATCATTTAACCAATCACATTGAATCAGCTCAACACAATTGCTACCACTGCGCCATCTATCTATCCATCCATCCCAACCAACCAAGCAACCAACCAATTCACCACATCATTAAAATCCAACAAACGAATATAAATTCACAAATTATTGGCAAAGAAGAACCAAATTGTCAAAGAAAAACGTGATTGCTCTTTTGTCACGTTCTCTGTGTCTCTCTATTATTTCTTCTGTATACCATCATCATCGGTTGTTTCATTGTGTTGTGTTGGTCGAATGTGGTGAGGTGAGTGTTCGTTTGTGTTCCTCTTTCAAATTGAGTAGAGCAAAGCATTGAGAAAAGTAAAGCAAAGCAAAGCAAAATAGCCAAATCGAGGAAGGCGAGCACGTTGCTAGCACTTAGGAACGGAACGAAACGGAAAAAGAAACAGCACATTAGCAAGCAAAGCAAAGGCGCAAGCGAAAAAATTAAGGTTAGAGAGCAGCAGCTAGAAGCAAAGCAAAAGCAAGAAAGAAACGCAAGACAGAAAACACACACACACACACACACAACGCAACGACGAAACGAATAGAAAGAAAAAAATTCTTTTTCGTCGAAAACACACCACACGAACGAACCACAAGGTTTTTCAAGTGGATTTTTCTTGCTTTTAAATATTATTTAATTAGTTAATTTGGTGAAAAACAAACGCAAATCAAACTGAAAAACGTAATAAAGATAAATTACAACAAATAATACAAAAAACCCAATACCAAAATGGATAGCGCCGGTAAAAATCGTTATGAACTTTTGTTCATGGACGATGATGTTAGCGATCCATTAGATAATCTTGTTGCCAAGAAGAACAAGCAGCACCAGCAGGTTAAGACTGCTGCGGCGGCAACGGGTACAACGACAACAACTGGGGCGCAAAAAGCGAAAGCAAATCCTACACAGGGCGGCGCCAACAACAACAACAAAGGTGGCAATAAACCCAATCAGGCTGAAAAGGAGAATAAACCAGGCACACTTAATAGAAACAATCAGAATCATAATAACCATCAAGACAATAATGCGACGACAACGAACAATAAACAGCAACGGTCTCATCATCAAGCGGGCGATAACAAATTCAATAATAATAACAACAACAACACCAGACAAGGTGGGGCTGCTACCAATAATCGTTCAGGTACTACTGGTGGTGCTGGTGGTGGTAGAAATCAGCAACAGCAAACACGTGAAACTGGTCAAGGGCAACAACAGCAACAACGCAATGTCAATTTTAGGCAACAAAATGGTGAAACGCGCGAACAACGCAATAACCGTCGTAATGTGCGTAGTGGCGATGGTGGCCCCTCTTTTAATGCTTCTGGTGAGGGTGGTGGCAACACCACAAATCGTCAAACCTTCCGTTCTGGTGATCGTCCGCCCCGTAATCGCAATTTTGATGGAAACAATCGTAAACGTGAATTTGATCGTCAATCGGGCTCTGATAAAACTGGTGAGTATTATTACAATTCTCTTCCCAGATACCCCACTTCCCTCCCCTTCCCAACACCCAACAAACCAAAAACCTTGCAATCCAAGAATTAAAAATTATACAGGAGACCACCAACCAACATTTTCACCGTAATAATTTGGTCCATTGGTTGAATCCATCGATTCATCGGCCCCAACAAAATGTTCATTTATTTATTCGGTGTTTCTCATTTTCTTGTATGTATGTAATGTTGTTGTTGTTGTTGTGGTGGTGGTGGTGGTCTTTAGCGCTAATAATATCCAGAATGAGTGAGTGTGTATAGTAGAGTGGGCCCCCTACACACACTTACACATCCTCTACATTCCCCAACAAATATATAACATTTTCTAACTCACTAGGTGTTGGTTGTTCGTTCGTATGGAGGAGGAACAATATTCACATTCTTCTTCATCATGATCATGATGATTGTTTAAAAATAGTTTTTCTTTTTTCTTGTTCATTTCTCGATTCGTTTTCAAATTCTCCCACACTCTCTCAGCAACAGCAGCAACAACAACAACAACAGCAATACACTTTTCTTTATAATATCATACATTTTGAGGATAGCAACCAAATCAAACCGACCAAAAATACAGAACATCACAAAAATTGAGCGCGGAGCCACTAATAAAATCAAAGCATAAATGTATGTGTATTATTCCATTCTTTCTTCTTTTCATTCTATTTTATTTGTTATTTATTTTTCAATGGAGATATCAAAACACCGACACCCACCTAAATATCTTGATTACTCATCATCATAATCATAGCCGCGTGTTGCTGCCGCTTGTCAAAACAACCAACCAAGCAATCTCACACTCATTCATTCATTCAATTGTCGTATTATTTGGGCTCAACACCATCAACCAAAAACCACCAGCCTAGGGTCTTCTGTCTCTATCCAAATACTAACTACTACTGCTAATAAATTTGTTCAAAATTTACAATTTTTTTTTTTTATCACGCGCAAAAATACAGTCATACATGCCAATAACGAACTTCTACAAACAACGAAGATCTGATTTTACTATTACGAAATAATTTTAAATACAATTCTACCCTATACAGGGGAAAATACACATTTGCAGCTTGAAAATCCAAGAAAATGGGGGAATTCCCAAAAAATGAAAATGCATGAAAAGAAATAAAAGAAAAGAATTAACAGATACTAAGAGAAATTACACCTACAAATCACTGAAACGGAGATGAGTTTCTTCATCTATGGAACTGATGATTCCCCTATTGATATTTTGCAATGTAGATGTATTTGGATTATGTATTATTGATAATAGATAATATATAAGTATTATAAATTAAAGTTGCATCAAGTATAGTACAGTGACAAAATTTATCATTCCTGTTTATATATGCAAACAAAGCAAGTTCTACTGTATTACAAGAGGCTCTCATCGCTAACCAACTAAAACTAAAATAATACTCCAACTTTTATAAAGGGAAGAGCCAACAAAACTGCCTAAATATTGATATAACATACAGTAGTTGAGGCACCCATCCCCTTCCCTTTCCCTGTCTTCACTGTGATCAACAATTTGCCTAATAAAAAAACAAAAAAAGAGAATCACCATTACAATCCGCTAGAATTGTTTGTTAATCACGGCACAAAAAAATGTGAGGTTATGGGGTTTTTTTTCTTTGCATTTACAAGAGAAGTCGTGCATGCTTTGCTTGCTGCCATAGAGAAAAAGAGTGAATTGTTAATGATAAGCTGATTACAAATGATTTTGAAAAGAGAGGAAAGCTAGCTAACAGCAGCTGGAACAATAACTGATTCTAACTCATAGCACGAAGTCGCACAGATCCAAAAACTAAAGGGAAAAACTTCTATTCTACTATTGGACCACAGTCAATCACTTCGTTTTTTTAGACTTACCTTCCTCCTTTGAAATTGATAAAAAAAAAAAGTAAGTTAAATTACTTTGTGAGATGTCTATGTTGTTGAAAATCTCTGAAATAAGTAAAATATATGTGATGAATTTAAACATTTTTATTATTCTGATTACGACTTACCTTCTATTTAGAGGCAAAATTTATCGTAGTTATATAGGAACACAAACACAGTGAAAGATAGAGAGAAGAGCGCAAGCTGAAAATATGATCCGCGATTAAATGAAAATATAATAATGATGAAAATGATTACAAACTTTATGCTACCAAATCACACAAAACAGAAATAGAACTTTTAGCCAGAGTCCACAGAGTGAGTTATTCCTGGGATGTATGTGACTATAACAAGAATATAGAAGAAAATTTATATTAAATTATGTATGACAGAACCAACAGAAATTATACACCTTAAAAGGCCCACTTAACACCTTTTCGTCTATCTAATATAGCAGGATTTACTGTTTTCTTGTTTTTGTCCTTCCTCTTTAAGTCCACAAAAACCTTTTACTTTCCATATTTTTCTCCTTATGATTTCTCTATTTTACTCATGCAATTAACTTTATTAATCTTCCATTTGTGTGCGCACCACACAATGATAAGCAGGTGTAAAGGCAATTGATAAACGTGATGGAGCTGGTGCACACAATTGGGGTTCTGTCAAGGAAACCATTGATGATTTCAATGCCAACAAGAATGATAGCGAAACTAATCCAAATGCGAATGCTTCGACTGCTGCTTCTACAAATGCTGCTGCTGATGGTACTGAAAAGGCGGCTAACGAATCCGGTAATGAACAACAAAATGAACAAGCACCAGTTGAGGAAGAGACCAAAGAGCTGACATTGGATGAATGGAAGGCACAACAACAACAACGCATTAAGCCAACATTCAATATACGTAAAGCCGGTGAAGGTAAGAAAGATCACACAAATCTCGTAATTCTGAACTAAAAATGTAAATTTTCAATATTTTTGGTATTACATCTCACCACAACATCACACAACAAACAAACAAACAAACAGGTGAAGATACAACTCAATGGAAGAAAATGGTTGTGTTGACCAATAATAAGAAAAAGGAGGTCGAAAGCGAAGAGGAACTTGAATATGATCCTGCCATGTATCCACAACGTGTTGGTCGCCAACAACGTGTACTCGACATACAATTCAATTTCAATGATGGTCGTCGTGGTGGTGGTGGCGGATTTGGTGGACGTAATCGTGGTGGACCACGCGGCGGTGGTGGTCCAGGTGCTGGTCCACGTCAATTGAATGCTGAACGCGGCGATGGTGGTGGTAATGCGGCTGCTTCTGCTGGCCGTGATGGCGGTGAGGGTGGTGGTCAACGTCGTGACGGTGCACAACGTTCAGGCGGCGACAGACCGTCTGGCGGTGAACGTCGCGGTCCACGTGAGGGCGGCAACGCTGGCAAGCGTAACTTTGGTGGCGACAGACACCACCAGCAAAATGCACCAAAGGTGAACGACGAACGCCAATTCCCAACATTATCCTAAAGATGAGAATAATCCATGAGATTTTCATATGCTGAACATGGTGCAGCAAGCAACAAGACAGAAAGAAGTAGCAACAAGCAGTTAGTTGGCAATGGCGTCGTCAGCCATTGTTTTGATGGCATGAAATACGAATGATGAGTTAATATTCTTCTTTTTTTTTTTTTAAAATGCATAAAATGAACAAAAACAAAAAACCTTACAATAGAACAACAACAAACAAACAAACAATACCATCATGCCAAAAAGCAAGAACACAAGTCAATAACAATACAATAGTAAAACAACAACACAATAACGAACAAGTTAAGAAGGAAAAACAAAACCCGAATGTCGTGCCGCCGCCTTTTGTTTCTAACAAAATTAGGACTTTAGAAATTAATACATTTTTAACTAACAACAAGAACATCAAGAACCTTATGTAAATTTCATTGTTGGCAATATACAAAATATTATTATTATTATTAAATAATAAAATATATAAAAACAAATAAAAAATCATCTTATCTTCAAAACAACAAAAGTCAAAGGCAGGCAGGCAAACATCAAAACTTATAATAATTTTAATTAAACCACATCATCCTAAACAAACAAAAAAAAAGGAAACAAAAAACAAGAAAAAAAAAAACAAAAATAATCTTAAAAAAAAAAACCATCACATACATCAAAAATAAAATATTGTGTCCTCCTTCATCATTTGCGTTTCCTCTTCTTCACCCGTTTTTTTTTCATTTTTTTTTTTTTTGTTTGTTTAGTTTGTTATTTTGTTATATATATAAAAAAAAAACTACTTTAATAAATGCAAAATGAAAAGAATGATGGAGGAGATGAAAATAAATTTATTATTTTATAAGAAAAAATTAAATTCATCATCATCAAGCAATCACAATTATGTTGAAATGTGTTTTTTTAATAAAAATAATAATTAAAAAAAATTAATAACCCCCATTATATATATAATTAATTATAGATACAAAAAAGAAAAAAAAATTAATAAAAAAATCTTTTGCCGTAGTCACTCAAGTCAGTCAGTGCTGAAAAATACCATACAAACTTAGTAGCACTAAAAAAAATAAAAACAAAAAATGAAAATAAAAATGTTTGCTAATAAATAAAAATACATACACAAACACACACACCACACCACATTACTGTACAACAAAAAAAAAAAACAAAAAAAAAAAAGAATTAAGAAAAATTAATATATAATTAATTGCTTTACAATTTTAAGTAAATTGTAAGAAAAATAATAAAAGAGAACAAAATTTTTTAAAATATTGTGTAATTTTGACCCAAAGACAACAAAAACAAACAAAATTATTTAAAAATTAAAAACAAAAAACCGAAAAATAATGTTGAGTAATAAAAAAAAAATAATAATAATAAAAACGTTCACAGTAAGAAAAAAGAATAAAAAAAACCAAGTCAAAATAAAAAATTTATTTGATAATAAAACAAAAAAATAATAATAAAAAACCTAAAAAAAAAAAACAATTAGAAATCCTTTTAATTATCTTGTCATTGAAGAGAATATGGAGGGGGTGAGAGTCCTACTACCAATCCATGGATCCAATAACCCCCAATGTATTAATAATATGGAAACTTCCCTGCCATATGTAATAGGATCTTATAAGTTCTCTTATTTCGAATGTCTCTGCTTATCCATAACAACAGCAAGAAAGAGTGAGTTCTAAGATGGTGCTTATTCAGTAGCATGTGTCAGCCATCAAGAGAACATAGTTTTCCAGGCCGAAAACAATTTAATATTTAGAAAGAAGAAATTGACTGTGCAGCCTCTAATAGATGTAACTATCGGTCAAGTGCGAGTCAGACTCGTACACAGAGGGTTCCGTGCCAGATTGGGGTTTGTATGGGAGGTACGGTACGGTACTCCCCTAGTGGTCCAATTTGACTGATTCCAACAAATGTACCGCGCGCGCGCCTATATCAGCAACTTATAGTTTCTAAATTTCAATTCAATAGTCCAAAAAACAAAAAAGTTTTCGAATAAAAACCTGAATTTCAATTTTGGGTTTGTATGGGAGGTACCCCTAGTTTCCCGATTTGGCTGATACCAACAGATGTATAGCACCTACAGCTACGGTCAAAATAATAGTAGCGCTAGTTGGAAAATGAATTTGATAAAAAAAAAATGAATGAATTGGTGTTTTAATGTACCAAAAATATTTTTTTTTTAAAGTATGATGTGTTAATGAGAAAATCATAAGGAAATAATACCAACTTTATGTCATATGATAATAAAAAAATTTTTTTTCCAAAAGTTCAATAAATTTGCACGTTCAAAATAATAGTAGTGCTTGGACAAATATTGAGAAAAAAATCATTTCGTTGCTTCTTTATACCAGAAAAGTTTACAAAAAGTAAATATTATTTGTTTATAACAATTTACAATAGTAACTGATCAAAATTTTTAGTCATTTCTTTTCCTACAATGGGTCGAGGCAAGCACTGTACACCTGAACGGCGTACACTCATAAAAAAATTGATTTCTGACAGAAAAACGTACAAGGAAGTTCAAAACATGGTAGGTTGCTCTCCTACAATGGTGCGTAATGCTATAAAATTTATATCAGGTATTGAAACACGTGGACGACCTCGCATTATGTCCGAAAGATTAGTTACCCGTGTAGTAAGATACTCAAAGCAGAACCCATTTCGGTGCTCTACAAAATAATAAAAAGAATTAAATCTGAATGTAAGCATAGAAACCATACGGAGATGTTTGAAAGAAAATAATATAATGCTCGGAGCCCAAGAAAAGTGCCCTTTTTAACAAAAAATCATCTAGCCGCACGAATTAAATTCGCCCATGATCACATTGATTCGCCATTACAGCAATTGAGAAACATTTTGTGGTTGGACGAATCCAAAATTGTACTTTATGGTGGACCTGGATCTCGTCAGTATGTCAGGCGGCCGCCAGAGTCTGAGTGGCAACCAAGATTCACAACAAAAACTGTAAAAGACGGAGGAGCTCGCATTATGATCTGGGCTTGTTTTTCATATGACGGCGTGGGGCCAATATATTGGATCAAGGATATCATGGATCGGCACCTGTATGTGCATATAAAGCAGGAGATAATGCTGCCATATGCTAGTGAAGAAATGCCACTGATTTGGGAGCTTCAGCAAGACAATGACCCTAAGCATACAAGCAAAGTTGCCAAACAGTGGTTGCAGGCCAACGGAATAAATGTACTAGAATGGCCTGCACAGTCGCCAGATCTCAACCCAATTGAGAATTTGTGGTGCGACGTGAAGAATGAAGTTGCCAAACGTCTACCCAATAATGTTCAACAGCTTTGGGAAGCAGTTAGAGATGCTTGGAGCTCCATTCCTTCCCAAAGGTGTCAAAATCTTGTAGATTCGATGGCAAAACGATGTGCTGCAATTATAGCAAACAAAGGCTATGCTACTAAATACTAATTGTAGTGTAATAGTCGTAATTTTAGTTATTTTAATATTATCCGTAACATTTGTATTGGTTTGGGCAGGTGGGAGACCTACAAATGAATCACTACTATTATTTTGACCGTGCAAATTAATTGAACTTTTGAGAAAACATTTTTTTTTATTGTCATATGACATAAAGTTGTTATTATTTTCTTATGATTATCTCGTTAACACATCATACACCAATTTTTACATTTTTTTTTTTAACAAATTCATTTTCCAACTAGCGCTACTATTATTTTGACCGTAGCTGTATATCAAAAACTTATAAACTAGTGCACAGTGGTTTCAACGATTCAAAAGTTGTGATTTTTTTGGTTGGCATTGACAAAGAAAGCGAAAATCGACCAAATACAATAAGTTTGAAGATGTCGAATTGCATGGCTTATTGGATGGGATGCACACGATACACAATTGTCACTCGACAAAGCGTTTCCTATTGCCAGAGAGAAAGATCCATGGGAGAGATAAAAAAAAGTTTGGTAAATATGTTCTACACGAACTGGGCGAACTACAGATGGAATATTGAAAAACTGTGCGATTGTGACAGGTGATGAACATTGGAAATACTTTAAGAATCTCAAACGCAAAAAATCATTCTTAATGCCAGTACAAACATATACATCGAGTGCAGGACCGGATCGCTTCAGAAGCAGGAGATAACATAGTACGTGAACTTCACAAGCCTGGAGAAACAGACGCTACCGGTAAATGATCAATTTGAATCGTGCGTTATTCGAAAAACGGCCGGAATGTGCCAGAAGGTCAGTCATTTTTCAGCAAAACAATGCTTCTGCACATTCTTCCAAATCATTTCCGCCCTTGGTTGGGAACTCTTACAGCACCCACCACTCTGTATTCCCCAGAATTGGCTCCTTCATATTATCATAATTTTTTAATGAAGGGTAAAACTTTCTCTTTGGAATTACATCCATAAAAAGCCTGAAAGATGGATTAAATGTTTAAACGATATTTGGAATACAAAATCTTTTGCCATTATTCCTAAACATCCGTCGTCATTTTCATGCAAAAATAAGATATAAAAAAAAAAATTTATATTTTTTTCCCCATGTTTCTTCTTCTACTCATGCAAGTGTTTTAAATTTTAAGCATGTGCTTGTGTGTATGCGATGCCAAAGTGTGTGTGTGTGTTTGTGCGGAAAACGGAATAAAAAATTTTGGTTAGGAAATGCTAAAAACAAAAATTATTAAAAATAAAATATTTATATACATTTATTGAGAATTTTTTATTTGCATTAGAAAAACACACACTCAATTATCCTCAATTGAAGAGATAAAAAAAAATTTCAAAATCAAAAAGGGACGCACGCATTTCTTTTTTTTTTTTTTTTGTTTTTTGCAAAATGGAAGATTTGCACACAAACAAAAAATTCTAATTAAAACTGCATAAAATCACTAATTTTCAATTTATGGCTTTTCCTTTACCTGTACGTAAATATGAATCAATTTCTTTTGTTTCCTTTTAACTAAAATTAATTAAAATTTAATTGAAAAAAGCACACACAAGCACAATAGGTTTTCTGGACGCTTCCGTTGAGAAAACGAAAAAGAATGACAGCAAGCAAAAAATGAATTGAATACTTTTCAGAATGGCGTTGCCAGATGAGTGGAATTATTTCATTTACCACGAATTTCAATTTATATCAATAAGGATTAAGCATTTGCAATGATCTGGCAACGTCAAAATGAGAATATTTTCTTGCATTAAAAAAGACTGGAAGAAAAATGAAAATTTATGTATTATATATACGCACATATACGCACATATACACAAAAAAAAAGAAAAAAATATATATATTTTTTATGCTTTATTCTATTACAAAATCAAACCTTAATTCTTTTATTTGAGAAATAAAGAAGACAAGCAAAGTGGCTGCGCAGTTGACTCTAATTGGAAGCAGAGCCAAAAGACGCAGCGGCGGCGCATAACGGTTCTTGCATGTACGCTTTGCTTCATCCAACACATTCATAGACAAGCGTCTGCTTGGATAAATTGAGCCATGCATTTTTTGAAAGATGAAAAAGATGAGGAATTATGAAAAAAAAAAAAACCCTACGCGTAGTTCTGCTTTCCATTCCTTTTCTTTCGAAAATTAAAAAACTTTTTCACACATTTTGCATAATTTTTTTCCCCAATTTAATTCTTTATTTAAACAATAAACTTACCAATTCACAATTTATTTTAGTTTTTTAAATGTATATTTAAGTAATGGAGCACTTCACTATTAAATAAATTTTTTTCACCAACTTACGAATATTCCGATCGGAGAACACACGACAAAAATGTATCAAAAGAAGTTATGAAGAACAAACGATTTGCCGCCAGTGATTGAAACCAGAGTGACTGTTTCGCAGAATAGAATAAATTGCCTAAATTTCGATTGAAGAGAACACCAACATGTTTTAGTATATTTTCCATACTCTTTGATGGCTTGGAAGCATTTATTTAGAGGGATGTTGCAACTTGGAAGCACTTTACTTGAATTTATTGCAACCTGGATGCACTCTTATGCTTCAACAGCAGTTTTGTTTAAAATTGCCGTTAACGTTACATTTTAAAATGAAATATCTATCTTTCTTTATATTTTTTAGAATTTATTTTTTTGTTTTTTGTTCTTTTTATTTATTTAAACTTAGTAATTCGTTTATCAGTTCCATATATTGTATTTTTTTTATTTATACATTTTATTATGTATTAATTCTCTTAATGTGTATAGAAATTAGTTGTTTTTGTTGTTGGTGTGGTTAGCAATTTACTTGCCCTAATCATGATAATTTAGTTTTCTTATTGTTGTTGGTTTTGTTGTATAAAATACATAGTCGTTTTTTTTTTTTTTTGTTGTATATAAAATGCGTATCAAATATGTTTTTAATGATTCGATTCTCTTTTTGATTACTTAAATACATTTATTATTTAAAATATAATTTTTATTATTATTATTTTATTGCATTTGAAATGATTTTCTTTTTGTTTTAATGAAAAATGATTTATCAAGTTTTTTTTAGGTTGAGTATGGAAAATATTTACCAAAATGGCTTTATGGTTCTTAGTAATTTATTGGCGATTCTTTTAAATAAATATTATTATAATTTATATTATTATTGTTATTATATTTGTATATATTAATCATTTGTGTGCCACTTTTCTTTCATCATGTTCTTAATTTTGTCTTTCTTTCTTTCTTTCTCTTCTTTGCTACAAAATTATGGCTTCTTTTTTAAGTTTTTTTTTTTGAATTTTATTAATATTTTTTATTTGGTTTATTTTATATTTTAAATTAAAATAAATAATTTATTTAATTTCTTTCATATAGGAGAATGAGTGAGAGAGAGAGGGGAAGATTTCAATACTTTAGTTAGGTTAATTTCTAATTTTTTTTTTCTTTTTTCTTTAATTTCTCATTAATTTTTCATTTCTATTCTCTTTTCTTCTGTTTTTTTTTAGTCATAATTTCTTATTTTATATAAATTATTATTATTAATTTTTGTTTTATTTCTTATTAATAAATTTTATTGTTATTAATTGTTTAGTTAATTCTTTCCTTCCATACATTAATTATTGTAATTAAAATTATATGTTTATTTAATTATTTATTTGTTTGTATTGTTTTTTTTTTTTTGTTGATAAAAATTTTCAAATTGAAATGAAACTCAACGGAAATACAACAAAAACAAAATAATCATAATAGCAAACAAATTTAAATAAAAAAAACTTATGCTTTGCCATGTTAATTTTTTAAATATTAATCCCTGAACTGATTTTTTTGTTAAATTAATTAAATAAATAATTCCAAATTTATAGATTTTTTTCTCAAATCTCTTCTTGGTTTTTTTTTTGTGTTTGCTGTCGTGGGTTATTTTCTCTACTTTTTTTTTCTTTTTTTGTTTCGTTTCTCTATTAATTTTATCATTTTGCTGTTCTTATTCTCTTCTTTTCTTTATCAATACAATTAAAAATAATTAATTCAACAGAAAAAATTGTTAAAAACAAATATAATACTTTTGGCATAAAAACAATTTATAAAAGCACTTTCTTTCTTCTCTTCCCATAATTTCCTTCTCATTTGCTTATACTTTTTTCTTTCTTCTAGTAATTAAATTTAGTTATAATTTTAATTAATTTCTTCTTGACATCTTCTATTTGTAAAAATTTTGCTTAAACAGTCTTTCTACCTTAAATAATCTAATGTTTTATGTGTTTGTTTGTTTGTGTAAAAAATGTTTGTTGATGTTTGTTTGTTTGTTTGTTTGTTTATTTGTGATTATGATGCTTTTGCAAATTGTATAACTGAACTCATGCGCATAATTTTTGGGTTTGCACCACCCACCCCCACGTTGCCATTGCCCACCATGATGTCATTGGATTCATTTTTATTGCCATTGACATGATCCTTTTTTCCTTGCAGTTGCACTTTGCTTGCATTTGGTGGTTTGCAGTTGACTTCTTGGACTTGCACTGGGCTTGCGATTTGCTTTTTGTGTTCGGTTGTTGTGGCGGCGACTGGTCCAAAGTCCATGTAAAGTTTACGTTTGCGCAAAGGCAAATGTGAATCACTTTCTGGCGATGATGAGCGTTCCGGTGACTCGGTAGATGAACGTAAACCAATGGCGGCTTCAACGCGACGCACAATATCTGAATTTGGTAATGAAGATCTAAAAATGGAGAATTGAAAAATAAATTTCGTTATAACTTTATATTTAAATCTTAAAGCATCTTCATTGAATGAATACTCACTCATATTTTGGCACTGGAGCATAGCCTTTGTGTAGACCGTGTAACGCCAACTCGCCACGTTTGTAGTGCTCGATTAACATGGTGGCCTCATCGGTATCATCGTAATTAGCCGCGAGATCACTGACGAGCAATGTTGGTGCTGCCGGAACTGGGGCTTCTTGCTCGTGTTGTTGTTGTTGCTGGTGTTGATGACGAAGATGATCATCATGGTGTTGTTGGAGTGGCGGTGGTGTAGATGTTGATGTAGACAACTGTTGGTATTGATGATGGTGATGATGCTGCTGCTGTTGATGGCCACGATGTAATTCCATAATTTGCAAAGCAGCCTGGACATCATCATCATCGTCAGTTTCACGGGGCTCCAGCATAGCGCGACGACTTGCAATACTGGCAGCCTCAAGTAATGCTGGATTAATAGTAGGGGGACCAGGTGTTAGTGGTGGCTGCAGCGCTTCATTGTGATGATGCTGTAAGTGTTGCTGTTGTTGGAGTGGTGGCACCGATGATGATGGCGGCGGTGTTTGTGTATGTTGGTAAGTCACATAAGTCGTGGTCGGCTGCTGATAGTAGCCAGTGGGTTGCATGCTCAAGTCTGTTGGCAACTCATCAGTATAGTTGCTGTTGAGAAGGGGAGTCAACTGATGGAGTTGTTGTGAGATTTGATGTGATGGTGGCGGTGGTGGATGATGAAGATGTTGATGATGACCCGCACTGGAGACACCACTATCACGGCTATGATGATCAGTCTCATGTGTTATTAACATGGGTGGCGAAGCCACCGATGAAATGGCCGAGTAAGTGGGCGAGGCAGCCGAGTGACGTGAATTCGAGGCAAGTGAAACGGCTCCACTGCTGCTAATGGGCGAGTATGTTGAGCTTGGTGAGCTGGGCGACAGTGGCTGTAGCTGTTGGTGTTGTTGTTGTTGTTGTTGTGTTGTTGCTGTTGTGATCGACACTGGAGGAGCGACTACAGTTGAAGAAGCAGCGGCAGCAGCAGCAGCGCCAGCACCCTTTGCACCACGTGGCTGACGTGGTTTCCTCGGTTTTTGTTGCTGTTTTTGCACGTTACTCGATGTTGGCGATTGTGGTGAATTTGGTGATGAAGGATTACTGACTTCACAAGCGCTGCTTGGTGTGCTGCTGCTACTTTGACTGTTACTAGTAGGCTCACCAACTGGAAGATTGTTACCATCACCACTTGCACCGCCCTCTTCGTCATCGGGCAATTCATTAGCATGCCCCTTAATGTGCGCTTCCATTTCTTTTTTGCTCTTAAAGGTCTCATCGCATATGGTACACTTATAGCACTTGGACCCATAATGCTGGACACGGTGCAACTTCAGGACATGATTATAACCAAAATCACGGAAACAGATGTCACAATGATATGGTTTCTCGCCTGTGTGTGTACGTGAATGAACCTTTAGTTGTTTGGAACAGGTAAAACCTTTGCCGCAACCCTCAACTGGACACTTGTACGGTTTTTCCCCGGTATGGGTGCGCATATGAATGACCAGCTGTCCGGATTGTATGAAAGTTTTCTCACACACCGAACACTTATGTGGGCGTTCACCCGTATGGATGCGCATATGACGATGCAATTTGCCCGAGTGCTCAAAGGCCCGTCCGCAGACATCACATTTGTATGGACGCTCTTTGGTGTGTATGCGACGATGGACCTGCAGATTCTCTTTGACACTAAAGAGTTTATGACAGAACTCACACTCGAATGGACGCTCGCCAGTGTGCGTACGATAATGGCGAATCTGTAAAGTGATTGATAGAGTTGTTAGTTAAGTTGATTTGATATCTAATCCACTCCATTCTATGTTACTTACCAGTCTTGCGGGCACAGCGAATGTCTTTTCACAGACATTACATTGATAGGGATCACCGCCGGCAGCCACATTTGGCATTGGTTTGATTGTTGGTGACTTGGGTATTCCCAATGGCAAACCGGCTTCATTGAGTTCAACAGATGACGGCATATTTTGCTGACCCAATCCGCCCATATTCAGTTCAGCATTTTTAGCATGGGATTTTGTATGCGAAGTATGTGCGGATTTGCTACCAAAACTCATGCCGCATTGTTCACATTTGAATTGTGGCTTATTGGTGGCAATGGCTTTGCCGCGGCCCGTACCTGTGGTGGTTTTGGGCGCAGGCGTCGTAGCTGGTGCCATTGTTGTTGTTGTTGTACTTGTGACATTATTTGATGCGGGTAAATAATTTCCTGGTCTTTTAATTGTGACTGCGCTTGCGCCGCCAATATAAAATTCCGGTTTAATTGTGTTGTTCTGGGTTGATATTGTTGTTGTTGTTGTTTTTGATATTGGAATACTTTGTTGTTGTTGTTGTTGCTGTTGCAATTGTTGTATGTATTGCTGTTGCTGCTGCTGTTGTTGTTGTTGTTGCTGATGTTGCTGTGGTGTTTGTAATATTTCCAAATGTGGGGCTGATGATGATGATGTTGTTATTGTTGCAGTTGTTGTATGTGATACTTGGTGTAGTTGTTGTTGTTGTTGTTGTTGATGCTGCTGTGGCAAAGGCAGACAAAATTGGGTTTGACTAGGTTGTTCCGTCTTTATAAGAAGCGGTGTTGATGGATAATAAACCATTTTGTTATTAGTATTGGTTTCTACAAATAAAAAGACAAAATGAAAAAGTTTATTAGAAAAAAAGGAAAATTCACAAAATTTATATTAAAGTGTATTTCCCGATACAGGAAATGATCCGTAATAGCTAGAGAGTTGATATTTTCACAGAGTGTGTAGCTCTAATCGGGCAATTTTCTAAAATTAAAAGGGGTCCCCATGCAAGAAACATTTTGGTTTGTATGGCAGCTATACGATCCAGTAACCACACGATCTTGAAATTTGGTTGCTTGGTGGAAGTGGATTAGAAACTTATATTGTCGAAATTTCAGTTTGTTCGGACTACTAGGGAGGGTATCTCCCATAGAAATCTCCCATTAAAATTCAGGTTTATATTAGAAAAACTTTTTTGTTCTTTGGTCAATTGAACTGAAATTTGAATACGATAAGTTTTTGATTTAGACGCTATATAATATTGTGTCTTGGCATCACCCAACTCGGCCAACTAGGGTGGTACCTCCCATACAAACCACAATCTGTTACGAAAGCCTCCGTGTACGAATGACTTGACTGATTTTTTTTAGCTTTCCTCAACAAAGAACTAAACAAACAACAACCCCCTCTCTCTTCTCCTTTCCTTACTAACAATAAACTAAGTGATCTTCTTACATATCAAATGCCAACAAAAAATTGCGTAGACAATTGGGTTAAACACTTTTCCCACAATGACGCAGTTTGCCTTAAATTGTAAGCTTAGAAAAAAGTAGAACTTTTCCAGACTGTTTTTTTTTTTTTTGGGGGGAAGGAGGGGGTTCAACAACAAACAACCCTCATACGCAATTACTAAATACTATTTGGCGTTTACACTCTTATTGTTGTTGCGGCTGTCGTCGGTGTTTTTCAAAGAGTAAAAAAAAATAATTGAAAGGAAAATCTTAAAAAGTATAAGGGTAAGAGAGAGTAGTTTTCTTGGAGTAAAGGAGTTGCAGGAAAATAAGGAAATGAGTGTTTGTGAGAGAGAGAGAGAGAGAGAGAGTGTGTGTGTGTGTAAAGTGGAGTGGAATGGAGTGGAGTGGAGTGGAGTGTAAAGGAAAATGCGTTTAAGGTATACACCGTCGTGTATGACAACCCCCAAAAGAAAATAATATCAGAAACATTAGCTTAGAATTAAAATTTCCCTTATTAGTAAATAGGTAGAGCTTTTCTTCTTTGCAGCAATTGCATATTCCAAAAACTTGAAATATTTTTTTTTTTAAAGAATAGAAAGAAAATTAACAATTTAGTTGATTCAAACTTAAATTTAAATATTAATAATTTATTTAAAAATCACTCAAATTAAACATCCAATTCTTTTTAAATTGATACTATAAAAAGTTAAAAAAAAAATCCCTTGAAGGGAAATTTTGCCCGTTGAGCTTTTTAGGTGATATTCTTTGTCGTATTTTCTAGGTTTTTATGACCGGCATTTTGTTTTTGTTAAGGAAAATTCTACTGTCATCATGTAATCAAACAAAACAAGATGGCGTTGGTTTTCTTCTTGTTCTTTTTTTTTTTTTTTTTTTTGTATGTTTGTGGGGGACCATCATTATTAAATCGAGATTTACCTTTATTAGCTTTTGGTTTGCCATTTTTTCGTTCAATTGCAACAATTTTGACATTATTTTTGGATATATCGACAATTTCAGTACCCGATTTTGATAGAACATCTTTTATCCAATTTTGTTCAGTTTGCCACTTCTTTGTTTTATTTTTGTTGATTTCCTTGCTTTCAGTCATTATTATTATTATTATTAAGTATTATTATTATTATTGTTATTTCAGTCAAAATTTGAGTTCTGAAAAATCTTGATAAAAAATTTCTGGTATCCCCAGAAATCAGTCTCCAAATTGGAATTAATTTCTTATAATTTATTTATTATTATTTATTATTATTTTTTGTTGTATATGAAAAGAAAAGGAACTTTTTTTTTGTTTTTGTATTGTAATATTTTGGGGTGACCTTTTGTTTTGTTCTGATTTTTTATATTTTGTTTTTTGTCTTGTATGAGTAAAGAAAGTCTTGAATTCAGTTTTCAGTCCCTTCTTTTCAGTCCTTTCTTTTCAGTCTTAAATTTTAAACACTTCTGTTTTTTTTTTTAGTCCATTTTAATTGATTGTTTCCTCAGAACCACACACATTTTAATATTCTTCTAGACAACAATTTTCGTTGGTCTGGTTACTTTGTGCTTGATTAGATGTTTCTTTAAAAGTTTTATAATTTTCTTCAAATCATTGAGTTGCTGGGTATTCGTAACGTGCGAACGTTGCGTTTGATTTGGATTCGAATTGGGATTTTGATGCATTCGCATTTTTCTAAATGACCTCATAATATCGTTCATAATCAAACATTCAGTCATTTTTTAAAGTCTTTTTTTTTTTTGGTTTTCACATATTTTTCTTTTCATTTATCATCCTCCTCTCCAAAGTTTAGAAACCGATAAAACATTTGAAGGAACGCGAGCGCGACAAGTTCTACGTTTGATTGTGCAACGAAGAATGAATGGGAGTTCTGAATTTATCTCTCAAACCACCACCACCACGTAGAACACACCACCACTAGCAGCACCAACACCAATAACAACAACAACAACAACAACAGTTTCTAATCAGAAAACTCAAAACAGAACATTAGAAAAATTTCCCTTCCGAAATACCATGCCTTGCTTGAGTACATTCAATTGGAAAATCTAAGTAATTTTTTCATCAAACCAAAAACAAGTTTGAGTGTTTTCTTATTTTCTTGATTGAGTTTGAGTGTGAGTTGAGGAGAAGTGTGTGCCTACAGGGTATTATAGGTTTTTCAGTTGGGGAAATATTGTTATTGTAAATTTGAGTGTGTTTTGTGTAGGGAATTTTTTCATTTCCATGGGAAATATTATTAAACTTTAGTGTAATTCATATTAGAACTTTTGCTATGATGTTTTGTATTGTTACATGTGGGTAAAAGTCATTTGCGCACTTTTTAGAATGGAAAAATGATAAATGTTCTATAGTAACTCGGAAACGTCTCCATAGAATTGAATGAAATTTGTTATTAATATGAAATTAAATGTATTTAAGAGTATTTCTTGTATTTTTATTGTTGTGAAATGTTTACTTTTGCAATTACAGAGCAAAGAAGTATGAAATTTTAATTTTTTAATGAATGAATGTTAGTTTTGCTTTTCCAAAATCTTATCAATGTTTTTTAATAGATTTAATGATTTAATCTATTATTTTTCTCTCTCTCTCTCTCTGTGTTAACTAATGTCATAGAATGATGATATTATCATCATGAATCATGCTTAATTTTAAAAGCAAATAGGTTTCAAATTGCAATAAAATAATTGGGACAACACCTTAAAATAGAATTCTATCTGATAATTGATACCTTTCACAGGTCTAGCTGATGAAATGAAGAACTTTCCTTAACAGAAGCTATAATACTAATATCTAATCTAAGTAATAAAATAGAAAAGTTTTATATTATTTACAAGTTCTATTGAAATCAAGGGGTAAACTAAGAAAGTTTCTATAAATCGTTAATGGGTATTACTTCCTCCATTAATACAAATAAATGGAGTTCTTTTGTACACAGAATTGGATAGATGAACTTGACTGAAATGAATCACACATATCATGTGAAATATGCTTAAAAATGAACCGGCAACATTGACAATCTCAAACTCAAAACTTAAAAAAAAAAACTATGAAACTACAAGTTCAAAAAACTTTTTTGTATATTTTTGTTTTATTCCCTTTCCTCTCTTTCTCGGTCGTCATTCGCTCTTCTTTTCCGTACATGAAAACTAGCACAAAAGTTCATTAACATTCAACACCAAAAACTATTTTTATATAAATGAAACAAAAAAGATACTAAGAGACAGAAAGAGAAGGCCAGAGAGATACAGAGAAGTCAACAGAAATTGTATTGAATTTTTGAAGGTACCAACCAAAAAATACAAAATATGAAAAAAGATTTGTTGAAGGTAAAATACACTCGTATATATTATTATTGTATTATGAGGTTGCTGCAACTCATTTCGAGTGCGGTCAATGATCGTTGTCGGGGTTTTCAGTTAATAGTCATGGTTTTTACACTCAAGTATATGAAGTTGATTAACTGTTCTTTCAGACAACAATACCGTTAGTTTGTTGGGATAGCTCTGAATGTTTTAAAACTGGTTTTCTGATAAAAGTTCGTTAGATCAGTTGTGAGTCCAAAATATGTACACATTGTACATTGTGTTTTAGTATTTCGGGTAGATCAGTTTATATATTTAGTACAGTAGATGAAGTGTGTTAATGAACAGAAAGAACATAAAACAAAAAAAAAAATACAAAAGGGAATTTTTTTTTGTTCTAAAAGAAAATATAACATTTTTCTTTGATAAATTGATGAATAAAACTAGAAAAGCATTAAATTATTGTAGTAAAAAAAAATGGAAATTCTAATTTTTTCTTAAATTAATTTTTTTTTATATGAAAAATGTCACTCACAATTTGTTCAAATCTTTCATTTAACATTTAACTGAACAAATGATGTATTCATTTTATGACATTTGTTCTGTTTGTTATATGAGTATGTTATGTATCTTTTGTGATATTTGAATTTGAATTGCCCTCATTCATTGCCATACACACACGCACACCCTCGAAACCATAATCGGTGCGCTTTCGGTGCTTTTCCTATGTTGATGAGGTCAATGAACATTTAAATAAGCAACATGAGCTTTTTTTTCTTTCTTTCTTTCTTTTTGTATCTTCAACCAATTTCAACGTTAAATCAACAAAATAAGAAAGAAAGAAACAAAATAAACTTTTGGTTGTTATCTCTTTTGAATGCGTGTATCTGTTTGTTGTATTGTACATAACTACATATAATGTTGTGCTGGGTATGATGAATCTATGTATCTTAAGTTCTACTCTTAAGTTTGTCTATGAAGGAAAATATGTGTAATTTTTTTTTATTACTCTAGTTCAATGAAATTTTTCATACGGAAGTTTTTAAAACAAACAAACCATAAACACTTTTGTTAGATTAGATAAATTTGGATGAATTTTTTGTTTCACTGATTTCAAGGGTTCAAGATCATTGGAGCTCCATTACAATAGTTTTTTGTTATGAATAAAAATGTTTTTTGTTTTTTATTTTATTATTTTAATGTTTCTACTATTTTTGAGATATCTATCTGAAATTCTACTGAATTATTGTTGTAAATCCTTTTCAGTGAAATACGTGAAATAGGAAAAAAGGATATTTTTACCATGCCGAAGTTGTAATGCTCTTCACGCTTTACTTTTTTTTCCATGGTCCTGTGATTAAGCCTACAGATATGTTATATTATTAATTTGACTTATGTTTAGGGTAGAGTCAGTACATACCATCATTTTTATTTGTATAGAAGCTATGCGATCCAGGAATCCTGGGATTCCAAAATTTACAAGGTAGGCGGATATGAAACAGAGACTTATAACTCCAAATTTTAATTCGATAAATAAAAAAAAACAAAACATTTGTCCTAATAAGAACCTGAATTTGAATCTGTGTTTGTATGGGAGATATAAGATCCAGTAATCTTGGGATCTTGAAATTTTCATCTTTAGTGGATATGGGTCAGAGACTTAAATTGCTTGAAATTCAGTTTAATAATACAAAAAACAAAAAAGTTTTTCTAATAAAAACATGAATTTCAATTTGGGTTTTTATGGGAGCCATGTGATCCAGTAATCCGAGGATCTTGAAATTTACATGATTGGTGGATATGGTGCAGAGATTTATATTATTTAAATTCCAGTTTAATAGTGCAAAGAACAATTAATTTTTTCTAATAAAAACATGTATTTCAATTTGGGTTTGTATGGGAGCTATGTGATCCAGTAATTCTAGGATCTTGAAATTTACATGATTGGTGGATATTGATCAGAGACTTATATTATTTAAATTCCAGTTTAATAGTGCAAAGAACAATTAATTTTTTTTAAAAACATGTATTTCAATTTGGGTTTGTGTGGGAGCTATGTGATACAGTAATCCTAAAATTTTGAAATTTACATGGTTGGCAGATATGGGACAGACAACTTAAGTGTCCAAATTTCAGTTCGATAATACAAAAAACAAAAAAGTTTTTCTTTTATAAACATGAATTTGAATGGAGATACACATATGTGATCAATATTCCTAGGATCTTGAATTGATTTTGGGTTTGTGTGGGAGGTACCCCTCTTAGTTGTCCGATTTGGCTGATTCCAACATATCCGTCAAACAGTGTCTGGTGAAAAGAAAACTTGGTTCGATATTCGGGCTTTTGTGGATCTACTTTACATACATACAATCGGACAGGCGGACATCAATTAAATCAACTCGTCTTGTCGAGTTGATCAAGAATAGATACGTTTATACTTTATGAGATTTCCGATGTCTGCTTCTGTGAGTTATAAACTCTGTGACAAACTTATAAATTATTCACTGCGTGAAGATTATAAAATTTATGCGTAAAATATTCTAAAATAGATCAAATAAAAGAACAATGGGTAAAGCAGAACAATAAACATACATATATGTATGTATCTTCACCCACCATAAAGGGGAGATACACGTGTTTATTTATGTATTTATTTATTTATCAATTTTGTTTTTTGTCTAAAAATATAAATTTCTAATGAGTTTGCTCAATTTTATACAAATTAACAGATTCGTCAAATTTGTTGTATAAAATACAGATACATTTGAGATAAATAGATACACATACATTCACGCACAATAAAATGAAAAGCTTATTTGTGCATTTGTTGCTAAGTAAAGTACAACAACACTGAAAAATTATCAAAGTTTTTAAGCTTTTCTAATGGTTAATTTTGTATATATGTAAGAAATGTATCTATGTATCTATGAGCAATACTTATTTACTTACTTATGTGTATCTCTGTGCTAGTGAGTATCTGTTTGTGTAGTTCTATTATATTGTTTATATTGTGTAGTAGATACAAAATGTGTAGAAGCTATGAGCTATGACGGTCGTGTTTTTGCTTTTTATTTTGATTTTGATTGTGCGTGAGCTACGCGGCGCGTGTATGAATACTATATAAAATTTTATAAGCATTGGCGTAGGTCAAAAACCAAGAAACAAAATAAAGAAAGACCTCAAGGCAGAACAATGCGATAGCGAATGAAGTGAGAGAATGAACGAAATTAGAACAGTTTTAGATTGTCGCACAAATTTAGATAAAGTTAATCAGTCAAGAATTCCCGGCTATTGTTAGATCAGCAGGCTATCAAAGTTTATAATTAAATCAATAAAATAAAATTTTTTTATTTTTAACTGGAATAAACTGGAATTTTGTTTAACAAAAATCAAAAGTCTATAGAAAATTGAAAATTATTTAGTTATATTTTCCAAGAATTTTAAATATCGAAGAAGATTCTATTCACTTACTTTAACTAACACAATAACAAAACTTCCCTTTCATTTCATATTCGATTACCAATACAAAAAAAAAAAAAACAACAACGTGCAAAAATAAAGGCCAAACAAAAAAAATCAAAATGAACAAATAAAAACGCAACCCCCAGCAACAACAATAAGAACGAGAAAAAAAATTATCGCATCAATTACAAAAACAAGTCTTTGTCATACTTATACTGCTTGTTTATATGTGTGGGTGCACGCGACTTATCTGGTATGTGTTTGTGTGAGTGCGCACCACCCTGCAATAATTTTTGCTCTCATAAATAGCAAGCATTGCATGCAATGTAAGTGAGAATGGGATGCGAATGCGAATGTGTGTGCAGCAAGTACAAGAAGCAAGCGAGCGAGTGAGCGTCGCAAAACTCATGCACTGCCTACTATAATGTGTTTGAAAACCATCACACTGCCGCCACGTGTAGTTCAAGTTCAAAGCTGCTGCTACTGACGCCGTCGAGTCGTAGTACAAAATGGCAAGCACTACGACAACGACGTCGACGTCAACTGCAAACGATGAAGCTGCCGAAGCATATAAAACGAAATTCTCATTGTGTTGCGAGCCAAGCGATGCCGACGTCAGTCATTCAGAATACTACTACGTATGTTTTGTGTGTGTTTGAGCGAGATTAATTTGTGTTTGTTTTTGCAATTTATGCATGCGAATATAAGTATGTGTGTGCTTTGGTTTTGCATCATTCCATATACTATTTGCATTTGCATTGTTGTTGTTTCTTATTAAAATTACTATGTGAAACGCTCAATTGGAAAAAAACTGAATTAGTTTTATTTTTCATATTTATTCACAGGAAATTATCTAATTAAGTTTGTTGTTCTTCCACAGATCATCAACAATAACAAATCAATTAACATTTAAATATTTGTGCACAATTATTTATATTCATTTAAGTACATAAGTATGTATGTGTTTAACAAGAAATCTAATTAATTTATTTAACAAAAAAGGTAAAGAATAATTTTAATTAAATATTTCTATTAATTTTATAAACATATAATATAATTCATAAGAATTTATAAGATAAACAAAAAAGGTAAGACTCAACAATTAAAGTACAAATTTACAATATAAACAACTCCACCATTTCATACTATGCACTGAAGAAGACCTGACCCCCTTTTATTTACTGTGGTTCCAACAAGCTCATTTTATTTCATTTGACGCTGACTTCGTCGCCATCGCCATCGCCATCGCCGTCGTCATCGTCTTCTTCTGTTTTGAGGTCATTGTACTTAGCAACGAACGACAACCAAAAAAGACAACGCCATTTGCTGCTGAAGCTTTAATCAAAAAATATAATAAAAACAACAACTGAAACCCCCCAAATTAAAAAACACAAAAAAAAAGAAAGACAAAGCTCAACAACAAAACCAACAACCACCACAGCAGCAGCAAGAATTTGTTGAAGAAACAACAAAAAATGCCAAAAAATACCAAATATTGAAGTTTTTTTTTTTTTCTTTAATTTTCTGTTTCTTTTGAGAAGCTTTGTAGTAGTCCGCTCTATCTCTCTCTCTCTCTCTATCTCTCTCTTCTGTAGCTGAAGATCATTTTGTTTAATTTACTCTCTTTAAGAGACAGAGAGAGAGAAAGAGAAGAAGGAGAAGAAGAAGAGCTGCCTCAACCATACTCAACAGAAACTTATTGAGTAAACCTTCTTTCTTATCAAAGAGTCTTTAATTTGATTTACCATTCCATGCATCGTCATCATCATCATCATCATCATCAAATAAATATTTATGAACAAGTGTTTCTTTCTTTTCTTCCATTCTTACTTTCCTCTTCACAAAAATTAAAATTGATAAAATTTTGCAATTCATTATTTTTGTACGTATGTAATATACTTATAATAAATATATTGCAATTTCTTAAGAACATATGGTTTCTTTAAGAAATCTATAATAATTACTCATCACATTGTAGACAAAATAGAAGAGTCTCGTCTCTCATCAACAAACACCTCATTATTTTTTATATTAAAGTATTAAAAGAACATATTGTATTGTGTATCTGTGTGAAAGTATGTACATATGTGGTATAGATGTGTTTAAGAATAAATATACATACATATATAATAAATAAGAGTCTATGGAAAATTTTATGCAAATTTTTGTTGGTGTTACTATTAAAAATACAATTGCCATAATGGAATTATATTGTTTGTTAAAAATTTTAACGATTTTTATGGAAAGGTTGCTGAGTTACGTTAGGTAAAATTATAAGAAAAAGAAGTTTGAAAGATTTTACGAAAAGGAATATCAATTTTTATATAAAGCATGTGTCCACAGATATGTCCCAGTCCGCATCTGCAAAATTCTAAACATTGGTTAGTTGAAATTTGATTGTAAATATCTTCAATCATAAATTGTTGTCCGAACTTAAGAGATCCACATAATAGAAATCCACATTATATTCGACCACATATTTTTTAGAAATTCTAAGATATGAAAAGATGGATATATAATAAGATATCTATATTTAGTTGATTCCTGACTTTAGTTAGTTTAAATTCGAACTCATGAGCCCCTTTTTCACGAAGATTATAGCAACTGGAAAGCAGACAAAAGGATTTGTTGGTTTCTAAAGCCCAAAAATATTAAAATTTTTAAGTAATTGTATTCCAAATTTAAGTATAGTAAACCACGCCTCATTATTCCAAACGATCATCTGCTTCTTAGAAACTCTTAGATCTAGAAAATTGTTATACAATAGGATATCAAGATTTTGTTGATGCTTAAGCTTAGGAATTTAGTTTAAATTTATATCTTCAAAAAAAGGCAACTAACTAGTGTCACATTTTTGGAGACATCTATCTAAATTTAAGTGTGTATTACTTTCTATTCTTAATATATGAAATATGTATTTGATCATGTATAGTATTATTCAATCTAATATAGAAACTAGAAAGCTAAAGTTTGGTACAAAGATTCCTATTTGTTTCTAAAGACCAGAAAAGTTAAATTTGCAATGGTGAAAGATAAAAATTAGTGGTTATTAGTTTCTTATCTTGCATGCAATATAAGATTTGATCAAATGTCCTCACTAAGACCTAAAAATGCATTTACCAAGATTACAAACAGATTGCAATTCTATTATTTAATGGATAAATGCAATGAAGCCTTAATAATGTGTTAATGAATGCATATACGAACTCTACCCATATAAGTATGTAGTACAAAATCATTATAGATTGTTTTTTTTTTAAAGTTCTGTTCAATACAAACACACATGTACATATTAGATACACAGAAATATATATAGCTCTGTGTGTGTGTGTGTTTTTGTGAGCAAATTGATGTTGTCCTTCAAATTAAAATTTCATTCAAGTTCAAGGGCAGCTGCAGCTGAAATTACTGATGACTTTTTTATATGCTGTAGATATTCAATTCTCTTGTATGCCTTTCTACCTCCCTCCCTCCGTTCCTCGTTTCATCCTTTTGCTGCCATGTCTGTCTGTCTGTCTGCTTAGGTTTTCTGATATTTCTTCTTTTTAAAAATATTGTTATGCGCATTTAAATATACATTTTTATATTTTTTTATGGTACGAGTATATAATTTTTTTTTGCTTTTGGTAAAGTGCACTGCACTGTACTGTACTGTACTGTACTGTACTCGTGGTGTCTCATTCATACACATTTACTTTTTAGATAATAAAAAAGTCTGAGCCATTTGAAGGCCAAAACCATAAACACAAAATTTAAGCTATTGAAAATATAACGAAAAAATTTTTGCCAATACAAGTTCAAGGTATTAATTCGTTTTTATTTTATTAAATCATCGTTAATTATCATTAATTAACAAATATTGTGGATTTATGTTTATATAAAGATCATATATACTTAGAATTGTATCTCACACATATCTGCAATCTAAAATTCTAAGGAATTATAATTCATGCATGTTTTTTTTTTTGTTTTTGTTATGATTCTCATCTTTTTGGTTTTCTCTCTATAATAAATTATACATTAAGATTGGTCAGTATTTTCGTCATTCTGATTTGTCATGATTTTCTGGTTTTGTGGATTTAATCAACTTTGAAAACAAAACAAAAATCCAAACACATTTATTTGATGATCATTTATCAAAGATGAAAATTTTTTTGCACACACACAGAACAAAGGCAATAAATGACGCTAAAAAAGGTAGAAAGAAGCACCACCAAAATAAAATAAAATATAAATTGAAAATAAAAATATGAAACTAAAATTCAGGTTTTTGTTATTTTTGTTTTTTTGTTTATTTTTTGGTACCTCAACAATTTTGGTTTTTTGGCAGACCTGCCAAACAAGTTCTGTAAACAATCTTGGTATCTATACCTGTACATACTCGTACATGTGTGTATTTGTACATACAATATTTGAAAACAAGTATCAAAGTTTATTTCACAAAACATGTAGATTTTCTGTTTACAATACAATATAATATATAATTATTATAATAGAATCATTTGATCATAAAAAGTAATCAACGTAGGGAACCCATCGAAAGCCTGCTGGTCTACTAATGAATGAGGGACTTAAACCAATGCGTCCATGTCCTACTGTCCTCCTGGAACTATAATCTATTAGTTAGTGCTTCTGGTAAAGTAAATTGTAATCCAAACAGGGAAGTGATGATGATCTATAGTCACTAAACTCACTAAGGAAAGGAATATCATAATATAATCTAAGGAATACTTAAGTTCTAATCATATTGAAACCAGATTAATCTTTAAAGTTTAAAGAATTAAAATATAAACTATAATATTTAAGTTTCAATAGACTTTCTTAAAAAAAAAAAAAAACTGAATTTTAATGGGGATTTGTATGGGTGTGAGAGGTACCATCCCTAGTGGTCTGATCAAACTGAAATTATGACAATACAAGTTTCTAATCCACTAACACAAACCAAATTTCTTTCAAGATCGTGGGGTGACTGGATCGTATAGCTCCCATACAAACTAAAATGTTTCTTGTATGGGGACCCCCTTTAAATTTTCGAAAATGTTTCAGATTTAGCGTTTGTTCATATTACCTATACATTCTGTGAAAATTTCAACTCTCTAGCTATTACGGTTCATGAGATATGGCCCGAGGACGGACGGAGGAACAACGAAGTCTTAGTAATAGGGTTCCGTTTGGTACTCTTTGGATCCGGAACCCTAAAAACACAATTTCCCTAGAGTTTCTCAAAAGATCAAATAAAATTTCCCGAATTTATTATGATTACGTTATTATTATTAAAGTAATTTTGTGTTTTCTTTACTAAACGATAACAAAATTATTGAAAAGCCAACTTCCGGCGTCAAACTATTTATTTGCTTTATACAATTTTTCAGATTTTCACTTGTAATTTCCTGATAATTTCTAAAGTTTATCTGACAGAGCCATCGTGTTCTCGTTACCTAGAACTTTTAACCAAATCATACAGTTTTATCAAAACATTCTAAGCACTCAAAAAATTAGAAAAAGAAATTGTTAACCAAGGTCATTTCTTAATAAATAAAAAACAACAAAAAAATATATATAAGGAAAAAAACCACACACACATACACATCCACACACACACATCACACACACACACACACACAGATGCATAGATACATGCTCATACCATGAACTAAGAACAAAAAAAATATTTTTTTTTGCAAATAAACAATTCTGATATGAAAAAAAAAACCAACGAAGAACGTCATATGAAACAAAAGAAGAACAACAACAAAAATTAAGAACTCAAATTATATACACAATACATAAAAATACTTATAATAATGTGGTGGCGACGTCTCATTTTCCTTACGTATTTACTTTTTTTAAAAAATAAATATAAAAAAATGGCGAAATCTTTCAATATGGCGGCATTAACGTAACATCATCTAATGCCTGCTCAGTTACGTACGCATGCATTAGATGAGAATGAGAAACAAAGAAGGTGAAAGAGGGGTGAAGGAGGAACTAAACAAGAGTCAACATCTCTGTCTAAGCAAAAGTAGAAAACAAATTCAAAGGACAAAGTATTGTAGTACTCGTATTGTATTGTATATAAAGCAATTGGTAAGTAAGTACATACAAAGGGCAACGGGCAACGAAAAACGCCGCTAAACATTACAAAGAATATACGCATTTTTATTAGATACAAATGTATCTACAGAAGGCTTTACGCATGTCTGTATTTCACAACAACAACCGGCTTTGCGTATTACGCATTAGAACAACAACCACAATAACAAAGTAAGTACGTATCTCACAGATACACACACACACTGACTGTGTTAGGCAATATCTTTCATACATATGCACATGCTTACGTATATTGCCTTCTACGTAGTACGTACGTATGTATCTGTTATATGAGTTTTACTCTTGTGTTTAATATAAAATATAATGGGGTAGGCAAAGGGATCGTCACTTGGTCGCTGCCGATGTCGATGTCGCTGTCCGTGGCGGTGTCGTTGTAGGCAGCAAAGCCGGCTTTGTTGTTAGTATTGTATTATTGTATATATACAAAGCAATACAATATATGTATGTATGTATGTACATATATTGATATCTACAACTCCTGTTGCCGCTGCCTGTGATTGACGGTTTGATATCTGTGACATTGTTGTTTGTTGTTGTCTTTATTCTTGTTATTTGTGTTCATCGTTTTCCAATGACGACAAACCTTGTGAATTTTTGATTAATTTTTGTGTAAGGTAAAGGTTGCGCGTGAGGATTATACAGTATACACATAATAAAAAAAACACAATACAACTATACATATTGCATATAGGTATATAGTAAAGCGTATCTACAAGTTTTGCTACACTATTGTATATAATATTCTAATATCAAATGCACGTGTACTATGTATATCTAATTGGCAAGTTTCTTTTTAAGTACTTTTATATACCTTCATGGATCAAATCAATTCATTTAAAAGAATATCATTATTAATTTTATTATATTTTAGATTAGCATTTTCATCTCTGGATATGTTAATTTTTTTTTTTTTTTTTTTTTTAAATTATATTACACGCTGTAAATCAAGTGTTTCTGATTATCATTTCAAAACAGTTCAAATAAAAGACAACAATGACATGTTCAATTAGATAAATCCAAAAGTTTCAATTCCAATATCAATGCCTTCATCTAACCATTATTAATTTACTTGTATAACCACAATGAAGTACCAGTGTTTTACGTGCTCACCTATCTGTGAAGACTTAAGAACACGGTGCCAAACACATGGATTGATAAACGTCAATCAACGTCCCCTTGGAGGTCCCAAATTTAAGTCATATTTATTTTGGTTAATATGACTCCTTCCTTGGTGGGGAGCGACGTAAATCTGAAACCTCTGCTGCTCTCTGGGTCACAGCACCCGGTTGTATAACGCAACTCCACATAGAATTATTACTCTACCCGCATTTGGATATTAAACCACAACCACCACTATACTCCCACAAGGGAGCCGTACGCGCTGGCCAGGACGGAAACAAGTTCCGTGGGCTCCTGACCACCCGTGGTACCAGAAAATAGCCTCTGGTCAGACTTCGTACCCGAGGTACTACCACATGCCAATTTCATTTATCAAATCCCATTTTGGTCTTATAAAAGACGAGTATCAAACATTTATCAAAAATCATTTCCGCTACAGTTCGCCAATCATAAATTCTTAATAAAATAGTATCACATGAGTGCGACAATTCATTATCAGAATAAGAAATCCCACAAAAACTTTATTTTTTATCAAATATTTGCACAAAAAAGAAAAATAAGAGAAATATATTCAAAAAAAAAAAAAAAAAAATAAAGAAAAATATTTAAGATGATTTTGGGTTTATTTCAAGACCCCAATTATAATCACTGATTTCTCTCCGAATGAAGAACGTGATATGCTTGTATTTCATATTTTTCATTATTAAGTTGTTGGATGTTGTTGTTGTTGTTGTTGTCATTGATAAGAAGAATTATGGCAAAGTTATCAGTTAATAAGCAACAAACAAACAAAAAAAAAAATAGCCCTACATTAACAAAATAATCAAAAAATGTATTTATAAAAAAAAAAAAGAAAAGAATGAAGAATAATTTCCTGTACCAACCACAAGCGTGAACTTATCGTATCTGGGAGATTAGCAAAAACTTGTGATATGTTCGACGGCGACTGTTGGAATTTGCAAAGTAATGTTTATTTGCCCTCCTCCTCTCCTCCTCTCCTTTTACAATTCTTTCTCTTTTTCCTTCGAGGTATCATATCACGTATATCAAATGAAACTGACCTTCAGACTAAGTCTAATATTTCTCTATTTTCTTTTTTTTTTGTCCCCCTTTGTCTACAATATACTTGTATAAGTACAAACATATGTACGACGAGAATATCATAGTGTAGATTTTTATCTATAAATATTTTGCGCTTGTGCAAATATTGCGACAGAGTTTGGATGATTCTACGTTTTCTTTATTTTTTGTAATTGCGTTTGCCATAACTTAATGATGAATGAATAAAATATTTTATTTCTATTTACCATTTAAAATATCAGTGATAATTTGTTTCTTTCAGATCTTATTATTATCTGCTTATGATCAAATGAGGAAACCACAAGAGGCTATGCAAAATTAAGCACTATGACCTAGTGAGTCAAAACCTTTAATCCACTGGGATGTATAAATAAGTAGGAGGATAAAACTGTGGGGTTCTGCTTTCTAGTATAGCAGTAAAGCCGTAGTGATACCATATAGCAGATACCGAAACAGTCATATATTTTTTTTTTTTAGGATTCCAGACCCAAAGGGTACCAATGGGAACCCTATTGCAGAGACTTCGTTGTCCGTCCGTCATATCTCATGAACCGTAATAGCTAGAGAGTTGAAATTTTTCTAAGAATATATAGGTCTATCCGGGCATTAGCAGCAAGTACTAAAACTAAAATATTTTCAAAAACTTAAAAGGGTCTCCATACAAGAAACTTTTTGGTTTGTATGGCAACTATACGATCCAGAAATCTTACGATCTTGAAATTTGAGAAGTTGATTGCTATACATCAGAAACTTATACTACCGAAATTTCAATTTGATTGGACCACTAGGGAGGTTACCTCCCATACAAACCCCCATTAAAATTCAGATTCTTATTAGAAAAACTTCCTTGTTTTTTGTTCTATCGAACTGAAGTTTAGACACAATAAGCTTCTGATATAGACGCGGTACATTTGTTGGAATCAGACAAATCGGACCACTAGGGGGAGTACCTCCAATACAAAACCGCAATCTAGAACGGAACCCGCTGTGTTCGAGTCTGACTCGCATTTGGCCTATTTTTCTATTTTCGTAAGCTCCTCTTAGGCTTTTGAGAAATACATATGATGTCTGAAATTTGTAACTCATAGGAATAAAAAGATTAGTTTTCCCAGATCTTAGCTAGCCGTTATGTTTCTAAGACACTAAATGTGTTTTTAAGAATAGTTTTGCTGTTTGTGATATAGAATGTCTTTTATATAATAAGTTCCTTGATTACTAGAGGATATAAATCCGTAAAAATTTAAGTCAACTGTTTTCATGACATTTCCTATCTTTCTCTCTTCAATGTATGATTTATCCATGTGGATGGAGTGTATCCAAGCTTTTTTTTGCATTATAAGACATGATATCGGGTGCGAAAATAAAAAAAAAATATTGGTTAAGTAAAGTGTATAAAAACGAAATTTATTATTCTTTGTTTTAATTTTTGTGTTTGGATAATCCTGAAAGTCTGATATGGTCATTATCAAGTGATATTCCTTCTGTTTATTGTTTTGTTAATGGCTAAGGTTCTTTTGTGACTCATTCTTCCAAATATCTATGAATCATAATGAATGTTTTTTGGTGTAGTCCCCGATTTGATTAATCATTGACATTGATAGTACTAATAGTCGTTATTATTAAGCAATTTAAGTTAAAGTCCAAAAACAATTTATTATTTGTTATTGTGACTCAGAGATTTTCTAAGGTAAAGGATTGTAAAATTGGTTGTGATAATGGCAAATTGTATTTGCTTCTTGACCATTCTGATTTACAAACATTTTTCTATGCTATAAGGAATCCAATTGATGTTGATGTTGAAAGAAGATTGACAATAAAGTTATCATTTATTGAAAGGAAATTCAATATAAAATTAAAAATATGGAAACCTTAATCAAAAACTAAAATAAAAGTAAAAACTTATATTTGTTCGCGAGGAATTTCTTTCCCCCCTTCCTTCCTTTCGGAATTCTTTTCTTTTAGAATAGGTTTTTTTTTTTTAAATTATTAATTTTTTTTTTTCTCTTTTTTGCAAAAATAACATTTTCTTTTATAACACCCTTTCTTACGTATACTTAATATTAAGAAAACATTAAATTTACAATTCTACATAAAGATACATAGATATAATTCTGCAAACTCACCATAAAGTTTCGAATCCAAATCCAGCACAGCCAAATAAAAATCGTTATCCCAATAGATTTTTACTCTTAGTTTCTCTCCTCCCACACAATAATTGGATTTTATTTATTTATTTTAAACTTCCTTTTGTGTTTTTTTTTTTTTTTTATTTATATTTCTGTTGTTTCTTCGCTTGAGTTTGAATTTGTCACCACCAAAAAACAATTCTTATTTATTTTTCAATCGTTTTTTATTCACAACACAAATAAATATTCGGTTTATTAAAGCACAAATGTATTTATTTATTTAACAATTATTTTTCTTTATCATTGATTATTTCAAGAATATTATTGTATTTTCTCTTCTGTTTTTTTTTTTGTGTGTTTTGGTTTTGCTTTACTAAGCTAAGCTTCAATTGTGTTTAATCAGCGTTAAAAATATTTAAAAAGAAACGATCGCGTTGCTATGATTCGAGCAACTGAATTCAATTGAAAAAATCACCAACTGAGAATGAGAAGAGAACGAACGATCGAACAAACGAACACACAAGTGAACGAGAACTTTGACGACGACGACGACGACGACGACGACGATGATGATGACGAAGACAACTAGACGATGTTATTTTAGTTGTTGTTATTGTTATTATTGTTCTAGAGAATTTTGTTTTTAATAAGAATATTATTTCCGATTACAAAATGAAAAAAAAAAACAAAAATGAAAACAATCAACTTGATTTTCTTTCCGTGCTAACGTTCCGTACTTGCCGTTGACCAATTGCTAAATATTGTGTTCGCTTTGTACGATCAACGTTAGAACTTATAGCAACCGTTGTTGACGTTGACTGTTGCGCTCGCTGCCTTATGCTGCTACTGTTCCCATGCTCTCCCGTTCTGTTCTCCCTCGTGTACTAATTGTTTGCTTCTGTTGTTTTTTTGCAAAATGTTGAAATCGAAACTTATCAGCAACAACAAACACTTGCTTGCAATTATAATTAATAAAACCTCTCACTCGTTTCGCTCATCTCATTGAATTGCACTAACACACACGCTCTCCCTCTGCCTCTCTCTCTCTCTCTCTGTCTATCACACGAACAGTTTAAGTTTTCGTTAGAACTTGCGGGAGTGTGTTTGTTGTGTGTGAGGAGTGTATGGAAGTGAGCACTGTTAACGGAGGCGCGTGCGTTCGTGTTTCATTTTTATAAGACTGTCGTATACCGCTCGCTCACTTCAACGATTGTTTCACTGATTGATTTTTACTCTCTTTTTTTTTTTTTGTTGTTATTTTATTGGACGATTGGTGCTTGATTCTATTGTTCTATTCTATTGTTGTTGTCACTTTTCAAGTTGAATGTCGTCGCTGTAGAAATGTCGTTGTTGTTGTTATTGCAATTGTTCAGTTTTTCTTTGTGTTAGTGCTTCGATTATTTTGCTGCTGTACTCTTATTATTGTGTTAGGTAGGTGGTTCTTATTGTTGTTGTTGTTGTTGTTGTTGCTATTGTGACACTAATATTGTTGTTGTGTTTCTATTTATTATATTTATTGTTGTAGCCTGGTTTTGTTTTTTATTTTTATTTTTGCATTGAAACACACACATGTCACTCACTGTAAACAATATTGACCTAGGCTTTTCGTCGCATTTTAGGAAATTTAATTGTAGCTTAGTAGATAAATTTCTTTCTTTTTCTTTTGTTTAAAGTTTTGTTTTAATATCAATTTTTGTTATTTATGTTTTAATATTTTTTATTATTAATTTTTTATGTTGCAAATATTTTCCTAATTTTTTATTTTGTTTCAGCCTTGATTATAATATACTTTAGTTAAATTTTTGTATTTATTTCCCATTTAACATCAAAACAAAAAGCATGAAAATTAAAGAACACAAATATTTTATATAAAATAATTTTTAAAAAAATTGCACTTTTGTTTTTTAATAGTTTTTATTACATTTTTGTTGCGTTTTCATGTGTTTTTCCATATTTAGGATGATTCAAAGTCAACTTAAGGCAAATAAAAAGAGATCAATAATTTTCATTAATTATTTTTTTTTTTTCGTATTTAACTGACGTTCTTTTGTTTAAATAATTTCCTGAACACAAATACATATGCATTTGCTTTGATTTTTTAATTGTTAAAATGTGTTTTCTTTGACTTTTATCTTATTCTTTTCATAACGCACACACACATAAAAAACACACATATCTATATAAAAGTAGAAGAATTGATGTGAACGCGTTGCCTGCTCGATGCCGAGTAAAAATTATAAACGAGCAAGTGAGCGTTAAACAAAGCAGAAGCAGCAGCGGGAACAGCAACAGCAACAGTGGAAATGGCAATGCCAATGGCAGCAGCGGCAGCGGCAGAGAAGCAACGTCAGGCAGCGACGTAAAGCTTTGACGTCGTCCATCGTTGACTTTGGCCTTTGAAAATGGAAAGAGGGTCGTGTCATCTACACACATTCAAATATACGTAAGAATAGGGAGAGGAGCAGCGAAGTCTCTCTCACTTACGTTTAAAGTAAAGCGACGTCGGTTACTTCTCTCTTTCATCTTCTGCTAGCTTTTTATGAGCTTCAGCTTTGTTAAATGCGTTTGTGTGTGCTTTGTGTATGGAAAAATGCCGGTAAAACTTATGCACACAAACATATTATGTATTAGTATTTGTGAAATTTTGGCAAATATTTTTTTTTGACTTTGTGTTTGTTTTTTTTTTTGTATTCTTTGCGTTTGACGCATTTTGTTCGTGCATTTCATACTTACTCAATAAAATTTTTATTATGATATTCTACGCGTTGAAGCCCAATAAAGAAATCCACATAAAATAAGACAAAGAAAAGAGATATATAGAGAGAGAAAGAGAGAGAGAGAGAGAGAAGAATGAAAGACAAACTAAACAAAATACATTCATACAATATTCAATCTGAAATTGATCTGAGATCTCTTCTCTTCTCGTCTTTGTTTTGCAAAATTTCTTTCCAAGTGATGAAGTCAAAAAGAAGAATATTCAATGACGTATGTATTTTGTTAGTTTATTGTATTTTGTAATTTATGTATTCCATTTCATTTTATTTAGTTTTATTTTTTATATTTTTGTTTAGCTTCTACCCACCATCAATCATCATCCTCATCATCATCATCATCCAATAAAACCCCATCAGGCCGCTTCCTAACACATCTTCTCTCACTTTTCTTTCCTTCCTTAGTTCTGCTGAATCTTCTTTCTTAAAATAAACGTGTTTTTAAGCCTGATTTATGCGGATTACGTGAGCAAAGCAAGTACAGGAATCCTAAAGATAAATACTTGTATGTATTTACACTCCTGCACTTATTTATATCTTTTTTTATACATTTATTTAATTTTCATTTATTTAAAACATTTTAATTTTATCAAATGATGTTTTGCTTTGTTTCCTTCGTTATTCCTGTTTCTTTTCATATTCACATCATTAAAATTTTTTGTTTTTTTTTTTTAAGGTTTATTTACAATAAAAAACAAACCTTCCTTAATTCTGTAACGAGTTTTTTGATTATCATAAAATTTTTGTTAACATTTTAACATTGTGAATGAGTGGGTTGGTATTGCCTCCTTTTCTATAAATACATGTGTATGTGTTTATATTTAAAAGTTAAGACTTCAACTTCCGGCATTTGATGTTATGGGTGTGTCTTCCAGAAACTGAAAATTTGTAACATTTTGTCGTAAAATGATAAAAAAGTGAGTAAATATTGGCAGACAAATTCTTTACTCTTTGTCTGTCCGACTAAACTCAACTTTCGTAAGAACTTTGTAGTAACTTTCCCGGACAGAGTAAACTGGGAACAATCAAGACTCAATGTATGGGTTTACAGATGTTTCCGAAACAGACACTGGTGTTGGAGCAGGGATCTAAGGGGAAAACCCTAAAAAGAAATAATTCTGCAGCATGGGCAGAGATCCATGCCATAGAACTATGCCTTAGGGAAGGACTAGGATGTGCCACATTAATAAACACATTTTCATTCACTCTGACAGCAAGGCTGTGCTACAGGCCCTCAACCCTTTCGAGTTTAACTCGAGATTAGTTTGGGACTGCTTAATGTTACTCAAAAGACTAGCATCAAATAACTTTGTGAATTTAATCCGGATTCCCGAACATAGTGGGTTTCTTGGGAACGAAGAGGTGTAGATGCACTCGCCAGGAAATGATCTGCAACTGGACCAGAGCCATTCTGCGGGTTGGTTAGACACTGAGTCTATCAGAGTAGCGAAAATCTTAATGCCATCTAGATCCCACAAGAAAACAAAAGAACTACTGAGACTGACACGGAAAGGAATTCGCATTGTCTCTGGCTTCCTGACTGGAAATTGAAGAGTAATGAAACATGAGGATCAATCAAAATATTCAGTATAGACTTTGTTATGAAGAAGAGGAAAATGATCATAAGGCACCTGGCATCTACATAAGTATGCAGAATTTATAATACTAGCAATACGCGGCGTCCTTGGCTCCGCCTTCTCGCAGAGTCCGGTCAAGTGTTTGTCCCAAATTATAATATTCTTCTATCTACGACATTATGGGCATCTTGATATGTTCAACAATCACCGTTGTATTGCAGCCAATAGCACAGAATCTCAATGAATTAATATCTTCTGAAATCTTTTTCATAAATCACTTCGTCAATTGGTAAAAACCGTATGAAAATCCATACAGTACTTTTTGAGTTTATCGCGTTGAAATAGACAGAAGCAGCGGTGGTAATTTATTGTATAATATGGATAGATTATGTCCGAAGTAACGTCGCTTCAGCCTTCTAGACAATGAATGGGATAGAGCGCTGGCTATTCTGTTTTTGTGTGTCATGAAGCGGTCAAGCCAATTAATATGCTTTATTTGAAGGTTCTTGACTCCAGATTTGTACACTATATAACCAAGAAATCGCGACGATTTACTGGAACACTTGGAACGCTTGGTGCTCAGCCTTAGTTTGTGATATGCGGAATTGCAACATTTGTCATCATAAGGAAATCCAAATAAAATGAAGCTTCTTTATTTATTTTATTTATATCATTTAAATGCATTATATTTTCCAAGTATCCTTAATGGTTCTGTTCATAAATTTTTATAAAATTTCAGCAAAAAATGCCATTGTTTTGTTTAACAAAATGCATATTGTTTCATTTTTTCTTGTCATCAAAAATCAACAATTCTTTCTGTCTTTCTTTCAACACTCAACAAACAATTGAGAAAACCTGACGACAAATGATGATTTTAACAACAGCAACAGCAACAACAAGAACAACAACAACAACAATAACATAATTAAAGCATCCACCAAGAAATATAACAATGAAGAAAGCCACAAATTTATGCATATGCGATTATTGAACCGAAATTTTATTTCATTTTATTTTTTGGACATTTTTCAGGGCAGATGGGAAACCGAAAATAAAAAAGCCAAAAATAAGTAAATAAAACGCAACAAAAATAATATAAAAAAAACAAAAATTTAAATAAATTTTTGCATCAGAATAAAGCAAGTAGCAAGGATCATGCGGGTGAGATACAAAAAAACAAAAAAAAACAAAAAATTAAAATTTGGGAGAAAAAAAAGAATTGAAAGAAATTTCATGTGCGACAACCGCAGAGCATTTCCGCTGCTGTTGGTGTTGCCGTAGCCGTTGCCGTTGCTGTTGCAGCATTATAAACTGCTATGCTTTGGCCATGAAGTGTAGGACATACATAGTATCTCAAAAAGCAACCCCTTTTATTGCACACCTTGGTCACAAGGCAACAATGAAAACAGCAAAAGCAACGGCAAATGTTTTGCAAAAAGAAAGAAAATTTGCACGACCAACACCAACCATAAAAAACTCAAACCCGAAATGTCTGTGCAGCGGCTGCGACGGATGCAGATACAATAAAACGCAAGCATACATACACACACATTCACAGATACTCAGATACTTGTCGCCTTCAATGCATACGAGGCACAGCACAGCACAGGCAAAGGGCAGCAACATGCAGTGTGACTCGTCGACTTGCTTTCCACGTGGTGGCCGTGCAATAGTTTTCGACAGTTATGCTTTGAGGCAGTGCAATGGTTTTCAACACAAACATGCACATGCACATATATAGACGACGTAGATATGTACAAGTATTGTATACAAACAGAAATGTATCTACAGTAGTCTAAAGAGAGAGAGAGTGTTTGCATGTTTGCCTTGTGTTTTGCCTTGCGATTGTGCTAGTTGAACATAAATAGATAGATAGATAGATAGATAGAAATGAAAGGAATATATGGTACTTGTGTGCACACAATTCTATATATTTTGTTGCATGTTCTTGTTGTTGTTGCTCTTGTTGATTAGTCATGCTGAACATTGGCTCGAACTTGAGAATAAACATGTTTCTATTGTTTCTGGTGGGTGGATGGGCAGCTGCTCGATTAGTTGGCACAGGTATGCATATGTATATAGATACTTGTTCTTTGCTTTGTTAAATCTTTCTTTTCTTTCAAATCTTGAGGATTATTAGAGCAAAGTGTTTTACAATCATTTTTAGAGAGACTCTTAAAGATACAAATTAAATGAATTCAAACAAATTGAATTACTTCAAATGTCTTATGAAATAATACAACACTTGTTCATACTCTCTAATGAAACCAGCAACAACAACAACACCAACAGCAACAACAACAAAAACAAATCATAAATACATAACAAAATTGTCTGACAATAACCAAAAGCCGCATCAGTTTAAGTAAATATTGCACAATAACACTTCATGAGAGTTAAAAATACTATATGTACATAAAACAACAGCAACAACAACAACAACAACGAAAAGATTAACTAGAAACGCAAAAAGTATCTAGAAGCACAATCAGTGGAGCAAAAGGTAAGAACACATGCCCATAGACCAAATACACACTGAGAAAGATAGACAGAATGCAAACATTGACTTATGAACGAGCGAGCATTAAATGTTAAACACTTGAACATTGTTGCCATTGTTAATAATATTTTCGCTATTATTGTTGTTGTTGTTGTTAGAATTGACTGAAAAAGTAAAGCAAAAGAACAGCAACAGCAACAGCAAAATTATTACGTATACGATGCATGTGTCAAGTTAAAAACCATGCACGAGCCCAGGCAAAGCTTATCAGCAATTATTGCAACAACAACAACAACAATAACAATAACAATAAAATTATGTAAGTTTATAAATTATAATAATGTGCAAAAAACACAACATGTTTTAAACTAATGGCATGAAAAGTACGAGTATCTTAAATGATGTTTGATAATTCAAATTAGAAACAGAATACAAAAAGCTTAAAACTCTTGTATATAGTATGTAAGAGATAGGAGGAGTCTATAACAGATATATAATACAAAAAAAAAAAAAAAAAATCTGCTTCGATTACTATAATTACTATGTATCTATGGATAAAAAGGAACAGATCTTTTTGACCTTTCAGGTTAAGCACACCTTTGACTAACTTCTGAACATCTAAATAGAAATCAATATACAAAATACAATATCAATCAATCAATTTTAAAACTTTGTCTTATGCATGTGAGTGTGAGATCTTTATGACGCCAGATTTATTTTTAAAAACTAAAACTATTGTACTTGGCATCATGTCATGTAAAATATAAAAGTAGATATTTTCTTTGCAATTGCAAACAAAGTAATATGAACAGAAGAAAATATGGTTCACTATCTGATTGGTAATAATGATGAATACCACAGACAATCATTTATGACTTGACTCAAAAGATCAAATTACTAAAATCATCTCATAGACTTCTTTCAAAGAATTCATATAGTATGATATCAGATTGAGTATAGTTATTTTTCTTAATAATTTTCAGTTTTCAGTGAATTTGGTGCCAACAGTAAACAATAGAATAGATTCGAACTGTGCCCAAGGAATGAAGACTGTCTAAATCTTGATATTAAGTATGATGATACTGGTATGAGCCTGCCTGATATATATACTTGTATCTATCTACCTATCCAGAGGCAGTCTCTCGTACATATTGGGAGTACAAATTAATTCGGTCCGTTTTTTTTTTATGTTCAAAAATATGTTTTTTATTGGAAAAAAGTAAAAAATACATCATTCAAAGTATTGTCCGCCGGAAGCGACTACTTTTTCCTATCTCTCTGGTAATTTTCGAATACCATCTCTAAAAAATGAGTCCTCTCTGGCCTCGATCCGAACCGGTGACCCTCTAAATCGATTTGCATCCGTCGCAAAAGTCAGTAGCCGAAAGGAGCAAGGTCTGGAGAATAAGGCGGGTGGGGTAAGACCTCCTCCCATTTCAGCGTTTCCAGGCAATTTTTGACCGTTACAGCTACGTGGGGCTGAGCGTTGTCATGTTGCTAAATCACCTTGTAACGCCTTTCGACCGTTTCTGGCCGTTTTTCACGCCTTTTCAATGGAATAGGTAATCACTTCCAAAATCGGCCGCAACTTGCATGTGGAGCCATCTTGTGAAAACGGACCGAAGTAATTTATACTCCCAATACAAAATACATAGTGGTGGTGGAAGAATGATGAGCAGGTTGATCTTTAGAGATTGCTGCTCCAATATAATAATATGCTGCAGCAAAAATTCATCATCTGTGGTTAAGAATGTCTTGTCCTTTTCCAGCAAATTGCTGTCATCAACAATCGAAATTTACTTTAAAGATTTTTTTTCCATATTTCTTTCGATACATAAATTAAACATTCATGAAAAAAAAAAAATATAACCAAATAAAATAAAAATAAATTGTTAATTATATTTATAATTAACAACATTGTGCAACAATGACAAAGATCATCATGAGTAATTTAATGCCACATTAATAATACCAATTTGTTGTTGTAACAAGCAGATTGTTATTGTTGTTGCTGCTATTTTTTCTAGTTACTTATTTATTTGCACATTTTACGCAAGACAAAAAAAAAGCAAAACAAGGCAAACAATAACAACAGCAAATGGTGTAAACACAAAAAAAAAAAGAGTAAAAACAAAATCAAGATAGAACATTAGTTTCGGTTCCATCAAACCCCAAATACCTTTCACAGAATAGCTAAAGAAATGAGGAACTTCCACACACAGAAATTACTTATATTATAAATTAAATGGTAGCTTAAATTGCAATTATGTATCTCAAATATTGGTCCCATCAGTTTTATTGCATTTTCTAATCATGTTTTTACTAATTTTGAAATATAAAACACTACAAAAATGTTGAAAGTGGTACAAAAGTTTAATTAGTGCAAGAAGGAAGATTTTGTGTGGGTTTGGTTAGAAGTGTTTGATTTAAACTTTAGTTTGACTATGCATAACCTAAAAGATAAGATTGCTTAATAACTAACTAACCCAGACAATATAATTAGCCAACTATACATACACATTTGATGGAATTTCGTTGCATGGTTCAAACATAATGACAAATTGTTAATACCCTTTCATCAAAGACATGTGAATGGTATACAAAACTACTTATAGGAAAAACATTTAATTTCATTTAAAAAAATTTCAATGTCAATGTCAGTCATAGACTTTATTTTTATGGTACAATCACTCTATCATTCCCTTCATTTTGTTTCGTTTATTTATTCGCTCTCTTGCTATTCTATTCTATTCTAATCATATCTAATACAAAGTTTACTATCTCTTTTTGTTATACAAAGTGGCAAACTATTGTACTACTTTGTTGAATTTATAGATCAGACAGTCACCTATAGAGGAGACAAGCCCTAGAAGTTAAGTGTCTTTATCACTGATTATAAATAAATAAACTTCTAGTGGGTTTTATGTACAATAAATTATTATTTATTTGTAAGTCGTTTCACTGAATAGTTTTTTTTTTTTTAAGTATTGTATGTGTTAATGGATCAAAGGGGAAAAAATTGTATTATATTTATTTAGAAATTAATATTATAAAATCTTTCATATTATTTTCTATTAATTGTTTTCTTTTAAATTTGCCTTAAAAGTATAGTACTAATAATGGTAAAAACTTTGATGATAAACAATTTATGCTATTGGGTGGTCATGGTGTATGATGTGTTTCTTATAATCTCTCTACACAATTGTTAACATCAACCTTTTCGTGGTGTCCCCGTTTTTCACAAATGGGGCAATGGCGACCGAGTGTTCAGCGGTATATCTGTTCCCATTTAGCAGTACTGTAGAGGAAATATTACGGTATACTTAGCAAAGCTGGAGGCCCGCTTGCATTTGATATAAGGCAGCAACATTGCCACCGAACTAGGTTGCTCTGGTTTAATCCTCCATTGCGTCTGAAAACTCCTCGATTCGTGTATTTACAAGATTAGCCTCGGATAATACGAACTGTTGCGGCTGAAGCAAGAAAATCTATGAGCGAACTTCTCGCATTAGCACGCAATAGGGACAGATGGAAATTCTTTGTTAATCAACTTTGTGAATAGACTATGTTTATAATTTCTTTAAATTGTAAATACGTCATAAATAATATTATAATAATAGTTTAGGTTATTAACTTTTAGCGTTTCGAACGACTACTTGATTTTACTTTTGACATTCAATTTCCTTCAAAACTTAAGATTTTAAATTTGTTTTAAACCAAATCATTTTGTGTGACATTTGTTAGTTACGGTTTTTCTTATATTATAACACCATCATTTATATATTGTATATTGTATATATGTATGAACAATATTATTTAGTAGAAAAAACTTAATTTCATATCGCTTAAGATTGACGCACAATGCAACAAAATTTCAAGTAAAAAAAAAAAGAACAAAAAAAACTGCATGACGTTGTCTACCATTGGGTACAACTTACTTGTGTTGGCTTAGATAATGGTTTAGATAAAGATACTCGCTTTCCATATATAAGTATATTATATACTATAATAAATACCCGTGCATAGGTTGATGTTTTCATTGATAAGATTTTCCTTATCATACATGTGAGTTTTTGCACTTTATTAATGGCATAAAATTGGCAACATTTTATATAAATTTTTTGTAAAATTGTAATTTTATCAATTGGCAAATTATTATCATTTATATGGTAAGAGCTCTTTGGCAAGCGCCATATACATCTATTGTATTAATCGTTTATAAGTACAATAGTAAAGTTTGAAGTGCAAAGTTCATACTTTTTTATTATAGAATAATTTTCCTCTGATGAAAACCCATTCACTGAAGCTTTACATATCTTATAGTTTATGATATTTATTAAAATTTAATATTTACTTTTCTTTTTTCTTAAGAGTTAGTGTGGAGAAACATGAAGCAAATATGGACCATATTCCCTAGTACACTATAAATAATATTTCTAAATGCCACCATCCTCGTTGAATCAAAGCTAAATAAAGCAATCTTCCATTCTCTTTTTGCCCCACTGAGAGGACCAAAAACAGCTAAAAATAGTCAAATAGAAGTGCATGGCTGACCTGAGAATCCCCCTGATCGTATGTAAGCCGGTTGAGAATTTGAGGGAGATCGGTGTTATACATAAAAATTGACAGCATAAATTGGAAATTCTAAGAAAACCCACTACTTCTTTTCTGGAAAAAAGTTTCACAGGATACTTCCATATTCCCAATACCTAAGAAATGTATATAAGTTCATGAGGTAACCAGAATAATGTTTTTAGAACATATAGTTCCCAAAGTAGGCGGTAACGCCTATGGCTGGAACATATTTGCTTCACGTTTCTCCCCACTAACTCTTAAGAAAAAAGAAAAGTAAATATAATAAAAAATTATAATATTTATTTATATATATTTTTTATTCTTTATTTTTTTGTAACTGTATTCCAAATGCATATGCAAATTATCTATTTTATTAGTATCATATTTTGGTGCCACCATATTATTGTATCTATAGACAGAAAAACACTTCATCACAATTTCAACTTGATAACTCAGTTCTAAGAAACAAGTTTTCATAGAAACGGAGAAACAGATGTCAGTCGTCTGTTCATGTCACGTTGATCATTTCCATATGTATATTTGATTCTTCTATGTGTTACAAACATCATGACAAAGTGATAATATATATTCACACTAGTGTGAAAGGTATTAAAGTTGATTATCAGTTGTTTGGTACATTCAAATTTTCTTACTCATTTCAATATTTTCGATTTGATTGTATTAAACTTTAATATGTTGAAAGTGTTTTTGTTTTAAATTTAATGATCAATTAACAAAATTGCACTTGTTAATTAATTATTCTTTACACCCTACATAACATGTTTGTCAGGCATTATAGCAAATCTATAAGAAATATAAAAATTATTATAAAAGAAATTAAATGTTAAGCAATCATGTGTGATGAAATTATGTATAAAGAATTTAACAAATCTTGTTTATTTAGGGTAAAGTCATTTGTAGATTATGTGAATGCCTCATTTCATCCGAAACCATCATCATTTGTAGGAGTTACATCTTTATTATTTACATTCTTCTTGAGAAAAATTCTATGGAAAAGTTTAGGTTAATATCGATAATGAATAGTAATCATGGTTCACATCAGGGATGTTTGGTTTTGGTTTCCTGAGCCAAATTGGAAGAAGTTCTGGTGATCTAGGTCGCCGTAGGCTGCAGAGCAAAAAATGAAGATCATCGGTTTCAGTTGTCTAGCTAAATGACTTCTTTGTACTTGTTCTGCTAATACTAATACTTGCCTTGGGCCTTATGTGGCTCGCGTGCTGCATGTTGGACAACTCTGATCTACATACTATCTATAGTAAATTATGATTTTGCCGATTGTGATTTTGATATTGGTAATCAGAATTGGGGCACCGAAAAAATTCAACCGCCTCATGATTCCAACAACCAATATTCACATTTTTTGTTGTTATGTTGGAAAATTATTTGTTCACTCAATGCTCCACATGTGGGTGGCACTTACAAGGGGTGGCAAACACAGGAATCAAGTCAGTCATCGCACGGTAAATAAGTAAAAGCAGGAGTCAGCATTGTTGGTTATGCATGTGGGCGCTGACATGGCAAGTGGCGCCTCTGTCTGTGCACTATAAGTCATATCGTATCGGATGTTTAGTCTGTTGTTTTACCTGTCAAAATAAATGGTTCAAAGAACCGTCGCTCTAAGAATGAACGATGCAACAGTGATTTTGATAGAAATTTGCGTCAGCGGTTTTTCTTGTTTCTAGTTTTATTCTTTTTAGTTTATAATTTATTTAAAAATTCAAAGTGCATAAATTGAACATTTTTCATTAATTCCGAAAGAAAATGCAACTAATTGCTAAATCAATATGACGTGTGTCGAAAGAAGGCAATCAAGCAGGCAGAAACAATGTAAAAAACAAATTGCCAAGTTTTTTTTTCTATTTTTTTTTTTCTTTTATTTTCCCTTTACATTTTTTTATTGCATACTTTGTATGTTTATAACTTTTGCATTTAATTGACAGAGTTGCAACGTGTGCGGTTAATTGAATTTTATTTTTAACTAAAAAGCAAAAAAATGAATAAATATTCTCAAAACAGTTGTCAACAAATTGATATTTGATCAAAGTTTTTGAGAGAAAGAGAGGAATTGAGAAGCTTTAAGATCAATTGAGTAAATAAGGAAATGAGTGTAATGAGAGTTAAGTAGTCATTTCTTTTTTTTTGGTAGATCATAATTATTTATTGCTACTGTGGACTGAGACAATGTCAACTGCATTAATTACGCCATTATAATAAAACTCAACAACACAACCAACAAAACAGACAGGCAACAATAAAAAATGTATTGATTATAAAAACAACAAATAACGACTCTCACTCATTTAGGCTCTCATCTTCCATGTTACAAACACACAAATGGATGCAACATTCGTTGAGAGGAGAGCATGAAAGATACTCGTACATATGCTTTCTCTCACTTTATATCTTGTAATGCATTTCAATTCAAGCAGAGAATCCATGCAAGCGCAAAATGCAAGATACTAGACTAGTCACACACTCTCTGCCTGTGCGTCTGCCTCTTCCTGCACTTCGTCTACATTTTTCCTGCTTTTCATGATTCCTCAGTTGCTCAGTTGTTGGTTCATTGACCGTACATTCGAGACACGTGTGCGCGTGTCTGTTGAAAACTGGCACACTGCCTCATGCAAGCAAACCAAGTGAGGAACTCAAGCAAGCAAGCCAAAAAAATCATATGACTCACACTCACTCGATTGCACATTGGGTTGTTTTCCAAAACTTGCACACTGCCTCACATGGCAATTCCGTTGTCAGGCAAACAGGGCGGATTGGTTTTGGTGAGCGAAATGCAATATTTTCTTTATTATTCTTATTTTAATTGTGCACTCGCATGCAGCAATAAAATAAGAACGAAAACTATAAAAAACAAAATCTATATATAAAAATGAATACAAAAAACTTGTGAACTTGTTGTATTGTATCTACTCTCTATGCGAGTATGTCACTAATTTGCTAGAGATTTTGTTATTCATACAAAATATTATTGTTATTGCAATTGGCATCATCCAATGGCTATTGTTTTTGATTGAGCTCGTGGCGATCATACGTAAGTATAAAGTATTGTATACCATATATTGGGTCTCTGCTTAGCAAGTGTTCGGTGTTTGTAATGTGAAAAAAAAGCAATTTTTTTTTTTTACAAATATAAATTGAAAATTTGTATACATCAATTTCATTTATTTATAAAGATATAATGTAATTTTAGTCTTGTTAGTTTAAATGTTAGATAAATGTGGGTTTTGTGTAATGATTTTTTTTTTAAATAAAATTATAAGAATCACAAAGAATTGCTTTTGATTAATCTGTATGTATGAAATGTCGATTTGTTTAACGTGAACGCCTATCATTGAAGACTTAAGAACACATGGATTGATAAACGTCAATCAACAAAACCGAAGGTACCAAATTAGAGTCTTATTTATTTTGGTAAATATAACTCCCTTCTAGGTGGGGAGCGAGGCGCACCCACAACCTCTAGTGCTCTCAGGGTCACAGTACCCGCATTTGAGTATTAAACCATAGCCACAACGATACTCCCATAAGGAGATATTCCGTGGGCTCCTGACCTCCCGTGGCAATAGAAAAAGTCTCTGGTCAGACCTTGTAACCGTAAATACTCCCAATTCAATTTCGAAAACGGACATGGTTTGGTGGCTCAAAATGTCTTCACTTATGTAGTAGCCAAGAAACCCAATTTATAGAGAATAGAATGGATCACAATTTATAAACGAAAAACAGGAATATGAGTTTTAAGCACGGAGTTCCCCAGAGGAAGAATTCATATAAGAATTTCTCTTTCAATGTACTCGTATGCATGTACTCCTTTCCTCCAACCTTACAATGCACCCAGGCACCATGTGCTGAAGTCTAGAAGTCTTCTTTTGTAAGCTTAATCGCAGATTAAACGCCCAGAAATTTTATACGATTTATTGCAGATTTGTCATTTCATATCAGATAAAAATTACAAAACACAAAGCATATAACATAAGATGGAATGGTCTTACACTGAGACCTATTGCCAAATAATATGAGCCCATAATTTGTTCCTTCTGAATTCGATTTGTTTTATTTCATATCTTCAGAAACGGAATCAAAGTAAACAAACCCATGAATATTAAAAAAATGGGCCAAGTGCGAGTCAGTCTCGTACAAGGAGGGTTCCTTACAAGATTGGAGTTTGTATACAAGGTTCTCTGTGGTAAAAAAAAATAAACATCATATAGAATTTCTATTATATTTTCACATTCGAGTTTTTTAGCTGGCGGTGAAGTTGATAGAAATTGACGCTTAGTTTCTCGATTATAAGTGAAAAACCAACATTCTTTACATGTCATCAAAAGTTTTATGAAGTTTACTGGTCTATTATCAATATCTTCTCGGGCATCTTGAACGTGATAAATATTCATTGGTATGAATTTCTCTTAAGAGAAGAAAAGTTCCAGATGCATCATACCTAGAAACATGATTTATTGTATATGAAATGGCAAGATAATTATAACACAAACATTAGATAAGAAAACATGTGACATTTCACCGATAACCATAATTTTTTAATAATTTATGAAATTCTATGAAATCTATGAATAATCAAGTTTAAGTAAAACAAATTGTCCGAGGTCTTTTTATATGATTCGTTATCATTATGTATACTATATATTTAACAATTAAAATTTTTCCTAAGATAAAAAAAGTGCAAATTTATATTTAACTATTATATGTAGCAACGAGGGTTCTATGAAAAGTTTCAGACCCTGATACCAAAAAAAAAAAAAAAATGATTTACAATCTTGATTCGACTTTCCATTTCCTTTTATCAATGATCAATAATAATTTTTATTAATGATCAATCAAAAGAAGCTTTTGTGGTTAATTTATTTCCTTTCAATCATTTTCCCATGTTTGGAAATTGGAAATACTTTCAAGAAACTTAACCTTGTGAATATGCTAAGTAAATAGGGAAAGGAAACTGTTTGTAGAGAAAATCGATGTATTTGAGCATTTTTTAATGGTCTGAAGGAAAATCTTAATCTTCTTAGCTATAACAATAAAAAATGTATTGATTATAAAAACAACAAATAACGACTCTCACTCATTTAGGCTCTCATCTTCCATGTTACAAACACACAAATGGATGCAACATTCGTTGAGAGGAGAGCATGAAAGATACTCGTACATATGCTTTCTCTCACTTTATATCTTGTAATGCATTTCAATTCAAGCAGAGAATCCATGCAAGCGCAAAATGCAAGATACTAGACTAGTCACACACTCTCTGCCTGTGCGTCTGCCTCTTCCTGCACTTCGTCTACATTTTTCCTGCTTTTCATGATTCCTCAGTTGCTCAGTTGTTGGTTCATTGACCGTACATTCGAGACACGTGTGCGCGTGTCTGTTGAAAACTGGCACACTGCCTCATGCAAGCAAACCAAGTGAGGAACTCAAGCAAGCAAGCCAAAAAAATCATATGACTCACACTCACTCGATTGCACATTGGGTTGTTTTCCAAAACTTGCACACTGCCTCACATGGCAATTCCGTTGTCAGGCAAACAGGGCGGATTGGTTTTGGTGAGCGAAATGCAATATTTTCTTTATTATTCTTATTTTAATTGTGCACTCGCATGCAGCAATAAAATAAGAACGAAAACTATAAAAAACAAAATCTTATTATATAAAAATGAATACAAAAAACTTGTGAACTTGTTGTATTGTATCTACTCTCTATGCGAGTATGTCACTAATTTGCTAGAGATTTTGTTATTCATACAAAATATTATTGTTATTGCAATTGGCATCATCCAATGGCTATTGTTTTTGATTGAGCTCGTGGCGATCATACGTAAGTATAAAGTATTGTATACCATATATTGGGTCTCTGCTTAGCAAGTGTTCGGTGTTTGTAATGTGAAAAAAAAGCAATTTTTTTTTTTACAAATATAAATTGAAAATTTGTATACATCAATTTCATTTATTTATAAAGATATAATGTAATTTTAGTCTTGTTAGTTTAAATGTTAGATAAATGTGGGTTTTGTGTAATGATTTTTTTTTTAAATAAAATTATAAGAATCACAAAGAATTGCTTTTGATTAATCTGTATGTATGAAATGTCGATTTGTTTAACGTGAACGCCTATCATTGAAGACTTAAGAACACATGGATTGATAAACGTCAATCAACAAAACCGAAGGTACCAAATTAGAGTCTTATTTATTTTGGTAAATATAACTCCCTTCTAGGTGGGGAGCGAGGCGCACCCACAACCTCTAGTGCTCTCAGGGTCACAGTACCCGCATTTGAGTATTAAACCATAGCCACAACGATACTCCCATAAGGAGATATTCCGTGGGCTCCTGACCTCCCGTGGCAATAGAAAAAGTCTCTGGTCAGACCTTGTAACCGTAAATACTCCCAATTCAATTTCGAAAACGGACATGGTTTGGTGGCTCAAAATGTCTTCACTTATGTAGTAGCCAAGAAACCCAATTTATAGAGAATAGAATGGATCACAATTTATAAACGAAAAACAGGAATATGAGTTTTAAGCACGGAGTTCCCCAGAGGAAGAATTCATATAAGAATTTCTCTTTCAATGTACTCGTATGCATGTACTCCTTTCCTCCAACCTTACAATGCACCCAGGCACCATGTGCTGAAGTCTAGAAGTCTTCTTTTGTAAGCTTAATCGCAGATTAAACGCCCAGAAATTTTATACGATTTATTGCAGATTTGTCATTTCATATCAGATAAAAATTACAAAACACAAAGCATATAACATAAGATGGAATGGTCTTACACTGAGACCTATTGCCAAATAATATGAGCCCATAATTTGTTCCTTCTGAATTCGATTTGTTTTATTTCATATCTTCAGAAACGGAATCAAAGTAAACAAACCCATGAATATTAAAAAAATGGGCCAAGTGCGAGTCAGTCTCGTACAAGGAGGGTTCCTTACAAGATTGGAGTTTGTATACAAGGTTCTCTGTGGTAAAAAAAAATAAACATCATATAGAATTTCTATTATATTTTCACATTCGAGTTTTTTAGCTGGCGGTGAAGTTGATAGAAATTGACGCTTAGTTTCTCGATTATAAGTGAAAAACCAACATTCTTTACATGTCATCAAAAGTTTTATGAAGTTTACTGGTCTATTATCAATATCTTCTCGGGCATCTTGAACGTGATAAATATTCATTGGTATGAATTTCTCTTAAGAGAAGAAAAGTTCCAGATGCATCATACCTAGAAACATGATTTATTGTATATGAAATGGCAAGATAATTATAACACAAACATTAGATAAGAAAACATGTGACATTTCACCGATAACCATAATTTTTTAATAATTTATGAAATTCTATGAAATCTATGAATAATCAAGTTTAAGTAAAACAAATTGTCCGAGGTCTTTTTATATGATTCGTTATCATTATGTATACTATATATTTAACAATTAAAATTTTTCCTAAGATAAAAAAAGTGCAAATTTATATTTAACTATTATATGTAGCAACGAGGGTTCTATGAAAAGTTTCAGACCCTGATACCAAAAAAAAAAAAAATGATTTACAATCTTGATTCGACTTTCCATTTCCTTTTATCAATGATCAATAATAATTTTTATTAATGATCAATCAAAAGAAGCTTTTGTGGTTAATTTATTTCCTTTCAATCATTTTCCCATGTTTGGAAATTGGAAATACTTTCAAGAAACTTAACCTTGTGAATATGCTAAGTAAATAGGGAAAGGAAACTGTTTGTAGAGAAAATCGATGTATTTGAGCATTTTTTAATGGTCTGAAGGAAAATCTTAATCTTCTTAGCTATATATATTGTACATTATATGCTTAAAAAGGTCTCACATGACTTTTCCCTTTACTCGGGGTAAGTTAAGTTTGTGTTCCGCCCAGGATACAGAAATTCTTTCGGAATATGATGAAACAATAAGGCGAAGGTGTAGAGTCCCAATAAACTTTGTAGAGCTCTGATTTAATACTTATTATTTACCAATTTAAATCATCAAAAAATCAATTACAAAAGACAATTAAGTTATATTTAGAAAGAAACAAAGATATATTTGCCTTAGGCCAGGTAATAATCATAGGGCCCTCCTAATATTGCTTTAACTTTTTGTCATTAAAAAAACTCATCATTGTCTGCATTCTATTTAAAGTTGTCTGTGTTGGTTCAAGTGCAAAAGTATTTAATTTTTATGATAAATTTATTATTTTGTTTCAAATGCAATTTTGATTTATAATCAATAAAAAATCTCATATGCTTTTTTATAGATTAACATTTCCGCTTGTAAATATGTCTAAGAATGAAGTCCTCATGAAAATATAATAATAGTCTAATATTATTTATTTTAAATATATGTACATAAATAATAAATATTTATGCTTTTTTGTATAAAATTTCATTAAATGAGATCATAATATTTCTTAAAATGAAACTTGAAAATGGAATGTACAATAAAAGTTCGGGTGGATTCCAAGATGTTTGAATTGAATTTGCTGTTTTGGTTTAGTGCCAAAAATCGATATTTTTCACAAATATTTTGCAAAAATCATTAATTCAAGTATTCTGTACGTTCACCCAAATGATGGCCCATTTAAATGACAAAACATACAAAAAGATATTATAGAAAAATTAGATAAGAACAGAGCTATTCTTGATGTTATACTGAGTTCCCTGTTACACTGTCTCCCACTATTTGTTAATAATGGAAAATAAATTAAGGAATGATCCCAAATTGCCAGAATAAGCTATGGAACTTGACATCCATTCAGAGATCTAAACTATTGGATCCCTTTCAAATTTTTCTTACTTTTGATAAGATTTCAAATTGCTTTATGTATTGTCAAGACAAGACTTTATAAAAAATAGTTACGTACAACCATAGTTTGTTTTTACAATACTAGGGGGCCAGCCACCTGCTCGCTTCGCTCACCAACCCCCGTCATGTCCTTACTTCATATTTTATGGACATCATCATCACTGAAAAACTTTTTTATATAATAGATGGAAATTGATAAATTGAAATAAAGAAAACTCATTTTAAACTAACCCGCAATGTAACAAAAACCTACTTTCACCACATCCACAATAGATCAATACATGCTATACTCGTATATTCCTGAAATTTAGATATGACATCACAACTTAAAAATATCATTTACTGATAGTAAAAACATTGGCCTACGTGAGCAAATGGACAGAGATGTAACAATGCTTTATTAGAAGTAAGTATTCCCGACAAGTGTATGGTGATGATGTGTTCTGAAGTTATGGATAACCTGACAATATTGTGCAATAAATCAAAAGATGACTTCCGTGATTTGCTAACAACTAATTGCAAAAAAACTTAGTTAAAATTATTGTATTTTTACAAAGTAATTATATATGAATTGTTTGTTGTTCATTGCTTGGTTTGTTTGAGTTTGGTGAATGATGAGTGGTAATGATTAGTTTTCCATATTATTGTAAAAAAACAAAACAAAAAAAAAAATATTCGGTTTGAACACGTTCGCATTATAATGCGAGCGTAGACCCGAAAAAACTAGAAATTTCTGGTAGCTGAACTGAGTGGGCTATGCAATTACAATGTAAAATAATGAAATTTAAAGATTTTTAACACAAAATAATTAAGAATTATGAATACTTTGTTGGGTAAATGGTACACGTACTTATATGTAACATTGGGGCGTTTGACATATTAATTGATATGAATGCACTGAAAGAAATATGCATTTTATATTTATAACTTGCAAATCAGTATTAATAATTAAAAAGTCAATCAAATAAACTAGAAATATGATAAATATGTTGATGATCTTAGAGAAACATTTTTCTATGACAAATTAATATAGAAAAGGATTTATTGGATAGATGTTTTTTAGAAAATGTTTAATCTTTATCTTTGATCTTCATTACAAAGAACTTTTTCAATTGACTTATTGTATATACAAGTTGTACAGATTTGCAAGATATAAATTAAGTAAGATTCTTTAAAACCAAGAGATTAACAATTTTACAACGTCTAAGTTGTAAGTTTGTCAAGTAAAGTAGTCATATGTATTGTACATACATATAATAACAATTCCGTAGTATAGGAGCTGTGAGCATTTGCTATGAGAGAAACGTCCTATAACATCCAATTTGTAGGTTTTTTAATCTAAATAAAGTCTCATCCGATTCTGTAAATAATCTTGTAAGTACTTGTTCAATTCCCAAGTAGGAAACTGAGGAAGTAGCATCCGATCGATTCATTGTTCAATTCATATATCTTTATACATAATATTCAAGTGTACGAAATTTTGTGCCTCTTAATCTCCCAAACGGCTAGACCAATTTGGATATATTTTTTTTTCCTTTAACTTATGAGATCACCAAGATGATTCAGTTGGACTCGGTAGGTGGTACTGTTGTCGAGATGGAGGCACTTTTATACCAAATTTTTAATATTTTTTTATCTAGCGCATACTATACTCAAATGATTGTAATAATTTTTATTTCAAAATGACAAATGAATGCTAATGAAAAGAATTGCATACTTAACTTTTTCAGTGTTTATACTTTTAATATAATATTTTTAAGTATAAAGTTTTTTAAAAACCAAAGCATAATAAGTTTTTGTACTTTTCTGTATTTCATGTTCATTTGAAGTGGGACAAGAAAGAGACAGTGTGTTTCGTTGTTTATGCTTTGCTTTGTTTGTGTTTCGTGTTTGAGGCTATTGATCAATTTTTCTTGATTTTGTTGATAAGGAAAGTGGAAGTGATACTTTTCTCTTATTGTTTAGGAATTGCTTGTATTGATGTCCAATCCAAAACTAAATAAGTCCAAATTTCTTTTTATTCCGTCAAGTTGAAATGAAATACAATATACAATATCTAGAACTAGAATTTCTTACCATGTACGAGAACACACGATCATGTTTTTTTTTCAATTTATATAACATAATTTCTTTGTTTTTCCTGCTTGAATAGAAACATGCAAAGGGGGCGCTGCACTCGACAAACGCTGAAATTTCTCGAGTTTTTGCGCGTGCGATCGTAAAAAGTTTAAACAAAATGCACGCTTCCCGTACAATAAAACAAAATACATACTAACAACAACTAATTGCAAACTAAAACAATTTGAAACAAAGTTTCTTCCAAGTAGCAACGCTACTCGCTATCTCACCACCAGCCGCCGCCACTTGAGCTGACGGAAGCAATAGTTTTTGTTGTATTTGTTGCTGCTGTTGTTGTTATTACTGCTGTTGCTATTGGTGTGGTGTTATTGTTGTATCTGCTGTCGTTGAAATAACGCCAACGCCCGCTTTAATTCATCGAGTCCGATGCCTTAGGCGTAATAGAGAGCAATGAACTGCACATTGCGCTCACTTGTGCCAATCACAAGGCCAAGGACGTTCGATAGTACAGTAAACTTGAATATAATGCACTGTATGCATTTTAAAAACTTGCAACTACATTGTTGCACTCAGAAATGCTCAGCCATTCATTTGGTCATTCAGTCAGTCAGTTAGACGACAAGTGAGTCAAAAAAGCAGGGTAAATATTGTAAGTATTGTATGTAAGTCAGTCAGCCCCATAGACGATTTTCAATATGTTTTTGTTTTTGTTTTTGTATCATTGTGTTTGTACTGTTTGTTTTTTGTTTGTTTGTCGTCAGTAAATCAAAGTTGAGTGCATTAACACGATTCTTATAATGCGCATTGATATTAAATTCTGCTTTCTCTATAAGTAATATAAACCAAAGTATTGTTTTGTATTGTACAATTATGTAGAATATATTGTTGCAACATTGTTGTAATAGATCTATTTGCAATGAATGCACTTAGAGGCGTCATTTACGTAACCATGCCTATGTAACTGGAGTAAGTAACTACAGACATAATACAAAAATAGTAATAATAATAAAAAAATATTGTATATGACTTTTTCAGTTGATTACTACTTATTGTATGTAAATGAATAGTTTAGTATCTCTTAGTCTATAATTAATAAATAGACAAACAGACTTAAGTTGAACCGCAAGTATCAGGTGTTTTCTGGTATAGAAACATGAGGAAATTCATTTGAAACTTATTTCTTTCTTTGTTATTTAAGTTAAGGTTTCATATCAAAAATTTCCTAAGCAATTGATAAACATATGTACGAGTTTGTATGATTCCAAGAAATTGTTTTGTGGTCTTTCATAATTAAATTGTATTACTTATTAATCTATATGGTTTATGTAAAAGTATTTAGTTCTTATTGAATAATAAATTAAAAGTCGTTTAAAGGATTTATTATACATATGATTTATTATTTCCGTTCTTAACATTAGTTGAATACATGGGACATGATACTTAATTACAACAGATCAATTTAATATAAGTTGAAATTGTAATTCTTAAAGATTTTTTGTGTAAACTTTTCTCATAAGATCATAGTACTATAATAGAATGATGTTTTGTTTTACAAATGATGAGTATTGTAAATCTTCTATCTTTTTGTCTATATAATTTTTCTACTATAATATTTTATTCCTTCAATATAAAAATAAGGCTGAAAAACAAAAGAAACTATTAACTTCTGTCAATGAATCCTATATGTCCCCGTTTTGCTTGTGTATCAAATCGATTTTTGATGTTAAGTTTGATACATAAAAGACTTCCATTCAAAATACGTTCAATCCCCAAAGGTTTCTATGGCATCTCCAATAAATACTTATATGACAAAAGAAAAGTAAGACAAGGTGAACAACAATCTCAACAACAATTTTTATAGACAATGTAACAGATGCAAAAGGAACTGAACACTTACTAAACAGATACCAACGGCCTGTTATACGAATATCTTCAGAAAAATAAACCAATACAAAATGAAACAAATTACGCGTGTTCCTTCGTACAGGAGATAGAAGTGAAACTTCTTAAAAATAGACACAGAGAGATCATCATCTGTCCGTCTGTATATTGCTTTTGGTTTCTTTGGCGTGTCTAATTGTTGTTGTTGTATTTAAGTTTGCCGTCTGTCCCCTTTTGCACATAAATTAGATCATCAACGAGCTTCCGTGTGATTTTGGTTCACTTTTCTTCGTACATTCACTTGTTATGAACATTTTTATACACAAACTGCATGTTGTTGTTGTGGAAATACAATCTCCTTTTTGAGATTCTTCCAGTAGATTTTCCAGTCTCTACCTTGTGCGGTTCATGAGATACAGATGATTCCAAAACGTGACGATTTGTATTTTTTCACTCAAATTTTTGGTATAAATTTTTGCCTAACGCCGCTAAAGAAGTTTCACTTCAATAAATTGGTAATTGTAATCAATAAGCATCACAATCATTCTACAAAACCGTCGTCAGTTCATGGACATTGATGGCTATGTCACGTAAATAGAATGGATACCAAGGTATTCATGAACATGTTTGGTCGATGAAATGAAAGAAGTTATAAAAAGGCTTAATATTAAAAATTGGAGAGGGAGAACAACGAACATGGGCATATGGGGGTCCCATATGCAACAGGCCAAAGCTTACAAAGAGCTGTAACGTCAAAGATAATGATAATTAAATATATGTACAATTGTTACAAATTTTTGATATATAAGGGTTAACATAGCTTCATATAATCACAGGAAATGATGAAAAAATAAGCATTCATGATAGTGATACTAGTTCTTCACTACCCGGGGATATCTTTACTGACATATTGTCTATGTAAGAGAATAAAACATGTATATATTTAATTTTAACTTGATAACCCAAAATTTGAGTGACTAATTTGCATAGGAATAAACTATCAGATGATCGAAATTAATTGATTCTCCTCGCAATGCTGATCATTCATTTCCATATGTCTTTTATTAAGTCTGCTACTACAAAGTGATTAAACCTTTCCCTATCACAGTGTGAAAAGTTTATAATATATATGTACATGTAAGAATCTCAGTATTTAAGTGTGTAACTAGTATGTAATAAACAATATTGCTAAAAACTTCTACCATGTTAAAATATAACACACATTATATTGTAAGTATGAACTTCCTGTGTTTACACAAACTATCTCTATGTCGAACTATCTCAATCTCAAATATTATTACCCTGTCTGGGCAAAATTGGTATGGCCTTGTCGATAGCATAGTCTGGCAAGCGTATCGTGATATGACAATATTGATAATAGGGCCTCCATTAATGAAAGAAGCGCCAATAGTTAAATCCAATGCACATGACACGTGCAAATGATGATAGCGTTTACATGTAGAAAGGTTTTTTTGCGCAATAAAGTTCGCGAAAGTGCAAATAGTGAGTAAATAATCATAATAAATAATAATGTATATAAAAAACAAAAGACCCGGGTGAGTGTAATAAACTAATTTAATAGAAATGATTAATATTCCATTGCTATTACTTTATAGGGTCATCCGAAATGCCTTACCTAATACGTGGGGAGATCAATAAGTCCTTAGAAAAAGATTAAACAACATTTTTTTTAATTTAATTTTCCTTTAGTTTTTCAATTTAATCTCCTTTTAGCTCGATATTTTTAGTCCAACATTTTTCTTTTCTTTTATAACTTCCAAACAATATGTTTTGTCAAGGTCCTCAAAATATGCGTTTGGTTCAGTGATGACCTCTTTATTCGACCCAAATCTCTTAACTCCGAGTCATTTCTTCTGGTTTGAAAACAGAAAATAGTTGCAGAGGGCTAAATTTAAAGATTATGGTGGATGAGGTAGCAGTTTGTAGTTTATTTTATGGATTTTTTCCATGGCAACTACTCACGTGCTTTGTCTTTGTGGAAAAACGTTTTTCTCTTCACTTTGTGGTTTCAAATCAATGTCAAATCTGTCCAACAGCACTACATAATATTCTTCGGTGATTGTTTTACCTTTTTTCAGGTATTCGATGTGAATAAGACTGTGGCCGACAGACTCACCTTGGCCTTCTTTGGTGCACGTTTCACAGCATCAGTCCATGCTTTGACTTTTTCTTGGTGTCTGCTGTATTGCGATGGATCATTATTTCGTCCACGGTGTGAAAACTTGTTCGGAATGCCGTTGAACATAGTCAAACACTTCATTGAATTGGCTACACAGTTGCGATTATGGTGGAATGTGACCCATCGCGCGGATAGCTTTTTCATGTCCAAATATTCCTGTAAAATGTGATGTACGCACTCCGTTGAGATGCCTACAGTCTCAGTTACGTACTTTTAATTTCCGATCGTCCACTCTCATTTCATGGATTTAATTGACGATTTCTGGAGTGACCACCTCGTTGAGCAAACTGAACTTTCAGCGTTACTTGTACTGGTACATTGAAATTAATGTACAACCGAAATTTACCTTTTCCCATTTTTTTTTAAATTGCAAAAAAGTGTGTTTCTTCAATTGGCAACAAAAATAAGACCAAGTGGTCAATATTACTGATTAGTGATGTGGACTAAACTTCAAAACAAAAAGAGATTATCAATGCTCGACGCGCCCTCACCTGGATTTTTGATCTACCCACGTACAATTATCAAAGACGAGTTCAATATTTTTCTGATTGCTGTTTCCAACATCAAACATCAAATGAAAAACCAACCATTTTTTTTTTTGCATATTTTATATAGAAAAGAAAAAACCTTAGCATGGTTTAGGGCGCATAAGCAGGTGCGATGTACCCAAAATAAATGATGGTACAAAGTAGTAGGTGAAATGTAAAAGATATAACGCATTTTATCGATTTTATTTGGTTTTTGCTTCTTTTTGACAATAGTCCACTTTTTATAATATGGATAACAATTTCAGGCATTTGTTTTCTCGGTTTTAGAGGGGTGTTTGTATTTGTTTGTTACCCAGTTTTCTTATGTATGATGTTGTTGATTGTTTTTCTTCCCAGGTTCATGTTTCTTTTTTTCTGAAGTTCTTTTCTTGTGTTTCTTTGCTTGCCATTTCACAACATACAATATTTTTTGTATTACTCAATGGCGCAGTAAAAGACTGGTAAATGAAAATACAGGGTAAGTCATTTTATCAATGTTACTCTTAACTATATATCCATATATATTGAAAGAAAATTATCCATTAATGGGCAGATAGATATTTTAATGGAAATTCAATATCAAATTCTGCAATATCTTAACCTAAACCATCTCAAGTAAGCATTTTATAATATTGACAACGTTTACTTTAGAAAAGTTGTATACTTAGTTTAATGAATTGTAACTTTAGAAATTTATTGGGATCCAAAAATACTTCCACCTTTTAGAGACATCGGCGAACTGGTGGAACGTGAGGTAAAACTGTACCAAATACTCCAACGTAGCTTTACTCTGAAAAGGAATGTGACGCCAGCTGTATCTTTCTGCGGAGACACCATCGCCCAATCAAAGAAAGTGAAATACCTAAGACTTTTCCTGGATTAAAGGCGCACTTTCGGTCACCACAAATTAAACAGGCTTTGCTAGCTGCTCAACGGGAGAAGCTTACTCTCTCTCTCTCGAGAATAAGTGCATGGTCTACACCAAAATCATTGACTCTGCATGGAGACACGACATCCAGATCAGACATGTACAGTGAAGCCATCTGTTTCGTTGCGTTTCACAAATGCTTCAATACATTTGTGAAATGAAACAAGCTTGCGCTCTCAAAATAAAAGTTACTCTCGCACTCACTGTGCTTGTTTGCTTAATAGAGAACGTGAAACAAGCAAGCTTCATAGTGTGTGAAGAGAAGCAGTTTCATGATTCATTGCGGATGGGGAACCTCTGGAAAATCCCAACAATCTTTCAAAACGAGACATTGCACCTAATGACAGGATGCCCATGATATGTCAGCATTTTTTTATTATCAAACCTGAACCATTTTAGGTAACAGGTTAACTTAAGATGACCTGCAAAATCTGATATGGTATGATATCAAAAATTCCTATTGAACTACCCTGTATATATTGTGATATTTTATATGCTCGAATAAATTGCATATAAAAATTTATCTTTAAAACAATTTTTGATTAATCAAATTGTTTTAAGGGCATTTCTTTTAACCCCCAATGTGCATAAGTGTACCCACCTTTCTAAATACAATAAGTAAGCAGCAATCTTGGGCATAGAATGTTGTGATAACTTTCCCTCTAACTTTTGAATACTAAAAATAACCTAATACTGTTAGCGTATGTACGTGTATGTATGTGTGTGTATATAAGCAGGTCGCTTTCATCTTAATACTACAATGTACGTATATGTGTATTTATGTAACTAGGAAACCTATGGCGCTTTGTTCCTAAACGAAAACATTCCCAAAATCCTGTTGTTCTACGTCGTAGGATTTGAATTTGCCGTGTGCCAAATACATAAAGAACAGAGCAAAACAGAGCGCATAAATGACAACTGACAACGCAATAAACTTTTGGATTTTTATGAGGTAACTTCCCAGCGAGAATCCTGCCTAACTACAATAACAAATACAATTACATACAACAATAAACAGGAGTTGCTCGCGTGCGCCGTAACGCGTTTTTATGCATTCATACATTTCCGGTTTTATCTGTGTACTTGTACTAATGTGTGTCAAATTCCGTTCGACATCCAACCCAAGCCGAAACCACCCAAAAATATATGCATTCATATATGATGGACACATCGCAATCTTCTAACCCTCTATTGTGGTGTGGTAGAAACGGGCGACTGCCGTTCGCGTGTTGTGACACATTTTTTCGCCCATTGACGCTTTCGATTTTTATGTACGTGAGTTGCTTTTCCGGTTTGCCGCAAGTTCTGCTCGCTTCACTCCTTCCCTTCCTTTTCCTTTCCTTTCCTTCCTTAATTCACTAGTTGTGGTGGCGGTTTTTGCTTTTACTTTCACTTACAATGTGAAGTTCTTCTTCGTCTCTGCGCATTTCCAACAGGAAATTTTCTCGCTTAACTTTTCCTTTCATTTCATTTAGATGCTTTTCGTTTTGCTTTGCTTCGTTTTGTACGTCTTGTGTGGCAAGTTCAATGACCTTGCAGTTTTTCTTTACCTTGTCTTATAAGAAACAAATTTTCACAATATTCTTAGTGTGTTCTTGGTGTTGGCGATGGCGTTGGTGATGTTGATGGTGATGTAGGGTGGATTTGGGATTTTGGTTTGTTAGCTTTTCCATCGAGGGTTGGTTATAGATGAATATGTTTGTCATGCGCATTCTTTAGTAACTTCGGTGTGGGGGAGGCAGCTTGAAGTTTAGCTTAAGTAGTCGAGTGGTTTGGAGAAGATACCAAGTCAACAAATATCACTAGTACAATATTTGGTTTGTTTGTGGGTGCTGTTATCATTATATTGCATTACATTTCGTTAGGTAAAATTTTGGAGTTATGGAAGCTTTTAGGCAACCGGCATTTTTCTTCTTGTAAGCAATGACAAATTTTTTTTATGCATGAGTTTTGTTAATTGGGTTGTCTATTGAATTATTTATTTGGGCATATTGTCAATGAAAATTAGAATATTTAAGCTTAAATGTTAATTAAGTTAATTTTTTTAAATTTGATTTTGACATAAAAAGTTCCTCTCAATGGATAAAAGTATGTTAAGTAAGATTTGGATCAATAATAAGGTTTGAAACTTAAAATTTCCCCTTTTCTCTCTGATCTCTGATCCTCTGATTATTTAGATTCAATAAAATTTATATCTTTTACCATTTAAATTTCAATATTCTTAAAAAATAAAAATGAAATTGCTTAAAAAAATATGTACAACAAAAATAATTAAAGCCCACAAAGAGAACTTATCTAATTTGTATTTGTACTATGGATACCGTTACTTGAGGTCACTGGCCCATGCATGCATACACAAACAGACACACACGCATACACACACACGCACATAGTCATTGGAATCCAGAGATAAAGATCCAAATAATAAACAATTGTGAGATACAAATGAAACCCTCGCCCTTACATACTCGTACTATCACCTAAAAGAATAGAGTAGAGTAGAGTAGAGTAGAGTAGAGTAGTACAAGAATCTAGCTAAACCCAGACTGTAATAGGAGATGTAAGCAAACGACGAGACTGTCGGATTTGTTCTTTGTTATTGTGGGCACTTGTAAACTACATACAATATTTCAAATAAACATCGTACACACAAACAGAACACCATCACCATCAACATCAATATTAACAAGAGCTACAACAAAGTTCAAAATTTCCAGTTATGTCATTAACCATGAAGAAAACAAAACCCAAAAATTATTATAGTTTTTGAGTGGAAACTATCATGATTGAGTGAGTGAAGTTTGTATGAATGATATTTTGGGGAAAAAGAGGAGAAAATTTGAGTAAATGTGATCAGTTTGAGGGAAATTTTTCTGGATTAGTGAGAAAAGATTTGAGAGAATTTAACAGAAAGGAAGTTTTCTGTTTTTTGGAATAAATTTACAAATATTTCCTCAAAATGATAAGTTTCCCAGGATCTCTTATAATATTTATTGTTCAAAATTATTTATATAAAATAACTTTTCCAAAATGGTAAGTTATTCAGAAATATAAAATAAAAAAAACCATTGAAAGATTTTCAATTTAAAGACTTTCACCTTTTATAATAAATTCTATCAGGTCCTCTTGGCTGAGATCTCGTCCTATGTGCTTAACATCATCCTTCTTAGTTGCCTTCGGGAATTGAAACAAACTGCTACTAGATTAAGTGAACTTAGCTCATTGGCTCACGCATCCCTTCTGCCTCCGACCACAACAGGCTGTGAGTATTGGCATAGCTTGAAAAAATTCCTCCAACGGGTCAGAGACGACGAGTGGATATCTTATATATTATCTTAAGATTAATTTTAAATTTTGCTTGTTTTTCATTAATTAAATAATATAGCTTTCAGCCTAATTTTTATCACTTATTATTATTATAAATTATTTTTTTGTTTTATTCTACCGAATTAATCATTTCCTTTTAAGTTGACAATATTTTGCCAAAATTAGTTAAATCAAATAAATACATAATTTCATACACTAATTAATCCAAATTTGACTAAAATTGGTAAATTTCATTGAAACATTTTGGAACCATTGTTAGACTTTTCATTGAAGATTTTCTGTTTAACTATAAAATGACTTACTAGAACAGTCGGAAGCCCGCATAAATCTTATTAATGTACTCTAATAATGTTATACACATGTAAGTACTGTAGTACAATAATAAAATTGACTCAAACATTTGAAAATCGCTCTCAAATCTTGAATTTAACTCAAACATGAACAGCTGTTAAAGCTGCGCAAACGCATCGAATTGAGTGGAAATGAAGTTTTTCCATCAAAATAGACAACAACAATTGGAATTGGAGTTTGCAAAGACACAAGTCGTACAAAGAAAGACTAGTAGTATATGTTATACACAAAATAAAAATAAAAAAAGGGAATTTCTCGTTGTTGCGACGTCGTCATCGCCAGAATGAAAAAAAGTTGCGTGAGTGACCTATTTATGTCGAAGAGTTCAAAGACCTTTTTGTCATCGTTGGAAGTGGCAATGAGCAATGAAGTGATATGAATGAAAAAAGAAAAACTCACTCAACTTTCTTTTGGATTCGTAAATTTCTCATTCTTTTTTTCGTTCTTTGTACTATTAGAAGGAATGAGGTGGAGGGAAGTAAGTTTTATATATTGTGTGAGGGAAATTTTTTGGTTTTTGCTTAAGTAACAATATAAATGGGAAGAAAATGTTGGGGGGATGATTGGGGTTGGGTTTGAATTGAATTGAATTGGAAGATATGAAAGTATGTTTGGAAGTTTTATAGTTGACTAGAGGCTACCCCAGTAGTTTTGTGCGTAATAATGGGCTTGGTTGATTACTTACTTCCTTGCTTACTTGGTCAATGGGTGCGTACTGGCGCCCCAAAGCATTGAAAATGAAAGTGCAACTGATTTTGGTTTGAGGGCAGGCAAAGTTTTCTTTTCTTTTCTCCCTCCTTATTGTGCCTTTTCATTTATTAACAGCATTTAGTAGCCGCCCACCTCCTCCATCTATCAGCACAACAAAAAAATACAACACAAAAGCGAGGGTGGCAAATGATGGCTGAGCACTTTTGCTTTTACTTTCAACTTTTTATATTTATTTTTGTTATTTCCTTTTATTACAAATATCATTTAAAGTGTGTACGTGTGTGTGTGTGTGTGTGTGTGTTGTGATGCCTTCTCCATTTGTGTATGTTTAATATTCATGTCATTTGTTTATTTGGGTTTATGTTATGTTATGTTTGTGTCCAATATAAAACTCAACCTATAGCCACCATATTCATCCATTTACTTTGTTTTCCTTGCATTAAATCAAAATAGCTTAATTAATTAAAGTCATGTCATCATTATTTTGTTATTAATTGTCACAGCCGTTGCCTGACAGTGATTAAAACATTGGATAACATGGGAGAATGATATTCATGTTTCCACTTAATTGAATATAATTTGTTAAAGTTACTTCAAGAATTTTAATATATTTTAATGAAGAAATCAAATAATTCATCATATAAATAAATGATTAAAAAGGAAATTCAGAAGAAAAAAAAAAGAAAAATTCATTTAATAATAACATTTTCAGTTTAATTTATATTTATTCAATTATCTTTGATGCATATAATAATCAATGGCTGTGGAGAAGGCAGCAAAACCTAAGCCACCTATCACACCCGCTTTGAGTCCAGCACGTAAACCTATTAGGCCACCAGTTACGCCACCAGCATAGGTGCCATTACGCCAATCGGTAACACCACGTTTCTACAAATACAGAAAGAGTCAATGATTAAGAGATTTCATTAATAAAGCATGTTTTTTGGGGAAATACAAATTTTAAATTACAATATGTGAAAATAATGTTAATTTTTATGCCATTAGTGTTTAAAGCAATGAAGGACAATTTGGAAATCCAATTTTTTATCACTTTCCCAATGCTCCATTTATAGGACATGATAGCAAATTTACAGTGCTTACTGTATGTCATCTATGCGCATATATATTATCAACAAGAGTGTAAGTGATGCACAAATAATCCATGGTTCTGTGATAATCGAATGGTTAAACTAAATTATGATTCTCTAAACAAATTTACACAATTTGCAAGTGTGGCTCGAGCACATGTCTATTCAATGATAAATTTTACTGCTCATAAATAAACTATCAATTATCAAACTTGTATACAGAATGATTGGTGTCCTTACACTTTCTATGACACATTCAACTGCTGAGAAAACTGCTCCAATGAGGGCAAAGTTCTTGGCATATGAATGAGTTGTGCTACGCATCTCACGTAGAACTTCACGTGCAGTCTGTTTCTTTTCATTTGCAAAAGGGTCTGCCATATTTGGATTAACAGATGCACTAAAGAGACCAAGAGCAGCACCAAGACCATAACCTGAAGTTTTTTAATAAAATGTTAATGTTAATAATCTTTATAATGCTATCCATCCATAACCATACCCATTACGCATGCCATCAGTGATTTAAATGCACAACTTTCGACCGCACTCTCAATGGCTTTTTCCTCATTGGTTTTGATCTTAACTGGTCCATTAGTTTTGGGTATCACAATATTTTCACGGTATCTAAATGAGATAAACTTAATTATATTTTTAAATATTTATCAATTATGTAGTTCATGAAACTAACCTCGCATTATTGCCGACAAAATGTTGTGCCATTGCATTTAGTTCGGCATTTTGAAAGAAATGTGGTTTTCTTTCTTCTGATTCTTGAGGTGTCACTTCCGGATTCATTGACATTATATATTTATTCTATATACAATGTTTTTAAGTGAATAAAATAATATTTCCATTCACTTTTAGAACATTCTTTTGTTATTATTAAGAAAATAGTATGCAAGCAGCTGATTTAATTATTAGTATTGGAAAATGTCACAAGTTAAGTGGTTAAACAAAAAGGTTGAATAAAATTAAATAAAAATAAACAAAATTATTTATAAAATAAAAATTAAATATGTAACTTAAAATTGCTTATAGCAATTATATTTATGCATTTATTTAAAGTGAAAATAAATTTAAATTTGATGAGTTTGTGCAGAGGAATTCATACAAAACAAAAGTCTAATGATGCCAGATAGACAAATTTAGTTTGTGGCAACACTGTGAATATTTTCAAATGCAATAGTTTAATTTGGTACCAGCAACTCATGTTTTGTTGTTGTTATTTAGAACACTTTGATTATGCAAAACGAATTATTTATTATTCTGATTTTTACAATTTTATTGAATGGAGGGGGGAAGAGAATAGAAAATGATATGATTAGAATAAAATAGAATTGTTACGGTTCATTGTGATATCTTGTATGGAGCAACTCATAGCTTTAGTGTCCAACCTTACCGGGGCATTGCTTTCAGATTGCTTACAACTGCTCCCTCACTATGGCAAAGTAGCAATTCAGCAAGGGAGTCCTGTGGACCATTCTTTGTATTAACTTTTAGACAATTAGCTGTATGGAAATATTTTTGCCCATCCCCACATGAAATAACACCAACAAATAACAAACATTTGACAACTAAATTGACTTAAGTTCATTAGCAGAGGACAAAGTATGTATCACAATATTTTCAACTGCACCTTAGTTTGATAGAAGTTTGGTTTTAAAAATGAAAGATAAAGGTAAAAAAATCAAAAATCTATTCAAATTAATCTTACCTCAGAAGGGAATCGTGTCCAAAAATCCAACTTAATGTTATGATAAAGTACTACAAGCAAATCATACATAGAAATTCTACAACAAATTGTTGCAAAATAATAATCAATGCAACTTGGTATGCAAATAGTTATGATTGACTTTAGAAATACATATATTAACCAAAAAAAAAAAAAAAAAATTAAATAAAAAATAGCAGGAGATATTTACATATTTGGAAATTAAGTTTCTATACTTCAATAAAATCTAGTATAAGTATGAGTATGCAATTTTAGCTTATTAAAGAATGAAATTAATTGGAAATCCTAGCAAATAAGTGTTTGACTAATATTATGTCAAATATTCCAACACTTTTAAGAATATTGGCAGTGAAGCTTTTGGCTAGTAAAAGCCTTGGGCAAAGTAGAATTCCGGTCATCTTTAACCTATTGCCTTACACTGGAGGCAGAAACGGAGCAAATGTCAATCTTTATAGATCTCAATCTTCTCTATTATGCATAATTTTCTTTTGTTTTATTTTCTTACCATTGTTTTCACTTTCAATGATCGAGCAACTAAAACAAAGAGCCACCATATAAGCACAACCAACTTATTCAAATAAGTGACGGTATTTTTTATATGAAGGCCCAATATTTTTAGACGTGTCGATACAACTATTGTATTGAAAAATATACTTACTATATGCATTTCATTCTTTCATTAGAATCAAATTGGTTTCATTAAAACTCATTAAACAAAAATATAAACAAAAATCATCGAACAAAAAAACAATTCAAAATAAAAAATTTCATTAACACACAAGTCCCTAGACAGAAAACTGCTCAAGATTTAAACGAATTAGTAAGTGAATCATAACAAAGAAGAGATTTTTCCAAAAACAGAAAAAGTTAAAAACTTTGTAATATGAGAAAGTTCAAGAACCCCACAAAAGAAAGACAGATAGACCAGGCAAATAATATACACCCCAAAAACTCACATACACAACACAAAAAGTATAGCAAAGCATGAATAAACAATGCACGGTACGAGATTCAGAAATTGTAACCCCAACCACAATAAAAAAGTTCTTTAAGCTACAAGGAAATTTCCTTTCCTCTGTCACCCACCATATTGAACTAGACGCAGCATTAACACTTGTACCAAAATGCCTACCTACCTCACTCCACTCAACACAGACAAGTTCACAAAATGAGTGGAAAATCTTTCACTTCTTCTAGTCGGAGTAAAACAAAAAAAAATGAAAGTAAAATTCTGTCTCTAACTCTCTCCCCTTTCTCTCTCATAAAGAGCACTGAGAAAACTTCCCAAAAAAAGAAAAAAGCATGGACAACTCAAAATGTTGAACAAAAAAGCTAAAGCAAATCAAAGAGTTCAATGAACTTGGTGTTGTCACTTCCGACTGCAGAAGTAGAAGAAAGAAAATCATGAAAAGTTGAAAGGGAGGCAGGCAACCAAATTATCGTCATCCAAATATTGACTCAAATTGCTATGCTTTTCCATAGAAATGTACCATAACTGAAAAAGCTTTACTGATATGTACATACTTTATTAAAGATGATGGTGGTGGTGGTGGTGGTTGAATCATGTTGATTTAGTTAATTTACTTTGGAGTTCACTGCTGCTCCCCCTCAAACAAGAAAATTTGAAGCGTAGCAGATCTGAATTGGTTTTTAGCTTTTGCTATTACTTAGTTTTAGATTTGACTCAACTATAGATGGGGAATGTATTGTAGTATAGAGAACTTAAGTAAGTACAATATTTAGGAAGTCAGAATTAAAGATTTAAGATTGCTTTATTACTTTATAAGAAATTTTGGGTATTTTGAGATCATTAAAACACAAACTATCTGACAGATGAACAGTAGTCACTTTATTAAACTGCAAAATACTGTTCAATAAAATAATAATACATAAATCCATAAGAAAATGTAGATGAAAGTCTATATTTTATTTTAGATAAGTAAAAGTAAAAGCTCTATTATCGTGTGGGACCGATTATTATTATTTATCGTGGACCCCACATGAAATCTAAGTCGGGGTTCCAATTAAGTTATGTACGTAAATACAGTATTAATTCGATAGTTCGGGTTATTGGACTGTTTTAATATACCTATAAGTTTATTAAAGGTAAACATCATTTGTATAACTTTTTCCAGGGCAAGATCTGTTAGCTGGGCCCATAGTATATATTGTTTAAGTAACTAAGTACTTAGTAGTATGGATTTCTTTTACAGATATTTCAGCTTTCTGACAAATAGTCTATTGTCAGTTTCCTTCAATCCATTCGTTATTGACCAAGTTCCCTCTTAAAATCCACTGTACCTACTAGTTCCTTCTCATATTTCTGTCTATGATATACAACCCTCAAAGATTCAATTTATATCAGATATTTTTGTTCACCAAATATAATAAACTTCTCCCGAAGTTATCCCCAAAAATTTTTAAGGAAAACAAAAATAATAATAATTCAATAATTTCAATGCCTTGTCGTAATTTTTACCCCTCTAATTATTCTTATGACATAGAAGTGACTTTTTATACAATATTTTGTCATTATATTCTCGGACAAATATTGAATTCCATTACAAGTGAAATTAATTCCGATTACTGAATAATCAATGCTATGAAAATTGGATTTCTCGTTTTTCGGATCAAAGAAATGGATTATCGAATTATTACTGTAGTCACAAAAATAATGTATCTTATAATAATATAGTATACCTAATAAAATACATAATATGTAATATACACATACATTAGTACAAATTATGTTTTCTCTTTTTGTGGGTTATAAGTTTTAGATGAATGATTTGGGACCTTAACAATTTTCATACTTCCAGTATTAAGAATAGTATTATTAGTGTATCTCAAAAATTACAATCAATCAAAGCACATTAAACTAGTTTCATAAAATATTGTAGTTTATACATCATATTTTTTGTTTTGTTTTTGTAAATCTATTTAGATAAATGTGAATTTATCTATTTAGGTATATTATCTGATATGGTTAATTTAATAAAGGGACTTAAATTTTAAATACACTTATATAATTTTAATAATATTCTGAAAACTGATTTTACTGAACTTTCTTATTAAAACATATTTAAAAATTAAATGTTTATAGATATTTATTATCAGCTGCTTTCAATTTTTTTATTTTTTTAAGATTATTGAATATTTTCATATAAAATTTATAGATTACAACTTTCAGTAGTAGACCGATCAAACTAAAATTTAAACACTATAAGTTTCTTATCCATTTCCACTAACTATGCAAATTACAAGACCCTAGGGTTACTAGATCGTATAGCTTCCATACAGACCCATAAGTTTCTTGTATGGGGACCTCTTTAAATTTTTCAATTTAGTTTAGTTTTAGTATTTCTTATTGTTGTAGCCCCGATTGAACTACACATTCTTTGAAAATTTCAACTTTCTACCTATTACGGTTCCTGAGATAGAGCCCGAGGGCGGATGGACATTGTACCCTTAGTAATAGGGTTCCGTTTGGTACCCTTTCGGAACGGAACCCTAATAACAGAGAGTGAGTGATACAAAGACTTAAAGTAAGGTATGTCTGTTGTTACTTTTTTTTTTTTACAGAGAAACGAGGATCCCAACTGGAATCTGAAGTGGCGAAATTAATTTTTTTTACTGCTTCTTTTAATTTTTTCACCTTTAATGATAGTCCTTAGATAAGTTTTGATTGTGACTTTTAATAGGTAAGCTAGGATTAAGAAAAGGAAATAATCTTGGTATTGAGTTGCATGAATGTGTTCTATGTTGTACTTCACATTTTGTATTTTCTGGCTTTCCGCTGAGGGAAGAATGATTTGTACACATGTTTTGGACGCGTATTTGGACCAACACTGGAAAATCCTCAATTGGACTCTCCATGAAGGTTCTAATGTATAAATTCTATATGAAAATATTCCTGAAGGTCCGTGTTAAGAAACTTGGTATTCATTTTCTTATGAGTAATTTTAAGTTGAGTCCCGCAAATACCTTTATAATTATTTAACCATAACATACATAGATAGACAGCTACATACTGAAACAATGTTCTCTAATCTATTGGAGTAGAGTTGTATTGTAGATGAGAGTAAATTTACATCAAATTGCAATAGTAAATATACCATAGTTTTAAGAACATATTAGCTCAAATAAGTTTGGAGTTATGATCTTACAATATTTTCTAATAATACAGATCTGCACATCCATTTACGACATTGCTCTCCGTGATCAACTGGCAAATTCAAATGACCAATGATTAATTTAAAAGAAATTCTATAAGAAAATGATTACCTTTTTTTTTTCTTACGAAACCAATAAAAACTCATGTTATCAATTAAAATTCTTGGACCAGTGGATAACGTAACTTCTGGAGAGATTTGATAAAGAAACAGATCATATTTTGCAAGGAAAATTTTTATGGGGTCTGCATATTTTGGGGAGCCATTCAAAAAGACAAATAGACTTAAATTGCGTTTTGAAAGCTTCAAGATGAACAGGCAACACCAAAGGCGAGTCCGTTTCAAGTCTACAGGTTGCCATTTTAAAGGGAGTGGAAAATATGGAGTCACATATCCTAAATAATTTATTTATTTAACTCAATTAGGATGAGGATATTGGAAGCTATAAATGGAAATGGTGGCACATCTAATGTTTACAAAAATAAAAAAGTCAAGTGTCGTGTAGTTTTCATACGGTTACAACTATGATAAAATTGCACCTGATTATGCAAACTCGTGAGGACTCAGAATATTTCTTTAAGAAAGAATTTGAATTGATAACATGACTTTTTTACGCAGGGTGTACTCGTATATTATGTTCGTTTTGATGAGGACAATTGTTTTATTTTCACCGTGGTATGTGCTGAAGATCAGAGCCTAAGGATGAATAGTCGAGTTGATTGACTTATGTCCAATCTTGTAGCCAATCATATAGCAAGTATGGGTATGTTTTATTTCGTGTGTGTGAGCATTGATTGTCTTATGTCTTTTGAAGAGTTTATAAGAGCCCTCGTCCAGTTCACTTGCGACTGAATATGTCAGATTCTATTTTGCAAGTTGGCTTAAGTATGAATTTTATCACACCCACTACTTGCACTGAAGCTTAAGCTGACAGTTAGAGCATGAGGAACAGCAACATCGCAACTAGAAATTGTTGTTGCACTAATTGTCCTGTTATTGTTAATGTCCATTATCTTGTATTCGCTCAATACTTAGAACTGACTCAGCTTGATTACAATTCTGTTATATACAAAGTTCTTTCATTCTATGTTTTAATTTTTCTAAAATTGTAAAGAATATAGATTTGTGTCGTATAATTATGATAAGCACTTTATTTCTGCTTATTGCCATAACCCAAGAAACATCATCAACCTTTTCTTTTATACACAACTTACCACCACATACAATAGAAGTAGCATATCTAGATACATAAATCATATATGTAATTTCTTTTAGATCTTTTTTACATAATCTTAAGGATTCATGGTTTGTATACCATTTTCTATTTAACATCCAAACAATGAAATCGGATTTACTATTCCCAAAAATGACTTCATTTCTTTAAGATTTTATTTTTCATTTAGTTATTGTAATATTTTTATACTCTTCACACAGTTAATATTATAAGTTTGTCATGAAGTTTGTAACAGGCAGAACAGAGACCCCATAAAGAATATATATTTATTCTTGATCAGCTCGACGAGAGGAGTTGATTAAGCCATGTCCGAATGTACGTCTGTAAGTATGCAAACTAGTCCCTTAGTTTGTGAGCTAGAGAGCTGAAATTTTGCATGAACCTTTCTTTTTAATAGACGCAGTACATTTGTCGAAACCAGTCGAATCGGGGAGGTACTTCCCATAAAAACCACCCATTATAATTCATGTTCTTATTAGAACAACTTTTTTGTTGTTTGTCTTATCGAACTAAAATTTAGATACTATAAGTTTCTTATCAATGTCCAGTTACTGGATCGTATAGATCCCATACAAATGTTTCGGTCTCAGTGCTTAAATGCTCTCTGTGTACTGACTATAGCCTAAACATAAGTCAAATTAATAATCAACTATTTCACAGAGTGTTGTCAAAAACGTCTTCTATGGGGTGCATGAAGAGTATATCAACTTCGGCATAGACGAAGATAAATATTTTTGTTTACATGCTTTTCATATAACAAAGAAATGTCAATAATTAAATACGCTGATGGTGATTAAAAATAAATAATTATAACTTATCAAGCATCAAAATTTATGTGTCGTTTTGTGTTTATCAGATGCTTGGATCAGAAATACAATATAAAAAAAGTAAATTTGTTGTCATCTGTTTTCCTTAATGCGTCCATTATATGGGCTTTGGCTAAACCAGGGAAGGCCCCAGGATCATTAAATGAATGGTTGGCTATATGCTTAACCTTTATGCCATTGAATTTAGTTTTGTTTATCAAACAAACAACCAAATAAATATAAGTAAATACTATTTCTTTTGTTGATGGTTGTTTTAAACAAAATACTTTATAAAAATATAGCAAAATGATTGATTTGTTAAAAAAAAAAAAAATAATAAAAATAAGAAAATAAGATAAACAAAATAAATAAATTTAAATTTAAACCAAAACCAAGCACTCGCTTAAAGTTTAATAATACAAAATGAAGAAGAACTTTCACTTAATCTTAAGTCATTGATTTGTTTATAATTTGGCAAAAATTTGTAAATTAAAAATTATTATTTTAATGAACAAAAACATTGAACATTGGTAGAGCAGACAGACAATGAAGCAATGAAGAACTTTGTTCTGAATATGATTTGATGACGTTATAGAATAATTTATTTATAATTTTAGATTATTTTATTTTCTTTGTTTATTGTTATAAACAAAATCTACATACACCATTTATATAGAAGAAAGGACGACTTAGAGTTTAATGAATTTGTTATTAACATTAAATTTTTTTTTTTTTTTGTTTTTGATTTTTATTTATTTTATTACAAGTGCAGAGACATGCCACACTTTTTTTTTTTTTTTTGTTTTTGTTTATTTATAGTTTGTCTTTTAAGGTTGTTTTATAATAACAAAAAAAAAGGGTTACATTTTATTTTTTACTTTTGATCTTGATTCTGATGATAATAAACGATGAAGAAAAAGAAAACAAAAACTGAACAAGAGCATTATTGTTCTTGCGGCGTGGCCGGTTGTTGTTGTGGTGCCATGCGATTCACAAATGTAATACTACTGCGTATAATTTTGTTAAGAAAGGGTGGCGAACGAGCGGCGATTGCCTCAAATGTAACACGTAGCTCAGAGAAAGCATTACGCGTATAAGGATTACGACGTGAGCTATAACGCATTACCAAGAAGTTATAGTAAACAATGGGTGTCATCAAACCAGCACGGCTCCTATAAAAGACAAACAGAGGGTTTTATATACAAATATAATACACAAATGAGAATCTCATACAACTTACATGAATGTTAAGATGACAGACAATGGCATAATGAAGATTTCTGAAAAGGCAGCAGCCTTTAAGATGTTGCCAGCTTGAAATTCAACAATAGATATAATGAAACGTGCTCCCCACCATGAATTCTGACCAATAACCTGTGTGTCATATTAAAAATATAAATATAAAATTAATAAATTTCATTGTTTTTGTTTTTTTGTTTAGTGGAAATTCCATGTGACTTACATCCAAAACTTTGAGCGAATAACTGGATGCATGCAATACAGCAAACAATGCAATTGGAACGAGAATGAGAAACGTTGGTGTTATATTGAAGAATATCAATGAATACATTAGATAATGACAGGAATCCTCGACAAAAAGCCTAGCCAAGAATTCACGGGAGAATGTAAATGCAGGCAAACGTTGATGCAAACGCAAAGCCGAAACGGCAGCATTGGCAAGCAAGACTTTATTGAAAGCGCTCTGCTGATTGCTGTTTGATAATAAAATAAATAGAACTTTATAAGTTTATATGATTCCAAATATGTGAAACATTTTAAGTTAGTTTTTGATTAAAAAAAATGCACCGTTTTGTTTGATAATTTGTTGCCAATTTGAAGGCAATTCCATTATATCCTTGGCAAAAAGAATTTGAACAAGGTGTGGTTTTCACAGTCTTCTTTTCCAGCGGCCCTTGTTAGTCACCAACAAAAAAGAATGCTTTCAAACATCCCATTCAAGTTCTAGGTGCTGTTATGGATCACCAGGCAACATGGCGTTGATTTAATGTAACACAAATCATTTCGTATAGACCATTTCTGACACTTTTGATCGATGACATTTGTTAAACGATCTGTGTTATGTTTCGCGTGTTAGGAGCAGTGGATAATAGTTTATAGTTCAACAAAACCTTACTGGACATCAATACTAGCTTTGCTCACGATCACTCAGTCCTCTCCACAGTTCTTTGTAAACATGTGACCAATTCTTCTTTGACCACGACGATGCTTTTCCATTTATATCGCATATAGAAATGTGATCGATTGGTTTGTTTCTCTTTGTTGAACTATTCATTTGACTTCTTTCATTATTCATCTTTTTAGTGCAATGCAACAATTGTCATTACCAAACAAAACTTACTTATGTATATGTATTAATTTAACTCACCCAAAGATTGGCAAGACATAGCTTATGGTAAAGATGATTGCCAATAACCGAGTTGCCCACAATGCAGAATCAATTTTATTCTGCGTAAAATGTTCGATAAGCTTAGCTGGAGCAGTTTGATGAATTGTTGGTTGTTGCTGTTCTTGTGTTGGATTAGCATTGCCATTGCCATTGGTCGCATTAGTATTAGTATCCTCATTTTTATTGGTTGTGGCAGCGCCAGCAGAACCATTATTCTGTGCTGCGTCGTCACTCATTTCGTGTTGTGTAATGTTGTTTTTATATACAAAATATATTCAAGACTGCAAAAGAAGTTGAATGAAAGTAAAAGAGTTTATTAGTAAAAATACAAAAATATTCATGTTTTGTAAAAGGTGCAGCGAAGAAATTGTATTTCGTGACATCTTATCTCTAGTTTAATTTGGGTGTAGTAAAAAAGGAATTGATAAGCGCACGAAATGAATTATGATAAGGAATGTGCCGGTATGTTCCAACCGATAAGGCAATATTGCAGGCAATTGTCTCAAGATACTAAATTCTGAAGAAATTAAGAGAGTCAATCAACAAATTATGTCATTTTTAATTCATCGAATCATGATATCATGATCTATCACAAAGACAACCTCAGTGATTTTATTTTAAATGTTTGAATGGCTCACAGTCATACATGTAATATTTTATCTTTGCTAACAAAGTCTCTGTGCCTTCCTATATAAACTAAGCTAATCTCTTCTTTTTGTTTTCTATCTACATTTCTTTTTGTTTCTACCAAGAGAGCCAATAACAACAAATCACTGTGCCATGATCTTTTTAAACTAACAAACTCCATGATAACCATCTTGTCCACTTTATAAAGAAAACCAAAAATATTTGTTTGAAGTCATCTAGTCAATATTTTATGGCTAATAACGAGGATGCAAATTCCCATTCCATTGTTCTTTGGTTGTCACAATGTGAAGTCAACAATTAACCTATGAATTTATCTGAAATTTATTGTATGTTGTATGGCATTATGTGACATGATTTCTCTGTTTTCAAACACAGTTGCCTGTTACTCGACCCTCGTCCACGTAATAATCTAGAATGCTCCACTATCAGCTCTTTTTATATTGTAAGCACATAATCTTCTATTACGTTATCAGTCCATTTCTGTTTTGCTCATACTAAAAAGTATGAATCTAAGCTTGAAGACTTTCAAATAGTTGATTTTATGAATCATCACAGGTTCACTTAATGTGTACATTGTCCTACTCAGAGTCAGATACTTTTGATGTTATGAAATTAGCTTTTAACCAAACAAATGAAATTCAATTTGTGACAATTTTAAGGTCTTGAAAAATTTTCTTTAACTTCAAATCTACAAAAAATCAGATTTCTCTATAAGTATCTGAATTCATTACAAATCAGAGACAATGAAGAGTAAAAATTTGAAACAAAGAATTCCTCATTCAAATGATTTCACTTGAATAATTTGACTTTTTTGCAAAAACAAACAAACAGATAAGAAAAGAAAAGAGAAAATTGTCATAAAAAAGATAAAATGAACAATTTTTGGAAAATAAAATTATTAATGAGGCGTAACAATTAAAAAAAAAGAAACCAACTTGGTTTTTATAAAATAATAAAATAAAATGACCACAACAGAGAAACTAAGATTTAAATAAACTCGCAATTACAACAGCAAAAAACAAGTAAAGTTTAAATTAACAAAAAAAAAAAAAAAAAGAAAAAAATACATTAAAACTACAAAAAAGTTATAGCGGATTTCATGTGATTACGAAACTGTTCATATGAAACAAGTTACGTATGAACAAGTAGAAATAATAACAACAAAAACCAATAACATTTATGACGACAGAATCAACAAATTGTTGAATGAATGAATGAATGAAAAACTAACTAACTGAGTGAATAAGCAAACATTGCAATGATGAGAGAATCATCAAAAAGATACAGAGAGATACTCGTATATACATGAGATACATGCATGAGTTTCAATTAAGTGAAATATGAGTTTAAAATGCCAGAGAGAGCAAAATGAAGCCGCTTTAATCCAAACAAACAAACAAACAAACGAACACAGATTTATTGACTTTGATTACAGAAATATAAACTTACAAAAACTAAAAAAATGAATGAATAAGAGAATGAATGAATGACTGAATGGATGCATGGGAGAATGACTAAATGAAATGTCATTAAACAAATGAATATGTAAATTTATAATTTGTGAGTATTGATAAATCTCATAAGACAGAGAAAAAAAAAGAGAATCACTGAAAAGGGAAGAAGCAAGAAACTGAATGAATTGAAATCTGATTCTTTTAAAATGTCAATTGTGATTGACATATGCATCTATCTACATATGTACATACATACTTCTGTATCTATGTAATATAGTACATATCTTCAATATCTAGACATATTCTTATAGTTTTTGTTGTTGTTGTTGTATAGCTTTGAAAGCTTTATTGCCTTAGAATTTGTTGTTCGTGGTCAGTTGAAAAATTCTAGAGAACAAAAAATGTGTATCATATGTGTGGGTGAAGTGGATTTTGGAATTGTTTTCCTTTTTTTATGTAAATGAAAAATATTACAGTAGAAGTTCACAAATGGAAATTCACAAAAATTCGAATCGTTCAGTTCAGGAAATATTTCTTTTTTTCGCAACAGCAAATAATAAGAGATTTGTCCAGTATAGTCTTTGATTAGAACATAGAGTTGTGTGTGGAGAACTTCAAGTTCCAATTATTGAGTGAGTTTTATACAGTTAAACTGATGTAACTCAAACTTCAATAACTCGATTTTGCTATAACTCGAATCAAATCATGATGTAGATTAAGAACGAAGATTCGATATAATTTTACTTACATAAATCGAATATTTCCATAGCTCAAACAAAGAAATTGACACCTCAAGTCGAATTTTTTGGGGAAATCCCCCATTTATAAATAACATTAATATAGATCAATAATGAAATATCTTCAATTTTCTTCATTACTATTGATAAAGATTGAAATTTGATGGAAACTGATTATGAAGCATGTATAAGATTCTTGAGGATTATATTGATGTGAACAATGAGATTTGACACAGTACGCTAGGCTTTCTTTCAAATGTTGAAATTAACACGATAGTACTAATTATTGCTCAGAGCCAGTGACTTTAACTTCAAGAGACATGGAAGATGAAGAACAAAGTTTCAGAAGAAGAAATTATTGAACAAATTTGACAATTGTAAATACATATAAAAACTACAACTGATGATCAATTTAAAGCATTTAACAAATTAGAATCTTTTTCTTTAAAAGAAACAACATAAATGCTGACTGACTGCCTCGTTGGCCCAGAGGTTAGTGCTGGGCTGGGTTGACATCCCAAGAGTCACGGGTTCGATTCCCGCTCAAGGCAAGTCTGGTCCTGCACTTTTCTAATTCCCTCCTTTCCTTCTTAACTTTCCCCTTAGCTGAAGGCCTCTGTCGCTATTGCTCATATTAAATACTAGGTAATAATTTGTAATTATAATCTTAGTTCTAATAAATAAAATAAATGCTGATTATTTTAAAAAAAACTTTAACTAGAAAACTAAAAAACGTATGTAATAAATAATTTTTCTTCATTTCCATAGTTCTAACGAGTAATAATTTTTCAAATCAAAGTCGAACTATTTTTATGTATTATTTTGTGGGTCAATTTTGACGAAATAAAGTCAATGAGGGGATGATGAGGTCCTAACACAAAATGAGAATACTAATCAAATTCTCCAAGAAACTTCAACAATATTTAATGATCCAAACTGTCTCAAATGTCTGTAGACGCAATTGAAACATGGAAGGCAAATTTCAACGATTTGAATGAACAAGGTCTTTGTTCTGATAACAACGATGACATTGATAAAGAAGATTTTGTTGATAAATTTGCTTTTGTTTTTTTTTTTTGTTTTGTTTTTGTTGTTTATCTTTTATTACGCCAATCAAATACCAAGGTACTTCTAAGGCATAGGTCTCATACATTGACAGGGGAGAGTATATTATATTATAATATTATTAAATTAATATTAATTTATGTTTAATAAGATCGTCGTATAAAGCGTCCACGACGCAGATCACATCTGGAGATCATTATATAGAGTACTATTTTTGACGAACCATGCATGGCACATCGGTTATTTTTCGAAGGGCTTTATTCTGGGTGACTTGAATACGTTTGATTTGCGCTAACAATTTAATTAAGTAGTGTAAAAGTCAAGTGAGTCCAATCTCTTGGCAAATAAAAATAAAATAATAAAGTTTTGCTTTTAATTGAAATTTATAAAAATCAGAAAATTAAAGCAAATTCATAATTTCAACTACCCATTCAATTTCCAAGAACAAAGTACTATATCAAATCATGGAAAAATCTCATCAAATAGGCAAAGTACAAAATCAACAGGTTAATAAGAATAAAAATGTTCAGATCAGATATGCAAACAAATAAGACTAACTTTCTTGTAAAGGGAATAAGTAACTCAATTATTAAGAACTTTCTATGTATCCTGTTTTCTAATGCATTTTCACCACTCCGACGAGTGAGTAATGTCACTTTGAATGCTTTGAAATCCTGTCTGAACACTAAAACAATCAATAAAAATATTGCACTCATAATTATAAAGTTTTCAAAGAATAATAGAATTATATTAGTATATCATTAAAAATGATTAAAAAATAATTTATGTAAAGTGCACGCAATTCTAACCACACAATACATACGAGTATATATTTACTTGAGGGTTTCGGGAGTGTGAGGAGAATTGATGGGCGGGTAGGGTATAGCTGTGTTCGTTAGTTAGTTGATTATAATGTTGTTTTCTAGTATTGATTTTTATTGATTTAAATGATGATAAAAGTCTATGAATATGGAGATGGATATGCATGAAGAACATAAGTAATAGTGAGGATGAGGCATGCTTGCTGTTGATGGTGGAACTGTATTGACACAAAGCTAGCTAGCATACATTATTCAACGTTGAACTTGTTTGCAGAAATGCAACTAAAGCAGTTTTAATTTCTGAAACAAAGGAAGGCAGGCACAGGCAAGTAATGGGTGATCAAAGACACTCATCAATTTGTGTAAATTTTAGCAAAGCAGCATGACTTTGTAGTTTTTTTTTTGGATATTTCAAAAGAACACGTCACTTTAGGTAGCCAAAAAATGAGTTTAAATTACGTGAACTTTATAGAATTTCGTTGTTAAAATCTACAAAAATCCGGGCAAGCACATACACTCACACACATGTTAACCCTTGACATCACCAATGAAATTAATGCGCAACAACTTAATTAAATGTTGGCCTTAGAAAATAAATAATTTATGCCTCATGCAGGCAGGAATGGATGATGATGATGATGATGTATGGATAACAAAACAACAAACAAACAATCAAGCAAGAGAGCGAGGGTCAAACCCCGCCATCGAAATTAAATGTAAATCGGATCCGCTTTTATCTCTCCACTATATTATAATATTCCAAATTTCTACATTCAAACTGAAATGACAGACAAACTATGCACTCAAAATTAGGTTAATTGAAGTCGTGTGTTGCCGTGAATTGCTTGAAATTTATTGAAATTGAATGATGACTGAGAAAATTGACAACAAGCAGAAATTGCGAGTTTCTTTTTGTTATAAATAAAATTCTCACACACTTATATTTTCTCAAGCGAACGAAACACTTACCTTGCTGTTAAATTATTTATTTTAATAAATAAATAAATATATTTCTTCTAATAATTTTGATCGTTTTAACTGTTAAATATATTTATTATTCACTCACGTCCGCTAAATAGTTTAACACGACAGATTCACGGGACCAATATGTGGTGAGTAATGAAGAAATCGACGGCAAAATTGAAAGTGAAAGTGAGATGAAGGTATGTACAATTTACAGTGTTGGTAAATACAGTCAGACTACGCAATAACAAACTTTGTAGGATGCTTGACTCAAAATTTGTTATGTATTTATGAATCTCAAAACAAAGTTTCTCCATAAAATAGACAACAGAATCAGAATTCAGTACATTTACGAGTACCAGATTTATTCATGCAAGAAACCAAAACACGAACAGAAATTGCAATTAGCGAAGAAACAGCATTCAGTTCACAACTTGCACAAAAATGCATCAGTGGGTATGCTATTTCCTTGTAAAATAAGCTAAAAGACTGTTTCTGATTAGGCAAGTATCAGTATCAGATGAAACTCTATCAAATATTATAAGCAGTTTGAAAGCTCTACAATTTTAAGTGAATAAAACTCACAATTATCGTTCAAAATATTGAATAAACTGTGTTTCAATAAATTCTGCTTATTTCATATAGAAAGAGCTCATAAACAAAACCCAGTGTCTTCAAAATATGTTATTCCATTATGGAGAAATCTTTGCTGTAGAACAGTGTAATTATTGGCAAGGAATCTCTGACTCTATGCCACATACAGTAAATCTAACCAGCACCAAAAAACACATGACCACTATTACCAATGCATTTAACGTTCCATAGTTGGCAATAGTTAAAGAGAAATATGAGGCAATGCCGAGTGCATTGTGTTGTTGATATCTTAGGTTAGGAGATTGGCGCTTTTAACTATTAACTGGAGGATTTTGATTGGATTTTCATATATAAAAATGGAAGATGATGCGTTGACATTGCCCGCGGATACGCTTGCCATACTAAATCAGTTTCTTCAAGACAAAGCACAACGTGAACGTGAGGAACAGGAACGCATCGAAAGCAAAGCTGGCAAAGATGCACAGTTTGAAGAAGATTGGGTATGTTAAGTGAGGAGGCACCACTTGGAAACCAATAATTAAGAATCTTTTCTGCAGCAATTAAGCCAATTCTGGTATAGTGAGGCAACCAAACAGACACTAGGCAATGTAGTCAAACATCTTGTGAAAGAAGCAAACTCTCCCAATGCATCAGATTACCATATAGCTTTGCTTTCTTGTCCTTCACTATATGCCACAATTAAGGATATACATTCAATGGGTAAGTGGTCATTTAGACATTCAGATGGACAACATTTCTTATAAGTTTATTTTTGTATTTTAGTAAAAATCTTCGAATTTGATCGACGATTTGCTGCCTACGGCGATGATTTTGTTCATTACGATTTTAATGAGGCCGAAAGTCCTGATTACCTGCAGACACATTACAATAGTTACGATCTTATTATAGCTGATCCACCTTTTCTATCCGAAGAATGTATCACAAAGATTGCAAGTATTATAAAAAACCTGGCGAAGCCAAGTGGGAAATTGATTTTTTGTTCTGGCGAAATAGTGGAACCTTGGTTGACTTCATGCTTGGATGTCCGAAAGTGTAGTTTCCGTCCGGAACATGAACGTAATTTAGGCAATGAATTTGTTAGCTATGCGAATTTTAATTTAGACCAATTTGTTAATAAATAGTGATAATATGAATTTATGTTTTTTCTTTCGGTTTATAAAATAAGAGAAAAATGCTTCATTGAAATGGATTACAGCGCGTTATTTCAATTGTTTAAATGTGGTGAATGCGACCGTGGATTCTATTTTGATGCATCTGCGTCTTTGCGCTGTTGCACAAGTTCACGGAGACCATCTTCCTGATCCTTTAGTGATTTTTGCAGAAATTCCTTCTTCTTTTCCAACAGCTCCAGAGCCTTATCACATTTCTCCTTTTTTGCATTTAAATCTTCTTGCATGCCCTTGACATCGGTCAGCAGAAACATGCGACCCACAGAGAGATAAACTCTATATCCAATTGAGAATAAGAATTGGAAGTTAAAAACCAATCTTCATCAGCCGGTGGGTGACTCACCTGGTATCATCGGTCAAATCGCTGGTTCCCTTTTCTGTTAGTAAATATTTGTGTTTACCCTTCTTGACCATATCGCACTTCATGTCAATCATGTTGATCTTTTTAGTTGTCTCAAATTTATTTATTTGCATTTCTGTGAAGGCCTGAAAATTTGATATAAATAAAAAAAATAGGGTTAGAGTAGGAGAAACAGTCAGGGCATATATTTAGTATCCACAATTAATGGAGTTTTAATTAGCTTACCTTCTTTAATTCCATATCCATTTGTGCCATTTTGTTTTGTATTACAAGTTTATGTGCTACTTTTGATTGAATTTATTTATATTAAAGGAAGAATATATTAAAACGAAACACCTGCACTGGGTGTTGTTCTTTTCTTATGTTATATTCTCTTTATTGCTCTACAATTTGACAGACGAGGGCTGAGGAAAAAAATTTAAGTATTTAAAGTTTTCAATGAAACTTAAATACAAACTGAATTGAATTTTATTGGAAATCATTTGTTATTGAAATAATGAATAATAATAATAATTGAATAAAATGTTTAATGAAACAATAATTATTGTGTTACTTGCTCCGATCTGGTGGTTAAAGGAAGATGTTAGTTTTTTGCCAATCTGGCAACGCTCAACTGAAGATGAAATCAGCTGATTGGTGTTTGCTTATGTTTTGTTCTTGAATGAATTTTCATGAATGTAAATTGTCTTAAAATTTGCTAATAGCATGGAAATTCAAAATTTTGGGTTACTTCTTTTAAATTTTGGGCACAATCTCAGGTTATTAATGGATTAGTGGTATTAAGACAGTTTTGTACTTTGGTAATGGAAATCTTAAGCCGGTAAGGCTTTCCTTGCTTTCGAAAGAAGTATGGAACTTCAGAGTTGTGTCACTAAAATGCAAGCATTAAACAGATAAGGTTTGAAACAGAGATCTTCTCTTTAAAGTCAAATGCCTTTTCTCAAATTTATATTACCTAAGACTAATATTTTATGCTCTGCCCCGTAAACTCCAGATAAAATGTTAAGATGGGAAATCGTGAATTAAACTCCTTAGAACGTCTGGGGTCCAATAATCTATACGATATTCACTGCCGGTTTACCAATTGATGATGCCAATAACATCACATTTGCTAATTCCTTTCACAGAATACAAATGTGAAGCTTTCACCATTCTGAGAAAAGCAACTCAACCGTTTGGAATCCTGTTTTCAAAGCTGGAACATTGTTGTAAAAACTGAATTGAAAAACCTTGAAACTAACTTATGTGTTTTTTTAGAAGTTCTCCCACACCAGTCATCTGTTAACTACAATATAATGGTTTAAAACTTGACGGAAGACTTACGAAACAAAATGTCAACAAATTCGTAAAAAAAGCAATTCATGTAAACTGACTGTTTCTCATTCCAAACATCGCCTTGATTTAAAAAAAAAATGCTCTTTTTACTAGACAATCTGCAAAATCGAATATTGAAATCCTGCAAATCCTCAACAAATTTAATGAATGTGTAATAAACAGATTCTATCCTTATGAGTCAATATCAGTTGTGGGAAAACCATCAACCACATACCACTAATACTACCTGTCACTGTACTGAAACTGTTATTAACCTATAGACAACAAGTACACTGACCTTAATAAAGCCCCACAAGTGTAGAAGTCAACCCCTAAAGAACACATTTGTCATGCCAAATAAGTATACAAACTGTCTTCGTTCATTACATCATGGAACGTTGGCATAACAAGCTCGCTGTGGTCACCGGAGCAAGTGGAGGCATTGGAGCAGCATGTGCTCGTGCCATGGTTGGCGCTGGACTCCGGGTTGTTGGTTTGGCACGTCGTGAAGCAAAACTTAAGGAGGTGCAGCAAAGTTTACCAGCAAATCTTCAAAAGAATTTCATACCCCGTCTTTGTGATGTCACTAAAGAGGATCAAGTGATGAGTGCCTTTGAATGGATTGAGAAACAATTTGATGGACCTGATGTCTTACTAAATAATGCAGGCATAACACGAGAAACAGAATTGGTGACACCGGGTAATACACAAAAGATACGTGAGGTCATTGATACAAATGTTATGGGTGTGTTGTGGTGTACACGTGAGGCATTCAATAATATGAAGAGACGGGACGTAGAAGGACATGTCTTGATTATCAATAGCATTGCTGGACATCAAGTGTTAAATTTCATCGACGTGTTGCCATCATTTAATATATATCCGGCCACTAAGTTTGCTGTAACAGCCCTGGTGGAAACCTATCGGCAAGAGTTTCAATTGCATAAAAGCAAAGTGCGGGTTACCGTAAGTAGATAAAGGACAATCAACACAATAGGGGTTGCTTCTATATAACAACGATATAATTTTTTAGGGTATTTGTCCAGGTGCTGTGAATACAAATATCTTTCCCAAAGAGATACAATTCTTTGTGAAAAAAATGCCACTTTTAAATCCGGAAAATATTGCAGATGCAATCCTCTTTGCTTTACGCACTCCACCACATGTCCAGGCAAGTTCAGTATGTCAAACAATCCTCTCAAATCATTCAAAATTATTGTCTTACAGATTCATGAGATAACTCTTAAGCCAATGGGTGAAATGTTTTAAATTTCATTGAATCAATTTCAACAATTTTAAACGTACATCACAAGAACTTTAAAATAAATAATTAATTATTCTACTGAGCTATTTGATCATTCTTTAGCTGTAGCATATTTAGTTTGTGTCCCAACAGATCCGTATTCAATTTGTGCATGCAGAGAAATTCGCCATTTAGGAAGAGAACTGGTATATCATTGCGATAAAGTCGCAAGAAGCGTATATTCTGCTTCTTGTCTATGTAAACCTTCTGCAGATCATATTTACCGGCAAAGTTCTCTTCCAGTTCCGCTACCATTTCATCGCAAAGCGGACAGCAGGTTTTAGTATAAAGTGTCAAAAGCGGAAGATTGGAGTTGGACTTTAAATTAACCGTTGGGTTCCTGAAATTCATGCTTTTCATTTAGACAGAACTGAAAAGAATATTACAGTATGCAAAATGCAAAATACTTACAATTTTTCAATGAGCACAGCCTTGGCCAAATCTATTTCACTATCGATAACAGCGCAGCCATAGGAGCCCGGCAATAAGGCATGTGTTAGATATGCCAAGACATGCGTTGTCGATGAATTCATTGCATTGAATATAATTATATCATCTGAGCTCAAGTTTGCTCGCGACATTAGATTCTCTACGGCTTGATTACTCTCATCGGCCACTTCGAAGCCAACCAACCGTGCCAATGGACTTAGACCCAAACGTTTAGTTGCCGCACTGCCTGCTAAGACCACAGCAGCAGCACCTCCACACTCCTTTATATGCTTATCATCGGTTTGATTGGTTTCATTATTTTTTTTATCCCGACACACCGGAACCGGTATTATGTCTGTAGCATACTTGCGTCCAATGACACTGTGCCCAAACTTTTTGCCACGAAGCACATTAGCCGGTCGCATTGATTCAAATTCTTTGTGGATATCGCTAATCATCATACAAGATCCATTGGCACGTTCCAAACTCTTTAAAGCATACTTCCAGTCATCGATGCTTTCCACTCTATTATCCTTTGTTCGTATCTTAAGTCCAACGGTTTTAATGGCTTCTTGCAGCGTTTCTTTTTCGCCAGGTTCGATGGGCGCATTCATAAGTACTTCACTTATTTCGCCATAAGGAACGGTAGCACGTTTAAGTGACTCATCAATTACCAACGCTGCAAGTTGACTGATGTTCATCAGATCATAATTAACGGCAGGCGTTCGGACCGCCGACACTATGTATATATCATGTTTGAACAAATTCAAACTATAATGTCGTACTATCGACCGTCTGAGAACGTACGAAACACTACGGGAAATAAATTACAAGATTATACCTTTTATTATGCATCTTATTTTTTACTCACTTTTTTAACATTTTTATACAAGAATTTTGAAAATTAGAAATTTATTGACATTATTTTATTGACAGTAAACAAAAATTTAAAACGAAAACCATCTGCAGAACATCTGACCTATTTCGAAATATTTGTAACAGCTGACAGCTGAGAGAGTGGCTCATACGAACTTTATGTATATTTTTTTTCTCAGAACAAGGTTGCTATTAATTGACTAAAAATCAAGTCTAGTTGAATAAGGAATAAGTGTCAATATTTAGTATAGTTGAAATGAATATAATAAATGGAACAGGAATTAATCACCCAGACATTTGGCAAACTACTTGTGAAGAATAAAAGAAATAAATGTTGTCAAATATAGCGACAAATATTGTCATACATTCATCAGACATTACAGGCTGTTTCAATAGGAGACAAGTTGGGTCCCGAAGATTTACATCGGAGGGCAGTTAAGAATGCATTATATATCTACCAAACTAGATGGAGGACGGCTTTCTTATGGATGAGCTGAGTTAAGTTTTTGAATCTTTCATGAAGCATCATTTAAACATGGGTTTCATGAAGCCTGATTTTTGTATTCATTCGACAACTCGTAGTTTCTTTAACTCGACAACGACCGGATCGATTTGAATGATTCTTATAGTAATGGAAAATTAAATTTATGAGAACCTACAAACAAATACAAATGCTTGTTGTCTATTAAAAACGTTGTTGGAAAAACTAAAAACGTTTCCAAAAAAGAATATTCTAAAATTTCCTGGGCTGAAAGTTTCAGCAAATTGAACAAAGCAATCGAAAAGGCGTTTTTCTTTATTCTTTACTGCGCGTGGATATGCAGAATGAGTCTGTGTTTGTTTTTTATTATAGCGTTACTATTTGTGAGAGAGAATACATCTATGAATTGTATTATTTTTGTCAATATCCATTTCCATTTCAATTTTCAACTATATTAATGATAAATGACTATCACAGCAACAATTTCCAATTTGCTTAAGAAGAAACGTTTTGCTAGAGTCTGGCAAAACAGCTGATTTCTCTTAGCGCCATCTATTGTCTGTTAAATTTCGTTGTTGGTCATGTATCGATCACCATTTGGTAGCCAAACGGAAAATAAAACTGTTTTCGGTATCAGTTATAATTACTATTTCTTATTAATTATTAATTAAATAATAAATTCATAATTTTATTTGATGTTAAATTGCATATTGAATTGAATAATTGTTTTTAAAAAATGATTTCTTTCAATTCTGTTTGGTTTCATACAAAATGATTAAAGTTCATTGCAATTAGATTTTCAATTTTAGCTGCCATAATTTAATAATGTTATGTTCAATTTCCGGCTTCGGACAATTTCGGTCTATTTGGACGTTGACTTCGAGCTGCCAACTATTTATAAAATAGCGAGTGCGATATGGCAACTACTGCTAAAAGTGAGTGTGCACTCGTAACTAGTCGAAAACCAACGAATGCAAGTTCGTAGTTACTCGTAAAACAGCGAGCGCGAATTCGTAGCTAATCGCGAAAAGGAAGCCGGCAACCGTGGTCCTATAAAAACCAAGGTAAATTCAATCAACAATAAAAGAAATTTAAGTTTTATGGGTTTGTATAAGTAAAAAGTTAGTAGACACATAGGAGAAACTGCATTAAATGGTGGAAAGAACCACGCATTTAAAAAATCTAGTTTGAGAATATAATAAGCCAAGTGGGTTATTGGGGACGCCATCTGCCATTTTGTTTTTAAGATTTAGATTAGTTGGGGAAAAATATTAATTTTCTCAAAAAGTTTATTGTTTTATTAATCCACCACAGTGAAACGAGTTATATAAATTAATGGATAAGGTTGTTTGTTACCCATTAGCCATTACCATACATTCATTATTTTTTTTATTATTTTATTTCTAGATGTCTGCGCCATCAGTGCCTTCTATACTTGGCTTAAACGACGATTGTTGGGAAGCGTTACTGGAGTACATTCCTTTTATAGAATGTGCAAGCCTGGTCGGCGAATTTAACTCTCGTCTGGACCACCTGTTAACGAGAAGATTGAAAAAGTTTACGACATACGAGCTGTGCGTAGAGACTGCGCCGTCATTAAATGAGGAACAATGGAAAGTTGTTGGCAGGAATTTGAAGTGCTTAACCCTGGTTAGTACTCTGAATGAACCACATACCGACTTCAACAATATTCTACGTCCGATCTTAAAGAGTTGTGCAGAAAGCGGTAATTTAACAACTTTATCACTAAGAGACATCAATTGGAAGGAGGTTTTTGATGCTCTTAAGCCAGTAATGGCACAAATTACAAATTTTGATATAGCTTGTACTATTTTTCCCAATTTTGCACAAATGTTTGAAATTGTGATAATGGTCACAGAATCCTTCCAATCTATAAGTGTGACACGCAGAACAATGCCAAAAATATTAAGTTTTACACAACTTGAACAAACATATAATATGCGCATTGAGACACAATATTTCAAAGCAGAAGTAAAAACATATGTAAATGAACATGATGTTCCAATGCTTGTGTTAAATGTTAAATACAAATTGTCAAAGGATTAAAAAAGAGTAATGGCAATAAGAAATAAAGCATAATACATTTGCACAAATAAGAACATATTTTGAAAATTTATTTATCTATAGCTTAAGTTTTTTTTAAGTAGATAGCAAATGCATACAGAAAACGCTAAACACTATTTTCATATGTAGATTGATGAGTATGTGTGGGTTTTTGCCGATTCTTCTTTGGTAAATGAAGATGCCGTTTTTTTTTTCTGTTTTCTGGCCAAAACACTAAGTCCGAATTTACTTTTGCGATTGCGGGTTGCTAAGCAATTGTTCATTCTTCTTTGATGTTGCGGGCTTGCTTTCACACTTGTTTGCGACTCGCAAAGCAATATTTTCACATTCCTCTTTTCTAATGCTTTTCTGAAATGGGCAATCGTAAAAATATGAAAACATTCCGCTGTTTCTACAATGAAATTTCATCCATCCTGACTGAAAAAAAGAAATCGAAGAACGCCGACAGATCACAAACTGATGCTGGTACAAGCAACTCGACTACTCCTCGCTCACCACGCATCCCTCGTCCACAAAATAAAAGTTGTAAGAGAGTATTCTGCTCAAAATTCGCAAATGTAAAACGGCTCTAATAAAATTAAAAAAATACAGGAAATCTAATCAGAAAAATTATGTTGAATTACAAATTTTTGACACTCATAAGTCAAAAGTAATTGTTTGTGGTTCTTAGCAAATACACTGTGTTCTGTTTTAGTTTCTAATGCAAGCTGTCAGTTCTGTTCTGATTTGATTCTGTTTTATGCAATAACAAGACTTAATATATTCAGATTCCAAAATCCTTTTTCAATCGAGATGTCTGTCTATTGAAAGAGACAATCATATCGCTTCGTTATTCGTAAACTGACAAAATAATTTTAAGATTTTCGGGTTCCTCATACCATTTAATGTGTTGATAAATATAAACTAAATTTCAATTACATGTTAACTAGAAAAATGATTTAGTTTTTCATCAAACTATTTGAATAATGGACAATCGGGCGCCTTTAAATAAAAAATTGTCGGCACTGCGCACTCTCAGTGGAGTGAACAAACCAAAGCTACTCGCTATTTTTCAAGGGTACAGTTACAGTTTGACAGTTAAATTTTTTGTAAAGAATGCAAAACTGACAGATTTTAAGATTTTGAAATAAATAACCCTTAACCCCTTGTGATTTTAAATGATTATATAGTTATTAGTATTTCATGTTGTTATTTATTTTTTAAAGTGTAACATAGAAAATGTTGATGTACCATTTAATCTTTATACAATATATGTATAAACATTCGCTGTACGGATTCTTTGTGACTTTGATTATTGATTGCTTTGGAACCTTCACATTATGAGAGCCAACACAATTTCTTATTATTATTACATACACATTATTATTTAATGCTATCTTAGACTTTAAAAACCATAAGTTAACAGTAACCACAATAAGCTTTATATTAAGCCATGGCTGCCAGAGCCTTCGGTGTGGTCATGTTTTCAAAATTCAATAAAGACAGAAAACACAACTTCTTCCAATATATTTATATATATCAATTTTATTACATTGCACATAATACTTAAGATATTCTGTAACTTTTGTAAATAGATGAAATAAAGTAAAGAAAATAATTATTATGTTTCATTTTTAGAATAATTTTTTTATATGAAAATTGAAATCAAATAATCTTTGATACATTCCTGATTTTACAGTTTTGTAGCCATTGTCACTCTTCACCATGCGAAAAAAAAATTTCGATCACTCGCTAATTTTAAATTCATAATTAGCTACTTTTGAACAACTCGGTACTTTTCGATATACTCGCTATTTTTTACTCGTTGCTTTAATCGATATTTAGTTGTTAACGAAAAGACGTTGGTGTGCGCTATTTCTTTTTCACCGTCGGTATTTGAAAAGTAAAAAAAATTGAATGAAAATTGTTTCAAATAAATAAATACTTTATTGTATGCGGATAAATGAAATAAAATAAATAAAGAATTAACACAAAATAAATAAAATTAAAACGAAGCAGAAATACGAAATATCCTTAGAGTTGCTCACACGCATAACGAGTGCATCAAATAAGGTAAATAAAAACAATAACACATTAGAAGTAATGTAAGTTTTCATTTTGAATGAAAATGCAATTTAAAAAAACATAAATTTTAATAAATACAATAACAACATTGGATCTGTTAATAATAATAGTAATAATAAAGAAAAACAGAAGCAACCAGAAAAAAATCACTGCTGCATTAGAGAATTTTCTTCTTCGTCCCTGTTAGCCTTTGCCTGTTTCTCCTGTTTTCTGTTTTATTGTATTGGGCTAAATCCGTTTTGATGTGTTTTGTATTTTGTAATGTTTTCAAATTATCTTAATAAAATAGTTTCCTTTCTTAAGGTGTGATTAATTATTTATTATAAATATAAATAGAAACAAATTTCTTATCAATGAAAATGTATAATTCTTGAACTGTGATTGTTGTTTAGGTTTGTATACATTTTGTGTATGTATGTATAATATATAGTATGAGCATGTGTGTGAGAGCGTCTTGTTTTTCTGCATTTTCTGCTTGTTATATTTTGTTGTTTTATGTATTCACTTCTCTCTCTCCCTCTCTCTCTTTCTGGGTGTTTATGTGTATCTTGTTATGCCATGATTTGTTGTGTGTTTTCATGCAGAACATCGCGTAGAGTAAGCTTTTCGTTGTTGTTTGGGTTTATTAACCCCAAAAGCTAAAAACAACAATAACAACAAAAAAAAAAGTGCAATTCCTTAACATGAAATGTAAATAAGATGAAAAACCTTTTGTGCCCACTGTGCGTGTTAATGCATTTTAAACAATTCTTACATTCTATTCTATACAAATGCCATCAAATATGTAATTAGAGAATCATTTTCAATGATGATGATGATGAGAATGTTAAAGAAAGGAAAGGAGGGAAAGTAGTAAGTAAGGATAGATATAAATTGCGTTTTACCATTGATTGATATGTATAATATGTATCTATAAACTTTAATTAATAATATCTGTTTGTACAATATTATCGATCTAGAAGAATCCACTCATAACTTCCGGAATTAGAATAAAACACGCACGCAAGCTACACAAAGCAGAAAATGATAATAAAAAGGATATAATTAATACTCACAGGTGTCCATCATTCACATACACACACACTCTCACACACACAGAATCGTTGAATGCGCCATTTCAAATATTGTATATATGTAAGTAGGTAAACTAAGTAGAACAGTACATTAAAAAATTATGCAGCATTTTATTTCAGAACGGAAGCGACATCTCAGAGAAACATAAGTAATTTGTTACCATTTGTAAACATGATATGATTTGCATGACTTGGCATCAATATAAATCCAATTATAAAGATCTCAGTTATTTGTTATGGCCTACATTCCAGATTTGATTGCTATCAATATATTTTGTGGGGCTATCAGGTTCTCTAGAACTTCCTCACAACATATAGACATAAAATTAGGAATATATGTATTTGTTAAAAAGTTTTATTCATGTGAAGAGTTGGGATAAGAAACTGGGCTACCTCGAAATTCACTAATTATGCAAAATAGTCTTCAAAGAATGGATACATTCAGCTTCATGAATGTGTTTGACGATCGTTTAAAATCTTTGGAAATCTCTGCAACTAAATGCAGCTTTGTGTTGAGTCTCTGGTTATTATTTTAAAAAATTGTTAAGGTTTCCATAAGTCACTCTTTTCTTCCAAGTATCGACATCTAGTAGATGCAGCATCATGTATATACGAGTAAAGGGAAAATATATATGTAGAGAAATCTTAAATTATGAAACGAAAAGGCGGTTGAACTCGCCAGGAAAAGAGCTGCAAGCGTTCTTATAGTCAGACAAATAGTAGGGTTAGGTTACCTAAGATCTTCAGCACAACTAGATCTCTCAAAATAATATAATAATTACTGGGTCTAATTTCAGGTTTCTTAACAGAACATTACAGACTGATGAAACATCTACATAATAAGAGGAACAGTCGTAATACTCAATGTAGACTATATAATGAAGAAGATGAGGTGGGAGAGTATTTATTATACCATTGTGTGGGCCTAATTTGGAGACGATTTTCCTATCTGGGAAACCACTATATGGAATCAAATGAAGAAAATCTTGGGATTCTTAATGAATACCAGAATCTAGAAGAAACTGTAATTACAACCCACACCGGTTGTCACAATAGGACATAGACGCAGTGACCAGTTGTACTAGTTCCCGCCCTTTCATTTCCTTCCCTAATTTAATCTATCATATGGATTACGTAATGGCAATGTGTGTTCATACTGTTGTTAATAAAACATGTAACCATAAAAATGAAATACAATTTAACAACTTCATATGAGGACATTTAATAAATATATCCGATGGTAGGGTCAGAGCTCATGGAACACTATTTACAATACGCAGAATAAATATCAGATAATCAAACACCAATATAAAAAAAATGTATTACCTCCGTCCCATATTTATCTGAGTTTAGGGTGACCCTGCTAGGTGGGTGTTTGTGACTCCTCTCCACAGTTTGGCCAATAAAAGGAAAGTATGCAACAAATGAAATTGAAACCATTGCAAATAGAAAAAGTGACAGGTGACAAGTTTCTCAACTAATTTCTCTTCTTTTTTATTCTATTCTATTCTATTCTCGATTTTTAAATAATTAACTAGGCAAATCCATCAAAAAGGACACTAATGAATAAAAGTGTTTGTTATTGTATTTGTTGCTATGTACTACTATGTACTTATGGACATATGTATGCACTAGTTGCTATACGAATAAAATTCTCTGTGAATTACTACACAAAACGAGTTCATTTCGAATCGCATAGAGCAAAGAGAGAGAAAGAGAGAGTGTGAGAAGAGTAGAGTAGATAGAGTACATATTGTATTTTGTTTTATTGACACAATTTTTGAAATCGATTTAGTTAGTAGTTGATGTTGAACTTTTCTAATTCCATTCGCTAATTTCTATTTCTATTTTCCTCTTTTTATGAACAATTTTCTTGCATACATAGAAAATTACTAAGTATTATGTATCTAATGTAGCATGTTTGGATTGTGCTGGTTCTATTATAATTGGTACAGTGAACTTTGCTAATTGAATAGTTCAAAAACTGAAGAAATGAGTTCAAATTTATGGCATCTCTTTATTTAACAATGTTCTTTCTTTTTATTGACTTTAATTTGATTCGATTTATTTTCCATTCATAATTTATGCAAAAATTGTAACACACAATCTTCCATATAATATATATTGATTGAAACATGAAACTTCCCATTCCATACAGAATCAATACATAACTAATTTTCTATTCTTATATAAATTATAATTCTTGTTTGTAAGTGAAAATTATTCATAGTGGTTTTCATACAAAATATGTATGTATATTTCCTATGAGTGCAGACTGAAGATTATAAAGAATTTGTAGTCTATTTGGTTTTTAGAAAAAGAAACATTTGATTGATATAATATCAGAAAAACTCAGCCTCTAGAAATGAAGAAACTATTCAATCCAATTGAGAATCCTGAGCAATAAGCTTATCAAATAAGGACATACATTTGTTAAGGTGGGAAATTTCTGGTTTATATGTACAAAATGGGTTTTCATTGTTAAACTAAGACTGAAATCAAATCGATCCTATTGGATTATCCAAATTTACAACAATTTTGGCTAAGTAAACGGAGCTTTACTTTTATAAAGCATTTGTTATTATTCTTTTCTTTGACCAAGACCAGTTCTCTTTGTAGAGGACGGAAAGTGGGAGACGCGGGTACCAGATAGTCTAAAAATGAAAGGATATACTGCGTGCCTTTCGATTACCAAGGTGTTTATGGGAGATTTTACTGTATTAAACTTATTGCAAAACATAAAGCATTTGATTATAAAAGCCATAGAAATGCAACTTTTAGTATTACATTGCTTTATGCACTTTGATTGCAATCCAACGCATGAATCGTTTGTATCTGGTTAATTTTTCCAACTCCCTCACTCCTCTTCTCTTGGCTTCTTTCTTAATGCTTTTCTTTACTATTAAATGAAATTAGTGTCATTTTGTATCGATTTAAGAAGAAGAGGTGAACTAAATATGTAAGTAGGCAAAGCTGCATTTGACATGACGAACGACGTCCTTGTGCTCATATTTTCATATGAATGCAAAAAGAAAAAAAAAACAAACATACATATATAGGAATTATCATGCAGAGTAACAAATAACAATAACAATAATAATAACAGAAAACTAGGCCAACAACAACATGAGCGAGTGCAGTCGCATTCAAGAACAAAATAACTAACAATACAATGAGAATGGAAAAAATAACAATAAGAAAATCTACGACTACAACCACAAGATGAAGAGCAATAATAATGGCGACGACAACGTTGGCAAATGATTGAATGAGTACAAGTGTAGGAAGGAATTAAAGAATGAGAGAAGGAATGAAGGAAGGAAGAGAGAGGGTAACCGCATTTCTGCATAGACAACTTTCACTCCTATGTCATGTGATAGAGAGATAGAGTGAAGAGAAAGGAGTTTGTTGTGTACGTTTACTTTGTATTTGGCTACGATTCAGCGATTCTTAAACGAATAAGTATAGTCAGCTGATCTTAGGCCAAGGATAGCAAATCCACATTGTTTTACGAATCTCATTTCTCACATAAAATGGATCTATGATCTTATGATAGCCTCTCGCAGTTTTAACTGACTGTAATAAATGTTAACATGTTTTCATTTCAATTCGTTTGAGAACACTAGCTCTGTTATGACCTTCCCTAGGCAAACAATCTTTTAGACTTTGCCAGCCATTCGGGATATTTTCACCACATGCTAAGGTTTAACAGCGTTGCAGGAGCAATATAACAGGATACGCAGTCTATGGATAATCACCACACACTTAACATGTCGCCACAGTGTAACATTACTTCAACTGGTTTGACGAAAGCACCTTTTTTATTACTAAGACTTCGTTGTCCATCCGTCTGTCCTCAAGCCATATCTCATGAACCGTAAAAGGTAGAGTGTTGAAATTTTAACAGAATGTGTAGTTCCATCCGGGCAACAAAGACGAATACTAAAACTAAAATAATGTTAAAATTTTAAAGAGTCCCCATACAAGAAACATACGATCCAGTAACCCAACAATCTTGAAATTTGCTTTGTTGGTGAAGATTGGTTTAAAACCTATATTGTCGAAATCTCAATTTGATAGGAACACTTGGCAAAATTCAGGTTTTTATTAGAACAACTTTTTAGATTTTTGCACTATTGAATTGAAAGTTAGACACTATAAGTTTTTAATACAGGTGCTATACATGTGTTGGAAACTTCCAAATTGGTCAACTAGGAGGAGAACCTCCCATACAAACCCACCATTAAATTCGGGATCTTATTCGAAAAACTTTTTTGATTATTACACTATTGAACTGAAATTTAGACACTATAAGTTTTTAATACAGGCGCTATATATGTGTTGGAATCAGCAAAATCGGTACATCCCATACAATCCCCAATCTGGTACGGAATCCTCCGTGTACGAGTCTCACTCGCACTTGGCCGATTTGTTTCTCTTTAATTTCTTAATAATATGTAATTATGATATGCGCCTAATAAATATTAATACAATAAATGTTGGTAAAATATTGATAAGTTTGGGATGTAAAGTTAATGTAAAACAGCTTCGCAGACCACCAGTAATAGTATAATTTAAGAACCGCTGGCGTACATGTCTTGTTTACTCCTCCCTTTCCGGAGTAGAGTGGGTGCACACAAATACTAAGCACATAGGCGGTACACAGCGATTTAGTGAAGGGAAATTTAGAAGACCTGCTCAAGGTAAGGTGTGAGTGAGTAAATGGTTTCATTTTGCATACTTTTTCATAACTCATTGTATGTACTTCATAATAAAGTTAGTTGAAAGGGCGTGAGTGAGCAGGCAGGGGCAGGTAGGCATGCAGGCAGGGGCAGGTAGGCATGCAGACAGGTTGGTGTGTGGTTGGGTGAGCAAACAAGTAGCATTGATGGTCAACAGATTTAGACTATATGTCTGTCTGCTTGTCTGGTTTTTGGTTTAATATTATCGATTTATTGTTAAAGCTATCGTTGTGGTTGTTGTTTGTTTACTGTACAAAAACGAAAAATATAGAGTTTTGTATTGCTTGGGTGATTGTTACTTTTATCCTTGTTATTGCCATAAAGCAATTGTAGTCCTACATATTTATGCACATCTACTGTTCTATCCTGTTTGATCGCTAAACGTAACAGTTATTATTAATGTTTATACTTATTAAAGTTACTTTTATTCATATCCTTTTTTAGAAATATAAACAATATCATCGAATAAAAGGACGATTAGGACGAGAGAAAGCAAATCAAAATGGCGTCCGGTGGCTTAACATGCGTCAAATACATAACATTCTTTTGTAATCTCCTATTTGCGGTAAGTAAGAATTTTGTAGTCAAAGTATCTGTATCTACTATACATGTAAGAGTATATTATATATAATGCTTTCATGCGTTTACTCCCTTTCTCTTAATGCTATTTTCAGCTCACTGGCTTGCTCATATTACTCGTGGGCGCTATGGTCCAATTGAATTATGCACATTATTCGAACTTTGTCAGTGAAGATATCTGGACTGTGCCAATAATATTAATGATCATTGGCGCTGTAGTCGCCTTCATATGTTTCCTTGGTTGTTGTGGCGCCTTAAAGGAAAATAGTTGCATGATATTGACTTTTGCCATTTTGGCTGTTGTCATTTTCCTCTTCGAGATTGGTTTGGGTATTGCTGGCTATGTAAAGCATGCTAGTTTGGCTCAAGTCATGGAATCCCAGTTTAATTCCACCATTAAACATTATAATGAACGTGAGGATTACCGTGATGCTTGGTCGCTATTACAAACAGAGGTAAATCGAGATATCTATATATTTATTAGAACTAAGATTATAATTACAAATTATAACGAGCAATAGTGACAGAGGCCTTCAGCTAGTGGGAAAGTTAAGAAGGAAAGGAGAAAATTAGAAAAGTGCAGGACCAGACTTGCATTGAGCGGCAATTGAACCCGCGACTCTTGGGATATCTAAAATATTCCGGCAATAAGGAAAGAAGAGTTATACTAGAATGTATGAATTTGTATTGTAAATGGATGTTTATTTCATGTGAAAACCCCCTTGCAATAAAAGCCTTTGGTAAAAGGGCATATTAAGTTTGTGCTAATAACCCCAGAAGGAACATGACAAATTGTGAATTTACAAAGCATGGATTTCCTTCCCCCTTATATTAAATTCATTTAAATGAAATTAACAGAAATCTCGGTATGTAATGGGAAGATTGTGTGGTTCGTAGTTGCCTTTAAAATTATCTCACTTACATAATTGTTTATTTTATCAATTCACCAAATCTAGATCTCACAAAAGATATACTTTCATATAAGCGAACGAATGAGACTCAACGGTTAATGTAGATCCTGTTATACAGTTGAAATAGCATGTACTGATCTCATTATATCCAACAGAAATTGCAGACTTAGCTCTCTGAAGAAAAATTATGAGTTCCTAATGAATACCAGAATCTTGCAGAAGCTGTAATTGCAATAAAAGGTCCACTTGAGGAAGAGATGACAAACTCCCGCCCCGCCCTAATTTAATCTAATCTTGTCTAAGGCCAGCTAGCACTGATTTTTGGAGTCCATTATTACCGTAGAAGTTTGATGATGGATAGAATTTGAATAGACATGTACCGAGAATATAGTATTTGTATAAATCTATTGTATATAACTTTTTTTCAGCTCGATTGTTGCGGTACATACAGTGCCAATGATTGGGAACCAATCTTTCCTAACAAAACATTGCCAGCTTCTTGCTGTGCCGTCATTAATCTCAACGAAGCTAAAGAATGCACTATCGTACATGCCAATCCACATGGTTGTCTCAATAAATTACTTGGCATACTCGATTCGAAGACTTTGATATTGGCAGGCGTGGTACTTGCTGTAGCAGGCATTCAGGTACTTACATACAATGATATACATACATAGTTGTGTTAAGGAAAATCTACTAAATTATCTATATTCATTTCAGGTGCTCACCATATTGTTCGCATGCTGTTTGTATCGTTCGTTTCGTCGCAGCTACCAGACCGTTTAATATGCGCAGTGAGGATCCTATTTGTCGTATATAGAAAAAGGATAAACACAAGAATAAGAATATTTAATAATAAATAAAGTTTTTAATCGGATGGACGACGACCCATTTTATGTTTTTGTGGGTCCTTAATATTGATGTCGTGTAGTTTGTAGTTTCATAAATGTAATTCACACACATAATATTATTGTTTTCTTTGTACTTCACTGAAAAAGAAAAAACTCAGATGCAATACAATATAATATAGCGTCTCTTAACACTCCATACACATCCGCATTATTTCACAATTTTTTTAAATTGGAAATTTCAATTAAGCAAACGAAACACTTATCCAATGTGTGATAATAAATCTTTTTATAGAATTGTTTATGTATGTATGTCCTTTACACAAAACCTCCTTCGTAATATTTTATTATTGTTAATCTACGTAGAACATAGAATACAAATTCTTAAATTAATTAAAATTTCGTCCCTAATTCTATACATATTTATTGCATTTTTTTTATCTCTTGACTATTGATATACAAATCATGATGATGATGATGATGGAACCCTTTTATGTAAAATCGAAATCCCGCCTATTTTATAATTATGTATTTTTATAATTTATAACTTATGTACTCTTTGTATATGGATCTATCTAGATGTATGTATGTATATGACATCATCCTATATAAATCAAATGAATAAAAGGAGGACTCCAGATAAGATTCCCAATAATTTTTTCTCTTTTCTTTTATTATATTAAATTAATAATTTTTTACGACATTAAAAAAATATTTAAAAACGAATTTAAGCATTTTTATGCAATGTTTTTGTGGTTCTGATTATATATACTATATATATATATATATATACACACACACATTTACAAACATTCGTATACACGTACATACATGCAAGTATGTATGAATGTATTTTCTAACTAAAATTTATTTAGCTCTACAAAATATTATAATTAACCTAAAGGAAAATATTACAATACTTGAAATAACAAACATAAAACAATATAAAATTACACAGAATAATAATAATAAATAAATAAACTTTACATGAATGTATAATAAAACAAAAAAAAAATAAATATGTGCAGCACTGAACAATAAATTAAATGGAAACAATTTTATAAAACCTTTAAAATTTTTTTTTTAATTCAAAATATTTGGAAAATTTATACAAAAATGTATTTGGGGATAATATTTTTGATGAGGGATGCGGAGCAGCCGCATGATTCATAAATACCAATTTGGAATCTGAATGTTACATGGAACACCGGAGCAATGTCACAGAGCGATCCAACACGCACTCGAAGCTCACGAATGTAAAGGGTATTGCTCAGCTGCCATCTACGATGTGCGTGCGTCAGGCGTTTGACAAAGTATGCTACATAAGATTGCTATTTAATTCATCTGGTCATTAAGTCAGCCCCGGATCTATGATTTGTTCGAATCAGGGCAGAAACTTGCTTCTGTGCCCCTCAATCCAGCGTTCAAGATAAATAACTTAAAAAATCTCATAAATATGTAATGGTTTGCATTTTTCGTGAACATGACAATTAGAACCCTTTAATAAATTTTTGTTGTGTGGCCGAGTCATCGAAAATTGGGTTGAACAAAATTTCTGAAATATCTCAAAAGGTTTGTGTTTTATTTACAAAAGAATGTTGTCAAGTCCTTAATGGTAAACCCTATATATGCCGGCCATATAAGACCCGTTGTCGTAAGATTGCCCACGACATTTTTGGACATCCAAACCATCAGCTTCTAGTTTTTTTTAATAATTCGCCGTGTAATATATTTTTCAGTCTTTCCGTCAACTTCAATAAAACTTTCCTTTATTTCGCATCCAATTCTGTCATTGCCACTTCAGCCTAGTACCTTGGATTGACACTTGGTCTGAAAAACCCAGATTATGCACAAAAGAAAACAATTGAATGAGCTGGCTTATAAGGAAAAGTTGTTGTAAACTAAGCTTAATGATCCTCCCTTACAAAATCATTCTAAAGCCACTTTGGACTTATGGCGTTGAACCCTAGGGCATAACTTTAAAACCAAACGCTTAAATCATACGAAGCTTTCAATTCAAGCTCTTAAGAAGGCTTGTCAACGCAAAATGGTATGACCACTACTCGGTCATTCACAGAGTCTTACTCGTGCCAACGGTGACTGGGGAAATCGTCAACTACAGCAACAAACACATCATCCGGTTTGAATCTCACGAAAACCGTCTTGTCATCAATCTGGATCTCACTTTTCAGATCACCGGTAGGCTAAGTAAAGGATTCTACTAAATAATATAACAGCTCCTAATTTGTAAATCCATGCTCAAAAAATTCGCTGCTTCTCCTTCTTTGAGACAGTTGCAAATAAAAAATACAGCAAAAACGGAGAGAAAGGTTTTATTTGATCAAAAATATTGTTTACATTAGAAAATTTTTAAAAGAAAGTATGTATTTGGTATTCTAACAGAGATCCAATATAGTTTGCATATTAAATTAAATATAGTTTGCATACTACATAAGCCACATACTCGTAAAAAAGTTCCGTGATATTACACGCGCTTCCTCTTGTTTCCATTTGTTTACTATGTAGATGCATATGTTCAAAACTAAGATTATGCGCCATTTATAATCTGGCGGCGCTAGGTATATCTGATATTTAATCTATCATTAGTGATTTCCATACATAAATTTCGATTGAATGGTAGCACCAGTTCCAAAACTTCAGATATACATGCATAGCTGGGCAAGATGCTTATGTCAAGATTTAAAATTTGTGACATTACCGGCATAATAGCATCAATGAGCTCCATCCGCCACTTGATCTTTCTTAACACCAACATTGTTAAATTACCGGTATCCGCACAACTTCTTAAGATCGGACGTAGTATATTGATGAAGTCGCTATGTGGTACATTCAGAGTACTAACCAGGGTTAAGCACTTCAAATTCCTGCCAACAACTTTCCATTGTTCCTCATTTAATGACGGCGCAGTCTCTACGCACAGCTCGTATGTCGTAAACTTTTTCAATCTTCTCGTTAACAGGTGGTCCAGACGAGAGTTAAATTCGCCAACCAAGCTTGCACATTGTACAAACGGAATGTACTCCAGTAATGTTTGCCAGCAATCGTCGTTTAAGCCAAGTATAGAAGGCACTGATGGCTCAGACATCTAGAAATAAAATAATAAAAAAAATAATGAATGTATGGTAATGGCTAATGGGTAACAAACAACCTTATCCATTAATTTATATAACTCGTTTCACGGTGGTGGATTAATAAAACAATAAGCTTTTTGAGAAAATAAATATTTTTTTTTTCCAACTAATCTAAATCTTAAAAACAAAGTGGCGGATGGCGTCCCCAATAAGCCACTTGGCTTATTATATTCTCAAACTAGATTTTTTAAATGCGTGGTTCTTTCCACCATTTAATGCAGTTTCTCCTATGTGTCTACTAACTTTTTGCTTATACAAACCCATAAAACTTAAATTTCTTTTATTGTTGTTTGAATTTACCTTGGTTTTTATAGGACCACGGTTGCCGGCTTCCTTTTCGCGATTAGCTACGAATTCGCGCTCGCTGTTTTACGAGTAACTACGAACTTGCATTCGTTGGTTTTCGACTAGTTACGATTGCGCACTCATTTTTTCCAGTAGTTGCCATATCGGACTCGCTGTTTTATAAATAATTGGCAGCTCGAATTCAAAGTCCGAATAGACTGAAATTGTCTTCCGCCGGAAATTGAACACCGCATTATTGAATTATGGCTGCTAAAATTGAAAATCTAATTGCAATGAACTTTAATCATTTTGTACTGAAACCCAACAGAATCAGGTCCAAAATTGATAACTTTTCTTGACAGAAATCATTTTTTAAAAACAATTATTCAATTCAATATGCAATTTTCAATCAAATAAAATTATGAATTGATTATTTAATTAATAATTAATAAGAAATAGTAATTATAACTGATACCGAAAACAGTTTTATTTTCCGTTTGGCTACCAAATGATGATCGATACATGACCAACAACGAAATTTAACAGACAATAGATGGCGCTAAGAGGAATCAGCTGTTTTGCCAGACTCTAGCAAAACGTTTTTTCTTAAGCAAATTGGAAATTGTTGCTGTGATAACCATTTATTATTAATACAGATGAAAACTGAAATGAAAATGGATATTGACAAAAATAAGCTCGAAGTCAAAGTCCGAATAGACCCAAACTTCCCAAAACCGAAACTGCCCGAAACCGAATTTGTGCCTTTTTTAGTGCTCTTACGATCGGCACGAAAGGGGGCCGGAAAGTTTATAGGCCCATAACTGGGTAAATCGAATACCAATTTGCATGAAAGAATGTCATTAATGGAAAAAATTCATGATTTTAGAAAACTTATCTTTTAGTTTATAAGAAACTATATATGAAATATGTTTTAATTAAACAAATGCAAATGCTTAAGTCTCTTTTTGGATTTCGCCTCGAAATTGGAAAAATAGAAAGTTTTTCTTTGAAAGCAAATACAAGATTTTCTTTTAATAAAAATTTGGAAACATCATTGAATTATGGCTTATTGAAATTCGGAATTTCGAAACATGCCTAAGTAATAAATAGTTCATCTCGTTCGTACACTATAATATAGAGGGCGCTAAAAATGTAGGGCTGTCAACAGTGTTCAATGTCAGTAGTGGCTAAAGAGCGAGATGAAAGATGAATGCTGTTTGTTGTTGACGACATCAATTCAGATTCCTCAGTTGCTGCGCTGCTTACTGCTGCGCTCCAAAATTATTGTGATTCATAAAACTTGTCGCATATTTAACACGGAACCAAAAACAACAACAACAACTATTGCAATAACAAAGTAAATCGTTCATATCAACTTAAATTCCAATATGATGTTATGTGAGTTCTGTGAGTAGTGAGTTTGCAGTGGGAATAATAACTTCTCATTTCTCTGAAAACGGTAACAAACAAAGCATAAAATTCGATTCGATTCCGCTAAAAAGTGTTTGCGTGTACGACGACGGGCGCTTTGTAAAACAAGAACGAGAAATTATAAACAAATAAGTAAATTACAAATAATTAAAAGTAAAAGTGAGAAGAAAATTAACATTAACAATCAATTGCATTGGAATAGTTAATGCAATTGATAATATTGATTTTTTTCTGCATTCCAAAGGGATAAGATTCCAGAAAACTTACCACACACAAACACACACACACACTGCAGTATTATTGAGTAGCGACTCCACACCATGGATGATTTGGGTAAGTTGACGTTTGAAAACAATGGAACATTGCGGTGTCTACGATGTTTGTAAATTCTCAAGGTCGTGTACGCATGATAATCTAATTGTCATATATATATATATATATGTATGTGTAAAGCCACACACACACAAACAAATAAATAAATATATGTGTATGTGTTCGTATATACTTACTGTAAGCAATATTTGGCATGCCGAGGGCAGCAGTTTCCGGTGGCATTCAACGCAATTCTTTCTGGAATTTGAGTAAAAGCGAATTATGCAAAAAAGCTTGTAGAACAGACACATACACATATTCAGCACCACACACACACACATACATACCATGTATACCCTGTAAACATTACGATTAGTGCATATACTTACTTACATATGTACAAAATTTGGATATATTCCGAATCGGCTTTATACATATGAATATAGTTAGTATTAAATTTTCAGACATAAAAACCATATTTTCTTAATTACTTTTCTTATTTTATTATTCATAAATAACTGTGATGACGGTTTAATTGTTGAGTATAGTCTTATACCCTACACACAATTGAAAAATTTTAGGTTTGTGTGTCTAATGATAAAGGTAAAGGTAAAGGTAGTAAAACAAGACAATTTCAATGTAGTCAAGTCTGTCAACTATACCAGAAAATCCCTTCAAATACCTCGGGATGCATTTGGTTTGGAGGCTTAATTGGAAGTCCCACATTTGAGCGAAACAGATGCAGCAGTAGAAAGATTTATTAACTGGCTCCTTGGAACTCTCTCTGAATTTATGTAACTCTGAGAATATAGTTCGGAACTTGGATTTATTTCTAAAGCCGGTGTGGACATGTGTACAAAGTAGTTATAAAGAATGACAAATAACTCCAATATTGAGATGTATAATAAATTGAACGATTTCCTTCTCTTTGAAATACAAAATAAATGGGTTATATAGAAGAGTATCTATTCAATAGGCAACTGAAGCTTTTATTTTGAATTGTAGTAAATTTGAATTGTATTTTATTTTCTGATCATTTAAGTCTTTATTTTACATATACATATATTTACTTGGGTGCTTTGTATCTCCTTTGAATAATCATGTATGCAATTGTTTCGAACGTGCTAAAAGTCAGTAAGTCAATCAGGGTGTGCCCCGTTATTGATATCACTGAATTGTTGTTATTATTTGTCTACTGCATAACTACTAATGAATGAATAAAGAAATACACAAATGAATCAACTGTTTGCCTGATGTTATTATTATATTTCTATAAATTTTATTAGCTTTATTTATTCCCAGGAGTAATCGATCTTTTTGTTATCATAACATAAGAAAACTGTACTGATTACTGCTTGAGGATAATAAACTATCAATCAACAACAAATTGTTGATCTAAGTATAAACAAGTAGTAGTGGCTCCAGTTTAGTGATATGCCATTCAAATATATGGGGGACCGACCACTGCTTCTTATGTCATCAAAAAGTTATAAGCAATGCATACCCGGTCACATTGCTTTGTGACTTTATAATGTCAACGGTGATCGAAGAAATTAATTAATTAAGATTGTATCTTGTCGTCGATTAAATATGCTTCATTCCAATGATCTCCTCAATCTCCAAGTTCATATAAATACCCTACCTTGATGATGATGATGACGCAAATGTCGTATTGTATTGTATTGTAAATCATGCCTATTGCTCTGGCTAAAATCATAATTTCTCTTTATGTTATGTGTTGTTTTTTTTTAACCAAGTGGCATGATATGATCTACATACATATATCCATTGTACATATGTACATATACTATATAAAGTTATTCCGTTGCATCCACACATTCCTGGAAGCGAAATCAGCAAATAAAAATAAAATAAAACAAAACAAACAAAATGAATGCAGTCAGTCGTGGTTTAGTCACCATCTTTTGGTGTGGCCAGCTTCAAGTCTTCTTTTGCTCACTCACTTGCTTTATTTTCTTGATGACACAATTTTTTGCAATTGTATGTGAGTGTGTCTGTGTGAAATTTTCAATAAATGACTAAGAGAGCTTATATCTTTATCTCGCAAAAGTTTTAAACTCTTTTGAAAAGAAGTTTTAACGGCGTCACTAAAGAAATTAGCGGCGGCGCATACAGAGCAGTCCAAAGATATTCATCAACCATGGGGTACTAAATACAACTGACACCTTTTAATTTAGATTAAATAGATGAAGGCTGGAAGTTAGTCACCTTATCATTGCGACCTCATTTGCGCTTATTGTAACAAACCGCTTAATAACAGTTCTTCAGATATTTTGGTAACCATTAGTTTTCTTCAAAGTTATGTCTAAAATTTCTCATGTTTCTAGGTAATGGTTGTCTAGATTTCGGGCTCTGATCCAAATTAGACCATCACAATGGCATAACAAGGGTCCTGCTATTTTTTTTCCTTCATAAAAGGATCTTCATTGATCGTTCAGACTTATTCGCATGTGTGTAATTGTTTCCTGTTAAGAAGCCGAAGACGAAGACTCTACGGTTTCATATCTCTTGCGAGAGATAGAATGCATGATGGTCTTCACTATTCTTCAATTATGTTTTTCCATCCAACATTGGCTCTAAACTTAAAAAAAACAAATAGCGTTGCGGCTCTGAAATTAAAGTAACCCCAGACACATCATATTTAAGAGACCCCATATAAAAAAAATAAACAATTAGAATGCTTTAATCAATGTTTATTTAAAAAATTCCTCTCCTCGAAGCCAATAACGACATTTTCCTGGCACTTTGTAAGTGCAAGGGATTCACAAGGACAACTTCCAAATTGGGATAGGCTTCACTTGTATCCTTACATGTGTCTACACTCATTACACAGTCATCGTGAATTTCAAAAGTTTTTAGATTATTTAAGTTCATACACTTGTAAAAGCTTCTGCAACAAGGTCTTATTTTCAGTACAGACAACTTTGAGGCCACATCCATAAGTTGCCTTAATTGATCACAATCATGAAAATCACTTTGACTTAAATCAAGATCCTCTAGTTGTGGCATTATAGTTTTCACAACATCAATGTGTTCCTGTCTCCACAAAATGTATTGAATTCGAAGGTTGGTTAAGTTTCCAGTTTGTGCTGCCCCTTTAAAAATCGAATGCATTATTTTGATGGGTTCTTCTTGGTTTATTCCATAACCAACACTCAAATGTAAAGATTTTAGATTCAAACCAATAAGTTCATATTGCTCTTCACTGAAATATGGCGGTGTACGCATGTAGATCTTATAGTTCCGAAAATGTTTTAATTGTATCTTTATAAGCATATCCAAACGTTGGCACAGTGTTCCGACGAGGCTCACCAATTGTTCAAACGAAATGTACTCCAGTACGAGTAGCAAACAATCATTATTGAGATCTAGAAGTTCCGTTGTACTTGGATTCTCAATCATAATTTGGAAATTGCAACTGTTCGGTGTTGCTGTTATCTTAAAAAAGAAGGAGAGTAAAACGTTACAAATATATAACAACAAAAATTATTTTCTTTTTATATTCAAGGAAATTGATTTAGATATTTAAAAAAAAAAACAAAATAATTCATTATCTTTCCAATCAATCCTATTGTATTGTATTGCATTGTATATAAAAATGTTTCCTATTTTGTATATATTTTTAATACATAGAACCATGATTATTGTGGCGCCTTTGCCCGTCTATCCATGTTCCTTATGCTTTCAGTTTTCGTAGATAAAAAGCTAATATTTGGTATAAACTCGTTGTATGTCAAAATCAAAGTTCTCCGCTACCTGGAAGATATTGTCCCAATACAAAATGTTATCTTAATGCCGCTTATTAGCCTACTACAATTAAAATTAGTATGTATTTGCTGCCAACCAAATTAAAAACAATGATTTACAGAAATACTTTTTATGAAAGGAACTTGAATTGTTAATGATCGATCGGTTCATGTTAAAACAAGTGGGCTGAACACACGCTTGAAATACATTTTGATTTTGATATTTCATAAATTTAGGTAATAATAAGTCAATGTTACAATCAGAATACCATTTTCCATAATGTAACATTTCATTTTACACAATAAACGATTTTCATTTATGAATGAAAACATTTATAAAATTATATTGTACTTCGGAATGAAAGCAACCCATTATTATGCAACAGATAATATCAACCTACACACAAATAAAAAACGCAGAGGCAGAGACACTCGACAATCTGTGATTATCATCTCCATAGACCGGATCTCATTGCTTGTGCCATTTCGCTTTCTTTCTACTTATAAAAAAAAGTATTGTGTCTTTGTTGATTTTATTTTTTCTTTTGTTGGCGGCACTTTGCTCTCATTTGGAGAACATTCTCCTGCAATGAAAAACAGACAGTCTCCACAATGACTGCTACGCCACTTCACTCGACTCGAATACTACTCGAGACGAGGCGAGTCAAAGTGAGTTTGTTTTGAATCTGCTCGTACAACTGAATGTTGCTTGCATATGAGTCCATGTGTGTGTGTGCGTGTAGGATTGTTCCGGAAAACTCAATGATGACAATTCATAAAACAATAACCACAATACATTAAGATGAGGCAGACAACAACTTCAACCAAAACCAAAACATTAATGAAAAAAAGGTATAAACCGATCCAGCGCAGGGAATATGTAGTCAGTCCTATGTACTTCAATTTTATGATTATCGAGGGGAGTAGTAAGTGTCGTTTGATTTCGAAATACATACTTTATATTTATGTATGTATTTTTCTTGCAGTTACTAAGGCGGCGGTTTTTTGCTTTCACATTGCACGTCGTTCCACTGAACTCAAGTTTTCTTCAGTCACCCATTAAGATTTGTCTGTTTGGGTTGGATGTGGGGTCGTTGTCGTTTTTGTTGCAAAAAAGAAATAAAACAAAATCTATAAATCGTCATCCTCACACAAAAACATACACATACACACGCAAGGCATCTTCATATGAAAGTGAGAGACAGTGGTTGGTGATTGATATTAAACTCTAAATGTATTTAGAAGAATAAAAGAACACTTATTAACTAAGTCTTAGATATTCTACTTTTAATAGATTGATTAAATCTCATTTCCTTTTATCAAAAATTATATATTATATTTATAGCTTTCACTCAGACGAAACCGATTGACCACAGAAACTGAAACTTTTATGATGTGGTTCTATCAGAGGCCAGTTTCAATAAAAATGTCACATGTTAAGGGTAGAGTGGAGGTCAACAGAGTGTGTCATTGCGTAACTCAGGTTGGGAGGAGTCATAAGCTTCCGGAAAATCTGAAATATTAAAACGCAAAACTTTCACTGTAAACCAAATTTACCACCAACACTATCTTTAGACTTTGTGCCCTATCTAGAGCCCTAATACGAACTCTAACAGGCGAACATTAAAAGATAAGAGAAATTAAGTGAGCACTATATTATCGGTTTCCAGAAAATTAGATTCTATATTCATAAGTTAAGAAATGAACTTGTCGACCATGTTGTTATGGAATGGAACTGTTAATTAAGAGGTAATCAGCTCAGGGTATCCGTCGAATACTGCTATCATAAAAATCAATCAAGTAAATATTCTACTTCCAACAGTGTTAAATAGTGGAACCAATCTATCTACTTTCTTAAACAATATCCAGTAATCCTATGATCTTGAAATTTACATTTTTGGTGAATATAGGTAAGGTGCCTAAATTTCAATACAAATAAAAAAAAATAACAATAATACAAAAATGAAAAACTTGGCCAAGTGCGAGTCAGATTCGTAAACGGCGGGTTCCGTACCAGATTGGGGTTTGTATGGAAGGTACTCCCCCTAGTGTTCCGATTTGACTGATTCCAACAAATGTAACGCGCCTATATCTGAAACTTATAGTGTCTTTCAGTTCGATAGGACAAAAACCAAAAAAAGTTTTTTGGATCGTACAGATGCCATACAAACCAAAATGTTTCTTTAAGTTTTCGAAAATAAGTATTTAAGTTTTAGTATCTATGAAAATTTCAACTCTCTAGCTATTGTGGTTTATGAGATACGACCCGAGGGCGAACGGACGGATGGACGGACGGACGGACAACGAAATCTCTGCAATAGGAACCCTAATTTGGGTGAGGAAAAAAAGGAAAAAAAAAAAAGAACAAAGACCTCATTTTGCTTATTAATTTATTTTTACATGTTAGTCTATTGCTTTTCAATAAAGCTATCTCCTTACAAAAGTTTTTCTAATATGACTTGAATCTAGGTTTGTATGGGAGGTTCCCCTCCTAGTGATCATAGGGTCTTGATATTTACATGGTCGGTGAATATGAACTGATGTTGTGGAGAAGTGCAGAAGTAGATAGATAGATATAAAATAGTTTTCCACTGTGACTGTCTGCATAATCCGAGCAATACAATTTTATTGGTTATCATTTGAAAAATATATGTATGTAACTCAATTTATTTTCTTTACCTTTATGTCTAAGCTTGTCCCACTGTATGTACACACTATGCTGCAGATCGTGCTCCTTCAATGTTTTTGCGGCTTTTATTTGTGGTCGGTCGTAACTCTTGTTGTTGCTGTGTTTTCTATGGTAGAGCGCCACTACTACAAACTTAGTTCCCCATACAGCACAAAATATTGCTCACAGAGAATAGTCACACTCGCACTCGAAAACTCACACACTCATTCCGAGACAAACAAAATCGCTCAACTGCTGACAAAAAGACACTACTGAGCGCAACTCAACTGATTATGCTTTTCTGCTGTTTATTTCTTCGATTTTGTTTTTGCTCAACGAAATTTGTTGTTCTAGTGCCACATTGTTGTTGTTGTTGTTATTGTAGTTTGTAGTCTTCTGCTTGTGTTGCTGTTGATGTTGTATTTGTTGTTTTTCTCTGTTTTGGCGTCGTGAGCGTTGCCAGCCGCAGCCGCCTGTTGACGTTGATTTTGTTGTCTATTTCAATTTCAGTCGTTAGTCGCTTCAGATACATCGGAACGCAGTCGTTTGTGAGATAGTGAGATAGATAAATAGAAAAAAAATAAAAAAAAAAAAAATAAAGAAAGAAGACGAAGGAAAATAACAAATAAACGTAATAATTAATAATAACGAATGCAGATTAAAAACAAAAGATCGATTGCAGTTCAAAGGGAACAACAACAATAAAAATTGATAAGAAATAGCATAAACAAAGTGACAAAAATTCTTGGGAAATAAAAGAAACATAAAATGAAAGAAAATACATATCTCTTAAACATCAATAAAAAGTGGAAAACATAATAAAAGAAAATAAATAAATAAATAAATCGATACACAACCACACAAATATAAATACATACATACAAATGTATGTTTATATATTGAGAAAAATCGTGGGAAATTATTTTTTGAAGTGATCATTTGTGATGATGATGAAAAAGAAAAAAAAAAAAAAAAAAAAAATAATATAACAAAAATGAAATATGACAAAAATTATAAATAATTAAAACATAGTTTTAATTGTCATTTAATGGAAGAAAACAAGCCTTAAATTGCATCTAATGATTTTTACCATGAACTTCGATTCATTAAACCATTTTTCCCAAAACTTTTTGTTTTTATAAAATAATTTATTTTATTGCCATTTCAAATACTTTTGTGAAGTTTCGTTTTTCAAACTAAAACTCATTAATAACAAAAGGATTATATGGGCTTCTATTTATATCAAATATTTGTTGGATTGAAGTTAATTTCGATGGAACGGAAGAAGTGTATTTGCAGTTGTTATAGAACTCTGGGTTTTGGCATATCATACGAAATGTTTATGCTAAATTTTAACTCAATACGAGTGAAATCTGAGAAATAACAAATGTAAGGCTTAATCGATTCTTATTGTCAGAGTCATCATTTTCATGTACAATAGAATAAAGTTTGGGGTCCTCTATTTACGGTTCTATATGTTACAAACATCACCACAAAGTGAAAATACTTAGTTCACATTAGTTTGGTTTTAACTTGGGCAAACAGATGGTTGAATGGTTATAGATAGTTCGAATTCATTGTCATAGCTTTCCATATTAATATTATAATACAATAGTTGGTAGAGTCTCCGATGTTACGAATAAGATACCATGAATTGGGATTTATTCGAAAGATAATTCTTGCCATTTTTATTTGAATATGATTTCCGGCATATGGCCTCCTGGGCTCACTCGGAGGAATTCCTATCTTGAAGTCAAATTCTCAATCACTTCTTATGGCAATGGAGGCCGCATATCAGTAAATGCTGTCTTCCAATCGGCTTTTTGGCGTAGATCAGAGACTTCACTTAGCCCCAAAAATAAAGTCCAGCAGTGTTAAACCCCATGAGCTTGGAGATCTATTTGAAATTAACGAACGTATCTTTCAATAAATCAATTGTAATACGTGCTGGGTTGACATGTTGCACCGTCTTGATCAACTCTTCCATATTAAGGCCATTCAATTGTAGTACAAAAAAGTTATTGATCATGGGCATGTTCTGTAAGGATCTAGCCGGCATCATTTTTGAAAAAATATGGACTAATGATTCCATCGACCCATAAAGCACACCAAACAGTGACTTTTTCAGAAGGCAATGGTGTTGCGACAATGGCATGAGGATTCTCTTCACTCCAAATGCAGGAGTTTTGCTTACTGACGTATCCATTCAACCAAACAAGAGCTTCATGGCTGAAAAAAATTTTCTTGTGAAATACGGGAGCCTATTCACAATGTACGCCATGCTCGGTGGCCGTGCAGCTTCAATTCTTGCACGAGTTGAATTTTGTAAGCCCAAGCAAGCACAAATCCTTCCACAAAATCTTCCATAAATTGGATAGACACAGTTCCATTTGGTCAGCACAGTGCCGAATGAACTCATTGGGGTCTTCTTCGACACTATGCTCTACAGCAGCAATAGTTTCTTCGGTCTCTGGGATGCGTGTTGTCCTACAGAGTAAAGGTGGTTAGCAAACGATTAATGATTGCTCGAACCACCTTTTTGTTTCTTCGAAATTGAAATTAATAATAAAAGAGATTTCTCAAAAGTAACTAAGGTGTATCTAATCATCTGCTAAGTTTAAAAATCTTTGTGTGTATCAAATACCAGAAGAGATAACAAAAACTTGCTCTAAATAAGAATGTATCTAGATAAAGAATATAATAAATTGAATTTCTTTTATTCATTTATTTTTTTTCCATTTCGCCTACATTTTTGATATTCTAATCTCGTATTACAAAACAACAAATGTCGTAAGATCCATTCATGGGTCTGTCACTTACTTAATAGGATTGCGGTGGTTGGTTAGTGCAGTCTATCTTCGTTTACAAATTGCATGCAAATTGATTAAACAAATACATACATTAATAAATGAACTGATGAAGAAATATGTAAATATGAAAAATGAGAACAATTTTCAATTCATTTTCAATTAAATCAATTAAGCAAACAATATCAAAACAATAAAAAAAAAACACATAAGTAATAAAAACAATGCCAGTAGATACTTAGATACATTGTTTATGACAAACATCTGTCTGATACTTTACTCTTTCTATTGTATTGTATCTTCTTTTCTATGGCTTTCGGCACCCATCATCCTCCTCCCATGCTAAAGATTTGACATGCAAGCACAAGTTTCTATATATTTCCTACTTTCGTCGTCTTCATTCAACACTGTCAAGTCAAACTGGTTTCAGCTCTTAACTTTTTTTGTTTTTGTTTTTTTTTTTCGTCATCTTTATCTAAAACTTTGTCAAATATTTGTGCAGCTCCAATGCCTTTTAGCACCTTCTCACCGAATATGAGATTATTTTCATTTTAAATATTGTATTTCTAAATGGTATTTTTATGTTTTGCATAAACGAAAAGATCAAATAGAAATTTAATAAATAATAATACTTAAGTATTGTATTGTAGTATTCTTCACTTTCTTACATCATTTGTATTATATATTTTACTTATGAGATCACTATTCATGTGTCTAAGATACAATGCAACTACTAACATACATAGATGATTGGATAGTTTATACTTTATAAAAGTTGAACTAAACTTCTCAGTATTAGATTCTCAGGTTGAATTTACTCACTCTCTCTTTAATTCTATTAAATTGTTTTTCATTTCATTCAGAATTATTTGCTGGCCCACTGAAAATCATCACACAAATTGAAATTTTTTACTTTAACGCATTAACAAGGTCAAAAAAACATATTTCTATAGATAAGCAAAAACAAGAAGTTTATTTTCATAAAGAAACACAAAACACAAAAAAAAAAAAAAAACAAAAAAGAAACACATTTCCCGCGTTTCTATACAAATAAATATATGTACATATAAAAATACGAGGCTCGATCAATCAGTAGTCGTGTTTGAAGATACATAGGTTGCATTGCTAAAGAAACTTAGCATACTAAATTTCAGATTTTAAATTAATTCATAACATTCACGATAGAAACATATCATAAATTTTTATAGAAGAAAAAAAAATGAGAAATGTGAAATGAGAATTCAAAGTGAATCTCAGCAAATTGTATGTGGACTCTGAGGATTTTTGCTTTAAACCAAGTATTTTTGATGGAAATCCTTTAGGTGATAATGAATCCAATTTGATCTACCAGCCAATTTCTCAAAAAAAAAAGGGTTACTAAGATGTTGCCACATACATTTTGTTTTGGGTCCAAACCCTGTATTATCATCATTGGCTTAAATAGACTTTACTTAAACTAGTCACAATTGAAAAAAAAAAATATTCACGATGTCATAGTCAATCGAAATTACTATGAATTTGAGTACTGAAATTAATCAAATAATTGGAGAAACCATTGATGGTCCAAGTGTTGGGAATATTAGAGTCTGTAAGATTGGTGCAACATCGTGTCTATTTGCCTAAGGTTATATTAGGCTATGTTAGACTTAGACTTTTTAAGGCCTTTTGTGATGGATGCCCCAGACACAAGGTGGTTATTCTCTAGGGATTCAACTTAAATAGTTAAGGACATAAAATGATTTTACTTTGAAAATAACCTAAATTGTACAAAACTTAATACATTCTTAACGATCGATCGACCCTCGTCTATAGAACAATGCTGCTTATATATCGATAATTACATTGGTAGTGAAACAAATTTAAATAGATTCAGATACTATCTATGTATCTATGAATGTATGCATAAGTCTATAATATTTGCACGGTCAATAATCTTACAAGTTCACTTGTGGAATTTCCTTTGCTATTGGTTTATTGCTTTATAAATAGAATTTTATAAACTTTTTTTTTATTTCTTCTTGGCCTTTGAGCAAAACAGCAACGTCACATTTTCAACTTTGTATTTCAGAAAAAAAAAAAAAACAAAAACCAAACGGGACGAAAAATCTTTCCATTAAGAAAAAAATATTAATGTGAAGACATAAAAAATCGACTAATTTGTTTACAAGTCGAACATGTACTGATCTCAGAATAATAAATTAAAATAAATAAAAACTAAAAAACTCAAATAGTGAAAAAGTTCATTATTTATAAGTATAAAAAAATATTGTATTGTAGATTATTATTGTATTATGATGTTGATGTCTTGGTTGGAGAAGAAATGAGTTAATCGAATAAATTATTAATAAATTTTGATGAAATGTGAATGTTGCATACTCGTACAATTGAAAGTATAGCATAGCAGTTTTCATAGAAGAATCATTGGGATAGGATTTTAACTTTCGATTTCTGTAAAAAGAATATTTGCTATTTCACTAGGAAAGAAATATAGATTGATTAAATATCTATACATATTATAAAACAAAGTCGCTTTTTTCCTATAACCGATTCAATCTTTAAAAATACGCAACCTATTTTGATGCGGTTTTTTTTAATAGATAGAGTGATTGAAGAGGAAGGTTTATATTTATAATAACATCCATTAAATAGTGGAGAAATACTGTTATTTTCACTATACATGTACCTATATGCCTATCTTTAAAATTAATGTAGTAGGCATAGGTTTATAATTCATGATTATTACTATCAAGAAATTATAAAGTCATGTCTGGAAGACGTCGTCGTTCGAACATAGGTCGTAGTACAGTGAATGCCAAAAGATTACGTTCAGCAAGAGATGAAGAATCGTCAACGGAACGTAAGGCTCGCCTCGCACAGTCAGGCTAGGGATAGCTGAGAGAGAGAGAGAGAGAGAGAGAATCATCAGCACGAGTTACTAATTCATGGGTAAATAAAGAAAATTCTGCCATGAATTACGATCCTTCGATTTCTTACAAGGACGATCGTATAGTATCAATAGGTACTATATCAGTAGTGTGTGAACATTGCTTGGCATTGAAATTCAAAGACGAATCGAAAGGTATGTGTTGCTTACAAGGAAAAGTCAAATTATAGAAGAAATTCTCCCTCCATCTCATCATCTATATATATAAAAATGCACTCAAAAAATAGTATGACCCCGCAAAACTCGAGAACGGCTGGACCAATTTCGATGATTTTGTTTTTTTTTTTTGTTTTACTCATGGAGTTACAGCCAGGTTCTTTGCTATATTTGGATCCGGTAGGTAGCGCTGTCCAGATATGGATAGTTTTCTGCTATTTTCAAATTTTTTTTTATTTGGTGCAAAATATACTAAACCGATTTTTTTTTAAAAGAACAAATGATTCTTAAAGTTGCTTAGGTTATAATAGAATATTAAAATATATTGTAAATTATTAATTACACATTTTACAACAAAGCTTTTTATAAGAAACAACCAACTAACGCATAGGGGGTGTAGCAACGCACGCCGGCTAACGCTAGTATATTATATATACAATATTTATGAACACCATTCCAAGCTGACTGACTGCCCTTCTGTTTTTATATTATGTTTGTAAATTTTCTCCTCACTTATACACCGGGATTTTTAGATTTAGCATTTGATGCAAATTGAGACTCACCTTAATGTTGAAGCCATAGGCCTATTAGACCCTAATGGGGCTATACCCGCTGGCTTAAACTTTTGTCATTCCCTGAAAAAGAAAAATCTATAATACCAAAAACTAATACCCTATAAATCTGTACTCTTCATTTTTATAAAACATTCATTAGAGTTTAAGGTCGCCTCTAGTTTAGTCTTCGAATAAACCAAATTTTCTATTTTTTCTACATAGATCGTTGAGACTTATTCACAAATTATCTAAGTGCAGAGATCTTAACAAAGCCCTCTTAAGAAATCTGAGGCCTTTCCCAGTTAGCCTCAGAAGCACTTGACTACTTTTTCTAGAGCTAAGTATATATGGAGCATTCCCCACTCTTAGATTCTTATATTTTTTCGGTATTTCACCTTTAAAATTTACATTTGGCATTTTATACCGGAAATGTGTTGTAGAGAAGCAATTTAATTGATTTTTAATTTGTAGTTTTCTTTTCACTGGTTTTTCTTTTTTAGAAGGCTTTCGCCGCATCGACACCTTTTATTTATAGTTGGCTCTCATTAAGTTGACGTAATCATGTGTTTTGTGTGTTGTGTGACCAACCTTGATTCCCTCGAAAATTATTTGTTGAATTTCTGTTTTGTGTGTGGAAATAAAAAATTGAAAAACTAATTTTTAGCGAATTTTGTTAAGATCGCAAAATAATATACATATGTACATATATGTATGTATTTCTATCTTGTTTCTGTCTGTTTTTCGGTTTGTCTATTTGTCTTTCTTTCTATGGATAAAAGTGAATATTTTGTCGTATTTAATTAGTCATAAATTTGTTTAGAAACATTTTTTATATTTTTGGTCAACAATAAAATTCTTTATATAAATATTTCAGGTGAAAAATAATATAAATAAATTTTAAAACTAATTAAAATTCTGCGTTTTTTTTTATTAAGTTTTTATTAAGTCAAACATGTCATTTTGTCTTTATTGGGGAAGTTTGAAACAAAATTTTGTAAATTCATTAATTTTAATTATTAAAACGCTGCAGGGAAAATACAAATTCCAGATTAAAATTGTATATGTACGATGTCATAATGCAATTATAAAAAATTAATGATGTTTAATTTTGAACTTTACAGATTAACGTTTATTTTGACAAAAAAAAAAAAAAATACTTTATTTCATATTACATTCCATTTAATTTGTTTCCAATGGGGGAATATACATATTCTCGTTTTGCAATTCTCCTTGCTGCTTATCGGGCTTATTTAAATTCGCAGTTTAGGTAGATTATTTGTTAGATCTGTTCAGGCATTCGAACGTGACGTTTCTTATACTTAAAATTTTGTTCTCATGATGTCGAGTTATTTAGCTTTAGTTTTACTATTGATATTTGCATCGTCGTCAACGTTTGCAGGTTTCTCAAATATTCAAGCCACCACATTTAATGGTAAGAATTCATAAGTGGGAAATTTTCAATTTAAATATTTACCGATTCAAAGCAATCTGCAGGCATTCCCAATAGCAATAATTTTTTGGAAACGGGTCCCTTCACACAAATTGGACAAAAGTATTATTATATTGAAGATCAAAAGAAACTGAATTGGTTCAGTGCAGCTCATGTCTGTCGTCAACTTGGGGGTCATTTAGCGTTCATTGAAAATGCTTTGGAAATGGATGCTCTTTCGACATACCTCGTTAACAAAGGTTATAACAAATGACCATTGGATGTGGATATCGGGCAATGATCTCGGTCTTGAAGGTAGTTTTTCATCGATCGCCACTGGAAATCCATTATCATTTACACGTTGGAGTAAAAATCAGCCGGACAATTACGGTGGTAATGAGAATTGTATGAATTTGTGGCGTCACGGCAATGGTTTCGAAATGAACGACTGGCGTTGCACGCAATCAGCTTATTTCATATGTCAAGCAAATGATCCACGAACTCTTGCATTCACAATTTGGTAAAATACGACAAGTCAATAAAGGTGTTTGATTTATTTAATTTGTAGTTTCATTACTTATTCAAAGCAGTTACCAAACAACAATGGATATAGTACGTGGGAGTTTTGATTCACATATAAAAAGACACTCCAACTTACACATCTCATCGTTCATCTCCATTGTGCCCTTTTTATTCCATAAATGTACGCAGTGTTCTTTGCCCAATAAATTATTTGGATTTCCTGGGGTCCAACGTAAAAATAGGGCTAGGCAGACCAGTTGCTGCTGAAACGAATCTATTCTCTTTAGCCAAATCATTAATTGACGTCCAATAACGTTCGGTTTCAATGAGTTCCTTTTGTAGGGTTCGTAATTCGGGATCACTCTCAATATGCACCAAATGACCACCCAATTTTTGACAACTATTGTATGCTTCAAACCAATTGATTTTTTGCCTTGTCTCAATGTAATAATATTTATTACCGATTTTCCGAAATGGTGTCGTTTGCAAGGAAATTTCACTGGGTATACCTATAAATTGTATGTATTGCATTAGAAAGGAGATTTGATATTGAGATTTATTGTTTTGTTTTGTTTTGTTATTTACCAAACATTTCGTGTGTATTTGTTTTAGTAACCAATGGTGGCGTTTCAGCGCCTATTATCATCGGTAAAATGATTATAATAAAAATTTTCAACATTATAGAATTTTATTTGTTTTTTTTTTCTCATAAACATTTAAGATGAATATTTGAAAGTAAATGGCAAAACTACTGAAATGTACAAAATTTTATCATACTAAAAGTACTTAAAACTTTTAGATTTTTTAAAAGAGAATCTAAGTTTTCATAAATTAAAATAGATTTCTATCTACTCTTATGTTGCTGCAGAACACCAAGAATCTATTCTTATATTATTGTGCACTTTCTCCGATCCATAGAACTTTGTTTCTTATAATTACTCCGACTAACTAATTAATGTAGTTTTTGTTGCGTAACGAAGGGAGTCTCTTTTTAATTCTATGGACCATTTCTATTCAATTTAGTTGCTTCTCTGACAACAATTAAAATAAAATATCCATTTATCTTCATGTCAATGTTACTCATATTTTGACTTCATCCGCTCCCTATAACTCATGCCTTCTTTTGCATAGAAATTAATGTGTATTCATTTTCCAAAAATAAAGATCTTAAAAAGTAACCAGATAGAAAAAAAAAAAAAACAGTCTAAAAAAGACAAAATGCGCATATAAATAATAATAAAAGAAAAAAAAAAAAAAAAATCCAAATAAAAATAAAATAAACAAAAATTATAAATAAATCAATGTGATACGAGAATTTGTTGTTTGCTCTCGTTGGCTATGTGACAGTTGTAAAGATGCTATTGTTGCTATTGTTGTTGTTGTTGTTGTTGTTGTCTTAATAGACTCATCATCTGCCAAATCCTACACAAGATTAAAACATTTCAATTCAACACAGTTCAAAAATTTGTCATTTTTCATTTTTGTGGTGAAAAAATATATTGAAAGAAGAAAAAAAAAAAATGGTTAACTTCGGCTATTCCGAAGTTGTCATACTCTTCACGCATCCCTAGAAAACGTTTTTGCCTACGCTACTGTGATTGAGCGAGCACACACAGGCAGTAAACATAAAGAATTTGGGAACGAAATACTTGTATGGGAGCTATACGATCCAGTAATCGTATGGTTTTGAAATTAACATGGTTGGTGAATATGGGTCAGGCATTTATAGTATCCAAATTACAGTTCAATAATACAAAAAACAAAAAGTTTTTCTACCAAGAACCTGAATTTGAATTTGGTTTTCTATGGGAGCTATACGATCCAGTAAACCTACGGTTTTGAAATTGACATGCTTGGTGAATATGGGTCAGGAACTTCTAGTTCTCAAATTTCAGTTCGATAGTACAAAAAACTAAAAAATTTTTTAATAAGAACTTAAATTTTAATGGGGACTTTGTATGGGAAGTACACCCCCTAGCAGTCTGATATACGGCTAATTCCAACAAATGTGCAGTGTCCTGTGATAATAAATTTTTGTGCAAAATTTTGACTCTCTGACTCAAAAACTGAGGGCTTACAGACGGACAGACAGACAGATGGACATGGCTTAATCAACTCGCCTCTTCGTGTTAATCAAGAATATACATATGTCCCCTTCTGAGTGTTACAAACTTCATGACAAAGTTATTATACAATACTATTTACTGCATGAAGAGTATGAAAAGAAAAACCCACTCATAAAGTGATAATAACAAGATCATTTCCACATGCTTAAATTACTTGATCGATTTTAAATGATCCTTCAAAAAATTGACATGGTGTAAATAATTGGATAAATTGTTTAATGAATGTTACATTTTTTTTTGCGGAAAAACATGTTTCTAGTTGAACATCCATCGTATTCAAGGCATAAAAGAAAGTGTTAAATAAATCATAATATTATAATAATACAAACATTATGGATCGTACTATGTACGGTAAATTTGATCCTGGTGCGAGACAACCATATCGCACAGTAAGAACTAAAGGCATACAGCCTGGTTGTAAGTATATTTTTTAATAAAAAAAATAAATTTTTTTAGAAAATACTTTAACATATTTTGATGTAAAATTTGAAGCTCTTAAATTTTTGTTGAGGCGACAGATTGGTTTGTGCAATAAATAAAATAAAAAAGAAACAGGTGTCGTGGGACAAAATTTATAAAAACAAAAAATATTCCCAGTGCAGGACTCGATCCGCACGCCCTCGGTTTGTCAGTCCTACTCTAGCCACTACGCCACGCAGACATTTTAATTATGTTTGCTTAAATAGCTCAAATATAATAAAAAACAATCATTTTCAATATATAAAAAAAAAAACATATTCCCAAAACAGGATTCGAACCCCATGCCATCGGTTGCCAGCGCTACACTCTAACCAAAAGAAAAAAATCTGAAAGCTACGCTCTAAAAAGCTGTGAGCTCAAATTTGTTTAAAGTTTATTTAAAAATGTGATTGTTTTAAGTCCAAAAGTGTTCACTTTAGCAATAGTCACAAGAGTGGTGAGTAAGAAACAAATAAAAATTCATACGATAGCTTTGCTTAATTTTAGCAATTATCTCTTGTGGGTAACTTGTGATTAGATTATCTTTAATATGTATTCCAATTTTTGTGTTTATTGTCATTTCAAATCAATTTGTGAAGAAATACAAAAACTCAAATAATCTAAGAAAATTAACAAATATTAGTTCGCACCCTCGGACAAGGAAAAGTCTTATCTGAACCAAATTGAAATTCTGTCACCCAAAAACTAAATGAGTAGTTTGCATATAGGAAACCAAAAGGTTCGATAACCCTACTCTATAAAATCCCCCGCGCACAGTTCTATGCGTTACAAAAGTGATGCAATTCAGTGTACAATACAATACTATTCACAATGGTGTAAAATGTATTGAAAAAGTTGAGGCATGAGATTACTTTTAAAAGGCGATCAAAAGATTATATGAAATCAAATGAACTGAAAGGGGCGGCTGTACAGTCTTACGCTTGACATAAATTTTACTTGACTGGGAAATAAAGCCTAAATTAAAAGAAGAAACTAAAAGTTTCAAGTTCTAAAGGTATTGAGATTCAGAAAAATGTGTATGCCTACAATATTTAATACTAAATTGTTCTTAATCTTTTATTAATTTACAATATTAGAATTTCGTAAACTCTCACTTTAAATAATAAATTAAAATTTCTTTTTGTTCTTTCCCAATTCTGGGGTTCACAATATACTTTTTTTTTTGATTTGTTGTATTTTTTTTGTGCTTTTGTTTTTTGTTTAGTTTGAATTTAATCAAAAAGTCAAAGTCCTTTGATTACCTCAAATAAGCAGCTTTTTCTTTTGTTGTTATTTGTTTAATTAAAAATAAATTTTCGATTTGAAAGTAATTTTTTTTTATTGGCTTAGGAGGAACACTAAACTTATAAACGTAAAAACTAAGACGTCATAGCAATTCATATTTCATATGCCGTATAATTTCGGTTCGATTACATTATTTTTATACAAGAAATATATCGAATTTGGTCACATTTTTGTCAGTGAAATTTTTGTTCGTGAAAATAGAAAAAAAAAAATTAAAAATTTGTACACAAACAAGCTGAAAATTGTAGTAATACTTGCTCCGTTTCTCCATTTTGATGACTTTTATCAAATGACCAAAAACTGACCAAAACGATAAAGGCGTAAAGACAAAGCAAAACCTTCTGACATAGCACAAAATAGAATAAAAGTGAAAAGATGTGAATTGTTAAAAGATCATTGCATACTTTTAGGCTGCAGCTTGCAGCCGGTTCATTTTTCTTTTGTCTGCCCAATGAATTGCAAATATTTCGAATTTGGTCATGGTTATCCAGTAAAATTTTTGCAACAAAAATCAATCACAAATTTAGTACGTGGTAAAATTGGCAATTTCGCAAACAATGCTCTATATAAAAAGATTTGTGAGATTTGCCAAGTTTGCGGGCAATTTAGTTTGGTAAACATGGAAAAGAGAGGGCTGCCAACTTTGCGACTGTTTCTACTCAACTAGATGATTAAAGTGAAATTAAACAAGGCAGAGGCATTATTTTTGGATAATTCTGAAGTTAATTCAATAAAATAATTTTTCTTCTTTGTTAACATTCTGGTTTGGTTACAAACAAACTGGCAGTTGTGTTTGCGAGAACAGTTGATTTGCCAAGTACAAACACAATTGGTTGTTCACGCAATTCACCTAGACAAATTTGCCATTTTGCCGTACAAGCTTTTACTTACTACTAATTAAATAGAAATGTAATAAAGAGAAACAGTTTTCATTTCATTTCTCCCATGGTTTTGAGGTCGGTTGGTTTCAATTTCGCCAAAAAAATCGTAATATGGGTGATTTAATTTTTTGATTTTATTTTCCATATCAAATTTTGGGTGTTCAAAAAACCATTGTGTTTAACACATGATTTTTACGACTCATAACCACAAATTGTGCTGCTTTCCGTTTCATAGTAATAAATTTAACAATAATTTCTCAATATCCTTTAGATCTCATTGTTGGAAAAGCCTTTTCTATTATGTTCTTAATACGTTTACAGTTCCTATTCTTGTGTAAATTGTAAAGCCTAAACATCTGTTTAACATACTTATGTATATGTACATACAGTAAACAAATTACTACAGACAAAATAAAATAGAAGCAATATTCTTATACAAGTATAATGACGTAATCATCTCATAGATCCGCTGAGATCAACAAATTTAACTCAAACATAAGCCAAAATGCTGTGTTGCTTTCCCAATTTGATCTCTGTTGATTTACATAAAATGCAAGGCATTTTGACTTGTAAAGATTATTTTTAATTGCAACACTCGCACCTTTCGGATTGCATTGCTTCGCAAGTAGCTGGTACTGGATATGTGTGTATCTCACAGATATTCAATTCAATTTTGTAATTAGTTTGTGTTGTATTGGCTTAGAGAGAACATCAACGAAACGAAAATTCTTGAAATAATTTGATAAAGAAAAATATTTAGAATAAAATAAAGGAAAATAAACATGAAAAACGGTGAGTTAAGTGAAGTAAAAAGTATCTTTGAAGTTTGTAACCCATTGCCGAAACGTGGGTTTTAAAATTTATGTTGTTTGTGTTGTTTTTTTTGTTCTTTCTTTTTAATTGACCTTGACGATTGTCAACATTTTTGTTGAGCGTCAGTCTCGAAAATGTATGTTGCAGTCGTTTACTCTCGTTCATTCATTCGAATTATGTATATATTGCGTATAATATATGCATTTGTATCTATAAAATGCGACAACGATTTCGATATGTCGCAGTTGCCATCGACAATCTCACACTGCATTCCACATGTGTAGGTGTTGGATTCATTAAGAAAAAAATATAGAAGAAACATATGACTATTTGTAGTCTATTTTTTAATTGACGTTGTTTTCTGTATATTTACGATTTTAAGGGTTTTTTCATTCTTGGAGTCTTTTACCAAACTGTTATAGATATTGTTTTTGGACTATTTGCTTCACAAACATAATAGTTTAAGGTAAAACAGCGTGCGTCATTCATTAGTCTGTCAGCACTGTGTCGTAATTCAATGCAACGCTCCAGGCCTCGTACATTATTTGGTTCACCTACGCCCCAATTCAAATAGGTCATTGGTTTACCAGTAGTTGATGAAATATATACACCCTGCTGGCCTAAATCATAGCCCGATGTCCAATAGAATACATTAGATGCATTGCCCTTTAAATGTGGGATCACTTCATTGAATTCCTCAGCACTTTCGATATTCCACAAATAACCACCGATTTCCCGACATTTGTTCCCCGCATTATACCAATTTAAAGTTGTCTCGTTCTCGATGTAATAATATTTTTGTCCAATTTTCTCAAAAGGTGAAGTATCTATATCTAACTCGATGGGAATGCCTATAAATTGGATTATTTTATTGATATTTTATAAGTCAGAATACATTATGATTCCATTACCAGTTGTGTTAGTTGTTTGTATTTTGGTGGATAAATTAAATTGTCCATGTGTGATTACGGAAATGCTTACAATCAAAAAGAATCCAAATAAAATGTCCATGATTTTTTTTTGTGTTTATTCTTACGAGTTAGAATACAAACTAACCAATTCAAAAACCTATGTAACAATTTTTAAATGATAATCGAATGGTATAACTAATAAATTATTAGGTATTACCAGTACATATACCGTTATCAAAAGTTATTATTAATGGGAGGGAGCGTTTGTGGTTTATCAAGTGAAATGTGAGTAGTCTTTATTTGGAACTTAGGAGAGAGAACTCAACAATAAACAATATACATATATCAGTTTAGTTCTGGTAATCTAGAAAATCTATATTAGATTTGGAAATAATGATAAAGTTTGTTATTAACAATGAAATGCATAATTGGTTGTTTATCTAATGAATCATTGAAATACTTAGAATTATCATTTGGTGTCATTCAACTCGATAAGAAATAGGAGCCACGACTAATTTATCATATCAACTTGTCTTACTTAATTAGCGGAAATGGTAGAAAAGTAGAAATCTATTAATGCATAGTTGTATATAATTGCATAAATGGTTTGAAAGAAAGGTTGTCATCGAATATATTTATACGAAGAGTAATCACAGTCTTGTATTACATACGAGTATTACATCTGAAAAATGATATACGATACATATAGCGGAGCCATACTCTACTCTAGTCAATACAACTGAAAGGGGCGAATTAGCTCCAAAGGCAGTAGTATTTGTAGGCAAAGTCATGGCATCACTTTTTCGGATTCGTGTGGGATAATTTTTATTGATTATCTTCAGGAAGGAAAAACCAATAATTGGTGTGAGTATTATGCGAACTTATTGATGTATTTAACTGATAAAGTAAAAAAAAAACGGCATCATTTGGGTAAAAAGAAAGATGGAGATAATGCACCAATTCACATATTCATTATCGCATTGGGTAAAATCAACAAGTAAAGTTCGAATTGCTTGTTACGCATGACAATCGCTAGATGTAGCGTTCTCGAAAAATGTTCTTTTTCTAAACTTGAAGAAATGGCTTAAGGTAGGAATCCACTATACAAATATTTGCGCAAATAGTTGTTGTTGTAATTTGTATCGTTGCCCATAAGCGATACAAACATTTGCACAAATTGTTGTTCTTCTAATCATAATTCGCTCATAGTTTCGAATTTCTTTAGTTTTTTTTAAACCAATTACCGTTTCTTTGTTTTGTCCGTTGAACACCGGCGTCTATTCACATCAAAATGGATCACAAGGATGAGAGAATTTCATCATCCACAAAAAAATAATGAGAGTACAGATTTGAAGAAAAATCAAAACGTTTTGATTTTTGCCAAACATTTGCACAAGCCCTCAAACATGGTCATCGACGACACAAATGGCTTGCGCTCTCTCTTCATAACATTTGCGCAAATATTTGTATAGTGGATTCCTACCTTTAATGGTAAAAAAATTACCAAGAATGAAGAAGCAGATTCTGAGGTTTATGAACATTTTGACGATTCTCACAATAAATAAGGCATCGAAGCTATTCAATATCGGTAGGAAAAGTGTAGAGTGCTACAAGGTGGAGACTATCTAGAGAAATATAGAAAATTGTATCAGAAATGTTGTGTATTTTCTTTGTTAGTTCCAGGTACTTCTGGAACTTCTTTCCTAGTATATTGGTGAGAAATGTTGCAAAGTAGGCTTAAAAGTGCTGGGATTATTTGTAGTTGCAAAATGATGCAAGACAAGATAGTGAATATAAGATATTATTTCCTTTTTGGGAACACTTCAAGAAATAACTCCTACAATATCATGCTAAATAGAAGATTGTCCATCATGACTATTAGATATTTCACTGTAACTGTCACTATGTGAAATTATAATTTAGGATTTATATTATTTTTATTTATATTTTGGAAGATCGCGAAGTCAATTTGAATTTGAATAAAGTTGGGATTAGAAACAGAGATACTCGTACTACTACATAATTTGAAATGAAGTTAAATTATTTCCGCTATTTCGTGTTTTTCTCAATAAAGAATTCTATAAAGACTTTAACACTTTTGTGATTAGGGTAAGACAAAAACATGAAGAAGCAAAACTTGTTTGAACACAATATTTTTATGTATATTTTCTCTCTATCATCTGTCATTTCACTGAACAAATTCTAATCTATGTGAGTATATAAATTTAACCTTTAACCTTGCACCATAATAACCCAAATTTAAAAGCAATCAAATCTTAGATAGACATGACATATTGAGTTAATTGAGTACACGATGTGCTGTAGATACAATACAATGATCAATTAAATCATTGATAAAGTGATGATGAAGAAACAAACAAATGAATCTCATCCCAATCAATGACAAACAAAATTAATCTACGCAATAATTTGTCGCATTTTTTGTGTTTATTCTACTTAATGTTGTTTTGTTGCTCTTTTTGTTATCTAATTTTAGTCAAAGTCAAGTGATTCATAACAAGTATCTGAACAAAAAAAAAAAAAAAAAAGAAAACCAAAAATAACATAAGAGCGAGAGCGGGCGCCATAAATAAATGGAAGACACCCGCTTCTATATGATTTTCCCCAAGACAAAATCACTCAAAAATAAGATGAAAACACAAAAAAAAAACTCTCATTGACTCAAAATGTCAAGTGTGTGAATATTTTTTACGCCTTGTTGTTGTTGTTGGTTTTCCTTCTATTGTATGTCAATGTAATAAGTACATAGTAGTATGTTGTTGCATTCTCAACACATGAAGATGTGTCACATGTTGGTAATGTTGTGTTGCGTGTAGTGATGGGAACAATTAATTGAAAATTGGGATTATCGTTTATTATTTTTTTGTTTATTGCTTATAAATTTTTTATTGGATATGGAGGACATTTATTAACCGATTAATAGGTTAATTTATCGATGATTAGTTCCAATTCACACGATTAATCTGCTAATTTGTTGATTATTAATTGCCAATGAATAAGAGGTCAGTTCAGTTTCAGTCTCAGTCCATGTTATCGCTTCAGAAATCGAAATGTACTAGAAAAATGCTTGTTTTTACACGATCAGTCCAAATCTTAGTGTTGTCAATTGTTTCAGAGTTTTGTACAATACTGAACTTTGTTTGTTTACATATTGTTCATATTTATCTCTTTAAAAGTGGTAATATAATAATTGATGTTGCAATGAGTTCGACTATAAAATCATGGTTCGCCATACCTGCATGCATTTTTAGAAGTCAGCGACAATTGTTGCACCTGTTGGACTTGTTTACTTTTATCGATATGTCATCGAAATGGACTCACAAATAAGCTGGGCCATTAGTCCATTTTTTGTTATCGTTTCGTTTATCGGTGCGGATTTCGAATCGATAATGGACTGAGATTGAATTGACTGTCTAAAAGGGCCTTTAATTGCAATTTAGAAAAGGTCAGTTCAGTCTCAGTATCAGTCCATATAATATCTGATGGATATATTTCAATGAGTTCGACAATAAAATCATGGTTCGCCATACCTGCATGCATTTTTAGAAGTCAGCGACAATTGTTGCACCTGTTGGACTTGTTTACTTTTATCGATATGTCATCGAAATGGACTGACAAATAAGCTGGGCTATTAGTCCATTTTTTTGTTATCGTTTCGTTTATCGGTGCGTATTTCGAATCGATGATAGACTGAGACTGAACTGACCGTCTAAAAAGGGCCTTAAACTGCTCGTTTCGATTAATCGATTGTGCCATCACTAGTTGCGTGGTATAGTTGTTCAACATGCATCTCAGTTTTTGCTCAATTTATTGAGAGCAACTCTTTTTTTTTTTCCTGTTTTGTATCGCCGCATCATTTGAGTGAGAGCAGTGTGTAGATTGTTGTTATTTTGGTTGCCTGAGTAAATGTGAGTGAGCAGCAGTTGAGTGAGTGATTGAGAGCAAAAATACTTGAGCATTGAGTATTTCTTTGGTTAACACAGCTTCATTGCCTGGTTTATGCTCAATACATTTTCAATTTTCATTTCGATTTTGCAAGTCGAACACCGAAGAAAGATTCGAGAGAAGAAAACGAAAACGATAGTCAAATAAAAGACAATAAAACGTGTAACAAAATTATATATTTACTAATTACAAAAAATCAATTTGTCTTTATTTCTTGCTTGTGTTGTTATTGTTGTAGGGAAAAAAAAGAAGATGAAATGAAAAGAAAAGTGAAAATTTTTGTGTGCAGCTAAAAGAAATATAAATAAAAGAAAATTTTAAGAAAAACCAAATAAAATAACAGAAAAATAAATTATTTGTGCAATTAATTAATTAAAAGAAAAGGAAAAACAAGAAATGCTTGTGAAAACGAAAGTGTTATTATAAAAACAACACTAACAACAACAACAACAACAATAAAAAGATATACAAAAAGAAACACATCCAACAACAACAACAAACAATTACAACTGCTTTTGCGACATCTGTCAGTTGCAAGCATCTTTTAATGCCAAACAAACAAAATTAAATTTACACAAATTCCTATATTTTCCTCCGCCCGCTGTATCACAAAATTGTAGTATGTTTTTTCTGATTATCCATCTCTAAATATTTCTCTCTCTCCCTCTCCCTCTCTCACTCTCTCTCAGTATGTGTGTGTGTGTGTGTGTTGTCTCTTTGTTGATATCGCTTCTTCTTCGCACGCATTTTGTTGTTTTGGTCAATATCATTGATATTGCTGCTTTTTATTTCGCAATCAGCAGCAGCAGCAGCAGCAGCAACAAGAAAAAAGCATCATGACCACAACAACAACCACAACTAAATACAACAATAGTATTAATAACAACAGCAACAAAGTCAACAGCTGTCATGATGCGATTTTTTTTTTGTGTTTTGTTTTCTTTTATAAACACCGCCATAGTTTTCATTATTTGTTGTTCGGTTTCAATTCTCATATGCACTGTGATGACTCTCTTCGGTTTATTTTATTCTCTTGCCAAAAGTATAAACATTTTGTGCACTCATGATTTTTCTCATTAAATGCAACACAACACGAAAAACAACAAAACAAATGCACACCCATGATTTTCATAGTTGCTTTTTGTGGTGTGTTATTTAATTTATTGTTTTCTTCTTGAAATTATTTTTATTATTTTCCTTCATCCAACAACAACAAAGTCTTCTTGGGGTGTTGCATTAGTTTCCTTAATTGTTGTTAATTGCGGTTTAATTAAAAGCAAACAATATGCTGAGTGAGTGAATGAATGCATGAATTGTTGCAATTGATGCTGGTCCTGATCTGATCCCCTTGTCATTAATTCAAAGAAATTTTTAAAAATTTATTGAATAAACTTCTAGAGAATTTCCAAGTTTAGTTTTCACATATGAAATTCTGAGTTTTCTATTTAAATCATACATGTATGAAATGGGGTGGGGTACTTGGCTTGCCGCAAACTTCATGTTCAGAGAAATATTCAAATTCAAAAAACAAGATCTCATTGACTTAGGAAAAAGTTCCGTTCCCTTCTTTTAGTTCAAGTTCTCAAATTTCTAAGTAAACACTGATCTACATTTGCGTTTACCGCTCTGGTCCTCCAACGAGCTCAGTCTGTCAGTGTATCTTTCTTAGGAAATCACTTGGATCATAATACATACATACTTATGTATGTTGTAAAATCTTTCAATTCAAATTTAAGCTTATATTAACAAAAATATATTTAAGATTACTTTATATCATTTCTTTATATCTGCAACGAACATGTGTCATTTGAATAGTTCAGATTTTAATTTAAAAGATTACTTAGAATAAATACTTGCACGCCACTGCCTTGACAAGAAAGCATTTCATCTTATATTGTCATTCATGGGGCATAAGTTATAAAGATTTATATTTCAATACCACATAAATCATGACACTATTTATTCTTTAGACTCTCGTTCCGTTTGATTGCAAAATCAGTCAAAATATATGTATTTCATTGTATTTATTTATAACAATTGCCCTCAGTCCTCGCACAAACACACATCACTCAGACAAATGGCAAATAATGATTCTCTTTAGTACCATCAAGATTGATCCAGTGAAGCGTAAAGAAAACTTTGATAAGCCATGGAAAAAGTAATGTTTTTTTTTATTTCCGAAAAGAAGAAACGCATATGGTGGCGTGTCTGACAACAGAGATCGGTCTGCATTGAATCCATAATAAAAACAAATGATTTAAAGATTCTATTCAAAAATATGAAAATGTTTTTCAAAAGTCTTTTCGCAAGAAAATTGAAACTCTTGGAACATACTACAAGTACAAACATATGTGTTTGTTCACTCAAACCATTTTCAACTGCCTGCCTGCTATTGCAGCTGCTGCCTGACAGTTCAATTTCAGTTGGATTTAAGTGTTTTTGGTTTTCGTTGAAGTACACTTTTTTTAAAATACCTTTCACAAACACATGTCTTTAAAGAAAAATGGTTGCGATGAGCGAAGGTAAATAGATTTAGGTAGATTTTTTTAAAAACTAATTTTTAAGATATCCTGATGAAATTATGCTCAAAGGTTTCTTTTTGCTTAGCTAATTAATACCGGTGATTCCATGGTATTCTCTTCTTCAAATTTTGTTAATTATGAACCCAAATCTTATACAAATCTTATACAATACTATAACAACAACAAGAATTTAGCAGATACAAACAGGCTGAACTTATACAACAATCTAACGACAAGCATTTCTTTTTAAAATATTTAAATAGGACATACAAATTTCACTTCTACTTCTTCATTCTGGTGTTGATCGGTACAACATATTATGACCAAGGATCGATCACACCCTTTTTGGATATAATCTGCATACAACAACATTATCTTTGTATACTTGTGACATATCCAATATTCCATTCATCATACTTTCTAATAAATTGTATTGTATCTGCTTGTTGTGAACGAAACGTATGAATTCTTGAGTACAACCGAAGTTTAAAAATTTGCTATATATTTTTCTTTCAAATTGCTTTTCCATATAGAATTATCATGGTACATATATGTATGTATAGAGTACATTTATAGATACATATGTATCTATCATGTCATGTCATTATTTTCTATATGTTCTTAATTTTTTATTTCTGTTTGTCTGGTTTTTGCCCTCAAGGCTCCAGACGAAAAAGACAATTTTCTATGAAAATTTTTTATGATTTTTCGTTCAACGAAATTATTATGTATTGTACTAGTATATAGTAGACAACATGACGGATATGATTTTGATTTGTTTTGTTAAAACATAAAGAATAGAATATTCTTTGATTGAACTGTTTAATGACAACGCCTGCACCTTTTTGGCCTTCATTTCTCTTAGATAGAAAAACATGTATGTATCTTTTTGGCATTGGCACACTTACAGGTGTTTTATATACAATACTATGTGTATACTATCTATAATTTTTAATATTTATTTTTGTTGATTTGCTGCCCTCTTGCTTGATATTATATTTAGAATTCTGTGTGTCCATTTAAATTAGATTTCATATGAGGTTGACATGTGAAATACACGTGGTAGTAGCTCAAAGTATTTATACAGAGGATAAAGAACTTTTGAAATCTGCAGTTGACCATCTAAACAAACCTTAAACATACCATTTTCTAAGACTGTGTGAATGTTCTATAGGACACCAACTGCTCCATTTCATGACCATTTCATCTTTTTACTAATTTTGGTTTATACTCAAATATATTTGGCATGACTTTGAGTCATTTTGTTGTTTTACTTTGTAATATTGTAACACGTTTCTACTCAGATTGAGAGAATGCAAACTATATTAAAATTCATCAAAAATGTGTCTGCCATAATATTGGTGATTGTATCTATGTTTTATATGTTTTGTTTTTTTTTTCTTTGCCTGTTTTTGTTGCCTGCCTTGCTGTTAAGAACGAGCAATTTCAGCCCACATATACCTTGTCATCAAAGTATCTATCTAAATGTCTTAAAGATACAAACATAGATAGATAGACACTTTTTTGTATTGCGTGCGCTCTCATTTTGTAGGTGGGTGTGCAGCAGCAGCAACTAGAATTCGATTAGTTTTAGCGCAATGTTGTGTGCCTTTTTGACTTTTTCACTTTACTAATTTACGTCGATTGAGTTTTCAAATGTTTGCTTTTTTTGTATCAACTACAATAGATACATTTTGTTCACTCACATCGTTCGTTCGTTTGTTCGTTCGTTTCATTCACAAATACATGCTATAAACATGCTTTTCTTAAATTTGGCCATGTTTGAGGTTTAGTTACGTTTTCGGCAAAATTTGACAGCTTCAGTCTCAGGCAGACCAGACCTTGCCATTGTCACTTTGAGCTTCTTAAAAAGCAGTTGTATCTGTTGTTGTTGCTAAGCCATTTTCTAAACTCAGTCAGTCTTACCATTTATAGTGGTTAAAATTTCATTTCGATATATACTTACTTCGAAAAAGATCCGTGTTGTTTATTCATAACTAGAAAGAAACATTTAGTGAATTTTCCTTTCTTCGCTCGCTTGCTGTTCGTGTTACCTTGTACAATTATAAAATAAAATATGTCTGCGCGTCTCATATCATCATCGTTCCATAGTTCGCCAATCAATGATTGCTTTAAAGTGGGCGAATTCGAGAGACGTTTGGGTAAGTTTTTATTTTTGGATGATGAAATCTTTTTCGATTGATTTTGATTAAGTATATGATATGATGCTTACAAATTTATGCTAAATAGAGTAGTGACTACTGTCCGTTGTGTTCTCCATCATAAATATGACAATGAACCTTTATAATGTTGTGGGTTGTGTGTGACAATGAATAAACATAGAAAAATGATCTATGCGATAGGAGATGAAAAACCTTTAAAGAATTTCAAACCCATTAAATAATCAAATCGATGAATAAAACTTGATAAACAAATAAGAACGTTTTAGTCATCCACAAAAAGAGATAAGTATGGAACATGGTCTACATTTTTATTATAAAAGTAATATAAGAGTCAAATTGATGTATTTCTCTTCAACATAATCCTCATCAATCTTATTACATTTGTCCAAACAATGAACTACAATAGTTTTCTTTGTCTTCTTCTTTGAGACACTAACAAATTATTTGACCTCTTCTTTATTGCTGAATTTGTTTCCATATCAATATACTTATCTCTAGGATTATTGAATGACCCTCGTACTAACAAAAGTCCTAACATACCACTAAATCAGTATTTTTTAGTCTTCTTAAAAATTCACATATTTTCCGAAGATTCTATCAACTTTTTCCCTGAGACTTGTCAAGTTGCCAAACATAAGTCATTCAGATTTTATTGCTATTCATATTGTAAAGATTTGCTTGAGGTAATAGGTAGCAAAATTCTTTAAATGCCAAAGATTGGTGATGTTAGAAGTCTAGAAGAAAAAGAAAAGCTCAACTTGATATTGCCATTTTAAAAGTAGAGTATAAGTTGCTTCAATATGCCAGCAAAAATGATGAATGAAATGGAAATCACTACTTTGCAAGCATTTTCTGCTCTCAGACTGACCTTGTAGTCTGTTGAAAGAACTGCCAGTGCTACTAGAGCTGCCAAGGTTTCGCAATTGCTGCCTTTCTTCTTCTTTCTTTTTTTGCGCCTAAACATGAAACAGCTGATGTTGATTTCAGTTGATTTCAAATTGTAAACGTTTTGTTAAAATTTTTATAACTTATATAGCAGGAATGAAAAAAGGAGTTGCAAGAACTATTTGCATACACTGCAAATTGGTCTAAGTTATGTATTTTCGACAAATTTTACGTTTGAATTTAGCACAACGTGCGCGTAACGATGCATGCATGTATAATCAAATAAATAACAGCTGTTTTCCAGTAAGCAAAACAACAATATGAAAGCAATATGAGGTAAGGTATAAGGTTTTTGAAGGAAGCACTGTGAGAAGGGCATATGATAGCAATGTCCTACAAGTTTCAGTAGGAGCTAGGAGCGTTTGCTATGAGAGCATAATCAATATTTTCGGTATACAAAGATTAAGTAGATATCGATTTTCATAAGTCTGAATAAAGTCAAGTATACAAGTATATGATCGGATCGTTGATCTTTTCATAAGTATATAATTCCCAGGTAGAAAAGTGGGAATGATGGGTCCGTTTAATTCGAAGTGAAGTCATAAAGTAACTTTATTTATGGTTTAAGATGATATGAAGTACATTCACAAAAAGTTCCTTTATCGGAAATATACCTACGAGTGTAAATATCGACAATAGAAGTTAATCGAAAGAAAATTCATCGTTAATCTTTCATAAACCGAAACGATATTTTCCTAATACTATACTCACGAGTAGCTAAGGGAACCATCACTAGCTCCAACAAATAACCAATAATAATACCTGATGTTGCCGCTGTCGCTTAAAACTGATAAGAAAAATAAGCAAAGAAAAAGTTAAATTGAAGAAGGAAGATAAAGAATGAAATTCGAAAAAAAATAAAAATGAAATGAAAATATTTGTACAATATCAAAACAATGGGGAAAGAATGATGATGACAACAGCATTGTGGTTTGAGGTATATGGGTATATGAATCCAGTAATTACGAGCAGTTTGACTTTCAATATCTGACACATAGGTAGAGAATGCAGAAAAATGTTGTGTAAAAAATGACCAATTACGGCGATTATGATAATCTTGGTATACCTATGTATTACATATTTTAATATTCTTAATAAAAAAGAAAATTTATTGATTTCTCATTATTTCTTAATTTATTTGCAGATGCTCTCCTTGCCGATCTGCAAAACAGCGTGCCCGGCCATCAAGCGCAACCACAATATGGCACTGTGCAACCAAAGCAACAGCACCAGCAACAAAAACAACACCAATTCAATAGCTATGTGGACAGCACACCCGGCTATGGGAGCTTAAGAGGCAAAGCCCCACCCCAAGTGGTAAATACAATAAATATAATACAAGTTTTTGTATTCTAATTGACTGAAATGTATTATTATTGTATTCAGTTACAAGAGCATTACAGCTCTGAGACACGTAGTCATGCTGCTCCTGGTGCTGCTGGTGGCGTTTATAATGGTAGCGCATCGTCGACGACACCAACTAGTCAAACATACCAAAATCAAGGATCCCTGCCACGCGGCGCTGTTGGTGGCTACAACAATGGTTACCCACACCAACCGGCAGCACACAACAATTCAAGTTTGTCTGAATTGGATTCATTGTTGCAGGATTTAAGCCATGGACGTTACAACAATGGAATCGATAAGAGAGGCAAGTTCGATTGACGCTCAAGCAAAGGGATTTATTTGTATTAATTTTCTATATCTTTTATCCTGCATCCATAGAAGTTGAAGTGCCCGTCAACTATAGTACGCCAGTTTCGAAATATAATACCTATAATAGTTATGCCTCTGTGGAGGAACGACCCACTGTTGATAGTCTACTCAATGAACTTGATAATGCGCACATCTATGCCGTACCAAATGGGTCAGTTAACTAACTAACTATTGATTTTTTGTATAGTTAAATAACAGAAATTTAAAATATAATTTCATCGTTTCTAGAGGCGCACATAAGTCACCAACGCCAGGTCGCCATGTAACTATTACAGTACGTGAAACGAAAACTGAGAAATTAACTGGTCCCGAAGGCCCAGGTGAGATTTATTATTTGTATTTCATTCTAAATCAATATGATTAATTGAGTGATTTTAAATTTTTCAGTTGGGACTAGAGAAGAGAAAATCGTCCAACAAAAGGATTCTTTCACTCCAAATCATGGTGCACCACATTCGTCATCGTCTCAGCAACAGGTTTATACCTCTCAAGCTACCAAGGAGTTAGATGATCTAATGGCTTCATTGTCGGACTTTAAGGTAATCAAGATTCCATTATTGCATTTTGTGAGGAAGTGGGAAACTTGAGTCAATGATAATGAAACAAAGAAATCAAGAATCCGATTTAAAGATATGATATCTTAACATGTGAAGAGATCAAAGACTTAAAGATAAACATTGCAAAATTCTGATTTTGTAAATATGATAAGATATTTTTTAAAAGATTTAATTCTTTAAAGAACATTGCCCCTTGTCGATCACACCTAAGAAAGCTCTTTATATTTTTCAGGTCTGTAGTAAAAGCTTTAAGCTTTTCCAAAAGTTTTTAAAAATTTTCCATTTTGTTCTCAGTAAAGGAAAAATTCTTCTCACAAATTTTGGCACACGCCATAAATTGATTCTCTTCCGCTTCTCAAAGCATAATATCTTTCGCCGAGTTGTATATATATCTTGGCAAATAAAGACTATTATTATATATATAAAAAAAATAGATATATCATAATAAATTGTCTGACGCAGTGGGGTATTTTAAAGCAAAGCAAATACATCCTTTTTTTACAGTTTGAGAATGATTGTGTTCTCTTATTTTGTATGTAAATTCATTTGCTAAATCTTTGATTTGTTTTTCTGTAGAGGATTTAAACAAATGCTTATCGCTAACATCGAAAATCCAAAACATTCACTTATTTATGTTGGGACTGATGCTTATTGTTATTTAAAGCCTTTTAATGTTGTCAACTCGTGCGATTTATTGCACACGGCTCGTTGTCCAAACGAAATTCTAGAAAAATACAAATAAATAAAAAATAAAACAAAAAAAAAAAAAAAAATGGATAGGAAAAGATAAAAGCAAAAAAAAAACTGCGAATTTCAAAAATTTATTTATATTTTCAATATTTGCATAACAAAAATCGATCATTTCAATATTTATATTTATTTTGGGCAATTTATTTACTTCGAACGACTTGAAGTTTTTATTTGGCATTGCGCTGTTGTTGTGTGTCAGTTCAAATGAATAAATCCATGATGATGATTGTATTGTAAACACATATTCTAAATACCGAAATCCGAAATTAATGTCAGTTTAGTATGGATGGAGGCTTGTGTATATTTTTCATTTTAATTCCTTTTATACAATGACATTGTACAATGATATATTTTAACAGATGTGCAACGGAAAAGAAATGGGCACAACCAAAACAATATTTATTTATTCAGTACGTAATATCAACAGACAAAAACGGAGAAGAGATTCGGTCAAGGCTTTAAACCATTTTTTATTTTTTGTTCTCTTTTCTTTTTTTACCATCTACATATTTAGTATAGTTTCTTCATTTTATAGTGAGGTTTGTAACAATAAAAAAAAAGGAATCCTTGGAGACTCCCAAAACAAAAGTTCCTTCTAGTTTTGGTATTGAAATCACTCATCATCATTTTTTCTTAAGCTCGAAAAATCTAAACAGGCCACAAAATATATAAAATCAAAACAATTTATCTGTTCTTATAATACAAAAATTATTGGAATAATCAGAATTGATATTTTCTCTTATACGCTAAAGTGGAAGTGATGAAAGGGTATCTCTGTGTCCATTGGACTGAAGTATTGTATTTCGCCTTCTTTATAATTAATGACTTTGTATAGTCTTTCTGTCTTTGATGTACATATGTTATATGTTTGGTATTTGTTGAACATGCTCACATGTAGTCAAGTTACTTAAAGTCAATCATTATTTATCATTAAAGAAAGTGTCAAACGAAAACTGTTTCAGTGAATGTGTATATTTAGCAAAATTGTTTTTCCAAATGTATATCGTTTTGAATTTGAATTTGTTAATTAATTTTTATACCTTTCACACCATAACGTTATTAGGTTTTATCAATTTGTCGTGATGTTTGTAATGCATAGAATCAGAGTTGGAAGACCCCATAACAAGTTTATGACAAAGAGAATCGATTGAGTCATGTCTGTTCAGCTGATTCTAAGCAAATGTGTATGCCAGAGATATTACTTACCTTCTTTTCATACAGTTTCTACAGAATTGTATATGTTAACAGCTGGAAAACCCTGGAAAGGCAAAACTAAAGCTTTTAACAGAAAGAACTATAAACTCAAAACTTATAGTGTCTAAATTTCTGTTCAATAGTAAAAAAAAAGAAACACAAAAGTTTTTCTAATAAGAATCTAAATTTTAATGGTGGGCTTATGGGAGGTACCCTCCCTAGCTGGCCGATTTGGTTGATTCCAACAGATATATAGCGTCAATAACAAAAGCTTATAGTGTCTAAATTTCAGTTCAATAGTCCAAAAAACAAAAAAAGTTTTTCTAATAAGAACTTAAATTTTAATGGTGGGTTTGTATGGGAGGTACCCTCCCTTGTGGTACGATCAAACTGAAATTTCGACACTACAAGGTTGTAATCCACAGCCACCAACCAAGCAAATTTCAAGATCGTGAGGTTACTGGATCGTATAGCTTCAATACAAACCAAAATGTTTCTTGTATAGGGACCCCTTCAAATTTTTGAAAATATTTTTGTATTAGCAATCGTTTTTATTGCACAGATAGAACTACACATTCCGTGAAAATTTCAACTCTCTAGCTATTACGGTTCATGAGATATGACCTGTGGACGGACGGACCGACGGTCGACGAAGTCTCTGCAATAGGGTTCCGTTTGGTACCCTTTGGGTCCGGAACCTTAAAAACGGTACACTTAACAACTGTGTTGGACTGCTTTGCGTAGGGGATTTGTTTCTTTAGATGAATCTGAAACGTGACATTCATGAAAGCATATCATGTTGCTGTTAGGAAGACTCAAGACGAAAACATGTTACTATCAAATAAAATAAGTAATTAAATACCAAATTATAAAAGCACATAGGGCTGTTAGTGCAAAAGAAATTATTTGTTTGTTAATATGTTGTTACGATTTATGTTAATTGATATAAGCGTTAGCGTTTCTTCTATTGTAACATACAATATGTGTATGGTAGATTAAAGAAAATCTTATAGATCCCTTATATACCTAGCACCGCAATTCAGCTCAGGAAGTGACATTAATCGAACCATTATACTGTATATTTAACTATCAAAATTCTATTGCAAAAACTAAATGGTTTTGTAGTCAAAAAGAAAACGAAATTTCAATCAAAATTTTAAAAAGTAAGTAATTTTAATGAGGTTGCCTGTCAATTACCTTAATTTAAAATCTAGTAGTAGTGACCACCGAACTGCTCCATCATTTTTGACAAAGTATATGATGGATAAGCGAATGTCAGCATTCAATGAAAGTGTCATTTATCTTAATTAAAAATGTAGTGACTGACATCTTATAACTTATAATTTTTACACCAATTAGCAGAAAAAAGAAATGTCATGTAATTTGTTTAGATATCCGATATTTCTCACTTAACAAATATCGTTTTATGGTTATTTCCAAAGAATAAAAGGGTCACATTTGCAAATTTAAATTGATATTTTTGTCATTCATTTTACTGCATAGTCAATTTTGAATGCCATTAGTCTGTCGTTAAGATTATAAATTTTTAATAAATTGCTCTAAACGCAAAAAGCGGCTGCAATGATAAATAATTTTTGAATATTAAAAAAAAAACATACGAAATAAATAAATAATGAAAAACATTTGCCACATGGCTTTCCTTAGTCGTTGGACAACAACGGTATGTTTCCCCCTCTCCGGCTGATTTGTATTTCAATGTCATTGACGACAAGTCAGCGACGGTTAAGCAAAATACTCACATCCATGTGTATCATGTGTAGACAGTTTTTCACACGATGCTAATAAAAAATAGCGTCTTTTAGCCTCTAATTCAATTTTACCGATCAAAAATGATGATGATGATGATCATTCTAAAAGTGGCCTCCTCATGACCCTCTCGGTTGATTGCCAAATCCAAATTACAACTGAATAGGTAGGTGATCTGTTGATATACATAAGTAATAACATCAGTTCCACTGAAGAAAAATTACATTTTTAAATAAATTTCCAAATAAAATACAAATTTTATTTTACACAATTGTAAACAAGTTTTTTTTTGTGAAGTTTAAAATAAGATCCCGTTCAATTGATCCAACATGATAAGATTCCTTTAAATTTCTAAATTGAAAAATAGCAAATTCCTATTGTCTGTTGAGCTGTTTTTCCTGAAATTTTCAACTTGATATCTCAAAAACTATAGAAATGCAAAAAATATCCGTGCAAAAATGTTAATAAATTTAACCATTCCTCACTTTTTGTAGAATTGTATGCAAAAACCCAAAACTGATTCGGGGTGAACCAATTGTCCGTGACTTCTAAACATTCAGAATATTAAAATATGATTAGGTTTGTTTGATGATGAGGTTTGTTGGTTGTTGGTTTTTTGGTATAGTAGATCAAATTAGTGATGATGATGGTGATGATGGTAATGAAGAAGATGATATTGATGAAGCGAAAAATACATACAAAATAAAATAGAAAATCATAAAATAATAATAATAAATAAATAGAAAAACGAAATAAATTTTAGCAAATGAAATGAAAGAAAAACATTAAAAAAAAAACAAATATATAAACATATAAACAATATTGCACACGGCCACCAGAAAAGTCGCCAACCGACAGCGTTGTCCGTTCGTTGTTCATCCCACACCTCCGCGTTTCTGTGAATCCATTTAAGAATATAGTTTTTCATTGCAAATAATCTTTACTCGTGTGCGCTATTTTTGTCCATATTTTTATATTTCATTCTTTACTTCTCTCATTCTCATTCTATTTTAATTTTATATATACAATATTCATTTTTTTTTTTGTATAAATTTGTTGTTTTCTTCTTTTATTATTTAATTTTTATGCCTTTCCATTGCCGTTAAATTTTAGTGAGATGAGAGAACCAGAACCAGAACCCCCAGTCCATGCAAAAAACTGAGGTCATTGAGTAGGCTGTAATATGTAATTAGTAGGTATTTTTGTCCCCCAATTGAAATGAACTTGTTGGACTGGACGCCCATGTTGGCTGGCGATTGTTTCCACTAGCTTAGCTGTAGCAATCTGTTGACTATCATTTACCATATAAGCAGGTTTTCATGATTTGAATATTTTCTCTTATTGTTGTTTATATGATTTTTTGAGTGTTTTTTGTTATTGTTAATAATCAAAGCATCCGCATTTAAGACTTTTTAGATTTCATTGAATGAGATTTCCTTTAACAGACTTTTCCTGTTTCATTGTGGGATTTCATTTATTATTTGAGTGAGTGAGGGAAATCCAATTGCTGCTTTCTTTTTTTAAAAATATTTATTTATATTACATTTTCGAAAATTATGATTTTCGAAGGATATTGCATGTTGAAGATAGTTTTTAATTTCTATTTATTATGTTGATAATGTTTTAAATCTCTTAACTGAACTTGACCTCCTCGTTTTGGGAAATTCTCCTCTTATTGATTTTGAATTTATGATCCCCGAGTCTGAGCGACGCCCGCCCATTATTATTACTGTGTATTTGTACTTGACGAAATTTCCATCAAAATATTGTACAAATACCATAAGAAAAACACATTCACATTCGCATTCACACGAAACATTCATAAGTTTTCATAAGTTGAAAGTGTTGAAAATGGAAGAAACGAAACGCATACACGGATATTTGTATTTTTGGCAGTGAAAGCGTCTGAAAACTTAACGACTCGAGATGAGAGCGTCGTGCGCAACGCTGTCATCATTTTTAAAAAATATACAAGAACACAAATACCAACACAAACACATATGTGAACACTCATACAATAGAATTGTATTAAAAAATTTTTGAATATTCGAAAATGTAGCAAAATACAAGAAAATTGTTAAAAAAAAAAAAAAATAATAATAAGAAACGGCAATGGGCGGGCGGAAGGAAAAACTGACGGATGGACATATGGACAGACAATTAGACGAACACAGCGAAGCAAGTTTTTCTCGAGAGGCGCGCATAAAATAATTTTCAGTTTGAGAAAACACATCAAACACTTTGGTTCGTCTGAGGTGGGAGAACGCACAAGTCATTTAAAAGCGAAAATAAAATAATATTTATTTTATTTTTTTGTTTTTTTTGCTTTTTCGAAATTTTGATTTATGTTTTAATTAGAAAAATTTCATTTTCAATTTTTCAATTTTTAATTTTTAATTTTTTTTGTACATTTACAGGTCAACAACGGTGGCTTATCCCCAACTGCAGGCAGTAATCATCATTACCAACAGCAAACGGTTACCGACTACGCTAAACCGAACAAGGGCGTCTCACATTTGACGCAAACTATAACCGAGGAAACCACAATTGTCGAAGACAATCGTATACAACCCGAAGATCAGTTGGATTCTATGCTTGGTAGTTTACAAGCGAACATGAGTCGTCAAGGTGTCAATACTGTGCAAAAAGGCTGCTGCAATGCCTGCGAGAAACCCATTGTAGGACAGGTCATAACTGCCTTGGGCAAGACCTGGCATCCGGAGCACTTTACTTGCAATCATTGCAACCAGGAATTGGGCACACGCAATTTCTTTGAACGCGATGGCTTCCCTTACTGTGAACCAGATTATCACAATCTCTTCAGTCCACGTTGCGCCTACTGCAATGGTGCCATTTTGGATGTAGGACTCAAAATTTAGAATTTCTCTGAATGTCGAACAGATGACTTAATTGCTTGTTTGTTTTTTTTTCTTGTTTGTTTTATTTTCCTTTACAGAAATGTGTTACTGCTCTGGATAAGACATGGCATACGGAGCATTTCTTCTGTGCTCAATGTGGCCAGCAGTTCGGCGAGGATGGTTTCCATGAGCGTGATGGCAAACCTTATTGCCGCAACGATTACTTTGAAATGTTTGCACCCAAATGCAATGGTTGCAATCGTGCCATTATGGAGAACTACATCTCTGCTTTGAACTCACAGTGGCATCCAGATTGCTTTGTGTGCAGGGTAAGTTATCAAACAAATGACGATTGATTTTTGATTACCTTCAGAGGCGAGGTTTCAAGGAAGCAAGGGGAACAATGACTCCAATGCTATTGAAACTCTGCTCATCTTTGTTGTTGAGTACTTTTCCTATTTTTTTTTTTAAAAACTTTTTGCAGATTATATGGAAGATAATTGAATGTTTTGTTTTTTGTATCATCTTCTTTTAATGTTTCTAGGATTGCAAGAAAGCTGTGCGAGGCAAATCTTTCTATGCCATGGAAGGCAAACCCGTTTGTCCAACATGTGTGGGCGTTGACGAGGAAGAATAAACCCCAAAATAGAATTCTTTAATACCACAAAAAAACAGAACAGAACAGAACAGAACAGAACAGATCAACATAACATAACATAACACAACAAAACCAAACAAAACAAAAATATCAACTATTAAAGCTTCTTTAGCTTTACTTTTTAACTTAAATACACACAAACAATTTATATATCTATAACATTTTCAGATATAGATATATTTCTTGTTATTATTGTAGCTTAAGCAGCCCATAAGAGTGCGTAGATACAAAACTATACAGTACGCCATGCTATGCTACTTTTTCTATTCAAAATTCTATGCCAGGCTATTTTTGTTTGCAATTTCGACTTTCTCGTATTTGAATACAAAATCTATTGGGTTCAAATTGTGTAGAATTCTATTTGATGTGGTTTATCTCTGCTGAAGACAACGTTAAGGCGAAACTTTTACTTAACCCACACACACAAAAAAAAAAAAAGAAACTGCACCTGCATCACTAGACAATTGTGTCCAGCACTTATGCCTTTCCGAGGTATATTGCTCGAGACCTTTTGTTTTAGTTGCATTAAGGTGTATTATGATGGTCTGATAATGCTACCCTGAAAAAAAAAAGAAAAGAAAAACCACCAGCCCCTAAAATGATGAAAGTCTCTTAAGAGTTACTAATCCCATCCCTTGCCCGCCCCCCAAAAAAGAGAGCAAACAAAACTTAAGTCAATGTATAAAATTTTATAATAAATTTTAGGTTAAGATCTTTTTCTTAGGTATTTATGAAGCAATATTGTAATTTGTTTTTGTAAATAAATTAAATAATTATAATTAAAAAAAAAAAAAAAAAATATTAACACAAAAAAAAAACAAAAAAAAAAAAAATTAAAAACAAAAAACAAAACATAAAAAGACAAGGCAAGGGAAGCAATATTTTTTGCAAACTTTGTCGGCATTTTTTATAAACTTGATGAGTTTATAAAAATGGCGTCAAGGTTGTCTTGTCTCAGTCGCCATTTCGCAATGATTGTGTGTGTGTGACTTTGAATTGAAGGCGCCTGGAAACATAGGCGGCCTTGAACTTGTCTAATCAAACATACCACACACACACACACACACATCTCAAGAAGTGCGTTGCTTCCTTCATTATAAGCCTTTCCAATCATTAAAGGTTAAGGCAACCACAGAAACAATAACAAATTACAATACTTTTGCTAATTATGACAAGTACATGATAGCGATGATGATGATGTATAGTTTATTTTTATTATCCATCCACTACACCAGGTTTCTCCACACCCACAATAATGACAAGCATCGGTAAAATATTTCTGGTGCTGACGTGAGAAAGTGTTGCCCTTCTGTTTTTATATTAAAAATCTTTTACAAATTAGATCTATCTATCTATCCATATATATTTATAATTCTGTCCATTCACCTATCCAGTCCTTGTTGTTTTTTTTAAGTTACTAAAATCTAGTCATTTATTACAAAACTTATTTACATGGCCCATGGCCCCAGTTGATTTATTATGCCCCTTGTGAATTCTATATGATTGAATTGATTAATTGAAGACTAAAAATAGTTTCGATTTGTAATTTTGTATTTGGTATTTCAAAATTGATTACTTTTCCAGTGAGATTTCAATGAACTTTCATTTCATTTCATTTCATATGACAAGTTGTTTAGTTTGAGGGTCAATCGAATTATGATTTATTCGAATAGTTTTGGTTTCAAAATATACTGCCAATGGAAAATAAAGAGTCAATGCTGAAAGTGTTGTTTCCATTTGATTTAATTTATAAGTAAATTAAATCTTTGTTTGAAATAACTAATCAGAAATAAGTCCTTGGCCTACCTCAATGTTAAAATCTATAACACGCTTACTTGACTGTTGCTCAGAAAGGCATTTAACTTATAAGTAACTTGGAACTTGAAATAAGTAACCTACAATTAGTCCTTGTTCCAACTTACAATAATAGAAACATTTGTGATAAAGTTACTTGATTGCTTCTCGGAATGGACAAGAACAGGCATTTGCATTGCAGAAGACTGAAATTGCTAAGGATAATCTTAAATTTCTAAATATTATAAATGAAGTTCAACAAAATGATAACAAAAACTAAATAAAGATAAATATTTACGCATTGCGAAGTTAACATTTTTGTTAAATAAATATTGGAACAACTTTTCATATTCTCATGTCTCAGAAAATATTTTGTGTATTTCTACTAAAATACATTTAAAATCTTGTTAAAATCAATTTATTTTGTTTCACTTTTGACCATGCAAATCCCGTTTAGTAAAAGTTTTGCATGTACACACATTGTAATTTACAATAAGCAGTATAAAGATCAGTCTTAATATATGTACGATTATTTCTATTTTGAAATCCTGCCAAAAGTGTGCGCACATTATATTGTTTTTAGGTTTTTCAAAAATTTTTCTTTTCCAAAAAAAAAAAAAAAAAAAAGCCAACAAGTGCGACGAAATCAAAAGGAAAGGCAACAACTAACATTATTATCATTATAATTATCATTATTATCATCATCATCATCATCATCATCATCATCATCATCAGAGGCAACAAAAAAAATAAAAACAAAGATAAAAATGTCAAATGAAAAGTGCAAAATTTGCAAGCGACGTGAAAATTAGTATTTCCCACACTACACAATTTCTTCTTGCGTATTTACAATTTTATATTCAAATGTTCAAATTCAATTAAAGATGAGATAAAAGAAAAGAAAAACTATATTTTTATGATTTTTAAAACATTGAAATGAAATTTACTTTAATTTTGTTGTATTTAATTAGCAAAAATTAAGTTTCATTCAAATTTAAACTTTTCATTCGAATGTGTAATATTTTAGATCGAAAAACGAATCTCAGAGAAGTTGTTGTTACACTTTTTCCATAATTTATGTTTATTAACCTTTCATAGATTTAGAAGTAGGAAAATTGGTTAGATTGCTTTAAGTTTACACTGCCACTTTAATATCTAAAAGGGATTTCTTGAAAGAATAAAAACTAGGCTACTCATTTTAAAAGAAATTAAATTGTTAAAAATTATTTAAAATTATTTGTGCTAACAATGAATGGAGAAGGTTATCAAAAATCCTTTTTATTGATTAATTAATGTATAAATTTCATTTGACAAAATCACAGTTTGTTTCACTGTGTTGCTGCTTTGCTGTTCGCCTCTGATAAAGCAAATGAACGTCGTAGTTTCTTTAAACATTTGATTTTAATAAATAATATTGTTTTTTTTCTCATAAAAATACCAATGAAATAAATAATATATTTAACGAAATAGTAATTAGGTATCTCTGTATATCAGGCGTGAAATGATGTAGAGCTCATTTGGCATTTGAGGATCATTCAATGATTGGTTCGCCTGGCTACTTTGGCTTGTCTTCGTTCCTTTTAAAACTGATGGCAAACAAACTTTTACAAATTTAAATATAAAATATTAAAATATATCTTTAAAATTTGAATATTAGGAAAAATAAAAGCAACTTTTTGGGTTCGTTCTATAAACAACTAAACAAATCAAATTTTGTGTGCTTTTAAACCTTCATATTACGGTCTATGGCTCTTAATTTATGATCCCAATTTTGATGTATTTACATACTTTTTTTTATTTCCCTTATTAGTTTTTATATGAATTAAAAATGTAATTTGTGGTTCAAATATTACAATCAATAAACATAAATCAATTTTCCTTTGTATTTCTTTACTTTAAGTACTCAACATTTTCTCGACTAATAAAATTTGAAGAAATTCATATTTAATCATCTATTTCTCTTTTCTAGGATTGCCGACAACCTTTCCAAGGTGGCTCATTCTTCGATCATGAAGGTTTGCCCTATTGTGAAACCCATTATCATGCAAAACGTGGCTCACTCTGTGCCGGTTGTTCGAAACCGATTACTGGACGTTGTATAACTGCTATGTTCAAGAAATTCCATCCGGAACATTTTGTGTGCGCTTTCTGTCTCAAGCAATTGAACAAAGGCACATTCAAGGAACAAAATGATAAACCCTATTGTCATCCTTGTTTTGATAAAATCTTTGGATAAATTGTTTTGAAATATTTATTATTGTACTAAAAATGATAAATCAAGAATTGCAGGAAAGCAACAATACATAAGAATAAATATTCATTGTATACAAAATAAAATAAACAACAACAACAACAACACATTTTGATAATAACATATATAAAATATATACAGATATACATTTAATATAGAATTACATAATACATACAAATTACAATTTACATAGAAAAAGTCAGAAAAATATTTAAAATATATTTAAAGTAAAAAAAAAAACAATTGTAAAATGTATCATTTTTAACTAGAAAGAAATTTTGTAAATGTTTATTTGTATATTTCTGTCAAAGTTCGAATTTCTCTATGTTTTAATTTATTATCATACGACGAGTATCTTAAAATACAATACATAAATTCCATATTGTGCCAAGTTTATAAAGTAATTACATACAAATTTCATCATCATCATCATCATCATCACTCTTGGTATAGAAATGCAAGACTCCAAAAATTAAATAAATGTTAACAATGAACGTGGTCTAATTTAGATTCTTTAAAATATGAGTATTGACAAAGAAAGAACCTAACATTATGTTAACTAAATTCATAAATGTTGTATTTATATACAATAAATAGTACACAAGTTTGCCATATGTTTGTCTAATCTGATTAATTGTTACAAATATTGATTTGGTGTATTCAAAATTTTAGTTTTATATCTCAAAAAACTTAGGATCCTAAATTTATACATGTACAACATACTTATATAGAACACAGTAATTGCAATCAAAATTGTAGCGCTTATGTTTGTGAGGGTCTTACCAAATCAATCAATGACTTAAGTCATATTTTTGAATTGAACATTTTCATTTGAATTTTAAGTGAAAATGTTTTATTTATGAGGATTTTATAAAACCATTTCATAACCAAAGACAGAATATTAATAGCTGAGAGTGATGATATGAAGATTTTTGTTTTTATAAATATGAAATTATATTCTGCTGTCATTTCTACAATATTTTATTTTGTAAATCATTTATATAAGTAAAAATTGTGTTGTGCATTGTTTTTAATTTTGTTTTTTGTATTAGAATTTGTTAAGTTATTAATTTGAAAATGCATTTGTAATAATGTTTGAAATTTTTGCCTCAACTAAAACTTATTTATAAGAAAAATCCACATATAAACATACGTGAAGTTTATGGATATAAAGCAAGTAGAGAAAAGAAAAGAAAATCAATTATTTATAAGTTACGACAGAAATTTTTATTGCAATTAACACATAATTTGATTAATTGATTAATTTTTCTTTTGATAAATAAAAACGAAAATGTAACGAAATGAAATAACATACTTTTGTAATTTATTTAACTCAATTTAAATTATTTATATTTATTCAAATAAATCAACATTGGGTTAGGATTATATAATACAATGTTGATGCCATTAGTCAATTTTTGATTTAGTTGTAATTGAATCTGGATTGAATTTTCTGTTGCCATTAATGGATTATACTATGCAGATTGCGATTCACTTTAGAAAAACCCACAATAACATTAAAGCAAACAATATTATGAAAACATAAAGTACTATATATTTCTTAAGTTCCTTTAAACTGCAAATCGGTAAATTTTTCATTAAGAAAAATTCGAGCAAAATAATGTATGTATAGAAATTTTACTTACATTTTATCATACCATTTCTGTTCTGTTGGTGGATATGATAAATGTGCATTTACTTCCAATTGAAGTTCTTCTAAAATTTGATTGTTCTTCATTTTGTTGAGGGGTTTTGTTTTTTAGTTTTTAGTTGAACAACACCCAAAATTTTTGTATCTATATATTTTTTACTTTTTATTTCATAATTTTCCCATTTCACACAATCGCCATGTTGAGAAATATAAAAATGAAAGATAACTGAACGTATGACAGAAATTATTAGAATTTAAAAACGCAATGAAAAAGCAACATAGCAGGCGACTTTCTGCCACAAAAATCTCACCAGTACTTTGAAGAAATGAAAACAAAAAAAAAAAAGAGTATTAAAAATGGATAAACATGATTATCATCGATCTTAATTAGCCTAAAGTATGAATTAATCTTTTGCTTGATTTAATCAATTTTAATTGAAGGGCAGGACAGTGATGGGATTGCAGCTTACGTAGTAGTAGTAGTTTCCCCTTTCCAAGTGTCACCCACGTAAACTAATTTCAGATCGATGAATTACTAGAAACCAAGTCTTTTACTTTTATTACTGGCATTATACTTTTTATGCGGCTTTCTGGATACCAGATCTGTTGTGCCTTTGGTTATAAGTAAACAAGAAAAAACTCGTGTATTTGATAGAATGATATGTACTCGTACCTTATTTAAATTTCCTTGATGTGACCTAAAACCAGACTTGTCCTTTTGTACATGAGGTAAGTAGAAGTTTACAACCCGACTGCATACTATCTGAATGAATCTTAAATCCTGAATTGCCTTAAAATTTGAAGCAAGCCAGCCGAACGCAGTACAAGGGTGTTAATGATATCATAGTTCAATTGCGCTCCATTGTGTTGAAGTTTCCGAATCCTTGGTGGATTGACTGATCAAAAACTAAAATTTTTAGTACATAATTTATTGTGAAACTAATAAAATTATCGGCAAAAAAAAAAAAAAAAATACACAGAAATATATACAATACATATACACATATTATTGTATATGTGACATATACTTCTATGAGTCTTTGACTATTTATTCTTATGAAAGAAGAAGAAGAAAACTTGTATATATGATATGGTGTAATCAAAATTTTAACTATATGTCTCAAAAACTTAGGATCCTAAACTTATATACATATAATATAGAAACAGTAAGTGCAATCAAAATTGTAGCGCTAATTTTTGTGAGGGTCTTGCCAAGGCAATTAATGACTTAAATCATATTTGAATTGAACATTTTCATTTGAATTTTAAGAGGAAAATGTCTTAGAGAAGTACAATGCTTATTTGTGAGGATTTTATAATACAATTTCATGACCAAAGTGAGAATACTAATATCTGAGAGTTTTGATAAGAAGATTTTTGTTGAAATTCTTTTCTGCTGTCATTTCTACAATATTTTATTTTATAACTCATTTAATCATATAAAATGGTATACTTAGGCTCAACCATTTCCCCTCTCAGTGGAAGTGTGCTGAAATCATCATGATCGCCAAACCTGGGAAACCCCAACACCTATTGTGCTTTTACCGTCCAATCAGCCTACTGGCGGTATTCTCTAAAATATTCGAAAGAATATTCTTGGCCCGACTATTGTCTTTGCTGGATGAAAGGCGTATGATTCCTGAACACCGATTTGGGTTCAGGAGATCCCTCAGGACCCCAGAGCAGTGTCAACGTGTTGTTCATCAAATCCTCAACACCCTTGAAGATCAACAGTACTGTCCCGCCGCTTTTTTTTGGATGTACGACAAGCGTTTGACAGAGTAAGGCATCCCGGTATCTTATTTCACATCAAAACATTATTACCGGCACCTTATTACTTGGTATTGAAGTCGTTTCTTGATAGAAGAACATTTTACGTAAGATCGGACATTAAGGCCATCCAAGCTGGAGTACCTTAGGGTAGCGAACTGGCACCCATTCTCTACACGCTCTTCACTACTGACCTACCTATTTTAAGTGACGAAAGATTCTTGGTTGCAACATATGCTGATGAGTCCGCTTTTTTGGCTACTGATAGCGATCCAGGGACAGCCTCAACCATTTTGCAGAACCAGATTAGTAATCTGGAACCATGGCTCAAAAGATGAAAATTTCCGTGAACACGGAGAAGTCCATTAATGTAATCTTTAACATGAATCGCAAGAGCTGCCCTCCCATAAACCTAAATTGAGACACTATTCCGGAAAGCATATCTGCTAAATACCTTGGACTAACCTTTGATAGAATTGTAACTTGGCAGCCCCACATAAAATTGACCTAAAACTTTTAAAAATGTCCAGTCTTTTAAAATCAAGCTCTCAGCTAAGCCTGAAAAACAATTTATTACTCTATAAATCCATACTTAAACTGGTATGATCTTATGGGGCACTGCCTCCAACTCAAACTACTGCGTAGACTTCTTGGAGCTTCCTGGTACGTGAGAAACTCAACCATACACAGAGATTTACAGACTCCCACGATTCGTGAGGAGATCGCAAGAATCAGTAACTCATATGTCAGCAACCTGCTTGACAACAGCCGGCACACCAGAAGATTGAATCGCCGGCATCCACTGGATTTGCCGTTCGGGGTTTACCATTATAATTAAAATAGAAACGTAATAAGAGTCCACAATCAAATTCGTTCAATATCGTTTACAATAGATTGCAAATAAAAAAAAATTTCAAAAAAAAAAAATAAAAAAAAATGTATACAAGTATAAATTGTTTTGTGTTTTGTATTAGAAAATACAAACTTAAGACAAACATTTTTATTGCAATTAACACACGATTTGATTGAATGATTAATTTTTCTTTTCATAAATAAAAACGAAAATGTAACGAAATGAAATAACATATCATTTATCATTTTTTTTTTAATTAAATTTAAATTATTTATATATTCAAATAAATTAACATTGGGTTAGGATTATATAATACAATGTTGATGCCATTAGTCAATTTTTGATTTAGTTGTAATTGAATCTGGATTGAATTTTCTGTTGTCATTAATGGATTATACTATGCAGATTTCGATTCACTTTAGAAAACACACCAACAACAATATAGCAAACAATATTAAGCAAATAAAAAGTACTATATGTCTCTTAAGTTGCTCTAAACTGCAAATCGGACAATTTTTCATTAAAATTCGAGCAAAATAATGTTTGTATAGAAATTTTACTTACATTTTATCATACCATTTCTCTTCTGTTTGTGGATATGATAAATGTGCATTTACTTCCAATTGAAGTTCTTCTAAAATTTGATGATTCTTCATTTTATTGAGGGGTTTTGTTTTTTAGTTTTTAGTTGAACAACACCCAAAATTTTTGTGTCTATATATTTTTTACTTTTTATTTCATAATTTTCCTATTTCACACAATCGCCATGATGAGAAATATAAAAATGAAAGATAACTGAACGTATGACAGAAATTATTAGAATTTAAAAACGCAATGAAAAACCAACATAGCAGGCGACTTTCTGCCACAAAAATCTCACCAGTACTTTGTAGAAATGAAATGAAAAAAAAAAACACAGAGTATTAAAAATGGATAAACATGATAATCATCGATATTAATTAGCCTAAAGTATGAATTAATCTTTTGCTTGATTTACATCAATTTTAATTGAAGGGCAGGACAGTGATGGGATTGCAGCTTACGTAGTAGTAGTAGTTTTCCCTTTCCAAGTGTCACCCACGTAAACTAATTTAAGATCGATGAATTACTAGAAACCAAGTCTTTTACTTTTATTACTGGCATTATACTTTTTATGCGGTTTTCTGGATACCAGATCTGTTGTGCCTTTGGTTATAAGTAAACAAGAAAAAACTCGTGTATTTGATAGAAGTGTGCAGAACATACAAATGATATGTACTCGTACCTTATTTTAATTTCCTTGATATGACCTAAAACCAGACTTGTCATTTTGTACCTGAGGTAAGTAGAAGATTACAACGAGACTGTATACAATGAATGAATTATAAATCCTGAATTGCCTTAAAATTTGAAGCAAGCCAACCGAACGCATTACAAGGGTGTTGAGGACACCATAGTCCAATTGCGTTACTTTGTGTTGAAGTTTCCGAATACTTGGTGGATTGACTGGCCAAAAACTAAAATTTTTAGTACAAAATTTATTGAGAAGTTAATAAAATTTTCGGCCAAAAACAAAAACTGTTCTATGTACACAGAAATATATACAATACATATACACATATTATATGTGATATATATTTCTATGAGTCTATGAGTCTTTGAGTACTTATTCTTATGAAAGAAGAAGAAGAAAAGAAGCCACTTGTAGCTGATAGTTTGGTTGTTACCAAGAAAACGAAAAAGCTCTTTTTTTGTGTCCACTGAACAGCATCCATCGTTATTAGAGAGACAGAGAGTGAGAGAGAGAGAGAGACCACCACACGTATTCTCTTCTTTTTTTTTAATTTTTGTACTGCCTGCTTCTCTTTGTTTAGATTAGAAACACCTGCAAACAAAGAGTATCTCAACGATACACAGATGGTTCATAAAATTCTACGAATTTTTATTTATACTTCTGATTATTCTCTGTCATTACTAATGCACACCTACTCATACAGAGGTGCATAGATACATACATACATGCTCAAACAATTCGCCACACTATACGAACTATATATATACATACATAGATACATTTAAGTCACATGTTGCTGCTTTTAGTTATCCAATCCAGCATGTCTTCTTCAACTGCCGGCCGGCATTTTCTCTTACACCCTCTATATTTGCTCTTAGCTCTTTGCTTTTCAGATGCTGTTCAGACTCTCGTCGTTGGCATTGAAATTGCTATAGATAAAAAAAAGTCGATGTCGTGCCGGCACAAACTGTAACAATATTCGTGTACCCTACATGTGTTTAACAGTGGCATTTCGTTTTCGAAAAAAAAGAAGCAAAAATGAATATTCTAACCTCTCTTTATTTTTATTACATTCCCTATGAATTCAAATTGCTGTAATGTATATTGTTACACTTATTAATATTTCTTAAAGAGCGAGGGTACAAATTCTAAATATAAAAGTATTGGATGTTGTTAAAATATATAAATATATATCCTAATGTGTTATAAGATAATCTCTTCATGAATGAATGGATTTGTCAATGAAAAACAAATTCTAAAACAATAAGGGTTCCTAATTCAAATAATTATTTAGGATATAATGAGGAGCTACGAAATTTGCACTACCTATACATTTTTGTATAAACAACTTTTGTTTCGAAGATAGAAAAGTCTTCCGTTGCCTCTTAACGGCACCTCATTTGCTCTGAGCCTTCTACTGCCTTCTTCGAAGCATTCACCGCCCATAAGGGGTCGTTTTTGCCCACTTTGGGAACATATTCTCTAATATAAATTTAATCAATTTTAATTCTTTTACTCAAGGTTGGTGCAAATGTTTTGGAGATTTCTATGTAAATGTCAATTATTTTTTAAATCTGTCAATTAGTTAATTGGAATTTCAAATGTCTGGTAACTTTTCTGATAACTTATGTATTTAATGTACTTTTAAGAGCCATTCCTCCATGGCTTTTGAGATTTTCTTATATTTAGGTGATTATAATGTGTTTGTAATGGAAATGAAATGGAAATCCTTTCATCATGTCAATTATGTATGTACTATACCTTGTAAGAAGGGTATGTCACTATTGTTGTAACCGAATTTAATATGGTATTGTAGTTCATATTGTTTTCTTTACTCATTGTTCACTTTTTTTCGACGGTTACCACTGCCGCCACCATCGCCACTTTTGCCACTTCTTCATCACCATCATCATCATCATCATCATCATCATAAAAATCACTACTTCCCCAATAGCAACAACAATCTTTACTACTATATAACACTCATACTCAGTTAGGGCAGTCAGTCAGTCATATGCTGCCTAGCATTATTTGGTCGACGGCTAATTATTTTCCGACAAAGAGCGAACGAAACGCGTTATATTCACTCAGTTGAGCTCAGTTCAGTTATTCATTTTCAGTTGCTCGTTGTTGCCGGTTCTATATATTTCGCTTAGAAATTTCGAATTTGTAGTTTCCTGTTCATTTTCATTGTGTGTTTGTTGTGCCTTTTGTTATTAATTTAATTTTTCTTATTCTGTGTGTATTTGTGTATCTTTTTATTCCATACAAAGTAACCATGAATGTGTACGATTTATTTTTTTTGTAACAATAAAAATAAATTTATGTATTTTTATTACAGCAGAAACGTGGAGATATAATCAATTTATTATTAGTTCTTATGATTTCTTAATTGATAGAATACAAATGAAATAAACTATTAAGCAGTTAGACAGAATTCTTTTAACATTTCTCTGCGTTTGTGTGTGTGAGTGTGTTTGCATTAAACATACATAAGTGAAGAAATAATTAAGATCGTGAGCAGCATAAAAAATACTAATTACAAATTGAAAAGGTTTGTATACATAAACATTAAACTTCATCAATCAAAATTATTTGTTATAAATGAAAAAGAATCATCAATCGTAATTTCCATTTTTTTGCTTACTAAACAACAAAACTTGTTGCAATTCGACACCAAACAATAACAAAACAAATCAACACAAATCCAACAAAGCAACAACTAAACTTGCATGTTTTTCTATAAGGATTAACATACTTTTTGATGCCACTGTATGCTATTATAATATGTATACAAATTTACATACCTTTCTTTTGAAAATGCAGAAAAAATGATGTAATCCATAAAATAGAATATTGAAAAGAAAGATGTAAAATGCAAGGATGAGGGTGGAGAATTTAGAAATGGGAAGTACTTAAACTTGACTCAGTTTAAAAAAGGAAAACACACACTCTCTCACCAACCAACAGAACCCATAAAAAAAAAAAATGAATAGTATTTGGTTAGATGCAACTTTTAATACCCTATAAAACTGCTATACATATGAGTATCAGCATAAAGATAAAAAATAAAAAAAAAACCCCCAAATCTAAGCGAAAGAAGATGTTGGATGATAAGGCTTATCTTTAGATAGGCGTATTTACTACCTTTCATTCTTATTTATTGGTAATTTTAAGGTTTTTTTTCCATACAAGTTTAGCAATGTACGAATTCGAACACATTCTTATAAAAATGTTCAGTTTCTAGGCCTCTGCTATATAATTTTTTAATAAGATGAGAACAGTGAATTTCACGTTACTATATTTTTTTACACTTTAAACAAAAATATCTCTGGAACAACTTGAAATTTTGCAATAAATTTAAAATTTTTATTGAAATTGGTATTTTAATGAAATTTTAGAAAACAATATTCATCTGGAAAGTGGCCTTTACAAGTCATGATCCATTGATTTCCAACATTTCAAAGGGTTTAAGCATTGATCTATACTTCTATGTGTTTTAAGCTGATTGAATCTTTAGATTTGATGAAATTTTGTTGTCGATATTTGAGACATATGCATACAACTTCTGGGTTATGACACACATTATTTTTTTTTTTTGCTTTTTTTAAATAATCACTATAAGCCACCGATAATTTGATGTACGTGTGATATACCTATGTTCTTCTATAGGGTATAGACAGCGTGAATATCCTTTTGAAAAATCATAAGTTCTCATTTTCATTCATTTACTTGTATTATATGTACATAGGTATATAAAAAATATTGTATAATTGCTGCAGGACTTTGTGTAAAGGGATGAACGGTGAAGATTCTTATCGTCCACCTACAAAACTCACAGTTTATATGACATTCCCTCTCATACTCATTTTCTCTCTGGTTTTTTACTAGTCACGCTTTTTATATCTTTTCGCTCTTCATGACATTTACAAATATACACAAGTATATAGTAGTATACTATATTATAATATATGAAGTCATGCTGTTGTCAATACTAAAAGATGTCGATGGGTTTTTTGTTACAAATGTGGAAATAGTAGTACTAGTCACGCAAGCACCCACTTCTTAGAATAGTAACAACACACAGGTCACATAAAAAATTTTAGTGTCAACAATAATTTGAGCTATAAAAGTTCATTTTCACTTATTGTTTGTGTTGTTGTTGTTGTTGGTGTGGTTATTTATTTTTGACTTTTGCCGGCTACAACAAGATACTCTCTCAGACCCCACATACAATTGAGAATTAAGTTATTTCTCTTAATTTTTAAGACTCTTTTGGTTCATGAGTTTGATGATTCTCTTTAAAGTTGGTCACACGCTTAAGCTTCCTTTTTGTTTGGCGCCCCTTTATTATATTTACTATCTTTATTGGACTACTTGATTTGGGTGTGATTGTGTTTATGAATGAATCGCATATCAGTTTTGGGTGTGTATGCTATTGTATTTAATTAATTGCACTTGTAAGTGATGTAACAATGAGAATAACCCATCTGATAATCGTTAAAGTTTGATAAGCACACTGACGTCATGCCCACCCAACATACTGTAATTTACAATACCTACAAGTTATTCACCCCAACTATTTGATTCGATTTAACAGAAATTGGTTTGACTTACAAGACATTTTCAATAGATTTAACAAACATCAGTAAAAAGTGTTATAAGTCCAACAGACTTCAGTTAAATCACGTTTAGTTTTAAAATTAGTAACTGATAAAATTATGCCAAGTAGTTTTATCAATTTAAAAAATAAATTAGAAAAGTAAAATTGTTAACAAATTATACCGAGAAAATTACCGATAACAATTACGTATTATCCATTAAAAACAACTTAAGTAGTCTGTAATACACCACGTCATTTAGCATGCAAAGTCAATTTTCTTTCTTTGAATATTTAATACCATCAACAATTTTTTTGAATTACTTTATTGTACTCGTATTATTGTTGTTACTGTTGCCTTTATTTTTATCGCAAGTTTCAAAATAACAAAGCAAATTGAGTGTTACAAATTGTGGGTGTCGACTTATAGTCATTTGAAGTTTGGTTCCATAAATAGTGGAAACTGAACAGAGTATAAAATATATAAACAAAAAACAAAAATATTTTACAATTCACATTAAATGAGGTTTCACTGTATCCAAATGAACACATTTTTTAAATGACTTTTTTGTTATCTTTAAGTGGTTGAGTTATTGAGATTTCTTGACTTTTATATTGCAGAAAAAACCAATTCTTCACAGTCATGTTTCTTTCAAATATTTCTATTATCAAATAAATCATTACCACAGTTTTAGGAGCATTAAATCAATGATACAGTTTGAGCACCATCTAAATCATTAATACAATATGGTAGGCTTCAATAGCCTTAAAACTGTATTGGACTTATGAATTATAAATATTCAGGGACTTTGAGAGTTAATTTAGTTCAAAGTCAATTAGTGTAAAACAATAAAAAACAAAAACAAAGCTCAGTTGGCGATCTTTGAGATTCAGGTTTCAACCATTGTCATATACCGATGCAAGCAATTCTTTTCCCTCCACAATTTCTCTGACAATGATGTCAGAATGTCATGAAATTTTGACACGTATGCTTTAAAGATTGTTACTATACAGATCTGTGAACAGTGTTTGTATTTGTGAGACCGGAGAATTGTTGTATTATAATGAGGAATAGCACTTAAAAGATAAAATTATTATTAAATGCATTTATCCACCTAAAAAGAGAGAAGCCTCTAGAATTGTATTCTCTAGCGGCCACCACTTGGCTTACTAAGTCCCTGATTCCCTTGAATTAGAATACATTTGAACAGTTCTTTGGAAATCATTCAGATTACAAATAAAAATAAATTGATTCCCGTTGTAGTATCTATTTGGATTAAATTATCTTTTTTGGAATAAATAAATATGAGAAATTCTATTTTCGAATTAAGTAGACATATTGGCGTACTAGTAATTCCAGGTAATTGTTTATAAGATTTTATTATTTTAAATTATTTTTTCTACTTTTATTATCTTTTCCATATTATGAATTATTTTTTTTTGTTATTGTACAATATAATAAACAATGTTTTGATTTTATTTGGTAGAGTGTTTTTTTTGTAAGCAATCTTTCTTTATCTCTTATACTATTGTATATATGTATATATATAAGTATATGTCAAATTTTTGTTATTACAGATAAACCTCATTTACCGTCAGGAAAGAGATAAGAAATTCAAAGTAATCATAAGTTAAAGATTGCATAAGTTTTAGACGAAGAAATATTGTTTTATATGTAGATAGAAAATAGGAACTACTTTTCCTGAAAGGCTCTAAATCCAACTTCATCGCCTTCAGTTTCATTAAGTAAACAATAAAGATGATCCTTTTTGCCTGTATTTTGATCAAATGATAACCAAAATGGTCGACACCAATTCTTCCATTGTCGTAAATTATAGAGCGCACAATATTCATGATGGGATGATGTCAACATTTCCATAAAAATTGGCATTACCTCTCTACTTCTCAATTCAGCCAACAAATAGGTGACTTGCTTTAGTTTGGCGACATCATTTGTATCAACATAAATGTGTCTAGCCTGAAAATAGCAATCTTTGGCAAGGTTAATTGAACGTGTCTCCTTAACAAAGATCTTGCCCATTAACATAAGGGTTTCGGCTTCGAGTAAACGCTTTTCATAGGTACGCGCTAGACGCAAGGCACGCTCTGAATGTGAAATAGCTGATTCAGAACAAGGACCTTTCAAACTACAATACAATAATAAAATTATAGGATTTTTTTTCTATTGTACTTAGTTATTAACTTACGCCTCAGTGATTCGAGCTAAAATCAAATAATATTGAATATTAATTTCCGCAAATGTGTGATCGTTGCGTTCCATAATTTCCGATTTTATTTGATCAAGAATTTTTTTCGCAGGATAATGTTCACAGCTTTCCAAAAGGAAATATGCACGTGCCAGGAATGTTTTACAGTAAAGTGCAATATTCTTTTCGCGACCAACTGGAGATGGAACGAAAGGAAGTGCTTTAGAATTCGATTATTAAATAAGTAATCCATTACCTACTCTCTAATATGATAATTGCAGCTTGTCGACCTAAATCAATGGCCTTTTGGGGCTCTGAAAATAACACTTGATGAGCATAGTCCAACATAACATGATTAAGCTGATGTGCTACGAGTTCATGTAGAGATAAACCGAATACATTCTTTGGATCTGCTAACCATGTACGGGTTTTGACTAGTTTCAATGACTTTTGTAAATACATCAAGGCATCTGGCAAATTTCCATTATCCTCCAAATGTAGCGCATATTTATAGTAAATACGTGCCACAATTTCTTTGGCCTCACGCTCCTTCCCGTCGATATTATGACAAAGCGAAATAAGTTTTTCAATAGCCATTGAATATACCCAACCAAATTCTGTCTTATATGTTTCCAGCATCTCAAGGGCTTCGTGAAAGAGAAGGCAAAAGGTTCTGTTGGAATTTTCCTTCCTGTGAACAACAGCCAATTCGGCACTCTTCAATTTTGCAACCATCTCATAGAGCAATGGAAGATAGCGTTCGTCCGTCATGCGTATGCGGGTAACGCGCGTTTCCACAAGCATCTCTTCCCTTTCGCGCAAACAATATAGGAATTGGGGTATCAGAACACAACCTGCGCGATAAAGTTCATCTTGTAGCGAATCATAGATAGGAGGTTTCAATCGAGCTGCTTCTTCGTAAGATAAAAACTTGATTTTTTTCCTGATCTGTTCACGATCAAAGGATATATCGATAAATGCTCGTTTCGGAAGCTTCTTTTTTAAATTCTCTTTGATTTGCTTAGCTTTCTGTTCGCGCTCCTTAGCATTCATGATAGATTGTTCTGTTGTACTTCGTTTGTAAGAAAATATAAATATTATACTTATGTAGTTTTCTAATAATTTCAACTTTTTTTTTTAATTGGAAAAAAGTTTTGTATATTGATTATAATGCTGACAAGTAAAGCTATGAGAAATCGATTTTATATTTTTGAATCTCAGAAATGATTTTTTGGGATGAGGCTCATAAAGTAAATACATAATAAAACTTTCAATTCCCATTCTACCGACCACATTAATTCAATTTCCTTCCCTCGATAATATTAGCAAAATCAAATCCTGTAACCTTAGTAATTTATTCTAATCTTTTTTTATTTAAGACAGACGAGTCCAAGGCCTTGTAGCTAGCACTCCTCAAAACTTAGATTATATATTATAAGTAACTAATTGTATATAATCTAATCCTGTAAATAAATAACTAAACTTTCAATTCCACACTGCATTCAATCTCCAGAAATGAAAGTCATTGTCTAAAATGCGATCTGATCTGCTCTGATTAAATCTGTATTGATAATCTAGTGAAGACATATAGATTCATAATGGATTCTCTGATATAAAAAGAAAGTCTTGACAATATTCCATGCATTTGAATATTTTATTTATTTTATATTATTAGATTAATTCTAAAAACAAGAAGCGATAATTTTCGTTTGAAACCAAATCAAAAAGCTTTCGTTTTCTGTTTGTAGAACCCATCTACATATATTTATATTATAGGTGTATGGAAGTCGATAACTCAATGATTTACTAGCAGAAATACAAATGAAGATCATTGATCATAGTTCTTGTTCCTCGTTAAGCAAACAGTATAAAGGATTTTTTAATTGTGACAATAATTCTTCATTCAATGTGAGCCAAAAAGGACGAAGCCTGTTCTTCCATTGACGTAAATTGTAGAATGCACAATAATAGCGGGCTGAACTCTTGAGCATATCCGTATAGAGCGGCATAATTTCATCTGCCTTTAGGTTGGCCATTAAATAATTGACTGTCTTCGTATTTTGCACATCAGCATTATCAATAAAATACTTCCGAGCCTTCTTAAAGTTCTCCAGAGCAAGGTCAGGCGTTTCGAGACTTTTGCCATAAATCTTCGCTAACTCCATACGTAAGATAGCTTCATGTTTCCCATATTCGTAAGTTTCACAAAGCAATATACCCGTTTTCAAATCGTTTATAGCGTTTTCATATTTAAAGTAACTGTAACCAGGAATAGGTTTTTGATAATGCATACATAGGTAAATTATCCAAGTTACTTACAATTTATGAACTGCAGCTTGATACTTATAGAATAATATGTTATTTTCTGCAAAAGTATAATCATTGCATTTTAAAATTTCTGGTTTTATTTCATCCAAAACAGTTTTTGCTGATTTAAAATTTTCATTTTCGATAAAGAAATATGCTCGTGTCAAAAATGTTTTACAAAAGAGTGAAAAATTCTTCTGACGACCAACTGTTCAAAAGGAAAGAAATATCAATTTAATTTGTTATTTGTGGATATACCTAAATAACTTACTTTCAACTATCACCAGTGTTGCTCTTCGGGCCAAATCGACTGCTTCATCAGTTTTATGAAATACGATCTCTTGACCATAAGTAAGCATCAGATTTGCAAGTTTTTTTGCAATGCGTTCATGCAACAGCTCGCCGAATCGATAATTGACGTCCCAAGGCCAAATGTGTCCTCGGACAAATCCCAAAGCCAATTCCAAATATTTAATTGCACCAATTTTGTCGTCATTTTCCTCTAGAATTGAGCTATACTTATAGAAGATGCGTGCAATTATCTCTCCAGCATCACCTTCGTGACCTTTAACATTATGACACATCGAAATGAGTTTATCCATGATTGCAGATAGCACATATTGGAATTTATCCTTAAGCGGTTCGATTAGCTGAATTACCTCATAGAATTGCGTAAAGCATTCTTTGTAACCATCCTTCTTATTCTTGACCACAGCGATTTCAGCTTTTTTCAATTTCTCGATAATCTCATAGAATAGTTTTCGATAAGGCACATCTGTAATGCGTTCTCGAATATTTAAGTTGTCAAACAGTGTTTTTTCCGCTTTTTCCAAACATGCAAAAAATTCGGGCAACATGTGGCAGCCCTCATGATACATCTCATCTTGCAATGCCTTAAAGGTCGGACCCTTAATGCGTAACGCTTCAACATAGGTCAAAGGCTTGATTTCACTTTTGATAATCTTGCGATCAAATGTAATAAGACGAAAAGATCTATTTATTGATGGTTTTCTTTTAAAGGTCTTCTGAATTGAAGTTAGATCTTTTTGGTCAATCGTTTTTTTTTGTATTTTTGGCATTTTTTATTATTTTTTTTTTATGATTAAATGTGTTTACGTTGTTTTTAAAATATAATATAATATATAGTGTAATGAAGGAACTCTCAAAGATATATGTTTGTAAATATTATATGAACTACATAATTAAGTATTCCCTTCCTAAGTAGATTGGTCTACAACAGATAAAACCATTAAGGAAATATCATTAATTACAAATTGTTGGTATTATCAATCTGATTCTCTTTTGTGTGGCTTAGAAGGGTCTAGTAGCACAGATGTGGCTAGAAATTTAGAAGAGATCGAAAATTACATTTTTCGTGTAAAATGCATCTCAGTTTTCTAACTCCATGTCTGGGTATTTTATTTGATATATGCTCATGACGTGGTCTTTTTTAAAGAATTGTGTCGACCCCCCCTCTAAAGAACATGATGCGATAGAAATGCTGCGAGTTCACCCATTGTGTTGCCTACTCGTATTTTGTACGGTTTACCTTCGACTTTTCCGTTGTGGGAGACCCTGCCGATAGCCTAGGTTCCAACCAAGTTGAATAAACAAAACATATAAAGTTTTAGAGCCACTTTCGTTGAGTCTCTGCCACAGTACAGTTTGAGTTACATTGTCTAATTTTATTTCATACAGTTTCATACATCATGAAAATACAGTTTTACGGTTCCTGTCTTGCCATTACAGTTTTATGGAAATTGTTCGTTTTATACAACCGTTTTGACACACATTTCTGGCTAAGCATTGCTATGGTTTCCCTAAGAAGTGGAAATCGAAGCATTTGTTCGTTGAAATTTAAAGGCATTTTGCTATCATTGCTATATTGTAACTTGAATAGTAACAAACTATTGTATCGCTTTAAAAATTTACAGAATCAACACAACCACAATGGCTGATGAAAATGTAGACACAAGTTTTATACCAAATGTACCCAATGCTGGTCCATTGGCAACTTATCGTAAACGTGCTAAGTTCGACTGGAAACGTTTGAGACTAATTTTTGAAAAGGAACAAGCATTAAGGATCAAGGTGAATGACTAATAGATGGAATAAATTAAATTGAACATAATGTTAACGTATCTTTTTTATTTAACAGTATAAGGTCTGGGCCCGTCTTCAACATGATCCACTATTCTCGCATCCACAGGCAACCTTGCCAAGTGATGAACAGAAGCGTATTTGTGCCATGCAAGTGAATCGAATGAAACAATTGGATTTAGTGCCAAAGGAAATCGAAAGCCTATCATTTTCTGCTAAGACAAAATATCTTATGTATATCAATGAAGCGCTAGCCTCGTACTGTCCAAGCCTGTCAGTGAAAATTGCACTTGGAGTGGGTCTATTTAATAATGCTATACGAGCAATGGGCACAGAGAAGCATACCAAATATATTGAAGCTGCTTGGAATCGTGAGGTGATAACGTGTCTGGCAATAACTGAACTCTCGCATGGCAGCAATACAAAGAGCATAAGGACAACAGCCACATATGATCCAGCAACGCAGAATTTCATCATTAACACACCGGACTTTGAGGCAGCCAAATGTTGGGTGGGCAACTTGGGTAAAACTGCCACAGTTGCTATGACTTTTGCGAATCTTTATACGGCCGATGGTGTCAATCATGGCCTACATGGTTTTCTCGTACCAATACGTGATCCCAAAACATTGAAATCGTATCCCGGCGTGCTTGTAGGTGACATTGGCGAGAAATGCGGCTTGAATGGCATTGACAATGGTTTTGTTATCTTCTCGAACTATCCCATACCACGTGATAATCTTTTGAATCGCACGAGTGACATTACACCTGAGGGCAACTATGAGAGTCTCTTTACTGAGCCCAGTAAAGTTCTGGGCGCTGCATTGGAAAGTTTTTCAGCAGGACGCATTGGCATTATGCAGGAATCAGCAAATACACTTTGCTCTGCGGCTGTCATTGCGGTGCGTTATGCAGCGGTGCGTAAACAATTCGGCCCGGAGCGTGATGGGCCTGAGGTGGCCATCATTGAATACCAGCTGCATGTGGGTACAAACTAATTTTTCTCTAATGATGATGATTTGGATTATTGAGTGTTTTTCTTTAATTATAGCAATATCGTATATTTCCTTATTTGGCGGCAGCCTGTGTACAGAAAATCGCAGTAGAAGAATTGACGAATACATATCTGGAGATAATCGCCGATGCTCAAGAATCAAACTCAACCAATTCGTTTGACATATTGGTATGTATTTTACATACATAATACACGTAAACTTAAATTTTTTATTTTTCTAGACTCAAACTGTTTCTGAAATTCATGCGCTTATCTCCGCTTCAAAACCTTTAATCACTTGGTGTGCACGCGATGCTATACAAGAGGCTCGTGAGACATGTGGCGGTCATGGATATTTGAAGGCAGCTAAATTAGGCGATATGCGTAACGATCATGACCCCCTTTGTACCTACGAAGGTGACAACAATGTGCTGGGTCAACAGGCCTCAAACTGGCTGCTCCGCCAATGGCAAAATTCAGAACTCGAAAGCCCCATTGGTACATTGGATTTCATGAAACGTCGTGAGACTATTCTCAAAGAACAGTACGAACAAATTGCTACGAAATGGAGCCCGCATAGTTGGGAATGTATGTTTCATTTTAAATATCGTTTAATGTTAAAACTAAATCTCGTTTAATTTTAGTCGTCCTTAATTGCTATGAATGGTTACTTTGTTACCTCACTCAATCTGTAACTCTGCGAATTGAACGTGATCTGGCTGCTGGAGTTCATCGCTTTGATGCACGAAACAATTCGCAGGTGAATGGTGCCCGTGAACTATCACTTGCCTATGCTGAATACACCGCTTTAAGTCGCTATGTTTCGCATGTTCGTAAACTCAATGTGCAGTCATCTTATGATGAAGTCTTGAGCCTAGTTTATTCAATCTATGGCATGTGGTGTCTGGAGAAGCATATGACAACATTTTATGTTGGCGGTTTTGCACAATCACCTAAATTTGCGGATGCTGTACGCTCTTTGCTTCTAGAAAGCTGTTATAAACTAAAAGACTCAGCTGTATCGGTTGCTGATGCTATATCTCCACCAGATTTTGCATTGAACTCGGTAATTGCAAAGGCGGATGGCCTTTTGTATGAAAATTTACAAAATGAATTTATGACGCATGAGGGCGCTTTTCAGCGTCCTCATTGGTGGAGTGACGTTATTATCGATATCGATAATGAAACGGTAAAATCAAAACTTTAGAAGAGAAGAAAAATGTGTTAACTCCTTAGTATCCACATCTGTCTGAAAATTAGTACAGAGAATCTTGTATTAAACTATTGTTTTGTCATTCCGGAGACCTCATTATAATTGTCTTATACCGCAAATGCTTACCTATGTCTAATAGCTTTGAAATTTGTTTATTGTAAATTTTATGTAACGTTACAATGTTTTGTAGTATTTTGAGATGAATAGAAAGAAATATATATATATATATATATATATATATAATCCTATATACAATATATGTATATACAAATTTGTATACATTTGTTTGTGTCCTTGTTGAAACAAATATAATTTGTTAAGTTGTCAATTCGTTATAATAATTAAGATATATTGTGAAATCCTGTTAACTTTTTAGACCGAATAAACATACTACTTATATTGAGGCTTTTGAAGAAGAGCTTTATGAATAAAACAGAGTCTAACCATCATAGGCTATACCACTTGGGTACAAGCCTTTTGGGGTTACGTAGACCCAATGTACACAATTCTTGGTAATAATAATTGCTGGCCATCTAGTTTCTGCTAGCTATCCTGAGTATTATTGTATTATAAGTAGTAATTTTGTTGAGAATTCAACAATGTAATTGATGAAGTAGGCTTTGCATTTTTCATAAGTATGTACATATGTAGTATTTTACTTTTTCCAATAAAAAACATATTTGATTTTTGGAAGTCAAACACTTCACACGTACTACAATACAATAAATACATTTAACAGAAAAAAGTTGCAAAAAAAAAAAAAAAATCTCGATACGGGAAATATATACGCACATATTGTATTCAAGTAAACCAACAACCTTAACAACAACCATACAATCTAAATACATATAGCATACATACGTAACATAGCTTAAAACATAAGCAAAGGAATAAAAAAATGCATAGAAAGTCCATGAGTTACTTTTCTAGGAAATCTTTGCGAACAGAAAATCATGAATCAGAGATATCGTTACAAAGAGGTGAACTAGATATAACCGAAATCTTTCAAAAGTACCATCTGAATAAATTTCAAAGTACCACAAGACTTAACTCCTCGGTAGTGTTTTCTTATTTAAAAGAAATTGATCCATTGGACTTGTTAGGGACCATTAAAGATGTTCAAAATGAGTTAAAGAAATTGCGTGTAGAGACCTACATCTATCGTAATTTCCTTATGAAACACGATAACAAAGTGATTACTCTTTTGTCAACTCAACAAAAATGGGAGAGCAGAGTATCGAGTAAAAGCGTTGTAGGTCAATCGATAGCAGATGCAATCTCGTTGAGAAAAAGTGGATACCGAATTGAATATGCGTTAAATAATGTGCATAAAAAGGAAATAGCTGAGCGTCTATATCGTGAAAAGGACATCGCTCTAAAAGGGCAGGAACTTGCTGCTAAGAAGGAATTGTGCGATGTACGTGCCAAAATTGAAGAACAACAACTCCGTAAAGCGGAAGTGATTGCAACAGAAAAGAATTTTTTGTTGCACTTTGGAAACACTAATTTCACAGAGCATCAATTATGGAATAAATTGTCCTATTTTACACGTTCTTATATTAATTATTCAGCAGATTGGATGTCCTCGATTCGATTGAAAATTAATAATTTGAGTGCCGATTGCCGGAGCATTATTGATCACATAAGAATTAAAAAAGATAAGCGCATGTCACTGACCACTGCCGATTTAGAAAGCATAGAACAAAGATTGGAGGACATGACCAAAGAATATAATAGCAAAGTCGATAGTGCATTATTATTCAAACATAATGTTTTAGTTAAGACCACTGAAATGAATAAAGAAAGCAAGGCTCTATCCAATGATCAAAAGGAATTGAAACACATCCGAGAACAAACTGCTGCAATCGAAAAGAGTTGTACGCATATGCTCCGTGATCTTAACTTTCTGAGTAGTACTGATGAAAGACTCAAGATGGAATTGCATGAGAAAAAACAACAATCACTTAAATATAAAGCACCGAGTACAGATAACTATCTAACAATAAAAATAAAAGGGGCAAGAATAACACGTGAAGTAGAGTCTCTAAGACGAAAAATTGCTATTCTTAATATTAATTTGCCAAAGTCGGAACAGATTGTCATAAAGAAGGCGAAACAAAGGAGCATGTTCTTCTAAGCGGAGTCAAGACCCATTTTGTTCCAGGACGTTCAAACTTTGCACAGATGTCATGTGGTTCATCTCTTCACTATATTTTTTTTTTTTTTTTTGCTTAACCGAGTATTAAATAAATTTATTATAGAAAGCTCAATCGCTCGTTTTATTCTTCCTTTTTAATCAATATGACCATGAGTTTGATGTTATTATGTAAACTCAAACTAAAAACAAGGTTGATCTTTGAATCATAGCGGATCAGACACTGAAATTTGCAGATTTTGTAAACAGGATGTTGAAACAGCTTAACACTTTCTTTGTGAATGTTCTGTAATTACCAGGAAAAAATTCACAGTTTTAGGGAAGGATACTATGATTTTATCCTGAATGATTATGATTTCGAGTGCTTTAATATTTTAAAAGTCTAAAAGTCTCATCTTTTATGTCACAGGGCCAAGCATAATAGATATATGTGTTTAGGTCATGTGTAATCAAAGACAAACTTTTGTAATTTTTTTTTTTGGCAGGTGGGTAGCAATCTTTTCGGACTTGAAGCCACCGTCGTGAGTACGTGTGTCTCTCTTCGTCCACTAGGATTATGATAACAATGTATATACTTATATATGTATACAAGTACTCAAAGGGGATTCTATAATATGAGTATTCAGCTCCTATGCTAGTGGGTATGCCTCATTATCATTTTGATGTTGGTATTTCGCATTTTACACTTAACGTTTCTGCGGCAGAGCTCTCTGTCGGGATTTTTATTTATTGAATTGAGAAGCACGAGTCTTAAGATGTAGCTGTGTCGCATGTCTTGGGACATACAGTGCTCTGTTGATGTTTTTCTTTCAGTCAGAGTGAAAGGGAATAAGAAACGTCGAAGTAGGTGCTTTGCTATTGTAGCTGAGTGTAAACACAAGTAAGAGTACTAAAGAAAAATCAAGTACATTTATTCATAAATGCAAATGATGATCAGTGTGATAAAGAATATCTACTTAGCGAACTTCGTCCGAGTATATGCATTCAATGTTCCCAGTTTTTGAACTACCGATTTTCTAATACTACCACCGAAATTCGCTGAAAAATCTTTTATGCTTCCATATTTTACTACAATTTTTTTATTCCAGTTTGTAATTTTTTTTTGCTTGTTTGTTTCTATTCCGAAGTCAATGCTTTGTCTTATTAATTTATTATATAGTAATCAAGTAATCCATAATCGGTTTTACTTTTATTGCCGTTAGATATGAACAAAAATCAATTAGGTGACACGCGCAACTTGTGGGTGATTCCCAATAAACAAAAAAATCGACACAAAAGAAAAAGAAATAAACAAAAGTGTATAAAGAATTACAATATAACAAGTTATGTGTACCTTGCCAAACAAGTTTTACCCATTAATGGTATACAATATGTAACAACAACAACAGCAATATCAGCAAAAAACAATAATATAGGTACAACAATACATAAGTAGATAACAACAACAAATGTTATAAATTTCTTTTACAATAACCATTTGTCATTCACTTTGATTTTAAACTTTCTTATGTTAATTGGAAAGTTTTAATATTGGCAGCAATTCTTACTGAATTTAATTTATGCAAATTTCAATATCACAAATGTTTGTGCATATTAAATTAATTTTGAAAGCAGATTACATAAGAGAAATAAGAATTTAAGATAAATATATTTAGAGACGAAATTTTCTGAATATCATTCCGGTTTGAGGTAATAAAATTTCCAAATCAAATTAAATTGAAGTATTATATTCTGAAGTCCCTTCATCTTAATGGGATTATTTTGATTTTTTTTTGATAATGAATAATGTATAATCTGCGCAATTTTAAATGTATTACGATGCTGATATTAGATTAGATTATATTAGATTAGAGAAGAACGGGATCTTGGCAAGTCGTCATTGTTTATTAAGTGTGATTTTTCTTTGACACAACGATTGATTTATGTTGTGATGAAGCTCCTATAACATCCACACAAAGTTCTGGTACAATTAAAACAATGACAAACCCTTTTTTGACAAGCTTATGAGCCTCATCGTTATCAATATGCATACTACGATAGCACCCAAATAAGATGAACTCTGCGTTTTTAGGAGTATGTAAGTACATAGTAATGAATTTTGTAAAGATAAATACTTTCAGATGAGTCAATTCGAAGTGTCATTTCTCATAAACATGAATGTTTTCAACCTAAATAACAAGTTTTCTAGGTTGTGATGGTATAACTGACCAAAATTTAAAGTGCTTTCATTAAGATTTCAATGAATAGTAATGTTGTTCCTTAAACTTCAACTATAATGTATTATCAGCGTGCAACAAAGAACAGAAATTGAATAAAATTTCAACATAATATCTTAATAATTAAAGTTTTGTTTTGCATGCAAATGCGGAGAGGATCTACTACGAGTATATTCCCCTGGAATTCGATATGATTTATTTTATATATTCAATATGAGTAGAATGCATGGAAAATACATGAATAAAAACTGAAATCAGAAAAACAACCGGCATTTTGATTCCTTTTCTCGACATATTCATATAAAGTTGTGATGCAGCAAAAAGTTATCGTTGTTTTGTGATTTATATTGATTATTTTAATAAATTATAATACTCGATATTGTTGAGAATCTTAGTTTGTGTATATGAAAGTTTTAATTGTTTAAACGTGTTAATTCAGCACGAATAATGCCCCAGCGGCATTAACAGCATCAGTAACAATAAACTTGGAAAAAGAGTGTTGGCATCATTATCTTCTTCATCATCATAATGAATTAAGTAATGACATAGATGAACATTAGCCCCCATGTTAGTACTTTTCAGAGAGAAGGAGTGTGAATAAGAATATTAAGTGCTAAAGAGAAAGTGTAGTAAATTATCTACAAAGGTGGTGGATCTCAAAATTGGTTTGAATAATTTTTTATTCTAAAATTTGAAATGTATAAATAATCAATCAATTTTCATGGAAAATTTTAACCAAAATGAATTTATTTGTATATTTATTCAATTACTATGTGTGAGAGAAATAATAAATAATATAACTAATAATTAAAATCGATTTAGGCAACAAAAACAGGGGATCACCTTAGTATGTTTTTGTTCTTATTGTTTTCAGTTTGGTTGTTGAAATTTTTTGTTTACTCCATTGAAGATGATGATGATGATGCTAAATTAAAATTATTGTAAAACCAGCTAAAAAGTTGGATATCAAATGTAACCACAATATTACTCAGACTCGTATATTCTAGTAGAGAAGGAACAAGACAATATAATAAATTTACATACATACATATTATATTATAAAGATCGTCGTGCGTTCTCTGATGATGATGAGCAAGAAGCCAAAAGCCAGTCAGTCAGTCAGTCAGACACTTTATAAAAAGCCTGTTGCTTGTTACCTTTTTGGCTTATTCGACACAAAGGTGTCGGACTGTAAAGACGCGTTCTACAAAACCGCAAAAGTACGACTTAAACGAAATATATTCGAAAACTCATTGAATCGGGAATCTCATAGAAGTGTGGAGAGTGAGAAACGAACTCGTTCGTATGTGAATAATAGATTACAAACAAAAAAGAGATATTTAAAACGTTTAAAGAGAATAAACTTACTTATAAAGAAATAAATAAAAGATTTTTATTTGAAAAACATAAAAAAAAATATAAAAATAAGTAAAAATAGAACAAGTAAAAAAGAATCTATAAAAGTGAGTTCTATAGCATATAAATGAATCGTTGAGTTAATAATGATTCTCATCTTCCCTGTGTTTGTGAACAATTTTGTATTTGCAAAACCAACAAGAAACAAAAAACACAATTTGCGTAGTTTATTATTTATTCTAAAGACAAAAATCTTGAGAACAAAAGCGGTTATTGATGTTATTTTTATTATTACTTCATAGTGTTGTAAATAAGTAAATGAGTTTGGTTATCTATAAAAATAAGTATATACTTACACAATTCAAGGCTAAGTTCAGTAAGAAAATCTTGGGAAATAAAAATAGATGAGACTTGATCAAGTTTCTTTTTCATGAAATAAAACTTGTCATGGCTGATGATTGTTTGTCCCTCTACTCTATTATAAGTATAAAAAAAAAAACCCCGTTTAACTGTGCTAATAATTGTTAATTATTATTATTATTTATTTTTATAACAAAACTCAAATGAAAAGAAAAAAGTACCGAAAATATTTTTAATATAAATTGAAATATTCCAAATCTTAGGAACAAAAATTTGTATGCAAAACATTCGCGTGCTTTAAATATATAAAAAATTAAATATTTTTAAAGCTCAATATAAGAAATTCCGGTTTATAGTAGAATTTTAGATGAAAAATAATAAAAAGAAACAAGATCTCTTCTTTTAACTACATATGTGCATTTGGAATTTCCATACATTTTTCATCACATATTGTTTTGATTATACTTAGAACTTATTATTAAACTCTGCATACTATATTGAAAGTGTAGTGTCATTTTGGTGCAATGTTTGGAATGTATAAGTAAATGGGAACATCGGGAAAGTGATCAGTAAAAAGATATCAATGTAATTTTCACTCAGATTTTGATAGAGAAGCTTATAGAGTTTTCTGATTTAAGCTTGGGTTTCAAAAATTTGTAGAAAAAATTATCCAATCAATCTTATTGAAGTAATATACTTGCATTATCATAAAGATCAACAGAATCTGTAATTAGTTGTGGTTATACAAAATTAAATTATTGACTTCTCATCTGATAATAAAAACATATTTATTCCTTTATCCCTCTAAACAATCCATCTTAACGTTTTTAAATGGATTAGGACTTTTTGAGTAGCTAAGGCTAATAAAACTGTCACTGAGTCTGAAGGCGGTCAAAAACCTAAATGCAGCTGAGTCTGAAGCTGAAGCCATCAAGTCCAAGTAGTTTGAATTCACTCGGCTTTCTCCAACGCATTAAGAAAATTAGTACTATGTCCATTTTTTATTCATTAATAAATGTTTTTTTATTTGCTAAGGTTCTGTTCACTCTTTTTCGGGATTTGGTTTCAGTTTCAGCTTCAGCTTCAACATTCTGTTTCAGCCTTCAGTTTTTCTTGGTTTTTCTCATATGTCAATAGATTCATCGAATAAATCGCCATTCCTTGTTTCTAATAAGTAGGTATTTTTATACTTAATTTCGCTTGTGTAAAGATATTTATCAAATTAATTACAAAGTAAAATTTACATGAATTTAATTGCTGTTTTGTTGTAAGTAGACAAATGATTTTCGTTAATATTCATCTGCTGTGGAAGTTATATAAAAAGTTGCTCCCTCTAATGACCACAAATTTATGATGTTTGTATTGGAAATATGTGTGTAGCTAGTATCTATCTATTTCATTTCAAATGTTAGTACCAAATGATCTTACAATAGTTAAAATGCGAAAAAAAAAAATTAATCTTCGATTTAAAAAACTTGTTTATTTGTATAGAAAATTATGAACTTTTTTTTGATATTTTGTTTTAAGCATTTACACTTTCATTATCAGGTGTATGAACTTCGATTTCATTATCACGATTATCTTTATCAATTTTCTTTTGTTCTACTTCCTTAAGTACTGCTTTCAAAACATCTACTTCCTTTTTAATAAAATTCATTTCTTTGTCAACATGGTGATGTAAAAATTTTGGTTCCAAATCTGTTGAAAAGATTTTACAAATATTTATAAATACAATTGAATTTGGGAAACGGTGATTATTACTTACCACGTCGCTTGCATAATAGTTGATATAATATTTGTATAGCATCTAGGGCTTGCACCTTATTCAAAGTATGTTGTGCTATAGTGTCTTTTACATTTGCCAAGATCTGTTCCCATTTAAAGCACAGGGCACGTGCTTGGTTATACGAACGTTCCATTGTGTTCAGTTGATTTCTTAATCCAAGAGCTGCAAATGCTGCATCATTCGTTAGTCTCACCATACGTGAACGCATCTCTTCAATTTCCTTGAGTTTAACTTTTTCCAACTTGTGTATCTCAGCTTGAGCGATTGCTATAAGAATCATAAAAAGCAATATATGTAATAGAAATTGATTTTTTTTACGTATCCACAAGAACTATTAGCTTACTTAATGCATCACAGCGATTCATGCAATCCTTTGGCGATGTAAACATGTCCGACTTGTTAACCACATCCTCCAATATACGTTCGTAGGGCTCAAATTCAGCAATAGTTTCGCGTAGTGATTCTCGAAATACTTTCAGTTCCTCTATGGAATTTTTGTAATATGCAATCTGGTCTTTTTGCTCATCGTGTTCTCTTGTTTGATCGGCGATAATTTTCTCAGCGTTACGTTTCTTATCACGACAATTTTTCATAAAGTCATTGACCTGAATGAGACGCTCTCGCAATCCTGTATGTGTTTTAAACATATCCTTAATACGTTTTTCGGTCTTTTCACGATGAGACTTTGCATTGGTCAACATCTCCTGCTGCATCTGAAGCGTGTCCTCGCATTCACGTTTGTTCTCAAGAAAGAGGCGATCAATGGTGTCACCCGGTGTATCCCATATTGGGGCTTTTCTATTGAAGAGATATGGATTGAATTAAGTAATACAGTATTATACTTAGCAATATCATTGTATACATACATGAAGTATTTTCGTTGCTCCTTGGATGCTAAATATTCTCCCACTGATTTCTCAGGTTTTAAATCCAAATTACCAATGACATTAATTACAGTTGTTGGCTTTACACGAGGCATTTTGTTGTTAAATGTATTGTAAATGAAAGTTTAACCAAGCGAACTACAATACTTTTCTTCCATCATGACTTCAATAAACATTGTAACCATGGATACTTTCCGTCCTTCTGTTGCCTTAACAACTTTTCAAATTTTATTGATTTGATTTCTTATAAACAAAAAAAAAAAAAACAAAAGAAAATATTATCCAACACTTGGATGATATGAAAAGCGTCATCTACACTAGTTTATTCGAATTAATTTTCAAGCGAGTTGAATGATCTCTTCCCACTCAGTAGATTGGATTGGATTAACAAGCAGCTGAACAAGAATATCTAAATGAATCGTTAATCGGTATGATTAAAAAACAAACAAATCAAACATGGTATTATGTACGTGATGTCAAGTTTGATATAATAAATCTGTAAATAAATATGATGAATAAGAGATAATCGACTTAACCAACCGGTTCTCATGCTAATGAAATATAATAATCTATGTTATTCTTTTTTTTTTTAAAGGCACTCGATAATGTGGAAATTATTGGTACTTTGTCTAATAATCACCGTAATGAGTGACACTGAAGCGGGTAAATATTAAATGGATTGATTAATTGATTTATTTATACACCAACTTACCTTATAGCACGTCAATCTCGTAGGCGTCGTGCCTATGCTGGTGGCTATGCTGGTGGTTATGGGAACTCTGCTGGCACTGGAAATTCTTATGACTATGATGATTATGGTGATTACTATGGTGGTTCATTTGTGGGAGCAGGTTTCATCGATCCTTACCTCTTCCATCAACAGTTGACCAATCAAATCTTGGCCCAAAATCAGGCGACACAACAGTGAGAAGGATTTACATTGTTAATTTAATGGTTTTTGGTTTCAAATCTCTTTACTGCTTTCCATTCCATTCTATGCTTTGCTTAAACTCTTAGGGCTATAACTGCTTTGGTAACCAATGGTATTGCGGCTGCATCGGCTGATGCGGCAATATTTAGTACTTCAGACGATAAGTAAATAAATACATACTGAAATGGTGTTAAGCAAGCATCTTGCAAAATACATAAAATTTTTTTCTGTAAATTAAGCCATGTAATTAAATATATATAAATCCTTCTTCAAACAGTCGCATTCAGAGTCAAATTGCGGATAACTACCGTCGTCAAGCTCACTACAAGCCAGGCACAGGTGCAGGTTCTTCAGGGTATAATTCAAACCGTTATGCTCCCAATTATTCTGTTGCTTCAGGTTCAATTGGTCCGGGAGGTCATCATCAAACAGCCTATATAAGTCCAGCCAATCCGGTAAGTTCAAAACTGCAATTTTCCAAATTAAAACTCATTTTCTCTTTGCATTTTGTAAAAATAGGCTGTTCCAAATATTGTGAATCGTTTTGGTGCAACTAGCCCAACTGGAGGCGGCGGTGTTGGTTTTAAGGGCGTTTCGGTTTCTTCCTTCAGTTCCAGCAATTCTGATGGTACCAATCGCCGTGGTGCTCAGACGACCATCAATGATAATGGCAAAGTCACAAGTTATGCTGTGCATTCTTAGATTGCTAAAATTTTACGAGATTCAGATATTAACGAATACAGTAAAATCTTTAGTAACGAACATCTCCCTCAAGCGGACATCTCTCATGGCAGTGAGATTTTATTTTATTAAATTTTTTTATTTATGAAAGCAATTGCCTTACAATTTTATTTAAGAATCAAGAATTTTATTTTAAAATCATTAAAATATTTATATAAATTCGATTAAAATATTTAAAATTTTATTAAAAACTTATAAAAATATTTTAATATAAAGCAAATGTCTTCCGATTTTAAGATTTTGTTTGAATGAAATTTCTTGAGGCATAGATGGCATAGACTAGTAGTTTAAGCTTTTTCGATTCGTTTAGATAAGAATTTCCAAAATTAAGTTCCTATAAAAAATGATTAATTAAAAAACTGATCAAAGTCTCAATGACAAACAACGTAGCTGAGTCTTATCTCTTTCATAACGGAAGTAAATAATAAATCAAAAATTAAAATATTTGTTTTTCACAAAAATAGAATTTCTGAGAAAGTTTTGATGTCACTATTCATTGTAGTTGCTTAGTAATTTTTCACAAATATAAATCTATTTAAACATTTCTACTATGAGCGGATGTTGGAATATTGATGTGGATTTGACAAAAGATGCATTTACTTCTAAGAGAGACTAATGCAAGGTTAAGGTTTTTTCATATCTCAATATTTTTTTTTTTGTAGATTTTTATTGAACATTGACAAATGTGTTTTGCAATAGAATCTTATCACACTCGTATGTATTTGATTTACTAAGTGTACGAGTACATACACATTGAATAGCAATGAAATTTCAAGGTTTGTTCTACATGAGATTTATTTTGAACTCAGGATTATTATTGTACATATTGTGTATATTTCGTACGCTTCAATAATATGAAAGACTTATTAAAAATTTCTGCACCAATTCCAAATATCGCAATGTGCCATCAACGAAAAGATGATCCATTATCAGTTTCCATTGCCATTCTCTAGGTCAATAAGTATCAATCGGTTCAAGTTGTATGTGATTATCAGTCTGACTACAATAATATGTACACAAAAATATATTGAATAATCAATGTATATTTTAATTAATTTCATAAAGCAATGGAAGCCTTATAACATTGTAGTATATAAGTTATATATTTAGATGATTGCGACAAATATTGAATCAAAAAACTACTTAAAGCTCGTCATTTAATTCATTGGCTTAAGAACATCGTTGTCGATTGGACGTTGTTGTGGATTGAATTTTAAAGAAAGTGAATATTTAAGAAATCAAAAAATGAAGATTTTTGTAGTTTTGGCCTTGTGCCTTGGTGTTGCATTGGCAGGTAAATACAATAAATTGAAATCTGATTTTAAGTGAATTGTGTAAAAAACTTCAAATAGAAATTGAAACTGAATATAAGTAGAACTAAAGAAATATTTTATCATAAAAAAAATTAAGTAATGTGGCTCACCCTCATAAGCACAATATGGAAGTGAAACTGCTTTACCGAAGGGAGGTAAATCCAAAAATTAGAAAATGAAATGTGACGAAAATCAAAATGCGATGATGCTTCATTGACGTAGTGGGGAGACGTATTATGGATGTACTAAATTTTTTTCGGATTATTAATCTAGTCTTATTAAGTTTGATCCTGTTCTCGGCATTCTTCCAAATTAATCTATCTTAAAAAGATTTAAATTTATTTATATTGTTTGTGGATTTGTCAGGCAAATTGTTTTCAATATAAAACGTAATGACTGACATGTTTTATGGTGGCAGAACTTTGAACTTACTTGTTGATTACGTTCAGAACACATTAAAATTTTTATAATCATTTCCGTTGAAATAGATAATGTAGACAAGATCTGAACAGGCAGAGAATTTACGAGTAAAACGTGTTTTTTTTTAAATGCTATTTAAATATAATTTTCTTAATCATTGAACGATATTTTGTAATAATGATTTCTGAGCGCCTAATGAAGTGAGACACAATTACGTTCAAATGCAAACAAACGTCATTAAGTTACATTGACTTCATATATTGTAGTCGGACTCCTCTATAACGAATCAACTTATCTCAAAGACTCCTCTATAATGAATGATCCCAACAACTTCTTTATAAAGGAGTCCGAATGTAATTTAATGCGATTCAAATACTTAAATAAATAATTATAAAATCATAAATCTAATATTTTGTATTTTCTTTCTCATTTTTGCAGATTGGACACAGTAAGTTCTTGATTATTGCATTTCTGGAAATCAATATAAAGTCTTAATAATTTATCAATATTCTTTTAATTTCAATTTTAACTTTTATGTAACTACAATATTTAATGAGATTAGTTTCCATCATAAGTAAGTACCCTGCACTTTTGTTGAATTATTCAAAATTTTTCAATTGGCATGGTAAAGAAAGAATGATCAAAATTTTTTACATTGGCTCCTTCCCTTTATTTTAATTCAACAAATTTTATAACTAAATAATAATAGAAATTTCCTTAATCAGACACGATGTTTCACATCAAAATGCTGTGGAAGAAGCCAAAAGAAATGCGGGCATTTCAGGCGGTGAATTCAATAGGTAAACATCCTGTTAACTGAGAGTTGGACATCAATGTTTTAATAAACATATTTTATCTTAGCCTTAATGCTGGCGTTTCAAGCAACTACGGTGGCAGCGGTTCGGCCACCCATGGGTCATTTGAGGAAGTTGGCTCATATGATGGTACTGGTGCCGTTGATGCTGCTGCATTAGATGTTGGTGTTACACAGGGTGTTGCTGGTGTTGCCACTCAGGGTGTTGGTGCCACTCAAAACTTTGGTTTGAACAGTGCATCCTCGTTAGGTTCATCGGTTTCAAGCAATGCTGCCTTCAGCCAATCTAGTAATGTTCAATTCGCGCAGGAGTCAAACGCTGGCACCCAAGTGAACTATGGTGGTAGCGTACAAGGAGTTTCCCAATCCGGTGTTGAAGAGCAAGCACATCTCGGTTCATTGCATGCAGCCTACGTTCAGCCAAGCGCTGGTGGTGTGCAATACTATCATGAGGAACGCATTGAAAACAAACCCGCTCAAGTCGTGCAGTACACAGTGCCATCAAGCGGTGGCTCAGAGAAGTATGTGCGTCATGAGGAACGTGTTGTGGAGAGCTCGGCTCCACAAGTCGTTCACTACACAGTTCCAAGTGCTGGTTCGGAACGTTATGTCCATATTAAAAAGGTCACCACAGCCAGTCAACCACAAGTAGTTTACACCGCACCCGCAGTCACCCATGGTTCCTATGTGCACAGCACGTACGGTAGCAATGCTGGCCTTTCCAGTCAACTGAACTCTGGTTTATCAAGCCATGCTTTGCTTAACTCAAACAGTGCATTGACCAGCAACTTGGGTTTGTCCAACCAATTGGGTCTAACCTCAGGCCAATTAGTTTCCGGCGGTGGCAGCCAATACCACCATGTCGGTGGCTCATCTCATTTAAATGATATTATGACTCAAGCTCAACTTCAAGCTAAACAACGGGTCCAATCGACAAATGTTGGTGGCTACACCTCTGGCGCTAGTTCGCTTGGAGCACTAAATGCTGGCTTTGCTACTGGTTCCCAGTGGAATTCGAATGCAGCTTTGCAATCAGGATCATCATATAACTCACACTCTGCTTTGCATTCTGGGTCAGCTCTTAGCTCAAATGCTGCTCTGAACTCTGGCCTCAGCTCAAACGCCGCTTTGAACTCTGGATACAACTCTAACTTGGGCTTAAGCTCAGGTTACAACTCTCAATCTGCCCTCAGCTCTGGTTCTTTGCTTAACAGCAACGCTGCTTTGGGATCCGGTCTAAATCTGCAGAGTGGTGTTGTTGGCGGTCTTGGTGGCCTTGAAGGAGGTTCTGGCTACAAGACCAAATCTTGGGAGAAACAATCCAAATGGTCTTCTCAATCTGAGGTGGGTTATATATTTGCAAATTTATTAGACTTTTCAATTAAATAACTTGATTTCTATAATAAGTTCGACTCGGCTGGCAATGTTAAGAACTACAAGGACTTGACAACAGGTGAAAGTGAGCAGTACGACATTAATGGCAAGCGCACTGGCTACCATGCTGCCACCTCTTCAGTCGATGACAATGGCAAACAGAGCACATACAGCGTTCACTCTTAAGGAGATTCTTAGCTCAATTACAAATTTACTGACCATGTTCATTAATCGTTCCTTGATGCGAATGAAATAATAAATAGATTTTTTTTTATAAAAATTAATGTAACTACAATACTTTTATTTAGTTCTTATTAAGAATTTTAACTCATGAAAATGGTTGCTCGAGTTTGCTATCGACTACTTGCACTATTGCACTCGTAGGTCTTAGCACTTGTTCCTTGTTATTCTGACGATGGGAGCTTGAACGTCTGCGCCTATAGTCACTTCCTCCATATGAAGACATGCAATAGCATGGCTTCCAACTAGGTCTACGGTAGACTTGACTCTGTTCGCTTGGTGATCGCTCTGTCGTCCATACTGGAACATAGTGAGACCAGCCATCATCACTGCGATAGATTGTACCTGTATCTCCGGAACTATAAATAGGCACATTATGCTGAGGGTAGTGTTGTTGTGAATGAGGATAATAGCCACCGCTTCCACCGCCTCCCCCTGTACCAGCACCGCCGCCATAGAATTCATCATAGCCGCCACCATAACCACCTCCTCCGCCGCCATAGCTACCACCACCATGACGCTCTACTGGTATATGCGGATTCCATTGTGATTTTGGATCATATGGTTTTCGTGACTTGTGTTTGGAATCCCTTCCACTGCCGCGTCCTTTGAAAATCGGCACACTGGCATCCTCTGTAAATTTTTGCAAATGTGAATTTGCTTTGCAATATTCATTGACCCAAATTATCATTTACCTTTATCGCCATGTTGAGCAGAACTTGTCTCATTCGTATCCCCATCCGTTGTTATTTCGAACGTGATGTCTGTGTGGATACCAACACGCTTCTTGTGTTTACCCAAATCCGTTATTTCGACACTCTCTTTTGACTCTGCGAAGTATGTACAAGTTTAGTATGCAAACAAGATTTCCTGCGATGCACTTAATTGGTTTTGCAGTTTCTAATTACCTTTCGGATTCTGACCATCACCAGTGTCGACCGTCACGCGTACGCCATGTATTTTAGGGCCTTTGCCGCTACCACTTCCACCGCTGCCAGTTCCCGTATTTGAATTAACCATGTCTCTGCCATCACTACCCCCTCCATAGTTGCGTCCTGTACCCTGACCATCGTTGTTATTGCCTTGTCCCAAGTCTGTCACGTTTGTGTTGTTATTATTGGAATTCTGATTCTGGGTGTTGTCATCGAAATCCAGTTTCGATGACACTTTATTCGCTTGACCTAGTTGATGTCGCCGTCGTCGTCACCGTGAAAATAAACGGAACTTTAATTAAAACTTATGTTATGTATACGCCGCGTATGTGGGAGTGTGTATATGTATCTTATATCCATCCCAACATCGTATATTTTTGACATCGCTAATAAGATGAATTGGAGCGTAACCACTTTCATACCTAGATTCATTTACTTACAAAGTGACTGACTCTAAAACTCAAAGCTTTTAATGTACGAGTATCTACTCATTTGCATATGTCTTTGAAGTCTTTTCGTTTTTGTTAATTATTGTTTCAATGTATGTCAATAAAAATTAGTAGGTTTAGCTCACCCTCAAAGTTCAGAGCTGCCTTAATTGATTTTATAGGGCGTTAAATAAATGAATAAATAATTAAAGGGATGCTGATGTAAAAATATAGAATTAGGGAAATTATAAACTGTAAGTTGTGAATCATATTTTGATTAGAAAAACGATGATGTGACTCAGGGACTAAGAACTGCAAAGATATATTTTATAGTGAGATAATTATAAGTTTGTTATGATGTCTGTTTGCATATAAAATTAAACAAATTAAATTTTAACAAGGCCTACATACAATTCACATAAATTTTTTTTGAAAACCAATTTAAGGAGGCTAAGAAAAAAGGAAAATAACAAAAACATTGATGATTTTGATCTAAATGTTGCATTGGGTTACATTTCTCATTAATCTCGAAGATCTTTGGTTGGACGCATATTACAATATTTCGATAGATACAGACGGACGAACATGACCCAATAATTCTCCTCACAACGTTTATTATTTTCTTATCTTTCTTGTGAGGACTCCAAAACACAAAGGTCATGAAAAGTAATAATACTCATCCTTATGATAATACAAAAAATTAGCTACATCGATTAGAATAGTAATTTAAAAAAAACTTTAAGTAGTGTGCCTCACCCTTATAAGCACTATATGGAAGTGAAACTTCTTTAGCGAAGGGACGTAAATTAAAAAATTAGAACATGAAATGTGACGTAAATCAAAATGCAATGATGCTTGTCTTGTGCGGGCTCGTCTGCAGCGTAAAGAATGAAAGCTGATGCGTGAGTAAGAAAGAGATAAAAATGCTTTATTGATTGTGTTTACTTTACGAAAGAACTTACGAACAAGTGGTCGAATGACCGAAAAATAAAATAACTCTTTTATATTGAAACAATATAACACTACATATTGTATTTACCTAAATAGCTTCACTATAATAATAACATCGTCAAATTTTGATTTTCGTCACATTTCATTTTCATATTTATTGATTTAATCTTGTTCGCTAAAGAAGTTTCACTTCAAAAATTTTATAAAACAATGTTAAAACATGTCCACACTTGTGTTAAAGGTTTATCAAGTAGCAAATAACTCCTATGATTCGTAAGGAATTATAGCAACAAGGGTAATAAGATGAGAACAGGGCAGAATACTTTCCTTATTAAAGGGTAAAATAGAAAAATTTATAGATTTAAGCAAATAAATTTATGAAAAATACTAAGTATGAACACATTAATAAGAAATAGATTGATTAATCGAAATCAAAATCATGGAAGTAGTGTATCCTTTCCAAAAGGACAATTACAAACATATAAATAAAAAGATTCACTTCCACTTGTCACCTAATTAAATTTAGCATAAGATTTCATTGAACAGATTTTGAATATTCATCTTAATTTATTACAATAATAATTTTTTATTTTTTTATCTGCCCACTATTTTCTATCACAAAGTGTCTTTTTTAATTGGATATGTAAGTTTTGATGGGGATAAACCCAAATGTTAATGATTAATGATAACATTTTTTTCTTCCTCTAATTTCTCCAAAACACGCAATTGCTAAATATAAGTTACTTTTTCGCAAATTTGTTTTTTTTTTGTTTTGCCTTAATAGATTTTGAAAATTTTTAATTAAAAACCTTTAACATGATGATGAGACAGCAAAATCCCAAAGATACTGATGATGATGATGAGTATTCCAGAGAACTCGTGTAGGTGAAGCAACTTCATAGCAATTCCTTAAAAAGATATCTGCATTTACAATATTTTATAAGGGGAATTTCGTTTTTCAATGAATTTAAGATTTTTTTATTTTTATTCTGAAGTAAGAAAAAAAAAGTATCTGCGAACACTTGAAACGCCCGTGTTAAACTAATTCGAGTGCGATAGAAACTCGCGAATGTATCTGAATGAAAACTGTAATGAAATAACTACGAGATTCATTAAATTGCCAGCGCTTAACAATAACTATTTTGTTGTTATGTTATTGTTGCTTCTAACTAGAAACACAGAAAAAAAAAAAAAAACAAACAAAAAACAATCAAGAAATAAACTTGAAGTTAACAAAAAATAGAATAAAAAAAAAAAAAAAAACAATATCAAAACTGTTGTCGGACGTTGTCTTTATATTGCCTGCCGATAGTATCTTTACGCTACCTGTGGCACTTAACAATGTTTTCGTTGTGACTACTAAGTATAACTCAATATCTGTTGTAGTTGTTGTTATTATTATTATATTAAAATGAAGTATCTGCTGCTGCGTGGGGCATCATCATCATTGTCATCATAATCATCATCTCATCTCACAGACGCAGTTCCAATGGAGCTGGACAGACGTTAATTGTCTTTAATCAGATACAATAATCTTTTATTGTTTCTTGTGTTCGAGTGAATTCATAAGTATCTGTATGTATGCTGTTTTTTTTTGCATTCACTTTTAATAGATACAAAAATGATAAGCAATTTTTGTTTTTATTGTTATTGGTTTTTGTTGATGTCGCTAGATGCTCTCTTAGTATTAGAACGAACATTTAAACACTTAATCTTCTGGGATTTCGATTCTCTCATCATTAATCATGAAAAAGACATTGTAGTCGGCAAAGTTTATAAGCATTTGTTGCTGCTGCTGCTGCTGCTGCTGCTAATGATGATGATGATAATGATGTTTGTCAGTTCAGATCAGTCATCAGACATCGGTTTTATATATTTTTGTTTGAACAGCAATTATAATGTAGCAAAATTTTGACAGCAACAATTATTGTTTTGAGGTTGTTTTCTGGTTTTTTGTTATTTTTTAATTATCAAAAATTTATTTTAATAAAATTTTTGTTTTCATCAAGAACAAGTCTTTTTTGCGATGTGAAAATGTATTTGTTATTTTACAGAAACCATCATGATCATCATCGTCACCATCTTCATCAAGGGTAACAATTTTGATATTGAAAAGAATTTGTATTTTATCTTAATCCTCAAAACCTTTTGCCTTTTTGTTAAGCTTCGTGTAGACTTTGTGTAGTTTTTCCAGTATTCAAAATAAACCACTATTCCTTAATGAACTTTATGAGTCAACTTACATTGTTTGAAATCCCAAATAAAGCTGACTAAAGCCAAGATTATATTGCCCCAACTCAGTGATGCATGACAAACACTTCATTATATTGTAGTCGAGTAAGAATATTTTGAGAGGAAAACCATTCCCATTTTTGCAATAATACACACATGTTAAAATAATACTTCCGTCGATTGCTGCCACAAAAGAAAACACAATTCATAGTATAATAGTATTGTATAATAGCAATACAAAGGGGAAAAACGATGAAGGACGAGTAAAACAAATGAGTTGGCAATAAATTTGGCAAAATATCTCTAAAGATGTGACAAAGGGTAGCCTCTCATTAGTTGGCTTTCTGGGTTTGATATACTATTGCACAATACATATATGGATACAAGGATAGAAGCAAAGTCAACTATTCCTGGCAATTAATTAACAATTGCACTTGGAACTGTCATTACGTGTGATAATTAAAAGGGCCCTTTAGGCCAAAATATTATTATGGGGTCAGGGCAAAAAGGAAAATAAAGTAAAGTAAGTAGTCATTACATGAGCTTCAAAGTAGAATGTCATAAATTTTATTGTGGTTGCAAGTCCCTGATAGTTGCTAATAGAAATTGGGTTGGGTGTTCTTATTATTTCTGCCAAAAGAGTTCTAAGGTGAGCCAATGTTTGTGATTGCGCCAATACACTTTAAACCATAAATTTCTCTTCATACATGCAAGTATATTCACCACATCCACGTTTTGAATGTGTGCAATTTTATCTACATTGTGATAAAGTTTTTTTTTGCCTATTTCGGTTGCTTGTAATCCCATAGATTAGAACTTTTATGCCCACACCCAATATCCACGTCCACAACCTTAGCTTAGATTGCTTGATTGTATTGTGGTTACACCTTACGTACCAAGTAAGTCCTGCATGTCCTGTTTTCAGGTTGGGCTCAACTGCATGCCGCTTACAGCGCGGCGCGCTAAACCATTAAACAGATGGATTTTGTTGTCATCACTTTTAATATACTTTTAGTCATGATATCATACTTGTGCTGCTGCTACTACAATGACGATTTGCTTGTTTTTCTTTTCATTTCAGATAAGAAAACTCATAAACCAAATGCAATCCATAATACCACACGCCTAAGAACATAGCATATACAATATGTTATATACCCATCAACATCGACACATTCCGTGGCGACTTTGACAAATGGTCGCCGCCGTGCGCAATAGAAAATGAATGCTATGAAAAGAGGTGGGTGGTGATTTTTCTCTATTGAGGGTTGCAAATCATAGCTTGATAACAGTGTGTTTCTTCCATTGTTGCATACTAAGTAATATCTACAATTTTTACCATTTGATGCTAAGTTTACGAGCTCTTCTTATACCAGACTTAATATTGTATTCTGATTGTGTTTCCATTATCTTTTCATTCTGTTGGTTTTGGCTAAAATCATTTGTAGAATCTTATGTTTTTATTTTTTTGCAGTATTCTTTTTAATTGTAATTCACATTGTTTTTATGTAAATTTTTATTTTGTATTTCCCATTGAATGAATCTTCGTAACTTGCGTTTATGTATGAGCTTTAAAAGAAGATCAAAAACCTTGGAAGTGACCACCGGTAATTCTTCATTTCCCTCAAGTGTACTGATTAAACAATGGCATTGTTTCATTGCTTCATCAATGTTCTTCAGTCTTCTTCTGTACATTAAAACTAAAAAAATAATAAATATTCTGCATAATTTTAGGCCAAATATACGAGAGAGGTGTAATAAGTTTCTTAACTAGTCAATTTATTACAATGAAACAAGAAACCAAATTTTTTCACATTTTTATTGGGATTTGTAATAGCAAAAATAGAAGACTTATGGTAGAAATTTATACATCAAATCGTTCTTCAAATCGAGCTGCGTTGCCCATCGACTATTGTAAATTTCGTTCGTGAAATGGAAAGCTTTTTAGTTTTTAGTTTTCGTTGAAGGCAGCGAGTCAGTGCACACAGAGAATGTGCGACTTGCTTGTTGTCTTCCAAAGAGAACATGGAAATAAAATTTCTTTGTTCCTTTTTCATTTGGAATGCTAAATTAAATGTTTCTTTTAAAAACAAGCAATAAAACGAAATTTATAAAAATTCCCCACCGGGAATTGAACACGATGTATTAATAAATTTTAATTAAAAAAAAAATAAATAAATTAATAAAAAGAAAACAAAAACAAAATCACAAACAAAACAAATAAAAATAAAATATTTCAATATTTCATTAGCAACCACACTTCCAAAATTAAATATTTTATTGTTGTTTTCTTTATTTTTGTTCTTTTTGATGATTTTGTTTTCGTAATCACCACATACCGCACACAGCACACTCGTACGTTCGCAACAAAGAGTTGATTTGCCCATCGACACATAAAATAGCTTTCAATTGCAAAAAATAAGTGAGAGTGTTTAAAAAAAAAAAATCAAAATTTGTTGATTTGATCAAATCATTTCATCAAACGCAAAGCACCTCCATCAACAAGGCAGAAAGCTTTCGCTCTCTCAAAAAGAGAGCGATTTGAAGAACGATTTGATGTGTGATGTATTGCTAGCTTAAGTCTTTGAATGCCTCTATCACCTCAGAAAGGTATCAGTTGTAAGAGTCTTTCAAAATAAAAAAAAAAAATGTTTCTGTGTTTGTTAAGAAACTTATCATACTCCCCTCGTACGTCCAATTATAAATCTTTTTGTTTACATAAATGAAAAAACAAAATACATTTGGTTTGATTGCAACATAAGCTCATCTTTGAATGAAAAAAATACCTTTGTTTTAATGAAAAATTCTCTTAAAAAAAATTTTCCTTGTTCAAATGATAAATTTTAATTTTTTCTTTATATTTTAATGATAATTTTCAAAATTTCTTAACTGAACAATAAAATATCACCGGAATAAATAAGTTTTTACTAAAGATTTTGTTTGTGTAATTCAAGAAATCTTTATGTTAATCGATTAATGAACATTCATACATAAACAAGCTTTAAGCCAACTACAATATATTAAGTAAGGATATGGTAAAGTTGGCAAGGATTCTTGGCTAAAATGCATAACGATGAAGACTGTAAACATAGAATACCATTAAAATCTGTCTTAAGTTTTGCCATAAATGTTGATTACGACTAAAATTTGCACAACTTGCCCAACGAATTGGTAAATTTATGAGCAAATGCAACACGAAGGATGCTTTCTCTGCTAACTCTAGGCAAGAGTCGTGTGCAGGAGGCAGCAAAGGCATGAACTAATACATAGAAGAGGCGACGAAGCAAATAAAGTAAACTATTGAATGGAGAATCTGTGAAAATCAACTACTATGGACGACTAAGAGATGATGAAGGAAGCAAGAAAGGACTCAAGAAAGGAAGGAAGGAAGGAAGGATGGAAGGTATGTTAGATTAACAAATACAAATAAAGGAGAAATGATGTTATGCATTTTGAGGGAGCTTGTATGTTTTAGGTTGTGTGTGTATGTGTGTGTGTGTGTGTATCTATTTGGCAATTTACAAACAATTAAAATTGCAAAACCATTTTCGATGCCAATTTCGATATAACGAAATTCAAAATCAGAAATTTCTCTCTAAGTCAACATTGTAGTACAATTGTATTGTAGATGGCAATGTCCTGTGAATTGAGATAAGTTGGCATCTGCATTCGCAAATGAAAGGACATTTATTGAGCGAGTTTGTATGTGTTAAATAAATTCAAGAAAAATCTTTTTAGAATACATTTTCAAATGTTTTATCACTTGGTTTAATCAAAACTGAATAATCAACATGAAGTGCAAATGAAGCATAGAAGAAGGAAGATAGAAGATAGAATATTGTAATGAAATAATAGCCAAAGTGAAATTCTATTAGACTGTAAACGAACGAAAGACTTACACGACACACACTTGTTGTTTTGGGGTCGAAAAGTGGAGGCCACTTGCTACATCAAGATGTAATAAAAAATAATCAAAAACGAAGAAAACAAAAAAAAAAAAAAAAAAGGGAAAACTAAATCTAAAGTAAAACGACCTTACTCGCACTTTTTGCGAAAGACAACAAAAAAAAAAAAAAACAGAAAAGGAAAAAATTCCCAAAGGATATCGTCGGACAAAATACAATAACTAAATTTATGTCGAGCGTTTATTTTTTTTTTGAAGCTGCATGTTTATGACTAAACACAACAACAGACGTCTTCTGCCGTGTCCTGTCGTGTTGTCGGCACAGGATAATAGAGAGCAAGCTTAAGCTTCATACTGGCGATGTCTTGTAAAATTATGATTGTATTGTTTGGTTTCAGGCACAGGAACAGACACCGGCGCAGACGTTGACGACAATCAAACACCCCATGCTTCATTTGCTGTGTTAAATATAATATCCTGGCACCAGAACCACCACCATTAGATCGGTAGGCGTTGGGCCAGACGTAAGTCGTAAGCATTTTCATTGTTCCCTCATTGACTATTCGCACTCATGTTCTTATTATTATGTATAAGTGTTTGTTGTTGTTGTCGCAGTTACTGGTTTCATTCATGCATTCATTCAATTTTTTTTTTCGTAATTTTTTCCTCGTTTTCAGCTTTACTCCTTGGCTTTCGTTCTTGATCTTTATCTTCATCTTACGTTTTGGTTTTATTACAATATTTTTTTTTACTCACTCGTTTTGTTCACTTTTATCGTTTCTCAAGTTCCACGAAATTATCACATTGAATTGTTTCCGTCTACTTTTCTGCGTCCTTTAGCCTCCCATACACAGTTCAAAAAAGGAATGCGCATTTCGGGTTTGTATCTTATTTTATACTTCATTGTTGTACTATTGTATATTGTTTTGCTGCAACGGAAGTATGTCTTGGAATATGCATTATACTTTGATACTTTATTTTGGGAACGCATTGCACAGTGGTATGTAGGTTGTATTTAATCTAAATACATTCCATAGATACAAAGTTGTTTGGTTGTACTAAGTATCCAATCAATACATTTTTATTCAATTAACACTCAAACTATAACAATCAAGAATTGGTAAAATTTAACCAAAAATTAACCACAATTCTTAGGCGCATATGTCTAGATTTTTCTCTTAATCTCCCCTCAATCATGAACAAACAGTGGGTGACACTTCTCAAATGGCGAAAAAAAATAAGATACTCAATATAGTAAAATGATTGTATTTCATCCTCAAAACAGAAATCACGTGCCCTGGCAGCAAATCGAAATTATCACCAATTTGCAGTCATCGAAATCCAATTATGGGTGCGATGCATGAAAATCGCATGCTATAATTTTATTTCATTTTTTTTTTTTATTTTACGTTGCACTCCTAACAAAAATAGTAATAATAATGACAACAACAAAATCTATAGCCAGCAAGAATGGCAAGAATAAAAGTGAAACACGATTGCAAGGACAATAATCTAAGTGCATGTGGTAGACTGTCCCGATGTTCACTATGATGTGGATTGCCAGGCGAACACGTTTGTTGCCTAAATACAATGTACGTGTTCCTGTCCTGCCATATGTTATTGGCAAGACCGATGAGGAGTAGAAGAAGGACAATGTGGCCGATGACGGCAACAAAGATAATCGTATTATCTGCTAAAATGTTTCGCCAAAACGGAAGCGGCTCGGATCGAACCGAATCGAGTCGAGCCGATATGATACGAAAGAACAATACGACGGTAGGATACAGCGAGCAATGGCAGCCAAACATAATTTGCGAGAAGTGTCACACGACACGAGTCGAGTAGAGTAGAGTCGATTTAAGGCTTTGAAAATGCGGCATACTACAATGACTATTGTAATCGACAGCTAGACGGCTTGAAGCAAAGCTACTAGAGTATGTGGTTTCCGCTTTGATGCATTCAAAAATCAGAATTATCCAGCAGTTCCCTAAATTGGTAACAACAATAATTTTCAGGCGACTTATTTGCAATTTACGAAATGAAATAAACATCGAGAGGTTACTAAATCATGCATGCCAAGTCGAAGTCGTTTCAATTCAATCATCATTGTCATGATCATCATCCTCACCTTCATCGTCATCTTTGTCCGCAATCATCAATGGTATTGTGTGTGACATCCGTCGCACGTCGACGACGATTCAGTGTCGAGTGTAGTGTTTTATTGTGTTTTGTTATTGTTGCCTTTGTTGGGAGGTGGTAGTTGCTGTGGCATACTTACGCACCCCATGCTCTTTAGTTCCGGCTACATTTCGACAGATGCACCAGACGAAACCGCAGATATACGACATACAGTACAGGCATTGTGCCACCCTCTACAACACTTCGCCGTTTGTTACCCGCCTGATAAAATTTTTGCCTATTACTTGATTGCGAGGAATAGAACACCTTTGTTTAAGGGGTCGCTCTTAAGTAGAAAACTCAATACAAATAGGCAATGAATTTTGATAGAATAGAATTTGGACAGTTCTCTAAATTATTGTATTTCTATTTCAAGATTCTGTAATAATGAAAATTTCTTAAGTGCCAAATGCCCTCCATAGTAGCAAATATCAATTGATAAAGATGTCAAGTTTGAGAATTTGCAGTTTTAAAGGTTATTACATTTTTAAGAAGACATTTTCTAAGTATCAAACTTTTATTTCTATCCTTGATCTTTTAGAAGAAGACTTACTATATTGAGATAAAAATAAAAATTTTACAATAGAAAATACATGATAAGTTTTCAGTTCTGTTAATAATTGAGAATACAATATTTATGGGGTTTTTTTAAGTCTTCCCATTGTTCGCTTGTTTCAGAGTCAAGTGTCGTTTCAATAAGAATTACATCCAATAGTTTAAAGAATTTCTATGGCATGCTTTTGTTTATTCCGATCATTCAATGGTTTTATTTTCACATTGGTCGTTAGGTATTTCATCTGCTTTAATAATAAAATCAGTTCTGAACAAACGAATTAATTCGTCATGCCAATTAAATAAAATTTGAATCAACAAAATTGATTGATTTATTTATCTAGTCTTTCCCATGAAATTAAATTGGATTATATTGAAGTTTACTATATAGATAGATTTATATCGTGAAAATAATATTTCTGTTAAACGTTTTATACAGAAATTCCTGTTTAATATACTTACATACATCAATTCTGATATGTTTTTATTTTAATAATTTGGAAAGCAGAGCAAGTATCTAAGTCGAACAAGTTTACCCAAGTTTTATAATTATTGTATTTTCATTCTGATTCATTTCCTCTAGAATCACTTATATCTAATGTTCGCATAGAAAAACAATTAACATTATTTATAATGACTGGATTATGGATATGGAATACATGTAGATATAACCCTAACCGGCATAGAATGTTTTTTTTGTTAATGTTATTTTATGAAGGTTTCAAAATGTCTTTTATAAGATTTATAAATGATGATTCACATATGAAGTATTTCAACCAACGACAGTTAGTATCGTTCATATAAAATGCATTATCCTTTAGATAAAGGGTGATACAGTTCTCACTGTTTTGCCAATCATTTGGCTCGTTTATGTACCACCTAAAATAGGTCATCAGGTTGCCTTCCCCAAAAGACAGAAACGTATCATGTATACCGATACCAGATGTCCAAAACCAGTCATCAGCGGTAAAATTCTGACTCATCAAATAGTTAGATATTTCATCCATTTCGGTATCATTATGGATCGTTACCAATTGACCACCCATTTCTAGGCAACGTTTCGCTGCACCATACCAAGTATACTGCAAAGAAATTACCAAATGTAGTGTGTATTTCTTGTCATCAAATCAATATATCAGACCTTAATTTTTGACTCAAAATATAAATATCTATTACCGATCTTCATATAATTATCACTACATAAGGCGGCAGCGAGTACCAGAACGACAAATACATAAACCGTGAATATCACTTTAGCCATTTTGTGAACCGTAATCCACGATGTTTGAGAAGAGACTGTTCAAGTGCAATGATCGACTAAGAAAAATTGATCGACTTAAATCATCAACACGTAGTAATCGTATTGCATTGCACTTTAAACTGGTTTTTATAATATTCACAGTATGGATTACCCATAGGTAATTAAGTAGTATTATTAAATACAAATTGCATGCATACATCGTTGCATTATAATATTATTCTATTATAATAAAAATAGATACATGCTTACTTTTCTTTGTAATAATTTCCAAGTTCATAAGTAGTTAAGAATCAAGAAGTACGATGATCCGATATTAGTAAATATATTTCATTGCCTTTGACCATGGGAATATTTCCGCCTAGATTTGCCAGATTGAATTTAATATGTGCATGAAGCAAAGAAAATTTGAGGAAATATAGCCGCAGTGCTTGAAAAGAACGTTATAAATTTTGGGTTTTTACTTATGATTCCGAAACTAAATAGCAAATCGGAAACAAAACGAAACTACTGATGTACACCAAGTCTATATTATCCATATAGATGTCTTGAAGTCCTGAATGGTAAAGAACTTAAAGTTCCTTACGATTATTGTACTAACATGAAATAGAAATCCTAAAAAAAAAATTATTTAGAACAATTCTTTTTTTAAGGAGTTCGTGGGCTTTCATTGCATAGAAGCCCTTACGTAGCCTACTCTGATCCTCATAAGATTTAAGACTACTACAAATGTACCGCGCCTATATCAGAAACTTATAGCGTCTAAATTTCAGTTCAATAGTCCAAAAAACAAAAAAGTTTTTCGAATAAGAACCTGAATTTTAACGGTGGGTTTGTATAGGAGGTACCCCTCCTAGTTGGTCGATTTGGCTGATTCCAACAGATATGCAGTGTCTATATCAAAAAGCTATAGTATCTAAATTTCAGTTCGATAGAACAAAAACCAAAAAAGTTTTTCTAATAAGAACCTGAATTTTATTGGGGGGTTTGTATGGGAGGTACCCTTCTAGTAATCCGATCAAACTGAAATTTCGACAATATAAGTTTCTGATGTAAAGCCACCAGCCATCAAAATTTTAGGTTCATGGGATTTCTGGATCGTATAGCTACCATACAAACCAAAATGATTCTTGTATGGGGACCCCTTTTTGAAATTATTTTAGTTTTAGTATTTGTTGCTGATGCCCGGATAGAACTACATAATACATACATATACATATTTCAACTCTCTAGCTATTGCGGTTTATGAGATATGACCCGAGGACGGACGGACGGACAACTAAGTCTGTGCAAAAGGGTTCCTTTTGATAGCCTTTGGGTCCAGAACCCTAAAAATGAAAAAAATTAATTCAGAATATAAGGATTGATGGGTTATACATTTTTTGCATACATTTTCATCCCAAACTATAAACTGTAAACTGTATATTGCAATCATTGATGTTAGCGATACTTCAGTACAGTAAACTTGGACAAAAAAAAAAAAAAACAAAACGTAAGTCAAATGTCGAAAACCCATAGGCAATTTTCAAGTTTTTTTTTTTTGTTTGTTTCGCATTTGGTTGAGTTGCTTACTACTTTTTCCATTTACTTTGATCAGCTTCAACACCTCATAGCTATGGGTATCTATAATACTGGGTAGATATACTCATATATAGTAGTAGAGTAAGTCATCTCTGGCATGACAAGTGAAACACTTTCCACCAAATTGGGCATGCAACATATTTGCAAGTACTTTGCGTATCGAAGCGTAAACTAACTCATGTGATTGTGTCTGTGTATCTGTGTGTATATGAGAGACAGAGAGAGAGAGAGAGAAAAGGACAATCCTGGCAGGACTTTCGCTTTTTCGCGCACTCTCGCGTATGTGTGTGTCTATGTATGTCGAATTACTTTGAATTGTGCCCCTGGGCGTTTGTGTCAATTTATGCACTCTCCTGCGATTTCCGGTATATTAAAGCAATTTCCATGTGCGAGCATTGAGCTATCCCAAGGACCGAGATGAAAACCAAGCTGCATTATAATATTGTACAATATACAAGTACATATGTCTCCCAGCATTTGGTTCAGTTCCAGTCCACCATGGTCTGGCTATGACAGTGTCATCATCTTTATTCTGTGTACATTGCTCAATTCGAATGAGTATAAGATCTATGTGGATGTGTAAGTTTTTCTGTGGTGAAAATGTCCTTAGGGGGGCAATTTATATACACATGCATGTGCTAGAGTTTTTACTCTCCTTTTTCCATTCTGTTATTTAATGTTAGTGCACTCAATGGACTCTTTAAATTACAAATACTTATACCTACATATACAAAATGAACGGGCTAGTTGAAGTGTTGCTGCCTTTTGTTCCAATGTCCTTTCGGTTTTTATGACTCAACTTGACCATAATTATGTTTTATGGTCTTGCGCTAGACTTTTCTTTAATTAAATGAACGATTTATGATCAATACTGATTATAAATAAAATTGTTCGAGGTAGAGAGGTTTTTTTTTAAGTAATTTTGTTTATTTAATTTTGTTACAGTTTCTAGTAAATTTCGTTATCGTAAATTCGCGAAAAGCTTGTGGTAACGTTTTAATAATAATATTAAAATAAAATCTTTATAGATTTGCAGAATGTGAAGGAAGGAAATTAAGAAAAAAGTACTAATAGGTTGCTGAATTTGCATTGGAAATCTCTTTTGCATCTTTAGCCTCCTTCGTTTGAGGAAGTTCACAACGCGGAAACGTGCTACTTTCGTAAGTCGGTATCATGTATTTGATATTAATGAAAGCATTCGGACCACCACAGATCTCAAGTAACTTGAGCGTATCCTCGATGACGTCGCCAATGCGTCGACTGCGATCGGGATCGATGCCAGCGCCTAGATTCACATTGATGTTTTTGTAAATATTACAAACAGCCAAAATCTGACGATAAAAAGGAACAAGCGCCTGACCGACACATGGACCTATGAAATCATAGAATTGTTTAAGTTGTAAAAACTAGCAATGAAGAACTAACCTATTCGCACCATGAGCTGTATCACCTTTAATGCCGATATTATAATCTCTGTCCCTTGTCAAAAAGGCACGCTTCAATGGCAAAATCATTTTGGGTAATACCGGTAGTATTTTGTTGGGCGCCTTAAGTATAAGATCGACAGCACTTAGTGCTAAAGTTCGTGTTTCCTCATCTTCATCGGCAATACTATAGGATGCGGAAAAGATTTGTAAAATATTTGTTATTGGTTTTCAGTTGACGAATACCCACACTTACCCATCGAGAAATATTGGCAAATAATAGCAATAATCCAATTCCTCAGGGACACAACGCCACTTTACCGAGGGTGACTTTGATGGGTCGGTATTACTGCCGCGCCCACCTAAAACTGCCGGAATATCGCCTCGTTTAAAATAGACCTTGAAATTAGTTTCTTTAGTGAGTTTGCGCTCATAAATATTTATTCTGAATGTGAAAATATCAATTAATTGTTAATACTTGTTAATAAGTTTACTTACTTTTTTGGTGGTATAACGATAGTATTCTTTTGTAGGGCCTGATATGTAAAGGCAGGAACCATACGTTTGGCCTGCAATAAAAGAGCGAAGATTTAAGTTTCCTTCAATGTTAGTTATTTGACTTACAGCTGAACTTACCACTTTTTCTCCTTTCAAAGAGTATCTCCCGACATTCCTTGCCCGGGACATGCTTTCTTGTAGCACGTTCTGGCCTTGTGCACGCCATTGTATAGTTTTCTCACTTTATTTTTTATTCTCGAAAAGGAATTATGATTAAGTGATTACTCTCACGTTTATTAAGAACTATGGAAATTTCGTTGAAATGTGTTAAAGATAAATTTTGTAAGACAAAGTTAAGTTTATCAAAGTGTTACAATATGAAAAATGTACAATAATAGAAAATAGTTTTGACTTTATTTTTTTTTTGATATCTGATGTGTTGTTTGGCAGGCTACTAAGAGTAGTGCAAAATATGTAAAGCCTACTAGACTAGTTTATGAAAAATATTGTCTGTAAATATCAGAAATACACCAAACAGGAAATAAGTAGTCAGCATTATAAAATTTATAGTCCTTAATACCGGGGACAGTTGTTGGTTTTCTAAACTTTCAGTCGACACATCATATGCCAGACGACACATGATTGTCTAATGATAAATGGCTAATTTATTTTTAATATTAAAAAATAACAGCCGTTGAATGAGAGGGGGGTAAGCCAAAAACAACAGTAAAATTGAACAATTTTTAATAGACGAGAGAACGACGACAATAAATTAAGTACTCATTACAATAAATCAAAAAAATAAAAACGAAAAATTGTTTAATGGAAAATTCATGTACAAACAATGAATGCAGAGAAGATGATGGTAAGTATTACTGGTAATACCGGGTACCGGGTTGATTGGTTGGCTGTTTGATTCTCCTTCTCCTTCTCCTACCGTTATCTACTCGGAAACTCATGACTGAAGTTACTCCTCTGTTGTTATTTATCTACTATAAAGCATTTTTCTAAGGATGCGTGTTGAAATATTCAATGAGTTTACAAAGCTAACAAGGGACGCAGGCAACAACGACATTATCAGTGATGACTTCGGGGGATGTTCCTGTTTCTGGTTTTGGTTTTGGTTCCTGGTTATCTTTAGCTAAAAATCAAACGAACATACGAGACTGAGTGTGGTTTGGTTAACTTTGTATTCGATTTTACTTGTTTTTTCTTTTTCATTGCGATTTTTAAAAATTTTACAGAGCCACCAAATGAGTAGGGGTAGCTAGTTCATTTTTGTCTTTTTTTGATGATGGGGTGTAGAATTTCTTTATTTGAAGCAGTCGCCAAGATCCTTGTGTCTGACAATAAAAGAATTAATTTTGGTTAAGCGCGAAAAATAGTTAAATTGTAAATTTTAATTTGATAAAATTACTGCTTAGTCTTGCCACAAAATTTAGAGGGGAAACTTGTCGAGACTTAATAATAGCTTAGGGTTACCCATGACATTTGTAGCTGTGACTTCTGGTTTATGTACATAATGAAGAAATCCCCATTTTAAAGTGCAATAAAATTTCTGTTAAAACCATAATTTTGAAAAACAAATCTTGTTATCATCGACGAACACGAAACAGATGATGATGATGATGATGGCAACACTGAGTGAACCAGAACGAACATGCAACAGAAACGAATATGAACATCTATCTATCTGTCTGTGCTTGATATCATGGGGTCTTGTCCGGTGGTTGAGCGACCTGCTGTGCGGATTTTATTGCGTGTTGACTTTCACGTTGATTCAGGCAGGGGTCTCAAAACCTCTCTTGATTGTTGTGCGTAGATAAAAACCTGCCAAGTGTTGCAACTCAATTTGCGTCTATTGTCGAGGGTTGCAGGGTTAAGAGAACAGCTCAACTCAGTCGTTCGGTAGTGAAGTTTTTAATTCACTTTTTTGGTTTGCGCACAAATTTTAATCTCCTGTTGACGGTAAATCAAATTGTCCCATGGGTTCAAAAGTCCTTCTACTCCTCTATCTTTCCCTTATTTTCTTTCTTGCTCACTTTACCTGATTTGTTGCCTAAAGCACTGTCGTCTCACTGTAGTCCTATTTAATGTTCAATGTTGAATAAAATTGCATTTTTTATATGATATTTTTTATTGTCGTTCTCTAAATCGTTTGACATTTTTTCTATTTAGTATTTCATTTGCTTAAATCGATTTCGTTTGCAGTTTCATATTTCGTTTTCTTTTAATTTTTTAAGGGCTTCCATATTTACTACAATATATACCACAAAGGTTTGCATGCTAGGCAGATTTAACCTTTGATTTATATTGGAAATTGTTTCGTTGTGATGTGTAAGTTGAAGTCTGGTCTGGTGACGCAATTTGACTTTCTGAATAACTGAATTGATGTTGTTATTTATAAACTGAACTTAGACTTTTATTGCAGGAAGAGAAATTGATATTCAAGACCATGTAGGCAATTGACCACGTCCTATATCTTCAAGTACTTAAAGTTCCTGAAAACAGATTTGACATATATTCTTAAAACGGAATCCTGAAATGATTGTTTTTGTTTTTTCCTACAGAAGGAAGTTTAGAAGGCGCTCCAAGAATCTTACTATGAATGCAGCAGATCTTTGAATATTATTGGACAGACCATGAAGGAATTGTTGTTGAAGGTTTGCTGCTTTATCATAAATATCTTTCCTTATATTTAACATTTTTAGCCCATTTATACAAATTTTTTTAAACAAAAATGAAATATTTCATTTTAAAATAAATTACTATATTTCTTAACAAATTTGACTTTATCAAGTGCTAACGATGTGCAAACTGTGACACAGTTAATATTCATATACATACATACATACATACATATGTATATTGTACTCTTGCTGCAACTTCAATGTGTGACTTTGTTCAACGAACATATTTAACGCTTTTGAAAAGAAAATGTCTCCAAAGAGTCATAAAAAGAAACTGAACTGAACATTTCTCTTTCCTGAAACATAAAAAGGTAAATACTGCCAATTATGAATATGTGAATCATCTCCCTTAAGAAGAGGTTTTGGGATCCTACATGCTGTGATATTGTACATATGTAAGTTATTGAAAGAACCCAATTTGGTGTGAGTTTTCACACGCCTTACGCACGGCACAATTCCTCTCCATTCCACTGTTACTTCATTTTGCACCATTCAACTTCACTTGTTAATTTCCATTTGGGTTTGAGTTGTTTCAGGTTGCTTAACTTTCAGTGGGTGAGTTTATTTTCCTGCTGCGCGACTAAAGTTGCCTTTAATGAAATCAGCCGCGTACTTTGCTATTTACTTACTGAATACCTCAGACTCAGAGGCCTCCACTGAGTATCTTGGCATGTGGCTTGCTTTCTTTTAACATTTCTAGCATTGGTATTCATTTATACCCTCGTTGTTGTTGTTGTTGTTGTTGTTGGCGTTGTTCATCGGCTTTTCCTTCTCAGTTTTAATTAATTAAAATTCTGCATGCGAATTATGTTTGTCGGGGGGGCTGTTGGTGTCGTCGCTCTGTGTCTTTGCTAAATGTATCTGATGCCTTGTTTCGTTTCATTTGCGTTTTTCATGACTCCTTCTTTAGCTTTTCGCTTTGACTTTTTCCGCTTCCTTTTCCTTTCCTGGTGCATTTAAAGCGCTTTTACCTTTTGAATTACCCACGCATTTAGTATCGTCATTGAAGCAATTCATGAGTATCTTTTCACTCTTTGAAATAAAGACGTACTCGTTAATGCATGATTTCATTTTTACTTTATCTCCTCTATGTATGAAATGCTTCTTTGTTTTTCTTTTAGAAATTTCATATAAGATATAAAGAAATACTACCTAACCCGTTATTCTTTTGGTTACTTGTTCTATAGGCTGAAACTAATCAAAAGATTCTGTTTACTAGATAGTTTTTAAATTTTAATCTTTAATTTTTAGTATCGTACGATAATCTTAAAGTTAAGTTGGACACATAAAACATCGGAATTGTGTGAGTTTGGTGTGTCATCTCATGTTGCCAACAGTTGCAAATCAGTGCGCTCGCTAATGATTATGGCAGCTTAAATGTGTTGTCATTCATTTTTGTTGGACAAGTTCATTCAGATACACTACACACACAGGCATGTGGCATATAAAGCATGGAATTTCAAAGGAATAGTTAGTTCTAAGGAACTAATGATATTCTTCTGAAGTAAAATATGATACGAATATGATCAGTTGTTTCGCTCTTCAATATTTGATTTTGAAATTAACTTATTAAGTAAGAAGATTGACTTGAAAGTGTATTTAAAAGTTGAGTAAGCTATTAATATCTGATATTCCCATTTTATAGCTTTTGGTACTTTCAACATCATATGTGCTTGCACTTAACCCAGTCTGTTGATGACGCAGAGTCTAGAATCTGCTAGTACAAATCGACTATAAAATCAGCATCTAAAGCGACAAGAGCAACAATTACATAAGCAGCACCACTGGCGATGTTGATGATGATGACGATGACGATGACAATACCGACAGTGAGTTAGATACATCGGAAGTACTAAAACCAGTAAATGTTGCAATGCCGGACACTGGCCATCAACAACATCAACAGCAACAGCAACAGCAGCAACGACAACAGACAGTGGCAGTAGTGGCACAACAGTTGCCAAATTCGATAAGGACGATGACAACATCATCATCATAGTTATCATCATCACAAAGATTGCAGTTCAGTTCAGTTCAGTTCAGTTCATTTTGAGTTGAGTTGAGTTGAGTTCAGTTCAGTTGTGTCCTGTTCTCGGCAAATCGGCACACATATGAGGACTTTTTAGAAACGAAATCGCGAATTTGGCTGTGTTCCTGTGTGTGCGCCTGTCTTTGGATCTTTGTATCTGCTCGCATGTTTTGTCATTAATCACTGACAATAATGAACTTCCGCCATTTGCAGTTTAAATGGCACTTCCTTGCTTCATGTTCAGTTGGTTGTTTGGTTCAACTGCAATGTGCTACGTACTGCTACTACTACTTACTATACCATATTCTGCCTATATTGGCCATTTTGGCCGATCTCAGTCCTTCTGTCTATCTCATTCCTAAATATTTTACCATTGTTGCCTTTGCCTTTGCCTTTTCTGTTGCTATTGCTATTGCTATTGCTGGCATTGTCATTAGCGAAATGTTCTGAGTATGTGAACGAATTTACGGTACAACAAATTTATCGTGTGACTTACGAGACACATAAACTTTTGCTTGACTATTTTGAAAGAAAAAATTCAAAAAACTAAAAGGGAAAGGGAAAGGGAAAGAGAAAGATTTTTCAGTTGTAAAGCCTTTTCTTGATATTTTTTGGCATTTTTGTTTTTGTCGCATACTTGTGATTTTATCGTTTCTCAGATTTACGAGTCATAAAAATGTTTTTTCACTGCCTGCGAATGTCGCAAACTTCTTCAAATGCTCTGCCGCCCCGGCGATTCTCTCCTTGCGATCGATTCAACTAAAGATTCATGTAAATTGCTTAGCGAGTCTCATTCAAGTCGATTTTATGCTTCACTGCATGTGAATATGTATCTTTTTATACGTGTATGTAAGTACTTATTTATTTTTATTGTATTTGAAATATGAAAAATTTTCCATTTCTGAGCAATTGCAAAAATGGAAAATATTTTGGATGGGAAATTTAAGGAATATAATTCTGTGAATTGTAGTTAAAAATTAGTAGTTTAATATTATTTAAATTTAATCTCTTGCATGTTCATAGACAATGTAAGCAGGTGTTTCAACAAACCTGTTCACAGAGTCTGCAGATGACACCTGAGGTTACAATAAACTATGCGATATCCAGTTAGGATTCGATGGTTAAGTAGGAGAAGGTTTTTGAAAAATCCTCTATTTGGTTTTAGAAAACATTGCATTGTTGAAAGTATCAATGTTTTTGACAGTTATTAGATTAACATCTTAATTGCATGCGTTCCTTTTAAGAGACAATGGATGAACATGGAAATCGCTAGATACGAGACACGATAAACAACAATAACAGCATCAAAAACAATGATAACAACATTGTCAACGTTGACATCAATAACAGAAACGAAAGATTGAACATCTCTTCTAAAAAGTCTCGTTGCTAGGAAAAATCAACACATTTGACAGAATTTAGTCACTTTTGGTGTTAGGGCATCATATCAAACCAAACTCAGTTAGTCTTGATGACAGAGATGAGATTTCATTTTGACGGCCATTGATGCCCAACACTTCGACGGACTGACAGACTGCTCATGGATTTTACTATACTCCCTGTCTGTTTGTCTGTTTGTCTGAGTGGCTGACTAACTGTCAGTTAGTCTTTTCAACATAAAAATGCACTTTAGAACAATCAATAAACAAACTGGGGTCACTTTGCTGTAAATGGGTGAAAAGTACTCATTGCACTCTCGTTCAAACCAACCAACCATATATCCAACCATCCATCCATCCATCCATCTATTCATTTATCTAACTGTCAGCCAGTTTAGATTTACGTGCCGCACTGCAGCAGTAAAATCGAGTTTAGTACAAGTAAAATAGGCCTGCGAACGCCCTATAGATATTGTCATGCATTGATGCAAACATAAATAGAGAGACGTAGGTAAATGATGGACGGACAAAACAGAAAGAAAGGACATCAAGGTGTGTGCACACTCTTGCTATCTTACCCAAACACGATTTCCCCATGCCCACCACCGTCACTATTCAGTGGTCAAACCGCACCCACACTTCCAAAGTTGCAACAATACTTGACTCTTACTATGAACTCGGCTTCTACAGTCGATTCGCTTTGGCTTGTTAATGAAAGTGTCAGACGCTTCGGTCAGGCATCTATTGTTCAATTCATACATGCACACATACATACACACGTAAAACAAAGTCCTTTGTCTTTTTTGGTTCATGTTGAAATTCATTCTATATATTTTCCAATAAATTATGATGAGGCTGATTTTGAGCTGAATATTTTGTTATGCGAGTAACAACAATAGGTGCAATGTTATTTTAACTGCTTGTGTTGTGTCCTTGATGATTTTCTATACTGGCAATTTTCTCTATATTGTTCACACAAACAATATAAACTCGTATGATCATGTGTCTCTGGTATTTGTGTTGTTTGGTCCGGTAAATGGCAATAACAATGTTTCCTTCTATTCTAGTAGAATTTGCCATAATTTTCATTTATATAAAATAAAAATTTCAATTTTATTGTATATAGTATTTTTTTGAAAAGCATGCAACTCAATATTTATAAAAGATAGACAGACTTTTGTTGTAATATAATAGTAAGTATCCTTGTACCTATAACAATTGGATATGTTTATTTATTTATTTAAATATTTATTGTGTTTATGAAAATAGCAAAATCCTTACTTGCTTGTATTATAATGAATGTAATTTTTGGTTTAAATTCTTGCTTTGATGCTTTCATGATGATGTTATTGTTTTTATTAGGGTATCCTTTCATCCTTCATCTTTTGCATAATCATAATCATAATTATGTACAAGTACAAAATTTTAGATCATTAAAATTTTGTATATTGACTAACAAAAAATTTACATATTTAGATGAATTTTGGCAGAAAATAATTAATTTATATACTACTGATTTACAGGTGAATTTCTGAATAAATACTGAAAGAGATTGAATTCTCAGTTTGTTGACTTTCAGAAAGTTTCTTTAGATTCGTGACCAATTACATTTTATAAGAAATTTGAAATTCTCCAAAAGTTTTGTAAACGAAAACTCTATTTGTTATTTCCCATGCAAGAAAGTCATGTAATGAAACAAATACTTAATTTAATAATTCAACAAGAAAAAGGAGCGAAAACTCATAATTTCTTTACACTTTACTTTATTTCGCGCCCAAAGTCATAAAAATCAGAGGAGACAGGACAACTTTGTTCGTGTCTGAAGTTGCTTTGTATAGGAGTATACGAGTATTTTCCTTAACATGCCGCACTCCGGGATAATAAATTTTGACTAAACGCTTTTAAAAAGTCACTTGCAATACATTTAAGCAGGCAGGCAGTTACGCAGACAAGAAGCAATGGCAGGATATGGCTGAAGTTAGCAATGTGCATTGTTAAGTTTGTCGTCAGACTCACGGCGGCAATTAAGTCAAATTGATGATGACTGGAACAGCATTGAAGATTGGGTAGTTGAGTTGAGTTTTTTACTGAAGGTAAAAATGACAGAAGAAAGTCTGAAAGTATTGGTTGATATACTCGTCTATAGACATGTATGTTGGTTACACTTACAGTGAATAGTCCTCGTACTCTATGCTAGCCATCATAGTCACTTGCTACTGTACCATAACAACTGATGTCTTTCATTATCGTTACTGTTGTCGACGTGATTTTATTTAAACATGCTAAATAGAATTTAATTCGCATTTCTTGCTTTTGGATTTTCCTGACTTCACATCCTTGAGGCTTCTTAAACTGATGATAATTAAAACGGAAAACATTTCGACATGTTTAACATTAGAAGTAGAAGTGTTTTTTCTGTCTCCTCTAAAGGTTGTGTAGATTTCTTTTAGTCTTGTAAAGATTAGCAGCAAAAAGCCTTCCATTATATGACATGACACACGATGAACGATTACCTATGCTCGCAAACCTAGTGAGTGTTGACAAATTCGATTGAAAGTTGTGTGTTTGTCTAAATAATTGATGTCTTTTCCTATAAAGTCTATAAGAAAAGACTAAGAGTCTCTTACTCTTTCTTACTATGTTTGTTGGAATTTTTATTTAATTTGTTGTCTGTCGTGTGTTTGAAAATTAATTTCAATTGTTGAACATACTTTCTCCTTGTGCATAGCTGTAGGGCTTCAACTATTTTACAACTAAAGGATATGAATTGAATGGAGGAAAGGAAGGAAAGAAGGAAGGACGAGAGGAAGGAGCTTGTTGCTTTGGCACGCACCTATTACAAATAGTGTATGTACATAGTATACAATATATTGTCATATCGTGTAGTTTCCTAAGCTGTGCAGGAATTTCATGTCACTCATACGCCATGTTGACTTGTCCGACTGATGTCTCTCCTTACTCCGGCAGCCGGTAACCACTCACCAACGTGTTGCAATGCACAATATGTTTGTACTTGTAGAACTTCACTGCCATATTTGACATTTATGCGTCGCATCGCATCGCATTTCCTGTTATCGTTCTTCGTGGCTTCGTTTTGCTGTATATGGTGGTGCGAGGCGAAGCCATGAAATAGTTTCCAGATATTTTTTCAAGTACAAAGTTTTGCGGTTGCGGCAAATTAAGTTCAACTTCATTGATGTCCTGTTTTGTTTTTAGTTGTTCTGTGTCTGTTAGAGTTGTCTGTTTGTTATGTTTGTTCCATTTAGTTGATTTTGGAGGAACATTTCTAAGCTTTATGCATTCTGGGCTTTGCTAAGTATGTTGTTTATTCTGAAGCGTGACTCGAAGGCGTTGAACTGAATCATTTTTTGATTGAAAGTAATGCCCTCATTTGTTTAGCCATTGGATTTTAGTACAGTTGAATATACTTAGTAAGATGGTAGATGTTATGTTGTTCTGACTTTGTAGAGTTTTTATTCATAAATCCCCAACAAAAATGCAATTAGTAAATCTGTCAATCAAAACTATTTAAGCCATAGGACTTCTCTAATGAAAAACTAATTAGTTTTGGATTATTTGTAGGCGTTGTCGTCACTACTTAATGACCACAAAATTCACAAGTAGAAGGACACAGAATTTTAAACACCCTCTCCTCTCCAACTATATAATACCAGCAACAGCAGCAGTCAAGTCATATGGTGAAAGTATGTATGTATAATATTTGGGGTAAGGGTTGTTCGGAAATCTATTATGAAACCCTTTTTCAACAATGCCATAAGCGTACGTAATACAAACAGAAATGGGACATGCTTCACTAAGCCCCAACCAGAGAGTTGACCAATGCAACTCAATTGTCCTTTGACGACAAACGTTTGTATTTGTTTGCATTAAGACAATACCAAATAAATAATCAAAATCTAAATCAAAATAATAATCTTAGGGAATATTAATGCATCTGTATATCTGTATATTATATAACAATTTCAATGTTTACGCGTTGAAAAGAAAGTACAATACAAATATGTATTAGTAAGGAATCTGTGTATTATGGTTATGAAGGGTGCTTTTGTGTTTAAGGTTTTTCTTTTTCAGTTGTCCTTTTTCCACTTTTAGCCTTAAGCACATTTGATTTGGTATTATAGTACATCAAATTGTGATAGAAAAACACTCGAGTATTTTTATTATTTCTTAGAGAGACAGCAGAAGCGATCCATTGCAGTATGGAACAAGTGATGAGATAAACGTTATTAGAGTAGATTTTAATAGAAAAAGTTAAGCAAAGTCGTTAGGGCGTTACACTATTTTATACATAGGTATAATACATATTCGTATCTCTCATATGAAAACCAAGTTGAACCGATATTCAATTCCAATATAACATCACTTTAATATTATAGGGTAATAATATAACTCAAGTGTGATGAAAACACCATACAATATAATAGGACAAATGATTGCAGTAAAATAGAAAAGAAAAGAAAAGAAAAGAATGGAGGACAACTCAAGTATGAATATAAGTATTTTCCAGTTGGCGCTAAATGGAACAAAAATCCTTAAACAAGCGAGCAACCGAGCAACACTCCGTAAGTATTGTATTTGCTTGTAAACTTGAAGCGAAGGGCGCTGAAGGACGTACGATGGTGAAGTGCAAGAAAAGAATAGAGGAGGAAGAATGCCTTGACTGGTTATTGAATGCTTCTTCAATATGAGCCACTTGCTGCGGGCGAATTTTCCTCATCATCATCACCAGGAACAACGGAACAATTTGCCAAAGCTACCGATTCAACACCACCCAACAAGCGAAGCGAATACCAATGCAGGATACATGCACACACATTTACTTGTTCATCCTTTATGTTCAAGTTCCCTTCGAGTAGAAAGTATGGAAAAGCCTTGAGGCAACAATGACGGCGGCAGTGGCAGCAACTGGAATTCGTTGCCATAATTCATATGCAACAGCACGCACGCTCTTTCCGTGACTCTATCCTCGATTGTGGTTGTAAATGTTGCAGCACTTAAGTGATTATGGCAAATGAGAAAACAAAAAAGAACAAAAACAGAAGTGAAACACAGTTGTTTCATGACAGTATCAAAGGCTGTTTTCCTTTGTCCTTTGGCAATTGTTGTTGTTGTTGTTATTATTGCATAAAAATGACAAGCAGCAATTGGCATTCAAATTGACATGACCTATGTATCTTTGATGGCTGTCAATCGGAAGTGACAACCAAAGTACTCGAATCTGCAACAAAACAACCAATGGCTTAGCCAAACTCATTATACATACGAGTATGTACTGACTCCGTCTATTTCAGCCACCCAGTTACCTCATCCGCTTCTTTGACAGTCGCCAAAAATACACAAAGGTACATTTGCTGCTCATTTGTTGGTACATATTTTATGTACACGTACAAGTACAGGGCGACCCTTTAATGCTCCGTTTTCGAACACGTGCACTATATGGTGTTGACTTATGCACCCTTGATTGGAGCAGCCCACATCATTCGCCCACAATCATCATACGTCTTCCTGTTCTCTGGGCTCTGCAGCTGTCACAATTTTTTCCTTCATCGCTCCCATCTTTTATTTCATATCACCTTCAACTCCTCCGACTCTAATCCAAGTCTCAACTCATTTAGACACTCATTAAACCAAGCTAAGCTGCCGTAATAACATTTCTCATCCTTTCCTCGACCACGCCCCTTCCACTCTAATTTATTTTGCGGCTTACTGGCTGCATTTCATCTCCTTCGTTGTCTTTAGCGTTGTCCTGGGATTATATTATTGCATTAATTGCATTCGAATGAGGTATTCCTTATTAAGTTGCCTTGGATTACTACAGATATATAAGTTTAAATATAGGTATGTAAAGCTCCATTGTATTACGTAAGTGAATTTAATTTATTAAATTTGAATTATACAATAGTATGAAGGGATTTGCTACCCATTTAGTGATAGTCACATCTCATAAACAAATAAATTTTACAGATTATTATTTATGTATTTCTAACAAGAGTATCAATTAAAACAAGTTTTATCTAAAAGTTTAAAATATTTAGAATTATGTTTATATTTATAGCTCAAATTCATAACTCATTTTGCTCATGACATAATCTATTAAAAAGTCCTTTTATCTGGATAATTAAACGGTTCCTTACACGAGTTTATATGAGGCAAGGTACTGAACTTAAATAGCTTTCAATAAGAATCTTTTAATAAAAATGGGCCGTGTTCGAGTCAGACTCGTATACGGAGAGTTCCGTACCAGATTGGGGTTTGTATGGGAGGTATTCCCCCTAGTGGTCCGATTTGACTGATTCCAAATTCCAGTTCAATAGCCCAAAAAACAAAAAAGTTTTTCGAATAAGAACCTGAATTTTAATGGTGGGTTTGTATGGGCGGTACCCCTCCTACTTGGCCGATTTGACTGATTCTAACAAATGTGTAGCATCTATATCATAAACTTGTAGTGTCTAAATTTCAGTTTCATAGAACAAAAAACAAAAAAGTTTTTCTTGTAAGAACCAGAATTTTAATGGGGGTTTATATGGGAGGTACCCTCCCTATTTGTCCGATCAAACTGAAATTTAGAAAATATAAGTTTCTGATGTATAGCCACTAACCGTCTAAATGTCAAGATTGTGTGATTACTGGATCGTATAGCTGCCATACAATCCAAAATGTTTCTTCTATGGGGACCCATTTAAGTTTTTGATAATATTTCAGTTTTGGTATTTGATACTAATGTCTGGATAGAACTACACATTCTGTAAAAATTTCAACTCTCTAGCTTTTGCGGTTTATGAGATAAGACCCGAGGACGTAAGGACGGACAACGAAGTCGCTGCAGTAGAGTTCCTTTTGGTAGCCTTTGGGTCCGGAACCCTAAAAATGATTGAATATTTAGATGAGTATATTGTATGTATTACAGTGTAAGGAAGTAATGTATAAGTGATATGCCATTGCTTTGAAAATAATTTATTGGATTTATAATTTATTAAAGTATTTATTTATAAAAGTTATTTCGAATAGATGAACATTTTTAAAAAAATTTCTATTCAAGATGCAACTATTTATAATTTTTTAAAAATAATATATTAATTTTACTGAGTCAGAGTACCTTTGTATAACAATATATAAAAATGAAGTTAGTCATTTTTAGCTATGCCTAGATTCTCTGATAGATTATTATAAAATGGATTTTATATCAAATGATGATATTTGTCAAATTCTAAATTAAGTAATTTGATTTTTTTTTTTTTTGAATGTTTATCCATTTCCATTTCTAGTTATCCAATTCGCAAGCAAAAGGCAATTCAGCGAAGCAGTTTGTTGTGGCCATTAATAAATCATTAAAGACCAGCTGCAAATTAATGCAAAATCCTTCAGGAAAATTAAAAGGTCTCGGTTGACCTATTAGCCAATTAGTAAAGTTTATGGGCTTTTCCTTATGGTGCCAATAGAAATTATTTGTGATATTATGTCCCATTATTGAACGATAGCCGGAAGACCAGAATTTGTACATCATCGAATATTTGTGAAAAGTCATAAATAATGCAATATCTTTCATTTCTTCGGCCGTTTCAATGCTAATGGGATGAGCGTTCGGATCAATGGTTTGACAGGAGTAACTTGTATGCAGCCAGTTAATCTGTTGATTTACATTAAAAACTAAAGTCTGAACAAACACGAGTTATTGATGTCATCATAAGTTTCACTCACCTTCGTGGGTACACTATAATAATGATTTTTATATTTAATTTTGTAGTATCCCTTGGGCTGTAAGAATTTATGCTTTCAAAATCATAGTTTTTTTTTTTGATGTCATTTTGATGCTTACTGTGAAGGCTGAGAAGAAATAACAATTCTTTCTGATTTGGACAAATGGTCGATCACATATATTTTTCTTGGTTATAAAGTTTAAAAATAGTTCATCTTCGATGGGATGAACTCTTAGTATAGAAGAGGACGTCTCAAACAAGTAGAAGTGGATTGTAAGGAAAAAACTTATAATTCCCAAGCAAACAATACTAGACGATATTAAAGAACACATTATGATGCTTTCACTTTCAAGACAATACTGACTGACAAATAGAAATAAAATTTTATTTTATGTCATACTACGAGTATAGTGAAAGAGCATTGGTCAATTTGAGGTAATGTTTGTAACGTGCAGCACTATGGGTTGGAGTCCCAATAGAGTCTGATTATAATAATCAGAGTGCCGAGGAGAATCTATGGGACCTATCGCTTTTCTCAACTCAGAGGTCTGTTCATAAGTAAAGATGTAAAACTGTTGAATTAAAATTTGATACAAACACGTATGAACTTTAAACAATATATCTGAATTAAAGATCTCCGATTACTGGAGGACACACACATTATAAAAAATTAAAAGCACCACTTTGATTACTCCAAAAATTGCCATTTTAATCAAGTTATTAGTTATACTGTGCAGGGTATAGAAACATGGTCATAACGGAATAAATCTTATGCCATGATTTTTTTTTTTTGTGATTAATCATAAAAATTTCCTTAGAACTGATATAAGAATATCGTTTGTTTATATTATTGTATTTATTCTACTCGAATTTCAAACGAAACACATGTTTATAAACTTTTGTCTTTTACTTATTAAAATAAATGTGTTTACATTTCAGATTTAATATTATATCAACGCTTCCATGGAATCTCAGTTACTTCGTATTCATAGTCATCATATAGATTGGCATCATCTTCCGAATTTGTTGTCGTATGCAGTTGTATGTAACCTCTTTCGGTGTTGACATTTTCTGAAATATTCTCCTCAATAACCATATCACTTTTTGTTGCCAATAAAAGTTTTCCCCACACAAAACCACCAATTATGATGACTGCGATTAAAGTCAATACTACCGGAATTATTATTTTTGCCATTTTAAGCTCAACGATTGTACAAAATCAACTGAATGCAATAAATTTCAGAAACTTACTTTAAATCCATTTACAGATGTAAAATAATTTTCTGATTAGAAATGACACTCAACACTTTTGACCTTATTAAGCATTGCTATAGATTGATATTTGATTAGCCTAGTCTAGTATAGGGGAATGGAATAGTGTATTCGCATTTTATAGAGGATGCAATATTTATTAACAATTTATCATTTCACATGTACAAATTTCTACAAAATTCTAATGAATATACTTTTATAATAACAAACAAAATCTGTTCTCTCAAATCCTCGCGAAAAAATATGTTTTTAATGGAACATGTGTTTTGTTTTTAGATGAAATAGAATACTGACTATATAAATGGGAGCGAGAAAAGATTTCAGTTCAGTTTCATTGTCATTCTCTTTGAGTCAGAATGAGTGTCGAAAATCAAGAAAATCTTGTAAAGTATATAGTTTACGCAGCATTAATTATTATTTTAATACCGGTGACTATTATTATACTAATGTCTACAATACTATATGCAGTCTATGTATTACCAAAACTACCAAGCTATATAAAATGGGAAACTGGTAAATGCTTGAAGTGAAAGTCTTGCTTTAAATAATCTAAAAATAAATATATATATATATATCTTTAGATGTTTTACAAAAGATTTCTTGTCCAACAAATTTTGTGGAACTAGAGACTGGTTGCTATACAATTGGAAAATTCATGAAATCTGGAGAGGTCAAAGATTGGATCGAATTGAGTGTTATATGTGGAGAACTTTTAGCAAAGCCCGTAAGCATTGAAAGTGCTAATGAACTTGACGCTTTGAGTGAATTTATACTGATGGGAAACTTTAAAAATGCTACAACTTTTGCAACTTCTGGTTATTTGTTATTTGATGAGTTGCCTTACGTATTTAATTCCAAGGAAATATCTCAGCATCATTTTATTTGGTTTGCAACAGGGGAACGCGTAAACTTTACTAAATGGTCTGTAAGTGATGTGGATAAAAAGTACTCTGGTTACTGTATTGCATTAGTTTTGATCGATGAAGAACTCTATATGAAGTCATCAGCATGTCACGAAGATTATTTCATATGCGAGTATGATGGCAAATCCCGTCTTGGTTTTTCTGATGGCATCCCCAAATAAATGCTTTACCATTATACCTATAATATTATAAAATACAATCAAATTTTTTTTTTTTTTATTAAAAATCTAAGCATAGTTTTCAGAATCAAAAAAATATAAAAAACACAATGAAATATTATTTCATCTGAACTGGTCTCATTTTTTTTTGAAATTTCAGTTTTAATTTTGGTTTTATGGTTCCAAATTGTTTTGGTGTGTTTTTTGGAACCAACTTTTAATTTAAAATTTAAAGTTGCACTTAAAAAATTCACAATGGAAAAATTATTGTTGGCACATATTGAAAAACTTAATACCACTTCATGGCTTCGTAGTTTGTCTCCTAGTCAAACGAGTGCAATAGGACAATTAAAATTTGCTTTAAGAGATGATTTTTTACAAGGGAGTTGCTATCGGGTTACCGAGATTCTGGATCACATTGGTATCTTGCCTCCAATGCCAGCGAAAAAACTTAAAAGATTCATTAAATTGAGCCGAGCTAGCGATTTAGCATTTCTGTACTTTATACTGGAGGGTCATTATAAAGTTTCGAAAGAACACGAACGATATACGAATAACGAAAAACTTCTGATGTCCGCCATATTAATGTTGGATATTATCTTTACGATAAGGGCTCTCGATGATATATTACCGCCGCGATCTGTTAAGGAGACGCCCACACCACCGATTGAAAAATGTATAAAAGAAAATAATGTAAAAGAAAATAAAGTAAAAGAAAATAAACGTATGTGTACTTTCAAAAGAGATGATAGAAAAAAGCGCTCGCCATACTTTCAGGAAATTCCTCGTCCAAAAAGTTACAAGTTAAAAAATACAGTCGATCAACATCAGGAAGTCGAGGCAGACTTTACTTTTTGGAAAGCTGGAGAACAACCTCATTATGAAGTTGAGAATGAGGATCGTTGGTTTGCCGATTATGAATTGCAGCCTTCAAAGCGAGTGGTTCACACAGTTCTGAACAAAGCAATCAAATGTCTACTTCGCCACATAGATTTACCATTGGCATTATCAGAGGGGCCATCAATGTGTGAGCATCATCAACAATGGGAAAAAGAGAAAGATGCAATGAAGGATGCTTTTATTGATGCAGCAAATAAAGCTTGTCTTAAATTAATAGAGGAGCGTCATTCCGTAAAGGTAGAAGTATCAATAATCAATTGTAAGAGAAACTTATAGTCTATTAGTAATTATTGTACTTTACTTTCCAGGAACGTAGAGCTGCGATTTTAAAGCAACTTGAAGATGATATCAATTGGTATACGGGTAAGTATAAAAGAATTACCCAAATGCAAACGACTCCAGTACAAATGCTTGGTCGAACATGCGCTGGGTCGTGTGACAAATGCCACAAAGCAATAATCCATACGCAGGGAAAACTATTAGAAAATATGCGTATCTTGAACTTGGAGAAGGACATTAAACGTCTAAAGGAGGTTACGACCGATACAATAAAAACTATAAGCGGTCCGAATAGCATTTTAAAAGAAGTGTGCCTTCCAAATAGTAATTCGGATAATTCAGTGAATACATGGCCAAAACATCGTAATTGTTTTTCCAAAAAAAATCAGCCAGTCTCACTTAAAAATCTAGATACAAAAAAGAAAAGGAAATATTCCAAAAATGAAAATTTCTTTAGTTTTCCCTTCAAATTCGATTATACAAAGATCTTTCCAAATAATAAGAATACAACACTTGGTGAAACTTACACCATTCGACGTGCCTTTGTAAAGGTTCTACGAACAAAAGAGAAAAGTGTTGTTTATGAATCAAAAATCATAAATGCATCATGTACGAATGATGAGGCTCATTCTAAGGAATGTACAACAAAGCATATTTATAATGACGAGGATTCAAGTGATGCATCGAATGATGATTTGGATGGGGACAAGGTAAATGTTTTTAAAGCGGTAATTGCTTGTGCGGATGACATTTGTCGTCAGCAACTAAGTCAATTAGATCCTGAGAATATAGGCCGTAAAATGAAAGCGGCAAGTGAAAAAAGAGATTCACGATTTATCAAGAAGAAACTTGTTCCATTGGTCTACGATGATATTGATTATTTTGATCCAGATAATGATAATCTTATGGATCGTTTACTTGACGACGGTATCAATGTTTTAAAAGATGATAGACGTTTTGTTCTCGCTTGTTTTCCAAATGCGAATAAGTTAACCGTACTGCGTGAGTGGATTAAACGACGCTTTGGCAAAAAGTATACTTTTGAGGAGCTCCAAAAATCGATAAGGGAAACGGGACAAATATTCCAAGCTTGCACTAAGTTACATGGTCGGGCCGCAACTGTCTCCTTAATGGGTATGCCGTCAGAATATGTTTCTTATAAAGCGCACGATCAAATGTATAAATTGGTTTGTTTTTGTTTATTTGCTATTCATATTGACTGAGATCTGTTCTTATTCGATTCGTTTCTCCACAAATTTCAGGGCATGGAAGTGAAAAAGAAATACGTCGGAAGTCTTAATGAGAAACTTTTCGAAAATATGCGATATTGTTGGATGGCAATGGGTGAACATATGGTGAATCAGGAACATGCAACAAAGTTATTCTATACATATATGCCGGCCAAAGATAATGAGATACATCGTGTGCGACCTTGGAATGGAGAATTTAGAGATTACAAGAGTTTCCGTGACAATCGTAAACGAAGAGAAGCTGGTTACAATAAAATTTAATAGTTCTTTCTAAAATTTTATGTGTAATCAAAATTTTTATTTTTAAATTAATTTTTGTAATTACTTTGTTGATTGTTGTGAGATCATTAAAATTTGTAACGTTCCTTGAGTCCCATAACTAAGGCGGCATGATTTTAGGGGTGTACAAATCTTCTTGTTTAAACTTAATCCACACATTTTGTTCATGTGGATTTCATTTCCGCTTACAACATGTTTTGTTTGATTCAAACAGTTTAGAAAAGATTTTTAGACATATTTTTCTGCGCCAGAATGATGCCATCTGTCGGTGACGGCAAGTAGGCGCGTCTCGCAACACTTTTTTGAAAATTGTCCAGCACTTGTATGACTAGTATTTCACTCGCTACTTTTTCGCTCTCTAATCGTTGCTCTCTGCTCTCTCTTTAATCGAGATTTTGATTTTAACGAAGGAACATTCGCGCACGCCGTTTTTCGGCCGTCGGCAAAGTTTGGGAGAAAATTGTTTTAAATAATAAAGAATAAGAAAAAATAATTAATAAATGGACACATACAGTTCCAAAGCACAAGCCCATAGTTTTTGCCAAACTCAATTTACCAAAACTACACTCTAAACTCACCAAATTCAACATTAACTTCAAGCGGACCCGTGTTTCTGTCGAACGGAAGAAAAACTAAAAACTTCAATTAAATTGTTTATATTAATACAAAATAAATGAATTCAATAAAAAACAATAAAATCTACAACTTTTGCAATTGTTTAAAGTGAAAAACAAAACTTGAAATTCAATGGAAATCGTATTTTTATGTAAACGAAAATCGTCGTCGTTGTTGTTGCCGTTTTCCTTGGTTTTGTGTTCTCTTTAATTGGTATTGTTTTTTTGTTTACGAATTTGTGTGTCTGAAGTATACGCGATGAAATAACGAAAAAGAAAAACGATACAAAAATAAAGTGCATGCGGCAAATAATGAAAATATAGAAATTTATAACTAAAACTACAATAATAAAAAAAAAAGAAAGAACAGAAAAAATAAAAGTTTTTATTATTCATAACAACAACCAAAAATCATTTGAAAACATGCCAGCAACAACAAATTTCTGCAGGTCAACGCCTGCGTCGCTACTTATGAATACTTCGTCCTCATCCTCAACCTCATCGTTGCCTATGCTCCTGCGTAGAAATATTACGTCGTCTTCATCCCTTTCTCTAAAAAGTTCAACACAATCAACAAAAACACCAGCAACGACCAAGACTAAGCCGCAGCTACTGCGCTGCTGCTGCCCACCGCGATTACGGCAGCAAATTGGTTTCTTGTTGTTATTGTGCGCGATATTTAGTGGCACCGGATTCAGTGGTATGCGTGGCTGCGATGCTCATCTCAATTTGTATCTGAATCCACAAGAAGTAATGCGTTTATTGGGTAAGTTTAAATATTAGAAATATAAGGATATTGAAATATTTGTCAAACAAAAACAAAATACCTTTGCATCATTCTCAAATTTCACATCAATTCAATGGCTCTCTAACCCGCGCTCTTATTGTTTTAAACTGCTACTTTGCTTACATTTCAACTCACTCAGAACTTTTTGTTGTTGTGCGCCCATGCGCCCACTCAATGCACCCACACTACCACTCAGCGTAACAACACCTCTTTGTTGTTCCTTATCCACAATGATGCGCTCTCTTCAATGCTTACATAGTACATATTCTATGCTCTTGACTTTTTAATGCTCTCTGTCTGTCGCTCTCTCAGTTAGCTTGCCGGTTAAGGAAAGGAAAAAACCAACAACATAAATGCTCCAAGTCACGTTTTTTGTTGTTGTTGTTAATGTTGCTTTGGGTCCCTCTTATGTGTTGAAGTTGGTGGAATTGCCCAATTCTTCTTGTTGCTGTTGTTTAGCTTCGTTCTTATTGTCATCATCATTTTATTTTTCGATTCGAAATTCCAAGAAATATTTAAATTTCTCAAATCAGAAACTCCGCAATCCACAATTTAACAAGCTAAGAATTAAATGCCTCATGTAAATCTGTGTTTTTCACTCTTCCTTGTATGGATTCTTTATGTTTTTTATGTTTTTTTTTTGAGTACAGAAATTAAAAAGGAAAAAATTCCATGAAATTTTGGTTTCGTGTTGATTTTTGTTTGTTTTTATTTCTTTTTTCTACTCCTGAAATATGTAAATGATAAAAAAATAAATAAAACATCCACATAAGTTTGAAATGGGGAGACACAATTTAAAATAATGAATGTGGCCATAAAAAAAAGTAAAAATAATAGAAATGCATTTAACAATAACAAAAAAAAAAGAAGAATTAAGCCTCATAACATATTTTAAAATTTATTTAATAAAAAATAAAGAAATTAAAATTAATTAACAAACACCTTCAGGAGGAGGAGGCTCAAGCGCTTTCACCCTGATGCCAAAATAGGACGAACGCTCCGTTTCTGAATGTCAAATGTATTCTGTAAATAACCTAGATTTATAGATCATCTGCATTTATCTGGTTTTGTTTTTATCTTATTAATTTTTTAAATACCTTTCACATTAAGCAAGAAAAACTGAAGTTTGATTGATCCATTGTTATATTAGAATAGAAATACTTTCTAGATCTTTTCCTAATTATAACATAACAATGTATATACAATGTAATCACGCTCTTAGTCCAATGTTCCCATTTTTTCACTCCTTTTAAATAGTAAGATTTATCAATCCTCAAAAAACATGCTTCTGGGCTGCTCTCAGATAGTAAATACATTGTTTCAAAGTAAGAAAACAACTGCAATTGCTTAAATCTAACAAATATACTGAATTTATTTAGTAAGGAAGTTCTTTGATTTTGGCCTTTCCTAGTGAATTCCAGAATTATCGTAATGACATTGTTAAATGACAAAGTTTTCCTATTTCAAATATTGTTAAAAAGTTCTATTCCCTTGTTGGACATTTCACCAAATCTTAAACAAAGAAATATGCTAATTTTTCAGTATGATATTTCAAAAACCAAACCAATAAAGTTCATTTTTTTTGTATAATATATACAAGCATAGTAGTAGGAATCTATAAGATGGATATGTAAAAATTTTCAGATTTTTTGTAATTATGCAATGAAAAATTCATTACAAAAATATGTAGTTGATTGTATTGACTGGTTTATTTGTTTATAGGGGTAATTTTGTCAAAGTAATTTAAGTTTTGTGGATGAGATACAATTATTTCTACTATTGATTTATAAGTTAAGCAACAGGGAACCCAAAACATACTCAAGTTTTACAAAAAAAGATAAACAATGCTAGAAAGTCTACTACACCCTATTGCTACCGTGCTTTGTCGTATCATTCTTAACCACCCTTCGTTCCCCCCTCTGTTTAGAATGCAACCTTAGAAGCTTCTTCTCTCTTGTTTAGCGTTTAAATTAATAGATCTTTGCACGGATGTCGGCGTCATCGTCATCGTCATTGTCATTGTCGTCGTCGTCGTCGTCGGTATCGTTGTTTTTCTTTTTTTTTTTGTTGTTACTTTGCATTATATTGCACAGTGTTGCTTTTGGTGGCACCCTGTAGAGTGTTACGACGGATATGAAATACATACATAAGAGTATGTAGATACATAATGTTGTTGCTGGTGTTTTTGTTATTGTATACGAGTATTGTTGCTTCACAGCGACAACCGACGCACTGCAGGCCGCCGCATTTCCAAATAAGCGAAAATGGCAATAAATTTTATAATTGTTTTTTTTTTCCACTTCTTTTGCGTGTATTTTATGCTCCTTGACGTATTTTTAACCCCTTCTACTTGCCCTCTTTGCTTTCCTTTGCTTTGCTTTGCTTGTTGATGTTGTTGCAACCAAAGGCAGCTGTCTCTTATTTTTGTATGTTTTTATCATTCATTTGGCCTTGCTTTGCCTTCTCCTTGTTTTATTATTTTCAGATTTATAGAAATTTTGTTTTTATTTGATTCTGGCACAAATCAAATGCAAATTATTTGCCTTAATTGATTTATGGTAGTTGAAATCCGAATAAGGGTTAAGCAAAGTAAGGCAAAGCAAAGCAAAGCAAAGCAAAGAAAAGAAGATCAAAACAATAAATGACTTAAAATTCTTTCAAACATAAAAGAAAAAATATAAAATATTTCTAATAATCATAAAATTTAATGAAATTTTTGAGACACCATCAAGTGACGAAATAAATGACTTAAGTGACGACGATAATTTTAAAAGTTGTTTGTCACATTATAAATATAAATTTAATCAAAAACTCATTAAATTCAATTATGAAACCTTCATCAGATTGAAATGGAAATACTGAATAAGTTCAAGTGCGTTTTTAACCCTCCTACCATGCCAAACATTAATAATCATAAATATTTTGAATTATTATTAATTTTTTCTGATTAACTCTCTCTCTCTTCCCTTCTTTGTTGCATGCAACATAATACATATCTGCTTTTGTTTCTATTCTTCATTTTTTCATTCTATCCTATTTGCCACATGTTATTGATTATGATGATGATGATGATGATGATGATGATGATGATGATGCATCATTTGTTAGGGAATGTGGTAAGTCCATCATGCGCAACGTGGCTAATTGCCTTGATAAGCACTTGTTGCATGGTCATGTCTCGACCATATTTACTTTACTCTGCTTTCCTCTAAACTTACTTCTTCTTCTCCTCTCTCTTTTACTTTCTGTGTACATTTGTCTTTGGTCTAAATGAACAAAGGCTTTACAAATCAATTAACACTTCGTTTGGTTGTTTTTTGTTTCCAAGTTTTGTTTTATTTTTCTATTTTTTATCTAGTTTTAGTTGTTAAACAATGTTTCCATTAGAAAACTTTTAGTTATTTGCTTAGAAATTCATTTACATACATAAAAAGATATGTGCTAAGAGTTTGCGATTTGTATCTTATTACCTCAGATGCTAAAGAAAATGAAGTAAAGTAGTTTTAGGTTCAGCAATAGCATTCCAGGAAATCAAAGTGACTGTAATTGTATTGCAAGTTTTCGTCTGAATTCTGAAATTTAAGCTTTTTATCTCGGTGAATGTTAATGTTTTTATATACCACGAACCTACTCAAAAGTTTACATTTATATTTCTACACTAACTAAATGTTAGGATGCGAAACAAAGTTCTTCTACCAAGTACCATAGCCAACCTGGTAAAAAACAAGAAAGAACTTTATCTTCGACTATGCCGAAGATGAAATACTCTTCACGAGACGCGGTGAATTGTAGTATTCAAAATGAGTGGTTTGTATGGGAGGTACCCCCCCTAGTAGTCCGATTGAGCTGGTTCTGACAAATATCCTGCGCCTGTCTTGGAAATTGATAGTGTCTAAGTTACAGTTCGATAGAATAAAAAACAAAAAAGTTTTTCTAATAAGAACATGAATTCAAATGTGTGGTTTGTATGGGAGGTACCCCCCCTAGTAGTCCGATTGAGCTGATTCTGACAAATATCCTGCGCCTGTCTTGGAAATTGATAGTGTCTAAGTTACAGTTCGATAGAATAAAAAACAAAAAAGTTTTTCTAATAAGAACATGAATTCAAATGGGTGGTTTGTATGGGAGGTACCCCCCCTAGTAGTCCGATTGAGCTGGTTCTGACAAATATCCTGCGCCTGTCTTGGAAATTGATAGTGTCTAAGTTACAGTTCGATAGAATAAAAAACAAAAAAGTTTTTCTAATAAGAACATGAATTCAAATAGGTGGTTTGTATGGGAGGTACCCCTTCTAGTGGTCCGAAAATTTCAGCTCTCTAGCTCAAAAACTGAGGGACTAGTTTGCATACATACAGACGGACAGACGGACAGCCGGACATGGCTTAATCAATTGGTCTAATCGAGCTGATCAAGAATATATATACTTTATATGGTTTAATTTTTTTGTGTCTCCTTCTGCCTGTTACAAACTTCATGACAAACTTATAATACTATTCACTTCCGTGAAGAGTATAAAAAGAAGGAGGAGGATTTCTTAAAGCATGACATGACTGGAATTGTAGTATGCTGCTTGCTTTTAATCTTTTTCTCAAAAGGAGTGATAATATTATCTCTACTTTTTTAAGATTATCAGTAAATTGATTTTGAAAAACACCCAATTGTGTTTTCAGTGTACAAAAATAAACATATTTATGATCTAATAAAGTTTGTTAATCTCTTCTTTTTTTTTTTTTTTGTTCTTTAAGCTTTAAACTTGTGATCTCTTTGTCGTAAACTTAGTACCCTAGCCTTAGCCCCCTTTGGGAGATAAGAAGGTCAGAAATGCTATGACACTATTTCAATGTATTTCTAACACCCATGATTCGATTAAAGTATTAGAAGACTTCTTTTCCTCCCCCCGATTCTTTCATTTTAATTATTTAAAATTTCTTTCGTTGACGATTTTTATTCTTCTGTTTTTCGTTTTTCACTTAAGATTTTTTCGTTTCTTTAATTTTTATGACTTTGACGCTTTGGAATTTTGATATTTTTTCAACGCTTCTTCGTCTAAGTGAGTGTTAAATTTATGGTGCAGTAGCGTGAAGCATGAATATACATATAAGTACAATGTTGTTGTTGTTGTTGTTGTTGCTAATTTTATATTTAATACTAATTTTATTACATACTTGGTTATGGTTGTTTTTGTTGTTGTTATCGAGAGTCCAATTTAAATTGTAATTAAATTTAATGATAATTTTCGATTGTGTGGCGTGACGCATATCAAAATTATTGATGTGTTGGTCGTCGTTTTATGGTGAAAGGAAATATAAAATATATCTAAATTATAATTTTTAATAGCTGATTATGTGATAATATGCTATTTATTAGATGTTTGTTTGTTTATTAATTTCTTATAATTTCTTTTTTGAAAAATTAACAATAAATTGGATTTAATAAATTTCTGACAAAAATTTCCTTTCCAATCCAAATTTTTAATTTTTTTTTGGCCTCTAATTATGATGATTTATTAAGGGATTTCTGAATTTCTTTAATGTCCAAAAATTCCAATAAAGAAAAACAAAAAGAAAAATGTATCTTAATATTCAAAACAAGTAAACTTCAAAATATCTTGTAGTTTTTTTTTCTCTCATTATTTTCTTTATTTTCTTTTCCTTGGTTGGTGTTTTTTAATTTGTATCAAAACTCACCGTTTATCAGCCGCGCCTACCTTTTAATATTTTCTGTTTGTATTGTTGTTTCTTGTTTTTTCGTTTAGCTCTTTATGTTTTCAGTAAATTGCCGTTGTATCTTTTCCACTTAAACAGAGGCTTGTCGCATTTAATCATTTTTTCGTGATCGATCGAACAAGCTTCAACATACAAGATACACACACCACTTTCAAGTTTGATTTTGTTGTTATGCATTGTTATTGTTGTGTTGTTGTTGTTGTTGAGTTCGCTTGTTAGGAAGAAAAGATACTCGTACAAAATTATAATGTGTTAAATTTACCACCAACTGTGTTAAATAAATTAAACATATGCAGAAGAGGTTGCTTTTTATCTATAATGTTCTGTTTTTTTCTTTCTCATTTTTGGATTGTCTTTTCGTTGAAATTTGCATAGTCTGTCAAGGGGAAAAAGAAATGGTGAATACACTCCGCGCCATTTGAACAGCAACCTCATATTTTTCAATACATAAACATAGTTACAAACTGAATTTGTGTTTTAAGAAACTGGATATTTAATTATGTATTAAATTGAATGAAATATATTTCTTAGATGCTACGTTTGAATTCACATGATTTTTTCGCGAAAATCAACTAAAACAAGTAAAAAGAAGGTTAACTTCACCTATGCCGAACTCTTCACGCACCCCTTGAAAACGTTTTTCCCTACGCTTTTGTATGTATTGATTATGTATGTTTAGTCAGTACACATACAGCATTTCAACACTAATGCCGAAATATTTGTATGAGAGCTTTACGATCCAGTTATTCAAGGGTCTTGAAATTTATACGGTTGATGAATATGGAGCACACACTTATACAGTTCCAATTTCAGTTCGATAACACAAAAAACAAAAAAGTTTTTCTAGTAAGAATATAAATTTGAATTTGGGTTTGTATGGGAGCTATACGATCCAATAACCCTAGGGTCTTGAAATTTACTCAATTCATGGACATTGATTAGAAACTTATAGTATCTAAATTTCAATATAATAGGACAAAAAACAAAACGTTTTTCTAATAACAAACTGATTTTAAAAGGGTGGTTTGTATGGGAGGCATCCCACCTAGTGGTCCGATTCGGCTAGTTTCGATAAATGTTCTGCGCCTGTTTTGGAAACTTATAGTAACCAAGTGTCAGTTCGATAGGGCAAAAAACAAAAAAGTTTTTCTAAAAAGAACATGAATCCAAATGGGTGGTTTGTATGGGAGGTAACCCCCTTGTGGTCAGATTCGGCTGATTGCGATAAATATATAAGAAAAGTCTGTTCAAAATTTCAGCTCTCCAGCTCTCTCAAAACTGAGGGACTGGCTTGCAAATATCCAACATAATCAATTTAACTCGCCTCATCGAGCTGATCAAAAATAAAATTTATGGGGTCTCTGATGTCTCCTTCTGTCTGTTACAAACTTCATGATAAACTTATATTACTATTCACTCCGTGAAAAGTATAAAAAGTGGTTTTAAGGGATTACAAATATAGAAAATTTTCTATTTCATACCAATTATATGTACCTTGGAATTTTTGTCAAATTCAATTTACCAAACCTACATTGTCTTCACTTCTCAGATTTGAAAAAGTTTGATTTAGAGAACCATGATAGCTCAAGCATTTATTTTCAAGATTTATTTGATGCTAGCCATTATTTGGACTTTCTACAATATAGGAACGGCGATAGCATGGTGTTCGGAGCGATCTCGTATTATGACACTTGTGAGCTGCAAATTATTGGAGATAATTAGAAATGCGAAGACATATGTTGGCATAATGAAATAGGCTTTCCCATTTTTTGAAATTCTTTTTAGACCATTGAATTGATAGTGGCCCTAAATCACACTCCGCAGATCGTTAATCGAGTGCCATAAGGTAGCTCAACTGAACTGGTCCCCAAACACATGGTGAAGGTTGGCCAATAAAGTTTTAGAGTCTGGAAACAATATTGAAGCATACCAAAAGCCATTAAACTGGTTTGTACGAATCAATCTCAAACAGGAACTGTAAATCATTGGTCCAAATATGGGGCTCAACAGATTAAAAAAAAAAAAACTTAATTTAATTTTAATATAATTTTATTTTCCAACGTTTATCGTAAACTGCATTACACATTTCTATGATTCTAAAAATAATTAGGTGTATTCAATATAATTTATGTGTGAAGAGAAGGATGTTGATTTCTTCTTAGAAGGAGCTTATGAGTTAAGCAAAAATAAAAGTTTTATTTATTTTTTTATTTTATTGCTTGACACCCAAAAATTTACAAAAAATAATTTTTTTTTTTTTTTTTATTGTGAGATGATGTGCTATTCAATTGGCAGGGAGTGTAAACAAACGCATGTTTCATCATTTAAGTTTTGTTGTACTATGTAGTTTGAAGTAGCCGTCAAATGCTTTCTTATATTATAGTTAACTATGCAAATAATAACAATAATAGATACAAATATTTTAGCAAAAGTTACTTAAACAAAGCATATTTTTAGATACTTTATACATTGGTATATTTACATGAACCAAATACTCGAATGCTGATTAACACTTAATAGCATTTAACATTTAACATAACTGAACAAATACACTTAAACACATACAGAGATATTGACTGTCTCAATATCATTGTATGCATCTTTTTATCTGTAATGCAAGTAGCAAGAGCGAACGCGCTTTAAAGATCATTGCATGTGATAATTATTTGTTGTGTCGCCATTTAGGTGCAAAGATATGCAGTATCTGAGTATCTTAAGTAGTCGTCTTCTGCGAAAAGTATAGCGTAAATGGTCAACCTCATTGAAAGACCAATACGTAACGGTTTTGTAGTTTTTTTTTTTTCACTTCTCTTCGCCTGTTCTTTAAGATAAAACATACGACATATGTACGTTATCTTAAGAGTTGAGTTGCGTTTTTTTTTTTTTGTTTGTTACTGTTTCTTTTCATCTTTCAGTTTTTTTTATGGTTTGTAATGTGAACTGAAATGAAGTTGTTTTTGTTGTGTTACCATTCTAGTTAAGATACTTTAAACAAGATAAGCAGATATTTTTCTTTTTTTTTTTTTTAATGGAAGCTGAGCTCGGTTTGTTCTTTCTTACTTACAGTGAGTGAACTCTTTTTCTTGATATGTTTGTTGTTTTAACCATTTATTTTATAGGATATTTTTTTTTAAAACAAACATACACACACAAAGATACTTAGATAGACACTACCATAGAATGTTTTCGATTTACTCATTTACATTGTTATCAGTTTAATGGTCACTGGTTGTTTTTTTGTTGTATTTTTGAACACGATTTTGAAATCGATTTTACAATATATTTAATGACATTGAGTTGTCATAGTTGCGCTTCGTTTATAGAATTTATTTAAATTGTGTTAATAGAACGAACATCTATTACCAATGTTTTCTTAAAAGTTAATGATAATTTAAATTTTTAGACATTTAGAACGCTTTCTCTTTAACAAAATTTCTTTAGTTTTTGTGTCATGTCAAGTTAAGGGAAAACACAATTTTTTCTTTAATTAAATTTAATTTGTTTTTTGTTTTTTTTTTTATTTTTTATTTTTTATTGATAAATCATAAGTTCATAAGTAAATCATTAAAACTAATGAATGTAGGGGACTTGAACCAAATCTTAAAATCCATAGCCCCCAAACACAAATCATCAAGTCTCATGGATGAAAGCATAAACCAAAAAGAAAAAAAGAAAACACAATAATTAATTTTAGTTAATTGCATGAAACCAAAAACCATAAGATGAAAAAGAGGAAAAAAAAAAAAAAAATGTAACTAAACTGTTAAATCATTAGGTTAACTAGCTTAAGCAGTTAACAAGTTGCTGCGGGTAATGGGGGGGAGGTTGAAGAACAATGGAGAATGAGGAGATGTAGAAAAAAAGAAAAACAAAAATATGAAAAATGTTTAATTTCTGGTACATGAGACACCCTCAAGGGCCAAGGGCCCGGGGCCTGCTAATGTTTAACGTGTTTGCTGAAGCGGGTAAAGCCCAGCGAAAATAAGAAAATGAATGGAGGAAAAAAACAAAAGCTTAAGCATCATTTATCATAACGAAGCGACGTGCTTTACAGTTACAATGAGTATAAAGATACATTTATACATGCATATATCTAAATATATATGTACATACAATAGATAGATATAGATAGATAGCATTAGCTAGGAAATAGATAGAAAAAAACGAAAGGAAAATGAACCTAACTAAAGCTTCGGCTGGTGGTTTGACAGAGTCAACGATGATGACAAAAGCTAAAGCTGTTTGATATCGAAACAGTGAACAGATTGTTATGCATGATAAGTGATGAACATTAGTCTGCATCAGTAAGCGAACGAGCGAGCGAGTGAGCGAGCGACCGTCAGTCACCAGTGTTTACTGCGAAAGATACCAAGAGATGAATGAATGACATACAGTGTGGCATTGCAAAAGATACACAATACCATCTAGATACATAGCTACTTACATACTGCAAAAGAAGATCATTTGTTTTATTTATTTTTCGATTTAGTCTCTTTCACAACGACAAACGACAAATAGTAGGAAACGAAATGAATCGAAATATAAAACCTAAACATACATACATAGTATACTTGTATCTATTGAAAATCAGTTTTAGACACAATACAAACAATTGGAATTGCACATACTATTACTATTACTACTACTACTACTACTACTTAGATAGATACATAGATACTTTCTCTCTAGTATGTGACAAGTTTTTGGCCAAGCAGCAAATGAAAGGAATGCATCATTTATCAAATATTGCATTGGTTAGGGACTCAAATAGTGGAGGTTTGGAAGATACTATTTGTCTTTGTGTGTTAGAGACTAGGGTGGTTGTTTGTGTTACTAACATTACGCTAGCTTATGTTCAATGTTGACATATGCCTGATTGACAAGCTGTGACCGACAACAAATTGCTTTAGTGTATCAGCAAGTATCTTTAAGATACACCACATAGTAGAAGTATTGTAGTTGAGCACAGCTGTTTGCTTGTGGTATTAGTGTAATGTTGTTGTTTTATGCCACAGAGATTTAAAATATGTTTAATGAGAAGTGCAGATTGTCTTGTTTGTTGTGTCTACAACTGGTGGAAACACCTACACACACACACATTTCATTTGGGCACGTATTGAAAGTATTGAAATACACTTACTTAAATAGGTTTAAGTTAAACTTTCACTTGATAATTGCCTGATTGCAATAAGAAATCTATAGATACTTCTCACTGTGATCGGTCAATGCATGTATTTCATTCATTCATTCAGTAATTTATACATTTTGATTGGCAATCATTGATTAAAGATGCATATTTATTTTTGTTACTTTGTTTTTCCAATGCGGCGGCAGCTGTGTCCAGGCCAAACTGATATACAAAAGGGTTATCAGCAATGTTACAAAACTGTCCTGTGAACAAAAGAGAAGAGGAGCGCGGGGGTAGCGCTGATATAGTGCAATCAGTGCAAATGCCAATCAATACTGCGTATGTTGCGTTACTTATGAGATATATTTTACTGTTGTGCAAGGCGTATAAAATCATGATGGCAACAACAAACAGAACAAAATCGAACAGCAGCTGATAGCGACTTAAATCACGCTGGCGGCAACTTCAATGTTCAATGTTGGTCGCGGATAACACAAACAAACATCGAACGTTGCACTTTTTGAATGACATTTTGTATCTGTGTCCAAGCTTTGTTTCACTCTCTCCCTCTCGCTCCCTCTCTGTCTATCTGTGTGTCTGTTCAGTCCATCAACATCCATATGCTGCTACTTGTATTGTATTGATGGAATGAACAAATGTTAATGGAGAAAGGGAATGGCAGGTAGGGAAGAAGGGTAGGTTAGGGTGGAGACTCTATTATGGTTGGATTTTTAAGTCTTTTGATACTTTAAAACAAATGATACTGTCTGTCTGAAACTGGCTGTGTTTGTCGATTATCCTTTTTAGGGTTACGGACCCAAATGGTACCAAAAAAAACCCTATTGCAGAGACTTCGTTGTCTGTCTGTCCGTCTTCGGGTCATATCTTATAAACTGCAATAGCTTGAGAGTTGAATTTCACAGTATGTGTAGTTCTATCCGAGTATCAACAAAAATAACTAACACTAAAATATTTTCAAAAACTTAAAGGGGTCCCCATACAAGAAACATTTTGATTTGTATGACAGCTATACGATCCAGTAATCCCACAAATTTGAAATTTGGAGAATTCGTGGCTTTACATCAGAAACTTTTATTGACGAAATTTCAGTTTGATCGGATTACTAGGGAGGGTACCTCTCATACAAACCCACCATTAAAATTCAGGTTCTTATTAGAAAAACTTTTTTGTTTTTTGGACTATTGAACTGAAATATGGATAATATAAGTTTCTGATATAGGCGCGTTACATTTGTTGGAATCAGCTAAATCGGCCACCTAGGAAGGGTACCTCCCATACAAATCCTCCATTAAAATTCAGGTTCTTATTAGAAAAACTTTTTTATTTTTTGTTCTATCGAACTGAAATTTAGATATTATAAGTTTCTGATATAGTCGCTGTATATTTTTTGGAAACAGTCAAATCAAACCCCAATCTGGTACGGAACCCTCCGTGTACGTGTCTGACTCGCACTTGGCCCATTTTTTTTTGTTTTATTTTATAAAAAATCGAATATATTTTGAAATGAATGTTTTTGAAAAGATTTTATTGTTTCAATCGGCTTATGGCGAAATTCTCTGATGAGTAACGTAAACTAAAAATGTGTGTCCGATGCTAAGATCAAATGGGAGTGTCCCTCTTTTTGTTGCGAATTATTGTATTTTCATTGTTATTGAATTTCTAGTAAATCTGACTTTATGGCAAATGATTTAAAGGAGATTAAAATGTGCGCTGCTACTTTGAATTAGTTTCATTTTCAATTGATAGAATTAAAATCAAATTTGAAACCAAACAACTAAGCGTTCTAGATACTTTGGGGCTGTTGTTTTTCCCTGTTTTTTTTGCAAAAAGTCTCTGGTTTGTGCAACTCACGCCTTTTTTAAGCAATACCAGACTAATTACAGGCAAAACAAGGCAACTCAAGTTGCAGTAAAACATTGAAAACAATGACAATGGTCACGATTTGACGATTTAAAGAAAACAAAACGAAAAAAAAATGTTCTTTTGGTCGTGCAACAAGCGGTGGTAGCAAGAAAATCATGCGCAACGAAAAATTTGACATGCCACAGAACTGAAAAACCGAAAACAAAAAACAAAAAATGATGACGACTATGACGATGAACATGAAAAGGAAAGGAAGGGAAAGGAAAGGAAAGGGAGGCAGCAACAGCTTGGGAGGCATGGAGGCGGGTAGGCAGGTAAAGGAGTTGCTAGAGAAGTTGCACGAAAAGGTTAAAAAAGTTCAAGTGCTTCATTGCATGTGACATTTATAGCGTGTTGCTGCAACATGGGGCATTCAGCAGCAGCAGCAGCAGCAGCAGCAGCAGAAACAGCAGCCACAAAGCGACCATAGAAGCCGAACCAGCGAGGTAAGCCAGCCACTCTACACGCAGCCACTTAAGACTGAACTTAAAGCATACAAAATGCTTAAGTGGGCGCGCTGAACCAATCCTACTTAAATACTCGTGTATATGATACTTGCATCTATAGATGTACTCGCATGTATAGAAATAGACACTTGCAACATGAGGCAGGCAGGCAGGCAGGCAAGCAGGTAGGCAGATTGTTAAGTAGGAATATAGTAGAGACAGTCTCAACTTTGGGATAGCTTTCACATGAACCTGTGAACCTGTTAGGCGCGCTTTGCCATATCGTTTCACATTGACGTTGTCGACGTTTCTTTGTTGCACATTGTTGCTGCTTACTTAGAGACAGAGTCAGTCAAAAGGTCAACAACAAAAGCGTGCAGCACGCTCTTTCGCTTATGCTCCTCTCAGCCAGCAAAGAAAAACAGTAAGAAAGATAGAGAGACGACCCCAGAGAGAGGCTTCTGACATGAACTCATGATGACATGATTGAGTAATTTTTTGATTTCTGTTAGCAAAAAAGTTGAAACCCTTAAGCTGTTGGAGTTATTACTGCAAAGACTTCACACAGATTGGGTCTGTTGTAGTCATAATCATAATCATGATGATGATGATTTTTCCGTTTTTTTTTTTTTTTGCAGGAAGTAGCCAAAAACGTTAGCAATAGTAACGACAAACGCCTTCAGGCTTTCTGCACGATTTTAAAAAATAGAATATACTTACAATAAAATGAAACTTTATTCAAAATATTATTATTATAGTACGAGTATCTGCATTGTCTGTTTGTAGCTTATTGTAGGTTTATTATGAAGTTTGTTTGTTTGTTGCTTAAGTTTCTTTATGACTTTGACACCAATTTATGCGCAACTCAATTCAACTGAATGAATCAGTTGCATGCGCCTTCCTTTCTACAAAAGGATGAATCAAAAGAATAGGAAAAATAATGCGCAGGAAGCACTAAAAATCCTTGCCTACGCTTAGCATCTTATTAGACTGCATTTGCCTCTGGGTGTTGTTTGTTGTTCAATCAACTTCAACTGAGTTGACTGACTGACTTTATGCAAATGTTTATATGCATAAAATATTATTTTTGTCTTTATTACTTAGGCTGGGCTAATATAGATTTATGTTGCCAAAGTACTGCCCACATTCTCCATAAGTTACCAGAAACTTTTGCATACTACATATGGATGTATATTTCAGTAAGTTTATTTGTAACTTCAGAAATTTATATAAGAATCCGTAGCTGCTTTGTCATTATATTATAACCATTTGTAAAACTACAATAATCAATTTGATGTTGAAGCCTCACCTTAGAACTCTTTTTCTCAACAATCCTTCAACTTTCTAGGTCAAAGTTCTACCTCTCTATCTGTGTGTATTTCTTTTTGTTCTCTTAAACAATAAAAAGAACCACAAGCCTCTTGTGTGGTCCCAAAAACCTTATTAAACCATACTCAATCATTATGATCATTATTATTATTATTTTGAAAATTGTAAGCATCATCATCATCATCATCAAGAACACGAATGCGATCTACTATACAATATAATATTCTCAATCTCATAACCATACATATGCATTTGCCTCATTAAACAATCTTGGCCCTCATTTCTAAAATATAAGTATGTACATACAGCATAGAAAATAATGTGAGTTGAGGAAAATTAAAACAACAAGAACAAGAACAACACAACAGAATCAAACTTAAAATTCAAAACAAATCTAGTTAGGTCAAACCGCATGTACCACAAACGAATGTATCTCTACTTCTATAAAGGCGCTCACTCCGAAAACGTGCACCAAATCTCCGTTTCAGTTCAGTTTTTAGATAGTCCCAAAAAAAGAAAAACACATACAAGTAAACCAAAATAAAGCAACATTAACATTAACAAGCAAGTAGTAGCGCCCATGATGTTGTGTTGTTCATTTTATGCCAAAGGAGAAGAAGAACATTTTACTTTGTTTTTCTTTAGAGAGTTGCAACCAAGAAGAAACCAGACGGCGACATTAAGATTTGTATATGATTTCTCGTAGGCAGCAGTCATCATCAACATCATCATCAACATGGTCTATGGAGTTTTGCCTCTTCTCTTCCATGGTTACACAGGCAGGCATCAGAGATAAACTCGAAAATAGTTTCCGAGGAATTCCCAGTTCGTCTGTTTATTTATGTCTTCTTCTATGCAAACAACACAAACACTAAAAAAGAACGAAAACACATAGCAAAAATAGAAGAGAACCAAATAGAACAGAACAGAATAGAACAGAACACAAACAGAAACAAAATTGAAAACAACAGCGCCAACAACATACAATGCTAACATAGAGATACAAACGTATCTAGATACATTAACATGTCGAGCATATAACGACGACGACGACGACGACTACGAGATACTTGTACAATGATATGAGTTTTATACTTTGATTTTCTAGCGAATTTAGTTGTAGTTGTAGTTGCAGTTGCAGTTGTTGTGTTTTTGTTTTTGTTATTGTTATGGTCTTCATTTCATGTTTAAATATTTTGATTCTAATTTTTAACATCTTCCAATGATATTAAGAAAATTGTATAATGAAAAATCATTTAGTTTTTAGATTAGATAAACATTATACGTCGTTGTTATCCTTTCTTATCTTTTTTAACAGGAGTTTCGGCTGAAGTCTATTACGTTCGTGAGGGTCACATTAATAATTACGCACTGAATTTCATAGTTCCAGTGCCTGCCAATGTACGCGACATAAGTTTTACTTGGCAATCACTTGCTGGCCGTCCCTTGCCTTATAGCATCAAAGTTGTTACATCCGATCAATCAGTGCTACCACGTCCAGCCATGAATATCACCGAAATTGGTGAGATACCAACGCATATACAAACCTTTGCCATTGGCCTTAAATGCTCCGGATTACGGGCAGCTGAAGTTGATGTTACCATTTCGATTGAAGTGATACTCAATCGAGCCTTGAATAATGTAACCCATCTTGTATTCAGACGCAAGAAGTTTTGTCTATTGGCTGAAGATGGCAATGAGCATGATCCGAACATGGATGATCCATTGCTCTTGGAGACAGTCTTACCACCGCCCACGGGACTTGTGACACTTGTTGTGGGTGTTGTGCTTGCTTTGGCCTTGGTACTTATTCTTCTGGTGGCAGCGTATTGTGTTAAGGGCGCAGCAGCAAAACGTCAACATCATCATCATGGCCAACCGATGCGTACTTCAAGTTTTCAACGCTTAAATACAAATCCACCATGTCAATCGAATGCTGGTTCCACATATTTAACACCTTCGATAATTGCTCCAGTGCATGCCTCAACATTGCCGCGTAAAATAGCACCAGAACCACAACAACAACCAGAAGAACTGCATCGCCGTATCTCTGAATTGACCGTGGAAAGGTGTCGTGTTCGTTTGTCGAGTCTGTTGCATGAGGGGACTTTTGGACGTGTCTATCGTGGCACTTACAATGAAAATCAGGATGTCCTTGTTAAGACAGTAGCGCAACATGCCAGCCAAATGCAAGTACTCTTATTACTGCAAGAAGGTATGCTACTGTATGGTGCTTCACATCCGGGTATTCTCTCTGTTTTGGGTGTTTCAATTGAGGATCACACCACGCCTTTTGTACTCTATCCGGCCCCGAATAGTACACGTAATCTGAAACAATTTCTTTTGGATCCGGCATGCGCTCGAGCCATTACCACCATACAAATTGTTATGATGGCCTCACAACTCTCAATGGCGCTCGATCATTTGCATAGTCATGGTGTAGTGCACAAGGATATTGCGACTAGAAATTGTGTGTAAGTATAAAAATAATAAATATGTATGTACCTACTTCATAAGGAGATCTAGGTGTTATAGGATCATCCTTTATTTTTGTCACATTTTCAACTGATAATTTTCTTTATTTTTTTTTTTTCATTTTTCTTATTTATAGTATTGACGATCAGTTGCGGGTTAAACTTTCCGATAGTTCACTGTCCCGTGATCTATTCTCAGCGGATTATAATTGCCTTGGTGATAGTGAGAATCGACCTGTAAAATGGATGTCTTTGGAGGCATTACAGCATAAGCAATTCTCTGAGGCTAGTGATTCATGGGCTTTTGGTGTCCTCATGTGGGAGTTGTGTACATCAGCAAAGCAACCTTATGCCGAGGTTGATCCCTTCGAAATGGAACATTATCTTAAGGATGGTTATAGATTGGCGCAGCCATTTAATTGTCCCGATGAACTGTAAGTCTTCCCATACATTAATCATTGTTTAAATCAAAATTTTCTTTATATGCTGATGATGTTATTATTGTGTTAACTAAATTAAATTTGTATATGTTTTGTATTTTACTCTTTACAGTTTTACATTTATGGCTTATTGTTGGGCCTTATTGCCAGCGGAACGTCCTACCTTTGCTCAGCTGCAGGCATGTCTTTCCGATTTCTATGGTCAAATAACTCGTTATGTTTAAAATACTCTATCCATGGGTTCCACTTATTGTATTGTATGTATCTAAATAGTAAAGCCATGATGACAACTACTTCTTACCTACCTACTACTATCATCATCTACCTACCTAATCATAAACTAATGTATTGTAATTCAATCAAACGTCTTCTCCACTCTTTACATTTCTCCTAGTTAAAGTAAAAGTAATTTGTTAAATATATTAAAAAAAAAAAAAAGAAAGAAAAAAAATTATTGCCAAATAAAAATATTTTGTTGTATATAAAAATTCATAGATATTTTCTGTATAATTATATATTATTATAGAATTATAAATAATTAATTATAAAATGAGTAGCATTTAATTTATTGTATTGTAGTTTGTTTCATTTAAATTTACTGATACAAAAAGACTTAAAAATATATTGTATTTATACGAAAGCAAAATGATTTAAAATTTGTATACAAAATAAAAACAAAAAAAAAAAAAAAATGATAAAATTTTTAAGCATGGGAAAATAATTATACATAATTTATACAATTTTTAATATTTAACAAAAAAGAAAGGGATTTTAATTAATGTTTACAATTAAAATTAAATTAATATATTATAATTTAATGTTAGTTAATGAAAATCAAAAATAGTGATATTTAGATTAAATGTTTTTTATACGAAAACCATTTATAAAATTTAAAAAATAAATAAAATAAAGTAAAATATTTAATAAGTTACAAATTATATATACAGCCTATATTTACTTAATTCAATTCAATCAAACCAAATCAATAATTACAATAACATAAAACAATTTTTATTGTGTATTTATTAAATAACAAACAATTCATGACAAATATTCACCAATACAAAAAGAAAAACAAAACAAAAAAAAAAAAATTGTGGTAAAAAATAAAAAAAATAGAATATTGCAAAACAAAAAGCAAATATTTACAGTGTAAAAGAAATAATTATGTAAACAATAATTAATTCAATAAGAAACAAAGAATAATAATCAAAATAAATATAAAATATTTCTAAAAGAAAATAAAATTTGAGTTTTTTATAATTTAAAATTTTTTTTTTTTTATACCATAAGGGAGAATGGTTCTGGTTCTGGTTCTGTGACCTGCTGGTTTCCTCATAAATAATCATATAGAATTCTCTCTGTTTTGTATTTAGTTGACTTGCTTTACACACAAAAGGAATAAAGTCTAGACTTTTCACACAATCCTCATAAGATTTACAATTCTTCTTATATTCACCTCAAGAATTAGCCATAAATTTTAATTTTACTTTGATGTCCTGTGTGCGAACAATTGAAGAAAGTCATAAAGTTGTACAATACTAATAGATAGACATAGTACTTTAGAACCAGTAAATGACTCAAGGAATTTTTAGCTTAGTCATAATGAGTACTTAGAAATGAGATCTTGATAGATGTGTTTCTCATTTGTTCTGAATTCATGTATAAAATAAACTGACATAAAATACACGCAAGTTCCTGATTATCCTTTAGCGTTTACTATATACACATAGTAGTGTTATGTCCTTGGCATGTTTATATTCTTGTCTCTGTTAACACACCAAAGTCGTAAATATTTAGACAATGTTGCTTCTTAAGCTTAGAATGATATTTTGCTATTCATTTATTTCATTTTGTTATTGTCTGTCATTCTATTGTTCCGTTTCCGTTTTAACTGCTTACGTTACACAGTTTTTATCCTTAGCAATAACCAAAGAAAGAATGTTATGGTGTGTTTTGTTGTTAAGCAAAGAAGAACTCACATTATGTCTTAATTCAATGAAGTCACTTAATAAATGAATTCAATGGAAGAACACAATGATTTGTTAAAGTTACTTACAATCTTTTACGATTATCATCAGGTAGGGGTTTTTTTTTCTTAATTTTTGGTCATTTGATTTATGTTGAGGATCTTTTGTTTCATTGGTTATGTATTCTGAAGAGGATCTAAACATGCATTAAGATGATATTTTATAAATTTATTAAAACATTTCTGGTATTTTTGACCCTTGTACATCATCTATAGTAAAAATAATATTCCATAGGCGTTTCGTTTTGTATCATTCCGTTTATGCTTACCTTCATTGATTTTTTTGGTAAGTATAATTATAGATTTAAACCTTCCTGCAATACTCTCAGTAATATGTTAACCTGGAATCCAGTCAAGATCACTTAAACACATACATTTCTTTACCTATTCAATATACCAAAATCTAAGGAAGGCTTCTCGGAACTTATAGAGCTAACTTACGAGTATTCTAGCTTTCATAGAAATCATCAAGGAGCTTTTAGTTTATATAATGAACAATAGAAGAGGATCTGACAATGTAAAATCATTCCTTTGTCCTTGAATTTCTAAATGTTTATATTGATTACGTAATATTTGAGATATTGAATTGCAATTTTCTTTAAAAATTATTTTACAAGTATCTGTAATCTGTAGATATGTTTAATTTATGATGCATTGAAAAATATTAAGTTTACAGAGGGATATATATTTATATCTAGGAGAATTTTTTTTTGGTTTTAATCTTATTCGGATATTTCTTATTATGTCATCTCTGAATTCTGAGTATTCCTTTATGTATCAGCATCCCTTTTATTATTTTGTTGTTTTTCAAAACCCCTTTTAGTCATTATAGTGGACACAGAGTATCTCTCAACACACATATGCAAGTAGGTACTTACATATATTGTCAGACGTTTGGATCTTAATTTTCATCTCTGGACTTGAATAAGACTCAGACAGTCTCTTCGCTGATGACGACGCCTAATATCCCGTTGTGTTGATAAATGATGCCTGGAGTGTTATTGTTGTTGTCTATTTAAACGGTTACTTTCTGGTTTTATTTCAGATATTTTTTAAAGTTTCGACTTTGCAATGTTGTTCATCGTCTTCTGCGTAAACTGCGTTCACTCTGCAGGTGTTCGTTTGGTTAACAAGAAAATGACAAAAACAACATTCAAAAAAAAGAAGGGCGAAAAATAAAAAAAAAAAAACGTAATAAAAGAAGGAATTAACTAAAGTATAAAAAACAATAAATATCAATAAATAAACGAGGTAGAAAATTATATAAATTGAGCTAAATAAGTGAATTTATGGGCATTTTGACAAGTGGCAATGAATTAAAAGGGCGTGCTTCCTTGGAAATATATAATACTTAGTATCAGGATTAAAAAAGTGTGTAAATAGCAAGTTAAATAAATAATTTAATTAATAAAATAAAAGAAAAATTGATAATAAATATTGTAAGTATTTTTGAACATCTTGATCTGATTTGGTTTCAATTGTTTTTGATGTTAAGATTCTAAAATTTCAATTTAAGATTAGAAATTTTATAGTTCATTGTCATCAAGTATCATTGATACTCGTATTAGATTTTTATTTTTATCTCTTATTTTCTTTCATCTCTGTTGCCACTCTCAATGTCATTCTTCTTCAACTCGTTGGTTGTTAATTGATTGCGTTGAAGGTATTATCACAGAGAAGCAATCATAGTTCAACATAAATAAAAAGTTGAGCTCCACATAGATGTCGCACAGCAGGCTTCGAATCATGTGGAACACGGCTTACGCCCTCGACTTCTCTCAACGAACCATAACAATGATGATGTGAGTTTGTTGTTGTTTTAGAAGAAACAACAACACACACGAAATAAGCCATAACAATAATAATGAACCCTCTCAACGGTTCCATTCGACGAAGCCTCTAGATTCTTGCATCAATGGTTCTTGCATCTTGGTTCTCTTGTTCGTTCAAGCCGTGTGTATTTGTTGTTCATTCGTTCGAGCGGCAGCTTCAGATAAAAATCATTTAGACGCTAGTTAGACTCGTTAGTTGAATTCTTGTTACGACAGTCGCTGCAGTCAGTCTCTTACCACACAATTATTGACCCTTTCGGTTTCATGTTTGTGTGTGAGTTTGTCTTCTAAGCCGATTAAAATTGATGCTTATCGGTTTAGCTGCTGATTTCTTCTGGTTAAGGTGTATTTTATTTTTTGTTCTCTGTTTTCCGTATTCATTATTTCATTCTATAAGATACTTTTTCAATTTTGTTGCATTCATTGTTTGCATGTTTGAACATGACTTTGATTTGTATATTTCGTTGATAGAAGAATATCAATCCAGCTAAGCATCATTCTAAATAAACTCTGGCTTATCGTGTTTATTGATAAGCGTTGCTTTTCTTAATAAAAAAGGAACAAAAAAAAAAAAAAAAAAAACCAACGGACATTTATTCTCGGAATTATTTAATTAATTTGACAATATCAATTACAATAAATTATTGTTTCAGATTTTCATAGATGTCATTGCTGCGACTATTAACTTTTATTGTATTATGGATTAAAAGTTTATTGAAATATAAACAATAAATAAATAAATAAATCAAAGTTTATAACAATTTTGCTGATTCCGAATTATTAAATTTGAAAAATTTTGATAAGCCTTATAGTCATGGGTATAAATGCAGAAGCTTGGTTGAATCGCGACTCAGTAATCAGTCAGTTTAATTTCGCGATTTGACAATTCGCAAAAATCTTAAATAAATCAAAAATGTTCAAACAAAGTCTTTCACTTTTGATATTGATACTAGTTGCCATCCTTACATGCTGTTCGGGATTTGTGTCACAAAAGATATGTCCTCAATTTTTCGTACTACTAGGGAGTAGATGTTATTATGTAGAGAGAACCGAGCTAGTTTCCTGGGAAGAAGCCTACGATCAATGTAAATCCCGAAATTCAAGGCTTCTTTCAATCGAAAGCGAAAATGAAATGAATTTAATCAATGAGTATCTTATAAAGGAAGGTTTTACGAAAACCAGCCCTAAGGATGGATTTTGGACTTCTGGAAATAATTTGGCTGGAGAGGGTAATTTCGTTTGGAAAACGACAGGCAAAGAATTTACCTATGAAAATTGGTATCCGGGTGAACCAAATAATTTGGTTGGCAACGAGAACTGTATACAATTGTGGTATCAAAATACTTGGTACATGAATGATTTGAGTTGTGATGGTGAAACTAGATTTATTTGTGAAGTTCAGCCCTTACCATCATATAGAACCACAAAATCACCTTACTCAGAGACTTGGGATGAATCTACTGATAAATCATATGAAACATCCAGCGAAGAAGATTCTAAGGAACCTTGCAAAATGCAAAATAAACATAAAAAAGAAAATATAACTGGAGAAGAAATTTGGAATGTAATTGTTAAATTCTTAGCAAAACTCATTGAGGGTCTTAGATCATTATTACGTTACATTTTATATTTACTTGAATAAATTACAAGAAATATTAAAATATATTGTATTGAAAACAACTTAAGTTTTGATCTTAAATAAATTTAAAATTATAATAAATAAATAAAATTATAATAAATAAATTCAATTTACAAGTATGAAATTTTGTGAAATATGATAAATATGATCGTTTGATTTATAATGGTGGCCATATGTATGTTTTAGAGATCTATAGTGATGGTTTAGAGGAAAATAGAAAGAATGTGAAAAAAAGAAAATTAAAAAACTTGTAAAACTGACGGAAGGAAATTCACCTTATCCATGCTGATCATGCTAATAGTTTGTAGGGTTTCGGATGGGTCAATTTTAGAAATAATCCTAATAAGAAGTAACAACTAACATACTTTTAGGCTCTAGTTAGTCTTTATTCTAGAATTTTAACAATATGACTTAGTTAGGTATGAAGAATTTTTTTACTTATTAAGAATGCAAAGAAAATTTTAAAATTTTCTTCATTATTACAAAATGTGTTCATAGGGAAGAAATCTTCCTTTGGTTGCTTCAAAACCAGATAAGACAAGATCACTTGCGATAAGAGACACTCATAAATCATAGATACAATTGCCTGGTTTTTCTCGATTGGATGACAATATTTTGTTGTCTTACAGAAAATCGACAACTATGAACATTAATAAATCAAGTAAAAGTGTCACCGAGTAGAGTTTCCCCTTCTCTTAATGATTGGCGCCGAATTGTTGACCTTTGTTTGTATTTCTTATATGAAATATGAAATATTTGTAGAAAAATACTCGTATTTAAATATTTTATAATCATAAATAGAATGATGTTGCTTTTGATGGGTTATCGGTTATCGAACGATCGATCAAAATGCAATTTGCATTTATTAAAACATTCATATTATTTTTGGATAATGAGGAAGGAAATGAGTGATTGTGCTTTGTTTAAATTATGAGTAGTTTGTAAATAATTGATGATGAAGGAAAGCAATTGTGCATTCGAAATAAAGATAATTTATGGGTTTGAGTAAAAGTTTAATCGAACCATAGAGTTGAGTGCGGTTCATTGTTATTTGGTACTTGTTGTAGACAAGAAAACAAACACTAATCAGTTGATAACATACGCATAACACAGAATACCGGACATTTATTTCCATTGATTGAATGTCTATTAAATGAAAATATTTTGTCAATTAAATTTAAATTTATGAATTATTGTTTAGGGAATAAAAGAAAAAAAAAAAAAAGAGAAAAAACTAACAATCGTGACATAAAAACATTTTCTCAAAAAGCAAATGATGGAAACCACAAAAGAAAACCACATTTTCTTGATGATGAAGCCAATTTTTCCTTTTTGTTTTTTTCTAAAATATTTTCATAAATTAAATGAAACGAATAAGAAATGTTTATCAATTATAATTCCTTTGTAAAAAGATTCAGAGGTATGTCATAGGTCAAATGATTCGAAAAACGTGCAAGGGAAAAAGGAGAAAGAGACATAAGTATGTATTGCAAATGAGGAATGTATCTAGATATGTGGCATATTGACAAGTATGAATTATTGCCTTGAGCAGTAAATTATTGTAAAAATTGCAATAACAAATAGAAAACACAACAAAATTTATACACATTTAAATATCCAATACAATTCAAAGACTATACCATGTGCAATGAATCGATGTATTGATTATTTGCCCAAAGACATAAAGAAAGAAAGAAAGAGTTTGCTAAGAGCTAAGCCAGGACAGGACAGGCCAGACCAGGCTAAGACATCGTCGACCAATATATACAATAATTTATAAGGTTATGCACGAAGTTCAACTGCAAAGAAATGCCTACAAATTGCTGCGATAGCCATTTGAGATTGTGGAACCATAGTTCGACTCGGAGTCGAATCAAGTCGCATCGAGTTATTGTGGCTTTCAACATAAATTTCATAAAATTAGAAGCGAAGGCGAAAACAAGCAAAGCATGTTGTATGGCAATAGGCTCGTGGCTTTACTGTGGCTGCGGCATGTTGCATGTGGGCAGGAAATATCTTTCGGCAGCAGAGAATAATTTTACGTTTGTTCGCACTTTGACATCTGCTGCTGCTGCTGCTGCTTCTACTCTAACCGCGGCCGCCATGGTCGCCCAATGTTATTTCTTTGGCTGTGCTCTACTGGGTTCCTGAGTTCTTCTTCTGTAGTTTGTTGGTTTATCGTTTTTGTTTTTATTTTATTTTCAATTTTATTTTTATTTGCCTTGCGTTGACAACGAAATGTGTAGAAAATTTATGCATTATCATGTGGCATGCAACGTTGTTGACGCAATTTTTTAATCAAAACCGAAGGAGGACTTCAACTCTCTGGTTCTTTGTATGTGAGTGCTTGTGGATTTATGACGATCTCCTGGTTAAGTTGAAATAGTCTCTATATATAATACTTGTATAATAAAAATCTTCGAAGACATTAAGATTAATTTTGCTAAACGAAAAAGTCATTACAGAATGTCACATTTTGTGGCATCCAAATGCAAAATGTAAAATAATAATAGCGGACAAGAAAGAATAAATAGGAAATAAACTTTTAACTAAAATTAAGTTGAGCATAAAATTGGAAAATTAAACTACAAAGAGACTCCACTCCAGAGGAAATGCGAACAAAATAACCAACAAAACAACAAAAAAAGGGGCTGCAACTGCAAGCAATTTGTGCCGATTTGTAAAAAGGACACAAAAATAGCAAAATAGAAAAAAAAAAAAAAATCACAGTAAAAGGACAAAAGCTATTAACAAGCAAAGGATATAGTAGAACTGAAACTGAAAGATGAAAACTACTAGTAGGCAACAATGGGTGTGGAATGGAAAAATCTAAAAGTATAAGAGAGAAGAGAGAATGCAAAAGACAAACACCACAAACAATAAATTCATAGTCCTGCAATGGAAACCGTAACTGCAGCAACAGCCGTCACATCCTGTAATGGAAAATGGTATTCAAGTGTGCTTGAGGGTTTTGTCCTAGCTATGTTCTGGGGTTGAGAGGAAATATTGTAGAACATGGATGATGAGTTTGCAGTTGCAGCTTTGGCTGGAGTGTAAAATTTAGCCAACAATAATTTCGAGTTAACTTTGACACTTACATTTGAGCTACAAAGCCGAGTTGGATTTGACTTCGGCCTGAAATATCCTTTCCTTTCTTTTCATTTCCTGGTATGGCATTGCCTAGCCTGGTCTGGCCTCAGCGGCTATTTTTGTTCAGCATCCTGCCGCAGTTTGTTGCTTGTTGAGGTTTGTTACAATTTTCTTTCTTTCATTTCATTGTTGTTATTGTTGTTGTTGTTGATTGCTTTAGTTGCAAAATGCAGTCGTCATAATTTTGAGTTTTTAGCCAAATGCGGATTTTTCTTCCATATTTTTTTTCTTCTACTTATTTTTGTTATTCCATATTTTTTTGGTTTTGTTTGTTTCTTCAGTGGTCCCCCCGCTTCATTCATTCATGTCGTTGCCTAGTTTTGTTCTGTGCCAATTTTGGTTCGTTTAACAAAATATTGTTATATTTGCAAAATATATAACCACGGATGCTGAACTAAACTTCAATTTCTCTATAAATTTTTCCCTTTGATGCAACCAACAACTTTAAACTTTATCGTCGTATTTGTCCTTTTGCTGTTATTGCATGCGAGTAGAAATCTTTTGGTGCAATAACAAAATGTTTTATGAAACTAAATGAATCCAGCAAAGTTATTGTTCGAAATATAAAAGTTAAGTGCGTGCTGCAAAGTCAACTAACAAAGGCTTTATAGGTTTTTGGTAAAAAGTTAAAGTTCGCTCCACTTTCGAGAGTCCTTTACAGTTATTTATCTTCTTTATTCTACGAACCATGAGAGATTAGACAGAATGTTATAGTTGGAGGATGTTTTACTTTTGGTATGCAGACTTATAGAACTAGGTGAAGGATATACCTTTTTAGGGTTCCGGACCCAAAGGGTACCAAAAGGAACCTTATTGCAGAGACTTCATTGTCCGTCCGTTCATCCTCGGGTCATATCTCATAAACCGCATTAGCTAGAGAGTTGAAATTTTCACAGAATATGTAGTTCTATCTGAGCATTAGCAACAAATACTAAAACTAAAATATTTTTAAAAACTTAAAGGAGTCCCCATACAAGAATCATTTTGGTTTGTATGGCAGCTATACGATCCAGTCATCCCACGAGTTTAGAATTTAGAAAGTTTGTGGTTTTATATTAGAAACTTATAAAGCCGAAATTTCAGTTTGATCGGATTACTAGGAAGGGTACCTACCATACAAGCCCACCATTAAAATTCAGGTTCTTATTAGAAAAACTTTTTTGTTTTTTGTTCTATCGTATTGAAATTTAGGCACTACAAGTTTCTGATATATGCGCTGTACATTTGTTGGAATCAGTCAAATCGGCTAACTAGGAGGGGTACCTCCCATACAAATCCACCATTAAAATTCAGGTTCTTATTAGAAAAACTTTTTTGTTTTTTGTTCTATCGAACTGAAATTTAGGTACTATATGTTTCTGATATAGACGCGGAATATTTTTTGGAATCAGTCAAATCAAACCCCAATGTGGTACGGAACCCTCCGTGTACGAGGCTGACTCGCACTTGGCGCAATATATTTTTTTTGATTATGGATAATGAAGGAGTTGATGGAGTTTTTTATCGTATAAGTATGTGCATAAACATAAAAGTTAGTATGCTTTTCCATTAGTGTAATTCTTTATCTGCAAGATGTTAGATATATATAAGATTATGATGAGTTTTCGAACGTAGTTATTAAGTGTTTTTCTAAAATTCGACTAAAAATTCGATAAAAATGCTATAAATCTTCTATTTGGTTTTAAGGATTTAGAAATTCTCTTGATTAATTTACTGTTTGTTCCAGTTTCAAAAAAAAAACCAGATGATGAGGAATTAGAGCTAACAACTGCTAACAGTGGTCTGGTTGAGCAGTTAATGAATATCATGATCTCCCCGCAAATGAATATTTTATTATAGATTAAGTTTCCTGTTATGTTGAATCATATTTAGTTAATAATAGTCTTAAAATCAGGTCAAGCGTAGCTTAAGTCATAATGTGTCCAATTTTGTTGCACGTCCGATTTTACTTAATAGCAATTTTGATGTTGCACCACCAGCAACAACAAAATAAATTCTGATACTATAACAGAAACAATTTATTATTGCGTTGGTGGATAAGTCAAGAACAAGGACATTGAAGATACAAAAGAAAAGCTTAGCTTGCATGATGGACTCTGTCAGACAATGACATCTCAGGCAGGCAAGCAGGCAGTGCCATCAGTGCTAACAATAAGATGATTAAAATTATACACTGTAAGAGAGAATTTGTTTAAATGATTTTCATTTTAAATACAATACAATAATAAAAACAAATTTATCTTTGTACATAAAAATATTGCAATGAAACTTAATCTTAGGGTTAAGGACATGGAATAGGTTTTTTTTTTTTTTTTTTTGAAATTTACCAAAGTTTTGCAGTGTAAACTTTTGACTTAGTACATACTATGTAGATGATTACCGCCGACCCATCATAGGAAGTTGCCACAATGTCAACTGTGTCAGTGACTGTTGCTGCTGCTGCTGCTGCTGTTGGTTGCTTTTAAAGTATACAGTTGCTGATGCAGCAAATGCAAATAAGTATGTCAAAAATCTGCATGTCTGCTGCCACTTGCAACAACAATAACAACAACAACAACAACAACACCAACAAGAGTAACAAAAAATCTGAAATCTTTTTAATTTATTGCACAAGTGTTTAAAGTGAATCTAAAGAGCTCGCGACTCTCCAAGTTAATATACTCATTGTACTCACTGGTTTATCTGTATGCAGCCTACGCCAACAAAAATTTGCGGGACAGCAACCAACATCAGCAACAGCAGGAGGTGTTGTTGTTGTTGTTGTTGTAGTTGCTGTTGGTGCTGCTGTTACTGTGGCAAGTATCTGCTGACTCTTGCTGCTGCTGCTTTAGCTGACACTGACATGTTTTACATGGCGGTAGTAGTTAGTTATTAAATTACAGTAAAATGTGAAAAAAAAAAAAATGAGAGATATTAAAAAATATTTTTATACACAAAACGTAGAAATTATTTGCATAAGTAACGCGATACACGATAGTTTTCCATGGCTTAAGTCAGTGATCATGTTGCCAACGTTGCATACATGAAGTCAATCAGTGTCATTGCACTCACAGCATGGACTCGAATTGACAAACGATGGAGCATGCCACAGAGGCAACAAACACTTTATAATTTGGATCCTGAGATTTACAATCATTATCATCATTGTTGTTTGTTATTCATACAAATTATGTTGCTTTATCGCAATGAAATATTTTTTATAAATGATTTAAATAACTTTCATGTAATACATTCCATAACAAATTTATGAATTTTTTCTCTCGGAGATTTGCATTTTATCATGATGAGGAGGCTCAGTAGAGGTTAACCAGAAGGGCCTCACAAGTCGAAGATGAGTTTGGAAGTTAAAATATCTCTCTTTGTGTGCAAACATAATTTATATTTAATAATAATTTTATATAATTTTTAGTTGAAGTGAAAACTTATTTCTCTATAAGTCTGAAAATATCTTTAAAAATATAACTTGCTTCAACTCATTCATTTCTCATGTTGATTAATTTGAAATATTGTAGTTCTTGGTTTACTGAACTCTAAAATGTAATTCATTAGGTCAGTGGCATGACTTCATACAAGCAATAATTCAATGTTTCCTTGCAAATAAGGAAAAAGTACTTTTCCTTTGCCATCTATGTTGACTGATTGTATCTGGTAGACATAGGTAACCAACAAACAGTTGAATTCATAACACGGAAATATAAGTCCAGTCATCATGATTATTATGAGTATAGATTCCAAAGCTAAGCAATCTTTCTTTATTTAAACAAGCGCCTTATCATAATTACAAATCATAATTTTATTCAAACACACGATTTCTGTTGCCTTTAACTTGCAGACTTCTTACAAATGAACATATTACACTGGGCCACCATTCTGTGGCCACAGTTGTTTCATCCACAGACCATTTTTCATTAGCATTTGGTAAAACAAAAGACAACATCTACAATATATGACCAAATTATTATATTTATGATATCCAGAAGTGGTGGGATTTTTGATAAATGTTTATTACAATAGCCAACTTAATCGAGATATTGCAAAAGATTTAATAATTCATCATTGCTTTCACTAGTTAAAAGATTAGAAGCCAATGATTTACAATAGTGAATATTGCCTTCCCAATTAAGTTGTATGTATTAAGGAAATTTCTAAATTTCATTATTATGTTGGATAAATTCTATTGCTGCCAGATATTTAAAGGATACTTAACGGACTAGAGAAAAGTGTTGCCGCGCTAATCTGGAAAAGAATTTAAATTTATGAATGAACGCACTTTCACTATTGTACATTTGAATTGGCATGAGGATAAATATCTGAAATAAGTATCTGCTGAAGCTAGTATTTTTAGTTTTGTCAATGGGAAAGCTTTCAAGTATCCAAAGTACCTTGTATTCTTACAAGAAAACTGAATGATCTAAAGGAATGTGCCCATTTCGACTTGAGTTCGTCATAGGCAAAAACTATGAGACAGGATTCATTTGTAAAAACTCTCTGACCTTAGATTTGGAAACAAAACTAAAAAAATTTTCTATTCAAATAAATGCCATTTTCCTATCATCGTAATTATGCAGAAAAATGCATGTTGTTGTCGTCGACGACGACTCTTTGCCTAAATCAGCTGCCCAAAATCTATGCGCATAATTTGAGTTGTAAATTTTATAAATTATTTATGTAAAGATTTTCATCCTTCCACCGACGATGGACGACGGGCTTGACAAGGATTGATTAAAATTGCTTTACTGTAGGAAAGGAACGCAAGATTTTATATTGGTACTGTACTAGGTTGGTAGCTTGACGATAAACAAAAAGTCATATGACATTTTCATGTCTGTGGCAAATGCAAATTTTTGTTAAACTGAGTCCAGGGCGTACTGAATAAAAGTAACTAAAGGTAACAACAGCCAGTTATTTATATTTACTGGGAAGCGATTTGCATTTTATGCAAAGAGTGCAGCGCATTTGACAAGAAATGATCTTTAGTTTTCATTCATTATTTAACATTGCCATAATAGGCAGATTGTCTGTATAAGTTTAGTTTTTATTAGCATACCAAGAGATAGTATAGTGATTACCAAAAGAAATGCATTTACTAGTTTTTTTTTTGTTTTTATATAAACAATCTTGACTAATCTTCATAACATAAGAAATAGAATTATTTTTGTTACATTTTAACCATGGAATGACTTCACATTTACTACACAAATGAACTCATTTAACTTTTAAGTAATTTGTTTTTTTTTTTTTGTTTTTTGTTTCTAAAGGTCTTGAAAAATAAACTTCAATTCAACTTTTTATATTCAAAAGGTTTAAAATGAGCAAAAAGAACTTGTGATGATGTACCAAATCCCGGGCAATAAAAAATTACAACTGTCAACTGTCAACAGTAAAAGTGTTGACAATGAAGACAGCACTGCAGACAACTTGGTAGATGATTCCTCATCGTCTTCTAGAGTCGGGGACAGGACAACAACAACAACAACAATATCCAAACAAATCCATGATATCCTCAACTCAACTCAACTCAACTCTACTCAACTCGATTCAGTTGCAGAGACAATTTACTACTTGCATCAGTTTATGGCAGCCTGGAAAATTGTTTCTCTCCAACTTCAGTTTTGTTTTTTTTTCACTTTATTTCTTTCTGTTCTTAGTAAAAAGTTTCGCAAAAAAAAAAAAAGAAAAAGAAAAGAACCAGAAAGAACGAAGAAAGAAATGCAATAAAATAAATTTAAAAAAGATATAAAGAAAAATAATATTGTATATTGTGAAGTTGTTCTCTCTTCTCCTTTAATATTATACTCATACTATCTCAGTCGCTTTAGAAACCTTATAAGCAATAATGCAACTTTGGTGCACAGCTGCGATTTGTTCCAACTTAAACTTAGAAAAACTTTAGCCTTCAAATACGGATACAAATGTATCTGCTTGACTTCATTTATTGTTGCACAAATTATGCATGCAAAGTGGGCCATTTGTGGTATAGAATGAAACCCGGAATGCGTGCGTGTGTCCAAATCAAACAAATTTCCAATGCAAAAATTCAACCATCATCATCATCGTCATCATTATTATTATTATCATTGTCCTTTTACCACTCACTCATCGATGATAATAACCACAATAGAAATGATGATGATTATGATGGTGGGAAAGAAGTATCTTTAGTGTGCTTCGGTTATTTCTATTGATTAGCATAAGTTGCTACGTGCCACAACTTCTTTGTTCTAGTGATTTTTCACTTGACTTGAGATTTCTATAAACTTGGTTTTTAGTGAAGAAGGAGAAGGAAGGAAGCAATAGAAGGGGACTTGAAGTGATGCACTTAGCTTAGCATAAATACAAAACAAAGCACGACATTTGCATTTAAATAACTTTGCACTTGTTGAGCTACTGCGACGTAGTTCAGTAGCAAAACTACTTATATTATATCTATATACATAGATACAATATATTAAGTATGTGTTTTGCATAAGTTTGTTTGCATTTAAGTTTGCGCATTTTATTTTATAATATATTTTTCAGAAAGTGTAAATAAATCATTCACATTAGAATTGACAAAAAAGAGAATTCATTATTAAATTCTTTTTCATATCAAAAAAAGAAAACACTTGGAAATCTCAGCACATTTCATTTTAGAGAATGTCAAACATGCAATTTTCTTTGAGTTCAGTTCAAAAAGGGTAAGTACTACAACATAATTGCCATTTATCAACTTTAATTATACTGAATTCAACAGAAGAAATCAAAAAAAAAAAAAAAAAAAAGGAATGAAGGGGGTCGAAGTGCAAATTCACCTTTGTTAGCTCATTAATTTGAGAGACACACTGTAACAAACAGCAACAACACAACATTAATCAGTTTGTTAAAGACCCAAAAGACATGCAACGCCAAGCTTCGTTTATCGGATAAATTTTGTTCAACAAGGCAAAATACAACACAACACAACAGAACACAACACAATGAGATGCGATGCGATGCGATGCCACTTCGCCTTCGCCTTATCCCAATTTTTTTTTTTTTTTTTTTTGTATCGTCTTAAAAGTTTTATCGCTTAACCAGTTCTTTAGCGTGTTTACCTTTTTTTTAATTGATTACCTTGTTCGATTATCGACTTGGCCCATCGCAGTATGAGACATAAACGACAACGTTCCTACTACCTTCATTTCTATATGTTTCGATTGGGCCGCGTCGGGTCTAAGTTGAGCACATCTCATACTACAAACAATACATTTTAATACATGGAGGCTTCGTACTCTCACTTCACGTATGTATTTTTGTATCTTTTGTTTCTTACTTCATTGCCTTAGACTCCTGCAAGATTTCTCGTTTAAAGAAACAAATCACGTGCTTCTCGAGTCGACTTCATTCGAATTGTGACTGATCCCAAGTCCCTTTTCATGTGCTGTTTCGATTTTTTTCCTTTTCCTTTCAATTTTTTTGGTTTTGTTTTGGTCCCTCAGTTTTTGGCTTGACTTTTTTGATGGTTGAGAATGATAAGCGAAAAGTGTACGAGTTTTTGTGTTTTAAATTTCATATGATTTCATCTTGATTCGATTGGATTTCGTGCTCAGTTCATGCCTTGCGACATTCTCCTATATACTTACAATAATTTTGTTTGTCTGGTCTCCAGTGATTATTTGATTTTTATCGAAATGTGTTTTCCTTTTTGAAGAGGATTTTTCATATTTATTTATTTACATTAATTTAGTTTTTGTGTAAGCCACCATAAAATGGATACAAAATCTTTGATATTCTTTATTGTCATAAATTCGATTATCTTATCTTATAATATCATACCATACATATGAAAATATTTAATTCAATATGTATATATAGTCTTCCTTTGGGAAAGGAAAAAAATCTAATTTTAAAGTTAAAATTTTAAGAAGTTTTTTAGATAAAATTGTTTAAAAATATATTTTTGTTTTTCATTGATTATTGAATGAAGTTTGTAAGACAATTGTTTACCAAAAACCTTGTAAAGATTCTAAGTTTATTTATAAATAAAAGAAACTTGAATTTTATCTAAGCAATTGATCTATTTCTGTTTTTTAACTATCTGATATCTATTCCACAAAGTTATTAAATTCCGGATATATGTAGTTCTTATTCTAAAGGAACTTCACTTTCATTATTCTTCAATTAATCAAAAATTAAATGAAAATGAAAATCTATTTCCATAGACCGAAAGCAATCTTCATTAAGATTTTGATTGACGCATTCTGCATACATTTCTCTATCACTTATAGCTTATCTATCTAATCTAAGCTATATTCACATATATAATTGTGTCTATTCACACAATCTTCAGCCTTCATAAAGAGCTCATTGTCTTTGAAGACTAGTGCCAAACAATTCTTGTGATAAATAATATCGGGTTCACCAGGTAGCCAATTTGTGTAATGCATTTTGTATTCCACATCTTTGGCACTCCATAGGAATACATCATCTGCATTCAATTTATCACCACAAGACCAGTACATAGTACCCTCGGCAACATTTCCCTCAATTAGATAATCAGCGATGCAGATTTCAATACTGACACGATGGGCCATGGACACCTCCAAATGCATTTGTCTGTCAATTAAAATTTACAAAAGTTTGATAACACAATATTGCTTTAAAGGTTTTAAGCTCTCTACTCACCTCATTATTCTTGGTTATATAATAGCAAGCTTTATTTAATTGAACATAAGGACTTTCACATGGTTTACTGGTAGAATGACTTATTTTATGTACAAGATGTTTGGAACTGATTATTACGATAGAGATACAAAAACTTATTATAAGTATACAACTTATTGCCACTACAATTGCTTTAATCATTTTGAGAAATTTACCGCGAATTGTTTAACGTTTCGGTTTCAAAATTGAAATGATTACGATTTCTGTATTGGAATTTGATTTAAAAGTGCATTATCTGTTATTCTCTCGAATATTATTTTGCTGGTTCAGAGATTTAAAGGTCAATTGCAATGGAAAATGCAAAACCAAAATAAAAAAAAAAAAAAAAAAAATTAAAAATAAGAATATAATTGATAGTATTCAGTTGACCTATAAATTGTATACCCTTCTACTAAGTATTAATTAATTATTTAATTAACCAGTTTATGTATGTGTTTATATTATCAGGAGATAACTTTTATCCTTTTACATAGGAAAAAGTAAATAAAACACATTTTATTTAAAATCTACATAAGAAATCCATACAAGATTAAAAATTGTAATGAGAGAAAAAGGCATGGGAAAATCCATTTTTTTCTTCTTGAATTTTCGACCTATGAAATTGATTGATAAGAAAAAATCATTGAGTTGCGCAGCAGATTTGACAGCAACAAACTTTTAAAATTGAAAAAAAACAAAAAAAAAAAAAAAAAACGTTATCTCTTTGGTGGAGATCATTGTGTTCTCTCTGAATTTTTGAAACTCTGTCAATCATTATTTTACTTATTAATTTAGTTCTCGAGGCTCGATCAACAAGCGTCCATCAATTATGGAATGAAGGTCTTATATCATATTAAATTTCTCAAATTTATGCATCCCTTTCAATTTGTTATTGTTGATAATGAAGGTACAGAGTGTTCATAAACTTTGCTGAGCTCCTATTTATGGTTCCGGACCCAAAGGGTAACAAAAGGAACTCTATTGCAGAGAATTCGTTGTTCGTCCTTCCATCCTCGGGTCGTATGTCATAAACCGCAATAGCTAGAGAGTTGAAATTTCCACAAAATGTGTAGTTCTATCCAGGCATCAGCAACAAATACTAAAACTAAATTATTATCAAAAAATTAAAGGGAAACATTTTAGTTTGTATGGCATCTATACGATCCAGTAATCCCAAGATCTTGAAATTTAAAAAGTTAATGGCTATACATCAGAAACTTATATTGTCGAAATTTCAGTTTGATCTGATTGCTAGGGAGAGTACCTCCCATACAAACCCCCATTGAAATTCTGGTTGTTATTAGAAAAACTTTTTTGTTTTTTGTTCTATCGAACTGAAATTTAGACACTATAAGTTTTTGATATAGGCGCGGTACAATTGTTTGAAACAGTCACATCGGACCGCTAATAGGAGTACCTCCAATACAAAGCCCAATTGGGTATGGAAACCTCCACTTGGCCAATTTATAATTTTATCAACGGCGCATGATTGTTGATCGACTCTCGTGTTTACTTATAAAACACCTCATAATTAAAGCTTCACTATGAAAATTCTTGGAAAAATCTCACATACAAAATAGGTATAGAGAAACATGTAAATGCATACACATATAGATTCGAATGTATGCCAAACAATGTCTATATAATAACAATAAATTGCAACAAATTGAACATGAAAAATCATCAAATAAAGCAAACACAACACGAGATTCAAGTAGAAAAAGCAAATAGTATGAAGAATAAAACAAGCAAAAAAAGCAAAAAAAGATATTAAACAAGAAGAGATGTGCGTATACATACTCGTAGGAAGAAGCATCGTAAAACCTAAAAGAAAACACAAAGACCTACAGCAACAATAATATGAATCAATATACATAAAGGATAGGACAAGCAGACTGACAGATAGTCAGAATGACAGATTTGTACCTACTTCTTCTACTACATGAAACACACTTTAGTAAGGAAACGGAAGTATTTGCTGTTGATACTGAACTCAATTTAGACGAAATCAAGTCAAACATGAGAGTAAGAAGTTGAAGGAGCAGACGTGGCAAACATTGACAATGACACAAGGACATGTAGTATAGAAGATGTACAGAATGTTACTATGAGTGGAGTGGAGAACGAAGTAACAAGAAAAAAGTTAAAGATGACACAAGTTACTAGCACGGAAGGATATCATAGTAAATCATGTGGGAGTAAGTAAAATTCACACAGGACGATCGTAAAGGGCGAATGATGAAGGGCATGACATAAGAATGGAAATCAAAAAATACAGAAAAAAAACCTCTGAAGATGATGAAGTACTACAAAGTTTTGTTAGACAAAAGAAAGCAGGTCCTGATTGCTGTTTGCATTACCTTTCAATTGGGTATTGTGGGTGAGTAAATAATATTACATTTCTTATTGAAGTTTGAGTCTGAGTAAGGATGGGAAGAGAAGAGTCAAATCATTGGCAAAGAAATTTCGCTTATCAATGCTGGTTATCCTGCAGGAGCAGCAGCAGCAGGAGCCCGTACAATACAATTAGATTGTGCATGATCTTGATTATGTTGGGCTTATTGTATTGTACACACATAGAAGGGGAAATGATAAAACTCACAAAACAAAAATAGTGAATAGGCACCAACGAAACAACAGATTGAGTTATATCCTGCTCAGCATGACACAAAAGGACAATAATGTTATGTGTGTGCTAAGCCAAAAGGAGAAAAAAGAAAAAGGATTTGCACACCCACCCAGAATAAAAAATAGAGATAAACAAGGAATGGAAAAATAAACTATCACAAAACCATTTTAGTTCATTGTCGAAGTTCATACAAATCAGTTTGTTAGCTCATCTCTCCTGCTCATGATAGGACAATGCAGAAAGGATAATGCAGGCAAACACACACAAACGCACACACCCAAATACATCTACTTATACGTTCCAAAAACAGAGAGACACATTTGACAATGTCCAAATATTTATGTTCCTGGGTGTCAAACTACAGAACAATAGAACACAACCCCTCTTACCCAAATTCTCTTGAACTAGGATGAGAAGAGATACACAGACACGTGAAACCAGCCGAAAAAGAAAACAAAAAATGACAAAAATAAAAAGAAAAACTGGACAGGAGCAAAAGTGAAAGTCATGTGGAGTAAGGCAAAGCAGTAAAGGCAGAAGAAAATAGCTCAGGAACAAAACAGGATGCGCCAAAAAGAAAATAACAAGAAAAAACAAAAACATTTTCTATTTCAAATTTTCCTTTCGTTGTTTTTTTTTTTTTTAGATTTAATGGGTTTTGAACGAATTTCCTTTCGTCGACGTCCTTTTTACCGAGTTGTTGGTTTCATTTAGTTTAGTTTGGTTTGCTTGGGTTTGGTTTGGTTTGGTTTGGTTTGGTTTCAATTTCAGTCGAGTTACAAAGAAAAGCATTGCGGGTGTCCTTCCCAAAACGCACAGTTTAAGGATTTAGTTCAGAATTTTTTTTTTTTGTGTTTTGTGTTTTATATTTTTCTTAAATAATAGGATTTTTGTTTTACTCATATTAAGGTATTTCACATTTTGTTGGAGATTTTTCTTTATATTTTGTTTTCATTTTGTTGGCTTTTGGTTTTAGTAAACATAAGTAAAACACGCACGAGAAAATTCACATTTCGTTTTCAAATTTTTTGCTCAAATGTTTGCAACAATTTGCCAAAGACGAGATGGAGAAGAGAGTTTAAGTAGAATAGAATAAATGAGACCACACGACTTGACTTGTGTTTTGTATACAAAAAAAAACAAAAAAAAAAAGAGAAAACAAAAAGAAAATGTGTTTTAAATTGTTCCATATCCTCAAAATCTCATATTCTCTTATTATTCTTGTTCTTGCTCTCTAAAGTTGACCTAAAGGAATCATTCAGTTTGGTTTCCTGACATAATTTAAGACTGGTTGCCTGGTTTGTTTGTGGCTTTTGTTTGAACGTAATTATCTGTTAAGAAATGCAATTTTGTGGTTTTTCTGTTAACACAATTTGTATTGAATGCATAAAGAGATCATCATCATCATCCGATGGATTTTAAACAGAAGATCAATTGTAAAAGAGCAGAGATAATTGGTTTGTCTGATATAATGCGGTGCTTTGTGGTTTCTTTGGACAAATGCAATTATTTTTAAATTGAAGAATGGTAAAAATTGTATTATAATAAGAAAAGTATAAAAAAAAAAAAAAAAAACCTGAAAGATTAGTTAATAAACAATATAATAAATAATTAGTATGTCCATTTCTGTTTGAATGGTAACATAAAGAAGCATCATCGCATCTGCAGAAAATAAATACTCAATAAAGTCTACAAAATTCAGAAAAATTGTTTTTGCTGGATGATGCTAAACTATGATCATCGATGAATTGTTGTGTACCATAAATCGGGGAAAATGGACTTGGATGACTTGGTGTTTTCTAAAACAGGAAAGCACTACAAAACATAAAAGTAGTGAAGTAATCGTCCTGTTGATATTTTTCCTAGACGTAAGACCTCGAACTTCGGAGACTTTAACTGATCAAGATCGTACAATTTAAAGCATTTGGCCTTGACTTTAAAATATATGATCCTATTAAACTACTTTACAATAAAGAAAAAAAGTCTAAATTTATTTTTTATATTGCGATTCCATTAATTTCCGCTCTCACGTCATAACAATGAAAATCATCATCATCATCATCATCATCATCATCATCATCATCATCATCATCAACATCATCGTCATGTTTATTTATTTCGAATAAAAAGAAATTTTCAACAACACAAAACGGAAATTATTTCATTAGTCGTATTATTTTTATTTGTTTCGTTATACAATTTTTCCCTTTAGCAAACCAAAAGCAACTTGGCGATGCCTATGCCTTGGACTTAGTAGTATTTATTGTAATTGTACAATAAAACTTTCAACACTTGCGGCTCTTTCAACTAATTCCAATGTAATGTAAGTAAGTATCTTAACTTCCACTAGAGTTGTTTGTGCCTTGTCGTGGCATGTTCCTTGCACTTTGTTTATTTAAAATGATATTTGTTGAAGTTTTTATTTATTTTTTCAATCAATAATAACTAGAATAGAAAAGATACTATGTAGTATATAGTACAATGAATGTGGTACGCTGTTGTAGATAAAATCTTTAAGTTATTACAACATTAAAAACTCTCTAATTGTATTTGATCATGCATGGGGACTAAGAGAGACAGACATGTAGTCAGTCTGTTGCTTATTGAGATAAAAATAGTAGTAGATAACAAATAAATCCATCGTCTCAATGGAAAATTGTGTTTTTCTCCATTGATTGAACACAACCAACAAAGTTTGTCAGAGGGGTGGATTGCACGATGCCAAATATTGTAATCATTTGATTTGTTTACAAGGCTTAGCTAAAAAAACTTGGGTGGTCAGTGGGTGGTGGTTGGTTCATTGACTTAAGTAGCAGGTTCAAGTGTTTCTCAGGCGCCAAGTAAACAATTTACCTTTAGCGTTTCTTCAATAAACTCAAATCTTTATAAAACCCAATGAAATTTCTTTCAATCAAATAAATAGATTCACACGCTAGGGCACAAAATCTCCCCAAGTACCAAAAGCATGAAATTTGAAATACTCCACAAAAATCATACTAAGGACAATTATTCTTATTTTCTTTTCCTTGTGACATAATTACCGGTCATTAATAATATGCAGATGTGTCTCTTCTGCCACTCTTTCTCAAATACCTTACTGTTGCTGACCCTAAAATCTTAAATCTAAAGTCTTTGGATGTCTTTTTCTCATTGTTTTGGGGTAATTTCATTGTCGGTATGTTTACGTTTTTATGTGGCAATAAGATTTCAAATATTTTCTTTCTCAGATAATAACATGTTGGAATTATTTGTGTTCAAATAATGGTGCCCGGGAGCTCATTACACCCTTGGGGGTGTTTTTCAATGTGAGAATAAATAATTCCTGAATATTTCTTTTAAAAAAATGTTTTATGGAAAGTCTTGCAGGATGGTTTATGGAGACATCAACCAATTGTTCATGAGAAGTGAAACTCTATTTTAGAAAACTTTCTGAGTTTCATGAAAATTCTTTTCTCGATTTCTTTATACATTTTCTTAAAATCATGAACAAAACTTAATAATAAATGTCATTGATCTAATGACAAAACAAAACATTTACTTATAAAAGGCATTTGTGATGATAATAATGAAATGAAATGATTCTATTCTGCTGCTGTTTTCCATGTAGATGAAGAAGAAAGATATAAAAAATGTAAAAATATGTATTATAGTAAAAGAGAACGATAAAAATCAGCGTAAAATAATTTGAACAGGTTACCTAATGAGCTGCAACCAAACATTTATGTGGTTTTATTGAATAGAAAACCATTTGAGAAAAGGAAATTTAAATAAAAAGACAAAATATTTAATTCAGTTTTAACGAAGTGTATGTACCTTTTCGTATACTACTTATTCAAACAGGTTATTAAATGGGCATGGATGCGTAAGGCACCTGAGATCTGGATATCAAAATCATTTATTGTAAGACTTACTCTAAAATAAAAGTGTCTTAAGTTTGAGCAATAGAAGCGAATTTTCTTACAGATATACAGATTTGAGTTAAAACAAAACCTTTTTTGATTGAAAATATTGTTACAATCTGTGCGAATTATAAGGAGTAAAAGCTTTCTAAGCAATATTGGCCTGGTCAATGGTTTCGTCAGTTGGATTGTGCTAAGGAGTAGAGACCTCGAAACTTGCATTGGTTAGAGATTTTTATATGGCTCTGGTTCCAATCAGATAAGTCTGATTGAAATATACAAATAAGAGATCTCTATCGTATGCCATACTATACTATTGTATAATCTCTATGATGATCTCTATGTTTCCCTTTATACGTTACAAGCATCATGACAAAGTGAAGTGTAACCCAATGACACTATACCTATGGTATAAAAATAACAAAATCCAACGCCTTAGCATAAAAAAAATTAACACGAAAGCAGATAATCAAATGCAAATTCATCTCCATCCATTGGCCATCACCAACATGTGATGAAGTGATTTAGTTATGGGCGACAAGATTAGGTTTATCTGATGTATCTGCTGATGATGATGATGATGATGATGCTGCTGCTGCTGCAACTGATCTTTGGTATCTATTATTTTAAAAAGTCATGTAGGCGTCTTCGATAAAGAAAAAAAATTATTAGATAGAAACAGAAGAGAAACAAAAACAAACATATCATTAAAATTGGGTCAAAAGTACATATTTAATGAATTTTCTTTTCATTCCGTTTTATCATTTTTTTTTTGGAAGGGGGATGATGATTTGCTTAAAGAAATAATTAATTAAATTTATTGAACATGTTTACGGTTTTCTCTAATCGGAATTAACATAATTTTACTTTTAATTTTTATTTGTATTTATATTTGTTGTTGTCGTTGTCGTTGATTGGGCCCCATAAAGAAAACGGACAAGATCTCTGATTCTCTGATTGGGAATATATTGTAGTTTTTGTGGTATGTTCGTTTTTACTTTATGAGTTCTTGGAGTTCACATTTCATTTTCTCAAGTAAATATTTTCCTATGCTAATTCAAGTGTACAATTTTCTTTAGAAAACTCTCTCATTCTGCCTACACAATACACAGTCATTATGCATCATACATAAGCATTGTTTACTGTACTTTAAAATTATTCATTCGTTTTCACAATTCTATGCGATTTCCTTGTATTGAACTACAATATGATAAGTACCTACTACATTACTACAGACAACGATCGAAATGAACTCTACTGTTTCTCAGTTTATGTGTTTAGTCCCGGTAGTGGGTAATGCATAGTATGGCATAGTATGGTTTCTGAGTGCTTAAAGGCGATAATTTAAAAAGTTTATATGCTTTTGTTCCACATTCTGATGATGATGACAACTTAAATAAACAAACAAAATGCAATGCGCCTTATGTTTCCAAAGATTCAATTGTATTTACTATACAAGTCTTCTGTAGATACAATGTAACTTTTGTATCTAGTAATATTAGGTTGCATTCATTTAGAGGCGCACTTCATTCAGTTACTTGTAGTTGTATTTGGTGTCGATATATTTATTCACAATAAATTATTTCGCATGAACTAAGTTATGTTGGTTTTGGTCTTTTGGGTATTTATAAATTTTTCTAATTTACTGATGATTTTTTTGTGTGGTTGTTTATTTATTTTTCCTTTTTTTTTTTTTGGTTTTTTTTTTTCAAATTTCTATGGAAATATGCATAATTTTTACCGTGGGCTGTGATAAGCGTTGCGTTGTTATACAATTTATGTTCGGTCACTAATGGTTTAATGAAGTAACATACTTGGAATTGGTGGCTACAAATTTAGATAATACATAACCCAAAATGAATGAACAGTTTAGGAATGCACAGAGAATATTTTATGATTGTCTCCTTCTTTTAACACAAAAAAAAAAAAAAAAAAGAAAATTCCCATAGAAAAATTGTTTAAAGTCATAATTTATAATTTTTTGAAAAATACAAAAATGAAAAGAATCCTTTAATAATTTTTCTTGTTTGTTTATTTAATGATTTCCCTCTCGGAATTCACTTTCGTTTGTTTTGGTTGGGCAATGGAAGGAAGGAAGGAAGGAAGTGGTCCCAACTGGGTGATTATTAAGTAAACGATGTCAGTCATTAATTACATGCAGATGCCACAAGTTGCAGATGCGGCAGAAATTTCATAAAGTTGGCGGTTTCTCCCAACTCACAAACTTTAACTACGTGGGATGTGTGGGGGTTTTGTTGCCCTTTGGGGAATATTTAAATATCATTTTTAGCTACTATGGTAAATATGAGAGAAATTGATTGTGAGTGGGCTAATCAAATATGGAAAAAATACACTTGCAAGGAAGACATACAATACTAGTTTATAGAAGGGTATTCCCCTCCTACATGTAAATTTACTTAGGTAGAAACTTACTGAATCAGATTTCCATGTGTCTTGTCTAAAATGAGAAATTATTTTTGTTTTATTTTTTTACTAGTGAAGTCTTAACATCTTTAAAATCTTAGAGTGTCCATGTATCTATTTAAGATGTTAAAAAAGAAATGTTGTAAGCATTTTGAGCATTCACTCTTTTTTATTGATTTTTTTTTGTAGCATTTCTTTGCTTTTCAAAATGAAATTTTGTCAGTTCTTGGGTTGATTTTTAATTTTCAAATTTTTTATGGTGTTAAAGACATTAAAACTGTCACAGCAGATACTTAATTTGATATTTGCTTGGATATAATTGGTGTAGACAACACCGACATATGTTCGCTGTGGCGATGAACTGAAATGGGAAAGAAGGAACTTATCCCTTGAACTTGTACTATAAGCAAGTATAAATATCCCACTATCTTAACATGGGTGGCCTGGCCTATACATATGGAAGATATATATATATATACATATGACTATACATACATATGTCTGAATGTACAACAATAGTATTGTAGTTTTGTATTGTGTTGGATTACATGTGTGTACGTTAGCTAGAAAATTCTCTTATTATAAGGAAGGAAGTAGTTTCATGTTTGTTGGCGCCACTTCTTATTTTTTTCTTACTTACCCATGTTGTATCAGACAATATTTGCTTCTGATTTTATGTTTGTATTCAAAATGAATGCTGGACAATAACAATAATATTGTAGTATCTGCAATCCTTGGCTGGTTGTCCATATACAAGTATCCTTTGTCTAAAAACTGAAAGCCAAACCAAATACAATTAGAACCATAGAACCGCATACGAATGACGCAATCAAAGCCAACTGTGTTCAACTATTGTCCTAACTGTATGAGTGAGTGGTGTTTGGTCTAAAGTCTTACTAACAATATAATACTGCTGCACTTCTGCCCCCTTTGGATCCCATCCATATGGTTTTATTCTACAGACAGATAGATATAAATAGAGCGCTGGAATTCTCGCTTTTTTATTGCTTCGATTAAGTTTTTTCTCGATTTTGTTTTTGTTTTTTTTTTGTAACTCAAAAGCTTTCCTAATTGCGTGTAGTGGTTGTTTTTTGTTGTTTTCGTTGTTGTTTGTAGTACAATTGTCGCCACTAATGTAATTGTTGTTGTTGTTGCTTTATTATTGTTGTTCTGGTTGTTGTTGGTGCGAATATTTTCCATTTTTAATTGAATTTTCGCGATAGTTTCACTTGGCTTCCAGTTGGCTTTTAGAATTTCCGTTTGGTTTTTTAACACGTTTTTTTTTTTTTTTTTATTAGAATTTACTCTTATTCATTAGTCGCAGTGCACAGTGGCATCAACATCAATAGTAACAGCAACATGGTGTTGCATATTGAAAACAACATTCAATGGATGCTGGTGCAACAGCTGCTTTTGTAATAAAATTTTATTACAAATGTAAATTAAAAATGCAATTCAGTTTGTGAGAATGTGATCCATGCAGGTTCATTATTTTACATCTCTGCAAAAGTTTAGATCAGAGGTTCTCAAGCTGTGATTTGTCAAACAAAACTATACCAAATATAACATAAGTAAATTAATTTCAAGGGCAGTAGTATCCGAGAAAATGGGTCAAGTGTGAGTTAGACTCGTACACGGAGAGTTCCGTACCAGATTGGGATTTGTATGGGAGGTACTCCCCCTAGTCATCCGATTTGACTGGTTCCAACAAATGTACCGCACCTATATCAGAAACTTATAGTGTCTAAATGTCAATTCAATAGTCCAAAAAGCAAAAAAGTTTTTCGAATAAGAACTTGAATTTTAATGGTGGGTTTGTATGGGAGGTACCACTCCTAGTAAGCCGATTTGGCTGATTCAAACAGATGTGCAGCGTCTATATCAAAAACTTATAGTGTCTAAATTTTAGTTGGATAGAACAAAAAGCAAAAAAGTTTTTCTAATAAGAACCTGAATTTTAATGGGGGTTTGTATGGGAGGTAACCTCTCTACTAATCCGATCGAACTGAAATTTCGACAATAAAAGTTTCTGATGTATAGCCACCAATGATATTAATTTCAAAATCGTGGGATTTCTGGATCGTACAGCTGCCATACAAACAAAAATGTTTCTTGTATGGGGACCCCTTTAGGTTTTTAAAAATATTTTAGTTTTAGTATTTGTTGTTGATGCTCGGATAGAACCACACATACTGTGAAAATTTCAATTCTGTAGCTATTGCGGTTTATGAGATATGACCCGAGGCCGGACGGATAACGAAGTCTCTGCAATAGGGAACTCTAAGAAAGGAGAAAGTTTCTTTCTCCTGTTTCTCCACGTTAATCCTTTTAAAACTGATTATACAATACATACAAAGGCGACTGACTATTAAGAAAGTAAGGATCGCAAATGGAAATGGATCCGCTTGCTTTGAGGTTAGTAAGTTTTGGACTGAAATGGTGAATGATAAGTTTACAAACCACTGGTTTTCAACAGACACATTTAATAAAGAAAAAACCTCATTGATGTTGATTGAGTTCGAGTATTTTCACTAGAATCTACTACAATATTAAAATAAAGTTTATTATCCCATTGAGAAGTTTGGTATGTGAATTCTATGGTCCGTTAATTTAATCAACATTTGTATTTGACATTAAAAATTTCTTTATGAACTCATTATTTCCGGTATTCCACACATCTTTTAACCCATTTTCTATGGTTCTTATATAACAATAACCATTTATTTTAAAAAAAATTTATTTACCGCATTAATAGTGACAGCATTCAACAACAACAAAAAAAGAAAAACAAAAATAATAATAATAACAACAACAGAAATATGTTGCAACAATAATAACCAAAAGCAATTTGAAATATGTCGGAAGTGTTTGCTGCACATTGCATGTTGCACATTGAACACTTGTCACTGATTTGCCATAGCTAAGCAGAAATGGAACACGAAAGACAAGCAACGTGTGCATTGCAGCTTCCTCGTTTGTCCTTCTCTTGGTTGATGAGTCCAAGTCTATGTCATCGTCATCGCCATTGCCATCGTTGTTGCTGTTGCTGTTGCTGTTGTCATCATCAGTAACCGAGAGACAGACAGGAAGATTTTGCGAAGGTAGCAAGAACGCAGCATGCGACAAGAAAATACTCGCTGGGCGCACACCTAACGAGGCGCAAGCCTAAAGAAAACCAATTTGTGGCAAGTGCTTGGTTGCTGGCTGTCAGAGACAGACCAGGAGACAGACCAGGAGATAGACCAGGAGACAAACCAAGAGCTAGAACCACAGCCAGCATCAACATCCGAAGTAGCAGAAATATGCCGCGGACGTCATGCTGTGGCTGCATTCCATGATGTATTGCTTCCGAATATGATGACGAGGCGTGTTAAATGTTACAAAAAGAAAGAATGAATGAACAAACCTAGTGAATTTAACCACTGCCAGCTGCATGTTATGGCAACCAGCTAAATCAGCATCAGCATCAGCATCAACAGCAGCAGGAGCAGGCATCGCCCAACTTCCATTGGACGTCGTTGCAGTTTCATGGCAAATGCAAACATGACAGAGAGAATTTTGCATGGCTTCGTTAATTTATTACCACCATTGGAGGAGAGTCGTGTAGAGATTGCACGAAATACGCAATAATTAGTTGCAACTTGAGTTATTTGTGCAACGACAATGACAACATAAACAACAATAACAACAGAAACAGCATCAAAATCAGCAATAGCAACAGCAACAGCAAATAGTATCTTGAACTTAAAAACAGGAACTCATTGAGTGACAAGTACTAACCTAAAACCCAACCCCACGCTCCTCATCACTTTGTCTCGACTGCACTTGACTCATTACCGAGGGGCATAAAATTCATTTGTATTTTCTCATTGAGCAAACAACAAAATTTTTGCACATTAGACACGTACTGCAACACACACTCACACACACACAGATACTCGCCATCATTGTAGATGATAATAATCGTAATAATAATAAATATTTTTATGCATTCACTTGTTTATACTGACATTCATAACCAAGACGGACGATCATAATTTGTGGCACAAAAAAAATTTATATTCACTCAAACTTATAAAAACGAAATACTCGTATGTACAATAATAAACAAAGGCGAACTTGACAAAGAGTGGGAACAATGAGTATGAGTATGGGTACAACATGTAAATATTGTGAGGACTATCATGTGTTGTTTTCAGTGATTCATTCAGATTCTCATTTTAACGATATTTATAATTTTATGGTTAATTTTCTTGTTGCGTTTAATATGGTAAAAGAATGATTGAGTATCTTTTTGGCGGCCTGCAAATTGTCCAACATGTCTGGCTCCAGAAAGTTTATGATTCTTCCATCCTATTGTCTTTCTGCAAAGCAAAAATATTATTATTTATTGCAAACCATCAAAACTTTGAAATGTTGTAAACTTCAAAGAAATTCCACTTGGACAAATGTCAATTTAAATTCAATAATATTTTTTTTTTTTTTTATTGTAAATACAATAGAATTTTTACTAATTTCAGAAAAAATGAAATGCAAGCCTTGTTTTTTAAATCTTTAAAATTCATTAGAAATAAAGTATCTAACGGATACATTTAATTAATTGCATGTACACATGAAGCTGTCAAAAAGTTTACTTAAATGGAAACCACAACAAAACCAACAACAAAAGTCAACAAAAGAGCAAACATTTATTTAACAACAACATTGGGTGTTAATAACAACAAACACAATAACACCAAAAATCGCGACAAATTTGATAATGAGGTGTTCGATTAAATTGTAAGTTAAACAAGTCACATGAATGAACATAGATACATACATGCATACGAGTGCATACATACATAGATACATACAAATATGCATATATACTTACTTGCAACAATAATAACACTAACTACCGGTCACGAATTGCGATTGAATGAGAGATAGCCAACTTAGACAGGATAGAGAAAAATGTGGGGCCAAACCTAACCAAGCCAAGTTGAATTAAGCTTAACTCAGCTGAGCTGAGTGTGGCCAGTATAAAAAGTATCTCCTAGTAGTGTACTATGCATGCATGTGTGTGCATTCAACACGTTGCAATAATCACAACAACATCAACACATGCCACCACACCTACAAAAGCTATAATTACGATTGTACGTGCCACGATGAGAACACAGAATATAACACAACAATATCAAAGACACACACACAGATACACACAATTGTGAATGTTGCAATGGTGAAACCCAAAATTAAGAATTGAACAACAACAAGAACAACGATCAAATTATTTGAAAATGAGCTAAATTCAGAATGATTTCGACTTCGAAAAAGTGTCGTTGGTATATTGTTGTTGACACCACACACACACATACATTAACATCAACATCAACATCAACATCAACATCAACAATAAAATTGTAACAACAATCATCGGAACACACACACACACACAACAAGCAATATAAAGTGACTGAAATGCAGACAGTCAGACAAATAGATAGACAGACATACAACAGATAGAGAGAGATACATTAAGAGTGTTCCTATATATTAGGAAGTAGAAGGAGAAATCAACGGAGCTGGAGCAGATAGAGTGCAATCAATGCATTCGCAGTTTTCGGGGGTCTTTCAACATTTCCGTTTGACATTTTGTGAACAATTTTGACCGCAATGCGCTTTTATTGAACCCACACACAACATGCCACACCACACACCTCATTCATTCCCCAACCATTGATTTTATTGCTCTACAAAATAATCCGCTTCACCGCTTCTAGCCAACGTATGAATGAATGCCTTTATCCAAACAGTGCAGCAACTTTGATTGTTGTGCGTGTCTGTTGCTGATTCTGTTTCTGTTTGTGTCTGGAATCGGAATGAGCAAGGGAACGAACTATTGTAACATTTCAACATTTGATCATGAATGCCGCCTCATGAATGGGCAACGAACGAAATTCATCAATGAACATACGAATTAGTAGAAGGATGGTTGCAACCTATTACTGTAGTATTCCTATGCTTCAATGCAATAATTGTTTGATGCGTTAGTTTGGGCCACGAGTTCTAACTATGACCGTTCTAGAAAGCTTCATTTGGTGAAATCAAAAGACAAATGTCACGAAGCTAATGAATTGAAACGTGCCAAAGTGTGATGACAAAGATACGCACGCATAGGGGAATATTGTACATTGAAAACATTAGAAATTGGGTGATATTTTCTAATGAAATGAGAAATAATCAAATGAAAGAAAGACCAACTAATGTTGTATAAGATTTAATGGATTAAAAAATACTTTACACTTTTATTTGAACAAAGATAAACTAAATGTCTTAAGAATTGCAAAGAACTTTCAACAGCAAAACTTTCAATTGCATAGAATTGTAAATCAAATAATTTTTCCATATTTTCAATTATATAGATGTATATATCTTTTAGAATGCTGTTTGTACTAGAGTACTTCACATAATTTGGATTTAAATACAAAGGATTTTAACGGTTTTAAAATGAATTTAGTTTGGGGACCAAGTGTTATTTGTATTCAGTTACTAGTCAGTCCAGCTCACTACTGACACATATGCTTAGCAAAAGACAAAAGAACATTTTGTATGAGTATTAAACGATACTTCTTATTACGCTAAGTAATCCCATATATACTTTAAGAAGTCAGCGACACACATTTCTATTCCATAGAAACATAACTTTAAGGAACAAGAAGGCAAATTGTTTTATGACGTATATTTTGTGAATCCAATTTTCCAAGAAATAGTTAATGGGATCAATATAAAACTTACTTAAGAGGTTTGTTTGATAATTTTTAGGGTTCCGGACCCCAAGGGTACGAAATGGAACCCTATTGCAGAGCCTTAGTTGTCCGTCCGTCCGTCCTCGAGTCATATCTCATAAACCGCAATAGCTAGAGAGTTGAAATTTTCATAGATTGTGCAGTTCTATCCGGGCATCAGTAACAAATACTATAACTAAAATATTTTCAAAAACTTAAAGGGGTCCCCATACAAGAAACATTTTTGTTTGTAAGGCAGCTATACGATCCAGTAATTCTGCGATCCTAAAATTTGGAAGGTTGATGGCTATATATCAGAAACTTACATTGTCGAAATTTCAGTTTCATCGGATTGCTAGGGAGGGTACCTCCCATACAAACCCCCAATAAAATTCAGGTTCTTATTAGAAAAACTTTTTTGGTTTTTGTTCTATCGAACTGAAATTTAGATACTATAGCTTCTTGATATAGACACTGCACATCTGTTGGAATCAGCCAAATCGGCCAACTAGAAGGGGTACCTCCCTTACAAACGCACCATTAAAATTAATTTTTTTATTTTTTTAACTATTGAAGTGAAATTTAGAGACTATAAGCTTATGATATAGGCACGGTATATTTTTTGGAATCAGTCAAATCAAACCCCAATCTGGTACGGCACCCTCCGTGTGCGAGCCTGACTCGCACTTGGCTCATTTTTTATTAATAATTAAAATAATCTTAATATTAATGTAAAATCCCTAAAAAATCTGATCAGAAAACAATTGATGTTTTAACTCTAAAAAAAGGGACATCAAATCAAAGCAATATTCTTATAATGATTAATAATGATTAAAATAACTTTAGTTTGACTTAATGTGCCTATACTACTTAAGTAAAAACTAATTATATTGTTAAGTTTTATTGAAGTTCATTAGCTGCTCTATGCGTGTCCCTCATTGCATTGCCATTCCAACTTTCTAATTACAAACATAACTAACTTATTTACTAAATGATATGAGTGAGCTTTAGTTTTTTAGTTTTGGTTGCAACTGTTGAACTACCTGTAAAGTCATAAAATTCTTCACACTTGCCGCACAAACTTTTTAGCTAAGTAAACGTAAACGTTCATTGAAATTAAAAAACTCATTAAAATGTAAAATGCTGTTAACAAACACAAAAAAGAAAAAAAAAAATAAAAATAAAGAAAAAACAGACAAAAACCAACGCCGAAGAAGTGTTAAAATATTCACTAAAAGTTTGTAAGTTTATTTTTTGTTCACATTTTCTTTTGTTTAAATCAACACATTTAAAGTGAAACTCTACGCGTGCCTCATTTGCATATTAAATATGTTGTGGTTGGAGGTAAAAGGGAAAATTCTGTTGACTTTTCATTCATGGTTTCCATTCCTTCATTCATTTATACCTACATTACTACGCTCAGCCACAGTAAAGTCAACAGAAGACATGATAGCTTCAAAGTCAAAGAAATAGTGAACTTTATTCATTTTCGCACTTTAAAATGTCTTTTAATTAAAAAAATTTGGCTAAAGTCCTGCCGCCGCCCTTGAAACGCCCATTTTGACAAAGATATGCCGAAAATGGGTGTGTTGGCAAAGTTTCAATTAAACTTGCTTTCCATATATTCACTTTTCCATAAATGAATTGAGATACGGATGCGGATATCAATGATTAAGATACTCACTCAGTTAATATTGAGTACTGGTTAGATAAGCAAATTGTCAATCGAGTAAAAGGGTGCCGAGGCTGAGTATTCATTTAAAGTTGGAAAAGGATTTGTTTGACTTTGGGCGAGTATTTACGATACTCAATGGGTGTGTCAGATTTGGAAGTTAAAGGAACCCATGGAAAGCGAATTGTGTGACATCTCGAACCAACTACTTAGGACACTTTAAGCTAAGACGGCACTCCTTCTTAACATGCTGCTTAAACTTAAAGTTATCCAATACTTTGTTCGGAAAAGCAAGAATCCTTTTGCAAATGGTGCAAGTCGGTATGATGATTCTCATCGCTTGAACTACTCAAAGCGCATTACAAGAAAATGTCACCTTCGAGCACAAGGCAAGCACTCGAAGAGTCTCGAGCAATGTGCTTTGCTTTGCGTGCCAACTTGAAGGTTGACTTCAACTTGGACGGCTGCCGGGTGGACTCTCCTTTCGCCTTGCTGTTCTTGCTCTGTGAAATGATATGCAATTTGGCTTGGATCGACTTGGCGTTGGTTGACTTTGCAGGATTGTTGTTGGTGCTGTCGCTACCGGTGCACTGCAGTTCTCTCAAGTGTTGGGTGCAGGCAGCAGCATTGCCATCGTCGTCGTTGCCACTTGACAATACTCAAGTGTTCTGTTCCGCTTGCATGTTTAAGATTAAAGAAACACGCAAAATTTTCGCACACAAAGGCAACAATGACAATGTGCCAACTTGAGTAAGTTGAATGAACAATGGTTGGTGGGGGAGAAAAAGGAAGTCAGCCTGGCTTGGTAAAGATGCCGACACTTGAATAAGTCCAACTCTCAACGAAAATGACAAAGAATATGAAACATTTTTCTCTATTTTTCTTAACCATTTTCAAAGTACTTTAGAGGAAGAATGGCAAGGAGTTTTACGTATGTTGAAAGGAATATTTTTTCTTGTTTTGATAGAAACGGAATCTTTTTAATGTTTTAGAAAGTGGTTAGAGAAGGTCAACCATCTGCTTTAGTTCATAAAATGAAAGATGTAAAAAAGGATTATTTAATTCTACAAGTTTTGACGATTCATTTTGCTTCCATATTTTTGAGGCACTTTATTGAGCTGATGTATTTTTTATAGCTCTGCGTCACCTCTTAAAGCAAAACAATTTCACACGCTGCATAATCCACTTAAGACATTTCATGTTACATGGCAATGACGATGACGATGATGAGTGCAACCAAAAATGTTGATGATGATCCGATACGATGATCATGATAAATGATGAATGCATCATTTCAAAAAAAAAAAAAAAAAAAAAACTTAAAGTATAGTAGATATGCTGGCTGCCATATGAATTGACTGTTTGCCTCATGCGCCGTCGAGTGAGTGACTAACAAGCGTCACATTGTCAGCAAAACGTTTAGTGCAACACTTAGCGTATCAATTATGCACACTTTGCCACAAACCACAACAAACACAAAGCAAAAGCAATAGCAATAGCAACAACAACTTAAAGTGCTGCAGATGCACAGTAAGAACAACAGAAAAAGATACCAACAAGAAATAAGCCAAAAGTTTGCAACAAGAAAGACTAGAAGTGAAGAGAACATGAAGAAGTCACAGCCGATGGCGTGGAAATGCTGAAATACATGAGGCAGTTGCTCATGTAACTTCATGTGGCACTTAATGCTTTTTAGATTTGTTGCAAAGTCATTTTGATTGCACTTGAAGTCGGAGTTGCATGTTGCTGTTGATGTTGCTGTTGCTATTGATGTTGATGTTTGGCTTTGTAATTGAAGTCACTTAAGCAACTATTAAGCAATCCACAAAATGTGAAAGAACTAATGAGGTGCACAGAGTGAGCGTCGGTCATGCGCGCAAAAACTTAATTCAATTGAGTTTCGTTGAAAATGTGGCAAAAGTCCTTTTGCCACATAACCGCGCATTGCCACAAAATGTGGCATGTCGTGCCATGTCATGGCATGATTGACGACTTAATCCCTTTTTGGCTGTGGCAGCGGTTTGTATGTATGCACTTCATTAGAACATTTGCGTATGTTTCATTTACTGCATAGCAGTAATAATGACGGCTGAGTCTACCTCAAATAGTCGCATTTAAAAGCATCAGGGTCAGTGATGGAAGCGGGGGAACCACAAAATGCATACTCCATTTAAACGTTTTGTATTCCTCTTAAGAAATTTCCTATTTCTCATACCAAAGTTTATTGTTTATTTCTTTCTTATCTGTATTCCCATAACTAAAATTCAGTTTTACAGAGTTCCTCATATTCGAACAAGGCACGTAATACAAACATTGTATGTATGACTCATTAAGAGTCTGTCTTCAAAGTAACGGAATCTCTAAATTATCGATGGAAATGCACAAACTAAACACTAGTCACTTGGCTCCAAGTAGAGCCAGTTGAGCTCCACTAAAAACCCACACGAAACAAATTGCAAAATCAAGGGACTTTGTCTTTGCTTCATCATTTGTTTACTTTTGTCTTGAGGACTTTCAACTTCAACTTCACTCGCTCACCCACCCACGCCATATGTTCATCAGTAACAGAAACAGTAATAGAGTATCACCATCATCATCATCATCATCATCAGCATCAGCATCACCATCATCTCTATCCTCATGACCATCATCATCAACTTCTGCAAAGACAAACTCCTACGGAAATAAATTACAGACATTGCGATGTGGACAACAACGACATAACCAAAGACTTTGCACATGTGTTTACTTAATACCTCACTCAGTACCAAGGATCCCGGCCAGAAGGGGGCCACAAATTTATAAACAACCACGACAACAACGACAAAATGGACATCAACAACATTTTCGTTGTTATAATTGCAATTTTTGTAGAGACGAACGAGGACCACCGCATGTATGAGCAACGTAACGCAATAAATGCCAGAAATAGTCGCGCCTCCCCACAGCTAAACCTCAAGATGTATTGGTAGTTACAGCTCAAAAGTCACTCCTCCATACTTATCAACGTCATCAGTTCTTAGCATCGAAAGCAGGAAGCAAGGCCGGCAGGCAGATGGAGGAGCATCATCTTGAATGTTGTTATGTGGCTTCAAAAGTGTTTTATTTACACAACTTGGCGACGACGACGACGACGACGTCCAAAGAACAATAGTCGTCGGTCCAGTTGAAAGCACAAAAATTGTATGGTACTGTAGCCCATAGAATCTTAGAGATAGTTTGGTAGATAGCGAGCGCATCATCTTCATCTTCTGGTAGTTTTAGTATACGAGTATTCAACTTAAACAGATGCGATGAGTCCAAATATTCTTACACTTAATTGGATTTTTGCTTGTTCTTTCTTTCTTTTTATAATGAGAGAAAGAGTGTTTATTATTACACATAGAGGAACTTCAAGATGAAAATAAAATAAATAATTACAAGTTGAAGGAAGTAATTAAGTTTTTTCTGTGGTGATATGTCTATAAATATTGTTTTGAGTTGGTTGAATTGTTGGTGATGTTTATATAGAGATAAAATGATGGAAAGAGAAAAAGAAAATGATAGAGTTGTGAGTCAAATGATCGTTATAATGAGTTAGAATTTTTGAAATATTGAGTTGTTTAGAGAAAGAGTAGAAGAGGGATTCGATTATACATAAGTTAAGTTAAGACTTAGTTATAAATACAAAACAATAACTATTTTCTACTATGGGTTCTACCTTATTTTATAGTCTTCGTTATCTTTATAGCCATTCGAATGCCACACCCTAAGCACACTTATATTTCTCTCGTAAATATTTACCATACTTAATGTCTTTAAGTGTAGCAACATGACAAGAGGACGTCACCATTCACCACTTGAATTGCCCACAAAATCCATCCTTCTCCATTCTAGGCAGCTTCGAAAAATATTGATGCAGGCACTTGTGGTCAAACTTAAAAGACACTTTGAACGAAAGGATGGGTCGATTTGAATGGTGGTCATGAGGCATGACAGAATCGAATCTTAAGAGGGTGGTCGGTCACGTCAATGTTGTCTGGGAGTGCGTGAGTGAGAGAGTGCGTGCGTGTTTGTACTATAGTAGTACGAGTATATATATGATATGCAGTATGGTAGTATCTTTAAAGTGCGATGAAGCCCTTAATTTAAGGCTTGGAAAATGAAAGAATAAATGAAAGCATAAGAATGATGGAGTGATTGAAGGAAACAAGCAATGATTGTGTGTGTTGTTGGCGCAAAAATATTGACAAAGCAATTTGCTTGTCACACAATTAAGTACTTAATTGGATAAATGCTCTGTGATGAGCATGATGGGGCTGGGAGAAATGGAATGATGAGATAGGTCTTGCCAAGAAGAAAATCGGAAACGAATGTTTGAAGAAAGCACAAGTCATGGTCGAAGATGGAGACACTTGATTGTGAAGCGGAAGTGTTTGAAGTGTTGTAGATTTTGTGGTTTCAGTAAAGAGAAAAAGAAGGAGAAAGGCACGAAGGGAAAATTATCACAGTATCTTATTTGATGATGAAATTTTCAAAATGAATTGTAATTTTACCAAAACAAAAACTTAAAGCATTTTCTTATTTTATTTTTACTTAACATTGAAGTAGTAGTACAAAGTAGTAGAATATTTGAAAATTTGTCACTTGCATAAAATTTGTTTTCTTTTTTTTTTTTTTGTTTTTTGTTTTATCTCAAAGATATACAAAATGTCAACTCAAAACTTGGAACTGTTAGTTGTCAAAAAATGAGAAATGTTCAAATATAATAGCAACAGTAACATTTTCATGGACAATCTGAAAGACATGAGCGACAGGGCGCACAGATGTGTCCCTGTGTTTGCCATGGACAGGAATAAAACAGAACAAGGATAACAATAAAAACAAGGCATAGCTTTATTACATCACTTGAATCACATTTTGGGTGTGGGTACTCGTATAAGGAAAAGGAAGAATATGATTCAAGTTTACTATGCTTTGCAAGTAATTAGTGTCTGACAAATAGATAAAAACATTAAAATAAGTTCACAATAAAAAGACATAATATTTATGCGTCTGCTAGATGAAAGATTGTGTCATTGTCTAAAAATGCTCAAGTACTAAGCACTCACACAAGTAAACACTATGTAAACTTTGCTTTGTTGCACAAACTCATTAAAGTGAAAGTTATTTCTGTGTCCAACAAACATAAAGGGGCACTAGCATACGTAGTCCTTCCACAGAAGTGTTCTTTTGGTCCCTTTGAGCGTTTTAAGTGGCTTCCATCGCATTTTCAGATAGCTGCATTAGTGCGATACAAATCAGTAAGATACAAAGTGCAAAGTGGTCTATTGAAAAATCTTAACTACTAAAAAAAAAAAGAGAAAAAAAGCTGCTTGCTCATAAGTAATGCATGCTAAATTCCATTCCATCTTAGCTACTATTACTATTACATACATATAATGTATATATACTCGTACTACCATCATCATGAAGTGGGTCAAGCAAATAAAATGCGCTTTATTTACAAGATACATTTTTCTTTTTTTAAATCATTTCATGTTTTTGCTTTAGATATATACTACTTATGTTCTATGTTCACTATAATGTTGTTCTTACCTCTGTTGACATAGAGAGTGCAAATTGTTGCAATTTATTTTGATGTTGCGGAATGAAGTGAACTCACAACAACAACAACAAAAAAAAAAAAATAGACACAGAAAGCGAATCTCACTTGTCACTGAAGCGTGAATGAACATGCAACTTTGTTCCATTGCAAGAGGGCGGTTTTTACTTAGGGTTGTGTATCTAACTATCTATGGCCGAGAGTGTTTTGTAAACATAGAAATTTAAATTTTATCTTGATTTAAAGCAGCGAAGCTGTCAGCGACATCCACTACAAAATCATCAATTTGTACTTTTTCTAATGGAATAATCAAGTTTTGGTATTGAAGATGTAGCACTGAATTTGAAATTGTGACTATTTTACATTTCTATTGGTCAGCGAAGTATATGAAGGGAAAGTTATAATTAATTCTATTCGAATCATATAATATGACGGAAACATAATTACATCTGATCCACAATTATATATATTTCGCATCTGCATCCCCTGAACGATGCAAATATAAGGACAACAGTTCTGGCAAGTGGAGGCAAGTTTTTCCGTGTAGTTGCTTATTCATTAAACTACAGTACTTGATCTTTGTGGATATCTTCAATTCCTGTCTAGCACTGAGTGACTGTGATTGTTATGAGGATATTGGATTGAAATTGATTTATCTAACTTAAATTACAATAATTAAGTTATACAGATAAATCTTCTATTCAACGCTGAGATGAAATTAGAGGTTTTATTTCTTTTTATCAGGTGTTTCATTTCTATTTTTTTTACATACTTAATTTGACTTATGTTGCTAAGAATCACTGAAGAACAAGTGTGAGATTCTGAACGAGTTTTGTGGGAAAAGCCCTCAGATTGGATGTCGCTCTAGAAATCCTTGTAATCAATTCAACATGAAATTATTTTAATCCAGTCTTTCTTGATTGTACTTAAATTCTTTAAAATTTATGATTTTTTTTTTTATCCAATTGAAAGAAAACCAAAAATCAATTTCTTTTCATTTGATTTTTATGTAAATTTTCATTATTTCCACAAATCCATGACGCGTCAATTTTTTACAACCCATTTTACAACAGTTGTTCCATAAGCCTCCTTGCTGATGATGATGATGGTGATGGGGTAAAGGGATTATGTCAAAACATATAAAAAAAGACAAAGTAAAAATCGCGGCTTACGACAATTTTAAACTACGCAATGAACAAATCACGCCAAACAATGAAAAAGATTTAACTGAATGAACCCATTCATTTATTTATTCATTCATTCATTTGTTCATTCTGTCATTCTGTCAGTCTGCTAGTCATTGATTCATTCAGTCAGTCATTCATTCATTCATTGAACAGATGTTTAACACATTTTTAACTTCTTAAGCGCGCATTTAACATACAAATATGCATAATACAAAAGGATGTAAATTGAAAATAGAGCAATTCTTTTTAGAAAAAAACACAAATCCGCTAAAATCCATTGACAAAGACTCACACATATTGAGTAGTGTACTGTGATGAAAAGCAACCCCTTGCTTATTTACAGGCGTGGCAAATGCTATATTATACAATATAATGAATAGGCTCAAACTATAATACAATTGATTATGCTGACTGATGACATTGTGTATTAAGGATTATTGTGAAAAATTTCAAATTATTCTCAAGAAAGTAAAGCAAAGAAATTTCAAATAGAAAGGACTATCCTAGGTGGAGTGGAAGAGGTTTGAAGGGAATACACAAACATAAATCCAAAACTAATGAAGTCATTAAAGGAAGGTTTATGTTTAAAAAAGGGGGTTAGGCAGGTAGGCTTTAAAAGTCGTAGGCATTCCTCCAACGGTGGTTAACTTTTCAGCAATTGAAACTTTTGCAATAAATGTGACGCAACATCATATGAATAAATTATTAACACAACTCTGGGTAAAGGGCGCAACAACATAGTCATAGTCACAGTCACATTTACGATCTTTCACTTTCATATGGTGTAAATTGTTATTCAAGGTAGTTTTTGTGGGTATGAGAGATACTGATGACAAGATGGAAATGGAAATATTGTATGTACTTACTTACTTACTTACTTACTGGTGGAAACACATGCCAGCCTAGATATGAAAATGACACAGCGAAATACAGACAGCAAAGTTAAGCGAAAGGTGGTCGACGTGAACATAAGAAGTATCTAAATGGATGATTTCGAAATGGGAACGGGCCATATGGGTTTCTTATTTTCATATGGAAAGAGTAACAGAATAAAACAGAATTGTAATATTGTACAAGTGAAAGAGCTTGCCACATTTGATGGGATGGAATGGAATGGAATGGGATGGGATGGTATGGCAGTTCTACTAAGTGCTTAGTCTAGTAATTGGTGGGCGGCTATAGTTGCTTCATTGTGCTCTACATTGCTGGGTTTGGATTGTCTGGGGTTGCCTTTGGTGGTTAGGTAAGGTAAACTTACTAGAGTGATTTGGCAAAGTGCTACAGCATGAAATAATTGAGTCGATGTGTATGGAGTGAACGAAAGTGGTTTTAATGTGGCGGCGAGCCATTGAAATTGTTTGTCGCTCTCAAGCGAAACGCGCTAAAGTTGTTAATGATGTTCTATAGTATTTAGGATGGTTTGTTAAATTGAGGTGAAGTGATCTAATGTAGCAAAAGGAAGGTGATATGAGTTAAAGTATATACACTTTAAGGTTATAAATTATTACAATACTTAAAATATCATAAATCATATATTGTACCATCACATATTCTCACATTCAATCTCTTATGTTCTTTAATCATTTCTCTATCTAACTGATGATGTCTTTGTATCTGTTATCAAAGGTGTGTCAAGGTAAGCATTTAATTATGGCTTGCAGAACAGAACTTAAGGATTTGTAGCACTTATGGCAAACACGGCGTATAAGCAATTTCCGCACGCGATTAAAGTGAGTAGCGCCCAAATGTGTGCTTCAATTTCCATTAAGGAAAAACTCACAAAACTAACGAAAAAGTATAACAAAAGGCAGAGAGAAAGAAAGAGAGAGAGGGAGATAAAAGAGACTCCAAGACGGACAAAAGACAGAGCAAAGACAAATGAAAAATGTCTAACAATGAAAATCAAAGCCCACAAGAAAAATATGGAGAAAATGTAATGTATAAAAAAGTCATTTGTAAACTTGAATCGAGAAAACTAGGAAAAAAAAGGAGCCCACAAAAAAGACAGTAAAAAGATACTAACGAAAGCAGGTGTAATTTCAATACACTGTAGGCTTTTGGTTTTTCTCCTTCAAAGACTTTTAGAAGCGACATGTGAAAGAAAAGAATGGAAAAGGAAATGATAAGAAATCATTGCGCAATATGACCAAGTGAAAGAAGCACAATAATAAGGAATTGGAATCCAGAAGAGAAAAGGAAGACAAATCAATGCAGGTGTCACAAATGTCAGACGACAGCTTTTCGCACAAAATCCTATAAGGATATTAATGTCGCATGATGTTCGGCTCATCATGATGTTGATGATGATTTCTGCAATTGATGTTTTTGCTGTCCTTGCTGTTGTTATTGTGTAAGAACAAGCGCCAATAATGATGTTGATACTGATGAAGATGATGCCGTTTGTGAGGAGTTTACAAAAGTTGATCTCCTATAAGCGGCTTATACTTACGACCATTTCCTCTTCACCTTTATATCTAGGTATCATGCAGTCAGACTCTTTGGGTCTCCTTATTTTCCTTCAATAGCAGCAGCAATACTTGGAGATTCATTTTATTGTCGCGCACTTACAAGTTAATGGCTTCAATGGTCGTCGCCTTCATCACCATCGATGGCCTCATTGAAATACATGGAGTGCTTCAATAAATCATCATTCAATGAAATATTCATCAACAGCTCGCATGTGGCTTTTATTTGCAATTGGCTTCAATTGGCCACCATTTAAATGAAAGTCTTTTCATGCCTTTTTCGCTGCAGAACGGCTAACGTCAGTTATATTTAAGGTGAAGTTGTCTTTAAGGACCAACCACTACGCCGTTAATAAGGATATGGGTAGAAAGAGAATATGCTCATTTATGTTGCATTAATTATGACTGTTGTCTGCCATTTATAAATTTATTCTATCGCACAGTCACATTCTGCTGAATCTGCTGGTCTTGAGATTCTTTATGCTCAAAATGTTTGAAGTTCTTAATGCATTTAAATTTTGAATTGAAAAGTCATAATACCTTTAATCCTAAGGGTTCATATATTTTTTTTTTAATATCTAAATCTGCATAAATATTCTTTTCGTCTGTATACATATTCGTTATTTTGTATGACAATGAAATTTATGAAAATATTTCAAAGTCCACAAAATGACTAGCTGCACATAATGTAATGATTATATTGAATATGCGTTCTATTGTTATAGTTAGTTCTGATAATACACTGCTTATTGTGTTCAAAGATTAATGAAATTATTATTATAATTTTATATTCATTCTTAATATTGACAATTGGAAATGTGCTCTCTACTATGGGAACAAATTGACTTTATTTTATCACGGATATGGAACAATGGCAATAGTTTAATATGCAACATTAACATTTTCAAATGAATAACAAAGACAATAGAATATCCTTGATTGATAAAAGAGCTGATGTTGCTTTTAGTGTTAAGGGCAATGAATTACTAAACAACTAGGAAGTGTAACTAAAATATTTTGTGTTGCACACAATCACTTTCTGTTCTCATTTCAATGACATCGAAAGGAAACTACTTATGGTGTGTTAGTTACTTCATCTTTGAATGATATATCTCTTTCCATACAAAGTACTATATAATAAGCATTCTCCAGTTCAAGCTATAGAGCTTTTGGAACATCCCTAAAATTCTCGAAAATATCTAGTTTTTTTTTCCAATAATAATTTGTTTAATATAAAGTTGAATTTATTGGAAAAGACTTATGGAATAAGATATGTTATCCAACAATTTTACTAAAAACAAATCTATCGCATATATAAGTATAAAGAATCGTAGTCCTTTATAGCTGATGTACCTGATGTACAACTTAATATGACCACAAGAGGAACTCTAATCAGGTTACTTACTACTTACTAAGTATTGTGTATCAAATTAAGAGTTTAAATTGTTTTGCTATTAAAGGATAATATCAAAAACAATGTGACTTTTAATTTACTTAAACTTCGTTTTAATCTTTTGCTTAATTTTATTGGATTTCTTTTCTGTTTATTTCTTGTTATTTTCGTTGCTAAGTTGTACTCTTCACATAGTGAATAGTATTATAAGTTTGTCATGACGTTTGTAACAGACAGAAGGAGACATCGGAGACCCCATAAAGTGTATACATATATTCTTGATCAGCTCGACGAGACGAGACGAGTTAATTAAGCCATGTCTGTCTGTCCGTTTTGAGATAGAGATCTGAAATTTTGCAACACATCTTTATTATCAGACTCAGTACATTTGTCGAAATTAGACAAACTAATAGGAGGGGGTACCCATACATATCCAAATTCATTCAAACCCAGATTCAAATGAATGTTCTTATTAGAAAAAATTTAATTAGTGTGCCGCACTCCACCTGTGAAGCATCATAGCATTTTTATTTTCATCACATTTCCTTTTCTTATTTTTGGTTTACCTCGCTAAAGATGTTTCATTACAAAAATAAAAAAAAAATAAAAAATATTCCCAGTACTGGATTCGAACCCCGGGGACTCGGTTTGCAAGTCCTAATCTCTAACCACAACGTGAGATTTCATTTGTATTTGTATTATAACATAACATCATCAAATTTTGATTTTCGTCACATTTCATTTTCATATTTTTTGAATTTCTTCACTAAAGAAGTTTCAATTCAAAATCTTTTTTGTCTTTGGCATTATCGAAGCGAAATTTAGATAGTAAAAGGGTCTGATCCATATTCACCAACCATGTAAATTTTAAGAGCTTAGGATTATTGAATCGTAGGGCTCCCATACAATTATGTTGAAATGCTGTATGTATACAGGCTCCACCCCAATCATATGTCAAATCAATAATGAAATAAATCTGTATGCTCATTCGCAGGAGCGCCGGTTAAAATGTTGCACGAAGAGTATACCAACTTCGGCATAGCCAAAGTTAACCTTCCTTTTTCTTGTTTTTTTGTTGCTTTGCAAATGTCTTTTGTTTTGTTTTCCACAAGAAATAAAAATGTTTATTGCAAGTTTGCCAGTGCTAGAAGTGTTTTCTTTTTTTCATTCTATCAGATTTTGTTTTGCGGACTTTCACTTGATTTTCTTTGGTGTTGGCTTCGCTGAATGTAAGCAGCTTATTGCATTCACTCTTCTGATGATGATGATGCTGCTGCTGTTGCTGCTGCTGCCGATGATGTTGATTCTTGTGCAATTTCTTATTGGATTTTTGTTGCTGAAGGCATTTTTAATAAAACTTATTGTTGATTGATTCCCGTTGCTCGATCACAATTCAATGGAACCTACTACTATTGAGAACCCAAAGAAATCATTGCATGTGTTTATTAAAATTTGGTTTATTTTTTTTTAGATATATTTTTAACAATTTCCTAGAATAATATTGAGAAGGTAAGAGTGTCTTCTTAAATAAAAAATAAATTGAGAGGAGAATATTCAATTTGAATTATCAACAATTTAATGTGATTGCTTTTTGCCCACAAACACTTTGTCAACATCCTTCCTCCAGAAGTACCAGAGAAATCCCTCTTGACATGGGTAGAGAACGAGCAAATAACATTTAAATATTGCAGTCAACTTGACGTTGAAGTTGAGTTGCTTTCTTTATTTTCTGTTGACTTTAGACAGGACATGACGATGACAACGTTTACATTTATTCTTTATTTCTCTATTTTTAGTTAAATAAATTTTCTTGCAATTTCATTTTACGATATTTGATTTGATTTGATTTCCAGTAGGCATCAAAAGCTTAACATTTATTGAGAGGGCAAAAATCATCATAGCTAAAGAGGATGTTCCGTTCTATTTCTTTTAGGTCTACGAGTATTTTCTTTTTCTTACATTATTATTATTTTTTTTTTTTTTTGAGTAAAGACAAGAAAATATAAAGAACTAAATAAACATTTAAAAGAATTCGCGCTGATATCAACAAAAATCGTAAATCAAATAAAGCAAATTGAATACAAGTTGCTGACTGCTCGATTGCTCTGCGTAGTTTTGTATCTCTGTCCCTATTTGTTATTTATATATTTTTTTTTTAAACACTCGAATGCGAACTATCCAAACCCAAGACTCCTCATCAAAGATTGATGTCAGAACACCATCATCATCATCATCATCATCATCATCATCAATGTTTTTACTCATTCGGTCTTCTTATTGTAAGAAATGCGCTGAAGTAGTTGTTCATAGAAGATAAAAATGTTCATCCTAGAATAAGCGAATTATCTGCGCTCAAGTTAGATTATTTTTTAGGCTATCCAATCCAATTGAATTCAAACGAATTGCCAATTGAATCGCCAGATTTGATTTGCCGATTTCTCTCTCTCTCTCTCTCTCTTTCTATCTCTTTTATCATATACCTGGGTTTTTTCTGCGCCTCTTCTTCCTTCAAAAAGAACTTTATTTGATTTTGTTGAAATTTGTTCAGAAGTTTCTAGCCGATTTTGCTTTACAAGTTTCTTGTTTGTAGTATTTATTTTATATTTAGATTTGATTTGTTTAAGAATAATTGGATTTTGTGTTTACCTGTACTACGATGTATATAAGTAGATACTTACTTACTGACTAACTAGAAGAGTGATTCGTCCTTCAAAAAATTTAAGTTTATTTTGTTGTTAATTATATTATTCCAATAAACTTATTTTATTTCTTATATACAATACAATACTTTTTATAATACGCCAATTAAATGGTGTTAATTTTTGTCTACATATAATATTTATTATGTAAAATTTTCGTTATCGTTCTCATCCAACTCAGCAAGCAATTCCTTAAGAATTGTGACTTCATAATTTATAAAATGTAACATTTTAATTGTTTCTCCCTCTTTAAATTGCATTTGGGCACCTAAAATTAAAGTAATAAATTCATTACGTAATCGTTAAAGTTGTAAACAGTGCGACAATCAAGTAGCAGTACAGAAGTTTTATTCGAAAAACAACAACAGTCACACCATTTATTTAAAATTTTTAAACTTCCTGGAACAATCAAAATCAATTTCATCACGATCAGCTGTCATTTTGATGTTTTTATGAAGTTTTGTTTAAAAAGAAGAAGGGTTTAATATTAGGAGAGAATAAATTTATGAGGATGTGCGTAAAACTGATATCCAGAAATCACTTTGTGTCAATCAGGTCAGAAATAATATCAATTACGATTCGGAGACTAAGTGAGAAACTGTAGAATGGAAGTCATTTTGAAGACATTAAGATCATTCAATTAGTTTCGAGATTTCTTATTCCACAAAAACGATTTTGTTTATGATTTGAATTACTTTTGAATCGATATAACATTTCAAAAATGGCCCAAGTGCGAGGCAGACTCGTACACGGAGGGTTCCGTACCAGATTGGTGTTTGGAGTGGAGGTATTCCCTCTAGTGGTCAGATTTGACTGATTCTAACAAATGTACCGCGTCTATATCACAAACTTATAGTGTCTAAATTTCAGTTCAATAGTCCAAAAAACAAAAAAGTTTTTCTAATAAGAACTTGAATTTGAATGGTGGGTTGGTATGGGAAGTAATCCTCCTAGTAAGCCGATTTGGCTGATTCCAACAGATATGCAGCGCCTATATCAAAAACTTATAGTGTATAAATTTCAGTTTGATAGAACAAAAAACAAAAAAGTTTGTCTCAGAAGAACCTGAATTTTAATGGTGTCTTTGTATGGGAGGTATCTTCCCTAGTAGTCCGATCAAACTGAAATTTCGACAATATAAGTTTCTGATGTATAGCCATCAACCATTAAAATTTCAAGATCGTGGAAATTCTGGATCGTATAGTTGCCATACAAATCAAAATGTTTTTTGTATGGCGACCATTTAAGTTTTTGAAATTATTATAGTTTTAATATTTGTTGCTGATGCCCGGATAGAATTACACATTCTGTGGAAATTTCAACTTTCTAGCTATTGAGGTTTTTGAGATATGACTCGAGGACGGATGGACGGACAACGAAGTCTCTGAATTAGGGTCCCTTTTGGTACCCTTTGGGTCCGGACCCCAAAACTGCCAAATATTGTATTTTAAAAACATTTTCCTCGACCAGTACTTGTACTTAATCGTCGCACCATGTACACTCTGTATCCCTAATACATCATTTGCAATTATTTAAAAGAGAAATGAGTTAGATGTGATAAACTTATCAAAATAAAACTAAATAGAACTTATCCATCAGTTTATCAGAGATTATACCTACATCATTCGTAATTAACATATAACTAGAAACTTGTATAGGTTCTAATAACTCTGCCACTAATTGGAATTCGGAAACTAAGAACTTAGTATCATCGATTCTCCTTGTTCTATGAAAATATTCATTCCAACTTGTGTGAAAAGAATCAGATTTTGTAAGCAATAATTATGTTAAAGTTAGTCAACCTAATTAAGACTATCCTTTCATATAGTTATTATCATTTACATAATCCTTAGTAATGTAATATATGTATATCTGGGAACAGGACAATTGTAATTTACCTTTGCGCTTGCAAAGAATTTCACATAGTGAGTATATTCCACAACAGGAGCTTTCTTTTTGCAATGTGTTCTTAGCGATTGTTTTTTTAATATTGCCATAGATTTTCTCAAAACGTTGGCAAGCAATTAGTGCTGCATTATATGATCTTTCGAGAATCGCGGTACTAGTTTTGAGTCCCAGAATCGCAAGTGCAGCGTCTTCTGTTATCTTGATCATTTGTTTGCGCATTTCTTCAATGCTTTTAATCTTGGAAGCAATTAATGCATTGATTTCATCTTGAGCAAGCACTACAAAAATTACAAACAAAAAAAAAAACAAAAAAATATAATAATATGAATCAAATTACTGTCCTATGTATGTAAGTATAGTGATGCTACTCACTTAAGGCATCACAACGTTGTATGCAATCTTGTTGGGACTTGTAAATATTTGATATTTGTATAACTTCATCAATTACAGTGCTATAATGCTTAAACAGATCTACTGTTGCCTTCAGTTCAGTTCGAAATTCAGTAAGAGTCTTAATTGATTCTGTAATTCTTATCATATCCGTTTGCAGTTCATTCTGTTGAGCAGCCTCACGTTCGACAACATCCTCGGCTTTATTTCGTTTTTCCTTACACTCTCTTATAAATGTATCGGCATTAATAATACGATTTCGCAATTCATCCTGCATTCCATGCAATTCAATGCTGCGGTCATGATTCGCTGCTTCTTGTGCCTTTTTGCGAGCCAACATCAATTCCTGTTCATGCAGCATTGTCTCATATTCTTCGTTATTTTTCACAAGCATTAATTCAACAGTTTCCGAAACACTTTTCAATTTTAATGGTTTTCTATAAAAACAAACAACAATTTATGGATATACAAATTTCAATTCAATAATTTCATTCTATTGTGACTCACGGAAAAGATGTCGCCTTTTTCGATGCAATATATTGATCATAAGATGCTGCTTTCTCAGGTTGACATTCACAGGAGCCGGGAACAAAAGGGTTTGCTGTTGGACAAATACGTGGCATTGTAAACGCAAAAATATCCAAAAGATTTGTATAAAAAATGTTAAAAATAAACTTCTTTAAAAAACGTTATAAAATATTAAAAAAAAAAAAAAAAAAAAACTATACAAAAGAACTAAACATATTTGTAAAAAATTAAGCAAACTACTGAAATTTCATGGCCTATGATGATTAATGATATACTAAGTACATTTTGTTTATCAAATTTTATGGTCTTAGTTATTAGATGTCTAAGTATATTTGCATCTTTGTGTAGTATCCATATTTATAAAAACTTAATTCTTACTAAATTTTTATGTATGTTTAAGACCAAGTTTCTGGTAATGCGTATATATTAACTTTGCTTTTATTAAAGAATTTTCTATGTCCTTTTTCGGTTGCTTAACTGTCGCCATCTGAGATAAATGTTCAACAATTTGCTATCATTCTTGGACACTTTGCAGTCATCATAATTCACTGGACGAGACAAATGTTGTGTTATTAAATTAAAGCAACGAGATTGTCATGCGACATTTTTACGAGTAGTAGAATTTATTCACGCTTGACCTTAGACAGGACTAAGGATATTGTCAAAAAATATAAGAAGATACATACATAGAAAGATACACAATGTAAAGAGTCTGCAGTCAGCTGTCAACATTTGAAGCTAACATTTATTAGAGTGCCAACAGCTTGTGGAACAAAGTATTGTATTTTATTAACATTTTCTTCTTTAATTTTTGTTTTGTTTTTTTTATTATCTTTTTTTTTTTTTGTGCTCTTTCACCATTTAACACCTTCAGATTTTGAAGCTAAAACTTTGTTTGATTCGAAATTGCATGGCAAGTTAGCAAATAGTTTTCAAGGGAGTGATACTAAAAAATTTTCCAATTAGTTTTGAATGGCGCAAATCCATGTCAATTGCACGTTTGACACACTTCAAATGAAGTTTTTTAATTACCAGAATGCATTTGATTTTCAATTATTTGTCTTTCACAGCTCGCTTTAGTCATCCTTTTCACCATCCTTGTGCCCTTGTCCTTGTGCGCTCGCTTACTACTGCTATCTGTTATCTGTCGTTGTTATCCTGCAACTGATTTGACCACTTGACATTCGAAAAGACTCGACAGTTGAACAGGCAGAAATGCGGACGAAATACAGTCAAACAAAAGTTCAAAAGTTCAACTTTACACTTCAAACTTGTGCTTTGGATTTTTAATGTTAAAATCGTAAAACTTTTGCAGAGGAAATTAAAAAAAAAAAAAAAAAATACAATAAGTAAAAATTAACTGAAAGAAATATTAAGGATGCGATTATAGAATCAGTGGATGTTTATTCAATAATGCCTAATGCCATGATATAGGTATGTTCGGTTTAAAAATATATATATTTCTCTTCTCGATACACTTTTTCCAGTGAATAGACTCTACCATTGAAGGCAAATCTTTTGCCACCAAGCAATTCCTTCTAATGTGGAAGCTATTCGAATTTTAATTCATTGATTTTAGTCATGACGATAACGAAATGTAAAATGGCGCATTGTCTTGATGGAACAAATCTTTGTTTTTTATTTTTTTTTATTTCATCTCTCAAACAGTTCATCAAGTTTGCATAATACTCACCGTTAATTGTTTGTGCTTGCTACAATGAAAATGATCCCAAAGAAATCTAATACCAAGACCTTGCCAGCACATGGCCAAAGATGGCAAAGTCGACTTAAGTGACCCCGACACGATCAAGCATTTAGCATGCATTTCATCATAGTGTTTGCGAAATAAGTATGTGTGCGTGGCATGAACAAAGCATGACGAAATATCTAATCGGCGTCGCCATCGGCATTGTTGTCTGCACATCTGCTCACTTCGAAAAATATTGTAACAAGAAATGAACTATCATCATGCTTCCATGTAGCATAATGATCACACGTACAATATATGAAATGGCTGATGCTAAATGCATGATCATGTCGGGGGCACTTTAGGTGTAAAGTGGCTTTATTGCTGTGAAACTTTGCCAAACATTTGGTTGGTGTTGTGTTTTGTTCCATCCTTGAGCAAAGCTTTCTCATGTCCAAATTTTCTGTGAAATTGCATTGTACTGTACTTTTTGAAATACCGATCAAATCAGCTAGCTATCGGACTTTCAGCGACGGTCATCCAATGCATCACTTTGATATTGTTTGGAAATAGGCCTTTCATAATGAAAGTATTGTATAACATAACGATGATCAATTTTTTAATGTCTACAACTATCCTCAAACTTTATTATGCCATAGGGCATGGCGGGCAGGAATTATTGTAATATTGTTATTCCATACAATAGTCTCAAAGTACCAGAAATTCCCAGTAGAAAAGCAACGATAGATTCACCGGTCTACAACCGAGTGCGGGAGTTTAACCCGCTAGAAACTGCCACAAAATCCATGTCCTATTGCCCCCCCCCCCCCCCCCCCGGAACGGTCATAAGATACTTCGTCGTGGTGAAAAAAATGTATGTATGGTGAAGGATTTGAAGGCCAGTTTTTAAAGGCTACATTTGGGAGACGTTCTCTGTCATACTAGCAAGAAAATAAAAAATTCATTACCAAAGTAATCTAAGAAAATTAATTTCAAATATCAACTTAATGTCACAGAGGAATAAAAATCATTCAATAACTTGAACTCAAGTTGTACACATCGTAAATAAACTAGGAATTTCGTACATTAAACGGGATATAATTTCGTTTAACAATTATAAGCTTCTTGTATATTATTGTAATAGTATCGTATATATTTTCTATATTGCATAATTAAAAAATATTATTAATCGTTTGATTCAACATGCATCGTAAGAAGCCAATAGAGCGGGCCGATGTTGTGGGTATTAATCCTAATCTAATAAGGGATGTAGGGGATTACAGGGCGTCTTTAAGGCAAAATGAATATTTTGTGTAAGTGCAAAAATATAATACAATATTTTGGTAAGGCGTGTATTACATCTCTATATATCTCTGAATTGAACTACAGAATTCCACCAAACTGGGATTCACCCGGTGATTCGATACCCCTCATAGAATTTGCGTTTAAACAAGAATACGATAATATGAAAGAGAGTCAAAGGCAACTTTTAGAGCATTGCAGGAATGAGAGTGTTAAAAACGATAAGCGCATTCTTGCAATGAATAAGATGCAATCGGCCTTGCGCAGAAAATTTGTCAAGGCCAATAATTTCATAAGGGAATGCATGGAGAAGAGACAAAAAGCCAACCGAACCTTCGAAGAGCAAAAGGCTATAATTAGACAATTGAATCGTGATAATATAAAAATGGAACAAGAAGTGGCAACACTAAGCCAAATGAAGGAGGATCTGCTGGCTACTGTAGATGCTTACAAGCATTATAACGATTTTAGAAGAAGTAGTTGAGAAATCCGATATCTACGAATCGCCTAAAGATTGTATAGCTCGTTGTGATGCGCTAAGTAAGTGAAAAGTGTAATTTTGATAGGATTTAATTATCAGAATTTGCTTCCCCCTATTTCTTTTTTGTTAAACTTTTTTAGTGCTTGCTCAAGTTGAAATCAGTGACCTGAAAGAATTTAAACTTCAGGATATTGAGAGAATGCATAAAGAAATGACAAACATTACCAAACAAGCCGCGCTTACTATCGTGCGCATGCGAACAGAACTAACGGAGATGAACCGTTTATATAGGAAGGCTCAAAGCAATTGCCTCAAATGGGAGGACATTTTTTCCAATGCAAAGACTGTAAAGCGAGTCGCCGATATGGAAAAATACCTAACGGTTGAAGCATTGCACGTGATATACCAACGTTTATGCACACGCAGAGGTGTGATTACAATGTGACTTATTTACAATTAGAGCGATATAGAATACAATGTATTTTTCTTTATTTGAAGGTATCGAATACGAGGTGAAATCGGTTGAGTTCATTGTGGATGATATCCTTCGTGAGATCCAAGTACTGCAAGAAGTAATACGTGAGGTTGAGAAACAAGGTGGATCTGAAGCAATCGACATTAGTAATGTATATTGCTGAGTTTTAACTAGAAAACTAATTGAAATAACAACATAAAAACAATTTTATATAAAAATATTAAATTAAAAAATAATATCCAATCGAAATATATAAAAACTTATATAAAAATATTAAGTTAATAAATAAAATTCAAACCAAAAACTAAAACTTTTATAATATTGTTGTGTATAATAATATCTATCAGGTCTATTAGAAATTATTGTATTTTTTAGCATCAATGAAATACTAGTGGATAAAGTTTATTGAGGGCAAAAGTACTCCGAAAATAGGCCAAGAGCGAGTCAGACTCGTACACGGAGGGTTCCGTACCAGTTTGTGGTTTGTATGAGAAGTACTCCCCTAATGATCCGATTTGACTGATTCCAACAAATGTGCCGCACCTATATCAGAAATTTATAGTGTCTAAATTTCAGTTCAACAGTTTAAAAAACAAAAAAGTTTTTCAAATAAGAACCTGAATTTGAATGGTTGGTTTGTATGGGAGGTACCCCTCCTACTTGGCCGATTTGGCTGATTCCAGCAGATATGCAGCGACCATATCAAAAATCTATAATATAAAAATTTCAATTTGATAGAACAAAACACAAAAAAGTTTTTCTAATGAGAACCTGAATTTTATTAGGGGTTTGTATGAGAGGTACCCTTTCTAGTAATCCCATCAAACTGAAATTTCGACAATATAAGTTTGTGATGTAAAGCCATCAACCAACCAAATTTCAATTTCGTGGAATTAATGGATCGTATAGCTGCCATACAAATCAAAATGTTTCTTGTATGTGGACCCCTGTAACTTTTTGAAAATATTTAGTTTTAGTATTTGTTGCTGACACCCGAATAGAACTACATATTCTGTAAAAATTTCAACTCTCTAGCTATTGCGGTTTATGAGATATGACTCGAGGACCGATGGACGGACGGACGGACAACGAAGTCTCTGCAATAGGGTTTCTTTTGGTACCCTTTGGGTCCGGAACCCTAAAAACTAAGATATTTGTCATTATTAAAAGGGAACTGGATCACTGAAATTTTGAATATTGTGACAATGAAATGAACTAATATTTCGCAGGAACCAACCTTTTCTAAAGGAGTTGTTAGCCTTTTCACTCGGGTTCTCTGATTATTTTTGAACTTCTTTAACATATTATTACATGGAACTTCTTAAGATTTTAATGATGGAACTTAAACTCTGATAATTGTTGGGCAATTAATTTTTGATACTGACAAAGTATTAAAGGTCAGTTATAAAACTTATCAGGTTTCTCTCGTATACTCTCTCGTATATTTGAAATTTTGAATTGAAATTTTCCACATAACAAATTATGCGTTCTTGAACATTTCAATACTTCAAAAATTAACTAATTTGTTGATGAACTAAAAAAATAAGTAAATAAAGGTATAATTAAGAAAAAAAAAAGAAACAAAAACAAAAAATGTATAAGGACTTTGAATAAACGACACGAGCTGACAATTGGATTACGGATTAAGTGTCTGAGCCTAACTCCTGTCTTTCTGCCTATTTTCTACTAGTCTATTTCTACCTTTCTGTCCAAACATTTTTTTTTCTATTTTTGTTGTGTCTGCCTTCTGTTTCGCCCTTAACTGAAACTTCGCTTTACTAACTAATCGGATTAATTTGTTCGAAAAGACGCATGTTTTTTCATTCCAACAAATTTTGTCTCTATTAACATAGCTGAAATCCCCGTCCGGTTGCAGTAATCATTAATGAAATCATTTTAATGCATCAAATGTATCTGTCATCTTAACACTTTCAACAAATCGAAATAAATAATTTCTTTCAATAGAGTTTTACCAAATAGGAAATGAAAAAGTTTGTCTGCATTCTTACTCTTAGTCGAGTAGAGGCACCCCAACTCATCCGGCAGTTCTAATCTCCGCATAAAAATGTCACAACAATCATTATGTTTTGAACATTGACGACGACGCGATCTTTCCTCGTTTTGGCCTAAGAAAATGCCGCCGATTTATTTGAATTGTAGATTTTGAAATTGTACATGAAGAAAAAGGGAAAAGTTTTTCAAATGATAATTTATCTTAAAGGCGGCATAGAGTAAATAATGAAATGGATAAATAGTCGAAACGGAAGTTGTTTTCGGTTTATAAGAAAAGAGAATTTCTGTACGTCTTTTATGAATAATTCTATATTTTACAATTCTTTAATGTCAACTTACTTAAGATTTCATTGATAAACTGTACTTTGAAAATAATCACTCTGCTACTTACTGACCACCAACAATTTATGGTTCATCTATGTATTTATTATAGAAAAATTTGAATAACAAATTTTTCATGTTGGCAAAGTATATAATTGAATGCCTTCAGGTGACTGTTCATCAAAATGAGAAAAGTAATTCAGACTGTACCTTGAACACGAAGGAAAAGCCACAGTTTGGTGTTGTCGTCATCATCGTCATTGCAACAATTTTGTTGCATAAATAAACAGATCTGCGCCACAACATTGTAAATATGCGCCAGAAGCGGCTAATGTTGAATGCATTCGATGTGCAGCGTCCAGAGGTTGATTGAATATTTCAAAACTATGCATCTTTAATGCATACGAGAAAATGCCTTGAGCTACTTGATAGCGAACAGTAGCCAACGACATCAATATGACCATTGACCACGTTAACATGAATGATGTTGATGTATGTGGCGTTGGACCAAGACAAACTGAAATTGACATGGTAACAAGAAGGACGACAATGACTACTAGACTAAACATTGCCGCCAAACTCTAATAAGCAGCAGACTAAACAAGGTGCCTTTGGCTGTTCTCGGATTGCCTAATCAAATGCAAATGTTTGTCAGTTGTTCAGTGACTTGACTGGGTTGCATGAACTTCTTGCTACAACAACGTGAATATCAACAATAGTATGCGAAAATGTTTATGTAACTTTGGGTAAAGAAAAGTTAACTGAACTTTATCATCTTTCTCTTGAAAACTTGCACGCCAAATTGTGTTTGAACTCGAGTTTGGTCTAAGATTGTGATTCGGTTTTTCAATGCCAATTCTCTAGTCAACAAATAATTCAAAGTTATTTTTCTTTTTACCACAATACAATCCCCTCTTGTCTCCTTTGTGGCTACATGCAAGAAAGATTTCTAACCACAAACAATTTCAAAGGCAAATACAAGTAATAATAGTTGACAAAGTCAAACCATAGTTACTACATTACCTAAGAAGTTTCATTTTTTTCTTGTTCGCTTTCAAGTTAGAGTTCAAGTTAATGTTTGATGTTTTTTCTATGCAGAATTCGATATATACAATATTTTTTTAGGGTTCCGGATCCAAGGGTACCGTCCGTCCGTCCTCGGGTCATATCTCATAAACCACAATAGCTAGAGAGATGAAATTCACAGAAGGTATAGTCCTTCCCGGGGCATTAGCAATAAATACTAAAACTCAATTATTTTTGAAAACTTAATGGGGTCTCCATACAAGAAACATTTTGGTTTGTATGGTAGCTATACGAGCCAGTAATCCCACGATCTTAAAATTTGTATGGATGATGGCATTACATCAGAAAATCATATTTTCGAAATTTCAGTTTGATCGGATTACTAGAGAGGGTACCTCCCATACAAACCCCCATTAAAATTTAGGTTGTTATTAGAATTTTTTTTTTTTTTTTTGAAGTCTTGTACTGAAATAGGCGCGGTACATTTGTTGGAATCAGACAAATCGGACCATTTGAGGGAGTACCTCCCATACAAACCACAAACTGGTACGGAACCCTCCGTGTATGAGTCTGACTCGCACTTGGCCCATTTTTTTCTTATTTCTTAAAAAAAAAAAAAAAAAAAAAAATTGTACTTATATAATTTTCTTTTTCCAATAAATTTGCATGGTCATCAATAGACGAAGAGATTCCAACTTTAGCCTTTCACCAATGAAGCATACATAATTTGTTGTTAAATGGAATTTCATTTTACAAAACTCGAATAAAGATCTTATCAGTTAATATTCCTTAATAAAAGTATATCTAACAAATTTAAGGTTTTTACTACAATAAAAATTCTAAGAAAATTTATTAAACTCATCCCAGAGAAGCATTTAAAGTCATTAATTTTTAGCTATTTTACCAATTTACTTGTACACAAATTATCCTCTCTGTAGCACCAAAGTTCGATGCCTAAAATATTGAACAGCCTCCTCAACCTCATTTCACATGAAAACTTAAATTCATTCTAATAATATTTTCAAAGTATCCTTCGTTTCAATGTCGATGTTGATGTTAATACCGATCCAAACCTTCTGGTTTTAACTATTTATTGTATTTACATTGCCGGAGGCTTATCGGCGCCAAAATGAACGCATTTTTGTTTGTTTTTAAAGCTAATTAGGATAATGAGATTGCGAAATGAATTATACACGCTCAAAGTTTTGCAAAAGTTTTCCTAATTTATGCGCAAATGTTGTTAGTTGGGTTCTTTTTTTTCCTTATTGTTGTTAGTGTTTAAAGTATAATATCATCATGCGGTGCTTCATGTTGCTTGGTTTGTTGGTTGGTTGATTGGCTTGTGGCAAGTGCTTGAGCTCAGGACACTTCAAGTGGCGAAAGCCTTTCAGCAAATTAGCAAACTGTCTATTCATGCCGCTTGATCGGTTGCTCTGTTAGTCGGTTTCGTTATGTTATGCGTCACAATGTGTCCTGCCCAAAATTAACACTCAAAGGACCTTAAGTCAAAATGACTTGTGTGTCTGTGTGTGTGTGTGTGTGTGTGTGTGTGGTGGGTGTGTGTGTTTTCGGTGACATCGACATGAGCCATCAAAGGCGACAACAACAGAACTCAAGACATTCCCAAAGGTGACCAAAAATCGATGTGGCTGTCATACAGGACTTTCACATCTTTACATATACTATGTATGTAAGTATATCACTTGAGTATAGCAACGATAGAAATGTTTTTGCTTCAAGTAGCTTCTGAAGAAGCATGGAAGAGAGATGTTACCTCCCTTTAACGCATAATTCTGATTGACCCACAAATTTCTAAGGGAATTTAAGCTTTGTCCCTCTTAGCCATTCCCTGCTGTTGCTAATTGTTCATTAATGGCAACCTGCTTTTGTGGTTCATATTCCTGTTATGACATAATACACATCCACAAGTTATATCACACACACACACACACACACACACACTGAATGAAATGTGAGTCTGTCCAATTTAGGCTCATGTGGCGTAGACAGATGAATTTCCATGATATCCATTCATGTTGGTGTAATTTGCAAGTTAATTTAATTGTGGCTTCTATTTTCATCTTGGTCCATATGAGAGTATTTTAGTGAAATATGCCAAGCACTGGCATAGTTTTATGGCTCTTGGACTTAAGTACTTTTTGCTGTTATGTATAGCCAAGCAGAAGATAATATAGATTGCTCCCCAAGTCCCAGAAGCCTCAGAAATTACTGTATATGTAAAATCGAAGTTAATGAGAAAATTTTGAGATTTACCCAAAGAACAATTCAATTTGAAATTGATTTAGAAGATGGTAAATTAATGATTTATATGGACTTATAACCTCATGACTTTTACTCGTTGGTTTAACAGTCTTCGAATATTGTATTTAAACTTTACTGAACTGAACTTAAGTGATTCTCTTAACTACTCACAATAATTTTTGAAGAACTTTTGCCTGAGTTTGAACATTAGATTGGCTGACTGACATCAACCAAAAAATATGCCCGACAAACGATTGCATTCATATTAAAATGAGATTTCCACTACGATTAGGAATTAAAAATTAGACGTGATTGTCATGTTAATTCGACGGGGAAACTTTTGTGATTGAGTTAGTTGAGGAAATGGTGACTATGACAATGGTGAAGAGTGTTTGGGGTAGGAGGTGGAAAATAGATAGATAGAGTTCAGTGTTGTGTGTGATAGGACAAAAGTTCTTCTTGTTGTTGCAGTTGTAATTTGCAAAAAAACTTTTGACTTAATGAGTTTCGAACCAAACCCAAGCCAACCAAGCCAACACAAGTGACGTCAACAAAACCCCAGCACCATCACCATCACCATAAACAACAAAAACAACATTTGAACATTGTCTGTCATTGTGTCGCGTTGCTTGTCAAATGCAATTCACAAATCCTGTCTGACGTTGACAGGATGTGCTTCAGCATGGTTTTCCATGGTTTCACTTCGCTTGTGCAATACGAAATACGATTTCGAATTTAAGTTTGTTTATTTAAAATGAAGAAACTTTAACTTTAAGCTTTATAAGTATAAACCATTCCTAGAATCAATTCAACATACCCATAATATAAACGAGTATAGTAGTAGTTACTTGTCGCACTTTCGACACTTGACTGCCTTATGCCACTTTGTCTTAAGGATAACGCGACTTATATGTCGAGTGGCATGTATCATGTATCTTGTTTGTCCGCCCGTGTTATACTTTATTGCTCTAGGGATACACTGTTGGCTACTCTAAAAGAATTTTTGTAAGAAAATAAATAAAAAATAAAAATAAAAACAGACAAAATGTGACTATACGGAATTAATCTCTTGTGGTTACTGTAAGGAGCGTTTGTATCATATTACTAAGCTCCTTTGTCTATTGCCACTCATCCATTCATCGGTTGGTTCATTCGTTCATTCATCCGCTCTGACCATCAGACAAAATAAAAAAATAAACTAAAATAAATTAAATGTTTTCCTATAATTTTTGTTGTTTTTATCTCAAATGTTGTTGCTAACACTAACATGAAATGTACACACCTCGTCTGGCATTAAGCTGCTTTAAGCTTAAAGTACTCATCTTTGTCATTGTCACCGTCACCGTCATCATGATAATCATGATCCTCATCATCACTTGACATGAAGTATAGAGGGATATACTTTTCAAACATACGAGTATAAAAGTATAAGTGTAAAAGTGATGGGTTTTTATTTATTTATTGTAAAACATTTTAATTGTTTTGTTGTCAATTTATGATATCTTTTAACCTCAATGAGGCTACCTACTACAAAAATACATAAGTACATACTACAATATTTTGATCATCCTCAGTGCGTCCGCATGAAAATGTCATTTGCAACTGTTGGTTAAAAAAAAAAAAATTCATTTAAATAAAATAAATAAATAAATAAACATTTTTTATTTTGCAATTAAATTTTCATTCAATTTAAAAATGCGAAAATTTTTAAAAATAACACATGAAAATGATGAAATTTATCTGGAGCACTTAATAAATAATTTGTTAAATTTCTGGCAATGCAATGAAATTGACAAGCAACAACAGCGAATGCAAATACCAACATAAAAATAATAACAACATCGAATACCTAAAACTACAATTAAATCCATTTTCAATGACAATTTGATTTTATAGTGAAATAATACGATTATTTTCACAATTTAAAAGTGTCACTTTACATTTGCAGCATAATTAAATTAAATTATTTATGGTTTGTTATCAATTGGTTTACTTTCTTAGAAAAAGGCATTAATGCCTTTAAAGACTTTAACAATTAATAGAAAAGAAAAACTTTTAGTTTTAAGAATTCGTTAAAGAAATCTATAAATCTTTTTTCATAGAAAACGTAACTCAATTACTACTACACTCACTTAAAGTTTTAATTCAAAGCCAGCCAATTTATTGTACGAGTATCTAAAGTGAAAGTAATTTAAAATGCCAGAGGTTATATATCGCGATATATAATATAAGTATTGTATATTCTTATCGGTGAATACATTTTTCATGTGACAAAGTTACTTTATTTCTTGCTCTCGAATTTACAAACTTTGTTGAACTTTAAAGAAATGAAAGATGGAAAAATATTACTTATACGCGTGGTTTACCAATAACATTTACCCAGATTTTTTTCTTTCGATGAAAAACTGAATGAATTAACGAATGAATGAATACATAAACTAATGAAAGAGTGAATAAATGAACGTTTTGAATCCTCTTGCCATACAAAAATTATCACTATCAATGAGTGAGTCTGTGATAAGCCAACAACAAAACCGAATCCTTAAGAAAAACGTAATGCGCATTGCATCCAAGCAAGGACAACGAGAGAATGCCTCATTGTATGTTTAATTTTTAATGCTGTCGCATTATCCTTGATTTATTTTATAGCAAAGAGTGTCACACCCACATAAATACGGATGTGCATATTTTGTCGTTTTTTTTTTCATTTTTTGTTGGCGTCACGAAATTCACATTCAACAATTATGACTTTATGTGGGTGGGTTGGTGGATGGTTGAGTATTTGGATGGATGGATGATTGGTTCGGTGGATAAATGCTTGGTGATTGTGGACCATTGTGGAGCACAGAATGAGAATGCGCATTCATGCGTACCAGTTGCAGATGAAGGCAAAGAAAGCTATAAATGCTTGCTGAAGGGCATTCGTATTGGAAATGGAAGAAGCTTGCAAAATACAATTTTCAGCATTTTTCTGCCAATTTTCGTTACCAACGCATCGACAAAAAGGAGAAAAAAAAAAAAAAAAAACAAAAAGAAAAAAAAAGAAAAAACGAAAAAAGGCGCGAAAACAAATCTCAATATTTTTTCATATGTTTTGGTGTGTTAATCTGAGTTTTATTTTTATTTTGTATCGCAACCACCCTGTGCACATATGTGAATATCAGTGATTTTCTCCCATTCGAACTTAGTATATACTTCATTATAGTGTGAAATGTATTATCACATTAATCTGAGGTTGGTAACCAAGGACTTGATCTCATTTACTTACTAACTAACTTCATATGTCTATCAGTTTTCCATTATATTGGGTTGAAATTTTGCACAGACACCTTTCATTTAGTAGAAAACCCTAATACTGAGTTAATTTGCATTTATTCGATTTTCTTGCCACCTTTCTTTTCTTGAACGGGCTTCTAAGAACACAACACATCGGAGGCACGACGGCGAACAGCATGGGACAATTCCTTGTAGTATTTGGAGTAGGTGCACAAATTCTTCAACTTATTCAGGGTTTGTCTTTGGCCAGCTTGCCCCTCTTCAGCACAGCACTGAAGCCTTTCTTATCGGTAGTTGATACAATGCCGACTGTCTTCTTGTGTATGAGATCACTGTAGGCGGTATGAGCTGACATTGGTTAAATTGCTTGCTTCAGTACTGCAAGGTTTCTTGACATCACGCGTTTTTGCACAAGAATACGTTCTTGTCGCGAATGATCAACCAGCGATGAATTGGCCATCTCACGTTTTTTTTTTTTCGTATAGTTGGAGACAGACAAGGACCTCTTATTGCTATACTGGTATATGAACTGATACCTGATGATCCTCTACTACAGTGGTTTCTGTTGGCAAAGTCGAATTTTGAGACCTCTTAACCCTAATGAAATAATTTGCCACGTTGGAATAGTATAAAACTGTTTTGAAAACAGTGTCAAACGAGAGAGGAGCTTTAAGGTCTCCAAGACTTAATGACTTAGCCGGGTTACTAATAATTTTTATTAGTAGTAGTACCTGGCATTTACTTAAATTGCCTATCACAAAATGCGCCTAGTTTTCTGTGTTAAGTTTCTTATGTTGTAAAAATTATTTAATATTAACACATTAAAATTTGTAAGAAAGGCATGCGAGATTCATTGAAGCCGAAGTTAATAATATTTTTTTTTTATAGTCTTTTTTTTTATTGTATTTCCTAGTAAATATTTTTCTCATATGGCGTTGTTTGCTTGTTGTTGTCATCGGCATCGATGCCATTGTCATTTTGTTTGTTTCCTTTCTTTTTTTTCTGTTTTTTTTTTTTTTTGGTTTCATTGACAATTGCTCGTTCTGTGGCCATGTCTGATTAACTGCAAATTTAATTTTGCATAATACACACACACACACATACACATATGTGTATTGAAAATGAAAAGGATTGCTGCATACAACACAGCACAATAATATGTAGGTATAATACAATCTGAAAAATACAATTGTTGAATCGCAGCAAAATCCCATCAGAGTCGAAACAAATAAAAACGGATTCAACAGTCGTCGACAATAACAACAAAGACCGGCGTCAGTTTTATTGAATTTTGCAACTTTTCGTATAAAAAATAATTATATATTGTATCTGTGTGAGGGTATATATGCAAGTGAGTGCGAGTGTGTGTGTGTGTAAACGAATTACGACGATTTTTATTTTACAATTTTAAGCTGAGAAATCAATGGCAATTGCGGTTTTATTACGGAAATACTTTTAATGAATGCATACCATTTTGAGTGTGGATCAAAAGGAAGAAAATTGAGAATTGTTATTGAAAAGGGTTTAAAAAGATTGAACTCAAATTGTAAAACCATAAGATTTTATGGGAAGATACATATTTAAATAGCATAAAAATGAGTTCAAATGGGATCAAAATAGTACAAACACTAGCATTTTTCTATAATGTTATAGTAAGAACTTCTTATTTTCTATGTACACAATTTTTTTTATTATTTTATTTTTAAGAAAACTATTCTATTGAATTTTAAGGAAACAAGGAATATTCCAAATAAACAAATAACTTAAAGAATACATTGGTCTCTAAACAAACATTGTTCATGTCAAGCAACTCATTTCATTTCATTTCATCTCAACCCAGCCAACCCATCCCGAATCACTTTCTACTCAACCCATTTTAACTCAATATATTTTCCACAAACATGCAGCAGTATTAGTGATAACATATTATAGTTGTCCTCATATCCTAGAGATACGCAGATATACTATCTGTCTACAAAGTCACTTGGAACCTCAGTTGTTGTACACGCAGGAATCATTTATGCCAAATGACCGTCATTATTTCGTCTTATTACGAAAATAAATTGAGTTTCCTTAAAACACTCCAGAGAACGAGAAAATGGGAAGAAAATGTTAAAGCAAGAAATTTCAATGAAATCATATGACAAATATATGTATATACAGTACAGTGGCAAGGGGTTATGGAAGAAGTGAAAGACGACAACAGTATAAAAAGTGATGTGACACATTTGATAAAAACAAAAACACACAAGTCATACTAAAAACAGGAAGGTGTAAAGTGTTCTTAGAGAGAAATTTATCCCATTATCTCATTTTAGCTGAATATAGAAATTGATAAAATTAAAGTTGAAAATTTTGTGACTTGTATAATAATTTAATATTCTTAAATTTCACAGAACTTGAAACCCACTTTCACCTCCTTTAATATTCTCTATATAGGCATTTGAACTAATTGAATACTTGTGTGTTTTTTTTTTTGTATATAATGAGGACCAAACAGCAGCAGCAAACTCATCAATCTAACCCCAACTTAAGCGATAACATTTATTCTCTCTAAAAGTTTCATCTTGTTGCTATCCAAAAAATACAAATGAAACTTGTTTTGCTGGATTACCTTTATATACAAGTATATGACTGGCAATTCTTCTCACACTTTTATAAATTTTACGATTTTTGTCATAAAAAAATTAGAATATTACCCTTCCTGCTCCTCATAGTAATTTATGCATATGTTATGCGAGAAGTTTTAGGATGAAATGAAGCTCGAACGAACCCTAATTTATAAACTAGCACACACACGCACTCTCTTCTTGTCCCAATCATACTCCCGGTTATTTCAGTAGAACAGAGAATCTATAAGTTTAGTCAAGTTGCCCCATTTAGTTATACAAATGACTTCATATGAGTGAGGATTTATGCAAAAAAGGAGAAAAAAATGAAAAAAAAAAAAAAACACAAGCAAAATTGTAAAACTATGATGACTTATCAGAGGGAGAGAGAGAGAGAGAGAGAGAGAGAGAGAGAGAATATGTATGTGTACAGTGTGTACAGAAGGAAGGAACAGCTCTGACTGATTATTTTTTGTTTTATAAGGAGTAGTTGGAGATATCCATCAAGTCATGTATGAATGGTGTCAAGTTTCTTTAATTCTTTTCTATTGTATACAAGGTGTCCCAAATTTCACGCAAGAAGTAATATTGGTAAGAAACACAGGTTTTGAATAAAGTATAAAATTTCACATTCTTTCATAAAGGTTATAGTATAGGACCATATCGGGTAAAAGTTAGAAGTACCAAATGTGAACCAAGCATCTTTTTATCTTGTCTCTGATTAGGAGAATCTTTATAACACTTTTAAAATCGATTCTTCTGACGCTTTATCTCTAAGTACTACATTCTGAAAACATTGGATTATATTATAGTTTTTTAGTCTGACTGGTGCCAGCTTATGGTGTTGTTGATATAGCTATCAATATTCTCATTCAGAAGAAGGGAAGAAGGAAAATGTCATCGCATGATTTGATCAAATAATTATAATCAACTTCTTATGCGACCCGCCCACTTCTCTTATCGACAAACTATAAAATTGATCAATAGCCTTAAACACACTTTAAATGAATATAACATAAAGAAACGAAGAGTGCAAAAAGTGCGTACTCAGAGAGGAAAAATACAACAATAACAACAACCAAACCATTAAAAGCGAAAAAACGTACAAAACTTTTTATGCTTGGTCTTGCAGTGGTTTTCAAAAAACTTAATACTTAAAAATATGTTATGAAAAGTTAAAAACTAGAAAATATAGATATGCAAATCTTTTCATTAGCATTCATTTGTCATTTTAAAAGAAAAATTATTAAAATCGGCTTAGTACACTAGTGCACTAGATAAAAAAATGTTAAAAATGTGGTAAGAAAGTGTCTGTATCTCGACAACAGCGCCACCTACTGGTGAGCCGATAAGTAAAACACAAAAAAAAAAAAAAGAAAAAAAAAAATCAAAATAGGTCTAGCCGTTTAGAAGATTAAAAGCCATCAAATTTCGTACACTTGAATTTTATATATAAATATATGATGGGAAATTATAACCAGGAAGTTGACATAATTAATCATCACACTAAGTCAATTTGTCCTTGCAGTTCTTCATCAAATTTGCTGTTTAAATCTGTCATGTATTTTAAATGTAATTTTAAGAGAGTTTTATCTAAAATCTCTTTAAATCTTGCTTTCAAAATTCCATGCAACAAAATAAAAAAAAAAATATTGTTGTTGCCATTCTAACATTATCGAATGATTCACTGATTCAGAAAGCCATTGAAATTAGCCGACAAAACGATTAGTGTCTTTGCCTTTAGTCTCTCTGTTAGTTTGTTGATTTCCTTAAGTTCGACTGAGTGTATATGGCGATGTGCCGATTAACTCGATTGGCCGCAATCCAATTTGTTGCCATAATTACAAGCGACGTGAGGAGTTTGCGCAATACTCAACTCTATTCAAGTCGAGTCAAGACAAATTGGCAATCATCGAAATCACATTGACTATAGAATTTTGGCAAAGACAACAAATAAACACAGAACCAAAGAAAATGAGAAAAATGTTAGAAACAAAGAAAACTGAAAAGAAGGAAGACAAAGTTAAGGAGGAGAAGAGACAATTTGCGAAAAGTTGCAAAATAATTTGTAAATGCCGCGGCAAAGCACTTGAACTACACCCAAACTGAACGTTTTCAAGACTTCAGTCAGTCATGCCCAATGAGAAAAACAAAAAAAAAAAAAAAAAAACTAACTAAAATCCTTAGATTTCCTGCGGATTTCCGCCAGACAAATTCGACAAAACCGAAAGGAATAAAAAGACTGGAAAAGAAAAGGTTTAAGATGAAAAAAGAACTTTTCATCTGTGAGTGTAGCGGCAAAGCGTTTGTCGAACAACACTCTCCCATCGCATCCCGTGGCTTCGAATGAACTGAAGTTAAGTCAAGTCAACTTAACTCGACTCGACTTGGCTCGAGTAGAGTTGAGTCAAAGTTGAGACTCGTTTCGTTTCGATTTGATTTGAGTGTCTGAGCGAAAATTCTTGTTTACGAGTTTTCATTGCCTTTGCACTTTGTAGTTATTCGTCTTTCTTCTGTTTCTTTAATATTATTTTAAGTTTGTTTTGTTGTTCCAAAGAATTTGTGTATGTGAAAAGTTTCATGAAGGGTAAGTAAGAAAGGGGTAAAACACTAAAGAAGAGCAGAATAAAAGCGGAAATTAAGTTTAAACAGCGCAAAGATGGCGGCTTCCTCACTTCCGCTGATGATTGTGATGTGTATGAAGACATCTTCATCTGACTTCAGGATTTCACGCTGCGCTACTTGGTGGTAACTTTCGTACAATATTCCGTGCTCAATTGTTGTTTTTCAACTGACTTCACGAAATCGGTTCCGGAACGAAACGAAACGAAACGGATCGGAGCGAATTACTTTCTGTGGCATTAACCATTGTGTATATCAAAAAAAGCTTATGAAAAACTTTTGATCTGAAAGCAAAGTCAACTTGAGACATGCTTGAGAAATCGCATTGCATCTGCTACTTTTTCCATTTTGTCTGCATTGAAGAACTTAAGATTGAAACAATGAAATAGTAGAGAATTGCAAATCATCAAATAACAAAACAAAATATACCTAAACTAGTAAAATGATATTAAGAGAGTTTTTAAAAGTAAACCCTATGCTGCTGATCCTATTAAATTCTCTTGATCACATCAAGTTTTGTATGTTCTAATGTAAGAGGTAAATTTTCGCTACCGAAATGTTCATGGAATTTGAATAAGTAATAGAATCAAACTCCTGAAATTGATGAAAATATGAATATTCTTTCGGTTCTTCTACTATTTATATTTGCAGTTTCACATTAAATGAAATCATTTCAAGCTTTCAACAATTTTACATGAGTTCACTCAATGCGAAAACCAAAAATTTCATTTATTCGCTTTGTGCATCGAAATCCGTTTTAGATAAATTGAATTTCATTTCAAAAAATGGCAACGAAAAATTGAATTTATCAAGAGCAACGAACGAATGAATTTCACGAACAACTAAAATGAAATCAAATCAAACAAAAAACAACAAAAAAAATAAAAATTCATGTGAAACGATTATAAAACCAAACCAAAGCAAACGAAACCAAAACAAAACAAAACCAAACTGAATCAAATTCACTTGTACTTGTAGTATTCGAAAACTAAAAGCTAGAATAGTATTTCATATTGGGTGTATGCATATGATTCCGCCCTTTCCGATAGTTTCGCTAGTATCGCCGCTTACACTTGCACACTAAAATACTAATACTTGCATTCGATAGTGCCTTCTATCAGCTGTTAAACACAGTGTATAACAGCTGATAGAAGCATAAACAACAAATATTTCTAATTCATTGAAAATGTCGAGTTTTATCCCAAGTAAACATCATTTGCGGGAGGTTTTATTGCACTATTTTGTTGCAAAGAAAAGTGCAGCGGAAACTTATCGTTTGCTTGCTGATGTTTACGGTGAGCATGCTCCATCGAATACAACTTGCAAAGAATGGTTTCGACGATTTAAAAAATGATGATTTTGACATTGAGGACAGAGAACATGGAAAACCACCCAAAAAATTTGAAGATGCTGAATTGGAAGATTTATTGACCGAAGATTGTTGTCAAACACAATCAGAATTGGCAACAACATTAAATGTTGATCAATCAACTATTTCAAGACGTTTGCAAGCAATGGGAATGGTTCAAAAAGTCAATAACTGGGTGCCACATGAATTGAAAGACCGAGACATCGAACGTCGCAAAACCATTTGTGAAATGCTGCTTCAAAGACAAAAAAGAAAAGGTTTTTTGCATCGGATAATCACGGGAGATGAAAAATGGATATATTACGAGAATCCTAAACGCAAAAAATCTTGGCTGAAGCCAGGTGAGGCCGGCCCATCACAGCCAAAGAAAAATATTCATTGTACCAAGGTTATGCTCTGTATTTGGTGGGATCAGAAAGGTGTTGTGCACTATGAGTTGCTGAAACCGTCTGATACTATCACTGGCGATGTTTACAGACGACAACTAATGCGGTTGAAGGTAGCTATAGAAGAAAAACGACCGGAATGGGTGAATAGGCATGACAAATTAATTCTTCAACATGACAACGCCAGACCGCATACGGCAAATGTTGTGAAAACATATTTAAATGGACAAGACTGGGAAGTGCTACCCCACCCGCCATATTCACCAGATATAGCCCCTTCAGATTTTCATTTATTTCGAAGGATGCAGTCTGATCTTACGGGAGAGCGATTCACTTCTTATGAAGATATCAAAATTTGGCTTCATAATTGGATTGCCTCAAAAGACCAGGACTTCTTTATGCAAGGAATCCGTAAATTGCCTGAAAGATGGGCAAAGGTTGTAGCTGCAGATGGGGCATACTTTGAATAAATAAATTTTCCTTTTTCTAAACAAGCAAATTTGTTTTGTTTTCACAAAAAAGGGCGGAATCATATGCATACACCCAATACATACAATTTATGTTATATTCTTATGCTTTTCATATACCTAGATACATTCAATTTACCTTATAGTCCCAGCCTACTTGACTTCCCTTTCCTGCTCAACCATCATGTGAGATACTCATATAATTCGATTTTATGCAAAAAATTGCCTAAGAAATTGAAAAGGCAAATAATTTCGTTGGCACTTATGTCATTATTTGCGATGTTTGCCAGCAAACAATAAAAACAAATCGAAAAATACCAACAAATATTAGAGATACATAAGTTACTGGTAGTAGCAGATACCAATAAATGCCAACATGAAACCAATTCGGAATCGGAGCCAAAGCCAAAAAGTAGGCAATTTTCTATATCTCATTGTGTTGTTATTTCTGTTGTCGTAGTGCAAGTCAGCATAAAAAACAAAACAATGTGTGGGTAGGCAGAGGGACAGATAGAAGACAAACAGACAGACATATGAACCGTCCGGATATAAGGATGGCAAAGGACTGCAGAACTCTTGAAAAGAAATAAGAAAGAAAGTAAAAATGGAGAAGGATGAAAGAAATTCATGCACGTGATATGCGAAATTTGCTAAAACATTTTCTTTGCCATTTGTCGACTTGGTCTCCTTTTCCTTTTCTTTTCTTTTTAAATTTCTATTCAAAGTTGGCCTCTTTCAGAGTTGAACGTACGGTAGATACTTTTAATGTTACTATGTATCTATCAGAGAATGTCTGCATATCAAATTTGTGTCCTTTTTTTTGTTTTTGTTTTGAAAATTCAGTGAATTGTATAAATGGTGATGATGGCAAATATAAAACAAAAAATGCTTCAAAAATTCCTGGCATCCAAATATCTCACTTTTGGTAAAACAATTTTTCTTTATTTTTCTTGTTTTTTGTTTTTTTTTTGCAATGCAATGCCATGATGGATGGATAGGATATCAGCGGATTGCTGCATTGGCAAATCAGCTGACAAAATCGTTGATGTGTAGCCGCGTTGACAGTAACCACGACGTTAGGCATTCATTCATTCAATTTTGACTCCCTTTCTCTCCTTATCTTCTTATCTAACCATACATATGCCTTAACTCGAATTGCAATTGTGAATTTTATCAGGACACACAGACGAACTTGTCAACTCGTTCAAGTTCGTAGTACTTGTCAGCCATCCTTTGTTTTTTATCCATTTGGCTGTCATCATGTCTTCCAAAAGCAAAAAATGCTGATGCTGTCAAAAAAGTCGGAAGCAAAAAAAGTTTGTAACAAATCAAATAAAATCCTTAAATTGAATAAATGTTTGGAAAACATAAGAAAAAAAAAAAGAAATGTTTTATTTCCAAATTTCAAAGAGGATCCTTCGTTAAATCATATAGAATGCATGCTTAGTTGGTTATTAGCTGATTGTGAACACAAAGATTGCTATTTAGTTTAACCAAGTGAAGAATGAGCTCAAGTAAGAACTTAAGTTGCTTGAGTAGCTTAGATTTCTTTTTATTAAAATGATAAGGAATTTCAAGGGATAACCGATAATCCTGGTTAACTAATCGCAAAATGTTCTCAAAGTATTATTCAGATTGGTGAAAGGATATGAGAAGCTACTAAATGGGTGACACAATGTCAAGGTTACACTGCAGACTGCTTAAGCTTAGGAGCTCAGTATTGTATTATCACCTTTGTTCGACCCTTGAATCCCATAGAGTTGTGCATCGAAGCTACAATGGTTTTATCAATATCTCAAAGGGAGTGAAAGTATGGTAAGTCTGCTTGCCGGGACTCTAGCCTTTCATTATTGAATATAATGAGAATAAATTTGTTCATGGTCTTCGTATTCATTTGTCGCTGAAATGCTTAATGACTAAAGTAAACTAATACACATGTACAATAGATCATTTGAGCTCAAGTTAGATCTTATGAGGAATGTAAATCAATATGAGTTTACCATCCTTCCCCTATCAGTTTATTAAGCCAGAAATTATATATCCATAAAAAATAAATTTTAAAAGTTGAATCACTTAATTGTAAGAATCACTGATCAACTCTCTCATCAGCTTATTGTATTAAAATGAATGTTAAGTGAAGCCATTTTCCATTTTTTTTTTTTTCAATAACATATGATTTCTATTAGGAAAAAAAGAAGTTTATCAAGCAAAAAGCAATTAATTATTTATAAAAGTATCTTTTACAACGAAATGAAGTACACCAATTTTTTTTTTTTTCTTTTTTTTGGAACTCATTGACGTTAAAGTTATAGTTAAATTATGCAATTAACGCGCATCTCAATTATGTGATGCGATGCGCCTTCGTAGAACTGTCAGTTTATTCATATGTACATATGTATGTATTTCATTCGAACACGATGAATAGATATAGAGTTATAAGGATATTCTCGCATGTATATGTTTTTGTGTGTTATAGAGAGTCATAAAATGAAGCGCAACCAAGTGAGTTTTTATTATGGTCTCGCTGGCGTTGCTTATTCAAATTTATTATGCATATTCATCATCCTGCATGCATAGAGGAAAACGAAACAGTTTTCTTCCTATGTGATGGAAATGTGTGTGTGTGTGTGTGTGTGTGTGTGTGTGAGTGTGAAGCATGAATTGAAAGGCTCTAGCAACTGGCAGCATACAGGACACATGGACAAAAAGTTAAACTGAAACTGAGTTGAATGAAAATGGCTGAGAATGAGTGGGATAGGGATAGGGATAAGATATTTGTTCGTTTAGATATGGTGGAATATATAGAGAAATGAAGTAGAGTGGGGTAAAGATGGGGGGTTATAGAGAAATGGTTGAGGCAAAAGTTTTTCATGTCGGTCGTTAACACGTTTATTTCCTACCGTTATTTTTATGATGCTGCTTTTTTCCCCCTTGTTTGTATGTTGTCCTTTGCTTTCAATACTCTATTCTGGTATCACCATCAACCAGCATCATTCAACAAGCCTCAACGTCAGCCCTTAATCCTTTTTTTGTGTGTTGTGTGTTTCCTTTAGCCAAAATGACTGCATTTAACGCGGCGTATGAGTAACGTATGCATTTAATTTAATTATAAACAACATAAAATGCAACTATGAAACTTTTAAATAATTTATTTTGAAATATGTGTAATTTCCGTTCACTTTTTATATGCAACATATTCACAATTTTATATCATTTTTTATTCCTGTCGGTAAACAAAAAATTAAAGTGCATTTTTGACATTTTCATTATTAACTTTTCACAGATAAAATAATATTAATTTAATAAATAAATATGAAAATTAATAATAAAATTTAATTTTTAAATTTATTCAAAGCTTGAAATTGATCTAAAAAAATATATATATTTTGATTTAATTTGAAATAAATGCATATTTTAATAAACAAAAATATGCAAAATATTTTTTACAAATTGCAAGGACAACTTAATAAAGAATTATGAATATTTTCCTTTCAATGTTTGTGTTTTTTCTTTTTTTCGTTTTTTTTTTTTTTTTAGATTTTTATTAAAATGATGAAAATATTCATTTCGAAAAGTAAAAAATTTTTCAATATAAACAAACACACTCAAGTTGTTTAGTATTTGGATCCGGCAATTATAAAAATTCCGTTCGCCATTATGTTATTATTATCCGTTCAAAAACATACAAAAGGAAGAAATGGAATTCCATAACAAAATATGCTAAAAACATAAAACAATCGTTAATGTTTTCCCATTTTTGCTTTAATTTTTTTTTTTTTTTTTCAAATTTATGAACAAAAAGGTTTGCAGTATTTCTATGTGTTAACATCTTTGGACTAACATTCTCCTGATATATAAAAAATCTTTGTTTTTAGCGATCATGTCTACCCAAAATGGTATAGAATCTGTTAATGACGAAATATTGTAATAATAGCCCAAAGTTGAATTTAGTTAACATGGCAAGAGATTTTTCTTCTCTTTATCTAAATAATTTAATGTAATACAACTTTTAATCAAATTGGCTTCTCAGAATTCATAAGGTGCTGTGATTTTAATGCTGTTTCCAGAGTGAGCTGTAGAACCCTGAGTGAACACAGTATTATCTTTACAACAGCCACATGGGAAATGGTGGATATGTGTTGACCAGGAACATAACTGAGACCAAAAAGCGCTGACAAGTTGCTTTAAAATCAGCAAATCTTGGTTGCTAATGTTTTCTAAGTGAACTGTGAGTATCTTCCTCTTTTTTCTTTCCCTGCCTGAAGTTAACATCTAATGATGAGTTTCATAAATTTCAAATTGTATTTTTTTTTTTTTGTATTAAATTTCTATAAAATGCGTATCAGAAATGAAAAAGGGAATTGCAGAAAATATTCAATACACTGTAAATTGTATTAAAATACTGTTTTTACTAATTTTCAGTATTAATTTCTAACAATTAGTCACAATGTTCCTTTTGTTGGTATAACCAAAACAAATAACAGCTGTTCAGAGCAAACAAAACACAACCACTGTGACCGCAAACTGTGGACACAGCATAAGTGCTATGGTAGATCTGAAACTTTATGATCGAAGTAACTCAAATATCAACTCGAAATACTTGCTATTAATGGGAACGAGTTCTTCGCTCATATATTGATCTACCAACATTAGTCCCAATCAAATGAAATGAAATGTTAAGACATCATGTTGCAATATTGAATACAGAATTTGTGTTTAATTTTTCTTTATTTTTGGATATTTAGCTTATTATTTATTTCGTGTTTAAAAATATTAATGGTGAATTTGTTAATGGATTCACTTTGTCGAATGCTTTCATTAATGATTTGTACATTATTATAATTGGCGCAGAAGACAAAACAGAAGGAACAGAAGGAACAGAAGGCTTTCTAGTTAAATGAACAATTTATATTTGGTATTCATTTTCATTTCCCATTTACTTATTTAAGTATTAGTTCGCAAAGTGAAGTAAAAGTTTCACTATCTTCACTATCTTCACTATCTTCTTAATTACAATATTATCTTTCATTCACTGTTAAATGCTATTGAAATTTTCTATCCAAAGTTGACCACTTCACCTCATTGTAAACACATTAAAGAACGAACGAACATTGGAACTTTTAAGAAGTGTCATGAACCCACACAAATAGTTACACACTTGTATTTCAACAAACAACTATAACGATGAGAAAGCATTTCTTTGTGAATGTTCTTTCTATGGATTTTGTTTGGTTTGGTTCTTCTCACTTCTTATCACTTTCAATGCTCTGAGACAAACCATTTAAAATTTCTGGATTTTAAAGTTTGAAATGAAAACAAAACTCTTTGCATGAATAATAAACTTTCTTAGGAATCGGTTTCATTTTGTGAAATGCGATGCAAATATCAGCAGACTTCCGCTCACCCCTTCGGCATAGAATCCAATAAACTAACTTTCTCTCTCTTGTTCGCTTGTTTAAAGAATATCAATTTAAAGTCCTTAAACAAACAGAAAAACAAAAACTTTTACTCAATGAAGAAAGAAGTGAGCGAGTTTGCATTAAGAATGAATGAAAGAAAGAAGAAGAAAAGTTTTCTAGTTTTCACTTTAAAGATTTACTGCAAATAATTTACAAGACTCATTTGCGTACAACAAAGTTCTGTTGATGGAGAGAATGGGGACAATGGACACTTGTGTAGTATATGTAGTGTCGCCATCTGTGGATGGAAATTTGCACTTCGCAACTGTTGACGTCATTTTATTAAGTTGCGCAAGGATAAAACCAACGAAACCACAAAAGCAGAGAAAGCCAAGATAAACTAACAACTGACGGAGATAATGGGTAAGTATAGTCATCGTGTTAAGAATGATGAGCGGTGGAAGCAGTGGTAGGTGGAATAGAATGAATCGTGTGTCTCAGTGTCGATTCATATGTATGTAGGTGTAGGTGCTGGAACGCCTCGAGTTGAGTGCGAAAGAATATGTAAGACTTCGTTTGTTTGTTTGTTTGTTTGTCTGTTTGTGTATTTTTACTGGTTAAAAAGGGTGTAGTAAAAAGCAGTTGAAGGAAACTAAGTTTTATGTAAACGAAAGTGTTTACAAAATGAAGTTGCCACTTGAGCGGGTAAACAAATGAATGAATGAATGAGAAACCGAGTGAACAAAATCATTGCTTCCTGCCTGCCTCCATTCTTCGTTTCCACCATTGATGCTCAGTGGTACTTGAGTTAGGTATGGTACGCAATTCTCTGCTTCACTCCAATCTAAAGTATCTTGTATCCTGCATCTGAATAACGTCTGACTTGCGATTTGCGATACTAGTTGCTGTGGTCGATGGTTGGCTGACTTTGCTCTGTCGATGCGATGCAAAGCGTCAAAGCGCAAAAGTTGTGCCGGATTAAATTGTTAGCCATATTTAAATGAGTTTGGGCATCCTTAACTGATAATGATGATGATGATGCTGATGATGATGGTTGAACTGTAGTTGTAGGTCTGCCATAGGCATCCAATCCATCATGGGTTGAGCTTTTCAGGCATTCAAGTGATGATGATAATGGAAAGCAATTTTCAAGTTTATTTGAAATGCATTTGGAAGTGTACGAGTATATTAAAGAAACAACTTGAAATCCTTTCATACTCTACAAATCAACATTGATTTTACGTGTAAATTTCATTCAGTATTCCAACTGACGAAAGATTCCCCATCTCTATCTATTTTTTCAGTTTATGGTTTTTGCTGCTTTCCCAGTAATAGCAAAGGCTTATTACCTGATGCATCTTTATCAACTAAGCATCTTTTTTTGGTAGAATCAGCTTAAAGTTCTTACGCTTTTAGATTTAGAATAATGGAATGGAATAAAAACAACAAGTTAAGCCAAGCATAAGTGTATTATTATCCTTTTGTGCTACCACAATTCCATTGCTCTCCTTTCGTTCCTTAGCATTTCTCATCTATTGTGTGTTTCATGTACAACTGACATAGTTTCGACAAACGCATGCTTTTCAATTATACCATCGTCATTTACATCTCCATCTCCATCTCCATGCGAGTACTTGACTTGGCTTACAAACCCAAATGTGCAAATGTCGAAAGCTTCAAAAAAGAATTTCGCTTTCCTTACTTTGTTTTTTGCTCTACGTTTTTAACCCAAAAAAAGAAAAACATAAAAAATTGCAACTAATTTATATCAAGAAAATACTTACATACATATACAATAATATAAAACAATGTGTATGTATTTAAGAGGAGGTTGGGAACTGAGAGAAAGGATACATTTAGAAAATTACACATACTCTAGGACGAGGCAGGGATGAAATGGAAGAGATGTGACGGCATCATCTACACTTAATTAATACTGAATACTTTTGAAAATTCCCGCGCACTTACTACATACAATAAGTAGGAGTATTAATTTAACATTTGTTCAAGTAAATAATGTTATAATAATAAACTTTTTCTGGGAAATCAAAAACACTTGGATCGCAATTGAATTAAAGCTCAATTTGGTCTTTGAATAAATAATCCAGAAATATGAAAATTAACAAAAACAAACAAATAGAACTAAACAAAAGAAAAATCAACCAAAAGTGTCAAAGCAATAAAAACTTTTTGTTGATGTTTTCCTGCTTCTGTTTTTGTTGTTGTTGTTGTTGCTGTTGTTTTTTTTTTTTTTTTTTTTTTTGGAAAAGTTTGCATTTTTGACACGTAATACTCGTACTTACCAAGGATGTATCCATCCCTCCGAATGTCGCATAACAAATTGAAATAAAATTATGATAATAATTTTAGAACAGATGAAGAATAAATGAAGTAAAAACCAGAAATAAAATTATATGGAAAGAAGAGAAAAATGTAAAGCAGGAAAATGGGACAAGTGTCAAGAGGAAATTGTTATACAAACATAAAGTAATTAAAAAGTTCTTGTTTTTATTGTTATTGTTGTTGTTGTTGCTTCATTTGGGCACAAAATAATGATAAACTTAAATAAGCAGAAGCAAGCGCATAAATTCAATTATCATGAAAATGGTAGGAGCTTCATTTGAGTCCATAAAGAAAGAAAGAAATAAAGGAACTCAGTCTACCATTTGAAATGTAAATAAAGACAAAGAAGAACAAATAAACATCTTCAGCCACAAGAGGCAAGTGATGAATTTGGTGGTGATGATAATAGAAAGCATTAAGAACTACTAAATGATAAAATGATAAAGTGGTTTCCTACAAAAATATTGTAGAAGATGGGAAGAATCTTGATTTGTATTGTAATTGAGTGTAGATTATATGGTAGCGTATTAAAGGTGAAACTGGTATTGGAAATCATTATCATTATTGAAGTGAAACTTTTTTAAGAGAAGGGGAGTAAATCCAAAAAATATGAAAATTAAATGTGACGAAAATCAAAATTTGATGATATTATTATTATATTGGAGCTATTTAGGCAAATACAATTGAAATGTCTCCGTGGCTTAGTGGTTAGAGAGAAGGACATGCAAACCGAGTCCTGCACGGAGAAAGATTCTAGAGGCAGGGAGCAACAATCATGGACCTGACGACATCGCCTTAAACGAGCCATGGCGCACTACTGTGCAGGCATTCAAATGAACGGGACGAGCAGAGAAGTCATGGGGTATGACCATATGATAAGACGAGCATGACCTAAAATATGATGTTGGCGACATAGTATATACATGACGAATCTATGTGAATTTGCACATTTGGTTTAGGAAGTGGTATCCATTACTTGACACTATTTCAGAAAATTGGTCCACTGCTTGGCACTACTTTGATCTACCGGTTTTTATCATTTTTAAGAGGGACTAATTAAGCCTTTTATAGTGAGGCGTTTGTGACTTGGGATCGACCTTTACAGCTTATGAAAAAAGGACTCGTTAATCCGAAACTAATTTTAGTGTGACCTTTTTGGTTTGGTTGGTCCTAAAATAATAACAAGATTATAAAAAAAAAAACCCCAATTACTCACTCTTTCAAAGCAATGAATTAATTTTTCAAAATTTATTGAGTTGATTCAAATCATAATTATCTAAGTAACAACTTCATTTCATCAAGGAAAATCTTCTCATCAATGAAATTATCATCTGTCATTGCCTTGTCATTAACTGTAACCAGTCTCTCAAAATTCTCTGAGATGAATTATACTTAAAAGACATCATCCGAGATGAGGACACAAAGAACGAAAAAGTTTTATTATCATCCACATCATCACCGTCTTCGTTGCTATCATAAACCATTAAATAACAAAGTTTTTGTTGATAAAAAAAATAAAAATATTTGTATCTGTTAACCACAACACACCCGTCAACATTGTTAATTGATCTCTTATCTCGCTGTACTAACAATGAGAAGAATTTAAGGATTTCCGAAAGGACATTATGTTTGGTATAATATAAGTATATTTGCCCAAATAATTTGTTTACTCAAAAGATATCTTTCCTTATAAAAATCCATTTTATGGACGCCACTTAGCTCATCACTTTGTATGTATATTGTACTGACTGAAAGCATCTGTGGATTTTCACACGCGGCCATTTGCGATGTTGAGCCTTTGTTAAATAGAATAAGATTTGGAAGTGGAGGAAAAGAAAAAGTTGAAGTGATTATGCAGTGCAACGCTCGACAAACTTATTAAGTATGAGACTAAGTGACACGCACTTAGAAAAAAGTGTCGATAATTTAAATTCACGCTTAATCTATGTATAAGAAGACATGCAACATTTCGCAAGCTTAGCGATAAAGTTGACAGACAAGAAAATAATAAAAAACCCGGAAAATCGCACGTCACGCGTTCAACAAAATGATGGCATCGCTACCGGAAATGGGTACATAAGCAAGTAAACCCATGCCTGGCTTGGCATCCATACAAAATTTGGAATGAGAGTAACTCGAGTACTAATTAGCATTTCAAGTAAATATAATTACGTGTCTGGCCTGCGGTGAGGTGAGTGGGTGGGTGGGTAGCCATAGTAAGTTCAACTAACTTCAAGGGCCAAATATTTGCGACAAACTTACAAACACCCCATTCCAATTTGGTTCGTGTTGTTGTGTTCCTTGAAAGACGAAAGAAAGTTCCGTGGAAATGCTGTACTAGATTGGCCTCTGGCATGTAATGAGTACTTGACCCAACTCGGTCGGTCGTTATGATATCGATATAAGATTATTAATGCATAATAAATGATGACTTGTATTTTGTTTTGTTACAACTTGAAGTCTCACGCTAAGAACCATTCAAGTTTAATAAACTTACTTCCAAAGTAGGCAAAGTTATTATACATATAATTATTAAGTTGCCAACTGTGGTGGTTTTAATTATTTTGCTCCTATTGGCCCATGTTAAGTGGCAACTTACTAATAATTTCCCCACAAATTTTTGTTTACTTAAAGTGGATTTTTTTTTGTTTTTTATTCTACTTAACTTTAACAAAAGTTCGAAGTATATATATGTATGTAAGTTATAATCATGATTCTAATTTACTTATTCACAGATAATATACACAAGAGTGAAAGGAGTGTGAACTAGTGAACTTATTCTTAAGTTAATGTTGAAGTTGTTCTTTGGGAGACTTCATGATTTCTCAACTATACCATTTATACTAATACAATAGTTTCCCATTATGAAAACTGTTTCCTATACTATTGTTATAGACTCGAAGGAAAATGGTTTACTTCCTTTTACCAACAGATTTAAATGCAAATTTTCATAGCAACCAAATGCGACTTGCAAATTAATGAAATGAGAACCTTTAACTTTTGTTTAGGGTTTCCTCTCACTTTTCGGTGTTGTTCTTATGGCCAACCAGATACAAGTTTAGTTGTAGTTGTAGTTGTAGTTACTATTTCTGTTGCCAAAAAACCCCGAGAACAATAACAAAATAACAACAAGTTACTCTAATAGTAGAGAATTTTAAATAAACTTGGATTATGCATGCATTAGGTTTTAGCATTTTGCCAAAGTAGAAGAGGAAGAAGAAGTTTCAATGGCTTTACTGCTACTTACTATAGTTTAGGTAATTCTATAGAAGAACCCTGGCAACCTTATTTCGAGCTGATTTACAAAATTTTCAAAATTTCATGTTTGACTTTTGCTTTTGTTGTTTTCTTCTAATGTGGCGGTAAATGAAGTAAAAACCAAATGAAGTGTTATTTTTATGAGGTGGGAAAGTGAAAATTTCTTGGAAAGGAGAAAATGAGATTATCTTATTTTATCTTAAGTACTTATTATTGATCAAACGAAGCAGAATAGAGAGAGAAAGAAAGAGAAAGAGAGAGAGATGAATATTATAAAATGTATATTAATGAAGGAATTTTCTCAAGGTAATTAAGTTATTGAAAAAGAAAGGATATTCACAGTTTATTCTTGTGTATCTCAATTACACAAATTTTAATCAGTTTCTTTGTAGCACAAATAGTCATTGTCCCTTTGCATAAATCTACTATAATTTACATTACAAATATTCTTTCCAGTTATGCAAAACTAGTTTCAAAACTTAATTTCATGTCCTTCATCATTTCATTTCTGACTTTGACAAGTTTCCCTTACACTAATCCTTATCCACATTCACATCCACTTCCTCATCCACTTCCACTTCCACTTCCACACCCACAAACCATTTCCTTTTGCTTTTTGTTGGTTAAAGTAAAATTTGTGAATTATTTACTTCGTTCGAATTGTGCATAATTTTATGCCACATGCATATCCTTTTACATACTCGTATCCTTCCTATTCTTTGTTACGTTCACTCAGCACATATTTTATTTGACATTTTTAATATAAGTACGAGTACATAAAATAAATTAAAAATGCTTACATAAAATTACTTTGCTTCTTTGGTTCTTTGTCGGCTGCTCTTGTCATTTTGGCAAGTAAAGTAATGAGAAACTTCTAGGACAACCAACTCATTGACCGAAAAAGAAAAGCAAAGCGAAGAAGAGTGGAAATAAAAGTGTGACTGAAGCTATAAAATCAAAAGGTTAAAATGAAATTCAGCTACATCGTCACTTTCCAGTCATAGACACAATGCAATATACTAAGCACTTACTCAACTCAACTCAACTCAACTCAACGCAAGTCAACAGAACTCATCTTCATCACTTACCTAACGTAACTCCATTAATCTTGGGTTTGGGTTCAGCACTACCAAGGCAAAGGAAGAAGGTAACTTGCGTTTGCTTTTGGGACTTCCCCAAAGTCTTTGATGATGACAACGACGAAAATGATGATGATGTTGATGATGATGATGATTTTGTCGAGTTTGTTGAATTTACCATAGAACAAAGACTTTGAACACCTTCACTTTTTGTATTTGACAGTTACCGCCGCCAAAGAGAGTTTGCTGACAAAGATACTTGTCAGCATAAATAAAATACATAGAATAAACAGCAAAATAAAAAGGATTCTGCGGTTTGTCAAGTGGACGGTGATTCTTTCAATGCAAGAGAAAAGATGGATATGCCCGTTCATATTGATGTCTTTTTGATAATGTGGTTTTTGCATAATGAGTTTAAGCATTTTAAGCGGAAGTACTTGTTTTTCACGGAAACTCAAAGGAAAGGAAGTCAGACAAAAAGGCACTACAAAGCTGCACTTGCTTGGTTAATGAAACGAAACCGAAAAAAGGGGAATGCACTTCAATTACCCAACTTTACTGTTTGTCAGTATGAAAAGCAGAAAACTTCAATTTCATGTCAAATTTATTTGACATTTTTATAGCTTTAGTTACTCATTCATCTGATTTACTTTGATTCCTTATGTTCTCGCCGCCACTGATTTGCCTCAAGTCATGTTTTTGCCATTGAACATGTTCGATTTTCAATGTTTGTCTTCCTGCCACTGTTTTTTTCCTGTTCTTTGTTTAGCATTTGATCATTCGACAAACCCCCACTAATCCCTAACCGCGCTTATCGTCGTCACCTTGCCCCTCATTCTTTCTCTCTGACTGACTCAATCCCTCAGAAGTGTCTCTGTTCCTTTGACACTTTTATGTTTTATTGTTTATGCCAACACAACAGCAAAGAAATGTTTTTCAATTTTTCTTTTTAAATTTCTTGCTACTCGCACCAAAAATAAAAAAGAGAGGAGACCAAATTTAAATTGTTAAAGGTGAAAATGCTTTAAGAGAATTTTGACTAAGTTGAGCAGCGCATGAGGCATGAGGCATGAGGCATGCTCGATTGGACATGTAATCTATAAAACGTTTTAATTAATGACAACAATGTGTGCTCTTGTTCTGCCCCCTTGATGTCTCACTGTGCTCGCGATCTACTCTTTGTCTATGGTTTGTGTACCGTGTCGCCATGCTACTGCGTGCAACAACATTCCATGGAACTTCTTCGTTTGACTTGACATTGTTTCATTTGAATTTGCCGCGGGCACACTCCGCGCTTTAAGTTTCGTTCCCTTCATCATTCTTCCATTCATTCATTTATTTATTCATTCCTTCGTCTGCCTTTATTTTGTTTTCCCTTCTCTTCATTCCATCATAAAGTTTGATTATTCTCGTTTCTTATATATATATTTTTTTTTTTTTTTTTTGAATAATGAGGTGTGTGGCGCGTTGTCTAAAGGAAAACTATATCTTGTTCGGCCTCTTTTTGTATTATTTTTTCTTTATTCTGTCGTTAGTCTAAGCTATTTGTGTGAAAATGGCTTAGATCGATGAGATACAAGATAGAACAAAACATGGAAAAGGCGGTGGCGGTGGCGGCGACTATGGATAGCATCGTTCTGGGATTGTAATGCCAGTGCCGGTGCTGCTGTTGTTGTTCTTCATATTAGCTTAGTATATTTCAATGAGTTATGTTTGTCTATCCATCCATCTATTCATCTATCTATCTATCTAACTGTCTGTCTATTTGTCGATTTAACATTATAGTATTATATTTTGGTTTAGTTTGGCTTTGGTTCGACGATTACAATGCGGCAATCTAAGTGTCTTCTCGTGCCATGTAAGTAGGTGTCTTATTTATGTCGATTGCTGTATCTTGTTGAAGTTGTTCGAGCATCGATGGAAAGAAACGCCCAAAACAGATTCCTTAAAATTGTCATCATTTTTCTGATTAATAAATGTAATTTGTAATGTTTAAGATTGAATTCTGAACTTTAGTTAAAGCTTGTTATACCATAAACGAGTAGGTAGATTTGATATTTTATATTGCAGATGAGATTTTCTATTCCTTTATGATGTATAAAAAATTCCTTAACTATCATCCTCATGTGTAGGGCCGAATTAAGCCTCTCTCCTTTTAGGTAAATATTATATAAGCCACGAGAGCAAAGTGTTAAAAGATCAAATCAAATAAGGGAAAATATTCCCTTTATTCCTTTTTTTTTTTGATTAGTTTTAATCATTAACTCATATTGTCATAAAATTACTTCTAAATAGTCGTTTATTGGAATGGATTTTTTGTCATCAATCTTGGGAAAAAACGATGATTATCATGAACCACATTAGCAAGCATAAAAAAAAGTCAATTTAAAGGAGACAATGATATTCTTCGAACATGATATACAAATCGCTAGGTGTAGAGATGCTACTGTGATTTATTTTCCTAACGATTTGGTAAGTGACCCATAGATAGTTGCATATGTGGATAATCTAGCCCAGTTCATCATCATAAAGAATCAACTTGAGTTGCTCTACTGTAAAAAGAAACAACAAATTTATTGCATGAATAATTTTGTAGATTTTATTTGTTATAAAAAATATGCAATCAAACAAAATTTACTTCAAAATGAAAACCTCAAAGAAAATTTATAAAGAATAAATTTACAAAAAAAAAAAAAAATATGAATAAATTGGACTAAAGTTGAGCTCAATTATCAACCAACATTCATATACTGGTACATACAACTGTATAGTAAATATATATAAATGACTGGTATATCTGGCTACTTAGAAGCCTCTTCAGCATATTTGTACTTATGTATTTCTGTTCGTGTTTATGGTGTAACGATATGTCTGTATGAAGGTGTAGTCGTCTCTGGTCATGCAGTCATGCATGATGTTGATATCCTGCAAAGGTTTCACCTCGCTTCACTGGCATCCCAAATGATTCTAGGTTGAGTAATATATTTATTTTGCTTTGCTTTACTTTGGTTTGGTTTGTCTTTTGAATAAAATTTCTGTATTTTATCGCTTTAACACTCTGACACAATGAATATAAATAAATATTTGTACAGGAAAAACAGAAGCCATGAGAGCGGCAACTGAAAATTGTGTTTTTCATTTTATTCAATATAAGTACTAGTATCGTCATACAACCTCAGTTACCACAAAATGCTCACACACGCATGAAAACTCACTTGACATATATTTGCAACCTTTGAACTTTGTGCAGCCATAAATTTGTTGTGTTCTTTGTTATTTTCAAGTTGTCAATGCATCTGCATGCCACTCTATTGTTGTTGTTGATGTTGATGATGATGATGATGATGATGATTCTGCTGCTGCTCCATGGGACTTCATTTGTTGCAACTTGACTTTTTCTCTTCTTGCATTTCTTCTCCATTATAGTAGTAGTATTTATTTTGCTTTTAATTTATTTTATTTTATTTGGCATCCTTTTTGATATCCTTGCTCGCTTTGAATCTTTTAAGAACATTAATGAAAAACAATTTATTATACAATAGTATGAAGACTTGTTTATGTCTTTACTCTTGTTCAGTTCAAAACTAAATTCAGTTGAGTTAGCCAAAACTCATAAATTGAGTTGCTTCGTCGTCTATGCTGTAAGTCCTTTCTTTTATTTTTTGCAATTTGTCAGACAGACAGGAAATCGTTCTACATAAAACTTGTATCGACTTCCATTGGTTTTACACATGTTTTTCGGAATCCTGCTGCCACAACTCAGACTCCTTGTTCACAGGCTCAGTTTGTGATACAAAGTCAATTTCCGTTAAAATATCTTGTAACAAGAAATGTTTTGCTTTTGCAGAAAAATATTTTATTTTAAGCCGGATGCTGGCATATTTCAAAGATTAAAGGATTTTATTATGAAAAATTGCTGCCTATTTTTATTATATTTAAGAAAGATTTTGATAGAGTTTATGAAAAATTCTTGTTTATTTCTATGGAAATGTGGAAATAAATTTAAAGACAAGAAATAAAGTTATTTATCACATTTCACTTTAAAATCATATTCTACTTTTCAATTTTGTTCTACAAAAACCAAGTCTTAATTTTGTAATTAAATATGTTTTTTAATTTAATGCACTTGTTCTCTTTTTTTTTTTATTTCTTACTAATGTTGTTACCCCTTTTTAATTAGACTTAATTATTTTATTTATACTCATAAATACAGAAAAAAATATTACAGTGTAGTGAGGAAGAAAATGTTACAATTTGTTAACATGTATGTACTTAACATACTTAAGTAATTACCACCCGGAAGGGTCGCAAAAGGCAACTCCATCAACCATCAACCATCAACATCCAATTGCAACCGAATGTGGCAAGCAAGGCAAGTGAACTTTTCTCACATTAATTATGATTGCTGCCACTTGGAAAGGAAAATATAAAATGTGAACAACATGCAACCATGCATCCATCCAACATGCAACATTGCAATAGCAACAAAACAGAAGCCACACAACATTAAGGTAAACTGGATTACCTTATGATGGCAAAGAAGAGCTTGAAAGCCTTCAATAACTACGAGTATCTACTAACATTGACGGTTGTCTTTAGTCTTAACTCTTCACTTTACTTTATACTCGTACTATTCATATGAAAAATCATCTCTATCTATGGTTCAGCTGAATATTTATTCAGTACACGACAAACAGGCGTAATTTTCTTAATGATGCGTCGCGTGATTATCTTGTTCGAGTGAATATTCTCTTGTACGATTATGTATCATTATCTGTGTGTGTGGGTACTATTTGTACTCAATAGTTATGTTATAAACACATGTGAGTCTATCTGATAATAATTTATGCTAAATATATTCCGCATAGTGCCACCTACAAACCAAACGAATACACTCGCTTGTGGTTCACACCATACATACATACATATAAGCGTACACTCGACCTCCTGATCAAATAGTTTTATATAGACTCACACTTTAACTCATTTTATATATCACAGTATATTTTGTTGGTCTACTTTGGTTGCATGATGATGATGATGGTTATGGTAATTCCACTTCATGTATCTTGTTGGTGATGGTGGTGAATGAATGAATAGATGGACTTATAAATGGATGGATGGATGGATGGGTGGATGGATGGATGGATGAGTGGACGGTTGGATGCATTCAGTAAATTAACTAATGACCAACTCAGTGTGTGGTCTGGTTACGAAACTCAACCGAAGCGAAGCATGGTGAAGTGATGGGAAGTTCATCCTTTCCAGCTTTACCCAAGTCAAACCGATACCAACCTGTCTGTATTGAGAGCTGATCATTATTGGCCATGTTTATATGCTGCTGCAACGTTGTTGAACAAGTAATAATGTAATTTATAGTTCATATTTAAAATTGTTTGTTTTATAGTTGGTTGTTTGGTTGTTATTTGTAGTTTGTTGTTGTTTTTGAGTTTTGGGGGAAAATGTTGAAAAGCAAATATATCGCAAAATTGTGTTAAAAATTAATTAAATTCATTTATAGTTGAATTGGGTTTTTGTAAAAATTAAAAGTTAATGAAATGAAAACCGAACTGTAAATACAATATATACTTATGTTAAACAAATGCCCCAGGTACACTAACACACAGCGTATCAGACATTTATAACTTCATACAATGATGGTTACGGTGATGAAGATCTCTGATAGAAAATATTAAAATTGCCATAAGAGATCCAAATGTAAAGAACCACGGTGAGTCAGTTAAGTATCTGTACTGATGTTATATCTCAGCAATCATTCGCGGCAACTATAAATGGGTTATTTCAAACTTTAACATTTCTTGACCCAAAGTAAAAAGTTTTATCATGATCACCTGTTAGGAAAGAGTTGTTATTAAATTTAAAGACAAATTTCAGCTCAAATAACGAAAGTAATTAAAAAAGGTTGCGATTTTTCAACTCATTCTTCACTAGGATTTGGGTAAAACAAAGGTCTGCACCAAGTTTATTTCACACATCATAACTGGTGACCAGAAATCAATCTTGTCATTAATTCCAGAAAGGTCAAAAAAGGTTCAAATGTGGTGCTTTCAATAAAATCCTGAAACTAGTGCCAAGGTGCAGAAGAAGACTGTTTTTGATATCATTCAAAGGGTTTCGCCATGTGCTTTGTAGGATGGTCCACAAAATCAGCTTGATTACGTTTTTGAATCACTAATGAATCGATGAAACAATTTTTTTGCAGCGAAAGGAGAATACATTATATAAGAAAAAATAAGATTTTATTTTATTATACCGAAGTTGCAATACTCTCCACGCTCCTGAGATTGAGTATACAGAAACATTATATTATTGATTCGACTTATATTTAAGGTAGAGCCATTAATCATACTACATTTCAACATTGAGAACGAAATATTTGTGTGGGGGCTATGTGATCTAGTAATCCAAGGATTTAGAAAATTTGCATGGTTGATGAAGATGGGTCAGATATTTATAGTGACCAAATTTCAGTTCGATAATACAAAAACAAAAAGGTTTTCTAATAAGAACATGAGCTTAAATTTGGGTTTGTATGGGAGGTACCCATCTTAGTGCTCCGATACGGCTGAATCTGAGAGAAATAATTACAGCTCTCTAGCTCAAAAACTGAGGGACTAGTTTGCATACATTCAGGGGGTCATGGCTAAATCAATTCGCCTTGTGGTGGTGATCAGGAACAAATATAATTTATGCACTCTCCGATATTTATTTCTGTGTGTTACAAACTTTATGACAAACTTATAATATTGTTCACTATTTCACTGCTTGAGAAGTATAATAATCCAGAAATTTCGTTTTAAGTTCTACTTCATCAGTGGTAAAAAAGAAGTCATTCTGCATTGTCTTGGTACTGTTGATGAAAAATAGATTTATTTTGGAAAATTTGACTTTACTATACATTTTTACCAAAGCTCACCTAGTCTCTTGTGTCCATCGATTCAGAATACTTTATATAGAATACGCTACACTAAATTTGAAGAAAACTGAAATTGGGTCAAAATCTTCTTGGATTCGAAAGATAAACAGTTATAACTTAAGAAGCTCTTAGGAAGCAAGATATTTCTAGAATAGAAGAAATTGATTTTATATGATATTATATAATATATTGCTTCAGGAAATTATTGTCATGCCAAGAGCATATTTTTATTAATATATTTCCCAAACAAACTTGTTTTTCAAACTTTCTCATTGACAGAGATTCATAAAGATCTAAGAATTACTTTCGAACTTTTCTCTTTTCATTTTCCATTCATAAACTTACTCCTGACCTATATTTGTAGTATAAGTACCTTGATTTTGGCAACGCCACCACCATTTGCATTTATGCAAATTGAAAGATAGAAAGCAGAGCGCGGAGCGTTGCCAATGCTGTAAATGATACTCAAAGGATTTGGCGCTGAACTGGGTCGAATTGGAGCGAGCGTGAAAAAGTTTTGCAAACGGAAAAGTTATGGTAGAACGTGAGCATAGTGAAAATGAAAATAAAAATAATATTGTATAATAATAATAATAATAAAAACTTCAAACTTCCTACAAACTTAGAAATGGACACTCACTGGTTCTGGTTCTGTTCGGTTCTGTTTGTGCCAATTGGAATGGAGAATTTTTGTAAATGAAATGAATTCGGCTTAAACATTGTAGATTGTAGATTGGTAGAAGGTGCCGTCATCATTGCCAAGTTAAATTGGCATGGATCCTTTAAGGTCTCAATTATAAATTTCTCTCTTTTGGCTTTTTGTTTTTATTCACTATTGCTCGTACTTTTCTAACACTGCTTACTTGTTTTTTTGTTTTTGTTTTTGTGTTCAAATGCAATCAACTCAACTCTACTCAACGGGACATACATACATACATACTAGTTGAGCATTGCATCGACACAAAGCAATAGAAAACGCCAAGGACATTATCCATTAGCGCTGAGTGTCCTGCGAGTGTTTGCCAAGCAATTATACTCGTGTTTGACACTCTTTCGTACGCGCTCGCGCAACTTGTACTTCAGTCCTTTAGTTTTAGTTGAATCCTTAATTAAGTTTATGGCATCACAAAAGAGAGCGAAAGCAACTGGCTCAAAGATTGAGCAATAAAGATAGAGTATGTTGACAGAGGGAAGAGAGAGTAGAGAAAGTTGGCGATTTTTATGACGTTTTAAGTGCTGTCGCGTGTAAAGTGCGCTTAAGTGGATTTTACACTTACACTTATTGTACAGTAGTCAGTGATTAGAAACAAGTTTAATTTGATGGTTTTATTAGTGTTGAGTAAAGATAATTATAAAGAAACAAAAGAAGACGACGAAACATTAAGAGAATAAGGACACCAAAGAAAGCCAATGTCATTTAATATTTCATTGTGATATTAGCAAAAGGAAATGCGAAGATTAAAGATGAGTGACTAGGATGAATCGAGTAACAAATACAACTTTAAGAAAACAATAAGGGTGGAAAACATAATTGAACAACTTCCACTATCTAATGCCCTTTTCACAGTGCTGAAAACCCGTTTTCACAACGCTTTCATATTGTTATTTCGCTTACTGGATACCAGCTGTTGTTTGTTTTTGTTATACATGCATGGAACGTTGCGCGCAATTTTCAGTGTTCTTGCATCACCTTTTTTCTTTCCTGCTGAAACATTTGATAAAAACTTGAACAGAACATTTACAATTTAAAATTAACTGAAATCAACATCAGCTGTATAGTGTTTACGGGTAACAAATGGAAAGAGGAAGAAGATAGGCAATGATTGCGAAAGCTGGCAGCACATGCAGTAATTTTAACAGACCTCACGTTCAGTCTGAGTGCAGAAAGTACTTCCAAAGAGACTTCCAATGAGTAAGCAGATCAAATGTTGATTATGTTATACAAGCTTCCCGTGAATACACGCGAGTTCACCCAGTGGCATTATCGTGCCTGTTAAGGGAAAAACAAGACAAGAAAAAAGGGGTGAAAAGGAGATGATGGCACGGGAGAATAGGAATGGGAAAGGGAATGGGAATGGAAAATAACTATGGTCGTGCTGGCTAGTGAAACCGACCAGAAGAATCTACAAAACATGCCAGATCCCCAATGGGGCTTTGCCCGCACTACCAAAGTCCTCAAAAAATGGTCTTCCAAGAGAGCGGATCACTTTCTGAGCAGTGCAGGGCAGATACACAGAAGGTGCTGAAAGCTTTTTTCTTCTTCCTCGTTTGGGCAGCTACAACAGAAGTTCTGTTCAAGGAACGTGCAGCCTCTGAGCCATTACCCGAATCCTTTTCTTGTTAAAGTATAAAAAGGCCAGTGCTTTTTAGCGATAGAGCACCCTGGCTCGTTCACCCACTTTGTCTCCACAACCACCTAAGTGTCTGCTACCAATTCCGATAAAATATCTTGCAAGGGTCTGCTTACTTCCTTAACGGCCCGGGAGATGAGCAAAGCAGACCCCCTTCTAACACACTCATCCACCATTTCATTTCCTAAGAAATCAGAATTGCCTGGCATCCAGATTTTCTCTATTGAGTGCCGTTCACCTAGATTAAGAGCATCAACCGTGCTACGGATGATTTTACTCAGAGCCTTAATAGCAGCCTGGCTATCAACTAAAATCGATACGTTCCTAGGATTTTCTCCCAAGGTGCTGATCAGCATTGCCTCTTGCCAGACCGCATAGATCTCCGCCTGAAACACATTGCTCCAATTACACACATAAAACAAGAGTCAATATTCAGTAATTGAACGAATGGCCAAAGTAAAGTCGAGTTGTACTGATCAATAAGAGCGAGAAATACACACCATTAGAAGATAAAAATTGATGGCAGCATCAAGTAGAGAAAATCTGAAGAATCTATAGGAGGCCAACATCACTTGATACGCTAAACTGGATAACGATAACGATGATGATGATGACGATTGTTAACAAATCCTGTCCTAAGTTTTATCACTGGAAAATGTATGTTACTTGTTTATTCACCACAAAGTACATCTAAATTATTGTAGTTTAATATCCCATTCTATTAAATTCTATTTCAAGTAATATCTCATCAACTAATTTCAGTAAAACCAAAATCTACTTACTTACGTTGTATGTATGTATATACGATTATGTATATGTATATAAGGTATTATGTATTTATCCAACATAATTAGAACAGCAAATGGCAGCTGTGCAATGACCTGAATATGTCGAATTGTATGTTTTTTTGTGTGCGAATGTGTGCGTGCGGTTTGACTATAATTTATGATCAAAACACATTTAACTAAAGCCATTTCATGTATTGTAGATTTATGAAAATTATGAAAACATTCAGTCAGGTAATTAAAATCGATTTTCAAGCTCTTAATTGCGATATTGTTATATAACAAATTAATAATTCATGAATTTTCCACACGCCACAAGCCACAAACCTCAACATTTTTTTGTGCAAAAATTAATGCGAATATAAATATAGTACATACACTCTCACTCACACATACATATGTATGTAGATGGAGGTGGGGGAAACAAGTTTGCATAATTTTCTAAATGAAAATAAATAAATAAATTGAAATTCTTATTAAATACGCTTAACTTTTTCTGTCTTTAGTTTGAGGAATTTGTGTCAATTTCAAATGTTTCATTTATTTAATTACAATAAAAGCATAATAAATTCTTATCTTATCTTATCTAAGGAAATTCCATACTCTCCATCTCCATCCATGAAATGCAGGCGTCGAAGCTGAAATACAATACAAGAAAAGGTTGCGGAATAAATGGAGAAGGACTCTTGAATCAATTCAACTCATTTGAAGTCAACTTCACTCAAACACGCAACGTACTAGTACTTCATTAGTTGCATTTTATTTGCTGAATTAAGAAACGAAAAACCACAAATGCAAGGAATGCAACAGAAGTCACTCTTTAGTTCTACCCAAACACCTAACATCATCTCATACTTCTCTACAACTTCTTCAGTACTTCAACAAAGCATACTTTAGCTCTTTAGAGAGATGTACAATACTCGTATAGATATAGAGATGCACAGATACGTAGATACATTTTAACGGTAGTTCATCAGTAGTTTCTGTGAAAAAATGCACAAAGTTCACTTCATTCAAGTTGTGTCTGTTTGTTTGTCTGTCTGGCCGTCTGTCTGTCTGTCAGTTGGTCTGACTGCTGAGGAAATTTCAACAAACAGACAAAATCAAGGAAGGAATTCACCAGCAAGTAACTTTTGTAACTCGAGGCATGCCACAAAGTCATGACTCTGTGCAAAACTTATTTACCGCGTAGCAAAGAAAACCTGCCACGACTAAATCTTCTAGTCCTTCTGTTCAGATTCTATTCTTCTTTTTTTTATTTTTATTTTTTTTTTGACTTGCTATGTACTCGTTTCTTTCTTTCTTTCTTTCTTTTACTTTCATTATTTCTTTTTCCATGTTTTTTTTTTTTATTCTTTTTCAGTTAGCCACAAAAATATTTTGTTGACAATTGAAATTGATTTTGTGGTTTTTGGTCTTCGACAAAGCAAATAGTTGACATTTTTTTCTTTCTTTGCTGCATCCATATTCTCATTTACTTGTAAAAGTTTTATTGTTGGTAGGTACAAGTTCCGGATAAGTAAAGTAAGGAGTAAGGCATAAGGAGTATTAAATTAAATGAGAGAGTTCAAATTGCGCACAAAATAAAATAAATAATCATATGTCACGTTCCTGGTAATATAAAATTTTTTATTTTGGTTTTCTGAATTTAATGAAATACATTGTTAGGGAAAATGGTTTATGATTTGTGTTTTTAGATCAATTCGAAATTGTGTTGGAATGTATGTCCACCTTTTTGCTTGATTTTTTAATCCATTTTTAGTTGATTGTAAATAAAAATAGATAAATTATTTAACACATTTAACAAAGAACTAGGCCTGCTTAAGGAAATCATTTTGAATAACAAAATACTAAAATTAATTTACCTAGAAAGCTGTGTTTTTTGTTCTTTAAGTTCTTCTAAAGAAACATCGTGTAATCACAATATGATGACATTTTCACTCACCATAAAAATCTATAAGAATCATGATTGCGATGGCAGAAAAATGAATATTTTGGAGGGTGTTAAAGCGGGAGCCTTACAAAATGCTTCATAGCTATAACAAATGTAATTCCTTAATAATGTTTTCTTACAGAAAAGGCAGTTGAATTCATATTAGTTGTACATATCTTGAGAGAGTGTAAAGCTGAAAATAATCTACCTAAATTTCAACTAAGTTGAAATTCTATTTTCATATGATGTCGCTGTGAGTACTAAGTAGAAGGTGGAAAGTTTTTGCGTATCCTCAATCCATATTATACGTAAAAAGTCATTAAAAGCAATCCTAATTTTACTTGGCCTCCTGATTACTGGAGGAGAAATCGGAAATTACTTTATTCTTCGAGGTGTTAAAATATTGTAAGTAAGAATCGGTCAAAATAAAATACTTCTTCACGGAAGTGAATAGTATTATAAGTTTGTCATGAAGTTTGTAACAGGCAGAAGGAGACAAAAGAAAAAAAAAAACATAAAGTATATATATTCTTAATCAGCTCAATTAGACAAACTGATTAACCCATGTTCGTCTGTCCGTGTGTATGTATGCAAAATAGTCCCTCAGTTTTTGAGCTAGAGAGCTGAAATTTTGAACGAACCTTTCTTTTTACCATACGCAGTACATTTGCCGGAACCACCCGAATCGAACCACTTGGAGGGATACCTCTCATACAAACCACCCAATTGAATACAACAATGAAACATGCACTGCGTCCAGTGAAGAGTATTTCATCTTCGACATATTCGAAGATAACGTTCTTTCTTATTTTTATTTAATTTATTTTATTATTTAAACTTGATGCACAAAATATCATGAAAAATTTTTCTTGTTATTCACGCCCACAGTTAATTTTGTAGAGAAACTTCTTCTTTCTGTAAAAGGTCGTTTGTTTGGAGTCTTTTAAGCTTCTTTAAGAGCTGTCGCCATTATACAAGTATTTGGAAGTCTATGCAGCTATAGATTATAACTCCTGCTTGGTAAGGTGACTTCCTAGAGTACTGTAGACATATTTAGAACCCTACGTAAAACAGTGATACGGACAAATTATGGAGCTCCCGTGAGCCTTGTTTTTGAAACAATGAACTTTCCTTATATTGTATGCGGCAGTTGGTGCCACAACTTGCCTTCAAATGAGTCTTTTGTTTGTCTGAGCAGCCAGATGAAATTCCTTGGCGGCTGATTTTACGTGTGCATACCAGGTGAGGCGTTTAACCAGGATTAGACCGGTATACCGAACTGGGTTCTCTTTTTGAATGATCCCTGAGCCATATGTTATAACTCTATGAGACATTAGAAGCACAAAAAGCGTTTGAATTAGCTATGTTATGTCAAGGCTTTGAATAGGTTAAAAATCCAATGTATTTTACAAATATTACCTAAGTAGATAGGTAATTTTCTTACCTTATTCACTTAAATGAAGTGAAAAATTGAATTTAATAACAAACATCACATCCACTACACTTTCTCAATTACATTAACTTCCTATTTTTACCAATAAATGTATTTATAATAAATAATTTATGCATTTAGTATTTTAATTCAAATTTATACAAAATTAAATGTGCATAATTCATTTAGACTTTTATCTATTCAATGGAATCAGTAATTAACTAAAAACAAAATTGGCAAACACAAACACAAAAATAAAAGTATGAAAACACAAAAAAGAAAAAAAGAATTTGTAAAATTATAGCGTAATTGACATTTTAATGCGCTGATAGTTTTCCAACGATAAAAGATTGAATATTCTGATAATTGTCACAACAATTACATAACTTAATCGAATTGTCAACAGAGTATTAAAAATGTCCAGCCCAATATCGGCAATGGCATCTATGTATCTACAGCACAAAAATAAATCTGACGTTTTTGTTTTTGCCAATTTTTGTTGGTTTTTCTTTTAACTCATGTGTCAACATTGAAATTGGCAGTGAATTTTTAAAAATAAATGACAAATGGACATAAACAAATTTGATTTTTCGAACGTGATTATTTTGATTTATCTTCTTAATAATTTGTTCTTTATTTTAGTATTTTCGGATATTAAAATTGGAATTTACAAAGAAAACAAAAAACGAAAGAAGGAAAGAAATCCATTCCAATCTTTGCTTTGAAACTAAATTGAAAATATTTTAGCGTTTTGAATAAATTCCACAATTTATTTTCGTTGTTTCCTTAATTTTCTGTCTTTTCATTAGAAATTCTGAAATCGAGTTGTCGCGACACGGTTGACATTTATATGGAAATTAGACCATGACACGATCTGATGTTTTTTGATTCGAATGCTTCTTTCAATTTCATTCGATTCGTTTGGATCAATTACCCACTGTTTTCCGGTTCTATTCATAGACAAATTATGACTTATTCTTTTTGATTTGCCCTTTTTTAGTCACATTCTTATTTCCATTCCCATTCCCATTTCCATTTCTTTTCTTTTTGAATATTCTCACGTGTGCACCACCCGCTGTTGTTCCTTAATGTTCCCCAAGATTTTCATGTATTCTTTTGCCATGCTCTTGAACTGTTGTATTGTGACATTTTTATTTCGTGTTGAGATTATACGCGGTTCGTTTTTGAACATTTTATGGTAAACTTGAACTTTTTTCCAAATATCTAAATAGATAAAATACATACAAAGTCCACGGGTGTTTGTCATTTGAATGAATACAAAATTCTTTTCTTTCATTCTTATCATTGAAATTTCTTAGTTTTAATATAAAGATATTTTACTTTGTTTATATTTTTATACAATTAAATTTTTGTATTGTACAATATGTCTATTTTTAATAAAAATACAAAAGAAAAATTTCCATCAATCGAAAGATAGTTTGATCAGAATCTATTCTTTTCAAAATAGATGAATATCTTAAAATAAGAAAATAAGTTATTTTCATGGATAAATATCTCTTCATAATATGTGAATAACTCGAAATAACCAATTTAGATTGTGTAAAGAAGAGGAGGAGTCAACCACATCAGGGACCAGAACACTAGGTACTCATTATTTAGAATGGCAAAATCAATACAATTAATCGTGTTACTAACTTGTCAAGAAACTCAATATGCCATCATTCAATTTTGCACAGAAAAAATGAGAATTGTTTATTTTTCGTAAAAATGATTTAATACTCGAATAAATATTGACCCCAAATAGAAAATACGAAATTATGTATTTTTAATTGAAAGATTGCAATGACAATAGAAAAACGAATAAATTAAATTGAAATAATCAAATATAAAGATTTTTTCATTCACTTTTCACAAATTCTTTTTTAAGATTTCTCTCATTCTTTTTTGTATAATTTTCGACATGTTTTTTAGAGCAAATACAAAATGTTTAACATCAACAACAACAACAAAAACATAAATAAAAACCAAAAATAAAATAAAATAGAAGATAATTGCAAAAATAGATGGATAGTTTTCAGTGTTAAATTGAAATTGAAATATACCAAAAAAAAACCACAACAAACGAATAAAATAGGCAAACCGGCGGCGACGATACTGATGACGATGATGATGATGATGATGATGATGATGATGATTCTGATGATGACTGTTCAAATAGTGACATAGACATAAATATCTAGGCAGGAGTGCAACCAGTTTTAGAAGGCTTTTTAATAATTGTTTTATGTATAACTTTAAAGCAAATGTAGTCTAGTCTAGCGTATAGTCAAATAATCTATCACAGATATCATAGAATATTTGCAAATCTGTGTTTATAGAAAACTCAACAAAAATTGCTCATACGCCACCGCAAAACGAATGAAAAACAAAGAAGAATCGACAAACAAAAATGTGTGCAAAATTGTGATGAGAAACAAATGAATAAAATAGAAAACAAGAAAAACAAATGAAACAAAACAAAAGCATCAATGTGCATACATATTCATTATAGTTAGAGAAATACTAATAGATACATAGGATAGATACTATATACATATACATATACAGAGTATGGGAGAGATATGTATTAGATACAATAGCACATGATGTGCATTTTGTAAAATTTATACAAAATGAGAAATACGAGTAGATGAAAACAAACAATGTTCAACGCATTTTCAGAATCCAAAAAGCATACCGCTGAGCATACAAATGAGTGACTCAATGAATGAGTGATTTATTGAATGAATGAATGAACGAATGATTGAGTGAATACTCCTCCATTTACCTATGAGTGAGAGAGTGAAGCAACGCAATTAGAAATTTGTGCAAAGAACACAAGATAAAACAAGTCAATTTTTATAATAGAAAAACACATGATTCTACATGATTTTTCTTGTTTCCTTTTTCTTTATTAAGCAAGAAACATGTTCAGTCTGAGAAAAGTCTTAATTTTTTTTATTATATATAGTACAATAGTATCAAGAAAATATAGACTGATTGGCTGGTTGAATTTTAAAAGAAATAGAAGAAAGACGAAATGGATAAAGAACAATTGAGATAAAATTCAATTACAAATGTTTCTATATTTTTCTCAGCGAGAGGCAAACACTTTTTCTTTTCTTCCTTGTTTCTTTCTTTGTGATCATCAAGTAATCAAAAGCCATTTCCTTTGCCACTACTATGTACTCCACCCATTCTTGTTCTGGTTTGTTCTTTATTTGTACGCAATTTGCCTTTTTGCAATCAACTTTTTGATATCACAATTGAATCAAACAATCAATTACTCTGTCATTTGTCAATTTGAAGTTGCAGTTAAACGAAGTATGGAAGTATGGTATGTATGAAGGAAGCAACACGGGAAATCAAAGTTTGCAAAATTGGCCAAAGACTTACACAAATTCTGACAATAAAACATGAAAATTTATTTTATCCCATAAAGAACTTTAAACTTTTATTGATAACAATTTTGACTTTTTCATACTATTACTATGTATGGATATCTTCTATCGATGTAACCCTAACACAAATCATTGAATATAAATTATTGAGTTGATTCTACATATCTCTTACTATACTCGTTCGTATCTGTAGATATTTCTTCTTACATATATACATTTTTTGTTTGTGTGTCATGAATCAAATGTGGCTTGACATATTTTTTTATGAAAGTAGCGATAAAATTTTATCTTGGAGCTTTGCGTAAACAGGAAGACGACATGTAAAGATAGTAAATGGTGTGTATAAATATTGCATCCTGACAGCGATTATGATGCAGAAAATCTTTTAAATCAATATAGATATATGGGAATGTAGATGGAATGTTTATTCATGAAACTTTACTACTACAAGTTTTGTTCGAAGTGAATTCTTTAAAAGTAAAAGTTACATTTATTTTGATTTATTGTTCTTTTAACTTTCACCATAATAGTAAGGAAATGACTCGGTCTTCTTGGCGCATTGGGAGCTTTAAGGAACTAACATTGAATATGTCATGAGAATCATTGATTATTATTAAGTATTAAGTAGTAACTGGAAGGCCAGTCTAAATGAACGATTTTCTGTAAACATCTTCTACTAAACAGAAATGATATTCAGATTCTAACTGCAAACCACATAAAAGATTTTGAAACACCTGCACACATTGTCTGAAAATACCAAGCAATCGCAAAGTTTGTCAGATATGGAACAATAAGCATACCGAATCCAACAGCAATAGATCTCTATAAAATTCAGTAAAAGTAGCATCAGAGAATATAGAAATGATCAGTAATAATAATAATTTTCATATATTCTATTCATTTACATTAGTCTGATGACTTTAATAGATCAAAATGGGCCAAGTGCGTGTCAGACTCGTATACGAAGGGTTCCGTACCAGATTGGGATTTGTATGGGAGGTTCTCCCCCTAGTGGTCCAATTTGACTGATTCCAGCAAATGTACTGCGCCTATATCACAAACTTATAGTGTCTAAATTACAGTTCAATAGTCCAAAAAACAAAAAAGTTTTTCTAATAAGAACCTGAATTTTAAAGAATGTTTGTATGGGAGGTACCCTCCCTAGTGGTCCGATCAAACTAAAATTTCGAGAATATAATTTTCTGATGTAAAGCCACAAACCAACTAAATTACAAGATCATGGAATGACTGAATCGTATAGCTGCCATACAAACTAAAATGTTTCTTGTATGGGGACTTCTTTAAGTTTTTCAAAATATTTTAATTTTAGTATTTGTTGCTCATGCTCGGATAAAACTACATATTCTGTGAAAATTTTAAGTCTCTAGCTTTTGCAATTTATGAGATATGACCCGAGGACGGATGGACAACGAAGTCTCTGCTATAGGGTTCCTTTAGGTCCGGAACCCTAAAAAGTGCATCGGACTCTTTAATGAGAATATAAAACAATCATCATTATGATAAGAATTCAGTTAACGATGCCTAACACTCTTATTGCCTTTATGAGGTGACATTTGTTGTTCTCTTTTCTATCATCAAATCGTTTTTTGTCAATCATCAAATAATGCAAACTGTGAAATGCGAATTTTTCTTTAAGTTTTCAATATGGAAAGTAAAATCTAATTATTTACTGAAAAACATGAATCCATTAATCCAAAAGTAAATTTATAGCATAAGTTAAGTTGTCAGCAAATATGAAATCATAATGAAAGAACCAAATACCCTTGATTTTTTTTTATAAACAAAACCCACAAAGAAAGAAAAGATACAATATATTATTTTTATGCAGCACAATTTAATCTTAGTTAAAATTGTAGCATATTAATGTCTTTTAACTAAAATTTATTGTTTCATTTTATTGTTTGTATATCGTATGCATTGCATTTCTACTCGAGTGGTTTACCATTTTCCAATCAACATTCAAAAGACCGCCTCCACTCATATGAGTAACTCCTCTTTGTTCGTGTTCACAATCGAGCCAAGTTTTCTGTTTCCATTTTTTTTCCTACCCTTTTTCCTGACAAAATCCCCCTGAAGGTGGCCCCCATAATATCTCCCTCTGAACACTTTTAAGTCGAACAAACGAACGAACGAACGAACGAACGAACGATTTTCCGCTTACGAAAAAGAAAAGCAAATAAATTATCTCATGTTTGCTTTTTTTACGTCTCAGTTGAGATTTACAACCGCTTAGCGATGCCTTTCTTCTATTTCTCTTCGTTCCTTTCCTTTTCATTCCTTTTTGTCGCTGACTTGGCTAAACCTTTCTGCATCTACATCTACATCTACTCTACTTAGTGTATCTACTACATTCGTTGAATGGATAAAGGAATGGATAAGTTGAGTAGAATGAGATTTTCTTTTGGGCCAAGGCAATGAATGATTCAGAATCCTTGCAAAATATTATAGAAAGAAAGAAAATTTCTGTGTGTATTCATTCATTCACTGGCTTGTGCTTTGATAAATAAAATAAAATTTTGAAAAGAAAAGCAGTTAGTTGTGCGGAAAATTATGTGCAAACATTGCATAGAACAACCCGACATAAAGGTGGTGGATGCGGATGCAAATGGAATGGAATGGAACATGTTAAGGTCGCTGTGAGTCAATTCAAAATGATTATTTTTATTTGAATTTCGCGCAATTTATTTTAAAATCGTTTAAGGAAAACACAACCAAATAATTGCAATGACCCACTAAAGAACATAAGTTAATAAATTTTCAACTTGGCAGCTTTGAAGTCGTTCGTTGGTTGTGCTAACTAAATTCTTCATTTGCCCCATTTATAGGCCAAATTCATTATTTACGAATAATTAGCCAAAAACCAAGAGAATCGTAAGAAATAATGGTAATGGTATAGTTTTATTTTGGCGAAAACGATAAAGACTTTTGCCAATGACATTCATCCATTCATATGGGATCTTTATCATGGCCTGCATAATGGAAAGGAAACGAGTAGAAGGTTCAAAGCTCCTTCCGCGAAGTTGCCTATTATACTGAAATTCTATTGTATCTTACTCCACGCGCCACCCTTTCCACTTTCCCCCAATCAAACCGCACTCATTTATTTACTCATTCATTCATTTATTTATGCGCTCTGATAATAAAAAATAATGTTGTCTCTAGTTGCCTTTACCAGTTTCCCTTTTCTTCGTTCGTTTCTTGTCTTATTTTTCTTTTTTCTAACTGAAAAGGATACATGCGTTTGTCCTTAAGTTTCCTTCCATGCATTTGTTGTTGTTGTTGTTGGTTCTTAAATTATACTAAACTAAAATATTTATGCGACAAATGACAATTTAGGATTTATGTTTGCACAGACCGATTACATCCTGGCTGGACGAATGAATACAACTTGCCTTCAGCAGTCATGTTTGCGTGACTATCTTTAGACTTTATTGTATTGCGTTTGTAGTGTAATAAACTCCTATACTCCTATACTCCTATACTCCTACACACTTTAAGCGTTACCCGTCATTAGAATCGCAATTTATTTGTGTTAGTATAATATATAGTTTTATTTAATGAAAGTATGTCATCTACACTAAGTCGCGCATAAAGATATAATTATGTACCAGCAGATGCAGGATGTGTTTGTGTTTAGAGAAGGTTGACGAGGCATGTAAAAGCTCTATTCATTTTTCTTTCTTTGGTTGACTAACTTTAATTGCAGCACATAAAATAATGAATATGCCGGAGTCTTTGATATCTATGCTAACATCCGGATAAGTTGAATGGCATTGGCATCATTTTTATGAATGAAATTTAAATTTTCTTACAAGTATGTGTTATACCTGAGAATGTGGATGCCTCTGAAACCATCATCTAATTTGTCAAATTTGGTTTTAACACCTTCACATCATGACTTTTGATGCATTCCTTTCCTTTACAAAGAACATAATATATATCAACTGCCAAAAGTTAAAGCAATTAATGTCAACTTAGTTAATAGCATTGCCTTGTGTCCTTCCGCTCTTTTTTCTTCTGTGGCGGCCCCAAAAACAAATGGTTGTTACATTTAACAGCCTGTTTTACATATTTCCGATGCCTTAAAAGCACACGCGTCGACGACATACTTGTACTTAAGCTCAACGAACGTCCTTCCTTTAACATTCAAAGTAAGTGTGAGCGAGGAGTGCGCGTATCTCTTGAAATTCGCGTGCGCCTGCCTCAAGACATAGCCGCAAATGTTGTTCCCATATCAGACAAGAGACCAGATCATTACGTCGCATTGCCTTTTGCATGCATGTCATGCTGCGGTTGTTCGCGTGATGAATTACACTCACGTCGAAGGATGAAACTCATACACTTGCTCACTCCGACACACACACTTACACTGATACAATGGCATGCGGTGGAATTGATGTAGTGCCTGTCCTGTCCTATCCTGTCTTGTCCTTTTCTATCTGTCACTCATTCAAAAGCCAAAATAAAGAATGAATGAATGAATGAGTGAATGAGTAGTTGAATGAATGGATGTCATGAAACTGTGTCTGAATCTGATGTTGATGGTGTTGGTGATGTTGATGCTGGGAAGATGTTGTATGGAGATTATGTAACAACTTGAACGATGTTCAAATTCCCTTTAGTTATTTGCATATTCAACATAATTTATTGACGATGCTCAAGTTTAATTACAACAAATTTGAAATCTGCCATTTATCTCTATTTTCAAAGTGTATAACAACAACAAAAACTCAAGGAAACAAAATTTGTAGTATAACAAATCGATACGCTTGCGAAAGTCGGCATATGCCAACACACCAACACACCAACACAACACAAAAGACATGACAAAGGAAAAACATTTGGTAAATATCCTTTTCATTTTCGGAATCATCATCATCATTCTCCCCCAAAAAATTTATCAAGTTTGTTCGTAAATTTGATACTAATGGCTTTTTATTGAGTGCTGGGAATTTTTTGAAATATTTGCGGCTGTGTTTGACCAAGAAATCTGATATCGAAACAAATCTGAGCTGCTTTCATGTCATTCACATCGAACAGAACAAACGAACAGAATGAAATATGACCTTATTATTATTACTACATCATGTATTTAACAAAAATGTTAAAATAACAAAAATATTAAATTTGTAAATAAACAAAAGTTTCATAATTTGGAGTTAATAATAATAGATTAATTTATATTATTGTATTAAATTTGATATGAGTTCTATTCAATAAAATATTTTATCTTTATTATGCATGGGATGCATCAAATTATTATCAGAAATTACTGTCTAACCCATTTCTAACTGATTCTCTCTCGGTGTTTCTTGTCTCCAATGATATAATTTGAACTAATGATTGTAATTAAATTTTAAATGGATCAATTTTTAGTACATTAAGATTGTGGAGGACTATAAGCCGTCATCTTTGCACAATCTTAGTACAACAACAAAACTGTAACTGAGGTTTGTATCTGTTTTTGACTTGGCATGGTACGAGTACAATAAAGTAATTCTAAACAATTTCCATGTCCAATAACAACTTGACACAAGCAAATAACAATTAAAATTATATATATATGATATTTTCGGACACCTTCCCTTCCTGATTATTATTCCTTGCCACAACTGATTGCATCAAGTATTGTAAGTAGAAATGAAAATAGACAAAACTTATATTAAGTACATACGTATATGTGTGTAATATCATCTGCATTTGTTCATTATTCATGCCAGATTAGAGCACATTTAATGGACAACAAACAACAACCAACAAAACACCACATGCAGATCCAATAAACATGATAATTTTCCCAGCACAAAACACTAAAATACAAAACTATATTGTACAATAAATGGTCGGCATATAAATTTTCGTTACAAGTAATCGCAATGTCCGGTTTTGATTGCTTACACATACTTACATACTTACTTACTTACTTACTACGATATTCGGGCCCAAAATAATCCAAAATATAAAACTGGTATAAAACATATATACTTACATGTACATTTATATACATATAACAAATGTTTGTATGTGTATAGTAGATAGATATTAATGAGTGTTTGCCGCATTCATTTCGAGATAATCTATTCTAAGTCAAATGAATATTTTGTATAATTAACATAGTAGTAGTGAGTAAGGAAAACACATCGGAAGGAAGAAGTATATAACTAATAGAGAATAGCTTTTAGCTAAGTCCAAGTATCCTTTCTTAAGCAATGTAAATTAGGGAGAGAGAGAGAGAGATTCCTAGAAGGATGCACAAGTTGAAGACACATTTTATAGATGAGAAAGACTTTTTCTCAATGATTTTGAACCAATAAAGTGATTTCTTTTCACTAATAATATTACAATTTACTAGAAATGAAAGTGGAACATCACTTGTTATAATGTACTTTTGATTCAGTAAGGTTCCTTATCCAAAGGGTAACAAAAGGTACCGCCCATCCGTCCGTCCACGGGTCATATCTCATACCCCGTAATAGCTAGAAAGTTGAAAATTGCACAGAATATGTCCCTATACAAGAAACATTTTAGTTTGTATGGCAGCTATACGATTCAAAAATTCCACGATCTTGAAATTTGGATGATTGATGGCTATACATTACGAAATTATATTATCAAAATTTCAGCTTCAGCGGACTAGGCACTAGGGAGACAAACACCCATTAAAATTCAGCTCTTATTAGAAAAACTTTTTTGGTTTTTGTTCTATTGAACTGAAATTTAGACACCTGATTTAGGCACTGTACATCTGTTGGAATCATTTAAATCGGACAACTAGGGAGAGTACCTCCCATACAAACCCCAATCTGATACGAAACCCACCGTGTACGAGCCTGACTCGCACTTGGCCCATTTTTCAAATATTTTGTTTAGCCTTTCGACTGCATGTTGATGTGTGATTTTTCACACATTTGTAATATGAAAATGGTCTATGTATTTTTAGCATTTTCATTAGGAAAAACGTCATTTGTTTTCTTGGAAACGTGAATAAAATATTGTCTAAAGTAACGAGAAGCATAATTTTGAATATAAAAGAGATGTCTCTGGTAAAGGTTTTATTGTTGAGAAACACAATTTTTGTTAAATGAAAGTGACAATGACGACGAAGATTTGTCTGAAGATAATGAAAATGATTATGTTAAAGAAGAAACTTTAACTGTTGATGATGACTTTTACACGGATGAGAGTGATGCGGATTTTCAAGAAGAATGCATGGAAAGAATCAATAATCGATTCTGGTGAAATCGCCGATCCAAATAATGGCATTGCGTGGAATCCACATCCATTGCAAATGCACATCAAGATATGAACGCTTTGATGATATGAAAGATGCATTCTTGATATTTTCCCAACATCAATTGAAAATAATATTCTGAATAATTCAAATGGATATGTAGTGGCCAAATTTGACGAATATTTTAAAGATTAGTTACATTCGTATATTGGTGTGTTAATATTGACGAATAAATCTAGTATGCTTCCTTCAGTATCATCTGTGTCATTACTCTCTGACATTTCCAATGAATACACCCAAAACATCAGTGTACTCATAGCATCAATGCCTCCTTCAGGTGCAATTTCTTGTGTTTCTATTCTGTTTCGCGAAATAATACAATTTCCGTGAAAGGTTCAACAGCTCGATGACTTTCAACACCATCGGCATCAGAAGTTTCATCAAAAAGATACAGAAGTGTCCCTCGACAAATACAAGATAACACAAGGTGCTACATTTGCTTCGCAGATAAAGCTGCCTCTAAAACTAATACACATGAAACAATGTATTCTTTTGACATGAAAAGAGAATGTCACATAACTCATAATCGAAATGTATACATATAAAATATCTTACAGAGAAACTCATTAAATCATATTGTAATATTCTTTTCCTTTTTTAATAGATTTATATAAATGTACATTATTATTATTCATTTCATAAAGTGCACAAAACATAAGAGTTTTCTTTTAAAATACTTTGAATTATAGTGAAAATAACATAAATCGAACTTAGGTTAAGATTAAGATGTCTCACTGCCTCTTGATTTTTCATTTTACACATTTGAATCCAGTGCTCTGAGTAAAGACATAAAATAAAGATTTTCGTAGCATATTAAAAATTAAACACTTTCTCTAAACTATCCACTTTAAAGTTATAGTATTTCAAAATTCTATTTTTACATTTGATTTTATACACATTGGCATTTGGTCAACTTGGTAACAGATGTACAATATATGTAAGTATCTATATTTGTATTATTGAAAATAACAACAACAACATTTCACAATAACAAGTTTGAATATTTTGATGTCACAGCTGATTCCAACTTCTATTTTTTTTGTAACCAATTTTCATGCATTCAACATGCAAGGGAATTTACATAGATTCAAGTCAATTCATCAGTATATGTAAGTGTTAAAGTGTGAGTTTGTGTGTTTGTGAGTATGTGAGCCAGTGCATGTGTTTGGCAATGGTCGATGCAGCTGTTGCTGGCATTGCGACTTCCGTTTCCTTGCCGTTTCCGCTTTTTGTTCGTTCCGTTTGACTTTATTCGCCATTTTGCATGAAGAGCAAATTGAAAAACGGCAACAGGAATTTTATTTTTTTATTTTCATTCACTACCAGCAGCAATTGTCAATTGTGTGAAATTTATTTTTTGAAAAACAAAACAAAAGAAGAAAATGGTAAAGTAACAATTTAACTTTTATTTATTTTTTTTTTTGCATTCCTTTTTGGGTTTGTTGTTTCACACTTGAGCAAAAAGTTAATTTTATACATTTACTAGATATTTTTTTTCGCGAGTATTTAAAACGAATATTTAAAAAAAAGAAGCAAAGTCCAATATAATACACTTGGAAAAACATTTAATGGAAAATATTGTAGAAAACAAACAAAATAAAACAGAAAGGAAAAATGGAGCGTGTGAAAATTATGTGTGCAAATATGTTGCATACTTTTGAGCGTAGTACAGCAGCATTTTCTGCCTGCATGAAGGTCATTCAACTTGCAATATCAACAGTAATACAATGTAATAATAAAAAACACCACCAGATACGACAACAGGCAGCCTACTTCCGTTGTTGACGCCATTTTGTTTGTTTGTTTCCATGTTTATTTGTTTGTTTGCTACTTGGTGTTGTTATTGTTGTTACTATTTTGATGTTTCTGTTTTTGTAATTGTTGAATGGAGTATTTCCAGTTATTGTTGCTGTTGTTGTTGTTTGCAAGTGTCCATTTAAGTATAAATTTAATTATTAAAAGTATAAAAGCAACGCTCAAACTTATTACATTCACAATGAAAAGCATCAGCAGTGAATGAGTGCCACGGAGTAAATGATTGTAAAATTCAAATTGTTATTATTGTGGATTGTGTTGACCATTCACCAACCGCTGCCATTTTATGTTCAATTTATTGTTATTTAAATCTTTTGGACTTTTTCATTTCGCTTCGCAAAAGCCAAAAGTTAATTGAAACGTTGTGTAAATAAATATTTAATGGTTATTATGCAATAAATTTTAATAGCCACATTTACAGATAAATTAATACATAAATACTATACTATTGTAGTAAGTAAGTATATGAATAAAATTAAGAAGGATACATATACAATATGCATGCACTACTACTAACAAAAGTGAATAAATACAATATTAAATATGCATAGTCATCATTTAAGTAAAATATAATAAAAACAAAAAAAAAAAAAATAAAAAATCATTTATGAAATTCTGTAAGAAAAGAAGCTAAACAGGTACCTTGTATTACATTTAACCTCTCAGAAATGGCACATATGCTCTTATAATATTCATGTCAATTTCATCTTACAGTAAGTAAATTGCAGATCCTTGTAGCACTTCTTTCATAAGTCAAAGGAAGAATGTTGTTGTGCCCCAACAAAGAGCTACTTCATAATTTAATATGCATATTTTCTTTTGTATTATACTATATACCATAATACTTATACAAGTGGTAAGAGTCTTTGCTTTTGTTTGCTGGGCTACGCTTCTTGAGGAGCGGTTCTGCTGATACTTTCATTATGCAAGCCAAGGATTTTCCGCTTAGCACAGCGAATGATTCTTCCTTTTGAGCATATCAAAGATGATTACATGCCAGAGCTAGGGTCTATTGTCTCTCTCTCTCTCTCTTCATATAAACTATCAAGAATTTATTATATGGAAAAAAGAGTAAATGGAAATTATTGCATTAAACCTTCATCTTTCCACTGTGCGGCTGGTAACTTTGACTGCACTGTACTCGACACAATTTTAACCAAAGGAAACTGAACTGCTTCCATTAATTATGGCTTTTTATATAGAGCAATAAAGTTCATTTCAGTTCAGTTGAGTTTGGTTCTGTTTGATTCAAAGCAATGCAGTGCAATGTTCGCTCACTTAATGGGTCAATCAGCCAAACATGAGGAGTTTTTTGATTAATGCATGAATGTTCTTGCAAACAGATAAGCAAAATGAAGCAAATTAAAGACAGACATACAGACAGACAGATAAATATATGAAATGTTGCAAAGAAAATACGAATTTAAATTTGGAATTGTTATGTACAAAAAAAAAAAAAAAAAAAAGAAGGAGTATAAAACATGTCCTTTGAGAACGGGCATTATAGAAAACTCATTTGATGTCTAGTTATTTTCATATGCCACACAACACAATGCCAGGATACTCATATGATACAAAAACACACACACACACACATATATGCATACATCAGGACTTACATCAGGACATAACCCGTACACGGAAAAACGTATTAAGCGCATTATCTGACATGAACACTCATCATTTGTGAGCCACAAGGAGCAGCAGTGCAGAGCAAGGACTCACTCAGGACTCATTCAGGCATTGTCATAGACACAGGAAGTACGCACACACACACACTGGATGAAGTTAGATGAAATCTGACAACGAATTTGGCTTTTGCGGAACTTTGACATGTGACGATGCAATGAGATGAGATAGTCAACGTACTACTACATACTATATACGAGTAGAAACTGACTGACTGACTGACTGACTTCTTTGTTCTGTGGTGATATAATGAAATTTTCTCTCATCTGAAGGTTTTCTGTTTATTTGTTTGTTTTTTTTTATTTTGGTTTTGGTTTTTGTTGGAGTTCCTAACATATTTGTTTGTTTGTATTATGGAAATTTGAGGTGAGTGATATACATAGGTGGGGATCAAGCTGAGATTGTGTTAACATCAACATAAAGGCAACAGTGCGTATGAGTGTTATCTATGAAATTTGATTTTTGACTTTAGAATATGTAAAATTTTACATTGTTTTTGACTTGGCATCAACTTAACATTCAACAAAATTATAAGGATAAGGATAACAAAAAATAAGTTTGAAAATTCTTGACACATTTTCTGTTCCCCAGAAATTTATAATCTACTAACATGAAACAATGATATCATTTCTCATTTCACTGAAATCAAACCAAAGTTTTCAAAAATTCTTCCACATTCACTTGCAACAAACTTTCATCAGAGTTTCTACTACTTAGTTTTTTAACTTGATTTTTTTTTCTTATTCTTATTCTATTCATGCAGAGAACAGTATATACTGTCACCCGCGCTCTTTGAGTTAAAATACTAAAAAATGTCTGCAGTAATTAACTATTATCCTGTGATTACACAGCAAAGCAGTACTTGATTTATGTTGTTCGTTGCTACGCTAATCTAATTTGCTTTTTTCTTTTATTTTTCGTCACAACTTTTCTTCTTTTCATTTCTTTTACAGTTTTAGTTGGAAAAAATTGCCAAGCATAGCATAATTTTTCCCACTTTTCTTACTAACTTAAGAGAGTGTCTCTCAATGTCTTGCTTTCTGTCTGTTAGTCTGCTGGGTTTTCTATTTAGTTGGAAATGAAGTTAATGTTGTGGAAAATTACAAAGTGCCGCAGTTTTTTGGTTAATTGCAGTTATTATTTGCGGCTACTCAAGAATAGCGACACAGCAAGAAATTCAAGGAGATTCTAAAGAAATTTCACCAAGGATGCAAATCGAAATAGTGGAAAGTGCAAGCAGCATTTGCAACTGTATTCTGTGTTTTTAAAAAGTTAAAGTTTCAAAGTAAATCTCTGTATAAAGTAACAACAATTTGCAAAATCAATCATTTAATGCAATACAATTTGTCTTGCTTTTAAATATTATTAATATTTTTCTTATTTTGTACTTGCTTCAGAGTTTTTTTATTTACATTCATAAAGATTTTATTTATTTTTGTGCTTACAATTTTTTTGAAGTGAAACTTTTTTAGCAAAGGGAAGTGAATCCACAAAAAAATTAAAATGAAATGTGACGAAAATCAAAATTTTTAGGATGTTATTATTATATTGGAGCTATTTAGGCAAATATTGTACAATTGAAATGTCTCCGTGGCGTAGTGGTTAAAGATTAGGACTTGCAAACCGAGGGCGTGGGGTTCGAGTCCTGCATTGGGAACATTTTTTTTTTTTTATTTTTGAACTGAAACTTCTTTAGCGAAGGGGAGTAAATCCAAAAAATATGAAAATTTAATGTGACAAAAATCAAAATGCGATTATGCTTCAGAGCAGAGTCTTGTCTTGAATGCTTATGCATGAGTAAGAAAGATCATTCTTAATACCAAACTTAACTTTTATTCTTGATAATTTGCCAGCATTTCACCACCAACACCTCAGGCCAACATATGATAAAGTTACCATAAACATTTTTGACAAAAGTCAATATCAACACTGGGGGATTGAGAAATATCATCATTGTAGCCGGAAGTTGTTAAAACCGAAAGCATAATATTTTGCCAAAAGCTGTCACTGCTTTTAAAATAATCTTAACCCAATTTGTGAAAGATGTTTTGCCTTTTCTTCTACAATAATATAATTAGACTGATTGTTGAGATACATTTATTTATTGTTTTTGCAATGTCAACCAACCCTATAGTTATTCTTGAAATTTATCCAAGTCTTCATGATGTCAAGTTTTAGGATAATTTTTGTTAAAAACATATTTATTGAATTTGTAGAGATTTGCAAACCAAATAATCCAAATGTGGTATATTTTATACTACATTACGTTGGTTATGGTTTGATTCATGATGTTTCATAGTATGAAATGCTATTTAGCTTCTTATACGATTGACAATAACTCGTGTTCCTACTTTCAGTGTCCTTGGAGTGATTTTTGATCGTCCATATTTAGTTTCAACCATCATATTTCTTCAACTACATATTAATAAGGCTAAGAGTATTTTCTGCTTTATTAAGAGATGGTTTAAAGAATTTAATGATCCCTTCGTGATTCAAATTGGGACCCCAGTGTACGTTTTCCTTTATACTTTAGCAGGCTTCTCCCATCATTGTAAAATCGCCGAACAACTCTTGCTATAAGCTTTCTTCACAAACTTATTACCGGTACTGTTGATTCGTCAGTACTTTTAAGTCAACTTAGATTCTGTGTAATGAAATCAAGATCGAATAAGAGCAAACATGTCTATTGTAATGTTGCAAAAAATCAAGCTGTAAAGATTTGAAGGATATGGGATACTCCAAGCAAGATTCTTTAAAAACAAAAAGAAAAAATTAGTCAGTATAAATAATGACTTTCGATTTCTTTGATGATTATTTAGTAAATCAAAAAAAGCAATCACAAAGCAAGTGAAGTCAGAAGTGAACTTAATATAATTAGAAACCCATGGTATAAAGGGAAACATCGTTGAACTATTAAAACCGAAGAAGTTTACATTAAACAAATTTTAATATTAACGCAATTAAAGATCGCCAAAAGACAAGACACCCAAAATATGAAGAACATGTAGCACAAAAGGCGAAAAACGGTATGTTATAAGTACAAGATACAAATTGACCAGGTCCGGAACTAGAAACCTCCTTACAATTGATTTTATATTGTTTGGCTCAAGCACCTTGATTAGAAAGTCTATTAATTTTATTGTCAAATTGAAAACATTGTTTTATACAATTCACCATATTCAAGTTGGCCACCTATGGATTCTTTTTCTTCAATTGTAAACAATTTCCTATATTAATGAAATACAAGACACGTACAGAACAAGCTTAGTTAGAGACTATTAATGTTGTCTAAATGGTACACCCTATATAAATTGATAGTCTTATTGTAAATGTTTTATTTCCTTAATGTAGGGAAGTCTCCTATTTTTTAAAATTGTATATAGAATGTTGGAATGTTGCTGACCAGAGGTGGCGGAAAAACTGCAATAACAAACGTTCGTCTTTATTTGAGGAGGATTAAATGAAAGAACATCATTATACGTTAATTGAATCAACACTTTAACCGATGTCTTTATATCTTTTTAAGCAAGCCAAACCAGGTCTTATAAACGAAGTCTTTATATTATATATTGTATTTACTTTATGAGTTTTGAATCATAATTCTTTTCTCAAATCGATTTAAAATAAACAATAAACAGCCTTAAAAGTGTAAAAATTGGGAATAAACGGAATATATGCTTCGGTAAACTGAAGTCAATATTTCAATGTTCAGTTTGATAAATTTTGCAAAGGCAATTACATAGTTTAAGATCATGCATTATTCATTGATTAATTGGCTAATGGCAAAATCACAAAATTCATTAAAAACATTTCACAAAACTCACCCATGTGAAAGTCAAATGAATACTGGAGTCTGAGGTATTGTCATTTATTATCTACATAAGAAAACTGTCGTCTGCAGCTGAGTTGTAAACATGTCATGATTTTATTTCCATAAACCTAGATTAAGGTACACCGATGTGTATGTGATGATATCATTAAAATTGTGTATATAAAATTAAAGTTCTATTTTTTATTTTTGTATTTTTAATTAAAATTCCTTATACAAACAACAAATGCCTTCAAATGCGCATAAATCAAAATTTCCCCACAACAGTAAAACCACAAAATCCGCGCCTTATGTGCTGTTGAAGATATGTAAACAATGTCAACCTCAACCCAGATACACAAATACACAAATACACAGATACATACATACAAATACCTAGATATAAAAATATCACACTCATTGTTTTCGTTGTCGTTGTCGTTGCCGCCAACGGCGCCAAAACATTTCATTCCTTTTTTTTGTTTTTATTTTTGCAATTTTCATTTCTCTCTTTCCTTCTTATGACCCTTCCGTACGCTCACTCGCACTGGAAGTGTAAATATTTAGGCCTCTGCAGTTTTTGGGGACGCTGTCAGTGATCCAAATAAACACATCACATGATGACCTTTGTCACTAAGAGTATTTTATATGCCTAACAAATAAAACCGAGCTAAAGTTGCTGGTTGCTGCCGGATTGAGGAAGTGAATAAAAAGTAAGTCCTTTTGAAAAAGTTTGTCTCATTCCGGTATGGCTTGGCATGGAATTATGTGGCATGTCCTGTGGTTGTTCTCTGTGCACCACATTGAAAGCTGTTTGTAAAACTGTGTTTGCCGTTTTGCTTTTGATTCATGCGTTAAATGAAAATTAATCCGATTTAATCTGTCGCTAATTAGGTTTACGTTCGGATTTGTTTCACACTTCTTCAAACCCACTTACCTCAACCCATCCAAAAACCAAATTCGAGAACACATGAAAGCCAACAAATAAAACCGCTGACAGTCCAGTTACAGTAAACAACAACAACAACAGCAACATCAAAATCTACATAGATGACGTAAATTAATAACAAAAATATAACATGTTTATACTAGATACTCACAAAGACACATACATACACGTGATTTTCACACATAATCACCAACCTAATAATTATGTGCCTACATATATATGTGCATATGTATGTCTCTGTGTGTGTATGGGCTTATCAATGTGTGCGTGGATGTGATAAATAAAATAATTGCAAATGAGATTAAGTTTGCTTCCATTAGCTCAATGAAACTCGGCACGCATACAGTTTTTTGTTGGAAAAATTACAGTATTTGAAATAAAAAGGACATGGTGTACAATATCTGGTAGCCTAAGCCTCAAAAGAAGCCATTCATTGCCTCCAATCTAAAATTTTTTTTATTTTTTTTTTTTTTTTATAAGTAAATCATTGATTATATGAGGAAGAAGAGAAACCTTAGAATGCACTTAAGACCTGAAGCCAAACACATTTTGAAAATGGAAAATAGCCTAATTGAGAGCAAGCCAACCAACCCATCACTGTTTCCTTAACATGGCACATAACTTTGTATAATCTTTAGGCAAACAAATAAATCGAGTAATTCCTTACACGCACTCAAGCCAAAATCCTAGATTGCATTTTCCAACAAATTTTATTTCAAAAATAATTTCAATTTTCTCTCAAAAATTGAAAGGGACAAGGAACAAGGCCCGAAGAGAAAAACACCTGGCTTAATGAATTTTTCAGTAATGAAAGCAAACAATAAAAATGTTTTGAAGCACAAGGGAAACAAGGAGTCATGGAGTAGGATGGAAGGAAGAAACGAAGGCTCGAAAGATGGACAACAACAAGAAATCAGAAACTATCGTAACAAACAATCAGGCAGTTGCAATTTGTGTAAATACCAGACGAAAGTAAAACAAAACGAGAACGCACCACTTCAGTCAGTTGGATAGAGAAAGGTGACAAGAAGGGTAGTAATAGTGCAGATAGACTAGAATCCTTCCACCGATAGCGGTAATGGTATATATAGGCATTTTTGCATGCGGAACTTGGTTAAATTCTTCGGTTTACCCACCAAGTAAGCAAAGAATACCGAAGCTCAAATTGAAGCTGAAGCTGAAGCTGAAGCAGGAATTAAATCCGGAAAAGTATGAGTAAAACTCTACAGAAGCTGAAGCATGATGATAAACGTGCTGCCAATAAATTACACAGCATCCAATGTAGAAAGAGAGGGTACAGGCAAAACAATATGAGAAGGAGATCTTGAGGTTGAAATAATGCCAGAGGTGACGGCAAGAAGCTGATGCCACAACTCGGCGTAGAATTTAAAATTTACAACATTTTTCTGCAGTAAAAAACAAGAACGAAGGAGGAAAAAAAAGAATGGTTAAAAAAAAAAACAAACTCCGAAGAATGGAAATGACAGAGAAGAAAATCCTTTTTGCCTTCATTGGGTAAACAATTTTAATACTTTTGCAGGCAAGACACGTAACCTTTTGCTTGTGCTTACTCAGTTGCTCGTCATCGGCAAAGCTCCACGTTGCAGCAGTTGCATTTGTCTCCGTTCAAGTCTCTTGCAAAATCCGGTTGCAGATGCCAACACATAGAGATCCGAGATCCTGTCCTAGCATCAATGCATTCTGCATGCCACACATACTTCCAAAAAAAAAAAAAAAAAAAACAACGTATCCTGTGCAAATGCAACAGGACAAACCGAGCGTAAACGTTTGCGAGCACACAAATACAAATAAAGTGAATTGTTGCAGTCAAAATGAAAGAAAAAGCCAAAAAAACAAAATAAGATTCGAAGCGAAGGACTTGCAAATCATTGTGTTAACATCTGCAGATTTTTTACAAAATTAAAAAAATTATTTTGTTATAATTTTCAGGTAAAACAAATGAAAAAAAGAGAGTGGCATAGATAAAATAATAAATGTTACATCTAAAGTTATAGATTGATATATTACAGGGAAATGCCCTGAATAAAAATGTGGACTACTAGGACTGGTTACAATTTACATACAAATCCTAGAAGAGAAGATATTCAACTGAAATTTATGCCTATATTTTCTTTAAAAAGAATGTAGGAAGGGGCCCGAAACTTCCATTGCCTATGGGAACCGACATGCCTTATTATTAAAGCAATGTTGACGTTGAGATGTTAATACAAATAAACGTAGATAATGCTCGCCTTATTTCTATGCGCATCGCATCGAAGTAAAATCAAAACCGGGAGAAGGGCCGAGAGATACGTAAACATTATAGACAAAAACTAAAGACTCCAACGGTAAAGTAAAGCAAGCAATTCCTGGGTAAGTCGACATGGTACATGCCCTAATATGCTCACCGATTTATGTTTATTACGTTAAAAAACTGGAAAACGAATGGAAAAAGCAAAATTCGAAATGTGAAATGCCAAAAGAAATGTGTACAAATCTATTGAAATGTTATTTACCGCTTGAAGAGGATCTTGGCAGCATCCGGCATTCGGCTCAGACCCAAGTTATTATTGTATAATATATGTATGTATAAGTACATACGTATGTATCTATGTATGTAGGAAGTTGTTGTTCTTCTCTATGGTTCACCAACACTAATGGCATCATTAAAAAACCGGAGTCAAGACTCAATTCAATTGACGGTTATCACATAACGAGCCAGAAGAAATAGTATAAAGATATTTTATGGTTTTTAGCTTCCTTTGGCTTTTATAACTTAATAGAATTTATTTTATTCGCGTCGACCATTTGTGGGGAGTGTTTTCTTATCCCAACTTACATATTATATTTGCAGACAGCAGAAGGACAAACAGGACTAACTCAAACTCAAGTACCACAAATTGAACAAGGCAATAAACATTTCAACGCTACATACATAGTAGACTCGTACGTATACTAAGAATAAATGGGAGTAAGAGAGCACAAGAGTCGATGATGATGAAGATGAATATTTGGTTTTTGATGGAGCGTGCGTAAATGTCGGAAGTGGACTATGAGTCTTCAGTGTGTTGCCAGGCCTCACTTTACACATCACTTTTACCTGTGTTAATGCTAAATGGCCATAAAACCATTTTATGGACGATATTGCGTACTTTATCGCTAATCAAGATAAGTGTCCTGCCCACACAAAGTTGCAGACTGCTGTTCTTCACGAGATATCCACAAATCGAGAAAGTCAGTATGCATGCCGACTTTGCCCCAAGTTGGTTCATTTTGAAGTTTAAGCATAAAGCGAAAGTGGGTGTAATTTTAATAAAAATAAAATTTTATTGTAAACACTTTCAAATCGAATGAATGAAGAATGAAGCTCAAGAGCCTTAAACTCTGCGAAATCAATGCAAATAGGAAGAGCTAAGTGCCACCATTAAGAATTTGACCCAAGGACATTCAACAATCTTTTGGGTTCAACAAGCAAAACTAATAAAATAAATTGGGAATACGAGTAAATTATTTCAAAAGACATTTGATTGAAGATTAAGAAGAATCTTTAAAAAAAATCATATAAAATATTAACAATTTGCTTTAGGAAATTTATTTCATTCTCCACGGTTAGTTGATGATATTTCGTTTGTTAATTTTAATGATGCAAAACTAATAGACTAATGTGAGAGCTTTTATTTTTTTTATTTTTTAGAAATATGAGGGACTTTTGCATTTCGAAATTCTATAAACCAGAGAAAGCAATAAAATATATATTTTTCTATTTTTTATGACCATCAATTCTTAAATAAAATAGAAATTTCCAATTACAAACTGATAAGACAATAAAACCAAAGAAAGCACACACTTATATGAAATTAAATGAGATTAATGCAATGAAATTATTGGACCGCCTGCATTTGTTGCACACCCCCGAAATTTATAGAAAATACAATATTATATTACACATAGTTTAGGAAACGAAAATGCTGCATTGCTTGATTATGATGATGATGATGATGATGATGATAATAATGATGATGAGTCAAGTGCAAACGCCAGACATGCACTTAAGTTGGTCTGCGTTTGCCCTCACCCGCCATCACCATGAGACATTATTGTTGAATTGAAATAAGGCAAGTTCTGGCAAGGCATTTGTCTGGCCTTAAACGCTCTAACGCTTAATTATGGTTGCCGCCATAGCCGTAGCCATTGCCATCGTTGTCGTCGTTGTCGCCGTCACTGATGATGAGTTTAATTGAAATAATGCCAAGCTTAGTGGGGTACTAAATCAACTCAAGAGCAAACCAACGAATGAACAAAGCAATGAAAAAATGCATTATTGAAATCATTAATATTTTTTTTAGTTTGGTTTGTGTCCTAATGATGTTCCCAAGCTGATGATGACAACAACAACAACAACAACAACATCGACAACAACATCGACTTTGTCTGTCAAAAATCTTAATTACTTGAATCGCAGCCGATAGAAAAGGCTGAGTTGAATTGGAATTTCGGTACATTAAGCGCATGAGTGACTCTTCAAGCAAAGCTGTGGGAGGGAGATACTATGGGTAAAAGATGAGCATAGAACTAAGGCAATTCTGGGAATATTCTAAGCAATGTATTGACATCAAGAGTGACATTTTCATGCATGCAAGTAATTACAGATTGTGGGGGAGCGTTGCTTTGAAAACTTTGCCTAATGAAGTAAATAATTTGTTTCAATTGCCCAACAAATGGGTCAACTGTATATATTCTTTATTGCTTTTAATAGTGAGAAAAAGTAAACTACAAGAATGGACGGAAGTATCTTAAAATTCACTGGAAGCATTAAATCTCAGCTTCATCATCGCCCCAATTATACAGTTCCTTGACCGAGCATAAATTTTTGTAAGTTGGATCAACACCCGTTTTGCATCCAGAAGCCGGTTTCGTTGATGACTTGTAAACTGGATGCCCACGGACATTTGCCTTAGCATAGTTACATGCCATTAGTTGTTCGACCATACGATCCTTGGTCTGACGTAGTACGGCACAACCAACATGGGTGGCTGCTTCTTGGATCATTTGAGCAAAACGACCAAATGACTGACTAATCACAAGTAGAGAAAGCATTGGATAAAACATTATTAAAAAAAAAAAAATTGTAAAATATACTTACTTTTTAGGTGGATTGTAATTGTCCATATATTCAGCACTCCCTACGACTTGCTCTTCGCTCCATCGCTTCAAGCTATCCAAAATAACTTCTTCAACTGGTGTCGGCTTACTTACCCATGAACTAAAGGCTATAGTTTGACCCACATAGGGTAATATATTTAAATTGCTGCAAGTATCGAAACGTTTCGAACAAGTATTCACTTTCAACTTAGCCAGGGACTCTAACTCGGGCATCCAGCGCATTTTGGCCATTCGAGCTGCAGGCTTATATAGTTTGACACCACCCCTAGCCACTCGGTTGCGTAGTTCGTTGTGTACTGCTAGGATTTTACAAATTGTTTCAGACGAAAGGAGTGCTACTTTGGCATCAATTTGACATGCTGCACTTACACTCTAAATCATAAACGAAACAATGACATTTTGTTTATTTTTTCTTTTTTTTTTTTTTTTGCTATGAGAATGTTGTACTTACACCATTGTTTTGGCATCCAATATGTCTACGTCCTTCACACAGATCGACAGCACAATAGTTAGTATTTGTGGACCAGGCATTCACTTGGCTAAGATACAAATATAGAAAAATAGAAAATAACAACATGTTGTAGCCTACTATACTTGCTGATGTGGAATGAAAGTAAAATGTACATTTGGCCTATTAAATTGGATATTGGTAAACTCACAAAAGTGTTTCAAATTATAAAAATTCACCACATCGAATTCAATTAGTTTTTTTTAAAAAAAAAAACAATAAAATTGGATTATCTAATTATTCATGGGTTTACTAGAACAAAATAATCAATACCAAGATAATTATTGTATTATAATTGTTCCACAAAAGAAATCGCTCACCTGGAAAATGGGTCTATTATTATTTGTACCCTCATTTGAAACTACATTAAATATCGTTCGTTATGCCACTCTCATACTTAGAAATTCTCGTCCCCACCGCCAAAAAAACTGGGTCAGTCGTTTTTCACAAGCTTCCCTTGAGGAAAATTTTCCATCCATTGACAGGAACAGTACCACCTGGTGGCAGATCCGGACTATGCAAGCCTCCCAAGGTCATTTCCACAATTTTATCGCAATTTTCTACGATGGTGCGAGGTGCATCTCACATCGAAATTTACAGAGCCATTGTTGGGGCCATAAACATAGTTCTCAATTTCAGTCACCTTATTTGCATTTTCACAGTTATCATCTGGCCAAGGAGTCAACTAATTATGAAACACAGGCCTACAGGCCTTTTTTAGAGTAGGATCCTACATTTTTAAGTTGTGATTAATGTAACACACAAGTTTGCTTGCAAGTTGTTGTAAAAAACCTTTTTATATACACAAACTGCATGTTCTTGTTGTGGAAATGTAATCTCTCTTTAGAGACTTTTCCTGTGGATTTTTCAAAAATTTATTATACGTTGGGGATATGTCAATAATACACATTCTGTGGAAATTTCAAGTCTCTACGAAGTGCGGTTCATGAAATACAGATGATGATTTGAACGTGACGATTTGTATTTTTTCACTCAAATTTTTAGTATAAATTTTTGTCCAACGCCGCTAAAGAAGTTTCACATCCAAAAATTGAAGAGTGAAACGCAAGTTAGCTTTGGTGAACCGTAGTTAACTTTTTGTCTAGTTCTTGGTTACCACATTGTACCGCTTAAATCTTGAAATTAAACAACAAACCTATTTTGGGCCTTGTTCTTTTTATATTAGCACTTTACAATGAATGAATGAATTGAAGATAATTATTTGCAGTAAGTCTTAATGATATTTCTCTTCCTTTGCGCACATATGTGTAAACTTCTCATCTCGATATTGGCAACTTGAAGCAGGTTCATCGGATGTCTCATAAACAGGTTTATTGACTATATTTCCTTGAGAGTAGTTGCAAGCCATTAATGTCTGCGTCATTTGGTCTCTAGACTGACGTAAAAAGGCACAGCCGATATAATTGCTAGATTCTTGAATCATCTGGGTAAAATGGGCGACTTTTGAACTGAAAAATATATAGACGCAGAGGTCATTGTAAGTGAAGAAGATATCTTTTATCTGCTTACCCATCTGAGCTTGGATCTACTGTAAGATGATTGATCAAACCCATATTTACATTCTCCATCTCCTTTACCCACTTGGAAAAATGCTTTACTATTACTTGCTCAGCCGTATAGTTGATTGATGGATCAAAAGCATATAATCCTAAGTTCTGACCCACAAATGGAAAATCGTCAGTGTTACGGCACTCATCCAATTCCAATCGACAACGCTGGACATTCAATTTTGCCAGATGTTCCAGCTCATCGCTCCAGTACATGCGAGCCATACGTGCGGCGGCCTTAAAACCAAATTCCTCACCACTAGCAATCTTATCGCGCAGTACATTGTGTATCGATAGTATTTTTTGACGTACACGTTTGGTAATGGGTTCTACTGCAGCATTTCGACTACATGACAGGTCAAGATCCTATACCAGAGAAATATTATTAATAGCTAACCAATTTGTAGGAGCAAATATCTTGTACTATACTTACATCTGAATTATGACATCCTATGTGGGTGCGACCTTTATTACATAATGCCGGACGACAATAGTCTTCTGTAGCTAACACGGTACCAAAAAGATACACAAAGACAACAAGTTGAAGCTTCATATTTGAAACTTGAACTGACACGTTTATGTTTCGGAAATATCGCTGATAAATAGTTAATGAAATCTATATATTGAAGTGAATCTAATTAGATAAACTTAATGTTGAATTAATGCATGAAAGAAATTTAAAACTATAAATGTAATTATATTTTTGTTAGTAGTTATTCAGAACGTTTGAAGTTAACCTTAAACTTTTAAAGGTGCCATTATAGAAAAAGAGGATAACTTCAGCAGGAACATAATGCCAATTGTTTAATACAAAAATTTTTTGTTTGACAAATGTGTCATTATATTATAAAGTTTCGGACCCAAAGGGTACCAGGGTTACTAAGACTCCGCCTGTCCGTCCGTCCTCGAGCCAATTCTCATGAACCGTAATAGGTAGAGAGTTAAAATTGTCACAAATTGTGTAGTTCTATCCGGGCAATAGCAACAAGTACTAAAACTAAAATATTTTCAAATACTGAAAGGGATCCCATACAAGAAACTTTTTGGTTTGTATAGCAGCAGATTAATGGAAGTTGATTAGAAACTTATAGTGTCGAAAGTTCGGTTTAATTAGACAACTAGGGAGGGTACTTCCTATAAAAACACCAAAAAATATGAAAATTAAATTTAACGAAAATCAAAATTTGACGATGTTAATATTATATTGAAACTATTTAAGCAAATATAATTGAAATGTCTCCGTGGCGTAGTAGTTAAAGAGAGAGAGAGACTTGTAAACCGACGGCATGAGATTCGAGTCCTGCACTGGGAATATTTTTTATTTATTTATTTTTTTTTTTTTTAAGTAAAACTTTAAGCAAATACAATATGGAAGTGAAACTTCTAAAGTAGATGATTATGATTTTCGTCACATTTCATTTTTTAATTTTTGGATTGGGGGGTACCCTTTGCTAAAGAAGATTCACTTCCAATATTGTGCTTATGAGGCTGAGGAACCCTACTTAAATATTTTGTTGTTTTTGACTATGGAACGGAAATTTAGTTCTTATTTAGAGAATAAACTATAATTATGAAAACGAGATCAAGAAATGTGTGATAATCATTGCCATTTGCCATTTTCATATTGTCAATGATTCTTTTGTAACAATGAATTCAAAGTCTTAAAGTATTCACAACTATGACTATAGATATGAAGTATGATTTTTTTGTCTGTGCAATAATCAAATTAAGCTAAGTTATCAAGGTCCCGTAGGGATCGTTTCGCCATGACTAACGAGTTTTAATGCACAATTTATTGCTTCATTTCAGCGAAAGTATTCGAAACACATACACGGTTACTTCTTGTTGCATTTTTTGGGAAGTTAAATTTATATAAAGTTGGAGTTGATTCAGTTAAACTGGGAACTGAGAAAGGGAGTGGAGAGTAAGGAGAGAGAGCTAGTGTGTGAAAGAAACTAGAGAAAAAAAAAAAAATGTTTAAAATGTAAAATTACAGAGCGTCAGCGGTTTTTGTGGCTCGTTGCCATTGTAACCACATTTCGGTGTATGTTTATACTTACTTTATATCAAAATGGATCTACATATACGTGTATTTGGGTATATGTAAGTGTAAGTGTGGAAAAAATTGGTACCATATTTAAGGGAAACTGGAAGGGAGCAATTAGTGGAGTGAAATGCGCGTTGCCACATTTACCTTTATTTAAATGCTTTTCTTTTTTTTGGTTTTTTTGTACCCCTTTTTATTGAAGCATTCACTTCGTCCTTCATCTGTGTATCCTGTGTAACTTTTACTCTGCACAATTTGCATGAGAAAACTTTGCACAATTCACTTAACTTTTCGGGGCAACTCGACGACGACAACGACGACGACGATGATGACAAAAGCGAGTTGTTGCATTTTTATGTGTCTGTGCTAAATGCTTAGTTGTATGTATGGTTTGAGTTTGTACTTGTGTGTGTGTATCTGTGTATGGTAAGGACATTTATTGCGCATTCACTTTGCAAAAGCAGATAGTAGCAGGACAATAGATCATTTTGTTGTCTGGGTATATTATTTGGAAACCTTTGCCTGCCGTTGCATCCAACTTCAGCTCTTGGCACCTTTCACTTTGCACGTTTGCATCGTTTTTGCTATCATCGTCATTCACAACAATTTGGTTGTGGAAAGTATGGAAAAGTTTAGATAGTTTTTTATGTTTCAAATGGCGCTCGGAAGCTTACATTTACTGTACTCTTAGTTTATTGCTCATTCTCTGAAGCGGGCTTACCTTCATTTGTTGCCATTTTAAGTTGCGGTAATTAAATTGTTGTATATACATATTTGTCATTAAAATAAATTAAACAAAGTCCACATATTCGAAACATATATTCACACACACAGACACACACACACACACACACACGAGAGCAGTCATTGAAAAGCATAAAAATGGCGCCAAATTCATTTCCTGCGTCGAAGACAAAGTTGCTTTGCATTGTGTTGCATTGCATTTTGTTGGAATTTGTTTTGTAGTTTTTAGAGTTTTGAATTTTTTGTTTGTTAATAAAAGTTTATGGTGTTTGAAATGGCAATGAACTTGGCCGAGATTTTGGCAAGAAGAGAATTGTATGCAGTCTGCATAAGTTTAAAAAAAAATATTTTAAGTTCTAAAACTTGGCATTGAATTCTAACCAAAGATGAAATTATTTGAATTCTTCTCATCAAAAAGACCGAAAGAAATGGTGACTGCACTGCATCCGGTGTTTAAAACTTACTTTTAACAATCTTTCTCTAATGTAAAATGATCAGTTAAAGTTTCACTGAAAATCCCTAAACTGGAAAACAAATTTACAATAGTTTTTTCTTTATGTGAACAATTAAAAATCACTCGTAACATATTTTAACATTTGTTTACAACCAAAAAAACATTGTTTCTGGTTGGTTTTTGCTTATTTCACTCAGATTTTATAATAAATTCATGTACTCTGCAGTGACCAGAAATTACAATTATTGTGACCGCAAAAAGTTTTACAACTACAACAACTTTTGTTTCGATGTCATTACCACAAAGGACTCACTCAAGTATGGGAGAGAGGTTGAAGGACATCATGGCCCACATCATGCCCTCAGGGCAAACGTAAATGTTTGAAATGAATTTTTAAATAGAATTCAGAGCAACAACTTTTTAAATGCTAATAACTTAATGAACACAAAATGATGCTCGACTCTGAAGGCTTTGCATTTGCAACATAAATTCATTCGCCATTTGAACTCAAGTTAAACTATTGTAGTAGAGCAAAATTAGCAAGAAAGAAGCTTTTCATTGTTAAGTACAAAATTTTATGGCACAGTTGAAAAGGACAAATCAGACATGAGTTCTTCTTATGGTATCTCGATCTATACAGGAAGAATTTACAGAATCTAACAGTATATCATATAAGGCCTTAAGTGTTTTCCTAAGGCAACCCCGACCCGATCATTCTTTTGTCATGCATTTTATCATAAAGTTTGTGAAATAAATATGTGTGCATGGCATGAACAAAGCATGAAGAAATATCTAATCGATTTAGATATTTTAAAATGCTATTTATTCTCTCATCACTCTCTTTCATAAACAACATTCTCTCTTTGGCCATTCTATCTCATTAGGTGTACCTTCACGAAGTAAGTACGCGGGAAAGAGGAAATATTTAAATAAAGCTGACGTGAGTGCGTTAGCGGATGGCATGCGAAATAATTGTAAAGTGCCGACGGCGCTTCCATGCAGCATGATGGACACACGTATACGAAATGCCTAAAAGCTAAATGCATGATCGTGTCGGGGGTTCTTAAGCCATTGGGGATTTAGAAATTGAGAACTTCCGATTTTGGCCTTTCTAATGGCAATTTCAGTCTCTTAAGAGAGTACTTAAATTCATCTAAAGTCTCAACAATGCAACCATGACCAATAAAAATAATAATAAAAATAAGTATCTTCACTATGTTGGATTGAGTTCTTCGACGAAAAGGGAATGTAGCTTCGTGATTTGTTTAAATACCTGAAATTCCAAGCGATTAACATTTCATCAATAATAACAATAAGATAATCAGTCAATCGTATCAATGATGTCCATTGTCTTCAATTCAGTTCGGTACAAGTCGAGTAATCGAGTAGTCTGAATGATATTAAATTTCTAAGACAACCATGATGATGACGATTTGCACAAGTTTATTACGTTAGGAATGTAACTGAGGATGTCTATAAAAAAAAAAAAGAGTTAACCATACTCAATGCTGTCAGAACTCAACACAGACATCGATAGTTACAATTGAACTCCAAGCCAACAACTGAAGAGACAAAACTAAACCTGACTACCAACTTATCATACCAACCAAATCAACAATTCCTTCCCCGATATCGATGTCGTTGTTGTTACTGTTTCCAATGTTGTTCTCCATTGGTTGTTGGTTGTCATCGTAATTTTAAACGTTAAACCACAAAATCCAATTCCCAGACAACAATTTTTTTTCCGTTGCTCACCATACCAATATGCATGTGTTGTAGTTAATTCTTTGGGGTCTCTTCTTCAACACACCTCAACCCAACCATTGCAAAAAATAACATAAAAAAAGAATCCCATTTGTATCTTAATTTCGTAGTTTTGTATTGTTTACAACTTTGGATTGTTTTCGCTTCATTGAACACTTGAACAAGTGAACAAGTGTATTTAGACAACAGCAATCAATTAATGAGTGACTGAATCGATTCAGTTGAATAAGTCAGTCGATATGTCTCTCTGTCTGTCTGTCTGTCTGTCCGTCTGTCTCTTTGGGTTTGATTGGTCGGTTCGTTGGTTGGTTGGATAGCTTTAGATTTAACATTGAATGGATTGAATTACATTAGTGGGATGGGGAAGTAGTGGAGTCAGAGTCATGTAAAATACTTGAAATTGTTGGAATTTTTGCAATAATCACTTGTGAATGAAGTTGCCACTGGCAATGTTGCAAATAATACAATACAATACACTCGTAATATTGCAGACATACTATTGTACTTATTATGGAATGTATAGAATTTCACAGTGAATGATTGTGTGAGAATGTCACAGGAAACTATTAAATCTTTTGATGAACTTTAAGAAAATAAAATTACAATATGAAAAAATGTTCATATCTTTACAAAAATACAATTCAATTAAGTCATAAGCCTGAAATTGTTTAAAATATGTGATCCATTGAAAAAATATGTGCTGAAATATTTGCAAAATTTTACAAAAGTTATGAAATTAGCATGAGAATCCTTTGATTGATTAATTTGAAAACTTTTTCATTTTATGAAAATTCCTCAACTAGAAATTAAAGTGATTTCTTATTATCTTTTGATTCTCTTGCATGTATTTTCCGTTCCTTACGATTTTATGTATAGAATACTTAACCTATACTACTATTTTTTGTTCTATTTATTGAAATTGCATCCAAAAGGCAGCAGCCAACAAAATATAAATTATGTCAAAATAAAAATGTGCATAGCGACAACAATAACAATAACAACACCAACAAGAACATGAATCTTCTTTCTGCCATGAATGCACAAAAATCCCATCAAAGTTTAAAATTTACAACCCAATGGAGCCACATGAATACCACATCCTAAACCATATAGAAGTGCACAGAGCTCATCATGGCATAGAATTCCGCTCAAACTTAAATCGAAATTTATGCGCGAAGAAACTCCCTAAAGAACAACATTGCAACAACGAAACGAAACGAAACAAATAACAATAAGAACCAGGAATATGAACTGCCTGAAATGTGATAGAGCCACTTTCACCTTCGTGAAACAACAAACTGCCACAAGAACAAAAGCAACTACATCAAGTGGTTATAGTATTGAGGTAAGGTAAAGTAAGTAGTTTTAGTAGTAGGGTGCAGGAAGATAAGTGAAGTGTGTAAACTTTTCTTTGCAAGAGTTGCTTAAGGAGACACAGACGAAAGTTGCAAGTAGGTCGGGGTAGTTGATAGTGTGGGCTAAAACTCAACTGTTGGTTGTAGTAGTGCCAAGCTAAAATATTAAAATTTATAAACCATGAAAGGTAAATAAAATACGAAACCGAAGTGTGCAGCATTTTACTAGAACAAGAAGGACGATGTCTGTCTGTCTGTCTTTCTGTCTGTCCGTGATACACATGCTGCAACTAACTGTGTGTCTATTTGCATTTCGCGTACACGCCTCGAAAAGGTGGCAATGGCAACGTGACGAGCGGACGAAAGGACAAACGGAAACGGAAGTTGTGCGCTTTGTGTGCGCAAAATAAATTGAAGTTATTTCCACAGCTTTTACAGCTGCCACCATTTATTGCTGTTGTTGCGACTGTTGTAACTGTTGTTGTTGCCAAGTTGCCGCATGCAGGTAGACTATTACATGTGGCAGCAATGTTGGTTCGTTGGTTGCATGTTCTAACCATTCGTTTATGTTCTTTCTTTCACTATTCTATCTGCTACCTTGCAACAAATGTCTTCAACGTGGCCAGTCAGCCAAAAGGAATAAGGAAACGACGGCGACGATGACGATGACGACGAGTGGCAAGTGTTATGGCGGCGGTGGTGGCATAGAATATTTATGGCAACATTTATGTGTCGTGTCGCGTGTGCGCGCGGTAAATACCGGAAATACCGGAAAGGAGTGCATAATAAATGATGTTATTAACCCACATACACTCACAAATGGATCTGCAATGTTGCATTTACTAGATTTTGTGAAACGCACAAATGCTATGCGTTGAAATATCTTTCTTTTCACTATGACTTCCCAAAGGGTTTGGGAAAGGATTCATTCTATATCTCAGATTCTTCGTCTTACTTGGTAACAACATCCAACCAAATCTTAATTCAACTCCCATTATTTTACATGTCGACGTCATTTAATTAAATTTCTCTACCTTTAATGTTATTTACTTGCATCATTCTATTACTTCGTTGCATACTTTCTATCTTTTCCATCTATCTCGTACTTTCATGGCTTTCCAAATGAAGTGAAAGCATAATTTACTTGCAAAATACCTTTCACTTTTCATTTTTCTTTTCCTTTTGCATTCCTTGTGCAAGAAGTTTGTCTATAATTTTTTTTCGCATTATTGCGAACGTGAAAACTTTCGACCGCATTTAATCCGCGTACTACTTAGTAAGTTTTCTACAGCCGCCACATGCGTCGTATGATGAACGCGTTTCGAGATGCTCAATTTTAATGTTTCAATTTTGGTGTTAAAAATTCACCGAAAAAAAAAAAAACAAAAAAAAAATGGAAAAAATCCACTTAAAAATTCATAAAATTCTGTGCACGTTCTTGCATATGTTTAATATGTATCGAGATACAATTTGTTTGAAATGGAGGGATTCAGGCACCACCTCACCAATTTACAATACATACTTTGTAAAGCGAGCCCAGCTGCCAAATAGATTTTAATATTTACATAAGTTCATACGTTAAATGTTCGTTCGTTCGTTCATTCGTTCGTCCGTTGATTCATTTTTTCGACGCTTCTGTTATTTTAGTAACCAAAATGTGCAAATTACCTAAAAACCGCAGACAGACACAATGAAACCACAAAACAAATTTAACTAGACATATTTTACAATGTTCTGCGCATTTTTTTCCATGGGCCTAGGTTTTCCTTTTTTTTTTTTTTTGTGCCCATTGCCATGCCATGAACAAACATTTGCCAATGTTTTATTTCTATTTTCTTTGTTTTTTATGGTTAAAGAATGAATGCAAGGAACGAAGGAGGGCAGGAAGGCAGGAAGCAAGGAAGATTCTGAGTAGGGACATGGTTTCATTCGTTGTTTAATAATTCTAAACATTTGTTGATTTTTTCTATATATTTTGTATACATACCACATATATTTTTCTTTTTATGCTAAGCATCCAATATTGCTTTGTTATTGATAGCAGCGAGTGTTTACAAATATTTTTTTGGAGCATGAATTTATAGCATTTTTTATGTGTCTGGAGGATATTAAAATAAGAACAACAAACAGCAAACAACAAATATTAACTAAATATGGTTGGGTTTTGTGGCCCAATTGTGGCTTTGAAAGCAGATGATCCTGTTTAGCAGTAAGAACTCTTAATAGAGATAACAATTTAGAATAAAAAATGAGTAAAATTATACAATATAATAGGCAACATAATATTAAACTTAAGACTCTGCTTAACTCGTTTCTAATAGATGTTAGATGTGCCACTTTCAGATCTTTCCTAAACAGCCTTCCATAACTTAGTCTGTGTTTCTAGTTAAAATACATAAAATCAAATATTGTAATTTGTTTCATAAAGAACTTACTTACTAAAACAAAAGACACTTTACATTATTTTCCATAAACGAAAAGTCATGTCTATTTAAGGAATTTTACCACCAAGGGGCTCAACACGAAGCCACCACAAAGCTACTAACCCTTTCCTTGAGTTACAATATGACCTCATCCAGCCAAAAGTGAGTCAGTTGCTCATATGTTTTTCTTTTAACTAATGCAAAAGGAAATTAGAGTTTTAAGCAACCAAAGAACGACAAATGTGTAACACGCCTCCTTCCAATATTTCAGAATTTTTCTGTTGTTGCTTTCAGTTGTTTATACCCTATACTAGAATATACTCGTATGCTTTACATTCAAGACTCAAATTGAATGGGGTAAAGATACTATAACATGACAAAATGATCCCTACAAATATCTTCTTATATAAAATTCGAATGTACGAAATTTTGTGACTCTTAATCTCCTTAACGGCTAGACCAATTTTCAAATTTTTTTTTTTTTTTTATTCATGGGATCACTAAGATGGTTCATGCTTCAGTTAGACTCGATAGGTGGCACTGTTGTTGAGATGCAGGCACTTTTTGACCAAATTTTTAATATTTTTTTATCTAGCGCATACTATACTAAGCCGATTTTAATAATTTTTTTTTTTAAATGACAAATGAATGGTCATGAAAAGAGTTGCATACTTATTCTTTTCAGTTTTTAACTTTTAATATAATATTTTTAAGTATTAAGTTTTGTGAAAACCACTGCAAGGCCAGGGCATAATGCTTTTAATGCTTTGGTTGTTGTAATTGTTGTATATTTCCACTTTGAGTACGCACTTTTTGCGCTCGAGGAGTAAACGTGTACCAAAAACCAAAATGTGCTCTGCCGATTTTTTTTTCTCTACTTTCGCGTATGTAAGTATAACAAATATATTTCGAATACCAAGCGTACGAAGTCCCGGGCATAGCTAGTATATACCTATATAAATAATATGGTCTATTATATCTTAAGTTTTCTTAGAAACACACACACTTTTGATGATGAAAGACCCTACAAAACATAAACAATTTACAATCTCTTTGGTCTGCTTGGAACCGAAAATTCAGTTCTATTGTTCCTCTTTATTTACAGGGTATTAAATAACTCGGCTTATCCAACTATATTTATTTTCTTTCTGCCTTTACTTTTTTTTCTTTTTATTTTTTTTTTTATTTGCTTAACTGACAACTAAATAAATTTGCATTAGGCCGAAATGGCAAGAAATAATAGGTTGAGGGATGATGTTGAGATGGGTAGAATGAGGATGTAGTGATTCTATGAGTATAAAACGTGCCCGTTTGCGATATGAATAAATTACAAAGCATTTTCATTACTAAATCAAAGAGAGAACTTGTTTATATTTAAATTAGTAGACAAAAACAAAACAAAAAAATATATATATTTACAAACAAGTCAGATATGCAAAGTATGCTTGGATAGTGAGCAGGGACTCTGGGGAAAGCAACCGGAAGTGTTAGACGCGAAAAAAGTTAAACGCACACAACAACAACAACAACAAGAAAGGGGCAAATGTTTGAGTGAGTCTGTTGTATCTAGATACCGACATGTAAATGTCGCTAAAATTGTGCTACTGTCAGTCTGTCATCCTGTCTGTCTGACTGTCTGTTATATTGCTGCTGCGGCGCGGCGACAACAGGATGATATTTTAGATATGACAGTAAGCTCATTTATTGTCTCTAATAAAAAGCAGCAGAAACACAAAAACCCAGCAACCCACTAACACCACCAACCATGACAAAGCCAAAAGCAGGAAATGTCGAGCCGAGCAAAGCGAGCAAAATAAGATGCAAAGATACTTTATGACGTGCGTATGTAAAAACCCTTGAGCGACACTCACAAGGTCTGCGCTTGGGGAACATGGTGCGCACTGCTGAATGAGGGCTGTAAGAGGGCGTTAAAAGTGATTTCTGATTTGCTTTGGTTATGACACAACGAAGGGTTGAGGATGGTTGTTGAAAGGGGGTTTTGGACGCAACTTAATTAAGTTTTCATTGTGCATAAGGACATTGAAAGGATGCCTTGGACGCGGATTCATTCAAGTGTGTTTTGTATGAAAATCCAGTTCAGCATTTGCCGTAAATTCATGACAATCTGACAATCAACGAGTCTATTATTTTGACTCATTTAACTTGAAAGGCTCAAATCAGTAGTCAGGGTGATGATGGTGAAGGAGACAACTTCTATGAAGGCAACAACAAACAAGTGTCACAACAACAAATAAGGAGCGCCGCCACTGTAGTATGCCACTTGAATAAGCAAAGGCAGCGAACAAACACAACACAACGAAATAGTCAAACTGAACGACCATTGCATGCCTCATGCCGCAATCATGCTAATGCATCAATATTATGATCGATCACAATCGGCGGCAACACAAACAACGTCGCCTCCTCCACCGCTGGATACGTCGACAATGCTACTCACTCCACCATGTCGGCACCTGTTGTTGCTACTTTAGCGGTGTCGCCAACACTTGTTGCCACTTGTAGCAGCAATAACAAGTGTTGGCAAATAAATAAAAAACGGCAACTTGCAAAGCGTGTCTGGAGAGGCCGGAGGAATGATAGGTGCCAAGGCAGACGGCAGCCATTAAGTGGTATGCCCGATGGCGCCAACGCCCGCCTTTTGGCAGTAAACGATTGCAATTAATTTTCGCCTTTCATTTCATCGTTTGTCCATGTCTCAAACCTCCATGCCCCCATGCCACCATTTGTCCATTTATTCGTTTATTAATAAAGTAACATTTTTATGTTAAACGGAAAGTAATAAAAATATTAATTGTTCAGTTAAGTTGAGTTGCAAGTTGCAACAATTTGCTGCAAGCTACTTTGGCAAAGTTTTAACAACAATATAAAAGGCGTCAAAGGCGTAATTATGATAAGATCTTTATGAACGTAAGTCTAAAGAAAGAAAATTCCTTTAAAAGTAGTTTCAATGCAACTTTCAGTCTTTTCAACGATTTAACTTATGCTACTAAGACTTCAACTCTTTTGTTGAACTTTCTTAGTCACTTATTACTTACTATTTTCTAGCTACACCAGTGATTCACAACAATTTGCAAACAGTTCATGAGTGACCTCACACTACACTACTCATGGATGGGTGGGTAACTCCTTTTAAACTCATGAAAAATTTCTTTTTCTATTTTCTTATGATTTTTTACCAAACCTTAAACATCATCAGAATTGAATTGAGACTCACTGAACTGTACAATAAGAAGTCCATAACAATTTTGACCTTGCTTTTTGTGGGGGTAATTAAAATGAACCTTGAACCTTGCAACATAAACAATTCTCAAAGAAGCAACCACTCAACCGTTTCCAGGTGCCTTTCACAGAAGAAATCTCTGTGTTAATAGTATTTTCTTTTCGTTTTTTAAAGCTTCCACTACATTTAACTGATTTCTTATGGACGAATACTTACTTTATGAAATACTCGTATTTTTATTTGCACTTTACCAAAAACGAATTTTCGAATTAATCTCTTGATGAAATTTATTTGAAAATATGCCATAAAAATGTAAGACAAATTGTAGACCAAAAAAAATAAAAAAATATTACAGAGAAATAAAATAGGTAAATCTCACTCCATCTAAGAGTATGGGGATATTCTCGTAAAGAGGGGTGTTGTAGGCAATGTTATACTATTTACACAATGAGCGGCAGTTCATTCACTTGATTTTCGATTTGTTTCTTAATTTTGTACGAATTTGTCCATTACCACTTGGTTGACATATCCATTGCGGACTCCTTTATCAATTCGTCTTTTGATTTTGCTCCTGTGTAAATACAAAATATTCTACAAACTGCATATTTACCCTTGCCGCATACTCTTTGTTCTTGCAAGGAGAGTACAGAAACTTGGTTTTTTTTTTTCTATATATACAATAGTATAGACTAAGTCAATATGTTGTTTTTGTGGCTTTAAGGCAAGCGAGTGCTTGACTTGTTTCATTTTGGGTTGCTTCGTCGCATTCTTTTTGGCACATGGAACCATAAATACTTCCCCTGTCAGCAACTGATTTGCCCTCTGATTTATTTGCAAATGCGAAATTTACTTTTTATGTTTTTATTTACTTTTGTATTCGCACCACGAACAATATTTTCTCATCCACCTTATATGTATGTACGTACTTCTTGGATGTTTTTCTCATGTTTTCTTTTTTCTTTTTTTAATAGATGAAAAGAAAAAAAAAAAATGATGAAAAAGTTCGGGGCGTGAGGTTTGTTTTACTTTGCTATTGAAGTTATTTCCATAAATTTTCTATAAAAGGGCAGATGAAGAGGTGTGAATGTGTTTATAATATGTAGGAAGTTTTTTTTTTCTCAATGTTTTCAATTCGATTTCATGCCATTTGGCAACCCTCATTTCATAGTATTTTTTTTTTTTTTTTTTTTTTTGAATTTTTCACAACTGAAATAACAAACACATTTTTAATGCTCCAATTATTTGATAATAAAGACTTGAAGTAGCCAAATTGCTCGAAATGTTGTTCGTTTGTACTCTACTTATACTATATATAAATTATAATATTATGGAATAGAACATGATAAAAGAAGTTTCAGATGCATTTTTATATCTGATGATTCAATGAATGCAATAAAAATACATACATTTGTATAATGAAAGATAGTATTTCATAATCATTTCATACTCAATTGATCAAACTTACTTAAACCCATTCAGTCGATTAAATATTGTGTGTGTGTGTGTGTGTGTGTGTGTATGTGTTGGAAGTATAAACAAATCAAATCAAATGGAACGAACCATTCCAAGTCTAAACCGCTTTCTAAATATTCTGAAATGCGTCAGAAATTCTGAATTCATTATTTGAGCATTCAATAAAATCTAATTTTCGGCAAACAAAACCGTACAAAATGAGGAAAATGATTGAATATTCAAAATGAAATTACATTTTCATTATTTCAATTCATTGTGTTGATATTACAAATAACAATAATTATGAATATGCATGTCCATGAAAATATCTGCACTATCCTGTCCTGTCCTGTCCTGTCCTGCCCATTCCAGTCAGTACTGTATCTGTTATATTCATGTATGATGCATCTAAACCACTAAAATTCATTTTTTTTTTCTTTTTGCAAATCTAATTCGGAGTTGCTTTGTTTTCCTTTCAAAAATCTGCATTACACTGATTTTGTGTAAATAAAATGAGTTTCCGTAAAATTTGTTCAAACAAATTTCGCAAAAAATGCATCCATTCATTCATTTTGCGCATAATTATTATTTGTGCATATTTAAAGTGGCTTGATGAAGGGGTCAGTAGGAGAGAAATGGAGAAAAAGCAAACGACTGTAATAATAATTGCAAAATATTGTAATAATAAATAAGCGAACAAGTCAACAGTTGAATTGGTTAGAATTGGATTGGATTTGTTTGCTTATTTGTTTGTTTGCAGTTCAACACAATTCAGTTCAGTTCTCATTTCAAAGTAATTTATAATAATTTATGGTTGGACAATGTGGCGCCAGCTGAGGCCTCTCTGTGCCTCTCTGTCCGTCGTCGTCTAGGGGAATTGCAATTGATGGAGTTATAAGCAGTTGAAGTAATTATATAAGCATTGCTTGCTTGCTGGTCATTGATTGATAAAATTTAAATAAAAGGGATTTGCAAAGCTTCAGTTTTGGTTTGGTTTCATTAAAGATTGTTTTAACTAAGATATAATTTTACAAATTTTCTAATATCAAAATCAAGATTCATGATGCCTGAAACAATTCACTAGGCTACTTTATGAAATCCTAAAGTAATTCAGAGACTTTGCCTTTATAAATTGAAACATAAATGATTGTTTTTATGAAAACATTTCATCTCTTACCTAAATGGAAATCAGAATAGTTGTGATTATATTCCTATAACATTTGAGATACTGAACACAACAATGTACAGTTTCTTTAAACAAAAACAACACTTAAATATGATAAAAATAATATCAAAGATTTTTAACACTGGAATGTTCTATTGAATGAAAATATTTTCAATCAAATCCTTCCTATCTTAAAATAGAAAATACATATTTTCTTTTCTATTCCATTTCTTTGTGTTATCAGCTGAACAAAGTATTATAGGTAGTACAAAAGAGAAGAAGAAGGAAACACTTTGAAAATTAAATAAAACACTTTTTAATTGAGTTTTAAGTTAATAATAACAACATCAAGACCCATAACACAAAGACACGAACAACAAAGGCGGAAAAGTGTCAACTGTCAGGATAACAAAAGAACAACTCAAATCTAACAATCTGCACTAAACTGATTTTCAATTTCTCGAACACGACAATTAAAAAGAAGAAAAGTATACACACACAAATATACAGATTGCATATACACACGTTTTACGCGTGTGTGTGTGTGTGTGTGTATACCTATAGATACAAAGAAAGAATATGAAAGGCGAGTGAGAGTTCCTAATTCGCATTAATGCCGTCATCTTTATTGACACGCACTGTAATGAAATGAAATGAAAGGTGCAAAGGATGTTGGGATTTGGATGTTGGTTGAGTATCTTAACAAAAGGTGAAAATCGAATTTCAATCTCGGTTTCGAGTTCGAGATCAATTGAAAGCGTTTGTCATAATTTCAAAGAATGATTGCAATTTTTCATCTGCACTCGAGCTGCAATGAAATGAATGAATGAATGAATGAATTTTCTCTCGTGAAATGGTGATTTGCACAGATTGCTATAGGATGATTGCAATGAGTAGGACTAAGCAGGACTAAGCAGAAGGCGGCAACATCAGGAGCAGGAAGTTGTGAACGAACAAAGGACAAATACAACAACAAAGCGTGGCGTGAACGCGCTCTGAATGCCATTGAATAGTAGAATGCTTTGATTTTATGTACTCGTATGTAAGTATCTAGCTACATTCAATTCATTTCGCACCATTTTTACTCAAGCTCTGTATCTATCTGTCTATCTATATATCTGTGAGTGTGTATACACGATTCATTTTGACCATAAAGCTCGACGTGATTCCATTTATGATAGAATAACTGTGCAAAAGATAGAAATTCTTATAGATCAATGATTCTTGATAATAAAACTATCTCAAAGAGAATGCAGTATCAATTGTTGTATTGTGTTGGGAAAGGACGAGCTTAGTGTAGAAAGGGAAAAGCAACACCAAAGAAAAAGGAAACATGAAGCAAACAATAAAAATTCAATAAAAAAGCACTCATAGCTTTTAACACACTCAGCGCCTCCATCAGCATCAGAATCAGCATCATCGTCATCGACATCACCACTTCCATCCTTACACACCTCAACCAACTTTGTGTAGCCCAAAGTGTTTCTTGTCATCTTCATCCTCATCCTCATCCACATCCATATACACACACACAATCTTTACCACTACCGTTTAAGTCCTGACAACTCCTGGCAAAGCCTGGCAATAGAAACGTTTGCCGTTTGGCAAAATGACAATAGACTTTAGTTTGAACATCATTTTTTATTTTTTATTTTTCTATATATACATATTTTTTTGTTTGCTTTCTTCACTTCCTTGAAGTGAGAAGAAGCGGTAAAAATTATAAGAAAACTAAAGTGAAAACAATAAAATAAATGAAATACAAAAAATCAAGGAAAAATCTAAGATGACATCGAATAGAATAGATTCGTTTAGCACTTGCTCCTCTGTAGGCTTGGATGGCAAAACATGAACTCTACTATTATCAAACATCAATAAACCGCATACGAATGGAGATATGCTTGCCTATATTTGAGACATTGTAGGGTATACAATAAAACACTTTAAGAATAGTTACGCAGACAAAAGCCAAACCAACGAATTGAAAGAAGGGGCTCGAGGCTCACAGGCAGGCACACTTGGTCGGTTCCTGCCTTGTTCCTTACTTACTGTGAAGCAAAACTCGCACCGAATTCGATTAACAACAGCATCAACAACAATAATAGCAGCAGCAACAGCAGAAAAAAATAAAGATCAGGATGACGACAACAAAGAGCAATAAGCGAACATTTAAAAGTGTCAAATATCCTTTTTATTCCAGTTTTATTTCTTTTCTCTACTTTGATTTCATTTTTTTTTTTTTTTTTGTTTTTGTTTTGCATTTTGCTTTATTTGATTTTTTTCATTCTTCCCTTATGGGTACATAAAGATTTCTCTTTTTCTATCTTACAGTTTAGCCAAGTATCTTTCGCTTAACATAAAATTGTAAAGAAAAATGTTAATGCGATTTGAGTTAAAGAAGAATGAAATGACAGTCAGACAGACAAATAGACAGACAGGGAAGAGCACAAAAGAAAAATATATAAAAATGAAAAAAAAAAAATAAACAGGAAAATGTTTTAAAAATATAAAAATGGAAGAATTTTCCATTCATTCATTCATTTCCATATTTAAGGTTCAGAGCAAATGAAAGAGAGTGCAAAGTAAAACGACACTTCTATTTTATTCTGGTTGCGTTCTACTTCTCATCATCATCATGAGCATCATCAGCATCATCAGCATCATCAACATTATCTCCTCTGTCCTGTTTCAATGGGGCTTCAGGACATTAAGTGAATTTATTCATTCTTTTATTTCTTCATTTTCATGCTTGGACAATGAACGCAAATCAGGAGGACAGAACGAATGAACGAACGACCGAACAAACTATAGAACAGTAGCACGGTCTCGGGCGCGTTGACCTGGAAGCTCACAAATAATTAAGCGTTAATATTATCTTAGCATTGTTTGGTGGGCCCCGCTTTTGTATCTCTGCTACGGTTATGTCGGTCGTTCGGTCGGTCGGTCGGTCGGTTGGTCCCTAAAGCCCCTAGAGTTGAGAACCATTTGGTTCACAGTATCTTCTTTCTTTCGTTCGTTCGTATTGTGTGACATTAATTTAATCCTTGAATGCATCTTTGACACACAAAAAACACAATGAAAGATTCTCTCTTCTTTTTTTTTTTTTTTTTTTGGTTTTCTTGTTTCTGTTAGTTAAAGATGACAGTTCAGACAACCATCAGAACAAGGACTCAATTTAACACAACACAACTCTGTTCAACCGAACTCAACTGTGCTGAGCTCAGCTCAGCTCAGCTCGTTGCATTTGGTCATTGTCATTGGCATTAGTTTTGTTTCTGAATTAAATCTAAATAAATAAAATGAAAATTAAGCCTTAGGAAATTCCACAGAATGCGGCCAACACACGGTATCATTTCATCATTCTGTGGCTTAAGTTATTCTACACAGTAGTAGTTTGGGTCCAACATTTTGATGTCTGTTTGTGGGTTTGACAGTTGAAATCTTTATTAATATTTAAATGAATGGCTACAGAGAGGAGAATGGGAACAGAGTCTTTCATAGAATTTATTGTATGCAGAAGTGAAAGATAGAAAAACAAATTAATCGCTTAAATAATTTTAAAAGGACTTTACTATGACATAAGTTTATTAAGCCTTGCTCTCACACTTCCTGAATTCATTCATCATCTCTATAACTCTTTATAATACAATAGATTCAGATTCTGAATTTAATTTTTTACAATTTTTCTAAACTCAATTGTCAATTTTTATTTATTGAAATATATTTCCCCTTCCTAATTTATAATATCAACTGAACTGAACTGAACACATCTGATTTTTAATACTTTTCACACTTTAACCTTTGTGTGTATATTATTTGCAATCCGATTAAAATCTCTTGTAAAACACTTCTGCCACGATTCTCTCTTTTCTCTCTCCTCTGACAACCCCTTCATAGCCTTTGAAGTGACATTTGCATTTGAATTCAGAATAGAAAACGAGATTCAACTGGGGGAGAATCGAAAAGAGATTTGCCAATTGTGCAAATATTTTTATTTATTTATTGATTTGTTAGGCGTTTTGTTGCTATTGCTGTTGCTGTTACTTCTATTGCTTATCGCTGACAGATGTTTGACAAAACCGCAGGAATTCATTACAGGACCTTGACTGGCATCGTATTGTTGTGTGTTGTGTTGTTTGGTTGTGTGTTGCTGAATCTAAATCTAAAATACTTTGACAGGTATTTGTGTCAATGCCATGAAGTAGAAGGTTCAAACGTTCCAAAGGATTGTGAACGTTAGTAAGAGACTTCATAGAAAGGCCAAAGAAAACTCTGACACACAGTTGACAAATTGACATAAAAATTTAAAAATTGCTTTAAATCCTTTTGTTCAAACAACTGGTTTGAAAATTGAAAAAAGTATGTGAGTAAATGAAATGAAATCCTTCCTGTCCTTTGCTAGAAAATGACGACTATGGTGATGGTAGTGATGCAGTAGGAGGTGGATGGAGAGTGTCCTTAAATCGATTGGCATGCGTGGTGCATGAAAAAAATTGAATTCGCGTTTTCAATTTTAATAAAGCAAGAAAGAAAAAAAAACCAAAACAAAGAAAAAATGAAAAAAAATCTTTAAACAAAAAAATATGAATTCGAAAAGGACTCGAATTACGTTTATTCGCATTCGAATTCAATATATAAATTTTTTTTTTTTTTGGTATTTCTCATTTCATTTTATTTTGTTCATTGTTTTTGTGCGCTGCTCGCATTATCCTTGATTTATATTGTAGTTGTTGCTGGTGGACACCGCCTTGCTGTGCCTCGCTATGCCTTATGCATGTCCTTCTGTGTTTTGCATTCCTTTTTTTTTTTTCCAATTTTTTCATTTCTCGTTTTGTTTGTAAAACAATTTCTGTGCATTTCGCTTTATAACAAACGAAACCAGCTGCGGTTAAGCCCACTTTTTTATACCCGACAATGTTGCGTTGATGCTGGCGACAGTATCCTGCTGTTGTCCTTTGGTGTCCTCTGCCTTGTGCTGATGTTGATGTCTGCAGCATCAAAGTCAATGCAATGTAAAAGCAATTAGCAGCTTTTTTCAATTTTCAATATTAAAAAGAAATCGTTAAAAATTTTTATATCAACAATAATAACAGCAAAATGGTGTGCCACGCGTTTCCGTTTCCGCTTCGTTTGCTTCTTTCAGCTCGACGTGGTTTCATTTCGTTTGGTTTGGATTCACTTGGTTTGGTTTGGTTTCCCTTATACAATCGTCATGGACAGGTAAATGTTGCCACACAATAGCCATCATTCAAAAACAACTCAACGTCAGTCCATCAATCAATTGATTGATCATTGAAGCAGCGCCGGCTTCTTCAAATAGATGAATCCTTAGAAAAAGTCCCTGAATGATTTTAGAATGACCGTCATATGCAGTGACTAGCGATGTTTATCTTGAATAACTTCAAAAGAAGAGAGAAGAAAAGAAAAGAAAGCTAACAAAACAAAGAAACAATCTAAATTTTGCAAGAGCAGTTTGGTTATAACAACTTTGAATTTGTCCTACAATACAAAAACTGGGTCACTGTAATACTGCACAGTCATTTTGATAAGCTTTTAAACTGTTAATTTTGCTCATTGAATTTGTTTATAGACATGTTCTTTGATATTCGTCTGATTAGCAGATTCTTTAACTTTTAACAATTCTTTAATTTCTTTCTTTATCTCTCTTCTCGCTTTCATTTTTCAATCCCTCGATCAATCAATCAACTTCAAATTTAATTAAGGATTTGTTTTTCTCAATGCATGGTAAATGTTATATTATGTATGTACATATATCTACATTTGTTTCAGCTTAAAATACTTAGTTATCCACCTTTACGGATACCTGTGCAAATAAACTATACACTTTCAATTTCATTAAATATCTTTCCATTTTTCCCCAAGAATTTTAAGTTTATTATCATCGAAAGTAAGTAGTAGCGGTGACCTGTTGTCTGTTATTTTAATTTTTAAGAAAAAAACATCCAAGCACAATAAAAATTTAAGTTTAATTCAGTTTGAGTCATGAGCATATTTGAGTACTTTAGATACTCACTCAGAATCTCTTGACTTAATCACTTCACTTCCTCGACTCAATTAGTGAGAAGAGAATGGGACTCAAGACTCTTAATCAATTAAATGAATGAACAATTGCATTGAGAGTAGACTCACATGAATGGAACAGTATTTTTGAAAATTTAATTTATTACATTTTTTTTTTTTTTTGGGAAAAAGGAAATGAATAATTTTGGACAATGGAAGAATATTTATTTTTATTCTTTTTATTTTTTTTTTAAACAAAAAGACAAAATTAAAATTGATCAAGTGTATGAGTAGTAGAAGTTTCGTTTTTTTTTTGTCTTTTTGATTTGTATTGCAGCAGGGAGTTTTAATTAAATTACGAGCTTTTAGATTCTATGACATTGGGAATTGACTATGGGAGACGTTCTACTTATTATGTGTCGTGCCCTTGTCCGAATAAGGAACATGTAAGCGTTGTCTTTGAGTGCTTTGCTTCCGTTAATTATGCGTTTCTGCTATTTGCCACTAAATGAATTATTATCTCAAGCTACCTTCATCCTCATCCAATCATCCCGCTGTTCTATTCTATTCCATGATAGGAACTTGACTTGGCATTGAGGTAGTAAGTGGTAGCAGTCAAGCTACTCTTTCTGAATGTCAATTGATGTACTTTTAATAAGTTTGCAGCCTATTTTTTTTGTTTTTTTTTTTTTATTTATGTATTTTCTCATTTTTATTCTAGAGTTTTTATGCTGTTCCGAGTCTATTCGTGCCGCATCGCACTTCACTTCATCGTTCGTCGCCACTAATTTCATTATGCAGAGAAAAAACAGAAAAATGGAATGGAAAATCGCAAAAGGCGGCACTTAAAACAAATAAACGTTGGCATCATAACCATCATTTTGCTCATGCGCCAAAACATTGCTGCCACCTCAGAATTAGCCGCAGGAAGAGCTTCGAGGTCGGGCCTGTGTGTGGGACACCACCACCACCACCACCACCACCATTATCACCGCCAACACTTGATTCATTTCAAGTATAAAAATGAAAAGGAAAAAGAAAAATTGTTGCTGCTGCCGGACGACGAACAACTCTACCAAGTCAGCAAGCAAATGTGGCACATCCGCAAAGTCTGTCGTTGGTTCTGCTGCTGCTGGTAGAAGCAATAGTGACTTCACCGTTGATGATGCCGCATGATGCCGCATCGAAGTCGTATACTGCAATTTAATTAAGTGAAGTGGAAATGGCAAAATGGTTAAATGGCGTGTGGGCGTAGGTGGCAACAACGGCCACAAATGTGCCTTCTCTATCGAGACACTTTCGCTGGATGTCAGTTCCTCTGCCTGTTTGTCTGACTGTTTCATTCGCAACTTGGTTGCTTTCTTAGTGGCGCGTGACTTACTGCAGAGTACAGGAGCGCTACAGTATGGTTTTGTATATTTTCTTACAAAGAATTCACAAAACTGTCTACCTTCAAACCGTTCCTGCTAAAACACCAATTTTCATTACTATTATGGTAAGTTGCGAAGAAGACTGTTAGCTGGCATTCATGGTGTATGCCACTATCGATGTTGAGGCGGCAAGCTTCATGATGATAATGATGATCACAGTGATTACCTCAACGATAAGGATGAAGGGGGGTATATTGAATCATAGTGCGGGCCACGTGCGGCTTTTGCGTTTGATATTGCACCATGCTGCATGCAACCAAAGTTAACGTGTGTTTCGAGCGTCGCTTTGCAGCAGGTTAAGCCTGATTACTCTAGGTCTGGTCTACGGGGAGGTGCCACGAAAGCCTTGCTCGCAAAGAAAATAAGCAACACACCAAAGTTGCATGGATCGCATTGACGAAGGCAGCAAGCAAATCGACACATACGACTAGAATTGCGAAAACACACGCCCTTGTAATTATCGCTATCGATTTGACTTTTTAACCAGGAAACCAACCCATGTTGAGATGAGCACTTGATGATTGGGTAAAATAAGTACAAGGGAAAGGGAGTAGTTTAAATTGTTAACACGCGTGTTGTCTGCGGCTGCTGTTGTTTTGTTGCTGTTATTATTGTCTCACATTAACCTCATCACTATGATGAGGATGAGAATGAAGATAATGACGGGTCGGTGCAGGAGGTGGAGGAAGAATGATGCATTAATACTGCAATAGCGCTTCCCTTGATTACAAACAAGGGAAATCCGTTGTGTGTGTGTGTGCTTGTGGAATTCAAACGTCTTCTTCTTATTCATTACAAAAATTTCGTTGATTCTTACCAATGCTTCCATCTGCAAATCGATGGATGCAATGCATTATCTTCATTTGGCTTGTTGCACGTCATTGCTGCGTTGTGGTTATGCGGTTACATCGTCGAAGACTATTATTTTGAGACTCCTCGGATGCATTTCAATTGGATTGTTACCACCATTTTCATTATATGCACACCAGCAAAGGATCCTTTCTTTTCGTATCGATGATAATGGGATAATGATAATTATTGGTTTTGGCTGTTTGTGACAACACTGCAGTCATTAATGATGATGTCTTTTTACTGCTCCGAATGTCCTTTTACTATGCCATTGAATGATGCACGTTCTCTCCACTTCGCATTCAATTAATGTAAAATTGTTTTGCTTAATGAGTCTATTCTATCATTAAATGCCTCTTTTCCATTCTTACTATTCGAGTTATCGAAAATATTGGAAAAGGTGCAATTCTGAAGTGATTTTTAGAGTTTTAATAGGATTCATCGAATAATTTGAGGAGTTTGTGCAGTTAAGGTTTATTTCCATCAGAATATGAAAGAAGTAAGTGACGAAGAATGACTAAACTAAACTAGTTTATTAAAAACAAATAATAATAATAAAATTGAACAAAGATTACATTTCTTTCGTTTCGTGGAAGAAATGTACAAAAATTTAAGTAGTGTGCCTCACCCTTATAAGAACAAAATGGAAGTAAAACTTCTTTAGCGAAGGGAGGTAAATCCAAAAATTAGAAAATGAAATGTGACGAAAATCAAAATGCGATGATGGTCCGCAGACGTAGTAGAGTAAGAGAGAGATAAATAAGCTTATGTTTTGTACAGAACGAAAAGAATTAATTATCTTGTGTTTGATTTTCATAGATGAAATTTTAATATAAACCAAAGCAACAACAGTTCATCATTGCGGGTCTGTTGTTGTTGTTACATTGTACACAAAACCAAACAGCAGTAACAACACGAGCAACCCGCGCAATTCTCTTCTCAACAGACGTACGCTCGGTCTTCGGCCACGTACGCTCTTCGTAAAAACACATATCAGTAAAGATTTTTTATCTCTTTCTTACTGCATTGTCTTGCGTGTCTCCTCGCTACGTCTCTGAAGCATCTTCACTTTTTGAATTCCATCACATGTTGGGTTCATATTTTTTGGATTCACTCCCCTTCACTAAAAAAGTTTCATTTTAAAAATCTTCCAATCAAAAACTTATAGTTCTGAACCGTAAAGTTCGTTTCAAATCGATGGGTATATTGTTTATTGTCAATGCAAATCTATTCTTGATTCTAGCAATACTAAGTGCATGTTGTTTAAATCGATTTTTCACTCTGATCATTTTCTATATGAAAACTTGATGAGGTCTCCGAATTATAATTCCATCAGTGACATAATAAAATATTGTTAGTACATATATTGAACAACAATTTTGTAGATAAAAATATTTCTGAATCAATTTTCCATATAATCAAACTCAATCACGCATGCAATACACATTTATGCTTACACGTACCTTAGGGTATCATACTCAATTTTGCCAAAACTAATGAATGCCTATCAAATTGACGCATGCCCCAACACTTCTACATACTTACATTCAAACGCGTATACTAACTTTTCCATATCCTGATAATATCGACAGAGTGACGACTACCGTCTAGAGACTGGTAAAAAGAGACAGGACAGGACAGGTACTTAATAAACTTTTGCACTCAAAGTTCATAACCCAGAATCCAATTTGCAAGTTTTTGACAAAGTCGTCGTGTAACAGCGATGCGCACTCTGAGTATGTGCAACAACTTCTACTTGCAACTTGCCACAAACTTCGTGGCAGTGCACATTTGACACAAACACGCACGATTTCAGGTAAATCTAATTTAAATACATTTGAACTTATGCAAAAAGTTTGTTTCGTTCGTCTGTTCGAGCACCTGTAAAGCCTTTGACGGCAAGTGTTTTTCTTTTTGCTTTTAAGAGTTTTAGTTCAGGAAAGAGCTCGCTAGACTTAATAGGGAATATACTACTGTACTGTAGACACATATGTAGATATGTGTGTGGCAATAGTAATTAAGGTAAATAAAGGTTGGCAAAGCACGTGATATTCTTAAACTTATGAACTAACTTTAATCTATAAGGATATTCAAAAGCATTTGTAGGATTTGGAATTATTTTGAACAATTCACAAATAAAATATCTTTTAACTGAAGGAGTGGAAAAATATCTTTTGCCTATGTATATTTTTTTAGTTTTTATTGAATGCGACAAGAAAATTATGTCCGCATATTAAATTGATGCTTGTTTTTGAAGCGGTGCCACCGCCCTCACTTCGCATCCAACTAGACCTTGTTGCTTATTGCAATCTAAAGATGATGGAGATAAAGATGAAGACAAGTTTAGTATGCCTCCTGCTTTAGCACTTCATCACTGCCAGCACTTCGATCATACAATATATATAGAGAACATGAACCGAGCACTGGGACCAAGTGACAGAGACATACACAGTCGAAGTGACTTCCTTGCACCTAGCGATGTACTCTTGTCAACTTAATTTATTCTCAATTCCAGCAAATCTTATTGCCACTGTTTCCTATTCCAGAGGGTCGTTTGAAAAGTGTATAAAACAATAAACGATAAATGTTATAGAAAATTTTCAAAATTTCTACAAACTGCCCTCGTTTTTAGTAAGAACATTTCCCGCAATAACATGAACCTTTTTCTTGGCTATGCATCTATGTGACACTCAGTTGGCAAGATCTCACTCGATCTGTGGCTCTGTGACTCGGGAGAAGAGAAGTTGATGATGGAGGTGATGGAGACGACGACAACAACATCGAATGTGGCGACATTTTTCATGTACACATGTGATCGAAAGGCATAAATTATGCAGCAGCAACAAACAGAAACATGAAGCATTCATTATGAGACGTGTTTGCTTTTTGCACCACAAGCTATGGCAACATTGACGACGTTGATGACGACGAATATAACAACAATGATGATGATGTTGATGATGATGATGATGATGATGATGATGATGATGCTGACGCTGATGTAGTGGCAACTTGTATGTCTTGTTACATGGATAGATGATGGCTGGCTGACTGGGACGATGGATGGATGGATGTATGGATAGATGGATGGATGTTTCGAAGTATTGAACAGAAATTGGAACGGGCATTCAATCTTTGTGTCAACAGAAATTATTTTTAACAGAAATTATACGAAAAAGGAGATTAATTGGCAACATTGAAAGTTCGAGTGAGTTTTTCTCGCTTTAGGTATGTATTTTGCTTTTGCTTTTTTATTTTCTATTCTTTATAATTAATGAAGCCGGACGCTTATGGAATTCTATGACAACTGATCCAAGTAATCAATAATCGATTGCTGTGTGTAGCCATAAATTAATGACACGACCAAGTGAAGGAAAACAAACAAAAAAAAAACAAACACAAAAAAAAAAAAATGCTAAAGTCAATGAAAAAGGAAATACGAAACAATTAAAGGCATTTTAACGCTTATTTCCACGTCAAAAGGATAATAATAGCAAAGGACAAAGCGCGTGGTCGCATTAAAATAGATAATAAATGACTTTGTCTATACTGTTTTGACTTTGTTAATAAATTGAAAAATTATGATAATCATGAAGGCGCCAAGCATAGCACAGCGCAGCAAGGACACTTACAGAGGACAAGGACAACACAATAATAAAAACTAGAAAATATAAAGTTAGAATGAAATGAAATTGAGGGAGAAGTCCAAGGGAAATTAAATTAAAAAACGAGAAAACGAAAAAAACCAATTGCTTGTAGAAGGACGAGTACATTGAAAGCTGCAATAGCAAAAGCAACAGCAACGCAACATTAAACAGGACATTAAGGAATCCGCGTCATGTGCAGCTCAGCATGAGAACGCAAGGATAAAAGATGCTCAACTCATCCACATCTACATCCACATCACATCACATCGCCATCATCATCATCATAATCATCATGATTATTATTGTGCTGCTTGTGCTTATGTGGAGAGGATGATTTTAATGTTGATTATGGATTTTCAAAATTTATATAGACACGTTTTGAACGAAACCACAGCAACAGCAGCTGGTTGTCCTGCCGCCTGCCAGCAAGGATTTCCTTACTTACACAAGCCCCGAACACTAACCGACACTAAGAACGAAAAATACAATAAAGTGTCACTATAAATAAATAATAAGTAAATCCAAAAATATAATAGAAATAAGCGAACGACGTTCACCATACGAAGTTCGAGTATAGTAAAAATATTGAAAAATGTAATTGTATCTCATAGATACAAACGTAGATACAATTACAAGCGACGCGCTACGACACGTGACCATTGCTTTCGTATACGAGTATGTGAAAGAAAGTAAGTAAGTAAGTAAAAGATGAGTGAGAAAAATCGCGCTCAGACAGCAAAAGTCAAAGTGTGTTTAAGTTTTATATTGTAAATGGCCGCAAGCGACGTCAAGAGATGATTGCAAAGAGAAATTTAATGGACCAGAATTCCGAAAGCAAACAATTGTAATGCTTGATTGAGGAGTTCACAGGGAAGGATGTCGATGTCGGCAGGGGGTAGATGCATGCATATTGCAAGGCAGCAACGAGCGACGCCCGCCGAATGTAAATAAACCCAAAACGGAAAGGACACGGATGTAACACGATGCCCGACGATGAATTAGAGAAGGAGAATGCATATGCGTGCTTCTAAGTGGGTCATCTATGGATGCCTCTTTCCCCCACTAATCCTTGTGCAAAACTTGTGTAAATGAACGCATAAATTAACGCGTCGTTATTAAACCATTGATTACGCAAAAGCATCTTCTAATACTCACTTAGCACCCAAAAACATTACTCTTCTTCTTGTGTGAAATTTATGCGTTTGTGTTGCCACCACATGCGGCTGCTGTCACAACATTTCTCGATTACACAAATGACCACAACTAATGCTTCATGACAAATATCTGTCACAATTACTGTCAGGACTATGCCACCGCATTACGAAATTGATTCAGCCTGCAAATCAGCGGTTATTCATGGTTGTCTTCTGTAGTCTACTTAGCAAAGATGTCTCTCAGTTTCAGTTTTATGCTTTAAAAATAACAACACATCTTAATAAAAGATAAAATTTATAAGAATTCCACAGTTGATTCATGGAACTTTAGTAGAGTTTCATGCATGTTTGTCTGGCTTTTCGGTTCATTATGAAATCATAAAGTGTCGATTAAATTTAATGCATGTGTAACATATGTAATGTGGCTTAAAAGCGAAAGTTTGAGATACTTGTATGAGAGACTTTTGCACCACACATGTGGATGAAATCGAAAACATTTCAAGGTTTTTAGTAAATCAATTTCATTTCATATTTCAGACCACCCGGAATGTAAGCAAGTATTTCATTTATTTCATTGAAAAAATCTTAATAAATATTTGAAAAGCTGTTTAGCTGTGTGACTTTATCATTATTATAAAGCAATTAAAATGATCATTTGTTATCTTCAAAGTTAGTTGAAACAACTGCACATGAAGTACCTATAATTAAAAATAACCTAGAAACTAGATCTTATGCATTGAAGCAGATTAAACAACCCAAAAACAATTGTGTCAATAGTTCACCCGCATCTTTGAAACTATTGTACATAGAATTCAAGATGAAAGGTTGCGATGAAGGCGGACTGCACTCAAGAGAGCGAACATACGAGGGACCGAAGACAGAACACAGATCCCGACAATTGAGTATAACAGCTGCTGACAACTGTCAATGTCAACGAATAATGACGATGATGATTATAAAAATGTCTATGCAAGTACAAAATATTGTATTGTTTGTTAAGTCAGATGATGATGATGATGATGATGATGATGATGAGTTTGATGATGACTCAAAAACCTACAAAAAGGCCTTTGTTTCAACGTTTGTTTTGTTACGCTATTATGACAATTTAGCATGCTTTCTTGAAAAAGGCAAACAAACATTTTCCGAAATATAATCAACAAAAAAAAAAAAAACATCAAGAAAAAACAAGACAAATGAGAATTGAATTGAAATTGAAAAGAAAAACTATGCGCAACACTTGAATTTTAGTCTGCTTTCAGTTAAAAAAAAAAAAATTTATCAGATGACAACTGTAAAATTAACAAGGAACAAGCGAACACATCTCACATTACAGGATAGATGGGGGGGATAAGGATAAGCCTGACACAGTTTCAAAAACTGCCTCAGCATAATTTGTTTACACAATATTGCAAAGGAAACAGACAACAGACACAAAAGGGGCATCCTCCATAAATTAGTTATGCTCAACAAGGCAATAAGTTCGAGATACTACATACACAAACTAAAAATGAACTCGTAAAAGGTCAGATAGATCGAATATTTCCAACTGTCTTAAGTGGAAATTTGTCTTGAAAATTGGAAAATTATTTGTTTGTTTATATTGAAAATGGGCGACCTTAAGTACTACGAGTATACTGAAGATCTGAGATATCCTGCATATTGGTGTCTTGAAGAAAACACAGAACAACACATGTGCTATCCAATAAATAACAATCCCAAAGTATCTTTTGCGTTTTGTTTGTTTGGATATTTGGCTATTATTTGTTAGTTTTGCGTGAAATGTCCCACTGTGCGCATTCAAAGGACCACAGACCACACAACAGTCTGTGTCTGCCTTGCCTACCTTGTTACACCTTAGCCCAAGAACAATAGATGTAATCTACCGATGAAAAATGTTCCATGTAAACGTAATCTATTCTTTTCATTTCATTCTACCATTGTATGAGTACGATTCCTTTCCTTTTAAACTTTGATAGAGTTATTCACTTTGTGATTTCTATAGAGCTCAACAAAGAATCAGATAGTAGTTTTGCGGTAGGTCTATGAGTCTAGGTATAACTTCATTAGTGTATGATGATGTTACATGGAATTTAAGATAATTGAATGAAGGCGTTTTGTTGAGTTCATAGAAAGGTATCTGGAACACACACACACACACCAGTTACCAGCCATAACAAAATGCATATTTGAAAAATAATGAAAACATAATTAATTTAATAATAAAAATCCCTTTTGGCCCAATCTAATTCATTTAACACACAATAGATTCATTCATAATGAAATTCATGATTATTATGCAAGCGATTAATACACAATTAATTTCATCATAAGCTCATAAAAATATAAACCCGAAATCCCAACGTTACAATTATCTGATAAAAAAAAAGAAAAAAAATGTAAGGGAATAAAGTAAGATATGATAAATAAATAAATAAATATGTACAGCCAAAGTGTGGAAAAAATAAACGTGCAAACGAAATAATCCCAGCGCGCAATCATCGTGTAAATTATATACATAACAATAAAAAAAAAATGAAAATAGAAAAAGAAGTGAGTATAAAAAAATACGGACAAGGACGAAATAACATACCAAGAAAGAAACCGAAACCGAATACGAAAGCTATAGAAGTAATGCGATATAATCCTTGGGCTGTTATCAAACACACAAGCCCATACCATGTCATGGCATAGTATGCCTCGGTATTATGCCTCGGGTAGGGAAGCAAAGCAAGGGAGTGAAGTTTTATGCAAGGACGGTAAGGAACTGTCGACGACATCGCCCGCATATATTGTATTGTATGATATACATATTTATGCATGCGAGCCACAGTATAATGCATGTGTGTTTGTGTCTATCTGTGTATGAAGGCAGGAATATTTATTCAACAACATGGATATTTGCTTAGAGCACAAAAGAGTTGGTCGATTGGTGAGGCAGTCAGTCTTTCGTAGCGGTTTAGTGGAGACCCCGCAGACATTGTTGCTGTTGTTGTATGCAATTTGCTTAAGATCTGTAATCTCGTATCTCATAGATATATTGTACTCACTGCATATACATATGTATATTTTTCTAGCAATTTTCTTCCTCTTCCTCTTCCCTTTACCTTACGTCACCTTCTCTCTGCTCTGTCTCTCTCTCTTTCGCTCCCTCGCATATTCCTTAGCTCCTAAGACTTTTATAATGGCTTTAATGAAATTTTTTATTCTTATTTTTATCTTTGTGGCAACAGGAAAGCGAAAAGCCAACAAACGATGAGAAAAACGACGACAGGACACGCTTATACTAAAGTCATTGTCATCACTTTTTGTTGTAATGATAATAATACTATAATATTATGGGCGGGAGTTCTATATACTCGTTCATATACATACGAGAATATATTGTAGAAAAGAAGCTGTGAAAGTTGCTTTATGTTATAACTTATAAGATAAAATTGTTAATAAATGAATACAATATTAATTTAATTTAATTTATATATATTTTAATGGTATTGTGAATATGAAATAAGTAGGTGAAAATCTTATCGGGGAACTCATAAATATAAGGTAAAGATAAATGCATATGAACAAACACATTTGCACTTCTTTCAAATGGATAATGACAAGTGAATGTTAATCAGAAATTCCAAGATACTAACTAATTTATTAAATATATTTTTGTAAAAATTAAGCACATATATGATCATGGGGAGAACATCGTTACTTTTAACTTTCTATAGCATAAAAATAATTAACATTAGAAGAAATAACATAACATTATCTCGTTGATAAATGAAAGCCCTGCACCCAAAAAAAAAATTTAAAATATTAAATTAAATTTTCAAAAATAAATACCTCAAGTACGAAATCATAATAAGTATTTAAAAACTATCAAATTCATGCTATAGATCGCCTAAGCTGTGCAATAACAAATGTATTAAAGCCTTGCACGAGTCAACACTAAACAAAAGCTTATCTTCTCTCGCTCAAATGATTCATGTGCTACACACAACACTATCAATAGTCAAACTGTCTTTACGAACACTTTAAATCGTGTGGTGTTGTGAATCAATGATCTAGTTGAATTCCTTAAGAAAGGCAGTGTGCTACCGAATCATAGGGGAAAATACGAGTCGACACGAAAGTTTAGACAAAATGAGTTAATGATTCGAAGTAGAAACATACCTGACTTGTTTTTCATAGTGCTCTTAGTGTTTTTGATACTGTGCACACTCTTTCTATCGCATGTCTGCTCTCACATTTATTTTCACTCGCACTTACACTGGATTTGTTATTGTATTTTCATAACAGTGTCATGCCGAAGTCATACCCGAAGAAACGAGTCGCACCAAGTCACACCGAGTTAGACTGGGAATGACACACGACAGTATATTTTTATGATAGTGTCATGCCGAGTCAGTCCATAAGACACGAATCGCACAACTGTATAGATTCGAGTCAATGAGTTAGCAAAGCAAATGAAACAAAATGAGTTGATTGACTCGTTTCAAAAGCACATAGGATTAGTTTTCATAGTGTGCACATTGTGATAGACGATTGTTAACACTACAGTAGTGTTCACTAGTGTAGTGGTCATCCATAACTATTACATGAAAGTAATGACACAAAAAATAGTTTATAAGTATTGTTTTTCTGGAAGTAAGTTTTTGATCTTATGAAGCAGGCCTACATTTTCAAAGGTTTGCTTCACAAGAAAACAGCGGAGCAATATTGTTCAGTCTCAAATGTCGTAAGAGTACTGAATCCAATTTGATTATTCTTTATGCTTTCATTAATGCGTCGTGTTACCAACAATCTAATCAAAAATATATTTGCAAATATCTTCGAAAATGTCAGAAGCAGAATATAATTCGACAATTTTTGTGACTTGTTAAGTTTAGGTATCATTATTATATATACGCATTTCCATTGTGTTTAGAAATGGCAGACACTTAAGAAACAATACTCCCTTCCAGTCAAATTCTTTTACCAATTTAGCATTAATCTTGTCATGACTATGACACTTCTTGGATTTCGTCTTTTGAATCTGTGCTTTTACTTCAGCTAGAGAAATGTGGTTTATTGTACACAGATTCATCGAAAAGGTCCCGGCTGTTTCATTTGCATTTGCATCATCAGTAAGTTTTAGTCCAATAAAACATTATTAAAAAAGATGATTTTATGATTTATTGATACAAAATTGTTGCTTTGTTGTATTAAGAATATTAATTCAAAACAAATTTCTTACTTCTTGTTTATTATTTATTTATTTATTATTTTCTGTTAGCGTTATTCATGAGTCGACTTATTTAATCAAACATAAATAAAATAAAAGCCAGAGGCATTTTTTGGCAATTTATAAATTAAAATAAATTTATTGACCAAAAATGAATAATGGACTAATAAATGTCTTGCTATAAATATAATACATTCATATACTTCTTATACAAATATTTCATTAAATTATTGAAATTTAATTTATTTTCAATAAATTAATGACACAGAAACAACAAAATGCAATGCATATGATTTGTCAAACTACATACTAAATTAATTATAAGGTGAGTAAATATTATTGATAATAAAATTGAAAAGCATCAACTCTTTATAATAAACTCTTAGTTTATTCAATATCTTTTCGCAAATTTAAATCTCAACGAAGTTAAATGAATAAAACATTGATTAATATCAAAAACACATCATGCAAATTTAAAATTTATTGTATATATGCCTATAGATAATGAAATTATTGACCCCTTGATAATGAAAATCTTTTTTAAAAACATACAATATTTTTATTCAATTTAGGTCAATCTTGATCGTCACTTTAGCCAATGTAGATGTACATATATAGTATTTGTAGTTCAATGTACAGATGAGTGACCTTTATGAAAAATATTCTATTCATAAAATCCGCTTAAATAAGGGTTAAAAAAATGTTATGATGCTACAAATAGGATTAATGCTTCAATGGGAAGAATCCCCGAAAAAAGAAAAATTCACTTGAATTCGATTCAATCCTTTCTTGTTTTTTTTTTTTTTCTTCTTTTTTGTGAGTTTTTGGCCCATGGCTCACATTATTCTGTTCCAATCAATTATACACAAATTGTCTGCCAAACTTCATTGAAAGGTTTTAAATTACAACAACGCAATGGAAATTCGAGCATAAGTAATTCTGTGTATAACCCTGCGTATTTGTATGAGTGTGATACATTAACCACAGAGCAAGATACTTTTTCTATAGATTCGAAGCCTTTATTTTCATTCATGCGCAAAATAAACGAGTGAGAAAACAGAAAATGAATGACTGAATGAATGAATGAATGAATTCATTAATTGGTTTATAGATACTTAACAATATCTTATTGTCTGTAGATATTTTTATATATTTATGTTTTGTATTCAGATGAGAGACAATACTCTATCTATCTATGCTTTTTGTATTGCATTTCTTTGGTCATTGTTTGCTGTTGTCATCACTTTGTGTATCTAAAAAGTTCGTTTGAGTTTGTTATGTTATGTTCAAAATTTGTTCATTCATTAAAACATGCGTCTTTGTTTAACCTAAGCATCTTTTTCTGTCATAGAAGATACTTTCGGTACCTCTTCTTATTAATTTTTCTTGTTTGTCATCTTAGGTTTCACTATACTCAACAACATACAAACACACAATATTAACTTGTTCCATAAGACCATATGGTAAAGGATTGAATTACAATGTTCGATTTTTATGTTTCGGAGCGCAGTTGTACATGGATCATAAATTATAAAATAAAATAAAAAATTAAAGAAAGAAGACTGGAAAAAATCTTCAACTTATGGCAACAGATGTATTTGGTTTTGATTTTGTGAAAGATTTATTATCCTCAAGATTTATTTCTGTAAGAGAATACTTTATTTGTTAAGAGCAACGAGTTAAATAAACGAGGTGATATTCATAGAAATAAGATGAAGACTTCCAATCTAATAGACCCTTTTCGTTCCATTAAACTTAATGCAACGAACCATACAAATTGAAATAATCTTTAAAGAAATTCTCCAGCAAAGCAAAGCAATAAAACATGCTCAAAGATCTAACTGAGTCTTGCCCTTTCTGTGCACTTAAAGTGTGGAAACTGCATTCTACGATTTCCGATTTTGCAATGACAATTTGTCGAATAAGCAGCTTAATCATTTGTATGCGTGGCAAGAACGAAAATGCGGCGTTGCAATAAAGAGGCAATAATAGAAGGAACAGCAGCAGCAGTAGCAGCAGAAGTAGTCAAGTTGCAAGTTCTATGCTCCATAAGCAATGGCTACATTGAGTGCAATAAGCCTAGGAAAGCATTCAACCATCCAAGCATCATAAGGCCACGTAAAGCCAGGCTACTCAAACGGGCGACAAATGTGGCAACAAGCAGCTATAGTAACTGCATCAGCAGCAGGAGCAGCAGTAACAAAAACATCGTATGCAAAATGTGGCACAGACACTTGGACACCAAAGTCCAAATCCAAAAGTGCAAAATGCAAGGCAATATCTTTGCCACAAAACGTTTGAGTGCCGAGCGCATTTTGCTTAAGTATAGCAGCATTCAGCACCAAGTGACAGCATCAGCAACAACACACTGGGAACACTGGAAACTCCAGGAATATGTGGCTGATGGTGTGTAGTAGCAGCAACTACAAATCATTGGCATAATTTGTATTTGAAGAAGCAACTAGCAACTATGGTTGTGCCACATGCCGCATGCATGACCGGAGTGGAGCGGAGAGAAGCAGCATCTTCATCCATACATACATTACAGTCTTTGCATGATTATTGAATGCGGTCGAAGATTAATGATGCTCTTGCTGGCTCTTGTGGAAACAGCAAAAACTAAACTAGCTTAATTTCTGCTTACAAAGTGAATGACCAGGTTGGCTGACCGAAGCAATTTGCCTTACAATCTTCAACCTACAACAATTTTGTGGAATTCATTTTTCTTTTATTGAAAATGAATAAAACTGAATTTCTATTGTATTTAAATCAGAAATTTAATTAATTTTGTTTTATTATCAGCCAAAGGACCACTGTCCTTGTGGCACGTACCTTCAGACGAGCATCAAGTTAAGTTGTGGCACGGCGACATATGCGGCGCATAAATTAAACACTTCATTGTCGTGTTTCGTAGTGTGGTGTAGAAGGAAAAACAGCTCACACATTCTTTATGACATTACCAGCATAGATAAAGCCAAAGGACTCAACTCTCTAGCAGCACCATATTTCCCTACTGTCTACCTTCAGCCCAACTTACTGCCTTTCGGTTCACGTACATAACTCATGTGCGACGAAGACGATGACGATGACGACGACGATGAGGACGACGATGAGGACATCGGAGGCATTTGCCTAGGTCTAGAAAATATTTAGACAGCGACAAAAATGCTTTTATCGAGCTACTGCTGCTCCTATCTGCCAAACCAAGTGTCTATCCTATACCCATACACACGCAGTCAGATATACATACACAACAACATGTATTCATCCTTCTTTTATGGCCATGTTTTGTCATATGTGGGTTCCCTTTGGCCCTTGCCTCTGCGACGCGTAGGCATGCGCTCATTAGTTTTTCCGCATCATAGCATTTTTCAAATGAAGCGCCAGCCTCATTCAGATGACTTGGTTTGGTCCTTGATAGTAGTCCTCATATTCTTCCATCCATTCATTTATTCATTTCCATTCACCCCGTCTTCTCCCTTGACTCCTCAACGTTTTTATTGATTTTAATTTTACTTTGTTTTTTTTTCATTACATTTTGGCCGCTCTGTTCTCATTTTCCTGAAAACGCCACTTCCCATTACTCAACTTTTTGATAGCTTCACATATTTACTGTACTACTACCTCGATACGCGAACATTTCGAGTGAATCGTATTACCCCCGTTGCGTTCCATTGTGGCATGGAAATATGTGAGTTGTTAATCATTTTGACTCGATTCGATGGTTAGCAAATTGCACACAGCGTGTGGGCCGGACTTGTTCGGTTAGTAGTACTTACTTTACAGTGTAGTATGTGTTTTTGTTTCTTTTCCTTCTTCCAAAGGTTTGTCGGCATATCTTTTCATAAAAAAAAGTTATTCCTACTATCAAGAACAACACTTTAGTAATAAGTCAGGCATAAGGCAATGAAGGTTGTTGCATCGGACTCTTTTGCAAATGAAATGTTGAGAAGTTCTCAACAGATTCTGAAGTGCGTACTCAGGGGTTTTTTTTTTTTCAAATTGTAGCCAGATTTATTAATCAAGAATTCTATTAATTTCAATGTGATTTTATAAGACTAAGAATCACTTTTTATAATGAAAACCATCAAGCATCAGTTTAACATACAAGTAAACTTACTTATTGGCATTTGTTTCAATGAATATAGGTAGATCTTTTGCTTTTTAATGAAAAAAAAAAAAAATAATAATAATAATAAAAATTGACCGTCTGCCATCGTACACGTGATAGAAGTGAAACTTCTTAAAAACAGACAGAGAGATCATCTAAAAGTTTTTCAGTCTGTCCCTCTGTATATCGCTTTTGGTTTCTTTGTCGTGCCTAATTGATGTTATTGTCTTACAATATGTAAGCCGTCTGTCCGCTTTTGCTCATAAATAAGATCATCAACGAGCTTCTGTGTATTTTTCGTTTTCTTTCCTTCGCACATTCCCTTGTTTTTATACAACACACAAGTTGTTTGCTGGCAAGTTGTTGTTAAAAACCTTTTTATACACACAAACTGCAGGTTGTTTTTATGGAAATGTAATCTCTCTTTAGAGACTTTTCCGGTGGATTTTCCAAAAATTTTATTATTCGTTGGGGATATGTCAATAGAAATACACATTCTGTGAAAATTTCAAGTCCTTACCTAGTGCGGATCATGAGATACAGATGATTCAAAAATGTGACAATTTGTATTTTTTCACTCAAATTTTTAGTATAAATTTTTTGCCAAACGCCGCAAAAGAAGTTTCACTTCAAAAATTAAGTAGTGTGCCTCATCCTCATAAGGAAGTAAAACTTGTAATAATAATAACATCGTCAAATATTGATTTTCGTCACATTTCATTTTCATATTTTTTGAATTTACTCCCCTTCACTAAAGAAGTTTCACTTCAAAAACTAAGAACACATTTATAAATAAACAGAATTTAATAATCTAATCTTTAATCTTTAAATGCAAGTTACTCTTTGACTTGTACACATTTTAAAACCTTTGTTACTTTCTACAGTCACTTTGATAAATCAAATGCTACTTCACTAGTTTATGACTTTTGAAGGAGTTGCGTTAACGATTTGAATTAGAAGGCAATATAATCGCATTAATAAACATCTAATTCTAAATCAATCCGGATTGAATTAAACCACATGTAAACAAAGTAATAGCAACTTTTAATAAATGGTTTTCGTGAATTAGATTTCCCTTAATAAATGATTTGACAAGCCAACCCTGATTACTGACAGTATACGAGTACATACAACATATAACTCTTATTTTTTCTATTCAATTTTGGTAGCGAGCAACTTTCTTCTCTAATCACACATGTTGCTAATCAACTCACAGATGCCAAAATGCTTTATGAGCCACTGGCGACAACTTGGAAAAAACAATACTCATATTACTCAAATGACTTGGAAGTGTATATTTCTATGCGTATTACTTTTTCTTATATATGGAGGACTATTAATCAAAGACAAAGGACAGCCAAAGAGACAGACGGAAAGTCAAGCCAGAGCCAAAGAATGAAAGGACAAACCGAAAAAGGCACAACAAAACAAAAAGATGAAAACTTTTATTCATCTCAATGTCATTGCAAATCGAAGTGAGTGTTGTTTCTGTTGATGTTGGTGTTTTTGTTGTTGTTGTTGTTGCTGTTGTACTCATATGAGTATTTTGAGAATTTGCTGTAATGGCGCTAAACGAAAAACGGTTAAGATGAATAATGATGACAACGTGAAAGAAACACAAGCGAAAAAAAAACTGAAATGAAGAAAATAAAACAACAAAAAAAAAACAGGAAAACAGTCAAAGTCATCGTCATCGTCATTGTCGTTGTCAAACGATGTAAAAGTCAGTTGAGCAAAAGCTTAAAGCGAAAAATGAAAAATGGTTGCAGGTGTTGGAGAAAAGAAGAAGAAGAAGATGATGATGATGATCACCATGATGACGAGATGATGATAAAGAAAAACTGAAAAAGTTTTGTAGGCATAAAACCCTCTCTACAAAACACACACACACACACAGACACGCACACATTCTATTACTCAAAAATCAATAGCAAAGACAAACAGTAAAAGTATGAAATTGTGAAATGGGAAGTGGGAAGTGGGGGAAGAACCAGAAAAACTTGTAATGAATTTTGAAAAGACAATCTTGGTTTCTTAGTCCAAATGGGTTTTGTCAACTTTCTTCTTTTTGTGAGACCAAAATAATTGCCTAGCAATAAAGCATCCATTGGCAAAAAAAAAAAATACTAGATGGATACTGTAGGATCGAAATAGCTTCTGATAATCAAAGGAAGCTGGAAAAAAGAAATACTTTGACTCATTATTAACAACAATTGGCAACAATAATCAACGGAAGCGATGAAAGAAAATGGAGGGGGGAGCAACCTCAAAGCAACAATAAACATTTGGTACAGAAGAAATAAGAGAATGAAAATATGCCACAAACGTCAATTGCTGCAACTTCAAATGATATCCTTTTTTTCTGTTTCCAACTTATTTCTTCTTCCATTGCTATGTTTTTATTTCTTCGTGTTTCGTCTTTTGCCATCTGCGCTACTTTGAATTCCAAAATAAAGACAAAAAACAGAATAAAAAAAAGGGAAAGAAAAGGAATAAAGAAGCACCAGCGCAACGCCTGAGTAATTCAATAAAACTTTACGACAAATGAAGCGCTTTACTTCTGACAGACAGCGGACAAACACTAGGAAACGAGAGCGACCCATTTGAGTCGGAGGCAGTGGCAAACCCTTAGCTCTACAAGCTACTGCAAGACTTGTTCTACTTAGTACTCCAAGTCATTCAAATAGACACACTCACAGTCAAACACACTCACTTTCAGATTCACAGAGACAAACACAGAAAGATGGGTAAGCGTTGGCGAACTTGAGATACTTGCTGCCTGAAGAAGTATCTATAGATGCACAGCAAACGAATCAAAAAAGAAATGAAACAACAACGACAACAACAACAACAACAACAAGTCAAGCTCTCATAAGCAAATGAAAATCATTTCCTTCCATGTCATTATTATGTTTCTTTATTTTTTTCCCGAGTTAAGTTGTTTTTTTATATGCGCAATTAAAAAAAAAAAAAGTACTTTCTTTTCTTTTTTTTTTTTGTTGCCACTGAAAAATTTTTACTTTTCAAATTTATCGTAACTTAGTTTGGAGAGCACACGGTGGGGTTTCTCCATTGACTGGTGTTAAAAAAATATATAGATTTCTTTTTTTTTAGATTTTTTGGTCGGAAGTTGCTAGACTGAAGACGTAAAAAAGTAAAAGATGAGCAACGAGGATGGGGAAGAAGAAAACAAGTTAGAACGAAATTTGCGCGCGTTTGTCTGCAGCGTTGTTTCCGTTTCCGCTTCCTGCTTTCGTGTTATCTATTTTTTCCATTTCTTTATTTCTCCATTTTTGCCTTAAGATTCGCATAAAAAATAATATTGAAAAGTTTTCAAGCTAATAAGTCGAGTTGAGTTGAGTCGAGTCGAGACCACAGTAAAACCTTTGGTCTGGAAGTAATCGCAATAAAAACGAACAGACAAACAGAGATTTCAGATAAAAATATTGTACATATAAAAAGGAGAAATTTTATTTTTATGTTTCAATGTTTAAAAAATATTGTATATTATTATATTTTAAATTTTTGTTAAGGCATTGAAGGGTTAAATAGTTTGAGGGAAAAACAGTTGGTTTTCTTTGAGGCATATTTAGCTTATCTAAAATAATAATTAAATTTTTAAAGAAAACTGTAATATATTTATAAAATTGAATGTATGTATGTGCGGATGCGGCATATGGACTTCTAAACTACAAAACCGATTTTGATGACATTTTCAGGGAAAATCTAGCTTAGTCAGGAGAGTGTTTCTAAAAGTATAAATTGAAAACTTGTACACATATTTTTAATTATATATGTCACCACAAAAAAAAAAAAAAAAAAAAAAAAAACATCAATTGGAGGAAAAAACTCTAAAAGAAAGACAAACAAAAGAAAATAGAGCTGCAGAAACATCCGAACAACGAGAATATATGGTAGATTCAATGAAACTGAAACAGAGCAGAAATGCGTCGGGAAACCTAGAAAGAATTCTAAAAAAAGTTTCAGTGCAGAAATTTTAAGAATTTTATCATTCCCGTACATGTATTATATTTATGAAGTATATCCTTTGAGATCTGAAAGCGGAAATTTGGATGCTATTAAATATACAGTGAGAAAATGAGTCAGGATGTAACGTTCACTGGACACTCCGGCCTTGTTACCAACTGAATTTGACTTCCGAGCTCCTATACTTTAACAAGAATCATATTCGGATGATGACGGGAGTCTTAGCAAGGCACTACACCATTGGACCAATCGTTCAAAAGATGCAGCTATAGAGATAAGGAATAATCCAAGAATATCCAGCTCCTTATTTATGATTATCCTGCTCTTTTTGGGATGCAATCTCATCTTCTCGAGAAGCCTTTCTGTGAAGATTTATGCAATTTGGCAAATTTGATTATTGATTATGATTGGTTTTTAGAAATGGATACTGATACTCTTCCCAAAATCTGCGTAACAAATGTTACATAATGTTCATGATATTTCAATGTTTCAATAAAATTTAAAAATATTTAGTTTGAATAAAAGTGTCTTATGTCCGCGACTACGCATTCAGTTATTCAGTATTTAGGAAAGTAATTTTGGCAATTTTACCAGCCCAAAACACTTATGGGACTCTTAGTTCTCCAGTCAGAGGTAAGAAATTATATATAAATTTTTGATATACTGTGTAGGATTATTATTTATTATTACTGTTACCATTAGGATTTTCTGATATCATACAAAAAATAATCCCAGTGTCTTTCAATTTCCAACTTCACCTCCCAGCCTATGTCTCGTATCTTTTAAACAATATAATAAAACAAAAGATTTTATCACAAACTGATAAAGTGACATATCCAATAAAGCGATGAATAAAGTGACATATCCGTCAACTTATTTCATCTCATTTCATTTGGACTTTCCCTCTCGCTATGTTGACCATCATATTGTTTGATTTATTGAATGCCTTCAAGCGAACATCACATCAGAATGTCAATACCTTACACATAAATACAGTTCAAAAGGTACAACAAACAAACAAAGAAAATTTGAGACAATTATTCAAAATTGATAAATTAAGAAATTAAATCTATAAGCCGTCAGGGAGTTGTTGGCCTAAAGAATGTCAAAAATCCTATTTAAAGTCACTACAATCAAAAAATACACAAAAACAAAACACAAGGACTACATACCACACACACATATAAAAAGTCGTCAAGTTAAGAACACAAACAAAAACTGTAAAGTTTTTTTGGTTTTCATTTCTACTGGTTTTTTTTTTTTTTTTTTCTTTTGTATTCTTTATTCGGTCAACACTCTAAGCCACAAATCAACAAAAATATTTTTTTTGGCAATGCGATGAGGAGAATGAAAGCCAATGCCAAAAAGATGGGCAAAAACGTGAGTTGGCATTTCAATTTTTCAAAAACAAAACACAAAAAAACAACTTTGACAGCTGAACTCAGAGCAGCGCGGTGCAGTGATGCGATTGATGACAGGTAGCTAGCCATCCAGTTCACCAGTCCACCAGTTTGCCTGCCATTCATCCAGTTTGCTAGTCAGTCAGTCAGGCTTCGTTCTTGGCTCTTTAACTTTGCTACTATGTTGATTGTTGTTGGCTCGCGGTAAGCAATTGGTGGCAATGGGAATGGCCAACGGCGGCAGGTGTCCTGCGCTATGACAGGACTGCAGGTCGCTTCTCTTGCTTCACCACCATCACCATAGTTGATATTTGCTGTTGTTGATGTTTAAAGTTTTATGAAACGAAAAACGAAAACAAAAGATATAGAAAAAGTGAATGGTAGAAAACAGAGTCAAAACTCAAATGGAGTCCAATACTGACTAAATTTAGTACTGACAAAAAGCGTTGAACGTTGAAACTTAAGAGTTGGCTGTGCTCTGGAAAATTGATTACTTTGTTGTCGTTGTTGTTTAAGTTTTTACTTTGCTTCAACCATTTATTGTTTATTTTTTCTTTTCTCTTTTGTTTGTGTTATTTTCTGCTTCACCTATGGCATTCATTTTGAAGCTGTTGATTATGATGGCCAAAAGGCATTAGCACAAAAATAAATATTTACTTTTGAAATTATTAACAGTTCTGTGATGGCCAAAATTGGTTCGTTTTTATTGTAATAGGTATGTTCGAGTATATAAAAGAAATATGAAATAAAAAATGCAGAGAAAAAGTTTATATTTTTTGATTGAAAAACTAATTAAAAAGTTAAAAAACAAGTTTAAAGTGAAATGATATATAAAAATAAAGTTTTTTTTGTGTGACTTTTTTTAATAAACTCGTATTGTACATATTTTTCTTTAAGTGGACGAATCACAAGGACAAACTGAAGAATGCTTAAATAAATATTTCAGAAGGATTACATTTTTCAAGAACTTGAGGAATTGCTTAAAACTGTCAGACAATACGTTTTTTTAAGTGAATCTTCTTTAACGAAGGGAAGTAAATCGAAAAAATATGAAAATGAAATGTAACGAAAATCAAAATTTGTCATTGTTAATATTATATTGTAGTTATTTAGGCAAATACAATATATAAGTGAAACTTCTAAAATAGATGGTCAAACAATAATACAGAATATTGTTTCAATACAAAAGAGTTATTTTATTTTTCGGTCATTGTTCGTAATTTATTTCGTAAAGTAAACACAATCAGTGTAGCATTTTTTATCTCTCTCTTACTCATGCATAAGCATTCATGAGCATTGTTTTGTGAATCTCCCAACTACGTCTCTGAAGCATCATTGCATTTTGATTTACATCACATTTCATTTTCAAATTTTTGGATTTACCTTCCTTCGCTAAAGAAGTTTCACTTCCATATTGCGCTTATAATGGTGAGGCACACTAAAACTCTCTTTTGATACACTTCACAAAACTAGTTTGTAAAAAGTGTTATGACTTTAGTCTCATCTTTGTAAATCATGAGACTCCACAAAGTAATCTACCACAAAAAATTCTCCATACCTGTATGTAAGGCATGATCAACTTACTTAGTGTGAGGAATCATGAAGGCTATTTATGTCTTAGTTATCGGATATTTACTCCTGCGGTCTTTGAAATTTAGAGATGAAATTGTCTTTGTGATTGCTTTCTTTTATGTACAAAGTAATTTTCGCAGCCGTCGTGATCATATTGATTATTTTCACAATAGTCTTAATTTTCTCGTTTTCATTCAAAACTCAAAACCAATGTTTCCTGTGGTTGCGATATCTCAGCCTCTTACCTAAATTACTGTATAGAAACTTTGATGAAAACAAATTTATATTCCTTTTGTCGTTTTAATTTCAAAAAATAAATTCTTTGAATCAAAATTCTACTCACTTACTCGTATTCTTCTAAACTTTTTTACTCATTACTCAATTCAATCCATAAGCTCAGTGCATGGTAACTTTGATTAAAATCAACATTACTCCTTGGTTGAGTGTCATCAAAGTAAGTAAATTTCCGCGATAATCCTACAAATCAATTTCGAACGAATCAATCAAAAAAAAAAAGGTGTCTCAAATCGAAATGGGGAAAAATTGTAAAAAGTCACATAAACTTTAATCAAAATCTAATCAAAAGCCCACAAAAATACAACAATTCATAAGAATGCTGATGCTGATGATGATGTTGCTGATGCTCTTACTGATGCTGATGGTGCCGCTTTGCCATTAAATTTCAGTTTTCAGTTGACAAAATATTTAGTTCACGGATTTATTTAAATGAGTTTCTTTTGAATTCTGAATGCGAATTTTTGCCAGCTCAAGAGCTAAATGAAACTGACATTTCTATGATAATTCTCTTCTCTTTCGTTCTCTTGCTCTTTTCTTTTTTTGTTGGTTTGTTGTTGTTGTTGTACTTTTTCAGTAATTTATTCAATAAACGAATACACGAATTGACACTTTCCAACTTCCGTTGTATTTAAAGCATAGCAAAGAAAAATAAGTAGGAAAGTAAGTCAGTTGCAAATTGTCAAGTGAACCAAAACGAACTGAACTGCAAATCCAAAAACCCTAAGAGTGATGGAACAAAACAAAGTGTTAAAACCTTAGCAGGTGTCAGTTGTCAAAATCCTTAAGGGGTTAGATTTCTGGTAGTTGTCACTCTCAATGCTTTTTTCTTCACATTTGACAGAGAAAAGTAATTTCCGGAATTGTTTTTTGTATATAAAAGTTTGAAGTTTAAAGACCCATATATCTATAAATAGTAAAGAGTAGTGGAAAGCTCCTTACTCTAGTGTTTAAGTAGAAAATATCACTTCATCCATAATCAGAACAAGTAAAGATTCCTTTTCATATTCCTACTTCACTCAGTTCCTTATATTTAATTCTCTAATACTTTTCTACTTATTTTTAATACATTTTAATTCGCATTTATGCAGTGTTTCTTTTTTCTCTGCACTGCACCCACCTCGTCATATCACCTTTTCTTTTTTTCTTCTTAAGCCACCACATCTCAAGGTAGTTAAGGATTAACTAAAACCCAGAACGCGTACAAGCAAAGGAACAATGCGAAAGTAAAGAAAGAAGGACAAAAATGAATAAATGAATTTTCCACTTTTTTTTTTCGGTTTGCTCACTGCCATCTACTTTACAATGACACAATCTTGTGCTACTCTTGCCGACTACTTACCACTCACATAACTGGGGAGCAAAAAACATACTAAATGAATTCAGTGCGTTTTTTAAACCGACATCAATGTCACAAGCTTGTAACTGAGTGTGAGGAGGCGATGAAGAAAAAAAAAACAAAAAAAAAACAGACCAAAACAAAGCCAAGGCTGGGTTTGGTGTAGAGTTTTGTTAGTGGAACCGAAGTGTCTGAGTCAGTGATGTGACTGATGTGACAAGCATATTAAAATCATCATCATCAGATGACAGACAAAAGGTAATGCAGAAGATGGAGAAAAAAATGGAATAGTAGTTGGATCCTGGGTAGGGGAGGAGGAGACAGCAATTGTCAGATGCAGGTAAAGGTCTTTGCTTTGCCAACATACTCGTACATCAGCATTCAGACTGTGGTGAATTTCTTATTTGACTCACAGTAGTTGAATGCAAAAGTAAAGTATTGTTGTTTTGGTAGTAAGTAGTGGCACCAAGGAGGCATATTTCGTTGTTGTTAGCAAGTAATAGCAATGTTCTAAATATTTACATATAGAATTTCCTTACATGTTAAAGCTTTCAGACTAAGAGCTAAGTAAAATGAGGACATCTTAATGTAAAGTCTATTCCAAAGAGGCAAGGCAGTGGAAAATTACAATAGTTTTTTGCAAATAAAACACATAAATCATAGTTTATTCTTCTTCCATTTATTTGGACGTTTATTCGCATTTCAAATTAAAAAATTATATTCTACATTTTTCTTTTCTTTTGTACACTTAAAATATATCGTAACTTTTAAGAAAAACAGACTCTTCAATCAGTAGATTAGATTTTAAACTTAAACAGTGAAAGCGAGAGACCTGAGAAATAGATGAAATTCGAATATGGCAAATGGAAACAAAAAAAAACTCATAAATTTAACGAAAAATAATTAAATTAAATATAATTAATTACTAACTATTACAGATCTAATTAATATTATATTTAATACACTTACAATATCGATATCGATAACACGCGACGATAACTATTACGACGACAAATATTTGTAATTTTTTTTTTAACTTTATTTTTTATTTTTTGTTTTTGTTTAATTTTTTGTTCTTTTTTTCTTTGTTAAATTTTTATTTACGATATTCAATTGTATTCACTAAATTCTAGGCTACTTTTAGGCGCTGCTGCTACTTACATTTAACAAAGAAATCCGTCGAATAACAATGACAACGGATGTTTTACATATACATCAAAAACTCTATTCATATTTACTCGTAATCGTATGTAGTAAGTGGAATTGGATTTCGGGTTAACTATAATTTATTTGCATTGAAAAGTCACAATTCTGTCTTGGTTTTTTTTTGTTTTGTTTTAACGTTAAAGGCGCTTCGAAACACCAAAAACACTACACTTAATGCTAGTTTTGGAGACCAATACCCTCATCCATGTGGGTGTATGAGGGAGTGAAATCCCAAAAACTTTGCATGACTTAAAGGCTATATAAATATGTCTTTGGATAAACCGTGGTCTTACGCCTAAGCTTATGTCGATTTTTACGATTATATTTACAAGTCTGTGCATGTTTCAGCACCACGACGGATGATGGTTAGACATAACGCGTAATTTGCGTATGGAACTCCGATAGGCAGATTTGGAGTTGAGCGAACGATGGCCGCTCAGTTGGCAGTGAAGCCCAGCAATAGGCCATGATTGTGAATCTAAAGATTTCAAAATAAAAACATAACAAAACAAAAATCACAAATAAATTTGAATTTAAATGGTATTTTTTATAGTTATTTTCTACAGATAAAACTTACAGCTCATCGGGGCAGCTGAAGGGTTGCGCCAATCTATAACCATCCTTAAGATAATGTTCCATTTCATATGGATCGATTTCAGCATATGGTAGTTTGCCTAATGTGCACATCTCCCACATGAGCACACCAAATGACCAAACATCACTGCCTTCGTTAAAGTGATTCTTTTGTATCGCTTCCAGGGACATCCATTTGATTGGACGATTCTCGCCATCCCCAAGACAATTGTAATCACCAGGGAAAAGATCACGTGACAAAGCGCTATCCGTCAATTTGACACGAAGTTGATCATCAATGCTGTAAAGTGAAGAAACACATTAATGATTCAAAAATGGGCCAAGTGCGAGTCAGTGTATGGGAGCTACTCCTCAAGTGGTCCGATTTGACTAATGCTAACAAAAGTACAGCGCCTATATCAGAAACTTACAATGCCTTAATTTCAGTTCAATAGTCCAAAAAACAAAAAAGTTTTTCTTTGAATTTTAATGGAAGTTTGTATGGAAGGTACCCTCCCTAGTAGTCGACAGTATAAGTTTCTGATGTATAGCCACGAACCATACAAATTTCAAGATCATGGGATTATTGGATCGTTTAGCTAACTAACCAATTTGTTTTTTGTATGGGGATCCCCTTAAGTTTTTGAAAATATTTTAGTTTTAGTGTTTGTTGCTGATGCCCGGATAGAACTACATACTCTGTAAAAATTTTAACTCTCTAGCTATTACTGTTCATGAGACGGACAGACAACGAAGTTTTGCAATGGTACCTGAACCCTAAAAAGTTTCTCATTAAATAAAGAATGAAAATATAAATCAAGAGATACACGAGTATTGTTAAAAAATTTCTTGTACTTACACACAATTTCTAGCAGCAACATCTTTGTGTATGACACCATGATTATGCAAATGTTCCATGGCCATGGCCAACTGCGAACCCATTAGCACAGTTTGTATGGTTGTTACACTGCGAGCGTATGATGGATCTTGGAGGAAATTCTTTAAATTGCGCATGTTGCCACCCATGGGGTACAAGACGAAAGGTGTAGCGTAGTCCTCAATCGAAATTCCAAGCACAGACAGAACATTGGGATGAGCAGCTTCATAGAGCATCATGGATTCCTGAAGCAAAAGTGTCACTTGCATTTGACTGGCGTGCTGTGCAACAGTCTTCACCCAAACGTCCTGACAGTCATTGTAAGTGCCCTTATAGATGCGACCGAAGGCACCCTCTTGAACTAGACAAGACAAACGAACACGGCACTTCTGCACGGTTAACTCATGCAAGCGACGATTGAATTCCTCTGGCTCTTGTTCATATTCACGGAACGGGCGCGTCAAGGTTGCATAAGTCGGCGTAATAGTCGAAGGACAGACATAGATGGAATTGTGTGCGGTGGAGCTAATTGTGGGCAATCTTTGAAAACTTGAGGTCTTAATAAGATGAACGCCATGATTCTGCCGTTTCGTTGGACCCTTTGCACAATAAGCGATCAAGATGAGTGTCGAGACAAGGATCAATGCTAGTATACCACCAATTATGAGTGTTATCAGACCGCTTGTGGGCGGAACAATTGTTTCACGCAACATGGGATCAAATTCATTAAGTACACCAACGCCCTTAGCAGGACCAGTGCGCCCTGGTATGACAACATTCTCGCCATTCACTGTATGTTCCATTCCACCGCCAACTCCACCACCTTCCTCCTCCTCATCAGAAAGATGACTATTTGCATTGGCATTGGCGTGTTCCGACGTGTCAGACAGCTCATGCTCTGGAATCAAATGTGAATCATGCATTTCATCATCTTCGTCATCATCGCTACCACCAATGAAATGTGTTGGCGATGAAGACGCTCTATGCTGTTCATCTGTCAGACATATTTTCTTGCGTTTAAACACCAAATCCGTGATGTTATTCGTCTGACGATCCAATATTATCTCAATGGAAATGGTCACATCCACTTCGGCTTCCTGGGTGCCAGAGCATTTCAATCCAATGGCAAATGTCTGTGGTTCGAATGGAATTTCACCGATACGTGAGATATTAAGTGTGGGCCTGGGTAGTACACTCGGTTCCGATGTCTTGATGTTGATGCTGTAGGGCAACTGATTGTGTGCCAGCGATTGCCAAGTGAAGGAGATCTCATTGACATTGGCAGGCACTGGTACAGCAAAGTTGATCATGTAATCGTTAAGCTGTCCATCGCGCACATAATACAATTCAGCGGATAGTCCTGAAAGAGATAGAGGTGACAGAGGTTAGTTTGGGGTCTTTTATCAAGGAATAGCACTTCACAAGTGATGTCATTGCAATCTGTCACTAATACTGGAGCTTCTGATACTTGTTATCCTGCCACAAAGAATATTAATGATGCCATGGATAAAAACGAATATGGTACATATTTACTCTCTCTAATGTGTGCTTTTCAATTTCCTTTATTTTCCACACAGTGTTGCCAGTTGTAGTTTCCTATTCATTCCTCTTATTCAAGTCACTTCGATTAGCAATCTGTCGTTGATCCTTCTTTCGAACGCAAACATAATCAATCACTCGGCATAAAAATTTTGTTTCACTTCAAATTGAATTATTGCAAACCACATTCTAACGAATCGAGAGAGAAAATTATGAAGAAGGGTAAAGAAGAAGTGTCTGGTATCTCGTATGTATCTTTTCTGAGTGTTGAGTGTGTCGCATTTTTTGGCAAATTATTTATTTCAAGGGTTAAAAAGGTTACTCCATGCTGCTCAATACATCAATATTAGTCTCAATTTTAATAAAGCCAAGTTTGATAAAATTTCAATTTTCACTTGATTGATTTGAGGGTAAACTAATAACTACGAGTAAATAAAGGGAAAGTCAAGTTGGGTTAAAATGAATGAATATACAATAAATTAAAGCTGAAAATATGAAGTCATCTTGGAAGATCTTTTCTCACTTGAATTTATAATAATTCAAACCAATTTTTTACCATGAATATAAAAAAGGAATCCTATGAATTTAATTAACCACATTCATTTTCATGATTTACACGCATTAACCCTTTTTAATTTTTATCAAATATTCTCTAACTACTTACTTTATATTGTGGTAAGATTATAAATAAGAGACTCAGTCATAATCAGCCTTTAACACGCGCTTTGTTACTACCACCACCACCTCTTACATCATAATATTTTACACATTATAGTGAGGATTTCATATACTCGTATGTATTTTTATCTGACGGCGCTACTAATTACAATTTCAGACTGCAAACGATGCATGCCGCAGGCAAAAGCAAAACAAAAAAAAAAAATAAAATAAAAAAGACAGTGAGAATAAAAAACCGAGACGACCAAGAACAACTCACACACTAATTAGGATTATTAATTCTGCGTAAACCCAAAGTGAATAGAACCAAACTGAACCGAACCGAACCACTACAGTCCCGACTGGACCCCATCCAACCACTATGCACTATGGATATATGAGTACAATGTGTACCTTCTACCAAGTGGCATAAATTAAAATAAAATACATTTTTAATGAAAACAAAAAGAGAAAAAATATAATATTAATATATTCACACATCAGAGAGCAAGCAACAAGAATGAGATAAGATCTTGAGTAAACACGAATGTCGGTCGTCATGAAAGATATCAGCATTTCCAGTGGTAGGAACAAACATTACAAATATGCACAACATATGCTGCAAGCAACATTAATTAAGCATAAATGGTTTACTACCTCTGCCACCGCCACCGCCACCGCCATTGCCATTGCCACTGTCTTCGTCGATACACAGCAAAGGCTCTCAGTCGATGGCATCGTTGCAGTCGCGTGTACTCACCACCACCACATTTCATGAAGGTGTAGTTTTTATTTATTAGACAAAATATCTATCTATCTCTCTGATATTAATACAAGAGGCATAGGTACTTAGTTGATAGTTGGTTATCTCTCAAAGCAGAGGAGGGATCTTGTCGGCTAGTTAGCCAAGTTGTGACTGCGCTTTGTTTTGAAGTCTATTGTCATTTGATTGATTTATTTGTAAAATGCAGCAAGTGCAGGCAAGCAAGTGCTGGCGCCAGCTGAGTTGGGTACAAAACGATGCAAGGCACCCTGCAGAGCAGGAAATTTTTATAGTTTCAATTTAATTAAGGAAATTTATATTCAAAAAAAGATCAAAATTTATACACAAAATATCAGGTGACCGAACAAACATCATATTTGTAGAAAAGAAGATTCATAAAAGATAATCAACAAAACTCCAACTTTTTAATAAAACTGAATGTGTATTTCCATTTACATAATTCATTTTCATGGCTTTAATTCTACAGCCAACATTGCCACATATCAGAGATGAGGTTAACTCGAAAAACTGGTTTAGTTTTTATGCAAAACAAAAAAGAACCATAAACCATATGGCAAATCAAATCGCAAACACATTAATTTTCACGCGTCATAAGTATGAAAACGTCTTTCTACAAAAATTTTATGGCAATGTTAACTGGCCAAAACACACCTGACCACCACTGCCCATTTAACATTTAACATTCTCCCATTCTCTTCCCCAAGTCTCCGAGTTTCAATCAAGTGAGGTTCAAATATGTTTGTTTGTCTGACTGTGTTGTCTACCTACACCCCACTGACCATAGGTGATAAAAATTTCATTAGTTTGAAACAAGGTGCGAAAAGTAAAACAGGCAAAAACAAAAAATAAAATAAAAAACCTTAGTATTAAGAGAAAGGAAGAATAGGCGGAGTAGAGGACGAACAACGTGTGGCATCGAAAAAGTCAAAATTGAAAGAAATTTTACTCTTGTGGCGAATTAATGTTGCTTGCTGTTGCTGTAGATACATTTATATGTGGCACAAATCAGACACAAAAATGTAGATAGTCATTAAAAGGGGGGAAACAGATGGAGATACAAATAGTAGGAGAGAGTTAATCAGGGGCGAAAATGAGGCGTTTGCGTAGGCGTTACGTTACCATGATGCTTTGTCTGGAAATTATATAAAAAAACACACGTGGGTGTTGACCGCAAAAAAAGCCGAAGATGTGAATGTGTGAATTTGAGACAAGGAAAAAGAAGAAAATCTTGTCAGCATGAAATTGACTTAAGGATACTTTTTGTCACGTTCTAGTGATATCCTAGGATAAGAGGCTCGTCAACTCATATTGCCCCATGTTTATAAAAATAGTTAAATAGTTTTAATAAGAATGATACAAGAAGATAATTGTACTTTTCTTTCTTGTATTCATTTCTGAGGAAGATGTAAAAGAACGAAGCATTAACATCATCAACACTTATCCTTCAAACCAGAGATTTGCCGCTGCTTTAATACCTCAAAACCATAAAAGGTGTTAAACCACTCAAGTAGACTGTCATTGAAGTGTTTTCGCAGCACACACACACATGTACAGACACGAAGACCCACTTAAAATTACACCCAAAAAAAGGAAGATATAAAGTAAAGAAAATTGAAACATAATCAACTCTTCAACTTCAACACTTTCAACAACAACAACAACAACAACTGCCTGACAATAGCAACAATAACATAAGTTGATGCACTCTGAGAGTAAATTGGTTTTCATTTCTTCATTTTTTTCTTCATCGTTTTTTGCATCATCGTTGCCAATCTGATGAGGATGATGAGGACTACAACTCCACACAGAGCACTTATTTCGTCATCAGCATCACCATCACCATCATCATCATCATCATTATCATCATCGGAGTCGTGCACTTAGATCGCCACCGACATCAAGTCCATACTCTTCATGGTATACCTACATGCAACATGGACACGATACACGTACTTACCATCACCAAACCACCATTCTAGTTGAAATGAATGGCAGGCCCAGAACTCCTATAGAAAACATACTCAAAAGAAAAACTGATTAAATCAGTGCCATGTCGAGTGAGTGCACCAAGTCCAAAAAAGGGCCACGAGAGACACAAATACAAACACACACACACACACATACAAAATTTGAAGAAGAAAAATAAAATCAGATACAGACGAGCGAGCGACCATATATAGAATATAAAATTATTTTTGTACCCGAAACGGGCATAATTCCATCAACTACTTCGACGAGTCTAGAGAATCATCAGTGTGATGATCATCATCATCATCATAATCATGAGTATGTTCATCGTTTTCGTCTGTTGCAAGTGCAACGTCTGCTCAAACAACTTCAACTTGGTCAAAAGGAGAAATAACACAAAAAAGACAAGAAACAACTCAACTTAGTTGCTGCTCTGAGAACTAAGTAAGCGATAGAGTGTAAGACAAACAAGGCAACTCAAATGTCTGTCTGTCAGTCTCAGTATCTCAGTATCTGTATATTGGATTCATGCTTCTTTAACAGACTTCTGGCTACCTACTCTTCCCAAGTTGAGTCAAGCAGGATATGGACCAGCCAGCATACAAAGTGATTCTTTAGCAACGTATGCAAGTGTAGCATCTTCATCCACAGTAGCTTGACTGAGTATTTGTATTTCATCACAAGCAGCAGAAGCAGCCAACATCAATTTATAGTATTTGCTGTAGACATTCGTTCATTTGTCTGTCCATTTGTCCATCTGCCATCTACCAAAGCATCATCCATACTTGGATGCTTACCGATTTCGCATACGAAATGTGCATGTACAATACAATATATCTACTATGTATGTACTAGTACAGCAATTTGGTGAAGCAGAGTTCTCAAGCTCTTATAGTTGATTTCATTCCATACTCAAAGTCTCATACTTGCTAACTGGTCTCGTTAGCTGCTCGTTGTCTTCATCATCATCAGTTGGCTATAATAATAAGTTTCGTATTGATTTCATGATGGACTCTTGCATTCACTTGGCAACTCTAATTCTAGTTTCGCTTTAACATGCACCAATTTCCATCATCATCATCATCATCATCATCATTGGTATGCTCATGTGGTATGCCACCAGTAAACATTCTTCAACGCCTGCAAGATGTGAACCATAAATTCATAAACTCCAATGAATTCTATTTACGCCTCATGAAGGTGTTAGGTACTCTACTAAAAATTGTGGAGGCAAACTAAATAGCAACTCTTGAGCTCTTGAGTTTTTCTACAAGGACAAAAAACAAAAACAAAAAAAAAAAAAGAAAGAATGGAAAAACTCGGAGAAAAATGTTTACGAAAAGTTGTTGCAGCGAAGCCCAAGCTAATTAGTCAAATTAGGGTTAAAGTTCAATGATGCGATAAATTAGTTTAGTACTGCAATACACTGAAAGGAATTCATGTACAAAATAATATAAAATTTCTTCAAAGTAGCACAAATTTTAGTCCCATTTTTCTTACATAAAATAATCAATATTTAACTAGATGAAAAAATTTGAAAACAAACAAAAAATATGATAATTTTTTTATACAAAACTAATTTTAATTGTTAAATAGTTTCAGCACAAAAATCAATGATGATAAAGTTTTATTTTTCTCGTTCAATCGCAATCAAAACTTTGTAAGTATTTAAAAGTTTTAAATGTTATAAGAATTTAAATAAAAACAAAAAAGAAGAAGGTTAACTTTGGCTATCCTAAAGTTATCTTACTGTTCACACAACCCTACACTACTAGTCAATACACATACAGAATTTCAACAATGAGAAAGAAATATTTGTATGAGAGCTATACCTATGATCCAATATTCCTAAGGTCTTGTAATATATATGGTTGGTGCAGATGAATAAGAACATGAATTTTTATAAGTAGTTTGTATGGGAGACACCACCTTGTGGTCCGATGCGGCTGATTCCGGCAAATGTGTACTGTCTTGTGAAAAGAAATTTTCAGCTCAAACAAAATTTATAATACAATACGCTATGTAAAGACTATACTTACTAAGTGGATCATCATAATATGAAAACTTAAAGTCAGTAAGAATAAAATAATCCTTTAAATTGAGTACATTGTGATCCAGTAAAACAGAAAACTTTTTGCAATTGTCAAAAAATGTGTATAATTTAAAAATGTATGCAATTCAGTGGTGCCACGTACAAAAAAATGGAACCCCTTTAAATGAGAGTTTTAGTCTTAAATAAGACTTTTTATTACACTTCTTCTTAACATATTTTTTATGTTAATCGCAGCAGGACGAGCGAGCGAGTGAGTGACTGTGTCTCAAGCAATGCGTCATTTAGCAAGTTTCGAACTGGGCTAAGCTGAAGGGAATTTGCAAACCCTATCCAACCAACCAACTGGCAGACAGACAGAAACTAACCGACAAAGCGACATAATAACGCTCGCTTGCAAACCATAAATTCGGAATGGTCTTTTGGCACATGAATATGTTGGGCATTAAAAAGGCTGAAGGCGAACAAAATGTATAAAAATCGACCCAGACGACATTTTTATTATCAATATAAAACTGAATGAATGAGGAGAGAATGAATGGAGAATGGGTTGCATGTTTGGGTTATGTATATGACTGACTTTTTGACTGTAGACACAACAGCAAAAACTAAGGACGCAGGACAATGATATTCGTCGAAGAAGGATGATGATGATGATGATGATGATGATAATGATGTCGACAATGTATGTATGTTATTGTATATTGGGTGATTTAAGGCTATTATGACGACGCTTGGCTGGACTAACTGAGCTACTGACTTCAGTCGTTGAGTCGTTGCCAATGTTGCTTTTTGCAGTACTAAATATAAGGATATTCTCTCTCATTCCATTCTCCTAACATACAATATTTAAGGGATTTGTTATATTTTTTCATATTCAGTTTTATGCGTTTAAATTTGACTTTGTTTTTACTTATGATGCCGATGATACATAATAATGATGATAATGGTGATATCTGCATGTAGGAACAAGCATCTATCATCATATTAGTTTATTTAGTGCTTGTTTATGGCCTTTGAAATGGTTTGGAAGTGTCTAAGTAAGCGGGGCTCTACAGCGCATTTAATTTTATTTGTCTGTGATGGGACTTAAGGATTATTATTAAAGAAGATTTATATGCATTGTACATATTTGTACATATATGCGAATTGAGAGCAAATTGTTTAATGTTTAAAATAGAGAATTGACAATTGAATGGCCTAAATAAATTACTAATAATTCTTAATGGCTTTCAACAAGTTACATAACCAAAATAAATAAGAAAAGTTTCAAAGCAACAATAAACTATAAAAATTATGACACGAACATCTTGCGAAAGACAAATTAATCCAAGCCAAAAACAAAACAAAAAAGTATTAACACAAAACTCTCAAGTGCTGCGCGCAAGAGACTTAAAAGTGGGAGAGTGGAGGATCAACATGAAGGCGAAACCGATGGCAGCCACCATTACTTGGAGACACACATTTTTCAATTATACCCTCGAGAATAACGAAATTTATGACAAAACCCAGAACATTGTAGGCTGTTGTTCTGTTGCTAACTGAATGAATGACATACTGAAGTGTAGGACACCAGTCATACTGGCTGGCTGGCTGACTGACTGACTGACTGACTGACAAACTGTCTGACTACTTGACATAGGAGCCCCAAAAATGTGTTATATAAACAACAACGGCAACGACAACGACGAATGAAGAATGCCACAAAACCAAATGATGACCAAACCGTGTTGTACCAAAACCGAACTGGACCAGACTGGGTCGGACCAAAGTGAACTAAACTCGACGATTTTTTTCATTGTTTACAATAACAGGAATTAAGCGCAGCCTGCAGCAATAACGAATACAACCAAAAAAAAAAAAAAATATAAATGGGCTTTCTCGAGTGGATCGAAAAAACAGAAACAAAGCGAAAGAAAAACAATTTTTATTTGATTTGTGTTCTACGCTCTTAGTGGGTCAGAGATGTTTTTCTCTGAATGGCCGAAAAGCTGATGATTGTGAATGTTTGTATCTGCGTGTCTGCCTTTACCAAAGATTAAGGCCCTCGAAACGTGACAGAAACTAAGGCGAGATTTTTAGGGAACAAAAACAATTTATTCGTAATTGTGAACATTTTTCAAAGAAAATTATTGAAAAACAATTGCGTTTGTCATTTTTGTGCCATTTTCACATGAAATTATAGTCAAAAAGTGACTTATAATCTAATATAAAAATGATCAGAGAATCCCATGATTCATTGGCATTGCATGACTATATTTTAAATGTAATTTTATAAGATATTTTGAGTAGATAATTGAGTTATTTATGTAATGATCCTTAGGAATTTGTTTGGTTAAACGAACTAAATTTGATCTTTACCAGATTTTTAAAAGATAAAATTGCAGAAAAATTAATGAAAATTTTGTTATCACAATGAAAAGTAAAAAAAAAACAAACTAAGTGTGCTTCACCCTCATAAGCACAATGTGGATGGGAAACTTCTTTAGCGAAGAGAGGTAAATCCAAAAATTAGAAAATGAAATGTATCGAAAATCAAAATAATGATATTGATTCTTCAGAGACGTACTCTACCCAGACATACAAAACAATGCGCATTGTCTTGTGCAGGCTGGTCTGCTGCGTAGAGAATGGATGTTTATGCGTAAGAGTGTGATAAAAAATGCTTTACTGATTGTGTTTACTTTACGAAAGAACATACGAACAAAAGGCCGAATGACCGAAAAATAACAATATAACACTACAATATTCAGTATTATTGCTTGACCATCTACTTTAGAAGTTTCCTTCCATATCGTATGTATTTGGCTAAATAGCCTCAATATAATAATAACATCGTCAAATTTTGATTTTCGTCACATTTCATTTTCATATCTTTTGGATTTACTCCCCTTTGCTAAAGAAGTTTCACGTCAAAAAAAAAAAAACAAAAAAACAACAACAATGCACTCCTCCCTGGCCTTGTCCTCAGTATTATTGTATGGAGACCTTTAATTTATTCTAAACACAGTGTACGTGTAGCAGTTTTGAAAAAATCAGACGAATCAATTACAATATGAATGAAAGGTTTCAGCTCAATCTGATGTCAAGAATTGGTTCTAATTCAGCTTTAAAAATTTATGGAAGCGTGTTAAATATAAATTCCATAAATTTTTGTTATTATTTATGTAAATTATTGAATTCTATTGTGTTTCTAAAAGTTAAAGGGGTTTCACTTTCTCTTCTACAAGCAGTAGTACATTAATTTACAACCAAACTTAATTACTTGCCGCACAATTATATGCAACATAATCTATTAACAAACTACTCTGAATGCGCAACACAAAGTTGCTCCCCTAGTAACTTGTTGTACTTCCATCGTTCCATCTCAAAGAAAAATGAACAACTACAATATTTATTTCAAAATATTTAACAAATGCGTTTCACAAGATATTTTTTCACACGCGTTCTGAGCTCTTCCCCCAGGGTTGAGTAGCTTCTTCCCACACACAGACACTGAAACTACACTCCATGACTTCCATGACTACCCATAAGCAAAGACCTAAGGCTGCATTAAACTCATAGTAAGAACTATGTACTGTGTATAATGAAATAGTGAGGGAGTAGAAGAAAGAAAGTGTGTGAGTGCAATGTGCAGCAAAATGTGCTCTAAATACTTTCACACTTTTCTTCTACATAGTTAGAATATGCAATATATAGAGAGAAAAATAATTGAAAAAGATTCAAGGCAACTGCGCACCACACTCACCGAAGGGATGAGAAGAGCAATGTGGGGAAGTACCCAACGCAAGTAATTAAAATTTTGAGTGCTTAAGTGGCGCATAATGTGTTTAATGTTTAAAACTCATCATTTTTAGTTGAATATATTTCAAGATTGTACTTAGTGGAGATAATGTCATATTGTGCATTTGGGGATCATTACTCTGAGTGTACTAAGTTCTTTAGACGGGATGGTGTAGTTAAACGTTAAAAGTTCTTTTTGATGGGATTATCAGAAGTAAGTAGATTGAGTTAAGTCAATCATTTCAAGTTAAATTTTTGATGTAATGCATTGCCCAAAAGAGGATCAAGGTTTCAAAATGAAAAGAAAGTTTCTTATGCAACATCAAAATTTTATAATATTTCTGTCAAAATTTCTTAATATTGTGGCTTTCATAATGGCACTTCTTTCATTGATCTCAAAATGCCTGTAATAGATCACATATGTACATATGTACGTCCGTCTTTCTGCCAAGTACCATTGCTATAATAAAAATATCAAAGGAAATCAATCTTCAAGCTATTTTTGCTGCCATTGTTTCTATCATCATCATCATCATCACCAGCAGAAAAATCAACTTGTTGTTGACACAAAGATTGACTAGACGCTGGGGAATTTTCCCCAAAGAACATGTCGAGTACATTGAATGGCAAACGAATGGCAAAATAATTGATGTTTACATAGTGAATTATTTACCAAGATCAGCTACGATCAGCCAAGTGATGGAAGCAGTTGCTCCTTTTCCATGCTCACACACAGACACTGATCATTTACTACCCACACACAAGTTTTCTCCTTCTCCAACAGAGCAATTCAAATTGTACACATAATTTTCCTGTCACGCTACAACACAAAATATTGCACATGTTGTGATACATGGAAAAACTGTTGCCTTAAAGATTGTGATTGCTTTTTCTTTATTTTTTATTTTTCCGTTTCTTGTCCAAATTTAATGAATTACGAAATGCTAAGATAAAATTTCCTAACTTTGAAAAATTATTTTCAATATAATTTTCTGCTCATTTTATCTAAGTTAATGATAATGTCTCTACTGATGATGGTCGAATGATGAAATGACATAATCTTTAGAGCAAAAAATTTACTTCATTACTTTGTATAAATGTAAGAAAGGCAACTCAATTCTCATAAATTAACATATCCCATTTAATATAACATTTTTGTTAAATAAATTTTCAACGCTCAACAATCTTCGTGCTACAATCATTTCACTTTGGAAGTAACAAACTTCTTCATCAGCCCCTAATAGACTCAATGTTGTTGTGCTTGTTTTTGTTTCTGTTTCGGTCTTGGGTCATTTGATTAGTGCCGTAACACATTTGATTCGTTCTGCATTTGACAACAATATGACATTTATTTGCCTTTCAGCATTAGTCTTGGCCATTATGAGTTCTTTTTATTACCATTCATTGTGGTTCTCTTCTCTACTTTTCCACATTTTTTTGATTGTTTTAGTTTTTTTTTTTTTATTCTGTTTTGCTTTTAAAAGTGATTTTTTTTTCCTTCTGAATTGCGTAAAATATCATTGTGTCTGGATTATGAATTTACTGTGTAGTCGAGTGAAACGTTTAACACTTGAAATCATTAAATATTTAAATGATGATGTTTAAGTGTGAAGAGATTTTCGGCCGGAAGGAATTTTAAGCTGTAAAGTCATAAGAATGGTAAATTATGGACAAAAGCCATTTAATATTGACATAATTTGAAGAAAAGTGGATTAGAATCTCTATTAAACCCATTTTAGTCCTCTTTAACCTTCTTCAAATCACCTCTTAACTTAGGAGGTAAGTCTTAACCTAACAAGGATACAACAGTGGATTCCTTTAGAGTCCATTTTCATGACAAGGAATGAGAATTTTAACTGTTGTATATCTGGTTTATTAAGAACATAAATTGAATGATTAACATAAAGACTTTTCTCATAAAATCTTTACGACTCACAAATTATAAAATGTATCTGCTCTTTTATATCTCAATCAAAAGCTTGTTGAAAAGTTGCCTTTCTTTAGACACAAAACTGACTGAATCAGTTACTGGCACAACCCTCAAAACGAACTGAACACAATCGATGTTTCCTTTAAATAAGAATACTCATCATATAAAAACAAAAAAAAATCGTAGAATAATTTATGAGCTCATTAAACTCTGAGCCCAAAAGAAGAGAGAGTCAGTGGCAGCGTCAATGGCGGTGGCATTACAATAGAGCAATAAAAATGTTGTTCTTGCTACTTTGCCTGCAACAATGCAACAAAAGACAATGATATTGTTCATGATAATGGTGATGAGGACGAGGAGTTTCATGAACCAAAAGATTGTACGAAGTAACGAGTGAATACATGGATGTTTCAACCAAGTACAACAAAGGAACCGAAGAGCAATGCTACTTAATGCAACGCAGTTGCACTGTGCACTGTGCACAACCCTTAACAATGAATCCCATTTTTATACAATTTTATATTCCAACAACATTTTCAAATAAAGCACTCAATGCCGCGTTTCCTTTCAGACTAACACGATGCCTAACGCTTACAAAAAGAAAGGACCTCACACAAAAGCGCGTAAGTGTTTGCCATGCCAGTTCTCTACCGTGAGTGTTAGAGTACAAGTATATGGAAGTGTGTGTGAGGGATGGGCGGAATCGCTGGAGTTGGAGTGGCCATAGAGTGGCGTGTTGTTCGTGCCTCAGAGCTATGCAACGCTTCCGGGCTCAATGTTTGTTTGCATACGCAGCACGCTCCATACAACTCACACTAGTCCTCATCCTCATCATGCGCACTGTGGTAGACTCGTATTGTGCATATGTATATATATGCGGGAGGGTGGTCGGTCGGACGGTCGGTCGATACGTCGTTCATTCTGTCGATTGCTTGTTGTCGCCTGAACAAATACTTTCGTTAGTGGTGAGGTAGTATAAGGTAAGGAAGGTAAGGGATGTTGTTCAGTATACTGCGATGAGGATGTTGCACACGTTGTTGAATTGAGCCTGAGCCTGAACCTGAGTTGAGATACACACATTGTTTACGTAGGGCATTCTGGTCCATTAAGTAGCAATTCAATGATTGTCTGTTTCTCTGTCTATTTAATCCAACTCTACTCTACTGTATCTCTGTCATTCTCATTAAGTGTATCTGCGATGTGCGAGTTTTCTCACTTCCGCGTGGTTACAGTAACTCTTCGAATTGCAATTACTAAAGTGCACACGCGTCATTTCCGTAAATTCTTATTTATAATATTTATTTAGCCCATTTTTATTTATCCTTCTTCTCGTTTTTAATTCAAAATCCTATGAGAGATTTTTCTCATTACAGCGAAAGTTAATTACTCCCCGTTGGGAGTGTAAGTGATGGGAAAATGAAAACACTCGCGATTTCATCCCATGAAAAAATGTGTCATCCTTTTTTGTTTTTTTTTTTTGTTTAATTTGAAAACCTTTTATTTAATGATCCATTGAAGAAATATGTAATCCGCGAAATAAAATAAAAAGATAAATTTGCAAAAATAATGCCAAGTAAAAACAAAGAGAAATACCCGAAGGCAACATCATCTTAACATTGATTATTATCCCATTAACATAATTTAAACATTTATTAATGTCATTAGAAAAATGCCTCGGGTCATCTTACGACACTCTCACTAAATGCTGCCGCCGGTTATTTGATTAGTGGCGATTTTTATCCCCATAACAACATTTTATACAATAGAAATTGTATTTAAATGTTAAAAAAAAAGAGAAAATAAGATTTGGATTATTAAATTTTATAAGGAATTTAAAAAAAACATAAAAAAATATTTATTTTTAAATTATTTAAATACTATATTCATTCATTAAAGGTAACAGCAGAAAAAAAGTTAGTTCATTACTTTAATCCGAATCCAAATTGGTCTTGGAGATAATCTCCTTCTTTATAAATACGAGAATCAATAACCAAGTACTTAGCCCTACCGCCCGATGGCGCTACTATAACAAAAGATTGTTACCATGTGTGTGACGCTATTTAAGCGCATTCTGGCGAAGTTCTTGCGTCGTTTCGTGACTGTCGACGAAACTTGGATTCACTGGTACACAGCAGAGACGATTTACCGAACGATATTGCTCTTTTTCCATTTTTATAAAACTGACCGACACGCTCGCTTCTAAAGGCTATCAAAACAAAACTAATGAAGGGAATTGACTGAATCTTTGACAGTAGGCTACTAAAAGAATGTACTGCACTCTTTTGTAATAGCAGCGCCATCGAGCGCTGAGGCTAAGTACTTGTTGTTTGACCCTCGTATATCAAGCAACATTGTTTCATGACACTTAGCTCTGAGAAATGGGTAGGAGTAGAGCATCGAGATTCAGAAAACTCGTGGTTCCAGTCAGAGATAATAAAAGTCAATATATTGTAAATAAGTATGTTGCACAGTTCAAGAAATGTGAATGAAATTTTGTATTTATTATGGTTCGATCAACCAAATATTTGTAATACAAATTTATGTAAGTTTTGAGGTGTTAATTTTAAAATGAACATGGGTGAAACAAGCAATCAGATTAAAGACTCTGCATAAAATTTTATTTGTTTATCGCAAAAACTGAAAGAAAGTTCAATAGTTTGGTCTAAATGGTAATACCAGGTGTCCTAATCCGAAGAAATATAGTACAATTTATAACATTTCAGTGGAAAAGAAAGTCTGTAAATACAATATTTATATTGTACAACTTAATACAATCGTTCATAATTTATTACTACGACTTCACATTCTTTTACATATCGTAAAATAATGTGAATAAAACCACCAATACATAAAAATAGAATTGCTCAACTTGATTCAATTCGACCTATTTGATTTAATTCTACCATAAGCAATTACATAAATGACTTTTGTATTTTTGTTATTAACCAAACTAAAGCATATCAATGACCATTAAATTTGTTCCATTAATTTCAACTAATTTTCAACAATTTCCAAAGCTATAAAAACTGTAGCCTTAAGACATAGATTGCACCATCGGACTACCATGGTTACCATTATCAACACTGATGATATATCAATTGAGATTAGTCAATTTCAGAGGCATTTTCAATCTTCTTCTGGGTTATATTTTGGGTGCGTCATAGAAATTAGAATAAAATGTATGAAGTCATCGTCGTGGTTGCATGGAAGCCAAACAAAATCAAAAATATAAAGAAATTTTATTGTATTGTAGAAAAACTTGTGGCATAGAAAAGAAAAATATCCCATCCTAGAAATGAGAATTACGTACGCCGCCTTTCGTGTTTGATGGCATTAAATCATGCAAACTATGAGTGATATAAACAATTGAAACTGATTAATTTAATTGATAACGAGGAACTCAAATACTTGAATTGTTTGTTTGCCTACATGAGTCCAAAGAAAGTGCAAAGTAAATGAAAGAGAATACAGAAGAAAATAAGCAAAATTGATGGTGAGAAAGTTGATGTAAGAATTTTTACTTTTCAATTATTTAAAATGAAATAAAATGACATAAAGTGTACAATATTTCTTCTATTCTGAATCAGTGGATGGAGATGGCTTCATCCCTTGCTATATGGAGACCCATTTAATTGTTGCCTCCTCATGTTGTTACTACTTATTTGACAATGTCATGCAATACCAATAATGTCAAAACTATTAAGCCAAATATAACAAATCTTGCCAAGTAATCTAAACTCAATTACATTGAAATTTCCAATGTATGGAAAACGAAGAAAGATGACTTGTAATAATTAAACAGAAATATAAAATGATAAACGAACACGGTGCATGTAAAATTGAAAAGGAAAAGGAAAAAAAACGAAAGTAAAAATCTAGTGCAATATGCGCAAAATGTTGCAAATGTTGCAAGCAGGATGCTGATGATGATGATGTTGATGATGACGATGATGTTGCATTTATGTTGTTGGGGGAGGAAAATCATACATGGTGTATTGTTTGTATACACCAAACTCAATTCAACAGATTTGCCAAGAATGTCGAAATACATTCTCAAATAAATGCCTTTAATTGAAAATGAACGAGAAACTGAATGCCTCAATGAATAATCAGAGAGAATGATTCAATGTATGCCGCCGCTATTCCACATCATGGCTGGGCTGTTATGGTAATATGTATGTACGAGAATGTATAGGGATGGCATAGGGATGATGTATGGCAGCTGCAATGTCATAGTCATAGTCATCGTTATAGTCGCCCGCACTTTCATTTCGACATGCATTTCAATGCGACTTAATTACGAGGGTGGACACAGGAGGGGAAAAATGTTGTGATGCACGCACGCAAGTCAGTTGAGCATGGCAAATGTAAAATTGCCTTAAATTTGATGTGCAACAGAGAAAATCACTTTGATTAACCTGAGCAAAGAAGAACAACAGCAACAACAACAACAATAACAACAACATGATGCGTTAATTGTTCGGACTTATTTTCACTCAACATAAAGTAACTCAGTCACTCGTTGTTAAGTTGCCACGTGCCACAATATGCTGCTCATCATCCTTGTACTTGGCTCAACTTGTGTGCGTGTGTGAGAGTTTTACAGAAGAAGTGTTGATATAAAAAATCGCTACAAATGGACAAAGTATCTGTTGGCATGCTTGCGTAAGCATTTATAACGCCCACCAACTTGCAACATGGAAAATCCACGCCCACTTGCCCGCTTAATTAAATCGCTAAATGCATTGCGGAAGTTTCTTTCTTTCTCTCTCTCTTCCATTCTTACTTCATTCATGCATACTCGTACTTCGTGGCAGGTTGAAACGTGCTTCTTACAACATACATACATACATGTGTATGTGTGTATCTGTGTGTGGCAATAGTATCTGGAAGTAAGTATGTTGTATACGGATGTATAAATTAAATGCAACATGGGACATGCAACAACAACAATAGCAACTATAATGTTGACGACAACAACATCATCATCATCATCATCACCAGCAACAACAGCAACATAATGTGAATACATGAATGCATCTAATTGACTTTATGCTCTCTCTTTGTGTTTTCTTTAATTTGTTCTTTTTAACTTGTTTCCATTTCTCTCTTCTTTTTTTAAGCAATTTTTTATAATTATGACAAGTCAATGAATTGTCGTAGTTACTAATTAGCTATGTATTGATGAAATGCTTTGGATATATTTCCTATATCTTATGAAGCACGAAGTTTATGCAACAAATGGAGTTCAATAAAGGTCAAGTGTGACTCTTCTCAATCTCTGGATAATATCAATATTCAAGTTTTCTTTTTCATATATTACAAACCTTTAAATCATCTTAATCTGTATTTTCTTTTTCATTAACAAATTTTCATTCTCCAATAATCTTTATAGATCATAAATATAATATATTCATTATAAATGAACCTGTTGTTGTTGACTCTACAAAATAATCAATTCCCAACTCTTCTGATTTATGATATATGTATGCACATAGGTATGTATTTTAATTACGACGCCATACAATTATCTATGTATTGTACTTCACTATATCCATACAAATATGTATCTAGGTCAATGTGATTATGTTGAGGGTTCAAATAATTAGTTAGTTAGACAAAAATTCAACTCATTGATTATGAATTTACATAGATGGAGCAATTATGCTTGCCCACAAAAAAGAGGGAAATCACAATTAAAACTAAACCTCAAATTATGCCTACTCGACTGACTCGAATCTCCACTATGTTTTTTCAGTACTTGGCGAAGAGCCATTAAAATAATCCCCCTCTCATTTAAGAGCAATTGAACAAAGCTAAAATAAAATCATCGACCAAAGTGACATTTGTTTGACAACTAATAAATTTATATGTGACAGTCAAGACGACGACGACTCAGTGTGATTAGGTTTGGGATGCGGGAGAAGGGCTAAACAAAGCATTGCCATAATGGCTAATGTGCAGCAGGTTGTTGCAACAAATGATTGCCATGATTGATCACCGAAAGGAGACACAAAACAACTCAAACAAAAACCCTTCAGAGAATTGGGTCGTCGCTCACTGCTTATTTGCCCCTAATCAAGTCAAGTGTGATGCGGTGTGGTTTCACTTAGTTAGTTTTCTGGTGAATTTGAGTGACAATATTTGATAAAAATACTTCAAAGTATAAAAAGATACAAAAATTACTGCATGATTGATTGATTTAGTGTCACACATTGCTTTACTATGATATTATATTAAGCTTTGAGAGGGGCTCTCTATAGTGCTTTCTGCATGGCGCTTCATTCAAGTGCTACAAAAATACTTATATGGATAGAGGAGATATGTAGAAAGTCTTAACACATTGAAGCGTCACCCTTATCATTAAACATGTATGCATGCAACAATTGCTGCTAAGACAGGAGTCATATATAAATACTTTACTAAGTATATACAATATCTACAACATATGTAAACATGTCGCACAACCCAAGAGATAAGAGTTGCAAAGTAAACTGTAGCGAGTAAACTTAAAAAGATAAGCAGACGATTACGTTACCATAGCCAAGTTGACGACTATTTCTGGATTTTAACACCTTTTCAGTTCAGATTTCTTTCATTCCATTTCGATTATCTTACTTACATACATATTTCCTTTATCAGTGACGCTTGTGGCGCTTGATATGCTACTGTCTCTACAGCACAATCAATTGAACAATCAATCTATCAATCAATCAATCAATCACACTTCTTACTTGACTGCGATTGTTTGAAATTTTTACTATAAATACAATTTTTATGAGAAGATAAACCTTTTTCACTATTATCTTTTTTATGTTCCTAAATAAATTTCCCACTTGTCTATCTTTTGCTTTTATGATTTGTTTGCCAAAAACTTATCACATTCTTCTACTACTTTTTCTATTTATTCCAATATTTTCTCTATATATTTTTATGAATTTTTTATCGCACCAGAAATAAAAGAAAAATCCCTTAAAAGAATGAAATCGAAATAGATTTCTCTGTGTGTGTGTATGTGATCAATGGAAATTATGATCGAGTTATAAACTTTTGGCATCTTCATCGTAAATAATTTTTTTATCTGAACAACAACAGCACAACGAAGCTTTTGATATGAGCATAATTTTTTGTTATATTTTTAAACTTACGAGTCTTTATAAAAAATCATTTTGACAAATTTATTATCCGTAAATTGAGTTCTAGATTTGTTGTGCAACAGGCACAGAAAGAAAGTGAGGCATGTCGCTATCGTTTGATGTCTTCAACTTGTCTCTTGATTATTATCGTACTAAGTATATATTTCAAGAGTTAATACAAGAAATATTGATTCATATGGAAGATATTTAGTTTCTTATAAATAATTGTTTATCTCTTTAACAAAGTAAGGTAAGTTTTGATTGTCCTAAATCGTAGAAGTAATTTACTATGGATATTTTTATTGATGGTGTGTATGTCAATTGATTGATATCTTGAAAACCAATCAGAATTTTAAGAAATAGTATACTGATATTTTTTTTATAAATACATTCTAGCAAAATTTGGTTATCCTAAGTTTCGCCTGACTTTGCAAACTGAGATTCTATCTTGATTTATCAAATATGCAAACGTTCTGCCATATATTAGGTCCTGAATTCATTTATTAGTTTCTATGACATCCAAAGTATGAACAGTTTCATTATGTATCAAACTTAATATAAACCAAATTAGGAAATGATATGAAAATGAAATAAGATTCTTTTTAAATACAATATGAAGTATAAACTAGCTTTAAAGTCTTTCTTCATTTTCCTATTACTTATAAATATTTTCAACTCTTTTACTACTCTTTCCAATCGCAAAGTTTTATTAATGATCTGACAAAGAGAAATGATTTTTGTTTCTCACACTACATACAAATTTTCAAATGGTTCTCATTATTTGTAATCATTTATAAAATTTACAAAAATAAAATCATTTAAAAAAAATTAAGAAAAGATTCATTGATTGATAACTCACCGATTAAGCGCATCACTTCATGCAGGTTAAGGTAAACATTGAGATGAGTATTGACGACCGCAAAAAGCGTCAGAATTAATCCAAAATTGAGTGTTAATTTAAACATTTTCATTATGAACTTGTGGTTTTTCTGTTATTGGATTAAACAATTTTATTTGTTGTTCTCACAACTCGATGTGGGTTTATCAGTTAATTAATGAAATATTACTAATTTTTTAATTGATTAATTTTACTTCATTGATATTCACAAAGGCAAGAAAGAACACAAAGCCACTTGTTAGTGCCCCGGGGCTGTTGATGCTTTAAATTTTTTTTGTTATTATATTTTTTTAATTTTTATTAAACAAAAAATATTATTTTTTGAATTAATTTTATAGTAAATTTTTAGCGCGCATTTTAAAAATTTATTATATATTATTTTAATGCAATCAAATTTGTTGTTTTTATTTATATTAATTAAACATTTTGTTTTTATATTAATTTATTTATTTTTTTATTTTTTGTTATTAATTCACTTCAATTTTTAAAATATTATTTGCCTTGACCAATTTCAAAGAAGAGAAACGCCTAGTAAACTATCTCGTCTTATAAGACTCAAAGTTTCCTTAGTTGATTTTCTTCTTGGATTTTCACTTATTTCCTTTTGTTTTCAATTTTCATCCGTAACAAATTTCGTTCGATGCGCGCACCGTGACGATTTTCTTTGGTTTGACTGTCAACAAACAAATTCGCATTAACCGGCTGCACAGGCTGGCAGCGTTCCACATCTTGTGGATCATAAAAATGCAACCACAATGTATCTTGTATCTGCCAACTAGCGTTCAGTCTTCGTACTAATAACATTAGGTTCGAATATGGATAGCAACATGTTTGATGAAACCTCAGTGGAATGTATTTATTACATGTGTCGCGACATCTAGAGGAAATTTCAAGAGATACCTGATGCGCGCCATCAATTGTATTCATTTCAATTTCAAATGTTATACTTTATTGGCGAACTCACAGTTATAATATCCCTTAAATGATTGTTATACCCTTCATGCAGTGAATAGTATCATAAGTTTGTAACAGTCAGAAGGGGACATCTGTGACCCCATAAAGTATATATATTCTTGATGAGCTCGACAAGACGAATTGATTAAATCATGCCCGCGTATATATATGCAAACTAGACCCTTAGTTTTTCAGCTAGAGAATTGACATTTCACATGAACTTTTCTTTTTTCAAACGGTATACATTTGTCAAAATCGGACTACTAGGAAGGGTACCTCCCATACAAACGCTCCATTAAAATTTATGTTCTTATTAGAAAAAAATTTTTTTTTATACCACAAAAAGTATAAAATGTGTAGTAAAAAGGAATCCATTATTTTTGCATGAAACTGAAGGCTTTAGTTCATATAGTTAGAATGACCTGATTTAGGTCACATATGAACCAATAATTTATTGCCATTTTGAAGGTAAATTCATTATGCCTCTGTCATAGAAACCCTCTTTCCTATTGTCAAAAGAAAACTGGGACAGTCGATTTTCACAAGCTTCACTTGAGGCAAATTTGTCACTAGGAAAATTCTTCACCATAGATAGGAAGAGGGTGAAATCTCTTAGTGAACTGGACTTTAAAGTGGATGTGTGGCCTGGTGTTGTCCTGATGAAACACAATTCCTCTCCTATTGACCAAAGCTGTCCAATTCTAGGCGAATCATTCTTTCAGACGGTACAATTGTAGACAGTACAGGTCTGAATTACGAGTTTGGCCGTAAGGGAGTAGATGAGTCCCATCCAATCGCACCAAACAAACAGCAAAACCATATTCACGGTCAATCCTAGCTTGGCCACCATTGATTTGAATTGTTTATCATCTCTCTCTAAAACTAATATAATAATTGATCAATAATAATAATATCAAATATTGTGTTTTAAGAAAATCTTGTACGGCGGCAGTTTTTGGAGAACTCCAATTTTAACATACCTCACAGCTCAGACAGGAGGACATCGATCGATTCTTCTTGTCACGCTGATCATTGCCATTTATGGGATCTCTATGGATTACATACATCAAAGCAAAATGATAGTGTGAAAGTTTTTTGTTTTTGATTAGAAATTTGTATATTTATTAATTTTGAATCTCATAAAAAACTATTGTAAATGCTTATAAAAACATTGAGAATTGTTTGGAATATTAAATGAATGGATATACTGACCAAATCACATATTTTGGAATTATGTATTATTTTTAGAGAAGAACTTAAAGTTTTCTAATACTGAATTTACAATCTGGGAATATCTTAAAATACTAATCCAATTAGAATTGGTTATTTTACTTGTATCAAATCAACTTAGATGCATAATACAATATATAGTGTGTTCTTAAACTACTTATTAGCTGCTTTCGATACTTTAAATATTGGCATGTCTCTCTGTTTCCATAGCTTCTTTGCTTTTGTCTTAATACTACAAATTTGCAAATCATTTGTCACTGGCCTTTAGCTGCTCCATTGCAGTTAATGTGGTTTCAATAAGTAAATTATAATCTAATTCATTAAGACTAGCCTTGGCTGTTAAGAGATCAAGGAACGAATCCAAGGGAGCAAGTGTTTCAGCAGAAATACCTGGAAGACAGAGAATTGGAGAAACACAAGTAAGCATTTGTTCAAACAACACAGAAAACAAAAAAGCATAAAGACACAAAGTGAGCAAATAGAATGCACATAATGGTGGACAAACTTACCACATATTGAATCTTAATTCTTGACCCGATTTAATGACTTGAAAGGCAGTCTTCATGCGTCTTTTGCCACATGTGTATTAAACTTAATATAAAAATTGTGCAAATTATATACAAAAGCAAAACAATCGTGCGACATGAAAGCAAACATGATCTGTGACAAACTATGTAGGTATAAAACAATGATGAGATGAGAATATTTTGTGTAGATAAAAATCATAAAAATAAAATAAAATTAAATTAATTTTAAAGCTTAAAATATAAATAAAAATTATCAAAATAATAATATTAATCAAGGTGAAATGTATCCCACATGCTTTTCCAGACATTCGAATTCCAATTGAAGTACTTACCACTACGTGGATTCGGACGTGTCTGGGTACTTATTGATGAGTATCCATTACCACGTTGTTGTTGTTGCTGTTGTTGTCCAGATAGTATGTTTGCGGCATGTTCACGACCACGTATCATAAGACTCTCTGGATGATTCCAGCTTTTGAGTAATCGTTGTGCACGTTGTTTGGGCAAAGCCGAGAGTAAAGATAATTTACGTTCAATGCCCTCCTGAGTATCATTGATATCTGTGAGAATGGACAAAAATTAGTCAACATTTGAGTGAGTGTTGATGATTATTTCATACCATTTACAATGGATTTCATGACATCCACTTGCAGTTCGAATACGTGATTCTCCACGTATTGCAGGAACATATCAAAATCTAATGCCCGATAGCCAAGATAAGTGAAGAAGGAGGCAAAGCCTTGTGGCAATGGAAATGCAATGGAATCGACTGCCAGGCAATAACGTTCCAAAATAAGAAAAAGGGAATGCTGTTGGCCATTGCTCATTTGGTCACTAGAAGTTCAAAATGGATTAAATCTATTTTTCTATGAAATTTAGCATACGCACATCAATTGAAAACCACGTGATGTTTCATGACGTGCATCTAAGCCAGCAGCACGACAAACAAGTGAGCACAGTGCACGCGATAATTCCAACTGAGCGGACACATATTGTGTGGCAACAGCATGCACATGAGCCGGAGTTTGTGACCGCTCGAAAAAGGTCTCTTTAAGCCAACGAAAGCCAGTGATTGGCTTAGAGCAATGCTTCACGAGATGTACACTTAGTTCCCGTAAATTCTACATAATACATACAGATGGTAAAAATACAGTGTGTTGATTAAAACTGGATAAAATTAGAACTCACCACTGATATAACGTGTTCCTGTTTTGTGGCCGTGCATGATTCCAGTTCAATGAAGGGCAATACTTCATTTGAAGACTGCCGTGCAGCCGCACTGAAGTCCCCTAGGCTTCCAGGACCACTACCACTGCCAAAGGGACCACCACCTGTACTTGGAGTTTGTGGTGTTGTGCAACGTGAAAGTGCCTCTGGTTGATAACATGCAAGCGAGAACATGAGTTTCTCATTCACTTGCTCCGATGTAAATCGTGGTCTTTCCTTTTGTGCCGATTCATTTAAACGTTCCCACAATCGTGTCCAAATATCTGTTCGATATGGTGACAAACGTTGTTGTGACGATAACAGCATCATGCTTGTGTTCCAGAGGCTCTCATGCGAGAGTCCCACATTAATGTCTGCTACACGAGCTTGTACCGGACGCGTGGCATCTGCCGTTGTCAATGGTAAGAAACGCGCCAAAGTATGTGCTTCTGCAGGCAAAGCACGTAATGATGCTGCATAGCTGCCAGCAACTAAAGCCTCTTTCAACAAAGCCACAGTATCAAGTGATAAAGGACGCTCCATTATTGTGCTAAGCAGTTCCGCCAAAACATCCATGTCATTTGAATGCACAAGGAAATAATGTATTATACTCAAGCGATTATCCACTGAAGTGTCATTGCGAAATGCTTCAATGAGATGAGCACGCGGCACTGAAAGTGAGACCAAATCCAAGGTAGCCACATCGTAGGCCAATGCACCCCACTTGCGACAGGGAATGAGTTGAGTGAGTGGATTCCGATTATGCGCCGAGCAAACTATATGACAACACGGCTCATGTGTGAGTCCCACATCGAGCAAATGCACAAAGAGATCCGGTTGGAAGACAAGCAAATGATGAGCTCCATGCAAAGCAAAAGTTGGCTTTAACAAACGTGCCTTTTCCCAAGGTACACCTGGCATAACGCAATGCACTACACAGCCATGATGCAATATGGTGACGGAATAAGCAAAATGCACATCCACCTTTGCGGCTGCGCCTGTAGTTCCACTGCTTTCATCATCTACATTCTTCGGCTGTATCGGTTGATAAAGATAGTAGTGACACACAAAGAGCATGCCAGAGGCATCTGCAATGATGCACAAGTTCAATGAGCTGTCATGAACTCGCAATGGCACCACATCATCTTCGTACGTTGGCTCATCATCAATGGCGCCCGTTGGCACTTTGGGTAGATTAAGAGGTATATTGAGCTGAAAACGATTGTGTCTTTGATTCAATCAATAAATAGAGAGATTCTTTTCAAATACTCACCACTGTTTCCGTTGGCATTTTATCGTTGAATTGAAATGCCGAAAGAGTTGGACTCATTATACTCTCAACTTTGGCATCTGCGTCCTCTGGTTCATCCATTAAACTAAGACTTTTTGCTTTTGGCTTGAGATGTATATAATAGAGAGCTTGGTTCTCTGGATCCCATTGAGCCCAAGTGAAACTCTTTGCAATTGTTTCACACACTAATATACTTGCATCTAAATACCAAGTGTCGCGGTCATCATCCAGTGCGGATTCTGTACCACTGCATGTCTCTGACACTGGGCGTTGCTTCAGAGTGCAAGTGTACTGCTTAATGGCTGAAAGCAGGATTCAAATCAGATTATGCAACAAAATAACTCAGCTACTTACAATCTGTATGAGTCAATAAAAGCAATTTATCTTGCCAAGAGCTTCCTGAACGAGCAGCATTACTATCACTTCGCCATAAGAATTGTGTCAACACTTGGCGCCTTGAGGGTAATTTATTCAATGGCGTTACCTCGCCTTGTCCATTCAGTCGGACATCCGCTACATACGCTTGATAGTAAAGTTTCTGTCCCTCAGCTGCTGCAGCTGGCTCTTGGTTGGCATCCACATCAGAGCAAGTTTTTTTCTCTACATAGGCAATAAGTGTCCCACTTTCATTTATGGTCGCCTGAATGACTTCCGCACATCTTCCAAGACGCTGAACTATACGTAATTCCTTTTTGGTTGCATCAAAGTGACCAATGCATGTTTCTCGCTCTTCGGCGTTTTCAAGCTGCTCGAATATCCAAGATGCCAACATCGAACCATCTTGTTCTTGACCAAGAATCCTCCATTCAATTGCTTTGGCTGTGTGTCCTTGACTGGCCAGCAGTCCACAAAAATTGGCAGCCAAATTTTCTTGGCGCAGCATTTTCTCTTTAGCAAAATGCAACAAATTTTACAAAATTTTTACAATTACAATCACATTTCACAAACATCACCACGGTACACGGTTTCTACAAACAAAAAAAAAAAAAGTGAAGCGCAAGCGCCTCCAAAAACAGCTGATCAAATAAATTGTGTGTATTACTGAACTACTTTATGTTATCAATGACACTGTTTTAGCATACACCATTGCAATATTGAGAGGTGCACTAAGTAACCAATGCTGCCAGGCTGCTTATGCGGTGTATGTTATTGCGCTAAATATTGAAATAACCTATTTTGTACAATTCAATTGAGTAACATAAGTGCATTCATTGAATGTTAAAAGTAAAGTAAAGAACAAAGACAAATGCTGATTGATACAAAACTATGCAATTCCTCCTCTTAAGCTTTTTGTTAGTAACAATTAGATTGGTCATGACAAGCGGAAGCGGATGTTATCATGGATGATGCCTCAATGAGGTTGTGATTCAGTATTTGAGTACATTTTCTTCGAAAGCAAAATTTTAGTAAATGCACAAGCCTCTTCATTGTTCAACATAGTTCACCCGGGTCCGGCCTGACATGAGAAGAGGTGGCAAATGGGCCTAATTTGATCGAGCGAGCATTTTTGCATATTGTTTTTGAAAATTTTTTTTATATAAAAATTCGTACCATATCAAATTTTGCTTTTGCTTTAAATTTAAATTTGGATGCATTAAAATTTTCCAACCATTGTCTTTCAAAATTTGCCGGGTTGTCAACTATATGTGTAGTATAACGTTGTCATGGTGGAACTCTATATCTTTTCTATTGATCAATTCTGGCCTTTTTTCTGTTCAATTTGTCCAGATGAAGCCAAAATACTTTAGAATTAATCGTTGTATTTATTGTCCAATTGAAGCTCAAAAACCATGATTCCTTGGAAAGAACAGATAGCATCACTTTTTTTTTTTTTTTGAGGAACATCGGCATTCGAAATGCTTTGAACCTAAACATGTTCATAGTTTTTACTCCATAACACCTTATGTTTTACATTGTTCTAGAAAACCCATTTCTCATCCCCAGTGACCTTACACTTCAAAAATTTATACTTTTCTTAACACTTGAGACGCAAATCGCGGACGTAAACGCGACGGCATAAATTTCTTTCTGTAAGAACATAGGGAACCCATATGTCGTGCTTTGGAATTTAACCTAGGCACTTGATAAATTTAATCTCTCAGCGATCTCACGAGTTGTTTGTTATTCGCCGGTTTGCATCAATTAAAAATGACTTTATTTTGTCTTCTTTAGCTTCCAGAGCGTGATGTATCTTCAACATCAAATTTACGGGATCGAAGTTAAGCAAAGCAGTTTTTGCACTGGCGTTCTGTCCTTTCCATGTACTTTGGATAATTTTTTTTTTTTTTCCTATAACAGCGGAAACCGAAACTCTATTTCCGTCTGATTTTGTAACCAAAACTGGCAGACACCAATATGGAACTTTCAGACGATCTCTAGAAATAAGTATGTCCTTCAAAAAAATCAAATTTTAAATATACTTTTATTTCATTTTTCAACTTAAATGAACAAAGTGATTTTTTTGTTTTTTTTCTTCCTATAACCAACAAAAAATCAATTGGAAAGAAATGAGAATTACGAACACATATGAAAAAAAAAAATCAGGTGTCAATGTACGTGTTGGGCAATTCTAATTAATTAATAAATTAAGTATGACAAATGACTTTCAAACGCATTAATTAATCATTTGTGTTGGAAGAATGACACTTGACGTGACTCTTCTCTGGTTACACCAACAGCGACACCAAGAACGACAACGACACGTCATAAGCCTTCTGAGCCCAGTTAATATTTAATAAAGACATTTCTATCATTCAATTTTAAAGTGTCAATGCTTCTAGGTATATATTTTCTAACCAAAAAGAAATTTCATTCTTTCACTTAATATTTAAGTGGATGAAAATCAGTTAAAGTTTCCCACTTTTTTTTTTATTGTATTTTGTGTGAAGTTTGGCTTAGCTTTGAAGTTGACCGCTATGGAAAAAACGAAAGTTCTAATCTAATCTTCCTTCTTTAATTCATCGTCATCTACATACGAGTACATCACTGTTTGACACCATTTTACTCAAAGTAATCAGCATAATCAAGAGTGTTTCTTATGAATCAATCAGAGGTCTTCGTCTTCGTCTTCATATGGCTGAACATAATCGTACTCGTACTCGTACAAATATCAATCGAACAGACCGACACTCATAGTGATCGACCTTTGATGCATTTTAGGCATAGCCATAGGCAAACCCATAATGCAGTTGTTCCGTAGTTTGACTTGTCATGTGGTAACATTTTTTCGTTATTCATTTTTTGATATTTTAAAAAATATATAACACATTTTTTGATAATTCCATGATGCAGCATAAATTAATCGAATGGAGCAGCAACTTCAACTTGAAGAGAATCAACTCCAAAAATATATTATGGGCAATACACTGACTCATGGTAATCATCGTTGTTCAACACTGTTCACCCGCGCAAAACACTCAAGTCAATCATGCCGACATGTCGTATGAAACTTTGGCGCTGTTCTTCAAAACCTCATACCTCATGATCAACATTTTCGTCTTGCACAGATTCATCATCATCATCATCATCATCGTCATCATCAACGTCAATATCATCATCATTGTCGTGATGACGTTGAGCTCGTGATCATCATCAACATCATGACGTAGTATATAAACATTAATGGCGGCAAAGTAGAAGAACAAGATTAGCGCAACGAATTAAAAAAATTGAAATTACTACGAGAAGTGCGCCTCAAAGTCTTCGCCCGCTCGCTCCAACCAACCATCGATCCATCTATCCATCGATCGATCGCCTTGGTTCGATTACTTCGTATACGTATTCCTTGTACATACTTACGTATTTTCTTACTCTTGCTCCATCAATTCGTTGGTCAGCATATTTTTCATTTGAGGTTATACATAGTTTTGTCAAGTCATGATGGATCAAATATTTTTTGCCGACACAATTGCGTTGTTTTTTTTTTCTCTTTTAGAAGGTTTATATATCGATCGCTCTTTGGAGACGGGGCCCAGGGGAACAACAACACTTGAGATGCGTCGCACCAGATTGTCTGTGAACGCGCTTGGTAGAATGAAGTTTGATATTGCTAACTCTAAATTTTACTGTCAAATCTCTGCTAATCTCCTCTTCATGACGACTTCTAACACAATATACTTTGGCTTGAATTGAGCCAAGTCAGTTAAGTTTAGCTCAGTTGGGCTGTGTCGTGTTGTATTGGAAATGCTCTAATCTAATTAATCAACGTTTCACAGTTTCAAAGTGTCAAATGATTTTGTTTCGTAGCACTTTAATTGTTCGAGTGATCTTTTCAAATTGGGTTTATCCAATTTACTTAAACTGTTTCCCACTCCCCACCACATTTTGGATTTGGATGGGTGTCACTTTTAATATGCTTTGAATTACTTTGAAATTATTTGTTGGTTTTGTTTGAATTTGACATTTTTTTTGTTGTGACCGATCAATCGATCGATCATAGATCAAATACTATAATGATCCCTGACTGACTAACTGCCGCATTTACGCATTCCAATTAGAAATTGTCGTTGTTTTTGTCATTTTGATATTAAAAAATTTACTGCATATGTACATTTGTAACTTTCATAGTTGTCACAAATTTATTTTGTAATCAAAATTTGACATTCTCTGTAGTGTTTGGCACATGCGCAGGGCTTTTGTGTCCGAAACGAAGCTAATTATGTGTAAAAATAAAACTCGGTAGTTGGTTAACGAAGAAATGCTTTTGTGTTAATGGGGGAAGCTAAGAAAAGATTTAAATCTATTGGCTACCGGATTGTAATACAATATTTATCATGTCAAAAAAACAAAACAAATTCAAACAAGAAAAGATCGCAAACTTTGGGCACACTAAAATTTATATACACTTCACTTAAGTTGATTTTCAAACACATATTTATATTTATTTTCATAGTCTCATGTGATTTCTTAGTCCTTCCATTATCATCATTGGTTTATACAATACTTCTCTAGTAGTCATATGGCTATGACTGCAAAACTCGGTCTCTATTAGAATACAATGCGGCAAATTTGGTAAAAAAAAAAAAACATCGAACAGTTTGTGGAGAATTCATTTAGCAAAGTTCCTTATTTTTCCAACCATTTTGAGATGAGTAACGAAGGTTGAAAGATCCACACTTGGAGAACATTTTCATTGTCAAGCTTTTGGTTGCTAAAATTATGTGGTGGTCAAAATTTTATAGTTGACCATGCCTTCCTTAATGGAGTCTTCAATAAATGATAAACATCAGTCTAAATGACAATAATAATATACATGTATGTATTTTCTGTTAGTACTATGAAGGGTATTAGAAAATCTAAAAATATATCTATCCTACCATAGTGAGATTAGGAATGAATTGTTAATTAACAATTTAAGTTCATACTGGAGATATTCATATCTTTATATATGAAAATCGAGTATACGAAATTTTGTGACTCTTAATGTCCCTAACGGCTAGATCAATTTTGATAAAGTTTATTTTTTTTTTTTAACTTATGAACTCACCAAGATGGTTTATGCTTTATTTGGGCCAAGTAGGTGGCGCTGTTGTCAAGATACACGCACTTTTATACCAAATTTTTAGCATTATTTTTATCTAACGCACACCGATTTTAATAAATTTCTTTTTTAAATGACAAATTTTTGCTAATGAAAAGAGTTGCATACTTATTTTTTTCAGTTTTTAACTTTTAATACAATATTTTTAGGTATTAAGTTTTTTCAAAAACACTGCAAGACCAAGGCATAATGCTTTGTTATGCTCATTTGCGCTCTTCGTTTCTGTATTTTATGTTCATTTAAAATGGGACAAGAAAGTGTGTTTCGTATTCTGCCGATTTTTTGTTTTTCTCCTCTTTTTATGCGTATTTAATTATTACAAACAAATTTCGAATACCACGCTTACGAAGTCGCGGGCACAGCTGGTATATACAATACCTTCCTTTCCTTACATAATTGTCTTTTCGGTGTCATTCTTTATTTAACTTCCAAAATAAAAGTCTCAAAAGGCTTCCATAAATTTTATACTGAGCTTAATCTTGATGTATTACCAAGCATCATAACATCATAAATGGTAAATCTCTATCAATCTCTATAAACGACATCCTAGTACTTTCCCAATTGCAGCCTTCATTCACCCTAAGGTGGATGAGTCTTTTATATCTAAATTGATTGAAATACTAAAAATCTAAGAATATACAAACACATACATATATCGGTCTTAGATATATTGAAATCATTTAACGGTATTAGTAGCTCCAAATCAGAAGCTTAAAGTTATTTGATATTTGTGTGATATCTGTATTTCTAAATTACCACAAACCGAAGCTTAATAGCATAAATCCCTCGTCCGATGTAGTATAAAAAACCATAAAGACAAGTGCAAGGCCCATTTCCCCTTTTAAAAAAAAGAGAACAGGGTAAAAAAGACCATGGCAATGGGTGCTTTAAAAAAGGGGTGCATAAATTTCCAATGTAACACAATTGTTTTTAACCTGTCGTCGACTATGAAGAAGAACCCTCGCCTTTACTATTAATTCAACACCCTCGGTCTCGGTCTCGGTCTCTTCCCTTGGCCTCCTTTACACTACATATTTATATTACAGGGTATTTGTTCTATGATGTCTCTCTCTTGTTTTTATTTTCTAGTGCCAAGTGACATTTGGCGCACATAACTGTCGGATTTAGTAGCTGTTTATAGCTTTGACTTTTCATTTCATTAGATTTGTTTCAGTTTAGTTTGGTTTGCATTGGTTTGCATTGTTTGTTACTATTTTTGGGGGGGTGAGAAGAAAAGGTTAGGTTGTTCTTTCGTATTGAGGGTGTGAATACTGAATTGCAAAAATTAACACTTGCTTTGTCTTATGGTACAATTGGCCACGTTATACCTTCATTATGGGGAATAATCAAATAAAAATTATTCATGGTTATTTAACTAAATTCATTCTATGCAACAGTATACCATAGTGTTAATGGGCCCTTTGTTTTGTGGGTTTGTTCTGCATATAAAAAATGTTCCAATAAGAAACCCAAAATCAACTTAACAATAGTCAGATCTTTAGTCTCGAAATTAAAAGGAACTCATTTTGTTTACTCCCAAGTATCATAGAACAGAATTTGAAATTCCATCTTGAGTTCTTATTTTGATCTGAAATTGGAGTTTTTTTCTTTTTTTTTTTTTTTTTGCAAAAGATTTTAAGCTTACTAAACCTAAGCAAACCGAAAACGAACCTTTGAGTATTTGCACATGTATATTAATACTTACAGCTTGCCACCTAAATATCTATGTACCACCACCCATTTGAGTCCAAACCAAACCAGACCGAGGTAACCAAAATTGACACTTGACATCTTTTTCAATTTATTTCCTATACACAATAACAAAAAAATAAGAAGGGGCAAACACATACACACAATATACAAAAAAAAAAAAAAACCTAGATGTATATGAAATACAAAGTTTAGATAATCTGACTGGGGACTTTTCCTTTCATTTTTAACACTTTTCCGTTGTTGTCACCATTTTCCATTTTCTTCATTTTGCAAAGGTTTTAACCCAAAAAAACTCTAACCATCAATATACTAGGATGTATTACTTCTTTCCTCTATTCTTTTCTGTTCTTTCCATTCCTTTCATCCTTGAATCTACTATTTTGCATAAATGACAACGCGCAAAGCGCGTAGAAAAGGCGTTTCCTTCCCCGTCTGTCTATCTGTCTATCTGACAACATATTATAGAACAAGGACTGACTTCACCACAGAAAGGAATCTGAAATGTGTCCGTAAATGTGGGTGGTTGCTTGGTTGCTTGATTGGATGTTGTCTGTGCCTCATTTGAGGTTATGCCAACTTATTTTGCATATATGAATATGTAATTGAATTTTGTGTGGCAAGTTGTTGAGGCGCCGTGTCGTGCCACATTACAACGCATAGCCTTTGTCATCTTATTCGCGCAACAATTCCTCATTGTTGCGCTTTTTTTTAATTCAATTTTTATTAAGATTTTCTTCACCTTTTGTCATTTTGCCTGTTGCATTCATTCAACGCTGCTGCTCAAACTGTAAATTGCTATTAAATTATGCTCAGTGCTGCTTAAACTTTGCTCATTGACTGAGCTGAGTTGAGTTGAGTCAAGTGAAGGAGCCAAGTTAAGTTGTTTGTGCTTGTCACTTCACTTAATTGCAATTGAATCCAACAACAACAACAACAACAACAACAACCAAAACTCAACAATATTTATTGTTGTTGTAGTAATAACTGGAAGCTGCATAGGAATAATTATCTTTCGTAAAAAGTATCTAAGGCAACTCACTCACTCACTCACTCATTCGCCTATTGGAGTTGCAAGCTTCTTTTGCCTTTTCGGTTGTGTGACATGAAATTGAAATAAAATTGAGGAATCTCTCAGATAAATATTTCTATATATATTTTTCACTTATTTTATAAATTTCACATACGTTCAACAAGAACGTGCCTTGGAAACTTAATTATTTAGCGTGATATTCAAAAAATAAAAAGGCAAACAAAAAAAAAAAATTTGTATCTCCCGCTTCAACGTAATTAGTTGTGCGTCTTGGCTTCATTCTACTACAGACTGACTGATTCATCCATCTCTCACCTACTGCAGATACAAATACACATACAAACAGAAAAGTATTGACGCATCACTTAGAGTTTAACAACAGCAACAACAATATTTTTAGAATATAACCTCCAATGGCAGCAACCCCATCAGCGTCATCAAGATGAAGATCGACATGCGCATCATTCGTATTTGCTCTCACGGTTTGTCTAACTTACGATTTCAGATTGTAGATTCTTTCTTCTACATAGATACTCACTCGTACATTTATCTTTAGCATTTCATCTGTTGCGCTTTGAAGTTTTTAGATTTGTAGAGATTTAACACGCGATAAAAATGTCAGTGTCTTAAGCTTAAACGAAGCTTAATTTAATTGCGATTCAAATCAGGGAGTCAGTCATTTATACACTGTTGCAATACATGATCATAAAGTAGAGTAAAGAAATAAGATATAAGAAAGATTAGCTTAGGTTTGATTACTGAAGAATCGAATTTCTATTAAGAAGTAAGAACTTGCAATAAGTTTACTTCTCATAACAACAAGTTGATGATCAAACCAGTTGAACTTATTTAATCACTCACTCACATTTCTTGTCATCTAAAATATTTCAAATGACTCAATCTAAAGAACCAGTTCCATTTTATTTCATTCTATTCCCCTTTTCGCTGCATAACCTATAATAAATAATTACTATTTATTTTATTAATGGGAAAATTGCCGACAAACACAGATTTTTTTTCTCTTTGGTAATCATTTTTTTTTTTTTGTTTTTTTTTTTTTGTAATTTATTCGAAGTTGTTAGATTTATGACTAAATTATTACGTTTACAATAATAACAACAAAAACAACAACAGCATAATACTCATTTAAAACAAAAAAGGTTTCATAAAAAAAAATTTAACACTTTTTTCTACCATTTTTGGTAGTAATAACGATGTGATGATCTCTATCTATTGTACTTATTACGTACTCGTATATCTTCATATATCCATTGGAAGAACATTGAGTTATTAAAATTGTGAGCGAGAGTTTCTTTTTTTTCATTTCATACCCTATACTCACTTATGAATCAGAAGGGTATATTAGGTTGGATGTAACAAACAGACAGCAAAATGGAAACAATTTTCAAAGCATTGAATTTATTGGTGCGAATATTTCAGAAAGTGTTACAGAGGGAGAGATGTAAGAAGGTCAACTAAAAGTTATACAATAACGTTTATAGTATGATCTCTTATTTAATCTTGAATTTCTGTTTATATGAATTAGAAGTAATATATCCCTCACATTCTCCAATCCATTTGCTTGCCTCCAATAAACAAATATAATGATATCAGGGTAGATTTATGACTTTCAAGGTTATTTCTGAGCTAAATTTTGTCTTGGGAAAAACTTCTGAAATTTTTTTATTTGAAAGTTTGTAGGGTATCTTCAGTCAGTCGCTTCTTACTTGATCTAAATACAATACATAAAGCAGAATGTAATACACTTACTAGTTGCTGCTGTTTTTGTTGTAACTTCGTCGCTTACTTTGCTTTTATGTTTATTTTTATACTCTACACGCAGTGAATAGTATTGTATTATAAGTTTGTCATAAATTTTGTAACACACTGAAGCAGACATAGAAGAGATCAGCTCGATGATGTCCGTCTGTCCTTCTGTATGCCTGCAAACTAGTTCAAACTCAGTTTTTGAGCTAGAGAGCTGAAGTTTTCCCAAACGCTGTACATTTGTCGGAATCAGGACTAGAAACCTGAATTCAAATCCATGTTTTTATTTAATTTTTTTATAGTATCAAACTGAAATTTGGACACTATAAGTATCTGATCCATATTCACCAACCATGTACGTTTGAAAACCCCTCGACTACTGAATCCCATGCATATATTTTCATATCAATTTTCAAATGCAGTCTGAATACTGACTCTACCTTAAACATAAATCAAATCAAAATGTAATATTTCTGTATGATCAGTTTAAGCGTAGGCAAAAACGTGAAGAGTGTTACAGCTTCGGCATAAACGAGGATAGCTGCCTTTTTTTTGGTTTTGAAAAAAAAAATGCTGATAAATGAGCAAGCAACCAAAATGTTAAAATAATGATGAAATATATATGTTGTTGTTATTGTAGGAAAAAGAAAGGAAACAATTTTCATAAAATGCGTTTAGTGCAAAGAAAAAATTGCTCTAGACTTTCTTTATTGTAGAAAGGGAAGCCGCAATATGTTGAAGAATTACTTAAAATAAGAGTTGGACCATCTCTGGTGATGATTAATTTCGTTCTTCTTAATTGTTTGAAACAGTAGATAATCTTTTATTATTTTTACTCTTGACTTAAAATTACAATATTACTAACACATAAGTTTAAATAAATCCTTCAAATGTATATAACTAAAATATTATTTGGCATAAACAGCCGATTGCTCATGGGTATAGATCTCATTGCTTATATTTTAATAGAGAATAAGTAAATAGTGAACCTTATCATTTTGTGTTCACACTTAAATAAACTTCTTTTGAAAGTTCATTCACTAAGTCATGATCTATACACAAATCCTTTTCTTGTGCACGGGATAATCTAAGATGAAGCTTATGTTAAAATATATTTCATGACTCAATCAAAAACATAATCAACCTGAACTGATCTCTACATTTGAATTTCTTATTTCTAGACTAAAATACTCTCTCCACAGAGTTCACAATCTCATTAGTTTCAGAACCACTAAAACCATCATTCGGATCCATATTCATCCTATCCCTCTTTCCTGCTTAAATAATATATCAAAATCTTTGTCAAAGCAAAACACACATTTCAAACACAAACAAAAGCATCAAAGACTTTGAAAAGTCATGCAACGTTGAAATGAACACATTAAGTAGACCCAAAACCCACGCATTTCAAACCGCGGCATATGCATAGAGCAAAACCCTTTAACATATCACTATAAGGTGCAAGCAACATGACAGAGCGATGTTAATTTGTGGCAACAGCCAGCAACCATCAACAACAACAACAGACTACACTTGTATGGCAAACGAATAAGACAAAAACAAAAAAAAATGAGAAATTGGACAAAAATCTGTTACAAATCAATATAAGTACGAGTACGAGTACGAGTATCTGCCTGCTTCAGTAAAGAGAATAACATTTGCCATAAGTTGTGGTTGCATGCAACATGCAACAGTCGTCAAATTGGTAGCCTTATGTTCAACATTAGTGGTCTAGTGCAATTTGGCATATGAAGATTTATATTTGGAAAAAAAAAAATACTTATCTAGAAACATCAAGTTAAGTTTGTTATTTGCTAATATGCGGTTGTCAAAGGTCTCTCTAGTTCATTGAGGTCTCTTCTGTCTGTGGACAAACTGTTGCATATTAACCGCAACATTTTTTGATTTAATGAACGCAAATCTATGCTTTTTGCCACTGCAAATTGTGGTCGGGCCCAAGCAATATGTTGGTGGCATGCTTTGACTTCTTCTCAATGTGAAGTACTGTGACTGTTAAGATTCACTATAAACAGCTTAAAGTGTTCAAATGTCACGAAAACACTTCATTGCCACCATGAATGATTGAATGTACTAAAGATACAAAAGAATTTCATACCAAATCGAAATATTAAACTCAATTTTACATTTACTAAGTAACAAATGACAAATGAAATTGTGTCACTAGAATACTAGAGCACCAAAGCATCATTGTGTATAATTCACCTCTCTGAAAATCTCTTTAAAAGCGTTACTAAGTCTTATTTTGTTAGCTAATTGAGCTCTCACATCGAAGTAGACCTTGAAAGATACTTAGAAAACGGCGCTTAAAAATGTCACTGACCAATTAAGCCATCACCAAAAGTAGAAAATAAAAAAAATGGGGAACTTGACTTACTTTCTCTGCGAAACGATCGATGAATACACAAAAAGATACAAAATAAATAGACTTAAATTTATTGAGAAATAATTGAAAATGCACATACAAATGTCTAAGCGGATTTTATAAGAAAACGCACTTGAAAATGATGCTTTTAATTAACAACATCATCTATATACATATCTAACTTTCCATCTATCTATCTGTCAATCTGTCCGAATTGACCCTTGAGTACTAATAATTACATTATTCAGATAAAATTATGTATGATTTCGTATCTGCATCAGAAATGTTTACTACTTATATCAAAGTCGTGAGTTTGTGAATATTTTAAACTTCATAACGATTGCCTATAAATTTCAACAGCAAAGACGAGTGTCGGCATTTATTAAAGACGCTCATTACTTCATGAAAATATCGCAGACAAATCGAAAGACTTAGGAAACGAACCCAATGCAATTTATTCACTGAATCTTGGGAACACTTTAAACGAAACAATTACAATCATAAGAGATAAAAATCATGAATAAATCAACAAAAAAGTCAATAGAAATACAAGTTGAGAGAGAGAGTAGAGAGAGAGTAGAGAGATGTGGGTGCGTTGATATGTAGATACTTATTGTACATAAATATACATATTAAAGAATTGAGATATTGAGAGCACATTTTATATGAAGAGAGCAAGTAAGTATCAACAAGTTATGTGGGAGCTTCGAACAAATGCTTAAGAGCGAGGCATGTTTGAGAAATACATAAATATCTTTAAGCAGATGTAACACAAAATAATCTTCCCATTGTGAATCTGTAAATTTGAAGAAACTTAAAAACTTATCTATTAAATAATAATATGTTTCTGATAGAAAGAAAAATATTGCAGATACAACAAAATAAGTTATGATTGATAAACTTTTCAAATCAACCACTTGATAAAAGAAGAAATCTTCATATGTGTTAATCGATTGATTGTTTAAAGAAAACGATTTTAGTTGTTGCCGCTTTTGCTGCTGTTTAACAACATAATCATCATCAACAACAACAACAACAACAACAACATGTTGATGATTTGGTGATTTTCTGTATTATTATTACAGTCTCTTTTTTTTTTTTTATTATTATTTTTTTTATTTTTTCTTTTTGATTACAATTTTTGGTTGGTCTTAAATGAACAACAACCGAAAAGTGTTGAAGACTTGTCGGTGCCAGATAAAAGGCATAACAACAGCTACAAATATTTGGGTCTTTAAGCTTATCGCTGGTCTTAAGATCATATAAGATACAAAATACAAAACAATTCTCATTTCTTGCACTGGCGTCTTTTAGACTAAACTTTATTTAAAGAGAAGGAAGAACTACCGTTAAACAATAAAAAAAAAAATAAAAGCACACAGCTCAGTGTGCCTCCGTCGCTCTAAAAACCTAAAACAGCAACTTAATTTTGAGTTTTTTCTATCATATTTTTTTTTTTTTGGCAAGTTAGCAAGTAAGTGAGTAAGTAAGTAAGTAAGTAAGTCATAAGGCGATAATTGCTCATTATTATTATTATTATTATTGGGGGCACACTTCATGTCTCACTGTTAAAGAATATATGTACTAGCTGTAAATGCATGGCAGAAGTTTAAATTATGATGATGATGTTGATGATGACGATGATATTTGTGGCCAAGTCAAGTACTAAATTACATAGTTGGGAACATGAAGCATGGAAAAACTGTGCAGAAAATGTTAATTGTAGGTCTTCATTCAGAGAGTTAAGTCAGAGACTTGGCCAGCTGCTTTAAGAAAAATCTAAGTAAGACACGTTTCTATCTTTCGACCATTCATTTCATTTCGTTTCGTTTGGTTTCTTTTTGGGTTTGGGTTCGTTTGACTTTAATTGCTCTTGACAGTCATCAAGTGTCAGTGAGGCGGCTGCAGCCGTTCAACACTGCGGCATGTTGGAATTTCGCCTCGCTGGACATTAGACCGACGGCGACGAACCACGTAACATGCCTCTGAAAGTGTCTGGTTCGCCGTTCCGTTTGGTTTCAAGTGTTGCTTTGCTTTGGTTGTTCGTTTGTTACTTTATTTGCCAATCCAAGCCAAACACAATCTCCTCCAATCAAGAAACCGCTTGTTTAAGTATCTGTGTATCTGTCTGTTGGTCTGTTTGTCTATCTACCATGTGTGTCGTGGCAGCAATCGAATGAGTTGCTGCGACCGCCATTTTGCAGCGTCATTTGCCTTAATGGCGTCGACATTTGGTGCGCTTGCGTAGTTCATTTCATTTGTTAAAAAATGTTAACTTGTTTTTAAATAGTAAATATATTTTATCTTGATTTAATTACAATTAAAAATAAATTTTTTTTTTTATTAAAAATTATATGAAATATAATTTCCTTATAATTCGTAGGGTATACATAGATTACTTATATTGAAAGATATACCATTTTTATTGTTTTTATTATTTTTATGTTCGTTTGTGTATATAATTTTTATATCTTTTGAATTATAAATATATGCATTTTTTTAATTAATTATTTTAATTAACTTTTTTAATCTTTCATTTTAATAATATTTTTTTTTCATGTTTTGTTTATTTTATATTTTTATCTTTTGATATTTTTTTTTTCCTTTTAAACCAAACTTTTGGTTGCAAGTTATATTTATTTATTTATATATTTAATTTATTTCATTTTCTTAGACACATTTTATTTTTTTTTAGAAAATAAATAAACTAAAAACAAACACAAATATTTTAATTAATTTATTTTTTTTCTTTTTCTTTTTTTTTTTTTTTTGTTATTATTAATGGATGAACATTTATTTTAATACTCACGATATTTTTTATTGGATCTTTTGTCACCTGCTTAACTTGAATATGTTTTCTATTTCCAAATATTTTTATTATTTTTTTTTTTTTGTGTTTTTTTAAGATAAATTATGATGATCATTAAAAATATGATTTGAATCATCTGAATCACACCAAGTCTTTATATTTGCTCCTTTAATGGAATGAGTGGTGTTTTAAATTTGTCCAAATGTGAAAGGCATTAGAAACCTCATACCAGATTATATTCCCATGACGAGATAACACAATCTAACGTTGTTGACATGTTCCCTCAATTGTGATCAGACTAGGCATAAGTACTTAAGATCATAATACTCAAATACTCTTCACTTATTCTGTGTATAAATGTGATAAATACATCACTTGAAGGGAAATTGTTTTGATCTTGGATTATAAAATTAAGCCAGAAATCATTTAACAAGCTTTCTTTCTCTAATCCTTTTCTATTGATCACCATATGAATGAGAAACACATACATGGAAAGCTAAAAACAAACAAAATTAATTCTCAAGTAATTCGGGAAACTTCATCAATTAAGTATTGCATAATTTTACAATTCATAAAGATTCAAATTCCCTTTAGCTTCATTTAAAAAAAAAAAAAAGGGAACCAAAACTGATATTTTAAACGATTTTTTATTAATATATCTCCATATAGTATATTCCACACTTCCGTTGCTAGTTAACACCTGCACATGTCACGTATATGTCAAAACGTAGATCGAAAACGAAGACGATGACGATGACGACGACGACGACAACGAGAATGGTGACAATAACAACCAAAATAATGGTATATGGAAAGACAAACAAGCTGCTAAATGATTTAAAAACTAACACCCAGAGATACTTATTCAGATTGATTTTAGACAGACCAAAAGACAAGCAGACGGACAAATGGAGGAACTGAAAGAGAAACAGTGACAATCTGCTTCACGTCGCATTTAAAAGCAATTTAAACAAAAAATAAATTTATGATTTAACAGATATCTTTAACTTAAGTTAACTTAAGTTGAGTTGAGTTAAGATGAGTTGCGTTGCGTTGAGTTGAGTTGAGTTGAATCCAAGTGTGTGTTGTCTTACCTATGGTCTCCAATCAAATATTCAAATTTTCTTTCCCTCTCACTTATGGACTCTTTCAGTTCGTTCATAACTTCATCTTTAAAATTAATCGATGAAATATGTTTTGAATAAAGTATCTACATATATCTTTATACACATACACTATGTAGGTATATATACACAGAGAGAGAGAGCATAAGCTGAGATTCAATATGTATTATACAATACAAAAGTAGTATTAGTATCTCATAGTTTTTTTGTATGGGGCGCTGTCAAAATAGCCAACAACTGAGTTTAGTTAAAGAGGAAAACATAATAATAATAATAACAACTTGGGGAGCGTTTTTTAGGGCATAAGACAAACACTCAGTTGACCGACCAACCGATCGATCGATAGATAGATAGATAGATCGCTCTTGCTGAGCTCTAATAATACCTCATAAATTAACACTGGAAATAACCGTGAGCTTTGAAATTGATACACACAAGCGTATTCGGTAGATAATAAATTAAAAATAAAATGCAACAAAAACCAAATAACATATCTGGGCCCTTCGTAAATACATCGGATGAGTGACCAACGGACGACCGAACGAACGACCCAGAGACCAAGCTACATTGAAACGAGTTGAAATGCAGTGTTTGACCCCTGACTGTGTTTGCATTCAAAATAAGTTTTACCGTGAGGAAAATCTATTGTCATTAAGTGATGGAAAAATGTGACATCGTGATAACTTCATAACTCAGCATATTTGAATAATTTCCTATGCACATTTCAATATTTTTTTATCTGTTTCTTTTTATTTTGGGGTTTGTTGTATTTGTTAATCTTAAAAAAAAAAAAACATATATTAACAACTAAAAATGTACATATTTCGACTATGATGGAATTTACAGACAGATATTTTTAGAGAAGTTCAAAGTTTTACTTATGTTAAATGATCAAAAATGGATTAGCTGTAGAGATTGCAAAATTAGCAGGATAAGCTGACCTAGGCAAGTCAATGCGTTGCTAAATATAAAATCAAGCCTTAGTAGATTTCATATTCGAGGTATGTCACTTCTATTGCAAATCGAGATGCAAGCGAGAGGAGCCAGATGCATATCTAAATACTGGAAGACACTAAGGATCCTTTTTAATAGACTATATGGGATGGAGTACCATTTGTTTAAAGTGCTCGCCTGTCATGGTAGACTCAAGAACACGGTGCCAAGCACATGGATTGATAAACATCAATCAACGTCCTTTTGGATATAAATCCGCAAGTACCAAATTAGAGTCATATTCATTTTGGTAAATATGACTCCCTCCTTGGTGGGGAGCGAGGCTCATCTTAAACCTCTGCTGCTCTCTGGGTCACAGCACCCGGTTATATACCGTAATTTCACATCGAATTGAAAACTCTACCTGTATTTGGGTATTCAACATTAGCCACCACAATACTCCCATACGAGGGTCGTACCCGCTGGCCAGGACGGCAACAAGGTCCGTGAGCTCCTGACCACCCGTGGTACTAGAAAGTGCCTCTGGTCAGACTTTGTACCCGTAGGCACTACCAATTTGAACTCCAAAAAGTTCATTTTGTCTTCACTTATGTAGTAGACAAGACATCCAAATTTATAGAAAATAACCTGAATCACATATTATAAGTAAATGACAGGAATATGAATTCAAGGCATTAAGACTTATAGAACTCTAAGCATTTCCCAGATGGCGGAGATTATATGGAATATAATTTTTTCAGCATCATCATGTGCTTTGCAAGAGGTTCAGGATGATGCAGTCAGGAATGGGATTTGTAGACAGTCAGAACACTTGTTGGGGACAAAAATGAATGTAAATTCTTACTATTCATCTCAGAGATTATTTGGTAAAGGACTCTATTTATAATTCCTATTTTTGAATTATTTTGCAACGGTGATTCATATAGTTTATTGACTTTTGTGAACTTCTAAGGATCCACATTAACATCATCATCATCATCATCACCATCATCTTCATTTATTCTCATTATCATCATCATTTTGGAGGAGACATTGTGCTGTAATACATATGTCTTTCTAATATCTTAATGTAACTTAAGAGTGACCATTAACACCTTCTGCAGCAACATCAATTCGTGGAACATAATTAACCTGATAACGAAGAAAACTTTGATCCACAAATATTCAAAAAAACAGAGAAAAACTATTTCAATCGAGTATAATAAATTTTAACTTTTACAATATTGAAAAGCACTTTCGTGCGTATCTTATCTTCGACAACATGTGAATATGGAAAGTAAACTAAGAGAAGTGGAAAATAGTCAAAAACTGGCGACAACTTAATTTTCGAATTTGTAGCTTGAAGCTCTAAAATCGAATTGTGTTAGAGACTCTGAAATAAATCAGTATGAATGCGATATGGAATGGAGAAAGGCTTGCTGGAATGGAATATGCGTGCGTGCGTGCATGTAGCACAGAAAGTAAGTCATTATGAAAGGCAAAAGAGCAGCAGCAGCAGCAGCAGCAGCAGCAGCAGACAGTGAGGTCAAAGGGTCTGAATTCATTCATTTTGGTGTATAAAAAAAAAAAAAAAGCCTGATGAGGCTGCTTTAGCGGCCAAACTTTGCATACCACAATAACTCAATGGACTAACTGACTAACTGACTGAATGGGTTAGGGAGTAAAGTATGTAAGTTGAGAAGGAACAAATCTTAATTTGAATTTTTTGTTTTCTTTCATTTGAAAAAATGTTGAAGAAAGACTTCAACTACTTAACAAAACCATTATTTGAAATGGTAGATATATGTATACATTCACATGTATATGTATGCATATTTATGTATCTGTATCTACTATAGTTGTGTCTGTTGAACAGATACTACAGCAAAAGAAGAACAACGAAGCAATCCATTTACACCGTTGTTGTATCTTCATTACCGCACTTCAGTCTGATGAGGTTTGACGGTTTGAATTGAGTGTTGAGTTGAGTTGAGTTGAGTTAAGATATGTTCGGGCCATGGTTACAGTTTCAGCTCCCCCCTTTGTTCGACAGCTCATGTTGTTTTAAAACGCGTCTTTGGTTTCAACTCAGCTTCAGCTTCAGCTTCGGTTTCGTTTCATTTACGTTTTCTCGTGCACTAATGACACTTTAATAAATCATTCGAAAGGTGAGACATTGAGTGCAACTTGGCTCATGGCTCGATTTGGAATTGCCGGTCTTAGTGATGACTGATTTAGCAGAGAGCCATACTACTAGTTATGGCCAGTAAAGCAGTAAATGTGAATGTGAATGTGAATGTTGGTAATCGTGTAAAGCAAGCTGTTTATGAGTTAAGGTTTTTAAAGATGAATTTGGAAATATTATTGTAGTAGTTCTTTCTGAGACTATTGTGATTTTGGGAGTGTCTGACTGCACTTAACGAAATTTAAGAACCCTTTTAGCTTTCTTTCTTTTAAGTTTGTTATCAACACATAAAGTTTTTTTTTTTTCCTTCACATTCACATTACACAATACATATATAGATTATGGAATATTATACCCTTACTACTACTACTACTACTTATATATTTACACACATCATCAGGTTGAAATTACATCTAACCCAAATTTCACCTTCTCCAATCTCAATCTCACTCATTCCTCTTCTTCATAATATTTTCCTGCAATCCAATCAACAATAACGATGCGCAAATGTCATAACCAGACTATTGTCAGGTTATATTTATTCACTATTCTCTTTCTACTTCTACTACTACTTACTTAGTACTTAAAGAAAAACATCTTCGACACATTCTTCCTGTCAATCTCATGCCTTCAGAGGTGTGAGATATTCACAAAGCCAACGTTAGTTATTAACGATGACAAAGGTGTCATGACGAAGATGATGGTGATGATGCTGCTGCTGCTGCTGCTGCTGCTGCTGATACCTGATGTACCAGGCAACGCTGCTAAAGTTGATTTAACAGATCTCAACAGAACAGAACTGAACTGAAGTGAAGCTAAGCCTGTTGATGCCTCGTCGGAAGTTGTGTATTAGTTTGGTGTATATATGCCTGCGAGGAGATTGCCCATAAAAATTCCATAAAGATAACGATTTATGTGCGAAGCTGCTAATATTCGTTCATCTTTGAACTTACTTTGCATTTCTTATGCGTTCATCTTACAATGGGGAAGGGGTTGGTTGGTAAAAAAGGGTTTCCCAATGCGTTAAGAGTTTGCTCAAAATTGCTTTCTATATACATTTTTTCGTTAATACAGATTCTTGCTGATGCCGATGCCGATGCTGTTGCTGATGTTGATGATGGGTTTTGTGCCTCAAGTGATGTAATGGCATTTCGAACGCATTCAATGCCGTGACTTGAAGTCATCATTTCTTTTTTCGCTTTATCAATAATGTCTTTTTATCGTTAGAAAAAGGAACATGGGATCTGGTGGGTGTTAAAGGTTGTTGTTGTTCGGGAAAATGATTTGCAGTCGGTTATTAATCAAATTAATGTGGTTATTGATAAGCCGCAGATACTACAATACTTAAAGAGGAAGTACAACGTAACTGCGAATCTGTTTACATTGCGCAATGAAAGGGTTGTTTATTATTAAACTTAATCAAAGATTAAAAGAAAAATGCTATGACATGCATTTTTGTCTCACTAAAGGAAAAATGTGATGCAATACAAAAAAAACAAAAAACCTTCCCAAAACTCTTAAATGCTATAAATTTTAACTAAGATACATACCAATCTAATCTCACGAAAGTCAAATCATGTGCTTTAACCTTGGCACTTCATTAAAGCGCAACTTAATCTTTCAACCGCATCCAAAATGACAATAGCAACAACAATAACAATAAGACAACTGAAATGAAACTGTTAAAATACCCATCTCTTCGTCCATCTATCTATGTGTATTTTTATCTATTTGTATGTCAGTCTGATTGTCCAATTCTCTTTCTCTCTGTGTGTCACCTGCCTGATCTGGTCAACTCGACCGATATAACTCCCGTTCCCTCTGGTTTTGTTTTGCCACATATGCTGCCGACGCTTACTGATTTATTTATGGCCTTTAATTATTATGCATCGTTGACTTGTATTAGATAAATTTGTTCCGTCTTTCTAACAACATCAACAAAAATAATAATAAAATCTAAAAACAACAACAAAACAACATCAAATGACACATGCTTAGTGTATTTCTCCTTGTTGTTGGTTGTGATGATTATGTTGATCGTCATCATCACCATACAATTGATAAATAGATATTAGATAGATAGATAGATGGGTCAATATTTGTACAAAAGGCACGCGTTATTTTTAAAAATTCCATCTCTAAAATGGGCTCATTTAATCAAAAAAAAAAAAAAACAAACTACAAGTTATACTAGTCGAGAAAGTTGACTGCTACATAATTGGTTTTTAGATTCCGGACACAAAGGGTATCAAACCTATCTTATTAGAAAAACTCTTTTGGGTTTGCGTAATACCAAACTAAAATTTTTTGACTATATAATTTATAATAATAATATATTTAAATAATTTATAATTTCAAAACTTGTTTGTTTAGTATTAAGTTGTAGGTAAGAAAATTCCAGAAACTGTTCCTTCAAAATTTAATAAAAACTTTACATTCATAATTAGAAAGAGTTTTCAACGAAAATATCCTAAAATATTTTAAGTTTTTGAAGTGAAACGTCTTTAGCGAAGGGAAGTAAATCTAAAAAATATGAAAATTAAATGTAACGAAAATCAAAATTTGACAATGTTATTAATATATTGGAGCTATATAGGCAAATACAATTGAAATGTCCCCGTGGCGTAGTGGTTAGAGAGAAGGACTTGCAAACCGAGGGTGTGTAGTTCGAGTCCTGCACTGGGAATATTTATTTTTATTTTCTAATTTTTGGATTTACCTCCCTTCGTTAAAGTGGTTTCACTTCCATACTATGCTTATGAGGGTGAGGCAGACTACTTAAATTTTTTTTTATTTCCTTTCACTGCTTCATTTCATAATCTTCAACTTTAAACAAAAATCTCAATAATTTTCGCTTTTAATGAATTTATTTAAATCATCTAATTGGATAAGATGTTTCAATAAAACATGAAATAAATAAAAATCTAAACTTTAAGGCTTAATTATTAATGAGCATATTATTTATACCAATCACACGTAGGATCTATGGTATTGTCATTGTAACCTGATGTTTGCAACATATATATAAGGAGACTTTATAATCTTAATATTCCCGTGCATTATCTGTTTTCGAACTAATGCACTCTATTAGTCCAAGATATTAGTAATCAACTAATTGAAGAGATAGAGAGAGCACCGTATATAATTTTCAGATAGAACAACAAGTTATTTTTATGAAAACCTTCTATATTTTTTAAATTTCACAGCACAGTTGATCTCAACCCACAACACGAAATCACTTGAACCGAGAAAATACACGCAGGCAGTCAAAAACAAAACCTTCTAAGTTCTTGCATAATCAGTAGAAGACCCTAAAGAAAGAAGCTAAACTTCGAAGAAAAGAAGTCACTAGACGGCTCCATTAACAAAGCAATATAACCAGGAAGACCACCCAAGAATGCTTGACTTTGGGATCGACTGACAACTCACCCTAGAGGATGCCAAATAGTTTCAGTATTGTTGTCCTACTAAAGAAGAAGAAGACTAATGAAAAAATTCTTCTAAGCAATATCTACTTCTTCTATGTGAACGGTATCTTATTTACCATAGAACCGAATTTAAGTAATTTTTTTTGTTTTATGGTAAATTGTTTTAAATATTATCGTATTTAATTAACTAGTTGTTTTTTTTAATGTTTTTTTTTTTTTTGTTTCAAGTTTCACACTCAGTTTCTCATTGAATTCGGTTCAACTCGACAGCTTCACGTCATCTAATTAAACTTAATAAATATTTCAAATTTTACGCTTATTAAAAAAAAGTATAAACAAATATCGGAACTGGCTTCGAGTTAAACTTATTTAAAATTCTAATAAGAACTAATTAATAATTATGTATAAAGAGAGGAGAAGAGGAGGGAACACATTTTGTTAAAACAAATAAAAACTTTATCTATAATTCATTGAGGAAAACCCATCCCTCCCCTTAAAGAAGAAACCCAATGAATGATGAAATTATACAATAATATTGGTAAATAGTCCCTAGGTCATCTTTGTATGTAAACAGTGAATCATTTTGATTTGAATTCATTTAAATTTGATTCCTTTCCATCTAGGGCTACTCTTAGTAAGTAGTTTTATGTCCTCATCTTCGTTCATCATCAACATCATCTTCAACGCCTTTATTTGGTGTGTTAACTAATTTTCATAAAATAACGATCGATTTTAAAATCGAAAAAGGCGTGAAGTTTTAATAAGACGTCAAAGAGAAAATGTTAATTTTTAATAGGAAATTTTTTTTTTTTTCCATCGAACAGTTCTCTTTCTCCTTCCCTTTGTGTGTCTTTAAAGTACGAGTATCTTTTTCGAAAGGTGTTTACTAGTTAGCGGCACATGGCAGTCATTAATTAAAATGTTAGTTTAGGCTTTTTGAAAAATTATGGTATTTAGTTGTTGAAAAGAGGCTTGCTATGCCGGATATATCAAGTTCTGTCCGTTGTCTTGCTTTCTTATAGTAAATCAATCGAGCGAGACAAATAGATAGAAACAACCAGAAATGAAAAAATTCAAAATTTTAGATGAACGTGAAATAAATATTGTAGTTGTTTGTCTGAAGATTAAAACAAGAATCAATAGATGGAATATTAAATATCGTTTTAAGTTTCAAATTATTTATAATTTTTAATCAAACAGAGATGAGAAGAAAAATGCACAAATTATAAAGTAAATAAAATATCAAATAGCTAGGAGAAGATATTGAAAAGAATTAGATAAAGTTGATACAAACAAAAAAATAACAAAGGCGATTAACTAATCTGAATAAAGGATTAATCTCAAATTCCGAGTTGTCAAATATTTCCGGTGGCAAAAAATTCCATTTCACCCAAAAATTTATAATGAACAACTTAATCAAGTCAACAAAAAGAAATCAAGAAACATAAGAAATGTAAGAAAAAGACTTGGCAAATAAGAATTCCAACGACAACAAGTGAGTAATTAATTTTTAGGGCTCTACTACCTACACCTACTAAGGAGCGGGTGTTTAATCACCACCACCACCACCACCACCGTCTTACTCCTTCTGCCAATAAACTTACTACTTGGCTCACGCGTTCGGTTCACGCCCGTAAATTGCGTTGCGTGCCTTCTTAATTAATGACGGTAATTTGTAAACGTCTCGTCGATGTAGTATTTGCCAAAAAACAACAACAGGAAAATAAAAAACAGAGTTGATACTCTACACTTTAGTATAGAATGCAATTCTCGACCATCCAGTGGAGTGAGCGATTGCGTCTTTTTAAGGCGTTGATTGATCAGCAGCCGTTGAAACTGATGAAGTCGCCAACGTTGCGAGACACGTTCCTGATCCAAAAAAAAAAAAAAACACAAAAAACAAAACAAAACAAAACAATATATAGAATTTTTATTTTATTTTACGTTTTATTTTTTTTTTTTAAATGAAAAATATTTACAAAATTATATTTTCACGCATTTTATGCCTTGCATATTTAAGTAGTCAGAGACGACGACGCTCTTTATCGGCGCATTGCGATCAGGCGATCAGACGATCATTGGAAACGTATACCAACCAACGTCTTTTCCATATGTACCATATCGCATAATCGAAGCGATCGAATAATAATGATAATGAAGATAATGATAATGATTCCCGTGGTGGTGGCTTTGGTGATGTTAATGTTGGTTGGTTCAACGGCTTATGACACATTATCGGCGACGCCGACTTCAATCAAACTCTTGATTTATGAGACAATTTACATTAACAATAGTAGGAATCGCTCAATGAATGATGAGTTTTGGCGCAACGCTAAAAAAATATAATTTCAAAATTACTCAAATTCAAAATTTATTATAAATAATCAATTGCACATGCCGTCTTGATTACTACGAAACGAAATCACCGATTCCGACTGTGGTTGATCTTAACCGCCGCCAAGCAAAGCAACGCCAACGCGAACACCAAATGTCGCAGGCCCACATTCTGAGTATGCAAAATTTATTACTCTCAATAATTGTCAAAAAATTATATATGTATTTATAAGGAATCTTGCTAAGAGCTACCACGGTAGTTAACTTAAAAGATACATGACTTGGTAAATAGCTCCCAGCTGTGCCACCGTTTAATTGATAAAGTATTGAAGCAGTGAATGAGTTCGTTCTTGGTCGACAAGAGCTCCAAAAATGGTAGCAATGTGTATTATGTTATGGTTAGGATGACTCCTTATTGCACTACACCATTGAGATAAAAGATTGAGTCAAGTCTATCTAAGTATTGATATAAAAAAAGAATGTCTGTCAATAAAAGAAAAAACCATTTAAACATGACATGATAAAAGTACTTTTCAATGCTCTGATATGATACAGAAATAAAGGGATGTATGTTCATCTAAATTAGACGAGCAATGAAGAAGAACTGAAAGACATTTTTAAATTTTGTTATTGATACAATTGTATTGCTGATTTGAATCCATATGCCTTATCAAGAGAGATGAAAATATTCTTAAACCGTAACAAAAGGTAACAAGTTGTCCCAAAAGCACCGCATGTGGTCAACACTTTCGACTTAATCCAATAATCCTTCTTCTTCGTTTTGCCGATAAAGAGCATTTCCTGACCAAACCCCAACCAAGTTTTTTGTTAACGATCGCTTCGTCTTCATTTACCTACAAGCAAATATGTACTACCACGCATAAAGAAAGAAATTCTCATTCTTAAAAGAGAGATGATCGCAGCAACAAGATCGCAATTAATTCACGCGGATAAATCTTAAAGTGCTAACTACATGACAACAACAAAGTAGTTACACTCAACTCAACTTAACTCAACGCGATTCGATTCGATGCAACACTCAACTCGATCTCGACACGATGCAATGCGTTGCGTTGTCGTCTTGGTTACCCACATAACATAACATAATATAGGTAAAATCAAAGCAATCGCATCCACTCAACAACAGATTCTACTATAAGCAAGGTGTGTGCAATTCGAAGCATGGAACCTACTACTACTACTTCTTCTACTCAGGAACAGAAAAACACGTTTAATTTCAATTTGTTGGCTCACAAAATTTATGGTGGTTATTAGCAAAAGACGTGCGGTTAAGGCATTCCTCAAACACAGAAACTAACCAAACCAAACCAAACCATGCTTTAGAACTAAACCAAAACCCAACGAAATCAAGGCAAACTAAAGTAAAAACCAGACTTCAAGCTACATAAATCCAATCTTGGCCAAAGTTGCTTTGCTACTGTTCAAGAAAAACTTGAGGAGGTTCTTTATTATATTTTATTTTTTTGGTCCGATTTTCATTGTAATTTTTCGCCGTCTTGCTTGATTCCCATTTATGACTTCTACTCTAAAATTTGGATTCTGCTTTTTTACACTTTATGGATTCGCGAACCAAGTTGAGTTTTGATTGCTTGCTGGCTGCTCCCAGTGGCAATGTTTGCTTGTCTCCGACAAATTTCTTTGTAACTTGAGTAACTTGGTAGCCAAATGTCCACAGTCGTTGATGTTGATGTGATTGTAGTCAGAATGTTAAGGTGGATGGTGGATAAAGTGTTGGTGGTTATAAGTAGTATAGTGTGTAATTGGTACTCATAGTTATGACCACTCATGCGTTTTAACTTTATGATTAAGATAAGATTTTGTTTCAGTAGAAATTTTTTTATAGTATGATTTTTATCGATATTAAGTTAAAGTGCAGTCATAATCTTTTATCTGGTACAGTAAATTTTGACAAAGATTCATAGGATTGCACATTAAACCATGAATCTTTCTTACATTAAACAACTATTGCAGAAACCAAATGAGAATAAATAGGTATGTACAAAATTATAAAGGTGCAACCGGAAGAGTTTCATATCTATCTAATGGATCATGACCATGACATTTTTTCGTTAAATTTTGTCAAACTAAGCATCAAGGAAACAAATATGTTAGATATACTTAACTCACTGAGTTCTACGAGTGAAACTAATAAATATTTTGCAGCTCATAGGCAACGGCAGCAAATATTATAAACACAATATATATATATTTTGAAGCGTCCGAAATAACGATTTCCTTCTAAAACGCAAAATGCGTGACTGCGACTAATGACCCGCACGTGTTCAGGTTCCATGCCATGCCATACCAAGCCAGTTGAGCCCTAGACAATTGGACAGACAAATTACAGAGAGAATGCGACCAACTCACACTTGGTTCATACGAAAAACCATGACGTTGAATTCTTACGAGAATTGATTACGATCACTGGACGCGTATTAATAGCCGCCGCCTATGTTTCGGCTATGACCATGAAACTAGACTCACTTATTCGCATAGACAAAGGATATGTGCGCAACTGTGACTAAACGCGCAACTGAACGCCACTGAAGGATATGTTCTTATGCAAACTTGGAGCTACTTCTTGGGAAGTAGTACTATGATGCATAGTGATTTCAATGCGTCTGTAGCAGCGGATCTGCTTCTTATATTCCTATATACTGTACTATGTAACTTCAGAGTAGCGTCGGTGGCGGCCAAATCTGCGACTGCGCATACATTTAACAACTTAATGGATTGTTAGGTTACGAACGAACGAACGAAGAAACGATCGAAGGAAAGAACTCAGTTGAAGCGTGTTCCAGCAGGCGTAGAGCGCATTTATCTCATTCAGATGCATTTGGAGGCGTCGGTAAAGCAACACCAACAACGCATAAAAATGCCACCACACACGTTTTGGGGAATGACCAAAATTTGTCACACCACGCCATAGCAGCACCCGTCTTCCACTGCCACTTCCTCTTTTTCCTTCTCTTCAGAGACTGTAGTAGTGTAGTAGTGAGACAACCAGGCAACTCAGTCAGGCAGTCAAACAGATTTAGCCTGTTGCGTGTTGTAGATCTTATCCGATTCTTTAGTGTGCGGCCACGTTTGCTTCTTGCGATGCCAATGACAGCGGGAGCCGAGGAACAATATTCAAAAATGTTAATTAGTGTTAATTAAATGATTTATGGTCAAAATGAAATTTACTTACACCTATGTATGTACTTCTAGTGTAGTAGTAAGTACATGTCTATGATATGGTCTATACATACTTACATACATACATGTGTGTGGGTGTGGGTGTCAAGTTCAATTCATGCTGAATACTAAGATGTTTCAACCTTACATTGGATAGATAGTCGCAGTTAGGTGGGTAGGTGTGCTTGAGGGCATGCGAAGCATAAATTATTAACTCACTGATCGAGTGTCAAATTTTTGACGTAATTTTATATAGAAAATTGGTTTTGTCAACAGTTAAATGAATAAATTATAAATTACAATAAAATTGATTTAATAACAAAACCTGATCCAGAGTGTGGAATTTCTATTTTTTTTTTATAAAATGAAGCCTACAAAATTTATCACTTTGTACTTTGGAACTGTATTTTCTATGATGTAAATAAATAAAGTTTGATTAAATTAACAACAACATGTTCTGAACTGGAATCACTTTTTAGTGTTGGGATAGATTAAATGAAGGGAAGGCTAATAAGCGTGTCGAGTCAGACGACCGACATATGTATGTAATTGTAACTCATGTGTGCTTTACGATTTCTTCTTAAAACACTTGATATCTTGTTGCTCTACCAAAGTGAAAGATTCTTGCTAAATAATAGAGTTCCGCATATGAAAAGCGCTAACTTTCTTAAAAAATGCAAGTCAAACTCGTACACGGAAGGTTCCGTAACAGATTGGGGTTTGTTTGGGAGGTACTCCCCCTAGTTGGCCGATTTAACTGATACCAAAAAATATACCGCGTCTATATCAGAAACTTATAGTGCATTTCAGTTCAATAGTCCAAAAAACAAAAAAGTTTTTCGAATAAGAACCTGAATTTTAGTGGTGGGTTTTGTATGGGAGTTACCCCTCCTATTTGGCCGATTTGACTGATTCCAGTAGATGTGTATCGCCTATATCAAAAACTTAAAGTATCTAAATTTCAGTTCGATAGAACAAAAAACAAAAAAGTTTTTCTAATAAGAACCTGAATTTTAATGATGGGTTTGTATGGGAGGTACCCTCGTCAGTAAACCGATCAAATTGAAATTTCGGCAATATAAGTTCCTGATGTATAGCAATCAACCACCTAAATTTCAAGATTGTGGGATTACTGGATCGTATAGCTGCCATACAAACCAAAATGTTTCTTATATGGGGACCCCTTTAAGTTTTTGAAAGTATTTTAGTTTTATTATTTGATGCTGATGCCTGGATATAACTACACATTCTGTGAAAATTTTAAATCTCTAGACATTTCGGTTTATGAGATATGACCCGAGGAATTCTCTGCATTAGGGTACCCATTGGGTCCCAAAACCTAAACATAGATATGAAATTATTGAGTTGATACTCATACAATATGAGGCCTCTGATTCCATTTATGTACAAATTCTAATCTCATATGAAGTTCTCTAGCCTACATCTATTCAAAATAACCTAAGCGCCATAACAATTCTCTCAAAATCTTTTATCTTTAAACTATTTAAACAAAGATATGCTAGACATTGTCTAGACTCTTCTACACTTTTGGACAATTTTTCTTTTATCAAAAAGATTTAGCATAACATAAGTCATTGTTATAGTATATTATTATTATTATTATTATTGTTTGTTTGTGTATTTGTATGTAATTGGTTACTGTTGTTCCGATATTTGTTATTGTTGTTCCTATTGAGTGGTAAATACTATTGTATGTGTATATTCATTGTTATTGTTTCTTTCTTTAAAGAAAAGTTTTCGTGGGTGTTTTGATTTTTTTTTTTTTAAATTTTTATTGCCATTTTTTACTATTGTTGCTAATGTTTACCCCCTTCTAGTGGCACCATCACTGTACCATGTGGTGTGGCATGTTTTGAATTTTTGATTGATTTTGAGTTATTGAATTTATTACTCGTATTATTATTATTATTATTATTTATTTCTTACCTGCTAAATGTCCAAATAAACATGTTGTTAATGGCTCTATAAATCGTTGTTGCTTTTGTTTTTCTTTTTTTAATTTGTTTTTGTTTTTTTTTTGTTTTTCTTCGCTCTTAGCATTCACTTTATTTTATAATATTTTATTGTTGTTATTAACAATTTTTATTTCTTTTCTTTCCACACTTTGAAAAGCACACGTGCCACATGTGCTAAGGTATGCAGTATAGACGACACATAGACAGTCAGACACTGATGAAGTCTATTACACAATTTGTGTTGTAAAGCCATTGATCTAAAGGTCTGTATGTCTATCTATCGAGTCTTGCTTATGTGTTTTGCTGTAAATGTATGTGTCTAATACGAGTGCTCGTGTCAATAATAATGTGCGCATTAGTGGCCCCAAAAATTATCGTTAATGTCAAATGCATAAATCGAATGAGAGGTGAAAAGGTTAAAGGCGCCTTGTCGCGTAATTATTTTTCGATTCGTTTTGTTGTTGTTGTTGTGTTGGTTTCATTGGTAACTGGCACGTTGCCATACTCATTATTATCATATATCGTCATATCGCCCAAAAAGGAAATACACACGTGAACCTGCTGGTGCCATTGCCTCCTTTACACTCATTGTCACTGCGGCAACGTCGTTTCCTTCGCCATCGCCATCGCCATCACCATCACCATCAACATAAATATAATCAAAGCCATTGGCATACATCCTTGCGCCAGTGGCCAAAAATCCAAAAGAAAATAAGAAAAACCAATCTAACTTCAAAAGAAAAAAAAAAGAAAACTGTACAAAATTATGACTAAAAGGCATCGCAGTAAGTGAAAGGGTCGTGGAAAGGGGTCTGAGAAGGCAAATGCTTTTAGTATGCCGCGTGTCAGTTGATTTAATGGAAAAATTGGTTAACATTGCATGGTGAGATACAAAAGTAGTATGTATGTTTCAAAATATTGTATATTCAATTCAATCATATATGTACATTATATGGATAAATTTTTCTTTATTTTATCAAATCAAGAAAACATAAAATTATTTCATATATACATACACATGCTTTTTAATATTAAAAATTATAAGAAATATGAAATTTAAAGCGTCACGTTTTTCGAAATAATGATAAGTAAAGATCTTCATCACAAGTTGAAGTCTCAATATTATTATAGAGTTTATTAAAATACACAGGCACGGACTAAGTTATGTAGAGGATACTAGGCAATGCAAGACTTGGGGCCCAGCTTTCCTTTTAGATAATTAAAAGTAGAGTATTGAAGAACCTGAAGGAACCAATTTTTTCGTTCACAATAAACTATTTTCGTATCGATATCAAATACAAGGCACAGGTGAATTTGTAACACAACAAATTTAGAAGTGATTTCAATTAATTTTGTATTTCTATAAATTTCTTCAGCAAACATGTGACCCTAATAACTGTTTTACTTTTGATTTCTGACTTAGATCCCCTTACCTTTTGCTTAAACCTTTGACAACATTTGTTATATTTTACCCAAGGACCACAGAGCCCCTAGGCAAAACACAGACAAACTGGCTGATCTGACCCTGAAGACACAAAGCACGTTGTGCTTCACAAGATAATAATTATAGATGTTGCATTGAAATAATTGTTAAAGAAACAGCGAAAAAAAAAATAAATAGATTCACTGGGTTAACAACTTTCAAGACCAAGCAGTCTGCTGATGCAATTACATTCGTCTGATTATCAACGAAATGCGGTTAAGAAAACTGATTGTGGGCGTTGGTAAAAAATTATAATTTTCCTATGGTTTTCCAACTCGTCAGACTTACTGACTGACTGACTGACAGATAATGTGATGCCTGTCTGCTAGCAAACCCAATTGGAAATCATAATTATCTAAGGTGATTCAACAAAAAAAAAATCCAAATAGAAAAATTTTGAACTCAAACATAAAAAATAAAACAAATAATTTTCCAAAACAAATTCAAGTTTTTTTTTTTTTGCAGGTGTGAAGTGTTGAAAATTATGAAATGTGTTAAATTAAATGATAAAAATTTCTCCATATACTTCTTTTGATGAGGGATGAATTTTCAGTTTTTAGTAGCTTGTGGTATAAAAAGTAAATTATAATTAAACGAGTATCCTGCTCAATATTTTAATAACTAATTTGAATTTTAATGATACAATACAATACTCTTATTTCTATAAATGGATACATAGTAGTAATAGTAGAAGAAGAAACTTTTACATTATATATTTTAATAATATTAAGCAACCATGTTGTTTTATAATTAAAATTCTAATTGCGCGTGTATCTAGATACATACAATCATACAACTACTATGTACCTACCAACTGACTACTACTTTGTAGTAGTACATTGCAACAAAACAACAAAGAGGCCAACTACTGCGTTACTAATTACTTTTGCGTTGTTAATTTGTTACAATTTCCGGATTTGCTAATTTATTATTATTTTTTTTTCCTCTTTTTTTTTTGTATTTTAGCATATTTTTATTTTTTTTTTATATTTTTTGTTTCAATGAATAGTTTGTGTTTCTTTTTTTTTGAATCTTTCCCCTTTTGTATTTAATAGTAGTAGTAGTAGCTCGTTCATTTATTCAATGAAAATAGCACAAATATTGTAATAAATGTAAGCGTGAAGTGTTTAGAAATTTGCATTTTAGTTTTAATTTTAATTTTAATTTCAATTTCAATTTTTTTATTGTTTTTCCTACGAAGAGAAATGCTCGTAATAATTTTTAACAGACTTTTACTTATTCGGCAACATTCAATATACAAAAATACTTACAAAATTTTAATATAAAAAAGACAATACAATTCAGAAGGCTTAACAATGAAAATAGGGAAATTGAGTTCTAGAAAAAAAAAAACTGAAAAGAAAACAATTGCATTTATTAAATGAAAGTTTATTTTTATCCAAAAAAGTATTACCGCATTCTTTTGATAAATAAATCAATAAAAAACAATTATTATTTAAAAAATTTAAGGAAACAATGACAAAAATAAAAGAAAGGTGTGCCACACTTCTATTTACTCAGCTTGTGGAAAATTTTAATTATAAAATGGATTAAATTTATTAAAGAAATGAGATGATTTCCTGTTATAGATTTTTATAATAATTTTGGTACTTACAACTAGAGTTCATTCAGAGCTAATACATAAGTTCTTATAAATATAGAGAGTTCGACAATCTCTTGTAGTAGATTCCATGCTATGTATTATGACCTTCTCTTTGGAAGTTATGGTATATTGAAAAACCATTCTACTATTAAGAAATGAGAACAATTGTTCAATTGCTGACTACTGTTTTGCTTTAGGTCATTGTACCTTCTTTTAGCTTTTGTGACTTTAAAAAGAGAATAATACAATGTTGTTTTGTTTTGGGTTTTTTGTTTTTTTTTTTAACTGTGTGTTTTGAAAAGTGAAAGCTCCATACAAATATTTTGAATACCATTTATGAAGTATTGAATTCTGAGCAAAATACAAGCGAAAAAAAAAAGAACAGATTGTATTAACAATATATATATTATATATATTTTTTATTTATTTTTGATATTCAAAACGTGACATGCAAACAACAAATACACGCACGTTATGCGACAGGTGGAACGTCATATACAAATGCAGAGATACTCACACCTTACCTCTTACGCAGCCACAAATATATGTATGCGTGACACCACACCCTTTGCCTTGAAGTGAAGTGAAGTGAAGTGAACAAAACGGACAAAGTGGACAAGAGCAAATAAAGAGCATAGATAAAAAAATAACAACAACGACGACAATGAATCGATGCTAGACCAAACTAAACTGAAGTGAACTAAGCTCAAACAAACTAAACCAAACCAAACCATACTAAGCCAGTCCAGGCCAGTTCAGTTCGAGTCAAGTTAGTGGCGATACAAAAAAAGCGAACGCCAAAGCTTACGGAAGCGTAACGAAAAACGATTGAGAGGAAGGAGTAGAATGCTGCTGCTGTGTAAATACATGTATGAATGTATCAACCACATAAATGTATGAATGAATGTACAATATTTTGTAGTAAAGATATGCAGATATATAACAAAGATACAGGTTTCTCCTATACTAAACATATGTATATATATTATACTTTTATAATATTCTATTAGTTCCACAGTGCGACCGAGCATCGACGATGACGATGATCAAGTAAACGAACTAACGAACGAATGAACTAACAACTGAAAGAACAAACAAGTGAGCGAGCGGTGCACAGTTAGCGCAGATAATACATCCGGTTCCGGTTAAGCCCATATTTTTGTGTCATTTTGATACGTTTTCGGAGGGCGAGTCAGCGCCAGCCACTGCTGCTATGATGATGATAATGATGATGATGACGACAGTAACAAGAATGAGAATGAGTACAAGTACAATATTAGAATGGATGGACAGCAGCACTAAGATACAGATATCGCACATATTCACACATACCTACTACTATTTAGTACTAGCTAAAGAAATAGATATTTTTGCTGCAACAACGTTGGTTAGATAGCCAGATACATACTTGTATATTTGAGAAGAGTGGTGTGTTGTGATGTGGAGGAAGAATACTTATGTATGTACATTGAAATGTTGCATGTTGCTTGGTTATGGCAGGCAGCACCGGCAGCCGCAACGGAATTATGCGAATGACATGTTGCCATCGTTGTCGTTGTTGCTGTTGTCGTCGTTTATGTCGTTTTTGTTGTCTGAAAATCCATTCCCGACTTGCTCTGCCATGCCCTTGGAAGTCCCAAATGTTCTGGGGTCGGTTCATTCGCTTGAGGTTGTTGTAATTGTTCGCTACGTGCACCTAGCGAACCAAATGGGCACACATTCTATGGCACATAGATACCACAGAATAATACCAAGTCATGCGACAAGTACGGCACCAACAACAATACGAGCAATGTCGACATCAACATTGCCGACAACGAAACGGAATCGTCAACGCTTCCGCATATTTCTCATTTCCACAATTAAACAGTTGAGATACGCCGCACCATGCCGCATCATAAGGTAGAGTACAGCATAGAGTAGAAGACCGTGCAGTATCCCAGATACATGGTGGTTGCCTTTTGATCGTTGCTTTTTGGCTACTGCCTCACTTACAGGTCGCTCGGAATTTCGAGTTTTTTCCATGCTATTTTCTTTTTTTTCTTTTTTGGTTTGAGGTTATAAATCATACTGCAGCAATTAATTACAACAACTCAATTTATGACTTTGCATTGCCGACGACATTTGAGTTGATGATATTGTTGTCGTTGGTCGCAAGCTTTATTAGTCTTGATACTTGGCAAGACAAATGAATTTGTATCTAAATGACTGCTTTCATTCCATCCATTCTCCATTTGTCATTTGTTAAATTGCAAAACAATTAAATGTTAGAGTTTGATCTACATAATCTTCTATGCAATGTGAAGTATCTTTTTCTAGAGTAGAGTATTCTAGGTTAATCCTCACTCTTATCCTTTCTTTGAATTACTTCAATTATCTGAAATTTTAAAACAGCCTATTGAGCCAATCACTTAAATTGTAGTCCCTTTCTTTTTTTCTAAATCAGTCAGTCAAAACACTTATGGAAACTGTAACTTCATTTCGATGGCAAGTTAACAACTTTATAGGTCTTACAAAGAACAAGAAATCTATAAAGGGTAAAAACCAAAACAAAACAATAAAAAATTATAACAATAGAGCGATGTAAGAGACTTTGGCAGAAAACTAAAGTAACTAACAAGAGAGATTAGAGTCAGAACCAGCTGCTGAACGACATAATAGAGATTCATCGTCGTTGATCACATACCAAAGACGAAACGAAGACTTCAATCATTCGTGATGAATCAGGTAAAGCACATTTGCATTCTCATCTCTATACAGAATCCTTTCAAAGGATAAACGAAGCGTGGTTCTAAGTAGCACAGCAGAGCATTGTCGCGATTGAGTCATTGAATAGATAGATAGATAACTTATTGTAGAAATTGAGGGAACCCCAAACAAAAAGCGTGAAAGTGATCGAGGTCGCAGATGTAGACAAAAAGATAGAAAAGAAATACACCTCACTAAGGTACTCGTACTTACTCGTACCTTTCTTCAATGGCATTCAAGCGGTAAGCAAAACAACAACAAACAAACTACCCATGAGGGGTTCGAATTGGCTTTGTTCTAAAGAAGGAGTAATAGCGGCAGCATCCTTTATCCTTTCATTTTAATTTTTGATAGGTAAATAGCATAAGCTTGATCAGTCATTCCACACTATAGTCAAATACTTTGCATAGATCAGTTTCTTTCTTTTTTTTTTTTTTTTGTTTCGTTTGTGAGCGATATCCACACGCTTGACTGCATCTTGCGGCAAACGTTTGGCATGAGAAGTTCTAGAATGACAACTTAACATCAAAATCAACGCTTAGTTGTGGCTACTGTCATGATTTGATGATATTCAGCTCAAAGTCAGTGAAGCGAGCTCGCGCACCAGTTAGACATAGTCGTAGCTACGTCATCCTCTTCTCTATATACTTACATATAACACTATGTGGCATGTGCGTGTCTTTCCAGGCAGAAAATCAAGTCGATGCCGTTTAGATTGGGGAGCAGGGGCAATGGCACATCAGAAAATCAGTAGCATGTTAACATGTCAAATCTAGAGAATGTTGAGAATTTGTCTGTCAAATTTCGATGTCGCTCGTTAGACACAATCGTCATGCTTATGGAAAATAGATTCCAAACTTAGTGGAACTGCACTTATTAATATAAATGAATCTTTGTTAACTTTCTATTAGAGACTTCAACTGTCTAACGGTCTTCTATCATTTGATATGTTTCTAATTTTTGAATAGATTTTATATCCTTATTAAAATATTACATTTCAGTACAATATATGTAGTAAATGAGATCTTATTGTTAGCTTATACAAACAACTCGTTTCTCAAGTGCCTCTCAACAATCCTTGTTAATCATGAGCTTATTATAAAGCGATTAAATTCAAATGTTAATGACGTCCTTCTTCTCTAATAGGATTACTATTGTACTTTGTAACGTGCGAGAGTAAGAAACTTGGGACATTTCTTGAGCAGAAGAAACTAGTCTATTTGACTCATCGAATTTCATATTGCAACTGAAATAAAGTTAAAAGAGAAAATAATGAACTTACTAGACCACATGCGGAGCTTCAACAACACGTTAAACTATTGTCCGCTTGATGAGTTAAGACAAAGAGACGTTTTTCACACAGTCCAACCCACTTTTGACTTCGGCACCCGGAATGACGATGCACATCGACCTCATATCAATAAGCAAATTACCAGTTTTTCCACAATTTAAATAGGTAAGTATGAGTATGAGTTAAAAGGGGAAACAAGGGATAGGATACCTGAAAAACTGCCCGATATTAAATTACCACAAATTTGTCTACAGCATTAATGCAATAATTAAAATCCGGACTTGTCTCATTGAGTTCTTTCTTTCTATAAAGACAAAACTCTAATTTAGCCTTAGATAAACTAGATAAACCAGACTGAAATTCAAACTTGTCTGACTTTCTGTCTGACTGAGTGGATAAATGTAGTAGGTAACTTCCGTTAAGCCAAAGACATAGTATATCGAGAGGGCAGACAACATTAACAACTTATTGGACTCTGTTGCAGTTACGCTTGAAGAATTTTACATTTGTTTGTTGCTGCAGCAGTTGACATTGAAACTCTTACACTTTGAAGTTAAAATTGTAATACAAAACTAACCCGAAATAGGTTTCGGAAGCTGTGGTTGCCGCCGCTGTCAGCTACCCAGCTACCCTAAGTCAGGCCAGTCTATGCCAGGCCAGGCCATGCCATACGAGCAAACGAAGCCAAGTCAATCGGACGAAGAAGAAGCGCATCCCTCCCAACCAACCAACAGAAAAAAAAAGGTTCAAGATAACAACAAATATACGTATTCTCTTTGTTTTAACTTGGACTTGGTTTGGAAGAAAATAAAAATAAGGAAAATTATTTAAATGTATTTCCAATTTGTAGTTTTGTGGTGTCAAGCGACTTGTATCTGCAAGAGATAGAAATAACAAAGAAGGGTCGGGTCGGGTCGGGTTGGATTGCGATGTATCAGATCGTAGTCATATGAGCTGCTTATCCTTATCACGCGTGAGGAATGGCACTCGTGAGAGAATTTCTTGTAGACCGCAAAACGAATAGTAAGTGACTCGAATAATTCAATGAACAACTGAAGAAATGAACGCATGAATGAATGAGGTTATTTATGTCTGCGGTGACATCCTTTTTAATTCGACACCACCTCAGCGGGCGTCCCATTCCCATCTTCACAACTCCTTGTCATTGTTGCCTTTGCGGATTTTAATTATGGGTGACAATGGATTGGAATTGATTTTCGATATTTGATCATTCGTTGCGGTTAGTTAACGCTTTTTAAATGCATTGACATCATTCGTTCGTAACAGAACAGAATGACGGAAGCATATGCCTTTACCCATTTAACCACTTGAGTTACATTTCCGTAGATTTACAATAATAGGTAAACAGGAATGAGGATGAGGAGTGTGATGGGAGATGATGAGGATAATGTTAAACCACCCGAGTTAATAGATTTGATGTTAATACATGTATATATAATATTATAAGAAATTATATAAAATTGTAATAAGCAGAAAGTATTAAAGGAGAAGAAAAAGGATTGATTCTTATTTGAAAGTTGTTTAACGTAGGTAAAAATGGGGATTTCATTAAATATTTTACATGAAAATTGCTGAACCCATCAACTTGAAATTGCATTGAGTGCCATTAGAAGTCAAATTGTGACACTTAACCTTAGAATAGTCGAGGAACGGGAAGCAAGACTGGCTAACTAAAAATATAACAGGAGAAATGTGCTGTGCAGGGTAAAATATTGAAATTGGTACAAATACTTTCTCTAATTGAACAGCCAGCTGCAAATTCTTACTATACATAAAATAAAAAAAATTATATCACCCATAATCAGGCTAATGAGAAATCAATGGAGAAAAAATTAGAAATGAGAATTGTATCTTCTGCTAATTAAAAATCTTGTTTATTTGTTGATCTAACTGCCGGTTTCACTTTTGTTTTGTACTGCCAATGGAAATATATTCAAAATTAAATTTTGCCTCAGGTGTAAGAACAACATCGAACAACACAATAAACAAACGATCGAGTTGACTTGGAAACTGACTGTGTTTGGGCTTCTGTTTGCATTTACCACAATCAAACTATTTTCGTCAAATATTCTTCTATATGGTTATAGTAGATACGAGTAGAAGTGAAATGTTGTAAGGATGTAATATAGTAAAATAAGCAAACATGTTTAAAATAACAATTTACCAAACAAGAATTGCCCAAAAGCAAAAACAAACCAATGAAATAAAAAATAAAAAAAAATATACAAACTTTATACGAAAACAAAAACAAAAGAGAAATACTTTCATCTACTACAACAGAAATCATAACAACAACATCACCGACATCTATGGATACAACAAAAGCATCAACCGTCACTAAAACAACAAATATCCTTGGAATACGCAAAAGTAGTTTGAGGCAAGGTCTGATTTAAGCAGCCGTAGGGTTTCAATTGCAGTAGCGCCCCTTTTTTCATCTCTCACTCACTGTAGTTCAAATAACCAAGGAGCAGCAGACTTGACGATGTTGATTCGAGTAGCAAGCATGGCAAGGACGAGGGACTGCAAGGCAATCGGCATCAACATCATTAGTAATCAGCAGCAGCAGCAGCAGCAGCAACCATAGCAGCAGTAGTAGCGACATCAGCATGCAAAAATATCTTCTAACAGAGAACGTTTGTCATCTCCGATTCACACTGATGAGTCTGAGTATGTGCAATATGCATTTATACTCACAATTTAAGTAATTCGATACAACTGGGAAGAAGTAGCAGTAGACTCGATAAGGCATATGTAGCCGGGCTAAACCTAAAGGTTTGGGGTAGACGGAAAGGCGGGCAGGCGTTTCAGAAGGTTGGCATACTGACGGAAACAGACGTTATCGCATTGCGGCTGGAAGTCTACTGCGAAATATAAGTTGACTCTTCGTTCATAAAGGAACCTTACCATACCATCATAATTGGAACTCTGAAGTTTAGTACGATTGCATTTTTGTCATATTGTCATATAAATGAAACATGCCACCATTTATATAAACTTGACATCTTCCTTTAATTTTATGATATACTGCATTATATTCGTATAACCGTTTAACAAGTAATATTTACCATACTCTCTCCTATATCTCAAATATATTAAATAAAAATCACAAAATTCTTTTATTTAATTTAAAATGTTTAAAAAGTATACTAGGATAAAAAATAATGATGCAAATATTGTGTTTTACCCTAAGCCTTAGATCTACAGATTTTTGTTAAATCTTAAAGAATTGGAAGTTAAAAGCATCGGGTGGGGAGTCAAAAATCTAAAAAAAAGAGTATAACCTAGACTTTTTTTTTTTATAAATTTTCAAACTCATTTTGACTTTTAGTCCTTATAAACATAAAAAAGGACTTACAACGTTTCTTTTCAGCATTATATTATTATATTTCATACAATAGTAGCATAAGAATTTTCTTTGCCAATTTGTCTGACATCCTTGAATCCTTAGATTAGTATAATATATAATTTCCAATAAGCACATAATTTAAAATTTCAAAATACAAAAACATTGAAGATATAAAATTGGGCCAAGCGCGAGTCAGACTCGTACACGTAGGGTTCCGTACCAGATTGTAGTTTGTATGGGTGGTACTCTCCCTAGTCGTCCGATTTGGCTGATTCCAATAAATGTAACGCGTCTATATCAGAAACTTATAGTGGCTACATTTCAGTTCAATAGTCCAAAAAAAAAGAAAGTTTTTCGGAAAAGAACCTGATTTTTAATTGTGGGTTTGTATGGGAGGTAACCCTCGTATTTGGCCGATTTGGCTGATTCCAAGAAATGTATCGCGCCTATATCAAAAACTTATTGTGTCTAAATTTTAGTTCGATGGAACAAAAAATAGAAAAGGTTTTCTAATAAGAACCTGAATTTTAAAAGGGGCTTGTATGGGAGGTAACCTCCCTAGAAATCCAATCAAACTGAAATTTCAACAATAAAAGTTTCTGATATATAGCCACTAACCATACAAATTTCAAGATCGTGGGATTACTGGATCGTAAAGCTGCCATACAAACCAAAATGTTTCTTGTATGGGGACCTATTAAGTTTTTGAAAATATTTTAGTGTTAGTATTTGTTGATGATGCCAGGATAGAACTTTATGAGATATGACCCGAGGATGGACGGTCGAACAATGAAGTCTCTGCAATAGGATTCCCTTTTGGCACCCTTTGGGTCCAGAACCCTTATGAAAAATGATCCTATTGTAAAAAACAAAATCAAGCATTTCTAGTAAACATTTCTAGTAAATAAACTTTCTTAGAATCTGTCAATATATCGCTATGATGATTAAAGAAGTTTCCCTAGATACATAATTGTTTATATCTATGTCAGTTAACCATATCCATGCCCATGAAAGCGTGCAAAATCTCAAACAAAAGAACAAAGCTTTCTGATTATAAAATAATAAAACTATAAAATAACCCTTCACATAACTAAAGAGAAGAATGGATTAAGGACGAAGGATGTTACACATTTAACAAGGAGCAGGCAATATAAACTGGATTGAACAGTGAAAAAAACAAAAAAAATAGGCCACTACACTTAGAATATATTAACATATAGGCAAAAGAGAAGCTGCTGCTTCTCCAAGTCAAACGCTCAATGATAAGATACTTTGTGCATATTAAATAACTTAGGGCCAGGTAAAGCTGGACATGCATATGCAGGCATCCTTATAAGACGCAACAATACACAAACAATAGACAGCTGCAACAAACACCAATTTATAATAATATGAGTACAAAACGCGACTTGATCCACTTAAAGTCCACGTAATAAACCGAGGGACGCTATAATAAAGTAGCGAAGCGAAACTGGTAACTGGTAACGTATCTCACAAGTGTCGAGATTCGACAGAGCGAAAAGCATAAAAATATCCTCAGCTTAGGTATTGTTTAGAGTGTCAACCCTTCCATTGTTCTACTAGATCTATGCACTATGGTTTGAGCAAAGGGAATTGGTGAAAGGAGGCGCGAAAGGAAGTGGTCAGCGAACGCGAATCTATTTAATAATAACGAAACGATCATCATCATTATCATCATCAACACTATCAAGACAGTGCGCCTTCATCTTCACCACCACCACAAATTTTGACGAACAACTACGGCGACCGGATTTCCTTGAGATGCGATTAGAGGACTGTAACATTACTATCACGTCTGTCTATCTATCTATCTATGTATGTTCAATATGACTGCATCTTACTGAAATTCTACTTTAACGCATAAAGGAAAACTCAAAATCACAAAGACGTTGAAAAAAATCGTGGGAAATTTATCAAAAGCGCCGAGAAAGATGCAATTAAAACCAAACAACAGTTGCAAATGGACTGTGGACGCGGTGGTCGAAATGGAGGGTGTCTCGCGATATCCTGGCGATCTTAAAAACTCAACCTCATGTCCCTTACGAAGGGGTGGAAAAGACAAAATGTGTGTGTGTGTGTGTGTGTGTGTGTGTGGAAAAACTCGCTACAATTCCACAATTTTATGATTTCATTTGATTTCATATCGCTTTCATTATGGCATTTTAATTTTTTGTATTTTTCACCCCAAAATCAAAGAGAGAAAAACCTAAAGAACTAAATACAATAAATGAAAGGAAGAAATTGTTGTCACCTCACTTTAAGGGAGGAGGGTAGAGAGCGGAAACGCGTAAAAATTGCGTTACAGAAAGCGCGCTTTGGTCATTTGTATACCTCACTCAATAACTGAGCCGGAAATGATGTAAATAGGGAAAAACCATACTACCTTCGGTTGGGTTTGGTTGGTTACCTTTCGTTAATCGTTAAACTTGATTTTGATATAATATAATTTCTTTCAGTTACAGTTTTTCTCTTTATGATGGGAAGGAGGTGAGGAAATGAGCTTTTTTTTTTGTGGCAGAACGTGAGAAATCGCAACAGGCATTCATTAAATTCTAACACAAGCGTTAGACATTTCATTTCATTTCATTTCATTGCTTTGGTTTATCAGCAACATTAATTTGTTCATTCAAAGTCAGGGAACAGTTGTCTGTGCAGCTAAAAATCGTTAGGTGTCTGTTTAATAATAGAATTCGCTATAATTACTTTATAGGCAAAAATATTTGAACATCAAATCGCATAGAATATTTGGAAAAATAAAAACAAAATATCTATAAAGGGACCACTGATTTGGCAGAATGACTGTGGGTTCCACCATGAGTCTTTGGTTTTCCATATCTAATACAAAATTCATTGAAGTCTGAATCAATAAAATCTAAGACTCCAAAAGACTCCTCAATTATTGAGCACACGCACTTACTCAAAAAGTGTATTCTGAGCATATCTAGGCTCTTAAAATTTAGTTTTGTGGCACCAGGCTTTTAATGCCAGTTCCAAGAGGAGTGGATTCCAGAGTTTCGATTACTAAAATCGATCATAAAATCATATCATATCATATCTATGGCATTCACTTAATGTGCTTGCCTATAAATCAACAAAGTCCCAGGCATACAAATTCAGTCAGTGAGTTCTCAAGTCAATAAATAAATTACACTCAACACCTGGTGCAAACTCTAACAATACAAAAACTACAACGTACAATAAAACAAAAATATATAAAACAATAAAAAATCTTTACCAAAACTCACACTCACAAAAATGCAAACCGCAGACTGGGCACGAATTGATTAACATGTTCAAAAAGAGAGGAAAATATAAACTTGTAATAACCACCAACAACAAGAACAACAACAACAACAACTACAACATCATCATCATCAAGGCAGTAATATACTATGTATGTATGTATGTATGTATGTATGTATGTATGTATGTATGTATGTATGTATGTATGTATGTATGTATGTACGAGTATATTACTATATGAGAGCGGCACTACAAACAATTTGACTAATTTTTCATGTTTCATACTCGAAAGGCAAACTCATCATACTCATAGTTAGTAGTAGACAAGATTCAGTCACAAAACCTTGACGAATGGTTTTCTTCATTAGTCTACAAGACTACGAGTATCGATGGCCGACGTCTTGCTCATCATATCTTCATTATTATCATACATCATCATCATGCATACAATATTGTTTGTACTAGACACAACAACAAATCAACGACAGAAGCCACAAAACGCAAATAATTACAATACGTTTACACTTCTTTATCTCCTTAAAGGCAAAGTATCTTAAAAATTTCTATCCATTTCAGTTATTTCACTAAGAGTAGTACAATAATATTCTCGTTATGAGCTTTTTAGGTCGGCAAAAGCACAAAGGTGACACATCATTTAAAACATCGATCGCTGACTTTGACTAAGTGATTGCAAGTGACTATGATTGACTTACTTTGTATAAAAGACAGATTGACTTAAAGCTCATGAAGGATTTTTTGTCATTTCAAGACCCTTTTATGATCGATCGATCAGATATGTAGACAATATGATCTGCTTAAAGAAATCTTTGCAAAAAATTCATTATGATAAATAGGAAAAAAAAACGCTAAGAATGAAAACCAAACTTAACCATTTGATATACTCATAAAAAACTATTGTGGTAACATATTTTAGTTAAATGAAATCACTTATCGTTGTTATAAGTATATTACGAGTTTAAGTATTATCAGCATCGCGAAGGCAATCATATGGATGGACCCAGTGTATCTGTCTTCCTAGTTATCTAAACCCATAAATATTATTGTGTACATGATCTTGCTTATATCTACGTCCTTAACTAGATGTTTCTCAATACCTCTACCGGCACAAATCACCACTACCAATTCCATGCCTACCTCTAACTCAGCTTGTGCTAAATCAGCAGTTGTTTCTCAATTCCCTCCTGTTCTTAATTACTCCCCGTTGACATATTTTCATTTCTATGTTGGCAGCAAATACAACCTGTGATGATGTGGTTTCTTATATTGCAGCCAAAATAAAAGTTAAGGCGAATATTAAGAAATATAAAATCACAAACACGCGAGATATTGTGTCTTTCAAAATAAGTGTTTCCGACAGTATTTTTCCTACTATTTGTGATTCAAAATTTTGGCCTTGAATTTAAACCTCGACGAAAAAACTTTGAACGTCTACTAGTTCATGCCATCTGAAAATCTTTCTAATCAATATCGAAATATTAGATGTCTCCTTACAAAGTTTCTGTGACCCTAGTTGTACTCTTAGAAATTTCGTTCCCTTAGCACAACTAACTATACCCTACACGATCCTTTCCGAGTTTTATGCACTCTTTAATATAAGTTCTATCACGTCCTGTCGCCTCTCGCCCGAATATAATCCCGTTGCTTAGTTACATACTTAAGGCAAATGGGATTGAGCTGTACATATTCTTTTGATTTCTATTGATTTTCGTTGCTTGCCTATTTCAGATGAAGAATAGATACCAGTAGCAGCTAAACATGTTGGGACATCACTTACCCAAGAGGATTAGCGGCACCACATCTACTAATGTAATGGGGGATGAGAACAAGATATTTTAGGTATTATATAAATGATTTAGTGCAACGTCTCCTAATGAAATACCCTCATAGGTGATCAACATTAGTTGTGTCCAAATTATCAGAACTAAAAGTACGTTCAAGGCCAAAATCAAAGCAAAAGACCACCAATTAAATTATTCTTGATTGCAACACATTGTCCAAAGGCGAAATTGATCAAAATTTATGTTTCCAAAAAAAACTTTACACTACGATTATGTGCTTTTTTAATGAAATTTGGGTTTCGAAATGTTGTATGTATATAATTTTTAGGACGATTAATATGAAAATAGCTGACATAACCTTTTTAAATTCATGTGGTGTTCAAAAACTTGCCATTCTTCCAATACATCGATGAATTCCAAATATTTAGTAGAACACAATAAAAACTAATGTACACATTTTGTTTTTTTAAAAAATACATTATTTTACATCACTCATTACGCCACCATATTAAATATATGTAGAGAGTGATGAATGAGAAATCTACAAAAAGCATTAGAGAACTTAATACAGTGTCATTTATGGGAATTGTAATCCGTCGGCCATTAATAACCTCCGAGTGATATTTAACCGTAGGCACCATAACCACCAGAATCACAATAAATACTGGTTTGAGATGTCTATATGATTCAGTTGCAACCAGTGCTATCGTAAGCCCCACAATTATTGCAACAAAACAGATACAGGATGCGCAGCACATGCAAATCTCACCAGGCAAACATTCAATAGGACAAAAGATGCCTAACAATAATAAAACCACAAATAGGGCTGCCCCAGCAAGTGATGCATAGACAATTTTTTCGATCTCTTTTTGAAAACAGCATTCTGCAAATATTGTGTAGCCAAAGACTGCAATACTTGCAATTATCCAGTTAAGGGGAAATATATAACGTAATCTGATGCAACATTGTAATAAAACAGTCGCAACTAAACACATGGTCACACCAGTAATCATCATCCATAGTTGAACTTCAAGGCCAGAAGCTGTGGAAGTTATCCAAAAGGCAACTTCAAAACATATGAAGGCCATGCCAGCCGAATATACCTTTTGTTGGAAAGCACGAAGATCCTCTTCATATACTTGTACGATACCATGATCGTTTGCCTCATGCAGCCTTCTTAAATTCTCTTGTTGAATGTAACGATGGAACTGTAATTACAATCTTTCATTCTAGATACTCTTATGGTACATAAAAATTGGTTATACAAACCGCTTGCATTTTGACGGTTGTTAATTCCAAAAAATTTTACTCTACTTTTTCGTTGTAAGAATATAATTTATAAAAAAACGTTTTTTGAAAAGCTAAATAGATAATAAATTAAATAAACACGAATTACGTAGTAAGGAATGTAAACATTATTCATCAAAAAGTTATTGTTCTATATTACTTTGCGTTTTCCCGTCCTCTCGACCTCTGCGCTTAACATCATTTTTATCTTTGGGAGTTGGAACGACTAAATGAACTAGACGCCACTCATTGGTTCACCCATCCTCTGTCTTGCTCGATTATATGCCTCTGACCACAAATGGCTGTGAATAGGAGGCATAGCTTGCCCTCCAACGGTTCAGAGACTGATTAATTTCTTATATATTGTCTTAAGATTAATATTTGCTTATGTTTTTCATTAATAAAATAAGCTTAGTTCTAATTATTAAAATTATTATTTTTAATTTCCTGTACTATGTTAAATAATCATTTACCTTTATGTGGCAGTAATTTGTCTTAGCTAAATAAAAAAAAAAAAATAAATAAATAAACATATCTTAATAATTACATAGATCATATGCCTATGGAAACTGACTCACCAAAAATATACATATATATCCACGATAAAAAATTGGAGTCAAAATCATGCGTCTTACTTTACAACACTGGTATAAAATATTATTGTATATTGATTTTTTTTTATGTCAAATTATATATAAATTAAAACATTGAAAAACTGAAAATTATGTTCAGCAAAGAAGCCATCAAAGAAGTATGTACAATCTGTATTTAAATTTATATTTAGCTTAAAAAACTGATTGCATTTTGATTTCAAATTAAAGAAGGTCCCAACGATTCCAGTTGGTCCTGTTCGTCCAAGACTACAAGTCACTTTTGAAAGTTCTAAAGGAAAACATCCGTCACTTGCAGAAATTTATCAAAGACCTGAAACTCACAGGGAAAACCTAAAGAAAAGTCCATTGTCCCATGGACAACCCAGCAATCCATTGCAAGATCAAGTGGAACGTGATCGTCAAAAGCGTGAAAATATAGATGAGCCAAATTTATTCTTAAATCGACCGGACTTCTTAAAACGTGTCTTTGGTCAGTCCTTTATTTTCTCACTTATTGCACTCGTGAATTGGATGGGTTTTGCAAAATATGTCGAAATATGGGATGGAACATTTATAACAGTTAGCATTGGAGTTGGTTGTTTGGCATTAATTAACTTTGTGATGCTCGAATTCATAAAGTTATGGCAAATGTTTCCCATTAATTGGATTTTCACCCTATTTATTATTGAGGGATCTTGTACGGTTATTGCTTTAATAAATAAATCAAATAATTATACTGATTTAACGGTGACCTATGCAGTGGCAATCGCAGTTGAGACCTTTCTGGTTCTGATGTCCTTTTGTATCAATCGTAAACTTCTACCCGGTGATTGGTTATTTGATATCGCATTATGCACATTAATCGGTACAATTTGTCTATATATTTTGCTTTATTTCATGGATAAACTCTTGGCCCACACCAATTTTATTGTAGCCATTTTAGCCTGTGTGACCGTGATAACACTTTATCATGGTGAACTAGTGTGTGGTCTTCGTTTTGGTTTAATCAGGAAAGATCATTTATTTTATTCCGTTCTTATATATCTGGACTTTCTGGCATTTTATATGATATCATATCACGCCATTTACGATGTTTGTCTTCATGGGAAATAATAGCATTTTTATTGCGAATGTATAATTTACTATGTTTTTGCCAAATAATCAAATTTCTTTTTTTTTTTTAATATTTTGTCAAATATACTAAAAGTATAAATAAACAATTTTATAAATTCGTGGTTTTGTGTAAATTTCAATGTCACAAAACTGTTCTTAAGCGGTCATAATATGAATAATCTGTACAATTTTAGATTTGCTGTTTTTTTTTTTCCAGAGGCTTTCAATGTTTCTAGCCTTTGCTCGGCATTTTCAAAAAAGCTGTAATGAAAGTGGTTATATAATATAATCCTGCTACCCGTTGCTTAGTTACATACTTTAGGCAAATGGGATTGAGCCGTGCATATTCTTTTGATTTCTATTGATTTTCGTTGCTTGCCTATTTCAGATGAAGAGTAGATACCAGTAGCAGCTAAACATGTTGGGACATCACTTACCCAAGAGGATTAGCGGCTCCATTTCTACTAATGTAATGGGGGATGAGAACAAGATGTTTTACGTATTATATAAATGATTTAGTGCAACGTCTCCTAACGAAATACCCTCATAGGTGATCAACATTAGTTGTGTCCAAATTATCAGAACTATAAGTACGTTCAAGACCAAAATCAAAGCAAAAAGGCCACCAATTAAAGTATCCTAGTTGGCTGTTCTATTGTAGTAATATTGATATTGCTTGCAACACATTGTCCAAAGGCGAAATTGATCAAAGTTTATGTTGCTTTTTTGATGAAGTTTGGGTTTAGGATGATTAATATGCATATAGCTGACATAACCTTTTTAAATTCATGTGGTGTTCAAAAACTTGCCATTCTTCCAATACATCGATGAATTCCAAATATTTAGCAGAACACAATAAAAACTAATGTACACATTTTTGTTTTTAAAAGCATTTTATGTTTAATAACATAAAAAAAAAAAAACAATACATTATTTTACATCACTCACAACCACCACCATATTATATATATGAAGAAAGTGATGAATGAGAAATGCATAAAAAGCAATAGAGACGTTGGTACAGTGTCATTTATGGGAATTGTAATCCGTCGGCCATTAATAACCTCCGAGTTATATATAACCGAAGGCAACATAGCCACCAGAAGCACAATAAATACTGGTTTGAGATGTCTATATGATTCAGTTGCAACCAGTACCACCGTAAGCAACACAATTATTGCAACAAAACAGATACAGGATCCGCAGCAAATGCAAATTTCACCAGGCAAACATTCAATAGGACAAAAGATGCCTAACAATAATAAAACCACAAATAGGGCTGCCCCAGCAAGTGATGCATAGACAATTTTTTCGATCTCTTCTTTAAAACAGCATTCTGCAAATATTGTGAAGCCAAAGACTAATATACTTGCAATTATCCAGTTAACGGGAAATATATAACGTAATCTGTTACAACATAGTAATAAACCAATCGCAACTAAACACATGGTCGCACTAGTAATCTCCATCCATGGTTGAACTACAAGGCCAGAAGCTGTGGAAATTATCCAAAAGGCAACTTCAAAACATATGAAGGCCAGGCCAGCCGTATATACCTTTCGTTGGAAAGCACGAAGATCCTCTTCATATACATAAACGATACCATCAGCGTTTGCCTCCTGCAGCCTTCTTAAATTCTCTTGTTGAATGTAACGACGGACCTGTAATTACAATCTTTCATTCTAGATACTCTTATGGTACATAAAAATTGGTTATACAAACCGCTTGCATTTTGACGGTTGTTAATTCCAAAAAATTTTACTCTACTCTTTCGTTGTAAGAATATAATTTATAAAAAAACATTTTTTGAAAAGCTAAATAGATAATAATTTGAATAAACACGAATTACGTAGTAAGGAATGTAAACATTATTCATCAAAAAATTATTGTACTATATTACTTTGCGTTTTCCCGTCCTCTCGACCTCTGCGCTTAACATCATTTTTATCTTTTGGAGTTGGAAGTACTAAATGAACTAGACGCCACTCATTGGTTCACCCATCGTCTGTCTTGCTCGATTATATGTCTCTGACCACAAATGGCTGTGAATAGGAGGCATAGCTTGCCCTTCCAACGGTTCAGAGACTGATTAATTTCTTATATATTGTCTTAAGATTAATATTTGCTTAAGTTTTTCATTAATAAAATAAGCTTAGTTCTAATTATTAAAATTATTTTTTTTAATTCCCTGTACTATGTTAAATAATCATTTACCTTTATGTGGCAGTAATTTGTCTTAGTTAGATAGAAAAAAAAAAATTAAATAAATAAACATATCTTAATAATTACATAGATCATATGCCTATGGAAACTGACTCACCAAAAATATACATATATATCCACGATAAAAAATTGGAGTCAAAATCATGCGTCTTACTTTACAACACTGGTATAAAATATTATTGTATATTGATTTTTTTTTATGTCAAATTATATATAAATTAAAACATTGAAAAACTGAAAATTATGTTCAGCAAAGAAGCCATCAAAGAAGTATGTACAATCTGTATTTAAATTTATATTTAGCTTAAAAAACTGATTGCATTTTGATTTCAAATTAAAGAAGGTCCCAACGATTCCAGTTGGTCCTGTTCGTCCAAGACTACAAGTCACTTTTGAAAGTTCTAAAGGAAAACATCCGTCACTTGCAGAAATTTATCAAAGACCTGAAACTCACAGGGAAAACCTAAAGAAAAGTCCATTGTCCCATGGACAACCCAGCAATCCATTGCAAGATCAAGTGGAACGTGATCGTCAAAAGCGTGAAAATATAGATGAGCCAAATTTATTCTTAAATCGACCGGACTTCTTAAAACGTGTCTTTGGTCAGTCCTTTATTTTCTCACTTATTGCACTCGTGAATTGGATGGGTTTTGCAAAATATGTCGAAATATGGGATGGAACATTTATAACAGTTAGCATTGGAGTTGGTTGTTTGGCATTAATTAACTTTGTGATGCTCGAATTCATAAAGTTATGGCAAATGTTTCCCATTAATTGGATTTTCACCCTATTTATTATTGAGGGATCTTGTACGGTTATTGCTTTAATAAATAAATCAAATAATTATACTGATTTAACGGTGACCTATGCAGTGGCAATCGCAGTTGAGACCTTTCTGGTTCTGATGTCCTTTTGTATCAATCGTAAACTTCTACCCGGTGATTGGTTATTTGATATCGCATTATGCACATTAATCGGTACAATTTGTCTATATATTTTGCTTTATTTCATGGATAAACTCTTGGCCCACACCAATTTTATTGTAGCCATTTTAGCCTGTGTGACCGTGATAACACTTTATCATGGTGAACTAGTGTGTGGTCTTCGTTTTGGTTTAATCAGGAAAGATCATTTATTTTATTCCGTTCTTATATATCTGGACTTTCTGGCATTTTATATGATATCATATCACGCCATTTACGATGTTTGTCTTCATGGGAAATAATAGCATTTTTATTGCGAATGTATAATTTACTATGTTTTTGCCAAATAATCAAATTTCTTTTTTTTTTTAATATTTTGTCAAATATACTAAAAGTATAAATAAACAATTTTATAAATTCGTGGTTTTGTGTAAATTTCAATGTCACAAAACTGTTCTTAAGCGGTCATAATATGAATAATCTGTACAATTTTAGATTTGCTGTTTTTTTTTTTTTCCAGAGGCTTTCAATGTTTCTAGCCTTTGCTCGGCATTTTCAAAAAAGCTGTAATGAAAGTGGTTATATAATATAATCCTGCTACCCGTTGCTTAGTTACATACTTTAGGCAAATGGGATTGAGCCGTGCATATTCTTTTGATTTCTATTGATTTTCGTTGCTTGCCTATTTCAGATGAAGAGTAGATACCAGTAGCAGCTAAACATGTTGGGACATCACTTACCCAAGAGGATTAGCGGCTCCATTTCTACTAATGTAATGGGGGATGAGAACAAGATGTTTTACGTATTATATAAATGATTTAGTGCAACGTCTCCTAACGAAATACCCTCATAGGTGATCAACATTAGTTGTGTCCAAATTATCAGAACTATAAGTACGTTCAAGACCAAAATCAAAGCAAAAAGGCCACCAATTAAAGTATCCTAGTTGGCTGTTCTATTGTAGTAATATTGATATTGCTTGCAACACATTGTCCAAAGGCGAAATTGATCAAAGTTTATGTTGCTTTTTTAATGAAGTTTGGGTTTAGGATGATGAATATGTATATAGCTGACATAACCTTTTTAAATTCATGTGGTGTTCAAAAACTTGCCATTCTTCCAATACATCGATGAATTCCAAATATTTAGTAGAACACAATAAAAACTAATGTACACATTTTTTTTTTTAAAAGCATTTTATGTTTAACAACATAAAAAAAAAAACAATACATTATTTTACATCACTCACCACTTCCACCATATTATATATATGAAGAGAGTGATGAATGAGAAATGCATAAAAAGCAATAGAGACGTTGGTACAGTATCATTTATGGGAATTGTAATCCGTCGGCCATTAATAACCTCCAAGTTATATATAACCGAAGGCAACATAGCCACTAGAAGCATACTAAAGAATGCTTTGAGATATTTATATGGTTCAGGTGCAACCAGTGCTATCGTAAGCCCCACAATTATTGCAACAAAACAGATACAGTTTGCACAGCAAATGCAAATTTCACCAGGCAAACATTCAATAGGACAAAAGATGCTTAACAATAAAAAAACCACAAATAGGGCTGCCCCAGCAAGTGATGCATAGACAAGTTTTTCGATCTCTTCTTTAAAAGCGCGTTCTGCAAATATTGTGAAGCCAAAGACTAATATACTTGCAATTATCCAGTTAACGGGAAATATATAACGTAATCTGTTACAACATAGTAATAAACCAACCGCAACTAAACACATGGTCGCACCAGTAATCTGCATCCATGGTTGAACTACAAGGCCAGAAGCTGTGGAAATTATCCAAAAGGCAACTTCAAAACATATGAAGGCCAGGCCAGCCGTATATACCTTTCGTTGGAAAGCACGAAGATCCTCTTCATATACATAAACGATACCATCAGCGTTTGCCTCCTGCAGCCTTCTTAAATTCTCTTGTTGAATGTAACGACGGACCTGTAATTACAATCTATCATTCTAGATACTCTTATGGTACATAAAAATTGGTTATACAAACCGCTTGCATTTTGACGGTTGTTAATTCCAAAAAATTTTACTCTACTCTTTCGTTGTAAGAATATAATTTATAATTTATTGTAATATTTACATATAATAAAAAAAACGTTTTTTGAAAAGCTAAATAGATAATAATTTGAATAAACACGAATTACGTAGAAAGGAATGTAAACATTATTCGTCACAAAAATTATTGTACCATATTACTTTGCGTTTTGCTCAAAACAGATTTATCAACAAGAATTTAGATCAATTGTAGTATATATGTGTCCAAAATAATGATACTCTTAGTTTAAAATTTTCCAATGAATATTTACACAACTGAAATGTATACTAAGGGGAATAATTGAAGTGGTTCTTTTTTACGCGGCTTTCAAAATTTAAAATTGCGACTTTTGAAATGATGTGCACTAATCGAAACTATTGATATTTTTTGTGGAACAAATACAAATGATGAATCTCTTAGATTGTTTTAAACATATTTTCATAGGTCGAAATGCTCAATGCCTTCTGGAATATTGTATGGGCAAATGTAGTTGAAGGTGAAAATTCTAGATTACCTTTGGAGCATAAATACTTATTCTTAGATAAATGAAATGGTACATAGAAGGTTTCGTTGATTTTACTGACATTATCACTAAAGGTAGACCAAGAACAGAATGTGCATGATTTAGTTTTTATTACAGAAATGGTTACGACCGTGATTCTGTTGAAGAGAAGTCTTTACCAATTGGGTGATTATTTGCTACATTTGGTCCCAAATTTTGAGTGAGCTATTCTATTTCAGAGAGATATTTAATTAACGCCTAATTCAATATTAGGATTTTTAAAAACAAATTTTTTTTTATAATAATTTTGCAATTATAAATGACATCAAACATTTATATAATTACTAGAATACACAGCCCGGCGTCGCACAGGCCACCGAAATCCTTAAACTTGTGTGATCAGTACGATCATGAATAGAAAAGTTGAATTATATTTTTGGTCTTTCATTCTCGCTTCCCCCTGCCGCTTTTTTTTTTTTGGACAACCGGACAGACACAGAAAAAATTCCAGTGACTTGACAAATGAACAGCAACGTACACCTGGCCTTGTCTTCAGTATTATTGTATTATAGAGTCTTTCAATTTATTCAAAACAATTTGTAGTGCGTTGCACAGCACTTGAAATACTTTTGAAAAAATGAGACGAATCGAATAATTTAATTCAAAAATTGGCATAGTATCCTTAGGGTTTTAACGCAGGCGACCTGATTAATTTAAAAATATGTCTCTAAGCTTTATATGCAACAATTGATTCACCAATTACGCGACAACTGCCCCAAATATCGGATCTAAAACTATCCTATGTCCAAGGCGGGAACCAACTATTCACATACAAAAAATTTCATTGCAATCAGAAGAATGGTATTGCCGCGCATAAGACTCAAACAAACAAACAAACAAAGTTTAATTTTTATATAATAGATATACATACATATTGTGAATCTAAACCATTCTCAGATCCCCTTGAACACACACAAAAAATTTCATCAAAATCGGTCCAGTCGTTTAAGAGAAGTTCAGTGACATACACACTCACAGAAGAATTATATATATAAAGATATAGAATATTGACTTGGCGATTAATAGTTATTATGATGATTTAGTTATTTATTTTTTAGTATGCTTTCTTTTACACAATTTCCCATACAAAACTTTACAATTTCCATTTACGCGGTTTTTTAAAAACAATTACGTACTATTAATAAGTTTAAGATATCATATTTACTTTAGTTTAAAATTTACATTAATAGTAAGTAATGAATAGAAATTTTCTTATTGTTAAATATAATTGAACATTCATTGAACTTAATACCTTCATACATCTGTCTGTTAGTAACGTTCTCCATTTGCCGATATATCATACAATAAAGTATAGTAAAAGCAAGTCATTTATTGAAAGTTTATTGTCAAAGAATAAATAAAATAAATATCAGTTATAGGAGGCAACACATGCGAGGCATATGCTTGTGCTTTTTTGTTTATTTTAAAAATGACGTATGTATTGTAGACATATCTAGATACTCATATTTATATACAATATTTATTAACATATGTATGTACGAGTAATTGATAGATAGACGTCAAATAAAATTCCATTAATGAGATGTCGAAGAGGAGGTGGATGGTTTTAATTAATAGATTCTACATGGCAACAGAAACTGAGCTGTACAAATGCAGATTTCTTTCATTTGATCATTTAATTTTTTTTATTTTCCAATGATTCTTCAAGGAATTGGAAATAATTTGAAATTATCATCACTTTCTTTAAAAGTATTGTACTTAATTTTTATGAAATTTTATGCTGATTATAAAATAGATACATCTTTCTTATACCACACACAGTTAGTAGGGACATTTTATGGGCTTCAAGTTGAACCGGCAAAACAATTAAACTCATTAATCATAAAATAACCAATACATCATTCTTAACACCATTCAACCATAAATATTCGAAATGGGTAACCTTGGCAGTACTCCAATGCAGATTAACTTTAATCTTCTCATAAGGAAACAAAAATACAAAAAAAAAATTCAAGGAGGGCGGTCTCAATTAGTTTTAGCCTTTTTCCACTTAATTTTTGTTTTATCCATAAAAAAAAATAAGAATCTTTCAGCTATAGTCCTATAGATTTCTACCTGTTGCAAGATAAATACTTATAGTTTGGTCCTTGTGTTTTTCTTTTTTTGTGTTTTGTTATTAACATTAGCTACAATTCCTAACGATTTGAGAGACAGTTCGGCGGCGGCATTGGCGTCTACATGAGAGTATTTTCCAAGAATTTACTAAGTATACTAATCTTAACATCCTGTTCTATCCTGTTACTATAGTCTTGTAAACAACATATTCATCTTTCACTCTTTTTTCTGCTCCTGTTTTGTTTCTAAACCCTAGACGCAAATATTAGATCTTAAAATTTCATAATCCCTGCTTAGCTGTGAGCTGTGGAGCGTAGTACTAATGCAAATACACCAAACTGCAAATTCATCCTGTCTTATGAGTTTGTTTTTATCAAGCTTAAGTGACAAACTAGTTTCACATAAATAGAAAATATTTCCATATTCCTAAATTCAAAAATATTGAAGTATAAAGTTGTTGAACCCATTTCTTAATAAATAGTGAACATGAGATATTACTATGCTCTAGAAAGAAATTTGATCAAGTGACAACCAAGCAGAAAAAGCGATCCAATATGCTGTCCAGCTACAATACAATTATGAAATGTCTGCAAAAGATGGGAAGAAAACTTATTGTTCAAAAATATTTAAATATGAAATGAGTTGTTTTGATGATCTTGAGAATATAGGAAACATTTACCACTTGATATAGGGTGACTTCCTTTAACCCTTTATAAATTAAATGTAACAAATTTACACATTCTGTCATCCGCTTTGTGAAGCACAGGCTTCGATAAATAAGGGTTTTAAATAATTGAATGGCCTAGTCCATAATGTTGCTGATAATACTGACATTCAGAAGTGTATAGTATACCACAATAGACCAAACTGATAAGTGATCTAACCTTTTTTGCTTATATTCAACATCTTAAACAATTTTTAATTAAATTAATTATTAATTGTGTGGCAGGGAGTGGAACAATCATTTTTTCATAACCATTGACATATTTTTATTAAAAATATGATAATATTAATTTTATTGTTGTCATTATTTACCACAAATGAAATACTTCTAAGCCCCATTGAACTTGGAAAAATATTATTTCAAATTTATTTAATTAAAAAATATTATATCGAATACAAATAGAAATTTTGACCCTTTTTGAAAACAGACAGACAGTCAGAGAGATAGACCTCTTGACATAACTCTCTTTATGCCTTTGTCAACTTTTTTTTAAGCAGCTGCGCTGCCGTGTTGAGCATCCTTTTAGCTATGAATACAATTGATTCGTGCAAATCGAAATCTTGACAATTATGACTAGAAGTAATCAGATCAGCTTGCCTTGTCAACGAATCGAAAAAAAAAAAGAAAAAAAAAATCCAATCAAAGGCGTAGAAAATAAAGATGACACATAAGTCAAAACCCCAAAGAAAATGTGCACACAAAAGATAGATTGAACGAACAACTTGTGAGATTTGTGCGCGCATTGAAAGACATAATCAAATAATCTGACTGCAAAAGCAATGTCGGCAATGAGCCGTTCCAAGAGGAGGCAAACAAAACAGAAGGAGTAAAGTTATAGATACATGGACATGTGTAGCTTTGTATGTCAAAAGATACGATGCATGCATGCTTCGCGGTATAGTATTGCTATACAAAGAGTGGCTACTGATGCTGGTTAAAGAGTGTTTGTGTGTGTGCTTGTGTGTGCGAGCGCGAGTTATGAACAACGAATGAGCGACGACAATTTTTGCTGACAATTTGCCATTTTTATCCTTTCAACAAGTTGCGTTGCATGCTATACAATCGCAAGTTGCATGCTGCAAATGCTGCATTTGTAGTCATTCTTCTTTTGAGAAATGATAAAGGAACCCAGTAGGCTAAAGGCTCGCGGTAGAGTAAATGAAAAAAACCGGATTTCTATAGAAACCAGCCTATGCCATTGCCAATACCAACTGACTGACTATTAGCAACTTACATGCTTACTTACTGAAATACTTAGAATGAAACGACCATGTACTTAACGCCTTTTGTAAAAGCATCACAGGCTATCGTTCGCTCCATTCACTCATGTGATATGATGAAAGCGCAAATTTATATCGCTTCCCCATTCCTTTATCGCAGATTACACTGAATTGAAATAATCATTCAATTATGGATTTCAATTTCAAAATCGAGTACAAGCCGCTTATGATTATCAAGCGTCGCTCGCAATATCAATGTCGCAAAGTTCACTAGAAAAGAACCTATTATCCATTTGCAAACCATCATAGTAGAATAATATCAATGATGATGTTATTGATGATTAAGATAGATAGATAAGTGCCACAGTGTAAAATGAAACCTTAGACAAATAACTTTAGTCATGAAAACTTATGGTTTTTGATTGATTAGAAAATTATCTAACCTAATCTAATTGTAATTAAAAATATACAATATGTATATTTATTTTATTAAAAATCTAAAAGAAATGTTAAGTTTTAATGGCAATTAAATCTTATAATATAAATGTATAGGATCGTTTTCCTGGGGACTATATTGGGTCAAGGGTCTCAGATATGCAAAACATAACATAAAATTTACTCAGTTGGGCTTTCAGATCCCGAAAATCTATTTCGCCCCCATAAGTCAACAAGCGCCACTGTCTCCCAATGTATGAATGCTTGTATCTGTGTAGACTTAAAACGCATAAATAACTTGGGAAATATATCTATAGTTTTCGGAAACTTTATAGTATTGTATATGTAATATATATATAATTTTTTTTTGTTATTGTTGAGTTTAAAGTGCACACAAGAGGATTTATGCCTAAATATTTATAGCGAAAAATGAAATTCTTTTATGGTTAATACAATTGCCAACCAAATAAATACAAAAGAATTTATATCTGATCGAAACTTAATCTGGCCGAAAAATAATCTATTACTTTAATGTATGAGTACAATATCCATATTTATACTTATGACTTTAAAAAATTCCATATATGTACATAAGTATGAATAAAAATTATAGTTTTGTGTGTAATGCCTAAGATTGATGGAAAATCCACATTGACATGAATGGCGCCACAAAATGGCGCTTGACAGAGCAATGCAAAATGGCGTTTAACATGGATGCTGTTATGTAATTTGTAGTAATATGTGTGTCTGTATGTTTGTGTCAAGAGTTTGGTGACCCTAAATTGTAAACTACAATGACGACAACATTGCAGCCAACAACATCAGCCATCATCTGCATCAGCAACAAGAATGCGCCATATAGTCGCCACATTTATTTACAAACACTATAATTTTTTTTTTTTTTTTTTAAATTTATTTCACTTGCTTTGCATTTAGCATGAGTTTCGTTTAAAACAAACATAAGCACACACGCATACAGGGGAAATTGTGTGTGTGTGTTTGTGTGTGTAATAAATTATATTTGCTTATGATGGTGTGTGCATATGTGTTTTTATGTTTACGTATTAAACATATTTATGTGTTATGCCTGTTCAACATTAATTCCTACATAATTAATGAGTGGTGCGTATGTCCAGCTTTAGCTTCGTTTTCAATTTTGATATCGAAAGACGACAATCAGCCAGGCAAACAGACTGACAAACATAGAGTCGGAGAGTCGGAGAGTCTGACACGCTGTTGGAAATGAGAAAAGGGAGCAACCAACGTCCGGCAATGGTTTGAAAATTTATTTTGCGGATGACAGCATCTGTCACTTGCCGACATATACACAAAATACAATATTATATTGTAGATACTCGTACATACATACATACATATGTATAAGCAATTTATACTGCAGCAGCATAAATATTCATATCATCATGTCTGTCTGTCTGTCTGTTTGACTGTTTGTCTGTTTGTCTGTCTGTTGCATCGACTGTCACGGCCTCTTGCTCGCTTAGTAAATCTGTTAAATGCGGTTTTCTATAACTTCCCGTCAGCTTCCACGACCCTTGATATTATTATATTATATTTTATTATGATTGTGGGTGCATTGTACACATGATGCATAAAAATTTTTATATTTTCAATTAAATTTTTAACTACTTTTTCACAACTTTTCATCTTCATCATCATCATCATCAACATCATTATCATCATCGTATTTTTCTTCTTTTCAAATTTAATTTATTTATACAATATTTTTACAATTTATGTGAATTTATTACTTTAGCTGGTGAATTTAATTAAAATTTCATTTTAGTGTGTTTCTATGTAAGTTTGTGATTTTTTCAATTAAACTTTTAAAATACAAATGCTGCTTTCAATTAAATATTGAACAGATTTTGTACTAAATATGCAAAAGGAAAATATTTACTTCGGTTCAATGAAGTTTTCACAATGTATGGAGGTGTTGTAAAAACATAACCATAAAGAAGTTATGGCAAAAAAGTAATGTCCCTTCTGAATTTCTCTTAGATAATTGAAAAATAAAGACGAGACTAGTTTGCATTAAAGAGATCGATTTTACTCAAGGTGATAATTTGCATGTAGGTATGTATTTTATGAATTGTACATGGTTCCATGCGTTACAAACATCAAAGACCCACTTATCATAGTATGAAGGATTAAAAAACTGAAAGAAAAATATTATCTTTAGTTTGAAAATAATTTCTTAGCTGCCATTATAAATAAAATATAGGTAAAATTGGAAAATTTGATTTAAAGGGAACTTTTAGGTTGATAAATTTTAACATTTCGCATGTCATTAGATGGCTTTGAATATAGTGATGATGATGATGATCTCTTCTACTGTTTTGTTCGGTTTTTTTTTTGTTTGAAGTAATTTATGTTAATTTTAAGATCATTCAAATGAAATGACAAGTTTGCGAAAAAAGTAACAGTATTGAGCTCTGCTTCTTATAATGAAGGCTCTAAAAACTCCTCACGACAAGTTATAGAGGAGTTGTAGCTATAATTTGTATGCACCTGATTGGTATGCTAAGTTCAAAAAGAGAAATTTCGATCTCAAAGACTCACCTTGTTCTGGTCGTCAAAGTGCAAGGGAACTAACAGAGGCAATGAAATGACCCCATAAAATTATAGAAAACCATCTTCATTCATTGGGAAAGTTTCATAAATGTGTAAAGCATACGTTTCGCATGTTGTAAGTGACATCAACAAAAATCAACGAGCCACAATCTCCGCTGGTTTGCTTGTTGTTCACCGCTCAACTCAAGGACTCAAGCAACAATTTCTTTACAGAATCGTTACTAGCAACGAAAAATGCTGCCTTTATAATAATAAGAAATGAAAATGATTGGAACTTAGATGTTAACCTAAATTAAATGAATTCTACATATAAGTAATAAGCAATCGTCTTAATTGGAGTTTGCTTGTATGAAAAATCACCTCAAGTTACCTTATTTCTGTATAAAAACTTTAAGTAATTTTTCATACAAGCAAACTCCAATCAACTTAAATTAAGATAATTTTTCATACAAAAAGAAAATACAATAATATCTCAGTTTTCAAGTTATCTCGAAATATACATAATAGTTGGTAGTGGTAGATATCGATCACCGATTCTAATAAACTTCAGCAGTTTTAGAACTTACCAGAAATATACATATACATTTCAGTTCATTCCCAAATAAAAGCAGATAATATTTTTACACTATGAATTTTATATAGATTTCCACAATTTAACTTAGCAATCCCATGCACTCCCACATTATTACTAAAGAAGTGATTTGACACTTTCGAAAAAAAAATCATAAACCAAATCCTCACACCAAATCTCAACCCATTCCAACAACAAGTCTTAGCAGTCTATAAAAACTGCATAGAATGACTTGCATATTTGGATACAATATTTTGTCCTCATCATTTTTTAATAAAACTCATAAAATGAATAAAAATTTGTCAAATAACCTCGGGATACGCACTTAACTCAACCGTTCAGGATACGCCAAATGTGCGTTGCGTTAGGGAGAGGGACAATACAGTAAAAGAAGAAGAATATATGTGATGATTATAATAGGGTAAATTGCCATGACATGGTAAAGTGCCATATCATCAACGTCATCGTCGTCAAGAGTTTTGTGTTTAGCTCGTTAATGTCCTTTCTATAGATAGCCTTGTCTCGATCCTTTGCTCTTCTTTTTCTTGTTTTGTTGCTCTGTGACTAATGCATCGCAGTCAGTGTCGTTAAGTGTGCACAATTTGAACACCTGAAGCCTGAGGTTGAAGCTGGAAAAACAGCCATGGGCACCGAGAGTCGGGACAGGTGTTGTCCGACCAGGCTACACCAGGTAGACAACGCATCCAGACATAATGGCTAAGATGGAAAACTTTCGACTACAACGAGCACACATTAGGCGCTTAGTCAGGCTGTCTACTACTACTTGCATCAAGGCCTGGAGGTATTTCTTTCGCCTTGACTGCAAATCTGATTCCCTCATTGTCCTTCCCTTGCCAAAGGGCGTCAATAAGTGTTGCTGTTAAATTGCTGCATAGCTACGGGTGTCGTTTGCATGCCGAGGAGACCTTTATCATAGTCTTGCGTCTGGTCCTTTCGCTTACTTGTCATGTCCTTTTGCCCGTGATCGATATATGACGATTAATCAGACGCTGTGCTTAGTAGTGTGTTGTTGTTTTTTTTTTTCAGTATCCAACAGAGTTGACAATTGTTTAAAGGTGTGAAAAATTCTTACTTTTTGGCAGTTTTCTACAGAAATTGCACTTAGGGGGTCAAAATTTAAACAATACATATAAAAAGTAAAAGAAATTGAGCCTTGTGACACTTGCCCTTAATGCAAGAAATCTTAACAGAACACAGAGAAGAATTATTTAGGTATGAAAAATTCTTTGATATTTTGTCTTCAGAAATTTATGTGATTTTGAAATCGATTTTTTGGGGATTGAAGGTGAATCTTCTTACTTATAACAGTCGCCAGAGATATATCTCCATACTTAAAGCCCACACCCAAATTCAATTGAAAGACACATGTTGCTTCTGACGTACTCGAAGGCATGTAATGACAACACTCAAGGATTTCATTCCATTGAGTCGTCTTCGAGTACTATGTGTTTATGTTATCTGGAGCTCAAGTGTGAATATCTTGTCTTAAGATACATACGAGTGAGTATACGAGTATGTATTAAGTTACATAGCCAGATGTTGGCGACCAACCACAAGCATAACTGAGACTTAACGTTCGGTTGACAGTGAGGACATGAGGGCACTGAAAATAGAAGGCACTCTTATCAATGGACACGCGTCCTTGTTTATTAATTGAAGTACTCCTCGTATTTGTTTAGTTTAATGTTGTTGGTGTTTTGACACATCGAAATTTGAAACAATTTGTTTTGCAGACATTTGTATTGTTGTCTCATGTTGTTATTGTTATTTACATTAACCAATTAGACCACGAACATGTGTGACATGGTGATGACAAGTTAGTAACAATGATGATGATGATGATGATGACGACAACGGCGACCAAATTGTAACATTGACACAACCACAAACAAAAAAAAAAAAAAAAATACTTAAGTGGATAGTGGCCGAGACAGTAGCAAGTTGACTATTGTCTGAAGCTCCATTTTCATGTACTACTATTTACCCCTTGATATTTGACCTCAAGTGATGGTTGTTGTTCTGATGTATTGTGGGTTTTGCGTCATTTGGTGTTGAGTAAACAGATATGCACAAGTTGAGTAAATAGAGAGGTGTTTTATTTTTGTCCTTAACAGAAAACCTTGTATAAGGTTGCAAGATTCTTGGAAATGTTAAAAATAGTCGGGATGACATAATGTCTAGACTTTATTACAATAATATTTTATCTGTAGAAGAAAGTATGTTTCTTACTTAAAGTTTAAACTTTTGAAAATAAGAATTCAAACTTTCTCCACAATCTTAAATGCTTATCGATTTCTTGAATCATATATTATAGTGCATGGACAATACAAACGATAGCCTTCACTATGCCTCCTTCAACAAAGCCATCATTTTTTACACTCTCATTCTAACAGGAATGTTAACGAAAAACCAAGAAGCAAACCTAAACACCCTTCTCTGCACACACACACCACTGACTACATGTATGGCAATAAAAAAGACAGTTCATATGTGTGGGGATGTATGATGAAACATTGGAAAAAGAGCAACTTCGACAGACGGAAACAGGAAACCGGAAGTCCATCTTGCTCACAGTGTCGTTGACGCTGATGCTGATGTTGATGCTGATGCTGACGATGACGACGACGACGACGATGACTACTACGATGGCCAAGAAGTTTTTTTTACGCTTTGCAAAAATGCGTTGGATTTTCTTTTCTTTTTTGCCTCATACTACTCTGGACTTGCATTTGGAAAATTGTTCTCCAACTCTTTACAGATCCATACATACATGTACACATACATCATAAATGTACTTCAAGGATGAAGGCACAACATTATCGCCGCCAATACCAACATCATCAGTATCATCATCATTATCATCCTCATCATCATGTTAATCATTATCATTGTACCAGAGCGTAATGTCATGTTACGGAAGCAGATAACGCACGATATATGGGCGGAGGTTTGAAGGAAGGGACAGGGAACATAGTAGTACCAGCAAGTAATGGGTTTTCTTTCGCTTCGCTTCGGTTCGGTTTGGTTTCGGCGGTATGTAGGACAGCAAAGAATAGGACAGGACAGGACAGGACACTACAGGAGCGAATCAATGACGCGCAAGCGAATTTCGAATCGTTGCTAATGGCGCGGGTGATGGTTTGATTTGGTATGGCTTAAGGGGGTAGATACAAATGTATATACCGCTTCGTATGTGGTAAGAAGGTGTTGCATGGTCACATATGCTAGCGTGTCTAATGTAGCATTAACTGTAAAGCATATTTATTGTCGTTGTTGTTATATTTTTTGATGGTTGTAAGCGACAACAACAAATGATGTGAAAAATGTTAAGTAAAAAAAAAAAAAAAATGAAACTACATAAAAGGGAGAAGAAACTTAATGTATTTTCAAATTTGTGTGCTAAGAAAATTGATATTCTTTTTTATAAGAAGAAAACGTTAGTTTTTCTCGTATTTAATGGCTAGTTATGCTGTATGAATATGGTGGAGATATATAATGGTATTGATTGTAAAACTCAAATGGATTTTAATAAAAAAAAAAAATTTTAAAATTGTTTATGGATCTTTAGAATAGATACACGCGAGTTTTCAAAATAAAAAAAAAATTTCATTCAGATTTTAGAACAAAATCATTAGCATTTAATATAACCCATGAAAATGGTGAACGTAAGGATCCCGCAAAACCAAATTCAGTTAAAGCAAATACAAAATAACATAAATTAAAACTAAATGAAAAATCAAAAATGGAATGCACTAATTACTAATTTTTAATTAGTAAAAATGGTATTAATAATTAAATAATGTTTTGTTTATTGTTTTATCTACTAAATTGTATATTCAAAAACTTATAGATAAGTCGAAAGAATTTGTTTATATGAATTTTTGTTCAACTCATTGCAAAGTTGTCAAATAATCAATAATCATTACCTTCAGTTTCAGTAAAGAGTCAATATCTTTCACTCTATTCGCGACACCTCGTTCAGTAAACAGTGAGCTTTAATTGAACTATTCCCAGTGGCAGATAATCCATAAGAAATAATTCACATAATTTAGCTTCGTCCACTCATCCGTGAAATATAAACACTCATTAGGGGAAAAAACCTCATCAGATTGATTAGATAGAGATATAGTTAGGCCTTTTCAAGAATTTTTCTTAGACGACCATTTTATTTATGAAAATAAAAATTTGAACTTATATTTAGGAGACTTTTAAATAAATTTAATCATTTTTTATTTGTAAAAATATTTATTTTGAAAGCTGCTGCATTGGATCTCTGGGAGCAGTTCTAGAATGAGATGTCCTGCGGTAAGCATGATATTTCTTGAATAAACTTTTTAGGATCTCAATGCACAGCAATGACGTCGCAGAGCGTTTGTAAAAATATTTTAAATATTGGTACAAGATTGACAGCCTGCTGAGCTAGTAGTGGAGGTCATTTAAACGATGTTCTTTTTCATGACTAACTAGAATCAATGTACTGTAATTTTCAAGAAATATGAATAAAGATTTCATACAATTTATGTCTTGTATTTAAAATTTAAAAAGATACCTCAAATTTGAACACTCTTTATAAGGGTTTTTGAAACTTTAAACGCATTTTTTTCAATATAATGTTTCTTATAGCTGATTTACAGTGAGCGAACGTAGCATCAGTATTGGTATAATATCAGCGTCAGTGCGGCAAACGTACAATGTAATGCCACCTCCTTAACACCTTTTTGGCCATTGTGGCAGCACTTTTTGTTGCGCGCCAATTTAAATCAGCAGATGAAGATTTCAGTATATTTCAAATTGTAACATTTTTGATAAAATTTTAATAAAGTATGAAGCAGGCATTAAAAAGGGAGTACAAGGAGTATTTGCATGCATTGCAAATCATATATGAATTTAGTGAAACGCGCATGATATGTATAACAAAAACAAAAGATAACGCATCGGCGGCACTGTAAACGTCAACCAAGAACGCACTTTTGAACGCTCGCTGTACGTCGGCTATAAATTGCTGAGCAAGGTTTCTCGGAAACTGTTGATGCGATCAATCTCAATATTTAAAAAAAAACCTTTATAAGTCTATTGTTTAGCAATTGAAAGATGGGTTTTTTTTCTCACCGATGAATATGTTCCATTTTATAAGCAAGTTAATGCCTAAATTTTTGTACAATATCAATTTTTCTTTTTTAATGCCGCCATTTTGTCACAATGGATTATTTTGCTTATTCCTTCATTTAATTGCAAATTTATAAATTCTTGTAAAGAAAATTTTTGATATCGCAGGAAGTATACTTCTAGAAGTGCTCCCGGAGATCAAATACAGCAACTTTCAAAATAATTATTTTTACAAATAAAAGATTTTAAAATTTATTTTAAAGTCTCCTTAATATAAATTCAAATTTTTACTTTCATAAATAAATTGGTCGTCTCAAGAAAATCTTGAAAAGTCTTCCCAACTATATACAACATCTTAAGTTCGATGAGGTTTGATTATACCAAGCTAAGCAAACTTAAACTGAATGACTATAGTACACGGATGAGTGGAAGTTATTTTCTCTAATGCGTTACAAACATCAAGGCAAAATCATAATGCCCTATTCATAACAAATATGCATTGGTATACATTTGTACAATATTTATGTATATGAAAGGTATACAAAGATAACGATAAATTATTCTTTTCTTTGCCCTTCCTACCGTCTACAAGACAAATAATAGACAAAACATCTTATTGTAGAACTTCGTAACGAACCATTCAAAAATCTCGCACTGTGATCGCTTGTGATAAATTCTTGAATGGTCAACGTAAAAATCAAAAAGATGCTCTGAATAGAGTTTGACATTAACATCTTCATAAGTCCAATTTATATTGGTTCAAAACAAAAGGTGTGAAAGTCAAGATTAAAGTCAAAGTCAATATTGATGCTAAGTGTTGTATTATACTAATACCAGATAGATATGATAAGCAGCATATTGAAATCAAAACAAATGTGCCAATAATTAAAAAAAATAAATAAAATAAAAGAAAAATTTTCATATAAACTCACAAAATATGTTGATGATTACGGGATTTTAAATTTGAACCTTTTAGATACACTTTATGTTACACATAAAAAACAATAAATTATTAACCATAAATTTCACTTGTTCAACTAACAAAACCTTGAATGGAACTGGTTGACTGACTGACTGACTGACTGACTGACTCCCTTGGACAGATTCATGATATGAGGCCCTTAGCATGAGATATGTTAATGACATGTCATAGAGAGTAGGAACTGCGCAACACTAAAATGATTTTGTTTTAACTTGTTTGTGTTTTTTTTTTTTTTTTGTTTTTATTTAAATGAAGTTACTAATCATTAACTGTATGGTATATAGACACACATACCATACATACCTGATCCATTTAAACTATGGTAATGTGCTTTACATGGTTAAGTCTCGGGATCTTAATTTGTTTTATTTATTATTATTATTATTATTGTTATTTTTGGAAATCATTAGCGTGAAATGTTGATTTTGCATAAATTTCTTTATGCAGAGTTTGACAAAAATAGAAATTCTAGGGTCATAGGCTTTTAGGGATGACATCTTGTGCAATAAAAAGTTTGAATTATTAGTTTTGATTGTATTGGGATTAAAATTAAAACATTTCGGCTATTTTTGGCATGTGTTGTAGATAAACGATATTTAATTACCATTCACATATATTAAGAGATTAAGAATATTAAAATAACTTTTAATTGGGTTCCTTGGCTAATGAAATATATGAGCCATAGATGTTTACTATATTATTTGTTGATCTGATAAGAGAAACTATTATCAAAGTGCTTTACTACTATTCATGTTAACATATATACTTTTAACCTCATTTTATTCTCATAAACTCGACTTAAATTCAATTATAGTAATGTATATCATTTTTTTAACATAAAAAGATATATCACATGATCGCTAAGGTACACAGAAACTGGTCTATGCTAATACTGAAGTCATCGCACCTAATAAAATAAACTATAAACTAAATGTCTCGAAATCTCTAAATCATGGCGTCTTCTGTGACTTCAACTTCCAATAAAAATCATTCCAATTTACTCAGCCAAATTAGAACAATAAAACAAAAGAATCGAGGTTCTTAAATGCTTTTAAGCAAATATTTATTATCATTAAGAATAAGAAAATTTAAGCTGACAAGGGACCACCAAAAGTGAACATCATATACAAAAACTTATATGATTTCAAAAATATAGGTACAATCATAGATATACCTAAATTTGTGTTATGCTAAAACGTTAAATTATAAAGCTAACAACAAAAAAAAAAAAAAAGAAGGAAAAGAAAAAACTAAAACAAATTTTTAATTACACTTAACAAATTTCTTTGGCATTTACGATCAATAATGTCACATCATTAAACAATAAAAGAATATCAAACAAACATTTACGATTTAGAGAGAGTGAATTCGAACGTGGAGTTTCAGGTCGTAAAACTAAATAATATAAACGATTAAAATTACGAAGAAAGATGGTAAAAAATGAGTTCAATATCGTAAAAATACAAGATGAACGTGTGAATGGAGTTTCGAATTCAGTTTCTTTAAGGGAATCTCAACTTTGAACATTGATGTACATTTAAGGAAACTTCAAAACTTAATCAATTTAAAAAAAAAAACGATAGATTGAGAAGAAATATCGAGTTATAATGTTTTTAAAGAGAGAGGGAAAAGAGCGTTAGTGAATGCATGTATAAGGCTTATCAAATAGAATTAAATATTAATGGAAATCAAAGCAAATTGTCGCAAACTTTACAACAGTAAATTAATTTATGAACAAAATCTTTTGATGAATCTGATCGGACCATAATTTCTCAACATTACAATATTTATGTAAGTACAGCGGTGGCAATATTAGGTGGATGTATTTATTAACAAAAAAAAATTTAATAGTGTGCCTCACCCTTATAAGGACAATATGGAAGTGAAACTTTCTTAGCGAAGGGAGGTAAATCCAAAAATTTGAAAATGAAATGTTACGAAAATCAAAATGCGATGGTGCTGAAGAGACGTAGTGCGCATTGTCTTGTACGGGCCCGTCTACAGGCATGAGTAAGAGAGAGATAAAAAATGTTTTACTGATTGTGTTTACTCTACGAAATAACATACGAACAAGTGGCCGAATGACCGAAAAATAAAATATGTACCTCTTTTGTATTGAAACAATATTAGACTACAATATTCTGTATTATTGCTTGACCATGTACTTTAAAAGTTTCACTTCCATATTGTATTTACCTAAATAGCTCCAATATAATAATAACATCGTCAAATTTTGATTTTCGTCACATTTCATTTTCATATTTTTCGGGTTTACTCCGCTTCGCTAAATATGTTTCACTTCAAACAAAAAATATTCCCATTACAGGAATCGAACCCCATGCCGTCGGTCCAAGTCCTAATCTCTAACTAACTACTCTAACTACGTCTCCGACATTTCAATTGTATTTGCCTAAATAGCTCCAAATAATAATAACATCGTCAAATTTTGATTTTCGTCAGATTTCATTTTCATATTTTTGGATTTACTCCTTTTCGCTAAGGAAATTTCACTACAAAAAAATGGCATGAAGAAATACAATTTTTGCTCCATAAGTGAAAGCCATATAGTGGCTATTTCCTGGCGTATGTTGGCTTTAAATTCGTCTAAAGCCCTTGGCTTCTTGTAATAAGCCTCTAACTTCAAACAGTCCCAGAAGAAAAAGTCCAGCGAACGCGAAGGCCTGCCAAAATCTTCATTTTTTGGTATCGCGTGACCGGAAAACAATGTCTTCAAAAACCAATTGTGGAACAAGCTGTGTGAGTTTTTGCACGGCCTTCATGAAACCAGGAGTGATCCATACCATTTTTTTGAGCAATCGGCATCAAACAATCTGTTAATCAGGATAACAGTTCTGACGTACGGTTTTAAGTATCCACAGTCGTCTTCGAAAAAAAACGGTCCGATTATCATATCCGCAAAAATTCCGTATCACACTGTCACTTCTGTGTCATGACGATAATTAAAGGGTTTTGGTGTGCGTAGAGCCAACAATTTTTAAGTTCGATGGCGCAATTTTCACCGTATTTTCTTTTTCTGAACGCACGTTGTGTTTTCACAATGGAGAAGCTATTTTGGATGTACAGTTGAACAATTTCAGCAAGTTTGATAGCAAAAATCTAGAAGATTAAGTCTGACGCTTACAACACGTGCTGTCATTTATCGATCTGATGTTTCTTGTCGAAACTATAGTGTCGCTTGATGGGTTCCTAACCTGTATATTTTCGAGGTCTGTTAAAGTCAGATACAGCGAAAATCTGAATCAGGACTTAGAAGGTTATTACTGTGGTCACAGAAAAACTAAGTATTAGATACAATCTATTATATTTTAACTATCAAACAGTGGCGATATATGACAATAGACACTTTAGATCGATTCCTGCTACTTTTTTGATTATCTTAAATTAACGTAATGAAACTAGCTTTAGACGCCTTCGCTTTATTTGAAATCAAGCATTGTCTTTTTTCTTTTTTTTTTATATAAATAATATAATTTAAAGATGATTTAGTTAAATTTCAAACATAAAATTCCAATAAGCTTGATGACTTTTAAATGAGTATTTTATTACTGATTTCTATCTTAAGTTAAGAATATTGTGGCTTTTCTTTTATTTCTTTGACGACCAACCAACCGACCAACAAAATCAAGCAACCTTTTGATGTTACTCAATTTAATTTTTTACGATCACACGCTTAAATAAAAACAAAACAAAATCCAATCAACAATGGTCAATCCACTGTTAATTATGCAAATACTCTTTGCATTTTGGGACTAATTATTTATTGCTGGGTGGCGGTGGAGTTGGGGGATTTTTGTTGATGATCGTAAAAAAATCAATAAAACAAAAGTAGACAAGATATAAAAAATATAGTCGAATCGTAAAAATATTAGTAGTATGTATTATGTCTATCATATAATACTAAATGCCTTGGAAATTTACCTAATTTTACAATAGTTTTAGTTTTTTTTCCCGGCGAAAATATATTTCTCAATGGATGGATGAGAACAACATACATCCATATATGGATAAGGTATAGATCATTCATTCATTCATTCAATAATATTGGTTGTCGGTTGTCGGTTGTCGGTTACTTCTTTGTAACAAAAAGGCTATAAAACAATGAACAATACAATTCGAATACAATTTGCTTGAGACAAGTAGCTAAAAATCCGTAAAAATATTTCTTAATGATGTGATAAGTTTAGTTGTGAACTAACATTTTTATAAGTATACGACGACTATGCGGGCGATGATCAAACGATGAAATTTTAGTATTCAAATTAAAAGTAAAGTCATACAATATATTAGGTTTTTGTGTTTTCCATGACATTTTTATGAGATTTTAATAGGATGATATTTTATTTGTACTAAATATGTATTTCATTTTATTATAATGCAACATTTGAAAGCATCAAGAAGAATTCATTATTGAGTTCTCTCATGGAATAGAAATGGAAAGGTCAAAGAAAGAAATGAAAATTTTAAAACATCAACTCTTTTTATTATTGTACTTTCATATAGAAGACCACCATCAAAAACGACTCTTTCAAGAAACATTTTGAGATATTATTTCTGTATTTTACAATTGTTTTTATTCATTTAAAAATTTGTCCAACTCATGACGCCGCAATGTCTAATCTAATGTGTAGTATCCAAGTTATAAGTCTTGTCTAGATTCATCATCATTCATCTACATATGCGTTTACAAAAAGAGAAGTTCCGATTGCGACTTTAGCATTGACGATCGATCGCAACATGAGTCCAAGCTATTCATCGTAAAAATCAAGCCTGAAGGGCATGCACAGCATGATTAGAGTTGCCTTCATAGCCGCCAACTTTTTCTCTTTATGGTATTCTTTATAGGTACGTATGTAGATGCAGAAGTAGACACCTAGACGCCCAGCTTAAAGACTTTCAACCTAACATTCTCCCTCTCTGGTTCGTCAAAGTCAGCACATTCCACATCCTTTGTTGCACAGCATGCAATTCCCTGATTGGCGCGTCACTAAGTCTGCGACTGCGCAAATACATTTTACAGGTGTTTGTTTCTATGCACATTAGATGTGCTGCGTCATTAAGCCTCGAAAATATTGGACTTCCTTTTCCTCTATAGGTTTTTTGAAAGTCATGTCATGAGGGTTACGTTTAGCAAAAGAACGAAAATTATCCTCGCTGTTAGATGTTCATCGGGTTTTTTTAAAAGGATCCTGTCCAGATGCTTTGCTATTGCAACAGTTACGTATGTATGTAGCTGGTGATCTTTGAATATAATAATTTGAATAACTTTAGTGATCCTAACGAAGTTTTAAAAGTTTATTCTTTCTTTGCATTCTAAAAGAAATAACAGAACTTTTTTTTTTCACCATCAAAAATTAATTCAGATTTTCTAAAACCCATAAACATTTCCTTGGTGTGAAATGTTAAACTACGAGACTTAGTTACTTTACCTTCCAGCTAATCATAAATTAAACACTTAAAAATTTATTTCATTTTTTAACATAAAATTATTAGAACGATTTGAATGAAAATCATGACTAAATCCAAATGGCAACTCAACGGGTTGCCTGTGGGACCTATTGCCTAGGTATTTTATTGTAACTAGACTGGACTAAACTAAACTGGTGGCCGTGAAAGAAAGTCAGACGCACCAAAAGTGATTGACATACTAGATGATATTCATACATACATACATACATATATAGATACATACGAGTATTTGTAGAATATTTTCCATTTCAAAAAGTTTAGCCTGAAGGCAACAAAAAGAATTAAAAGTAAACCTACATTTTCATTGACCAAGAACAAGAATTTATAGCGATTGCTACAAGAAAAGTGAATCACATGACAGAGGATCGGAGAGGGACTAGCGCACACATAAGTTACAATACATAAAAATTGAATTATTATTTACAATGTTCATTAAGAGTTTACGATTGGACATTTGTGTAGCACCTAAGATGCTTTAAGTCATTGATACTTATTGTTGAATTGTATTTATAAAGGTAACATGGTGAACAAAATAAAAGTAAAATAAAAATCAACAAAACCAAACCAAACTAAACCAAACCAAATACTTGTCTACAGTCATGATGACCGGGCCAATAAGGCTGGTAAGGTTGGTCGTAAAAATTATAAAAATAAGTTATGCATTTCGAAGTCAAAATCGATGTTGAAGCCGGTTCATGACGTTGCCGAAACCTTTGGGCCACATGCTGGGCAAAAGGTTTGTTTTCAGCCTTCTTCCACTCTTATTTGGCAGCAACGTCAGACTTGTTGTCGTCCTCAACTACAATAATACAATACGAGTATAATGTTCTTACCAGATTTTTCTTGTCTCCTTTAATCTCTTTCTCCTCTCTATCCATATAAATTTGGTTTTGTATCTGCTTGCAATGAAAGTAAATTTCGATCGATCGACACCGTTGGCAATAAATTTTTCTTGTTGCCATTGGTGTTGTGTTGTTATTGTCAGTACTGTAGTATGAGACTGCAGGTAGCTGATAGAATATTTGTAACTGAGTGCCACAGACAAACTGACTGCATCATTAGCAGCAGCAGCAGCAGCAGCATCACCAGCAACAGCAGCAGCATAGCAACAATTCAATGCAGTACATGTACAGCTGGAGGATGCATTAGGGGCAGCAAAAGTTTTTAACTGCATCCGCATGCTGCATCACTGTTGGAATATTTCTGTACACATAGATATATATAGTAGTTTATATATTTATGTGCATTTGTGTGTTTTGGGCAGTTCACCACTCATGACAAACCGAGAAAGTTGCCGGACACTTTAAACCACACGCACCCATCAAAACCGAGTCTAGTTCAAAGTTGATTTTACAATTTTTGTAAGTCTACCTTATTTATCCACCACCTGAAGGCCAAGCACATTACCACAGTTCATTCAAAGTATTTCATCTTTTTTTTTTTTTTTTTGGAAATTTTCTAAACTTCACAAATTAACAAAAAAAAAAAATAAAAGGCAATTGAATTTGTTATTTTACAATGTAAAGCGAGTTCCTACCTAAATCTATGTAATTGGTTATATTACTTGCTTAGCAACCTTTGACGAAAGTATTTGCAATAAATTCTCTTAGTAAGTCATTCATGGGTTTCAGGGGGGGAGGCAAAAGGGTTAATATTCCAATTGAAACCTAAGCTCATTTCGTTGCCAATATACATAGATACACACACATTTTTATAACAATATTACCAAGCAACGAGTAGCAAAACTGAACTTAATTGCGGTTTGCCTCACATACTTGTGTCAATACTATTTCAGTGTTTGTGGTAAAATCCCTTTTCATTTTGATTCTGTTGCTCTCTCCATCATTTTATGTTTTCTGTTTTTTTTTTTTTCTCCTTACTCGTATCATGTTACTGACACACACACACAAAAAGGAAACAAAAAAAAAAAAAACAGCATCTTTTCATATACGAGTAGATAGGTACTTATTTAAGTAGATACTTGCCTAGTAACTTTATAGAATGTTGAAATCCGATTGAGACTCATTCGTCATCAGTTCATTTCTCTGGTAGCTAAAAATTGTATTAATTGCAAAAAGGCGCGTGCGCATTTAATTAGCCTTACGTTTGAGTGATTCACGTGCCACTTTTATCCTTTAATGAGACGCCAATTAAACGATTTATGAATATTTCCATATCAATCACCCACCCAAACATATAATTGTTAAGGAACTCACACCATAGTGAGAGTCTTGTTGTTTTCTAAAAAAAAATACATAAATATTTATTTAGTCACATCAGTTGCCACTTCAATTTAGTGGTTAGAAGATAGAAACTTATTTATTTAACACAACCCACAAATTGTTACAGAAGCATCACACTTAGACTTCACACCATCACATACTATTGTATTGTATGTATTTTATCAACAAACATCTTTATCTCAATCTATTTGCATTTTTCTATTTTTCCATTGTGTTTTCTTGTAACCTTGTAAATAAATAACAACATTAATAAAAGACTATGGTAAAGGTCTCATTCCTAAGCAAATTTTGACCATAAACAGAAACACAGACTTGTATTCTCCTGCACAAATTTATTAGAATGAAAAGAAAAACTTGAGATACAATTAACAATTATAAACCAAATAATATTTCTGCTTGAAAAAACCTAATAAAATTTGCTTTCTCATGAACTCATGGTTTCGATTTATGGATAGAAAAGAATATTTCTGGTGGTAGAGAACAAAATTATGCCAAAAAATTATGCATTCCAGTGAATATTATGCTTTATCACTCTAAACAAGACTGTGATATCTTAATCTAAACACCAACTGTTCTATCTACATCAGTAAGGAACCAAATGTTGAGTATGGACCTGCATAATAATTGTTAAGCTAAATGTTAGAGTAACTTATCTAAAACTCCCACGATTTACATATGTTGTTGGTTATTTAAAAAAAAAAAAAAAAAAAAAAAACTTCTGGTGAAGTCCTAGAAAAAACAAAATCACTAAAACTACTCGTAAACCTATGCCAATAAAAAAAAGGAATCCTTCACAGTAGTTAATAGTTTCATACACTTTCACTTGTAATCATTGTTGCGTAAGGATAAATACTCAGATACTCAGATCAACATAACTCTACATTTGAAAAAACTAACAAAACTTTTTCAACTTTCCCCCGTTCCCTGATACTTTACAATATGTACATAAATCGTCATTGTCAGGTGCTTCGTTAGTTTGTCTGGTAACACGCATTGCAAAGGATTATGTTGGTAACTCTTTCTGTTTTTTTTTTTTTTTTTTGCTTTCGTGTTTCTTTTTAATCCTGGCAGCCGAAAGTAGTTCAACATGCACACACACACACACTACACACACTATTATGTAGATATTCAAAACTGTTGGCAATAGGAATTATGTATACAAAATACAGTTTTGCACAGATACAACAATAACAACAAAAAGGACCAAATACAAAATAGTTTCACTTTTGGCTCGCCAACACTAACACCACGCTGAGGTTCTGAAGCCATGCAAAGTGTCGCCATTTTGAAAGTGGCAAAGCGTGTGGATCATCAACAAGAACAACAATAAAAATGATGATGATGACGATGACAACTCTACCTTCATACCAAGGAGGAGATGATGTTTGAATTTAGATTGTGAGCCATGGAAGTAGTCTTTTGGGGGGAGTTTGAGACACCGAAGGCAAACATGCGCGTTGGAATTACATTTTGTTGTTTCTTTTTTTTTTGTTGTTGTTTTTTTGGCATGGATTCTTGTTGTTTGCTTTACAAACTGAACTAAACTGAACTAAGTTAAACTCAACTCAACTCATCTGAACTATGTGTGCTATTAAAGGCTAAGGCCGACTTTTAGGCATTAACCATTGTTGTCAGTAGTTTTCCAGGGAAACTCTTACCTCAACAAATATGTACATATCTACGTAGAATGTTGTACATTGAAATGGAAAAGAAAAAAAAAAAATAAATAAATCTTCAACATTTACCTAGACACACATACGAGTGTGTACAATATACATACATGGGAGGAATACTACTAGTACCAACAAAATGAGAAGAAAATGACAGTCAGAGAGCAAATATGTATTTTTTGTTGTTAGCTAGTAGGAACTATATCCTTTATCCTTGTGTTTTTATTGTTGTAGCATTGAGTGGCGTTATTTGGTTCTTTATTGTTGTTGTTGTTGTTGTTGTTATTTGGTTTTGTAAAATTCACAGGTAGTTTTATCATAAATATTTCATTTGCCACCTTTCTGGTCCTATGTCGCTTCAACATCATTTAGGGGTTGTCTTAGACCAGATACACCTCGTACCCATTGAGTTGAGTAAAGAGCTATTATGGGGAATTATTGCACATGGTGCGGGTGTACACACTCTCTTATTCTGTGCTACCTTTATCAACTCAAAACGTCTGACTATCATCCATCGGCTACTGCATATTGCAACAACCCTGAAACGACCACTGGATGTGATGCACATGCATGGTGAATCTGATGATGTCTGTCTGTCTTTTCGCTTTCAGTCCTGGCAAATATTTTCCGGTATTTTTCACAAGAATTGCAGTTGGTTTTGCTTCAAAAAACAATTTCATCCCTCCACCCTCGCTCTCAGGCAACTAACCTCCAACACACACACACACACACACACACACACACACACAGGCACAGAGATTTTTTAGATTTTTATCAGATTTACAGTTGGTTTGAGTTTATGGTGAAAGAGGGTGAATGAAGTCTGAGGCTGGCTGAATCAGATGCTTATGTGATTTAGGACATGTTCAGTTCGTGTTGAAGAATGTGAGTTATGCATTGTGGCATGCAATGTGTGGCATAAATATAGTAATAGGTGCGTTCGATTGCCGCCGAGATAAGAAAAACCTTCGACCTACAACTGGGTGTCTTCCACATTGTTTAACATCTTTACATCTATTACTTACAATATAAACATAACCAACTCAGATCTTCATGAATCTTCCTTTTATTCCAATAAAAAAATACTCTATACTTTATATTTATAATAATAAATATAAAGCATTCGATGTTAATACAAGATGCTGCAAATATTCTACAATGAAAATGTTTTGTTATTGCATTGCATTTTTTTTTTTATTTATCCTTATCCTTTTTATGGCTTGTTCGTACAGTTCTGGGATTTTTCTTTACATTTTTGATTGAGGATAAGATCGATAGACATTCTTAGGAACTGCAGTAGACATGCCGGCATTATAAAGATTACCATTTCTGTTGAGTTTTGGGCTTATCAATGCTTGTTTCATATTTTATCATACAGATTAGACCATCACCACGCCTACTTTAGAAAAATGTTATTTACTCATAAAATATTTTAAATCAACAACAAGAAACTTTAACCAAATCAAATCTCGACTATAAACATATACATACATACATCCATACATACATAACACACATAAAACACGTGAAGAGGGTCTGGCGTCAAAATTCCAAACATTTGCCAATTAATATTCATAGAGATTTCGTTACGCAGCCGCCATAAAATAGCAACATGTCCAATATGGTAAGTTGGTTTGGGTAAACTACTCGTCTAACTAACGTAACGAATCTGAAAGATTCAGCGAATGTTGAAAAGTGAAATCACAAAAGTGTGAATTCGTCATGATGACGTCACGCATTCAAATGATTACACTAAATCAGAAAGCATATCCTTTTTTATTCATATCGTCCTTTCGTTGATTTTATTGACTAGAATGCAAGTGAATGAGACAGAGAGAGAGAGAAGAGTACGTAAAGCTATACAACCCTCATAAAAATAGATGAGACTCTATAAGAAAAAAAAAAAAAAAACATATAGATGAGTTAAGGACGAAGGCTTTTGAGTGGTCTGACATAAATTCTGTAAAGTGAACAAACATTTTGACAGATTTTGGCTGTCTTTGATATGAGTTTGGTAACTGAATTTGGGTTGTGAATCCTTTTAAGATATTCTTTACTTCTTTATCTTTAAAATATTATTTGTTTTTGGATTGACTGAATATAAGACATATGTACAGTGTACTCAGCTGTCTGCTGTCTACTCTTGTAGAAGAAGAAACTTGTTGTACAATTTGTTTAAATTTATTTTATTTTATTGAACAAGAGATTTCACTCTATACTACTACAAACCATTAGAAAATCCCTTTAAAAATTCCCTTACTCACTTCAAAACGATTATCAAAATCAAAATATGTAAACACCTTAATTGTAGCCCAAATGAACACTAAGAAACCCTACAATTAGAAGTAATTTTCGGTAGTTTTCGATAACAACAAGCAACCCTGATACTTACTCACTTTATTCGAATAACCTTTTCAATTTAGTTAAGTAAAAATATTGGAATGAAATAAAATATTTAGAAGCGCGGTATGTGTTTTTTTTTTTTTGAAAACTATTCTACTATGATGATTTTGTTATTTTCTTTTCTTTTTTTTTTTTTAAATTTTTGTTTCGAGAATCTCAAATCAAATGAAATGAAACAAGAGGAAAAAGAAAAAAATTGTAAGTGAACGATCTTTAGATTGAATACCACTCACTCGTATCGTATGAACCCCCTAAAAACTTGAGACAGTATGTTAGCTGAGAAGTGTTTCCACCACTGAGGGTTGTTTGTGGTCGCCGATTGAAGTGGTTGCTTGGATGGGTAGTGAAGAGCTTTGGCAGGACTCTTCTGACAGGCTACAGTGATGATGAGGTTGCACGGTAAATTTCTGCGTGGCAAATTCGCTATATGTCGAGTGGTAGAAACCTAATTTCAAGTGGAACGTCGTCATTGCTTTCAAGTTGCGCTGTTGTGGTTTCAACAAACGTTGTAGGAAGCATTGATTTGAAGGACTGAAGGACTTTTGTAAACTATAGTGATGAAATTGAAGTGTGAGAGAGAGTCTCAGACTGGAAGATAGACCTTCGGATATGTATATATAATGATTGACAACTTTAAGTTTGAAGAGGCCAAGCAAAAGCATTTTAAAAGAATACAATTCTGAACTTTATTATTAGTTCAAGACAAAACTCACGTTTGAGCACATGTTGCTTCTATCGGTTACTATTTAATATGGTTTAGTATAGAACACGTGACACTCTTGCAAGATAACAGTCTCCATAATATCATCAGAACAATGCACATGCCAAACAAGCTGATTTATCTTTTCGATATCTAAACAAAGAAGCTCAAATGCAGAAAGGAAAGAACTTTTCTTGGATTTTAAACAAAAGTCCAAATGCTGAATTGATTGAATGAAAATACCATTACATGAAGTAAATGAATGGATAAATGGATGAATGGATGAATGAATGAATAGCTGACTAAAATGTATCTTTCAACAAATTTGTATTATTATTATTGTTATTATTATTTTGTATTTATTATAATTGTTTCTATGAGTTGTTTTGTTTGTTATGTTGTTTTTGCTTATTACATGCAACACGCAATGTAAATGAACATTCAACCTCTTCATCCTTTTCACTTAGTATACCATATCATCAGAATAATTTGTAAATTGCTGCTTATTGAACGGTGTCCCCAGCAGTGACCGAACTTGATAACTAGTTATGCAAACAAATGTCTTTGCCGAGTATCTACTAAGACACACTCATACTAAATACAAACATTGTCATACTTGTAGTTGTTGATTAATGAAGTTGTTAAAGACATTTGTCGAAGTGTTTTGTGTCACTTATCAGTAACAAACATGCAGCAAACAATGGCTCACATGTTGCATACATAAAGTTTTGCTGTCTTCGGATTGTCACAAATTGTGTTGTTGCATGCAACTTGTTCGGTTAACACACAAATGCACAAAGATACTCAGCACTTGAAGACAAAGAACCAAACATTTCTATTGCAAGCAAATTGTTATTTTAATTTTATGTATAAACTTACATAAGTAGGTAATTTGCAACTAATTTTCAAGTAGCAAATTTCAGGTGTCTCTTCAAAGTAAAGTTAAGTGTATCATTGCTCATACGCAGTGTAGTATACCTACAATAAAAGGATGGAATGAAAAGTAAAAGTGTTTGTGATTAAATTCTCAAATTCTTGCTTTTCACATACAAAATATTTTCATATTCCACAGTCGAATGCCCAATACAAGTTATGTATCTTGATTATAATGAATTATCATATCATCCACTGGAAAATTGAAATGAAAAATTCGCATAATTATGCACGCGCTATTAATTTTAAATTTTTATGCAATGAACAATTTCATATTCAGATTGTTTTTCACTTTTTCTCATTTTCACTCGAAATAATTTACGCTTGAATGCATTTCTTTTTTAACTGAGTGAATTTTATGTGTTCCGAGTGAGTACGAGTTGTTGGTTGGATTAGTGGTGTAATTAGATTGATCAGTAATCTCGAGTTTGTGGACTGTAAAGAAAAATTATAAATGTTATATCTGCTTACTATGTTTACATATAGAAATTAATTGAAATTGGCTTAACTGAGAAGGTATAATTCATTAGAATTTCAAAGCGATTTAAATCATAATCATTTTAAACTTTTAATATATTTTGAGACGATTGAATCATAAATCATAAATCATATTAAATACTAATAATATTCCTTTTTATTTCCAAGTATTTCCCAGCAAAGCAGGATAATCTTTTTATATTGTATCTTTAAAGCATATGTTCTCGATATAAATAAAAAAAAAACCTCCATTGAACCAATAACAAAAAATTAATTAAACGCATTTAACGAGCATCTAATAAAATTTCTCAACCATAAGAAAGAAAAGGGAAACAAATATCTTTTGAAATTCCTAAAATCGTATAAAAATTTTACGCAAAAACAGCAAAACTCTTCAATGCGTGATTTCCGCAAAAAAAAAAAAAAAGAAAAATGTTCTTCCCCACATTTTTCCATTTTCTGCTTTAAACTTATTTCTTGCCACATTCTTCAGCATATATACGCGCCATTAAATAATTTCCGCTCCGACACTTTGTTGAGGGTTGTAGAAAAAAGAAAAAGAATTCCCTCCCCATAACCCCAACCAAACAATCAAAATACAAACAACAGTCAAACCACCAAAAATCAACCATTTTAAAGAAATAAACATAAAGCAAATGAGGTTGAGACTGAGATCAAATCTGTGTCTGACAACAGATGTTTTGCTACTAATTTATTGATTGACAAACAACAACAACAACAATAACAATAACAATAACAACAATTATAATGACAAAAAAAAAAAACCTATTTAAGAAAGAAAAACCAATCTCTACTTAAAAATATATGTCAATAAAATTGAAAGAAAAATAGAATGCGATTTCACTTTAGGTTGATGTTTATGTTTCTGTTTCTTGTTTAAAGATACTTTTTGTCTATATGCAGATAATATTATTGTATTATTATTATTATTATTAATATCATTATTATATTGTTGTATATGCATAATTTGATTATTAACCAAAATAAATGGGATACATAGCGGTACTTATTTCGATATGCAGAGTTCGCAGCTTTCAATAATAGAAGACAATCAAATAAAAGATCAGATTCAGAAACAAATACAAATAAGTCTGAATATACAAAACAATATACAAATATATACTAAACAATCTATTGTAATACTTTACTATTATAGATTCCGAACTTAATAAACAAGAAAATAAACAACATTCGATTTACACACAGGTAAAATAAAAATATTTAAAATTATGCAAGAGCCACCTCTCTTCCTAAAACAAAAACGATATTAACTTTGTGACGGTAACAGATTTTAAAACACCCTTCATGTCATAAGAAATATTAAGTTTCTTCTAGAAAACATTAACGTTGAAAATTAAAATTACCATACAAAAGTTCTATGTTTAAATGATTTGATTTTTTCTGTTTAATATAATTTATTTTGAAGCCCCATGCGGGTTTTTCCTTCCAATAATCGTTAAATCTTCTTTTTATTTCAAAAACAATATGAGTGGATAGAACAGTCAAGATTATACAAATTTCATTAAATCTATGATATTATATTTGTATTTTTATTGGTTTATAAAGTGTAGGGTATACAAATTAACAACGCCACACCAGTCGGATGGCGGATGACGTTGAATTGTTTTGAATTAAGAGACAGTGCCGTAAACTGGTTTGATTTGTTGCCATCGATTACGATTTCGTAAACATTTCGTGAGATACTTTAATGTGTCTCATAAATAATTATGTCTGAGAGCGCTTTTCCATTGATCCAATTTTCAATTGATTGTATTTTTTTTTTCTTTTAAAACAACGAAATGATTAGAAAAAAGCAGTGAAAAGAATTTATTGGTTATGACATAAGTTAAATGATATAGAAAGATAATCTTTAGATCAAACATTTAGCTGAGATATATCTCAATTATCATCATATATATTATATCCGTCCTTCTCTCCCTTAAAGATCCATTGTGTAATATTAATAGATCAGCAAACCACACAAGGAAATTCAGTAAACACCCAGTCAAATATAATACTGTATTTCGACTGTTTGATGGACCAACAATCCATGTAATGCCTGATTGCCCTCTATGAATATAATCGACTGATGGACTGATTGAGTGACGGTTGAATATATTGTACCTAGACGACTAAAGCATGCATATTACAGACAAATGACAAGCGAAGCAAAGCATGAACGACGACGCTTGCATACTGCTTTGATTGACATGTCGTTGACTTCATGTCAGTTCAACTTCATACTACATAGTCCAAAGCATCCGATACCATACCAACAAAAACTAAAATGTTCATGCGCAATAATCTCGGAAGAACTATGTACATACTAGCAGGCGTTGGAGAAGGCGAGCACGCTTTAATAGGCTCAAAGTGGATTTTAATTTTATTTGATTTCATTTTCATTTGATTTGATTGCCAGTTGCAAAAAAGATGAGTGCGTGAGTGAGTGAGGCCAGTGAGGCCAGTGAATCGAGCGGATCTCAGCATGAGGCATTCAAAACGAGAAGGGTAACAATTCTCTTAGTCGGAGGGTGGTTAGCAAGCACTACAATACTCGTACTATAGCCAACGACGACCCTTTTGTTTTATTTTATGCTGAGCAACAACTACCGGTTGTCAGCATCTGCGTGCAACAACGAGTAAAGGTGGGCGAGTTTTTGGCTTGATTTGAGGTAGCATTTGGCTCAAGTTACGCCGCAGGATTACACATGCTTGCGGCGCGCTCAGTTCAACTGGACGCGCATATACTCGAGCAGCTGCTTCTGTTGGAGACACTAATGCGCATTATTAGCACATGGCAGCGACGAATTCAGCAATGAGTTTCCTGCAACATGCCGCCAATCAAAGTTGTGCGAAAAGTAAAGAAAGCTTTGACTGCTGTTCCCACGCCTTCTTGATGAGGATGGGAATGGGAATAAATGTTCTGGGACTTACGCTTCAGTAATTATTATTTACGGAACAAAGAGAAAAAGCAGCAGTCTTGTGAAACCTTGCAAATGCCTTTGAAAGAGAGAGCAAGTTAGGAAAAGTAAGAATTTTCACCCGCGGCGACATGCGGCGAAAAGAAAGAAAAATCATGTGTCAAATTTAGCACTCGAAATGAGGTGAAGTTAAATGTTTCATTATGGATTTATGGCCAACACGCAATATCTCATGCCAACAGGGAAGACGACGATTTAAACCAATTATTTTATGAGGCAATTAGATGAAAGTTAGCACTTTCTCTACTGGTACTTGAAATATGTGGGAGTCAAGACAGTTGTTTGTAGAGAGGGTGTAGGAGTGAGTGGGCTACGTTACCTGAAACATATCGCTCGCATGTACTAAACTGACAATTTACAAAGGCATAAAGCACACGCAGTCAACAAGCAGTCAGAAAGACAAGGAGCAATATGATCGTGACTTGGCGCTAACTTTCAGCTTCTTATTTTTCATTACTTGTATGTAGTACATAATTCAATGGGAAGAAGGGTAAGAAAGACTCCAGAAATGTTAAACGATTTTTCTGTTTATGTTGATGTTGCTGTTCTTGTTGTTGTTGTTGTTGTTGTTGTTGTTGAACTCGTGAATTATCGAATTGCAAGAGCTGTCAGGAGCGAACGACCAGACGAACGCCGACGACCCATGTTGTTGAGACTACAGACCAGGCGTGAATTTATGAGCCACAAAATGCATTCGGACAGTCTTAAATGAGCTAAGCTAAGCTCTTCGATGTTCATCTTGGTCTTGGCGATTTTGTTTCTGTTCTGTTGTTGTTGTTGTTGTATCTGAATAACGACAAGAAAACATAGATAAAGTCAAGAAAAAAAAAAAAAAATTATTTAAAAACACATAATTCAAGAGATTATCATTAAAAATCGGTGGGTGTACAACTAACACTCTTCAGACAGGCACGTTCCTCATACATACATCGCGTGGCCTGGTCAACGACTGAACTTGGTTTGGCTTGGATTGGATTGGCGTGTGTAGGTTCTGAGCGACGACTTAAGCTTAAACGGAAGTCATTAGACTTAAAAAAGCAGACTTGGCTTTATTTTCCAATTTTTTTCATTTGCAAAGTTTTCTTTGGAATGGAAACGAAAATGTTTCAAAGACTTCTGTGACTACTTCGGTTGCCATCACCATTGCAGGATCAGAATGATTTCGTTAGGACAAAAAGTAAATAAAATAAACTTGTTGACAATAAATTGAATATGCAAAAAAGGCATTCAGTTTTGGTGATCTTTTGGTTTGCTGTTGACTTGCTAATGCCCTTAAGTAGTGGCTTAGCTGAAGTCGTTGAAAGCTTAAATTTAAAATGGTAAAAGAATTTTATTCAATTTAAAAATAAAAAAAATCGACCAAGTGCGTGTCAGACTTGTACACGGAGGGTTCCGTACCAGATTGGGGTTTGATTTGACTGATTCCAAAAAATATACCACGCCTATATCAGAAACTTATAGTGAATAAATTTCAGTTCAATAGTCCAAAAAACAAAAAAGTTTTTCGAATAAGAACCTGCATTTTAATGGTGGTTTTGTATGGGAGGTACCCGCCCTCGTTAGCCGATTTGGCTGATTCTAACAGATAGACAGCTCCTGTATCAGATATTTATAGTGTCAAAATTTAAGTTCAATAGGACAAAAAAAGCAAAAGTTCTTCTAATAAGAACCTGGATTTTAATGGTAGTTTGTATGGGAAGTACCCTCTTTAGTGGTCTGATCAAACTAAAATTTCGACAATATAAGGTTCTGATATATAGCTACCTACCAACTAAATTTCAAGATCTGGAGATTACTGGATAGTATAGCTGCCATACAAACCAAAATTTTCCTTGTATGGGGACCCCTTTAAGTTTTCAAAAATATTTTAGTTTTAGTATTTATTGCTAATGCCCAGATAAAACTACATGTTCTGTGAAGATTTCAACTCTCTAGCTATTGCGGATTATAAGATATGACCCAGGGCCGGACGGACAACGGAGTGTCTGCAATAGAGTTCCATTGGGTCCGGAACCCTAAAAAGAACAGTGTCCAATTTGATTTTCCTCAAATACAATTCATAATTTCTCATCTCTTGGTAGAAAACATTTTATGGTTTTGTCGGAAATTTTTTATTTAAAATCACCCCCCAGGCAAAATGAGTCAGTAAACCTATAGTCAGATGAAGGATCGATCCATGACCTAGAATCGAACAATAAGCGCTTCTGTAACAATACATTTCACATAATGAATTCTATGATAAAGAGTAAACATCTGTTCCTCTTACTATACTTAATGATAACCAATCAATTGAATTTTAAAAACTAGCGTAAATCATTAAACACCCTTTTAGAATCTGTTTACATAATGATATGCGTAGAACGAAACAATTGATTTCTTCTGAATAAAATCTTCAAAGATGCTTTTACTAATTCTAAACAAAAGAAGAGTTAATAAAATTGGAAACGGTTTACTAAAATATTATCTATAAAAGAATTGAATTTCAATCGATAAATCTCCCAATTGTTTTAGCGTGCGCCAAAATACCGTTTAGGTGTTTTTGAAAACATTGTTTTGGTTTTTTTGTTTTTTGTTTTTTGGCCATTGATCTTGGATTGATCTTCAACTTTGACTTGAGCGAATCGTAAGAAGCTAGAAATTTTCGATGTTTTTGTCCTTTTAATGACATTTTAATCGTCAAATTTATTATAAAACATTTCATTTCATTTTATTTTTATTGTCTTCAACTTTCTTTAAATATTGTAGATGAATTGAAATGAATGTTTAACAAAAGACTTGGCAATTTCTTTCTGATACACGTGTATTTCGAGGAGTATTTAAGTTTGACAAAAGAATTGTTTGCATTAAAGACACAATATCTTTAGAATAAAATTTTGTCTGGTTTTTTGTTTTGTTTTTGTTTTTTTTTTGTTTTGTTTTTTGTTCTTCTTTTTTTGATCGTTTGTTTGGGAATTTATTTATTGTATGTTATTGTATATATTGTTTGTCAACGAGACAATCAATGTGAGCCTAATAAAGTGGTAGCTCTTTATTTGGATTGTTATTGACTGTTGTAAATATGTATGTCATATATTAGTAGCAGATTTCTTTCTATAAGAAGAATGGTTTTTATTATACAGATATACACATACATATATACATACTCGCACATAAGTATGTGCATGTATGTGCTTAAGATTCTTTAGCAGGTGTTTGACCTTGATTGATTTTTTAAATGGAAACAAAGTATTTTATTTTCTATTAAATTGCAATTTTTCTTTGAATATATGAAAATGAATCACTCCCAAATTTTCTTCACCTTCTTAACTGAGTGGTGACTGTTATCTTGTTATCATCACTCAAGTTAATTATTCAACTCAAAGGACTTCAACTCTACGATGACGACGACAATGGCGAATGCTTTGTTAATTCATTTAACTTACCTGTTCAGAATAATTGTGTAAATGAAGAGCAACTCATAGCAAACAAACATGAAATAAGGATATTCGCAAGTTGATGTTAACTGCAAGTGAACAGCAGCAAACAAAATCCTTATGCATTTCGTTGTTGTTGCTCCTGTTGCTGTTGTTGATTTGTTGTCGTCATCACCATCATCAGCTACCAGCTACCAGCTACAAAACATTTGCCGACATCCTTGCCAGAAGGATTCGCGCGTTGGTTGCTCTTATCTTAATGAGTTTTTATGCATCTAATTAAATAAATTGCACACACTTCAACATCAACCAGCCTCACCACCTCACCTCAGCCCCAAAGTCACACTCAGTTTCAGGCCCAGACTCAGACTCGTCATCAACTTCAACTGAACAAAATCAGAGTCATAAACCTCGGCATTAGTTGGAAATTGTATTGCATTCTCAGCTTTGTCCTTGTTAATCTTTTTTTTCCTCGTCATTCTAGTTGCTGTTCTTCTTCTTGTTAAGCTTGACTTTTAATTTTATTTTAATATTTTGAAGTGCAAATAATCAACTTCTTTTCCTTCACTTGATGTTGATCCACGTTTTATTAATTAAATAGATTTTTATGTAATTGGATTTAAGAAAGAAATGTCTCACATTCAAGGAGATGCACGTCTTCTTAATTCAATACAGTTTTTTTTTTTATGTAATTGAATTTTAGAAAGGCAAACATTCATAAGTATCTCATGTTCCAAAATGTCAATGTTCTTATATACGAATATATAGAAAAAAAAACATAGATCAGACATCCAACGCAGACATGAAAGTGTAAATTTGATTAATTTGTAATTGCAAAATCTAATAAATAATTCAATTTCCTCTTCCTCTTAATATCTATCAATCAAAAGTGAACACAAAAAAAACCTTGATTCTGGTAGCCCCAAAGTATGCGTACATTCATGCCAACAATCATAATTATTTAATGTAGTTTACTGGAAGTAAGTAAGTATGTTCGTTTAGCCCACATGAATTCCATTCATAAGATTTTTTTCACAAAAGACACACACGTTGAAAACAACAGGCATTCATAAGTAGATACTTTAGAAGTGTTTGGCTGTCGATATTTGTATCGTTGGATCTTTGGTGTTAATAATCTAAATTACTTCGATGTTAAATTTAAATTATATTGATACACAATAATAATTATCGAAATTAAAGCGTTGCCGATCTAGTAAAGTCAGCCGAGACAAGCCGAGCCGAGCCGTGCCCAGCCCAGTCCAACTTAAATCGGTTCAGCTAAGCTCAGATGAACAACCATAACAAAGCACCGACTAACCAGCTTAAGTGGGTAAACATACACACACACGTACAGAGTGACCAACCCAGACAAAAATACTTTGAACACGCATATCCATATATCCATCACATGTAAACCAATTAATTTTAAGGCATACATTGTATTGTATCTATGTGATTGTTCGTGTGTAGTTATTTATATACAATGCTACAAAGATACAATTATTTTACAAGTATATAAGTATAAGTATACATTCCTTATTATTGCGATACACATATGTACGTCTATGTATATAGATAGATAGATAGATTTGTATATAAAAGTACACTCAGAAATTGACTTGTTAGCTGATTTTACTTTGCTTTTCTCTATACAGTGCGGTTCTGTTCTGTTCTGTTCTGTTCGGGTCTGTACTGTATATAAGCAAATTAATTAAAGTTGCTACTTCAGTACAGAATTTTCCAGGTGAATGATGCGGAACAAATAATCAATCAATCAGTTCATTCGTCCAAACATATGCATGCAAATCCACTCATACAAATACATATGTATATTCGGACACACACAGATACTCGTACACACGTGCATGGAAATGCATAAATCTCTTTAGAGTCAATGTTGTTGCTGATGATGATGATGATGATGATGATGATGTCGTGTCCTTCAGTCCATCAGTCCTCCAGTCGCTTACACTTTTTCCAACTGACTGTCACTTTGTAGATCTGTCTGTCCATGTGTCTGTTCATGTGTCTGTCATACTGTCAATGTGCTTTGACGTTGACTGGATATGAGGAAATCACCAAAACGATTCGTTTCTGTTAAAACTGTTTGTCTGTGAATGTGTGCCTGCCTGTCTGTCTCTGTGTATGTGGTGTGTTTTTGTATGTGTGTGTATATATAACAACCACAACGACATCAAATTGGCAGTTGACTGACCAACAGAATTTATCTCTTGCTTTTGGCTTAAACAGCTAGCAACACACGTACTACATCTACAAATAAACACATGTCTGTGAACTTTTTCCAATTTGCAAGCGAAAAATTGATTACAAAAAAAATAAAAATACAAATAAAAAAAGGTATCTCAATGTTAAGCGTTTGTGTCTGGGTGCGGTTGATTAAAAAATATATACATAGTATAAAATATACAATAAATAAATTCATTGAAATGAAATACAAGTATGTTGAACAAGAGGATTTTCTACTATATAAAAAATAATTAAATTCAGTTTTTTATATTTTTGGGTGGAGAGAGAGATCAATTCAAGTGGAGGGATTTACTTATCAAACATACCTACATATTATACATAATATGATAAACATACATACACTCATACAACTTTCTTTGATTACCGCGGATGTGTAGAATTTGACTTTTAGAAATTTCAAAAATTCTTTAAATTAAAATTTTAAGTATTTAAACAATGTTATGTGATATACATATATAAAAATAGGAACAATAATAGAAGTGGCAACAACAAGAACAACAACAATAATGAATACAGTAATAGCCCTTGGCAACAACAACAAAATGACAAAAGCAATAAAGACCCAGCAAGCTCAACAACTAATTAAAGTTTAACAATAGAAAATTGTTTACGAATAAAATGACATTATGCAATTTTATATAATAAAATACCTAAATACACACAGAAAACCACACACAATTACACACTCAAACACTCACACAGAGATAAACGTAATATAAAGAAGCACTTACCTTCTGGATATTGTACATAAATTTACATATTTTATTATTTTTTTTTTTTTTTGCTATTAATTATGCACAGCTTAATTATGAAATTATCAAAAAATCCACAAAAAATACAATATTTCTACAATATTAATTAATATTCGAATACAAACAAAAAATTAATTTAGGCTCCATTAAAGATTCAATACCCTTCACACAAGCAGGAAGTGAACTTAGAATTGGGTTTTTAAGTTGCTGTGGAGTATAAGAAACATAAGAGCAATTCAATGGGGAACATAAATTCTAGTAGTCAATGATCTATAACTAAGTATCCTTTGCCGTTACCCTTTGCAGTCCAAGCTAATTTTCATATGACCTGCCAGTGACTTTGAGTCATTTTTGCTAAGAGCAACAAGCTATTCCAGGACTATTTTGTTTGGAAAAGAAAAATTTAAGTAGTGTGCCTCACCCTCTGTATTATTGCTTGACCATCTACTTTAGAAGTTTCACTTTCATATTGTATTTGCCTAAATAACTCCAATAATAATAAAAACATCGTCAAATTTTGATTTACGTTACATTTCATTTTCATATTCTTTGGATTTACTCCCCTTCGCTAAAGAAGTTTCACTTCAAAATATTATTTTCTTATTAAAAAAAAACTCGTATCCTTTTCATAAATGAATAAGTATGAGTATGCATACGAATTGCCTTCTAGTATTTGTCTATTGTATTGTTTGATGCGTCTGATAGTTAAGTGTTGCTTTGAGAAACGTCTTTTTGAAAATTTTTAATTGCAATTACAGGCAAAATATGAAGTGAAATTATTTGCAATCCAAACGAAAGCGACAATGAAAGAAAAAGCAATTTTACATATTTCCCAACTGCAAAATTTCAACTTGTTTTCCTTTTTTTACTTGTTCGCATCTATAAGGTAGTTTCGAAAGCTGTGTAGATATATGCAATTCAGCTGTGGGGAACGGCAAGAATCTCCAATATTGCAAAGGTTTCAATCTACGACGCTACATACAATATTAATCGTTATGTGAACAATTTCCTCCTTAATAAAGACCTCAATGTACCATTTGTTAAGGATAAAATAAGATAAATTTCAGATATGTGAATCAATAAATCTGCTAGAAAACGACATGGATATTAGATGCCTGAAAAGGTTGTATGTGTTAGATCTTTGACAGATTAGACTAGATTTTAATTTATTTGTCTACAATAGTTTTATATTGGTTAAACTCGCTGGAGTAAAACAAAATTTCTTGATTGTCTAGACTGATCGTAAATAGGAAGGAAATTGTCAGTTGTATTGCTATTTACCGTACATTGTATCGAAGTGTACCATATTATAGAATTGATCTGCATTGCATTGAATTACAATCTTTTAATCATAACCTTGTCATTTGTGATCAAGTGGATTGAAAACATTCATCTGAGCTGATTGATATTGAGTTCAACATTACTTTACTTATTACAATTATTATGACATGTGTTCACGTATGTTTATCATAACAAAATGAGCAACCTGCACCAATTATTTACAGGAGGGTATAATTAATTTTGCACAAAATATTCTCATTAAATTGAAATTAATTGGAAAATGTTAATATTTTATGCATAAGTTTAATGGAAAACATACATAAAATATATTTATATATATAGATTTCAATTAAAAAATTCCATTTATTTTTTCATAATTTCAATAAATTCTTTATCTGTTTCATTTTGCATTTCGTTATAATAATTTTCATATAGAATTGGGTTACTCGACTAAAACTATTCTTGATGAAATACATTTTACATAAATTTTAAAGAAAAAACCACTCAAAAAGAAGTTGTCCAAAAGTCAAAAATCTGTAACGAATCTTCTGAGTTCAAGTATGTGATATGAATGTATCTATTTCAAGTTTTTTTGAAAACAATTCAGCTACCATGTAAGTTATTATTAATCAACTCTTTCTTAACTTGATCAAATTTTGTAAATTTTTGGTTTTTTTTTTACTAAAAAAAAAAAACACAGTGACAAACAACAACGAAACATGAAACATGAAAAACATAAACAAATCGGATTAAGGTTGACAAAAATCCAATTAGTTTGGGATTTTAAACAATTTACCTTTAACATACGCATGTATTGTATCTTTGTATCTATTTCTAAATGTTCAAGTTTTCCGAAACCCGAAACCCCAATGTGTATATGCTTGTCAAATAAAATTATGATCGAATGATGGAAGAATTGTTGTCACTTGCATTGATCACTTAATGATGAATAGTGTTGGCATTTGGCTTGTGCTTAGTTGTTACGATACTTTTTGTACTTTGCTTTGATTTGTTGGTATTTTATTCGAATGCACGTGGGTGAACAATTGATTGCTTTAGTTAAGTTCAGATTTTGGTAGACTGACCGGCGTCCTTCATAGCTAATGTCCGAGACTTGAGCTGGAGATTACAACAGTTTTCACTGGGTGTCCAAATTTATGATTGCATTTCAACAAGTGACATATCGACAAATGTATCTAAAGTAGTAGGTTGAGTGCAGTTATTCGTTCAAATTGACATTTTGAATATTATGAAATACTATGTCAAATTGACATTCTAAAATCTTAGGTTTTTTCAATTAGATACATTGATATTTTTTCATTTCACGCCCAAACAAATTGTTCCGGTTGCCCATTTATTAGTATCTTTTACCCGTATGCTCTCGTTTACTATGCAATGGACAAATCAGGGCGTGACTAATTCAAAACACAGATTTACATGCAATAGCAGCCACTACAAACTATTCAATCCCAAATAGTCATACAACACCAAATTTCCTAAACCATGTACTACGCATACGTACATATATTCCGATATTATAATAACAATTAGACTATGATTAGCATGTGAAATATACTTACAAAATAAAACCAAACAAAAAAAAAAAAACCCAAGAGATACTAGAAATGCTGGTTACCCAAACTGACCAATGAGTAGTCTTAAGTATCTGTATATCTTGCTGAGAGGGTGTGAAACTGATACTGATACAAATACAGATACACTCACAACGATTGATCATACTACACGTTGAGGGAGGTATTCATATCACTGCATCATGGGTATTTTTTTTTATCAAAAACCTTACAGCATACTTTTAGATACATTAACAAATGCGGGTGCTACTCATATTCATAATACATATGTATGTATCTGTAGTTCTATTGCTGAGATATGAGTTCAGTTCAGTATGCAGTGATTGTGATAGTCAAACTCATGCAACGAAATGCACTCAATGATGTGTAAACGAAGCCAATGTGATATTGATATTTTGTTTCAAAATTTTTAAAAGATTAGTGGAAGGGATCTTCGTAGCGCTTAGATTAGACATACAACACCAGACTCATAACCTAAGGCTTAAATTCCATTGCTCTTTCCTTTCTTTCTATGATTTTATTGGTGATTATGATAATGCACACACAGACATATTCATACACAAAGGGCTAACACTGTTTAGCCTTTTGTTGTTTGTCTCATATCAACAGACCTTCGGCTTTTGAATATTTTTCTAAATATTTTCGTTTCCTATGAGTCCGTCCTTTTATCTTTGTCACATATTAAATACTTTATCGTGTCTCTTACTAAGTAAAATGTTTATTCCAAGTGATTAGCTTTGCGCCGCATTGGGTTTTTCCCACTTTATCATACCAACACCAAGTAAGGTGCATGCACAACCAGAGGCTTAGTTAGACAGTTTTTCTATTTTCAATTTCCATATATCTACGCTATATGAGTTCAACGACACACTGTTATCGGTCATAGTGGTAATACCGGTATAAGATTTTATAAGACATGACTAAGGTTAGATGTGCACAACAACTCCTTTATTTGTCATGGGCTACGCCACTGTTTGCTGTCTGCACGATACATCCTTAGGCAAAAATATAACGCATGACAGAGGCGTTGATTTTAGAGGTTCATTAAGTCCTTTTGAACTCGCCCCCTTTCATTTTGGGAATTTCCCAACTTAGATGCCAACACACATTCGCAAGGTGGACCGATTAGGTTTTCGTACTCTAAGCAGGTTTTGCTTGAGGGCATGCAAAAAGGATCTGTGCATGATCTTTCATGCGAAAAATCTCCTTATCCTTTCTATTTAAAGGTGATTTTGTTTTGAGATACCTTAACTCGTTCTTGTGCAAACATCTTCTTTTGTCCTGATTGCTTTCATTGAGTGAATCTTTAAAAATTTATAAGGGTAATTTTTACACTTGCCATAGTTTTAACTAATAAGTAAAACCACAATAATAAAATAAAACTTCTTGCCATATATTATAAACAAAATTGAAAAATTATAGGGAAGAGATAGAGAGAAAATCTTGAAAACAAAAATGTCAATGATCCAAATTGAACTTAAAAATTCCACATTTGCTTATTCATCATTCATATTTTGCAAGCAATCGAAAATAGATTGAATACTGAACATTTGAAAACATACAAATAAAATAAAAGAAAGAATCAAACCAGATGCAGATAGATAGAGAGATAATAAGCAAACAAACAAAAGATACTAGAAATAAACAGAAACCCAAAATTTAGATGTCAACAAGAACAAATAAGGTTAACTTCGGCTATTCTTGACGCACCCCTTGAAACCGATTTTGCCTACGCTACTGTGATTGAGCATACAGAATCAGTACACATACAGCATTTGAACACTGAAACCGAAATATTTACAAGGGAGCCATACGATCCACATGGTTGGAACAAAAAACAAAAAAGGTTTTCAAATAAGAACCTGAAAGTTGTTGGGGGTTTGTATGGGATATACCCTTCCTAGTGATCCGATCAAATTGAAATTTCTGCACTATAACTTTCAAATCTGTTTCCATCAACCATGTAACCATTTTAAGCTCGTAGGATAACTGAATCGTATAGCTCCCATACAAACGCATATGTTTCTTGTATAGGGACCCCTTTAAATTTTTGTATATGTTTTTGTTTCAGTATTTGTTACTGTTGCCTGAATAGATCTCCATATTCCGTGACAAATTCGACTTTTTACCTATTACAGTTCATGAGATATAGCCTGAGGACGGACGGATAGCGTAGCCTCAGTAACAAGGTTCCGTTTGATACCCTTTGGGTCCGTAATATTAATAAAAAGTAACAAAAATAAAAATGACACTTAAAAGGAAATTAACAAAGTCCCAATAACAACAAAATATACAAGTATATATATGATACCTGAAAGGCTGTTAAACATGAAATACAATATTAAATTTCATGACAAAATAAAAAAAAATCGATTTAATTGAACAAAATACAAACAAATTGTATCACGCTAATTTTCTCACAGATTTTTTTGTAGTACATATTTGAAAGGTAACAAAATTAAACAATATAATATTTTGATAGAATTTATTAAAAAAAAAAAAAAGATACAAAAACCTACAGCAAAAAGAAATAAATTGGCATGCAACAAAATAATTTGATTTGATTTGATTTAAACGAACAAAAAATGCAACAAATTACATGCAAAAGTTTTGAAATTATAATAATTTATATTTATGAGTATCTACATGTTAAGTCTCTAGAAATGTAGTATTTGCATATCTGTCAATCCAAAATGGGATCTTTGTTTAAAAACGAATGAGATATGACAGCATTTTGTGAACATAGGAATGGAACATAAGTTTGAGTTTACTGTTGTTATTTATTATTGTATCTTATTAACATATTATTATTATCACTATATATTTTATGAACATTATAAAAGAAGTTCAAGTCCAAGTTTAAGTTCTATTTTATTTTCTACTGGTATTCATTCACCTTTTCGAACTTGAAGTTAATTACACTGGTCTGTCCATTAATAACTTTTAACTGAAATGCTTATATGATTGAAAACTTTAAATAATTTTATTTTCATAGATGACAATTTAAATCTCAGTTTCCTAAAGTGAGCGATAATAATTTCAGTGGCACTGGAGGTCTTTTGGGAGGCAGTAGAAAGCTTAAAGCAAATTAGAATGGTTCAGTCAGAAACGGAAAATATAAACAAATCAACAAGTGTCATCACTTTCTTGTAACCTAACATACCAATTTCCATATATTGAACATCTGTGGTCTGTATGATTTAGTGATTTTCTTCTAACCATTCAAAACAGTTTCAGAAAGGCTTGTCATTATAATGATTAGCTTCAATAAACTTTTTGGCGAAGGAACTATCAGTATGGGTGAAGAAAAAATAAGGGCTTTAGGAACTTACATCAAATAGAAGGTTCAATCTCCATGTTATCTGGAAAAATCATGAAGCCACCTTATTAATTCTGCTAAATAAGCTTCAAGTAAGGCTTTATTCTCATTGGTTTATTCAAACCAGAAATGTTAAACAGGATCAATTTTTGAACCTTTTTTAAAGATAAGGTACACAGTACAACTTATATTTTTCGAATATACTCATACATGATGTGTGAAATAATTGTAAAATTATATTTTCAATAGACAGAAACAAAAAGTGTAAAATCTACCAAAAAAAAAAAAAAAAAAATATCAAGTCGAATGTTTTATCTTAAATCAGATGTTAAAGTTCAATAGCGAACCCCCCTCAACATGACGCCATCACATACTTATGACAAAAAATTCAATTTTTTCTTATTTTTCAATTTCAAATTTTCAATCAAAAATGCCGCACAGTTGGTAACAGAAAATAAAAATGAATGCAAAAAAATTGAAAAAAATGAAAAAAAAATAATGATTTAAACCCTAAAACGTATGGAGATTTTTTAATTAAAAATTATTGCTAATTAATTGCAAAAAAGAGTTGCAAAAAATAAAGATAAAAACAAAATGAAAAACAAAAAAATTGTATCTAAAAGTGATTTTGATAATGGCGATGGCGATGGCGATGGCGTTTATGCAACAAACGTACAGACACGACACAGAGGAAAATATTGAAGGCATCTATTATATGAGATACAATATAAAAAAGGGAAATAAGAGGCACGAATTTAATGTTGTTGTTGTTGTTGTTGTTGCCGTTGTTGTTATTTTGTTTCATGGCGATCAAAAATTAAAATTATAATAATTTGTTGTAGCTGAACAAAGTCATTATAATTTGTTGTAATCGATGCTGCTGCTTTTTCATTATGAGATTCAATGGGGGAGAAAATGTAAGTGGAAGAAGGGTAAACATTGATTCTCTGTATTTGTTTTTATTTGTTTGTTCGTGTTTGTATATTTTGCTTGCAATTTCATTGATAAAAATAATAATAATAATAATATTGACTACATGTTTCATTTGTTGTTTTTTTTTTTTTTTTAATAGTTTTCCATCACTTTGTATTTACTTAAATGATCACTTTTGCTATTTGTATTTGATACAAAATTTCTCCATTTAAAATATAAATGTTAACCATAAAAAAGAAAATATTTCAAATTAGATTTTAAACGAAATGCTAATGGAAGATCAAAATATATTTAATAATAAAAATATTGTTGTAAAAGAAAATTAAATTGACCTATGAATCTTAAAATTTGAGGTGTGCAAAATTGTGGGCCTTGAAGTCAATCGTCATTAATAATTTTATGAAATAAATAACACTATCTGCTGCTTAACCATGCAACAAAACATCATCACCATCATCATCATCATCATCATTATCAACATCAGCATCATCATCATCAACAGCAGCAGTCCAGTTCAGTTCAGTTGATGATTTTGCATGAATGAAGAAACACATTTGGACAACACACGAAAGAGAAAAACAAAATACATTAATTATGAAATTAATAAAAAAATCATTAATGATCAATAAAAAATATATAAAAATGCAAAAATCATAAGATCTCACAGGGCTATCTGAACATTTGAATACCCTTCACACAAGTAAAACAATATATTTGATTTTATATTTTAACATGATTGTCAAAAAGTGTCTACTTTAAATTCTATTTTAAATAAACCGATTATTCCAATTTATATTGTACTTAGTTGAAATGATGAGATATGTAACAAATTTCATTGTCTTGAATTTGATCTAAAATATTGATTGACAATTTCGGTTATCCCTAATTAACGAAATTAAATATTTTTTCTAACAAAAACATGTTTATTTTATCAAATCAATGTCCAATTAAAATCGTTTTATATATCTTCTCCAGACTCAAATGAAATCAAACTTAAGAATGTGAAATTTCAGTATTACATCTCACAAAACAAAAAAACAAAAAAAAAAACAAAATAGAACTATGAAAACAATAAGAACGGAACCTACCACTTTCTGTAGAAAAAACAAATCTAATGAATGAATGAGTTTCATTTGAAATGATAATTATTTTGATACAAAACTTTATTGAGTCTCTCCTTGGAAGCAAGTTATTGCCAAGTTTAATGTGAAGGGTATAAATATACTCGTACTGATATAAAATACGAAAATAAAATTCAAATCTTCATAAAGCTTTAGAATTCAAATTCAAATACTTTGATGTATTTTTTTTTTGCCGTCGGCTTTCAAATGCTCAATCAAGTATCAAGATGCCAGCAATCAAATGCCGTCGGCTCGTTGATAGAAATATTATTGTATATTTCTATTCTGGATCAAAAACATATCTTATATAAAAACATAAATAAAAATATTAAAAAAATATTTCAAAATAAAATGAATAAAGATTTGTTGTATTTTATAAATTATTTTTTTGTAAAGATTTTTCCTTTTATTTGTGTTTTTCCATCTTTTTTTTTTGTGTTTAATTTTTTTTTCGGTTTTTCATCTTCTTTTTCTTATCTTCATTTAAAATGTCATATTACTCATTTGATTTTTCGCATTTTATACAATTTTTGTTTCTGTTTTTCTTTTTTTTTCTAAATTTTTCGGTTTACTAACGATTTGTTGTTGTTGTTCTTGTTTAAATTTAATAATTATTATTATTACTAATATTTTCTTTTATATACTCGTATTGTATAATTTATTTGTAATTACAATTAGCTCAATGCTACATGAATGTGTTTGTTATTCAATTGAATCATCAATTAATTAATTAATCAATTAATAATTTAATTTTTTACATATTCTAATAATAAAGATATTAGTTTACTGTGTTTTCATAATTTTATATATATAAATATAATAATAATAATTATAATAATAAAAATATTAAGAAAAGAAACACAGAAAAGTTAAATAATAAGAAAAAGGGAAAATTATTTATGTTATTGTTTCATTTAATTAAATTGAAATTATTTAAAAAAAAAAATAAAAACAATAATTAATTAGGTGAAAATTAAAAAAGTAAAGAAATGCTTTTCCTTTTTTTTATAATTTTTTCTTTGTATCACACGCTTTTGAATTATATTTTGTTTTTATCAATGTTATTTTCATATGTTAAAAGAAATTAAAAGTTAATGGTTTTTTTATTTTTGGGTGCAGAGAAATGAAAAAAATTTATCAATTTTTTTGCCTATAAAAATGAAATGTGTTTTAATTTGTGAGAGAATTCACTTGTTTTCTCTTTCATTCATCATTTTATTTTTCAATATATTAATTATTACAATTAAACTGTTTCATTTATAAAGTTTATACAATATACAATTTCATTTTGGTTTAATTTTTCAATTTTCCAATGTCTCCAGGCAGCATGTTGCATGCAGCATTGTTGTGTTGGGTTGTTGAAAGTAGTAAAATTCGACTGAGATATTGAGTTTATTTTAATTTTTCTTTTTTTTTTATTTTCAAATAATTTCGTTTTTATTTTATTTTTTTCATAATTTTTTTTTGTAACTTTTAGATTTAGTTCAACAGTGCGTATGCTTAATTTAATTTATTTTTATTATTAATATCTTTAAAATTACTTTAAAAACTATTAACTAAAATTAATAATTTAATTTAATTTCCTTTTTTCATATTTATATTTATAATAATAATATTAATAATTAATTTAATATTTTTGTTTTTCTTTTTGTGTGTGTGTGTGTGTTTTTTTTTTTTTTTCCTAAAAATAAGCATATTTTACAAAGTGGAGATATCCAGCAGACCAGCGGCGGCGACATCATGATGATGGGAATGCGGATGATAATGGGAATGATGGAGAGCGCTTAGGTGATGGTGATGGGAATGTGGATGCGAGTGATGATCATGCTGTTGGTGTAGCATTGTCTGTTGCTGGAGTTGATGTTGCTGCGTCAGATGTTGATTCATAAGCGACTCGTCTTGATGCAGCTGATGTTGTTGCTGCTGCTGATGCTGTTGGTGATGTTGATGCAAGAGGGCGAGCGGCGCACCAGCATTGTCCAGCATGCTAACTGCTGATTCATGAAGGCCACCGCCGGCATTTAAACGACCAACAAATGTTGAGGCAATAATGCCGATGCCACTGCCACTGCCGCCGCCGGCATTGGCGGCACAACTGCTTGGTCCATTCGTTTGATAGGCGGGTGAATGCGCTGAGTTGGCCGAAGAGCGACTACCACTACCACCACCGCCGTTGCCGCTACCACCAACGCCACCAGCCCCACAGGATGATGATGAACCTGATGCTGTCGGACTTGGTCGTGAGCTCAGCTGTGACTGATGCTGCTGGTGTTGCTGTTGCTGCGATGAGTGATGTGACTGCTGTTGGTGATGACCATTCATATAGACACCACCACCACCATTATCGGTACTGCTACCATGCAACAATTGCTGATACGGTGAATCTGGCGGATGTGGCGGCCCTGCACCGCCATTGCTGTCCACTAGATCGTGTAGTTGCTGTTGTTGCAATTGTTGCAGGGCAGCAACATCATCAACTGAGGGTGAAACATTTGTCGCTCTTGTTGAAGTTGATGTTGTTGATGTTATTGTTGACACTGGTGCAACATCTGTTGTAACTATCGTACCGCCATTGGTGCCGCCACTACCACCACCGTATGCCGCAGCCATTTCTCACATGTGTGCCAGTGGCGCCATAGCACGCATCGCTTGATGTTGCTGATGTTGTTGCTGTTGCTGGTGTTGTTGCTGCTGCTGATGTTGGTGTTGTGCTGCTGCAGCTGCTGCCGCCGCCGCTGCTGCCGCATGATGATGCTGTTGTAGTTCTGGTGAACTTGTCTGATAATGCAATAAGTTTCGTTGATGATGTTCCATTGCCGCCGACGACAGACCATCAGGTAAATGGTACATGTTCATCAGATGATTGAGATCTGTCGTGGAGCTGGCGGCAGCTGCTGCCGCAACAGCGGCGGAACTCACATATTCACGTTTCATAATGTGGTTGTTATTGTTGTTGTGCAACGCAATTGCACTTGGACTGGGTGAGACAGGTTCGGACTTAATGCTCGAATCGCTGGGACTGTGTGATTGGCAGGAGACTTGTGAGCCAGATTGTTGCGCCCCACCGGCAACGGAATTCATACCACCGCCATAAGGTGAACCGGGTTGTTGTTGTAAGCCACCACCACTGCTATAAGGTGATCCAGGCTGTTGAAGACCACCACTGCCACCGCCACCACCACCACTACTACCGTAAGGTGATGTCTGACCACCAGCAACCGCTGAAGCTGCTGCTGCTGCGGATCCGTACATGCCATAACCACCTGCGGCTGCTGCATTCACATAATTCATTTGGCCCATGTCGTAGCGATGATGATAGTTACCCATGTATGCTGCTGCACTGTGTTGCGATTGGTATGCTGCGGCTGGGTCCGCATGCATCATATAGCCATTGGGCATGTAGCCATTTGGTGCACCCATTTCATACATATTGCGATTGACAGCGGCGGCTTGTTGTGCAGCCGCTGCAGCTGCAGCCGCTGAATTTGAGCCACTCAACTGACCTGCTCCTCCTGAGCCTCCACCGCCACCACCGCCTCGTGTCGGTGTACCCGGTTCCTGAGGGCCTCCACTTCCTGGCATAAGGCCACCTACACCCAGTGGATATTTCTCCTTGGTCTTTGTCAGTGTTTTGGTTTTACGTCGCGGTCGATATTTGTAGTCCGGATGCTCTTTCATATGCACTGCCCGCAAGCGTTTCGCTTCATCGATAAACGGACGTTTTTCCGTTTCCGAAAGATCTTTCCACTGGGCTCCCAATCTCTTTGAGATCTCTGAATTATGCATTTTTGGATTATCAGATGCCATTTTACGACGCTGGCCACGTGACCAAACCATAAAGGCATTCATGGGACGCTTAACGCGATCTGCATTTTGCTGATTCTTATTTGCGGTGGCACTATTATTGTTATTATTGTGACTACCACCACCACTGCCGACGAGGCCCGTCATACTGCTTAGCGCCGACCCAGCGCCCATATGGCCTCCATGTTGCTGACCATGATGTGACTGCTGTTGATGACTCACTGGCGATGTCATATGATGAGAACCGATACTCGATTGTGTGGGGCTCAGTTCACTGGAGCTATGCAACGGTGATACATGACCACCACCACCACCACCACCCTGAGTGCCATTCAATGTATTCGCCATACTGGTTTGCAACGACGAAAGAGGATTACTGCCACTACCATTCAGACCATTTGGACTATGACTGGATGCAATATGCATCTGATGATGATGGTGATGATGAGCTGCGGCTGCTGCTGCGGCAGCAGAACTATGATGACTATGATGACTGCCTGCACCGCTGTTGTTGCTGCTATGATGATTTGCGGCAGCTGCCAAATGCGATTGTGTTAGGTGTGATTGGCCAAGATTCATAAGTGGTCCCAGTGCTGAGTATGGAGAGGCGGCATGACCATGTAGAGCGGCACTAGCATGATGTGGTGGCATTGTGGCATGTAGAATGCCACCTTTCATATCCGATTCCATGGTAAGCATTTTTATTTTATATTTCTTATTATTTATAATATATTTTTTTCAAATATTTTCAATTGTATTTGTTCAAATTGTGATTATTTCTTGTTGCACATTTAAGAGAAGAATAACATCCACGTGTTTTTCTTTATTCAACTCAATAAAAAACTGTTAATATTTTCTTTGTGATTTTTTTTTAAATTTTTTGTTATTCTCTAAATTTCTCCTTGGTATGTTTGAACATCTGTGGAAACCATGTTGCACTTGTTTAAATATATAATTTTTTTTTTTTTTTTTTGTTGTATGTAAGATTTTGTTTTTTATTTTCTTTTTTTTTTTTTGTGTGTTTTGTTTTTCTTAATTTCTTTTTATTTATTTGTTTTATACTAGTATAAGAAAAACATTGAATATTTTTGTATTTATATTGAAGTCACTTGAATAATTTTTTTAGTTTTATATTTTGCACATTTTGTTTATTGTTGGTGTTTTGTGTTTTTTATATTATTGTTATATTTATTGTTTTATCAAACACTTGGCGTTTGCTTTACATTAATGTATGAGATATTTCTTATTATGAAATTATTAAGAAAAACCCATCAATTAAAATATTATATTCTTCCGCCGTTTAACTTAATGTCCAAGTTAAATCAAGAAATTAAGAACGCAAATTTTGCAATGAAATTATAATAAAAATAATGAAATGTTTATATTTTATTTATTCTTTAACTTGAAACAAGTTAAGTTTATTTTTTTTAATGGTTTTTTTTTTTTAATTTGATGTGTATGAATGTTTTTTTGCACTCGATTCGTTTCAACTCAAAATCGACCACGGAGCGACACGAAAAAATACCTCCACTCGAAACGGAATTGAGCACCTTTCTGTCGACTGTTGAAAATTTGGAAACCTGTTCGACTGACTTAAAGTGAAGGAAAGATGATGACTATGAAGCCGAAGCGTCTAAAATGAAAACGAAGTGTAGCCGAAGTAAACGAAAACGAAGAACGAACGACGCACAACGTTGACATGTACGAGAACAACGGCGACGGGAGTCGAACGTATGGGCGAACGCGATTTCAGTATGCGTGCATTTGCTTGCGAGTACGAAATACAAATGAGAGCACACAATCTTATAATGGTGAGCGCAAGTCAAATTGAGACTGAGACTGAGTAAATGTTCCATATTGTTGTAGCTGCTGCTGGATAGGCAAGTGCCACCCTGTCTAGTAAACTGTGTGTGTAGTGTAGCGGCATTTTAACTGCCAGTATTGTTGGAGAGAAAATGTTATGTTGTTGTTATTGTTATTGTTGTTGTTAGTCGATGATGTTGATGATGATGATGGTGGTGGTGAAGCTGATGAGAGCAAACGAGTGAGTGAAAGAGTACATCATTATCTATACAACAGAATGAATAAGCTATTGTTTCTTTAAGAAATTTCTTATAAGCAAGAACGAGAGCGTGTATAGTTAAGCAGCGCACAGCAATAAATCACATGTCTGGCTGGCAAAGCACAGTGAGGCCACATGGGTTGGATTTTGCGCAAGTCCCCTACACACACAAGAACACAACCGCACACGATCTGTAGCCAATCAGAGTTGTGTGCGAACAGGAAAGCGCTATAAACAGAAGCAGGAAAATCGAAATGGTGATTCCAATTGAACTTGCTATAAAAACACACAGATACGACGAGTTCACATTTTATAGCAAGCGTTGTTGTCGATTTTCACATAAACGATGTTAATGCGTTGTGGCACGTTGTGTTCCTCAGAGTGGATACCAACATTGTCGTCGTCGCCATCGCCATCGCCATCGCCATTTGCTGCATGTCAAACCAACGCAGCTTATGCGCTTAAAGCGTTTTTCTCGCTTACGAAATTCCATCAGCAGCAAAAGCAATAACAAGGAAGAAGAGGAACCAGTAGTAGTAGTAGTAGTAGTACGAATATTAGTAGAAGACGGACGGACAGACAGACAGACGGCAAATGTCGTTACCGTTGATAGTTATGGAAGGAAGGGTATGGTATGGCAAAACAGAAAGATATAGCAGCGACAACAACAACAACAACAGTAATACCAACATAGTGGCAGTGGCGGCATTTTGGATACTTTTCTGATTTTTTTTTTTTTTTTTTTTTCTTTTCTTTTTTCTACAGATTTCTTATTAACCTAATGGGTTTTTTACTTGTGACTTGCGACTTGTGGAAAAAAGAAATTACAATGATTTTTTTATAGGAACCAAAAATAAGTAAAACATTTTTGAAATTTAACAATTTTTAAATTGTCTCCTTTTATCAAAATTTAAAAGGAAACTTTAACTTCTCTTTAAAATAAAAAAAAAAAAAAGTTTGCAACGCTGCTTTAAAATGAATCTTAATGGAGAAAATATAAGAAATTGTGTATCTTTTGTATGTTAAGTAGTTTTGTATGTTTACATGAGTGTGTGAGTGTATGTAAATTTGTGTGAGTAACTATTAAGTTCATATATCTTATTTGTATGTGTAAAAAGGATTCATCCAAAAACATATATAAATATATTGCGTGTAAATGACAACCAACAAGCAACCATCAGTGGGTAAATAATTGAAATTGGAGCAATTAAAGCTACAGCAATAATAATTTTATAAGAGTCAAAAGAATAAATAGAAGGGGAAGGAACGTAGGCATACTTGGGCATCATCGTCAGAAAGAACGTGAAAAAAGAAAACTTTTTCAATACATTGGAAATCGATTGGATAAAACACTGAAAAGTTATGGGCATCCAAAAATGAGTTGCTACAGCAAAAAAAAAAATCTGCTGAAATCATAAAATAGAAAAATTAATGCAATAAAAAAAAAAATAAAAAACCAAATTTAATGAATATCGCTAATGGTTTTATTACTTTTAGCATAATTTGATAGATCGAACAATATTTGACGAGATCGGAAGTTTGAAAATATCAATATTTCCTCCTACAACATACGAAAAAGGCAATGAAAATTGTTTGCAGACAATGACACTTTGCCCCACTTTTTGACATTAAATCTGATTTACTTATTTTTAAGTACTTCAATTCACAATGTTAACACAATACGCACGAAATAGCTACATTCACTGCAAAGACTTATAAAGATCAAAACGACACTGAAGTCATGTTGAATGCAAGAGTACTTACTCAACCATGGCACCAGCCCCATCTATGAATACTTTTCCCTGTATAAAGTAGAATTTTAGGAATGTGATAAGAAAAGAAATTCATTATAAAAAATATGTAATAAAATGTTATAGTTTGCATCTAAACTTTATCATTCCAAATCAAGGAATTAGTCCTATAAGCTTATAGTTTTTGCTTCAAAATAGCGAAAGGAACGTAATTTCTGGAATTTTCTGGTATTGTCTGATATTGTTTTACGGATTTTTTTTTTTTTTCGCAGGAATACATTATTGATCAACACGTTTTTCTGATACTGTCCGTAGATATTGGCCAAATTCTTCCTTCGTAAAGCTCATTCTTCATTACTAATGTTTCTTGTTTTCAAAATTTTGATATAAAAATGGTTTCTATTAAACTTTTTATAAAGGCAAACAACAAAAATTCCGGGGAAATCTATTGATTGCTGCATATTGACAAATGTGTGGCAGTTAGATTTATACATAAAAATAATCAAAAGTGACAGAATAAATAAATTAAATATTCATTTCTCAATTTTTTAGTTTTTATTAGGGTTCCGTTTGAAACCCCTTTGGGTACGTACAGAGATTCCTTGTCCGTCCGTCCGTACATCGGTCCTCGGGTCTTATCTCATGAACTGGAATAGCTAGAGAATTAAAATTTTCACAGAATGTCTAGTTCTATTCGGGAAACAACAACAAATACTAAAACTAAAATATTTCCAAAAAGTTAAAGGGGTCCCCAAACAAGAAACATTTTGGTTTGTATGGGATCTATGCGATCTATTAGACCCACAATCTTGAAATTTACTTCGTTGGTGGATGTAGATTAGAAATTTATACTGCCAAAATTTCAGTTTAATCGGACTTCCAGGTGGGGTACCTCCCATACAAATCATTTATAAAAATAAGTTCTTATTAGAAAAACTTTTTTGCTTTTCGGACTATTGAACTGAAATTTAAGCACTATAAGTTTCTGATATAGACGCTATATATATGTTGGTCCACTAGGGGGAGAACCTCACATAAAAACCACAGCCTGGTACAGAACCCTCCGTGTATGAGCCTGACACACATTTGGCCGATTATGTTACTATTACCATTTTTACTCTCTCATTTTTAGCCAATTTAAGAATTGTTTATTATTCTTTTCTAGTTCTACTTTATATTATATATTTTATCTAGTCAATTTTTATATCTTTTTACAATTTGTTCTTGAGATTTTGGTAGAAGAATATACATAAATCTAGTGCCATTGTAAACCACAAGATCAAGTGTTGCTTCTCTCTGCTTTATCCACAATATCATAATCATCATCAAAAGTCTTTTGTTTCTTTTTTTTTTTTTTTAAATAATGCAGGATAATTTTTTTTGTTTTTTTGTTATCCTTTCTATAAATCGAAGACATCCTTAAAGACACACACACACACACACACATGTTTACATAAACTGTGCTTACCTACTTAGATACTTTAACTTTGCAATTTCATTTTGTGTTTTTTTCCTTTCTTTTTTTTATGTTTTTAATATTTCGATTCTTATTTTTCAACTTCACTTTGCTTGATTGCATTGTTTTCTTTCTCTGCTCTCCCCTTTCATTGCTTTTTTATGTTGTTTTTTTTTTATCTTTTTTTTTTTTTTGTATTTGTTGGTTCTATTTTGCTTCATTGCATTTTCATTGCAATTTTTCGTTTTCAATGTCGGTTTTATTTTATCGCTCGCTTGCTTGCTTGCTTGCGATGATTCTCTTTCATTATTGAAATGTTGCACTTCCTGTCGTTATTGTTGTTATTGTTGTTGTTGTTGTTGTAAGGCTTACATATGTGAGTGAGTAGCTGTATGATATAGGTATGTATGTATGTGTCTATGAACACATATCTGTGTTCTACTTAATGTATTAATGACTTGGAAAATTGTTGAAAAGGACATTGTTGTCGTAGTCTTTTCAACAAATAAATGCGGAACAAAAAACACAAAAAAAACAAGAGTTGAATTGAATTGAAAAATGTAAGGGATTGCAAAAGGTTACTCATATGTACATAAACATTTGAGGTAAAGGATCAACAGGTTTTGAAATAATTTATGAAAGGGATCTTGATAAGGAATCATCACAATTACACAACTGAAAATATTCTATGAAATTCATAAGGTTGCTGCAAAATAAAGAAAAATCAAGGTCATAAATAATTCTTAAAGAATGAAAATGCAACTCGTCTTTATTGCAACTTAACTAAACATGCAACATGAGTCAAGCATGTCGGTCATTCTAACTGTAAATGTTATGCTACAATTACAATGACAAGAAGAATAACACAAAACTAAACTCTTAACGTCAAGGTCTTAACAAAAATGCCATATAGAGATTTTGCCAACACTAAAAAATGAGACCCATTCGAGACCAAGACCAAGACCAAGCCCCAGCCTTGATCTCGTAGAGTACAAGTTCAACTAAGTCAAAGTCAAGCAATTTGAATGCATGAACCTGTTAGCACACAACACAATACAATCCTTTTGTAAATTTATTTATTTATTTATTTATTTTTATGCTTTTAGTATTTCATTCTGACGTAATAAAATTAAACAAAATGTCTGGATGTCTCTTCTCCCTATATCTGTATGTATCTCCCTCTGTCTGTCTGACTGTTTGTCTATTTATCTCAGGCTTAGAACCAACAATAACGACGACAATGACGACGACTGTAGACGACAACTGCAGACATTGAGAAAAGTTATTAAGGGAGACACATTTGTGGGGAAAAGAAGGCAGAGAATGGAGAGGTTGCCATATAGCATTGTATAAAACAAATTTGTGAGAATAAGTAAAAGATAGCAAGCAAGTGATGCAGAGAAAGCAAGATAAAGTGGGTTGGTGGAAATATAATGTGAGTAAGATATTTAAACAAAAGAAATAATGTAAATATGCGTACAAAATATTGCCAACAACGAACGTTAACAACAAAAGATGTTGCCAACTGCCAACAACAGGCTAAGCCGCACACATGTACGACTTTGTAAGTATATAGACGGTGTTTGTGACTGTGACGATGACGACAATGTTGACGACAATGAACGGTATTTTACTATAAAATTTATATGCAAATAGAGGTAAACAGTGATAAAAAGAAAAAAATATAGTTAGAGTCTTTTTAATAGACAAATGTACATACATGTGTGAGCTTGTTTTGACAAACTGATGGACATTTTGATGATGATTCCCACTGTTATTGCAAACAACAAGGCGCATTTTCTTATGGGTAATTTTTACCCATAAATTGTTAATAATTATTTAATAAATAAATCAATTTCCTTAATATTATGATTATTATTATTATTATTTTGAATAGCCACTCCAGAAGTCTGTTTGTATATAGCCACATTTTTTTATATCTATGATGGAGGACTAGTTCCTAGAGTGGAAAGTATTTCCATGACCATTGTTAGACATTTACAAAGAATATAATCTTAAAAAAAAACTTAAAATCAAGTTAACAAAATCAGCTATTCTCCAATAATGACTTATATATTTATAACTCTATGGTTAGAGTGCTATAATTTTAAGTCAATCAGCTTAATCAGCCTTTGAAAATGTGTAAATTTGCAAATGTTTTTGTTATATTGTTCCAAGGAAAAAATATGCTGTTGCAATAAGAAACAACTTTTGGTTACTTGAGAAACCTTTGTTCCTATATCCTCTTCCCAATCGACGCCCTTGGCTAAATAAAAAAATTCTAAGCTCAGGTGAGTGTGTGTTCCTGACCTACTCAACACTCAACATTCAACTCAGAATACAGAACACAATTTGGCAACACTAAATACAATGAAACAACAACCTGGCAGAACAACAAACAAAACAATATTTACCGCTATTGTAAAATGAATGAAAAAAATGAAGAGGAACAGCAAACAAATATACATACACACACACACACACACACGCATACTTAAACAAATGAAACAATAAAATTGTACAATTGAAATACAAACAAATCAAAAAAAAAAAACAACTCAAGTTGAGTCGTCGCGACTCAAAATTGTTACGTCTCATCTCACCTCGCTTCATCTATACAACTCTCCTCTGGACTCCTCTCGTCTCATCTCTTCCCGTCTCTTCTCATCTAAGACTCCCATTCATTTGAGTTCAGTTTTTCATGCAATTCAAGTCAATGACTGAATGACTACACTTTCATTCTCCGTCTCTCTCTCTCTAACTCTCTCTCTCTCTCTCTCTCTCACTCACTGTTTCATTCATTCCTTTAAGCATGCGTTGTTTGCATGAAAAGGACAAAGTATTGCAGTATTTTATATGATATGGAAACGATATTGTTCATTCGTTGTTCGTTTGACTATTGAAAAGGAGAAATAATAAACAAAAGCAAAAAATAAATAGTAGAAAAAAATCCAACAACAACAACAATATCAAATGAAGAGTGTTACAACAACAAACAAATAATAGCAAAAACAAAAACAAAGTCAAGGTCACTGTAAAGAGTTTTAATTGTTCGCAAAACGAAGCAAACACACAGAAAAAAAAAGTACAATAAAACACAACAACAACAACAACAAAAAAGAAAAACATTATAAAAACATCTACCAAATAATGAAAAAAAAAAACACAAACACAATATAACAATAATAACAACAACTACAACAACAACAACAATAAGAGACGAAAAGAATAAGAAAAAATACTCATGCAAACAGCAACAGAAACCACGTAATAAAAACCAAAATAACAACAAAAGCCCCCACAACACAACACAACACAACAATAACAAAACAAAATGAATTAACAATAAAATGAAGAACAAACCACCATTCAAAGGCAAAAGTAAAGAAGAAGAAAAAAAAGCACACAAAAAATATATCGAATCATAATAGAAGAAGCGACAATGAAAAGGTAACCTCAGAGTCTCAGCCTCCATCCATCCATTCATTCATATAAACAGTGAGTCCATAGACCCTCGTTTGATAAAGAATTTTATAATACTGGTATCAATATTCAATTCAAAACAAGTTTAAGTATAATACAATATTTTAATTTTTTTAATTCTTATATAACAATTCAATGTACTCGTTCATAATGTGTATCCAAAACGGAGGCTGGTCAATAACTTTCAATCTTTCCAGTATATAGAGGCGATTACCTAAGGAAGCTTGATATCTTTATGTTGATGTTTCTGTGTAATCATCATCAAAACAGAAGTGTTCGTCACCTTGGCTTCCAAAATTGGATCATTTCAGTATGTAAACCCCCCGGTATTGTGGGTGATTAAAGCACTACTTTTTTTTATTATAAACATATATTAGGAACATTAAAGCTATAAAATATTGTTGTCAGGGAAATATAAAACAGAGATTTGATTTAAACACATTTTGAAGGAAAACAAAGAAAAAAAAAGTTTATTATTTATTTACATATACATTTGGGTGGAGTTTTTTTTAGGCGCCTTTGAAGTACCGTCCTGGCTAGTGACTTGGCTAGAGGATTTGGATGGGAGAGAAGCCTGTCATTGAATCGGCTGCTGTGAAAATTTATTTCCTGGCGAACTGTAGGCATGTTGAGGTAGTTATGAAGTGTTGAGTTCCTAACGAACCAGGGAGCATTGTTGATTGTCCTGAGAGGCTTATTTTGCATGACCTGAAAAGCTAAGTTTGCTCTTTTTACACAGGAGCCAGTACAGCCTTTCATTTTATAGGAACATGATCGAGCAATGGTGGTGATATGATGTTTCCATGTCAAGCGTTTATCAAGGAAAAACCCCAAGTATTTCATAACTGAAGACTGTGGAATCGCCAAGCCCCCAATCATTAAAGGAAGTATGTTACTTCTCCTGAGGGTGAATGAACACAGTTGTGCTTTACTTAAGTTAAACTTGATACACCATCTAGTGAAGCAGGCTTCAAGCTATGGTATGAATCTAGAAGTGGATGACAGAAAGAGGAAAATGAGTAGGGAAAAATTAAAATAAACGCATAAATATTCAATTAACACATAAGTGGTGTCCCCGAAAGGAATCTAACGCTATGATAAGTCAATGGGAATCAATTGTATCACATTCGCTAGACAATTGCAAAGGTGAACAGTATGATAAAGAGAGCCATAAATAGGGAACAGCAGTTATAGGCTGTGAGACCAATAAGTCCTCTAAAGCAATAGAGTATAAGGTACCAACTCTTCCTCACCTCATATCTCCACCCAAAATAACCAACAACATTTAATTATAAAATTATTCTTATTATTTATAAATAAAAATTCTTCAATTATTGTCTTTTCCCATTAATCTTGACTTTAGATCCAAATATTAATTTAATTTTAAATAAGAAAAAGTAAGTACAATTTTATTGCAGCATTCAAAATTATTGATTTTTCTCATAAATTTCTATATTATTTTCCCCCTCTAATCAAGGTTTATAAACTCATTCATTCGATATACTCACACATACCACATTACAATACTTATACCTATGTATTGTATTTTCCACAAGTCATTCTCTTCCAGACACACAAAAGAAACAAAACCTCTATTGATTTTTTTTTTTTTTTCGCCTATTATGATTATGAAAGGAGTCTCGAGATGCAGACCTACTAAGTCTGACCATAAAGGGGAACAATTTAAAAAAAAAAATAAAAACTTTGAAGAATAAAAATACGATAAAATAAATAAATTTGTTGACCTAGTTCTTTTATTTATTTATTTTTTTTTTTAATGTAAAAAAAATAATGAAAAGAAAAAGAATGCATTAAAAAATATACTGATATCCAATATTCTTAATAAACGTGATTCTAAATAAGAGAGGAATAGATACATAGTTTGTGTGTGCGATAGAGAGAGAGGGCAAGAGATTGCAAGCCTTGCCTACTTTTAGGCGTTTTACATTAAAAAAAAAAACACAGAAGAGATGATGATGATGAAAGGCGAAATGGAAATGTATGGCAAGTTTACTATATATTCAAATAACAAATTTGTGTCATTGAACTCTTTTGGGGCAGACTAAGTTATGAATTACAAAAGTAACAACAGCAATAACAACAATAACAATAACAAAGTAATAATAATGGCAAATGGCAACAAAACCAGCAACAACAACAACAACAAAAATAACAAACAATAAAGAATATTGTACTAAGAGGAGAATAAAAGAAAGGAAAGGAAAGGAAAAGAAAAAAAGAGGAGCTTTGCCGTCGCCGCCATCGTCATCGTCGTCATTGCCACTGAAAATTTTATTTCGATTTTTTATTTGTTGTTTTTTTTTTTTCTTTTTTATTATTTGCTTTGCTTTGTCGGCTTTTGTGGCAAGTTTGTTTTTTTTTTTTTTATTTTTTTTTTTATCTTGTTTTGTGGGTGTGTACTTTTGTCTGAGAGTGTAACGGCGAGTATCTGTGTGTATGTCTATGCTTTTGTTTTGTTGCAATAAAAGCTTTGGCTGTTCTCGTCATCAGTGTGTCGGTGATGTTGTTAGTGTCGTCGTCATCGCCGTTGTCGTCTACTTGAATCCTTTTGTTAGTGCATTTTTTTGTCGTCCTTTGTCGCATTTGTTGTCACTCAATTTTTGGTCTAATTTTTTAGTTAGCGAACTTGTTCAGTTCAGTTGATCCTTTTCTTTTCTTTCATTTTTTTTATTTTTTGGCTTGTACGAGTATATTGCTGAATTTGGTATGCTAATATAATTTTTGCACTCTTCAAACACTTATCTTGAGTGGCTTTATGGATTCGCTTTGATGTTGGTAACATGCTATAAAAATATCTAAAACATCTAAGATGAAAAATATCTAAAATTCATAGACTTCATTGAATACTTAAGCAAAATGTTAGAAAAAGATTTTGTAGAATCAAGTAGATTTTATTGGGTAAAGGTTTCCAAATATTAAGGCTTTATGAAAATATTATTCTTATTCTATAACTTTGTTTAATAGAATATATAAGATTCTCTCCCTTAGAACTCAAGTCTTGATTTCTTCAATATGAAATCATTTCTATTCTTTTCTTTGTTCATAGAAAAATAATTTACTCATGCAAAGTATATTCAATCATATTTAAGACCGAATTTCAAATTTCAAATGTTTATTGATACTTCAAAAAGTTACTGAATTTTTGAATAGAATTAAAACAAATTTAATTTTCATTAAATTTATATAAAACATTAAAAGAAACTTTCAACATTTAGGGCCTTCGACTAAGCAATGACCTTGGCTGCAAATCTTTTGTTCTAAACATCAGGACCTTTCCACCAACATGCTTAGACAATTGTTGTCATATCTGTAAATCCAAAACACTTAGAACCCGGTTAATTAGGCCACAAATAACAAAGCTCAACTTGTGCCTTTGTGCTATTCAATTATTGCATTTGTTATTATGACCCTAACACGCACATGCTTTTCTACGAATGTAGATAGATTTGGATAGAGGAACCGAGAGAACGAGAGACCGAGAGACCGAGAGACTGAAAGACCGAGAGACATGCCTATTGAAATACTTGCCAACTTTCACTTTCATTAAACCATTTCGAGATACAAATGCATAGAACTACTACTATAGAACATGATTTATACCACAACACTTTACGCTTTTATTGCCATCAAGCAATCATCATCATCATCATCATCATCATCATTGTCACTATTATCATCAACAACAGCAATATCATCATCATCATTATTATCAATCCCTGGAATAACAACAAAAAGTATCTGTCTAACTGTCTATTTGTCTGCCCTATCTGTGTGTGTTTGTCTGTGTGTGTGTGTGTGTGTGATGCACTTCGTCCTCCTTCTTGCAGGAATCCTCACAATTTTGCAAAACAATCTTTTTGTGCATAGAAATGAAATGTGAACGAATGAATCTTTTTGTTTTTTTTGTTGTTATTATTGTTGTTGTTTCTGTCTGTTTGTCTAACTGTTGTTTGCCATCATCATCATCATCATATACTATATATGTATGTATGTATTTGTATCTACAGCTTTGTATGAACTGTTCAACTGTTCTCGTTTATGACGCTCGCATTCAACGCTCACTCTCTCTGTCATTCATGCTCCTCTATAAATGTATCTCATACGTACATATGTATGTATCTCAATCTCTCTAACTATGAAAGCACAACAACCTGTTGCATCTCGAGCTCTGCCATAGCTCCCTACTGAACTCGGTTGAACTGAATTGAATTGAAGAGAATGTGCCCCGCATCTCGCATTGCATTGCATACAATTCAATTTCGAATACAATTGTGCATTGAATGTGGATATAAATGAATAAATGACTGAATGAGAATGAATGAATAAAAGAGGAAAGAGTAGACAAGTGTTTATTTGTTTATCAGCAAGTGAGTGGGTGATAGATAGATAGATAGAATGAATGTGTGAGAGAGAATAAATGAGTAAAATGAATGCAATGAAAATAAAAATAAAACAAAAAGAAAAAAAGATATGCGAATTACACTTAAGTTCAGACAGACTACGACGAATTGTGTCGCATTGAGTTCAGACAAAGCGACTGAGCAAAGTCATCGTATTAAGTCAAATTATTGTCTTTAAACTTACGATAGTTTGTTTTTATAGTTTTGTCAATGAGATTTTAAATGAAAATAACTGAAAGAATATAACAAAGGTGAGATAAAATGACTTAAAGTTTCGAAACCAAAACAACATTTTATTCGGTTCACTCAAAGTTTGAATCGAAAGTTCAGAAGGTCAAATAAATGGATCATGAGTTCATGGAATATATTCATTATATTTATTTTATTTTATAGAAAATTGTATTTTTTTCAATAATAGAATTTTAAGATTTGTTTGGAAAGTCCACATCGAATGACATACATATGTAGTCCAAGAGCACCAATCTCCTGTATTCCGAAACATTTGTTTTCATCATGCACTAACTAACTACAATATTTATAGAGCAAATATTTGTAACTAAACATATTTTAATGATTCTATTTGTGAGAAAGTTGATGTAGAGTCTTTTTTCTGGTTTTTTCTTCTTTACTAACTATTTTATCTTGCCTCAAGATCATCTAGAATCAAGCAAATAATAACAAAAGTAGCCTCAAGTCATCAAATCAAAACCACATTAAACACTTAACAAAGAAAAGAAATTGCAACGAAGCAAGTGACAAATTCTCTTAAAAACTCGCAAACAATCTTTCAAGAGAGTAAAACGACAGGAGGAAAGGTTCCCTTAACTTAGTTTAGTTTAACTTCAAAACTCAAATAAACTTGGATTGTACTTTCGACTTAGTCAGTCAAGTTAGTCTGTTGTTCCCCTTTACTTTACTTTACTTTACTTTACTTAACTGTTTGTCCATAATCAAAACTTGAGGCGTGAATAAATGAAGTTTGCGCCATGGCTGACCACCATTTGCACTAACAAAACAACAACAACAATAACAACAACAACAATAACAGCAGCAGCAGCATACCAGACATAAGATTCACTTATGCACGCATGCATGCATGCAATGCTTTCCTAGACCTGTTCGAGTCTAAGACACCAGCAGCAGCAGCAGCAGCATCACCAGAATCAAGAATAAAAGAGAAAAAATGTTTGTCCTTTTATTACTTGTGGCGATGACTTGTGTTAGTCCAGTCCAGTCCAGTCCAGTTCAGTCTCTGGTATATGACCATCTGTCCAGTCGAATCCAAGTTATGGCGTCTGTCAAAATCATTTTACGACTTTGTGCAAAACTTTGCTCATTGCCGCTGTTCGCCGCCCAATGCCCGTTGCCGAATATCATTAAGAGCTCCGTCCATTCCATTCCATTCCATTCCAGTTGAATTCAACTCTAAGTTGTAGTTGTACAGCCAGTTGTGTCTTGTGTCCAGCTGCTGAAGGACAACAGAAAACATAAAGCAGGGCGTGCCGTGGCATGGCTTGCCTTGGCATGCGACAATTCTATGTGTTTTGCACGTCCAGCTGTCAACTCGTCTAGCAAGTGTCACTGCAAGTTTTCCTTCTTCTTTTACCTTTTTCTTCATTCTATCTTTACCACTATACAATATATACAATATCTGCCTCACATTCGCACTTACATTATGTTGAATACTCTAAAGCTATCCAAGTTGGCTGTTAATCTTGGCCAGTTGCTAAGGCACACATACTTGGATATTGTATTGTTGTATGTCCAGTTGCTCCTTCTACGCTTTTGAAAGATTAAAATCTGCAAACAGTTGTCATAAAAGTTTAAATTAAGAAATATTAAATGTGATTTTCCTACAATTGCCTTGAGGCAAACAGAAGTTGGATTGGGTTGCATTTAAAGATTTTTAAGGTCATTTGTTGTAGTTCGAAGCATTTCCTATTTGAAATTTAAATTTGTCCACTCTTCAATTAAAATAAATAATAAATTCTTATACGAACAAATGAATGTACAATTTTTTTTTATGATTACAAGTGAAACTTTACTTATCATCTCATCTCTGATCTGATTTGACGTGATCATAATTTGCGCATTTTGTTGCTACTTGCACTGCACTTCATATGTTTGTTGATGAAGAATTTTTTATATTTTTTTTTTTTTGTTTGTGTCATTCGTTGCTCATTTTAAATTTATTTAAATTGAATTAAATCGACTGCAATTGGCTTAAGCTTTTCGACTTTCGACTTAAAGATTATTCTAGGGCTTGTGATGTTGATAATGATGATGATGTTGATGTGATAAATTACCACCACCATGTCGTCGATGTCGCTTGATTTCAATCTGTCAGATACTCGTAAATTTGTCGTTCGTTGTCTTTCTCAGCGTCATGACTTCAATTGAGCATATCCGTTAAAGAAATGGCGATTGTCAACAATTATGGAGAGTTTATTCATTTTTCTCTTAATCAAATGAGCAATTGCCACTTAAATCTGTGACAAATAGCGAGTAGCAAATGAAGAGTGTGGGAAGACATAAATGAAATGGTTTTGGAGAAAAAATTTCACACACAAAATGGTGTAGTCACATATGAAATAAAGCATCTATTTTAGAAAGAGTATGCAATGAGTTTCTGTTATTTAATAAATAACGATATTTGTTTTCGTCCAACTAAATGCAATTGGATTGGTATTTTTTATACAATTGCAATGATAACACTACTACTGTAAATTTTTTCTATGCAAAGGTTTACAATACTCGTATTTTCAATACCAAAGTCTTCTTTAATGCTGATTCGAAAGTAAGTATCATATAAACCACCTTTCTAACCTGAAGAACATTAAATCTCTCTCTAGGCTCTATAAAAAATTCAATACTACTGGCTCTTCTATTGCTATTGCAAACTAATTTTCTTTTATTAAATTGAGTTTGTTATAATAACTACCTCTCACGATGTAGACTGCAATTTCCACCACACCCTAAACAATTTTACAACTTTGTGAACTCAAAACGCAAGTATTCTTTTTATCCCTCGCTGACTAACAAGCGTATGGTGTTTTGGTTATTGCAGACCTGTTCAAAAAAATTCTTCCAATCCTTAGTATCATATATTGACAATAACAAACAAAAAAATAAAAAAAAAAAAACTGGCATAAGTGATACAAAATTCAACGTCCAATGAAAATTTTCTCTGGTTTGTAGTTTCAAATTCATTGCCATATGTCCAAAATAGACATTTGTTTCAGTGATCCAAATCCCTTAACCCCAAACGATTTCTTCAGGTTTGAAATTAGGTTATACTTAGGTTTAGTGGATGAAATTTGGAGAATATACTGAATGATGGTTAGCAGTTTGTAGCTTAATTTATGAGTTTTTTCCATGGTGGCTACTTTTTTCTTCACCAAATGTGGTCGTTTTTGCTTCAAAACAATGTCGAATTTGTCCTAACAGCTCTGAATAATAAGCGTCGGCGATTGTTAATCTTATTCGATGTGAATGACATCACGTATATTTCAAATAACTGTCGCCATAGTCTTGCTGGCCGACAGACTCACCTCGGCCTTCTTCGGTTCACGTTCACACGGAGAAGTACAGTGCTTTCACTTTTCCTTCATCTCTGATGTATTGTAATCTACGTCAATATCCAAATATTCCTGTAAAAAGTTATGACAACCTCACGCACTTTCAATTTCCGATCGTCCAATATCATTCCATGGATTTAATGAACGCTTTCTGGAATGAACACCTTATTTCGGTGAACTGAAAGTTTGGTGCCTCAAAGAATTCAGTAAACCTCTTCTAAACCATTGAATTTGACGGTGCGCAGTTTCCATGGTATTTATCAAGCTTTTCCTTGGTTTCGGTGATGGTTTTTTTAGGCAAAAAATATTGCTTGATGTGCAAGTGAAATGCACTTTTTTCCATTTTTTTTTTTAAATACACAAAACATTGTTCCTTTAATTGACAATATAAATGAAATCATGTGGTCAATATTATTGAGACAGCAGTTTAGTGATGGACCAAACTTCATTAAAGATAACGTTGTCGATCGACCCTCATTTTTCATGTTATAACAACAAAACCGTATAAATTTCAAACTTCAGTTTCATCACAATAAGATATTTACATGAGTTTAGAATAAATATGACATCCTCCTTTGAAGGAGATCTTTAGGATGAACTATTTTCACCAACGACGAGATATGTTGTGTGTAGAGGACCATGCCAGGGTATTTGGATGTTTCAGCAATCGTTCATTGTAACGGCAGTAGAAGAAATTAATTTCTTCGATCAACATTGTCATCAGGAGATAACAATGAAATATGGTGTGTTGTGGCCTTGTTTTGCATTTCTTGTAATTTTTTGATGATCAAATCGCCAAACTTTAGCTATTACTTATTTATAGATCATCAATTTTCTGGTGAGTGATAGTTTACTGTCCGCACGCAGTAGCCAGTCAAGTTTGTTCATCTTTTGATGACACTCTTTACATGGGCGCGCCAGTACATCAAATCGACATACTTCATTGAACTTAGTAAAGTTTATTTGTTAGTTTTTCAAACGTTCCTGGTTATATGTATGATCTTGTGGGTCCTTCTCTCATCGTAGTTCCGTTAATCCAATTTTAAAGCAAATTCTTTATCTACTGGCGATGTTTACAGGTTCTTAGTAATAAATCTCTAATTCTGATTTTGCCTATTGCTACTAAATATAAATAGCAATAGCAATGCAAAATATAAATCTAAAACTAAAAAAAGAACAGATGATTCTCATTCTGAAACTTAACTTGCACTCAAATTCATTTATTGGATTCTAGTCAATTTAGTATGAATATGAACTCAAGAAAACTGAAATTAATTAGTAAAACTTATTTTATTGCCCTAAATGCTCAACCTTTGTATTCAACGATTTAGCCATTCTCTATTGAACCCCGCCACACCCAATATAATTTGACCAACAAAACATTTGCCACACTCAGCGTAAATCCATTCAAATGTTTTTTTTTATTCAAGTGAATTTTTATGTTTATGTGAATGAAAGAGAACATAGTGTATTAACTTTGATATCACACACACACACACACATTAAGTATCTTAATACATGTGATTGTCATTTTTTCTTTGGTAATTTACACGAAGCCAACTTCATTGGCAGCCCAAGTCGAGAGTTTCAAACATGAGAGGCAGATGAATCACTACGGGCGATTGCTATGTGTACTAAGTATGTCGGACAGATGAATGCAATACGCTGATGATGCATTTCCTTTCTTCGAGTGGAGCAAATCGCTTCTTTTTTTTTTTTTTTATTTGTACTTTGATTTTGCTACTCAAGCATATTGGGGAAACATCTTCGTTTATAACATGTATTAACATCCCACAACGACAATCTTAATGCTCGAAGTTTCTCATGTAACAAAAATTTCTACTTTTATTAAGTGAGGGTGATGTTAATACAATCCACTTATGTATCTCGTACCTTTTTATTCCTTCACAATTTTAATTGAATGAATGCTGTGGCAACGAAATGGCAAACACAATCTTTTGGCAACATACTCGTATTTAGTGAACGACAGTCTGAGTTTTTAAGTTGAATTGAACCAAAAATAAAAGCCATATCACAGATACTTATGTATGTATTATATTTCTTTTTCTTTTCACTACGACAAATTGGCAGCCATATTAATAAGATAGACAGTCTTGGAATGGACTGGACAGAATCCGAATCAGAAGCCTTAGGGATTTTCCTTTTTCTTTCGTTCGGTCGCTGGTTCATTCTTTCTTCAATTCATTCATTCATTCATTGGGTAGTCTGCTCAGTCAGCGTTACTTTTGCATTGTTCATTCTTCGTTCAATGCACATATCTTGACTACAACCGAACTTAAAATCCTAACTCAATTCCCCACCTCCCTCAAAGAAGTCTACACTCACTCAGTGTTTTATTTGATTTTTCTTTTTTATGTCATCATCGTACTTGTCGCAATTTCAATAAAGATTCTTTTCTTTAATGCTACTCACTACTCCTGCTTATTACACATTTCACCACAAGACCACTCCACCCCTTCTTCTGTGATGCTTATATCAAACTACAATTCTCCAAATATCAAACCGAACTTATGGTTCGCTGTATATATCAACATTTCATTTGATTTGTGGTCAGCAAGTTCTTTGTTCTCTCGCGTTGTGTACGAACGATACCATCTGTAACATGTATCTTTGTAACTGAACTGAACGAGCAGCATCTACTCTGACCCTACTAATTTATATTTGACAAATTCCAAAACTTGTTGGTTTACTTCTTATTCTATTCATCGTTCTATGCCACTATAATTTATGCTTAAATCATTATAGCATCTACAATAGACAAATCTAAGATCTACCTAATAGTAACCGTCGTCTCTGAATCTGTATTCAGTTAGTTTTGCATTGTCTTGCGGTGGTGATTTAGCGTGCGCTCCACTCGAGCGTTGCCTGCCAATTAAAATTGTATATTTTACAGTAAATTAGCTAAAAGCATATATTACTTCATCTAACTAATACTTAGCATATCAGTAGATCCATTTTTTTGCTTCTCAGTTTATTTACGCACAAATTGTTTTATTATTTGCCAATGAAGTCATAATAAAAATTTTAAATTTATGTAGCTAAAAGCGAATCATCGAAATTCAAGAATTATTCATTAATTTATTATTTAATTTATTTGAAAAATGCAAAAAAAAAAAACGAGAATTTCTTTATTTAAAAGCTTTGCTATTTTATTTATGAATTTATGAAATTTTGCCACTTTGCCATTCATAATCTGATAAGTTTTTAGAAGTGCCAATATATTATATATTTTATATATTATTCAGATACCAAAGAATCTTTGCTAGTGGGAATGACATTTTTATTCTACATACAATTTGTATATTTGTAGCACAAGAAGGCATCTCATTAAATACAATCAGCCCATTAATAGAAAAATAGATTTATTTTATATCTTAAATTTTGGAATAATAAATCTATATTTTATATATAAATGATCGGTTTTATTCATGTGTTTTTATTCTAATGATAAATTCTTTACTTTTGTTGTTAAAATGTTGAAATTTTATTTAAACTTTATCAATGATATTTTGGTTTTAAGCAGAGATTAAACTTAATACGTTGAAATCTTGATCACAGGGAAAAAGGTATCAAACTTTCGGTTTTACTAAATGTTTACCAAACTTTTTTTTTGTTTTTATTAGTTTATTTTTAAAATATAAAAGATATAATTTCTATAGGAATATTATCATTAATAAAACTTCAGATAAAGATGTTCAATTTGTGTTCGGAAATCAGTAAACAAATATCTTTTCTTTTGAACTCTTTGAAAATTTATGACAAAATGGAGAAATTAAAAATTTATGACCCTTGGATAAATAAGTTGACAAATTTAGGAGTAAACGTCGACAATGGCGGGCTTTATTTGACTTTGTAATTCTCTTGTGGAAGCATCATTAATATAAAATATGTTTACTAACTTCGATTCAACTACAATACAATTCTTTAATTGATTTCTTTCTTACGCTTGATTGGATCATTTGGATCACCAATTTTTAAGTATTAAATATAACTCATTATTGAACATTAAGTGCTGTAATCGAGCACTCATTACAGATACTTTACCTAGAAGTGTTCAAGAAAAATATACTATTTTACTAGAAAGCACAAGTAATCTAATATTTTTTTTGTCCTTTAGCCTTCGGTAGGTAACTTCAAACCAAAAAATATAAAAATTTACGATGAATATGCTGAAAATATACTATAACATACAAGTAAGTAGGATAAATCTGGCAAAAGATATCAATTGAACATGAAATAACAAGAACGCGGACCAACAAAAATGTTTTGATGAAATTTAGCAGAAATTTCTACATTGAAAAAAAAAAAAAAATACCTAAAAGACATCAGTGATACTCGTAGTACCATAGAAGAATTTTAAGTGAAATAAATATATTTTATCTCAGTGTATGTATGGTATAGTGCAAAAGATTTGCCTTGAAAGTAAGTGAATGAGTGAGTGAGTGTCTGAAAGTACCAACAAGAACAACTGGTACGCAAGTATATACCTATGTATATGTTTCTGACTGTGGATGTATGTGTGCGTGTACTCGTTTTTGAAATTTGAGTAGAGTTTTCCGGCAGACTATTAAACTAAATACCCAAACTGTTGGATGGTTTGGTTTGTTAGTTCTTCGGTTGGACGGATGGATGGATGAGTGGTTGGTTGGTTGGTTGGTTGGATGGATGGATGGATAGATGTATGGTTGCTTCGGTGCTTCGTGGTTCCATTTTAATTGCAGTCGGCCATGGTTGTGATGCCGAAACAAGATCATCAACATCATCAACATCAAAGTTGAGCTCTTAAAAAGGGACGCTTGTCGTTGTTCTGATTTGGTTTTGCAATTAGATCCATCGAAAAAAAAATGCGTTGCTGCGTACTTTAAGTAGAGCGATGAGGTAAAAGGGATTGTTCATATCTAGATGCGAATTTAGCGATATGAAGGAAGGGACATGATCGCTGCGTAGTAATACACTGATACAGAAACAACAATATCAAAGGCATGACGATGAACACAACTTAAGAACGCTGTAATTATGCTTTCTGTATGTATGAATGTATCACATCATATTTATGCTAAGCAGAATTGTGTAGGGGATCCCAAGGAAATGATCGTGAGAAACCTGCAAAGAAGACTTTATCCAAATACTAAGGAAGATGAATTATTTAGAGCAAAATTTGAATAACAATATAGAATAGAAGAATAAATGTTGAAAGGGGATTTTTGTAGGTTGGTTTAGTTTTTAAAAATATTTGGTAAATTTGTGGGCGTTCATTTATAAAATTAAAGGGTTTAATTTGATCAAATAATGTAAAGAAGATTGCAATTTAAATACTTAAAGGCGGATGAAATTTGAATACACGTACACAAAAATACAAATTATATTAAATTAATCATTTTTTTAGAAATTTTATTATTTAATGATTATTAATGAATTGTTTGGGATAAAGACACAAATATTTTTATAATCAGAAACAATGATTTATAGAAATTCTTTAGAAAATATTTAAACTTTCGTTTCTTTGTTGATGGAATCAAATATTTATACAATTTCTCCTAAAGAAAAGATTAAAAAAAATAAACACAGAATATTATTCTGTTATTCCTCTTTTGGATTGTTTACAATATTATTTCATTGAAAACATTGTGAAATTCAAAATTTTTCCATATAAAAACTCAACAAATTATGATTTTGGCAGCTTTACCGATTATAATCGGATTATACAATATTTTATGATTTGTTAACAAGTTTCATGAATTAGAATTAAAAACCCAAACTGTCAAGTGTAGAAATGCATTTTGAGCGCCAAAGTTGTTACGGTTTTATTAAGGAAATTATCTCGTCTAGTAATTAAAGTAATATACATGGTTGGCTATATTAGGTAGACCCAACAGGCAACACTATAACTTTGACAAGAAAGTTTAGATCGATTTATGAGAGCACATGTTTAAAGCATCAGTCTTAGGAATTTTTATTTTGAAGTGCAACTTCTTTAGTGAAGGAGAGTAAATCCAAATAAATGAAAATGAAAAGTAACGAAAATCAAAATTTGACGATGTTATTGTTATATTATATTGGAGATATTTAGGCAAATACAATTGAAATGTCTCCGTGGCGTAGAGGTTAGAGAGTAGGACTTGCAAACCGAGGGCGTGGGGTTCGAGTTCTGCACTGGAAATATTTTTTTTTTGTTGAAGTCAAAATGCAACTAAAAATTGTCGGTTCTTAGTCACTGAAAAGCCCTTAATTATTATAGAAGTACTCTTTAGTACACAAAAATAATAGGGTGGTGCGAAATATGTGCGGATATAATCATCGTAACGTTTTTTTTTCCAAGCCGACAGTGGAAACTCAACAATCGGACAACAGGATTGTTAACCTTATTAACCAATTATTTGATACCGTTTATTCATACGAATGGTATGCATCACTTCTGGTTTGAAATAGACCGTGTACAAACTCACACAGATCGTTCCAAAATTGATATGTTGAATTCATTGTTCCCCGATCGCTTGATATCAAAAATTTACATTTTGGCTGGCCTTCGCGTTCGTCTGATTTGGGACCGCCGGACTTTATCCTCTTTATTTGCTTGAAGTCAAAAGTTTATAACAACAAGCCAAGAACACTAGAAGAACTTAAACCCAACATCCTGCCAGGAAAAAGCTGCCATATCGACCGAAACATTGGTAAATACGATGAATTATGCAGATATCATCTTTAAAGAGATAAGTAAGCAAATCTCCTTAAACGAAATTAAATGATCTTCCACACAAAGAGCTAAAAATTTGTTTTTCTTTTTTCATTTCTTCTTCACGCAGAGAATAGTATTAAAAGTTTGTCGGAGGCCCCCATAAAGTATTGTATATATATTCGTGATCAGTTTGACGAAACGACTCACCGATTACAATTCAGGTTGTTTTTAGAAAAACTGTTTAATTTTTGGTTTATGGATCTAAAATTTGAATACTAACCCATATTCACCAACTATGTAAATTAGAAGACCCTAGGATTACTGGATCGTATTGCTCACATACAAATATTTCGGAGTTTCAGTGTTGAAATGTTCTATGTATACTGACTCTGTATGCATGTCATTATGTAGCGAAGGAAAAATGATTTCTAGGGGTGCGTGTAGAGTATGACAACTTCGGAATAGCCGAAGTTAAGATCCTTTTTTCTTCATTTATTTGTAAATATTGTCACAATGTATTTTGTATGTACTGAATTTTAGACTCAAAGACTAAGTGACTAGTTTACATAGAACGGTGAAAGCTCAATGAATTATCCTCATCATGTTGATCATTTCTATATACATATATATATACGATCTCCGATTCACTGTTCTTTGAACTACAAACATTTTCTGTAAATAAAATGGCGTCCATTTTCGATTTCAAGTGGGTTATTTTAAAAAACAAAAAAAAATTAAATTGAATATACCATAGAAACAAAGCTGTCAGTAATGCCACATTACAGTCTGGCTTCCATTTAAAACTAAACGTTGATGAGGACAACAACAGTGCCAGGCGAATGTCGACGAACATTGGACACTCCCCAAGTCCTAAGACCTCTCACACATACAAAGATATATACAAAAAATAAAAAGCACACACAAGCAGACCCTCTGATAAATACTTTAAGAGCAGCCAACAAGATACGTAGATGCTTACATAGCACATGCGATTAATATAAGACCCTGTGGCCATGCGTAGATATGAAATAATGTACATACAAGTATATACAATAAATAGATACGAAATATGGCTGAATGTAGCATTCTCAACTTAAAGTTGATGGAAGGCAATGGTGGCAAAATGCCAGTAAGACATTACGAAGAATAACATAAAGGAGAAACAAAGACGTGAATATACATAGTAAGAAAGATAGAAAAAACTTGATAGTCTTGTTGGCAATGAGTATCCAATATTTTTGAACAGATTTCCATTTCATTTTGATGTAAATGTCTGAATGTCTGTTTATTGAAATAGCAGCAATATGATTTAGAAAAATTGGAGATTTATTAAAATATTTGTCTAAAAACATTGTCATATGTTAAAAATATATGACAAAAACATTTAACAAATCAATCACTGAGAATTTCATAAATTAAAAATTTATTTTCATTTGTTTGAATCTAATATAAAATACACATATTTGCTGGTAACCTTAAGTTGAAACTTCCAAAACAAATAGAATATGTATTTCTTAAAAAAAAAGATAAAAGCTTTAAGATATTTTTATGTATGTATTTATATCAAGAATGCATTGGTTGCATAGCAAAAATATATATGTACATACTCGTACATTACATACAAATGTAGATATTCAACACACTCAATCTAGTCAGATACTTTATGGTTAAGTAAGCATCAAGTAGACACGTAAGTAGACTAAGTGCTTTACCAAGTAAATGTGCAAATATGTACACACAATATACGAGTATCTAGATACATAAACATTTCATGGAAGCAGCATAGCTGAAGTGAATATGAATGCAAGTAAGAACTTGTAACTTCAAGTTGTTTAAGAAGTAAGAGGAAATCATATAGCATTTACAACTTCTTGCCATTACCAAAAAAGTATCTAAGCATTTGCACACACGCATATATGTATATATATATATATATATTATACATAAAGTTAACCGGTTCAAGTAGGCACATGCTGCTGTCGTCGTCATTGTAAAGCAAGGCAAGGGCAATCGCATAACTTTTTCAATGCACATGAGTTACTCATTATACGCTCGCTCATGCCACATTGCAACTTGCCACTGTTGCTCTCATTCATTCATTCATACATTTAGTCGTTCTTAGTACATACATACATTCATTCAGTTGAAGATACTTAGATATATCTGCAACTTTGCACCTTAGGCCGATGACGACAACAAACTTTTCTACTTAGCCATTGCAATTGCAATGTCTGCAACAGCATTAAATGTCACAAACAACTGCCTTGCAATCAGTGCTTATGTCACTGCCAAGACTTGCAGCTCATCTCATCTCATCGCATCGCATCGCATGTTGCTCGTAATTATTCTCCTTATAGCGCTGCAAACGACTAATGCGAAAGTCTTTCAACATTCTCTGTTGAAATACTCGTACAAGCTGCTGCTGCCACTGTTACTGATGTTGATGTTGCTGTTGCTGTTGAATGTCGCCAACGTTGGCCATGCACCACAAGTGTCTATTTCTGTACCGTTGCCAACTGTCACAAGGGAATCTTTTTCTAGTCTCTCTTTTTGTTTTTAATATGTTATTTTTTAAATTTCTTTTTTTTTTTCAACATTTTATTCCCGAGACTCAAAAAAGTTGGCGCCGACCTCTGTGATTTATGTTGCATTTAAGTGACTTCACTGTGGCGTTGCTAAATTAAGTGCTTACTCCACAATTGTTTTCAAGTTAAGCAATTAAACTTCAAATTTATTTCTATATGTTTATATGTAGATAAAAAGATACATTAATATTTTTCATCAAAGCCTTAGTTATCAAATAAATATAACATTAAGAGGCGATTTCTGTATAAACTGTAGTCCCAGGATACTTTTTTCCCCTATCATAGGCTGTTTCAAACAGTACATTTCATTTACTCTTATTTATATTCCAGCAGAATATCACTTTTTCCATTTAAATACTTTTCTTTGTATACATTTCATTGCATACTTCATGGCTTTAAAGCCAATTTTGTCCGACTTTTGACTTTTCCCAAATGTTAATTAAAAAGAAATGCAACATTCAAGAGTTCATCGTATGAAAACAAAACTTTTCCTATATGCAACTCACTCATAGGAGTTTGTACCATATATCCTTTTTATGTCCGTGCATGCATTGGGGTGTAAATGAAGTTAACTAGTGAACGACAATGTAATCTAATTTAATATAAACAGGAATTGAGTATAAACAACAGACAGACAAAGTCTTAACAAAAGTCAAAGTCGTCGTCGAGTTTAGCCTGAAGTTAGTATGAAATCAAATAAGCATTGCAAGAACAAAGATCAACCAATTTTTTGTCCAGGAATGAAGAGAAACAGAGCAAGGTCCAAAAATGTAAAGAAGGGAAAAAAGAAATAAAAGAAAAGAATTTGAACTGGTCAGAGAATGCAATGCTGCTGCCTTTTACACATACTACGAGTATGAAATTCTGTCACTTTGGTTTGAGGGTAGCAATTCCTTTGATTACTAACATAACCAAGTTAGGCTCCGAGTCTGCACTCTGTAGTTTGTAAAGTCGACATAGTCGCCTTTTATCTTGACTCTTCCAGTTTTTTTTTTTTTTTTTTTTCAAAACATGCAAAATTCAAATTTCACACAGCCGGAAGTTGTAGTTGCTCATCCACCCGGTTACCCTCATGGCATGCTAAGTATTTGTGTCCAAGCGTCTTGTATCCTGTACTGTGTGTGTGTATGTGTGTGAATCTTTTGGAATATCCAATATACAACCTTAGTATGGCTACTTCATCAACAACATCATCATCTGGATCATCATGTATCTGCTGTATCCATGTTTGCAATTTAAAATGATTTTTCAAAACTATAGAGAGGAAGTCGTAAGCAAAAGCAAAAGCCTGAAGCAGGAAACACAAACTACAGAATGATGTTCCCTTTTCCCAATAGTAGGCAAAGGTGCTTTTGTGCACAGACTCTTTCCCATACTTACTACTATACTAGTACTATAGTATACAGTTAGCAAAATATATCTAAATATCTAAAGGTAAACATTTGTTTCATTTGTTTGCACTCACATGTTTGAAGCTTCCTTATTTTTCTCTGTCGCAAAGTAATAAAATCTTCTAGTTAGAGTTTTTAGTCAAAAGTCACATCCTTTGCTTTGCTGCTTTCAATTACAAAACATCTAAATTAATATTGTAACCACCCAAAGCAAATCACCTTTGGTTGACTTTGGTTTTCAATCTTTATTTTGTATATAAAACTGATTTCTTATTTCTGTATAAACAAAAATATTGAATATTTTACTTTGATATTTTATTGATTTTTACTAACATGTGATTTCAATATATGTATTGTATTATGTACATTGCGTGCTATCAAAAGCTTTTAATCAGTCATAAATATACTACTCGTATCTATCTACATACGCATATATGTATATATATTTGTCTATTAAACTGACTCCTTCAATTCCTTTTATAGATACTAATAATGTGTATGTTTTTGTTAATGTGCAAAGCATGAAATTGCGTGTCTGTCTTAAATAATTTAGTCATTTAGCTATATAGAGGCACACGCATGTTCACGTTTTTATAGTTGACATTTATGGGTTTTGGATCAAAATCAAAATTATACAATATATAATAATTACAATATGTATGTATGTTTATTTTTTAAGGTAGAGACTGAAAACTGATTGCAGTGACTTCTTATGCTTTTAAATGACGACCCATGCAGACCATTAACTACTCAGTTTCATCCAACAATAACTAAAAAGTAAAATTCACACAGAGCACACAATCAAAATTGGAATCATGTTCGCATATTTCATGGTGCGGCATTTTACAATATCTATAGCACTATAGTATGTGTGAAAGGTGTCTTGACAAAAGTAACAAAACTACATGTGATGAAACACACCTGAACATTGTTTCTTTCTATACGCTGAACTCTGAACATTGATGATTGCGATGACGATGATCGATGATGTGTGCTGCCGTTGAGTCTGCGATGAGTAAGTTACTACTACATCATTATTATTGCCTTTAAATGACTTAATGTACGTACATTTTTCTGTATCTTTTCATGATTTGTGGAGACTGTACGGCGTCAGAATTGCCCAGAGACATTACTTAGTTTCTTCTGTTCTTCGTGTTCAGATCAGATCTTCTGTTGTGACAGCAGCCACGACATGGTTGGAGTTTTAATTAAAGTCGTCATTACTAGGTTTATTTTATTAATGATATAAAAGTTTTCTTTCATTTTCAGTTTCTGAATCTATAACTTCTGCTACGCATATTCATATTATTATAACTACGCATGCTTCGTTTTCTCAATTACTACGCAGTTTGCAAATTCCGTTTCATCGAGAATCTACTACCCTTATTAATAAGTATTAGGCAAAGAAAACTTGGAAGTGAACCACCTGGTGTGCCTGCCACGTTGTAACTTGTTTCATGCATAATTTCGCAAAATACTGAAAGAAATGTGCGTCGACGCAAACTAATCAAAACTGGTGCGGATTAAATTTTGAAAAAAAACGGAACGAGATCAAGAACAAGAACAAAACAAACTCGTATTCATAAAGTACGATAGATACCCTTCCCAGTAACTTAATGTTGCTTTTTTTTTTTTTTTTTTTTGCCAATTACCAGGAAGCATGAAATTTTGTACCAATTTTCTAATTTAAAAATATTTTTTCATTTTTCTTTTCATTCTGCTCGCTGTCTGACTGACGGACGCATGCATGTACAATTTTTCTACTTCAAAGTGTTCAGTGAAACGCAAAAAATGAAAAATTTATTATACTTTGTTTTTTCCATTTTTCAATTTTCTTTCTTTTGTTAAGAAAAAGCAGCTACACCTTTCATGAGTATTTAGCTGCAAATTGATCCTCCTACGTTGATGCCATGGATGGATGCATACTGTACATGTCAAATCATGAGCGATGTGATGATCACCAGCAGGTAGTAGTTTCCTCCTAATATCATCATGATTTAACAAAAATCTCAATAAGAGTGACAGAGATGGTTTCAGGATGCCATACTGTTAATCCTCACAAATCGCCTACAAAGCTGATTGTGAATCGAACACACGCACACCTGGCCTCGGGTTGAGTATGGGATCAAATGAGATCATTTTGGTCCTTCCAAGCGGCATTTGCTTTCTTTTTTGTTTGTTGTTTGTTGTTGGTATCCCTATTGGGATTTATTTTCACTGGAAAAAAGGTTCAAATAAGTACAAAAATACCGGTAGCAATATGTATTATTTTGCCAAAAACTCTTATCATCATGAGCTACAGTATCGGGTTATTATGTTAAAGATTAGTTCTAAATACTAAAACTATCAATATTTTTTTTTTTTTTTTAAATTCAACTTTGTTTTACTACGAGTTTAGTATTATTAGTTTTATGAAATCAAGATATACCATCGAATCATAAGGAATAAGCTCACTTATGTTCATTTAGAAACACAAATTGTTAGTAATAATAAGGAATCTATCCACCATATATTTTACTGATCAGCTGCTGCCTTTAGAAAGTTACATTCATTCATTCATTAATATTTCAAATATTATGTCACAATAAATCATTACTAAATTACCCTTTGTCCCCTCAACATTCAACTGGACCATTGACCAACCTAGTCGGCCAACCTACCAAACATTCTCACATAAACAGCTGCCCCTAATGTTTATGTTTTAACATTCAGCCGATCAATTTAATGATCCTTCGATCCACCGATCGATTCAATATCAAAGAACAAAGAACTCTGACGAGCCAACGACAATTCTCGCTTTATATTCTATGTACTATGTATGTACTTACTAACATATCATTTTCTATGATTCATAGAGAGTGAGAGAGAGAGAGAGAGAGAGAGAGAGAGAAAGGTTTTCCAACAATAGAAACGCTTTAAAATTGTATTGATATTTATTTTTTTTTTTTTTTTTTTTTCGAAATAAATAATAGAAATGAAAACATCTTTTATAGAAATATGAACAATGGTGAGCCTTTAAAGATTCTTTCGCGATCGTGCGCAGAGTTTGTTCATTGAAGCGCGCTTGTTTCACATTCTTAAAGGTTAAAGAAAGGAAGTAACACGTGGTTGAATTCAGTGATTCTCAATGAATTTTTCTTCCTTTTTTTTCAAGAACATTATTATTATTATTATTGTATACTACTATATTATATTGGAAGTCTTTAATGTTGATTTATGGTTAAGAATGGGGAAAATGATGAAGTACTTACAAGTATGATTCATTGTAAGAATATCGATTGAATTAAATTCAATTCAAAGGTTTTTAAACTAGAAAATAAAAATGGCGTCTATTTTTTATCTGAATCTTATTTCTAGATCGAAATTATCTAGATCATCTTAAAGTTATTATGAACTCTCTTCCCCACCTACAATCTCTTATTATCCTTTTAATTTTCCCACCAAATCATGTGAATTGCAAATCATTTACATTTCTCTAGAAAACCCAATTTAACCCAAAAGAGTAATAATGAGCGTCATTCTATGCTTACAATGAACAAGGAGTCACAGGATATTTTGAAACACTGAACAATCATTTTACCTGTTGGGTGCTGCTAAGGAATCTTAAGCGATTTTATTGCAAGTGCGCCTTTACAGTTAAAAAACAAGGAAGAACACACACAATAGAAACACTTGAGAACATTTTCCCAGAGGCAACAAACAACACACATCATTGAATTGAATTGCATTGCATTCTTTTTCTATCCTTTATACATGGCGGCGTCTATTGTCTCATGGATTTCGCACTCACAGTCAGAGTTCAAGGAATTGCAAAACAGGATCATGCAATTTTTTTGGTTTTATATTTCACACAAAAAAAATAAAGGTAAATTTAAAGTCCTTAGAGCATAGCGAATCAATATAGTGGGAGAGTATGGAAAGTTAATAAATTGCCATTGTAATGAATTGGTCATAAATCATTAGCTATAGATATTCTGCCCCTCAGATGATTATTATAGCAAAATGATAACGCTGAGCTTCCGACTGTCTGGCCTTGGCGCTACTGTCTAATATTAGTTATTAGCTAAGTTGCATTGAAGTGCATTCTGTATTCGTATCTAACTGTCTGTCTATCTGTCTGTATCTATATCTACAAAAGATTCTGGTTATGTACCCTGTGTAAATGACATCTACGCGTTGCGCAACATGCAAGAAACAACATTAAGAACATCAAGATATATAGTCGTAAATTATCACCGTTTCATGGCAAGTTTTCTAGTCACTCGTTCGCCTGACGGTCATAAATCTTTTAGTTTTTTACGAGCTCAACGCGAACGAACACTCACGAAGGATGCATAGCTCACAAATATCTAAAGGACGTTCGCTCGGGTGTTACTAAAGGTGTTGACCCTTCGCTACTGGTGTGATTCATGTGTGTTTATATCTGTGAGAATGCAAGCAGCCAACATACACAACAAGAGAAGACAAGACGAAGTAAGGCAAGGCGACGTTTTGTCTGCATTTTAACTTTTGTAGTATGTTGTGTATTTCTACACAAGGATCATAACTCATTGGTTATATTGGTTAATGTATCTCTAGATATTCTAGCCTGAGTAAGGGTAATGATGTACACTATGTATACAGTGTAGTATGCTTAAATAAAGTTTTATGACAAATTAAAATTACAACAGAAATGTTTTTTTCGGTTCCATGTACCAGGAAAGTATCGCGTGTTTCTCTTACTTAAATTCAATAAAAATTTGTTGCGTACACGCACATTTTCAACAAATTACAACAATAAGCTGCCAAAAGAGAGAAGCTATTAAGGATATTTTGATAATCCAAAAAGCAAAAGAAAAAATGTTAAAAGAACAAGAAATCATACAGATAAATCACATAAGGTAAGGTAACCATGCTACCGCTGAGGGTGATGATGATGGTGTTGATGATGATGATGGTGATGGTGATGACGATGATGAAAAGAATAAACATGACAGCTGCCGTGACTGAGTTCATCTTAAAGAAAGAAAAAAGAAAGAAACAACTTTAACTTGTAGCCTCAAAAAGGATATAACACGTAAGCAATTTCTGATCGTAAAAACTGAATAAAAATGCTGCGTAAAAGGCATTAAAATTGAATATAATGCAACGTACTACTACATTTACCATAGATGATATACATTCGTATGTAATGTAATTTAATGTATCTTTACCTTTGACTTTTAATTTTAATGTTCACCTTTTATTTCATTTTGTAATTTTTATGATTATCAAAGGACATTTGATTGCTAAAAGTAGAAATGGAAACGTGTGAAAATCATAAAAAGAAATACACAAATTCAACATGGTGTGAAATTAATGTCCTGATCAATTGATTTATAGCTTTAATTTAACATATGTATCTGCACAGATTACTTATCATTTAAAAACTTTAAAACCAATTCAATTTTCGTATTCATTCGTATCTTTACCAACCAACTTGTCTTTTGTAGTCTTGATTCAATAGATTAACACTTAAAAATTCCAGCTAACCTTTATGCGTTTTTCTTTTTCTTTTATTGTCCTTACAAAAAGCAGCAGCATTTAAACATTATCCAAATGAAAAGACTTCCATCAGGGAAATATGTATGTAGTTAGAGAAAAAAAAAGAAGGATTTTCTATGGACAACAGAGTATGTTATATAGTAGAATGAAGTATTCCAACTCACTAAACAAATGCCAAACGCAAATAGAAACCCAATGAAGTTGTCAATTCAAAGCAAAGGACTAAAGTTTACCTGCTGAAGCTAACATCACATCATCACATGCCAGAGCTCGTGTCGGTCGATTCGACTGCACTAATTGGGCATATGTGAGAATATAATACATACAATAGTTAAAAATTCGGGGGTTTTGGAATTGTAAAGTCATTTCAAAGCAGATTTTATTTTATGTCGAGGCGACTTTGCAAAAAAACGACTTCATTTACACAGCTAAAGATGGTGGCAGTCACCATATGAAAAATATTTTCCCAAACACGATAAAGAAATAACCAACGAGTGAGTAGATCTAGTATCTACTATTTATCCTTCTTTTTTTGGTGTGACTACCAAAAAATAATGTCAATATTATATGTGTACAGAATGTGTTTTAACATGTGCATAAATTGGTTCTGGTTTTTTGGGATTCAAGCAAGTGTAGTTAACGCGAACTCAAAAGGACTTACCAAACGAACGAATGAACTAATCAACCAGTCAACCAACCCATCAACCCATCAGCCTACAACTGACTTTCCAAAGGACCTTGCGTAGTATAGATTTACTTGACTTCTTCATTTCTGTTTTTGTTTTTTTTTTTTTTTTTAACTGTTACAGCTCCTACGTATGTTGAATAACCGATGTCAATCAAAAATTCCACTAACCATTGAATCCTTGAGTAAAGGAATGAGTGAGTATGTTTTATGAAAGCTTTCAACACAGACATACTCATACTCATACATATAATATAACAACATACGTGAGTCGACTAAGTGAGTGAATGGCAACAGAGAGACTCTTAAAAGAAACGCAACGATCTGGAGTGAGTTACTCATATAAGAGGTGATGCAGGTGAGTGAGTGAATGAATGAATGGAATCCAAAGGGAGAGTCATTCTTCACTTTGGGTAGTGTAGTGTATATGAGGAGTTCATGAAAAGGATTTGTTCCTTGTCGTCATGCTGCTCCTTTGCAATATTAAATTGCCAAAAAATCAATTAGGAACATGTCAAGTTTGCGGAAAAGCTGTTTACAAAATCGGTGTCAGGCGCAAATTTAATTTTCAAGTTTTTCATTAAGCAACAGAAAACAAGCAATCAAGGAACTCTGCTCCCATGATTTCCCAAGAAAATTGTATAAATTGTAAGGAGAAAAAAGCTTTTATAGTATGATATACTTAGTACAAAATGCCATGGTCAGTTGAATAGAAATTTGAAGTAAGGGAATATAACAAAAGAAAGGAACTATAAAATTATTAAAGAAGCAACGTTGATGTTGTAATGACTTATTTAAATTATTTTCAATATTTAATATTACATAATGATTTTTTTTTTTATTTTTATTGTTTAAAAAATGAAGATTTTTTTTTTTTCTTTTGGTGTCTCAAGAGACTTTAATAAAACTTGAATCTCATTTCTAGTTCCAATAAATCAATTAACTTTCACAAACATAAGAAAAACGCCAATTCTCTCTCTCCCTCACTCTGTCTCTCCTTCTCTTTAGTCAAAAACAATTTAACTGAAAATTATTTAAAATTCAAAAAGAAAACATTATGACATACGAGTATGTATGATAGATATATGGGGAAGGAGGACAAATGCACCAACAACAATAATCAACTAAGAATAACCTAAGGCATTTAATGATTGCGTCGTTAGACAAACATAGTACACACACACACACCCAGTTTATATAAACTTAAACTCACTCTCTCTCTCACTCTCTCTCCCTCTCAACCATTGAGTTGAGGCATTTATCAATTATTCAAGCAATTTATACACGATTTTTGCACAGAACGCCAACATCATCGTCATCGTTGAGGTTTTTACCCAACCAATATGATTGCCGCCATCGTAATGCTGCCGCCTGCCGCAATAAGGTTAAAGTAAACATATTTACGAAACGTGAAATTGGGCGTGACACAACAAACACCAAGCAAAGTTATATTACATGGTTACTTTCTAAATATACAATCCGACTATATATGTACATTAGTATGGGGCATACTTGGGTTTTCTTTTACCATAGCCGACGACTTTTCTGATTATGTTTGTCTATTTGTGTTTGACGGCGTAGAATTCTCATGCATTTTTGAGTAAGTGAGTCCTTAGTGAAGTTACAAGGGGGGGTTTGAGTTATTGTTTGCTATGTTTATATTTACAAACGGTCAAGGCAATTACATTTTTTTAGCCGTAAGTGAAAATCTTATTAAGCGTGAGTAATAAAAGATGAAATGGAGTTAGAATATGGAATTAGCGTTGCTTTGGAATTAATATAAAAATTTCACTCTCACATGCTTCTTATTTCAGCCCTTAATAATTTTCTCATAGCTAACTTAAGCTCCTTCGATTTCAATTTGATTTCTTTTTGACTCTTTCTCTACTCTAGATTGAGTCCTGTCTCAAAAACACGCTCAGCTGGACACTGAACCGAACCTGCATTGATGGCAAGCTCCTCGTTATGCCTTACATCAAATCTCTTACTTTGTAGCACTTAAAGAATTTATTCCAAAGTATTTTTCGTTAGACTCGATTCTGACATTTAATTTTCGATTTTAATTGGATACTAACAGCAGGAAGCTAAAGCTGTTTCTGCTATCCTGCGAAAAAGCAACAGAAATGTGTAAAATCAATGGGATGTAGGGCGAGGCAAGACTGATGACTATGGAGTGACGGTGAATATGACGGTGACGGTGACTCTGTTGAGGTACTTTCTATAGAAGCAGCTAGCAAACATAAAAAAGAAAAACATCCTTATACTACAATAAATTAAAAGGTAGAACAAATAAAAGCAACAACATAGAGAAAGCTAAAGAACTGGCTGAGTCTCTATCGAGTGAAGAAAGACCCCATCAGAATTTGAGTCGAGCGCTCGCAAAGAGTTGCCCCTACATTGCTTGGTATATAGTGGAAAAAAAAGCCATTCTCCTATTAAGATATGGCACAAAACTGGGTGGGCACCTCAAAGTTCTTGCACACTTCATAGACACACTTCGATGTACGTATACATCGTTGTCGTTACCATCATTCTCGTCCATTCTGAGTGTGATGCTACCCTTGATTGGCGCCGTCTATTGACTGACTTAACACGTCATTGAGTGTATAGAAAATGTGGAAAAAAATCTGAAAACGAGAAGCAAGTAAGTACCTCAAACTAAGCTGAGTCGCTTAACTCGCGTGAATATTCAAAGTCTCGAGTTTGCTTGCTTACTAACCAAAAGCCAAAGAGTGCTAGGAATATGAATGAAGAGAAAATCCTGCTTCAAAATGAAAATACATACATAGAAAAGATGAATAAAGATTATTGAAAAGTGCAACAAAAGCTTTGAAGCAGGTAACCTTAAGTTTTAATTGGAAAAGTATGGACAATTTAGGAAGAAAGTACACATAAATTTTTAAACTGAAATTGTGAATTCATATAGCTCCAACTCTATTAACTTTCTGATCAGTGAAAAGTCCTAAATTTAACAACAAAGTTGCATATCAAGGTACTGGATAGTACAATATTATTTCAAAATATAATATATTATTTCACTTAGTCTTAGATTTTTTTTTGAACATACCAACAGTTCAATCGGGTTGATTGAGTGATTTTCTTACAACCTTCTTTTTTGTAAAAATAGGGATTTCAGATAAATTATCGCAAATTATATTATTATAACAATTTCTTGTTATCCCATTAGTCGTTGGAAATTTAATAATATATTTCGAAAAAATAGAAAGTTTATTATTCGTTTGTCTTGTATAAGAAATAACCATTGTAGAATTGGATAAACTAGTTGTGACATTAGTAGTTTGGTCTCAATCTTTTCACAATTTTTTTATAGATTCAATTGCTTTCTTTCCTTTTTTTAAGTTCAAGTTCAAAAGTTTCTAGTTGCAAGCACAAAATTCGAACGAATCAAAGAGAGAAAAATATATTATATAGAAAACTCAAATTATGAGAATTTCTTTTTCAGTGTAGGTTTTTTGTGCCATTTCAATTTTTACAGAAGCAAAACAGAAAAATATAAATCACAAAACTTGCCAATTAATATCAGAAAAACGCTGTAATAAAATCCTTAACACATTTCGTCGTCAAAATCAAATGCATACTTACTTGTACATAATCAGAAATGAAGGAGGCAAACAAATGTAGAGAAAAATACTGATTGAATTCGTACATCAATAATTTTAGGGAAAATCCTATGCACAACTCGTTTGCTCCTCTATAGAGCACTTAAAGGGAGAGTTTGTGCTAATCTTCACGCGCTGCATGCAAGGCTAATTAACGTTGAAAATGCCAGCATTGCCTTGCGGCTGGATTCCGAGGCAAACAAACACTTCAACCAAATGACTTCCTTCAATGTTGTTCCACCACGGCTCACTCACTCAGTAATCAATCAGCGAAACATGTGAAATTAGGCAATTGGGAATTTTCAACGAGGAAAATTATTTCAACATCATTTGGGAAAAAAAAAACAAATCAAAGCAAAAACAAGAAAATATTGCATAATTGTCAGCTATTTATTACCCCTTTCCAAGTGCCAGAGCACTACTATTTCCCAAGAGGGGTTGATTTGTTGACAGTTTTTCATTACTGATATTTTTCTTTTTTTCTGTTTTTTTTTTTCTTTATCCTTAAGAATGTTGATGTTGTTATCAAGTTAGAGGAGTCTCTTCTTGTCTTTCTAGTATTTAAAGTCAGCTTGATACTTTAAAGTCAGAAAGGTAAAGTTGAAAATGCATACGGACCAAAGTATGATTGACAGCGCGACGTCTATAATCATTTCTTTTTTCTAATTTTTTTTTTTAACACTTTTTCCATAATGTCCTTCTTTGAGTAGTTGTCCTGACATACTTAGTTTGATGTCGTGTTCTTTGTTCGCATGTGTTTGGAATTATGTCTTAATTGACATGAGAGCGAGAGTGTCGAGAGTTTGTAGTACCTATGTAGTTACAAATAAGTAGGTAGACATACTTATAAGTAGAAGTGGAAACGACTTCACAAGACCAGCCCGGGCAGGGCAAAACAGAACAGGATAGAATAGGATAACATGGAGTATAAGAGTTGAGCCTTACAGGGATAATAATATTTCTTAAGTAGACACCACTGATGGCGCAATTAAAGGCGAGTAATTATTTTAAATGTGGAAGCATTTGTCATATTTCCCGAGGGAGCGTTCTTCTTATCGAATCTTAAGATATCGTTTACATTACTGAACCAGTATTTAAAAGTTTTGAATGGTAAAAACTGTGAATAAAATAGATGGAAAATTCTTTAAAAAAAAAAAAAGAAATCATCAAATAATCAATCACAAATTGACATCACTTGAAGTGAGAAAATTCTTTCAGTTTGAAGTAAATAAATTTAATGCCTAATTTGACCATAGAAAATTTTCTATTATAAAATAAGTACATATAGAGTATAGCAACCAAAATATTAACATAAAGTTGTGTAGGACAACCTACACATAGAATAACAGAATAACACATCCATCAGGCTAAGATCTCTTCCCATCCACCCACCATTAATAAATCAATCAATGACATATTGCAAAATGGATATTCACGCTGTTCCGGTTATTAACGTTTAACAAATGTCCTTTCCAATATATAGTGGGGGATGGAGATGAGAGAGGAAATACTCTATAAAACGCATAAAATGAATTATGGCAAAAAAAAATTATTCATGCATTAATTTATTTTATTATTTTTTAATTCAACTTTAATATGATGATACTAAATCTTAACGCGATTCCTTTTGAAATTATTACATATTTCTTTTTCGCTTTTTTCATTATTAACAAGCAAAGGAACAAAATAAACTAAGCAAATCGCATGACACAAAATGACAAACAGGAAAATATAGAAAAAAAATTAAAAAATAAGGAGATTTATTTAGCCAAACGAAAAGGACGACAAGGACAATGATGCTGATACTGATGATGATGATGATGATGATGATGAAGCTGCCAACGATGATGGACCATAAACAGGAATACTAAAAAAATATATTAGTATGTATAACATAAATATGTAGATTGGCGTACTAAGTATAGAAAAAATACCTAAACCATAAACGATGACGAGTCTTGCCGACTCTTCTACTCTATTCGACTTGAGTTGCGTTGAATTAAGGCATACTGCGTACTATATAAAAAAAAAAATGATAAACAATATCATGGCACAAAAACCATCAATCATTTTAAACGAAAGGGGAAAACTGAGGCATAGACAGGACCGAGCCAAACATAGTCGCACCACGCCACACAGAAGGAGCCGAATGAATGAAGGATGCCCATCTCAATTCATCTCACCAACAAAAAACAGCGCTTCAAGCCTCAAACAGATGAGTGAGTAACACGAGCATATTAAAATAATCATCAACGTCATCGGTGGCATTAGTTCTCGTACTCATACATATAGCATCGTTGTAGCCTCCGGCAGCAGCATCATATTATTTCAGTTGGGTGTGGGAGCTGAGCCAGCCAGGATTTCATGATTATTAAATATGGCCAAAGCCGAACGTACGTTTGCACGCCCTCATAACCGCAACCCACTATTTATGCTAAGTTTTGCAGCGGTTCTTAAACTCTCTAGACAATTTATTATATTTAATAAATATTGTTACAAGTAAATGAGGAAATGTTACATAAAAAGTTTGGGAAATAAAAATTATAACAAAACTATTTTCTAGATTCCCGGTACCCACAACAGGCCGCGTACTATTGTTTAAGAACCACGGTGTCATTGCTTTCTGCTCTTCATCGTCATCATCAACAAAGTGAATTGAGTTGAGTTGAGTTGAGTTGAGTTGAGTGAGTGCGAGCTAATCGATTTATTATGCTAAGCAAACGTTGCAGCAAAGTGAAGCATGCCACTGAAAAAAATATGAAAAATACAAAAAAAAAAAAAAAAAAAAGCAGAGCAAGCAAATGAAGCATAAAGTAAAGCTGAAGAAAACTTGGAAGGCAAAAGAGAAAATATGAAAATTTATAAATGAATATTATTAAATAGAAAGCAATGTTGATTTAATTAGTCTTGAAAATGTTGATAAACAAAAATCTCCCTCATCATTGCCACTGACATTTTTGGTTTAGAAGGCAGCATTAAAATACCAAATAATGACACAGAGCTGTCAAAACGCTTGAAGTCAGGACACGTGGCTCAGTTAATCAACACAAAAACCAACCATCATCAGCATGCATAATCATCATCATCATCATCATGTACGATATACATATGTACAAGTTAAATTCAGCAAAAATATAACTCCGTTGCAACGTCAAAGTATTTTTGGTCAACTTTAATTTTACCAGAATCTTTTCACTGAACTAACTTTAATGACCAAACGCGTGTCTCAATCTAGTTATCTATTCAACCAATCTTCTACCCATGGAACCATCCATTTAGTCAGTCAGTCACTCATTCAGTCAGTCAATCATCAAAAACATAGACAATGATGATACTCTCTCTCTCTCAGTTTAGTTAAGTTTCTGTTTATAAATTGTCATTTTTGTATCGTGTTCAGCTTCACTTGACATTTACGTGTCAGTTACAAATTTCCATCGTGCTTAAGCTGATGATGCGAATAAGGATGTGATAATGAGGTTGCCTTCTTTATCTATATTTTGCGGTAGAATGGTTGGCTTCCCTCTCATAATGTCTCCATACTTTTTGTATATAAGAAAACTGTGTATTCAATCATGAGTATTAAAATCATTATCATCAACATTGTTGGCCTCCTCCATCTTCTTCTTAAAATGACATTCATTGTCACATGATAATCGACCCATGCCGCCCACTCAATCAACCTCATCGTCAATATCTAAAGAAGTCCTAAGTTTCTAGACTGTCTGTCTATATGTCTGCCTGTCTATCATTAATGCTGCCTGCCACTGCTTTTGCTATTATTATTATTAATAATAATCCTGTGCCTGTTACGCTTCACTGGACTTTAGTTCCGGTTTATGTTAATGTATCACTCACTACATATACATATATACAATACTGTATATTTAACTATACATGCCTAGAGGTATATACGCGTTTATTGTACATTTAATATTTGTATTTATTTGCTTATATGTTTTGTGCATTCTTCATTCATACTGTTTGTTGATATTTTCTTCAATCGGATGTTGGTAGTGTCGAGAAAGATATGCCAAAGGGCGGAAGGAATATGACAATGTTTGTCTGTGTTTGAACTTTAATGACAATTTTAAGTGAGTTTGTAAAGCATAGTTTGCATAATTTTGGAAGAAATACTACCACATACATATTGTATTTCTATTCTTATCAAAAGACTTTTTTTGATTTTTCGGTATTCCATTTTTTACTATTATTTTTACTATTGTTAATGATATCACACGACTCGATGACTTATGCCTCACTCCAATTATCTTGCCCTCTTGACCCTCTTCGTTTCTAAAAAGTAAATCCGCTGAATCGAAAGAACACACTCGCTAGGCCTACAAATCTTTAAGGTTCCCTTTATCCAAGAAAATACTTTCAACAATAAAAAAGATAAACTAAAAGATAATCTCCAATTTATGTTTTCTTTATAAGCCGGCACACTCATGGAGATATTACAATGTATAAATATGCACACGCTTAGATTCATCCTTCTTCCTTCCATTAAATCATAAACAATTAGAGCAATATTATTTCCTTAATCATACGCCATTTGCAATTAATTTCAGCGCAAGACAACAACAATAGACGCACCACGCTGACAAGACAACATACAATACCAACAAAAAGGACATAAGACAACGAAGGACACAAGGTACATTTCCGTTTTGTGAGCAAGAATCCTTAAACTTAAGTAACAACAACAACAACAACAACAACATCAGCAATGAGAATGAAAAATCTTCGAAGTGGTAGTCAAGAATTAGGCACAGCAAGGCGGCACACTAATTTTAGTGTAGTGAGTCTAGGACATTAAGGACATAACCACACGCACACGCATACTTAAGTGAAGCTTCTTGATGGCAACTTGGATTTGTTAACCAAAGAAATCTCAGAGCACAAATTGCAGGCAATTCACTCAAATGGTTTAGAACAACGGGTGGCATTACAGCCAAAGAGAACGAGGAACGATGTTCAATGTATGTATAAAATTTATGTATGCGTACGTGAAGCGATTTTGGCGCAACTGAACTAAGTTTTGCACGCGCATAGCACCATGGCGACCGCCCACCCATGTTTCAAGGGGCACAACCACAAAGACGCTTCGCGATATAAAAAACATAAATCATAAAAATATCCGAGAAAACTTGGATAAGTAGTCGAAGTCAAAGCGAAGAAAGGTCGTCGTTGTCGTCGTCGCAGGATCTGCAAAATTTGTCTTTTACTTTTGAATTTATGTTCTGACTTGCTTTCTTATTTTGTTTGTTTCATCCTTCCTCCTCTCACACGTAACGATGCTAACAACAAATTGCAGGAAGAAGGTAAATTCAGGATATTCTGTCTCCGCAAAACAAAGCAAATGTGACATAGCCTTTTTACAAAATGCCCACACGCTACAGTATCCGCCAGGAGTATGCTTACATTTGCTTGGTTTGGTTTCCCTTGCCAAATGATTTATGGCAATTCCTAAGAAAATGAAAAGAAAATCGCATAACACAAAGTCAAACTTTAAAAGTTTGTTGTTTGTTTCTTTCAGGATTTGCATTTCAGCGCGCTTAAATAAACAGAATAGAGAAGTTAAGAGTAGGTAAAAACATTTCCACCATCTCATGAAGAAAAGGTAAAATAAATGAATGTAAAATTAAAAGCATACGACATCCGGTTTGGCTTAAACCTATAACGTTTTGCTATCTTTGAAATTAGGTATGTGACGGAAATGTAGAATTTGTCAAAAATATTTTGTTTGAGATCTTAAAGAAAAGATTATCAATTTTGTACTTTGGCTTTATAGTTTGATTGAGTTATAAAAAACGGAAAAAGATACAACAATTTGTAGATGATTATGGAAACATATAACTACAACAAAGATGATTTTTAGGTGAATTCGTAAGTGGGATACCTCTTCAAGTAATTAGACACCTCAGGTTTTGACATATCATTCGAAGGAATAAAGTGATCAAATTTCAGTTCGTTATCGATCGATTTCAGAAGATCGTAGAAAAGAAATGTTAAAGTAAAGATATTGGATAGGTAATTTATTGAAATTCTTAGAATCTTTTACATCAATTCTTTATCTTTTCTTGATATTGCATCTGGGAATTCAATTAAACAGGTGTAAAATTTCTAGTAGTACTACTGCCAAACTTCTTTTATTTGGGTCCTTTGAATTAAGGTTTTAGTAAGTTATAACTTAAAAAATAACTTTACATTTCAAAAGGGAAATAACATTTTTTTATTTTTCCCCTTTCTTTAAAGTGTATAAAATGTATCTCTACCTAACTTTAACTTCTCAGACTTCTTTTCACACACACACACACATATCACTTAAAAAACATTACAGATTCATTTTAAAGTGAAATTGCTCTTTTGCGTTCAAGCATATAAATTTCAAAAACCTGAATCACCACCTTAAACCTTAACCTTAAACCCATCCTGTTATCACATACTCATCTCCTAACCACCCAAAGAGGCTGTGCACCAGCGCCCACTTGACAACCGTCATCGTCCCGAAATCATTAATTTGAGCGCTGTAATGGTCTATCGATTTGTTAATGTTGTTGTTTATTGCGTATTTTGTTTGTTTGTGAGTTCATCAAAGGAGTTTGAGAACTTCGCCAATTGTCGGTGCTTTTTCAGGGATTTGCCTTTCCCCAAATCATTGAGTTACTTGGAGCGGGGTGGTATTGAAAAACATGCGCATGTCCAGGACTCGTCAATGATGTTGTTGATGATGGCACTGACGACATTGTTGCCATACTTAATCCGTTTATCTAACTTTGTACACCGTTGGACTTGAAACTCGTCGTCGTGTACTCTCACTTCATGTTTGTATTTTGTTCACATTGGATATTTTTTGTTTTTTTTCTTTTCCATGACGAAAGATTGGATGGACTTTGCTAAGAGGCAAAAATAACTACAAACCAGAAAAAAAAATGGAAAAACAACACGAAATACAAACCAAAGCTCGAAATGCATTCGACCGTACAAGCTGCTCTGGATCCCCAATCCCTGACGACTACGCTGTCGGGGCATCCATTAGCAATCGCATCCATACAGACTTCCGCATCATACTTTGAACTTCCGCATATTTTATACGTTCATTCGTTTATTCATTCGTTCACTTGTTGTGGGGTTGGTGGGAAGTAGAAAATCGTTACGAGTCTCACTAAAAATGGCGGACTTCATCATCAGGCGACTACGGTAACGGTAGCAAGCAGACCGACAACCAAAGCAGACTTACCAACCAACCAACTAACCAACCAGTCAGCCAGTGAGCCATCCAGCCATTTCATCACATCATATCGTATCGAGCAAGTCAGTCATCCAATACATTGAATGTTTCTCGTCCTGCGTGCTCATTTTTATCCATGTGTTGTTCTTCTTCTTAGCCATTGTATGTTTTACGTGTTTCTGCCTTGGCTGCCTCGGCTTCTTTTCGTTCGTCCCACTCTTTCATTTGGCTGCCAACTTGCTATTCTGTCCTGCCGTAGTCCTTATTGAGCTGCTAGTCGTTGTTGAAATTGTGTAGTCGTGGTCTTTTTGGTGTCTTTTCCATGCCCATACTGGGTTCGATAATGGGGATGTTGCAAATTTACTTTTGCCCTGATGTTTTTTTTATTATTTAGGTTACTTTGCCGCCACTTTCATATAGACAGCAGACTTTCGATACAGTGGGCGGTTATTCAGTACTTGGCCTGCTTGAATAATTTTAAATAACCATCTCATTCTACCTTGGATTCTCTATAGCTAAGTGGTGTTCTGAGTTGTGCGATATTTTGTTTTTTATTTTGTTTTGTTTTAAGTGGATTATTTTTTTAATTGATTTTTTGCCTTTTTAGTCACAACAATGATTATTTTGTTTTTATAGATTATGTCTGGGCTATATTTAAATCAGTGATTTATACAAAATATAAAAATCAATGCATCACCCAAAAAAAACTTTTTAAATAGGAAAATCGCATCATTCATCAACCTATAACATTAAGAACTATTTGACTTAAACCCGATCAACAAAATGATTGTCCTTTGAAATTAGATAACTAAGCATATTTAACATTCACTTTGGTTCACCAAAGCTAACACATCCGCATTTATGGGAACTTTATCTTTCAGTAATCAAAGAACTGTGCATTCGACAATAAAGCATGATTGTTTTAATTTTAAACTTGTTAATTTGCAAACTGATAGCACAATCACAGATAGACGAATATAGCTTAGTTAGTTCTCCTCTTCAAACTGATTATCTTTATATATAAAATTCGAGTTTGTGACTCTTCATAACCAAAACGGCTAAACGAATTTTGATACATTTTTTTTCTTTAACTTATGGGGTTACCAAGATGGTTTTTGCTTCAGTTGGACCCGGTAGGTGGCGCTGTTGTCGAGATACAAGCACTTTTATATCAAATTTTTAACATGTTTTTATCTAGCGTACACTATACTAAGCTGATTTTAAAAATTTTCTTTTTTAAATGATAAATGAAGGTTAATGAAAAGAGTTGCATACTTATTTTCTTCAGTTTTTACCTTTTAATATAATATTTTTAAGTATTAAGCTTTTTGAAAACCACTGCAAGACCAAGCATAAAAAGTTTTGTTCGTTTTTTTTTTGTTTTTAAAGCTCTGATTCTCCTCTTCTAACTGATTATTTCCATATATTGAACTGAACTGAGTAATAGTAATAATATTTGCGAAAAGTGACATATAATCATCATATTACCAAACTTGAAATTTTACACCACCAAGTTTTGTTGCTTCAACAAATAATGTTACACAGTCTGTAGCCACTTGTATGCCCCAAATTTACTCAAACAAACTCATCTGCAGTCTGCAGAAGCTCATTGTAAAGTACAAATCAGAGCCGCCAATAACTGAGTTTAACTCAATACGAAAGGATCGGAGCAAGCACTGATTGCCATCAGGGACTGCCAAGTGGCTATACAAATTGTTGAAACGAGTCTGGTCAACCGCAGACAGCCAATCTATCCATGGACAAGTGATCCAACGTAAGCCTTTTTAATTAGGCGCGTAATAATAATTTCATTTAATTTTTTTGTGCATTTTATTTACAAGTGGTGGCAACCCCTTACTCAATTAAATATGCTATAAATTCCGAGTTCGACGGCAAAAAGACGGGTTTCGTCTATTTGGTATGGTCATAGCAAGTACTTCTAACTCAAGTAGTTGCAATCGGCAAATGATTGAAAACCTTTGCTAGATGATTTTTATTTTCTCCTCTTTTAATGTTGAAAAATTGTATAGGAAAAAAAAAATAAATCCACTCACCCACTTTTGTCTTGCTATTGGTTGTTTTTTGGTGCTCTTTCTCTCAGTATCTTGTCAAACACAGGAAAACAATACATATCTGCTCTGAAGTACTATCCAAAGTACCTCATATAAGAGTGCTTTGGTGCTCTAAATTTAAGCGAAGGGTTCTTTGTGGTTGCATGGTTTCGTCTTTTACTCGTTTCAACTGTGGTGAGGTGAAACAAGACGAAACGCATCCCGTGATGATGGAACAGAGTACATTGTTGTCTTCAGGAAGGATTCTTTCCTACTTGATGGGCAAATGAATCCTTTGCATAAAAAAAGAGTTTCCTCCACTTGCCACTTGAGAGCAGCGAATTTTGATTGTATGAAAGATGAATAGTATTTTAGATTTTAAACAGAATTTATAGCACTGTGTGAAGGTAGACTTATTGATTAGTAAGAGTTGAATATTTTTCAAAATATCAATCGAAAGATCTATATATACTTTTGAAACCCCTGTAACACAAAACCTTATACATATAATTTAATAGAGTCACCCAAATTAAATAAGTTAATTCGTTGCAAAAATAAATAAATAATTCAATTTTTAACAAACACATGCAGCAACATGTGCCAAACCCACAAAATCGATGACGGTACACAGAGACAACAGTATGAATTGAGATACAATCTGGATTTCCAGTGGCAGTTGTCGTCGTTCTGTTTATGTAATACTGTTGACATATGTTAATCAGACGCATGCAGACATGAATGAACAGACAACAAGGACATCATGGAGGGGAAAACACAGGAACGACAATGATTGCCTGAGGGGGTCAAATGCATTAATTCGAATCCAATCTCAGCAACTATGAAGAGAACCTTGTTGGTTAGCAACGCGAAAAAGCCCATAATAAGATACAGAAGGACAGACAGGCAGACAGACAGACAGACAGACAGACGGAAACAATCTGATTGGAATAAAAGCCAAAGACACACGCACTCACGTACCAACAGCAATCTTGATGAAATTGGGTGATGTGGAGGTCTTTGAAACAAGAGGGTTGTAAGTAAAAATGTTGCCTGTAGAAGATAATTTAATTTTGGATGTGCATGAGAGATAGCGCGCGAATCATGTATAAGAGAAAGAAGGGGATAGATTGAGAAAGATGGAGAGGGAGAGAAATTGTAGATGTACTCCCAAAGAGACAAGTGGGTGGATGAGTGTCTAACGAAATGAAACGATGATGAGTACGAGGACGAAGACGATGACGACGTTAAGCATATTGACGCAATCAACTAATCTTCGCGCTTCCTGTCCGCAATACGCACTGATAAATTTTTAGTTCTTCTGTTACTTCATCTACCATATTCAAGCAGAATTTTTGGGTGGTTAGGGTTCAGTCTAACTGTAGTTGATGATGATTCGTGCACTGATGCCGCACTCCTGATTAGATTGATTTAAGCTGCTGCAATTGATTTAACATATTTCAACTCCACAAGCAACAACATTTTCAAATGAAAATCAATAGTCAGTCAGTCCACTGCATTTGTTGGTTCACGGTGCGTGCATTTCAATCTCTGGATCCGATTTATTGAAGCATGCCATAAGCAGGCAGTGAGGCATTCAGGCAGCTAGCCAACCATTATCCTTTTGTTGAACTTGTGTCTCGCTCTGCTTTGCAATTCAATCAATTAAAAGCAAAAGTTTGCAAAACATTTCTCATTGAGTAGTTTTCTTTTTTTTTTGGCTAATGTATTAACTGACTGACCTTTCCATTTTATACCTACTATAGAAAGTATAGTAGAAAGGTGCTTTGCAATTATCTTTATTTTGTTTTTCATTCAACTTTTTACTTGAAAAACTTTTAATTTGTCTGCAGCCATTTTGTTTCGGGGGGGTATTTTACACTCTTCTCTTCTCTACCCTATGCTACTCTAATCTCCTTTACTGTGCTATGCTGTGCTGTGCTGTTGAAACTGTTTCATTGTTGATAACCTTTTTTTTTTTTTTTGTTGTTGTTTGCAATTAATCGTCATTGCGTCTGCTCTTTCTTCAAAATTTGTAATGAATCCTTTCAAAATGGTGTTTATAATACTCAACGTAAATCGCCATTGCTGTCGCCAATGGTCGTGTTGATGTCTGGCACTCATTCCCCACTCCGAAGGAGTTTCCTGTGCGCTAAATGGTGTTTTTAAGTAACAAGTAAAATTTCAATCCGTCGTCCTCTCCCCTCATTATTTCCATAACTCTTTAGTGCAATAAATACCACAATATTATATTATAGTTGTTGACAAAACAAAAGTAATAACAACAGCATCGACTATATGAAAATAGCGTCTGTGAAAGGAGCAACAGAAAGATTTTTTATTTATTAGTTTAATAAATGAAAGTTTTTAAATAAATTTTAATTTTCTGTCCTTTTGATTTCTTCAAGTCCATAATCACAGTTCTCACATATTTCGCTCCTGAAATAATGTAAACTTTATTGCTCTCTATAAAATTCTAGTAGTGTATGTAATTCGAATTATGTCTTTATTTATACTATTCTGTGCTTATTGACTCTGACTTAGTAGGGGCCTTGTATCGTAAAATACTTAAAGTTCCTAACGACTTGAAGACTAGACTGATGAAGATTCTCCAAGCATATTTTTCTTTACAAAAAGCGAGACATTTTTTAATTGTGATTCTACCCATAAATATCCGATCAATCAAATACAAAGTATTGGCTCTACCTGAATTTATCACATTTAGTTGTTAGACCAAAAACCTTGAATAACGATTTTTTAAAAATATTACGATATTAATATATATAATTTTCAAAAATTAAAGTTATTTAAATATTACAAAAAAAAAAAATTTTCTCATAAATTAATTCTTCTTGCTTTAATCCAAATCCATTTTTATTTTATCAAATTAAATTAACGCAATTTAGATTTCTTTCCCAAGTAAAATCGTTCAAAGTCAAGCCCAAGCTCCAGAAACGCGTTGCTGCGCCAATACAATTCAAAACTTTCATATACTCAGGCAAAAAGAAAAGAAAAATATAGAAGGAAAAGAAAATGAAAATGGAAAAACTACCTCGAGAAAGTTACATTTCGCAAAATGCAAGAAGAGCAAAAAACTTAAAACAACAACAACTACTACAACGTAAGTAAAGAGGACACATGCCACTCTATAGTACAACAATATAATGCAAAGACTTTTGATAAAATTCCGCACGTCTGACACGAACTACTCAAGGGAGACGTGAAGCTTCAGTAGAAGTGATAAAGCCAAAATCAAACGAGAATAGTGGGTGGGGGTACGAGAAGAGTTTGGGACTTGTCTTCAAAGAACGAAACAAAGCGACGAACGCGAAACTTTACTTTGGCGCAGTCAAAACCAATTTGGAGAATTTAATTAAAATTGCAAAACTTTAGCAACTGATTAAATTTTCCAACAAAAACTCAACTCACACACACACACACTTACAACATCAACTGTACAACATATATATATATACTATATTCATACATATATATAAACATAGGTACGTGTTTGTAATGAAAATTGGACAATAGCAGGTCGAGAGTTTGGGCCGATTGAGCACCGAAGCTAGCAACGTAACTTAAATTTTTAAACAACAAAAATTTACATTCGCTTTCATTTCACTTCAAAAATTAGTTCTTTTTCTTTTTTTTTTTCTTGTTGTATTAAATTTTAACGAAACAGAACTCAGAGTGCCCGATAGAAAAGTCAACCACCCACTAGCCACCCATCAACCACCGGCAAAAGTGCTACAGTCAAGTAAGCGGTTGCTGCCGTAACTGATTATGACGATGGCTTAAACCCACGCCCAAGTCTCTGGTGATGTTGGTGATAATGATGATGATGTTGGACCATGCCTGACTACATTTGTTCATTATTGTTGTTGTTGCCGTTGTTCATGATGATGGCTGCCATCAGAAAAGTTTCCCCAATTTAATTTCCAGTGTACGACTCCCGTGTGTACAACGGCGACAAACGAGAGCCATCAATGTTCAACCAACGAATAAACGAAGAGCAACACACTCACACAAATGAACATTACACGTAACGTAACGCAAACAACGTAACACAACACAACGCAAGTCAACTGTTTACCAAACCATACCATTCCATTCTATACCAGTCTCGTACAGTCGTCCATTGCAGGACACGTCCAGCGGAACTTACTCCAAACGAAAGAGTAAAGGTCGCCTTGATATGCTCGTCATGGTACGATTCGTTGACTTTGGCTGCTTTAGAATTAATAATGGTTACCATTGTCCCCACATTTAATAAAAATTGAAAAGTGTACAACATCCCCACCCCACCATTTTCCCATTCCCATCAGCCCAGAATATCATACAACTCTCCAGTAAAAGATGTAGAGAGAAATATTGTACAAAGTCCACCAAACATTAATTTTAAGATGTTTTCCTTCATTTTCTTTTTTTTTTTTTTTACTTTTTTTATTGTATAATTTCTTTTTTATCCATCATCTTCAAATTGTTGGTGTGAGAAATTAAAAAAGGTTTTACAATTTTAAAGAACACTTACTTCTTTAAGAAAAGAAAAATGCTTTAAATTTTATGAAAATAATCGAAACTAGAAAGAAGGTTATCTTTGACTATGCCGAAGATGAAATACTCTTCACGGGACGCAGTGAATGTTTCATTGTGGTATTAAAATAAGTGGTTTGTATGGGAAGTACCCCCCTAGGGGTCCGATTCGGCTGCTTCTGACAAATGTCCTGGGCCTATCTTGGAAACTGATAGTGTCCAATCTTCAGTTCGATAGGACAAAAAACAAAAAAGTTTTTCTAATAAGAACATGAATTCAAAAGGGGGGTTTGTATGGGAGGTACCCCCCGTAGTGGTCCGATTTGGATGATTCCAACAAATGTGTTGAGTCTATGTCAAGAACTTATAGTCAATTCGGTAAAGCAAAAAATAAAAAAATAAAAAAGTTTTTCTATTAATATAATAATAAGATCCTGAATTTTAAAGGGGGCTTGTATGGGAGGTACCCTCCCTAGCAATCTGATCAAACTGAAATTGCGGCAATATAAGTTTCTGATGTATAGCCACCAACCATCTAAGTTTCAAGATCGAGGGATTACTGGATCGTATAGCTGCCATACAAACCAATTTATTTTTTGTATGGGGATCCCCTTAAGTTTTTGAAAATATTTTAGTTTTAGTATTTGTTGCTGATGCCCGGATAGAACTACACATTCTGTTCAACTCTCTAGCTATTGTGGTTTATGACATATGACCCGAGGGCAGACGGACGGACGGACAACGAGGTCTCTGCAATAGAGATTCTTTTGGTACCCTTTGGGTCCGGAAACCTAAAAATGATAATGATTAAGTTTTTCCAATTTATAAGTATTTTGAGTTTAGAATTAACAAAGTCTTGTTCTTCTTTCTTCTCTGTAAGTATTTAGCTCAGTTGGTTTCATCTATAATTTTTGTCTGAAGGATTCCTTCAAAATTGTACTTAATGAAGAAAAAAACAACGACACATATATACATAGGAAAAATCCCATATTGCCCTCACCGGAATTGTAGATAAGTGCCTATAGGACTCTAGTTATCTACATAGTATTAAGGTAGCAAAAAAAATAACTAAGACGTCGATCTGTCGAAATGCAGTAACAACTACTCTTTTGATTCAGAACCAACAATATTATCCATAAACCTTAGGCAACCATCAGCTTAACTAGATTTTAATTTCTAAGCCCTTTTAACTAAATTTATATAAAATTTCACTAACATTAAATCCTCTTTCTTTGACGGCTATATGACACCTAAATGGCAAATAAATTTATTTAAACGCCAAAAACTTTAAGTCAACAAAAAATACAAATCTGTTCCAAGTATACGAGTATGTATGTATATATTTTTGAAATCCACTTTTTCATAACGAAAATAACACACCGCATCTGCATGTACTGTTGTCATAATAGTCGAAAACTTTTCCAGCAATTCATTCAACAACATTTTGGAACATATTCCCGGCCATTAACGGGGAAAAAATAAAGAAAGCAGAAATGGAGTTTCTATGCGTTTGTACATATAAAGTTGATACGTACAACTTTTGCTAAATGCTGCCTAAAAGTTGAGAACTCCAACACCACGAATAACAACAAAAACTTGAGTTTTTTCTATTGTACGAGTATGTATCTTCTTTATATTGTTGTTGGTGTTGCTAGTGTTGTTTGCTTAAAGTACACTAAATTGTGAATAAATATTTCTTTTACTACAATAGAAGAACATAGATACTATGCTGCTGCGAAGTTGAAACCGCCCATTAGTTGAGTAAATTGTTGGTAAAATAAGCGGTAAACACCTACTTTAGAATAAAAAAAGAACAAATATATTATAGTTAAAAAGCGAGTCCTGTTTTCTCCTTGATAAGAAGAAATCAGTGAAAGTCGAAACGAAAAAGTGAAAAATATCTTTGCATTGATTGATTAAGTCTATAATTTTTCCATTCAATGAATCAGAAGTGTTGATTTTCTTGAATGCTGCCTTGGAGGCATTTAGATATGTATAGGCTGAGCCCCAGCGGTAAGGATGATATCTCTTATAATTTTTTTTTTTGTTTTCTTTTGTATCTTTTTATTTACCGCCAAACGGAAGCATCTCGTTTGCTGAATGTATTTGAACCTGAAATTACGTTCGTTTGTCTTTGTTGCGAGTTTGGGATTGTTGGAAGTCAACAACAGCAGTATAACAGCAGCTTGAGCAGGAGCAGTAAGTGTTGCTTGGCTCTCATGTTTTGCCACTGCCATGTTATCCTGCCTCGTCCTTTAAGTGTTGTTTAGTTAGGTGCATCATGCAGTTGTAGACACGAAGATTTACGCTTACGCGCGCTTACAAGTAGACGATGAGCACGTTGATGATAGCGTTGATGATGACGTTGATGATGATGGTGGAGGAGTTGAAAGGAAAAAATAAAGCACTAAGGACCAAGTACTGAGTGTGCTATGCTATGATTTGACTTTCGTTATATGCTTCAATGCATTTACAACAAGAACAGAATCAGCACCAGCAATGCCAGCAGGATTTTGTATCCATTTCGTTTTACTTTGTAGCATGGATTTTTTTTTAAACTGACATTGCGTGTAAGTTGGTATGGAGCATGGGAATGAGTGCAAGAACGCCTACTCTAAAAACACCCTTAAGCAAGAGCCAAGTATTGCTTCCAATTCGTCGCACTGCTAGCTTGGCTCTTACGCCATGGGGATGGAAGCATAGTGTAGCGCATGGATTTAGATGAGTTTCTAGCACATGCACGTGAAGTTGGAGCATGAGTCCTTGTGCAAATGGGGTTGACAAGACAATGAGGATGCCGACGACGACTATCATTAGTGCAGCTCAGAGCGAGTTTATGCTGATGACTTTGCTAAGTGCCGAAGTAAACTTCATCAACAACCAAAGCATACTCATTATAATCATCATCGCCATCATTGTCATTATGAGCATCATCATTATCCTGCTTTAAGTGCTTATAATTCATTTTCATCTTTGCGTTCCTTTCAGTAGCAAAGGCAAAAAAAAAAAAAAAAATTAAGAATTAGTTAATACCGGAAGTCATCGTACTTTTGTGCTTCCGCCAAGTGGTAGCGATTCTTTTTCGTATCATTTCGCCATCTCTTGAAACTTTATCTCTCCCAATTTTCATCGAAGACATTTCTGGTAATTAATTTGCCATAATTTATAATTTATTGTGTGTACAGAATTTATGGTTATTTTATTGTTTGCTAATTATTTAAGACATTTAATTTACGACTTTCAAAGTTCCGTCATCAAATTGAAAGAAGGTTAAACTTTCATTTTAAAGAGTCCTTTAAAATATGCAATCTTTCTCAATGAATTCTCCATTTAGAGTTTCTTTCTCTATGAATGAATGAACTGACTTTAACAAATTCCAATGAAATTATTGCAAACAATACACGCAAAACCAAACAAAATGAGTGTAAATTTAAAGAAATTTCAAATTTTGTTTAATTTCTTACAAATCGAAAACAATTGAATTGTTTGCCACAAACAATGCAACTAAGAAACAAAAGACTAAAAATGAAAATAACTGAAACCAGTTGGCTGTTGACTTCTGATTGTTTGATTTCTGGCCAACTTCATTTCAAATTAAAATTGCAACAAAAAGAAACCTTTACAGGTTAGAAAAAATAAACGACAACAAAGAAAACACTAGTGCGTCAATAGCAAAGATTAAGGGCAGGCGTTCAAGCAGTCGGAGCATCACCATCTCCATCAGAATCAGCAAGGACATCTCTGATTCAAGACTGATAACAAAAAAAAACAAGAGAAAAAAAATAGAAATAAACACAATAAGGATGACGAATGACGCATTTTGATGCTGAAATTGTGTCAATGACAGGACAAAAAACAACAAACAAAACATTGAAAAAATGTACACACGGAACATTAACTTCATTTCAAACCAAGAGTATATTCCTTTTTATGGAAAGAGATATTGTATTAAGTAAAGATACAAATGGAAAATTTATTGAAAGTATAATGAAGATTGGTATAGATACATTTGTCTCCAACTGAACTGAATCTTAAATACTTGCAACTTTTCGTCATTCAATAAGAGTCACCAGCTTTCCGAAAAAAACGGCATCTAATCAAATTTAAGTATCATTTTTCCACAATTCCATTGGTTAAGGGACCTCAAAACAGTGAAAGTCTAGAGGCCTTACATGATACTATGCCAATACTGCTTTAGGTTTATATGGATGGACCTGTTACAACTTTTAATAGGCTCATTCAATGAGGAAACCTTTTCTGAAATATATTTGTATGACCAGAGTGATAGATTTCAACATAACAGCTCAAAAATTTATAGACAAATTTCCATTCTAACGGTTGGTTACGTATAGCTCAATGAATTATCTCTATGATTGGAATGGAAAACTACTGGAAGAAAAGAAATATAGATAACAAAAAATTTTATGTAAGTATACTTACATAGGTATGATACGAGTAGAGCCCAAGTCAATCTTGCTGGTGTTATGTGAAAAATAAAAAAAATAGGTAGAGTGTAAATGCTTGGAGTAAGAATGAGACAAAACGTTTAGAATAAGATTGACGATTCTTTTGTTGTATTTTAGGCTTCAATTGGAAAATGTCCTTGGGCAATGTGTTAAGTAAGTAGTATAGCAACATTCACCAGTCAGAAATTGTTAGTAGAAATCGTAAATTACAATAATTCTCGAGGTGTATGGAGATGCCTTGAATCAGTATGAACGAACACTTTTTATTATCCTTACAACAACAGAAGAAAATCACTCATTCACTCAGTTACTTACTCAATCAAATGACATTTACACCACAAACGTACAAATCTCAAAAACTAAACCTGACAGATTTCTAAATCGAACATTACACAATAAAAAATAAAAAGAACAAGAAGAACTACAGTAAAAGCAGTTCAACAACAATAAATTATAGCAATGTCATAGCATTTCCAAGTAGAAAGGAAATGATCAGCCATTTTGGCACCAACAATAGAATATGCAGGACAATGGCAAACAACCTCAGGTGTGTGTCAATCTTACGAGGACCAAGCAAGTACCAAGTGAGAGTATTTTTGATTTATGTCATTTAAGAAGAAACTGTTTGACCTTTTTCCTTTTTTTTTTTTTTGTATTCCTCACTTATTCTTACACATACTCGTACTCCAGTACCCCAGTCCTAGAGCTAATCGATCTGTGGCCAAGGAGTGAGTCTGACAATTCGCATTTATCTACTAATGCCTAACACCCGCAGGAGAATTGATGAAAACAAGACTTTTTAATTAAATCCATTGAGGACTTTTATTCAAAGAAATTTAATTTTTTTAATATTTCTTCCTCCTATTTTCATTTTTATTTTATCAGGAGTCCTACCGTGCACGTGTATTCAAAAAATCATTTTAAGCTGTTATACAATATTTTGATGCTGAACATTTTTTTTTTAAATTCCCTTTTTACACTTGAACTTCTTTATTTGCTTTGTTGTGTTTCTGATGTTTGTTTTGTGTTTTTGTTTTAGGGGAGCTTGCAACAAATGCATTGAAGCGTTTGTCAGTTGAGTTGTGTTGAGTTGAGTTGTTTTGAATTGAGTCATCTCACTCTGACTGTCATTCAGTTAGTCAGCCAGCCAGTCAGTCAGTGTGGCGTCCTGTCGCCTGTCATCATCAACATAGAACAATAGAGCTTCCGGTAACTGTTAAATGCGTGGCATGTCAATGGGTGACGTTAGCTGTTGGATAGCATCCTGCAACATAAGAAGAGGCTTAAAGAAGCAGCCGCAGTGCCACAGGAAGAACTCAAATGTCGTCATTTTCATTGAATGAAAAGTAAGTAAGAAGCTTAACATCGTTGAATACTAAATAAATTGGTCGCTTTTTGGTTGAAATATATATTATAAATATATTTTCAGGGACAGAAATTTTTGGTTATTAAATTTTTAATGCAAAATTACAGCCAATGATATCTATGAAAGGTTAACTAAATTTTTAGTAAATGCAAAAGCATCCCACAAGCATTCAACTACAGCAAAGCCACATTATTGTGTTCATAATCATTCAATATAGTTAACTAAACATTAGCTTTCCCAGTATTTCTCTCTCCCTCTCTCTCTCTCTCTCAGTTTCGCCCTTTGTCTGTGAAGTTCATTTGGTTCGGTTCGCTTTGAATTTGCGGAAATGAATTGGTATTTAATTAATAGTTTTACCCTGATTAATCTACCTCGACAACGGGCATCGGTATTGAACATCAGTCAGCGGTCGATGTGTCTGCCACCCCCACAAGTGAATAGTGGCTTCACATGCAGCGTTTGTTTAGCCGCAACATGTGCCACATGTTGACCTAATGAAGTTGCCATATAATTGTTGCTTGATGCCGGGACAGACATTCGGACATATATGTATAGATGCTTGTTCATTGAAGCCCTGGAAATCAAATTGAAATTAACGTCTGCGTTAGAATCTTTCACTAACTACTTCTATGATCTGCATGGTATTGAATGCGCGGGTTGTTGTGCCTTGGTTTAGTTCAGCTGAGTTCAGTTTGGTTTGGTTTCGATGGGCTTGGGATTTGGTTATGCAAGTCGAACTTGTCGTTGTTGTTAATTTGATTGGATTCTGATGATGGGGCGTGCAACATAACGCCCACACACGCGTGCCTAGTTCGAAGCTTTGATTTTTGGGCCTTATAAGCATCGTGTATTGAAAACAACCCTTAGGACATGTTGCTTCCCAATAGTGCAGAATTTCCAGTTTGTAATTCTTCTTTTTTTTTTTTTTGCTTCTTGAGCCTTTATTCCATTTTCCTTTTTGCTTGATTTTGCAATACTTTCGCCCTTTCAGCAGGCGAAGAAAAATCAGGATGAGGCCGATTGTTGATGTTGCCTCTGCTGTGCCTGTTTTGATTGTGTAATGCAATCACGTCGTTGTTTTTTACGCCTCCTCCTACATACAACATACTCAACCCAAGACTAGAATGACTTCTTCTCCATCAACATCACCATCAGCATCACAGTCATCATATGGTAGTTAGGTAAGGGTCTCTGAATTTTAATTTTCGACAGCGTTTTGCTTTGCGCACGAACAATGTGCGTAATCACATGTGATGACGACGATGATGTGATGTGTTGTCGTTATAAAGCAAAAAGGGGGAGTAGGAGTAGGAAGTAGTGGGAGGGAGCGAATCGTGGCATTGTTGAAGACGTTGTTGTGCTTCATAGCACTTCATAAAATTAATAACTTGATAGACTCACTCGCCTGATTGGACTGGGAATAGGATGGAACATGATTTTGGCCTCAACTCCTCCTCTCCTTCATTTCATTGTATTGGCTAAAATCATAGTTCAGTTTATTTTTCATTCGAAAATTTCTGACTCAAACTTTTATTTGTCATCATTAAAGTCGTGAATGCAACACGACAACTCCTTGCAATTTAAAGTAGCCAAACTCGCAGCTCCAGGCTTCTACTTCTAGGCGCCAAAGAAGCCATTCGACAAAACAATAACGACAATGTAACAATGTTGCCAATGTTGAATTTTACCCGGGAGGAACAAAACAGGAAAAAGAAATAATGGGAAAGAATTGATGAAAGAAAAGAAGATATTATGGTCTCCCACCTATAAACAATTCCCAAGCTTATCACTCAGTGCAGTGCGCAAACATTCAGAAGAAGGACTTGAATCTCAAAGAAATTTACTCATCCGGTGTGTCAACAATTCCCAGCTTGAACGCTTTGATGTCGCTTGCCTAAGCCCAATAAGTACGAAGATGGTATTAGGAGAGTGAGATCCATGTTGTACTATTATGCTATAAAAACTCAACATTGCAAGAGAAACTGGTGATGTTCATGATGATGATGATGATATTGTTGATAATGATGATGCTGCCTGCCATCATTAACGCATTTTCCAGTTATGACAGCCACTCCTACAAAGCTTCTTTTGCCTTTAGGCGACATCCGGACGCCTTCATTTACTTCCTGCTTTTGAAGTTCGAGTTTTTTAATTTTCTTTGTTGCCACACTTTGTATTTTTCCCATCATTTTTATTTTTGAGGCCAAAAGGCGTAAATTAATCGAAGGCTTAATTAGTACATGATGGGCAAAAGGCAAGGAAAGACAAGAAAAACTTGGCTCCACAAATGTTAAGAGGTTTTTCCCTCTAAATATTCTTTCTCATTTCTCTGTGTCAACGTGGTGTATACTTAATAAATCGTGTTTGAACAACTTCGCGCCTTCATGGAAATAAAAAGTGCTTTGTTTAACTTATAATTATTGCCATCAACAACATTATTGTATGAAGGTGAAGGTTATCAATAATATTAACGAAGTACACTGAGTGCTTTCAAGGATACTTACAACGCAAACAAATTTCATACACATAAACTAATTAGCTTCATGTAATTCGACTTTCAAATGCAGATACTTCAGGTTACCTCGCAATTCACTCATCTCAATTTACTCATTACAAAAATCTTAAGTTCTTACAGCAAATCACAAAATTTTGTTGCATTGTGTTACTTAAGGTGGCAAAGGTATTAACGTAAAGGATCCATTCGTATCCACATTTATTCACTCATTTACTCAGTCAGTCAGTCAAGATGACTTTGTGCAATTGCAACGCGTTGCGATGAAAAAAATGTGTTTTAATTACTCATTTGGTGTCCTTTGATAAAGGATGTTGGCTGCAATAACAACAACAAGGACAAACACTAGCTTTTGGTGCTACAAAATCATCACATCAAGCTACAAAGTAGCTCGAGTGCATTTTGTCGCAACGAAGCGTGCCACAAGGCAAAAGAATAAGATGATGGAAAAACCAACCTTCTTTTATGGAACAATGTAATACTATAAGAAAAAGAATGATGAAGCATTTGAAAAATTTCACAAGAAATCATTATTAGTATACTAAATATTAGAGTTCTTCAGATACGAGTATATAAGAAGTATGCTTTACTATTTTATATCTATTCTCAGAAAACCTTCACATGTCAAACTCTCATCTTAGTCAAAGCCACCTGTAGCCTCTAAGCCAACTTCTCTTCATAACCCGCATTGCGTTGTTTTCGTTTTCTACATATATGTGCTATATACCACATATTCATATTCATTGTTATCTGCACTTTGAGACAACAATGGACGCCGCCAAGTGTGTAGTGTGTTTGTTATTGCATGATGCCACGTTGCCTGCGAGTGCGGCTTGGATTCGCGTTGTCTATGTTTGAATGCTTAATAGTTCCCTGAGGGTAATAGACACTTGACGTGCAATGAGAAATCCCGAGTCGTGAAGCCTTCTTAGCTAATGCTGCATTACTTGAAGTACTGCCGAGGCTTCTCCACTCTCATAACAACATAGAAATGAATTATGATGAGTAAGTAAGTACTTTCAAATTAATTATGCAAAAATTCGTTTAGTATGCAATTGAAGGAGAATGAAATAAGGACGAATAAGTTAAACATGTCATATATTGTTGTTGTTGTATTTTAGCTAAGTAGAAGTAGTTTTCTTAAGTAAAATATGTTTATGATGATGATAAGCCTATCCAGCCAATCTTGATCACAGCACACTATATAGGCCTCATATTAGACTTTCAATTCCAATGATCGAATTATCGCTTTTCTGAGTTCCTAGCCTTTCTTTTAATACAATACAACCGCTGCACTCCATAAATGGTTTCCCGATTTTTCATATATATTTATGTATTTCTGAACCAAGAACTCCAAACAATGTGAAAATGAAATGTGGCGAAAATCAAAATTTGACGATGTTATTATTATATTCGAGATATTTAGGCAAATACAATATGGAAATGAAACTTCCAAAATAGATGGCCAAGCAGTAATACAAAACATTGTAGTGTTTCAATACAAAAGAGTTATTTCATTTTTCGGTCATTTGGCCACTTGTTCGTACGTTCTTTCCTATAAACACAATCAGTAAATCATTTTTTATCTCTCTCTTACTCACGCATAAGCATTCATTCTCGACGCTGCAGACGAGCTCGCACAAGACAACGTCTCTGAAGCATCACCGCTTTTTGATTTTCGTCACAGTTAATTTTCTAGTTTTTGGATTTACCTCTCTCGCTAAAGAAGTTTCACTTCCATATTGTGCTTATGAGATGAGGTACACGGTTTAAATTTTGTTTGGCTCCTGTTATCCTTTGGTGACTTTCTCCTTATGTTATCCACTTTTCTTCTTTCTCTCAGAGCTGCATTTTTTTTTTTTATAGATTTCTTATGGATGCTCTAAACATTGCTCATTTCATTGCACTCTGTTTATTATTTTCCAATTCATCAAGTATATATTAATAAAATATTTTTTAGTAAAGAACTCAACTTCAAAGGAATATATTTTTATTTCATCGCAATATTTACAAATCAGATCCTTTTGAATGTTGTCGCAATAAGCTTTCGTATAAACGACAAATTGTCACCCCTCTCCAGACTTGTTGAAATTAAGTAATAATAAAATGCAAACAGAAGATGAAATAAGAAAAAATGAAATTGCAAAAAACCTTAAAGAAAGAAAAAAAAAAAAAAAACAAAATAAAGAGAAGTAAAATCTATGGATAAGCAGCTTAGTCCTAAGTCAAATGAATATTTTTCAAAACTCTAAGTAAAAAATTTGATTTTTATCAACTTGTTACAATGTTGGTTAAAATGATGAACGAAATTAGGTATGGACATATTCAACAACAGAAGGTAGGTGAATTTCCAGAGATAAAGAATATTATAGCTTTATTATTACAATTTAATATTAAATTTAGTAGCGAATGAAATCTATTACAATTCTATAAAAAAAATAGATTGATTCACTTGACCACAACTCTAAGTACACACGACCGGAACATTTTTCATTAACAAAGAATCCGGTAAACATTTAACCTGGCAACCAACCAATGCTAACCACCTTAAGTCCATAAGCCAAAGCAAACTCTTAGTACTACATACTTTATTTTGTTGACTTTACTTAGGACGGTGAGATGTTTTGAATCGGTCCATTTATGTTATGTTTTGCTAACTGACTGACTTTTCTAACATTGTCGTCATCATCATCATCATCATCGTCGTCGTCGTCATCATTGCAATTAATTACAAGTGTTTGCGGACAAATGAAGACCTCACGTGTGTGTGTATTTAAGTCAGGAGTTGCTCTATCAAAGATCCACCCACCGTAGCCTGGCCAACCAACCAACCAAGTGGAACGTCATTTCTTTTTCTATTTGTTTGAGGTTAGAAAACATGTTTACCTGACCAAGTACCACTTGGTGGTGGAGCTTGCTTTGAGGTTATTTGCTTTTAATGACTCGTAAACTACAAACAAACAGAGTGAGAGCAATATTGAAAGCTACCCACGCATCATCATCATCATCATCACCAACACATTGACAGGCAGTAAGTGACTTGGGACAAAACGGACTGAGCCCGTTCTTTCGTTACGCTTAAGTGTTTTCAGATATCTCGCATCAGTAGCAAGAACCTTCTTGTACATATCTCTATTATATAAATTATGTTTTCTATCCAAGTTAAAATGCTGGTTAAATCAGACTCAGATACTCACGCATTACCAACGACAACGGCGGCAATGATGAGGATGAGGATGGCGATGACTATGACGACAGTCTCGCACTGGCAACCAACAATCATAAATGAGCTTTGAAGTTTTTGCTAGGATAAGTGCAAAAGATTCGAGATGCAAGTGAGCGCATGAAATGCATTTTTGTATAAAGGATAATGCGGCGCAATTACACATGCACACAGGCTGGAGGACGGTGCTCAGTTCTCAGTTTAAACAGAGCAGCAGCCTGCATGTCGTCTTACATCCTTGAAAATAAATTGTTTTGTTAATTATTTATGGTTGGTTTAATGAGTTGGTCTGATGATGACGACGATGATGGCGATGATGACTATGATGGCAATAAGGATGATTTCGATGTTAAAGAAGAAAAATAAGAATGAATAAGAGAAAGACTTCGACTGTACTTTTGAATTTTGTAATTATTTTAATGAGTTTTACGGCAAAATGCGCCATTTTCACATCCCACAAATAACCACATTGAAGAAAATTAAAATTATTTTTAATAGTGTGGAAAATTCGACATCTTGTTTTTCATTAAAAATTAATTATGCCTGCCTGCCTTTCTGTCTGTCAACCTTTGCGTTTTAACTCATTAAGTTGACAACTTTGACAACATACAAAAACTGAACAATCTTTCTTTCATATTCTTCGACAAAACATCAATTCTGTAAATAAAAATTACAGTAATAAAATCAACTTGTAAATTAAACGAAACAAAATAAAGAAAAAATCGCATATAAAATGGCCGGTTTACCACGTCACATGGTTGAGGAAGAAGCACGAGCCGCATTTCGTATGGCACCAAGGATCAACTATCGGGAACGACGCAATGAGCATAATGGCGCACGTTATCCGGCTTGGATTAGACGTATCTTGAATTATACCCGTCTTAATATAAATCGACGAACTCAATTTATCATTTATACTATTTTGCTGTTACTATTCATACTCAACATTGCATTTATCAAGTTTTTATTGAAAGGACCACGTTGGTTACATTCTATATTCAGATATAGTATGGGACCGTCCGTTAGAAGAAGCATCATTATAATACTCTATTTATATGTACTGAAAAACAAATTGCTACCACATCTTATTAGGTTTCTGCTCCGCTATTAATATTCCTGTTCCCCCAAAAACAGAAGAAAGAAATTTAAATATGGTATATTATTTAAAATTTTAGTATAATGTTGTCTCTATCAATTAATGTAATCCAGTTAATAAATTCGTCAACAGTTTTTTTGTTAAATGCAAGCTAACATTCTCGATATATGTATGTATATCTGAGCAGATGGAAATAATAAACATGGAATGAAAAGTAATAGAAAAAAATGAAAAATTAAGCATTCTGCTTAAGTCGTTTTTTTTTTTTTGTTGTTGTTTTTTCTTGCCTTATTATTTTGACATAAGATCCAATAAAAATCAAAATTGAACATTAAATACATTAACCTTTACATATAAACACTCAATAGTTCAAAAGCCAAATACTACAATATAATGACGACATCTGTGCGACATATTAATTACGTAATTGCTATAATCAAAACCACTCAAAATAAATATAATTATTTCAACGAATTAAAACAGAAACCAAAACAAACAACAGCAGGACACAGGACACATAAACCAATATCAGGACAATGCATTGTCTCAGAAGAGTGCGAACAGTGCGAGAACAGAGAGAGAGAACAGACTTCTAACCCCAGGTACTCTTCATGGATTCAGCAACTATATTGTTCAGGAACAATTGATGCGATTCTCAAGTATTGTAATTTCATATAACACATTTGATTTTAAATCCAACTTCAAAAGGCAGGGTCTTCTCCTAATACTCTTGGGTATAAACACGACTCTTGCACGGATTTCGACACCAAAAACAAACGCAATAATGCTGTACAAAATGACTTAATAAAACTTGGATTATCCACCCATACTCTGATCAAAGGAACTTAAAGCCGCTGTGCACCGCCCATAATTTGGATCGGCTTCATTCAACATACGTACATATATTGTAATTGTCTCTTCGTTTGGGTGTGTGTGTATGCCGTTTTCATTTCATTAGAATTAAGAGCAAAGTAAACGAGTAAGTAGTAGAAGAAGAACCATGGCCAAGTATTGTAGTACTCGTACTATCAACGACGACGACGACGACGAGGACGTTGGTTAAAGTTTGACAGATTTCTCAGCAGTCAGCATGTGGTATGAGACGCACTTTTATCCTGCTAGCGAGCTAACCAACCTACTACTACTTCTTCTACTACTATTGGCTCCTGCTGCCGTTGCTGCTGCTGATGCTGCTAAATTAAATTCCATGTCTAATACTCATATAGAGATTAGGGATTCCACACTCACAGCTTGGTTCACTTTCAGTACTTAAACGGGTAATATTAAATAATTTTTCCGTTCTTTCGACATTCACTCCACCCCATAGACACATATGCCATGAATTCCCATTGTTTTGCATCGTCGTCGACTTCATTCTCAACAGCAATATACATACTAGCATATCCTGTCCTGTCCTTCGCGCAAGTTTGGCCAACTCTGATTCTGCCTAAAATGCAGTCATCCGGCCTTCTACATTTTTGGTTTCATAGACTCGTTCTTTCGCTCATTCGTTCCATTCAGAGATTAAAGTCTCCCGTGGCGAACTTAATAAAAGCGTTCTTGCGTTCATTTGAACCAAAAAATCGTTGTTAGAGCTATAGTCTTCATGCGTCCTCCATCCTTGAACCAGAGACAGAGAGGCGAGGCGGAAATCTCTTTTTTCGAGTGCGAGACATTAGCAGCATTAGAAGAGCAGCAACAACAGTCTGTAATATAAATACATATGTATGTGTATGTACATTCTCCATCTTCTCATCCTAAGTAGGTATAACTAACCATATCGTATATATAAATAGATAACGATAGTGATTCTCTGGCAACAACTAACGATGAACGAACGAAACATACGAAAAATGCAAAGAAGCAAAAGTTTAAGCGCGAATTTTACAGGAAAATAATCAAAGGACTTAAGTCGTCTTAGCCATGTTAAAGCTTGTACGTATTGGTGTCAGGGTGGTAGGGTGATAGATAATAATAATACATGCTATGGTGTAAAAGGCATGGTGTTTATATCTGTATTTTTGTTTTCCAAAATGCTCCTCTTCGGTATTCTTGTTGTAGAATGAAATTTATCTATTTTGTCGTGTATGTATATCGCTAAATCTGAACACAATGGTATATACACATATATGCGGCATTTTATCTTTATTTCTTATATTTTTTTTTTTTTTTTCCTTTTTTTATAGATATGAAATGAGATAATGCTGTCAGATCCATTGCCCAATAAACATTTTAATAAGAAGATCAATGGTTATTAGACTTTGAAATCAAATATAGCAGAGATAATTTTTGTTACATAAAATGACAGAAGATTATTGGCAAAAATAAAAAATAAAGGTCTTCTTAATCATAGGGTTGTCAACAGTTTCGAGTTTTAACTAGTAAATATGTAATTTTTGTCATAGTAACATTGGTGGACTAAGCACGCAGGAGACTTGTCCAAAACTAAATGAGATCCCTGACTGCTAACAAATTTATGAACCAACATAACTGAGACTGTAACACTTTACTTACTAATGTTTCTAATCCTATTGCCTCCCTTTAGATACCGAAAATACTCGTATTATACTTATTAATCAGTCATCCAATTCAATTCCAAATTATCACTTAACAAAAATGTCTCTTGGGTTACGTTTAAATGCAATCAAAGAGCAGCTAAACTTTGTTAATAACTTTCACACTTGTGTATGCATGTGTTTGATAGTCTAATGGATACGTATGGATGCATAGGTGTGTGTGTCTTTGCTAACAATTCATTTACAGACAATAATAACAACAAGGAGACTTACAGGATTTTTAGCGACAACAGCAAACAAACACTAACAAACAAAAGGCGATAAGGCCAACAACACCCAACAAACAGCATAGTACAGCATACAAACGAAATCGTGCGAATAATGTACAATAAAAAAATGAACAATTCGACAAAAAGCGCAAACAAAACAAAAATAAAAACAGAAACAGAACTGCCAAGTAAGGCAAAAGCTAAAAGCTGCAAAAAAGGCTAAAAACAAAAGACTTGAACAAACATTGAGCATTGGAAATCAAATCGCTATAAATGCAGCGTCAAGTGCAATGCTTTTGGCACTTCAAATATTATTGAAGCCACTACCGCATGGTAACACATAAACACGTATCCTGATAGAGTATCACAGAGGTAGGGGAAAGAGATACGGCTTAAAGAAGACAATCAACACCCAGAACGCTTATGAATAAAAAGCGTGACAGCAGCATTGGTTCGATATGATGAGTATGACACACGCTGGAAGGATGAATGAACACATGGATGGATGGATGGCTTCTGCATGGATTATCCCACAACTAAACAAGATTGTATGTAGTAGATACATACAGTATGTACATACATAGTAGTATGCTATTTTGGTTTGAGTGATGACTATAAAATGTTTTTGCTGCTGCTATTGCATGCAACAATAAACGTGAAACAATTAAACGCTGACACTGTAAGACTTGCTGTGATCGAGCATAGGCTTATCCTCGATACTATACTATATAACATTGCTTCTGTAGGCAACAACAGCAGGAGGTTGCTATTATGTAAACTTATTGAGCCGCAACAAATGTCATTGATGTCATCATCATCATCACCATGAGCATCTGATGGTAGCATCATCGTATAAAATGAGGCATCATTTTATTGTGTATTAGCAACAAGTTTAATAAAACGAAATGTGTTTCGCGTTCACATACATAATAGAAATGTATCCTTCTCACAGGATATGTCTGTATATCTGTATTGGAATTTTTCTCGTTTCAATATTTTGCGCATCTTCATCTTTAGCTTTATTATCATTTTATAAGAATTTAATATGCTGCTTTCCAAGGATAATACGAAATAAATACTTCCGTCTTCGCTTCATCTTTCTCTCATCTTTGGCTATAAATCAAGGAATATGTCCGCGTAAGTCCTTACACTATTGTTTTGTATTTCTCTTGTCTTCTTCTTCTTCTTCTTTTTTTTCTTTTTTTTTTTGTTTGAGCTACAAGAATTTTTAATTTATAGCAATCGTTTATCCTTGTGCTCATCCTGCATCTTTTATTTCTATTGCAAACGCGAATTTTTCCTGATCCTGGATTTAGAGAGAGTAAGAAAAAAAAAAAAAGGAAATAAATTTTAAGTAATAATTTTTTGTATTGAGTTTCGCTGCCGAAAAATTATGATGAATGCGCCAATAAATAATCCCAAATAAATAAATTATCAACGGTCGTTGACTTTGAACTACAGTCTCCTACAGGACTCTCCTCTCCATGTCTGTCATTACCTTTGAGTGCCAGAACTAATAATAGTTGGTCGAAGATGGTGGTAGTTTTCTTTAGCTTCTCTATTACTTGCCGGATAAATTTTTCGTGGTTCGATGTTATGTTACAAGGGTGTTAATACGATGTTCCCAGCATTTCCATTTTGCAATCCTTTTGCTCATAAATCAAAGCTCTTGATTTGGCGTTGCTTTGCATACCGTCCAACATTTCTTCCATTCAAAGGAGCGTAACATATCCTGTGCCTTTGTTTTAGCAAGCAAATTTACTTTTTTCGCTTGCCTTTGGTTTTGGTTAATCCTTTTTTTTTTTTTTTTTTGATGTTGATTTGAATTCTTCTCTGGTTAACCACAGTGAAAAATAATTCACATATTGCGGTGACACTAAGGTCAACCTTTTTTATGTTATTGGTTGGTTATATGGCTTTTATTATTCTTTGTGACGATTTTGATTTAATTAATTGTTTTTGAATTGAATTTGATTTGGAAGTGCAGTCATGAAAGTTTCTATATTAAAACCTATGAAAACTTGAACACACTTCCTCGCAGCTTTAATTCGTAAATAAGAAATATTTTACCTTTAATTTGATTTGCAAGCAAAATGCTATGCAACGAGTGAATCCTTGTAGAATTAAAGCAACGTGTTAATATTTTTATAAGCCACACGACTTGTGAGATTGAGAAATGAAACAAATAAAATAAACCCCAAAAGCAAACTAAAGGTCCTTAAAAAGAACAAAAAAAAAAACAAAATAAAGAATCATAATAAACTCGAAAAAAGGACGCTGCTATCGGAGGAACTTACGGGCTTAAATACAACAGAGAAAAAATAATAAATAAATAAATAAAGAAAGAAACACAAAAATAAACAAACAAATGCCTCATTACATGCGAAATTAAATTTAAATGTTTACTTAATGTAATAACTGCGAAAATATACGAAGGACGAGCAGATGAACAGGATGAACATAGCTGATGACGATGATGGACAGGTTGGGGATGACGCTGAGTCAGACGGCTGACGGTATATGATGAAAAAGTCCAAGTGAACTGAACGAATGAACGAATGGACTAACTGACTTAAATTGTATGAAACCTTGATTCAAGACTCTCACACCCGCACCCAAACCCACATACAAGGATTAGAAGATGAGGTTTTGGTAGTCGGTAGACGACAGCACGACAGCATGAACCCGCAACAGCAGCACATAAAATATAATTTTATTTGCAGCCTGAGGCTAACCAAATGCAGCAGGAGCCACGTCAGGGTTGTAGAAATATTTGGCATTCCTGGTTATTATTTCTTTCTTTTGGTTTTTATTATTTTTTTTTTTGTCCAAGTTTCATATAGTAGAAATTAGAATTTTGCGTGCGGTTGCGGTCGGTTGAGAGACAGAAAGGCATACCAACTGACAAATCGAGAGACAGAGAGACAGAAAGGAAGACTGACTGGCAGCCAGACGAGTACTATGACGTCGTTGACTCGAACGTTTCGCTCAACAACGGAAACTAAGGGTGATGCCTTTAACGTCGACATCAACAATGGCTGCCAGGCAGCTTCCGTTCACACACCGTGTCATCGTGCAAAGCAAGTGTGGGTGCCACCCATCGCACAAGAAACGCATTCTCATTGCATCAAAACAAAAAAAAAAACAAAACCAAATAATAATTTAATATATTTTTCTCTCAAAAATAATAATACTCGTAATAATTTTTAATTTCATGCGTCTAAACAATATTTGACTGCGTCATCTTTCTTAAATGAGATTTTTGGGTAAGTTGCTTCAAATGAATGAAAAACTTCCCTGAAACTGCATCAGAATTGGCTCAATTAAAAATGTGAAATCAAAAAATAAACAAATAAAAAACAAAAACACCTAAAAAATAATATCCTTAAATTGGAGCATGCATTGCGCAGTCCTTGAGCTTCCATGAAAGTTCATTTTTTTTTTCACAATTTATTTTACACCACACCACACTCGCTTACATCGTACACACACACACACACACAGAAAAGATTCACATGGTCATAAATTAAAAACTTAATAACAGCGAGGACATTTGAACAAAACCAGGACATGCCCAATACGTGTGTCGTTCTGTAACCATAGCTCAACACAACACAACCCCCGGATCAGACCCAAACGAAACCAAATTCATAACCCATTCGTCCCAACACTTCTTTGCATTCACAACATTCATTCATTTTTACATATTTCCACACCTTTTATTTGACTTTTTAACATATTTTTCCATATGTGTGTACGTACATCTGTATGTGGTAGCTTGCAAGAGAGAGAAAGAGGGTATCTGTCTCTAATTCCCTCCTTGTGCATTTGTGGTATCCTGGTAGTATTAGGCTTCGAGTGCAGCAATAAATCGCTAACAACAAATAAATCAACGCGTATAAATTCCAATGTTGAACCCGACTTTATTTACGATGCAACAAAGATTTTCCTTTATTTTTTTTTTTTTTTTGTGTATCATAAGTATAAGAAGGACGGACATGATGGCATGGCTGTAGAATGGAAAAGAAGAGTATTAGAAATAATATTTAAAATTATGAAAAAACAAGAAATAAAGAAATGTAATATAAAGTGAAAGAAACACCATAAGTATAAAGCTAATGAAATCAATTATTTTTAAATTTCTACATATGAAAGACCAAGCATTAATATCAAGAAGAATATTTTATGTACATACTCGAATAATAGTAACTTTTGCTTGAAACACAAAAGTATATAGTGTTTGTCTTCAACCAAATCCCTGATAATTTTAGTAGATTTTTTGAGAGTTTTAAAAGTAAAGTAGATATGTTATTACTTATGTTTCAAGGCATTGACAATTATAGCCAATTAAGAATGCTATGCCAGAAAACATCAAGATTGTATTGAAAAGATTGTGTGATAATGTTACAACTGAGTCTGCAAAAGCTAAAATTTAGAGAATAACTTAACATATTGGGCGTACAAATAGAAAATCGCCGTTTTTTTTTAATAATTTGAGGCTTTATTATAAAAAACTCGTTACATACTCAATCTCCAAAATAATTTCCATTACTAGCCACAACTTTTTCCCATTTTTCTGGCAGCTTTTGAATTCCTCGTCGGAAAAATTGTTCGTCTTTTGACGCGATCCACGAATCAATCCAGTTATTGGCTTCTTCGAAAGAACGAAAGTGGTGTCCTGCCAGTTCATGCGTCATCAATCTGAATAAATAAAAATCAGAAGGGGCGATATCTGGAGAATACGGCGGGTGGGGTAGGATGTCCCATTTCAAAGTTTCCAGGTATGTTTTCACTACCTTGGAAACATGTGGCCGAGCGTTGTCATGTAGAAGTATCACCTTGTCTTGTCTTTCCGAGTATTGCGGGCGTTTTTCCTTCAACGCTCGATTCAAACATATTATTTGAGTCCGATAGAGGGCTCCTGTGATGGTTTCCCCTGGTTTCAAGAGTTCACTACACCGAGCTGGTCCCACCAGATACACAGCATCAGCTTCGAGCCATGAATGTTCGGTTTTGCGGTCGAACTTGATGTATGGCCGGGAAGCCCCACGATTTTTTCCGCTTCGGGTTGTGATAGTGTATCCACTTTTCATCGCCGGTCACGATGCGATGCAAAAAACCCTTTCTGTTTTGCCGTTGGAGGAGTTGTTCGCACATGCAAAGGCGCCGTTCGTTGTCCCTCGGATTCAACTCGTACGGCACCCAATGTCCCAGTTTCTGGATCATTCCTAAGCTCTTTAGGCGATGAGAAACGGCTTGCTGAGTCATGCCCAATAATCTTGCAAGTTCCTGTTGCGTTCTACACGAATCTTCATCCAGCAAAGTCTCTAGTCCGCATGCATCCTCGAACTTTTTAACGGGACCGGGACGTTCCTTGTCTTCCACGCCATATTCGCCATTTTTAAACTTTTGAAACCATTCCCGACACGTTCTTTCACAAATATAGCTTTCATTATAAGTTTCTACAATCATTCGATGCGCCTAAGTAGCATTTTTTTTCGAATGATATGCAAAAACAACACTTCCCGCAAATGGCCCTTTGTAGGCTCGAATTTTGCCATTTTCGCTAACGAACAGGACAAAGCACAGTCAAAATACACAAGTGAGATTATTTAGAGTTGTTGACCGATACCTCAGCTGGCTATGTAATGTTTCTGATCGTACTTATCGACCGATTAGCGGCGCTGGCGCCATCTATGGGAAAACGGCGGTTTTCTATTTGTACGCCCAATACAAACATGTGCGAACAGAACTTAAGCTTTGATGGACCAATATTATCTTTTATTTCTACCATTTACAAAACATTTTATTACATTAAATACTAAAAATGATTTTCACACTACATTCAACAGCAAACTTAACCAGAAATAAAATTATACGAAGAAAAAGCACAAGACAAATAATCATAAGTCATTTAATTCTTTCGTTAAATATCAGAATTTCCGACATACATATTTCCCTACTCTCTTCTTACATTCTTCTATAGCATTCTTCTGCGAAAACCATAAATTATTTCTGAAACGTAAAAATTTCTCTCATGGTGCACAACATTGCCGATTTGACAAAAAGAGGATGCCTTTTGTATTTCAATATCTTAACACAAAAAGTGCGATTTGTAAAGCTCGCAACAATAAAATCTTATACAAGTATCTCAATGCGTCATATTCGTAAACATTTAGAGGCAAGGAAAAGTTAAAAAACGACTTAAGCACGCGTTACAAAAGGTGTAGAGATGAGATACATATTCTTTGAATCCTAAGAAAGGAGATGAATTAAGCGATCTCTTTTGTGTTTGATAGCAAGTATCTGCGAGCCGCATATTTGGCATAGTTTAGTTTTCAAGTATTTATTATGAAAATTACATGCAATTTTTCAACGTAGTATTTAAATCTAAAAATAAGGGGACTTTAATGATAATGTGACTGTAAGAAATCTATGCTAATTTAACGCCAAACTGTAATTATGTGAATACACATACTTCGAGATATATGATGAAGAGACTTTATTTTTTTTTTTTTTTTTTTAAGCAACATACGCAAATCCATCATCGTCATCAGTAGAAAAGCGTTTCAAGCTAATCCAACCAAACCCAGCCATGTTGAGAGAATCCATTAGTGTATGGCTCATTAAATCAAAAATAGCCGAGCGAGCTCTCCATTTTGCTAATGGAAATGACAGGACGAAATGACACAATAACAACAACAACAAAAAATGGCGAACAGGAAGAAAAGAATATCACAAACACATCTTCAGGCGCCTCCTCCAAAAAGCTTGCCGAGCTGTCGTACAAAACAAAATAGTACAGAACAGAGGAGCACTCAACTAATTTTGGTAAAGGCAAAGGAACTGGAAGGGCCGAAGAGAGAAAAAAGAAAGTTGAATAAAAAAAAAAAATGGTGGGTGGAAAAGAAAAAATTATATGCCGCATGAAAAAATTGCAAAAAGCGTGAATTGTTATTTTGTTTCGTTGTTGCATATGAGCAACCACATTGGTTGGCAACACCTGCTCCATAGTACCACACACAGCCAAGACCCACCTTCTGCACTTTCCTTTGACTTCTTCCTTCTTTTCAGCCTACCACTTTTCCTTCATTCACTCATCTATACATAACTAAGAAGGTGCTACCGCCACCTCCCATTTACCGCATGCATCCATGCCATCATCGTCATCACTGACTAAGCTACTTAGCTGTACATGCAACTTGCGGCATATCCTTCACACAGGCGTAACATCCTGCAATGCCGCCAACCGCCGTCAGCCAATGCTAATAAGAAGTGTTGAGCTGTGCGCCACAGCCACCAAGTTGTTGTTGCTTGGTGTTGGAGCCAACAGTGAGCTGAATTTTAAAATTGGAAATAGCACACAATTTCCCTAATTGACGCGGGGATGATGGCGTTCGCTAATGATGATGATCAACAACATCGTAATCAACATGGTAGCGGCAATGATGAGCGCTGTTGATGAGCAGACGGATGTGTTGATGATATGTTGAGGACGTTCACTGGTTGGTTGCACTCTATGCAAGCAGTGAGCGTTAATGACAACAGAGACGGCGACGACAATGATAGTCATAATGATAATGATGGTGATGGTGATGAGTACTTGCATTACTGTGCTAATGCAAACACCCACTAGAACAACACCAACAACATACGAGTATCACATACTCGTATATAAAATTTTTTTCTTATTTAGAGAGGTGCGAGATAATTTTTCACGCAACACATCGAAAATGCGCAAAAAGCTGGAAACAAAATGTACTCATAGATACATATACTTTTTTTCAAATTAAAACACCTCCACCTTAGGACTTGCGGCATGTTGGTTGTGTGTTGCATATAGCCAAGCAAAATTAGCTTCCTTTGAAGGTTTTGGTTTTCGGACTTAGACAAAATCTTTGAAAGCGAAGAACTCGCATATCAAGAGACTGACTTTATATGTTAATTAAAAATATCTACAGTATAATTCTAAGTGCCTATGTATCTCATACTCGTATATCAAATGTTGCATCTTATGACTTAATAAAAATTAATTAATAAAGAAATCTCATCAACTCTATTTAAAAGAAATCCTTTTTTTTCTTTTTTTTTTTTCTGAAATATCAGTTTTAAACACTTAAAGCATAAATTTCAAGTTGAAAATCACATAAAATCATCATCAACAACCAAACATCATCACTCATTTCTCATTCATAGTATAATAACATTTTTCACTTTGCCTTTGAGGTAATTTCCAATCATTTTTCAAGCTCAACTGACTTATTCATTGTCAATTCAACTGACAGACTCCAATACTCGTAGTCTTCATGACAAGACAAGTCGTGTCTCTCTCTCCGAAAACCGTTCGTTCACATCATCAGCCTAATGAGAATGACAGAATGAAGGCAACTGACTGAGTGGTGAATCAGTTAAAGTCGAAGATTATTTACGTCAAGTTTTTCAATTCATTAATTTACATTAAAAGGTAATTAGGGAAAGATGATATTTTTGGTGGAATATTTCAAGAAGGCGCGAACTGAGAAAAAATATACGTTTCTGAATTAAAATTTATATAAATCTATTAAATTGAAATATCACTCAATTTCGAGTTAAAGATACTCAAACTAAATCTAAGACCAAGTTTTATTATTGTATTTCCAAACACACCTCTAAGAGGAAGGAAGCCAAGAATTTAAACAACAGTAAAAATATATAATATTCTTAGCTATGGTTTATCAAAAAATACCTGTGCTCTTCTACTATATAATACAATAAATGTATCTACCATAGTTTTAATCCAAGTTCCGAGTCAGAATAACAAAAAAGAAACTTCAAATCAGTAGCAAGACTTCCGCTTGGCATGACTTTATCCTCTTCGGTTTCTTTTCTTTTTTCTTGGTTTCTTTCTCCTATGAAGCGACAAACTTTCATACACAGCAAAAAATAATATTTATAAATGGAAAGATATTGTACTAGAATATGAAAATTAGAAAGAAAAAAAAAGGTTTAGAAAAAAAAAATTGTAAAATAAGGATAAAGTTATGCGCATCGCGTGCACGATAATTTTCAACAACAACAAAAATGCAAAGTGAAGTTGCGTGTGTTAAGGATTCAACTGTTTTTGCTCCTGTATGAAGCCTTGCAACAAGCCGCAAGCAAAGACTCTAAAAAAGCAATACTTTATGGCTTTAAAACAGTGGTTTGAACAATTGTAAAATTGTTTAGAAAATAGGTGTCAAGATCTTTGCAAACTTTCTTTAAATTATTTAAAATGATTTCGAGAAGAACCGCCATTTGGCAATCGTTCTAAGGCATCTTTCCGATATGGAGAGCGAGAAAAGTTGCAGGCATGGAATGATTCAATATGTCATGACTCTGGTCATGAACTTACCGAAATAGACTGGCGATGCGAATCATACTGTAATATGGTTGTCATCAAGATTTCTGGTGTAGCTACTGAGATGTAAAAGATACTCAAACTAAATGAAAGACCAAGTTTTATTATTGTATTTTCAAACATACCTCTAAGAGGAAAGAAGCCAAGAATTTAAACAACAGTAAAAATATATAATATTCTTAGCTACTTTGCAACTACCTTGCCCTTAGAAGCGAAACCTGGGAAACTATCCCTTGAAGATCTATCTGTCTTGCCAATTATTTGTCATTTTTGGTGGCTTGATAAATAATTAGACTTACCTAAAACCGCCTCTAGGTTATGTTACACATGCCGCCCGCGACTATACGCGAAATCACCTAGAAGCCTTACGGCCCATTGTGATGCCTGTTAAGGAGAAAAAAAGGGAGGAGGGAGATGATAGGACGGAAAACGGGAAAATAGGAATGGGAAAGGAAAAACGTGTTGGCTGGTGAAATCAACCAGAAGAATCAACAAATCCCCCAGTAGCACTCTCGCCATACTACCCAAGTCCTCATGAAAGGGTCTTCCAAGAAAGCGGGATCGCCTTGTAAGTAATGCAGGACAATCACACAGGAGGTGCTGAATGCTTTCTTCTTCCTCCTCGTTTGGCAGCTACGACAGAAGTCCTGGTGAAGAACGTGTAACCTCTGAGCCATTCGCCCAATAGCACAATACCCCGTTAAAACTCCTGCTATCATCCGAATTCTTTTCTTGTTAAAGTGTAGCAGTTCGGATGTGTTTTTCAACTGATAAGTAGGCCAGAGCTTTTTAGCGATAGAGCACCCTGGCTCGTTCGCCCATTTCGGCTCTGCTGCCTCCTTAGAATCTGCTACCAATAGATGGGCAAAGCAAACACTCACACTCAACCGCCTCTAGTTGAATTCGATTTTAGTTGAGTGATCTATCTAATCGATCTTCTACTAAAGATCTGTCAATTCTATCCCCTGAATAGCGAGTATTTTTGATCATGACCACTGGGAATGAGAACCTTAATGTGACCAAGTCACTACATTACCCTACTATTCTAAAATCCATGGAATTAACATTGATAGTTTTCCTTTACACCATTCCTTTTACTATCAGTAATTCTTGAACTTCTTATCACTCAGTCTATTTCTCTTTTTTTGATCTTTTCAGCCCAATGTGCTCATCTTACGAGGAACTCTAAAAAAATGACAATTGCTTTCGCGTGAAAACTTTTCGAAAAGAAATATCGAAAGTTTTACGTTACGTTTGCCACGATATCGTACGTTCTACGCCTCGTAAGCGTATAGCATGGGTAACTACGTGTGGATGAACGTAAAGTAGTATGTGGATAAAGATGCAACAACGCCAAACTAGAAGTCAAAGTAGTACGAATTCAAATTGAAGTCGAGAGTAGAGCAGGGAGCCCAAGATAGAGAAGTCAGCTAAAGAAGCTGCTGTCGCAACACAAAGGCTACAAAACTTATAACGAGAAAACTTTGGCACTTGGTAAATGCGCGATAAAGAAACAAACCGAACAAAACGGAAGAAAACAAAATGAACGAAATGAAGAGCTGGTGCACCATCACCACTAGAAGCACCTCCGCTGGCTTATAAGAAGATGTGGGTTAGCAGCGGTATTAAAAGACCGAAGAACTATGAGAACGACAAACGACAAATCCACCAAAATGTAGAAGCAAATAGTACTACTAGCAGACGCACCGCTCGCGTCCAAAAACATTGGATAAGAGAAAAACTTTTGCAACCTTAGTTACGATGACACCAGGAAACTCAGGCGGGGAGCTAAAACATGCAGGCATTTCGAGCTCAGGCAGGCAAAAGTTTTTCTACACTTTTTCTTAACAATTTCTTGGCTTTGCTTTCTTTTTCCACTTCGGCGATAGAAAATTCACAGCAAAGCGAAAGAAAGGCAAAACTCATTCGCGCGCAATTTCAAATTAACGAGTACAAGGGAGAGGAGGAAGGTGGGAGCTGCGATGGAATGGGATCGGATGGGATAGGATCTGATGATGAAAATGAAGAATGAAAAAAAATTGTATATTATTTACGCACGGATGGTGTCATCTAATTATGAATTCATTTTTGTTGTTGTTGTTGTTTGTGTTCTTACTTAAAAAGAAAATGGCGTTAGCGTTAAAGATGCCGATGTATTTTACAAAATGGTGACGGCACAAAAGGCGCGCGCGCAACAGGAAGTCGCGCTAAAAAGGAAAAACTTGTATAAGAAACTTTTTCTTTTTCTTCATTCTATTTTGCTGTGGGCTTCTACTTTCTTCTTTTTCTTCTTCTTCTTATTCTATACACTACAATAAGTCAAGTTAACTTTTCGGACTATTTTTACAAATAAAGCTGAGCATAAAATGGCGTCAATTGCACCTGCCCGCGACTAGCCAACGTCCTACTTAGTCCTTGAGGCGAAAATTAACGAAAAAATATTAGACTATACAGATGAAGAAGATGGAGATGAAGAATAAGAGTAAGGATAAAAAGAGAATAATACATAAAACCGTTGCTTGCCAACTGCATCGTTTCGCTTGGCTTGACTTGATTTGCTTTTGATTCGTTTTATTTTTTGTGTTTTTCTTTTTTTGGGTTTCTCAACACTGGACAACAATAAGAATAAAACACGATAGAACTCAGTACACCTTTCTTTCCTTATTCTCCACATTCTTGTTTTCTTTTGCTTTACGATAAGCATGAGAAAACCGTTTATTTTTCACGCATTTTCCTTTCTTCCTTTCACTGTTAGTTAGCAAGTAGTACAAGCCTGAGCCCGGTCGGTATTCACTCTTCCTATTAACTAAAGAAGAAATTTTATGCTTTTTGAAAACTTGTTAAACTATGATAACTACAATGGCGTGCGTAGCCACATAGACCGCTGCCATTGCATTTGTTAACGTGGCTTAATGTGCAGCAGCAACAATACAAACAAACAAAAAAGCCAAAAATAACGAACAACATTTTTTAACAAACTAAAAATGCAAACAAGGCGCCCAGTGCTTTTCCGTTTTTCATTCTTGTACAAAATGCTAACAAGATTCTTTTTCTTATTAGTGTATTTCGTGGATTTCTTATGATGTTTAAAAGGATAAAAATTCTAAAGTATATAAAAACTATTAGTTTAACTAGGAACACAACATTCTTAATAACAAGACCATTTTTTTGCATACCAAAGAATATACAATACTTATTACAAGTCAAAGGATGTTATAAGGGAGAAATAGATCGTGAATGATTTTGTTATATTTTAAAGAATTTTCCATAAAGATTTTGATTTGATATCTATTCCATTTGTAAACCTACAAAAAAAAAAGCAGTAAATGACATTGTTCATCTGATTTGTGTGTCCAGGGCATAGTCTACATGTGTGGAAACGAAAAGGCCTTTAAGCATAAAAGAAAAAAAAATCTACAAGTGCCTCTATTGGGTTGGTACTTTTCAGTGAAACTTTAACTTTAAAGTTACAGAGTTTAATGCGGACTGGTACATATAAACATCGTATCAGGATTCTTAATTGATCATTGCAGAATATGAAATTATATAGAAAAGGGCCAATGCGAGTCAGACTCGTACACGGAGGGTTACGTACCACATCTGGATTTGTACTCCCACTAGTGGCCCGATTTGACTGATTCCACTAAAGATACCGCGCTTTTTCAGAAACTTATAGTCTCTAAATTTCAGTTCAATAGTCCAAAAAACAAAAAAGTTTTTCTTATAAGAACCTGAATTTTAATGGTGGGTTTGTATGGAAGGTACCCTTCTTAGTAGTCCGATCAAACTGAAATTTCGACAATATATGTTACTAATGTATAGTCACCAACTTTCCAAATTTCAAGATCATGAAATTACTGGATTGTATAGCTGCCATACAAACCAAAATGTTTCTTGTATGAGGACCCCTTTAAGTTTTTGAAAATAGTTTAGTTTTGGTATTTGTTGCTGATGCCCGGATAGAACTACACAATCTGGGAATTTAAACTCTCTAGCTATTGCGGTTTATGAGATATGACCCGAGGACGGACGGATGGACGCACGGACGGACAACAAAGTCTCTGCAATAGGGTTCCTTTTGGTACCCTTTTAGTCCGGAACCCTAATAATAATTGTGATAGTTTAAAGTTGGCCAGAACTTTGTAATTTTTATTTAAAACATACAAAACTTGCAAACGTACTTATCTCCTAAGAAAGTTCTTAATAACTACCATACTCATCTGTTATTGAAATGTACATATGTTGTAATAGTTCCCCCTTTCTTCTAATCTAATTTTTTATACAAATATACAATTTATAAAGTTCAGTTTATATGACAGTTACCGATCTGCTTACTGAACTTAATATAAAAATATACTAATATTTATAACTATAAGCTACTGCATAATGAAAATTTTAATCAAAGTTGTTGGTGTCACTAGCACAGAAAAGTATTTTATTTTCCATAATGAACATTTGTTTAATCTAGAGTACAAATAACAGTCCACAAGATCTACGAAATTTTTTTCACATTGTGGAAATATGTACGAGTATGTATACACATCAATTACTTCGAGATATCATTCAAATAACTGACTGAATAAAATTTATTAAAATAAAATCAAGTTAACACTTTTTTCAAAACATGTTTTGGAAGTTTAATCAAAATTATACGTCTCAAGACAAGTCAAACCTTATGGAATGTCGCTGGCTGGCCGACATTATCAAAACATTACTTTAATCGATACGGAAAAATTTGTACGCAGGACAATACAAATCATCTCATATTTTCTACTATTCGGATTGCCCCAATGGCTGATTCTTTCGATTTATACAACGAAGGAACATATCGTCTACCCGCTAATCAGTTTATTCGTCGCCTTCTTATTGTTGACTATCGTTCATATGAGCAATACTCTCAAGTACAAGTTTCCGTTCAATTGGATCAGCATCGTAATAATATACGAGACATTAACCTTCGGTTTTTGCACTTTCATATTGGATCAAAGAATAGCAATTGTACTGGGCCTGTTGCTCATAAGTTTCATTCTATGGTTGTGTGCTTTGTGGATCGGATGGTTCTTTATGAATGACATATATCCGCATCCGTATCGTTTGACAGCCATCACAATTGTTGGACTTACGACGGTTATTTGTATGATTGCTGTGAATTCAATCTATTTCTGGAAACATACACATGAAATAGCTTCAATGGTATTAGGTCTCAGTTTCTTATTGCTGACTGTAACTCATATCCTGATACCACATTATAATATGGATATATTGATTATGAGTGATTCGCTTCTCTTGGCGTTTGTTTTATACATGGACTTTGTCATGATTTCAGTGTCTAATTTTATGTGTTATGGGAATTACTTGAGCGTTAACAAAAATGAATAGCAAAAACCAAGACCATAGTAAATAAATGTGTTCTTTATTATTTATTGTTTTCTTTGATCGAAATGATTCAATGCAAAATTTCAATAAATATTTACAGTCTCAGGCTACGTGCAAATATGCAAGGTTCGCATTTGTATATTGGCCCTACTCTGTGACTCTGAGATGTGCCGTAAGGTATTGTGGACGATGCATGAAGATTCTAAATGAGTTTGTCACACAAATATGGATGGAACTTGGGGGCGAACAATAGACGACAAAACTGCAGATCGAAGGCTTAATGGCGCAACCTCAATCACGTAGACACGCACATCTCTCTCTTCCCAGGCCAGTGACTGAATCATGATTGACCCAATTTCATTGCATATAGAAAGAAAAGTTTTTTTTTTTATTTGCTTATGTTGTTTTATTTTATTACATATTTTTAATTAATATCTTATTGAATTAAAAATTGGGAAACGTTATTTTTTTGCGTATCAAATGAATTTTTATGATACATCAACAACAATAAACAACTGAAGGCAAAAACAATTAGAACAAATTACAAAAATTAATAAAATGTCATGTGACTCATTGAATTAATCTTAGTAAACAAAATTGCGATTACTTACAAGATCACTGTTTAACGAGTCGTTGTCACTCTCTCTCTCTCCGTAAAATACATGGCACGAAACATTGCTAATCATTCGGGAATACCATTTACAACGATTCGCAATGATTAACAAATACCTTTCCCAATGATTCGCTATGTTTAATGAAGCATCATTTAAACGAAGGTTTTATGGTCTATTTTTTTGCATTCGTTTGCCATCTCGTATATTTTTTTTTTTGTTTTTTTTTTTTGGTTATCACTGCAATCATTTAAATGATTTTTTACTAATGGAAAGCTCATAATTTTAACTAAATTATTGCATTTTTAATTTCTGTAAATCTCTATAAAATATAGTTCTTAATTAAATGAATGTACATGCTTTTATTTTAAACTAGCCTTACCCGGCGTGCGTTGCTACGTCCCCTGTGCGTGCCCAGTTATTAAAAAAAAAAAGAAATGGGCCAAGTGCAAGTGAGACTCGTACACGGAGGGGTTTGTATGGGAGGTACTCTTCCTAGTGGTCCGATTTGACTGATTCCAACTTTAAAATTTACCGCATCTATGTTAAAAACTTATAGTGTCTAAATTTCAGTTCGATAGAACAAAAAACAGAGAAGTTTTTCTAATAAGAACCTGAATATTAATGGGGGTTTGTATGGTCCGATCAAACTGAAATTTCGACAATATAAGTTTCTGATGTATAGCCACCAACCATCCAAATTTCAAGATCGTGGATCGTATAGCTGCCATACAAACCAAAATGTTTCTTGTATTGGGAACCCTTTAAGTTTTCGAAAATATTTTAATTTTAGTATTTGTTGCTGATGCCCGGATTGAACTACACATTCTCTGAAAATTTCAACCCTCTAGACTATCTGATGTCCGTTCGTCTGTTTATCTGACTATCAATCAGTTTTTCTTTTTTTTTTGGTGTTCTTGATCTGTGTAACCTTACCAATGAAACTGTAATAGTATATTCAAAATTTAATAAAATTAGTTCCAATTCAAGAACAACAAATATGATTTATTTATGAAGTAGCGTTACCCGGCCTGCGTTGCTACGTCCCCTGTGCGTGCTCAGTTATTAAAACAAAAATGGGCCAAGTCCGAGTCAGACTCGTTCACGGAGGATTCCGTACCGGATTGAGTTTTGTATGGGAGGTACTCCCCCTAGTGGTTCGATTTGACCGATTCTAACAAATGTACCGCGCCCATATCAAAACCTTATAGTATCTAAATTCCATTTCGATAGAACAAAAAACAGAAAAGTTTTTCGAATAAGAACCTGAATTTTAAAATTGGGTTTGTATGGGACGTACCCTCCCTAGTGGTCCGATCAAACTGAAATTTCGACAATATAAGTTTCTGATGTATAGCGATGAACCATCCAAATTTCAAGATTGTGGGATTACTGGATCGTATAGCTGCCATACAAATCAAAATGTTTCTTGTATGGGGATGGACAGACGGATGGACGAAAAAAAACCTATCCTATCCTATGTCCGTCTCCTGGTTCTAAGCTACCTCCCCACCAATTTTCAGCCAAATCGGTTCAGCCATTCTTGAGTTATAAATAGTGTAACTAACACGACTTTCTTTTATATATATAGATTGAACATTGCTGAAACCTGCTTTATAGAGTTATAACAAATTGAATTGTTATTAACATATCCTGAGCATATGAATCTTCAGAAACTCATTGTATTGCTGCGTGGAAATGAAGAAAAAGTAATCCTTTGACTGTTATTTATTAGAACGTTACTATTTGTGAGAGAAGAAGGCACGTCCGGTTCATAAATATTGCAAATTAAAATCGTATCATCAAGTAAAGTGAAGTGAAACTAGAGTGAACTAGGTGAGCAAAACTGAATTAGAGTTTATCAGTCTTACACACAAAATCTATTTGAGGAAGACGAGCGACAAAATAGAAAACCATCTTTCGGTAAAATCATTGAAAGTCGATTCAATTCACTTGGTAACCTTTTCTATTTATGATTCATTTTATTCTATGTGGGATTCAGATTTTACCACACTAGTAAATCCCCTCACCAAGCTGCTTCCAGATGTTTAACCTCGTCTCTCATTGTTTCGGACCCCTTCCAATTTCCTCTGCGATACTTTTCGTATTTGTTACTAATATATGCAAAATGTTTTCGTTCTCTAGTGCTGAGAAATGGATAATAATTGCAAAACGTGAAATACTCTGATTCTAATTACAATATGTATTATAATATCTTTGAGAGACTGGCTCGTTGGCTCAGAGGTTAGTGCGCTGGCTGACATCCCAAGAGTCGCGGGTTCGATTCCCGCTCAAGGCAAGTCTGGTCCTGCACCTTTCTAATTTCCTCCTTTCCTTCTTAACTTTCCCCTGAGCTGAAGGCCTCTATCGCTATTGCTCATAATAAATACTAGGTTATAATTTATAATTATAATCTTAGTTTCTAATAAATAAATAAATAAATAATATCTTTGTATTCCATACCAATTCCAGAATATCAATTAAAATTTCACATGGAAACTACTTACTTACTACTTACTTTCGAATAAATGACCATAATTATAATAATCAGTAAATTAATTGGTCAATGGTCAATGGTCGACACTATTTGCCTTAATGGGTCTTTCCTGTGTGGGCAACATAGGTCATATGTATTTTCATATAAATAAAAGGCGGAAATCAATGCAATATGTGTGTCTTTACTTATTGCACTTTATAAATATTGCCATTTTATAATTATAAAATAATAATAAATTATTTTTGTATCATTTATTAAAACAATGACAATTAAATGACAAATAAGTATATGTTGTTATTGTTTTTTTCTTCTTTTTTTTCTTTCTTCTCTATTTAAATAGTGCTAGAGTTATTGATAAGTTTGCGAGGGATGATAGTAAGATGATTGTGATGATGATGATGATGATGATGATGATGATGATGATGATGATGATGCAACGTGCTGCATTTCAATGAAGTATTCAATGATTTATTTATTAAAATGAAAAAGGCAATTCAAATAAGGGGACAATTAACAGGAACTAATTTCAAGGTCATTAGAATTTTGCACAAAAATTCGCACATAAAGCATTGTCAATAAGCATCGTCAATAGATCGACGTCGTTTCATTGTTAAAGTTCTATTGTATTGCTCATCTCGTTTGTTGCCCATAAATGATAATGATAATGGCTAATAATGATAATCATAATGATGATGAGAAGGACACAACATGGCGATGGCGGTCGATAGACTATTGTTATTGGGTGCGTGAGTTGTTGTTGATGGCGCTGGTGCGTATCCCATAAATTGTCAAAACAATTGAACAAACAAACAATAAAAAGGAACAAATCAGACAGAAAGGCAGGCACACTTTGATGCCGCACCAGCCGCGTGTTCATGGCTATTATTTTGCACTACTATTATTATTATTATTACTATTATTATTTGTGTCATGTTGCATAAATTTCTGCATGCAGCCAACAACATTTCTTTTTGTCCATTTGTATCTGTCTCTATGTGTTTCTGTCTGTCTGTCTGTCTATCGGTCCATCCATTCGTTTGTCTGTCTCCCAATCTGTCCGTCCGTCCGTCTGTCTATATGCCATCATGAATTGGCATAGCATCCGTTTTGCGTTCCGTTACTGTGTTGTCCTGGCCGCCGACGATGAGAATTACCGGAAATTATCAATAAATATGCACGCCGCTTGCACGCCCTTGCACACCGATGAAACAGAAAAGGGAAGGACTCTCCTCGATAACTAAATACAGTCAGTCAGACAGACAATCGACCGCCCTCAAACTTAAAATTGGCAATTGGCAAATTTTATGCACAAATATTTTTATCATTCGCATTTTGATTATTTCGATGGCTAAGGGGAGTGAGCTGCGTTGAGTGTAGGAAGCATCATTATCATAAATTATCATTTTGTAGGAATTACATCCGTTTTCATTGCAACATTTTTGGTTCAATTCGCTTATATCCTGAATGAGTGAACAATAAAAAAAAAAATAGCAAGTGACCAGCAGACCGACGACCAACCATTTATTATCATGGTCTCCAAATAACCGAGAATGTGAGTTTGTGAGTGAGTGTTGAATTATTGTTTAATTTATATACTTGATCAATGAAAAAATATAATAATTTTTGTTATTAATATATTATTGTATTGTATTTCTTTGCAAAATGACTAAAAATAAAAAATTTCTCCTATTAGAAATATCATTAATAATATTTTATTTCTTTATATTATTGTAGTACGAATATCCTTGAATTCAATCGATTTTATTTCAATTTTAAACTAAAACTTTAACGAAAAATATTGTAATTAGAACAAAGGAAATTGAAAATTATGATTTTAAAGTACAGATCGACCTAGTTTCTTATAAATACATACTTCAATACAATGAATGGCATTGTTCTTACTTTTAATAATAGAAGAAACTTCAATTAGAAAATCCACCGAACTCTCAAAACACTTAAGGCAACCAAAAAAGTGTAGGACGCGGCTAAGAGCAACCAAAACCACAAAACGTCCTGAACTTACGATTCATCAACCGAACGACCAAGCGACCGACCATCAGTTCAGTAATAGATGTCTGAAAGAAACCATATGAAAATTGAAACACAATTGAAAATGGTCGCATAAGCCGATGGAGAGAATGACGTCCAGGAAGACAACGGCAATGTCAACTTTCCTTCCTTTGAAGTTTTAGCAGACGACAAAACAAGAAGAATTTCACATCGCGTTGCCGTGTCTCCAAGGAAATAAAAATAATAATAAAATCAATCTTTCCCATTTTTTTAGAGGCTTTATAAAATAAATACACTTGAGCTGCTGCTGCTGTTGAGACTGAAAAAGGAAGTAAGTCATATTACAAAATATTAAATATACAAGGACAAAAAAAAAACACTCTGGAAAAAACTCCATAATGAAATAAAATAAAAGCTCAAGTAAAGTATGTATATGTGTACTTATATTGTATGTGTGCAAATGGTAGGATGAACTAAGGTTGTTCGAGTGTAAGGTGTGTGTGTGGTTGGGCAAACGGAAATTAAATTGAAATGTCCGCTTGAACAAAAGGAAAAACCAATCAAACAAATTCGCAAAGGGCTTCCCCCCACTCGCATATTCTCAGAGAGAGAGATAGATAGAAAATGAGCAAAGCACATACGTTTTCACCCAGTCAGGACATTCATTCATTGAAAGGACCAATCGTACAGCCAATAGTAACTACACAGGGCACCTGACCAACGTCGCATTATTTCGACTTACGCAATAATTTTAATTGAAAAATCGTCATCATTTCAGGAATAAGGTCTTCTCATAACCTCCACTGAGTAAACCACAAAACAAAGCTTTGCAATGGTGTTAGTGTTGGTGTTGGTGTTGGTGTTGGTGTTGATGTTGATGGTGTGGTATAGAGTGGTTGGTGGATGGAAGAGGCGGAGATCCTTGAATACAAAATTTTTAGCTCATAATTACTAACGATTAAAATCTGTGGAAATTTATTAAATTCCATAAATCAGCGCTTGTTGCCCGTTGCTTATTGCCCTTTTTGTCGATGTCGATGTCGTTGTCGATGTTTCTGTCGTTGGTCATATCATGTCCCTTTGAGATACTTGTATTTTACAGTGGCATGCACGCGAAGTCCTTTGACAATTATAAATTATATGCGTTGCCTTATTGTTGATGTGGATGTTGTCGTCATTATAATTATTATCACCAAAATCATCATCATCATTATCAACAACTTTAGTGTCGTTGGTTATTACCCAAGTTGCTATGTGCCACTGATTATAGCAAACTGACTACGGTTGGGCAAAGAGAAACGCATCGTAACACACAATGATATTGAAGGGTAAATTGGGTTTTAAAGCAATCGTTAGGACCACGGTCTGGCAAATATCATCAGATTTTGGTTTTTCATTTTTTTTTTTTAAACTTTTTTTGTTGAATTTTTAATGGTTCACTGAATTGCTTGGGTCCGTGGTTTGACTTATAATGTGGGTTGAGAATGCTCTGAGTGGTGTGTGTGTGTGTGTGTGTGTGTGTGTGTGTGTATTTGGGTGATTATTAGCAACTCTCATCTGAAACTTCCCTTTTGCATATCCACCTTCAACTTTTGTATGCAGATTTTAATGTCATCGACAACATCAAGCATGGAAAGAAAAAAAAACTGTTTATAATGTGACATAATTATTTTTCAACCACCAAATCAAATAATAAGTAGTAACAACTCTTATGAATTCAACGAGCTATAAATTTGTATATTGTTGTCGTGGTTGTTACTGTCTTGGCAACCTTTAGAGATTTTGCAATAGATTCAATTGATCACATTTGAGTTCACCGCGGATTTGAGTTGCCCAATTAGTGTTCAATTAAAATGTAACTTCAATTTACAGAAATTGAAATATTGCAAATTTATGTTACTATAGACTATTGACAGTAACTAAGAAAGTTATCTAAGCAAAATTATTGCACATAAAATTATCCCAATTCAGGGACATAAAGATATAATTAAAATCATTTATATTCAAGTCTAAATTAATTGATAATATTTAAGAATTTGCAATAAACACAAACATAAGATATTTCTTATAACAAATTAAATACCTTGAAGGCTAATTATGTCAATCAGTAAATTTTTCTAGTATGAACTTCCTTTCCAGATGTTCAGAAACAGACCGACCAACAAATTACAACGTTGATAATAACAAGGCAACACACCAAGAACTACGAAATAGAAGAATAACCACAAGAAAGCAGTTAAATGATGCTACTTAAGCGATAAGTATAACACCGACTGCGTGTCTTCTCTGAGATCTTTGTGCCTGCCCATGGTGCCTCTTCCTCCTCTTGTTAACCAAAAAATATTTGTTTGTGTCAGTTGTGTCCAAAACAATTTCCTTCCTTAATCATGTGGTGGAGCTGATGTCCTGACAACAGTAACATGACAACAACAACAAAAACAACTAAAAAGGAAAATAAATGTAAGCCAGATTTCACTTATCTACAATGAGAGGATAGAAAATGAAATGAAAAGAAAGAAAAAGGAATCTCATCGTCATCGTCTAATTGCAAAAGATAAAAAACAAACTTGTGCTAACAAATCTGTACCTTTTTTTCTTTCTTTGCTTTTCTTTTATTTTTGGAGGTTCAAGTTCTCTTGCCGTATGTCCTCGAAGGACCACTCAACGATTCTCGTTTATTTCGGCCAGTTGCATGTTTTATACAAAACAAAATTCAACCAAAAAAAATGCGTAGAAAAAAACGTGAAAAAGTACATGAAAATAAATGAAAGGAAGATAAATGACAGCAATGTCCTTTGCCATTTGCGTTTTTTTCATTTGCTTCTTTTTATCGAACCAAGTCGTTGTTGGGAGGTTTTCAGAGATATCTACTAGATGTTGAGGGGTAGATACGCGCGTTTGCTTATTCGGACATATTCGCTTAGATGCGTGTCAGATACATTTTAGTACTTGTAGATACATATATAAAAAAACATACATATATACAAGTATATATATGTAACACACAAAGTATCTATAGCATCTTTCGTTTGGTGAACTATAGCATACCCTCAAGTGTTCATGTTCGGTATGTTGTTTTTTATGCCAACAGCTTGTCAAGTGCTTTGGTTTCTGTTTCAAATAAACAAAAAACAAGCATGAGTTACTCCACAGGAGAGGAGATTAGTATGAAGAAGTAAAACCAGGACGAGAACGAGTTTGACTGAAATTGTTACAAAAGCAATCATGGCAACTTTGTCGCATCATGGGTAATGTAAGTACGAGTATTTGGGCTATCGATGTCGCATACTATAAGCACACAGATACAGATACTATTTTTCATGCAAGCATTCAATGAGTGAGTGCGCATATCCTGTCCAGTCAAAGCCGAAACAAAGTTTACCCAAGTGCAAAATGTCAAGTTACTTGCCTCTTATACTCGTATGTATGTTTATATATGTAGACTGTAAGCTCATGATTTTCATATGCATGTATGTGTGTGTGTGTGTTCTTTATTTCATACTTCGTCGAAAACCCTTTGATGTCCTGCATGCTTGGCTTGCATCATTTGGCCAGACTCATGTTCTTATCGAGTTCGTTTTTTTTTTTTCTACTTGCCTGTGTTGTTGTTTATCAGCCGCTTTTAATCCTTATGCAAATGAGTATGTCATGCCGCTAACCACCTTCTGCATTCTTCACCCTTCCTTCACCCCATTGCCATTTGCTCTTAATTTAAATTTGGTTTATGTTGAAACATGTTGCATAATACCTTCTGTTGACATGTTTCGGAAATCGCATACAAAGAAAAGTCAAATCAGTATAAATCAACAGATTTACTTGTATAATTTAACTTATATTTTATGGACATTCAAATGAGTCCCTTCAATAAAAAGAGTTTAAATTTATCAAAAATCTATTAAAGCGTTATCAAGAAGGATTATTGAACTGAAAAGTAAACATAAGCATAAGATTCGATAAGACATGATAAGGACTTGTTGTGGATGTGACCAAGGGGAATATAGAGAGTACATAGTACACTTGATTCTTAGATCAAAGAAATTTAAGTTTTAATGTGAATTTTAACAAACTTATTTTTGTTCACAGGCGAAGTACAGTTGGGCTACCGTTTCAGGGGGCTACTAAAACTCTACAAAAAACCCTTGAAACCCAAACAGAATCCTAAAAAAGAAAGTGTTGAGCTCTTTCTGCTACTAGGTGCATTCAAAGACTTCATCAGAGTAGTTGCCATCTTTAGAAGAAAAAAAGGGAAAATTTAATTTCAATTTTGCAAACTCCAAATTTAGCTTTGCTTCTCCGGGCCCCTAATAAACTTCAACCGGAAGTGTTTCTGTCTAGTAAAAAGCTTAATTTTTTAATTTTTTTTTTTTTGTCATCTCTTTATTTCTAACTTTTCTTTAACACTTGATTACTTTTTTTTTCTCTTTCCTAATTTCTTCTTAAACTCATCAATTAAATCGCTATCATAATGTGATTAAATCTCTTATCATTGTCAATGAATGCTAAATGGATTTATTCATAGAACATTCAATAACAACAACATTACAATAATGAACAACATAAACCTTTGCTTCATCTTCCATATGACGTCTGCACATTTTCTCATGGCAAATTATTAGAAGATTAACAATCATTACACTTATTCATGTGACCATTAAGCAAAATGAAACTACTAAAATTCAACCCCCAGAAAAGGCCTATGACCAACCACTGCCAGCTGATGGACCATACCCCGATCGTTAAAAATATACAGTACGAGTATAGTATACATAATCTGTTTACTGTTTATTTTAATTGTGGTTGCAATAGTCGTCCAACAGTCCCACAGTCCCACAATCCAGACTCAAAATCAAATTAATCACGAGTTGAAAAATGAATGAATAAATAGCAATTGCCTTAAAGAAATTTTCTGGTAAAATTATACAAAATATAATTGTGCCGCTGTTGATCCGACATTAATGTGTGTTATTTGGTCCCATTTTGTCCCGTTCCCTAGGATCTTTTGTTCTCTCTGTGGTTTTTGTCATTGCGCGTTTCATTGTCATTGTCAAGCATTGGCCCAGGTCAGGCAAACAAAGAAATGCGGGCATCACATAAATGAAAAATCTATTTATTCAATGCCAAGATTTTTCCTCATTTGTTGTCTAATTATGCGTAATTTGTGTTTGTCCATAAACTCTCTATTTCTATCTATTTATTGAATATACAATACAATATTTGTTTGTTTGTTTCTTAGTTATGTATCTGCCCTTAGTTTATGTTGCTCTTGACCTTACTGTCTGCCTGACTTCGCCTATTGTCTAGCCGAACGGTAATAGTTTTTATCATGGTTGCCTTGATTTAAATATTCAGATATGGGCTGGCAAAGTATGATTTTTCCTTAATTTAATACAATCATTTTATTATATTGTAATTTAATGTTGGTCAACCAGTAGTTTCTGTCCCTCAGCCTGCTTGCTCATATTTACTTTGATGGTATTTTTATCCTTTTGTCATAAATTTATGTAAAAATAATAAAAATCAAAGTCACATTTTTCTCTTTCTCCATGGGCCATGAGACAGGAAAAAACGAAAATATGCCCACAATCTTTTTAATAAAAAGAGAAAAAAAAAACACAGAGAATCTGGGTATAAAAAATCTTATTGCAAGTAATTTTATTTTATTAGATTTAACTTTTATTGTTTGACATAAATTTATTTTGTCATTTTCCTTTTTGTTTGGCCATCGATTTTTGACAGTTATTATGCAGTATGCGGAAACGCCCTATTTCAGGGTTTTTTCCCAATGTTTATTTATTGCGGTTACAATTTTGCTCTTCCTGTTTTTGTTTTTTTTTTTTATCAAAATTGTGAAGGAAACTAAGGAAATGTGAGAGAAGTTAAGAAAAACAAACAGAGATGTATAAATATTTTTCTTAAATAATAATTTCTTTTCTGATATTTTAAAGCTGAGAATAGGAAATATTATTATAATGTAATATATTAAAATTATAATTTGTTTGTTTATTTATTAGTGCCATATTGTTAATTAGATTGCAATGAAATTTTGTGTATGTGTATAGTTGGCTCCAGCCTTGAACATAGGGCACTTGGATACAATATATGGCGCTGTTATCGAGGATCACATTTTGCATATAAAGCTTAGAGACATATAATATTTAAAAAATCAATCAATTCGTCTATGTTGAAAGTACAATATGTCAATATTTTGAATGATTCTATAACAATACTGAGGACAAAGCCAAGTAGGTGTTCATTGTTCTTAATTTGGTAAGTCACTGTTGTGTCTATGTGTCTGGCCGTTTATTTAAAATAAAGGGCAGCGGGAAGAGATAATTAAATACCAAAAATGTACTTTGGATGAACTCATTAAAACCACCAATTCAATAAATTCATAATCATACTGAAATTGATTTATTCCATACAAATTCAAGGAAAGTCGCCGGGCCGGGTGCGGTAGTATAGAATATTTTTATTATATTTTAAGTGTAATATCACTTAAGTTACCTAGGTTTTCTTTTTCGGAGTCCCCATAGAAAGTGTCTTAAAGATCAATCTGCTATTTAGCTGAAACTACATATTTGGTTCTCTATGTAAACGTGTATTTGGCGTGTATATGGTGTAAACCGCATTATATTTTGCACCATATAAACTAACTCCATACAAAGAAAGTTTATACTAAAGGCTGCCAACTTTGTGAATTTATTGTTTATTATTTATTCGAAGGTCCGTTTAGGCTGGTAGCGAGGTCAGAGTGTGCTAGCGACAGTATAACCAGGCCCATTCGCCCACTTCGTCTCTGTCAACTCCATGGTTCCTAATTCCAGTTCTGAAAGAATATCTTGTAGGTGCCGGCTAATGTGCGCAACTGCTAGAGATACGGGCAGTAGACGATTAACCCAGTCAAAAACAGTCAAAACAGGTAGTTCACGCAATTCGGTAAGAAATATGTTAGAGTGACGACCCCCAATAATATTATTTCTACTTTACAGAGATTATTTCTAAGAAATCACAAGCTTAGCATTATGAGTTAACTGAGATTGAGTTGCGGGTGTAGATTGAAGATATCAACGCTTTAGGGAAATGCACCGAAGGCGTTAAATTCTCATCTATTTAACAAACTACATACATTGACACGAGCATTTCTAATGTTAAGTAGAAAATCCTTTATAGACATCAATGTTACGAGTCTATAATGTTTACAAATATTTACATGATCACAAGCAATCACAATCTTACCAAGGTTAAGTGCAAAAATATGTAAGTCTGACATATTTTTCTGCAGACTTATTGTTTGACAGAATCAAACTTAATCATGAAATGCGTACTAAATATACTTGTAGATATATATCATCCAAAAGTTTAATAGTTGTAAAAGTAAGTGTGTAGTCAATAAGTGACTATAATTAACTATGATTATAAAAATTTATAAGATGCCTTCAATTTCTGTCATAATTTTCATTTTACAAAATAATGTGCCAAAATCGCTGAACCTGAAAATAGGAACTCAACTCTTGGTTTAAAAAAGTCAAGAAATTACACATTAAAGGTCACACACACAACAGTTTCTTTCTTATGCCGATGCCAATACCCTTCATGGCAATAACAGCAGCGAAATCATCAGTTGCACGTGTCCATGCGTCGGACTCGTAAATAATTTCATGCAGGACCTTTGGTCATGCTGTGAATCAATCTTGCGGCAACAGAAAAAAAATATTATTAAAAAAAGGAAAAAAAGGAGAGAAATCAGAACAAAACGGAAGTAAACAACGAAAACATTAATGTAAAAAAGGACACATGAAGCAACAATATCAACGTAAGTAAAGGACATCGAAATGCATGTAAGCACATTCACCCACGAACGCACAAAGGAGAACAAACGCACGTACCCTTCATGAATAAATGCAATTTCAATAACTTCTTGTACGTTGACATTTTTTATGAAGTGGAATTAATTTTTATGTAGCACCGAAGCTAATATAGAAGTTCTTCTTTCATCGCTTTCGTAATACACATTTTTCACATGTGATTGAATTTCATTATATGCCAATGTCCTGTTCGGTCCGGTCGCCACATACAATACTATTTCTTGCACGTGCTTACACATATGCCCCATGGACACCCAAACTCATGAGTGTGTGTAATTCAACAGACTCGCATGCATTTCGGATGCCGGTTAGAAAGCTTTAAACAAACAGAAACAACAGTCACAAAGGATTCCATTCAAGAAAATATTGTTTTTTTTTTTTTAATTTATAGGTAGATTCCCTAAGAGCTATTTACTCTAGAAAAATAAATTTTTAAATTTTTATTCTTTTTTTTAATGAATTATTTAAGATTGAAAGGAAAATACAACTTTTGTTTACAAAAATCCACACTCATTCTTCACTAGACTCTTTGGTTTTCTCTCTATGAAAATCTCTTTCTCTCTCTCTCTCTCTCGCTCTCTCTCTCTGTCCAAACAAAATATTGTTCTCAAACAAAATGGTGCAAGCTAATTTTTTACCGAAATCGTTTTACCGGTGAACAAGACAAACAAAATAAAAACTATTGGCTTTCAATGCGCATGTTTGTCATAAATCCATCCGAAGAGTGGTTGTTCAAATATACTACTACTACTACTACCTATGGCTGAAAGCAACCCTCTAGAAAATGTGGGGGCAAATCCATGCAAACCGCCACAATGAAGACCCCTTAATGTCTGCTCTTACTAAATAGTATGTGAGTGTTTGTTTGTGTCCAGTATATTTGTATTAGTATTCGAAAGTATCCGTTTGCTCCAATAAGAACAAAAGGAAATTTGTTTTTGTTTTCCATATCCTATACACTTAGCTTTAGCTCTCAGGTCAGTCTGGTATGTATTTTATATTCATATTTTACTTCCATTCTTTTTGAACTTGGAAAGACAAGAATGGGTAAATGAACTTATTTTAGAAATTTCAATTTTTTAAAAAAAATTGACTGCATCTCATAATATTTAAAATAAAAATAACTAAAATTTGGAATTGATTTCTTAAAATATAAATACATATAAGAATAATATCTTCAATCATTTTATACACAAAAAGAAAATACTTGAAGATTTTCATAAGAATTAAATTGAATTAAAATGTTTGTATTAAATTTGTTTTCTATAAAAAGAAGAAAAACCCACGCACAGACATTGAACAATAAATAGATGCAATATCATACTGAAATATTATAAAAATAGTATTGTATACTATATATATATATATATAGTCATATAATGGGGACTGACTCTTCAATGTCATTGACTAGTACTTGCCCCCAAAGTGTTGCAAAGTAGTTTTTTGTTTTGTTTTTTTTTTTTGTTTTTATTATTCATGCTGTTTTACTATTCTTTTGTATTATCGTTCGTTTATTCATTCTATACCCTTTCGTTCTATTTGTATTCAATAGTTCGGTTTTGTTATTTTCATTTTCTTAAAATTTTTGTATTCGTTGTTCATCGTAACTCTTTCACTTCTTGAGTAGTTAAAAGTAAACTCAGTTGAACTGTTTTTGTCTCATTTACAGAGTATCAGATCAGAAACAAAAGAGCGATTCTGCGCTGTATTTGTTCGAGTATTGTAAATATTCCACAAATACTTATGTACATTATATTGAGTATGTGTTTAGCAAGCATTGCCAGCTTCTAATTATTTGATTGGCAATGACTTTGGTATGTGGCAACAAAAACAATGGCGGCATCGGAAATTATTTGAATAAAACTTATAGATGCTATAAAATGTATTTTTAAAGAAAAATTAAAAAAAAAAAAATTGAAAAAAATATACAGAAATAATTTTTGTTATGCAAAAAGCTAAACTGTTGCATACTTTAAGGCTTATTATGCTTATGTCACAATATCTTTAAAGAATGGTGCTAATGCTAAGCATTGGACAAATCTCTTTTGTTGCATGGCAATGCTAATGAAATACAAATTCCTTAAAAAGTGGTACCCAAATTCTTATTGCTTTACATGAATATTGTGATTCTTGCACAACCTAAGAAGAGAAGGCAATATGTCGATATGCAACCAAACCTTCTTTGTGAATTCAATAAAAATACTTTGCACACATTAAATTTAGGTTGATTCATTAGTTGTAGGAGTAGGTTATAGAGTATCATTTGTATTTCATCTTCCTTCCCTTTTTAAAAAGATATTTATTTTAATTCACAGGATTTAAAGTTTCTATTTAAAGCCCTTGAAAACTTAAATGATTGGACAAAATTCATTCAAGGTCATCCAAATAAAAGTATACCATTTATCAAATCACAAAAACAAACCGACTAAATCTATTGTAAATGCCTATAAATTCATAAACAAAAGATACAAATAGACAAAATACTATTGGAATCAAGAAATTCTTGTGTGTAATGTAACAATAATAACAACCTAAGTCAATGAATCAAAAAACCTAAGTTGAAAGACATCAAAGTCATAAAATCAAGGAAAGTATTAATATTTTATATATGGCAAATGGTAGAAATGAAATACTTGTAGCACACACACACTGAAAGTGTGAACAGCAACGGCAAGAGTAATAAGAACAACAAGTCATTTAATTTATAAGCAATTGCCGGCAAGGACAATAAGAAGGGGCGCAACGTTAACTTGGCTTTGGGAAAAACTTTCACTTTCATTTACGCATACATGGAAAGGAAGACATCATTAATTTGCTTCCAACAACAACAATAACAATATTCATTAGGCAAACGACAAAAAGAGAAGGAAGAAGTATGCTATGACAGTATAACCCAGAGTAGGAGAGTCTTTGAGGTTTGATGACGATGACAATTGCCAAAAATACAATATTTACAACAAAGACAGCCATGTTGGTGATGGTGATGATGACGATGACGATGACTAAAAATTGTTGTTCCCAAAGGTATTAAAAAACAGAACGATGATTTCTATAATAATGATGATGAAGAAGAACACGACATCATCGTCGTCGTGTAACATCAGAAGTCGAAATGAAATCAGCAGAAAATTCAATGAGTCAGAGTCACATTCGAATCCACGCTGTTTCAGGACGAGTTGAACAGGCAGGATAATAGATATTTTGGCAGTTGTTGATGTTAGTGGTGATGATGATGTTGATGATGACTGCAATTGATGGCAGCTACAACAATCTCTGGCACTTTCCACCACAACCACTCCTTTTCCATTTACACAACTCCCGACCGCCCACACAATTGAAGACCATGTTAAGTGCAAACGAAAGGGGTTGTGATTTTATTTTCATGTCCTGAATTTTGTTTTTGTGATGTGCTGTGTAAATATGTGTGCTTGTGTTACTTACTTCTTCCTACCTTATCCTTTGTGAGTTTGTATTTGTATCTACGTACCCTGTTAGTCAAACGTCGTTGCGTCGCGTGTACATAAGTAAAAAGTTATCAGCTGTGCAACGATTCGTTTGAAAAAGTATTGTAGAATGAATCAAGCGGGGAGAATATGGAAATATGTGGAGAACTAAAGGCCTATGAAGAAATCGTTTATTTTTTTGTGTCTGCTACGTGCAAACGCCAAAAAAATATACACGAATGATGTGAGATGATAAATATTTCACACTAGGGGGACCAACAACAACAACAACAACAGTAACAACAGCAACAAGAAAAACAATATCATATCCAAATATATAATCTATTTGAGTTTTTTTGTGTTGACAGACAACGTCATAATGATGGTAATGACGATGATCATCATTATTGCCAAAATAATGTGACAGAGTCATTCATACATTCTTGCACATGACATGGCCAAAATCGATGTGTCTCTACCACCATTACTAAGTATATTTCTTGTTGTTTTTCTTCTTGTTATTGTGTCAGTCACACAATCATCATCACCCCGATTCAAAATAACAAAGTTTGAGTTAAAGGTGTTGGTTGCAGCGTGAGGGCGTTACGTATTACGGCTTTGGTTAGCCATAAGAGGCTTTAAGGATTTTCCGAAATTATTTCTGGGTTTTTCTTTTTCCTTTTGAAATTATAGTGTTGCATGCATTTGCCGTGAATAAAAAAAAATAATGACAAAATATACGTTGATTGGAAAAATGAAAAGGATGCTTGCTGATTTAAGCTTAATTCGAATATCAAATTTGGAAAATGAAACATATGTTAATGGCTGTCTGAGATAATATAATTCTACAGAACTCATAACTGCTCTTACCTTTTGTATGACTTATTCATAAGATAGGCAAGCGAATGTTATTGAGATTTGTATATAAAAAAAATATATGAACTTACTTTGCAATCTATTTCAAAGACTTTGTACTATTGCAAAAGAATAAATCAGAAATTATTCAAATGCAGAAGACCATTATAAGCAACACTTAAGATGACAAACACCTCAATAACCGGTGTAAATCTAATTAAATACTTTAAAAATGCTTAACAAGAAATCCTCAAAGCAGCATCCAACATTCTAATCACATCATGAAATTTAAGTGTTTTACCGGCAACATTCTTAAGTTTGCCTACCAAAGGCAAAGATATCGTCCAAGTACCAACCAAAGTCATCCCAGCAGAAACACTTGCTACTTAGAGCTAACTTAATTTAACTTAAGAAAAGTAAAAGGAAAAAAATATAATTTTCCAATTCTTGAGATACGCACGAGAGGCTGCGACAAAGTTGATGCTTTGCCTTGTCGAGGACTAGGAAAAACATGTTGAAGAACCCTTCTTTAAGACACAACGAACCGCCCGCGACTAATGCCACCTGTGTCGTGAATGCTTGGTCTACGTGGATGAATGTAGTAGCATGTACTCTTAACTAGGAGGATCCGGCGAAGGACTACGTTAATGGCCTTAATAAACATGTTACATTTATTTAATTTAATTTAAATTCACGCTACTCGAGCAACTCCATTAGGCAGAAACGTGTCCAACATCAACGTTAAACTAAGCGAGAATGAAGCTAACAACGAGGACGAGGACGAGGACGACAACGTTCCGCACGTTGACGAACAAATCAAATTACGAGACAGGATCAGCAAAGCTTATGCGAAAAGGACTAAAAATTACATTTGCATTCGCTTGCCGTAAAGGTTTATTCAATAAATATTGTCAAAACACTTGACAAGATGACAAAACAAAAGCTGCATAGCAAATCCAAAGGGTCGAGGTGATGACAATGGCAAGGACGATAGTGGAAACATGAGCCAAAGCTAAAAGGTAACAATGTTTTAAAATAGTGTCGCCAATACGATAAAAAAAAAAAAAACTGCAGTGAACATGTCAGTACTCAAGTGTTGAAGTGACGCGTGTCAATATGGTCTATTGGTGAGGTTGTGGAAGATAGATAGACACGAGGTCGTTTCAAAGGGAGGTGATAACATTGGCTGACACTGTGGTTACCCTGGGCGGACATATTGACATGCCAACAACGATGATGATGGTGATGGTGACGATGATGAAGACTACAACACTAAATTAAACGACTCAAAACAGCAAGAGATTTTTCACCCCCCTCCTCCTGCCATTAGCATAGCTATCAGACCCTTAGCCAAAATATACAGTTTTCGTAGATTTGCGCGAGCGCAAATCAATTTGATTCGATTTAAATTTAAAGTAAGATTTACTAAGGCCTCCTTACCCATCATCATCAAACTGAGAGTGGTCACGTGTCTATTTGGAGGCGGGCGGTCTGCCGTTTGGACAGTTTGAAGGTTGAGCGAGTGGTTGAGTGAGTATGCGTTCGTTTGCTCATTCGGTCGTTGTGGCACGTGGCATTGACATAAGTTTCAACTTGTCTACAATACTTGTGTGGAGAACTCGTGTACTACTATGTGTAGCTCAAGGTTTGTTGGCCTGTTTCCATCCTAATCAAGTGGGAAGCAAGAAGGAAGCAAATCCATGTGAAAATGCAAACATTTTCGGATTTGTAAGTAAAACTGTTTGATTTGATTATCATTTCGAACTCTATTAGGATTATTTTTAAGAAAAAAGGGATGACGAAAGAGTAAATTACATTAAAGCTGCTTCGTTGACCAATATTAATCGATTTACCTATATTCTTAAGGGATAATTCTGTTAGAAAAAAGAAATATCTTAAAACTCACATGTTAGATGGTTTAGATCTAGGATGGGTCTTAAGTTATTTGAAAACATGAAAAAAAGAAGGTTTACCAGAAAACGCTACCGTGACTGAGCATACAGATTCAGTACACATACAGCATTTCAACACTGACTCCAAAAAATTTGCATGGAAGCTAAAGGTTACAATAATCCTAGGGTCTTGAAATTTACATGGTTGTTGAATATGGGTCAGATACTTTTTGTAACTAAACTTCAGTTCGATAAAACGAAAAGCAAAAAAGTTTTTCTATATAAAATCTGAATTTAAATTTGGGTTTGTATGGGAGCTGAAGGATTCAATAATCCTAGGGTCTTTAAATTTACATGGTTGATGAACATGGGTCAGACACTTTTTGTAACCAAATTTACGTTTGATAATACGAAAAGTAAAAAAAGTTTTTCTAATAACATTCTGAATTGTAATTTGGGTTACTTTCTGGGGTCTCCAATGTCTCCTTCTGTCTGTTACAAACTTAATGACAAAATAAAATAATACTATTTACTGCGTGCTGAATATAAGCTGAGTAATACTTAGTATCAGATTTATACCTGAAGCTTGCAGTGTAGATTATAAGTAGTCCAATAGAATAGGAACGGCATGGAAAAGAGTAAATTGGAAGAATTTAGACAAGTCGTATGATGTATAGTTGGCGAGATTGGCTAGATATTGATTAGAGAATTCGTTATGTCTTTGCTTAAGAAACTTTTATAGCATCTGGATTACTCGCAAGCATTGCATCATTAAGTCATGGACTATAGATGATATTTACCCAGGCCTATTTATTGAAAGGCAATCTATATATTGTAGTGCAGTAAGTAAAATTACTACACTGCGTGTAGTGATAAAAACTGTTTTATATTCTCTTATATATTTTGAATAAATAAGAATCTCAATCAAATAATACTAACTGTCAATCAAAACTATTTGGCAAAGCCCATTGTCACGCATCATCAAATAATAATAATAATAATACTACGAGTATAAAGCAATAAAAACTCCACATATCTCATTCGCTAAACGCATCCTTCAGTATTTCCTTAGTACAATGCATTCTTACTATAACAATTTTACCATAATAAAACTCATAGGTGTCAATATACAAAACGCTAACAACGACTATGACGACATTTATTGGCCCCAAGGAATCAAGTTCACATGTGTTCACATGTTCAAGAATCATGTCCTCACATCAACGTCAAATATAAAAGCACCTCCAACTTTATAAGAAATGCCTGCATCAAAAACTTACAAAAGGAAAAATGTACAAAAAAATAAAAAAAGAACGAAAGGCCGTTGGGGAAGAACTGATTGCAACAAGATGTCGTAAGTGGAATGTTGTATATCTAGATACTTGTAACATGTGGCAACGGAAAACGCGAAGCAACATCATTACATGCATGTATGTATGTTCGTATAAGATGAGCAAAGGAAAAGTTTATCCAACACAACTACGGAAGTCGAATGTCGGAAGTAGGCGATTTGTCGGTTAAAGGCGTCAGTCACATTGGGCAACAAATTTAGGGTTGGAGGTTGAACGAAATTTTAGAACGAAATTGTTAAGTAAATATATTTTCAAGTCAATATTGCAAAAGTAAACACAAATACTACACATTTTTAAGTGCTTTAACCTCCTTCCCTCTTATTGATTTTTGGAAGGAAAAACATCTGTTCTAGTTTCACATGCTGGAACACGCTTCCTTATTACCATTTCCATTTCCATCTTTATTGCCTTTGCATGGCGTCAACTTGTCCACGCGTCCCACTCATCTCTCAACACGCGCGTGTCCACTGCCCTCACTCGCTTCCTTCTTTCGTTTAGTTTCCTTTGGTTACAAAATTGTATACTTTTTCAGGTTCCTTCCTCCTTTTTTTTTTTTTTTGTATGTTTTAATAGTCGCAAATATTTGAAGTGTTTCAGATTTCAGCGTTAAAAATTGAGAAAAATAACAACATTTTTTAAAGTGTTTGCTGCTGTCGACCCTGTTTAGGGTTGTCATGATTGCTTCATCGGCAGTCGTTCCGATGTTGTTGATGATGGGCTGGTGCTTCTTCTTGGGCGCTTTTGTTTTTCTCGTGCAGTAGCGCGTGTACGCCCAAGTGTTACCAACTCGCTCAATGATTTTTCACTGTTCAAGTTGTTACTGAGCCAAAACCCAAACCTTAGCAACAGTAGCATCGGGGAATCGGCGGCGACCTCAGACTCGCAAAGTTTCATCATCACTTTCATTTTGAGCAAATCCTACTACAGCCGCAGTGCAGTGAGGCGTTCACATTTCAAGCGCACTTAAGAAGTACAAAAAAAAAAAAAAGCAAACATAGAAAAGAAAAACATTACATTTTTCTATATATAAATACTTTTCCCGCGTATTTGGAGGACAGTGCATTTCGCCATCATCGTCACCACCAACAACCGAAGAATCGTCCGACCGAGCGACCGACCATTCGTCATCATCGCTTATGGCTCATGGCTACGTTGAGAGAACTGCGCGAAACCGTAATAAGGAGTTTTCATGGCCTCTTGAACGTTTGGCTTACCAAGCGAGGACATTTTAATTGAGAGCGAATGTTGGTTGTTGGTTGTTGATGTTGACGATGTTGTTGCTATTCCTGCTGTTGATGACTATGACTAAGTCCTCGTACTAAGTCCTCATACTTTCGCATTTCATGTACCAACAGTTGTTGTTATTATTATTGCTTTTCAGGGCAGGTGTTGATGAGTAAAGTTTCAAAAAAAACAACAAACAACAAAAAAATGGAACAAAATAAAAATTCTTTCCTTCAAGTACCTTAAAGTTCTTGACAAAGCGTTGTGGCGTACGAACCACAAAGTTATACTAATTTCTTTTAAATATAATAGAATAAGGCGTTTTGCCTTCAAAGAAATTTCTTTAAGTAGATACATATTTATGTATTGTAGTTCGAAAGAAACATTGTGCTGAAGCACAGCAAAGTAGCAGACAAAGGTTTAGAGTTGTTTGAAGAAAGTAAAAGCAATCCAAGACATCAGCATTTTTAGATTTTTCTAAATATCTTTTTCTCTCCTTAAAATTTGTCAGCAATTGTCATTTAGATTTTTTACATTCTTTACTTTTTGAAGTGAAACTTCTTTAGCGAAGTGGAGTAAATCCAAGAAATATGAAAATAAAATGTGACGAAAATCAAAATTTGACGGTGTTATTATTATATTAGAGGTATTTAGGCAAATACAATTGAAATGTCTCCGTAGTATACTGGTTAGAGGGTAGGACTTGCAAACCGAGGGCATGAGGTTCGAGTCCTGCGCTGGGAATAATTTTTATTTTTTACTTTTGAAGTTAACCTTTCCCTTTTATCTACAATTGAACATTTTCACGAAATTAATCTCCCTAATTTCGTTTGTCTAATTCAATTCTTTTTGTTTTCTTGTCAATCCAAAAAATCACAAAGGGTTTTTATTTCCGTAAATTGAATATATACGTATGTATGTAAATTGTGATCGACATTTGTTGAAAAAGACGGCATAGATCAAAAAACCAAGGGCTTGTAAATACATAAGGCTTTATACAGTTGGAGTTTTATATTTGAAAACTAGAATGTTCGGCTTAGTATGATTATTTTTATATTACGTATGAAGGTGCCACTTCTTCCTGTCTTCATTTAACTAGTGATTCCAAACTTTACTGAAGTAAACAAGAAAAAGTACTACAACTCCAATATAAATGGATCAGTGTAATGTCAAAATGCGATTGCTATACGAAGTAGCCACCATTTTACATTCAATTCAATATAATTATTTTCATTTGGATATCAAAACCAACTTTTATGAAATATATGAAATATGTATAAGCTTAGGGAAGATTAAAGCCAAAGCTAATATTCATTTCCAAATTTAAAATTTACTCAAAAACCAATTTCATACAAGAATAACATTTTTTTAAGCACTTCGAGGTCAAGAACAAATTAAGAATGTAGCTAAGCGTAAAAAGGATCAGCAAATCTTGGTCAAATGCAATAAAAAAAAAAACAAAAAACATTAACTACTGACCAACACGCATTATGTTTGTTGCAAAATTGAATAAAAGATGACTGACTCTCTTTTAAATACGCTTCGTTACATCTTATTAGTCAAGTTTACTTACATGACATGAATTCCCGCTCCCCAAATCATCTCACATCATAAAATTTTGCACTTTGAGAGTTGTGTTTCGTTGAGTCTTAATAAGAAACACACAATTTTTGACTTAAGGGCAACATTTTATGTAGGCAAATAAATTCATAAACCAAAAAATACAAACAACTAATCATAATTTAATAGATGGAAAGAAGAAGTATGCGTGCATAGAAAGGGAGCACATAATGTTGAGGATGATCCTGATGTTTTATGTTTTTTTTTTTTTGTTTAGGGTTGCTTGCATTGCATTGTTAACCCTCAAGCGTTAACTTGTATCATTAAGTTAGCCAAATTGAATTACTTAAGTACAGATTTTTACAGCTATTTATATACACTTATATACAAATATAAACATACACATGCATTTGAAAAACACAGCCAATATTTATGAAGGGTGCATGGTCATGGTATTCGGTAATTGGGGGTGCGGGTTGAAATTGTTAAATTTGTGTGGTTTTTTTTTTTTATTGTTTGTAGATCTAATAATTTTATTGTGTTTGCTGCTGTTGTTGTCTGTGCAAATATGTTTCATGTTCAATTAAATTTTAAGACTTTATTTATTTGGTTTTTAAATGAAATGGTGAGTAAGGGCACAAGGACTCTAGGCAAGATTAAGGAATTGTTAGACTGAAGTTATATTTAATGTTTTCAAAGTCAAAACAGTGCAACAGTTTTCATTAAGGAAATTGAGTTGATAAGTATATTGTTTTCTTACCCAGGCTAACCAAATTTCACTAAGAATGAGAGCGAAAGAACAACATTAAGAGCCTTCGGCAAGTAGCAAGTATTTTGCAAGTGTACAACTTATTTATGCTACTTAGGAAAACATTTACAAAACAAGCAAGAAGAATCATGTTACTTATTCTAGTTTTTCTTATTTAACTTATAAGAAAATGTAATATGGTGGCAAGTTAAACCTACCAAACCCAAAATACATGGTAAAAAAAACTTAAAGAACGAACGAGTTAAGCAGCTTTTGTTGCGTGTTCATTAAGAGAATTTTTTCTGACTTGCCATTTATTCCATACCTTATTTTTCAACACTAATAAGAAGAATAGTATAATGAAAGAATGAAGAAGAGGAAAATCCAAGGTGTTGTTAGTGAGAGGAGAGGAGGGGAGCCTCACGGTACCTATAGGTGTGATGCAGATGAGTGCCACAAGTGCACCCAATGCGCAAGTTTGAGTGGTTCCAACTCATGGTTAAGAGATGAGAAAGATGGAAAAAAGGAGAATAAGTCAGAAATTACGAAAGTACATATAGATGTATGTATATAGATGCAGGACTTTAGGAGGTACAATTGAAAAGAAGAAGACCATGTACAGATCCTTGTTGATGTTGTTGTTGATGATGTTGCAATTAAGATGTGCTTGCCATGAACGGGGCTCACTCGATGCTAACGTTGATGTTGATGTTGATGTTGATGCTGATGCCGTCTTTTGAGTTGCCCATTAATTTGACGCATAATTGCAATTAAGGAACCCAACAACAACAACATCAACAACAATTGAAATAATAAGACAAAAAGTAGACTTGGCCAAGACATCGTACAATAAATGCAAAGATGTTAACAGGACTACGTTTTTTAGTAATTAACAAATTGCAAAATACAATCAAACAAAAAAAAAAAACCAACAAATAAAACAAATAATAAGAAGAATCTGCCATTTGAAAAACTGACAATAAAATCGTCGGAAAGGAAATGTGCAAAATTTTCAAAAACACAATGACAAAAAAGAAACAATAATCTAGAAATGCAAAAAAAAAAAAAAAAATGGGGGGCGAAATCAAATTGGTACATCCGGCGTCTGTTAGGTACTAGGTGTTAATGCATTCCTTGTGGCAAATTATAAAAGACAATAGACCAGTCAGGGCAATTATGTATTGTATATATTTTTATCCAACCCCAAACCCCACTCAACCCAATCCAACATTCAAAGTTGTCCCTCAAAATGTTAAAAATGCATAAATTGTTCATTTTTTGTTTCTCTTTGTTTTATTGTTAATTTATGTTAAGTGTCTACTTTCAAAGAGGTTGAAATGGAAACAAATCTTCTCACCAGTTTTCAAGGAATCAAGGAGTGTTTAAGAATTAAGAAGAGAAAAACAAAGCAAAATTGTTGGTGTTGAAAAGCATAAAACCATTTCAAATATTATAAAATCCAATACAATTCCAAGATAAGTACCCAGCCAATCTCTGTGAAACTAATTACCTAAAAACAGCCCCTAGGATTAAATAAATAGATAACTTTAAATACGAGTATGTTGTTTATACAGAAACAATCAGATTTAATTATAATATTTTTTGTATACATTTTATTTCTTAACTCAAATAAAAGAATTTTCATTAAATTGAAAATTAAAAAAAAAAAATACTAGTATAGTAATGAGTTTTGTAAAGGAAACATAGAAGTTTAAGTATAGAATAAGTATCTTGAGAGATCGTCTAGACGCTTAGTACTTAAATTAATTAAGGTTAGTTATAGATTTTTTTTGTTTTTTTTAGTATTATGCGATTAAGAATAATTAAAATAAACAAACAATAATTTCAATTTCATTCAGAGTTGTCCTAAGATATTCATACATAGCCAAAGCACACTGGGCGAAAATGCCAAACTTTTGCATAAATTAGACAAACGGGGTTACAGAGTTGTAACTTATCAAATTTAATATTAATGTCATAGAGAAGAACAAGACAATATTTCAGACCGATTTGACTACGCCCACCTTTGTCCATCAACATCAGGAAATGGAAGCAGACTTTACTTTTTGGAGTGCTAGAGAGAAACATAATTATGAAGTTTAGAACAGGGATCGTTGCTAAGCTAATTAAGAATTACAGCGTGCAAAGCGTGTGGCTCACAAGTTTTTTTAAGAATACCTACAATTAATTGTGTACTTAACCACATCGATTTACCATTGGCATTGGTCAGACGGGCCTGTAAAGTGATCAACAATCAACAATGGGAGATAGAAAAAAGGACAATGCAGAATGCTTTTATTGATGCATCACAAATTAATAGCGAGAATTAACAAGGAATTTTTTAAGTATTTTACTTCATTTTCCAGAAACATAGAGCTACGATTTTAAGCAACTTGAAGATTATATTAATTGGAATAGGGTATCAGTTTAAAAGGATTACTCTTATATTTTCACACATCTGGCTCCTTATTGGGAATGCCGACAGAATAAGTTTCTTATGGATCAAACGATGAAACGTTTAAATTGGTTTGTTCTTGTTTATTTGCAATTCATTCGATTTCTTATTCCATTTGTTAGTCTACAAACTTCAATGCATGGAGGTAACAAATTAATATACAGAAAGTCTAAAAGAGGAACTTTTAAAAATATACGATATATTTGGATGGCTATGGGTGGACATTCTATACATATATGTATTTCAGAAAAAGGTATTGAAATATATTGTGTCCGACCTTGGAATATAGAGAGAAGTTACAGATTTCAAGAGAGTTCGAGAAGGGTAGTCAACGAAGAGAAGTTGCCCTAAAAAAAGTTAAGACTTTCTTTCTAAAATTTCATTGTGTTTTAAAAATTTATATTTTTAATTTAGTTTTAATTAGTAATTTGTTTGTTAATTTTATTTCATTAAATCATTAAAATTTCGAACGCTTCTGGTCCTTTAAATATTTTTAAAAAATCAACATTTTGGTGATGCCGACTTCATGTCGGCTGCTTTTACATTGTTATAAATAAATAAATAATATTATATAGTTTAATTCATGAATTTCTATTTTTTATTGTTGGTTGGTAATTTAACGTTGAAAGTACATGATTTAATATAAAACTTCCTCGATTCTTTGATGTAATTGGCAGCACTAACAAACTTAGCCCTCGAAAAATTTAAATAGTTGGCTACAATGGTAAAAATTTAGTGACGCCCCTAGAGGTCTGATGAATTTTATTACAACTGGTGATGGTCATGCACTTGCTGGTTATGACTTCAAAAACTTAACGAAACCTGCTCAAATCAATTTGGTAATTTTTTCGTCATTGTTTTGGTCATGAGCTGGTCATTTTCGCCCAGTATTCGCGTAAAATGAAGAAACGGGGTACGTATTACAACAAATTTCATATTGTTGTTGCAAAATTTTTTCTTTAAAATTTTTCGATAAAAATTGTTACAGAACTATACGATAGTACGACTGACAAACATGACCAAATTCGAAATATGTGCTCTAAGTTCTCCACAGTTCGTTTGAAACATAGGGCAATTTCGTAATTCATATAAATTTGAAAATTTCGAGATTTTTCATTTTTTTTTATTATCTTTCCTTTAATGTAAAATAAGTATTTCGTTAGGCATCGGTATACTTCGATTAATTCACAAGTGTGAATTCACGAAACTCAAAATTCTACTGATGACAGACAAAAAAATTAGTGATGGAAATCACCCACAAAAGCTAAAGTATGTATGGATATTTTTGCGTCAGATGTGTCACCTTTATACTTTTCTTCGAAGTTTGAATTTCATCTAAAGAAAAGAAAGAATCTAATTCTATTCCAATTACAAAAAAAAATCTAGATCTGCAGCTGGCTACTGAAAAGTATGTAAGTATTTTATTTCGCAGCACTTGGAAGTGCATCAGTTGAAAATTAATAAATTATTTTTATACAAATGAATATACAAAATAAAGAAATATTTAAAAATCTTAAGAAGATTAGCACAATGAAGAATGATGAATTTGATAAACAAAGCATTTAAACATAAAAGTACCTTCGATGTTTCAATCCATAGATCAATCTAACTCCTACTAAAAGATAGATTTTTCAAAAAATTAAAGATTTTGGTTATTTTCAAAATAATATTTGTCTTTATTCACTCCATTAAAATATTTAATATACAAATAGTCAATATAAAAATAGTTCTGTTTGTTTTTCCTGCTTTAAAATATACAACACCCTAAAAGCTATGAAAGTTTAAAAAAAAACTATAACCAACAAATATTTATATGTTTATAATATTGTAGTAATATTAATAATAATAATAATAATCAGAATATAATAATTTTATATTACTCAGTACGTGCTAGAAGAAGCAAAACTCATATCCATTTAAACACAAAATATCCAAAGTATCATTTTGATTTTTTTTTTTTTTTTTTTCTTCTTTTTTTTATATAAATATAAAATTAAGCAACAATTTCCAAGAGAAAGAAAAGAACCTACTTAAATTTATGGCGTAAAAATATAATTAGTTTTGTATAATTTATAAAAAATTATTAATATTAAATTGTAATAAACTTTAACAAACGCCAGAGAGAACCAAAAATATTATTGTAGATAGATAGATAGTTTTT